>CM072770.1:67754349-70254349 GCA_036936925.1 Cenchrus fungigraminus
TTATCCGAGCTGCTTTAATCCGTCTGGACTTCCTTGGTTTGTACGCCAAACTGTCTTCTCGTCTTCGGGCCCACATGTCAGGTCGGACAGGCCTACTGACAGGTCGGTAGGTCTTCTGGTGGGCCGGACCCACTTGTCGGGGACGGCCGTGAGCCTGGTCGGTGGGGACCCAGGGGTACCCATGTCTCACAAGCCCCCGAGCGATGTGTAGGCGCAGCGACCTCGAGAGGGTCATGACGAAGTCTTGAAGCCATCGACAGGTCGAATAGCGTGCACATCGGTCCAAAAGAAAAAAGTGACCAGCTTAGCAGCCGACCTGTTTGTAGTGTCCTGAGAGTAGCGAGGTCGAGCACCGACCTAAAAGAAGTAGCCTTCTAATAGGTCGAAGCGACGAAGAAAACAAGAGGGCGTCGAAGACGCTCTCATAGAGTAGTCCCCGAGCATTGAAGCAGGCAGCATGGCTGGTTTGATGCTCAAAAAAGAGAAGAAAATTGAGTCATGGTCGTGATCGAACGAAGTGTAGAGACACCTAAATCTCCCAGCATAGCTGCAAGGAGTCTGGCAGGGCCGACCTGAAGGAGGCCTTTGTAGGCGTGCCGACCTCGAAGAGGCCTCAAATCAACGATGTCCAGTATCTGAGGATACCCAACAGGATCTTGAAACGCGCATCCCATGAAAAGGTTGTCAATTATGTCGTAGTTGAAGTTGTGATGTCCAGAACTGTCGACGATGAAGCTGTAGAAAAATGTTGATCTTGAACGAATGGAGTGTAGAGACACCCAAATATCCTGCATAGCTGCAAAGAGTCTGGCAGAGCCACCCAAGGCATGCCGACCTCAGGAAGGTCTCAAATCAAAGCGCCCAAGCACCCGGAGATACTTGGCAGGGCCATTAGGCGCGCACCCCACAGGGAGGCCTTCATTCCCGACGTATAATCCTGGGTGTCCAGAGCAGGCTGGCAGGGCTACAAGAGCACACCGACCTCGGAAGGTCACGCATCCAGGGCGCCCAACTAGGTTGGCAGAGCCGTAGACATACCGAGGTATTGCAAGACCTAGGTATTAAGGCATGCCGACCTCAGGAAGGCCAGTTTGGTGCCCAGATGACTAGCATAGCTGCTAATCATCCAGCGGAGCCATGGTACAAAGGTAATGACGACCTAAGTAGCAGGCACACCGACCACGGGGGCCCAACGAAATTGTAGACGTGAAGCTTTTGATCTCCAGGCGCCCAGATGGATCTGGCAGAGCAGCGAGGCACGCCTACCCCAGAAGGTCTTCAATCGAACCTACGACCATTCTGCTCAAGAAACAGGATTATAGGCTGATTGGAATAGATCCGTTTACGTGCAGAGCCATAGCGGGTGCACCAGGACGCAGAGCCTAGCGGGTGCAATGAAGACGCAAAGCTGTAAAGGGTGCATTTAATCGTTGTCGTCGTTCGTAGTTGTAGCGAGGCGCAGGGCCCTCTAACATAGAGTCAGGTTTATCTCTCCGTAGACTGCAGGGTCACAGGTCAACAGTGGTCGGAGATTCTCTTGCCACCCAGAAAACGACAAACTGCCCACTCTCGATCGCGTGGTAACAGTGTCGGAGCTCATCCGGCCATAACCGAGTCTTGGCTCTCGCTATAAATAGCACTATGCGACTGAAGGAGGCAAGCACCGAGCATTGTTGAGCTATGAAGCCGCAGAGTAGAATTCCAGCCATGTCGTGGGCATGCTATCGTCCACCAGAACGTAGGATGCAAAATTGTAGAAGCTCTTGGAGCTAGAAGAACGAAGTCGCTGAGGAGGTCTTCCGCACTAGCGAAGACGATGACGAAGGAGCCGCAGGGAGGTCTAACGACCTGACAAAGGCGACAACGGAGCCGGAGGAAGGTCTAGCGACCTGAAGAGGACGACGACGGAGCCAAAGGAAGGTCTAGCGACCTAACGAGAGTAACGACGGAGCCGGAGGAAGGTCTAGCGACCTGACGAGGATGATGACGGAGCCGGAGGAAGGTCTAGCGACCTCAATCCGACGACAACGGAGCCACCAGGAAGGTTCGCCAAAGGCGACGCCGGGGCTGAAGAGAGGTCTAGCGACCTGACGAAGTCGACGCTGAAGCAAAGAGCTAGTCCTGTAAAATAAAATAAACACCAGGTCGGTGTATCAATCTGTTGAATATAAATATGATGAAAACTTAGCCTAAGCTAAACAAGTAGAAGTTAAATAATGTTAGCCAGAGCTAATCATCCTTGTGCTAAGTTTCATTTTAAAAAGGGCATTCCCCTTATCGTGCCAGGCATGCATTATGCAGACTCGAAAGCTCTGAAGCTGCAAAGTGTTTCACCCCTCCACAATGCTCAGCAGGGAGCCTTAGATGTAGCCGACGCACAGGGTGGGGCCTAGAACCCAGGTTTTGCAATCACACAACATCGAATCTTCATAACGAGAGTCAAGCAGTTAAAGTAAGAACACATAGGAGGAATAGGCCCCTCAGGTCTTGTGACCCTTAGATTGGCATGGCCAAGCCCCCGAGCATGTCAAGGGGGAGGGGAACATAGCACAAGATAAAAAATTGGAACCCTCAGGTCTGGCGACCTACGTGTTGGCAAGGCCAAGCCCCCGAGCATGTCGAGGGGGAGGGATCGGAAGAGCAGACAACATGTAGAGCAGGTCTACGAAAAAAATTGAAGCCGTAAAAAATTAAATTGTAAATAATACTTAGCTTGGGCACCGAGCTGAGGTCAGAACGTGATCGTCAGTGCGAGCTAGAAGTCGTTGAAGAAGTCGAGGTAGCCCTTATTGTGGCGAGCTCGGGATGTTGAAAAGATCAGCGGTGCTTGGCTGTCCCGTGATTAGGCCGCCGGCTCGTGCACGAAGATGTGCATGCCATCGTCACACGGAACATAAATGCGTGATGTATATGTCTCGTTGCAAAAAATAAAGAAAACGAATTAGAATAGATCTTGTGCCGTCGGTCAAACAAGCAAGTATGGATATTATATTATGGAAAGAAAAAAGTAAAACGAAAGCTTCCCTGTGTACGTGTTGTAGATTGATTTTCTGGCCGCACATGACGGACACGCGTGGACTTCGGAGTCCGTCTCCTGTACGTAGTAGCCGTCATTTGCAGGTAGTCGCAGAGAAGAAAACAATCACCGGTGATTAGTTCACCGGCGTGGGTGGGTGGGTAGTTCACCGGAAATTTTTGGTGCGCCGTCCGCAGAACGAAAACGCTGGCCTCACGATTAGATCGGAGTGTGGCAGCGAGTAGGTCGCTGCGGAGATATCCTTCGTGTTGTCACCGAAGATGATCACCAGAGCGAACTGCCATCACGCTACACGAAGAGCTCGCGATCACCCCTTCCTGGCGCACCAACTGTCAGAGGTTTAGGTCTGAGCAGTCCACAGGAGGGTCAACCCCAGTGGTTTATTTGTTCGGCGGGGAGATCGGGAGGTAAGAACGTGATGGTTATGCTAGCGTAGCACACGGAAATCTCGGCGAAACACAAGGGACAAGGCGATTTTATACTGGTTCGGGCCTCCGGAGAGTAAAACCCTACGTCCAGTTCTTGATTGTATTGATTTGATCGTGGCGAAGGTGGAGGTGGTCTGTCCCCAGGAGGGCGCCCTTGCCTGCCTTATATTGGGTGACGGACAAGGTCGGTGGACCGGAGTCCAAGTCGGTTACAATAGGGAAACCTATCTTTAGTCAGTTACAACATGGAAAGCTTATCCGAGCTGCTTTAATCCGTCTGGACTTCCTTGGTTTGTACGCCAAACTGTCTTCTCATCTTCGGGCCCACATGTCAGGTCGGACAGGCCTACTGACAGGTCGGCAGGTCTTCTGATGGGCCAGACCCACTTGTCGGGGATGGCCGTGAGCCTAGTCGATGGGGACCCAGGGGTGCCCATGTCTCACAACTACCTCGAAGGTGAGCATCTCCTTGCGGAAGTTGTTCCCGGTTTCGAAGGTGATCGGTAGATCGATCTGCCCGAGTGGGGCTGCCTCCATCCTGGGTACGACCCCGTGAAAAGGTGTTGACGACGGGCGCAGCTGGGACCGATGGATTCCCGTGCCGTCGAGGGTGGATATGTAGAAGATGTTGAGGCTGCTCCCCCCATCCATCAGCACCTTGTGCACCCGTTTGGTGCCGAACAGCGGTGCCACCATGAAGGGGTAAGCCCCTGGCTTTGGAATGTGGTCGGGGTGGTCGGCCCGGTCGTATGTGACAGCTGTCTCGGACCACCTGAGGTACGAAGGCACGACCGGCTCGGTGTGGTAGATCTCCTGCAGGATGTGCTTGTGCTTATGCCTTGGCGGGCAAGCGGGCGTCCCGTCGAAGATCATCATGACGGTGTTGTCTTCCTTGGGGAACTCGTTGTTGTTGGTGTTCTTGCCGGCGTCGGCTTTGGCCGTGTCGTGCGGCTTGTTCTTTGGGGCTCCGGCACACCAATTCTTCATGAGGTTGCAGTCCTTCAGGGCGTGCTTGATCGGCCCTTCATGATAGGGGCAGGGGGCTTCTAGGATTTTCTCAAAGTGGTGCCTCGGAGGGTCTGTTCTCGGCTTAGGCAGTCGCTAAAGCCGCCACCAGGTTGCCGTTGCGGAGCTTCCGCTCCTTCTTCTTCTTCTTCTTCCCCGGCCGGGTGGTCGGAGCCTCACCGAGTTCCTCCTCCGACTTCCTCTTGCTGGAAGCAAAGGCTTCCTCCCCGTTGGCGTGGTCGGTGGCTAGGTCGAGGAGCTTCCAGATGGTTTTCGGCTTGACTCACCCTATCCGATGGACAAGGGTCTCGCACGTGGTACCACCCTGGAAAGTCGTGATGACCTAGTTGTCCGCCGTGTCGGGGAGCTCAGCGCAACACTTGGAGAAGTGGTGAATGTAGTCGTGGAGGCTCTCGCCCTTTTTTTTGCCGGTAATGGCGTAGCTCGCAGGCATTACCGGGTCGGGTGTAGTGAAAGGACCTTGATGTCGCCTAGAGGGGGGTGAATAGGCGAGACGACCGAATTAAACTTTTCGTCCCCGAAAACTTGAGCTGCCAGTGTCCACCAGTCAGACCGGTGGTGGTGACCAGTCAGATTGGTCGCGCACTGGGCTTCACAGGAGGCACTGGTCAAACCGTTGCCTAGCACCGGTCAGACCGGTGTAACATAGAGCACCTGCAAAAACAACTTCAAGCTCCTCTTGACTTCTAGCACGAACCAAACTTGGTGAGTGGCCTTGGTAGATGATCACAAGCAAGGTAATGATCCCTACACACACAAGTAGCACACCCAAGTAGATCGAAGCGGAAGCAAATCAAATATGCTAGAAAACAACTTAAGGGGCAAACCACAAAGAGATGCAAGGATTTGTTTCCCGAAGTTCACCACCCACTAAGGAACGGCTACATCTCCGTTGAGGATCTTGTAAGGGAGAAATCCCACAACAAGCCGGGTCTCTTTCAACCTCTTTCCTCCTTTCCACTAAGGCGATCTTTTTCACGAAGAGGCAAGATCACAGCCCTAACAAACTTCCTGCTGCTCACCACAACCTTGGGAGCTAGCCGGCAACGCCTAGCCGTCTAGGAGGCAAACCTCCAAGAGTAACAAATGCTTCAAAGCTCGTAGACGCGAAACCGAAGTTCTCAAGCTATGGAAATGCTCTTGTTAGCTCACAAAGGCGCTCTTGAGCTCACTCTCTCAACCCAACACAAAGGATATGGCTTGAATCCACAAATCTCACAAAGAGAGGGTTGGGGAGAGCCACTAAGGCTTATGGCTTGCAAGAATTGGCTTAGGACCTCAGCACAACCACTAGAAACAGCAACCTTCAACTGAAGAAAGCTTGGGGTATTTATACCCCTCAAAGGAGAAAACTAGCCGTTAGCCCTCGGGCGGCACCGGTCAGACCGGTGCCTCACACCGGTCAGACCGGTGTTTGAAAAACTAGCCGTTGAGCTAGCGGCATCGGTCAGACCGGTGCCCCGAGACACCCCAAAAACCCTTTCTAGGAAACTCACACTTCACCAAAGAGATGAAGTGGCTCAGGTTAGGTTAGGAGGGTTTGTTAGCACACTCTAAGGCTCTCAAGGCTAGATCTCACTTAGGTCAGCTAATGAGCACTTTGACTTGGTCAACTCGCTAATGTTGCATCCCTCTTGATAGTACGTCATACCTATACTCAAGAATAAATAAAAACACCGTGACAACCTCTGGAGCTTGAATGTCTTCAATCTTTCCATACTTGAGTATCCACTTGAGGGCTTCCAACTTAGCCTTTGACTTGAGCACGTCCATACTTGAGCTAGTGATTTAGGATCTTTCCATATAGCATAAGAATACACGCTTGGGTCCATAAGTCACCCCATATTGTCAATCTCAACATGTTGATGACTTGCATTGCTTCCCTCGGTTAAGGTTTGGATATGATACTTGAAGACCCCACGGATGCTAGAACTTCACCTTAGCGAAACACTAATGGCGGCTTAGCTACCGCCCCAAAGATTGCTTAGTCCCTCGCCCTAAACATCTCGGTTGATCTCTTCATCACTTACCCAATCCACTTTGAATTCCACTTTACTTCATCCATAATTAAACTTCATTTAAAATCCCACTTCAAATGCTTGATCTTGATTGACAACGAATATGCAAGATTCCAATTAAGAACCATAATGTTTGCACTCATCCTTGTGTCCTCTTCCAATTACCACATGAAGCCTTGCACTTGGTCTAAAGAATTACCATCTTATCTTTTTATGATCCTTGTGATTTTAATCAAGCTATGTCTAGTATGGGAGACCATGAATTGACCTTCTCAAATTATCCCAATATTTATCTTCCTTTATTGCTTGATATTTGTCACATAAGTATTAGGATCATCCATATATTTGTTTTCTCCAATGTGAGCCATATAATATTTATTCACAAATAAATACTCCAATAATTGCTCATGAATATCTAAATAAAACCTGCTCATAATCTTAGACAAATACATTAGTCCTTTAATCACTTTGTCATTCAATTCACTAAAATCCACTTAGGGGCCTAGATGCACTTTCATGTAGGTGCCCTAGAAGTGCCCTATGAAGGCGTCTCAGAGCTGTGCCTAGCTGTCGATCCTCCCTTGGGGGAGGTGCTCGAGCCAGGTTTACGCCGAGTCGGCGAGGTACAGTGGGTTGCTCTTGATGATGAACAGGTCGTCGCTCGTCCCGCCATTGTGGCAAGCGAGGTGGTAGTCCTCAGGCCAGACGCTCGGGTTGGTTTCTCCATAGTACTTTGCGACCGTGGTCGTAGCACAGTAGCAGGCCGGGGGTACAGCGGCGAGCACGTTCGCACCGAAGGACCGCGGACCTCGGGGGTCAGGTGTCGGGCTCCGGCTCTGATCTTCACTGCTATCGTAGCGGCCCCCGGGCCTCCGGTTGTACTCCCTTCATGGCTGGCGTTCGCTGCCGGAGCCACCACTAGTCATTGTCTTCCCGCGAGTTGAGGGTGTACCCCACGCATTGCGGTTGGAGTTGACCTTCTGCTTGGCCGGTGAGCGACCGCTCTCCGCGTGGTTCTGCTGCCCCAATGTGTGTGAGGACCCGTGTCGGCCGGACCGCTCGGAGGCTTGAGGTCGCATGTTCGGACGTCCGGACGCCAAGCTATCTTCCTGCTGGACAACGACCGTTTCGAGGAGCGCTTGCAGGTGCTGATGGAGCTTCTTTTCTTCTGGGGTCGCTAGTTCGGGGCCGGTTCTGAGGAGCACGGCCGTCGTGGCGAGGTTCTAAGAAGCTCGTTTAGCAACGGGAGTTTCGTGAATGATGCCATCGATGCAGACCATGGCGAGCACATGGCGGAGCCTTTCTTGCTCTTCCTCGAGCGCCTTTTGGGATTCGTCGAGCTCGTCGAGGTGGGCATGCTGCCGCTCGCGATCGTCCCCGCCTTGCAGGGGCCGGTCGCTAGCGGAAGCGTTGGGTGAAGTGGGCTCACCTTCCGCGGAGCTCTCGTTAATGTGGGCGGAGTGGACCGCGTCAGCAAGCTGCAAGAGGACGAAGAACTCGCGTGTCGGGTCGTGGGGCGTCGACACCCCCTTTCAGAGGGGTGCCCCACTATCGACCTCTTCGCAGCTCACCTGTGATGCTTCTGAGGAGACCGGATGGTGGTCTGCTGCTGCGGCGAGGGCACCCATCCCACCGCAGGGCAGCCACATCTGTCCCTTGGGGTACATGGAGTTGTAGAAGATCTTAAACTCGTCCCAAGACAACACCTCCTCCCCCTGCATGCCAAAGACGAGCATGGAGGTGGCATATGCCGCGAAGCAAAAAAGTTCCTGGGATGGGTTCGGCCCTAGGCCTGCCGCCATGTCGTGACCAATCAGGTCCCAGACCCGATCGGCGGTGGACTTCGTCAACCGCGGCTCCTCAGGCTACTCGACCTGAGGAGGTACGGGAGTGTCGGGCTGGGAGCGCATGAAGACGGCTCCAACTAGGGACTCAACTGGTCCGTCGAAGACGAAGTCCAGTGAGCCAAAGCGCAACACGGTGCCGCGCACCGGTTGCTCGTCGGAGTGGGCCATCCGGACCCTTGGTGGCGTCGTTACACATGAAGTGCCCGTACCTGGCGCGCCGACTGTCAGGGTTTGATACCGCCGGCAAGTAAATTTTGGTATGTTCGTGCGTCTGATCCGGATGGTTGGGCTTAGAGACACAGGGGTTATACTGGTTCAGGCACCACGAGGGGCCCTACATCCAGTTCGGGAGAGTGTTCTATATGCCCACGGGGGCTTGTAGTAGGGGGTGCAAGCTTAGGTCGAGAGAGGGAGCATGTCCCAGGTCTTTGAGTGCGGTGGAGAGCTCGAAGTGCTGTTGGAAGTGAATGTGTGTGTGTGTTGCTACGTGGTGTTTCGTATGCTTTCTTGCCTTGTTCTTTTTTGTCTCTCCCATTTGCGGTACCGTCCTCCCCATTTATAGTTTCAAGAGGGGTCGGTGTACAAGGGTTAGGATGGTAAAACAGAATCTTGCTACAGTGCTGCAACAGTGCCAGAATAGTGCTGAAACAATGGACCTTTGTCTTCGGTTGGCGATGTACACTGTGCTAGGCGCGGTAGTCCTTGTAGGGCGGCATAGGCAGCGGCCCCTGCTCCAAGGCAGCTTCACCCAACTTAGGACTTTGCAGTGCTAGTAGGTCGGAGGCTTCCCATGCAAGCCCCTACCTTGCCTCTGATAGCCGTTTGGTCGGGACCCGTCGTCCGATGCCTTATACGCGAAGAATCCGCCTGTCCTTCGCTACTGTTTGGTATTTAGGTGATGGGACGTCGTGGTAGTCCGCTTCCCACGTCGGGGAAAATCTCATCATGGTCTGACACCATGGATCCTCCCACCTTGCAGCTCCTGCACGTCCCTTGGCGGCGCGGGGCCGCCCGTGCCACGTTGCGGCCCTCGTCGGGGGGGGGCCTTGTCATTGGGCTGCGGGTGGCAGAGCCTTAGGTCGTGCGAGGCGGAGCCTTCTCCCGAGGTAGCCGCGAAGCCAGGGCGCTTTCCTTAGGTTGCGCGGGGCGAGCGTCTAAGTCGGCTCCGAGCCTTGGATGATACCGGGCTGTCGTCTGCTAGGGATGATGGGCCTGTATTGCCGATGTTGATGCTGGGCCATGGCGACCATGGGCTGCCTTAGTCTTCATGGGCTGGGGATTAGGGACTAAGTTGATTACCCCTAGTTTATGGGCTGGGGATTAGGGAGTAATTTGATTACCCCTGGTTTATCCCCTCGTCACCAAGCAAGAGAGCTTTTGATAATATGAGAAGAAAACCACATTTATATTGGGCACAATGACAAATAGACAAATAATAAAACTGTCTGGTTGGATCCAGACATCAACATGACCGCACAACTCAACTGGACTCCACCCAAAACCCCATGCCTCATCACCACAAAAACCAGGAGAAAGCTGACAAGTAGCCCTCATCACACGTGTCATCGTCTATGCAGGACCCTTCACGAAAGCACCATGGCTGCATCTTTCACACATACCAAACACCACACCGGATGCAGAACCTCCAACTCTGACATATGGGGGTCTCGCCACAACAACCGTCACACACCTCAGACACACCACCTTAAAGTGCATAGGGACCATGCCTCCCCCGCCTCTAGACTCTTTTCGAGTATCTGGATTTTCGTCAGGGGTGACATGGTACCATCGAGTTGCCCACTTAACTTCACCTTCATCTTGCATCGAATGCCCCCACATAAATCTTGCAGTGACACAGTTCATCACCTTCCATTCTCCTCGACGTCAGGCTACCACCGCCCGATCGGAGTGAAACATCGATCCATGTCAGTGTTTTAACCCGACAAACATACAAAGGGGTACCCGAGCTAGTAGATTGTGCGGTGGGGGATCGCCAGACCTGGAACTCGAAGGTTAAAGTGAGGACACATGACACAGATTTATATAGGTTCGGGCTGCCAGAGTAGCGCACCGTACGTCCTGTTTGGAGTATCATATGTGGCGCCTTGCGCTTAGGTGTTGTGGTGTTGGTTTTGTCCTCCTAGGTACTCGTCCCTCCTTTATATAGTCCAGGGGGTAGGTGCCTAGTCGGTTAGAAGGTAAGAGTCCTAGTAGGATTACATGGTATGAGTCCTAGTAGGATTACAGAGATTTATGGTATGAGTCCGTATTCTTCCATGTATAGGTACCCGGGGTGTATGCCCGACAAGCCCCCGAGCAGTTTGTAGTCGAGAGTAGTAGTTCGAGTAGTCTTGAAGCCTCTTCGAGTAGTTCTTGAGCGTCCTTGAGTACTACTTGGAGAAGTCTTCAATAGTACTTGAACTGCCATGAGGCTGGAAGGTGTTCCAGCTCATCAGTCTTGAAGTCGAGATTAAATCGAAGTGTGATTGCGAAATCGCACTCCGCATGGAGTAGCCTCTGAGCCTTAGGTTGAGTCGTGGACTCTAGCTGAGGGTCAATCTTCATTCTGCATCTTCTGTTTTTGAAAAACTGAATGGTGGGTGTAGTATAGCAGCCCCGAGCCTTGAAGTGATTTAGATAATCAATCTAAGGGTCTTTAGATTTCACGAAAGTCATCACCCGAGAACTCTTGCGGTGCGCAGCCCCAAAGATTATGTGCCAAGTGAGCCGTATGAGCCACGTCGAGTAGTGATTGGAATTGAGCCCACGAGCTGGAGAGCTAGTGGAGTTGTTTCCAAGTAGTAATTTGATGTTGAGCTATCAAGCTTGATAGGTAGTGGAGACTGCCCGAGTTGTCTTCGAGTAGTAATATTGAATTGAGAAGTAGCCATGCAGTTAGAGTAGACTTTAGATGCGACCAAAGTCGACTTTTTTCTATCAGTATGGACTTTAGATGCGACCGAAGTCGACTTTAGATTGCCACTGGAGTGGACTTTATTAGATGCGACTAGAGTAATCGACTTTGTGCCGCGCGGAGCGGACTTTAGAATGCGACTTGAAAGCCGAAGTCGACTTTGTGCCACACGGAGCGGACTTTAGAATGTGACTGAGAAGTCGACTTTAGATTGCCGCACGGAGCGGACTTTGAGATACGACTTTAGAAGCCAACTTTGTGCCGCACGGAGCGGACTTTTGAGATGCGACTAGAGTATAGTCGATGTTGAGTACTTAGGGCCAAGTATGAAACCCGAAATACAAAGTTGGGAAGCCAAAAATGAAAAGCACTTCCGAAAGGCAAAAACGAATAAGAAATCAAACAAATAGTTTGATGCCAGAGTGGGATTGAATGCGACCGAAGTCAACTTGAGTACTTAGGGATGTGCGTTTGAAACCCATGGTATGATTGCCGTCGAAGTAGACTGATATGCAACTGGAGTCAATTTGAGTAGTACTTGGGTCTAGACATGAGGCCCATAGTGTAGTTTTTGTAGCCGTAACGGGCTTTATGTGCAACCGGAGTCGACTTGAAAGCCTATTTGCGTAGGCGTGGCACAATGCTGATTTGTGGCGTAATGCCGATTTGTGGCGCTTCCTCGGCTTGAGTGCGGCCGAAGTCGAGTTGTGCCGCCATAGCGGACTTTAGATGTGACTGCGTGATGAAATACATCTTGGGAGGGTAGTTCTCATGGAGAAGCGTGCATAGATGAGTAGTCCTTGGCGTGTTTATCCTACGCACGGAAAACAAGCCAAACAATAAAAAGGTAATCATTTAAATAAATGACTTAGTTGTTGCTGCTAGAGCGTACTGTAGGTACGACCAGAGTCATTTTTAGATTGCCGCAGGGGCGGACTTTAGATGTTGTCGCCTTGGGATAACCCATGAGTTGATGGAGTAAGCTCGTGGTGACGTGGTCGATATACCCCAAGAGTAGTCGGCATAGTGTAGCTCTCGTGAAAAAATCCGTTGAGAAGCATACACAGATAAGTAGTCCTTGACGTGTTGTCCTGCGCATGGAAAACAAGCCAAAGAAAGGATAATTATTGAAATGCACTAGTACAGAAGTTCACATGCATGACAAAACACTTTCATCACGGAACAAGCTAAATTCGTCATTGAAAACCTTCTGTGACGAATTTATGACGATTTTGAATTCGTCGTAGAACACGCATCACATTTGATGCACCGTGACGAATCAGCCATTTTCGTCACAGAACTGCTCCTTTTCAGTGACAGACACGTTTTTCGTCATGTAACCGCTCGTCTTCTATGACTAGTGAACATCGTCACTAATTTCGTCATGAAAGTAACTGCCACGTGGCGTCGTGCATGCTGGCAACTGACGTGGCTCGGTGCCACACTGGCTGCTGACGTGGCTCGGTGCCACGCTGGCTGCTGACGTGGCTCGGTGCCACGCTGGACGCTGACGTGGCTCGATGCCACGCTGGACGCTGACGTGGCTACATGGACGCTGACGCTGACGTGGCTACCACGTGGACGATGACATGGCTGCTACCTGGACGATGACATGGCTGATACGTGGACAATGGCGTGGTAGGTGACTTGGCAATTGATGACGTCATCATCAATGTGGCCTATTTTTTTTAACCAAAAGAACCAGCCCACTAAATTTTACATACAACCCATGTAAAATAAAATCAGTACACCAAATTTCAACTATTTTTCCATCCCAATTCATTCAACATTTCCATCCCAATTCATTCAACAGTAAGCAAATAGAGCCCAATTTATAGCAACAATAACTAACAACACAATGTTTTGCTGACAGTCACTTTGACAAGTTCTATACGTTCTACAGGTAGGGAAAAAAGACACAGGATAATGTTGCCATCAGCTTCCCAAACTTGAGATGCTCTATTTCTTCTTATTAGTGTGAGTACCAGCAGACCTGCAGCCAAAATAAGTTATATTAGACATGTATTATGTATACAATAACCTTTCCAAAGTCATGATGATGCAAACATGAACAATGCTTCAGAAACCTATAGAAGTGTAATAGCAAGTAACAATACTCAGATGGTGGTAGAGAACAATAAAATGCATAGGTGCTTACCCCACATTAAGTAATCACATTCACTCTTCATCATAGCATAGCAATAGCCAAGTGGATTATGAGAATTGGATGTAAATTAACAGTCACCATCATGGATAATAAAATAAATAAACAGAGCTGAGTGTCAGTTCTATCTTACTGTTATAGTAATTATTGGGCCATTGACAGGATAATACACTCCCACCTATTGCCATCATACCTATGTTTGGAGGATTGATAGATCCCTTTGAACTGGAAAGTGCAGCAACATGTCCATCAGGCATACATGGATAGCAGTACATGGAAATGTAACTATAAGGGACTGTTGCTACATGAAAATACCTTACTGAGTAGCAAAACTTGAAGAGTAGATGAAAATATCTAACTATAAGGGACTACTGCTACATGAAAATACCTTACTGAGTAGCAAAACTTGAAGAGTAGATGAAAATATCTTTGACTTGTGAATTGAACTGATTAAGAAAGAACATGTGTAAGAAGTAAGAACAGAACTGATTAAGAAAATGAAAACAGCCATATGTAAAGCTTAAATAAGAGGTACCAAACTGGACACTAGTCATGTTATCCTTTGTTAAATCTTTAATACAGTACATGAAAAGTAACTCTACAGATGTAATCACAGTTTCAATTGTCATACAATTAAATTAGGAGATCGGCAATGAATCTAACAGTAAAGGCCATAAGCCATATGATCCTAGGAAAAATGGGATACAAATAGGCCAACTCAACCTCATGTTCTTTGACTAGTCATCCCAATTCATATTAAGGCTACAAAACACAGGACTTGTCCAGAATGGACAGATCAAATGATAATCTGGAAGACACCAGCCATAATAAAATAACCAATCACAATTATCTGAACTAAGGTAATGTAAGCCCTATTACGTGGATATTTTGAAATTTGAACGTCCTATTTCCCCAGAAAACAAACCTGCCAGATGCTAGTAGCAAACATGACCAAATTAACCATGCAGCATTAACATGAGCTTACATTCCAATGCAAAGTTTCTAGATCAAAGTGTGCCATTACAATAACACATCAGATCTAAATGACCTCTACAAGAAGCAATCAGACACTACAATATATCATTAGCTAAATGACCTCTACAAGAAGCAATCAGACATTACAATATATCATTAAGCTACTGATGTTATGAAATTTGAGCTACAGGACATCAAATGTTTTAATGTACTTAAGTAACATCCATATCTGCTTTTTTTAAAAAAATAAACAGGAGTTGAATCATATGTTGAGGTCATGATGGCCATAAGATTAAGATGAAAATTGGCAAAGATAACTGATGAGAAACATAATCTTCTATGACTCAGGCACATTAGCTAATATGGCACGTATAACCAAGTTACATGGTGGTAAAAGGAAGAGTGATAATAGCAACATCATCCATATCAGTCCGTCAGTTCAGCAAGACAGAGGAAATAGCAGGAGCATCATCAATTCAGTTCGTCATTACCAGTTTGATTTGTTGTTCCTCTCAAGAGCAGGTTGCACTTGGCAGTGGAGAAATGGAGTGGTGCCGCGACCCAGTTCCCCAGCTCACCTCAATGTGCACATAGGCAAATAATTAGATTGCAATGGTAAATAGGTATTACTGTAATAATTAGCACAACAGAGCAGCTCTGAGAAATGAGCACCTAGCAATCTAGCACAAACAGCTAGCACGCCACCAAGCAGAGGAGAAGCCAGCAGTGTATCAATGACATCCTGCTAACACTAGTTCAAATTAACCGGCACCACCACATCTCAGAGCAGCGACATGGTTATCCACAAGCTAAACCAAGTACCCACAGATGACCTAGCGAAACCCACTGTTGCCCCAAATCCCTCATCTCCCTCCTCGCGGGAAGGACAACTTGTAAAGTCGCGATACAACGTGGAGGCGTACGGCTCCCGCGAACCAGCAGCAACGACTACAACGTTAGGCACCGAGATTGCAGTGCATGGCAACCGAATTGCGCACAGATTACGACTGGGATTTCTCAAATCTAACAACTATAATCTCGATCGGCACCAGCCGCAGCCACGCACCGTGCAGATCAACAATCACAGCAAAAACCCAGCCACTCACTCCCCTCCCCCCATCCGAGATCGAGATCGAGATCGGTCACTCGGTACGGAGCAGCGATACCGCGGATTCCTCCTCACAACCCAACGAGAAGCAGATTCCGCTACGAAGGAGCGAGACGAGGCTTACCCTTGAGGCCGCGTTGGAGTAAGAGGCCGGGGAGGGGTTCACGTGCCGCGCCGCCGCGCTCCGGTGGTTCGGGAATGGATGGATGGGGACGGGTCGGTTCGAGCGAGAGGAGGGGGAGGGAGAGGATGGATCGCTCGCTGCTGCTGCTGCTGGAAGTTGGGAAGGTGGTCGGCCGAGATCCGGCAGCTCTTCGTGGTGGTGTGTGCGGGAGGGGGTGGAGCTATGCAGGATGCGGCGTCAGGGGAAGGAGGGAAGGGGGAGGCGCGGCGGGGGGTAGGGGAGGCGGCGGATCTGAGGTGAACGGGATGGAAAGGTAGGGTTCGTGGGAGGCAGGTGTTTTATACATCTGAGTGTCGATATGAACCGTTGGTTTGAAATATGGGCGGATAGGATGAGTCGGGCTTTCGCTGGAAACGGCCCAGATCGAATTTTGGTCCCATTTAACCAATTGATTTATTATTTTTATTACTCATTTGGTTCAAAGTTGAACTACATGTACTATTTATAATATTTAAAAATTTTAAGGAAAATTATATTCAAACTCAAATGTTTCAATGTGGCCTATGTACAAAAGATAGATGAAGAGTTCATTTGTTTGCTAGAGTAATTTCAGTCGTTAAAATCCAAAATACCATATAATAATTATAATAATATCTAAATTTGTTCAAAACATTCTAAAAATTGACATGGAAACATATTTTCAGTTTGTAATCTTGTCATAAATATGTTCGCAAATGTGTACATCTCCCATATAGTTTAAATTTGCTATTTTTTATCATTTAATTGAATTTCTGCGTGCTTACCGAAAGTAATTCCAAGTTGACCTATGTGTACCTCCAATAAGACTGGAAAAATTTAAAAAAAAAATCATATTTAGGCTTCTATGTTCCATTCTAAGCCATGTTTTAGAGGTTGATAAGAAATGCAATTTGAGTTATAAGGAACATTCAAACTTTTATGTGAAAAGTACAATATAATAATCACAATAATATTTGAATTTGGTCAAAATTTTTTTACAAATTGGCATAACAACATGTTTTTGGTCCACAATCTTGCCATAAAAAATTTAAG
Source organism: Cenchrus fungigraminus (assembly GCA_036936925.1). Taxonomy (NCBI): domain Eukaryota; kingdom Viridiplantae; phylum Streptophyta; class Magnoliopsida; order Poales; family Poaceae; genus Cenchrus; species Cenchrus fungigraminus. The sequence goes on from CM072770.1 coordinate 67,771,062, forward strand.
TGGTTTCAAGGAAGTGACGACATACACTGCTCACAAATGGATACATCTCTGACATAGTTTCTAATAATAACTCAACGCAAACTTTGAGATTTGAGTGGTGATTTATATTTTCAAAGTTGTTTGCATCTCAAATTGGCATGATAACATATTTTTAACCCATAATACTGTAATAAAAAAACTAAATGTTTTTGCTAAAGTGTGATCATACATTGTTCACAAAATGGATGGATCTCTTACATTCTTTCATACAACTCAACTTAAACTTTGAAGTTTATACACTCTAAAGTACTTTCTTAGTCATATATACATCAAACTTAGATGAAAACTTACCTTTAGTCTCCTATTAACATTTGTGGAGTTACATTGCCACTTGTTGTGAAAAAAAGTTGTTTTTCTATTTTTTAAATACCTAAAAAAGTTTACCGAAAGTAATTCCGAGTTGACCTATATGTACCTCTAATAAGATTAAAAAAACTACATTTAGGCGCCTATGGTCCATTCTAGCCCACATCTAGGAGATTGATGAAAAATTCAATTTACTTATATGGAAAACTCGAAATTGTACTAGTCACCTTGTTAAAAAATAATGATAATAATAACTAAAACTTATCCAAAAATTATGTAAATTGGCATAGATTCATTTTATGGATGCATAAGCTTGGAAAAAAAGTTTCATAAGATTTTGTGAAAATTGGAGTATACATTGTTCATAAACTAGATAGTTCATCAAATTGTTTCATATAACTCAACTTAAACTTCCAAGTTTGTACACACTCAAGTACTTTCTTACCCCATGGACACCTCAAATATGGATGCAACCTTACCCTTACTCTCATATTAGTATTTGGGGATTTAGATTTCCAATTCTCATGCGAAAAAGTCATTTTTTCTATTTTTTCTAAAACCTAATTAAGACACCATTGTGAAGTAAATTTGGTCAAAAAATTATACAAATTGGAATAATAGTATGTTTTTGGTCCACAATCTTACTATAAAAAACTCAAGTGGTTTCAATAAAGTGGGACCATACATTGTTCAGAAAGGATACATCTGTCTTATAGTTTCCTAAAACTCAAAGTCAAACTTTGAAATTTGAATACCTCATAACAATTTTTGACTCGTATACATCTAAATTTTGGACACAAACTTAGGTTGACCATAACATTAGCAATTAAAAATTGAAATTTGTAATTTTTATTCAAAAACATGTATTTATATTCTCTACATAAATAGATGGAAACAAGCCATATGAATAAGATTAAAGAAACAATAACCGACTTACAAAACAACACACTAAAATGAAAGAACGTGATTTTAGAAAAATTTGGGAAAAAGAAATACCAAATTTGGAGTTCATATGAAAAAGAAAAGCCAAATACAACTTTTAATTCAGGATTAAAAAGAGAAAGATGAACCCTATAGGTGTTCTTCATCTCTGAACATTTAGGATATAAAATGCAACCCTAACCAACAAGTTTTTAAGTATATATAAATAAACGTCTGCAAATATACACAATTCCACTTGTAGCTCAGTGGTAACACGCCTTCCTTCCACCCCCAGGTCGTGGGTTCGAGTCTCCCTTCCGCACTATTTTTTTTTGCGCCAGGTTCTATATTCCGGAGGCTGTTTGGGCCAACGTGGGCCGGTTGTCTGTGCGGACCTGATCCATTCCATCACGTACAACAACACTTAGACCTGCGGTGCATGCAAGGGGGCAAAGCTGGGCCATTAAGGCCACGAACGCCTACTGTGCATGTTTGTGCATGCATGCAAGAGGGGCAGGGCTGGGCCATTAAGGCGTTTACAGTGCATGTTTGTGCATGCATGCAAGGGGGTAGGGCTGGGCGGCCACGAACATGCACACAGGAGTAAGAATGCAACCAACGAATTTCTTAAGTATATATAAATAAACTTCTGCAAACAAACACAACCTGACTTCTACCTCAGTGGTAGCACACCGTCCTCCCTTCCCCCAAGTCGTGAGTTCGAGTCCCTTGTTAGCAACAATTTTTTGTCCAGTGGCTGGGCCAACGTATGGCATGTTGGCGGCCTGTGTGCGGCAGCTGGCCCACCGATTATGTTATGTGGGACCATGCAGTGGTGGGGCCCACGTTGCCATGTGGACATGGAATCCGTGGGAATGGATGGTGGGACCCGGACCCATGGTCGGACCCACAATTACACGTGGTTAAATGTGGGACCAAATCCTTGTTAATGTGGGACCAAATCCTTGTTTTCGTTTTCAAATTGTTTTGTGACCATAATGTTGGTGTTCTGTGACGCCCATTTGCGTTCGTCATTGGTTTCTCACGGGCAGAACTGGAATGATTCATCTGTGACGAACAGGTTCGTTGTTCGGTGACGATCGTCTGAGTTTCATCATTATTTTTAGTGGCTTGGCACTGTCACTCGTTATCTATGACGAAGTTACAAAATTCGTCACAGTAGAGACCACTTCCATGACGAATAAATGTAGCGTCACTATCAAATCGTCATACGTATTAACATTTCTACTGGTGATGAGCGACTTAGCTTGACTCACAGATGAGTGTTGATGAAGCCGTGGCCATCGATGATGGTGCCGCGATGGATGTTGCTGAAGTTGACTAGGCGGAGGCGGATCTGACTAGTTGTTGGAGGTGTGTCTACTGCTCGCGACTAGTTTGCTAGCCAAAACTAGCCGAGGCGAATAGCCGAAGTAGTCGACGACGAGTTGGCATTGCCGAAGCAGAGCTGATGAGGTTGTAAGACGAGTAGTCGGGGTGCACTGTGTAGGCGAAGTAGAGCCAGTGCAACCAGACATCAAGCTAAGCGAGAGACCATGCGACTGAACAATGCGACTGGACTCACGACGGAGGCAAAGTAGAGCCAGTGCGACCAGACAACAAATCGAGCAGAGAGACCATGTGACTGTACACACGGCATAGGTGAAGTAGAGCCAATGCGACCGAACAACAATTCGGGGGGCGAGACAATGCGACCGGACGCACAGTGTAGTCGAGGTAGAGCCAGTGTGTTCAGACAACAAGTCGAGCGGAGAGACCATGTGATTGGACGCACGACATAGGCGAAGTAGAGCCAGTGCGATCGTACAACAAGTCGAGCAGAGAGACCATGTGACCGCACTCACGATGTAGGTGAAGTAGAGCTAGCGCGACAGGACAACAAGTCGAGCGGAGAGACCATGTGACCGGATGTGCGACGTAGGCGAAGTAGAGCCAGTGCGACCAGACAACAAGTCGGGGGGGGAGGGGGGGCGAGACAATGGGACCGGACGCACAACGTAGTCGAGTTAAAACAGGTGTGGTCGGAAAACAAGTCGAGTGGAGAGACCATGTGACCAGACACACGGCGTAGGTGAAGTAGAGTAGTGTGACCGGACAACAAGTCGAGCGGAGAGACCATGTGACCAGACGCACGACGTAGGCAAAGTAGAGCTAGTGTGACCGGACAACAAGTTGAGCGGAGAGACCATGTGACTGGACGCACGGCGTTGGCGAAGTAGAACCTGTGCGACCGGACAACAAGTTGGGGGAGAGATAATGCAACCAGATGCCTGACGTAGTCGAGGTAAAGTCGGTGTGGCCGGACTACAAGTCGAGCGGCGAGACCATGTGACCAGACACATAGTGTAGGTGAAGTAGAGCCAGTGTGACTGGACAACAAGTCAAGGGGCGAGACAATGCGACTGGACACACGACATAGGCAAGGTAGAGCCAGTGCGACCGGACAACAAGTCGGGTGGAGATAGCATGTGACAGGACGCACAACATAGGCGAAGTAGAGCCAATGCAACCAGACAAAAAGTCGAGCAGAGAGACCATGTGACCGGATGCACGACGTAGGCGAAGTAGAGCCAGTGTGACCGGACAATAAGTCGAGCAGCGAGTGACGTTGCCAAGTGTTGATGTAGTTGACGATGACCTGATGTAGGTGTAGTAGTAGTCGTGTACTTCTGGATGGAACAACAAAGTTGGAATAGTAGAATTGACCAGCGGTACGTGATTGGTTGGGAGACCTGAGGACTTTACGATGTTGAGTACGATTCCGAATAGGATTCGTGCTGCCGCCTTGCTTTCCTCTATTTCAGACTTGACTGTCAATTCCCGATTGGTTTCAGATGTGATGCCGTTGTTCGCGGCTACATGTCGCCGAGTAGATTGATCTTGTTGATGAAAGTCCTTCAAATTCGCCCGATAATCTTGACAATCACCCCTACCTGGCGCATTAGCTGTCGGTGTTTTAACCCGGCAAACCTAGAAATGGGGTACCCGAGGTAGTAGATTGTGCGGTGGGGGATCGCCAGACCTGGAACTCGAAGGTTAAAGCGAGGACACAGGACACAGATTTATACAGATTCGGGCCACCAGAGTAGCGAACCCTATGTACTGTTTGGAGTATCGTATGTGGCGCCTTGCGCTTAGGTGTTGTGGTGTTGGTTTTGTCCTCCTAGGTACCCGGCCCTCCTCTAGGGGGTAGGTGCCTAGTCGGTTACAAGATAGGAGTCCTAGTAAGATTACATGGTATGAGTCCTAGTAGGATTATAGAGATTTATGGTATGAGTCTGTATTCTTGCATGTATAGGTACCCGGGGTGTATGCCCGACAATCCAGACCTCAACAAAAAACTCAACTTGATCGGATTGGGTCACTCAACGCCTTTGTGAGACATGGGTACCCCTGGGTCCCCACCGGCCAGGCTCACGGCCGTCCCCGACAACTGGGTCTGGCCTACTAGAAGACCCCCGACCTGACAGTGGACCCAACCGACCTAGTTGGTGGCCCACACGACCTCCCGAAGACCTTCCAGAAGATTCCAGACGACCTTATCCAGAACAACTTCAAGACTTGGCGTACAAGACAAGACAACGGTGGATTCCGACAAGGCAGTTCGACATATATGGCAATAGTTGTAATCAGCTAGATTTAGGTGTCCTAGTCGTAACCGACCAGGAATCTGGGAACCGACCTTGTCCGCTGGCCAATATAAGGCGGGCAGGGTGACCCCTTGTACAATCACGCAATCCTCAGGCAATCTACACCGACAACTGGACGTAGGGTTTTACTCTCCAGAGGCCTGAACCAGTATAAACTCACCGTGTTCTCTGTGTTCCGTGTGCTGGTGCGCAACCATCGAGTTCTTAGCCCTAGATTTCACCCCGCCGAACAAATAAACCACCAGGGTTAACCCCCCTGTGGGTTGTCCAGATCTAAACCTTTGACAGTTGGCGCACTAGGTAGGGGGAAATCCAGGGTTCTTCGTGCAACTCGATGGCTTCTCGAAGCGGCGTCATCTTCCCGGAAAGCATGGCGGACTTCCTCACCAATCCCGTCGACATCTGCTTCGGCTCTATGCCGGCGGAATCCACCGCTCCAGCCGCCTGCCTCGTCGTCGAGGGCAATGCGGTCACCTCCAACCAACAGATCGAATCCGATCTGCTGGCGGAAACCCACCCACCCACTCCTTGCGACCTGATCGCGGGGCTCGATCGCGTTGAAGACATGCTCTCCGACACGATCAAGGTCTGTGAGCGCGCCAAGCGCCCTCGCAGGACAACTCCACCTTCGCCCCGCATGCCTCTTGGCCTGCGAAACGCAGCTCATGCAGCATCTCGCTACATGAAGAGAAAGATCCAGATCGAATCTGGACCCAACACCCCACATCATGGAAACTGCAGAGGTCCTCTCGACGACCACTGCCCTGTCCACGAGGACTCCAAACACACGGCTCGCCAGTGCCGTGTGCTCAAGAAGCTTCGTTGACCCCTGATCGCTGCTCATCACCGCCAGATCAACCGTGGGCCGTCCCCGGACAACCTCACATTTCAGATCACCTGCACGACCATCTCCCCCAACAATCCGGATGACAACTTTGAGATCCCGGATCGAGAGGTGCTTGTAGTCTCTGCCGACGTACCACCTCAAGCAGGCGAGACGGACGAACAACGCCAACAGTGAGAGAACGCTAACGCCGCACGAGCTATGCGCCGTCAGCAGGAAGCAGATGTAGCTGCAGCAGCCGTCCAACACCAGGCTGCAGGTCAGCCCGCGGGCAACGTCGTCAATGGGGGACCTCCCCCTGCGGTTCCTCAGCAGCAACAGAATCAAGATGAACCTCGTCGTCATTGCCTACGTGCCAGAGACATCCTGAGGGACTTTGAGCAAGATGGCCACGAAGTCTACAACTCGCCTCAAGCTAACCTAGGTGTGGCCCTTGCCGAGCTCGGACAGCTTGCAGATACTCCTGCAACTCGACGTCTACAAGCTCACATCCGCATCGCCATCGCCCAGGTCGAAGAACGAGGTCCAGGGTACAGCAGATCGGCGTCGAGCTCCTACTCCAGGTGTAGGTCAGAGCGACCTCGCCGCCATCACCATAACGACATTGCTCCCCTTCAGCCCGTGGCTGAAGAGGGAGGTGGTGAGAATGAAGTTGTACAGCCGGTCAATGCTGCTGCCAACGTAGCAGCCAACCCACCAGCTAAGGCTGCTGCTAATGCCGCTGGTAATGCCGCCGGCAACACTACCAATAACGTCGCTAATGCTGCTGGCGCCCAGCAGCAGAACACCGCCGGTAACGCAGGACAGAACGCCGGAGCCCAACCTCCGCCAGCACAAGCCACACGCACCCGGAGCAACCAGCGACAGCCCATACGAGATGAAGCGGAGCTGGAGTGCCATGCCAACTACCACCGCGACAACGGGGCCCCTGATCCCCTCAATGCCAACAATCCAATCCAAGCAGCAGATCTCCGAGAGATGCACGATCGCGAGCTTCTGCGTCGTGCCCAGTACGACCAGGATAATGGTCCTCCCGATGACCTCTATGTTATCCTGTCAACCTATGCTCCAGGATCCAGTTCTGGAGCAATCAACAATTTTCTGGCATTCTCAAGACGTCTCAGGACGATCAGATACCCAAAAGACTTCAAGCCAGCCATCGAAAAATATGACGATCGCTCTGACCTGAGTATTTGGCTCAAGATGTGCATTGTTGCTCGGGCGTCAGGAGGCAACAAAGACCACTGTTGACGGTCCTTACGACAAACCTTTGACCGTCAACATCTCAGCTACGGTAGCGCTTTATAACGAATTTCATGCATGTTTTAGGTGCTAACAAGGTTCCACGAGTTGTGTTGAGTTTTTATCTGCAGGACCAAGATTAGGGGGCAATTCCGGAGCACTGAGCCACATATGGTAGGCACGGTCGCACCTAGTGGTACGGCCGGCCCTACCTTGCACCACTAAGCAGGCTCCCACCAAGTATAGTTCCATGCACCGGCTCCCAAAAGACTAAACTCGTCACGATCGTGTTGGATCAAGCAAACAAACCACAGGAGAGATGCACCGGGGCCAGGAGGCAGGGCCGGCCGCACCACCAGGGCCGGCCGAACCTCCAGGGCCGGCCACACCACTTAGGCTGGCCGCACCTGCCCAACTCGCCCGAACGTGCCACCAAGCCGTGGTCACTCAAGGGAACACAGCTGCGAACGATCCTGATCGAAGGAAGAAGGTCGGTTCAATCCAGAGGTCAAGATTAGCCTCACTTGGACCCATGGACCCACAAACCAGTGAGCAACTGACGTGGGGCAACGTCCAAGACTTCATCTACACATAAGAGCATGATCCGGAGTGAATGACACGAGGGCCCAGGGCCGGCCGCACCAGGAGGACCGGCCGCACCTCCTTCCCTCGGCAAACCGACCCACAACCGCCTTCTAACCGCCTCAGGGACCAAATCACAGACGCACGATCGAAGGCGGTGGAAATCACAGGGCCGGCCGCACCTGGAGATACGGCCGCACCTCCTTGCCGGGCACTGCAGCTTCCTCTCGCGTACAAGTACCCCCTCCTGCAGCAACTGACCTATTAGGGCTATAAATTGAGCCAGGCACCTCGTGGAACAACACAAGTGATTAGAAGCAAGTGGCGGAGCCCTCCAGAAGTTAGCATTCAGAGAGTAGGGTGAGAGAGTTGAGTGTTGGAGTAGAAGCCGGAGTCGGTCTTCTTCTTGTACCTCGGCGGGTGCGGTACTACTTCGGTCGTCCACACCCAGGATACTTTGTAAGTTCGGATTTGTGAGTAACTAAGTCTCAAGTCATTTCATTGTTCGCTCTTAGGTTCCTCGATTGTGGTTTAAGTAGTTTCTACTTATCGTGATTGCTTTGCTCTAGCGCGGGGTAAAGTAGTGCTTGGTTAGTGTAGATGCGGTGTCTAGACTTTCCGGTACCTTGGAATGCTTACCTGGTTCAACGGAATAGTTGTGGTACCCTAGGGAGGTGACAGCTCCGGACGGGCTCTGTAGTCCACCACGTTAGTTCCGGCGAGTAGGAGTTACGACATCAGAGCCCCCTTCTCATCCCTTTCTGTGGCTCTTTTCCCTCTGGCCCCGACGAGCGACAAGTTGTGCCTTGATTCTATCCGTGACCCTCACGAGTCCCAAACTTCATCAGCTATCCCCTCTCTACCCGAAATCTACCCTTGCCTTTCTATCCTTCGTCACCATACCCCCCGGACGAATTAGTCCAGGTTTTCTACACTTCGCGTTCCCTGTGGAAATCGATACCTTGGAATACTCCCGGGTGAAAGCTACAGCGGTATCCGTGCGCTTGCGGATTTATCTGTGATCGTGTAATTACCAACAGGCTTTCTAGCGCCGTTGCAAATCTAGTAATGACGTAAGAAGTGCCAACAAGCTTTCTGGCGCTGTTGCCGGGGAACGGTAGCTGTTTTGATCCCGAACCCAGTTCGTCCGTGTATCAACCCATTTATCACATGGATTCCAATCCAACCCTTTTCGATTTTTCCGCTCCAAAGGGCGATCATTTGGAGCCTCCACCTTCATCACATTCCATTGAAACATCTAGCTATGAGCTACGTCCCGGCTTCATAGCTATGGTCCGAGAGCAAAGCTTCTCCAGAGATAAGGATGAAAGTCCTTATTCCCACCTGCACGAGTTTGAACAACTTTGTTCGTGTCTTGTGATCGCAGGAATGAGTCAAGATACCTTGAAATGGAAACTCTTTCCGTTTTCATTAACGGGGAGAGCAAAACAATGGTATTTGCTCAGTGTGAGAAGTATGGAGGGGGACTGGGAAAGTTTACGAAAGGCTTTTTGCCTAACATTCTTCCCGACTCCCCATGTAGTGAAACTCCGACGAGAGGTCATTTGTTTTGAGCAACGGAAGACCGAATCTTTAGGATCCGCATGGGCAAGATTTACAAAAATCGTAGATTCTGGTCCAGACCTTGGTATCGCAGGACCCGCTCTTTTGCAACACTTTCGCGATGGTCTTGGACCAGAGTCAGCAATTTTCTTAGACTCTTCTTTCGGAGGATCTTTCACTCATCTCACCTTGTCTGAGTGTAAGGACATTCTAACAAAAATCCTTCAAAATACCCCTTACACGGGAGTTTTTGACGAATTTCCAGACGAAGAAGAAGAACCCATGCCAAACACTCTCTCGGAACCAAAACCCATAGAGGAAGAACCTACTTTCCCAACCATCCAATCCGTAGAGGATTGCACTCCTCTAACAAAAACATGGTTCACCGATGAACCATTTCAACCATATAGAGAGTTTGACGACCCCTCGTGTGATTTCGTCTACGAGTTTTACGACGAGCTATTTGCTGACTTTGGGAATACTTGGAATTACCAAAGAGTAGAGAGACCAAAAGCACAAGAGGAGCCGGAAATTCCTATCTCTTGCTCAGAGGAACGAGCCGAGCACTTTAGGTTCATTTCAAACCTTTCGGCCATCATGAGTAGAGAATGGTTGGATAAGGCGGAAGCCTCGACCGATGTCATAAAACTCCCAACCAAAATGAGGCACACTAGGTGTGGACTCATGGGAAATAAGCATGATGTCGGGTATGAACCTAGCTTAGGGGTCAACATTATGAGTTCATCCTTAGCGAAATCCCTAGCAGCCGTATCTTCTCTCTCAAGATCTTCGAAACTCCTTAACATTTCTTCAGGAGAGACATTAGGTTGCCAGGGCATTCTTCGGGTGATTCCCGTAAAATTTATGGAACACGAGCTCTATCTCGATTTTCATCTCTTTGACCTACCTTGTCATCACACCCATTCAATCATTATCGGTAGACCTATCATGAAAATCTTAGAGCAATCCCCAAGGAAACCAGAGTTGGAGCTAAAGATCGGTGACAACTTTCTACCGGTGTCTTACCTTAGAACCGAAAACACCCCCGTAGAAGCCGAACTCAGACCAGATCTACTAGAAGAAGTAATGGCCGCTTCCCTAGCAGAGCTCGCTCAACCAAACTTTGAAGAGGAAATCCCGTTCTTCACGGAGGAGGATGAGGCCCCAGTCTCGTTTAAGCTAGACCCAACCGAGAAACCGGAGCGACCACCAATAGAGCTTAAACCTCTTCCTCCGGGATTAAAGTACGCGTTTCTCCATGGGAATCGAGAAACTCCAGTGATCATCAGTGATAAGCTATCTGAGGTGGAAACTCAGCAGCTCATCACTGTTCTTGAAACCCATCGATCAGTATTAGGATATTCTCTTCAAGATCTCAAGGGAATTAGCCCCACTCTTTGCACACATAGGATTCTCATCGAACCCGACGCAACCCCTTCAAGAGAACCTCAACGTCGGCTCAACAACAACATGAGGGAGGTAGTGAAAAAGGAAGTTTTGAAACTCCTTCATGCCGGGATTATCTACCCGGTACCCAATAGTGAATGGGTTAGCCCCGTTCAAGTTGTGCCCAAGAAGGGAGGCATGACGGTAGTGCGCAATGATAAGAATGAAGTCATCCCTCAGCGCACCGTCACAGGGTGGCATATGTGCATAGATTATCGCAAGCTTAACAAGGCCACCAAGAAAGACCACTTTCCCCTTCCTTTCATAGACGAGATGTTGGAACGGTTAGCGAAGCATTCCTTCTTTTGCTTCCTAGACGGCTATTCTGGTTATCACCAAATTCCTATCCATCCCGATGACCAAGACAAAACCACTTTTACATGCCCTTATGGAACTTACGCCTACCGGCGAATGTCCTTTGGGCTATGTAATGCTCCAGCCTCTTTTCAACATTGCATGATGTCAATCTTCTCAGATATGATTGAGCAAATCATGGAAGTATTCATGGACGATTTCTCGGTTTATAGAAAGACCTTCCCGGAATGCCTTAAGAATCTTGATAAAGTTCTTAGAAGGTGTGCCGAGAAGGATCTTGTCCTCAACTGGGAAAAGTGCCATTTCATGGTAAGAGAAGGGATTGTTCTCGGACACAGGGTGTCCGAACGAGGGATAGAGGTGGATAGAGCTAAGATAGAAGTTATTGAACATCTTCCACCTCCGGCCAATGTCAAGGGCATCCGTAGTTTCCTAGGCCACGCAGGATTCTACCGTAGATTCATCAAAAACTTCTCGGAAATTGCCCGTCCCTTGACCAAACTCTTAGCCAAGGATGTCCCCTTCATTTTCGATGAAGAATGCCTTATTGCATTCCATACCCTCAAGAAAGCCTTGATCTCAGCCCCAATTATCCAACCCCCCGATTGGAGTTTGCCTTTTGAGATCATGTGCGATGCTAGCGATTATGCCGTTGGGGTGGTCCTAGGACAAACTAAGGACAAGAAACACCATGCTATAGCCTACGCTAGCAAGACTCTCAATGGTGCTCAGCTGAATTATGCTACCACCGAAAAAGAGCTCCTAGCCGTGGTTTTTGCAATAGACAAGTTTAGGTCCTACCTAGTGGGGGCCAAGGTGATTGTTTTTACAGATCACGCCGCTCTCAAGTACCTCCTCACCAAGAAAGATGCAAAGCCAAGATTGATCCGATGGATTCTACTACTCCAAGAGTTCGACATAGAAATCAAGGATAAACCAGGAGTGGAAAATTCAGTAGCAGATCACTTATCAAGGCTTCATCTAGAGCATGATTCATCGCTGCCAATCAATGATTTCTTGAGGGACGATACACTCCTCAGAGTAGACAACAATGATCCTTGGTATGCAGACATTGTCAATTTTATGGCATCAGGATATGTGCCACCCGGGGGAGATAAGAGGAAGTTGATATATGAGAGTAGACTCCATATGTGGGACGAGCCCTATCTATTCCGCATATGCACAGACGGTCTCCTCCGACGTTGCGTACCATCATGGGAAGTGAACGACATCTTAGAAAGGTGTCACTCGTCAGAATATGGAGGACACTATGGAGCATTCTGTACCAATGCAAAAGTTTGGCAGTGTGGTTTCTTTTGGCCCACTATGTACCAGGATGCCAAGGATTTTGTGAGAAGGTGCCCAAGATGTCAGAAGCATGGTAACATTAGTACAAGAGATGCCATGCCCCTCACCACCAATCTTCAAGTTGAAATCTTCGATGTCTAGGGGATTGACTACATGGGACCTTTTCCGATGTCAGGGAATTGTGAATACATACTAGTGGCAGTGGATTATGTGTCAAAATGGGTAGAAGCAATACCCTGTCATACAGCAGCTGCTCGAAGCTCAAAGAAAATGTTCCACGACATAATATTCCCCAGATTCGGAGTACCAAAGGTAGTCATCAGTGACGGGGGATCGCACTTCACTGATGGGAACCTCAGAAAATAATTGAAAACTCAAGGAGTAGAGCACCGAGTCGCTACCCCGTATCATCCCCAAACAAGTGGTCAAGTTGAAACATCAAACAAGCAAATCAAGAACATCCTTCAGAAGACTGTCCACGAGATGGGAAGAGGATGGAAAGAGAAACTTCCCGAAGCATTGTGGGCATATCGTACAGCATACAAAACTCCCATCGGTATGACACCCTACCAATTGGTCTATGGGAAGACATGCCATTTACCCGTAGAATTGGAGTACAAATCACATTGGGCTATCAAGAAGTGGCATATGGATCTTCCCACCGCCGGAATCAAAAGACAAATGCAATTGGGTGAACTCGAGGAATGGAGGGAGAAAGCATATCACAATGCAAAGATGTATAAGGAGAAAACCAAGAGGTGGCACGACAAGAGGATCAAGAAGAAATTTTTTGAACCGGGAGATAAGGTACTACTCTTTAACTCTCGCTTTAAACTATTTGGTCGTGGAAAGCTTAGAAGTAAATGGGACGACCCTTTCACGGTTTTAAATTCTGCTTCGCATGGGGCCGTAACCCTACAGGATTCAGACGGAAATACCTTTAAAGTAAATGGGCAAAGACTTAAAATCTTCCTCGAACCAAACATGCCTAACCTCGAAGAATTTGATGTCATCGAGGTCATTAACTTGGATTGATTGAAGTCTTGCTTGTCTTATGTATATAGAGTGTTTCTTGTTTGTTTTCCTGTTTCTTTTTGCTCTCCCTTCTTAGTTGCCATGAAGCCAGCCTTTTGGGGGAATAGGCTAGGGCCGGCCGCACCTAGTGGGCCGGCCGCACCTCCCCCATTTGGCCCTCGGCTGCGCGTGAGCTAGGGTATCTAGTACCTCCCCGTGTGCTATCCAGATAACCCCTGAAATCCTCGCGTAACGAGTTCCTCCCCAGAAACCAATCTCCTTTCCAAAAACCCTCGCCTTCTCGCCATCTCCTAGCAAACCATGGGTGGTGACGGCCCTAGCAACCTCTCCAAGATGTCGGCACCCACTACCCCTGGCGGTGCGTCCTCGAAAGCACTCGCACCTTGCTCAGGCATCCCAGGAGGCAACCCCAGGAGGGAGTAGGACCGGCCGTACCACCCAGGTCCGGCCGCACCTGGCCCGTTCGGCCAGCTCGGCCGACGTGCAGAGGAGGTCCTTATCCCCCAGGAGAACGATCGGGAAAGGGAAACCCTGACGTTCAAAGTCACCGGCACGCCCTACAACGGGCCAGTTGAAGCTAAAGGAACCGGAGATGCCAATCTCTAGGCGACTCTTCAACGAGTCACCAAGAGAAAACATCTTCGCCATAAAGACAGCCGGGGCAGAATTCTTCAAGCCCCCAACAGAGGGGAAATACAAGATCATTGGGCGCAAGACTCCCCGTGGGTATGAGAAGCAACTGATTCCTCGATTGGATAGGGATGATTTGGAGCCCGATGAATCCATTTTCTCCACCCCCACTAGTGGGATGCGTCACCGCAAGCCTCCACCAATCCGTGGTCCTCCTGGCCAGTTTGAAGATTCAGATGAGGATTCCGAGGACGAGGATCCTTACGAGGGTCTTCGTAATGAGGTCGCCGAGCTTAAGATGAAGAACAACTTGCTGGAGGAGCGCATAGCCGAGGCTGAGCTCGGGCGGATGGACATGGATGACAAGATGGAAACTCTCCGCAAAGCCCTCTGCAGCAAGTTTAGGCGGCTCTTAAAGGAACTAGGGCGTCCGGACCTCTACGACTGCGTTTTACCTTAGATCTCTAAGCGTAGGATCCGTGTAGCATCTCGTTAGTGTCGTTCTTGTGTGTTAGTTTTGCTCTTTCAAAAACTTGTTTGTTTTAATTCGTTTAGGTTTGCTCGAATAAAGAGATGCTGCAAATGCTTTGAATACCTTTAAATCTCTGGTTAATCTGCTGCTCTGGCTGGTGATTTGAGCCGGCCAGAGAATGTTATTTCACCCGGTTTACGAGAGCGCAGGAAAAAACGAAAGGAGGTAGGGCCGGCCGCACCTGGAGGGCTGGCCGCACCTACCTTCGTCACACAAATGCGAAACCAACGACGTGCAGGTAACCGAGGTGCACCAGAGACAGCTCACGAAGCACGACACAAAATTTGGGTGGGCCGGCCGCACCACCTAGGGCCGGCCGCACCTATCATTTCTTCACGAACCGAACATCTTCATGCCAAGACACGCTGGTTTGAATCCCTAACTCATCTCGCAATGTTATCTTATGTTTATCCTACTTATCTTGCTTAAGTATCAAAACTGCGTTATCATGCTTTTGAAAATGTTGCCTACCCATCCTCACTTCGGAAATGAGGACTAATTGCTATGTTAAACCCTTGCAAGAACCTAGTATGCAATTTTATACTCTATAGGCTTGATGAATTTGTTGGTTCTCTTCGAAACATGAGCCTGAATTAAAACTTTGTGGGAAGAAAATGCTTATGACCAAACCTAGGTTGTTGACTAGTATGATATGGTTAGACAATGTTGATCTTGCTCTATCTCATAGTATGGTGAAAATCTCGGATGAATTTCTTTTGAAAATAAAACAAGACAAGTTCCTCAATGGTCATACCACCTACCAAAGCCATATGTCACTATCAAAGTTGAACCTTCTACATATGCTTGCTTGTGACCCTTTGAGTTTTGCCAAATTGTTGTTACCCTTGGTAGAATCTTTTCATGCTTCCATGATCGAGATCACGTACACCCACATATACATGCTAACTCTTACACCGGGAGTTACGCAAAAACATGCCATCCATCCACCAAAAATAAATACTCCAAGTTTCAAAGAGATTTCTCTTATTGCAAAAGGAGAGAGGGGTCATTGAAAAGAAAAAAAAAGAATAGAAAAGAGAAAAATAAATGCTCAAAGAAGCATAGAAAAATGTGCTCTAATTAAAGAGCATAAAAAAAAGGAAAAGATGAAGCATGACCCCCCTCCAAAAGCAAGAGGAGAATCTCAAAGCAAGTAGTACTTAGAAAAAAAACAAACAAAAATATTCCACACACTTGCACATCTCGATCAAGTTGCATGACTAGTTTCTTCTTGGATCCGGTCTTTGGCTCAACAACATTATGTGGCACAAGTGAGTCTCATGCTTATCCTACCCAAAGCTTCACATACAAGCCATAGAGTAGGAAGTTGAGGCTCGTTCAAAAGCCTTTGGTGAGGTAACAAACACCACTTGAGCAATCGAGGGAGCCATCCGAGGAACTTTGTCTCTCTTTGCAAGAATTTTCAAAAAAAACTCCGAGATAGAATCCAGAAAAAGAGAAGACTGAATGATGCAAAGTCAAAACCGTTCTACTCTTCAACCTCTGAAGGCAAGGTGAAAAGTTACAAGCCCCACAGGTAAGCAAGGCAAAGTTTCTTTAGTGCCAATACTTTCAAATAGCCAGTAGGGCATGGAATTGTGCTCTAGTACTTGCAGGGGAGTAACACGAAGCAATGTCCGATCCACCTTTCAAGACTAGGCTTTGCTCGAGGACGAGCAAACGTCTAGCGTGGGGGAGTTTGTTGACGGTCCTTACGACAAACCTTTGACCGTCAACATCTCAGCTACGGTAGCGCTTTATAACGAATTTCATGCATGTTTTAGGTGCTAACAAGGTTCCACGAGTTATGTTGAGTTTTTATCTGCAGGACCAAGATTAGGGGGCAATTCCGAAGCACCGAGCCACATATGGTAGGCACGGTCGCACCTAGTGGTACGGCCGGCCCTACCTTGCACCACTAAGCAGGCTCCCACCAAGTATAGTTCCATGCACCGGCTCCCAAAAGACTAAACTCGTCACGATCGTGTTGGATCAAGCAAACAAACCATAGGAGAGATGCACCAGGGCCAGGAGGCAGGGTCGGCCGCACCACCAGGGCCAGCCGAACCTCCAGGGCCGGCTGCACCACTTAGGCCGGCCGCACCTGCCCAACTCGCCCGAACGTGCCACCAAGCCGCGGTCACTCAAGGGAACATAGCTGCAACGATCCTGACCGAAGGAAGAAGGTCGGTTCAATCCAGAGGTCGAGATTAGCCTCACTTGGACCCATGGACCCACAAACTAGTGAGCAACCGACGTGGGGCAACGTCCAAGACTTCATCTACACATAAGAGCATGATCCGGAGTGAATGACACGAGGGCCCAGGGCCGGCCGCACCAGGAGGACCGGCCGCACCTCCTTCCCTCGGCAAACCGACCCACAACCGCCTTCTAACCGCCTCAGGGACCAAATCACAGACGCACGATCGAAGGTGGTGGAAATCACAGGGCCGGCCACACCTGAAGATACGGCCGCACCTCCTTGCCGGGCACTGCAGCTTCCTCTCGCCTACAAGTACCCCTCCTGCAGCCAACGACCTGTTGGGGCTATAAATTGAGCCAGGCACCTTGTGGAACAACACAAGTGATTAGAAGCAAGTGGCGGAGCCCTCCAGAAGTTAGCATTCAGAGAGTAGGGTGAGAAAGTTGAGTGTTGGAGTAGAAGCCGGAGTCGGTCTTCTTCTTGTACCTCGGCGGGTGCGGTACTACTTCGGTCGTCCACACCCGGGATACTTTGTAAGTTCGGATTCGTGAGTAACTAAGTCTCAAGTCATTTCATTGTTCGCTCTTAGGTTCCTCGATTGTGGTTTAAGTAGTTTCTACTTATCGTGATTGCTTTGGTCTAGCGCGGGGTAAAGTAGTGCTTGGTTAGTGTAGACGCGGTGTCTAGACTTTCCGGTACCTTGGAATGCTTACCCGGTTCAACAGAATAGTTGTGGTACCCTGGGGAGGTGACAGCTCCGGACGGGCTCTGTAGTCCACCACGTTAGTTCCGGCGAGTAGGAGTTACGACATTAGAGCCCCCTTCTCATCCCTTTCTGTGGCTCTTTTCCCTCTGGCCCTGACGAGCGACAAGTTGTGCCTTGATTCTATCTGTGACCCTCACGAGTCCCAAACTTCATCAGCTATCCCCTCTCTACCCGAAATCTACCCTCGCCTTTCTATCCTTCGTCACCATACCCCCCGGACGAATTAGTTCAGGTTTTCTGCA
Source organism: Cenchrus fungigraminus (assembly GCA_036936925.1). Taxonomy (NCBI): domain Eukaryota; kingdom Viridiplantae; phylum Streptophyta; class Magnoliopsida; order Poales; family Poaceae; genus Cenchrus; species Cenchrus fungigraminus. The sequence continues at coordinate 67,788,707 of CM072770.1, forward strand.
CTTCGCGTTCCCCGTGGAAATCGATACCTTAGAATACTCCAGGGTGAAAGCTACAGCGGTATCCGTGCGCTTGCGGATTTATCTGTGATCGTGTAGTTACCAACAGGCTTTCTAGTGCTGTTGCAAATCTAGTAACGAAGTAAGAAGTGCCAACAACCACATGGCTAGTTACTTCCCTCTTGTGATGGGTCAAGCACCGCTCCTGTGGCTCAATAACCTTCCTGCGGAGTGCATCACTTCGTGGGCTATCCTATCACGGCTCTTCACGACCAACAATCAAGTGACCTACAACCGCCCTGGCAATACTCACCACCTTGCCAAATGCGGATGAGGCACGACGAAACTCTCCGAGAATATACCAACCGCTTCTTCGAGAACCGCAACACCCTCGCCGGAGTCAAGGATGAAGATGTCATAGCTTACTACAAGAAGGGGGTAACCAACCTCAAGCTCTTTGAGAAGATCCACAAAGCCGGTGCTGATTCCATCACCGACCTCATGGCTTATGTCGACAAGCTCGTCGATACCCAAGACGCGGTGGTGCACGACTTCAAAGGAGACGACCACGACGGCGGCAACAGGTCGCGCAAGCGATCTGGTGAGGTTTATGCGACCGATCTGCCACGACCTTCCACCTTCCTTGAAGGTGACTTCAACTGTACACTAGATGATGTGTGTCAGTTCCACTGAGACGCCAAGCACACCATGAGGGAGTGCGAGCAGCTAAAGCGCGCCCTTGGTGTACCCCCGGAGCCAAAGAAGACCAAGAGCGGCAACAATGACGACCAGAACAGCGGCCGCCGCTATGACAACCGCAATCGTCGACCTGATCAACGCGGCTACCGAGACCGGCGACCTTACCGTCGCAATGACGATAGGGATCGCTGTGATTATCGCCGTGACTATCGCCGCGATGACTGCCACGATGATCGCCGCGACGATCACCGTGATGAACACCGTGATGACCGGCGTGACGAACGCCACCGCTACGACGACCACAACAATGACGGCAACCATCGTAAGGAGCCAACTCCTCCACCACCGCCTAAACGAAGCAACCCCAATGGCGTGTTTCAGAACGCCAAACGACAAATTAACTTCATCGTCGGTGGCCGCCAAGCAGTTAAGAGCAACAGACAGCAGCGATCGAACGCAAGGGAGATCGGCCAAGTCAACACCGAAACTCCACAACCTCTGCGGTGGTCGGAGTTCCCCATCACCTTTTCTAGGAAAGATCACTGGGTGCACATACCCGACCCCGGGACCTACCCGCTGGGCGTCAACCCCATAGTGGACGGTGCCTTCCTACCCAGGACCCTCGTCAACAGAGGCAGCAGCTTAAACATCATCTTCACCGAAACGCTGAAGAAGATGGACTTCGACTTCTCCAAGATGACTGCTTGTGACGAACCTTTCTACGGGGTCGTGCCCGGCAAGGCTGCATACCCCATAGGTCGTGTATGCATGCCGGTCACATTCGGCAAAGAAGACAACTTCCGCACAGAGTACTTGACGTTTGAGGTCGCGGACTTCCGCTCCTCCTATCACGCCATCCTTGGTCGGCCTATGTTGGCCATCCCGCATCATACCTACCTCATCATGAAGATGCCAGCACCGACCGGGATCCTCTCTGTCTACGGCGACATCCTCGTCTCCTACAAATGCGAGAGCGACACCGTCGACCTTGCCAAGGTGTTTGCATGCAAAGCCGCAGCTACGGTCATGGTCGCTCAGGCCGCCAAGATCTTCCAAACCACTTTGGAGGTGCCAGAGTAGAAGTGTATGGCCACCGCCTTGGATGCAAGTCCCGCGGTGAAGAAAGTCTGCCTCGGCCTGCCCGACGCATCCAAGGAAGTCACCATTGGGGCCGACCTCGACCCCAAATAGGAACTCGCGCTCACCAGTTTCCTCCGGGACAACGCTGATATCTTCGCATGGAGCCCGTCCAACATGCCCGGTGTCCCCAGGGAGCTGGCTGAGCACGCCCTTGAAGTAAGCAAGACAACAAGACCTATCAAGCAAAAGCTCAGGCGATTTGCAAAAGATAGAAAACATGCCATAGAAGTAGAAGTCTGTAAGCTCTTAGCTGCAGGATTCATCCGAGAATGTAAACACCCGGTTTGGCTCGCAAACCCGGTCCTTGTACCTAAGAAAACTGGAGGATTAAGGATGTGTATCGACTACACCGACCTCAACAAACACTGCCTGAAAGATCCCTTCCCTCTTCCTTGTATCGACCAAGTCGTGGACTCCACGGCCGGTAGCGTCCTTCTATGCTTCCTCGATTGCTACTCAGGATATCACCAGATAGCCCTGAACCCCGACGATCAAGACAAGACGGCGTTCATAACACCTAACGGCATCAATTTCTACAAGGTCATGACCTTTGGCCTGAAAAATGCCAGCGCCACCTACCAGAAGGCAATACAGAAGTGTCTGAAGTCCCAGATCGGGAAGAACGTGGAAGCCTACATCGACGATGTGGTCTTCAAGACCACCATACAGGATCAGCTCGTCGCCGACCTAGCCGAGACTTTCTCCAATCTCCGTACCTACCAGTGGAAGCTCAACCCCAGCAAGTGCGTCTTCGGTGTCCCTTCTGGGTTGCTCCTGGGCTTCATGGTCGGGCACCGAGGCACCGAAGCTAACCCTGTCAAGGTCGACACAATCCGCAACATGGCCAGGCCATCTTGCAAGAAAGACGTCATGAAGCTCACAGGCATGATGGTGGCCCTAGGTCGTTTCATCAGCAAGCTCGGCGAAAAAGGTCTACCTTTCTTCAAGCTATTGAAGAAAGCAGATAAGTTCGTATGGGATGAAGAAGCACAGAAGGCTTTCGAGGCTCTCAAGGAGTCCTTAACTACGCCTCCGATCATGAAACCGCCTATACCGAAGGAACACTCCTCCTCTACATCTTCGCCACCACTAATGTGGTCAACACGGTCCTCGTCGCCGAACGGGAAGAAGAAGGGCAGGCCTACCCTATTCAGCGACCTGTGTACTACATAAGCGAGGTCCTGGTCGACGCTAAAACACGGTATTCACAACCTCAGAAGTTGAGGAAGCGTGAGGAGAGGTTTGCTAGGGAGATGGTAAACAAGGATAGGTACCGCCCTTCTCGTGGTGTGCTTGAGCCTAGGATGGTGCCAAGGGGTGAGGGTGTGGTACGTACCATTTACCCTCAGGAAAGGCGTGAGTTTGTGCCTCGAGGTGAGCCACCACATAGAGAAGGTGGTAGGCGTGATGGGTTTGGGCGTGGTGAGTTTGCTGGACATTCCTTCGCTCGTGGCCAATACGAGTATGGGGGGAACGATCGCAGTTTTAGGTCCTAGAGGAGCTATGGGCCACGGTCTCCACCTCGTGGTACGCGTAGTCCTCCAAGGGGACGTGTGGGTGTTCCACCTAGGAGAGATAGGATGGATTTTGCTAACCCCACTTTTGAGCAAATGGCACAACACTGGTTTGATTCATTTTGTACTAACCCCAGTGCTAAGTCGTTTGCTCACTCTCGCTCTCATTTTTTATTTGCAGGTGGGAGGCTTGGAGGGCTTTTGGTTGATCGACTCCGGTTGCTCTCGACACATGACCGGAGATCGAAGGTGGTTCTCCAGCCTCACCCCGGTGATGACCAAAGAGTACATCACTTTTGGGGACAATGGGAAAGGTAGAGTGCTTTCAGTGGGCACGGTGAAGGTGAGCGAGTCTGTGACTCTTAGACGTGTTTCTCTTGTCAAGTCTTTAGGGTACAATCTTCTTTCGGTTTCTCAGCTTCTTGATGAGGGTTTTGAGGTCCATTTCAAAACGGGCGCTTCGCGTGTTTTGGATTCTCGAGGTGATCTTGTGTGCACGATCATCCCTGAGGGTCAGATTTTCAGAGCTGATTTTTCTCAGTGTGTCGGCTCTTCTTGTTGTTTGGTTGCTGGTGTTTCGGCGGAGATTTAGAAATGGCATAGGAGACTAGGTCACTTGAGTTTTGACTTGTTGTCACGCTTGAGTGGGCTAGGTCTGGTCTGAGGATTGCCTAAGTTGAAATACCTAAAGGACTTGGTATGTGCTCCGTTTAGGCATGGTAAGATGGTCGCCTCCTCTCACCCGCCTCTGACATCCGTTATGATAGAGAGGCCATGCGAGCTGTTCCATATGGACTTGGTTGGTCGAGCTCGTGTGTGCTCAGCGGGTGGGAAATGGTATGTCCTGGTGATAGTGGACGACTATTCTCGCTATGCTTGGGTCTTCTTTTTGGCTGATAAGGGGGAGACGTTTGGTTTTGTGCGGGATCTAATCTTGAGGTTGAAGAATGAGAGGAATGGAGATGCCATTCGAGCTATCCGTAGCGACAATGGCTCTGAATATAAAAACTCTCGTTTCGAAACTTTTTGTCGTGATTTGGGTCTCGAACATCAATTCTCTTCTCCCTATGTGGCTTGTCAGAATGGTGTGGTTGAGAGGAAAAATCATTCCCTTTGTGAGATGGCTCGGATGATGCTTGATGAGCATAGGACTCCGAGGAGATATTGGGCTGAGGCGGTGAATACCGCGTGCCATGTTGGGAATTGGATTTTTCTTAGGGCCTTCTTGAACAAGACGTGTTATGAGCTCATGCACGAGCGCGCACCTAGAGTGAGCCATTTCAGGGCTTTTGGCTGTCGGTGCTTTATTCTCAAGAAGGGTAGGCTTGATAAGTTTGAGTCGAGGTCTTCGGATGGGATCTTTTTGGGTTATGCGAGTCATTCTCGAGCATTCCGTGTGCTCAACCTTGATTCTAACCTAGTCATGCAAACTTGCGAGGTTACCTTCGACGAGACCCAGCCATGCAGTTCGTCTGTTTTTGAGTGTGCAGGTGATGACGAGATTGGCAAGAAGATCTTTGAGGACGAGGAGGATGATGCTGGAGAAGATGATGGTGATGATGAAGCTCCAGCCGAGCATGTACCCTCTACTTCCACTACGACGACTACGGTGCAGGATGGTCCAGCCTCTACACCGACTACAATCCAGCAAGATCAAGTGGAGGCTGCAGCTGAGGGGGAGGTTGTCTCCAGGCGAGAGGCACCGAGGCACGTTCAAGTTGATCATCCTCCCTCAAGAATCATCGGCGACATCAATGAACATACGACACGATCAAGGTCCAGGAATGTTTCTCACTTTGCTCATTCGGCTTTTGTTGCTATTTTCGAGCCGAAAGACATTGGACATGCCCTCTCTGATCCTAATTGGGTGAACGCAATGCATGAGGAGTTAGAGAACTTTGAGAGAAACCAAGTTTGGGAGTTGGTAGAGCCACCACCACATTGCAAACCTATCGGGACAAAATGGGTGTGGAAGAACAAAGAGGGTGAGAATGGTGAGGTGGTGAGAAACAAATCGAGGTTGGTTGCTCTGCGGTATAGTCAGAAGGAGGGGATAGACTATGAGGAGACATTTACTCCTGTATCCCATTTGGAGGCGATTAGGATCCTTCTAGCCTTTTCCGTGGCTAAAGGATTCAAATTGTATCAAATGGATGTGAAGAGTGCCTTTTTGAATGGGTTTTTAGAAGAAGAGGTTTATGTGAAGCAACCACCGGGCTTTGAGAGTGCTAAGTTTCCTCACCGGGTGTATAGGCTGAGGAAGGTGTTGTATGGGCTGAAACAAGCTCCCCGTTCTTGGTATGGCCGTTTGAGGGTGTTCTTGTTTAGCAAGGGGTTTGAGATGGGCAAGGTTGATAAGACTCTTTTTCTCCTTAGGCAAGGCGATGATATCCTAATTGTCCAGGTGTACGTGGATGATATTGTCTTTGGTGGCTCGTCTCACTCTTTGGTTGCGAGGTTTGCAGAGGACATGAGCAAAGAATTCGAGATGTCCATGATGGGAGAATTGCAGTTCTTTCTCGGGCTTCAGATCAAGCAGGCGAATGAGGGAACCTTTGTGCATCAAGCCAAGTACACGAAGGACATCCTTAAGAAGTTCAAGATGGACGACTCGAAGCCCCTGTCGACGCCGATGAGTACGACTACAGCACTGGATGCGGACGAGGACGGAGAGCCTGTGGACTAGAAGGAGTACCGGAGCATGATCGGCTCCCTCTTGTACTTGACGGCGACGAGGCTGGACATTCAGTTTTCTGTGTGTCTGTGCGCTCGCTTTCAGGCATTGCCGAGGACTTCACATCGGCAGGCCATCAAGCGGATCTTCAGGTATCTTCGATACACTCCTGAGCTCGGTCTTTGGTACTCGACATCCTCCTCTCTTTCGCTTCTTGGGTTTTCGGATGCCGACTTTGCGGGGTGTCGAGTCGACAGGAAGTCGACTTCGGGGACGTGCCAGTTTTTGGGATCTTCGCTTGTTTCTTGGTCTTCTCACAAACAATCTAGTGTAGCTCAGTCTACCACAGAAGCCGAGTATGTTGCTGCCGCTAGTTGTTGCTCACAACTGCTTTGGATCACATACACGCTGAGTGACTTTGGTGAGGAGTGTACCTATGTTCCTCTCATGTGTGATAGCACGAGTGCCATTAGTGTTGCCAAAAACCCTGTGCTCCACTCCAGAACCAAACATATAGAGGTGAGGTACCACTTCCTGAGAGATAATGTTGAGAAGGGAAACATAGACCTCATCCATGTGCCAACCGAAAAGCAGCTTGCCGATATCCTAACCAAACCTTTGGACCAAGCTACATTTGCCCGTTTGCGAGGGGAGCTTGGTGTTGTTTTTCCTTTTTGAGTTTTGGTTGGGGGGTTTGATGTACATACTCATGTTGCATTTTCATTTCTGTATCATATCATGCTTGCATCTTTGTATCATAGACTGCATGTGTATCATATGCTTTAGGAATGTGCTTATCCTATATACTTGGATCACCATGATATGCTGGATATGAGATTGTGACTTTGCTTGTGATGCTCATGTGATGTATAGCGATGCTCTTGGTAGCTTTGGGATGTATATGCTTGTGGATGGCTTACTTTTGTAAAAATGCTATATATGATCCTCTCTTATGAGTTGAATGCCTTTCATGTTAAACTTGCGCACTTATGGCTATACCTTGCTTAATTTATGCTTGGAACCATGTTCTTCTCATTTGGGGTCAAAGACCCATTTATCATCATGAATGTTTAGCCTACATGCTACCTTGTGGAGAAGCCTAAGCTTCTTTTTGCCGCAAAGGCACTTCATGTACCATGCTTAATTTGTAAATCTTGAAATTGGTATGTGAAATGCTTGTGCTTGAAAAATATGCTTCCATGTCATGTATGCTTTAAATTCCTTATCTTGGGTGCTAAACCCTTGCATGATGTTCACCGTTGAGAAGTCTCACATTTAGAAGTGGACACATGGCTCGGTGGCTTTGACATGACATGAGATAGCTTGTAGGTGTTTGTGATGACCTTGTGATGAGAATTTGTGACCTTGCATGAAGTTTGTGAGTTATGTGTTGTTTGTGCTCATTTTGATCATGTTTAGGTCCTATGCTCATGAGAGGGAAGTTTTTTTGTGAAAAATGCTTTATTTTGATCATGGCTATGTCACATGTTTATATGTCCCTATCTATCTTGTTGGCGATGCTTGTACTAATTTGTGGCTATCTTGCTTGTCTATGTCTAAATTTTAGCATGTTGTAGTGCTCTTTGTCTATTTGAGAAGCACATGCTTGCATTTGTAGACTTGATTCATGCATTACCAACAAGGGGGAGAGATAGTACCCAATTCTTGCTTTGGGGAGAAAGTTGCATCCATGCTTTGGGGAGAAAGTTGCATCTAGGGGGAGTTTTGCATCAAGTGGGAGAAAAATTTGGAGAAATGCATTTGTTCAGGGGGAGCTTACATTCATGTGCTTTGGAGCTCTTTGCACCTGATTTTAGTTGTGCTCTTTTGCCGATGGTGTCGAGCCCTTTTGCCTCACCTTGAGGAGTCGGCAATTTTGGAGCATTTTATCTCGGTTGTGTCGAGTCGTTGCCCTTGTCTTAGGGGACCGAGATTTTTCTCTCTCAAGTGATCTCGTTTTGGCTTTTGTTTGGCTTTTGATCACTTGTTTGAGTTTTTCTGTCTTTCCTTTTCTTTTTCTCTTTTCTCTGAATTGGTTACTATGTGTGTGTTGTCAATGCACTCATCAAGGGGGAGATTGAGGACCAGAGCGTCCGAGGACCGGTGGATGGTCACTCCCTAGTGTGATGAGTGATTGACAACGTGGTGTGGACTGACTCTTGGCCGAGTATTGTAGGTGCAGGTTGCGGCTTGACTCGTGTCGATGCAGGTGAAGAGCGGGCGCGAAAGGTCTTAGCCTTGCGGGGCCTCCGAGGAGTGGAGAGACAAGTAGGCTCGGCTCGATGGACCCGGTGGCCGGACGGGGTCAAGTGCGGGCCGCATGGTGGCAAGAAAAGCAAGACGAAGTCGTCGACCGGAGCCGGTGTAGGGTAGCGGCTCACGACCGGAGTCTGCACACGGGGTTTGCGGCGGTTCACCACAAAACCGTCGGGTTACTTGATTGAGTCACAAAACCAAGACCGGAGGCTCGGCGGGCGGAGACGGGATCCAGGCGCGCCGAGAAGCTTCGATGCCGGCGGACTCGTGGCGGGATCGCAGGGCTTGCGTCGGGAGGACGCGGACTGCGGCAAAGGCGTGGCCATGCGATGAAGAGGAGTGCTACTTGACCATATTGCCCCTGAGGGGATTGTATCTTAAGTTTAAGTGCTAGGGGTAGCTTGGTCATTTGCCCAACCTAGAGGGACTCATATATATAGCTCTAGAGTTTCTGGGCAAACCGTCCTCCCGGACTGTTTCTCATTTCCTTACTCCATAGGCGTAGATTTTCTTCACCGTTTTGTAGAGAATCTGTCCTCTGAGTGTATGGAAGCATTCATGGTTGCGTTGATTTCCTTCTTGTAGCTCGTGTGATTTTCGTGTCTTTTTTGAGCTATTTTTGTTGGATTTTCGTGCGCACCTTGTTCCTTCGATTCTGAGGTGTTTGGGTTCGGATTTGTTGGTGGGGATCATGGATAGATGTCTTGTGCATCTTTGTACTTGATCATGACCCCTCAATCTCCGGATTTGGCCTTCGATTGAAGGATTTCGGTTGGAACCCTAGCTTTTTGGTAGAGCTCGGTTGCGATTCGATTCCCGGCGATTTAGTTCGTTTGGGGTCTCAAGTTTTGGGGTATAGCATCTCCTAGGGACGCTTCTCATCTCCCCCAAATCTTGCCTCAAGAGCTCAAGCCGTTTGGGAGATCCATGGATGGATAGGTGAAGTCATGCTTTCGTTTTCGAGTTCGGGCTGCTCTGTCCGCATGTGGCGGACAGTCCGCCAGGTGCTCGCGGACGGTCCGCGAGGAGCTGGCTGACCAGGTGTTCGTCGTGTTCTTCGCGAGTTCTTGCGTTGCTTCGTTTTGATCCGTTTTGTCCGGTGCTTTTGGTTGCTCGAAGTTTGCTGGACGGTCCGCGAGGTGAGTGCGGACGGTCTTCTCCGCGCGGACGGTCCGCGGGTAGGGCACGAACAGTCCGTTATTCGAGGTGCAGTACTGGAAGTTTGGGTGGCATTTTCGGACGGTCCGCCCTGAGCTTGCGGACGGTCCACCTGGCCCCCGCGGACAGTCCACCCCCTCCACGCGGACGGTCCGCCCCAGGCTGTGCAGATTGCCTAAGTCCTTTGCTTCTTGAGTTGCGCTTCTGTGTTGCTTTGAGTTGGGGTTTGTTCCTAGGGTTGGTAGGTCCGTTGTGACTACGCGACCTTGGCAAACTCGTGTGAGAATCCACGGTTCTGAATTTGGGGCATAGGCCGAGTTCATCCGTCGGGAAGAATTTTTATCAGCTCCCATTCACTCCCCCCTCTCTGGTCGCCTAATCGGTCCTTCAACAGCGGCCTTCATCAGTTGCTTCAGCTCCTCGCCCGACGCGTCAGCAGCCCGCAGGTCTACCTCCAGGCTTCGGACTCTCTCCTTGGCAGCCTTAAGGTCGTTCTTAAGGTTGTCCTTTTCTCTATGAAATTCTGCAACACGAGGAAGTCGTCAGGAACAAGTTTCAGTTACACAAGCTAAAGATACACAAGGTCGTGAAGCAGTTGGCCTTACCAGCGCTCACAGTCGTCAACAGCGCATCAGTGTCACGATTCTTGTGCTGTTCCTCCTTCAGCTCGTCTTCGAGCTTCTTCTTATCCGCAGCAGCCTCCTCCCGAACCCGCTTGAGCTCTTGCTCAAGCTCAGTCACCCGCAGCTGCATGGCTGTTGCATTTCTACATTGTTCGGCCCTACTCTAGGCACGGTTGGCCAGCGACTGCTTCACAAAGACAAGACAGGTCGTCGACAACATTCACAAGAAAAGTTGTTTACTAAATTCAAAGAAAGTTGTTTACCGTAAGGCTTGGTTGAGCGTCAAGATCGCCCGGCGGACCTCTTTCATGTCCTCGTCATCTTCAAAGATATCTCCCTCCCAGGGAGTGCCGTTCCAGTCGATATCGCGCCTCCCCAAGGCTGGCCCAATTGACGTCGAACCCGGTACCTCCCCGCTGGCTGTTTCTGGGTCCTTTTGTGGCTGCTCGATCTAAGCTTGGTCGACCACCGGGTCTTGAGCCGATGTGTTTGGCACCGCGTTGACCGGGTCCACTTCAATGACGGGCGGGGGAGCCGATATTCCCACGTCGCCAATGGAACCCTGAGTTCCGATCTCATGCTCAGACGTCGTCGTCCTCGAGGGAGAACCTTGAGCACCCGAGGTGCTCTAAGGTCTGGCGTCCGACCTGCAACAATTTCTCCATCAACACACTACGACCTCATAATCATTGTCAAAGAATTAAGCCTTGGTACTAGGGTCTTACCTTACCACCACTGGTGCGCGCAGTTTTGGCCTCAGGGGCCGAGCTCGCACCTTCGTGGGCATCTTCGCATGAACACCAGCTGCACGAATCCGATAGATAGTTTTCCAGCAGAGCAGCTGCTGGAGGCTGATAGTCCTCCGACCTCAATTTCTGACGTGGCTCTTCGCCGGTCGGAAGCGGTGCAGGACACCAGTACTGCATCTCTCGAGTCTACAAAGACAAGCAACAAGGCATAAGAAGTCTTCCTCTAACTGTTTAAAGCAAAGAAACACGTCGAAACGACCTGGTTGTCTCAGGACTTACAGGATCAGCAGGTCGGGAAAGGGAATGTGCCTTCAGGCACTTCTTCTTCCGGATCCGCCCGATGTGCAACTGCGTAACTCTGGCCGCCATCTCGTCCCTGGAGACCTTACGGTTGACCTCGCTAGTAGGGTCTGACTAACCCCAATACTCGTAGGCTGGATGCACTCGGTCCTTGATCGGCTAGATCAAACGACGACAGAATGACATCGCCACTGAGCCCCCCGTCAGACCTTTCTTCTTTAGGTCGGCGAGGAGGGGGAGCAACTCCTTAAGATCTTCCATCGCACAGGAGGTGAGAGCTAAGTCCCACTCAGGTATCTTCTCGGGCTTGTGCCTGATTCGCTTCGGGAGCGCCGACTTCTGGTCGGCGATATAAAACCACTCCGACCTCCACCCAGTGGTGTTGTCCGGCAGATCCATGTCGATCCATTCTGCCTTAAGACCCGATCTTAAGCAGAACATCACCGATCCTACTATGCTGGTCCGCTTGCCGGTGGTCTTGACGTTGAAGAAATAATGCCATAGCACAAAGTGGGGCGGTATCCCTAGATACGCCTCACACAGATGGATGAACGGCGATACTATAGTAATGGAGTTGGGGATGAGGTGTACCAGCTCCAGCTTGTAGTAGTACAGCAGACCTCTGAAGAAGTCACCAGTGGGCACATTGAACCCGCGCTCGAAGAAGGAGGCGAAGACAACCTGCTCCTTGTCGTCCTCCGTCGGAAATGCCTCGCCGGTGGGCGCCTCCCACTACACCTCCGCCTTGGACCTCAGCAGCCCGCGATCCACCAACGCTTGGATCTTCTCCTCGGTCATCACCAAGGGATTCCAGACCGTCTCCGGGGATGAGATTTGGTGAGTTGCGGCCGCCATTTCTTCAAGATGCATGGATTTGGATCTAAATGTGACTAGGGTTTTTATGCGCATACGGAGCGGCACGGCGCGCGGGTCGCGGTGGCGGCGTGCGGTCTGCTAGAGACGGCGGCAGCAAGCTCCGGCTTCGAAGGTGGTGGCCGGATGCACAAGCACGGTGGCGAGGGCTAGAAGGATTCCGGCGAGGGCGGTGAGAGGAGGAAGACGATGGAAAGGGAGGGTCAACGCCCGTCCCCTTGGCTCTATTTATATGGGCCCCGCCGCAGATGCCCGTTGCGGATCTATCGCCACAACGGACCTGCTGCAACGGCTATGTGCCGCTAATTTCACAAGTTGATCTCGCCGGAATTCACGCCAACGGCTATATGCCCAACGGATAGACTGGCGACCTACACCCAGAGTATAGGTCGAGGGCACTTCAAAGCTACCAGGTCGTCTTGATAGGAAATTCGATCTCCATGAGGTCGACAAGCACAAAAACAATATCATTTCAGGTCTTTGATGAATAATTTCTTCAAAACGACCATTACATGACAGAAGAGAGCGAACATTACACGGGAACTTCGAAGGTACACAAGTTGCCTGCGACCTCATTGGATCCAGAACCCGTGACGAGATACAAACATATTTGAAGACCTGATCTACCTAGAGCAATCTTTGCCATGTTCTCTGCTATAGCAGAGCCCATCACAAGGATTCTTCTAGCTTCAGATCCTCAATGGTGGCCTTGCGGTGAACGTCTGCACGAAACTGCGCATAGAAGGTCACACTTTGTGTCGGACTATGGAATGCAGAGCTTGCTCTTCGGCGCGGACTGCGAGCCCTCGATGAGCATTTCATGCTTACCAAGAACCTGCAGCATCACCACGGGCCTCTACAGCATCACCTCCAAACTCTCCATGACTCTTCACTGAGGCACGGTACAAAGAGTGGGGGAGACACCTACACTTCGCAAGCATTCTTCTAGCTCCAAGCTTCTACAAATTTTGCATCCTATGCTCTGGTGGACGGACACATGCCCATGGCATGGCCAAATTTCTACCCTGCGGCTTCCTTCTTCGTTTTTGAGGACCGAACATCGCTCGAAATCGCGGATAGCTTAACACGACTCTGTCTTGTCGAAGCAATCCCCCTTTTTTTCTAATTGGTCGCTGGCGAAGTGGTGACACTGTCACCATGTGACTCAGAGGACCTGTAGGCCTGTGGATGACTTAAAGCGATGTCCTCTTCCCTTACTTTACAACGCCTTTGTCGCTTGTGCATCATTGCTCCCCGAGGCCGCTGTGGCGTCACATGGCTACAGTATACCTCTCGGTCAGTGGACGGTTTGTCGATTTCTGGTTGGCAAGAGAATCTCCGACCACTGTTGACCCGTGACCCTGTAGTCTACGGAGAGATAAGCCTGACTCTGTGTCAGAGGGCCATGCGCCTCGATACATCTAGAGACCACGATGACAATGAATTGCACCCGCTAGGCTCTGCATCCTGGTGCACCCGCTATGGCTCTGCATGTAAACGGACCTATTCCAATCAGCCTATATTTCTGTTTCTTGAGCAGAATGGTCGTTGGTTCGATTGAAGACCTTCCGGGGTAGGCATGCCTCGCTGCTCTGCCAGACCCGTCTGGGCGCCTGGATCTCAAAAGCTTCACGTCTACGATTTCGTCAGGCCCCCGTGGTCGGTGTGCCTATTGCTGAGGTCGTCAATATCTCGGTACCATGGCTCAGCTGGATGGCTGGCAGCTATGTTGGTCGTCTGGGCACCAAAACGACCTCCTCGAGGTTGGCGTGCCTTTATACTTAGGTCTTGCAATACCTCGGTATGGTTACGGCTCTGCCAACCTAGTTGGGCGCCCTGGATGTGTGACGTTCCTGAGGTTGGTGTGCTCTTATAGCCCTGCTAGCCTGATCTGGACACCCAGAATTTTACATAGGGAATGAAGGCCTCCCTGTGGGGTGCGCGCCTAATGGCCCTGCCAAGTATCTCCGGGTGCTTGGGCGCTTCTGTTTTGAGACCTTCCTAAAGTCGGCATGCCTCGGGTGGCTCTGCCAGACTCTTTTCAGCTATGCAGGACATCTGGATGTCTCTACACTCCATACGTTCAAAGATCAATATCTTCCTGCAACCTCATCGTTGAACGTTTCGACCACTACAAAAAGACCTCTTCATGCGACGCGCCTCTCAAGATCCTACTAGGGTATCCTCGGATACTGGGCATTGTTGATTTGAGGCCTCTTCGAGGTCGGCACACCTACAAAGCCTCCTTGAGGTCGGCCCTGCCAGACTCCTTGCAGCTATGTAAGGAGATCTGGGTGCCTCTACACTTCGTGCGATCAAGATCATGACTATGTTTTCTTCTCTTTTTGAGCATCAAACCAGACATGCTACCTGCTTCAATGCTCGGGGACTACTCTACGAGAGCGTCTTCGACACCCTCTTGTTTTCTTCGTCGTACCGACCTGTTGGGAAACCTGTTTCTCATCAAGTCATTACTCGACCTACCTTTTCTTTTTTCTTTTTTGGATCATCATACCGGCCATCCTGCCCGCCACGATGCTTGACGCCCTCTAATTTTTTCATCGTCGTTTCGATCTATTGGAAGCCTGCTCCCAATAGGTCGTCACTCGACCTCTCTGTTCGGCACGACTATAAACAGGTCGGCTGCTAAGCTGGCTAATTCTTTTTTTTCTTTTGGACCGACGTGCACGCTATTCGACCTGTCGATAGCTCTATGACTTTGTCATGACCTTCTAAGGTCGCTGTGCCTACACATCGCTCGGGTGCTTGTGAGACATGGGTACCCCTGGGTCCCCACCGGCTAGGCTCACGGTCGTCCCCGACAAGTGGGTCCGGCCTACCAGAAGACCCGCTGACCTGACAGTGGAACCAACCGACCTAGTTGGTGGCCCACACGACCTCCCGAAGACCTTCCAGAAGATTCCAGACGACCTTATCCAGAATGACTTCAAGACTTGGTGTACAAGACAAGACAACGGTGGATTCCGACAAGGCAGTTCGACGTATATGGCAATAGTTGTAATCAACTAGACTTAGGTGTCCTGGTCGTAACCGACCAGGAATCTAGGAACCGACCTTGTCCGCTGGCCAATATAAGGCGGACAGGGCGACCCCTTGTACAATCACGCAATCCTCAAGCAATCTACACCGACAACTGGACGTAGGGTTTTACTCTCCGGAGGTCTTAACCAGTATAAACTCGACGTGTTCTCTGTGTTCCGTGTGCTCGTGCGCAACCTTCAAGTTCTTAGCCCTAGATTTCACCCCACCAAACAAATAAACCACCAGGGTTAACCCCCCTGTGGGTTGTCCAGATCTAAACATCTGACAGCCTTACATCACAAGAAGCAGCCAGATGCCTACTTACTTAGCACCTCCTACTTAGTTACTGTCATCAAAGCACCATGGTGTCACCGACATTCACTGAAGCAAAACTGTCGCCCGGCCACGCCACCATGATGTAGCCGATGCAACCCTGCAGCTGGTTGGAGTGGGAAGGCACCATGACAACACCTCCAAGGAGCTAAACGATGCCCGATGATGTCGTCGTCATCTTTCTAACACATCCGACATAGCCTTTTCTGGTGCTTACCCACCTCCCGAACGAGCAGAGTAGAGTGCCATCAGCCGCGGTGCCTCTCCATAGCCTTAGTCATAAATAACCAAGAACTGAGAACGAATCGAAAAAACTGATAACCGGAATCGAAAGAATCAGAACTGAGAAATTTGGTTCCTATTCGGTTCTTATTTCTCAGGAACCGAAGTTACTCGGTTATTTCGGTTCGGTCCTCGATTAACCGAGAGAACCAGGAAAAACTAACCTACTCATTAAGCCCAATAATTTTGTGGCCCAGCTAACCAAAAAACCAAGAAGCAAAGCACAAACCCTAGCTCCTCTCAGACCCCAGTCGCCAGTCGGCAACCGCTGCCTCTCTCTGCCTCCTCTCTCCTGAAAGTGCATCTAGGCCCCTAAGTGGATTTTGGTGAATTGATTGACAAAGAGATTGAAAGACTAACTTGTTTGTTTAAGAATGTGAGTAGATTATTATTGTAATATTCATGGTGTAATAATTATTTTATGGTAATGAATGAATATTGTATGGCTCGCATCAAAGAAAAGCAAGCAAGTGTGTGATCTCATGGTACAAATGTTGATAAATGTCAAGCATCAATGAAGATAAATGTTGGGGATATATTTCAAAGATGATTTCAAGTATCTGATAATTATGTTAGCTTAATTGCAAATAAAAGGGATCATAGAAAGCAAAATGGTAATTTTCACTAGAAACAATGAAAGGCTTCATATGGTAATTGCAAAAGGATATAATAATGTCACTCTATTTGATGATCCTCAATTGGAAGATTGCATTTTCGTTGTCAATCCAGAACAAGCATTTGAAGTGTTCTTCAAATGAAGACTAAATGTTGATGAAGCAAAGCCAAACTCAATGTGGCTTGGGTAAGTGATGAAGATATCAACTGAGATGAATAGAGCGAGATACTAAGAAATCTTATGATTTAGTGTGGCTACCATTGGTATTTTGCTAGGGTGAAATAACTAGTATCCGTGGGGTTTCGAAGAATCACACTCATGCCTTACCGAGGGAAGCAATGCAACTCATTTGTGTGTTATGATTGACAATATGGAGTGACTTAAGGATTCAAGCAGACACTCTTATGTTTGATGGAAGGATTTTAAGTCACTAGCTCAAGTATGGATGTGCTCAAGACAATGGCAATGTTAGAAGCCCTCAAGTTGATAATGTTCAAGTATGGCAAGATTGAAGATGTAAAAAGCTGAAGAGGATAACACAATATAGTATAGGAACGTCGTACTATCAAGAGGGATGCAACATTAGCTTTATGACAAACATCAAAAAGTGCTCATTAGTTCACCTATGTGAGAAATAGCCTTGAGAGAGTTCCTAAGTGTTCTAACAAACCTTTAACCCAACCTTAGCCACTTCATCTCATCCGTGAAATGTTGGTGAGAAGAGAAAACAGTTAGTTGGTTCTTTCTGCCCAGGGCAGTCTAACCGCCCCTGGCAGGCTAACGACTAGTTTTTCAAACAGGTCGGTCTAACCACCGCTTGTAGGCGGTCTAACCGGGTTTTTACCTGTTTCTAACGTCTAGTTCTCTTAGCGTGGGGTATTGTGAGACATGGTTACCCCTGGGTCCCCACCGACCAAGCTCACAGCCGTCCCCGACAAGTGGGTCCGGCCCACTAGAAGACCCGCTGACCTGTCAGTAGGCCTGCCCGACCTGACATGTGGGCTTGTAGACGAGAAGACAACTTGGCGTGCAAGTCAAGGCAATT
This sequence comes from Cenchrus fungigraminus, assembly GCA_036936925.1. NCBI lineage: Eukaryota > Viridiplantae > Streptophyta > Magnoliopsida > Poales > Poaceae > Cenchrus > Cenchrus fungigraminus. The sequence goes on from CM072770.1 coordinate 67,806,008, forward strand.
CAGACGGATTAAGGCAGCTCGGATAAGCCTTCCATGTTGTAACTGAGTAGAGATAGGTTTCCCTGTTGTAACCGACCTGGACTCCGGTCCACCGATCTTGTCCGTCGCCCAATATAAGGCGGGCAAGGGTGTCCTTCCGAGGACCATGTACATCGAAGCCTTGTAATCTCGCCACACCAGCAATACAAACTGAAGAATTAGATGTAGGGTTTTACTCTCCGGAGGCCCAAACCAGTATAAAATAGCCTTGTCCCTTGTGTCTCGTCGTGATTTCCGTGTGCTACGCTAGCATAACCATCGCGTTCTTAGCTCCTGATCTCCCCCACCGAACAAATAAACCACCGGGGTTGACCCCCCTTTGGACTATCTAGATCTAAACCTTTGACAGTTGGCGCGCCAGGTAGGGGTAGATTGGGAGCTCTTCGTGTAGCGCGATGGCAGATTGCTCCGGTGATGATCTTCGGCGACGACACAAAGGATATCTCCACAGCGACCTGCTCGCTGCCACCCTCCGATCTAATCGCGAGGTCAACGTCTTCGTTCTGTGGATGGCGCGCCAGAAAATTTTTCGCGTCCACCCACCTAGCCGACGATCTACAACGGTGTTCACGAGGTCCGGCTGCATCTGCGTACGGCCGGGAGGAGTACATCTATGAAAGTCGAAGTCGGCGGCAGGCCTCAGTGTCTGCCTGCGTCAACTAGGAGTACGTGTCCACCACGTGCATGTGATCAAGACCAATCTATCCTCAAGATGGATACGTATATAGGGAAGCAATCAATTTTCTATTGTTTTCTTTCTTTTTCTTCTTTCAATTCGATCTAAATTTCTATTGCATTTGGATTGGCCGGCAAGTTTATTCTAATCTATTTATGTGTTTCTGTAACGTGGTGCATGTTCCCTCTGGCACATGGCTAGGCTGGACACCCGGCGAGGGTCGTACCAGCGCTGATGGCCACGACGCTCGCTCGGATGCGGCATCCATGAGACAGTCAACGCCGTCAGCCCGACCTGCTGCGTAGCTTATTCACGACCTCTTGGACGTCTCAACGAGCTGCGACCGCACGACCTCGACCACTACGTCAACACGTACAAGCTAAGTATTATTTGCAATTAAAAATTTTATGACTTCAATTTATTTCGTAGACCTACTCTACATGCTTTTTCTGCTCTTCCGATCCCTCCCCCTCGACATGCTCGGGGGCTTGGCAATGCCAACACGTAGGTCGCCAGACCTAAGGGTTCCAATTTTTTATCTTGTGCTACGTTCCTTCCCCCTCGACATGCTCGGGGGCTTGGCCTTGCCAATCCTAGGGTTGCTAGACCTGAGGGGTCCTATCCCTCCTGTGTGTTCTTCCTTTAAATGTCTCGCTCTCGTTATGAGTATTCGATGTTGTGTGATTGCAAAACCTGGGTCCTAGGCCCCACCCCGTGCATCGGCTACATCTAAGGCTCCCTGCTGAGCATTGTAGAGGGGTGAAACACTTTGCAGCTTCAGAGCTTTCGAGTCCGCATAATGCGTGTCTGGCACGATAAGTGGAATGCCCTTTTTCAAACGAAACATAGCACAAGAATGTTCAGCTCCTGCTAGCATTACACATCAGCATGAACATATCATAGCTCAGACTAGATCTTCATCATATTTATATTCGACAGATTGATACACCGATCAGGTGTTTATTTTATTTTACAGGACCAGCTCTTTGCTCTGGCATCGCCTTCATCAGGTCGCTAGACCTTGCTCTTTGCTCTGGTGCCGCCTTCATCAGGTCGCTAGACATCTCTCCACCTCTGGTGTCACCTTTGGCGAACCTTCCTATGGCTCTATCATTGCCGGCTTTAGGTCGTTAGACCTCCCGGTGTTTTCGTTGTCGCCTTCGTTAGGTCGCTAGACCTCCCTGCAGCTTCGGCGTCGTCTTCGTTAGGTCACTAGATCTCTCTCCAGCTTTGGCGTCACCTTTGGCGAACCTTCCCTGCAACTTTGGCGTCGTCTTCGTCAGGTCGCTAGACCTCTCTGCAGCTCTAGCGTCAACTTCGGTGGACCTCTTGGTGTTTCCGTCGTCACGTTTGTCAGGTCGCTTGACCTGCCTCCGGCTCTGTCTTCGCCTTCGTCGGGTCGCTAGACCTTCCTCTGGCTCCATCGTCGCTTTCGTCAGGTCGCTAGACCTTCCTCCGGCTCCGTCGTCAGCGGCTTCAAGTCGCTAGACCTCCCTGCGGCTCCATCGTCGCCGGCTTCAGGTCGCTAGACCTCCCTCTGGCTCCGTCGTCGCGTTAGTCAGGTCGCTAGACCTACCTCCGGCTCCGTCTTCGTCTTCGTCAGTTCGCTAGACCTCCCTGGTATCTCCATCGTCACCTTCGCAGGTCGTTAGACCTCTCTCCAGCTCTGGTGTCGCCTTTGGTGAACCTTCCCTGCAGCTTCGGCATCGTCTTCGTCAGGTCGCTAGACCTCTCTGTAGCTCTAGTGTCAACTTCGGTGGACCTCTGGGTGTTTCCGTCGTCGCGTTTGTCAGGTCGCTAGACCTGCCTCTGGCTCCGTCTTTGCCTTCGTCAGGTCGCTAGACCTTCCTCTGGCTCTGTTGTCGCTTTCGTCAGGTCGCTAGACCTTCCTCCGGCTCCGTCGTCGTCATCGTCAGATCGCTAGACCTGCCTCCGGCTCCGTCGTCGCCTTCGCATGTCACTAGACCTCTCTCCAACTCTGGCATCGCCTTTGGCGAACCTTCTTGGTGGCTCCGTCGTCGTCAGATTCAGGTCGGCGGACCTCCCCGTAGGCTCCGTCGTCGTCGGCTTCAAGTCACTAGACCTCCCTGCGGCTCCATCGTCGCCGGTTTCAGGTCACTAGACCTCCCTCTGGCTCCGTCGTCGCGTTTGTCAGGTCGCTAGACCTGCCTCCGGCTCTGTCTTTGCCTTCGTCAGGTCACTAGACCTTCCTCCGGCTCTGTCGTCGCCTTCGTCAGGTCGCTAGACCTTCCTCCGGCTCTGTCGTCGCTTTCGTCAGGTCGCTAGACCTTGCTCCGGCTCCGTCATCGCCTTCGTCAGGTCCCTAGACCTTCCTTGCGACTCTGTCGTCGCCTTCGTCAGTTCGGAAGACCTCCCAGCAATTTCGTTCTTCTAGCTCCAAGCTTCTATTTTGCATCCTATGCTCTGGTGGACGGCTACATGCCCATGGCATGGCCAAATTACTACTCTGCGGCTTCATAGCTCAGCAATGCTCGGTGCTTGCCCCCAAGGTTATGCCACTATTTATAGTGTGAGCCAGGACTTGGCTATGGCCGGATGAGCCTTGACACTATTACCACGTGGTTGCGGGGTTTTGTGTGCATGTGGACCATTAAAAGCGAGGTTCTTTTCCCTTACCTCACGACAGATTCATCGTTTGTGCGTCAATGATGCCTAAGGCCGTTGTAGCGTCACATGGCTACAGTACACCCGTGGTCAGTGGTCAGGTTGTCGTTTTCTGGGTGGCAAGGGAATCTCCGACCACTGTTGACCCGTGACCCCGCAGTCTACGGAGAAGATAAGACTGACTCTATGTCAGATTGCCCAGCGCCTCGCTACATCTACGGACGACGACGACGATTCAGTGCACCCACTAGGCTCTGCATCCTGGTGCACCCGCTATGGCTCTGCACGTAAACAGACTTATTCCAATTAGCTTATATTTCTGTTTCCTGAGCAGAATGGTCGTAGGTTCGATTGAAGACCTTCCAGGGTAGGCGTGCCTCGCTGCTCTGCCAGATCTGTCTGGGCGCCTGGAGTTCAGAAGCTTCGCGTCTACGATTTCGTTAGGCCCCCGAGGTCGGTGTGCCCGCTACTTAGGTCGTCAATACCTCGGTACCATGGCTCTGCTGGATGGCCGGCAGCTATGCTGGTCGTCTGGGCACCAAAATGGCCTTCCTGAGGTCACCGTGCCTTAATACCTAGGTCTTGCAATACCTCGGTATGTCTACGGCTCTGCCAACCTAGTTGGGCGCCCTGGATGCGTGACCTTCCTAAGGTCAGTGTGCTCTTGTAGCTCTGCCAGCCTGATCTGGACACCCAGGATTTTGCGTAAGGAGTGAAGGCCTCCTTGTGGGGTGCGCGCCTAATGGCCCTGCCAAGTACGTCTGGGTGCTTGGTTGCTATTGACTTGAGACCTTCCTTAGGTCGGCATGCCTCGGGTGGCTCTGCCAGACTCTTTGCAGCTATGCAAGATATCTGGATGTCTCTACACTCCATTCATTTAAGATCAACATCTTCCTATAGCTTCATCGTTGACCGTTTCGGCCACCATAGAAGACCTCTCCACGGAATGTGCGTTTACAGATCTTGCTTGGTATCCTCGGATATTGGGCATCGTCGATTTGAGGCCTCTTTGAGGTCGGCACGCCTACAAAGCCTCCTTGAGGTCGGCCCTGCCAGACTCCTTGCAGCTATGCTAGGAGGTCTGGGTGTCTCTACACTTCGTTTGATCAGGACCATGACTCAGATTTCTTCTCTTTTTTGAGCATCAAACCAGCCATGCTGCCTGCTTCAATGTTCGGGGACTACTCTATGAGAGTGTCTTCAACGCCCTCTTGTTTTCTTCGTTGTAAAGACCTGTTGGGAAACCTGTTTCTCATCACGTCGTTACTCGACCTACTTTTTCTTCTTTCTTTTTTGGATCATCATACCGGCCATCCTGCCCACCACGATGCTCGGATACTACTCTATGAGTGTGTCCTTGACGCCCTCTAAATTTTTTCATCGTCGTTTCGATCTATTGAAAGCCTGCTTCCTATAGGTCGTCACTCGACCTCTCTTCATTCGGCAAGACTACAACCAGGTCGGCTGCTAAGCTGATTTCTTTCTTTTTCTTTTTGGACTGACGTGCATGCTATTCGACTTGTCGATAGCTCTACGACTTCGTCATGACCTTCTAAGGTCGCTGCGCCTACACATCGCTTGGGGCTTGTGAGACCTGGGCACCCCTGGGTCCCCACCGACTAGGCCCACGGCTGTCCCCGACAAGTGGGTTCGGCCCACTAGAAGACCCGCCGACCTGACATGTGGGCCTGAAGACGAGAAAACAACTTGGCGTGCAAGTCAAGGCAGTTCAGACGGATTAAGGCAGCTCGGATAAGCCTTTCATGTTATAACTGACTAGAGATAGGTTTCTCTGTTGTAACCGACTTGTACTCCGGTCCACCGACCTTGTCCGTCACCCAATATAAGGCGGGCAAGGGTGTCCTTCCGAGGACCATGTACATCGAAGCCTTGTAATCTCGCCACGCCAGCAATACAAACCGAAGAACTGGACGTAGGGTTTTACTCTCTAGAGGCCCGAACCAGTACAAAATCGCCTTGTCCCTTGTGTCTCGCCGTGATTTCCGTGTGCTACGCTAGCATAACCATCGCGTTCTTAGCTCCTGATCTCCCCCGCCGAACAAATAAACCACCGGGGTTGACCCCCCTGTGGAATGTTCAGATCTAAACCTCTGACAGGTATTTGTACCCCACAACCTCCACAAGTTGGAGGTGTTGTTCCTAGGGTTGTTGAAGTGCTTCCCCTGCCTTTCTTGCTAAGCCAAAGCCAAAGAAATTCTCCCCAATCATCTATTTGTCAGATTTGTGTGATTCAAGCTTTATCCTTCAGTTGGGTTGAGTGAGTGAACTTGTGTGAGCATTTGTGAGCTAACAAGAGCATACCATTGGTTGAGCACTTGTGATTCGCATCTACAAGCCATTGAAGCATTTGTTACTTTTGGAGGTTTGCCTCCTAGACTGCTAGGTGTCGCCGGCTAGAACCCAAGGTGTCGTGAGAAGCGACAAGTTTTTGAGGGTTGTGATCTTGCCTCTTCACAAAAAAGATCGTCTTTGTGGACGGAGGAAAGTAGTTGAAAGAGACCCGGCTTGTTGCGAGAAAGTTGGTGGAAAACTCGGATCTCAAGCAAGCTCCTCAACGGAGATTTAGGATTCACAGTGGTGAATCTGAGCTTCGGGAAACAAATCTTTGTGTCTCCTTTGTGGTTTGCCTCACTATTTGATTTCTAACATATTTACTTTGCTTCCGCTTCGATCTACTTGCGTGTGCGTGTCTTTGTATGCAGGGATCATTACCTTACCTCTAAGCATCTACTGAAGCCACTCAAGAACTTTTGTTCTTGCTAGGAGTAAAGAGAAGCTTGAGCTCCACTTTCGTTGGTTCTCTGCGTGAAGCCGATCTAACCAGATCTTGAAAACGGTCTAACCGCCTTCCTCTGCACAGAGTAGCAGGGGTGGTCTTGTCGTACAGACATCCCTGGGCCCACTACTCAGGTGGGTGCTGGGACCGATTACTCCGTGGGCCCCTGGGACTACTCGACTTGGGCAACACGGCACCTACTGGCGTGGAGCGCAAGGCCTACAGAGGATTAGTACTCGGTTAGGAAGCTAGACATGCCCGGATCCATGTAAAGTACTCCTAGCCGTACACGACTTGTACTCCTCTGGCAAACTGACTTGTAACCCTACCTCCCGGACTATATAAGGCGAGGCAGGACCCCTATCTCTTCATCCGCCTCATCTTGTAAACACACCCAATCAATCCAGAGCTACGCAGCATACAGGACGTAGGGTATTACGCACCTCGTGGCCCGAACCTGTCTAAATTGTGTGCCACGTGTCTCTCCTTCGAGTTCCCGATCTCGGCGAGGCCACAAACATCTACCTCGGGTACTACCCCTGGTAGGTTGCCGGTCTAAAACACCGACAGCTGGCGCGCCAGGTAGGGGATCTCGCCGAAGATCACATGGCGAACTCGACGGCTTCAATCGTCATCAAGCCAACTGCCGCTTTCAACCGCGGTGACACCTTTGTCTTCGGCTCTTGGGTCTGCACCGCTGACGGTGCTGGATCGTTCTAGTGCTACCTCACCATGACCCTGGACCCGAAGACCGGACTCGTGACGCTTCCCGAAGCCATCACGGGCCAACTCGTCGACAAATTCGACGAATTTTCGCTCTGCAACCAAGTCGCCGACTTCGAGATTGGATCCGCCTCCAACTCGAACTCGACGTCACCCTGGATCGAATCATGCGAGCCGGCTCCTGAGCCATCGTGTGCAACGGTCCTCCTCCATGAGCACTTCCCATACGGCCTCTACAACTCTAGCAGGGCCCACGCGGAAGCTCTCACCGTGCATCGGGCCGGCAAGGAGATCGTCTCCGAGTCCTCCTCGGACTCCAACACCGTCCCCGACTACAACTCGGACTCCTCCTACGAGTTCGACTTTGGTCTCGATCCGATCGAGTCCGAGTCCGAGCTCAACTCCATCGAGGAACCACTGTCAGGTCCTGCCGCTGGCTTGGTCATTACGTCTACTCCTGCCGGCAGATTTGTCTACTGGCCCGACCGCAAGCCCGCAGACCTGATCAATGACAACTCACGCTACGTCGCCTATCTCGAGACACTCCCCTTCTAGGAGGGGACACCACTGACTCCGATCGAGGAAGAGCACAAGCCAACCGAGGTGGCAACTATCAACTCGGGAATCTGCACGCCCGATCGTGAAGTATTCATGGCTGCCGGAGAAGTTGGAACCTCAGGCAACCAAGTTGATCGCTACCTAGACGACATCTCAGCAGACGCGGAATCAGCCAATGCACCTCCAGATGAGACTACGGAGGCCAAGAATGCCCGGCGCGAGCGCAACAGAAGATGAGCTGATCGGCACAGGCGGCTCCGAGAAGCTTTTCCCATCCGGAACCTCACAGAGGTTCTAGATCAAGTCGAAAACCGGGTACACACCACCCCTGAGTAATGCCTCATGTCTATCACTACGATAGCACGAACAGCTCATGGGCACCGCGCAGGCGAACTCATCGCCAAGCTTGCTGAAGACGCCTACTTCATGCGGGTCGACAACAGAGTCGCCCCCAGTCGCCCCCGCCGGAAACCACGAAGCCACTAGTCACAGCCCAATAGACGGCGGACGCAACCGCGTTCGTGGCGAACACCAGCCAAACCCCAACCGCTCTAGAGCCTCGGCGGGAGGACCCTCACAGGGCGGCAACAGCCAAGCAGGCGGCGGTGGTAGTCGCGGCGGCGGCGGGGGTGGCGGCAGCAGCGGCGAAAGTTCTTCCCACGGTGCCGGCAGAAGAGCTGGTGGCGGCGGTGTTCGCGAAGGACGAGGCCACGCAAGTAGCCACGCCACTGGCAACGCTCGTGGTGGCTATGACGCCCGCCATAGGATCGACGAGATCCGCCGCAAGAAGGCTACTGAAGCAAGCGACAGCGACGGCTTCCCCGCCTACTCTGCACGACTTCGCAACCTGCTCCTTCCTGAGAAATTCAAACCTCTCGGGATCTCCAAGTACGACACGAAGCAAGACCCAGTTCAGTGGCTCAGGTGCTATGCCCTGGCCATCGAAAATGCTGGTGGCAACAATGACACAAAGTGCCTCTTCTTCCCCTTCTGTCTGGATCAAGCTCCACTCACATGGCCCGTGTCACTCGAAAAGAACTCGATTGACGAGTGGGACCAGCTGAAGGCCCAGTTCACCAGCAACTTCGCAGGCGCGATGGGGCGCTCAGGTACTCACATGGACTTGGCGATGGTCAAGCGGGAACAAGGCGAGGCTCTCCGCCAGTACATGCGTTGCTTCTTCGACAAGCGCGCGACCGTAGTCGACGTCACCGACAAAGAAGTCATCGACCTCTTCCAAGACGGGATCTATCACCGTCGCACCTTCGAAGACTTCGGTCGCCACCGCCCGAGTTCCATCACCAAGCTCAAGGACATGATCACATCATGGGCCAACGAAGAGGACAAGGCGAACGCCAAGTACGACTCCATTCGCGACAAGAGCAAAAACAACACGGGCGGCAACAACAACAACAAGGATCAAGGGGGTCGCAACAACAACAACTACTCGGGTTCCAATCGCAAGCGCAAGCCAGACAATACAGTCGTGGCAATACAGCACCCTGCAAAGGACAACTCGAAAAAGACCTTCGGCGGCTTCAGAGACTTGCTCAAAGAGAAGTGCCTGTGGCATCTGGATGGCAATCATACAACCGACTAGTGCTACCAACTCCGGCGAGCACTCAAGGATATTCCCCAGCCACGGCCTCCTCACGACAAGAAGGGCAAGAAGAAAGTTGACGAAGGTAACGATGACTTCCAAGAACCCGACAAGACAGTGAATGTCCTCTTCGGCGGACTACCCACCAGATGATCCCAGAATCTCACTCGACGGGAAGTCTTGAACATTGAACCAGCGGTACCGACACCTCTAAGGTGGTCGGAGGTACCCATCACCTTCTCCCACGCGGATCAATGGACAAGCTTCTCTGAGCCAGGACGTTTCCCACGCGTCCTGAAACCAGTAGTCGCGGGCTCCAGACTCAATAAGGTACTCATCGACGGCGGGAGCAGACTCAATGTCCTCTTCACCAAGACCTTGAAGAAGATGAAGCTCGACATCACCGACATGCTCACTAAGAGCGCGTCACCTTTCTACGGCATCGTCCCTGGTAGCGTGGCTATACCACTTGGCTCAGTGGTCCTGCCAGTTACCTTCGGGGATTCAAGGGAGAACTACCGCACCGAGTACATCAAGTTTGAGGTTGCGGACTTCGAGACCTCCTACCATGCCATCCTCGGCAGACCAGCCATCGCCAAGTTCATGGCGGTGCCTCACTACACCTACTTGGTACTCAAAATGCCAAGTCCTGCCGGAGTACTCACGCTGCAAGGGGACTTGAAGATTTCTTTCGACTGCGACACCGAAGCCGTGGAACTCGCAGCAACTAATCAAGTACCCAATGCAATGATGGAAATCTTTGCTGCGTCCAAGAAGCTTGCCCCAACAGAACTCGAGATACCTGAGAAGACCGACACCGCAAACAAGCCTCAGCCAATAGAGGAAGTACAGGTGAAGGCCATCGACCTCGGGACGGGCGATAGCAGCAAGACTACCATGATCGGGGTGGGGCTCGACTCGAAATAGGAAGACGCGCTCGTCAGCTTCCTTCGGGCTAACCGAGACATCTTCGCGTGGAAGCCAGTGGACATGCCAGGTGTACCCAGGAGGCTGATCGAGCACTCACTCAACGTTGACCCCAAAGCTACCCCCAAGCGACAACACCTCCGCTATTTTGCTGACGACCGAGGGGATGCCATCATGAAGGAACTCACCAAACTACTCGCGGCTGGCTTCATTTGAGAAGTCTTCCATCCTGAGTGGCTCGCCAACCCCGTCCTCGTCCGCAAGAAGAACACGAACGAGTGGAGGATGTGCGTCGACTACACCGACCTCAACAAGCATTGCCCCAAGGACCCCTTCAGGTTGCCGCGGATTGATCAAGTCATCAACTCCACGGCGGGCTGCGACCTGCTCTGCTTCCTCGACTGCTACTCCGGGTACCACCAAATCGCAATCAAGGAAGCAGACTAGGAGAAGACCACGTTCATCACCTCGTTCGGTGCCTACTGCTACACGACAATGTCGTTCGGGTTGAAGAACGCCGGCGCTACTTACCAGCGAGCTATCCAGGCCTGCTTCAAGAAGCAGCTCAACAAGAACGTCGAAGCCTATGTGGATGACGTGGTCGTCAAGACCAGAAACTCCGATACGCTCATCGTCGATCTTGAAGAGACTTTCGCATCCCTGCGAGAGTACCAATGGAAGCTCAATCCCAACAAGTGCGTCTTCGGCGTACCATCTGGGAAACTACTCGGCTTCATCATTAGTCATCGCCGCATCGAAGCCAATCCCGAGAAGATGTCTGCCATCACCAATATGAAAGCTCCAACCTGCATCAAGGGTGTCTAGAAGCAGACTGGGTGCATGGCGGCTGTGAACAGATTCATCTCGAAGCTTGGAGAACGGGGAATACCCATCTTCAAACTACTTAAGCACCAAGAGAAGTTTGTGTGGACCGCGGAGGCTGATCAAGCTCTGACGCAGCTCAAAGACTTCCTGTCCAAGCCACCAGTCCTCACAGCTCCTCGCAAAAAGGAGCAGCTACTGCTCTACCTCACTGCGACTACTCATGTGGTCAGTACTGCCATCGTCGTCGAGCGGCAAGAAGAAGGCCACGCCTATCCAGTCTAGCGACCAGTCCAAGTCACAGTACCAGCCGGTCCAGAAGCTACTCTACGCAGTACTCATCACCTCACGGAAGCTACGACACTACTTCAAGGAGTACTCGATTGTCGTCATCACCGACTATCTGCTCGGCGACATACTCCGCAATCAAGATGCTACTGGAAGAATCTCCAAGTGGGCAGTCGAACTTGGCGCCCTCAACATCGACTTCAAGCCACGCACCACTATCAAGTCTCAAGCACTAGTCGACTTCATGGCAGAGTGGCGGTAGAATCAGCTACCAACTCCTACAGAGCGACCAGAGCACTGGGTGATGTACTTCGACGGCTCACTCAAGCTCGAAGGCGCGGGTACAGGAGTACTCCTGATTTCTCCAAAGGGAGAACAACTCAAGTACGTCCTGCAGATCTTCTGGAAGGTCTCAAACAACGAAGCCGAGTACGAAGACCTGCTCCATGGGCTCCGCCTCGCAATCTCACTGGGCATCAAGCGACTACTAGTATACGGCGACTCTGCAGTAGTCATCAACCAAGTCAACAAGTATTGGGATTGCAACAAGGAGAACATGAACGCCTACTGTCTTGAAGTCCGCAAGCTCGAGAACAAATTCTATGGTCTCGAGTTTCACCACGTCGTCCGTGACAACAACATTGCAGCAGACGTCCTGTCGAAGCTTGGTTCTACTCACGCGCAAGTACCCGTCGGAGTCTTCGTCCATGAGCTTCACGCGCCATCCATCCCGGAGCCGACGCCAATGACCACTGACCCTGTGCCACCACGGCCCTGTCAGGAGGTCATGATGATCGATGTGGACTGGAGACAACCCTTCATCAACTACATCCGCGAGCAGAAGGTCCCCTCCGACAAGAACATGGCCGAACAACTCGTCCGCCGAGCCAAGACCTACGTACTAGTTGGAGACAAGCTCTACAGGCGGGGTGCCACTTCTGGAGTACTCATGAAGTGTGTACCTCGGGATGAAGGCAAGGACTTCTTGGAGGAGATCCACAGGGGCGTCTGCGGCAACCATGCGTCTTCTCGCACGCTGGTGAGCAAAGCTTTCCGACAAGCTTTCTACTGGCCCACAGCTCTAGCCAACGCTGAAGAACTCGTCAGAAAGTGCCAAGGATGTCAATTCTTCGCCAAGCAGCAACACGTCCCGGCCTACAAGCTAGTCACCATACCACCAACCTAGCCCTTTGCCTGCTGGGGGCTCGACACGATTGGGCCTCTACCAACTGCGCCAGGAGGATTCAACAGAGTCTTGGTGGCCATCGACAAGTTCACCAAGTGGATCGAAGTCAAACCGGTTACCTGCCCAAAGGCTGACAGAGTACTCGACTTCTTGGATGAACTCATGCATTGCTACGGGCTACCCCATCGCATCAACACAGACTTGGGCTCCAACTTCAACAACCATCAGTTCTGGGAATACTGCGAGAACAGCGGGATCGACGTCCGGTACGTCTCAGTCGCCCACCCGCGCGCCAACGGACAAGTCGAGCGCGCCAACAGGATGGTACTCGACGCCCTCAAGAAGCGATTGCACGATGCAGCTAACACCAAAGGAGGCAAGTGGATCAAGGAACTACCCAATGCACTCTAGGGGCTTCGCACTCAACCTACCAAGCCAACGGGGCAGTCGCCCTACTTCCTGGTCTACGGCTCCGAAGCTATTCTACCCGCCGACGTGATGTGGGAATCCCCGGCAGTAGAACAATACGACGAAGGCATCTCAGAAGACAGCAGACGGGTTGACATCGACAGCCTCTAAGAAGCCCGCTGCGCCACCCTCGTCCAATCAGCAAGGTACCTGGAGGGTATCTGACGCTACCATGATCGCAACGTCAAGGAATGCTCCTTCAACATCGGTGATCTAGTCCTCCATCGTATCCAGAACACGGACGGACTACACAAGCTCAGCTCGCCATGGGAAGGTCCCTTCTCAGTCTCCAAGGTGACCGGACTAGGCTCATATCGCCTCCAAACACTTGAAGGCGACGACATCAGCAACTCGTGGAACGTTGACCAACTGTGTCGCTTCTACGCGTAGTCGTTCACAGGTCCAGCTTATACGGCTACTCACGGACTCTTCGCTGTAAGCGGCCTCTCGGTCCTAGCACTAGTCTCCGGACTACTCTTCTCCAAGATCCAGCGTCAACGGCTACTAACGGATCTTGGGCTGCTCAGAGCAGAAGGACTCTGGCGGCGGTCTACAGACCATGTACTCTAGATCCAGCCTATACGGCTACTAACGGATCTTCAGCTGTAAGCGGCTCAAGGGCCCTAGCAAACACTTAGCCGTAGGCGGCCTACGGGTCCTGGCGACTGCTCATCTGTAACAGCCCTAGCCATCCAGGTGTACTTTTTCATCAGTAATAAAGTTTGATTTTACTCAACTCATTTACTGTGCCTTCTAACTAGGCAGACTCTACCGAGTACTACTACTCATGACTTTTCCCACGGCTTGGTACTCCGCGCTCTTCGCTGCAAGTGGCAGCCATGAGTACTCATTACATATACAAGTAGTGGACAACTACCATTGATATTTCAAACAAGTCACTGACTACTTTATTTGTTTTACATCAATTACTCTAAGCTACCTCTACAGGTACATCTACTAGAGGTTCAGCTTCTCCGCCACCTGCTCAGCAATGGGCGCCATCTCTTCAAGGAGAGCCTTGTACTGCTCATCGGTGCAGTTCGCCGCAAGTCCACCAGCTACCACATCCACAGGTGCTTTTGGGAAGTACGACTTCATATACGCCAACACCTGGTTCGGGATGGACTTCGCCAGATGCTTGACGTATGTCGCCAAGCGCCCGGGGGCTTCCTTCAGCCTGTCTACCAGTGGGGCTATCTTGGGTCCTCCCGGATGTGGCACCAGTAGCCTCGCAATGGGCAGCGCGGCTTCTTCAAGTTCTTTCAGCTGGCCTCGAAGTTTCTCGCAGTCTTCATTGAGCTTCTGCAGAGATTTATAACAATTGACAAGGTCACGATCTGAGGCTTCACAGAGCTCCATGTGCTTGATACACTCATGGCGCAACTGAGCGTACTCATATTCAAGTACCTCTCTCTTGTCGGTTTCTCGGTACACAATGTTCTTGAGGTCCGTCTCCGACGCCTTCAGCTGGTCAACCTTTGCCTCAAGATCTGCAGACAACTCATTGCAAGGTCAGACTACTCACACATACTACAATAAGTACTCGGTGGCTTAAGCGGAAGACATACCTTTGTTCTTCTGGCACAATGACTTGTTCTTCCGGATCAAGTCATCCCTCTTCGCCTGCATCTCCTGCACCTCGTTATGGTACTGGGCGAAGGCGCCATCCATCTTGGATTGGAGCAGAGCCGCATGCTTCTTCGACTTGTCCAGCTCCTTCTCCAAGCCTTCGGCGCGAAGAACCGTGTCGCCGTATCCCTTTAGAAGTTCAGACTTCTGGCGGGACCTCTCCACAACGTCCTGCATAAGACAGAACGACCAATGAGTACTCAGTACTCCACAAGACAAGACTATCCAGGGTATTTGCAACGTACCTTGACCCATTGTTCAGTGCAGTGCCACGACTCCATGCTCAGAGCAACAATGGCCGGGTCAACCAGATTGTCCTCCAGCAGCTTGAGACCACCGCGGCTTGAGGATCCTGTCTTTGGCATGGGCGCCGAGTGAAGCGGTGCGGCCTCTTCTATTATCGCCTCACGGACGACAACTTGAGTACTCGCCTCGGGTTGCGGATCAACCCGCGCCTCTGCGCTTGGCTCGTGGGCTACCGTAGTCCTCGACTCGGGGGCTGTTGCTGACGTCGCCCCAACAACCGGCTCTGTGGACTCTGTTACCACAGTAGTCGTCTCCATGGCTATCGCCTAAGGGATCGTGGCTCCCTCGGCTTGTGCTCCTGTCAGAATCAGTACCAGAAGTCAAGTCAAACGGCTATGACTACCCTCCATGATGACTACTCGTGGTGGCAGGAAGCATACCTTCGACCAAGGTGGCCTCTTCAAGTGCTGGCTCTACTGCGGCACCAGCTTGCGGTGGTGGTGTGGGTTCGCACACTTCCGCTGAGCGGTCTTCTCCATCGGCCGGAGTGCTGGTCTCCCCACCATCCCACGACAAGTCCATGGATTTCCTGCATCACGACGTATTCAGTCAACCATCATGACAACGACTACACGACTACTCAAGAGTTCAGGGAACTTACAGAGTTGACCGAACAACGGTGACAGTCGGAGCGCCTAGTATACTGGCGATATCGACTATGGCAGCCTCGCTCGCAGCTTCGGCCTCGATAGGAGTCTCCTCTAGTTGCTCTACAGTCGCAGCCGAAGGAGGGCCCTGTCCTTCTTCAACCGACGCCTGCGGCTCCACGGCGCTAGTCTGCTATTGTGCCTCTTCTGGCACAACGTCTTCAGTAGCTGGAGGCGGGCTGATGCTTCTTTCAGCTGCCGCCCCCACCGTCTCCCAGACATCTTCATCACCCTGATCAGCAGGGTCAGACGGGGGGATGTCCTGCACCAACACAGTTATACAGTCAGCCATAGACTACACTTTGGCGGTACTCGACTACTCTAGTCTTGGTACGCACCTCTTGGCTGGTGGTTTCAGAGAGCTTCAACTTCTTCACGGCGCGTTTTCGCGCCACGTGCGGGCTTCCTGGGCGGTGCCGGCAAGCTAGCCTCCAGGCTAGATGGTGTCGAGGACAGCCATAGGGGTCCCCTAACTATGGGGAAGATTACCCTTCCTAAAAAATTGACACAAAACCACAAAAACACTCCCCAAACCGTCTATGGCCCAAGTACGAATAAAGCCCACGGCCCAACAACCTCCATGGCCCATCAAACCGCCATCCCCAGCCGCCCTCGAGCGAACCTCCGCCTCGCTCGAGGGTCGGACGCCGCGCGGCAAAACCTTGCCTCGCTCGAGGGCACGGTGCCCCTAGAGTGGATCTCTGCCTCGTTCGAGGGCTCTGGCCCCTCGAGTGGATCTCCGCCTCGCTCGAGGGATCCAGCCCCTCGAGCGAGTCTCCGCCTCGCTCGAGGCCTCCCCTTGACCCGTGGCACCTCACCTGCTCCCCCGACCGGAGAATTAAATGCCCTGACACGCCGCGGGCGCCCGGGTCAAAGGGAAAATCCCCACCACGCCGATCCTTTGACACCGCCTGGGAATCCGATCCCGGCGCTGTGCGGACAGCCCGCCGTTGTGCGGCCATCACCGGCGCTATGCGAGTGCTGTGCGGGATGGCTGGTGTCATTCTTCAACACTGTGCCACCCGCTCCCGTCGTTCCTCCACGCCATACCCCTCGAAAAGGGATGGCAACAACCTCGAGGAACGTACGGCCGCCGTCCTGACGCTCGCCCATGACAGTGCCGTGACGCAGGGCAGGCGGAGCACGTTCCCTCCGTCACCTCCGGCGCTGTGTAGCCATCCCCAGCCCTGTGCCGCCATCCCGGGCATTGTGGAACCATCCCCGGCGCTGTGGAGCCCTGTTCCCATGGGACACCACCACGCCGGGCCACGACACCCGCAAGAGCTGAAACTTGTCAGGACACCATCAGATCACAAGCGTTGTGTACCAGTACTACAATACTGTATAAAGGCCCATGCGGCACGTCTGTAAGCCGCCTCCCCTTGGTCTATAAAAGGAGGAGGCGGTCGCCCGGCCGCAAGGGGGATCGCTTTTCATCCGCACTCACCTACACACTCGTTCCCCTGATATTGGCACTTGCCTCAATCGTCTAGCAGGGACTTGGAGGCTTTTCCTCCTCTCCTACCAAGCTTGTAGCCCCCCTCTACAGGCACCACGGTGCATTGCAATACAGCGCACGAGCGCAACCTGCTGGACGTATGGCCCCGCGGCCGGAACTAGGATAAATCCGTGTCCCCGCATTGCTTAGCACCGGCCATCGAGAGACCGATCACAGCGCATTTCACTAGTTAGTGTCGGGACTAATCTCAACACCGACAGTTGGCGAGCCAGGTAGGGGGCTCGCGCTGTGATCGACCCCTCACCAGAAGTCTCGATGGTGATTCGCACCGAGATGACGTCCCAGAGGTACGCCATGGGCAGCTCGGACCCTTTCCCTGTCGGGTTCCAAATCCGGTTCGGGAGCCTGAACTTTCAGGCCGCAAGGAACGGCTACCACATGCGCCTTACCAATCGGGATGAACTCCACCCGTGGCGGTCAACCGGGCCGGGCCCGATCCCCGCCACGCCAACGACCGATGCCTCGGCGCCGGAACCCATGACGGCGGCCGCCTCGACGTCTCGACGCCGCAGACGCTCGGGTCAGCGCTCGCACCAGGTGCGCATGGAGCGGCGCCAGGCAGCACGCGACGTAGCTCGGAGGGACACACCACCACCGAGCGATGCGGCGGCGCACCCTGAAGGGGAGCGCGCGGCCGCGGGGCCGCAGTTCTCCCGTGGGATCCGCAACTCTGCTGCGACGTATGCCTCGTCCGTCAGCACCGACATGGCCGGGTACGAGGATCTCCTGGGCCACCACCTGCTGTCAATCCAGAACCTCATCGCCACCACCAACGACGAGTCGTATCACGGCTCGGCCAGTGAACTGCCACCCGCAACCTCGCACGGCTACGCGGAGAGGGACTTCTCCGGCGTACCAGACCCCGTGATGTTCTGGCGATTCCTCGACTCCGCAGACTACTGGTTCAGCTGCTCCGACGATTCCAGCATTAGGAGCTATGACCCTGCACGCGAATGCTTTGTGGTCGCCATCGACGAGCACGCCGACGGCGTAGACGGGGCGGGCGATGGGGACGCGCCCCAAAACCCGGAGCCGAACCCACCGCCCGCCCCGCCGGCGGGACACGCGGACATCACCACGCACCTAGTCCAGGCACGCGAGCTCGAGGCAAAGCTCACAGAGGAATACCGGCAGGTGCGGCTCCTACGTGCCACCATCGCAGGGGAAGCCTCGGCACGCGGCGAACGCATTCGAGAAGCCGGCAGGCAGGCCCGCGAGCTCATCAACGCCGACTTCAACGTCGACGATCCCCACACACCACCTCGAGCCAGCCAGAAGCTCCTCGTGGTGGCGACCCTGCTTCGGGCCATGCCCGAGCCGTCAATGCCCGAGGCGCGCAACCTACGCCGCGAGGCGCAGGTCCTCATTGAGCAGGCGGCTGTACAGCAGGCCGAGAGCTCCGCATCCCGCATGCGCAACCAATCCAGTACGCGGGGCGGTAGCGGCGCATGGGACCAAGAAGCATCCGTCCACGCGGGCGGCGCGGCGGGACAGCCGGCGAACCAGGGCAGGACGCCTGTCAGGGAGCGGATCCTCGACACGCGCAGCCAGGCCCAAGATGGTGATGCTCGCAACGTCCTGAACGCCAAGAGGAGGGGTGACGCGGAGGCAAGAACGGCAGCAGGCTACCACCCTCGACGTGGCGGTCGCTACGACAGCCGGGAGGACCGCTCGCCGACGCCAGAACCCCTGGGAACCCGCGTGTTCAGCTGGGAAATCCGCACGGCGAACATCCCCCAGCGCTTCCGCCAGCCCACCACCATCACCAAATACACAGGGGAAACAGACCCTCGAGTGTGGCTCAACGACTACCGTCTGGCTTGCCAGCTGGGCGGCGCCACCAATGATGCGGTGATCATCCGCAACCTACCGCTACACCTTGCGGATTCGGCCCGGACGTGGCTCGAACACCTGCCGGCCAGCCAGATCCACGGCTAGGATGACCGTACGTGCGTCCCGGGAACTCCTGGGACCTGCGGGGGTGCACCCAGAAACCTGGCGAGTCGCTCCGGGACTTCATACGACGCTTTTCCAAGCGCTGCACTGAGCTTCCGAGCGTTGCTCAGTCAGAAATCGTGCATGCCTTCCTTGAGGGTATGACCTGCCGGGACCTCGTGCGCGAGCTTGGGAGAAGCCCGCCGGTCGACTCCAACGAGCTATTCGACATTTCTAGCAGCTTCGCCTCCGAGGAAGAGGCGGTGGGGGCGATCTTCAATGGCAAGAAAGGCAAGCGCGTGGACGACGCGCCCGCGGAGGGCGGCAAGTCCAAGGAGCCCTCAAAGAAGCAAAAGCGGGGCAAGAAGGGCAAGAAGCCCCACCACGATGCACGCGCGTAGGAACGCGGCGAGGACGATGACGAAGCCCTCGCGGTCGACCCTGCCCGTAAGGGTCCTCGAGGGCCCCCTCGAGGCCCCGGCGTATTCGATGACATGTTGAAAAAGCGATGCCCATATCACAAGACCCCGGTCAACCAAACCCTCGAGCAATGCGACATGCTCAAAAAGTACTACAGCCGCATCGCCGCGAAGGAGGACGAGGCCAAGAAGGAAGGGGGTGACGGGGGCACCGACGGTTTCCCCACCGTGGAGAACGTTTTCCTCATCTTCGGAGGACCGACGGTGGACATGTCCACCAGCCAGCGCAAGCACGAGCGGCATGAAGTTCTCGCCGCCGAGAAGGCCCCTCCTTCCTTCCTCGACTGGTCGGAGGAGGCCATCACCTTCAGCCGAAAGGATCACCCGAACCGCATCCCCAATCCGGGCCGATACCCATTGGTCGTTGACCCCGTCATTGGCAATTTGCGATTCTCCAAGGTGCTGATGGACGGCGGCAGCAGCGTCAATATCCTCTACGCTCACACTCTACGACTGATGGGGATCGGTCTGGATCAGCTGCGGCCCAGCACGACGCCGTTCCATGGCGTCGCGCCAGGCAAGCGCGTCCAACCCCTCGGGCAGATCGACCTGCCAGTCTGGTTTGGCACGCCGGACAACTTCCGCAAGGAGACCCTCACCTTTGAGGTGGTGGGATTTCGGGGCGCGTACCACGCCATTCTCGGGCGTCCGTGCTACGCCAAATTCATGGCGGTCCCGAACTACACGTACCTCAAGATGAAGATGCCGGGGCCAAAGGGTGTCATCATGGTGGGCTTGTCGATCGAGCACGCATTCGACTGCGACGTCGAGTGCGTTGAGCACGCCGAGGCGCTCGCGCTGGACGAGTCACTCGTCGCGGACATGGAGAAGCTGGCCAACGAGGGTCCTGACTCCCCCGCCAAGCACGCGGGCAGCTTCGAGGCTGCCGAGCAGACCAAGGAGGTACCCCTCGATGCCGCTGCCCCCGAGGGCAAGGTGTTGAGGGTCAGTTCCACCCTCGACCCGAAATAGGAAGTGGTGCTCGTCGACTTTCTCCGCGCCAACGCAGACATCTTCGTGTGGAGCCCCTCGGATATGCCGGGCATCCCGAGGGAGGTCGCCGAGCACTCCCTTGACATCCTACCTCACTCCAGAGCCGTGCAACAGCACCTACGGCGCTTTGACGAAGAGAGGCACCGGGCGATCGGAGTGGAGCTGCGGAGGCTCCTCGAGGCCGGGTTCATCAAGGAAGTTTTCCATCCCACGTGGTTAGCTAATCCCGTACTAGTTAAGAAAAAGAATGGAAAATGGCAGATGTGTGTAGATTACACCGGGTTGAATAAAGCATGTCCCAAAGTTCCTTTTCCTTTGCCACGAATCGACCAAATTGTGGATTCCACTGCGGGGTGTGAGCTCTTGTGCTTCCTTGATGCCTATTCGGGTTACCACCAAATAAAGATGAAGGAGTCTGACCAACTCGCGACTTCTTTCATCACGCCGTTTGGCATGTTTTGCTACGTGACGATGCCATTTGGTCTTCGAAACGCTGGGGCTACATACCAGCGATGTATGCAACACGTTTTCGGGGATCACATCGGGCGAACCGTGGAGGCATACGTAGATGACATTGTCGTCAAAACTAGGAAGGCGGACGACCTGGTTAACGATTTGCGTGTTACGTTCGATTGCTTGTGGGCCAACGAGGTCAAGTTAAACCCCGAAAAATGCGTCTTTGGGGTGCCGCGTGGCATGCTGCTGGGTTTCATTGTCTCCCAGCGGGGCATCGAGCCCAACCCCGAGAAGGTATCGGCCCTTGACCGGATGTGGCCGATTCGGGACCTGAAGGGGGTGCAGAAGGTGTTGGTTGTCTGGCCGCTTTAAGCCGCTTCATTTCACGACTCAGCGAAAAGGGCTTGCCCTCTACCGACTCCTAAAGAAGCACGAACGCTTTTCCTGGACCGTCGAGGCCCAGGAAGCCATCGACCAGCTAAAAGCGACACTTGCACACGCGCCGATCCTCACGCCGCCTCAAGACGGCGAACCTTTGTATCTCTACGTCACGGCAACCACCCAGGTGGTTAGCGCGGTCATCGTGGTGGAGAGAACAGAGGAGGGCCACGCCCTACCTGTCCAGAGACCGGTATACTACATCAGCGAGGTGCTATCCGAGACCAAAGCGCGGTACCCTCAAATCTAGAAGCTGCTTTACACGGTGGTACTCGCACGACGCAAGCTGCGGCACTACTTCGAGGCCCACCCGGTCACTGTGGTCTCATCGTTCCCACTAGGGGAGATAATCCGCGACCCGGATGCCTCATGTAGAATCGCGAAGTGGTCCGTGGAACTCATGGGTGAAACTCTCACCTATGCGTCGCGCAAGGCGATCAAATCCCAAATTCTTGCGAACTTCGTCGCTGAATGGACAGACACTCAATTGCCCCATTACAGATCCAAGCCGAGTGTTGGACCCTCTACTTCGATGGGTCGGTGATGAAAACCGGAGCGGGCGCGGGCCTGCTTTTCATTTCGCCCTCGGAGAGCATATGAGGTACGTGGTGCGCTTGCACTTGCCCGCGTCGAACAACATGGTGGAGTACGAGGCCCTCCTTTGTGGCCTCCGAATCGCCATCGAGACCGGTATCAAGCGCCTCGATGTCAGGGGAGATTGACAGCTTGTGATCGATCAAGTCATGAAGAACGCGAGCTCCCACGATGAGAAGATGGAAGCATACTGCAACGCCGTGCGTGCACTTGAGGACAAGTTCTACGGCGTCGAGCTCAACCACATCCCCCGCAAGTACAATGAGGAGGCGGACGAGCTGGCGAAGATTGCCTCAGGACGAATCACCGTTCCTCCGAACGTCTTCGCGCGAGACCTTGCCAAACCCTCCGTCGATCTTAGCGAGACCTCCCCGAGTCCGGAAGAACCCTCGGGGGCTCCCTCGAATCCAGCGGGTGCGGAACCTATGGACGAGGACCCCTCAAACGAGGAATTCGTACTCTCTTTACTCAAGGGGTACAGGGCTGACGAAGCCGAGGCCATGGAAATCGATACGGCCCTCCCCGCGGAGGACTGGCGAAGCAAGTACCTCGCCTAGATCGATCGAGGGGAGCTACCCTCGGATCAGACCGAGGCGAGATGCATCGCCAGAAAGGCTAAGTCATTCACCGTGATTGGCGGCGAACTGTACAAGCGTGCCGCGTCTGGAATCCTGCAGCGATGCGTCCCCATCCCCGAGGGCCGCGAGTTGATCCGGGACATCCACGCGGGCGTATGCGGCCATCACGCAGCGCCGCACACCCTCGTGGGCAACGCATTCCGCTAGGGCTTCTACTGGCCCACGGCGGTCGCCGACGCCAACGAGGTCGTACGCACCTGCGAGGGATGCCAATTCTACGCCTGAAAGACCCACCTTCCGGCTCACGCCCTTCAGACCATACCCATCACGTGGCCATTCGCCGTATGGGGATTAGACATCGTCGAGCCCCTGTGGAAGGCGCCCGAGGGCTAGACGCATATGCTGGTCGCAATCGACAAGTTCTCGAAGTGGATCGAGGCGCGCCCTATTACCAACCTTAGGTCCGAGCAAGCCGTGTCGTTCTTCACCGACATCATCCACAGGTTCGGGGTGCCGAACTCCATCATCACCGACAATGGCACCCAGTTTACCGGCAGGAAATTCCTGGAGTTCTGCGACAACCACCATATTCGCGTGGATTAGGCAGCCGTCGCACATCCACAGACCAACGGCCAGGTAGAATGTGGCAACGGTATGATTTTACATGGCCTCAAGCCTAGGATCTTCGACAGACTGAGCAAGTCCGATCGGAACAAGAGCTAGCATCGGTCATTTGGAGCCTCAGGACCAGCCCGAGCAGAGCCACGGGATTCACGCCGTTCTTCCTCGTCTATGGCGCAGAGGCCGTCCTTCCCACAGACCTGGAATACGGATCACCCAGGCTTAGGGCCTATCAAGAAAGCTCGAACCAGCGGGCTCGCGAAGACTCGTTGGATCAAGTAGACGAAGCCCGCGATGTGGCGATGATGCACTTGGCGAGATACCAGCAAGCACTCCGGCGATACCAAGCCCAAAAGATCCGGCGCCGAGACTTCAGTGAAGGCGACTTAGTGCTAAGGCTGCGACAAGACAATCGAGGCCGACACAAGCTGTCGCCGCCATGGGAAGGGCCCTACGTCGTCGTCGAGGTGCTCAAGCCCGGCACATACAAGCATGCAAACGAGCAGGGCAAAGTCCTCAGCAACGCTTGGAACATCCAACAGCTACGTCGCTTTTACCCTTAAAAAGTTCCAAGTCGATTTGTGCATATCCGACGCCCCAGTCGGTTGTATATACGTTAAGATTGTGAATATAGTCAAGGGTGACTCGGCTTTCCTCCGAAAACCAAGTCCCCGTCGGGGGCTACTACGGGGGGCACCCCCCCTCCCGTAACGGTCCCATTTTTTCGCAAAAATCTTTTTTCCCAAAAACGCTAAGTATGTCCTAACCCGGGAGCTCAGACAGAAAGAAGCAGGGCGCAAACAGCCAAAAGGCAAAGACGGGTGAGCTAGGGACGGCCCACGCCTCTAGCAGGATACGGCTTCTCCCCCTCACCACTTCGCCTACGGGCTGCTCGCGAAAATGGTTGATCCCAGCCGAAATTTGCCTAAGCGTTGGGAAAAGGACAAAACAACATAAATAAAATGAGTCGCACTTAACTTACAAACTTCAAAAGTAAACTGTCCTGATACAAAAGCCACCTGGCTCAAATCCTGACCACAACCTAAGGGCCTTAGCGCCCGACTACTTTTAGGGCACGAGGGGACCCGCGGGAGGAGCGTTCGGGAAGAGATCCTCCTCAAAGGCGTCGGCGAGGTCCGCAGCAGCGTTCGCGGCAGCAGCGTCGAGTCGGTCCACGACGGCCTGTGCCCCGTCATCATCAAGGTCGTCCGCGACGATGTAGCACGTGGCCAGCGTCGCAAGGTCAACGACGTAGTGCGACTGCACCATGCCGAGGGTCTTCTGGATGCCGAGGCGGAGGGCGCCTTTCATGCGCTCGGCGACGCCACCGCCCAGAGCCCGAAGGCGACTCGCCACCGAGCTCCCTGACAGACCGGTACCCTCGTCAATGCTCTGGCACGCTTCGAGGGCCGCCTGCTCCAGAAGTCCCAAATCCTGCTGGGATGAGTCGTAGGCCGCCTGGAGCACTCCCGCCTACGTCGCTGACTCCCCCAGGACTTTCCGCAAACCTGAGAGAAAAAAGGGTAGGCCGAGAGTGGATCTCGGCAAACCTAATCAACAAACAAAGGGCCGGGGCCTGCAACTCACCCTCGATCTGCTTCCTCTCCTTCTCGAGATCCGTACGCATGGCTTCGGCCTCCTGCTGCAGCTGCAGGACCGAGGCGTCCTTCTCTACGCCGGTAATTCTCAGGGCCTCGACAGCGACACCCCCTGGACCAGCTCCCCGGTGAGCTACTCGATCTCCGCCTCTCGGAGCTGAAGCGTAGCCCTGGCATCTGTCAGCGCGGTACACTCCTGGTGGAGCTGGGGCTGTGCCTCCTCCCGCGCCGAGCGTTCCCGCTGGGTGGCGGACCGAGCATCCTCGAGCGCGGCTCGCTCCTGTCGGAGTTGGTCCTCCACCCCAGCGAGCGCCGTGACCTTCTCCTGCAGGGCAGCACCCAGCTTTTAGACCTCCTGGGCCTTTTGCTCAGCCTGGGTCTGCCAGGACCGCGCCTCCTCGAGGGTCGTGCGGTCCTGCAGGAGTCGAGCCTGCGCCTCGGCGAGGGCCGTCCCCTTCTGCGCCAGCGCAGTCTGTGCCTCAGCCAGGGCGTCGCGTGCCTTCTGCAGCTCACCGCTCGCCGTCGCCAGCGCCCCCTCCTTCTCTTGGAGTGCGGCCTTCACCTCCTCAACCTCCTTGGCTTTTTCCGCCGCCAAGGCACGTTGGTCGGTGTAGGCGTCCTCCACGCCCATGAGCTTGTACTCAAGCCAACCGTTATCCTCCCGCATGGCCTCCACCATGGCATCCAGGGACTCGTACTGTGCCCGGTACCAATCGAGGTCAGAGCTCAGCTCGGCGATGCGATTGAACCTCTCGCCCGCCTGGCCCTGCAGCTCCTGCGGGTAGTAATGGGAAGGCAAGGAAGGGGATCAAGTCAGAAATGCTCAAACAAGAAAAGTGGGGGAACAAGCGACGGTCAGAGGGAGGTTCTTACCTGAAAGATTTGGAGCGACCTGCCTCCATGGAGCCGGAGCGCCTCGGTCAGAGCGGCGTTAAGAGAGGCGCCGTGAGCACGGAATTCCTGCCACAGCGCCCTCTCAGCCCTCGCCTCCTCGAGCAGACCCTGCGGCACCCCAGGGCGACGGAGCCTTCGCTCCCACTGCGGCACGTCAGCATCAGGCGCTGGGACCACGACACCGGACGGCGACGCCCCGGCATCAGGCGCCGGCTGTTGCGACATCACGTAGCCGTCGGACCGCACCACCAGTACCCCGGGCGCGGGCCCGGGGGCTGATCCGACCGCTACCCCCGCCCGACCCCCTCTGGGGGCGGAATCACCATCAGCAGGGGTCTCAGCCGCCCCGCGGCCCCCGACGTCCCGGCTCGCCGCGCGAGTCTGCTCGCGCACTCAGTGGGGATCACGGGTAACCGTCGCCCGCGCGGCCTCTGCCGCCAGATCCTCCCACTGCCGCGGTCTCGAGGCCGCGGCTGTGGCGCGCGACGGTTCGCCTATCGTCACCGTGCCCGCCGCCGTCCGCGGCGTTCTCTCCGAACGAGGCCTCATCACCCGCGACGCCCCCAGCTTGAGCACCTTAACAGGCGCGAGGGCGGGGGTAGCAGGCGACGTCCTGTCGACGGGGGAGAAAGGGAAGGTGAGCGACCATGCCACGAAATCAGGAACGCAGAGGGAGGAACGCCACACACCTCAAATTGGAGAAACCCCACTTGCGCTTCCTCG
The DNA here is from genome assembly GCA_036936925.1 of Cenchrus fungigraminus. Lineage (NCBI taxonomy): Eukaryota > Viridiplantae > Streptophyta > Magnoliopsida > Poales > Poaceae > Cenchrus > Cenchrus fungigraminus. Next base: position 67,832,127 of record CM072770.1, read on the forward strand.
AGGGCTCGGGAGGCGCCTCCTCAGCTTCTGCCGACGCCCCTGATGGCAATCCTCCGACGGGCGGCACCGCGCCCGCCTCAGGGGTCGGCTCCGTGACGACCCCCTCAACCCCTGGCGACGGGGGCGCCGCGGCTTCCCACCTATCGGAGGTCGTCCACTCCCCCTCGCTCTCCTCCTCGTCCGAAGACGAGTTTACCGGCTCCGGTGGAGGGGAGAGACCCTGCTGCTCCCGCAACCGGTAGTCCTCGTTATACCTATTGAGGCGTTCCTGCCTCCGGATCCTCCTCTCCTTCTCCCGGGCTGCCCGGTCCCGCTCCCTCTGCTGCCCGTCGCGGTTGCTGGCCTGCGACCGAGGCGTCGGCGGATCCAACGTGGGGGCATTAACACCCACCGCCTGCCGCCAAGCAGCCGCAGTCAGGCCAAACACGGAAGTAAAGAAAGCAAAAGGTGAAGGGACGGTACTCACTTGGCCGGCGTCGGGGAGCATCGCGAACGACCACAGGTCGTCATCGCTGCTCTGCACCGCCTTGGGATTTATTGCACGCCTCGCTCGTGTGGCCGCGTATCCCTGGGCGAGCAGCTCCTCCAGCAGTCGCGAACGCGCTAAGGACACGGGGTTGGCTGCCTTACTCATCTCAAAGATGAGGAGTTCCCTCTCCATGTGGGGAATGATCCGCCGGTGATGGAAATTGGCGATGACGGACGCCACCGCCAGCCCGGCGTTCGCCAACTGGCTTATGGCATTGGTGAGAGGCTCGAGCCTCCTCTGCCTCACCAGGGGCGACACCCCGTACGTCCACGCATCGGGCCTCTCCTGCAGCACTTTCCCGGTGTACGGCGGAAGGCCGGCGCCATCGTTACGAAGGTAGAACGACCCCTTCTCCCAGTCGGAGTTGTTCGACGTCATCGTGCATGGCAGGTACAGCGCCCTCCGGGAGTCGCGCACCCAGAGGGTGAGGCCGCCGACGCGGACCGCTCGGCGCGTCTTCTTCTCCCCCGTGGCGAGTGTGTGGAGCTCACCGCGGAAGAGATGAACCCACAGGTCCCAGTGCGCCGGGATCCCCAAGAATCCCTCACAGACGGCGATGAACGAGGCTGCCTGCGAGATGGAGTTGGGGGCGAAGTTGTGGAGCTCCACCCCATAATGATGGCACAGCCCCCACATGAACTTGCTCGCGGGGGCGTTGAAGCCGCGCTCGTGCAGCCGCAGGAAGCTGACGACGTAGCCCGACGGAGGGTTCGGCTCCCTATCCGACGGCGGCGGGACCATCCACGCCGGATTCGGGTCGTTGCCGGCCGGCGTCAACTGACCGCCGAGCACCAGCGCCTCCAGTGACCGCCGATCCACCGTCGACCGGGGCCACGGGAACGCGTCCAGCACTCGAACCGAAGACATGGCGGGGAAGGCGGAGGAGCGCGGGCGGCTACGGGAACAGAAGGGCGCGGGCGGATCCAGGGCGGCGAGACGCGCGGCGCAGAGGAAGACGAAGTGTGGGGAATGCGTGTGAATGGCAGAGTAACCCAGGGGACGCAGCGCCCCGTCTCATCACCTTCCCACGTCGCCCACGTCGCACCGCCTAAAAGAGAGCGCCCGCTCCACACGACCCGCGCCACGTCGATCGTTTGTCAACGACGGGGGTTCCTTCTCGTGTAAGGATAGCCCCCCGTGAAACCAGAGCCGAGAACTCGAGGGCTGACCCCTTGAGGGCGCGTGATTAACACCCTGATCTAAAGCGGGTTGCGGTCGCAAAATCACAGCCTGCCGGTACGCCCTCAAAAGAACGGACTCAAGGATTCCTGGGATCCAGGCCCACGCGGCTGTACGGATCAGCGGTTCGAGGCCCAGCCCGCAGAGAGAATGGTGGGCGCCGCAGATGCCCCTCGATCTGGGGATATACTGATCAGCGGTTCGAAGCCCAGCCCGCAGAGGGAATGATGGGCGCCGCAGATGCCCCTCGATCTGGGGATTTACTTATCAGCGGTTCGAGGCCCAGCCCGCAGAGGGAATGGTGGGCGCCGCAGATGCCCCTCGATCTGGGGATTTACTGATCAGCGGTTCGAGGCCCAGCCCGCAGAGGGAATGGTGGGCGCCGCAGATGCCCCTCGATCTGGGGATTTACTGATCAGCGGTTCGAGGCCCAGCCCGCAGAGGGAATGGTGGGCGCCGCAGATGCCCCTCGATCTGGGGATATACTGATCAGCGGTTCGAGGCCCCGCCCGCAGAAGGAATGATAGGCGCCGCAGATGCCTCTCGATCTGGGGATTTACTGATCAGCGGTTCGAGGCCCAGCCCGCAGAGGGAATGGTGGGCGCCGCAGATGCCCCTCGATCTGGGGATTTACTGATCAGCGGTTCGAGGCCCAGCCCGCAGAGGGAATGGTGGGCGCCGCAGATGCCCCTCGATCTGGGGATTTACTGATCAGTGGCTCGAGGCTCAACTCGATAACAGTTTGGCAAGCGCCACAGATCGATCAAGACGGGGGCACCTGGTGCCACCCCACAAAGGCCCCACTAATCAGAGGTACGGAGCCTGACCCCCGGTGGGTTCGAACAGGCGCCTCAGATTAACAGAGTCAGGGACGACCAGGGCGTGCGTGATCGAGCCGGCCCTCGACCTCAAAGGTTCGAGGGCGCCCCATAGTTCGTATTCAAGGCCGAACGAGGGCAGCTAGTCTAGGGATCCCATCGAGGGAGAGCTTTCGCGCCCTCGGTCCTAATCGAACGGGACCGAGCCCTGCCTAGCATACCCACGTGAAGTGCTCTCATGGACATGTCTCTGGACCACGAGCCGACCCTTATCGAACGGGGCACGGACGTCCACTTGAATTACCCGTTAACAGCTCAACGAGGGGTCCATGACTCGCGGCCCGTTCGATGGGAAGCATGGACCACCTCACCCTTCCCCCCTGCGGAAGGGCGGCGAGGGGCGCACAAATAAGTCGAAGAGTTTGCCCCGATCGCCCCGTGTGAGCCCGGGCTCGGGGGCTCATCGCACGGCCACACCTCCCGGACGTGTCTAACAAAAGTCATATTCCCCCGCTCCTTCGAGGGCAGCGAGCGAACCCCCCGAGACTCGTCCCGGGTAGGGTTAACGCCGTTCCGCACGCGTAAGATCGCCGAGGCCGGCTGAAATATCACCGAAGCCGGCTGAAACAAACGCCTCACGGATTGGCAGCTCGGCGTAAAAACCTTGCATGAGTGTGCACACTCCTCCAAGGCTTCGGGGGCTACACCCACGGGTGCGCTAGCGCGCCCTCACGGAACATCATACACATCCAGAAGGGAAGAAAGTCCTAACAGAAAGCTTCAGCATTTGCGGGTCCCTCCGGATACCCCTGCAAAGGCTCGGGGGCTACTATCGAGGACAGCCATAGGGGTCCCCTAACTATAGGGAAGATTACCCTTCCTAAAAAATTGACACAAAACCACAAAAACACTCCCCAAACCGGCTACGGCCCAAATACGAATAATGCCCACGCCCCAACAACCTCCATGGCCCATCAAACCGCCATCCCCAGCCGCCCTCGAGCAAACCTCCACCTCGCTCGAGGGGCGGATGCCGCGCGGCAAAACCTTGCCTCGCTCGAGGGCACGGCGCCCCTTGAGTGGATCTCCGCCTCGTTCGAGGGCTCTAGCCCCTCGAGCGGATCTCCGCCTCGCTCGAGGGATCCAGCCCCTCGAGCGAGTCTCCGCCTCGCTCGAGGCCTCCCCTCGACCCGTGGCACCTCACCTGCTCCCCCGACCGGAGCATTAAATGCCCTGACACGCCGCGGGCGCCCGGGTCAAAGGGAAAATCCCCACCACGCCGATCCTCTGACACAGCCTGGGAATCCGATCCCGGCGCTGTGCGGACAGCCTGCCGCTGTGCGGCCATCACCGGCACTGTGCGAGTGCTGTGCAGGATGGCTGGTGTCATTCTTCAACACTGTGCCACCCACTCCCGTCCTTCCTCCCCGCCATACCCCTCGAAAAGGGATGGCAACACCCTCGAGGAACTTACGGCCACCGTCCTGACGCTCGCCCATGACAGTGTCGTGGCGCAGGGTAGGCGGAGCACGTTCCCTCCGTCACCTCCGGCGCTGTGCGGCCATCCCCATCCCTATGCCGCCATCCCGGGCATTGTGGAACCATCCCCGGCGCTGTGGAGCCCTGTTCCGATGGGACACCGCCATGCCGGGCCCTGTACAGCACGGGCGCCCCCGTCAGCAGGACCCTCGAGTTGATACACGAACAGCAGCCGGGCGCGAGCACTGGCCGGACTACCCTCGAAGCTGCTCCTCGGCGAGTACAAGGCGGCCACGACACCCGCAAGAGCTGAGACTTGTCAGGATGCCATCAGATCACAAGCGCTGTGTACCAGTACTGCAATACTGTATAAAGGCCCATGCGGCACGTCTGTAAGCCGCCTCCCCTTGGTCTATAAAAGGAGAAGGCGGTCGCCCGGCCGCGGGGGGGATCCCTATTCATCCGCACTCACCTGCACACTCGTTCCCCTGATATTGGCACTTGCCTCAATCGTCTAGCAGGGACTTGGAGGCTTTTCCTCCTCTCCCGCCTAGCTTGTAGCCCCCCTCTACAGGCACCACGGTGCATTGCAATACAGCGCACGAGCGCAACCTGCTGGACGTACGGCCCCGCGGCCGGAACCAGGATAAATCCGTGTCCCCGCATTGCTTAGCACCGGCCATCGAGAGACTGATCACAGCGCATTTCACTAGTTAGTGTCGGGACTAATCTCAACACCGACAGATGGCTTCTCGATGACCGGGATGTTTGGCATCCCAGCTCGGCTGAATCGCGAGCGGAGTTGGAACCGCTGCTGCAGCGTCTCCTCATCTTTGTCATCGGAGCTGTCTTCGATGACGACGGCATCGTCGCCCTCACCAACTTCGCGGTGCTCCTTCGCCTTGGGTTCTCCCTTCCCCTGCGCTTGTCCCTCAAGTCGCGGAGGAGAGGGTGGGATGGAGACGTACTTCTCTAGATCGTCCTACAACATCAAGCAAGCATGAGTACGACTACGACAACCAAATCAGTACTCGGGGGCTTCTGTCACGACTACTGACCTGGTTTGGCGGCCGTGCCGCGGAGTACTCGGGCACCGGGCACGGTGTGTACGGGGGCATATCCTTGAAGATCCTGCCCAGTCTCTCGATGATGACATCATCATCAATCTCTTCGCCAGGTATCCGGGACGTATCTTCGTCACCGGTGTACTGGTACCCGAGGGTGTCTTGCGCCATCAGCGGCTGTACCCTCCTCTTCATGAAACTGAAGGCCACGTGCTCGGCCCTCAGTCCGGCCTCCCGCAGGGCCTTGATCTTCTTCAGCATCGAAGGTAGCTGAATACCTTCCTGCATGGTGGGCTCCGTGTTCCACCACGGCGCATGCTTCGGTTGACGGCCGCTCGGTTTCGGCAGCTCGGGATGGTGGTTGCTGATATAAAACCACCTCGCCTTCCAGTCCTGATTGGAGTCGATGAGCTTGTACTGCAGGTACTGGCCGGCGGCGTCTTCGCGCATCTGAATCCCTGCGCCTCCGACTACTCACGGGTCATCAATGCTTGGTTGCGGCTTCACGCGGAACAATTTTTGGAACAAAATCCAGTGGGGCTTGATCCCCACAAAGGCTTCATAGAAATGCATGAAGATGGATACATGGAAGATTCCGTTGGGGTTGAGGTTGAGGTACTCGATGCCGTAGTACCTGAGCATCCCCTTGAAGAAGTCGCTGGCCGGCAGCGCGAGTCCGTGCTCCACGAACCGCGCGAACATCGGGATCTCATCCGGGTTCTTCTCCATCGGGTACGGGTCGCCGGTGGCAGTGCGCCATAGATCCATCTCCTTCTCGCGGAGGAATCCGCTGTTGACCAGGGCGAGGAGGTCCTCGGTCTTCAACTTTGCCTTCTTCCACTCCTTTGCCGGATTGGGGCGAGGGGAGGAGGGCGGCGACGACAACGACTGGCCGGCATCTCCGGCCTCACTGCGGCTCCTCTTCTTCGACGCGCCGGTCTTCGAGCTCTTCGTCGGGGACGCCTTCATCCTCCAAGTTACGGGTGTCTTCACTAGCATTTGCTCGGGGGCTACAGCGGCGGGCGGACTACGACGGCGGGCGAGTATAGATCTAATCTACTTTGCGGTGGCGGCAGTAGAGGAGCAGAGGGGGCACTCACTCAGATCTAATCTGTGGGAATGCAACCGTTGGAAGTGAAAAACCCTAAGGGGTTCACCTGTTATTTATAACCTATCAGGCGGCTCAGTTCCGAACGGGCGGATAAGCGCCAGGCGGGTGACTCAGCGGCGGCAGCCTAACTCTTAATATTCCAGTACTCGACGCTGTCAGTCTCGGGGGCTCGACTACACCAGATGGACTCAGTGGGCTACATCAGATCCAGATCCCACTCAGGACACATTCTACAGTCAAGATGACCCTTCAATTCGAGAGAAAAGTACTCGACTCAAGGCTCGGGGGCTCCGTGACACGTGTCCTTCAGTTTTTTTCTCCGGATTTTTCGGGATAAGATTGGCAAAACTTCAGATTGACCCTCAGCTTGAATCTGCGATTCAACCTAAGGCTCGGGGGCTACATTCCATATGGAATGCGATTCTCCGAATCGCATTTTCCATATGGTTTTTTCTTCAAGACAACACGAGTATTATTGAAGACCTTCGAGAGAAGCACTCGGGAACGCTTGAGAACTACTCGAGAAGACTTCAAGACTACTCAAAGATCAGCTGGAGTACCTTCCAGCCTCGGGATGATTCAAGCATTCTTGAGGACTTTCGGCTTGTGGAACTCGGGGACGCTCAAGGACTACTCGCTAAGGCCATCAAGACTACTCGAAGACATCCTGCTCGACTACAAAGTACTAAGGGGCTTGTCGTACAGACATCCCTGGGCCCACTACTCAGGTGGGTGCTGGGACCGATTACTCCGTGGGCCCCTGGGACTACTCGACTTGGGCAACACGGCACCTGCTGGCATGGAGCGCAAGGCCTACAGAGGATTAGTACTCGGTTAGGAAGCTAGACATGCCCGGATCCATGTAGAGTACTCCTAGCCGTACACGACTAGTACTCCTCTGGCAAACCGACTTGTAACCCTGCCTCCCGGACTATATAAGGCGAGGCAGGGACCCCTATCTCTTCATCCGCATCATCTTGTAAACACACCCAATCAATCCAAAGCTACGCAGCATACAGGACGTAGGGTATTACGCACCTCGCGGCCCGAACCTGTCTAAATTGTGTGCCACGTGTCTCTCCTTCGAGTTCCCGATCTCGGTGAGGCCACAAACATCTACCTCGGGTACTCCCCTTGGTAGGTTGCCAGTCTAAAACACCAACAGGTCTAACCGCCTGTCAAGGGGGGGTTTGACCGCATGTGCCTGACAGTTAAGTTTCGGGTGGAAAATTTTTATTTGGTCAACTCGCCTATTCACCCCTGTCGGGTGTACACCCCGGGTACCAGCAAGGAAGGAAGAAGGCGAATTCCTACCACTACGGTAACGGGCATATATGGCCTTTAGTAATGGGCAAAGCACCCATTACCGATCAAGCGTTACAAATGAGCAAAGAAAGGTAACGGGTAGGTGACCGTTACTGATAACACATATTCGGAATGGGCATCTAACATAGACCGTTACCACAACTAGTTACTGAAGAACCGAACTGGCGACTAGAGAGGGGGGAGTGAATGGGAGCCGATAAAAATTATTCTCGAAGGAGATGACATCTCCAACAAGACGAACACGGCTACTCAAAACACGTCTTCGACTCGACTACCCAAGTTGGCCAAGACCACATAGCCACTGGAGTGCTACTGATCCTAGGAACCAACAACTCAACCAACCAAAACAATCACTCCAAATACGTAGTGGAAAACTGCACAGCCTACTATTTGTGCCACACCGGTCAGACTGATGGCTCTCGCTGGTCAGACCGATGGCACCGGTTAGACCAGTGGACAACACCGGTCAGGCTGGTGGCTACAGCAAGTGCGTAGCAAAATTCCAGGAAGCCTCAATGACTTCTCTAGGCCCTGGAACAAACACCACCTCGAAAACTCAAAGAGGGAAGAGAGAAACCTTCACAAAACAAGGCAAACCACTTTGAAACCTGCCAAGAACTGACTAGCAACACCTCAGTCCAAAGACACACAAATCAGCCAGTTCACCCGAGGCAAATCCTACAGGGACCTTGCACCGGTCAGACCGGTCAGGCCTGGGCAGCTCGGGATGAACAGCAACCCACGGGTCACCTCCTCCAAATCCAAATCCCGATCTCCCGATTCGCTCCACGGATTCGCACAAGACTTTGGGGATAGTAGGAGTACCTCATGGGCATTCCATAGCCAAGATTTGGTCCACCAAAACTTGCTAAATAAAGAGGAATCGAGGGATTGCCACCAAGAACGCCTCTAACCCTAGAGCGAAGAAAACGCCCAAATCGAGCACCTTTTCTCACGGATTTGAGAGGGGAATCACAAGGAAAAGAACCACGAAGGGTTCATGCATACATCCCCCACCAAATCCCAGAGAGAAAGGCCTCAAAACCACCACAAGAAAATCGCCAAGAAAAGGCTCCAAAAATCACCAAAAAGGGAAAACGGGAGAGACACAATCAAGCCTTGAGGAACCACGCCGAATCATCTATACATACCATGAAGGTTCATACAAGGTCTAGCTTGCTTCCCGATCATCCATCCCTCTCTCAAGATCTCACCATGAAGCTCTCAAGCTAGTTCTAGAAAATCCTAAGGAAAATAGGAAAAGGAAAATAGCAAAGGGAAATGAGCTAGGGTTCCAAGAGATAGCTGCCATCCTCTCACCACTTGGGTTATATGGAGGCAAACGAAAGACGAAACTACCCCTATTACATTAAACTAGGATACACGCCCCCGAAGGGCCTTTTGGGAACTTCGTCATAGCACCATCGGACGGATGCCCGGCGACCGCAAACTTGCTTAGCCTCGACGCAAGCCTTGCGATCCCGACGCGTGTCCTCCGCTTCGAAGCCTCCGGAAGCCGTCGTCGCACACCGGTCAGACCGGTGTCCTCCACCGGTCAGACCGATCAGACCCACCGGTCAGACCGGCCTGATGCTGCTGCACCTCCGTCTTCGGTCTTGACTTTGTGGATCAACCAAGGAACCTAGTGGTTTTCTGGTGAACCACTGGAAACCCCGCGAACTCGGTGTAGCCTCCGCTAGTCGCCACTCATGACTCGGCTCCCACGAAGTCCCGACTCGACCTTGGTTTTGAGGCTCAACCAAGAAACCGTCCACGACTTCGTCTTGCTGTTCTTGCCATCGTGCGGCCCGAACTTGACCCCGCTGGCCACCAGGTCCCTCGAACCAAGCCTACTTGTCTTCTCCACACCTGGAGGCCTCACCGACAACGACCTTTCATGCTTGTTTTTCACCTGCACCAACACCAGTCAAGCCGCAACCTGGACCTACAATACTTAGCCAAGAGTCAGTCCACACAACGTTGTCAATCACTCATCACATCAGGAAGCGACCAACCACCGTCCTCGAACCACACAGGTCCTCAGTTACCAGTCACATGAAATGGTTTTTCTCTGGGCCCACAGGGGACTTTGGTAACGGGCGCCGACACCGAGCCCGTTACACGAACTCAACATTGAAGACGCGTGCTGTGAACACGTGTCTCCTCTGTCTCGACGAAAGGAGACACGTCTTGTGTACGCGTGTCTCCTCTGTCTCGAAGAAAGGAGACACTTGCTGTCAACATGTATCTCCTCTGTCTCGACGAAAGGAGACGCTTGCTGTGTACGCGTGTCTCCTATGTCTAGACGAAAGGAGATGCTTGCTGGCAACGCGCGTCTCCTCTGTCTCGACTAAAGGAGACGCGTGTTGTGAACCCGCGTCTCCTCTGTCTCGACGAAAGGAGACGCGTGTACACAGGACGTGTCTCCTCTGTCTTGACGAAAGGAGATGCATGTACACAGGATGCGTCTCCTATGATCCTCCTATGTCCTGATTTCATATGCACCTAATTAAATTAGGTCCAACATCCAAATTCACATAAATCTTCATAATTCACATGCATCATATGACAAAATTAAATTCAGCATCATCATCTCACAAGTAAAGAAGCATCACTGGCTTGACAACAATATCACATCCATAGTCCACTAGCTTGACAACAATATTACAAAAATTATGGGACAAGGAGGAATGCGAAAATTTCCTAATCTTTCTTAGAATCTGAGCCAACAAAGCGTCATCAATGTGAAATTTTTCTTTGGGTCTGATCACCTGGTCCGTGAGGAATGTGGCAGTTCTATCACAAAGGTAGACCAGCGAGTTTTTGTGGAGACAATAATCTGGTAGATCAAATTTCTGAATATAACAATGTCAGCAGTCAGCACACATAGGTGGTCACCAAACATGTGCAGTGCTAATAAGCAAGAACTGTGCTCAGTTGCAGGTGTTACAAATGCAAATCCCAAGAAAGTACCTCATCAAGTTTCCTCTATGTATCTTTTACTTTAAGCATGTGATAGGCACAATAGAAGCCACAGAGTCTGGTACTAGAAGGTTGTTGGTAGCACTGCGATAAATGTACAAAGAAAAATAGTGGTGAGAAGAAATAAACTCAAGCTTTAGTACTAGCTTCCACAAGAAGGAAATAAGTTATACGTCCCTTAACCTCATTGCCATGTTGCAAGGCGCGGTGGGGAAACTCTTGTCGACGCAGTAACGATTCCAACCCCTACAGCAAAACATGCAACAATGGTTAGGGCATTATTAATAAACTCTGCAGAGTTTGTTGAGGAAGTTTGCAGGTTAAGAAAGAAAGAACTTACTCATCATGTCAAAAGGGAAATATCAGTGTTAAGGCTCTTCAATGAATCAAGATACAAGACCAAGTTCTGCTTCGGAAGGATCGCCACTGCAATCCAGTGGTTCTTAGTTGAAGGACCGAACTGGCGACCAGAGAGGGGGGAGTGAATGGGAGCCGATAAAAATTCTTCTCGAAGGAGATGGCTACTCCAACAAGACGAACACGGCTATCCAAAAACACGTCTCCGACTCAACTACCCAAGTTGGCGAAGACCACGCAACCACTGGAGTGCTACTGGTCCTAGGAACCAACAACCACTGAAACCTACTCGAGAGCGCGGCGGAACAAACAACTCGAGCAGCTACTGACCACATCGGTGAGACTGGTCACCTGCACCGGTCAGACCGGTCCAGGTCGGATCATCCGGACTGAGCCGCCGGAACACCCGACACCTACCAGAGACACACCGGGTCACCCTGGACCCTGAGCCGGGTCACCCGAGCAGAACTTGAGCACTTCCACAAAAGGCTCCTACACCGATCAGGCCGGTGTAGCACGCCGGTCAAACCGGTCTAAGCCAGGAAACCCCAAATCCACCAAACAGACCTTCCGAGCTCCAAAACTGACCAAACTCGAAACAGAAGCAACACAAGAGACCCAGGAACTCACCAAGACGTTCACCCGAGCAAAACCCAACCAAGGGTCGGCATGGTCGGACCGGTGAGAGGCACCGGTCAAACCGGTCAAGACCTGGGCTCTCGGGACGAACAGCAACCTGCGGGTCAACTCCCCCAAATCCAAATCTCGATCTCCCGATTTGCTCCCTGGATTCGCACAAGACTTTGGGGATAGTAGGAACACCTCATGGGCACTCCATAGCCAAGATTTGGTCCACCAAAACTTGCTAAATCAAGAGGAATCGAAGAAATCCCACCAAGAACGCCTCTAACCCTAGAGAGCAGAAAACGCCAAAACTGAGCCCCTTTGCTCACGGATTTGGGAGGGGAATCAAAGGGAAAAGAACCACGAAGGGTTCATGCATACATCCCCCACCAAATCCCAAACAGAAAGGTCTCAAAACCGCCACAAGAAAATCCCCAAGAAAAGGCTCCGAAAATCACCAAAAAGGGAAAACGGGAGAGACACAATCAAGCCTTGAGGAACCACGCCGAATCATCTATACATACCATAAAGGTTCATACAAGGTCTAGCTTGCCTCCCGATCATCCATCCCTCTCTCAAGATCTCACCATGAAGCTCTCAAGCTAGTCCTAGAAAATCCTAAAGAAAATAGGAAGGAAAAAAAAAGCAAAGGGAAAATGAGCTAGGGTTCCAAGAGATGGCTGCCATCCTCTCACCACTTGGATTATATGGAGGCAACCGAAAGACAAAACTACCCCTATTGCATTAAACTAGGATACACGCCCCCGAAGGGCCTTTTGGGAAACTTTGTCATCGCACCATCGGACGGATGCTCGGCGACCGCACCTGGCGTAGCCTCGACGCACACCATGCGATCCCAACGCGTGTCCTCCACTTCGAAGTCTTCGGACTGCGTCGTCGCACACCGGTCAGACCGGAGTCCTCCACCGGTCAGACCGGTACCCACCGGTCAGACCCACCGGTCAGATCGGTCCAGTGCTGCTGCCTCCGGTCTTCGGCCTTGGCTTTGTGGATCAACCAAGGAACCCAGTGGTTGTCTGGTGAACCACTTGAAACCCCGCGAACTTGGTGTGACCTCTGCCAATCTCCACTCATGACTTGGCCCCCACGAAGTTCCGGCTCGATCTTGGCTTTGAGGCTCAACCAAGGAACCGTCCACGACTTCATCTTACCGTCCTTGCCACCATGCGGTCCGCACTTGACCCCACTAGCCACCGGGTCCCTCGAACCAAGCCTACCTGTCTTCTCCACACCTGAAGGCCTCACTGGCAACAACCTTTCACGCTTGTTCTTCACCTGCACCAACACCAGTCAAGCCGCAACCTGCACCTGCAATACTTAGCCAAGAATCAGTCCACACAACGTTATCAATCACTCATCACACCAGGAAGCGACCATCCACCGGTCCTCGAACCACACAGGTCCTCAATCTCCCCCTTGATGAGTGCATTGACAACACACACGTTTGAGTAACCGAGGAGAAAAGGAAAAGAAAAGAAACGACCAAAAGAAAGTCCAACAAGCGATCGAAACCAAAGGAAAGGCAAAGAGCAAGATCACTTGAAGAAGACAAGTCTCGGTCCCCTTAGGCAAGGGCAATGGCTCGACACAACCGAGACAAAAACAAGCTCAAGCAAAGAGCGAAAGCCACCAAACCAAAGCTTGAAAACCACAAAGTGCTCCCCCTGCACACATGCAAGCTCCCCCTGAACCAATGCAACTCCCCTTGGACAAATGCATGCGAAACACTTCACAAAACAGAGCAGCTGCACCAGCCTTGCTCTGACCGGTCAGACCGGTCTACTGCACCGGTCAGACTGGTGCCTCAGATCCTGACAGTTACAACGGTCAGACCGGTGCCCAACACCGGTCAGGCTAATGACCATCTGGGAACTGCAAGAGCCCAAAAATGGCTCGAAACCACCTGAAAACCCTCTAAATGCATTCAGTAGGCTAAAACATGCTCAAACATCTCCCCCTTGTTGCCAATGCATGAATCAAGCCAAAAAAATGAAAAAAACAACCTAGAGCTTCTCAAATAGACAAAATTCATCACAAGATGCTACACACATTCAAATGAGCAAGTTAGATACTCTATAGCTTCGTATGAACATCAACTACATGATCACCAAGTTTCACAACCATTGGGCGAAGCTAAGATAGAATTGAGCAATTTTGCGAAAAATCACCCTCTCATGAGCAAAGTCCTAAACATGAGCAAAACATGTCAAAATGGCAAAGCCACACAAACTTCATGCTAGGACAACCATTCTAATCATAAGATCATCATAAACACCCTCAAGCACCTCATGTCATGTCAAAGCCATCGAGCCATGTGCCTACTTCTATGTTTGAGACTTCTCATTAGTAGGCATCATGCAACGGTTTAGCACCCAAAGCAATATAAGATAAGCACAAGTGACATGGGAGCACATTTTCCAAGCAATTTACATTTCATTTTCAGATTTGCATTTGGTACATGAAATGTCTTTGCGACAAAAAGGAACTTATGCCCCTCCACAAGATAAAGCAAGCGGGCTAAACATTCATGATGACAAATGAGCCTTTGGCCCCATATGATCAAAATAAGCTATCCAACCACAAATTAAGCATAGCCAAGCCACAAAACATGTCAAGATCATATAAAGGCATTTACTTACAAGAGAGCATACATATGGTATTTTTCAAAAACATAGCTAGCAACCATGGGCATAAACCAAGATCATCAAGAGCTAAGCCAAACTAACCATAGCATACCAAACTAGCTCACAAGATCATATATAGCACATCATGGTGAACAATGTATATGAGAGAAGCTTTTCCTATCACTATGCATATGATACAAATGCATGCAACCTAAGATACAAAGATGCATATACATCATGTTACAAAATGCAATGCAAATGCAAACATGCACAAAGGAAAGCTATACATATGCTACAAAGGATCTCCCACACCCAACTCAAGAAAACAAACAAACACCAAGTTCCCCCCGCAAACGAGTGAAAGTTGCTTGATCTAGGGGCTTGGTGAAGATATCGGCTAGTTGGTCATGTGTGGGTACATGGATCAAAGCGATTTTCCCTTTCTCCACATTGTCTCTCAGGAAATAATACCTCACTTCTATGCACTGGGTTCTTTGCAACACTTATGGCACTGGTGCTATCACATTGAAGTGGGAATGGGTATACTCCTCACCAAAGTCGCTCATGGTGTATGTGATCCAAAGAAGCTGAGAGCAACAACTAGCAGCGGCTACATACTCTGCCACGGTAGTGGATTGAGCAACACTCGACTGTTTGCGGGAAGACCAAGACACCAAAGAAGAACCCAAGAACTGGTAAGTCCTAGAAGTGGACTTCCTATCCAACCGACACCAGGCAAAATCCGCGTCTGAAAATCCATGAAGCGCCAAAGAAGAGGACACGGAATACCAAAGGCCGAAGTTGGGAGTGTGTCAAAAATACCTGAATATGCGTTTGACTACTTGCCGATGCGAAGTCCGCGGAGACGCTTGAAAATGAGCGCACAGACATACCGAGAATTGGATGTCCGGCCTCGTCGTCGTCAAGTACAGGAGTGACCCGATCATGCTTCGGTACTCCTTCTGGTCCACGTGTTCACCTTCCTCGTCCACATCAAGGGTTGTAGTCGTACTCATAGGTGTCACCATGGCCTTGGAGTCCTCCATCTTGAACTTCCTCATAATGTCTTTGGTGTACTTTGCTTGGTGCACAAATGTTCCTTCCTTCGACTGCTTGATCTGGAGACCGAGGAAGAACTGCAACTCACCCATCATGCTCATCTCGAATTCCCTGCTCATGTCTTCTGCAAACCTTGCAACCAAAGAGTGAGACGAGCCACCAAAGATAATATCATCCACGTATACCTGAACAATCAGAATATCAACGCCCTGCCTGAGGAGAAACAAGGTCTGATCTACTTTTCCCATCTCAAAGCCTTTAGCAAACAGAAACCCCCTCAACCTACCATACCAAGCCCTAGGCACTTGTTTCAACCCATAGAGCGCCTTTCTCAACTTGTACACCCAGTGGGGGTACTTCTCACTCTCAAACCCCGGTGGTTGCTTCACATACACCTCCTCTTCCAACACACCGTTCAGGAAGGCACTCTTCACATCCATTTGGTACAATTTGAACTCTTTAGCCACGGAAAAGGATAGAAGGATCCTAATTGCCTCCAAACGGGCTACGGGAGCAAAAGTCTCCTCGTAGTCGATCCCCTCCTTCTGACTATACCCTTGCACCACCAACCTCGACTTGTTTCTCACCACTTCTCCATTTTCACCCTCTTTATTTTTCCACACCCATTTTGTCACGATCGGCTTACAACCCGGTGGAGGATCTACCAACTCCCAAACTTGGTTCCTCTCAAAGTTCTCCAACTCCTCATGCATTACGTTGACCCAATTAGAATCAGATAAGGCGTGTCCAATGTCTTTTGGCTCAAAAGAAGCAACAAAAGCAGCATGAGCAAAGTGAGAATTGTTTCGAACCCTCGACCGAGTATTGCGTTCGTTGATGTCCCCAATGATCCTCGAAGCTAGGTGATCCACTTGAACTCACCGGGGAGGTTCTCTCCTTGAAGCTACCTCCCCCTCAACTGCAGCTTCTCCTTGATCTGGAATTGTCGTTGTAGGTGTAGGAGAGGGCCTGTTCTCGATCATAGTCGAGGTAGTAGGTACATGCTCAGCCGCGGGCACCACACCGCCATCTTCATCATCTCCATCTTCCTCCTCCTGAAAGATCTCCTCGCCAAGCTCGTCATCACCTGCATAGTCAAAGACAAGAGAGCAACATGGCTGTGTCTCGTCGAAGGTAACATCGCAAGTCTCCACGATTTGGTTAGTTTCCAAGTTGAGCACACGAAATGCTCTAGAGTGAGTAGCATAACCAAAGAAAATACCATCGACTGACCCAGCCTCAAACTTATCCAGATTCTTGCCTTTCTTCAAAATAAAGCACTTGCATCGAAATACATGGAAATGACTTACCTTGGGAGTGCGACCGTGCATCATCTCATAGCACGTCTTCTTCCTGAAAGCTCGAAGGAAAATCCTGTTCCAGACATAGCACGCAGTATTGACCGCCTCAGCCCAGAACCTCCTCAGAGTCCTATGCTCATCGAGCATGGTCCGAGCCATCTCACACAAGGTTCTGTTCTTCCTTTCCACCACGCCATTCTGAAGAGGCGTGTATGGACTCGAAAACTGGTGTTAAAGACCCAAGTCATGGCAAAAGGTTTCGAAATGAGAGTTTTTAAATTCTAAGTCATTGTCACTGCGGATCGCTCGTATGGCATCTCCGTGCCTCTCGTTCTTCAACCTCAAGACAAGATCTCGAACAAAACCAAACGTCTCTCCCTTCTCCTCCAAAAAGAAGACCCACGCATACCGAGAGTAGTCGTCCACCACAACTAGGACGTACCACTTCCCACCCACAGATCGCACACAAGCTGGGCCAACAAGGTCCATATGGAGCAGCTGGCATGGACGCTCCGTCATCACATCGGTGAGGGGCGGATGGGAAGAGGCTACCATCTTGGCATGCCTACACGGCGCACAAACCAACTCTTTCTTCAACCGGGGCAATCCTCGGACCAAATTGAGTTTACTCAAGCGAGACAAAAGTTCAAAGCTCAAGTGACCCAATTTTCTATGCCACTTCCACAACTCACTCGAAGAACCAGCCAAAAAGCAACGAGCCACACCAGAAGATTGAGAGAAATCCGCTCGGAAAACTTGACCCTCGGGAACGACCATGCAAACTAGGTCCCCTCGAGAATCCAAAATCCGAGAACCACCAGGCCGAAACAACACCTCAAAACCCTCATCCAAAAGCTGGGAAATAGAAAGCAAATTGAATCCGAGCGATTGAACAAGAGCAACACACCTGAGAGTGACTTTGCCACTTATCCTTATCTCACCTTCTGATAGCACACGCCCTCGCCCATTGTCCCCAAAGGTGATGTATGTCTTGGACACCACTGGGACGAGACTTTAGAACCACCCCTTGTCTCCAGTCATATGCTTGGGTTGGGGCTGCTCACTTGGTTTCACCTTACCTGGTTTCACTCCCTTCTTCCCAACGAACTCATTCCCCAAGTCACTCTTGAACTTGATGGGTTTTTGGAAATCATTTGTTGGGTGAGGAAATATGGGTGGATCTGGGGTTGTGTCAAGTTTGTTTCTCAGTGGGTTTGGCTTAGGTGCATAGGCATTTTGGTGGAAGGTCTTTGGTGGAGCTTGGATATCACCAATATTCTCTTCTCCCTCACCACTGCACTCTCCAATCTTATCTGACCCAAGCTCTTGCCCATCATAGCGCTTGTATGCCTCTATCATCATGACCCGACAACCAACCTATCATTTTCCTCAGGTCATCGTTCTCATCCTGCAAGCGATCAACATAATGTGCAAGTTCTAGGTTCTTTACAGCATGCAATTCACAAGTAGAGCAAGAAGTGGGAACAGGAGCTTTCAACTCAGCCTCAAGAGAAATGATGTAAGCATGCATCTCATCAATCTTTCCATGCAAAACAGGGCAAGAAGTGCAAGTACCTAGCAAAGTAGGTCTAGACTTCAGCTCAGCCACTTCAACCCTAAGTACATCTAGTTCCTCACACTTGGAGGCATGCTTTTCCTTAAGAGCAGTAAGATCAGCTAGGAAAACAGAGCAGTCACCACAATCAACCTCATCAGAAACAACAGGTGAAGCCTTAAGCGAATCTATCTCAAGCTTAGCATCAAGGTTCTGTGTTTCTAATTCAGCTACTCAGTTCCTAACATCTTCTAGTGAGGCCCTAAGCTCTTTCCTCATCTTCTTTGCCTCTCTAAGCATGTCATCAAGATTATCAAGTAACTTGCCAAGCCGTTCATTTTCCTCAGGCAAGAAGGGAAGCTTGTCACGTACCTCATACTCGGAGTCAGAGTCCGAGTCACTCCCGTGACTCTTCTTGCTGCCGGAGCTGCGTGCCATGCCGCAGAAGCCATCTCTCGCGAAGCAGCTCAGATCGCTCAAGTTCTTGGATGACTTCTTGCTCTTGCGCTGATCACCTTCATCTTCGCTGCTACTGGAGCTCGAGGAGGAGTAGGCGGAGCTGGAGTCGACGTCGCTCGCTCCGACCATCGCTCGGGCCTTCCTGCCATGGCTGCCCTTCTTCCTCGATCCTCGCTCGTCCTTGTTCCGATGCTTGTGCTTGTGATCGTGCCTCGATCGGTGTTTGTTGTCCGTCCTCGACTAGTGCTTGTAGCCATCCTTGTTCTCCACCTTCTCCGGACAGTCGGTGACGAAGTGTCCTGGCTTGCCGCACTGGAAGCATGTCCGTGTCGTCCTCCTTGCATTCATCCGGTTCTCGTGCAGCCTCTCGAACCTCCTAGTCAGCAGCGCCAGCTCATCCTCTCCAAGCACGTCGAACTCCTCATCTGGCAAGGACATCAAAGAGGACAAAGAGAACGTCTTGGAGGATGGGTTAGCGTTAGACTTAGCACCTGAGCCACCGACGAGAGCATGACTATGGGAGTCAGTCGGGCTCTCAAGACAGGCTTTCACACCACGATCCACCTCAGCTGACTTGAGCTTCGAGAACAGCTCGTTCACCGTCAGGGTGTCATACTACTCAGACTCAAGAATAGCCACGACCTTTCCATCCCATATTGTACGATCCAGCGAGTCCAAGAGCTTCACGGCTCTGTCATGATCATCGTACGGGAGCACAGCCAAATTGGCTCTCATGTTGTTCACCACAACCATAAACCGCTGGAACAAGGCATCAATTGACTCACCGGGGAGATGAGTGAAGTTCTCGTACTCTCTCCGGTAAGTCGCATACATCCGTGCCTGAACCTGAGCATTTCCAGCGTGAGCATCCTTCAACTGCTCCCAAATCCTACAAGCTAGGTCCTCTGTCTGAACCCGATCAAATTCAGATTGACACAGAGCACGAAACAAGTAGTCGACCGCCTTGTTGTTGGCGTCGTGCATGTCCCTGGATCCAGGAGCTAGGAAGTTAATTGGATGAACATAAGTTGTGTTCACCATAACGTCCCAAAGGATCTGACCCTTTTCGCGGAGGAACGCCGCCATCGGCCTCTGCCACATCTGGTAGTTTTTGCCATCGAAGTGCGAAGGACCCGAACCCCATTCCTGGTGCGCCATCTTTGGATCTTAGACTGGTTAGAGTCAACTAAGACCCGAACCGGCTCTGATACCACTTGAAGGACCGAACTGGCGACAAGAGAGGGGGGAGTGAATGGGAGCCGATAAAAATTCTTCTCGAAGGAGATGGCTACTCCAACAAGACAAACACGGCTATCCAAAAACACGTCTCCGACTCAACAACCCAAGTTGGCCAAGACCACGTAGCCACTGGAGTGCTACTAGTCCTAGGAACCAACAACCACCGAAACCTACTCGAGAGCGCAGTGGAACAAACAACTCGAGCAGCTATTGACCACACCGGTCAGACCGGTCACCTGCACCGGTCAGACTAGCCCGGCCGGATCTTCTGGACTGAGCCGCCGGAACACTCGACACCTACCAGAGACACACCGGGTCACCCTGGACCCTGAACCGGGTCACCCGAGCAGAACCTGAGGACTTCCACAGAAGGCTCCTACAACGGTCAAGCCGGTGTAGCACGCCGGTCAGACTGGTCTAAGCCAGGAAACCCCAAATCCGCCAAATAGACCTTCCGAGCTCCAAAACTGACCAAACTCGAAACAGCAGCAACACAAGAGAACTGGGAACTCACCAAGATGTTCACCCGAGCAAAACCCAACCAAGGGTTGGCACCGGTCAGACCGGTGAGAGACACCGGTCAGAACGGTCAAGACCTGGGCTCTCGGGATGAACAACAACCCGCGGGTCAACTCCCCCAAATCCAAATCTCGATCTCCCGATTCGCTCTCCGGATTCGCACAAGACTTTGGGGATAGTAGGAACACCTCATGGGCACTCCATAGCGAAGATTTGGTCCACCAAAACTTGCTAAATCAAGAGGAATCGAAGAAATCCCACCAAGAACGCCTCTAACCCTAGAGAGGAGAAAACCCCAAAATTGAGCCCCTTTGCTCACGGATTTGGGAGGGGAATCAAAGGGAAAATAACCACGAAGGGTTCATGCATACATCCCCCACCAAATCCCAAAGAGAAAGGTCTCAAAACCGCCACAAGAAAATCACCAAGAAAAGGCTCCGAAAATCACCAAAAAGGGAAAACGGGAGAGACACAATCAAGCCTTGAGGAACCACGCCGAATCATATATACATACCATGAAGGTTCATACAAGGTCTAGCTTGCCTCCCGATCATCCATCCCTCTCTCAAGATCTCACCATGAAGCTCTCAAGCTAGTCCTAGAAAATCCTAAGGAAAATAGGAAGGAAAAAAGGCAAAGGGAAATGAGCTAGGGTTCCAAGAGATGGCTGCCATCCTCTCACCACCTGGGTTATATGGAGGCAACCGAAAGACGAAACTACCCTATTACATTAAACTAGGATACACGCCCCTGAAGGGCCTTTTGGGAAACTTTGTCGTCGCACCATCGGACGGATGCTCGGCGACCAGACCTGGCATAGCCTCGACGCACACCATGCGATCCCGATGCATGTCCTCCGCTTCGAAGTCTCTGGACTGCGTTGTTGCACACTGGTCAGACCGGTGTCCTCCAACGGTCCGATCGGTCTAGTGCTGCTGCCTCCGGTCTTCGGTCTTGGCTTTGTGGATCAAGCAAGGAACCCAATGGTTTTCTGGTGAACCACTGGAAACCCTGCGAACTTGGTGTGACCTCCGCCAATCTCCACTCATGACTTGGCCCCCACGAAGTTCTGGCTTGATCTTGGCCTTGAGGCTCAACCAAGGAACCGTCCACGACTTCATCTTGTCGTTCTTGCCACCATGCGGCCCGCACTTGACCCCGCTGGCCACCGGGTCCCTCGAACCAAGCCTACTTGTCTTCTCCACACCTGGAGGCCTCACTGGCAATGACCTTTCGTGCTTGTTCTTCACCTGCACCAACACCAGTCAAGCCGCAACCTGCACCTGCAATACTTAGCCAAGAATCAGTCCACACAACATTGTCAATCACTCATCACACCAGGAAGCGACCATCCACCAGTCCTCGAACCACACAAGTCCTCATTAGTGATATAAACAGAAATGATGACTCTCTTATTAGCATATTGTTGGTAGGTATGCTTCATATAGGACGCAGCGAAAGGAAAAGATGGATCATGTTCCAACATAGTCAAGCTAAAGCATTCAGGATCAAGGAAGCCAACTTCAGCCTTCGTCTTCTCAACTTCTACAACCATATTCCTAATATTAATAAAAAACAAAGTGTAAGAAAGCAAAATACATGACAAAGATGAACTGAGGTAAAAAGCACATTTCGATAGAGAATGATTAGTGAGAAGCAGATTAAATTTTCAAGCAACTTATAGGATGAAGCAGCGGAGAAGTGACACATCCAAAGCATCAAACTTGAAGAGATTGTACAAGTCACTGTGCCCACAGTGAACTGCTCGAATTTATCCTTTGGCAAATCTTCTTCAATAAGCCACTAGCCGGGCCACATCACGCCCATAATCGGAGAATCATCTTTGAACCTATAATGTACTTCCATGAAGTATGTGTGGAGACGTTTCATAGCAGGAGCAATGTCCTTCAATTCAGTAGCACTGAGAATGTTCCTTCCAAATTTGTAGTTTGGGTTAACTGCAATCCAATGACTGGTCGCCTTCTTCTTGGCGTTTCTCTCATATCGCTTTCTGCTAGGCTTCTGAGAGCTTTTATTTTTGGCAAGTTTCATTTCTGGATGCTTTGAGATGGCTGCAGAAGGTTTCTCAAGGGCTTTCTTGCCAATTGCAGGTGGTGTAGAGCTTTTATTTTTGGCAAGTTTCTTTTCCTGCTGCTTTGAGATGGCCGAAGAAGGTTTCTCAAGGGATTTCTTTCCTGGTAATGGTGGTGTCTCACCAGGAGTTATTATAGAGGTATTGGGCCCAGATGTACCTGCAGCTTTCTTTGAATTGTCGTCAACAAATTTATCAGCCTCGGGCAACACATCACTCTGGGCTCCTACTTTGGCATCATTGTTATTGCCTACTGCAACTTGTTTTGAACAAGAAATGGTAGATCCTGCACTCTTGTTTTGAGCACTTTCATTTGGTGGGGGATGCAAGTTTTTCTGTTTCATGAAAAGGAGGAGGAGGGGGAGGTGGGATGGAATCTTTGGTGAATCTTGCGAATGTGGGATGCAAGTTTTTCTGTTTTTCAGCAAAAGGAGGAGGAGGAGGAGGAGGTGGGGATGGAATCTTTGGTGAATCTTGTGGATGTGGGGATGCAAGTTCTTCTGTTTTTCAGGAGGAGGAGGAGGAGGTGGGGATGGAATTATTGGTGTATCTTGCGGATGTGGGGATGCAAGTTCTTTTATTTTTTCAGGACGAGAAGGAAGAAAGGAGGTGGGAATGAAATCTCATCTTGCGGATGTGGGGATGGAGGAGGAGGAGGAGGTGGTGGTGGGGAACCATGTGAGGAAGGAACTTGTCCAGTAGCCTCTGAACTAGAAGGAATTTGTACCGTAGCCTGCGAACAAGATTTTCGAATTGGTGCTCCCTTTACGTGAATGTGACACCTTTTCCACTGTATCCCCTGTTCTATAGCTTGTCCGAGTGTCTTCACCTCGTCATTAGGAGGGTGTTCTAGCGTGTGATCCATAAAGAAAGGATATACATACAGGACTTTGACCACAACACAGTCTTCATGAATCAGGACTGTATGTAGCGTAGCCTATTGTGGTTGAACCACACCAATTGCAGCCTCACTTTCAACACCCCCCCACATGATACATAGGCCATAGTGTGTGGGTTCAGTCAATGTGCCTATAAGGTCTTCTTGTGTAGGATCGTCAGAGTGCACCTCCATCGAGAACTCTGTAGTGTCATTGATCAAACCTATATTATCTGCGGACGCACAACTGCTCTTCAGTCTGGCGGGTAAAGGGCTTGTGTGATTGGACACTAGTGACAACACCATCTGATACCCTCGTTCCATCTGCTCTTCATCTCAGCCTTGAGTTCTTGCTTGATTTCTTCCTTTATCTGTTCCTTATCAACTGATGCATCGGTTCTCGTCCTCTTCCTCTTCCTGTACATGGAAGCGTGCTGAGGCCATACATACTTCCAGCCCTGTTAGCTGGAGACACCACGCACGTGACCTAGTTGTTCGGCGTGGCCCAAGCACTAACTTAGCACATCATACTCCCTCTGCCCTTTTCCATTCCTGAAGATTCTGCACAAACATTCGTTTCCTTGATTTCTCCAGCCAATTTTTCAATTGCTTCTTTGTTGAACACTATCACGACAATGACGTCTTTCTTCACTAGTCAATTCTTTTCCTTGCTCGCACCCAATTCTTGGAATGATCATCAGGGTAGGCGTCATATGGGTTGGGGATCCCAACTGAAACTAATTGCCTGTCCTCTTCCTCCCATTGTGGTAGTTTCATAGCATAACCAGCTGGACCCATGCTATGCTCGCTAGTGTTCCGACTTAGAAGTTCTTTGAACCTGACACTAACAGATGAGGCTTCCTCGGTTTCCTGCTGGGACACAAACTCCTTCCACTGTTTCGGGTCAACAAACGGGTGCCTTGTAAATGGCTCAAGTCCTTTTCTGATAAAATCTCGCCTAAGCTGAAATCTGAATTATCTCCATGCCTTGGTTGCCATCTTCCAGAAAAGCTTGAATGCCTACAGTTTCATGCCTTCCTGGAATTTCAAGGGTTTCTACAGATGCTCATCAAACAAGTCCCACTTGCTTAGTTCTTTGATTTCTGGCAAATGCAAAGGTATCTTTTGTCTAGCAATGAGCCCCGCAAGCGTCCTGAACATGCGCTTTTATGTCAATGGTACTGGCATCCCCCCAATCTCGACCTCAGTGACTACCATTGTGTCACTTTGCCACTTTGTGGCTGTCCTTGGCGCTCTGGCTCGGCGCGGAGCCCCACCCACCTGCTCTTGTTCTTCACTAGCAGTGCCATATCCATATTCTTCATAATGTCCATCTTCTTCATCTTGTGGCCCAGGTCTATAGTCCTCGTCAGATTTATCTTGTGAATTAATAGTCAAGGTGGGATTATGAGAAAGGTCAGCTTAGTGTCCAAGAATAGCACAAAAAGCAGACCATACTGCTACCTCTTCCAGGAGACATGCTACAACAGGAGACAAGTAGAGCACATTTTTAGTTAACCATGCGTAACAGCTAAGCATGAGAAAACACATGAGAAAACAATTACAGTAACTAGTTTAGCCCACTATAATCTCATTGGTTCTATGGTAAACCATTAACATAAATGCAAAATTTAGAAACCAAAAAATTAGTTCAGGCAATGCGACCTTACTATTTTAAAGACGAAGATGCTCGTTGCCTATGTTGCTGATGAGGTACTTATTCAACTTGGAGAGAATGTGCACATGTACATATGAAACAAGAGCAAAACCAAATATAAGAGTCGATCTAAAGGGAAATGCTAAGTATGTAATACCATCAACAGCTAAGTATGTCCACATGTACTTATACAAAGGATCACGTTGTCACGCCCGGAACGGAGGGATCTCTACTCCTCGTCGCTGCCTCCTCACTGCCACATCCTCATCCTTGCGTTGGCCTCGTGGCTAGATCCCTCCTCCTCCTAGTCGTTGTCATCGCTGGATCCCTCCTCTAGTCGTCGTCGTCGTCGTCGCCACTGCTGGGTCCCTCCTCCTCCAAATCACCATCAGAGGTGTGGCGTGCGTTGTGCCGAGTGTGGTGTGGCACGCGTGTCAGCGAAGGGGTGTATAATTCCATTTCCTGGATGTTGTTTATACGCCTTATCTTGTTCCTTATAAGAACAATATAGAAACAATATTTGTTTTACACAACCATTACTAATGAAACTTTGTATTTCGTAATCTTATGGTGAACACAAGGTTATGTCAAAATTTCAAATGCATATGAGTTCGAACATGTTGTTTAGTGTGGAAAACTTGAATGTTGAAGTAACATTCAAGGAAACTATGTGAGAGATGTAGACATTTGTACACAAGTATAATCTTCCTTTATCAGAACCATTTGAAAATTTTAGGAAAAGTTTAGGGACCCAAATTATGTTGCCAAGTCAATTTGTAGAACTTTTAGACCAAACTAAGACGTTATTACAATTATTATATGATAAACATGAGATAAAAATCTAGTTTTAAGAATTTTGGTTAAACAAGTGTGGATGTTGATATTTTATTCAAATACTAAATTACCAACTATGAATTGTTCATGTTTTGTATGAATTTTTAGGTGATGTTTTATGGGCTCTAATATTTAAGGGAAACCACTTTCATTTCAGAAAAAATAGTATCGGGCCCACGCGTCAGTGTCAGAAGTCTATATAAAAAAGATCACTGTTGTCTGCCCGCCAGACAAAGCAGATGGAGGTACACTAACCTGCGTCGCTAACAAGTGCTCCATTGTCCGAAATGCCCCTGGCCGAATGAATATCCATCCGCCCCGGTCCCCTTCTTCTTCCCCATTCCGAGCTCCACCACCGCCCGCCCGTCCTTCCCCGCCGTCGCGCACATGTCGCACTACGCCAATTCGTCTGGAGGTGCACGTGCCAAGAGCAAGGTTCAAGGTGGCCGGAGTAGCCGCATTCACTCCATCGGCTTGGATCCAGTCGAAGAGCTAAGCAGCTTTCCACTAGTCCCTTGCCCAGACTGTGGTATGGCTCGGGTGGTGGAGGGGCGGACGCATAAGGAAGGGTAAAACCACAGTCGTCTTTATTTCAAGTGTGCGAGGAACTCGGTGAGTAGTCTGTGTTGTGTTTCCCAAGTCTGAGTTAGGGTTCTTATATGCTTTTGATTTGCAGTACACCAAGAATTGTCGATATTGTCGTTTCCACAAGGAGTATCCAAATGCTGAAGGATGCTGGCGTCGTTATTTTTCGACCGTCGAACTGGGAAGACGCAGTCGATGAAGTAGTTGATTCAGTGGATTGTCAAATTGGGAGCGGTGAGCAGAGGAAAGCACTGGACAACAAGCAGAGGAAGAAAGCACTAGAGGAGAAGATGGACAATGTGACCTGGAATATGAACTTGATTATTGTGGCTGTTGTTTGTGTAGTATTTGGATGTTTACTGGGGATGTATGCTACAAAGAAGTAATTATGATGTGAAAAGTGGTGCTTTGTTTCATCTGTGTGGATGAAGAATGAAAAATTTGTCACGGATGACAAACTTAAATGTATTAATGAAGAATGGATGGAATGTCAATTAGGTCACAAATATTAATGTGTCACATATCACAAATTTCATCAATTCACCTGTGCTGACATTTCAGTGTAAAATTTACTTGACCTCGACTGTGTAGCACAAGGCAAAGGAGACGCGGATTAACCAACCCGCGTCTCTAATGATTTTATACAGAGTTTTTCAAAACTCAGAATATTTTCATTAACAAACAAAGTAACAAACTTTTGGCATACACATTGCAATTCATTGTAAACTATTGCCATAGACATTGCAATGCGTTATAGGAGACACGAATGGATCTACCCGCGTCTCTTAGATCTACTAGTTCCTCACAAGTTCAACAAACACACAGGAGGAACACATATTAACAGAGGAACATGTTCATGGCAAACAAGCAGAGAATGACAAACAGAGGATGAACAAATTAATTAAGCAGAGGTA
Source organism: Cenchrus fungigraminus (assembly GCA_036936925.1). Lineage (NCBI taxonomy): Eukaryota > Viridiplantae > Streptophyta > Magnoliopsida > Poales > Poaceae > Cenchrus > Cenchrus fungigraminus. The sequence continues at coordinate 67,859,332 of CM072770.1, forward strand.
GAGGATGCGCGTCGCTACTGTCGAAGCCGCCATCATCACCGTCAGTGCCATCGCCGTCAGCGTCGGAGCCGACCACGACTCTCTCAAGGTCCCTAACCAACCCATGGATCTTCAAGGTGAAATCCTTCAAGGTCCTCTACAGCGGATCATTGGGTTCTAGGAGGCTGAGCTCAACAGCCACCCGTTGAAGCTTCTTGAAAGCTTCGACAAACATTTTGACTGACCAAAGGTTGTCCAAATGTAGTTGAGGAAGAGGGGAGGCCTCCACGGGTGGTGGCGAAGGCTCCTCCTCGAGCTCCTCGGTGGCGGCCGTCTCCTCGGGCGCCGGCGCTGTCCCCTCCTTGATGAGCTGACGACGCCGGCTTTCATCATCGTCATCCTCCTCCCTTCCCTGCTTCTTAGATGGCTCACTTGACTATGCCATGCATGTGCTTGAGGAAGAAGAAGCTCTTGGATTAACTTCTTGGTGACCGGATGAAGGACCGATTAGGCGACCAGAGAGGGGGGAGTGAATGGGAGCCGATAAAAATTCTTCCCGAAGGATGAACTCAGCCTATGCCCCAAAATCACAACCGAGGATTCCCACACGAGTTTGCCAAGGTCGCGTAGTCACAACGGACCTACCAAACCTAGGAACAAACCCCAACTCAAAGCAACATGGAAGCGCAACTCAAGAAGCAAAGGACTTAGGCAATCTGCGGTGCCTGGGGCAGATAGTCCGAGGTGACTAGGCGGACGGTCCGCAGTGGCCAGGCGGACGGTCCGCGGGGGCCAGGCGGACGGTCCGCAAGGTCACGGCGGACGGTCTGCAAAAGCTGCCCGAACAACCAGTACTGCACCTTGAAAAACAGATGGTCCGTAGCCTACCCGCGGACGGTCCGACCCGCGCGGACAGTCCGGCAACCACGGGCGGACAGTCCGGCAAACCCCTTTCAACCAAAACCTCTCGACTCGACGGATCAAAACAAAGTGATGCAAGAACTCACGAAGAACACGACGAACAGCCGGCTGACGGGCTCCTCGCGGACGGTCCACTGACCAGGCGCGGACGGTCCGCCAAGTGCGGACGGTCCGCCAAGTGCGGACAGAGCAGCTCAAGCTCAAAAATGAGAGGTCAACCTCTCCTATCCATCCATGGATCTCCCAAACGGCTTGAGCTCTTGAGACAAGATTTGGGGGAGAAGTGAAGCGTCCCTAGGTGATGCTATACACCAAAACATGAGACCTCAAACGAACTAAATCACCGGGAATCGAATCGCAACCGAGCTCTACCAAAAAGCTAGGGTTCCAACCGAAATCCTCAAATCCACGGCCAAATCCGGAGTTTGAGGGGTCAAGATCAAGCACAAAGATGCACAAGGCATCTATCCATGATCCCCACAAGAAAATCCGAACTCAAATACCCCAGAATCAGAGGAACAAGCTGCGCACGAAAATCCAACAAAAATAGCTCGAAAAAGACACGAAAATCACACGAGCTACAAGAAGGAAATCGACGTAACCATGAAAGCTTCCATACACTCGGAGATCAGATTCTCTACAAAATGGTGAAGAAAATCTAAACCTATGGAGCAGGGAAATGAGAAGCAGTCCGGATGGATGGTTTGCCCAGAAACCCTAGAGCTAATATATATGAGTTCCTCTAGGTTGGGCAAATGACCAAGCTACCCCTAGCACTTAAAATGAGATACAAACCCCTCAGGGGCAAATAGGTCAAGTACCACTCCTCTTCATCGCACGGCCACGCCTTTGCTGCAGTCCGCGTCCTCCCAACGCAAGCCCTGCGATCCCACCACGTGTCCGCCGGCATCGAAGCTCCTCGGCGCGCCCGGATCCCGTCTCCGTCCGCCGAGCCTCCAGTCTTGGTTTTGTGGCTCAACCAACTAACCCGACGGTTTTGTGGTGAACCACCGCAAACCCCGCATGCAGACTCCGGTCGTGAGCCGCTACCCTGCACCGGCTCCTGTCCACGACTTCGTCTTGCTTTTCTTGCCACCATGCGGCCCACACTTGACCCCGCTAGCCACCGGGTCCCTCGAGCCGAGCCTACTTGTCTCTCCACTCCTCAGAGGCCCCGCAAGGCATGGACCTTTCGCGCCCGCTCTTCACCTGCACCAACGCAAATCAAGCCGCAACCTGCACCTGCAATACTCGGCCAAGAGTCAGTCCACACCACGTTGTCAATCACTCATCACAGCCAGGAGCGACCATCCACCGGTCCTCGGACACTTCGGTCCTCAATCTCCCCCTTGATGAGTGCATTGATAACACACACAAGTAAGCAATTCAGAGAAAAGAGAAAAAGAAAAGAAACAAAAGAAAAACTCAAACAAGTGATCAAAAGCCAAAACAAGATCACTTGAGAGAGAAAAATCTCGGTCCCCTAAGACAAAGGCAACGGCTCGACACAACCGAGATAAAATGCTCCAAAATTGCCGACTCCTCAAGGTGAGGCAAAAGGGCTCGACACCATCGGCAAAAGAGCACAACTAAAGTTCAGGCGAAAAAGAGCTCCCAAATGCATGAATGCAAGCTCCCCCTGAACAAATGTATTTCTCCCAGTTTTTCTCCCCCTTGATGCAAAGCTCCCCCCGGAAACATGAATTGGAGAAAAATTTTGGTCCCCTAAGACAAGGGCAACGGCTCGACACAACCGAGATAAAATGCTCCAAAATTGCCGACTCCTCAAGGTGAGGCAAAAGGGCTCGACACCATCAGCAAAAGAGCACAACTAACATTCAGGTGAAAAAGAGCTCCCAAATGCATGAATGCAAGCTCCCCCTGAACAAATGCATTTCTCCCAATTTTTCTCCCCCTTGATGCAAAGTTCCCCCTGGAAACATGAATTGGGTACTTTCCTCCTGCTTGTTGGTAATGCATGAATCAAGTCTATAAATGCAAGCATATGCTTCTCAAATATACAAAGAGCACTACAACATGCTAAAAAGAGACATAGACAAGCAAGATAGCCACAAATTTAGTACAAGCATCGCCAACTAGATAGGGACATATACACATGTGACATAGCCATGATCAAAAAGAAGCATTTTTCACAAAGATATCCCTCCCATGAACATAGGACCTACACATGGTTAAAATGAGCACAAACAACATATAGCCCACAAACTTCATGCAAGGTCACAAGTTCTCATCACAAGATCGTCACAAACACCTACATGCTATCTCATGTCATGTCAAAGCCACCGAGCCATGTGTCCACTTCTAGATTAGAGACTTCTCATTGGTGAACATCATGCAACGGTTTAGCACCCTAGATAAGGAATTTAAAGCAAAATTAACATGGAAGCATATTTTTCAAGCACAGGCATTTCATATACCAATTTCATGATTTACAAATTAAGCATGGTACATGAAGTGCCTTTGCAGCAAAAAGAAGTTTAGGCTTCTCCACAAGGTAGCATGTAGGCTAAACATTCATGACGATAAAAGAGTCTTTGACCCCAAATGAAAAGAACATGGTTCCAAGCACAAATTAAGCAAGATATAGCCATAAGTGCACAATTTGAACATGAGAGGCATTCAACTCACAAGAGAGGGTCATGTATAGCATTTTACAAAAGAAATCCATCCACAAGCATATACATCCCAAAGCTACCAAGAGCACAGCTATACATCTCATGAGCATCACTAGCAAAGTCATAACCTCATATCCAGCATATCATGGTGATCAAAGCATATAAGAGAAGCACATCTCTAAGGCATATGATACAAAGATGCAAGCTTAATATGATACAAAAATGAAAATGCAACATGCATATGTACATCAACCCCCCAACCGAAGCTCAAAAAGGAAAAACAGCACCAAGCTCTCCTCGCAAACACGCAAATGTAGCTTGGTCCAAAGGTTTGGTTAGGATATCAGCGAGCTGCTTTTCGGTTGGTGAGAGCCATGTGTGGTTCGAGGACCGGTGGATGGTCGCTTCCTAGTGTGATGAGTGATTGACAACGTGGTGTGGACTGATTCTTGGCTAAGTATTGCAGGTGCATGTTGCGGCTTGACTAGTGTTGGTGCAGGTGAAGAAAAAGCATGAAAGGTCATTGCCGGTGAGGCCTCCAGGTATGAAGAAGACAAGTAGGCTTGGTTTGAGGGACCCAGTGGCTAGCGGAGTCAAGTGCGGGCCGCATGGTGGCAAGAACGGTGAGATGAAGTTATGGACGGTTTCTTGGTTGAGCCTCAAAACCGAGGTCGAGCCGGGACTACGTGGGAGCCGAGTCATGAGTGGTAATTGGCGGAGGCTACATGGAGTTCGCAGGGTTTCTAGTGGTTCACCAGAAAACCACTAGGTTTCTTGGTTGACCCACAAAGCCAAGACCGAAGATCGAAGACGGAGGTGTAGCAGTATCAGACCGGTCTGACCGGTGGGTCTGATCAGTCTGACTGGTGGGTACCGGTCTGAGCGGTCTGACCAGTGGGTACCGGTCTGAGCGGTCTGACCGGTGTGCGATGACGGAGTCCAGAGACTTCAAAATGGAGGACATGCGTCAGGATTGCAAGGCTTGTGTCGAGGCTAAGCAAGTTTGCGGTCGTTGGGCATCCGTCCGATGGTGCGAAGACAAAGATTCCCAAAGTGCCCCTCAGGGGTGTGTATCCTAGTATTAGACCTTAGGGGTAATTTAGTCTTTCGGCTAGCCTCCATATAACCCAAGTGGTGAGAGGATGGCAGCCATCTCTTGAAACGCTATCTCATTTTGTTTTGCTTTTTCCTCTTCCTTTTTCCTTTGGAATTTCTAGGACTAGCTTGAGAGCTTCATGGGAAGATCTTGTGAGAGGGAAGGATGATCAGGTGGAAGCTAGACCTTGTATGAACCTTTCATGGTATGTATAGATGATTCGGCGTGGTTCCTCAAGGCTTGATTGTGTTCTTCCCGTTTTCCCTTTTTGGTGATTTTCGAAGCCTTTTCTTGGCGATTTTCTTTTGGTGGTCTTGAGACCTTTCTCTTTGGGAATTGGTGGGGGATGTATGCATGAACCCTTCCTGGTTATTTTCCCTTTAATTCCTCTCCCAAATCCGTGAGTAAAGGGGCTCAATTTTGGGTTTTTCTTGGCTCTAGGGTTAGAAGTGTTCTTGGTGGAAATCCTTCAATTCCTCTCATTCTAGCAAGTTTTGGTGGACCAAATCATAGCTATGGAGTGCCCATGAGGTGTTCCTACTATCCCCAAAGTCTTGTGCGAATCCGTACAGCGAATCAGGAGATCGGGAGTTGAATTTGAGGGAGTTGACCCGCGGGCGCTGTTCATCCCGAGAGCTCAGGTCACACCGGTCTGACCGGCGCCTATCACCAGTCTGACTGGTGCAGACTCTTTGTTGAGTTTTGCTCAGGTGAACGTCTTGGTGTGTTCCCTGTTATCTCGTGTTGCTGCTGTTTCGAGTTTCGTCAGTTTTGGAGCTCGGTAGGTCTGTTTGGTAGATTTGGGATTTTCTGGCTTGGACCGGTCTGACCGGCGAGCTACACCAGCCTGACCGGTGTAGGAGCCTTCTGTGGAAGTTCTCAGATTTTGCCAGGTTGCTCCAGCAGGGACCGGTCTGACCGGTGCTGCTCACCAGTCTGACCAGTGCAGTCCAGTGGTGCTTGAGTTGCTTTCTCCGCTGCGTTCTCGAGTAGATCAAGGTGGTTGTTGGTTCCTAGGACTAGTAGCACTCCAGTGGCTGTGTGGTCTTGGCCAACTTGGGTAGTTGAGTCGGAGACGTGTATTGGAAGTCGTGTTCGTCTTGTTGGAGTTCCCATCTCCTTCGAGAAGAATTTTTATCGGCTCCCATTCACTCCCCCCCTCTGGTCGCCAGTTCGGTCCTTCAAGTGGTATCAGAGCTGGTTACGGATCTTCGAATTCTAACCAGTCTAAGATCCAAGGATGACGTACCAGGAACGGGGTTCGGGTCCTTCGCATTTCGATGGCAAAAACTACTAGATGTGGCAGAGGCGGATGGCGGCTTTCCTCCGCAGTAAGGGTTAGATCCTTTGGGACGTTACGGTGAACACAGCTTATGTTCATCCGATTAACTTCCTTGCTCCGGGATCGAGGGACATGTTCGACGCCAACAACAAGGCGGTCGACTACTTGTTTCGTGCTCTGTGTCAGTCCGAATTCGATCGGGTTCAGACAGAGGACTTAGCTTGTACGATTTGGGAGCAATTGAAGGATGCTCATGCTGGGAATGCTCAGGTTCAGGCTCGAATGTACGCGACTTACCGGAGAGAGTACGAGAACTTCACTCACCTCCCCAGTGAGTCCGTCGATGCCCTTTTCCAGCGGTTTACGGTTGTGGTGAACAACATGAGAGCCAATATGGTCGTGCTCCCATACGATGATCATGATAGAGCTGTGAAGCTCTTGCACTCGTTCGATCGCACCGTATGGGACGGAAAGGTCGAGGCTATTCTTCAGTCCAAGAAGTATGACACCCTGACCGAGAATGAGCTATTCTCGAAGCTCAAGTCAGCTAAGTTGGATCGTGATATGACAGCCAAGATCGAGAGCCCGACTGACTCTCATAGTCTTGCTCTCGTCGGTGGCAAAGGTCCTAAGTCTAACGCTAACGCATCCTCCAGGATGTACTCTCTGTCTTCTTTGATGTCTTTGCCAGACGAGGAGTTCGACGTGCTTGGAGAGGACAAGTTGGCGTTGCTGACCAGGAGGTTCGAGAGGTTGCACGAGAACCGGGTGAACACAAGGAGGAATCCACGGACATGCTTTCGGTGTGGGAAGCCAGGACACTTCGTCGCCGACTGTCCGGAGAAGATGCAGAACAAGGACGGCTACAAGAACCAGTCGAGGACGGAGGCAAGTACCGATCAAGGCGCGATCACAAGCACAAGAACAAGCATAAGGACGAGCAACGATGGAGGAAGAAGGACGGTCGCAGCAGGAAGGCCCGAGCGATGGTCGGGGTGAGCGACGTCGACTCTAGCTCCGCCTACTCTTCCTTAAGCTCGAGCAGCAGTGAAGATGAAGGTGATCGGCGCAAGAACAAGAAGTCATCCAAGAACTTGAGCAGGCTGTGCTGCTACGCGAGAGATGGCTTCTGCGGCATGGCTCGTAGCTCCGGCAGCAAGAAGAGTCACCGGAGCGACTCGGACTCTGACTCTGATGATGAGGTACGTGACGAGCTTCCCTTCTTGCGAGAGGAGAACGAGCATCTTGGCAAGTTGCTTGATAATCGTGATGACATGCTTAGAGAGGCAAAGAAGATGAGGAAAGAGCTTAGGGCCTCACTAGAAGATGCTAGGAACCGAGTAGCTGAGCTAGAAACCCAGAACCTTGATGCTAAGCTTGAGATAGATTCGCTTAAGGCCTCACCTGTGGTTTTTGATGAGATTGACTGTTGTGATTGCTCTGTGTACCTAGCTGATCTTACTGCTCTTAAGGATAGCATGCTTCTACTTGTGATGAACTAGATGTGCTTAGGGTTGAAGTGGCTGAGCTTAAGTCTAGACCTGCTTTGCTAGGTGCTTGCACTTCTTGCCCTGTTTTGCATGGAAAGATTGATGAGATGCATGCTTACACTATTTCTCTTGAGGCCAAGTTGAAAGAACTTGTTCCCACTTCTTGCTTTACTTGTGAATTGCATGCTTTAAAAAATCTGGAACTTGCACATTATGTGGATCGCTTGTAGGATGAGAATGATGAGTTGAGGAAAATGATGGGTTGGTTGTCGGGTCATGAACCACAGCTTAGGATGATGATAGAGGCATACAAGCGCTATGATGGGCAAGCGCTTGGTTCAGAGAAGGTTGGAGAGTGTAGTGGTGAGGGAGGAGAGAAGATTGGTGATATCCTAGCTCGACCAAAAACCTTCCACAAAAATGCCTATGCTCCTAAGCCCAACCCACTGAAAAACAAACTTGACACAACCCCTGATCCTCCCATATTTCCTCGCCCAACAAATGATTTCCAAAAACCGGTGAAGTTTGTGAGCTCCGAGGAGAGTGAGGTTGGAGAGAAGAAGGGTGAGAAGCCGAGTGAGGAGAAACCAAGTGAGCAGCCACAACCCAAGCCAAAACCTAAGCCCATACGGTTTCATTGTGACTATTGTGGGAGAGATGGTCACAAGGGTGTGTTTTACTTCAAGAGGAAGCGTGAGGAGAGAATGGCTAAGGAGTGGGCTAACAAGGACAGGTACCGCCCTTCAAATGGTGTACCTGAGCCTCGTATGCAGATGCCCAGGGCCAAGGCGATTGTGAGGACGGTTCCGGCTTGGGGAGATCGAAAGGTGGCAGGCGGTGCTGCTGGCCGAGCACCACCGGTCAGACCGGTGCGCTCCACCGGTCAGACCGGTGCTGGTCTGGGAAGACAGCAGTTCGGTTTTCGTGCTCGTGCGGATGCTCGGTTCGGATCTGGTGGTCGTGGTTCTGGTGGTTAGCATGGAGAGTTTGCAGATGGTCAGTTTGCTAGACGTTCTCCACCTCGTGCTCAATACGAGGTGGGAGGAGTCGTAGCTTTGAGATGGAGTGGAGGAACGGTCCACGGTCTTCCTTTCGTGGTTTTCGTTCTCCTCCAGCGAGACAGGGATGGTTCCCTCGTGGTGGTTCCCGTGGTGGTAGCTTTGATAGGCATGATGATATGGTTTGTGCTAACCCCACTTTGGAGCAAATGGCTCGGCACTGGTTTTACTCTTTTGGTACTAATCCCGGTGTTGTGTCGTTTGTTCACTCACGTGCTCATTTTTGAATTTCAGGTGGGAGACTTGAGGAACGTTTGGTTGATTGACTCCGGTTGCTCGTCCCAGTGGTGTCCAAGACATACATCACCTTTGGGGACAATGGGTGAGGGCGTGTGCTTTCAGAAGGTGAGATTAAGGTAAGTGAGAAAGTCACTCTCAGGCATGTTGCTCTTGTTCAATCGCTCGGATTCAATTTGCTTTCCGTTTCCCAGCTTTTGGATGAGGGTTTTGAGGTGTTGTTTCGGCCTGGTAGTTCTCGGATTTTGGATTCTCGAGGGGACCTAGTTTGCATGGTCGTTCCCGAGGGTCAAGTGTTCCGAGCGGATTGCTCTCAGTCTTCTGGTGTGGCTCGTTGCTTTTTGGCTGGTTCTTCGAGTGAGTTGTGGAAGTGGCATAGGAAGTTGGGTCACTTAAGCTTTGACCTTTTGTCTCGCTTGAGTAAACTCAATTTGGTCCGAGGATTGCCACAGCTGAGGTTTGAAAAAGAGTTGGTTTGTGTGCCGTGTCGGCATGCTAAGATGGTAGCTGCTTCCCATCCACCCCTCACTGATGTGATGACGGAGCGTCCATGCAAGCTGCTCCATATGGACCTTGTTGGCCCAGCTCGTGTGCGATCTGTGGGTGGGAAGTGGTACATCCTGGTTGTGGTGGACGACTACTCTCGGTATGCGTGGGTTTTCTTTCTTGAGGAGAAAGGGGAGACGTTCGGTTTTGTTCGAGATCTTGTCTTGAGGTTGAGAAACGAGAGGCACGGAGATGCCATACGAGCGATCCGCAGTGACAATGGCTCAGAATTTAAAAACTCTCACTTCGAAACCTTTTGCCATGACTTGGGTCTTGAACACCAGTTTTCAAGTCCATATACGCCTTCCCAGAACGGCGTGGTTGAAAGGAAAAACAGAACCTTGTTCGATATGGCTCGGACGATGCCCGATGAGCATAGGACTCCGAGAAGATTCTGGTCTGAGGTGGTGAATACCGCGTGCTATGTGTCGAACAGGATCTACCTCAGGGTGCATAAGAAGAAAACTTGCTACGAGTTGATGAACGGTAGAACCCCCAAGGTGAGTCACTTTCACGCGTTTGGGTGTAAATGCTTTATCCTGAAGAAAGGTAAGAAGTTGGACAAGTTCGAGACTAGGTCTGTCGATGGCATTTTCTTTGGTTACGCGTCTCATTCTAGAGCCTTTCGAGTGCTCAATCTTGAAACTAACCAAATCGTGGAGACTTGCGAGGTTACCTTCGACGAGACACAGCCACGTAGTCAGCTTGTTTTTGAGTGTGCAGGTGACGATGAACTTGGCGAGGAGATTTTTCAGGAGGAGGAGCATGAACATGGAGATGATGAAGACGGCGGTGTGGTGCCCGCGGCTGAGCATGTACCTACTACTTCGACTACGGTGGTGAATGGGCCCTCTCCCACACCTACAACGACAAACCCAGATCAAGGAGAAGCTGCTGTTGAGGGGGAGGTAGCATCAAGGCGAGAACCTCCCTGGCGAGTTCAAGTGGATCACCCAGCTTCGAGGATCATCGGTGACATCAATGAACGTACTACACGGTCGAGGGTTCGAAACAATTCTCACTTCGCTCATGCTGCTTTTGTTGCTACTTTTGAGCCCAAAGACATTGGACACGCGCTATCTGATCATAATTGGGTCAATTCGATACATGAGGAGTTGGAGAATTTTGAGAGGAACCAAGTTTGGGAGTTGGTGGATCCTCCACCGGGGTGTAAGCCGATTGGGACAAAATGGGTGTGGAAAAATAAAGAGGGAGAGAAAGGAGAAGTGGTGAGAAACAAGTCGAGGTTGGTGGCGCAAGGGTATAGTCAGAAAGAGGGAATCGACTACGAGGAGACCTTTGCTCCAGTAGCCCGTTTGGAGGCGATTAGGATCCTTCTAGCCTTTTCCGTGGCTAAAGGTTTCAAATTGTACCAAATGGATGTGAAGAGTGCTTTCCTAAATGGTGTTTTAGAGGAAGTAGTGTATGTGAGGCAACCACCGGGGTTTGAGAGTGAGAAGTACCCTCACCGGGTGTACAAGTTGAGGAAGGTGCTGTATGGGTTGAAGCAGGCGCCTAGAGCTTGGTACGGTAGGTTGAGGTGGTTCCTGTTTGAGAGAGGTTTTGAGATGGGGAAGGTCGATCAGACCTTATTTCTCCTCAGGCAGGGCAAAGATATCCTATGTGCAGGTATACATGGATGATATTGCCTTTGGTGGCTCGTCTAACTCTTTGGTTGCAAGGTTTGCAGAAGACATGAGCAGGGAATTTGAGATGAGCATGATGGGTGAGTTGCAGTTCTTCCTCGGGCTCAAGATCAAGCAATCAAAGGAAGGAACATTTGTACACCAAGCCAAGTACACCAAGGACATTGTGAGGAAGTTCAAGATTGAGGACTCCAAGGCCATGGTGACGCCTATGAGTATGACTATAGCTCTTGATGCGAACGAGGACGGTGAACACGTGGACCAGAAGGAGTACCGAAGCATGATCGGGTCACTCCTCTACTTGATGGCGATGAGGCCAGACATCCAATTCTCGGTATGTCTGTGCGCTCATTTTCAAGCGTCTCCGAGGACTTCGTATCGGCAAGCAGTCAAGCGCATATTCAGGTATTTGCGACATACTCCCGACTTCGGCCTTTGGTACTCTGTGTCTTCTTCTTTGGCTCTTCATGGATTTTCAGAGGCGGATTTTCCGGGTGTCGGTTGGATAGGAAGTCCACTTCTGGGACTTGCCAGTTCTTGGGTTCTTGTTTAGTGTCTTGGTCTTCCCGCAAACAATCGAGTGTTGCTCAATCTACAACTGAAGCCGAATATGTTGCCGCAGCTAGTTGTTGCTCTCAGCTCCTTTGGATCACATACACCATGAGTGACTTTGGTGAGGAATATACCCATGTCCCACTTCAATGTGACAGTACTAGTGCCATAAGTGTTGCGAAGAACCCAGTGCTCCATTCCAAAACCAAGCACATAGAAGTGAGGTATCATTTCCTGAGTGACAACGTACAGAAAGGGAAAATCTCTTTGATCCATGTACCCACACATGACCAGCTAGCCGATATTTTCACCAAGCCCCTAGATCAAGCAACTTTCACTCGTTTGCGGGGGGGGAGCTTGGCGTGTGTTTGATTTCCTGAGTTGGGTGTGTGGGAGCTCCTTTGTAGCATATGTATAGCTTTCCTTTGTGCATTTCTTGCATTTTGCATTGCATTTGTATCATGATGTATAGTCATCTTTGTATGATAGGTGGCATGCATTTTGTATAATATGCATTTTGTAGGAAAAGCTTCTCCTATATACATTGTTCACCATGGTATGATATATATGTCCTTGTGAGCTAGTTTGGTATGCTATGGTTAGTGTGGCTTAGCTCTTGATGATCTTGGTTTATGCCCATGGTTGCTAGCTATGTTTTTTAAAAATGTCATATGTATGCTCTCTTGTGAGTAAATGCCTTTATATGATCTTGACATGTTTTTGTGGCTTGGCTATGCTTAATTTGTGGTTGGATAGCTTATTTTGATCATATGGGGCCAAAGGCTCATTTGCCATCATGAATGTTTAGCCCCCATGCTTTATCTTGTGGAGGGGCATAAGTTCCTTTTTGTCGCAAAGACATTTTATGTACCAATTATAAATCTGAAAATGAAATGTAAATTGCTTGGAAAATGTGCTCCCATGTCATATGTGCTTAATTTACTTGTTTTTGGGTGCTAAACCGTTGCATGTTGCTTACCAATGAGAAGTCTCATACATAGAAGTAAGCACATGGCTCGGTATGCTTTGACATGACATGAGATGCTTGTGGGTGTTTATGATGGTCTTATGCTTAGAATGGTTGTCCTAGCATGAAGTTTGTGTGGCTTTGCCATTTTGACATGTTTTGCTCATGTTTAGGACTTTGCTCATGAGAGGGAAATTTTTCGCAAAAATAGTCATTTCTATCTTAGCTTTGCCCAATGGTTGTGAAACTTGGTGATCTTGTAGTTTTTGTCCATACGAAGCTATAGAGTATCTAACTTGCTCATTTGGACATGTGTAGCATCCTATGTTGAATTTTGTCTATTTGAGAAGCTCTAGGTTGCATTTTTTGCATTTTTGGCTTGATTCATGCATTGTCAACAAGGGGGAGAAGTTTGAGCATGTTTTGGCTTGCTGCATGCATTTAGAAGGTTTGCTAGTGGTTTCGACCTAGTTTTGAGCTCGTGCAGTTCCCAGTTTTTCCCAGGTGGTCATCGGCCTGACCGGTGGAATGCACCGGTCTGACCGGTGTGAGTGTCAGGTGCTGGGCGATCTAGCGCACCGGTCTGACCGGTGAGGTTGACCGGTCTGACCGGTCGGAGCAAAGCTGAAGCAGCTACTCTGTTTTGCGATGTGGTTTGCATACATTCGTCCAGGGGGAGTTGCATTGGTTCATGGGGAGCTTGCATGTGTGCAGGGGGAGCTCTTTGTGGTTTTCGAGATTTGGTTTGGTGGCTTGTGCTCTTTGCTTGAGCATGTTTTGTCTCGGATGTGTCGAGCTGTTGCCCTTGCCTAAGGGGTCCGAGACTTGTCTTCTTCAAGTGATCTTGCTCTTTGCCTTTTCTTTTGGCTTTCGATCGCTTGTTGAAGTTTCATTTAGTCGTTTCTATTCTTTTCTTTTTCTCTTAGGTTACCAAAACGTGTGTGTTGTCAATGCACTCATCAAGGGGGAGATTGAGAGCCATGTGTGGTTCGAGGACTGGTAGATGGTCCCTTCCTGGTGTGATGAGTGATTGACAACGTGGTTGGACTGATTCTTGGCTAAGTATTGCAGGTGCAGGTTGCGGCTTGACTGGTTGTTGACGGTCCTTACAACAAAAATTCGACCGTCAAAACCTCGGGTTTGAGAGGAGAATACAGCAAGTTTCATGCACATTTTTAGTACTAATAAAGTTCCACGAGTTGTGTTGTGATTTTCATAGGCAGGTACACATTTTTGGAGAAATTGGGACCAACACACCACACGTGCTAGGCACGGTCGAACCACCAGGCACGCCCAGCCCTGCAGGTGCGGCCGACCTGGCAGGTGCGGCCGGCCCTGTAGGTGCGGCCGGCCCTGCCTAGTGCGGTCGGCCCTGCCCCGTGGCGTGTCTCTGGTCCTAAGCACTGCCTCTCCCTCGAGCACAACTTGGATGAACGAGATTCACTGAGGAAACGTCGGTTTGATCAAATGGTGGAGGCTAGGATCACTTGGATCAATGGGTCCACTTGTCCGGCTGCTCAACCACCACAATCGTCATCCAGAGGCAATCCTAGGCGTCCCCGAGCATAGTCGGTGCATCACACAGCGCGAGGGTGGGCCGGCCGCACCTATAGGGCCGGCCGCACCTATCGACTCGCGTGCCAGCGAAACCGACCCAAGGAGCCGACCTACAACCGCCTCAGGAGCAGTGATCAGGGGCGTCCAAGGCGAGAGGCGGCACATCCCAGGGCCGGCCGCACCTAGTGAGCCGGCCGCACCTGGCATGTGGCCCCCCTGCGCTCCACCGACCTTCCTTGCCTATAAAAGCCACCTCCCACTCGCTGGAACGGACACACAACGCAGGAGCATCTCCATTTCTCTCTTTTGTTCACTTAGAGTAGGATTAGTGTAGCTTGGGAGTTAGAGTCGAGTCGAGCTAGTCTTGGGGTTCCGGAGGAGTCTTCTTCAGGGTTCCGGTACTACTCTTGTATCCTTTCTTTGTTTAGACTCAAGTACAATTCAAGTTATCTTTCTATCTTACCGTTCGAGTCAATTACATTCAGCTTTTACTTTGCTCTAGAAGCTTTATTCTTGGTTTAGACTAAAGTTAGTTTAATCTTGGTTAGCATAGCTCTCTTGAACCCTATAGTGTTGTGGTCGTTCTTCTCTTGATCTCCGGTGTTTCACGGGAGAGAGAGACCTTCCTTCGTGATATCCGGGGAAAGGTTCTTTGGTTCGTTGTGAGCGCGGTGCTCAGAGCTTACCTTGGTCTTAGATTGGTGTCCCGTTCAACGGAATAGTTGTGGTACCCTAAGGAGGTGACAGCTCCGGACGGGCTTTGTAGTCCACCACGTTAGTTCGGGCCGGTAGGATTCAGCACGTCGTCATTCTCCCTTCTCATCCCAGTTCGAGAGCGCGGCTTTGCATGCCCCTGCAGCACTAGAAGAGCTTGTCGAGTTTAGCTTGCCTTGGTTATCCTTTGCCTTAGTTCTTTGCCTAGAGTTGACAAGAATAGATAGATTGTGTTAGGATCCTTTCTCGTCTCGTTGTCCTCCCAGCTCACTAGGTCCTCTCTAACCCTTTATCAAGATCTCCTTGTGTGTGTCAAGTTATCCCCGAATATCTTTAGTCGTTACCCCCGCTATAGCTCTTTACCAAGTCTTGTCTTTCTCCACCGTTTATTCGATCATCTTTGTCGTAGTGCCTCCCTTGGGAAAATATAAATACGATAACTCGAATACCACCGGGTGAAGTGCTACAACGGTAATCCGTGCGCTTGCGGACCTTTCTGTGATCGTGTGTTTTACCAAAGACGTTCCCTAGCCCCATTACTAGGGGGTGTAAACCCGGTAGCGACACTTGCGAGTGCCTCAAGCATTTCTGGCGCCGTCACCGTAAGTGCAAACTTAGTAGTGAGGCTAAGGAGCGTCAACACTGGTGTTGGTGCAGGTGAAGAACAAGCGCGAAAGGTCGTTGCTGGTGAGGCCCCTAGGTGTGGAGAAGACAAGTAGGTTTGGTTCGAGGGACCCGGTGGCCAGCGGAGTCAAGTGCGGGCCGCATGGTGGCAAGAACAGCGATATGAAGTCATGGACGGTTTCTTGGTTGAGCTACAAAACCAAGGTCGAGCCGGGACTACGTGGGAGCCGAGTTATGAGTGGTGATTGGCGGAGGCTACACCGAGTTCGCGGGGTTTCCAGTGGTTCACCAGAAAACCACTGGGTTTCTTGGTTGATCCACAAAGCCAAGACCGAAGACTGAAGATGGAGGTGCAGCAGCATAGGACCGGTCTGACCGGTGGGTACCGGTCTGATCGGTGAGGAGCACCGGTCTGACCAGTGTGCGACGACGCAGTCCGGAGACTTTGAAGCGGAGGACACGCGGCGGGATCGCAAGGCTTGCGTCGAGGCTAAGCAAGTTCACGGTCGATGGGCATCCGTCTGATGGTGCGAAGACAAAGATTCCCAAAGCGCCCCTCGGGGGTGTGTATCCTAGTATTAGGCCTTATGGGTAATTTAGTCTTTCGGCTAGCCTCCATATAACCCAAGTGGTGAGAGGATGGCAGCCATCTCTTGAAACCCTATCTCATTTTGTTTTGCTTTTTCCTCTTCCTTTTTCCTTTGGAATTTCTAGGACGAGCTTGAGAGCTTCATGGGAGATCTTGTGAGAGGGAAGGATGATCGGGCGGAAGCTAGACCTTGTATGAACCTTTCATGGTATATATGGATGATTCGGCATGGTTCCTCAAGGCTTGATTGTGTTCTTCCCGTTTTCCCTTTTTGGTGATTTTCGGAGCCTTTTCTTGACGATTTTCTTGTGGTGGTTTTGAGACCTTTCTCTTTGGGATTTGGTGGGGGATATATGCATGAACCCTTCGTGGTTCTTTTCCCTTTGATTCCTCTCCCAAATCCGTGAGTAAAGGGGCTCAATTTTGGGGTTTACTTGGCTCAAGGGTTAGAGGTGTTCTTGGTGGAAATCTTTCGATTCCTCTCATTCTAGCAAGTTTTGGTGGACCAAATCTTGGCTATGGAGTGCCCATGAGGTGTTCTACTATCCCCAAAGTCTTGTGCGAATCCGTAGAGCAAATCGGGAGATTGGGAGTTGAATTTGAGGGAGTTGACCCGCGGGCGCTATTCATCCCGAGAGCTCAGGTCACACCGGTCTGACCGGCGCCTCTCACCGGTCTGATCGGTGCAGACTCTTTGTTGAGTTTTGCTCAGGTGAACGTCTTGGTGTGTTCCCTGTTGTCTCGTGTTGCTGCTGTTTCGAGTTTGGTCAGTTTTGGAGCTCGGTAGGTCTGTTTGGTAGATTTGGGATTTCCTAGCTTGGACCGGTCTGACCGGCGAGCTACACCGACCTGACCGGTGTAGGAGCCTTCTGTGGAAGTTCTCAGATTTTGCCAGGTTGCTCCAGCAGGGACCGGTCTGACCGATGCTGCTCACCGGTCTGACCGGTGCAGTCCAGTGGTGCTCGAGTTGCTTTCTTCGCTGCGTTCTCGAGTAGATCTAGGTGGTTGTTGGTTCCTAGGACCAGTAGCACTCCAGTGGCTGCGTGGTCTTGGCCAACTTGGGTAGTTGAGTCGGAGACGTGTATTGGAAGCCGTGTTCATCTTGTTGGAGTTCCCATCTCCTTCGAGAAGAATTTTTATCGGCTCCCATTCACTCCCCCCTCTCTGGTCGCCAGTTCGGTCCTTCAGTTGGCACATGGATGAGATCTATGTTTCCCTTCTCAACATTGTCTCTCAGGAAGTGGTACCTCACTTCTATGTGTTTGGTCCTGGAGTGAAGCACGGGGTTTTTGGCAACACTGATGGCACTCGTGCTATCACACATGAGAGGTACATGGGAACACTCCTCACCAAAGTCACTCAGCGTGTATGTGATCCAGAGCAGCTGGGAGCAACAACTAGTGGCAGCAACATACTCAGCTTCTGTGGTAGACTAGGCTACACTAGATTGTTTGCGAGAAGATGAGAGCCATGTGTGGTTCGAGGACCGGTGGATGGTCGCTTCCTGGTGTGATGCGTGATTGACAACGTGGTGTGGACTGATTCTTGGCTAAGTATTGCAGGTGCAGGTTGCGGCTTGACTGGTGTTGGTACAGGTGAAGAACAAGCGCGAAAGGTCGTTGCCGGTTAGGCCTCCAGGTGTGGAGAAGACAAGTAGGCTTGGTTTGAGGGACCCGGTGGCTAGCGGGGTCAAGTGCGGGCCGCATGGTGGCAAGAACGGCAAGATGAAGTCATGGACGGTTTCTTGGTTGAGCCTCAAAATCAAGGTCGAGCCGGGACTACGTGGGAGCCGATTCATGAGTGGTGATTGGCGGAGGCTACACCGAGTTCGTGGGGTTTCCGGTGGTTCACCAGAAAACCACTGGGTTCCTTGGTTGATCCACAAAGCCAAGACCGAAGAACCGAAGACGGAGGTGCAACAGCTCCAGACCGGTCTGACCGGTGGGTCTGACCGGTGAGGAGCACCGGTCTGACCGGTGTGCGACGACGCAGTCCGAAATCTTCGAAGCGGAGGACACGCGTCGAGATCGCAAGGCTTGCGTCGAGGCTAAGCAAGTTTGCGGTCGTTGGGCATCCGTCCGATGGTGCGAAGACAAAGACTTCCAAATTTGCCCTTGAGGGGCATGTATCCCTAGTTAGCTAGTAAGGGTATTTTAGTCTTTCGGTTGCCTCCATATAACCCAAGGGGTGAGAGGATGGCAGCCATCTCTTGGAACCCTAGCTCATTTAGTTTTCCTATTTTCCTTCCTATTTTCCATAGGATTTTTCGTGGGACTAGCTTGAGAGCTTCATGGTGAGATCTTGTGAGAGGGAAGGATGATTGGGCGGCAAGCTAGACCTTGTACGAACCTCTTTGGTATGTATAGATGATTCGGCGTGGTTCCTCAAGGCTTGGTTGTGTCTTTCCCGTTTCTCCTTTTTGGTGATTTTTTGGAGGATTTTCGTTCATCGCTCGATTCATGGATTTGAGGGCATTTCTCTCCGGATTTCTTGGAGGGGATCATGGGTGAGTGCCTTGTGCCTCTTTGTGGATGATCTTAACTCCTCAAACACCGGATTTGGCCTTCGATTCATTGACTTTCGGATGAACCCTGGGTCATAGTGTTCTTGGCAAGGTTTCGCGATTTCGAGAGTTGTAGGGAGTTTGAGACCGAAATTTTTGGGGCATATCCTCTCCTTGGGGTGTTCATCATCTCCCCAAAATTTCGTCTCAAGACTCCAAGTGGTTTGGGAGATCCATCGATCGAAAGTTTGGGGCTGTTTCGCGGGCTGAATTTTTGGGGGGCGGTACTACCGACCCTGTCCAGGTAGTACCGATAACCTGATTTTCAGCTGCAAGAGAGTCTTTATCGGTAGTACCGACCCGAGGTCGGTAGTACCGATAGTCGGAAGTACCGACCCTGTGCCGGAAGTACCGATAACCTAGTTTTTAGGTGCCAGTAAGCCCATATCGGTAGTACCGAGCTGGGGCCGGTAGTTCTGACATTTTCTGCTGCAGTTTGCCTCACGCTAGTTTTTTCTCTCGGTTCTTTTTGTGCTTGCTTCCGCTTTGTTCCTAGGCTTGTTCTAAC
This sequence comes from Cenchrus fungigraminus, assembly GCA_036936925.1. NCBI lineage: Eukaryota > Viridiplantae > Streptophyta > Magnoliopsida > Poales > Poaceae > Cenchrus > Cenchrus fungigraminus. Next base: position 67,878,297 of record CM072770.1, read on the forward strand.
TTGTTCCTAGGGTCAGTAGGTCCGTTGTGACCACGTGATCTTGGCAAGTGTGTGCGGGATTCTTCGGAAGTGATTTTGGGGTATAGGCCGAGTTCTTGAGAAGAATTTTTATCGGCTCCCATTCGCTCCCCCCTCTTTGGTCGCCAATCCGGTCCTTCAATTGGTATCAGAGCCGGTTCGGGTCTTCATTGACTCTTACCAGTCTAAGATCCAAAGATGGCGTACCAGGAACGGGGTTCGGGTCCTCCGCACTTCGATGGGAAGAACTACCAGATGTGGCAGAGGCGGATGGCAGCGTTCCTCCGCGGAAAGGGTCAGATCCTTTGGGACGTTACGGTGAACACAGCTTATGTTCATCCGATTAACTTCCTTGCTCCAGGATCGAGGGATATGTTCGAAGCCAACAACAAGGCGGTCGACTACTTGTTTCGTGCTCTGTGTCAGCCCTAATTCGATCGGGTTCAGACAGAGGACTTAGCCTGTAGGATTTGGGAGCAGTTGAAGGATGCACATGCTGGGAATGCTCAGGTTCAGGCTCGGATGTACGCGACTTACCGGAGAGAGTACGAGAACTTCACTCATCTCCCCGGCGAGTCCGTCGATGCCCTTTTCCAGTGGTTTACGGTTGTTGTGAACAACATGAGAGCCAATGTGGCCGTGCTCCCATACGATGATCATGACAGAGTTGTGAAGCTCTTGCACTCGTTGGATCGTACCGTATGGGACAGGAAGTTTGAGGCTATCCTTGAGTCCGAGAAGTATGACACCTTGATCGTGAACGAGCTGTTCTCGAAGCTCAAGTCGGCTGAGTTGGACCGTGGTATGACAGCCAAGATCGAGAGCCCGACTGATTCTCATAGTCTTCCTCTCGTTGGTGGCAAAGGAGTTAAGTCTAATGCTAACGCATCCTTCAGGATGTACTCTCTGTCTTCTTTGATGTCTTTGCCAGACGAGGAGTTCGACGTGCTTGGAGAGGACGAGCTGGCATTGCTGACCAGGCGGTTCGAGAGGCTGCACGAGAACCGAGTGAACTCGAGGAGGATAGCACGGACGTGTTTTCAGTGTGGCAAGCCAGGACACTTCGTCGCCGACTGTCTAGAGAAGATGGAGATCAAGGATGGCTACAGGCACCGGTCGAGCAAGGACGGCAAGTACCGATCAAGGCGCGATCACAAGCACAAGAACAAGCACAAGGACGAGCGACGGTCGAGGAAGAAGGACGGCCGCGGCAGGAAGGCCCGAGCGATGGTCGGAGCGAGCGACGTCGACTCCAGCTCCGCCTACTCTTCCTCGAGCTCGAGTAGCAGCGAAGATGAAGGTGATCGGCGCAAGAACAAGAAGTCGTCCAAGAACTTGAGCGGGTTGAGCTGCTTCGCGGGAGATGGCTTCTGCGGCATGGCTCGTAGCTCCGGCAGCAAGAAGAGTCACCAGAGCGACTCGGACTCCGACTCCGAGGATGAGGTATGTGATGAACTCTCTTCTTTGCGCAAGGAGAATGAGGAGTTGGTTGACTTGCTTGATAATCGCGATCACATGCTTATAGAGGCTAAGAAGATGAGGAAAGAGCTTAGGGCCTCACTTGAAGATGCTAGGAACCGTGTCGCTGAGCAAGAAACCCAGAACCTAGATGCTAAGCTTGAGATTGATTCGCTTAAGGCTTCTCCTGTGGTTTCTGATGAGATTAATTGTTGTGATTGCTCTGTGTACCTAGCTGATCTTACTGCTCTTAAGGATAAGCGTGCTTCTACTTGTGATGAACTAGATGTGCTTAGAGTTGAAGTGGCTGAGCTTAAGTCTAGACCTGCTTTGCTAGGTGCTTGTACTTCTTACCCTGTTTTGCATGGAAAGATTGATGAGATGCATGCTTACACTGTTTCACTTGAGGCTAAGTTGAAAGAGCCTATTCCCACTTCTTGCTCTACTTGTGAATTGCATGCTTTGAAAAATCTAGAACTTGCACATTATGTGGATCGCTTGCAGGATGAGAACGATGACTTGAGAAAAATGATGGGTTGGTTGTCGGGTCATGAACCGCAGCTTAGGATGATGATTGAGGCATACAAGCGCTATGATGGGCAAGCGCTTGGCTCGGAGAAAGTTGGAGAGTCTAGTGGTGAGGGAGGAGAGAAGATTGGTGATATCCAAGCTCCACCAAAAACCTTCCACAAAAATGCCTATGCTCCTAAGCCCAACCCACTGAGAAATAAACTTGACACAACCCCAGATCCACCCATATTCCCTCACCCAACAAATGATTTCCAAAAACCGGTGAAGTTTGTGAGCCCAAAGGGAGGTGAGGAAGAGAAGAAGGGTGAGAAGCCGAGTGAGCTGCCACAACCCAAGCCTAAGCCTAAGCCACAGCCCATGAAATTCCATTGTGGGTATTGTGGGAGAGATGGTCACAAGGATGAGTTTTTCTTCAAGAGGAAGCGTGAGGAGAGAATGGCTAGAGAGTGGGCTAACAAGGACAGGTACCACCCCTCTAATGGTGTACCTGAGCCTCGTATACAGATGCCCAGGGCCAAAGCGAGTGTGAGGACGGTTCTGGCTTGGGGAGATCGGAAGATAGCAGGTGGTGCTGCTGGCCGGGCTACACCGGTCAGACCGGTGCACTACACCGGTCAGACCGGTGCAGGTCTGGGCAGACAGGGGTCTGGTTTTCGTGCTCGTACGGATGCTCGGTTTGGTTCTGGTGATTGGTCTGGAGAGTTTGCAGGTGGTCAGTTTGCTAGACGTTCTCCACCTCGTGCTCAATACGGGGGTGGGAGGAGTCGTAGCTTTGAGATGGAGAGGAGGAATGGTCCACGGTCTTCTTTTCGTGGCTTTTGTTCTCCTCCAGCTAGAGAGGGTTGGTTCCCTCGTAGTGGGTACCGTGGTAGTGTTCGTGGTGGTAGCTTTGATAGGCGTGATGATATGGTTTGTGCTAACCCCACTTTGGAGCAAATGGCTCGGCACTGTTTTTACTCTTTTGGTACTAACCCCAGTACTGAGTCGTTTGTTCACTCACATGCTCACTTTTGAATTTCAGGTGGGAGACTTGAGGAACGTTTGGTTGATTGACTCTGGTTGCTCGAGGCATATGACCGGAGACAAGGGGTGGTTCTCAAGTCTCGTCCCGGTGGTGTCCAAGACATACATCACTTTTGGGGACAATGGGTGAGGGCGTGTGCTATCAGAAGGTGAGATCAAGGTAAGTGACAAGGTCACTCTCAGGCGTGTTGCTCTTGTTCAATCACTGGGGTTCAATTTGCTTTCCGTGTCCCAATTGTTGGATGAGGGCTTTGAGGTGTTGTTTCGGCCTGGTGGTTCTCAGATTTTAGATTCTCGAGGGGACCTTGTTTGCATGGTCATTCCCGAGGGTCAAGTGTTCCGAGCTGATTTCTCTCAGTCTTCTGGTGTGGAGCGTTGCTTTTTGGCTGGTTCTTCGAGTGAGTTGTGGAAGTGGCATAGGAAGTTGGGTCACTTGAGCTTTGATCTTTTGTCTCGCTTGAGTAAACTCAATTTGGTCCGAGGATTGCCACGGTTGAGGTTTGAGAAAGAGTTGGTTTGTGCGCCGTGTAGGCATGCCAAGATGGTAGCCTCTTCTCACCCGCCTCTCACCGATGTGATGACTGAGCGTCCATGCGAGCTGCTCCATATGGACCTTGTTGGCCCAGCTCGTGTGCGATCTGCGGGTGGGAAGTGGTATGTTCTTGTTGTGGTGGATGACTACTCTCGATATGCGTGGGTGTTCTTTCTTGAGGAGAAAGGGGAGACGTTTGGTTTTGTTCGAGATCTTGTCTTGAGGTTAAGAAATGAGAGGCACGGAGATGCCATACGAGCGATCCGCAGTGACAATGGCTCGGAATTCAAAAACTCTCGCTTCGAAACCTTTTGCCATGACTTGGGTCTTGAACACCAGTTTTCGAGTCCGTATACGCCTCCCCAGAATGGTGTGGTGGAAAGGAAAAACAGGACCTTATGCGAGATGGCTCGGACGATGCTCGATGAGCATAGGACTCCGAGAAGGTTCTGGGCTGAGGCGGTCAATACCGCGTGCTATGTGTCGAACAGGATCTACCTCAGGGTTCATAAGAAGAAAACCTGTTACGAGTTGATGCACGGTCGCACACCCAAGGTGAGTCACTTCCATGTCTTTGGTTGTAAATGCTTCATTCTGAAGAAAGGGAAGAAGTTGGACAAGTTCGAGGCTAGGTCTGTCGATGGCATTTTCTTTGGTTATGCATCTCATTCTAGAGCATTTCGTGTGCTCAATCTTGAAACTAACCAAATCGTGGAGACTTGCGAGGTAACCTTCGACGAGACACAGCCACGTAGTCAGCTTATTTTTGAGTGTGCAGGTGACGACGAACTTGGCGAGGAGATCTTTCAGGAGGAGGAGCATGAACATGGAGATGATGAAGATGGCGGTGTGGTGCCCGCGGCTGAACATGTACCCACTACTTCGACGACGATCGAGAACGGGCCCTCTCCCACCCTACAACGACAAACCCAGATCAAGGCGAAGCTGCTGTTGAGGGGGAGGTAGCATCAAGGAGAGAACCTCCCCGACGAGTGTAAGTGGATCACCCAGCTTCGAGAATCATCAGCGACATGAATGAACGTACTACACGGTCGAGGGTTCGGAACAATTCTCATTTCGCTCATGCTGCTTTTGTTGCCACCTTTGAGCCCAAAGACATTGGACACGCGCTATCTGATCATAATTGGGTTAATTCGATTCATGAGGAGTTGGAGAATTTTGAGAGGAACCAAGTTTGGGTGTTGGTTGACCCTCCCCCAGGGTGTAAGCCGATTGGGACAAAATGGGTGTGGAAAAATAAAGAGGGAGAGAAAGGAGAAGTGGTGAGGAACAAGTCAAGACTTGTTGCTCAGGGGTATAGTCAGAACGAGGGGATCGACTACGAGGAGACTTTCGCTCCTGTAGCTTGTTTGGAGGTGATCAGGATCCTTCTAGCCTTTTCCGTGGCTAAAGGGTTCAAGTTGTACCAAATGGATGTGAAGAGTGCTTTCCTGAACGGTGTGTTGGAGGAAGAGGTGTATGTGAGGCAACCACCGAGGTTTGAGAGTGAGAAGTACCCCCACCGGGTGTACAAGTTGAGGAAGGCGCTGTATGGGTTGAAGCAGGCGCCTAGAGCTTGGTATGGTAGGTTGAGGGGGTTCCTGTTTGAGAGAGGGTTTGAGATGGGGAAGGTCGATCAGACCTTGTTTCTCCTCAGGCAGGGCAGAGATATCCTGATTATGCAGGTATACATGGATGATATTGTCTGTGGTGGCTCGTCTAACTCTCTTGTTACAAGGTTTGCAGAAGACATGAGCAGGGAATTTGAGATGAGCATGATGGGCGAGTTGTAGTTCTTCCTCGGGCTACAAATCAAGCAATCAAAGGAAGGAACATTTGTGCACCAAGCTAAGTACACCAAGGACATTGCGAGGAAGTTCAAGATGGAGGACTCCAAGGCCATGGCGACGCCTATGAGTACGACTACAGCTCTTGATGTGGACGAGGAAGGTGAACACGTGGACCAGAAGGAGTACCGAAGCACGATCGGGTCACTCCTCTACTTGATGGCGACGAGGCCAGGCATCCAATTCTCGGTATGTCTGTGCGCTCGTTTTCAAGAGTCTCCGAGGACTTCGCATCGGCAAGCAGTCAAGCGCATATTCAGGTATTTGCGACATACTCCCGACTTTGGCCTTTGGTACTCCGCGTCTTCTTCTTTGGCTCTTCATGGATTTTCGGACGCGGATTTTGCCGGGTGTCGGTTGGATAGGAAGTCCACTTCTGGGACTTGCCAGTTCTTGGGTTCTTCTTTGGTGTCTTGGTCTTCCCGCAAACAGTCGAGTGTTGCTCAATCCGAATATGTTGCCGCAGCTAGTTGTTGCTCTCAGCTCCTTTGGATCACATACACCATGAGTGACTTTGGTGAGGAGTATACCCATGTCCCACTTCAATGTGATAGCACCAGTGCCATAAGCGTTGCAAAGAACCCAGTGCTCCATTCCAAAACCAAGCACATAGAAGTGAGGTATCATTTTCTGAGAGACAACGTAGAGAAAGGAAAAATCGCCTTGATCCATGTACCCACACATGACCAGCTAGCCGATATTTTCACCAAACCCCTAGATCAAGCAACTTTCACTCGTTTGCGGGGGGAGCTTGGTGTGTGTTTGATTTCTTGAGCTTTGTGTGTGGGAGCTCCTTTGTAGCATATGTATAGCTTTTCTTTGTGCATTTCTTGCATTTGGCACGGCATATGTAACATGATGTATAGGCATCTTTGTATCTTAGGTTGCATGCATTTTGAATCATATGCATTGTTTAGGAAAGCCTTCTCCTATATATATTGTTCACCATGGAATGATATATATGTCTTTGTGAGCTAGTTTAGTAAGCTATGGTTAGTTTGGCTTAGCTCTTGATAATCTTGGTTTATATCCATGGTTGATGGCTATGTTTTTGAAAAATCCCATATGTATGCTCTCTTGTGAGTAAATGTCTTTATATGATCTTGACATGTTTTTGTGGCTTGGCTATGCTTAATTTGTGGTTGGATAGCTTATTTTGATCATATGGGGCCAAAGGCTCATTTGCCATCATGAATGTTTAGCCCCCATGCTTGATCTTGTGGAGGGGCATGAGTTCCTTTTTGTCGCAAAGACATTTCATGTACCAATTTCAAATCTGAAAATGAAATGTAAATTGCTTGAAAAATGTGCTCCCATGTCATATGTGCTAATTTTAATTTGCTTTGCGCGCTAAACCGTTGCATGATGCCTACCAATGAGAAGTCTCATATCTAGAAGTAGGCACATGGCTCGGTGGCTTTGACATGATATGAGGTGCTTGTGGGTGTTTATGATGGTCATATGCTTAGAATGGTTGTCCTAGCATGAAGTTTGTGTGGCTTTGCCATTTTGATATGTTTTGATCATGTTTAGGACTTTGCTCATGAGAGGGTAAATTTTCGCAAAATTGCTCAATTCTATCTTAGCTTCGTCCAATGGTTGTGAAACTTGGTGATCATGAAGTTGATGTCATTACGAAGCTATAGAGTATCTAACTTGCTCATTTGGACATATGTAGCATCCTATATTGAATTTTGTCTATTTGAGAAGCTCTAGGTTGCATTTTTTGCATTTTTGGCTTGATTCATGCATTGTCAACAAGGGGGAGAAGTTTGAGCATGTTTTGGCCTACTGAAAGCGTCTAGAAGGTTTTCAGGTGGTTTTGAGCTATTTCTGGGCTCTGTTGTACACCGGTCTGACCGGTTGAGGTCACCGGTCTGACCGGTCAGAGTGCTGGTCCTGTTCACATGTTGAGCACCGGTCTGACCGGTGGTGTCGACCGGTCTGACCGGTCAGAGCTGAGCTGTTGTAGCTGCTCTGTTTCGTGATGTGGTTCGCATGCATTCGTCCAGGGGGAGGTGCATTGGTTCAGGGGGAGTTTGCATGTGTGTAGGGGGAGCTCTTTGTGGTTTCGAGCTTTGGTTTGATGGTTTGTGCTCTTTGCTTGAGCATGTTTTGTCTCGGATGTGTCGAGCCGTTGCCCTTGCCTAAGGGGTCCGAGACATGTCTTCTTCAAGTGATCTTGATCTTTGCCTTTTCTTTGGCTTTCGATCACTTGTTGGAGTTTCTTTTAGTCGTTTCTTTTCTTTTTCTTTTCTCTTGGTTACCAAAACATGTGTGTTGTCAATGCACTCATCAAGGGGGAGATTGAGAGCCATGTGTGGTTCGAGGACCGGTGGATGGTCGCTTCCTGGTGTGATGAGTGATTGACAACGTGGTGTGGACTGATTCTTGGCTAAGTATTGTAGGTGCAGGTTGCGGCTTGACTGGTGTTGGTGCAGGTGAAGAACAAGCGCGAAAGGTCGTTGCCAGTGAGGCCTCCAGGTGTGGAGAAGACAAGTAGGCTTGGTTCGAGGGACCCGATGGCCAGCGGGGTCAAGTGCGGGCCGCATGGTGGCAAGAACGGCAAGATGAAGTCATGGACGGTTTGTTGGTTGAGCCTCAAAACCAAGGTCGAGCCGGGACTACGTGGGAGCCGATTCATGAGTGGTGATTGGCGGAGGCTACACCGAGTTCGTGGGGTTTCCGGTGGTTTACCAGAAAACCACTGGGTTCCTTGGTTGATCCACAAAGCCAAGACCGAAGAACCGAAGATGGAGGTGCAGCTGCTCCAGACCGGTCTGACCGGTGGGTCTGATCGGTCTGACCGGTGGGTCTAACCGGTGAGGAGCACCGGTGCACCGGTCTGACCGGTGTGCGACAACGCAGTCCGGAATCTTCGAAGCGGAGGACACACGTCGGGATCGCAAGGCTTGCGTCGAGGCTAAGCAAGTTTGCGGTCGATGGGCATCCGTCCGATGGTGCGAAGACAAAGACTTCCAAATTTGCCCTTGAGGGGCATGTATCCCTAGTTAGCTAGTAAGGGTATTTTAGTCTTTCGGTTGCCTCCATATAACCCAAGGGGGTGAGAGGATGGCAGCCATCTCTTGGAACCCTAGCTCATTTGGTTTTCCTATTTTCCTTCCTATTTTCCTTAGGATTTTTCGTAGGACTAGCTTGAGAGCTTCATGGTGAGATCTTGTGAGAGGGAAGGATGATTGGGCGGCAAGCTAGACCTTGTATGAACCTCTTTGGTATGTATAGATGATTCGGCGTGGTTCCTCAAGGCTTGGTTGTGTCTTTCCCGTTTCTCCTTTTTGGTGATTTTTTGGAGGATTTTCGTTCATCGCTCGATTCGTCGATTTGAGGGCGTTTCTCTCCGGATTTCTTTGAGGGGATCATGGGTGAGTGCCTTGTGCCTCTTTGTGGATGATCTTGACTCCTCAAACACCGGATTTGGCCTTCGATTCGTTAACTTTTGGATGAACCCTAGGTCATAGTGTTCTTGGCAAGGTTTCGCGATTCCGGGAGTTGTAGGGAGTTTGAGACCGAAATTTTTGGGGCATATCCTCTCCTTGGGGTGTTCATCATCTCCCCAAAATTTTGTCTCAAGACTCCAAGTGGTTTGGGAGATCCATCGATCGAAAGTTTGGGGCTGTTTCGCGGGCTGAATTTTTTTGGGGGGGCGGTACTACCGACCCTGTCCAGGTAGTACCGATAACCTGATTTTCAGCTGCCAGAGAGTCTTTATCGGTAGTACCGACCCGAGGTCGGTAGTACCGACCCTGTGCCGGAAGTATCGATAACCTAGTTTTTAGGTGCCAGTAAGCCCATATCGGTAGTACCGACCTGGGGCCGGTAGTTCCGACATTTTCTACTGCAGTTTGCCTCGCGCTAGCTTTTTCTCTCGGTTCTTTTTGTGCTTGCTTCCGCTTTGTTCCTAGGCTTGTTCTAACTTGTTCCTAGGGTCAGTAGGTCCGTTGTGACCACGTGATCTTGGCAAGTGTGTGCGGGATTCTTCGGAAGTGATTTTGGGGTATAGGCCGAGTTCTTGAGAAGAATTTTTATCGGCTTCCATTCACTCTCCCCCTCTCTGGTCGCCAATCCGGTCCTTCAGAAGACCACGAAACAAGCGAAGAACCCAAAAACTGGCATGTCACAAAAGTTGACTTCCTATCGACTCGACACCCCGCAAAGTCGGCATCCGAAAATCCAAGAAGCAAAAGGGAAGAGGACGCCGAGTACCAAAGACCAAGCTCAGGAGTGTATCGAAGATACCTGAAAATCCGCTTAACGACTTGCCGATGTGAAGTCCTCGGCGATGCCTGAAAACGAGCACACAGACACACAGAAAACTGGATGTCCGGCCTCGTCGCCGTCAAGTACAAGAGGGAGCCGATCATGCTCCGGTACTCCTTCTGGTCCAGGGGCTCTCCGTCCTCGTCCGCGTCCAGCACTGTAGTCGTACTCATCGGTGTCGACAGGGGCTTCGAGTCGTCCATCTTGAACTTCTTGAGGATGTCCTTCGTGTACTTAGCTTGATGCACAAAGGTTCCTTCTTTCGCCTGCTTGATCTGAAGCCTGAGAAAGAAGTGCAATTCTCCCATCATGGACATTTCGAATTCTTTGCTCATGTCCTCTGCAAACCTCGCAACCAAAGAGTGAGACGAGCCGCCAAAGACAATATCATCCACGTACACCTGAACAATTAGGATATCATTGCCCTGCCTGAGGAGAAAAAGAGTCTTATCAACCTTGCCCATCTCAAACCCCTTGCTAAACAAGAACCCCCTCAACCTGCCATACCATGCTCTGGGAGCTTGTTTTAGCCCATACAAGGCCTTCCTCAGCTTGTACACTCGGTGGGGAAACTCAACACTCTCAAACCCAGGTGGTTGCCTCACATAAATTTCCTCCTCCAAAAACCCATTCAGGAAGGCGCTCTTCACATCCATTTGGTACAACCTGAATCCTTTAGCCACAGAAATGGCTTGAAGAATCCTAATTGCCTCCAAACGGGCTACAGGAGCAAATGTCTCCTCATAGTCAATCCCCTCCTTTTGGCTAAAACCCTGAGCAACCAGCCTTGATTTGTTCCTCACCACCTCACCATTCTCACCCTCTTTGTTTTTCCACACCCATTTTGTCCCAATAGGTTTGCAGTTTGGTGGTGGCTCCACTAACTCCCACACCTGGTTTCTCTCAAAATTCTCTAACTCCTCATGCATGGCATTTACCCAATTTGGATCAGATAGCGCAGGTCCAATGTCTTTCGGCTCAAAGGTAGCAACAAAAGCTGAATGAGCAAAGTGAGAAGCATTTCTGGACCTCGACCGTGCCGTACGCTCGTTGATGTCGCCGTTGATTCTTGAGGGCGGATGATCAACTTGAATGCGCCTTGGTGCCTCTCGCCTGGAGACAACCTCCCCCTCAGCAGCTGCTTCCACTTGATCTTGCTGGACCGTAGGCGGTGTAGGCGATGGACCATCCTGCACCGTAGTCGTCGTAGTGGAAGTAGAGGGTACATGAGTGGTTGGAGCTTCACCATCATCGCCATCATCATCTCTAGCATTATCCTCCGCATCCTCAAAGATCTTCTTGCCAACTTCGTCGTCACCTGCACACTCAAAGACAGACGAATCGCATGGCTGGGTCTCGTCGAAGGTAACCTCACAAGTTTCCATGACTAGGTTAGTATCAAGGTTGAGCACACGAAATGCTCGAGAATGACTAGCATAACCCAAGAAAATTCCATCAGAGGACCTCGACTCAAACTTATCAAGCCTACCCTTCTTGAGAATAAAGCACTGACAACCAAAAGCCCTGAAATGGCTCACTCTAGGTGCTCGCCCGTGCATGAGCTCATAGCACGTCCTGTTCAAGAAAGCCTGAACAAAAATACGGATTCCCAACATGGCACGCGGTATTCACCGCCTCAGCCCAATATCTCCTCGGAGTCCTATGCTCGTCGAGCATCGTCCGAGCCATCTCACAAAGGGAACGATTTTTCCTTTCAACCACACCATTCTGACAAGCCATATAGGGAGAGGAAAACTGATGTTCGAGACCCAAATCACGACAAAAGGTTTCGAAACGAGAGTTTTTAAATTCACTGCCATTGTCGCTACGAATAGCTCGAACAACATCTCCATTCCTCTCGTTCTTCAACCTCAAGATTAGATCTCGGACAAAACCAAACGTCTCCCCCTTGTCAGCCAAAAAGAAGACCCAAGCATAGCGAGAATAGTCGTCCACTACCACAAGGACATACCATTTCCCACCCGTCGAGCACACACGAGTTGGACCAACCAAGTCCATATGGAACAGCTCACATGGCCTCTCTGTCATAACAGATGTCAGAGGCGGGTGACAGGCGGCGACCATCTTACCATGCCTACACGGAGCACATACCAAATCCTTTTGGTACTTCAACTTTGGCAATCCTCGGACCAAACCTAGCCCACTCAAGCGTGACAATAAGTCAAAACTCAAGTGACCTAGTCTCCTATGCCATTTCCAAAGCTCTGCCGAAACACCAGCAACCAAACAACGAGAAGAGCCGACACACTGAGAAAAAATAGCTCTGAAAATCGGACCCTCGGGGATGATCGTGCACACAAGATCACCTCGAGAATCCAAAACACGCGAAGCGCCCGTTTTGAAACGAACCTCAAAACCCTCATCAAGAAGCTGGGACACCGAAAGAACATTAAACCCCAAAGACTTGACAAGAGCAACACGCCTAAGAGTCACAGACTCACTCACCTTCCCCGTGCCCACTGAAAGCACTCTACCTTTCCCATTGTCCCCAAAAGTGATGTACTCTTTGGTCATCACCGGGGTGAGGCTGGAGAACCACCTTCGATCTCCGGTCATGTGTCGAGAGCAACCGGAGTCGATCAACCAAAATCCCTCCATGCCTCCCACCTGCAAAATCAAAAACGAGAGCGAGAGTGAGCAAATGACTCAGCACTGGGGTTAGTACAAAACGAATCAAACCTGTGCCGTGCTATTTGCTCAAAAGTGGGGTTAGCAAAATCCATCCTATCTCTCCTAGGTGGAACACCCACATGTCCCCTTGGAGGACTACGCGTACCACGAAGGGGAGACCATGGCCCGTAGCTCCTCTGGGACCTAAAGCTGCGATCGTTCCCCCCATACTCGTATTGGCCACGAGCGAAGGAACGTCCAGCAAACTCACCACGCCCAAACCCAACACGCCTACCACCATCTCTCTGTGGTGGCTCACCTCGAGGCACAAACTCACGCCTCTCCCGAGGGTATATGGTACGCACCACACCCTCACCTCTCGGCACCAACCTAGGCTCAGGCACACCACGAGAAGGGCGGTACCTGTCCTTGTTGGCCATCTCCCTAGCCAACCTCTCCTCACACTTCCGCCGGAAGCAAAACTCAGCAAGGTGCACATCCCTTCCACATTGCTCACAATGGAAGGGTTTTGGTTTTGGATTTGGTTTTGGGCTCTCTTTGGGCTGTGGCTTCTCCTCACTCAGTTTCTCTCCCTTCTTCCCAAAGAACTCATTCCCCAAGTCACTCTTTAACTTGATGGGTTTCTGGAAGTTGTCGGTTTGTGGAGGAAACACGGGTGGAGCTGGGGTTGTGTCTAGTCGGTTCCTAAGTGGGTTTGGCTTAGGAGCATAGGCATTCTTGTGGTGGGTTTTTGGTGGTTCTGGGATATCTCCGATCTTCCCCTCATCCTCACCACTTCCCTCACCAACCTTGTCTGCCCCAAGCGCTTGCCCATCATAGCGCTTGTATGCCTCAATCATCATCCTGAGCTGAGGCTCATGACCAGACAACAAACCCATCATCTTCCTCAACTCATCATTTTCGTCCTGCAAACGATCAACATAGTGTGCAAGCTCCAAATTCTTCACAACATTTATTTCACAAGTAGAGCATGTTGTGGGAATAGGAGCTTTCAAAGCAGCTTCTAGAGATCTAGCATAAGCAACAGACACATCTAGTTTCTCATGCAAAACAGGACAAGAAGTGCAAGCACCAAGCAAGGAGGGCCCAGATTTCATCTCATCTAGCTCAACCCTAAGCACATCTAGTTCCTCAACATTGGAGGCACACTTCTCCTTAAGCACAGTCAAGTCACTAAGAAAAACAGAACAATCAGTGCATTCAGGTTCATTGGTCACAACAGAAGCAGACTTCAGAGAATCTATTTGAGCCCTAGCATCAACAAGCAAAGACTCTAGCTCAACCACCTTCTCCTTAGCCTCTCCAAGCAAAGACCTATACTCCCTCTTCTCCTTGTTGGTCTTTCTAAGCACATCATCACGGTTGTCTAGCAATTCATTCAACCTAGCATTCTCTGCTACCAAGAAGGATGGATCATTGTTTACCTCATCCTCGGAGTCGGAGTTCGAGTCATCCTTGTTGCTCTTCTTGCTTGCGGAGCTATGTGCCATGCCGCAAAAGCCTTGGGAGGCGAAGCACAGGCCGTTGATGTTCTTGCTTGACCACTTGCCCTTGTGCCGGTTCTCATCTTCATCACTTGAGCTCGATGAAGAGTAGCAGGAGCTTGAGTCGATGTCGCTTGCTCCGGCAACCACCGCCCGCTCCTTCTTCTTGTGACCGCCACTCCTCCTTGGCCTCCGCTCTGACTTGTTCTTGCCCTTGTGGTCATCCCTCGAGCGGTGCTTGTGGTCGGTCCTCGAACGTTGCTTATGCTCGGGCTTGACCTCCATGGCTTCCGGGCACTCAGCGATAAAGTGCCTGTGCTTCCCGCACTGGTAGCACATGCCCGAGCTTGTGACAACCCGTCCAGGAAAATACCGTACTATCGCCTAAACCAATCCACTTTGGCCATTAAGTGACAGTAAAGTACCATCCCGTCGTAAGTTGCCGGGTTAACGCCCGGTAAATCACTTGGAAATCACACAGAGGATCGAACATATGCATTAAAACTCACACGAAGGCGAGTCCAGAGTACAAACACAAATTAAATCCAAATTGTACCCCTAAGGGTTAATTATTACAAACCATTGTTCATGGCATAATAAGTAAAGGTTCAGAGTTCGAAAATAGCGGAATAATCAACTAGCGAAACGGTAAACATCACAGGAGGCCGTCCGTGATGCCATCACTGTCGTCATCAACCCATTCCAGCTCCCAGCCGGGTGGAATCTCACCAGGCCAAACAACACCTGCAACAACATTTTATAAAGCAAGGCTGAGTATACTAATACTCAGCAAGACTTAACCGTCGGGTGATAACTACATCACCAAACTCTAGACATGATAGGCTTTTTGGTCGGTGGAGTTCTTTTGCTGAAAAGCAACAAAGAGTATGTCCTTACTTTCAATATTTTAGCTCAAATTCTAGTTAATTATCATTTCTACGTGAGCCATCTATTGCAATCAAAATTTTACAATACAATTAATTCACGTAGTAATATTCACAAGTTCCATCATTAAGGGATATCATGGCCAGTTGATTAAGCAGTCTCAGATAACGGTGAGAGGCCGACAATCGATTGATTTATAACCTTGCAAGGTAAACCTAAACACACGGTAGGGTTCCCTCACACTGGACAACCACCAGGCGGATCCCAAAAGTCCTCGGCTTGGGATCGAATCTTACAGTCCCGGGTACACGGCTATCTGGCGTGCCCCACAAGACACCCAGCTTCACACATGTACCCACCTCCCGGTAGCTAGCCGGGCAGGTGAATACTCAAGAGTAGTAATAGTAAGATCCTGCACCGTCTCATTAAGGTACTAGGCTTACCGGTCCCATTCCCCGACAAGTGCTTAGTACGTTCAAAAGCTTAGCCCACGAAAGCCACTGGACCGGAGCCCAAATCCCATGCTCTTACCACATGAGCAATCTATTTAAAAAAGGCTTATGATTCCAACATAAGAACATATCCTCGCGAGTGACGAACATCACTCGACTTGTACCGGTCCTATAGCATAGCAGCTATCGACCTAGCATACTAGTAAAAGAGCATAGGTACCTAGGGATCATGCATCTAGGGTTTCAATTCAACTCCTGAAACGTAAATGCACAAACATAGCAAAGGTAATTGCATAATTTTTTAAAAAGAAGGGTTAATGATCCGGGGCTTGCCTTCGCTGGCAAGGTTGGCCTTGGGCCCTTCTGGACTTTGGTCCAGGTCCTGAGCTACGTCCACGTACTGCAGCTCACCGCCAGCACCTTCGTCTCCTCCTTCCGGCACGAGCGTATGGCTACCGTCGGGAAGATCTACACGAGGATGCAAATGCAAGATTTAATTGACGGTTTCAATTTAATTAATTACAAACAACACACGACAACCATGGGGTGCATGGTTGACCACATTCACCTAGATAAGAATACATTCAGCATACTCTTCCAATAAAGGAACAATATGGGGTTCTTTATTATTTAATCTTTTTAATAGTGATTGTGTACATATTTATGTAAATAATTTGATTTAATTTCGCAAACAGCAAGGGGTGGTGACACTTAGCTTCTTAGCATGATTTACATCACAACTAGGAGGTCATTAGGTGTGTAGTTGGTGATTTTCCAATTTAACTCAATATTAAGCTTGAATTGGCTTCCATAGCTTTTATTCATAAAATAATTTCATAAAATTCAGTGGGGCTGTTTCTGAAGCACTACAAACCTAGATAAAGCCACTGAACAAGATTTCACATTCACATGGGCTATAAATTATTTACAACAAAAATAACAAAATCTAGCTACCGAAGCAAGGTAAATGCATATAAAAATAAATACACAACAAATAGATTTCAACTTTCTCTCACTAGTTCTCTGACTCAAATCAAGGCTAGCAGATCAACAAACACATCAAGAGCTACTCTAGATCTTGAGCTATGCATTTATATTTAAAACTAAGCATAAATCAAGAATAATTATTTCTGATAGACATAAAATCAGGATTAATTCACAAGAGGTGCATTTAGGCATAAAAAGATAACATGCAGAAGATGAGCACAAAAATCTATTTATTTTTAGCTACAAAAATCATTCAGGAAGATGCAGCATAAATACAAAGTAAATCATAATAAAAGATCTACACAGTAACTTTGTGCAATTTTTGGTGTGGAATCTAGGAATGGTATGTCTCACAACATATCCAAAATTCAACTTGAGATCATTCGTAGATTTTGAACTACAGTAGATCTAGTTTTAACTGTTTTCAATTTTTCATGCAAAAACTATCAGTCAAAAGTATAGCCATGCTTTGTGAAAGTTGTAGGGTTATTTACGAGAAAACGAACAAAATTGAGGTTGTATTTTTCTGATTTTTCTACGATTTTCTATGGATTTTACAAGAATCAGCCAAACTCCACAAAACTTATAAGAATCTATTTACTAACAGGCCCCTGGAAAAGTTTTGGAAATCACACATATGCCCTCAGTTTGCAGAAAAGACCCTGGGAAGAAACTGGACCTTGCAATTTGGTCCTTGGGGTGGCCGGCGGCGGTCCGGCCTAAATTCCGGCGAGGGCTCGCCGGGGTTCGGCCGGGGAACGGCGGGGAGAGGTCCAGGGGGTCACACGGACACGATGGGTGGCCAGAGACAAGACGGGGACAGCGCCGGCGAGCTTGTACGGCGGTGCAAGGCGGCAGTGGCGGCTGCGAGCAGTACTCCGGTGAGGTGGCGGCACGTCCAGAGCAATGTGTGTTGGCTCGAGCTCTCGGGGGTCCTAGGGGAGAGTCTAGGGTGGTTGGGCGGCCGTGGGCGTGAGCGGAGGGGAAGCTCGGCTATGGCAACGGCAATGGCGGGCGGCGGAGCTCAGGGAGGAGGTGGCGGCGCGCGTACGCGCGAGGAGCGGCACGGGACAGTTTTTATAGGCCGCTTCCCTTCGCGTCGAAGCAAGAAGGAGGGAGAAGGGGGACCCTGCCGGCGTCGGGGCGCGCGGGAGCGCGCCACGGGGCGAGCGCGCGAGCTCCCAAGCTCGCTCAGGCTGCGGGCGGCCTCGGGAGGCGTGGCCTCGGGGGCGCGGGCCGGTGTGGGGTGTCCGGACGCCGAGGCACATGCACGCCACGCGGCGGCGCGCGCGGGCGCGCTCTGGCGCGGGAACGGGGTGGCGCGGCGCGACGCTGTCGAATTCAAATTCGTTTAACACTGTTTGACCGTCGTGTGCTCGAAATTTTTTGAACTACACTTCAAAAACTTTGAATACCAAAGTTGAGCAATCATAGGTGAACATTTTTTGTAAAGGCCGACCTATATTTTGATCAATGGTTTGAGCACAAAAAGTTGGCAAAGATGCTGTCTTTCTTGGCGCCAGTGAATAGTGCTCGGTTGCAGTTGACTGCATTTTTGTGCTACTTCCACTCAAAATTTCAAATGCCGCCAATTATGAAAAGTGTGTCCCTCGAAAAGACGAACAACTTTTATATTGGCTGATTTTGAAGTGTTTAAGTGAAAATTGGAGAACGCGGCAAAAGTTCTAGGCAAGGTATTAGGGTCCATGGTTTGACTAGGGTTTTGACCCTATCTTTGACCAAGGTTTGACCACAAGGGTGTGTTGACTTGATTAAGAGGGTCATTAGTGATTGTTGGCTAAGTTTTCGAGGTGATGACCCAGGTTGACCAAGGTTTGACTAGAGTCAACGTGTTTGACTTGGTCATTAGCACTAATGATGCTAATTAAAAACCTGGGGCGTCACAGAGCTCCTTCGAGCGTTCTTCTGATTCGTGTACATGCGCTCAAACCGCCTGCTCAGCAATGCGAGATCCTCCTCGCTCAGCACCTCGAAATCCTCATCTGGCATGGACACAAGACAAGACAAAGAAAAATGTCTCGAAGACATGTTAGCGTTAGTCCTTGGTCCAGAAACTAGAGCCAGACTATGAGGGTCAGTCGGGTTCTCGATCTTTGCACGCACCCCACGGTCCACCTCGGATGACTTGAGCTTGGAGAACAGCTCGTCCACCGTGAGGGTCTCATACCTCTCCGACTCAAGAATGGCCTCGACCTTCTCACTCCACATGGTACGATCCAGAGAGTGCAGGAGCTTGATAGCCCTGTCATGATCATCGTACGGGAGCACGGCCACATTAGCCCTCATGTTGTTCACAATCACAGTGAACTGCTGGAACATGGCATCTATGGACTCACCGGGGAGATGAGTGAAGTTCTCGTACTCTCTCCGGTAGGTCGCAAACAGCCAAGCCTGAACCTGAGCGTTCCCAGTGTGAGCATTCTTCAGTTGCTCCCAAATCCTACAAGCCAAGTCCTCTGTCTGAACCCAATCGAATTCGGATTGACACAGAGCACGGTACAAGTAGTCGACCGCCTTGTTGTTAGCATCGAACATGTCCCTCAATCCTAGAGCAAGGAAGTTCAAAGGATGAACATAAGCTGTGTTCGCCGTGACATCCCAAAGGATCTGACCCTTGCCGCGGAGGAAAGCCGCCATCCACCTCTGCCACATCTGGTAGTTCTTACCATTAAAGTGTGGAGGACCTGAACCCCGTTCCTGGTATGCCATCTTTGGATCTTAGACTGGTTAGAATCACAAAGATCCGTAACCCGCTCTGATACCAATTGAAGGACCGATTAGACGACCAGAGAGGGGGGTTTGAATGGGAGCCGATAAAAATTCTTCCCGAAGGATGAACTCGGCCTATGCCCCAAAATCACAACTGAGGATTCCCACACGAGTTTGCCAAGGTCGCGCAGTCACAACGGACCTACCAACCTTAGGAACAAACCCCAACTCAAAGCAACACGGAAGCGCAACTCAAGAAGCAAAGGACTTAGGCAATCTACGGTGCCTGGGGCGGACAGTCTGAGGTGACCAGGCGGACGGTCCGCAAGGTCACGGCGGACGGTCCGTAAAAGCTGCTCGAACAACCAGTACTGCACCTCGAAAAATGGATGGTCCGTAGCCTACCCGCGGACGGTCCGACCCGCGCGGACAGTCCGGCGAACCCCTTTCAACCAAAACCTCTCGACTCGACGGATCGAAACAAAGCGACACAAGAACTCGCGAAGAACACGACGAACAGCTGGCTGACAGGCTCCTCGTGGACGGTCCACCGACCAGGCACGGACGGTCCGCCAGGTGCGGACAGAGCAGCCCGAGCTCGAAAACGAGAGGTCA
Organism: Cenchrus fungigraminus; assembly: GCA_036936925.1. Lineage (NCBI taxonomy): Eukaryota > Viridiplantae > Streptophyta > Magnoliopsida > Poales > Poaceae > Cenchrus > Cenchrus fungigraminus. Next base: position 67,897,789 of record CM072770.1, read on the forward strand.
ACCTCTCCTATCCATCCATGGATCTCCCAAACGGCTTGAGCTCTTGCGACAAGATTTGGGGGAGAAGTGAAGCGTTCCTAGGGGATGCTATACCCCAAAACTTGAGACCCCAAACGAACTAAATCGCCGGGAATCGAATTGCAACCGAGCTCTACCAAAAAGTTAGGTTCCAACCGAAATCCCCAAATCCAAGGCCAAATCCGGAGTTTGAGGGGTCAAGATCAAGCACAAAGATCCACAAGGCATCTATCATGATCCCCACAAGAAAATCCGAACTCAAATACCCCAGAATCAGAGGAACAAGCTGCGCACAAAAATCCAACAAAAATAGCTCGAAAAAGACACGAAAATCACACGAGCTACAAGAAGGAAATCGACACAACCATGAAAGCTTCTATACACTCAGAGATCAGATTCTCTACAAAATGGTGAAGAAAATCTAAACCTATGGAGCAGGGAAATGAGAAGCAGTCCAGATGGATGGTTTGCCCAGAAACCCTAGAGCTAATATATATGAGTTCCTCTGGGTTGGGCAAATAACCAAGCTACCCCTAGCACTTAAAATGAGATACAAACCCCTCAGGGGCAAATAGGTCAAGTAGCACTCCTCTTCATCGCACGGCCACGCCTTTGCCGCAGTTCACGTCCTCCTGACGCAAGCCCTGCGATCCCGCCACGTGTCCGCCGGCATCGAAGCTCCTCGGCGCGCTAGGATCCCGTCTCCGTTCGTTGAGCCTCCGGTCTTGGTTTTGTGGCTCAACCAACTAACCCGACGGTTTTGTGGTGAACCGCCGCAACCCCGCGTGCCGACTCCGGTCGTGAGCTGCTACCCTGCACCGGCTCCTGTCCACGACTTCATCTTGCTTTTCTTGCCACCATGCGACCCGCACTTGACCCCGCTGGCCACCGGGTCCCTCGAGCCGAGCCTACTTGTCTCTCCACTCCTCGGAGGCCCCGCAAGGCATAGACCTTTCGTGCCCGCTCTTCACCTGCACCAACGCAAATCAAGCCGCAACATGCACCTGCAATACTAGGCCAAGAGTCAGTCCACACCACGTTGTCAATCACTCATCACAGCCAGGAGCGACCATCCACCGGTCCTCGGACGCTCCGGTCCTCACCAAAGATGGTGATGCTGGGGTTTTCTTGGTGGCGCGCTTGACGAAGTTCTTAGCCAGCCGGGGATTTATAATGACAAGACGAGGAACCGTCAGGCGGTCAGTCACACGCCACTACGCCTCAGGTGCCTCGGAACATGTGTACGCTGAGGAGACTCTTGGCCACAAAGGAGGCATGTGGTCACAATGAGACGTGTGACTGTTGATATTTTATTCACATACCAAATGCCCAACTATGAATTGTTCGTATTTTTATTAATTTTTAGGTGTTGTTTTATGGGCTCTAATTTTTTTGGGAAGCAAGTTTCATTTCAAAAAAAATTGTATCGGGCCCACGCGTCAGCGTCAGCAGCTTACATAAAGTAGGTAATCGTTGACCACCCGCCCGGACCCACCTACCACCAAAGGAGACACGGGTTCGCTAACCCGCGTCGGTAATTACTATCCATTTTGCAAAATGAATATTCATCTGTCACGGCCCCATTCCGTCTCCCCTTCTTCTTTCTGAATGGATAAGCGCAGCACACGACGCTTTCCTCATTACTCAATGCGGTTAGCGGACGTGAGTGGAGGCGGGGAGGCGACGATGAGCGCCGACGAGGGGCCAAGAAGTGGACGACCATGCGCACCCTGGCTCGAGGAAGAGAACCGGAACGCAAAGCGGTGCCGCAACTGGATCCGCACGTGTGCCGGTGAGATGGCAGCGAAGAGGGAGACGACGATGAGCGCCGGGCAGGGGCCAAGCGGCGGTGGAGCGAACCTAAAGCCGGAGAAGAGGGTCCTCGACTGGATCCTCTCAAGTTCTGACGAGGGGCCAAACAGCGGTAGGGAGGAGTGTGCCGTTGAGGGGGCAACGAAGTGGGCGAGGCACCTGCCTCACGTCTGCAAGCACAAGTGTCTGGCAACAACGAAGAGAGGTCAAGGGAGCGGCGAAGGTGGAGAGGACCTCATCTCCGACTCTGGCAATGACCTCGACGATAACGAGGCAAGTTTCTCTGAATCTCAGTGCCTCTTATTTGTTCTATAGATGCAAATTGAGCTTGAGCTTGATAAAGTTAGTGCATATGATGATGTCTTCCATGCTTGTCATGATCTTATACTAAGTTCTGAGGCAAATCAGTTTTGAACTAAGTTCTGCTCTTACTTGTCACCCTGCTAGGAAGTCTAGGATAATTTTCAAGTTCTTATATAATTTGCCTATGATGATTAATGTGCCTATACTGCTCCAAGTTCTGAGGCAAATTAGTTCTGAATTAACTATGTTACTGTTATACTATGTTTAACCCTGTTTTAGGCAAAACTCTATGAGTCGCGAGCAGAGCTTGAGTTACTACTAAACCTTAAAGTCTGTGATTATGTGAAACCTAAGGTTGAAAAAATCACGGAAGAAGTGAACATCCTCATCAAAAAGGCTAAGCACATAAGGAGGTACAAGTATACGACGGAACAAAATCTCGAGCCCATTGAAGATGCGCTCGAAGTTCTTCAAGAAATCTTGGTTGCTTATGAAGAGGCTGCAAAAGGAGCCAAACTTGATGGGGCATGAGGAAGTTCAAGCTTGTTGATTTGCAGGGTCAGATAGTCATGTTTTTGTTGATGTTCAAGAGGTTTGATTTTGTTGATGTGTATGGTCACCATAGTAAAAAAATGTAAGCCTGCAAAGGGTGCGGATCGGAGCGCACCTAAACGTGCCATGCTGCTCCGTTTGCACAAAAGACGGATCGCGGATCGATCCGCCCCTTGATGTCGTCTCGTGAGGATTAACCTCAGGGCTCCACGGGTCGAACCTCCCCTGCAGCACATGCTGGGTTGCATCGCACGTAATACGTGCCTACGAGGACTCGAGGAGCCACTGAGCCCACGCAACTGAAGTTACACGATTGGTTACTTTTGCTTAGACCTGAGCATTCCACGGGCCGGGTCGGGTTCGGGCCGGGCCGAAAAAAAATCAGGGTTTTTCGGCCTGAGAAAATTCTGTCTATGACCGTCCCATGGGACGTGTCGGGCCTCAGTTTTTGGGCCGGGCTCGGGCCGGGCCCGGGCTTGGACGGGCCGCCCGCGCATTTTATAGTGTAAGTACCTAAAAACAGCAGCTCGGACCAAAAAAAATTTTCGCGGGCTTCAAGATCTCTGCCCACGCCCGTCCAGTAAGATCTGTGGGCGGGCCTGGCGCGGGCCAGCGGGCCGGGCCAAAAATGCTTAGGTATACTTTTGCTCCTCGTGCTTGCATCAGCATGCTATAAGTTATTTAATAAAAGAAGTTACACGATTCGCTGCTTGTATCAATTGCTCCTTGGCTTGTTGCTCCACTGCCGATTTATGAAAACTGCAACAAAGAAAAAGGTTTGTAAATTCAGAGTGGAATAGAAGCAGAAAGAATGTACAAAAGATATTTTTGTTTGCTGAAAAGAAGGAAAACAAGATTGACCAATAAGAAAACCTCCTGTGAGGTTTGCTCAAATGAAATTGACATGTCAAATTCTTTTACCACGAACTTGTTTTATCTGCAAATTTCATAAAACTGTATTATATGTGTTGACGCTTTTTCTGGTCGAACACACGAGTGCGCTAGATCGCGCGGTCGTCGGAAATCACCTCGCCGAACCTCCCAGCACGGGCCGGTCTAACCGCCTGGGGGAGCCGGTCTAACCGCCTTGGACAGGAGGCACGTCGAAAAATCTAGATTCGCTGCTCCGGGAGGGACCCCATCGGGAACAGTGCACCTAGGGTTGTTCTGAGATCGGCAGGCCACTCAGAACTTCCACAATCACCGTGGAGACGAAGGAGGAGAGCAATGGAGGTTGGAGAAGTTAGGGTTTGGAGAAAATAAGGTAAAAATTGATAATGACGATTGGATGATCCCTCTCAATCGGCCACAACCCTTTATATTTATAGGGTGGGAGGACTTGCCCTGCAAACAACGCTTTACAACTCGGAATCAAGCCAAACTCCTAATTCTACCCGAAATCGGGACAACCCGGTTAGACCGCCCCTGGGGGCGGTTAGACCGCCTGGCGCCTACGTGCCGGATCGGCTACAGCGCACCCCGGTCAGACCGCCCTGGGGACCCGGTCTGACTGACCTGTCTGGCCTGAGTCGGCTTTTGCCAAATTTGAGTGTCAACATTATGAAACTATACTGACATACTATCTATAGTTGATTCCATAATTAAGTTCACAAGAAAGTTGTATTACAACGGTGACATTTGATGATTCAAATGCACTCAACAAAATTGTAAAGCAGTAGTGGGGCAGCACGGTTACAGAATTATTCAGCTTCTAGCAACGTAACTGAAATCGAACAGGCTGCTACTTCAACAGTTGACTAACTTAGTAACTTCATAGGGAGAGATGCTACTTCAGCACGGTTTTGCTTTCACTGCATCATCACTGCCATTGGAACTGCAGGAACATAATTTCACTGCATCGAGAAAAAGCTCATGGGGCTGCAAAGACAGAGCTCGGCTCTTGGGAACTAGAGGCAAGCAAGGATGTCCTTGACTGGCGAGAGCACCCCTGGAAGCTCAAAACGTGGCTACAGTGGGGAAGCAAGATCCAAACGACGGCTAATCTGGAGCGGAACGGAGCAGCACCCGACGGGGAATAGCGATGCCGTGAGGCTCGAACTCAGCTGCTCGGACTCCGAGAGGAAGCTCAGGAGGGTGGCGAGTTCAATCCCGTGGGCGACGGACAGCGAGGAGCAGGAATCACCCTCGGAGCAAGACGGCAGGGACGAGCGACGTTGCGTGCAGGGTCGACCCTATGGTCTCCAGGGGTCAAGAGGATCGCGACCCTTTTGATCCTCCTCGTTTTGGGGTCGCCCCGCTTCAATCCGCGAAGCGATGTAAGGAGCGGAGCGATTTCGCTAGAGGGTTGATCCGAACCCTTTGCAGGCCTAAAAAAAGTGATTGACAAGTTAAGACCTAGCTAGATGGACAAGTTAACAATTTGTAATAATTATCTTTATTCATGTAGACAAGTTATTTTTATTTATGTGTACAAGTTATCTCTCTTATGATGTCTGTTTTGTCTCAAAAGATATATGTTTTAATTGTGGGTGTATGTCGAAATGGAAGTCATGAGAGATCGAGCTGACCAGTCAATGAAGACAGACACAAAGGAGACGCGGATTCATGAACCCGCGTCTGCTTTGTGTACAAAGGAGACAAAATTTATAGCACAGATTCTATATGTGCAGGATCGCCGCCCCGTGCATTAGAGACGCAGTTTGGCTAATCCGAGTCTTTTTTAAGTTTACATTGGAGATGTGTCTCCTTTGTTCCCAATGTTTGACCAAATTAAAGCCACTCTCCCCTGCCACTTTGCCATTAATTCTGCCTTGCCTCGCCTCCGTTGCCTTCCCTCCCCTTCTCCTTCCTCATCTTCGTCGCAGAGACGGCCGACGGTAAGCAGTCGTACTGCCGCAACTCAAGAGGGAGGTTCTGCAGTGAGGAGGAGAATGCAGCCCCTGCCAAGAGAGTGAGGTTCCGCGGTGAAGAGGAGCCACCCCTGCCGCCGCGCTCCTGCTTGACGGCAGTGAAGAATGCTAATGGACTTCAATTATTGAGCTCCGAGTCTAGTAACGGGCGTCAAAATGGTCATCGGTAACAGACCCTAAAGCCGGTTATCGATACGACAGTGATCAGTAACTGACTTAAAGAGCCCATTCCCGATAGGCCAGTGATCGGCGACGGATTTCAAGAGCTCGTTACGGATAGGTTTAACTTTCGTAACGGACGCATTTTAACGTTCGTTACAAATAATTCATGTAACGAGCATTTAAGAAGCCCGTTACCAGAAGTCCTCATTGGTGATGGGCGTTGAGGTGGCGAGGTCGGGGTGGAGCCTACCGCGCTGATGGGTAACGAACGCCAAACAACAACTGTTAGATATGTGGGTTCATGTAACGGGTGTTGAGGGCTCGTTACAAATGTTGCGTGACCTATTTGAGGTTTTCACGTAGTGTACTAGAATTCCCCTGTAATCCTACTAGGACGCCAGACATGTGCACCACCTCTGATGAGGACATCACCACGCTGGATATGCACACGCCACACCCTTTCCCACGCTACAAGTCCTCTCCAACTCAGCTTCCACGTTAGGTTCGAATTCAACCAACATCTCTCCACGGTTTCAGCGATATCTCCCTCATACGACATCGGAACGAGGCGTAAAAGGATGCGTTGGAAAGGGGACGATGACGCCGTCTTTTTGTTTCTGGTCCTAGCTCCGGAAGGTTCGTGGATAATGCTGTGTGACTGTGACAACCCGCCCGGGAAAATATCGTACTATCGCCTAAACCAATCCACTTTGGTCATTAAGCGATAATAAAGTACCATCCCGTCATAAGTTGCTGGGTCAAAGCCCGGTGAATCACTTGGATAACACACAGAGGATCGAACATATGCATTAAAACTCACATGAAGGCGAGTCTAGAGTACACAAATTAAATCCAATTTACCCCTAAGGGTTAATTATTACAAACCATGGTTCATGACATGATAAGTAAAGGTTCAGAGTTCGAAAACAGCAGAATAAAAAACTAGCGATACGGTAGACATCACAGGAGGCCATCCGTGATGCCATCACTCGTCGTCATCCACCCATAACAGCTCCCAATCGGGTGGAATCTCGCCAGGCCAAACAACACCTGCAACAACATTTATAAAACAACCGTTGGGTGATAACTACATCACCAAACTCTAGACATGAGAGGCTTTTTGGCCGGTGGAGTTCTTTTGCTGAAAAGCAACAAAGAGTATGTCCTTACTTTCAATATTTTAGCTCAAATTCTAGTTAATTACCATTTCTAAGTGAGCCAACTATTGCAATCAAGAATTGTACAATACAATTAATCCACGTAGTAATATTCACATAGTTCCATCATTAAGGGATATCATGGCCAGTTGATTAAGCAGTCTCAGATAACGGTGAGAGGCCGACAATCAATTGATTTATAACCTTGCAAGGTAAACCTAAACACACGGTAGGGTGCCCTCACACTGGACAACCACTAGGCAGTTCCCAAAAGTCCTCGGCTTGGGATCGAAGCTTACAGTCCTGGGTACAACGCTATCTGGTATGCCCCACACAGTACATCCAGCCTCACACATGTACCCCCTCCCGGTGGCGAGCCGGGCAGGTGAATACTAAAGATTAGTAATAGTAAGATCCCGCACCGTCTCATTAAGGTACTAGGCTTACTGGTCCCATTCCTGACAAGTGCTTAGTACGTTCAAAAGCTTAGCCCACGAAAGCCACTGGACCGGAGACCAAATCCCATGCTCTTACCACATGAGAAATCCATTTATAAAGATCTTATGATTCCAACATAAGAACCTATTCTCGTGAGTGACGCACATCACTCGACTTTTATCGGGTCCTATAGCATAGCAGCTATCGACCTAGCATACTAGTAAAAGAACATATGTACCTAGGGATCATGCATCTAGGGTTTCATTCAACTCCTGAAACGTAAATGCACAATCATAGTAAAGGTAATTGCATAATTTTAAAAGAAGGGTTAGTGATCCGGGGCTTACCTTCGTTGGCAAGGTTGGCCTTGGGCCCTTCTGGACTTTGGTCCAGGTCCTGAGCTACGTCCACGTACTGCAGCTCACTGTCAGCACGTTCGTCTCCTCCTTCCGGCACGACCGTATAGCTACCGTCGGGAAGATCTACACGAGGATGCATATGCAAGATTTAATTGACAGTTTAAATTTAATTAATTACAAAACAACATATGACAACCATGAAGTGTATGGTTGGCCACATTCACCTAGATAAACACATATTTGGTATATTATTTCTATTAAAGGAACAATGTGCGGTGCTTTATTAATTATTCTTTTTTATGGTGATTGTGTACACATTTACATAAATAAATTAATTTAATTTCACAAAACAGCAAGGGGTGGTGACACTTAGCTTTTTAGCATGTTCACACCACAACCATAGGGTCTCTAGGTGTGGTGTTGGATGTTTTCCAATTTAACTTAATATTAAGCTTACATTGGCTCCCATTGTTTTTATTCATAAATGAATTTATAAAATGCATTATGTGACACTTCTGAAGCTCTTTACCTCTACACAAGCCACTGAACACAAGTGCACAATTAAAAAGGCTATGAATTAATCATACCGAAAAAGACAACTTTTATTTACCACAAGCAAGATAAATGCATATAAAAATAAATAAAGCACTTTTGGATCCAAACTTTCTCTCAGTGATTCTCTGGTCCAAAACTGAGCTATGCAACCAACATATACACCTAGGGGTACTATAGATCTTGAGCTATGCAAAAACATTTAAAACTAAGCATAAATCAAGAATAAATATTTCTGACAGATATAAAATCATGATTAATTCACCAGAGGTGTATTTAGGCATACAAAGATCATAACCAGAAGTTGGGCACAAAAACATATTTATTTTAAGCTATAAAATTCATTTAAGCGGATTCAGCTTAAATACAACATAAATCATATTATAAGATTTACTCAGTAACTTTGTGCAATATTTGGTGTAGAGACTAGACATGGCATTTCTAGGGAGATATCCAAAATTCAGATTGAGAGCACTTGTAGATTTTGAACTACAACAAATCTAGGTTAAACTGATTTCAATTTTTCATGCAAAATCTATCAGTCAAAAGTATGGTCGTGTTTTGCAAAAGTTGTAGATTTGCTCACAAGAAAACCAACAAAAGTTGTTTGACATTTTTATCCTTTTTCTACGATTTTCTAAGATTTCTCTAAGATTCAGCACCTTCACCCTAGATCTAGAAGAAACAGTTTTACGAACAGGTCCTCGGATTTCGTAGATAGGCCCTCAGGATGAAAACTTAGATTCCAATTGGGTCCCTGGCGCCATGGCTGGCGGAGGGAGCTCGATTCCGGCGAGGGGAAGGCTCGGCTCGGCCGGGAAAGGGCGGAGGAGGCACGAGTGATCACCTGGGGTTCGATTCCGAGGGTTGGTTGGGCGGAGGAGCGGCCGGCGGTGGTGCTCGGCGATGCAGTGGACGGCGGCCGCAAGGAGCTCCTGCTCCGGCGTGCTGGCCGGCAATGCTCCGCAATAAGCAGCTCGGTAGGCTTCAGCGAGGCTGTGAGGAGGCGTAGGAGGGCTCAGGCAGCTGGGAAGGTGACCGGGAGATGAAGCTCCGCGGCGGCGGCGATCGAGACCGTGGCGGGCAGTCTGCCGTGCGTGCATGCGCGAGGAAACAAGCTCTGGCCCCTTTTATAGGCAGACGAGCGTGCGGGGAAGGGCAATGCTTCGTCGCGAAGTATCCCCCCGGTGAATATGTCGTGGGTACGGCGGCACTAGCCTCGGCGGGCGTGTGCGGCAGGGGGGGTCCGGTGTCGCGGGGGCGCTTGCGCGCCGCGTGGCCTGCGTGGCTCCCCCGGCCGAGGCGCGGGCTCGGGGCACGTGCGTGGCTGACTCCAGTGCTGGGCGCGCACAGTACCCCTGGCCGGGCCCGGTACGGTGGCGTAGGGCGGCGGGACGACGTGGCGCCGGGCGACGTCGCGCGCGGTGCGTTCGCGGTCCAGCCAAAATCAATTCGGTTTAGCATTGTTCGACCACGTTTGTCTCACAATTTTTGAACTAAAGTGCACCACGGTTTGAATACCAAACTTGCTCATTTCACTACCCTCTACAACTTTTACAAAGGCTGATAGGGGTTTTGAGCAACAGGTTTTGAATAAACAGCAAGCCAAGTTGCAGACTTTCTCGGCGCCGGTGAACAGTGTATGCAGGCGTTGACCAGGGTTTTGCACCATTTTCCACTTCAAATTTGAAATGCCGCTCAACATGAAAGTTGTGTCCCATGAAAAATTGGACAACTTTTATATTGGGAGAATTTGAAGTGTTTAGGTGACATTTGGAGAACGCGGCAAAAGTTCTAGAGTGGCCATGGATGTCAAAGGGTTTGAGTAGGGGTTTGACTAGGGTTTGACAAAGGTTTGACCATTAGAGTGTGTTGACTTGATTAAGATGATCATTAGTGATTGTCGGCTAGGTTTTCGAGGTGATGACCCAGGTTGACCAAGGTTTGACCAAAGTCAACGTGTTTGACTTGGTTGACTAGGTCGTAAGCACTAATAATGCTAATTAAAACCTGGGGCGTCACATCCTACCCCCCTTAAAAAGAATCTCGTCCCGAGATTCAAAAGTCAAAGACGAAGGTAGGGAGGGTGGTCTTCTAAGATTTCCGGAATTACTTTGGGGAGTAACCAGGAGGGGATTATAGATCAAAGAGTCGTACCATCATCGGTTCAAGGTTAGCCCATAAGAGTAGCCTAGGGTGACAAAGTCATAAAGAGCTTTTGCAAGGGTTTTACTCGCGAATAGTTCGTGGAAGATATGAAAAGACAGGTTGGTACAGGAATTGCAAAACAATCTTGCTCACCTATTAATGAGTTTGTGACCCTTGGTGATATCCATTTGTCACATTAAAGGTTCAATGGTTTTAGAAAAAATTTGGGTGTGATGCACAAGTTTTTGAATGCATGATGCACATACTCATGCGGTATGGTGCTCCGGATGCATGTTAGCATGATTCGGTTACCCATGGAATGAGTGACAATCATAGAGTTGAGAAAGAGTATAAGTGTGTGTTGACACCGTTTTTTGGAAAAACAGGTCAAAGAGGAATAAGGAGAAATAGCCGATGAAAAACAAAGTACAATCGGCCGATTGAAGGGAGAGAAAGACGGTCAACACGGATCGCCGATGGTCAAAGGGATTCAACCCTGACGGTGGGCCAGCTGGTCAAAGCGATCGGCCGATGGTCAGATAGAAGATCGGCCGATGGAGGAAAAAAGAGGCGGTATTCAAAAGAAATACGCCAAAAGGAAAGCATGGTGGACGCGGGTCAGTCCACGATTGACAACGGGTCAAGAGTCGGTTCTTAGAAGGTCTTTGACTCCTGCGAGAGTCCTTTTCTATTTTTAGTAGTTTTTGTCTTTAGATGCAAGTAAGCAGTGCTGTGATCGGCTAGGAGTCAGGTTTGTCCTCAGGACATAAATAGCGACCCTGCGTGATTGAAAAATCAGTACACACCAATATCAAACAAACCGCCTCCGGGCAAACCCTTTACTTTTACTGCATCTACTTTACAGCATCTACCTTTACAGCATCTACTTTTTCGGCGACTTCGCCATTGCGTTTTTTCTCTTTTCTACAACGCCGTACTTCGGGTTCGTCGGGCTGCATCAACTGATCTCCGGCAAGCTTGTGAGTACCGTTTTACCGAATAATCCTAGGCTTTAACCTCCGGGCGCATCGCTGAGGTTTCGTCTAGTTCTTTATTCACCCCTTACCGATATTAGCTAGATCTACAAGTTTTCATACCAAATTCTTGTAGTTTTAGCTATTATCATTATCATCCGCTCGATCTAGATCCTATCGGCTTTCAACACCGCAGCCGATTCTGACCTACTCGAGCGCTGACGTCACGATCGGCCGATCCAGCCGATCGCATCTGCGCTCCGGTCGCTTTCGAGCCGGCCGATCTCGCTTTTCCCGTATCGGCCGATTGGCTGGTACACGTGTCGCTAAAAGGCCATCGGTTCTCTAGCCGATCCCTAATATTTTCCATTGTTAATCAACAGGTCAGATTGGCTGGCACGCCTCGCTACAGACCGGGGAGTCACGTGTGTCGCGCGCAAGGGTGACGTCCTATTTTTGCATCAACACACATTTGGCACGCCCCGTGGGACACGAAAAAAGTCAACAATGACGAAGCCTACGAAGACTGGTCCTTCTGAAGTCGATCCGGACAACGTTCAACCCATCACCAAGGATCAGCTGAAAGATTCAGACAAAGCCGAGCTCGAGGCTCACATGAAGCATTATGAAGAGCTTTGTCTGGCATCATACGGTCAGACTAAAAATGGAGTCTTCAAGAAGAATCCTTTGCCAACACCGAAGCAAGTCACCTTCTCAGCCAATCCTGAAGGACTTCAAGACATGATGACCAAAGCCATGCATCAAACAATGATTGATCAATCCAAGGTATTCGCAAATACTATTCAGAATGCCATAATTGATGCACTTAAGCAAGGAGCAGAGGCAGGATATCTGGGACCTGCATACTTTCAACCAAGGCGTACTCCTCCTGTGTTCCAGCAAGGCCAATCGGCTATACCGCCGATTGATGATCCAACAGCAAAAACTACACCATCTCCATAAGCTGCCACCAGTTCTTCATCGGACTCTCAGCCGATTCAGAATCAGAGTGGCGATGGTAAAGATAAAGATCCTGCTGTCACAACACCAGTGCAATCTGTTGTCCAGGATCAAGTGCTTCCAGTGCAGAATCAACATAAATATCCTGCTATGAGAGATTCAGATGGGAAGCTTGCAGGATGGGACTTACCTCGTGATCACTTTGAAACTAACATCTCAAATTTCTTTGAGCCCGTGCCTGAGGAAGTTCCAGAAGTGAAATACCCACAGTCTTACCAAGCTATATTTGGAGGTACTCCAGGGACTGTGCACATGAATGGGGAAGGAGTGGTGTTTGTCTACTTTAATCATGGAAGCAAAGCCTTTGAGAGAGTCAAGATTAGCCCAGCTCATGCTCATATGGTCATACCAACAGAGAAAAGACCTCCTATTCCACCTCAGAGGCCAAATCCCACTCCACCTCAGAGATCGGCTCAGCAGCCGATACTCGAGATGCCCATACCAACTGCTCCGCTACAGCAACCAACGCTTGGGATGCCCATACAGACAGCCCGCCTCAACAGTCAACGACAATGCAGGCTGTCTTAACCCTAGCTAATATGGTGGCTCATACAAGATCTTCACCTCAACAGCCGATCAACCAAGGAGCAACAGGGCAGCCAGTGTTTCCACAAGTGGATTCAGCGCAACTGCTGCAAACATTTCTAACTCAATTGACTATTTCAAACCAGTTGAATACGCAGCAACCAGCCCCATCGGCTAGTCAGCCGATTGAACAGGCTACACCTATTACATGTCATTCAAACACTCAAGGTTCTACTGAGGCAAGGACAGTTCCAAATCCAAAGACAAGAATCTTAGAAGAACGACCTCCAGAAACTCCAGCTGAGATACAAGCAATTGAGCAAGTGGCTACAGAGTTGAAATCTCATGTGAAGCAGGAGTTGATCGACCACTTCTCGGAGATGCTACTGAAGCAATATGGGATAAAACCCAAGCAGCAATCCTGCATGTACAGGACACCGTATCCCTCTGGCTATGATCAGATACCGTTCCCTCCAAGGTTCAAAGTGCCAGACTTCACCAAGTTCTCTGGACAAGATGAAACATCCACTATGGAACACATCACTCGGTTTATCATCCAATGTGGAGAAGCAGGGAATGTTGATGCACTCAGAATATGGTTGTTCTCTTCATCTCTGTCAGGGCCGGCATTCTCATGGTTTACATCATTGCCAGCTAACTCCATCATCAAGTGGTCCGATCTAGAACAGCAGTTCCATAATTACTTCTTCTCTGGCATCAACGAGATGAAGATCACTGATCTGACCAGACTCAAGCAAAGGAATGATGAAACAGTAGCTGGATTCGTTCAAAGATTCAGAGAGGTCAGAAATAAGTGCTATAGTCTGAACTTGGGAGACAAGCAACTAGCTGAGTTGGCTTTCCAAGGTCTCTTGCCGACCTTAAGGGAGAAATATGCATCACATGACTTTGAAAGCCTCAGCCAGTTGGTCAGCCGGATGAGTCAAGAAACTGCAAAGTCCTATGAGCCTAGAAGGAACTTTCAGAAGAAGGTGTCGTATGTGGACTACTCCGACTCAGAAGATGAAGACAATATGATAGGGCTCGCAGAGTGGGTCAAAGGCAAGAAGACAGTGTCCTGTCCTTTTGGCAAGAAAGAGCCAGAGAAATTCGGCTTTGATATCACTAAGGCCGATAAGATATTTGATCTGTTGCTTCAGCAAGAGCAGATTAAACTCTCCCAGTTCCATACCATACCATCTGCAGAAGAGCTGAAGAGGATGAAGTATTGCAAGTGGCACAATGCAACATCGCACGATACCAATGATTGCAAGATCTTCAGACAACAGATCCAATCAGCTATTGAGCAAGGGAGGCTTAAATTTGAAACTCCTACCAAAGCTGAAAAGTCGATGAAGATTGATCAGCACCCCTTCCCAGCTAACACAGTTGAAGTGTCTAGCAAAGACACGTCACGAGTTAAGTTGCTGACATCTGATTCGGCTCAAAATAAAGGAGCCGTCGATCCCAAAGTACAGGTAACCGCTGCCGATGTCAAAGGAAAAGGGTTACTACTTGGAGAAGGAGAATCAAAGCCACGCCGACCCGTCACGTCACAAATGTTGATCAACAAGTTCCAGCGCCAACGAGAGAAGGCAAAGGAAAGAGAGGAGTGGGCACGGCGTAATGAAGGACACTGGAGATGTCCGTTCTTCAAGTACTGTTGGGAAGAAGGGATCAAACTGCCGACGGCAGAAAACTGTCCAGAGTGCAACGGGGCTTACAATAATGGCAATTCATCCAAAAGGATTTGCTTTGATGACAGAAGACCTGCAGCCAAGGATCACCGTGGATTCAACAATCAACGAGTCTCGGTTCACGATCGGCTGGGGGGCAAAGCCAGCGTCCACGATCGGCTGGGGGGCAAGGCCAGCGTTCATGATCGGCTGGGAAGCCGAGTCAATGAAGAGTCAAACAATCGGCTGGAAGAGATGGCCGATTTACTGGTACCTGATGAAGACATCATGTGCCGAGCTCCTGAACGTCGACGCACATTACAACTGGATGATGAAGGGTCAAGCCAAACACGTAAGAAGCCTAATCCACAGTGGTGTCCAAATGGCTTGACTAAGTCCCAGAAGAGAAGAGTCCAGTGTCTACGTCAGCTAGAACAGCATGAAGAAGCAGAGAGACTTGTACTGGACAAGAAGAAGATTTGGTCTAAAGTTTGGCACCCAAAGCCTAAGGCCGATGGTGAGGAAGATGACAAACCCCGAGCTGATATAAACATGGTTGTCTTCCTACCAAAAGAGTTCATGGCTCCAATTGATTCGGATCTGTCCGATGAAGAACTTGGCATGGCTCAACTAACACTGGAACCTAGGCAAGCCATCTTTGAGAAACCAGAAGATGAGAAAAGACAATACTTGAAGGCCTTGTTTCTCAAAGGATTCGTCAATGGCAAGCCAGTCACCAGGATGCTCGTAGATGGAGGAGCAGCAGTCAACCTAATGTCGTACACTATGCTGCGCAAGATTGGGAAATCTGATGAAGATTTGACCCAAACCGACACGATGTTGGTGGACTTCGAAGGCAATGTCTCTCCAGCTCAAGGAGCCATCTGCGTGGAGCTCACCATCGGCAGTAAGACCCTTCCGACCGCTTTCTTTATCATTAAAGGGAGGGGATCTTATAATCTACTGCTGGGTCGGGATTGGATTCATGCCAATTGTTGCATACCATCTACAATGCATCAATGCATCATCCAATGGATTGGAGATTCAGTGGAGGTGGTGCAAGGAGAAACCTCCTTAACAGTAGCAGCTACAGAAGCACAAGGATGGACTTATGATCAAGTGAGCTGCATATTTGGAAAAGCCTGGGATACCAAGTATCTCAAAGTGTCTGATTTTGGACTAAAGCCGGTTCAAGCAGTCGGCTCTGATGACAAAATTTAATGGATCAATTCATTGAAGATGAAGGAAAGCTTGGGCATGGGTTTACATCGGCCGATGAATTAGAAAAGATAGATCTTGGAGATGGAAGCAAATCAAGGCCGACATACATCAGTGCCAAGCTAGAAGAAGATTACAAAAAAGAATTGATCACATTATTGAAAGAATTCAAGGGTTGCTTTGCTTGGGAATATTATGAGATGCCTGGCTTAGACCGATCCATTGTTGAACATCGGTTACCTATTAAACCAGGATTTCGACCCTTTCAGCACCACCCAAGATAGTGTAATCCGAAGATTTATCCTGATATAAAAGCCGAGATAACAAAGTTACTCGAAGCTGGTTTCATTCGGCAATGTCGGTACGTCGAATGGATTTCTAATATAGTTCCTGTCTACAAGAAAAATGGCAAACTACATGTATGTATTGATTTCAGGGACTTAAACAAAGCAACATCGATGGATGGATATCCGATGCCAGTAGCCGATGCATTGGTCAACGCTGCTACAGGGCATAAAGTCATCAGCTTCATGGATGGTAATGCTGGATACAATCAAATATTTATGGCCATAGAAGACATTGCAAAAATTGCTTTCAGGTGCCCTGGTCATGTCGGATTGTATGAGTGGATTGTCATGACCTTTTGGTTGAAGAATGATGGTGCCACTTATCAAAGAGCCATGAATTACATATTCCATGAACTCATCGGCAAGATAGTAGAAATCTACATTGATGATGTAGTTGTCAAGTCAAAGAGCTACGAGGAACACTTGGCAGACCTACGAAGGACGCTGGAATGCACAAGGAAGCATGGTTTAAAAATGAACCCCAATAAATGTGCTTTTGGTGTTTCAGCTGGCCAATTCTTGGGTTTCTTAATACACGAGAGAGGAATCGAAGTGGGTCAGAAGTCAATCAGTGCAATTGACAATATAAAAGCACCATCAAACAAGAAAGAGCTCCAGTCATTAATTGGCAAGATCAATTTCATCAGAAGGTTTATATCTAACCTATCAGAAAGGATTCAGCCATTTACACCTCTACTGAAGCTCAAGGCCGATCAGAAATTCGTATGGGGAGAAGAACAACAAAAGGCTTTAGATAATGTTAAGCATTATCTGAAATCTCCTCCTGTCTTAATGTCTCCTCAAGATAAAAAGCCGTTCAAATTATACTTATCGGCTAATGAGCAGGCTATTGGATCAGCCCTCGTGCAAGAGTTTGAAGGAAAAGAGCGAGTGATATATTTTGTGAACAGAAGACTCTTGGACGTAGAAACGAGATATTCAGCGGTAGAGAGACTGTGCTTGTGCTTATACTTCTCATGCACAAAGTTGAGGCCCTACCTATTAACTGTCGAATGCACTGTGGTGTGCAAGGATGATGTGGTCAAATATATGTTGTCATTACCAATCTTGAAAGGCAGGATCGGAAAATGGATCTTAGCTTTGTCAGAATTTGATTTGACCTATCAATCGGCCAAAGCAATCAAAGGGCAAGTAATGGCCGATCTGGTAACTCAGCATTGTGGACCTGAAGTTGCAGTTGTAGAACCTATTCCATGGACTATGTTCTTTGATGGATCATCATGTGGAGTAGGAGCTGGGATCGGAATCGTCCTCATCTTACCTCAAGGAGCAAATTATGAATTTTCCATCCCAATTGAGAAGACTTCGACAAACAATCAAGATGAATACCAGGCAGTGTTAAAAGGGATAAAGCTACTACGAGAAGTCAATGCTGAAGTTGTTGAGATATTTGGAGATTCTCAACTCGTGATAAATCAGTTAGCAGGGGAATATGAATGCAAAGATGACATATTGAGGGTTTATCATGAAGAATGTCTTCAACTACTCCGAGAATTCAAGATAGTAAAACTTGAACATATCCCTAAGTGTCATAATAGTGAAGCTAATCGGCTGGCCCAAGGGGCATCAGGATATCGGCCGATTCTGACTATAGAATTATCAGCTGAAGATTGGAGGAAAGAAATAATAAATTATCTGAAAGATCCATCCAAGAAGGTTGACAAACAACTGAGGTACAAGGCCATTAAGTATGTTCTGCTGGAAGATGAGCTGTATTATCGTACCATCGATGGAGTTCTGCTCAAATGTCTCGGAGAAGAAGAAGCTAAAATTTTAATGGGAGAGATTCACGAGGGAGTCTGTGGAGCTCATCAATCAGCATTCAAGATGAAGTGGATGATCAGAAACAATAATTACTATTGGCCAATGATATTGGAAGATTGCTTCAAGTATTACAAAGGATGCCAAGAGTGTCAGAAGTTTGGAAGCATTCAAAGGGTTCCGGCATCAGCAATGAACCCGATAATCAAACCATGGCCGTTCAGAGGTTGGGCAATTGATTTGATCGGACAGATATATCCACCATCAAGCAAAGGTCATAAATTCGTGCTGGTGGCTACGGATTATTTCACAAAGTGGGTTGAAGCCATCCCAATCAAGACTGTGACAACAGGCAATATGATTGATTTTGTTAATGAGCATATTGTCTATCAGTTTGGTATACCTCAAACTATTACAACCGATCAAGGAAGTCAATTCACCTTAGGGGAGTTCGAAGAATATGCAAATTCTTTGGGGATCAAACTGTTAAACTCATCTCCCTATTATGCTCAAGCGAATGGACAGGCAGAGGCAGCAAACAAGGGCATCATCAAATTGATCAAACGCAAGATTGATGAAAGTCCTAAGCGATGGCATACGGTCCTTAATGAAGCACTATGGGCATACAGGATGGCATGCCACGGAGCGACCAAGGTATCACCATATCAACTGGTGTATGGTCATGATGCTGTACTACCTTGGGAACTGAGAGCCGGATCCAGGAGAACTTCTTTACAAGACCAGCTATCGACCGATGATTATTCAGCTATGATGAAGGAGGAATTAGAAGATCTTGCTGGTAATCGGCTGAGAGCTTTGGAGAGTATTGAAAAGAACAAAAGAAGGATAGCCAGGTGGTATGACAAGAAGGTCAAAGTTAAAGAATTTGCCGAAGGGGATCTGGTTTGGAAGCTCATATTACCAATCGGATCTAGGGATCCTAAATATGGGAAGTGGTCACCTAATTGGGAAGGGCCATATCGGATCAGCCAATGCGTACCTGGAAATGCATATATTCTAGAAACATTGGAAGGAGAGAAGTTTGCCAGAGCATTGAACGGGAAATATTTGAAGAAGTACTATCCAAGCATATGGGTAGATGCTTAGTCTAATCAGAGCCTAAAAGCGGCCGATTCGAGACTCAAGTTACAGCCGATTGTGAATAAAGTCGTCTTTAATAGCAAAAAGCCGAATCATCGAAGCATATTCGGTTTCAGGTTATGGCCGATGTACAAATCGCCCTTAGAACAAAATATATATATATATTTTCTCTCATCTTCAATTACAATGGTGACATTACAATGCAGATCTGAAAGAATACATTGGGAGGACAAAC
Organism: Cenchrus fungigraminus; assembly: GCA_036936925.1. Taxonomy (NCBI): domain Eukaryota; kingdom Viridiplantae; phylum Streptophyta; class Magnoliopsida; order Poales; family Poaceae; genus Cenchrus; species Cenchrus fungigraminus. Next base: position 67,917,038 of record CM072770.1, read on the forward strand.
TTGAACAATTCATTACAGATCGATTACATTGGTCATCACTGGACAAGTGATGGGGATGAAGAAAGAGAAAAACAAAAAAGAATAGATTTGACGAAGATGAATCACCAGATACGGTAACTCTCCCCATCAAATTTGTTGGGAAAGAAGACATAGGGTTGTTCTTCTTTCCGCAACGCCCAGGGGCAACCTCCACCCTCCTCCACCAGCTGATGCACCTAAGTTGCATCACAAGGATTCTTCTAGCTGTTGGACCTCCTGGCTTCACAAAAGGAGACTAGAGAGAGGAGTATTTTCTAGGCTATTTCACAAGAATTCTTCTAGCCATCTTGAGTCAGAGAAGAAGAGAGGAACCGAAGAAGAGAGGAACCGAAGAACAAGAGCCTAAAGCTCCCTGGACCTATATCTCGAGCCATGGATGAAAGGAAAGGTGTGGTCTCCATAGGGGTATGAGGATGGCTATTTATAGCCGGAGCACCAGAAGAGATAAGGATGAAGAAGCCGAAAAAGACGGAAACCGAAGATGCCAGATCCGGTGAAAAGGGAAACAGATAACCCGTGAATGACTCAGTTTCCAAAGGATGACTCGTACACACTTAAACAAGGGGAAGCTCCTCTATCACGTCCACAAACTGCAGAGCATAGTTCACAGAAATCTTCTGCCCAAAATTACAGACATAGTTTATTAGTTCACTAGCAGTACTCAGAAGGAATGCTATTTTGAGCTAGAGTCTGTCAATGGCCAGTAAGGATCATCGGCGCTCGCAGAATTTTCCAGGGGAAGATGCCTCTCATACCCATAAGACTAAAAGAGTTAACATCTACATCAGGAAGAACCCAAGGTCAATACAAAGAACCTACGGGTAAAAGAATGAGTCTTATAGGGAAGGGGAACGAGAGATGCCAAATAGTCACATGGTGAACAATCCTAAGAAAAGGCAGGTGGAAAGGACAAGACATATCAATGGAGATTGATCAGGTCGATCACGGGGAGATTTGGCTATTATTCAAAAGATATCAGGCAAATTTCGGAGCAAAAGGATTATTTACTCCGAAACTGGGGGGCATGTGTTGACACCGTTTTTTGGAAAAACAGGTCAAAGAGGAATAAGGAGAAATAGCCGATGAAAAACAAAGTACAATCGGCCGATTGAAGGGAGAGAAAGACGGTCAACACGGATCGCCGATGGTCAAAGGGATTCAACCCTGACGGTGGGCCAGCTGGTCAAAGCGATCGGCCGATGGTCAGATAGAAGATCGGCCAATGGAGGAAAAAAGAGGCGGTATTCAAAAGAAATACGCCAAAAGGAAAGCATGGTGGAGGCGGGTCAGTCCACGATTGACAACAGGTCAAGAGTCGGTTCTTAGAAGGTCTTTGACTCCTGCGAGAGTCCTTTTCTATTTTTAGTAGTTTTTGTCTTTAGATGCAAGTAAGCAGTGCCGTGATCGGCTAGGAGTCGGGTTTGTCCTCAGGACATAAATAGCAACCCTGCATGGTCGGAAAATCTGTACACACCAATATCAAACAAACCGCCTCCGGGCAAACCCTTTACTTTTACTGCATCTACTTTACAGCATCTACCTTTACAGCATCTACTTTACAGCATCTACCTTTACAGCATCTACTTTTTCGGCGACTTCGCCATTGCGTTTTTTCTCTTTTCTACAACATCGTACTTCAGGTTCGTCGGGCTGCATCAACTGATCTCCGGCAAGCTTGTGAGTACCGTTTTACCGAATAATCCTAGGCTTTAACCTCCGGGCGCATCGCTGAGGTTTCGTCTAGTTCTTTATTCAGCCCTTACCGATATTAGCTAGATCTACAAGTTTTCATACCAAATTCTTGTAGTTTTAGCTATTATCATTATCATCCGCTCGATCTAGATCCTATCGGCTTTCAACACCGCAGCCAATTCCGACCTACTCGAGCGCTGACGTCACGATCGGCCAATCCAGCCGATCGCATCCGCGCTTCGGTCGCTTTTGAGCCGGCCGATCTCGCTTTTCCCGTATCGGCCGATTGGCTGGTACACGTGTCGCTGAAAGGCCATCGGTTCTCTAGCCGATCCCTAATATTTTACATTGTCAATCAACAGGTCAGATTGGTTGGCACGCCTCGCTACAGACCGGGGAGTCACGTGTGTCACGCGCAAGGGTGACGTCCTATTTTTGTGTCAACAGTGTGGCGAGTCGCGTTCTCACAACCAAGATACCTAGCGCGCTCCTAGTGGTAATCATATGGCTGCAGCGCACATGATGCCCTAGGTTCCGTCGCGGCACCTTTGGTTATGGGACAACAATATCTCCAATCATAAGAAGGATAGAGTAGGAATATTGAAATCTTCCATGCGTATTCACGTTAGTTCACCCAAGGTTCCGAAATGCACGTGCTATGCAAATGCATTCCCAAAAAGTTTGACCTTTTTTTTCAAACTGTTGTGAGCAAGATCAAGAAGAATAAGTTCAAGATTGGAAGATCGAAGTAATCAAGACAAGGATATCAATACAAAGAATAGCTTAGTGCTTCAACATGTATAAACACAAGGGGTGGAAGGGATACATATATGTCGATGGAGATACATGTTGACATGAGAAGATTACAACTGAAGATTGAACTCTAAGATCAAGATATTACCCAACTGACATGGAAGAACAGAAAAAGTTCTTTTCTCATGCTGGGCAAAAACTGGGGTAGTCATGTGTACAAAGGTACAATTGTATGTTAGAACTCGAAACGAGCATACATACATAATGACATAAAATTCTGGCAGTTGTGAACAAAAATTCATAACTTAAAAACCAGAGCCCCAAAAATTTCCAAATTTTTGTAGCAACTCAGTAAGGTTATGAGGCACATCTTTGGTATTTCAAGGTTGATCTAGAAAGGTTAGGAAGGTGCTTCAATTAAGCAAGGTTTCTGATTTGGTTTCCGGAAAAACAGCACGGTAGAGGTTCCCTAATCTGAGCATAACTTGAGGTATACAAAAGCTATGACCACGCATTTTTGCGAGCAAAAACTAGATTAGATAAGGAGCAACTTTGGTATAGATTATCTAGTAAAAATAATTCTTGAACAGGGTGCAAAAATTCAAGTAAACAGCCTTATCAAATTTTGGACAGCTACAACATCTACACATGTGAGAGGCTATGCAAAATAAATCACACAATAGCAAGATTTCACCTAGAGAGCACACAAAATATATATGGGTTCAGTTTTAAGTTTCCACAATTTTTAACATGATGCAAGACGTCACATTCGTCCTCACAAGGCAATCACACCAAAAATCGAAGTTAGTGCCGGTAGCAAGGCATATATACGTTTCTCCCTATAATAACTATTCGAGAAGTATTCGATGCTCACTTAGCGACTTACGAAACGTGGTTAGTGTACCTGCAGAAAATCACAGAACACAACGAACCTTTCATGCCAGCACTCACGAAAGCGTCCACATACATTACCGTTCACTATAGAAACGGTACCCATGCGTTTATCGCTGCATGGACAGCGTCCAACCTCAGACACCCTCCGTTTGAATGGAGTGTATCCTTGCCTCGCATATTCGTAATGTGGAACGCACACGTATGGCAAAACATGGCGACATCACAACCTATGACATGTTCATCTTGAATAGAGCATGTCATCCTTCGTATGACTCGCATACGGAAAGCGCACGTATATACACGTGTGCATCCAACCGAGAAGATAGGATCCGTGGAATGGATTGCCCAATCGACCCTCGCATACTCGTGATGTGGCACAACACACGTATGAAATACGTGGCTTAAGAAGTGCTGGAAGTTAGCAAAATAAACCATAGATTTGACTAGCCACCTGAAAGAACCCAAAATTCCCTCTAGGGCCTCTCGGTCTATTTCCATCCTTAATGATCCAACGTATTTTGCAAATACAAACAATCTTGGCAAGTTTTATTCAAAAACATGTGATTAAGATTGTTAATTAAACTCTGGTGCATATAATCGCTCTGATACCAGCTGTGGCAACCCGCCCGGGAAAATACCGTACTATCGCCTAAACCAATCCACTTTGGTCATTAAGCGATAATAAAGTACCATCCCGTCGTAAGTTGCCAGGTCAAAGCCCGGTGAATCACTTGGATAACACACAGAGGATCGAACATATGCATTAAAACTCACACGAAGGTGAGTCCAGAGTACATTAAACAAATTAAATCCAATTTACCCCTAAGGGTTAATTATTACAAACCATGGTTCATGACATGATAAGTAAAGGTTCAGAGTTCGAAAACTGCGGAATAATAAACTAGCGATACGGTAGACATCACAGGAGGCCATCCATGATGCCATCACTCGTTGTCATCCACCCATCCCAGCTCCCAGTCGGGTGGAATCTCGCCAGGCCAAACAACACCTGCAACAACATTTATAAAGCAAGGCTGAGTATACTAATACTCAGCAAGACTTAACCGTCGGGTGATAACTACATCACCAAACTCTAGACATGAGAGGCTTTTTGGCCGGTGGAGTTCTTTTGCTGAAAAGCAACAAAGAGTATGTCCTTACTTTCAATATTTTAGCTCAAATTCTAGTTAATTACCATTTCTAAGTGAGCCAACTATTGCAATCAAGAATTGTAGAATACAATTAATCCACACAGTAATATTCACATAGTTCCATTATTAAGGGATATCATGGCCAGTTGATTAAGCAGTCTCAGATAATGGTGAGAGGCCGACAATCGATTGATTTATAACCTTGCAAGGTAAACCTAAACACATGGTAGGGTGCCCTCACACTGGACAACCACCAGGCAGTTCCCAAAAGTCCTCGGCTTGGGATTGAAGCTTACAGTCTTGGGTACAAGGCTATCTGGTATGCCCCACACAGTACATCCAGCCTCACACATGTACCCCCTCCCGGTGGCGAGCCGGGCAGGTGAATACTCAAGATTAGTAATAGTAAGATCTCGCATCGTCTCATTAAGGTACTAGGCTTACCGGTCCCATTCCCGACAAGTGCTTAGTACGTTCAAAAGCTTAGCCCACGAAAGCCACTGGACCGGAGCCCAAATTCCATGCTCTTACCACATGAGCAATCCATTTGTAAAGATCTTATGATTCCAACATAAGAACCTATTCCCGCGAGTGACGAACATCACTCGACTTTTACCGGTTCCTATAGCATAGCAGCTATCGACCTAGCATACTAGTAAAAGAACATAGGTACCTAGGGATCATGCATCTAGGGTTTCATTCAACTCCTGAAACGTAAATGCACAATCATAGTAAAGGTAATTGCATAATTTTAAAAGAAGGGTTAATGATCTGAGGCTTGCCTTCGTTGGCAAGGTTGGCCTTGGGCCCTTCTGGACTTTGGTCCAGGTCTTGAGCTACGTCCACGTACTGCAGCTCACCGTCAGCACCTTCGTCTCCTCCTTCCGGCACGAGCGTATAGCTACCATTGGGAAGATCTACACGAGAATGCATATGCAAGATTTAATTGATAGTTTTAATTTAATTAATTACAAAACAACATATGACAACCATGAAGTGTATGGTTGGCCACATTCACCTAGATAAACACATATTTGGTATATTATTTCTATTAAAGGAACAATGTGCGGTGCTTTATTAATTATTCTTTTTGATGGTGATTGTGTACACATTTACATAAATAAATTAATTTAATTTCACAAAACAGCAAGGGGTGGTGACACTTAGCTTTTTAGCATGTTCACACCACAACCATAGGGTCTCTAGGTGTGGTGTTGGATGTTTTCCAATTTAACTTAATATTAAGCGTACATTGGCTTCCATTATTTTTATTCATAAATGAATTCATAAAATGCATTATGTGAAACTTCTGAAGCTCTTTAGCTCTACACAAGCCACTGAACACAAGTGCACAATTAAAAAGGCTATGAATTAATCATACCGAAAAAGACAACTTTTATTTACCACAAGCAAGATAAATGCATATAAAAATAAATAAAGCACTTTTGGATCCAAACTTTCTCTCAGTGAGTCTCTGGTCCAAAACTGAGCTACGCAACCAACATATACACCTAGGGGTACTATAGATCTTGAGCTATGCAAAAACATTTAAAACTAAGCATAAATCAAGAATAAATATTTCTGACAGATATAAAATCATGATTAATTCACCAGAGGTGTATTTATGCATACAAAGATCAAAACCAGAAGTTGGGCACAAAAACATATTTATTTTAAGCTATAAAATTCATTTAAGAAGATTCAGCTTAAATACAACATAAATCATATTAAAAGATTTACTTAGTAACTTTGTGCACTGTTTGGTGCACAGACTAGATATGGAATTTCTAGCAACATATCCAAAAGTCAGATTGAGTGCACTTGTAGATTTTGAACTACAACAAATCTAGGTGAAACAGATTTCAATTTTTCATGCAAAATCTATCAGTCAAAAGTATGGTCGTGTTTGGCAAAAGTTGTAGATTTGATCACAAGGAAACCAAAAAAATTGGTTTGATATTTTTATCCTTTCTCTACGATTTTCTAAGATTTTTCTAAGATTCAGCACCTTCACCCTAGATCTAGAAGAAACAGTTTTACGAACAGGTCCTCGGATTTCGCAGATAGGCCCTCAGGATGAAAACTTAGATTGTAATTGGGTCCCTGGCACCATGGCCGGCGGAGGGAGCTCGATTCCGGTGAGGGGAAGGCTCGGCTCGGACGGAAAGGGCGGAGGAGGCACGAGTGATCACCTGGGGTTCGATTTCGGGGGTTGGTTGGGGCGGAGGAGCGGCCGGCGGTGGTGCTCACCGATGCAGTGGACGACAGCCGCAAGGAGCTCCTGCTCCGGCGTGCTGGCCGGCAATGCTCCGCAATAAGTAGCTCGGTAGCCTTCAGCGAGGTTGTGGGGAGGTGTAGGAGGGCTCAGGCAGCTGGGAAGGTGACCAGGAGATGAAGCTCCGCGGCGGCGGCGATGGAGACCGTGGCGGGCAGTCTGCCGTGCGTGCATGCGCGAGGAAACGAGCTCTGGCCCCTTTTATAGGCGGACGAGCGTGCGGGGAAGGGCAATGCTTCGTCGCGAAGTATCCCCCGGTGAATATGCCGTGGGTACGACGGCACTAGCCTCGGCGGGCGTGCGCGGCAGGGGGGGTCCGGCGTCACGGGCGCACTTGCGCGCCACGTGGCCTGCGCGGCTCCCCCGGGCGAGGCGCGTGCGTGGCTGACGCCAGCGCCGGGCGCACACAGTGCCCCTGGCCGGGCCTGATACGGCGGCGGGATGACGTGGCGCCGGGCGACGTCGCGCGCGGTGCGTTCGCGTTCCAGCCAAAATCAATTCGGTTTAGCACTGTTCGACCACGTTTATCTCACAATTTTTGAACTAAAGTGCACCACAGTTTGAATACCAAACTTGCTCATTTCACTACCCTCTACAACTTTTACAAAGGCTGATAGGGGTTTTGAGCAACACGTTTTGAATAAACAGCAAGCCAAGTTGCAGACTTCCTCGGCGCCGGTGAACAGTGTATGCAGGCGTTGACCAGGGTTTTGCACCATTTTCCACTTCAAATTTTAAATGCCACTCAACATGAAAGTTGTGTCCCATGAAAAACTAGACAACTTTTATATTGAGAGAATTTGAAGTGTTTAGGTGAAATTTGGAGAACGCGGCAAAAGTTCTAGAGTGGCCATGGATGTCAAAGGGTTTGAGTAGGGGTTTGACTAGGGTTTGACAAAGGTTTGACCATTAGAGTGTGTTGACTTGATTAAGATGATCATTAGTGATTGTCGGCTAGGTTTTCGAGGTGATGACCCAGGTTGACCAAGGTTTGACCAAAGTCAACGTGTTTGACTTGGTTGACTAGGTCGTTAGCACTAATAATGCTATTTAAAACCTGGGGCGTCATAGTGACCACGACAAGGTGCAGTATCTCCTTTTTAGGACAATTTGGCCGTGTATCGTGTCGGGCCTTAAGCCCAGGTTGTAGACACCCCCTCAACCCCTAGTCGCCCTTTTAGGGTATAAACTCAGGGCCAGTTTGGCAGGGCTCCAGCTCCTCCAAAACCAGCTCCGACTCTGGCTCCTTCAGTGGAGCGACTTTTCCAGCTCCGGCTCCCCTGGTTAGAAAAACTTTGGCAAAACGGCTTCTCCTTGATGTTGAAAATGGGTAAAAAAAAGTAAAATGACTACACTGCCCTTCTTTTTTTCGTTTTCTTTTCCTTTTTTCTCCTCTCTTATTTTTTACTCCCTCCCTCCCCGGTCTCTCTCTCCCCCGCACCGCTCTGCTCTCCCCGTTTCCCCCACCAGCGAGCCCCTCCTTCCCCGGCCTCTCCGCTGGCGAGCCCCTCCTTCCCCGGCCTCTCCGCTGGCGAGCCCCAAAGCCCGGCGGCTAGCGCCCCTCCCCATCTCTCCCTCTCCACCGCGTCTGCTCTCTCCCCCGGCTAGGAGCTCCGGGCTTCGGTCCATGCTGACCTTGCACCCCTTCGGTTCTATAGCCTCTACGTCGTAGGAGGAGAAGAATCCAACAACTTCCCCTTCCCCCCACCCTCCTTCCTGGCCTCTCAGGTCTCCGGAGTATTCCCTCTACCGTTGTCGCCGTCGTCTCATCGCTCTCCGATCCCGCCCGTGAATCCCAGGTTCCCGCATGGACTCTGTCGCGGCCGGCGAGGAGGCCGCCTCCAATGGCGGGATCAAGGGCTCTGCCGACCCCTGCAGCTCAGGCACCGCTAGAGGGAACAGGCTCTCCGTCCAACAAATCGCTGACAGCGGGAAAAGTCTGTTCTTCTTCCCTCCAAGTCCCTTGTGCCCCAGGTTGCGCGCTCTAGGTTACACGCCACTCACCGGCCGCTCCTATTGTCAGGGGGTTCACGGGTGGGAGGCTGGACAGGAGAGAGGCAAATGTGGGCGACCGCTAACGAAGTCGCGCAGATCCACCTTACTGGCTCCTCCTCTCCTTCGGAAGCCGCAAGGGGCTCCAGGACCGGCTCCACACCTGGAGTCGCTGCATTTTACGGCGTTTGGCAGGGCTCCGCCTAGAGCCGCTGATGGAGCCCTACCAAACAGGGCCTCAATGCCCGCCACTGTTTAGACTTGGGTTTTGTTTAGTTGAATTTTTCGAAGTTGAAACTTTCTTGATTCGTTGTAACTGTGACGCCAAGTCCTTTTACTGTGATCCAGGGCCCCTGTTCTTGCACCTCCTCGACTGTGTCGACTAGTCCTTTCGAATCGAGAGCTTGAACCCCGTTGATATTCACGTCGTTTATATCTGCAATTTTCGATTGCGTGTTTACCATTTTCTTACTTGTGTTCTCGATTCGCTTGCAGGGAAAATCCTTCGTGGCGAGGTCAATTAAGTTGTGCTTGGTTGATAACCAACAGAGTAGTGGTGTATCAGTTGCGGGGTCCGAATCGCGCAGATTCGAAGTCAAGATTGTCAATGTCTAGCCTCCACCAATCGACTTATCTCCGTCTACCTCTCGGAAGATCGAACCAGCAATATCAACCTCGTCATCTACGCACAGCTAGCGGCCGCCACCGCGGCGTCACCTTGGCTGGCCGTGCCACTGCATCCTTGTAGTTCGTAATATATAAATAAAATATTTTATATAATCGAAATGAAATAGGAGTACTGCGATTAAATGAAATAGGTGAAATGAAATGAAAGTACTGGTTGTTTCATTCATGTCACACAACTTTTGTGAGTATAGGAATGCTTAAATGTTGATGTTGTTTGAGTGTGCGTACCGTGTCTTGTACTCCTATGTCTTCCTCTTTCCTCTTTCCTCTTACCAAAATAAGGTCTGCATTGTGCTTCCGTTCACAAGGTGCCAAAGAGAACCAAATTTTGAGCTGAGGACGACAACCGTTGTTCAGAAATGTGATATGCGACAGTTGCCTATGAGCTAATAGATAGTAGTACTGGATTTGGTTGTATCCAATCATGTTGTTCTATGTCGGGAGTAACATGACATACGATTTATGTTTAATTATAGACAACTGCAGAAGTTGTGGGATCGACGGTGGCTGGGCAGCTGACCATACTGCTCTGCACATGGGCAGGAACGGCACAACACATCGACTAAGCGCAAAGGGAGGAGATGGAATGTGAGCAGTAGCCGTGTGGGTCGTGAAAGTGTTTGGGTATGTCATATTTCTCACGGCTTTTGTAAAAGTTTCTTGTGATTCTAATAGAGATAAAGCGTATAATGTTTTTCAAAAAAAAAAGACATATACAATGAAGTTTTTTACGGTACACAATACCACCCTATACCACCGGTTGAAAAGGACTCGTATGTAATAAAAAAAGACCTATATGTAAGGATCTGACGGTTGAGATTAATTCTGTACCACCGGTTTTTGTAGTGGTATGGGTGGTATTCATAGGTGGTATGAGTAGTATATGGGTATTATCAGAAATATAAAAAAATAATATTGTTGTAATATATGAAATCAAGTCATTTTATGTAACCTTGGCAGCGGGAAAATATTTTCCAAATAATATACATCGAGCAAATTACCATTTTACACATAGTAAAAAACTGAAAAACTGATAATACCACCGTACTACCGTTGGGTGGTATTGTGTACCGTAAAAAACCTCATATACAATATGCACACACATCCTATATGAATGCGCACGTGCACATACACTTTCTACATGAGCACCTCTGAAAGACTAGTCAGCCAGCTTTTAAGATTGACTTACTAGACGTTTTGTTATGGATAGTCATGTCATCTACCATTGAAACAGTGACGAATCCAACATCGAGGCTGGGGGCTGGAGCGATATCTACCCCATGCACTCCATTGGAGCCCCCACGGCTCCACAAGCCTCTCTAACACTTTTCAGCTATGATTGAAGAAAAGGAAGAAGGAAAGAAGGATGAAGAAGAAGGAACGGAGAGGAAGGAGGAGAAGGAAGAAATGAACAACTCCTACCCACAAATGCTAGGTCTGTGCTTGCATTGAAAGAAAATGCTGTCAGTTGCTTATGGTTATAGGAAAATACAAACATCAATGCTGAGTCTAAAACATGAACCCAATTTAATAAGTTTAACCATAAAAACATGACCACTTGAAATATGCTCGGTTCACAAGTTTGTAACATTTTAAAACAGCTGAAGACCTCAAAAAATTATTATCCTACTATCCTGAACAACCACTTCCCAAATTTGGTGCTAGAAATCTCGTTGGATTCTCTAAACTCATATTGTCAGAGAAACTAATTATTGTAGCTTCAACTTTGGGGTGAAGAAACCTAAAATTGGACAAATTAGTCACCATGAAACTAGATGATGGCGAGTACAATGGCATAGCCATGCATCCAATAACTGCAATTGGGTGGCCAGACAGTGACAAGTTTCTTGCCAGTGACTGAGCCATAGGTGCAAAGTCGCAAGTGTGAATAGGCCTTGGCAAAAAATCGAGAACCGAACCGAAAGAAGTGGGAACCGGAACAGAAAGAATCGGAACCGAGAAAATCAGTTAATGTTCAGTCCATGAATCAAAATAGTCAGTTCTTTCGGTTCGGTCCACCAAGAACTGAAGAAACAATTCATGAACACACTAAGCCCAATAATCCTACACTCCTACGGCCCAACTAACAAAAAGCCCAGTAGCAAACACAAATCCTAGCGCTCAAGTCCCAACCGGCCAAGCCAACCCCCACCGACGCGATGCCCACTCGCACTCGCACCGCTGCCCTAGCCGCCGTGACCCCGTCTCACCCGCGGCGCCCAACCCCCGCTGCCGCGCCGCGTCGGCTCCCTTGGTCGGCGCTCGCCGACTCCAGGGTCTCCTGCCGGCCACCACCTGCCACACTAGGCGTGCCCAGGCGGCAAGACCTGCGTCAGAGGATGACTGCTTCAACCCCTCGGCGCCGGCCTCCTCCTCGAGATCTTGGGTGGCACGACACGGCACAGGAGCGGCACGCGGCCGTGACTGGGATGTCTCCCGGCGACGCCTCCCAAACTCCTCCCCACCTGCAGCACGGAGCGTGGCCCAGCGGCCGGCATACCCGAGGCCTCGACCCCAGCCGGCCACCATCCCGCCTTCCGCCGCCACCGGACACCCCCTGCCGGGGCTGACGCTCCCTCTCTCCTCCATCCTCCTCAAATCTCGGCGGTCAATGGTGCAGAGGGCAGCAGCGCTACCCAGCTTCCGTCCACGACCAATGCCCGTCGTCCACTCCATGCGCGCCTCTCTTCGGTTCCCTCGGTTAGATTCGGAACCGAACCTAAAGAACTGAAACCGAATGGTTCTCTCTTCGCTTCTGACTTTCTGGGAACCGCAAGAGAATTACCGAAACCGAATGCCCTGGCCTAAGAGCAATTACATTGGTACACGTCAGTGTTCGCATTTTTTAACATCGCTGCCAAGTTCGTGAGTTCCTAGCAACGAAGCCAGAAATGTCCGATGGTAATCCTAATGATCACAAAGAATCTGCAAGCGCACGGATATACCATTGTAGCATTTCCCCAAGGGAGTATTCCAAGTGGTATCGAATCCAATGAAGGCAGGGTTGGATTAACAAGACCAACACTATTGCAATGAATATAATTCATATACAGAAGTAAACCAGATTCTCAAATACATGGGTAAGATATGATAATGATGGGGTAGTGTGAACACACTTGAACTCATCTCTCAAACACACACTACGACTTAGGAGGCAACATACGAGTAAGCTCTAGGTTCTAATATACCAAACACATAAAGTCAGCAGACACAAGTCAGGCACATAAGCATTGAATGAATATCAGCTCAGCACCCAGGCACAAACGGGGAGCTAGCCTCCTGCACCGCTTCCGCACGACGTCGATTGCTAGATTTTAGACTCCTACAGCGATACCCGAACGTGGAGGAGTACAAAGGGTCCAACAAATATCACTACCACGGCCTACCAGAAGACAAATAGTGGGGCACGCTCATATGCAACGCAGCTACTCAACCAAGCACCATGCTTGCATTGTTAACTAGACCCTGACCGGCCCGGGCTATTGTGACCCAGGTCAGAAGCACCAAATAACTGGCCACTTACACCGAGTACCGTAGCTTAAATTCGAACTTCATACAACACAAACATGTAATCTAACAGGATCAAACCAGGCTAGTCATACAAACGGATTCGTGTTCTTCTACGTCTACTCCATAAGATCAAAGGATCGGGTTCGCGAAGAACACGAGCCTCTAACTTATGAACAAACAAAGAAAACATGAAGAAATCATCCGTCAATTGGATCGAAAGGCCTTGTTCATCAAGAACAAGAGTCTCTAAATGATGAACAGATGAAGGACACATGAACAAATCACCCATGCATGCAAGCACTACTTTATATGAAATAGCTGAATAAATGAAGTAGATCAAAGTCATACAAAGAAATAAAGATACAACAGGACTCATACCTAGATCCCAAATAGACTTGGAACCTGAAGCAGAACTACTCTAGCCATATCCTAGCCTTGGAAACCAAAAGTGAGAGAGGGGTTACAAGATGAGTTGCTTAGAAATGAACCCCCTCCCCTTCTATTTATAGACCCAGGCACCAGCGCGAGAGCACCCCAAACACCCGGGGAATCTATTCTAGGACCAATCACCAAGCACCACATGGAGTGGGGAGATCAGCCGAGCCAAGGTCGGTTTGGCCGAACCCACAGTTCGACCGACCTCTTGTGGGCCCGGCTGGTCCCCTCCTTTGGCCTGCTGGCTGATATGTGGGTCCTTGGGTGTATCCTCAGTGGATGTAAGAAATGGAGTCAATTTGGGTCCCTGTGGGCCCTTCAATCCATGCGACGTCCACGTGTTGTCCTCTGATTCGTCAGGGTGTGCTTCCCTTGGATTGATGACATGGCTTGCATGCATGGAATCTTAGGTGGCAGCCCTCCTTGGCTGAGGGTGATGTGGCATGGATCATAGAAGGTGAGTTTGTCACTTCTTTTATGCTTATTTTCCTACAATCAAATAATCTCCAAGGACAAGTGGAACTACATCATTCTAAACTAAATACGTGTAAGAAATGCCTTTTGCTCCTTTATTCATGAGTATATTGACGGCTAAATTAGATACTTAATAGCTGTCAAAAGTCAGCAGTCCCATAGGTCGTCCCATACAGTGCCACATAAAATATTTGATGATGTGGAGGAGACAGAGAGCGAGGAGAGAGAACGAGGTCGTTGCCTCGCGAAACAACCACCTCATGAGCGAAACAACTACCTCATGAGACAACTTCACAATCATTGTATGAGTTATTGTTGCCATGCAACTCATAATATTCCTTTTTTATATGCACAAATTAAGGATTTATATAGATCTACTAGACGACTTACCAGACAACCCATTGTATAGGTTGTCTGTTGAGTCGACCCAAGGTTACGTGTAAATGTATGGGACGTCCTATCAAATGACACCAATGTACTTGCCCTAAAGTTGAGTCCAACACAGGAGGCAAAAGCATTTTTGCCTTTCCGATTGCTACTGTTCATACGATGCATCTTCTCCAACAGATGAGCCATACCGGGGATGCAAACTGCATCAGAGGAGAGAGGTGATGCAAAATTGCACTCCCTCTCTCCTCGAATGCATATGAGCTCGACGGGGCCAGGCGAGGAGCTATCAGCGGAGCGCGGCCCCGGTGGCGTTGGAGCCCGAGCTCAGAGGCGGACGACCTCGAGGCGGAGCGGGCCCTGGCAGTGCTCGGAGGGGACGGGGGAGTGGCGCTCGAGGCATGGAGAGCAAGGGAGGCCGCGTCCCGGTGGATCCCGGACGCCGATGTTGGAGCTCGAGCTCAGAGGTGGAGCGCGGCCCCGACGGTGCTCGGAGGGGATGGGGCAGCGCCGTCGGCCTCCACGCCCACTGGCCCCTTCGGAGCACGGTGTGAGGCGCGGCCAATCGGGGTGGCCTCGTGGGTGAACTTGTCGGCCTCCCGCCGACGCAAGCCTCGTCGCGGGTGGCGCGCTCCCGCTCACGGCGCTCCATTGGGTCCAGGAACTGGCGGTGGAGGCTCTGCTGGTGTTCCATCAGCCGCTGCACCAACTGCTCAAAGAAGGACGCCTGACACGCTCAGTTGCTCCTGCCGCCACTGCTTCCTCTTGCGCCGCGATGCGTCTGCCGGCGGCGGCTGCACGGGCAGCTCCTTCTCTACCGCTTTCCCGTCTGTGCGGTCAGCGGAGCTTGTCGACGGCGAGCCAAATCTGCCCACTGGCCGCCGCTGCCGCATTCCTCCTCTCCCCGTTGATTTTTGCTTCCGCAATTGGAGATAATAGATTTTGCGTGGGTGATGCATACACTATGCGCGATGCAGATGAAGGGATGTGTTGGGGTTCTCTACCGCTGGACAGTAAATTTGTATCGATCGTGCGTCGGACCCGGATGGTTAGCGCAGGAGACAACGGGATTTATACTGGTTCGGGCCTCCGAGGAGTAATACCCTACGTCTAGTTTCGAACTGCCGTGTTCCCGTGCTAGGGTTGTTTGTAGTAGGGGTTAAAAACTGGTCGGGAGAGGGTGTCGAGCCCAAGTCCCTTAGTATGAGTGTTCGGTTCGTTAGCATTTGTGACAGTTGCCCTCCTCTCCCTTTCATTGACGCAAGGGGGAGGGGTAAAAAGGGAAATAAAGGAAATGTTACAGTGCTGGCCGCTGGGATGTCCTCTCGTGCGTCGCTGTTCGTCAGGGCGCATTGAAGAGGAGCCGCGCTATGTTGTCGTTGAGGCTGCCGTGTGGCCGGGCGGAGCTGTTCACTTTGGGACGCCTGGCGCTCCCTCCGAGTAGTTTGGTGCTGACTCAACCCGTCTGAGTACGGGATGAGCTCGCCACGTTAAGGCCTAACCGTAGGCCAGTGTTAATCGTAGGGGGCACTTGAGTGCCCCGGTTGGAGTTGGCGTGCTGCAGGGTCAGATGTGACTGTGAGTTGATGGTTGCGCGGCTGAGCAGAGTTGCATTAAGGCTTCTGTCAGAGCCGGCTGCCCGCGCAGGCCGCCAGCTGGTATGCTTGCATGGCATGGAGAACTGGTGCCCCACATGTCGTAGTGGAGGAGTTCGCGTGTCGGTGCGGCACCACGTTGCGTGGACCGCGTCTTGGTCGGGGACGGTGAGTGCTCGTGCGAACGAGCTGGTTGTCGGAGGCGAGAACTCCTCGTGCGAGGCGGAGACTTGTCGTGCGAGGCGGAGACTTGTCGTGCGAGCTTCCTCTAGTAGGGAACTTGTCGGAGAAGTTCCCAACTGGTCAGAAATAAGACGTCTTGCCAGTGAGGGTCTTGACAGGGGTCCTTGGTCCTCCTCGTCTTGAATCTTGGCCTTCACGTTGTCAATGGTGTCAGAGGACTCCACCTCAAGAGTGATTATCTCGCCGTCAAGGGGGGCCCTAATCTGGGCCCTCATCAGTAGCCCCCGAGCCTGAGAGGGAGTCAAGGACTCGCACACACGCTCAGATAAAAGGCATTTTGTCGATTCTTGCTCTTGATCTTCTCGGTGGGTGCGCGCGAGCGCATCCGCCGGATGTAGCCCCCGAGCCCATGAGTGAGTTGTAGACTCGCTTGTGGGGTTTTGAACTTCAGCAGCATTATCGTGTTTTTGGGTTGTTCTGTCGAGGTGGTCGTGGCGATCGTAGCCGTCGTGGGCGTCGTGGAGGTTGCGGGAGCCGTGGGAATCGTGGAAGTCATGGTCGGCGTGGCGGATGAGACAGTTTGAAAAGACGGAGTGGGGGCAGTTCGGGTACCTGGGCCCAGCGTGAATCGAGGCATCGCGCAGGCGGGTGCCGGTTATGCCGGGGCGCGTGCGCGTGGGTTGGCGTCTCTTCAGCGTGGCAGGCCCAGCATTCAAGGCCGCTGGCTGCGCCCCTTCCTTTTTAACCGCAGGCTGGCGGAGAGTTTGGGACTTTTACTCCCTTACCTTTTCCTCTACCCTTGTCGTCTGCCTCTTTCGCTCCTCATGCCTGCAGCGTTGCTAGTGCTTTTGCCGGAGTCGCACGCGAACGCTCGCCGCCGCCATGTTGAACTGGTCGCGCTCCAACGTGTCCCGCTCGACGCTGCACCACCTTGTCGTCACAGGGCAGCTTCCTCCACTCACTGACGCCGTGGAGTGGAAGGTGCCCGGGAAGGAGTCCGTGCCGCGCCCGCCCAAGGGGTACGTTGTCTCGTTCGTGGCCTTCCACGAGCGCGGCTTCTACGTTCCCGCCGGGCGGTTGATCCGGGCGGTTCTCTTCGAGTACGGGCTCCAGCTGCAGCACCACAACCCAAACAGCATCCAGCAGATGGCTGCGTTCGAGGTGCTGTGCGAGGGGTACCTGGGGATCAGTGCCCACTGGCACCTCTTCAGGTACTTCATGTTCGCGTGTTTGAAGGACGGCCCCATCGCGGCGACCATTGGCTGCGCCAATCTTCGGATGAAGCAGGGCCGGGGCAGCAAGTACATCCCCTCTTCGCTGACCAGCTCCAACAGCGGCTGGCACAAGGGGTGGTTCTACCTCAGGAACGACCCCGAGTTCGCGATGCCGGCGTTCACCGGGAACTCCATCGGGCAAGCGCCGAGGAGTTGGACTGATGGTCCTCCGAAAGCAGAGCAGGAGAGGATGTTCAAGGAACATTGGGCGGTGCTGGCCCGTCTTCGCGAGGCCAAGGTCGACCTGGCGGCTGTCATCAGCCAGTACCACGCCCGGGGGGTCGTCCCGCTCCAAAGGCGGCCGCTGCGCCTCTGCGAGATGACAGCCAGGAGGGCCCCTTGGGCGGGGACCGTCACTGCGCCCGAGCTGCCGTCGTCGACCGAGATCCAGCGGCGTGTGTCGCTGGCCATCGGGAGATCGACCTTCGAATGGTCGTCATTGCAGCTTCTTCCGATACTCCCCACGAGGGGACAGAAAAATTTGTAAGTGATTTCATCTTCCGACAAGTTTTCCGATTGGTTTGGTGTCTTCAATCGTTTTTTATCTTCTCGGAGGTCCTTGATGACCATTAACTCCCTCACTCCTTGTTCTTCTAGTTGAAGTGCTCCCACCTCGTGCCTGCGAAGGCGCCTCTCCCGGAGGAGGCGATCTTCAAGCGCAACCAAGCGGCCGTGGAAAGGCGAAGGGCCGAGCGCAAACGGCAGCACAAGGAGAAAGAGATTGCCAAGCGCAATCGAAACGACGACCGTATCAAGCACCGCAAGGCGGCGGAGCGCAACGTCTCCTCCAATGAAGACCCGTCGCCGTCGTGGAGCGGAGACGAGCCAAGCGCAGCGGTCGACTGGAGCGACATGTCCGGGTCGCCCTCGCCTTCGCCACGCCGGGCGGTGGAGGTGAGCTCATCGCGGCGGCCAGAGTTGGCTGCCCGTGAGAAGGGTGCGGGCTCGAGCTCGCAGTCGGGGGCCCGTCCCGCCCGAGAAGATCAGAGAGTGACCCGCTCTCAGGCGGCACCTGGCGGCCCGCGCGCCTCCGAGGGGCGGAAGGACCCTCCACGCCGGGATGACCCGCCCAAGCGGACGGCGGAGCACGAGCCTTCCCCCCGTCATCTCTACGACGGCTCCGACCGCCCGGACTCGGACTCCTTGAAGAGGCGTTCGTCGTCCAGGGCGAGGTCGGCCATGCCGGCGTCCGCACCGAGCGCGCCGCAGGGAGGGGACACGAGCGTCCCCCCACGGCGCCTCCAATCTTTGATAATCCGGGGTAGTGGGGCCCCGGCCGTGTAGGTTCCCCTCTCCGCCAGCGGGAGTTAGGGGCCGACCACCGACACGGCGGAGGTCGGGCGGACAGCCCCCGAGCCACCGAGGGACCAGAGCACCACCCTCGAGTCGGCGGGAAAGGACGGGCCAGCCCCCGTGCCGGCGGAGCGCCGGGAACCGGCTTCTGAGTCGGCTGGGACCAAGAGGGCAGCCCCCGAGCAGGGCTCATCGGACAGGCCGGTGAAGCAGGTCCGCGTCTGATCCAGCATGTAAGCTCTCGCTCCCTTCTTCTCTTTGTTTTTCCGTTCCACATCTTGCTCATCTCTTGATCTCGATTCGTTTCCGCTTCAGCCGTACCGACACTAGCGTGCTTAGCCTCGTGCCTCTGAAACGCGCGGCGCTGGGTGCGCATGGCCTGCAGCCCGAGTCCCGCCCGTCGCCCTCCTATGCCGAGCTGTTGGCGGAGCAGGATAGGAGCGGGTTGGTCAAGGCCACTGAGGTGGCAGAGCTAGTAGCGCCACCGCCGGCGCCGGGCACTGACAACTTGGGCGAGAGGCAAGCGGCTGCTGAGGCGGTCGTCATCCAGGCGGCGACAGAGCCACCGGTTGTAGCCACCACAGGGAGTGAGGATGTCGTGGCGGCGTCCTCCGAGCAGATCGTGCCCCTGCCACCACTAGTCGGGGGACATGAAGCCGAGGTGTCGGCATCGGCGAAAATTCCAGTGCCTGCGGCGTCGCAGGCGGGCGGGGTCGTAGCGGAGGCGTCGGCGGCCGACACCATGGCCGCCGGCCTCCTCAAAATCATTGACCTTGACGCTCCTGACCTACCGGGCAATGACAGGGATGTCTACGAAGCCGTGCTGGAGCGGATGCTGGGTGAGTCGGAGGAGTCGGGGGTCGAGGCCTCTGAGTCCGCCGCACCCGTGGCCGCGGCCTCGGCTGAGGCGGCGGAGCCAGCCAACGAGGAGCCCGCGCCTGATGCAACCGCGCCGGGACAGCTGGTGTCAGGCCCGACTGGAGTTGTTGGGGCTCCCGAGTCGACCCGCAGCCGGCGCGGTGTTGACCCCCGCCATGTCCTCGCCCTCGGCCGTGTTCGCGGATTTGACCGCAGCAAGAGCACCGGAGACGTCGTCTCTCCGGCTCGCCGCCCCTATCGACGAGGCGGCGCCCGCGGTGAGCCCGACCCTCCCGGCTCCGCAAGAACACGATGTCATCGGGAGCGCAGCGAGGGTCACCTCCCCGGAGATCCAAGAGGTCGGGGAGGGCTTTGGCGCGAGCCTGCTGCCGGAGCTTGAGGAGGGCGGCGCGCGGATCTCCGATCTCGTCCGCTCCACGTGGGCGGCCACTTACGAGGCGGGCGTGTCCGACGACGAGGACGAGGAGTCCGAGGCCTGCCGCAGCCTCGAGCGGGGTCTCGGGTGGGCGCGCCGCGCATTCAACGAGCTCATCCTTCCCGCGACGACGGTAAGTCCTTTCGAACTGGGAGTCTGGTCTTGTCTTCTTTGTTCTCGCGAATCTTATGATTGATGCCTTCTTGCCTGGAACAGACGCTTGCGAGGTGCGGCAAAAGGAAGGCGCGCACCATCGGTGAGCTTCAGGCGGAGAAGACCCAGCTGGAGATGCAGCTGGTGGTTGCTCGTATAGCTGCCGTCGGTGCGGTGGCGAATGAGGCGTCGTCGAGGGCCACGCTTGAGTCCGCCGCGAAGTCCGCGGAAGACCGCGCCACGGCCGCGGAAGGCTGCGCCGCGGCTACAGAGGTCGCAGTCGCCAGGGCGGCATCGGAGCGGGAGTCCCTTGAGGCAAGGCTGGCCCAAGCGGAGGCGAAGGTCGAAGAGTTGCGGGCCGCCGCGACGACTGCCAACGACGCCGTCGAGAAAGCCACAGGCGCCGCGGCCGCTGCCGATACCGCCGCCCAGAACGCCGCCCAGGCTGCCTCCCAGGAGAAAATGGAGCTCGAGGCGAAGGTGGCGGAGCTGGAGCAGGACTTGGTCACCACCGGAGCGGACCTTAGGTCGGTCAACCGACAATTCTCCGTGGTGACCAACAAGCTCCAGGAGGTCACGGACGAGGCGACTCAGCTTCGGGAGGACAACTCCAAGTAGTCGCAGGATGTGAACGGTAAGGCTTGATGCCTCCAGCTGCGAACTCCTCTCCTCATGTTCATTCTTGGTCGGTATTGACTCATCTTCTCGGGGTGTCAGGGCTGCGCGCATATCGCGTCGGGATGACCACGAAGCTCGCGGAGAAGATGCAGGAGGTCAACACCACCTTGCTCAAGCTCCTCGAGAAAGACGACTCAATCAAGCAGCTGTCGGTGCAGCTTGAGAGTAAGCCCTCTCCTCTGATTCTGATCTCGCTTTTCTCCTGAACTGGTCGTGCCTTGTTTGTTGACTTCGACTTGTCGACCCTTCTAGAGATCAAGACCGAGCTCAAGCAGTCCCGGATGGCTCGGGAGCAGGTCGTGGTTGAGCTGGAGCAGGCCAAGACCGCGCAGCGCGAGTCGGAGACGTCCCGCAGGGCGAGCATCTTGGATCATGCCAAGCTCGGGAGGGCTATTGGCAAGGTCATGTCAGAGCTCGGTGTTCCCGGCGGGCCGATGCTCGCCGAGAGGCTTCTGGAAGAGGTCAGACGCCTTCTGGAGGTGATCAAGGAGCGGGAGCTGTCGACCGCTCGAAGGGTGGTGCACCGGGTGCTTGCCATGTTCGACTCGCACTACCAAGGGCTGGACCGCACGGCGCTAAGCGGCGGCTGGGCCCCTGGTATCTTCGACGCGCACTGCGATCGACTTGAGGAAGACTGCGCCTCCTTTGCCCGCGACATGGCCGACACCGCCATGAAGGACCTGGACCTGCTGCCAAGAGACACACCAGAAGACCCAGAGAGCTCCAGGCCTTCGCTTTAGATGTATCATTTTTAGATGTAGGGATCTAAGAACAGTTCGTACGTGTGAACTCGTGAACAGTTTTATTTTATCGAGACTTGCTCAAAAAGTGTTACAGCTCGAGCGCTCTCGAGCGCCCGGGGTCGACCACAATAACGCGTAGTAGACCTTAGGAGCCTGAGATGACCAAGCTCTACTCTGGAGCCGCGGGGGCGTAGGAGTCGAGAAGCTCAGTTATCTCAAACTACTAAGGGGTGCCACACGTTCACAGCCCCTGAGCGCTTGGGAGAATTCAAGAAGTAACTTGCGAGATTTTGCCGTCAAAATCACTTTAGACCGGAGTCTGGGCGGTTGCTCGAGCGCTTTTGAAAAGAGGTCGCATGAAGACCTGAGGACTGTGCTCGCAAGTCTTCGCACCGTAGCCACGGAGGCGTAGGCGCTAGGAACGTTGAACGAGCAGCAACACCGTGCCCCACGCAAGCCATCATCCTTACTTCTCGCAAGGTCGAGCCTCCCGTCAAAAAACCTTTCGCCCATGCGATTGGTTACGACATAGATGTTGGATTTTGTTTCGAAAAATCGTAAAAACGGAAGGAGGGCATCGTGCCCTGGGTAGCCCCCGAGCAGGGAGCGTTCCGGCACAGATGCGGGGACGCTCACCGCTCGGCCTTTAGAAAAGTTGCGACATACGGAAACATGGCAACGAAGAAGTTTTTGAACTTATAGACATATGAACAAAGCATGCGACATTTATTCACTGATGTATAAGATTTAAACAGTTACTCAAGGGTAAAATGACCGCAGACGTTCGATGTTCCATGCGTTGGAGATGACCCGTCCGTCCTCGTATCGGATCTTGAATGTTCCAGGTCGGAGCACTTGGTGGACGATGAAAGGCCCCTCCCAAGGGGGCGAGAGCTTGTGTCGATCCTTGCTGCCTTGAACTCGTCAGAGGACCAGGTCCCACATTGCACTCGTGGTAGCGCCGCAGGGCTTGCAGATACTTGGCGGATCGTATGAGCACCACGTCACGCGCCTCATCGAGCTGGTCGATCGCGTCCTCGAGCGCGACTTGATTGCCTTCCTCAGTATAGGCTCATACTCGTGGACTGCCGTAGTCGATGTCCGTAGGTAGGACCGCTTCCGATCCGTGCACCATGAAGAAAGGCGTGAAGCCAGTCGCCCGAGAAGGCATGGTGCGCAGGCTACATAGAACGGACGGTAGCTCGGCTACCCATCTTGCTCGGAATTTCTCGAGGCGCTTGAAGATGCGAGGTTTTAGCCCTTGTAGGATCATGTCGTTCGCCCTCTCGACTTGCCCGTTCGTCTTCGGGTGCGCCACGGCTGACCAGTCCACGCGAATGTTGTTGTCGTCGCAGAAGTTGAGGAATTTCTTCCCCGTGAACTGGGTGCCGTTGTCGGTGATGATCGTGTTGGGTATGCCGAAGCGATAGATGATGTCGGTGAAGAATGCTACGGCCTCCTCGGAGCGGACGTTCACGATGGGTCGGGCTTCGATCCACTTGGAGAACTTGTCGACCGCTACGAGGAGATGCGTGAAGCCCCCGGGCACTTGTCGGAGCGGCCCCACCATGTCGAGGTGCCACACAGCAAAAGGCCATGTGATGGGGATGGTTTGAAGTGCTTGCGCCGGGAGATGAGTTTGTCGGGTGTAGAACTGACACCCCTCGCAACGACGCACGATGTCCTTGGAGTCCGCCACCGCTGTGGGCCAGTAGAACCCTTGTCGGAAAGCTTTCCCGACAAGAGTCCTCGGACCGGCGTGATGTCCGCACGTGCCGGCGTGGATCTCGTGAAGTAGCTCCTTGCCTTGGTCTCCGAGGATACACCGCATGAGTATGCCTACTGCACCCCGCTTGTAGAGCTCGCCCTCGATAAGGACGGACGCTTTAGCTCGTCGCGCGATGCGGCGTGCCTCCGTCTGGTCAGAGGGCAGCTTCCCCTCTACAAGCCACTCGAGGATGGGGAAACGCCAATCTGGGTCCTCAAGGTTCAGCTCGGGCGGCTGATCGATCTCCATGACTTCCGGTCCTTCAGGTTCTGGTGGCTTTTCTCCTTCGATGCGCACGGAGGGCGTGTGCTGATCGCTCGCGAAAACCCCATGTGGTACTGGCTTGCGACTTGATGCGGTCTTGGTGAGGACGTCGATAACTTTGTTGTAGTCGCGCAGCACATGATGAAGCTCAAGCCCATGGAACTTGCCTTCCAGCTCACGCACAGCCTGGCAATATGCCGCCATCTTTGGGTCAACACAGTTTTTCTCTTTCATGACTTGGTCCACGACAAGTTTCGAGTCTCCCCTAATCTCGAGACGACGGATTCCGAGCTCGACCGCTATTTGGAGGCCGTTGATGAGCGCTTCGTACTCGGCGACGTTGTTGGAGGTCGGGAAATGTAGTCAGACCATGTGCTCCATGCACACGCCTAGAGGCGAGATGAAGACAAGGCCTACACCCGCTCCTTCCTTCATGACCGAACCGTCGAAGTACATCGTCCATGTCTCGTGCTCGATGGGTGCCGGTGGAGTTTGGATCTCCGTCCACTCAGCAACAAAGTCTGCCAGCACTTGGGAATTGATGGCACTGCGGGGTGCATACGAGATTTTCTGCCCCATCAGCTCGAGTGCCCACTTGGCTATCCTTCCTTCGGCCTCGGAGTTCTGGATAATTTCTCCAAGCGGGTACTTGGACACCACCGTGATGGGGTGTGCATCGAAGTAGTGGCGGAGCTTGCGCTTGGTCATCAAGACAGCATACACGTGTTTTTGCATTTGCAAGTAGCAAGTCTTGGAGTCGGATAATACCTCGCTCACGAAGTATACTGGGCGCTGCACCTTGAGCGACCTTCCGGGTTCTTCTCGCTTGACCACCAGCGCAGCACTGACCACCTGGGTTGTCGCGGCGATGTACAGGAGCATTGGTTCTTCAGGCCCCGGAGCCGTGAGGATCGGTGGACTCCTCAGCATGTTCTTGAGGGAGTCGAGCGATTCCTGGGCCTCGTGAGTCCACGCGAAGTGGTCGGACTTTTTCATCAAGCGGTACAACGGCAGGCTACGCTCTCCGAGTCGTGCTATGAAAAGGCTCAAAGCTGTGAGGCAGCCCGTGACACGCTGTACGCCCTTCAAGTTTTGGATCGGCCCCATGTCCGTGATGACCGAGATCTTCTCGGGGTTAGCTTCAATGCCGCGTTCCGACACGACAAAGCCGAGGAGCATGCCCCTCGGAACCCCGAAAACGCACTTCTCGGGGTTAAGCTTCACCCCATGCTCCCTTAACTTCGCGAACACCTCCGTGAGGTTCGGGACTAGATCGCCGGTCTTTTTCGACTTGACCACGATATCGTCGACGTATGCCTCGATGATGCGTCCTATGAGTTCTCCGAAGACGCGTTGCATGCATCTTTGGAACGTAGCGCCCGCGTTTTTGAGCCCGAAGGGCATCGTCTTGTAGCACTAAGCGTCGAACGAAGTGATGAATGAGGTTGCGAGTTGGTCCGCTATGCACATTGCTATCTGGTGGTACCCGGAGTACGCATCGAGAAAACAGAGGGTTTCGCACCCAGCTGTCGAATCGACTACCTGATCTATGTGAGGCAAAGGAAATGGATCCTTGGGACATGCCTTGTTAAGGCCCGTGTAGTCAACACACATCCTCCATTTCTTATTCTTCTTCTTTACAAGTACAGGGTTAGCAAGCCACTCGGGGTGGAATACTTCTCGGATGAACCCTGAACTAAGGAGCTTCTTGATCTCCTCGCCAATCGCCTTGCACTTCTCGTCGTTGAAGCGGTGGAGGCGTTGCTTCACCGGTTTCGATCCCGGCTTGATGTTCGGTTTGTGCTCGGCAACCTCTCTCGGGATTCCCTTCATGTCGGAGGGTTTCCACGCGAACACGTCGAGGTTCGCTTTGAGGAAGTCGACGAGCGCGCTTTCCTATTTAGGATCGAGCGCCGTCCCGATACAGAGCGTACGGCCGTCGTCGGAGACAGCCGCATCCTTGATGTCCTTGGCGGGCTCAAAAGAGCAGGCCGCTCGCTTGGACGACTCGGGGATATCCTGGTCCTCGGAGGGAGGCTCGGCGCAGAGCCTCTCGGACCGGATCCGTGCCTCCGCAAATTGGAAGCACTCAGTGTCGCACTCGAATGCGTGCTGGTACGTGGTCCCTACTGTGATGATCCCCTTCGGACTGGGAATCTTCAGCTTCAGGTACGTATAGTTGGGCACGGCCATGAACTTCGCGTAAGCTGGTCCCCGAGAACCCCACCACTTCGAAGGTGAGGGTTTCTGTGCGAAAATTTTGCAGGTCCCCGAACGTGACGGGCAGATCGATCTGCCCTATCGGGAGAGCCTCCATTCCAGGGACGACCCCGTGGAACGGTGCGGTCGACGGCCGCAGCTTGGATCGAGAGATGCCCATGTCGTCAAGCGTTGACGCATAGAGTACGTTGATGCCACTTCCCCCGTCCATTAGGACCTTGTGGATCCGCTTGGACCTGAACAGGGGAGCCACCACTAGTGGGTAGGCTCCCGGCTGTGGTACGCAGTCGGGGTGGTCCTTGCGGTCGAAGGTTATCGGAACCTCCGACCACTTTAGGTAGGACGACATCGAGGAGTCGGCGTTGAGGACATCACGCCGGATCAGCTTCTCTCGACGCCTTGAAGGTCGCACCGGGGACCCGCCGAAGATCATGTGGACTGTGCCGTCCTCGCCTGGGTACCGAGCCTCCGCGTCGTCGTCGTCATTGTCGGGAGGCGGCGCGGCCTTCTTCGGTGGGTCCGCCGTCCTTGGCTTCAAGGTTCCGTTGATGTAGTTCTTGATCAAACGGCAGTCCTTGAGTGCGTGCTTCACAGGGACCTCGTGGTGGGGGCACGGTGCATCCAGGAGCTTCTCGAAATGGTCCTTCGGAAGACCGGCCTTGGCCGAGTTGCCCTTGGGGCGCGACGCCTTGTGCTCGACCGCCGCGACCAAGTTGTCGTCGCGACGGCGCTTGTCGTTCTTCTTCTTCTTCTTGAAACGCGAGGACGTCCCCTCGCCATGGTCCACGACTTGTTTCCCCTTTCCCTGGGGAGTGTTGAGGGTCGCCGCCACCGCCTCCTCGCCGTCCGCGTGGTTGCTCGCGATGTCGAGGAGCTCCCGAGTGGTTCGGGGCGTGCGGCGCCCGAGTCGATGGATGAGGGAGGTGCAGGTCGTGCCGTTCTGGAACGCCGAGATGGCGTCGTTGTCCGTTGCGCCGGGAAGCTCGGTGCAGCGCTTGGAGAAGCGCCGGATGTACTCGCGCAGGCTCTCCCCCGGCTGCTGCTTGCAGTTGCGCAGCTCCCACTGCTTGCCGGGGCGGGTGTACGTGCCCTGGAAGTTGCCGACAAAGACCCGGCGTAGGTCGGTCCAGTCGTTGATCTTGTCGCGGGGCAAGTGCTCGAGCCACGTCCGCGCGGAGTCGCCGAGGTAGAGCGGTAGGTTCTTGATGATGAAGAGGTCGTCTGTCGCTCCACCTGCGTGGCACGCGAGCCGGTAGTCCTCCAGCCACACGTTGGGGTTGGTGTCCCCGTCGTACCTGGGGACGTTGGTCGGAGCTCGGAAGCGCAAGGGGAACCTCGCATCCCGCACGCCCTGGCCGAAAGCTCGCGGGCCCCTCTGGTTCGCCGACCAGCTGCGGTCACGGTCGTCGTCGCTGTCGTAGCGCCGTCCGCGTCCCCGGTCGTGGTGGTGGCGCGAGCGGTGCTCGTCGCGGCGATCGCGGTTGTCGCCATCGCGGTGGTTGTCGACGCTCGCAGCCCGTCGGCGAGCTTCGATGGTGTCCCGGGCGTCGCGGTTGGGCCCAAGACGACTCTTGACTGCCGACGCTACTGCCCCGGCCCCATCTTCACGGTCCTGATGCCGGGAGGGGAGCGAGTTTGGGTGATGCGCGGAGGGCGCCGCCCCTCGGTCTCGCGCCGACCGCTGGCGTGAGGCAGAACTCTCCGCCTGCTGTGCCGCCGCCGCTTCAAGTAGCGCCTTGAGCTGTTGGCGCACTCGTCTCTCCTCGGAGGTCGCTACCTCCGGGCAGCCGCGCAGCAGCATGGCCGCAGCGGCTACGTTCTGCGACGCCCTCCTAAAGAGCGGCGAGGCGTCATCGTCGGCGTTGGCATCGATGTTCGCGCCCTCATTGGCGCGTCGGTCATTGTCGCGTGCACGTCCTCGAGCCAGCGGCGTCGGGGCGCGGGCTCGGGATTGCTCGGTGGCAGGATGACGTTCCTGCCGCTCGCCGTTTCCCTCACGGCGTTGCTCCTGCACCGGGACCTGCTGCGGGGCCGGTGGCGGGTTACGGGGCCCGTCGTCCTCCTCGAGCTCCTGGTGGAGGTTGGCCAGCTCCTCGTCAAGCTGGCGCCTGGCCTCGGCGAGCTCGTCGAGGCGCGCCCTGCGTTGGGTGTCGGTGGCGCGGCGGCGCGGTGCCGGCTCCGGGTCGGTGGAGCTGCTCGAGGCCGATGCCACGCAGACGAAACACTCGCGCGCGGGGTCGCGCGCGCGTGTCGATGGTGCCCTCCGAGCTGTCGCGGAGCCGGAGGTAGTGCGGGATGCTCGCAGCGCGTCCACGTAGGTCGTCACCGGGTCGTCCGGGAGGCCTGGCTGTCCACCGGGGTACATTGCGGTGTACCGCTCCATGAACTCCCCCCAGGCGAGCGGCTCGGCTCGGCTGGCCTGGAAGGCGAGGTCGGTGAGGTAGTAGGTGGCGAGCCTAAAACGCTCTTGTGTCGGGTTAGACCCCAACATGGCCATGATCGTCTCGTCCGAGAAGCCTCAGACGAACGCCGCGCGTCCCGCCGCCCCCGTCTGGACGTTGGAACGGGCTGGTCGGGCGAAGGTGCGCCCAACGACGGGCTCCGCTGGCCTGGTGTAGACGAAGCCGAGGGAGCCGAAACACATTGTGGTCCCAGGGGTTAGCGAAACCCTGCGGCCCTCCATCCGAGTCATTGGTGAAGTTCGTCGAGACACACGATGTGCCCCTACCTGGCGCGCCAACTGTCAGGGTTCTCTACCTCCGGACAGTAAATTTGTATCGATCGTGCGTCGGACCCGGATGGTTAGCGCAGGAGACAACGGGATTTATACTGGTTCGGGCCTCCGAGGAGTAATACCCTACATCCAGTTTCGAACTACCGTGTTCCCGTGCTAGGGTTGTTTGTAGTAGGGGTTACAAACTGGTCGGGAGAGGGTGTCGAGCCCAAGTCCCTTAATATGAGTGTTCGGTTCATCAGCCTTTGTGACGGTTGCCCTCCTCTCCCTTTTATAGACGCAAGGGGGAGGGGTAAAAAGGGAAATAAAGGAAATGTTACAGTGCTGGCCGCTGGGATGTCCTCTCGTGTGTCGCTGTTCGTCACGGCGCATTGAAGTGGAGTCACGCTATGTTGTCGTTGAGGCCGCCGCGTGGCCGGGCGGAGTTGTTCACTTTGGGACGCCTGGCGCTCCCTCCGAGTAGTTTGGTGCTGACTCAACCCGTCTGAGTACGGGATGAGCTCGCCACGTTAAGGCCTAACCGTAGGTCGTAGTGGAGGAGTTCGCGTGTCGGTGCGGCGCCACGTTGCGTGGACCGCGTCTTGGTCGGGGACGGAGAGTGCTCGTGCGAACGAGCTGGTTGTCGGAGGCGAGAACTCCTCGTGCGAGGCGGAGACTTGTCGTGCGAGCTTCCTCTAGTAGGGAACTTGTCGGAGAAGTTCTCAACTTGTCGGAAATAAGACGTCTTGCCAGTGAGGGTCTTGACAGGGGTCCTTGGTCCTCCTTGTCTTGAATCTTGGCCTTCACGTTATCAATGGTGTCAGAGGACTCCACCTCAAGAGTGATTATCTCACCGTCAAAGAGGGTCCTAATCTGAGCTCTGGTCAGGATGCCTCTCTCATTTTGCATTACGTTGTTGGACTTAGTCTTAAGTGTGAATGCGCCAGCCTCACATGTGTAGACCCTAACGCTGTAACTAGGCTTGAAAACGATCGGGAACGGTCGGGAAAACACCTTAACCATTACTGTAACTGTATTTTTTAGCCGGGAACGGGAAAGCCGGGCGGGAAAACGAAACCGATATTACGGGATATCGGGAACGGAACCATTCGATCGGGAACATGTCGATTACGGTCGGAAACCGATAAATATAAACGGGAACATCAACACATGTTACCACTTAAAAATTTTAGTTCGCTGTAACGGTTACCACTATGCATACATCACACGTCAACTAATACACAAACGATAGCTCAGGCAGGTCACAGGCTCACAGATATTAGACAACATAGATGCACTGTTGCACATGCATATCACACACACACAGCACAATCTGCTTACGACCATACTTCCAGACTGCAGTGACCACAGAACAACCATTACCAACAGTTTAGGCAGCACTCAAGTTCATCACAATGCACAAGTTCGAATTAAAAAACATGCCACATGGGCATCACAGCGGCGGCAGCAGCAGCAGCCAAGTAGCCCAGTCGGTGGCGGATCATGTCCTAGACTCACGAAAAAACATGCCTTCGAAGACTCACGGATCCCGGATCCGTGAGAGGCGGAGTCGCAGAGATTGCAACGCGGTCGGCGAAGGGGCCTGCGCTCGTGCGCGCGCTGGCGAGCAGCCACTTGCGGACCTGCTCGCGTGCTCGGTGCGGCCAGCGTTGGGAGAAGGGAAAGGAGCTTCGGTGGCTGGTGGCGGGATGACCAGAGGAGGAGAAGAGACTGAGAGATTGAGAGGGCGGCGACTAGGGTTGGGACTGCGGGGGGCGGCGGGCGGCGGCGGGCGGCGGATAGGGTTGGATGTTTAGGGGCGCCGACCGCTGTGGGGTTTTGTTCGCGACTCGCTGGTGTGCGGGGTGGGAATTTGGGCTGGGCCTGATTGCCTGTGGGCTGAAATGGGATAAGTCGACCCAGTTATACGGGAAATCCCGCGGGAATTTTCCCGGCTAAAAACAGGAACCGACGATTCGGTCGGGAAAACACTCCAACCGAATTCGGTCCTGTTCCCGCCGATTTTTCCCGGTTTTTTCCCGGTTTCCTGTTTTTCCCGTCAAAGCGGTTCACGGTCGGTTTACACGGTTTGCGGTGCCGGTCGGGACGGGATTTTCCCGTCCTGTTTTCAACCCTAGCTGTAACGCAACCGCGTCCAACATTTGCACTCGGTTGGTCGCCTGTCCTGTCCACCACGGCGGCGAGCACACCGTTCCCACTCCGCATAAAATCCACCGAGCCGGCCCCACACCAAACGCCCGCCCCCACCCACGCACGCCGGCCCGTTCGATCCAATTCGTCGGCCCGGACCGGCCCGCAGCCGCCCAGCCGAACTCCCCACCCCCAACGCCCTCCGCCCGCCTTTGGCGTCCGCCGCCGCGCCGCCGGGCTTAATGAGCCTCTGCTCCAAGCTCTTCGCGCTGCTTCGCAAGTCCCGCGCGCTCGCCACCAGCGCCACCGTCGCCGCTACGGCCTCCGCGACCGCGACCACGGCCAACGGGATGGAGGAGGCGGTGGCCGCGGCGGGCCCGCTGCGCACGCGCGTCTGCATCATTGGCAGCGGCCCCGCCGCGCACACGGCGGCTGTCTACGCCGCGCGCGCAGAGCTCAAGCCCGTGCTCTTCGAGGGCTGGCTCGCCAACGACATCGCCGCGGGGGGCCAGCTCACCACCACCACCGACGTCGAGAACTTCCCGGGGTTTCCCGAGGGCATCCTCGGTGCCGAGCTCATGGACCGTTGCCGCGCGCAGTCCGCCAGGTTCGGGACCAAGATCCTCAGCGAGACCGTCACCTCCGTCGATTTCTCCGCCCGCCCCTTCCGCGTCGCCTCCGACGACACCGTCGTGCATGCCGACTCCGTCGTCGTGGCAACCGGCGCCGTCGCGCGCAGGCTGCACTTCGCCGGCTCCGACGCGTTCTGGAACAGGGGCATCTCCGCCTGCGCCGTCTGCGACGGGGCCGCGCCCATCTTCCGGAACAAGCCCATCGCCGTCGTCGGCGGCGGGGATTCCGCCATGGAGGAGGCCAACTTCCTCACCAAGTACGGCTCGCAAGTCTACATCATCCACCGCCGCAACGCCTTCCGCGCGTCCAAGATCATGCAGGCCCGCGCGCTCTCCAACCCCAAGATCCAGGTCGTCTGGGACTCCGAGGTCGTCGAGGCCTATGGCGGCGCGGAAGGGGGCCCGTTGGCCGGCGTCAAGGTCAAGAACGTCGTCAGCGGCGAGGTTTCCAATCTCCAGGTGGCCGGGCTCTTCTTCGCCATCGGGCACGAGCCGGCGACCAAGTTTCTTGGAGGGCAGCTCGAGCTCGACTCCGATGGATATGTGGTGACCAAGCCCGGCTCCACGCACACCAGTGTTAAGGGGGTCTTCGCCGCCGGGGACGTCCAGGACAAGAAGTACCGCCAGGCCATTACTGCTGCTGGATCAGGTATAATGTCTTGAACCTTCACTGTAGTTTTAGTGCTGCTGTTTTCATAATCAATGAGGCCAATATGATTTGCACAATTGTTAGTGATGAAATCACAGTTTCTTTTGGCTGCATCCAAGTTATGCTATGAAATGGCATTTGTGAATCGAAAATTGGACCACGCCTGGTGCCAGTTTGTGGTACGCTAACAACATTGCTTGTTTGCCATTGAAATAAATCATAGTAAAATACATCTCTGGATAAGAAAATGTTTAATTTAGTAATACCTGACCCTCATCTCTAGGAATATATAAATGGCTGACGTAACAAATATGTTATACGATAATTGTACTGTTTACACAGATGATATCTTCAGCTGTGTCAATTTTCAAATAATTTCACAAGTACAATAGCATCAATTGATTCCAGGCGAGCGGTTTATGTTCACAATGTACCTTTGGATATGAAGTGTTATTTGCTAAGATAGTATTTGTGGAGGATTAAGCAGTGATGCTTGATAAGTTCGGGGATTCTGAAGCCTTGCATGGTGGATTCCTATATTAGATTCTTTGCCTAGCAATCTTATGCCCTTTTCGTAAAGATCAGGAAATGGTGGTATATTTATGCAACATTATGTTAGTAACTAGTTTGGATGACAAGACTCCCCACCTTTAGAAGCTTTCCACTAGTTCTCTCTTAAGAGGCTTGAGGCTTCCACATTATTTTGCTCAAAGCGTACATTTATAAATGTTTCAAGTATTCAAAGTATGTTCTTGCTCATTCCAGTATTGAGGTTCCTTCTCTATGATATTTGAAAATACCCAAGATTTGAGGAATAACTGAATTTCTTATTATACTGTGGTACTTCCTCTGTTCCAAATTGTAGGTCGTTTTGGCATTTCAAGATTCACATTTTTTGTTATGTGTCTAAATATATACTTGTCTAGATACATAATAACAACTATGAATGTAGATTTGCCAAAACGACCTACAATTTGGAATGGAGTATTTTTAGTATCGCCTTGCCAAATAGTTTGCTAAATGATTATCTTGCATTTAAAATTTAAGAAGAGTTAATTCAGTCACATATAATTGAATGTTTTAATTATTGTTTATAACTTCATATAAGTGATCTATCTGGGCAATTAGGTCAGACAAACTCACAGACCTAGTGCCAATGGCAATTATTACTATGCCGGGAGCAGCATAACTTCGGCAAAGCTGCAGGGAGCTACAGTTGGATTGATATGGTTTCTTTTGTTCTGAGATATTGTGTTCTCTATTTCGTTTTTTTTATTTGTTAATCGAGCCAGAACTAATTTGTATCAACATGGTTTTTAAAACGAAAAATCCTTGTTAAGATGCAATTCATATTTAAGCTACGTGAAAGTTCAAGGAGCTGGAATGCTGGATGCTTTGTTTCACTGTTATGCATTTCTGAAACAGTTCAGTTTAAAAAAGTTGGCAGCTCCATGTTGATAACGTTCATTAGACATTAGCTTATTACAGAAACATTTTCTGAACAATTTTCTAATACTGTTGCGCTTGGATGGTGCAGGTTGCATGGCGGCTTTGGATGCAGAGCACTACCTGCAGGAGGTTGGAGCACAGGAAGGGAAGACCGATTGACTATATCTGGGCCAAGCAGCTTGCAGCCCTACGAAAACGTCTCTGTTGGTACCAAAACCTGCTCTCTGATGTGATATGGTATAAGCGGTAGACTATTATTGCTCTTAGGCCGCCAATTGTGATACTCAGGAAATTGATTCATGAGCTTGCCCAAGCTTCTATTGATTATTTCAAATCGTTTACTAGTCGTTAATTATACTTTACAAATTTGTGCTTCTGAGGGTGAGGACCCACCGGTGTTGCTGATGTTGTCAATATTAAGCTTTAAGATTAGCAAATGAGTTTAGAAGACAGATTCTTCTAGCCATGGTCAGGAGCCACTGGGTGCTTTGTTTTCCTGTTTTTGTGATGATGTACTGCCATTTGATGCCAGGGTTGATATATTGCGATCCATGGGCTATTTTTAGCCACCCTCTTTTCAGCCCAATTAGATCCAAAAGATGCAATTTTTTTTATATTTTTTCGACGATTTTCCGAAAATAAATAGCCGTTTCAAATTTTATCAAA
The DNA here is from genome assembly GCA_036936925.1 of Cenchrus fungigraminus. NCBI lineage: Eukaryota > Viridiplantae > Streptophyta > Magnoliopsida > Poales > Poaceae > Cenchrus > Cenchrus fungigraminus. Next base: position 67,951,052 of record CM072770.1, read on the forward strand.
AGTAGCCTCGAACCGCCGTTTGATCTGGCAGCAGGAACCTGCCGCCGTTTCACACGGCAGCAGGTCCTGTAACCGCCATTTGAAACGGCGGTAGTGACGTGGCCCTAGAGCGCGTGAACCAGCCGCTAGGTGATTGGGTGGTTGGAGCAGCCGCCAACGGAAAGGGCGGTTGACCGACTAACCGCCGTTTAACAGGGCGGTAGGTCCTACTGCCATTTCCTCTAGCGGCAGCTCAGGCCTACCGCCGTTACAAATGGCGGTAGGTATCCCCCCTCCTATAAAAGCAGCTGCACCCCGGGGTGGAGCTCCCAGCAGCGCATCAGTCGACGGAAGAGAAGGAGCATCCGGTAGAGAAGGAGGTGACCACATCGAAGATCTTCCGTTCCACTGGTAATATTTCTAGAACTTCTGAAAATATATTAGAAATTTAGAAAATAGTTTAGAAATACTAGAAATAGAGTAGATATTTAGAAAATCGTTTAGAAATACTAGAATTAGCGTAGAAATTTAGAAAATAGTTTAGAAATACTAGAATTAGCGTAGAGATTTAGAAAATAGTTTAGAAATTCAGAAAATAGTTTAGAAATAGTAGAATTAGCGTAGAAATTCAGAAAATAGCGTAGAAATTCAGAAAATAGTTTAGAAATTCAATAATTAGCATAGAAATTCTGAAGTTTAGAAATTCAGAAAATAGTTTAGAAATTCTATAATTAGCGTAGATATTCAGGAAATAGTACTATTAGTAGTTAATTTAGAAACACCTTATTGCTGACAACTACTTTAATTACTTGCATAGTAATATTAGTAGTTAATCTAAGTCATTTGTACACTATATGATATCAGGGATGTCACAAACAGTCCGGGTTCAATTATTTTATGGATCTGGGGAAATTAGATATGGTCCCGAAGGAGTTGATTTGTCACTGTTTAAAACAGTGGTGAGAGATCTTACAAGAGCCGAAGAAAGACCTTGGGGGGTCATAACCAACTGGCTGTACAAGGCATTCAGGAAAGATGAAGAGCAATGGAAACTGTCGGTGATGATTGTGTTCAACAGAAGTGAACCAGTGTTTTGGGAGCTTATGCAGTTAGAAGGTACTGAAAATTAGAGGCGTTATTTCAGGAGTGCATGCACAATTGGTGCTCCGGTGGTTTTGCTTGTCCAGTTTGTACCAAATGTACAACTGAATGAGGAAGCAGAGGGTCAAGGCTAGAGTAGCCATCATGGGGGAGAGGGGGAAGATGGTGGAGAGGAGGAAGAGGGTCGAGAGGAGGAAGAGGGTGGGGAGGAAGATGGTGGTGCAGAGGAAGAACAAGAGGGGGATGAAGCAATTGGTGTGGTTGATGGGGGAGAAGAAGACCCTGAAGTAATGAGGCAGTTCAATGCAGAGATCGATGACTATGAACGTGCATTGGAAGATGACTCCTCAGATGATGAGGATGAATCCATTATGCCAAGTGACTGGGAGAGCTATGATTTCTCACAGCTTACTGTAAATCCTGGTGTGAATGTGGCTTGGGAGTACCGGGAGAATGAGCTGTCCGAAGGAGCTCTGTATGCAAATTCAGGAGAGTTTAAGGATGCAGTGAAGAGGTGGTCCACCTTGACCTTGAATAGGGAGTTTAGGGTATTGAAGAGTTCTCCAGCAGTGTATGATGTTCGTTGTGTGAAGCCCGACTGTCCATTTAGAGTGCATGCTTACAAGGGCAAGTGGAAAGATTACTGGAAGATCAGTATAGTTGTGGATCACATATGTGCACTTGACCAGTTAGATGCAAGTCACCAGAATTTGACTGCCGGATTTGTTGCTAACCATATGTACTCCCAGATTGTGGAGAATCCAGCTTATGAGCCCAAGTCCATTATCTGTGCCATTGAGGAGAAATTTAGGTACATGATGCGCTATGGCAAAGCATATAGGGCGAAGAAGAAGGTTATGGAGATGAGGTGGGGTACTTACGAAGCATCCTACAACAATTTACCAGCCTTGTTGAACACATTAGCTGTGTTAAATCCTTGCACCTACTATGACATCAAGACATATCCTTTGGTAGCTAGGTCAGGCAAGCTTGTTCTTCAGCGGTCATTCTTAGCATTGGGGCCCTGCATTGAGGCATTCAGACATTGTAGACCCGTCATTTGCATAGATGGCACATTCTTGACAGGGTAATACAAGGGTACAATCTTGACAGCGGTGGCAGCAGACGGCAACAATCAGTTGTTGCCATTGGCTATTGCATTTGCGGAGGGAGAGAATGGTGATAGTTGGTATTGGTTTCTGTAGAGGCTGAAGCAGATGGTGGTGAAGGAGGTGCCAAACGTGTGTGTCATACACGATAGGCACAAAAGAATTTTGCAGGCGATGAATGACATCAAAGAGGGTAGCGAAGAAAGAAACAGAGCAGCCCAGTGGCCCGATGTTCATAGTAGATGGTGCATTAGGCATATGGGAGCAAACTTCCACAGCCAATTCAAGAACAAGCAACTGACTGAACTGTTCAAACGGTTATGCTCGCAGAATCAGGAGAGGAAGTTCAATGAGATATGGAAAAAACTAGATGAACTCACAAAGAAAGCATCAGAAGAAATAGCAAAGAAACCAGTCAATCCTGAACCGGGGCAAGTGCCAATTTCTCTTGAGGACGTTGGGTTAGATGCTCCTAATGTCAGAAGGAGAAGGGGACGTGCAGTGAAGACCTTCAGCCAGTGGATTGAGAACGAGCCGAAGGAGAAACGGTGTCTCTTGCACGACACAGGAGGTGTACAGTTTGGGATCAAGACCACTAATTTTGCTGAGGTATACAACGCAGTCTTGTGTGGGGCCAGGTGTTATCCTTTAGTTGGCATCATTGAGTTCTTCCTGTACCGCACAATGAAGTACTTTTATGAGCGTGCAAATGCAGCACACGCAGTTATGGCTGATAGTCAGAAGTTGTACTCCACAACAATGACTGAGTACTTGGACAAAAAACAAAAGAAGGCTCTGAGTCACCGAGCAGAGCCTGAGCCTATACACCGTGCAAGTGGCTCTGAAACTAGCTGGAAGTATCTGGTCGAGTGCAAAGCCAACACGACGTGCTCATGCTCCTGCCACAAACCACAGCTACTACACAAGCCTTGCAGTCATGTGCTCGCTACATGTTTTAGAACTAGAGGTTGGCACTGGGGTCGGTACGTGTCTAGGTACTACTTGAAGCAAACCATCATGGACACTTGGAACCACACTCTGGAGGGTCATCTCTTCATCAGTTCGTTCATTGAAGATCCCAAAGGAAATGCAACATACATACCTGATCAAAATCCTGAATTGTGCCAAGGCGTTGGTCGACGGAAGAAGAAGAGGATCAGGAACAACATGAATGAAGCTAAAGCTGGTCGTTCAGTGGCGCTCTGTTCAAAGTGCAACAACCCAGGACACACCTACAAGAAATGCACTGCAACAATGTACGCTTGCAATGCACCTAGTTCGTCAAACGGGGATGATGTTGCCCAACCTTCGGCTAGTGGAAGTGCACCTTCGGGACGTGGATGTGGACGTCGTAGCCGCCGTAATGAAGGAATGCATTGAGTTTAGTTGTCCTATTTCTGAGTTGTTTGTAATAATGTCTTATTTGCCGTAGTCGGACGTGTTGTAATAATTGAACAAGTATTTCCTTAGATTATGTTCTGTAACAACTTATTCATGCTATCGTATTTATTTGTCATGTTGAATTTATGTAATAGTAATTAGAGATGGCGTCAGCTGCTGCCAGAGGTGGTGAGGATGGCAATGGTGGTGGTAATTGTGATTCCTCACATCACAGGGGAAAACCACGTTCGAAACACCACCTGATCCGAAGAAAATGAGCACGTTGGAAAGAGGCATGCTTCGTCATTTGTAAGGAATAACTGCAGATGCCATTGCAAGAGGAGATGAACCTCCATGGAATGGTATTAATGCTCCAAAGGATATGCATCATTATTTGCAACGGAAAACTGCTGATGCCATTGCAAGAGGAGAAGAACCTCCTTATGGTGGTCTTTATGCTCCGGGTGGTCTTTATGCTCCACCAGCAGACCCATGTGTTGCTAATCCACCAACTACAAACCTACCAAGGAAGCTAAACCTTCGTCGTCCCGTCGCAGGAAGGGCTGAAGTCTGTCATGTTGTGCGATGTTGTAGTGTTTCATCCTGCAGTGGTGTATTATCTGAAATACTATTTCATTTGAATCATGGTGTTGTAATAATAGTGTAATTGTTCTGTACGAACTGGATCCTATTTTAATTGTGTTGTAACAATTGAACCAGTATTCCTTAATTTCTTCTGATATTTTTTTACTGCATTTTTATAATTTCGTTGAAATATTTGGATTTCCTCATGTGCTAACATCCAAATAATAACTTGTTTTGCAGGTTCGGAATGGCTGCCTCAGGTCCTGAGTTGGACTTGGAGTTGCTCACTACGAGTAAAGAGGTGGTTGCGGTGCCTAAGGGGATCCACACTCCTATGTGCTACTGCGGTGACAATTGCAAGGTTGTCAAGTGCAAGGCTCTCGGGTACGCTTACGGGATGCGGTTCTTCATGTGCTCCAACTATGCGCACGACCCGATCAAGCCATTGAACCGACCCAAAGTAAGAATTTCGTGCAATTCTCGATTATTCATTTTTCAATTTTTTTTAATTTTTTACTAACATGTTTTTGCAAAAAGAGTCCACCTCCTCTTTGTGATTTCATGCAGTGGCTCGATACCGAGTAGTCTGACGACGACAAGAAGTACGTCGAGTCAACGGTCCGTGATGCAAGAGAGAGGTGGTTCCGCATGATTGAGGCGGAAAAACAAGAGGAAAAACGCAAACAACAACAGGAGGAAATTCGCGTTCGCCAGCAGATGAGAGAGCGTGAAGAGGCCCAGGCCCGCGAAGCAGATAGAGAGAGGAAGAGGGAGAGGGCTCGACGGGCCAAGGAAGCTGGACCCGATGCCATTAGGAAGGGGAAATACCCTCGTTGTACTCAGTAGACCTAGAGTAGTAGCAGCGTAGTCGGATTGTATGAATTGTAAACCACGAATTGATCTAGAGATTTTTGTAGTAGGAAAAGATTTTAAGTACCTTGAGAGGAGCTTCTCTGTGAACACGAAATCCTAGAACAGAAAGTACCTCTCATCCTCGTGGAGCTTGAATATGGGGTCCGTGTGTTTCCTCTGAGTCACTGCAAATTTCCTCTCCCACGGATCTAAGGGCCCACAACGCTACAGTACCCTACTGGTAGGGTGTGTTTCCTCAGAGTCACTACTTCGATTCCCTTCCCACGGATCGAAGGACCCACCACTCACCCTTCTTCTACATATATCACCCTTCTCTACGATGCCTCTCCACAACAAACCGCAATGGCTTCCGGGAGTGGAGGTGAATATGGGTGTGGTCCTGAGTTCTGGGAGGAGCAAGATCCAGAGTTCAAGGGGGAATTTCCAGTCATGCACAAGAGGGACTTCCGTTCCATGCGTGAAGTTAGAAGCTGCGCACCTAACAAACCGGTGTTGTGGCCAACATGTTCACACGGTGAGCGTTGCGTGATGCAAGTCTACGAGGGCTGGGGCAACTACGGTCGTCGCTTCTGGCACTGCCCACTAGCAAGGGTAAGCTATGGAAATGATATTTGTTCATCAACCATGCTTGGTTTGTTAACATTTTTTTGGGTATTTTTCAGTTCTCCGACGATGATGACAACTGTGGCTTCTCGCAATGGGTGGATCCCCCAGCCATTGACCCCTATCAGGATTACATCAACTACCTCCACGACATCGTCATCTACAACCTGCAGCGCCGCCTGGACGAAGCACTTGCTTCCCCAGATCGTCCCGCCGACAACCAGTACTGCCCTTGTGCGACTTGCACTTGTGAATGCCTCGCGAAGATGAGAGATTGGTCCCATCCTCCTTCACCTCCACCACCACCACCGGGGTACTACATACCGTCTCAGCAGTCCTCAGGCGCCGGCTCCTTGCTCTCTGGCCAGTTCTCGTACAACTAGTTTTCGAATGTAATACAGTATCTAAATTCCCTAAGGCATGTTAGGATTAGAGTTGTGTCATGCATGCCATTGCCATTTTGTCGGTGATTTATCTTTAATTTAGATGATGTCATTTCCATTTCATAAAAAAAACCTACCGCCGTTTTGCGCGGCGGTAGGCCCTGACCTACCGCCGAGTGATATGGCGGTTGACCGCCAACCCCAGCCGCCAACGGCGCCGACCTGCCGCCCGCTACCTTTAGAGAAACCGCCCTATTGTTTGGCGGCTAGGGTTGCCGCCATTTGAACTGGCGGCAAGCCCTTACCGCCGTTTCAAACGGCGGTTACAGGTCCTGCCGCCGTGTGAAACGGCTGCAGGTTCCTGCCGCCAGATCAAACCGGGGTTCGAGGCTACTTTTGATAAAGTTTGAAACGGCTATTTATTTTCGGAAAATCATCGAAAAAAAATAAAAAAATTCAAAAGATGCAGCCTATTTTGGAGCTATTTCCAACTAGCTCACTTGAAAAAAATTATCTCACAAAGAGATGCTAATTGGGATTATTTGGATAGCTCCCACCGTCGTGTCGCCCGCCTCCTCGCGCTCTTCCCGAGCCACGCGGCCTCCTCCACCGGTACCGCCGCCTCCCCCACTTGTGATGCCACCTCCCTTCTGGGTCGCCTACTCACACATGCGCCACCGCCTTCCCCCACCCGCACCGCCACTTCCCACTACCGTTGTCGCCGCTGGCTCCTCCTCTGCCTTTGGTGTTGTTCCGCGCCACGACATCGAGCTCATTGTCGCCGCGAGGCCCGCCAGCTGGAGCGTGCGCATGAGCTCTAGGATCTCCGTTCGTCGTCGGGAGACAGGGGGATTCGGCCGTCGGAGAAGCAGGCTGAGGTCGAGGCTGCCAGCAGTAGCTCCAGTCGCTTCCCTTGCTCTGCCCGCACAGTCGCTTTGAGCTAGAGCACGAGAGCCTCCCCATCTTGAGTCTTGTGGTCATCGTGCTGCCACCGACCGCTGTCCCCGGCCTCAGATGCCCTGCGGCGGCGCTAGGAGCGGCTCGGCGTAGAGACCTTGCCGAAGAGACGGCGGACTGAGGCGGCAGCGGCGGCAGGTGAGAGGCGACGAGTGGGCTCGACGAGGCGTCTGACCGAGGTTGCGGCGCGTCGGTGTCGGTGCAGCACCGGGACTGGGCTGTGAACGACGATGGAATCTTCTCGCTGGGAGGGATGAGGGTGTGACTCCAGGCTGGTGTGGCGAGCACTCTCACATGGCGGTAACGCCGCGGACGGCTTCATGGTGGCCGAGCTCTTGGGCGCCAAGGGCTTGGGCATCCTGCAGTGGAGCTCTCGGCGGATGCTCTGCATGCCAGAGGAGGAGAGGCGCAGAAACATCACCATGGGATCGAAGAAGCGAGGGAGGCGAAGGCGCAGAGGTGTGGGTGCATGGATGGGATCGAGCAGAGGAGGAAGGCGAGACAGAGAGCTGGGGATTGCTCAAATAATTGGAAAGTATATTAAATGTCAAATAGCTTTTGGGTTCAAATATCTCAAGAGCTATTTCATTGGAAGGCTATTTCCTTGAGCTAAACTTTAGCCCAGAAAATAGCTCTTCGCTAGTTCTCCAAACACGCCCATACTTTAGAGAGAAGGGCATTATTGCTTTGAAATACACGGATGATACATTTATTTACATTAGGAATTTCAAATTTAGGGGGTGTTTGAATCCATGGGCTATTTTTGACGTGATTATGCCATTAAGTATCTGGGTGTTCCACTACATGATGGTAACATGAAGCTGAGTATGTATGTCCAACTGCTAGTAGAAAAAAGGGATATTGGTCTCATTTTATGCTTATTCACCTGCAACCAAATAATCTCAAGGACAAGCGTAACTACATTATTCTTAACTAAAATGTGTGTAAGAATGTTTTATCTCCTTTATTTATGAGATATTGATAGCTAAAGTTGGTGCTTAATAGCCGTAACATACATCATGAACACAAATGACTTAAATCTTCAAAGAACTCAAGAAGAGAGGTAAAAAAACAAACTGATTTTGGGATTGTGTAGAGAACTTTAGCTTGCATCATCCAAAACACACGAGAATTTTTGAAATTTGACACTAAATTCACAGACCTCATGCGATATAACACTGAGTTCACAAGCCTTTCAAAATATCCCTCTGCATGTGAACTTCTTCGATTTGGAGGATTTCCATCCTTTATCTGGATTTTGGGATTTTCTTCAAAGAAAACCTCAAAATCCAGAAAAATGAAGGAAATCATCCAAATCGAAGAAGTTCACGTGCGGAGGGATATTTCGAAAGGCTTGCGAACTCAGCGTTATATCACGTGAGGCCTGCGATTCATTGTCAAAATTCTAAATTTCTCAAAACACATTGCAGTCTTAGCTATAAGAATAAATAAGAGGCATAGGAATTAGAATTTTGCTTAATTAATTTGATATGGCATGAGCGAGGAAACAAGGAACAAGGTACGTTGTGCAGTGGCGGAGCTTGAATGGAATTACAAATGGGGTCATGTTTAACCTGACAAGAAAATAGGGGATCGTATTCGTATTTGTTTGTGAATTAAGCGGTGAAATGGAGGACCTCTCTAATAGATTTTTTTCTCAGAAAATGGGATCCAAACAAGCCTCAGCTTCGCCATTTGCCCCTCTAAAGAACTGAATCGCCCATTTGTCATTCCAAACATTGAATCTTTAATTATTCAGCCGCTGCTGGCTCCACCTGTCAAATTCTTCTCCTCCATGGCATGATCTCTATCGCGCAACATAAATCTCCTCATTTGCCCGAACAAACTCCTCCCGGAGAGTTATGGCGCATTCGTCAGCATCGACATGCGCCTCCCGGGTCGACAAGGCCTCCTAGCCTTCCCCCGTCACCGACGTGGCGGCCTTGGGGTGCGACCTCAGCCTTCTCTTGGAGGAGGTCCGGGCAGAGCTTCGTGGCCTTCGTGAGGAGCACCGCCGCACCATTGATCACTGCGAGCAGAGGCAGCCCCCGCATGTTGAGGGGCCGGACTCACCCCTGGTGCGGCTCCGCTCCCGCAAATCTAGGGTTGAAAACAGGACGGGAAAATCCCGTCCCGACCGGCACCGCAAACCGTGTAAACCGACCGTGAACCGCTTTGACGAGAAAAACAGGAAACCGGGAAAAAACCGGGAAAAACCGGTGGGAACAGGACCGAATTCGGTTGGAGTGTTTTCCCGACCGAATCGTCGGTTCCTGTTTTTAGCCGGGAAAATTCCCGCGGGATTTCCCGTATAACTGGGTCGACTTATCCCATTTCAGCCCACAGGCAATCAGGCCCAGCCCAAATTCCCACCCCGCACACCAGCGAGTCGCGAACAAAACCCCACAGCGGTCGGCGCCCCTAAACATCCAACCCTATCCGCCGCCCGCCGCCCCCCGCAGTCCCAACCCTAGTCGCCGCCCTCTCAATCTCTCAGTCTCTTCTCCTCCTCTGGTCATCCCGCCGCCAGCCACCGAAGCTCCTTTCCCTTCTCCCAACGCTGGCCGCACCGAGCACGCGAGCAGGTCCGCAAGTGGCTGCTCGCCAGCGCGCACATGAGCGCAGGCCCCTTCGCCGACCGCGTCGCAATCTCTGCGACTCCGCCTCTCACGGATCCGGGATCCGTGAGTCTTCGAAGGCATGTTTTTTCCTGAGTCTAGGACATGATCCGCCACCGACTGGGCTACTTGGCTGCTGCTGCTGCTGCCGCTGTGATGCCCATGTGGCATGTTTTTTAATTCGAACTTGTGCATTGTGATGAACTTGAGTGCTGCCTAAACTGTTGGTAATGGTTGTTCTGTGGTCACTGCAGTCTGGAAGTATGGTCGTAAGCAGATTGTGCTGTGTGTGTGTGATATGCATGTGCAACAGTGCATCTATGTTGTCTAATATCTGTGAGCCTGTGACCTGCCTGAGCTATCGTTTGTGTATTAGTTGACGTGTGATGTATGCATAGTGGTAACCGTTACAGCGAACTAAAATTTTTAAGTGGTAACATGTGTTGATGTTCCCGTTTATATTTATCGGTTTCCGACCGTAATCGAGATCGAATGGTTCCGTTCCCGATATCCCGTAATATCGGTTTCGTTTTCCCGCCCGGCTTTCCCGTTCCTGCTCCCGTTCCCGGCTAAAAAATACAGTTACAGTAATGGTTAAGGTGTTTTCCCGACCGTTCCCGATCGTTTTCAAGCCTACGCAAATCCCAGGTGGAGCTGTGGGCGTCGGAGCTCGCCACTCGTAGGGGTGGTAAAGGGCCATGGCCCTAATGCTTTCTTCACAATCCAACTAGACCCTTTTCTTTTTTAGTTCAAAATTGAATAGAATTACGGTCTGATCCTTAAATTTCTTAGTACAAAAAGAAGGGCCCGTTACCACCCACCACCATAGGGCTCGTAACCCTCACCCGTGAAGACGGAGCTGTAGTTGGATAAGGAAGACGCTCGGCCGCCAGGACCAACACAGGCTGGTCGGGCAGAACGAGCGAACGACATCGAGAAGTAGGACGCGGACACGGTAGACGCTCCAGCGTCTCCACGACCGTAGCTACGGCGGTCGAGGTATCCCCTCTCTCGGGCTCCAGCGAAGCGGTCCTTGGCATAGGAGAGCCGACCACGGCAACGAACGACGATGAAGGAGTGGAATCCGCCACCCCAGGCTGCTAACTGGAAGCCATAGTCAACAACAAGTACACACAAATATATCAAAAAGAAAACGACCTGGGAGTCAACACACACCTGTGGGTTGGGCCCTGAAAGACCCATGGAGGGTGGACCGCGCCGGTGATAGACGTCCCCCTCAACCGCTTGGGCGGAGGGGAACGACTACTCGACGCTCTGAGGTCCGGCAGAAGATGACGCCCTAGGGTAACCACCGGAGGTGAGGGCATCGACAATGAAGCTGCTCGTGGTGCTAAAGAAGAAGGGTTTCGGTTTCCAAGAAACTGGCGCATGTCCTCCACCAAGGCGATAAAGGCACACGTAAACATCCGGAATCCCAACCGAATCGATCGTGGATTGGTTGGGATGAGAGGAGTCGAAGGGCCCAAGGAAGATTGTTTGACCCTAGAGCTGGTGTCTGGGCCCTGCATCAGTGTAGGGCCGGGGGCTACTGTTGACGTCAAGGGAACGAGGTCCCCTTAGTTGGTGACTGTCTAAGGGGCCCACCGACTCCCGCTCAGTAACTCGGAGCTTAAAGAGCCTCGGAGCAGCATCAAGAGACTGAAGACCCCCGGATGGCGTCACCCCTGACATCAACTACCCGGGGCGGTTCCCAGTCATGGACTCCGCTTCGTCGGGAAGGAAGAGCGACACGAGAACTGAGGAAGAATAGTTGACAAGACGGCGTCCAGGCAGCCACCCCATCCCCGTAAAGGATCATGATTACGGTCGACTAGGGTGGCATTGCTGCAGGAGTCTGTCAAGGCTCGAGCCTAGCACTAGCGCACCACTTAGGCGGCGTCAACCGCCCTCTAGTCTGCCATCGTACTCGCCCGCGTGTGGAGAATCTGCACGGGGAAGATGCGAAGGCGGGACCCACTGACATAAAGTGGGGCCCACAATAAGACAGAAGAGAAAATTGCCCCAGCGGGCAGGTGGGCGAACTACTCCAAGATATATCCCGGGATGCATCTCTGAGAAATCTCTCAGCCACCTGCCCACAAGACGGGGCCCACGACAAGGGGGAGAGGCTGCCGCCTCTGCCTTGACCGGAAGAGACGCCTGACACATCTGATAGGGGTCGAATAGTGTTGCGGGCGCCCCCACAACCTGCAACACGTTCACACCAAGAGGCGGTATGCATGAACCGTCATAAAATAGCTATAAAAGGAAAGATGTAACCCTCATGGAGGGAGATCGACTCCCAGCGAGCACAACTCATACCTATGGAGACCACACATAAGACGTAGGGTTTTTATCCTCAGGTTGTCCCGAACCTAAACAAACCTCTGTCTCTCTGTTCTTTACCTTTTCCATTAGCATCAACTGAAATCTAACCCACAGAATCACTCCCGCTCAGCACACAAATTTCCCCTGGCCGAATCTCTAAATGAGGGTTCCCTCGAATCCTTGCTCTTGGTGAAATACCACCGACAGGAACTCCTTGAAAACCACACATTCGTTTTTCCTAAAAGCCTTTCACGGGACCGAAGAGACAAATTAAAATTGAATTCACATTCTGATTTTCGGCAAATCTCAATATACCGTCTCACGGAAAGAACAGGCCAGCAGCGAGAGCCTGCCAGAGGATTACCTTTGAGGCTTTGACCAAGAAAGTCAGTGGCTTGATGTTTGGATGGGAGGTGAATTTTTATTCACTTTGTTGTTCACAACTTTGACCCAGTTTCCAAAAGTACCTTCACTTAACAAACCTTGGGCTAATTCACGAGAAAAACTAATGAGATCTTTGACCACATGATTAGAGGATGATTATTGTAGCAAATAATAAATTGATTATGTTCATTAGATTAGTCACATAAAGTTGCACTCATGTGTACCGGATACATGCAAGATTCCTTAGAAATTTCCCCCCAAGCCAACCAAACACCGAGGACAAAGGCTTCAAAGCTGAGCAAGTTCACTATGCAAGGGGAACCGTGCCCTCTCTCTCACCAATTCAATTCAAGCGGCGGGAACGAGGTGACTGATCCCCCCAAGGCGAGAGCTTGCTTCAGGTTCAAGGATTGCAGACGCAAGGCAACAGATTCTGAAGAATCCATCCACTATCTGCACTTGTCGTACTTCATACCATCCTCAAAAAGAAAATATTTTTGCTTAGTAATCAAAATTCTCTCATTTATATCTCATTTCTCCGCATTCGCAGTGTTATCCTAGATGGCCTAAACAGGCGGTTTAAACGGGTCTAAACGCTAAACGGGTTACCACCGTCTTTGTCGTTTAGCCTGTTTAAACACCGTTTATCCCGTTTAAACGCTATTTAACCCCGTTTAAACAGGCGTTTAAACAGATTAAACGCTAAACGATGGTCGACCGACTTGTCTACCGTTTGAGAGACATGGGTACCCATGAGTCCCCACCGCCCAGGGTCTCAGCCGTCTCCGACAGGCGGGCCCGACCTACCAGAAGACCCGCCGACCTGTCAGTGGGCCCTCCCCGACCTGACATGTGGGCCCAAGGACATGAAGACAGTTTGGAGTGCAAGTCAAGACAGTCCAGACAGTTTAAAGCAGTTCGGATAAGCCTTCCATGTTGTAACCGACTAGGATAGATGGAAACCGACTTGTAGCCCAAGGTCGTCGGCCAATATAAGGCGGCCTGGGGCGCCCTCCTCGGGGGCAGATCTCTCTCGTATAATTCCACCACCAAACTGGATGTAGGGTTTTACTCTCCGGAGGTCCGAACCAGTATAAATCGTCGTGTTCCTTGTGTCTCGCCAAGATTTCCGTGTGCATCCCGTGCATAACCATCTACGCTCTTAGTTCCTCGATCCCTCCTTTAACCTACAAACTGCTTGGGTAGCCCCTTGCAGATCTGTCCAGGTCTCAACCCCTGACACCGTTTCCGTCTAGGAAAACACTGCGCATTCGTCATCATTTATATCTTTACTCTACACCAACTACCATCAGTGTGGGCCCACCAGCCGATTTTTTTACCCTGCCGCCCTCCCGTCCCGTTCATTCTCTCTCCTTCCTCACCTTCCTCACTCCATTCTGCCAAATCTCGTTCCTCCCGATCCCTGGCGCGAGCTCGGCTGCCCCTCCCGTCCTCCCGCCGACGGGTGGATGCAGAGGAGAAGGAGCTTCGGCAGCGTCCAAGGAGCTCCCCTGCTCCGTGGAGCAGCTCCTCCCTCTTTGCTGGCCACCCATGCTTCATGGCGAGGTTGAGCAGGCGTGTCCGGCCAGCGGCGTCGACGGGGAGCGGAGGTCCGGCGACACCTCTACCTCCCTCTCCTACTCGTGCGCGTGCCGACCGGCGTCAATGGCGCGCGCGCGGCTCCTCCACTGCCCCCATCCATGACCGCCGCGGGGAAGGAGTAAGGCAACGCGGAGCTTCTTGCGACGAGCGCGAGGGCGGCGTAGGTGGGACGGGCAAAGTGGCGGGTTGGGTGCCGCGGGATTCGGAGCTTCCTGTACCGGAGTTCGATTCGGAGCTCGGTGGTGGCGGAGATCTCGGGAGACCCAGGGACGGCGGCGTGGCGGAGAACTTAGAGCCCGAGCTCGGCCTCCCTCCTCCGGCCTCTTCTACAAGTCGCGCGGAGGCGGCCCTCGTCGGTGCGGAGGCGAGGTCTAGGATGGCGGGCGGACGGTGGCGAGGCCCAGGACGGAGGCCTCGAGCTCGAGCAGGGCGGTGTGGCGGGGACAGCGGTCGGTCCCGTCCTCTTCCTCCCTCCGACGTCGGATCCAGCCAAGCCGCGGTCGATCTGTGCGGCGGCAGAGCTCCCGCCCTCCTCCCCGTCGAGAAGTTCCGAGGACGGGCGGGAGGGTGGGGTGGTTGGGGGCATGCAGCGATGGGAGGTGAGATGGGGCCCGCTCCACGTCCTTTTGCGGTTTCCGAGATGACGCCATTCATGGCGGAAACGGGAGGATCCCGCAACGTAGGGTGACCTTTTCCCTCCCCCACTGCGGACAATTTTTCTGATCGCGTCAACGCTAAATGGGATAGGGGAGGCTTTCTCGGTCCCCAGTGCAGATAGTCTCAACAGGTTTCCCTCTTCCATTGCCAGGTGGATGTATGTAGATGTGGACCTGTAGCCTATAGGGTTTCGTGGATCTAGGCTTTGTTTAATCTTTAAGAAACGTGCGAAAAAATATTGTATTAATTTGTAAATTAAAGATTATAAGAACTAAACCATTATTATGTAGCCTCAACTCTATATTGAATTATAGCATTTTCAATATAATAGTCAAAATTGACTCTCTATTTAACTCTATCGGACTCTAAATACAGATTTCCCTACTTACTGAGGTGACCATTACAACACTTTATATCCTCCACTCAAATCCCAACGCCTTCTTCAAATCTCTTCCTCTGCACACGTTGATGTGTGGATCTCACATGTCAGCCTCTTCCTTCCTCTATTTATCCTTTCCATTTCCTCACGCACAGCCACCTCCCTCATCTACTCTCCTCTCTACCCTCTCCAACCTTTTCTCACATCAACTCTCCTCTCCGCCCTCTCCACCTCTCTCCGGCCGATGGCTGGCCCCTTCTTCCCCGTGACACTGGCGCCTCCCTCTCCTCCCCACCCTCCTCGACGTGGCCAGGAGCGTTCACTACTACAAAAAACATTTGTAAGAGCGCCTCCATTTTTTTTAAGAGCGGGTCGAATTGCCGTCCGCTCCAACAAATGGTCGCGACACTGTAGCAAACGAACCCGCACCTATTAACACGTTTTCAGGTGCGGGCCACGGCGTCACCCGCACCTGAAAATGGTGAACCATTTTCAGGTGCGGGTGACGCCATGGCCCGCACCTGAAAACGGGCATTTTCAGGTGCGGGTGACGCGGTCGTCCGCACCTGAAAATGCCACCAATTTTCAGGTGCGGACGACGGCGTCACCCGCACCTGAAAAGGATTTTCAGGTGCGGCTTGCGCCGTGAACCGCTCCTGGAAACCATTTTCAGGAGCGGTTCACGTGGCCACCCGCACCCGAAAAAAATCGACAAAAGGAATCTCGAGCCCGTCTTCTTCCTCCCGACAGCAACAGCGCCCGAACAGTATACCTCGGGGTGCTGTCCGAAAATCGCCAAAAATACAAAAAGGAGGGGGGGAGAGTTTCAAAAAATTTTCCTTGGACTTGGAGCCTAAAGGAGGTTAGTTATTCTCATTTCTTTGTCTCTTTGAAGCTTTATTCATTGTTTTTTGGCTCAATAGAGATGCATTTAGGTCTAGAACTCCATAGGTGTGGATTAGAGCTTTTGGACCTCATTTAGCTCAAACTCTTGGGTCAAATTGTGCTATTTAGGTAGGAGAGCAAGATTATCTAGTCAATTTGAGTTCAACTTTTTGTTTAGCCATCATACATGAAGGATGAATTTTCCTAGGTTCATAGAGAAGACAATTTGTTTTTTTTTCTCTAATGCCACAAGAATGGTATGTTTCATGAATTTGCAAAAATCTATATTTCGTATGTTTTTATTAAATACAACAAGTGTGATTATATATTGACTTAGATATTTATTATTAGGTACGAGAATAATAAGATTATTATTATCAAATGAACTTTTATGTTTATGAAATCTGGATTTAATTTTCTCGTGTCCTCTGATTCTTTCCAGAGACATGGACAGGACATGGATGTACGAAGCCCGAAGAACGAGCGTACATTTTCGTGAAGAACTTAACAAGTTTATTAAGGCCGCGGAGATTAATGCTGCGGTTGAGAAGAAAAAGGTGGTGGTTTGTCCATGCAAAAAATGCAAAAACATAAGGGTATTCAATATCAATGAAACAATTTCGATAAGGTCGCATGTGCTGATGAATGGTTTCGTTGAAAACTATATGATATGGACATCTCATGGTGAGAAAAGGAATAATAATGCACCACCTCCTCTGAATCCGCTCGAAGAAATCATGCATGATAGTGACTTTGGGGCCATGTTTGATGATATTTATGGTGAGGGTAGCGGCGATGATGATGGTGATCATGGTCAATGCTCTGATGGTGTTAATGATATTGGTTTTGATGATGATGGTGATGGTGGCAATGATGATGACGGTTACGATAGTACCGAGGATGATGAATTGGATGATAGTGACTACCTGACGCAGTTGTTGCGTAACACCAAGGAAGAAATATTGGTTGGCAGTGCAAAGGGGTTAGAAAAGTTCGAGATAGTGAAGAAAGCAGCTGAGGAGAATGTGTACCCGCGTTCAAAGGGATGCCCAAAACATTGGACCGTACTTCGTTTCGTACTTGAGATGTTGATTCTGAAGGCCAAGCACGGCTGGTCCGATGTGAGTTTCAATGATCTGCTACGTGTGTTGGGTTGGTTGCTTCCAAAGCCGAATAAAGTGCCCACCGACACATATCGAGCAAAGAAGCTTGTGAGTCCTTTCACGATGGGCGTCGAAAGAATTCATGTATGTCCAAACCATTGTATCTTGTACCGCGGGGATACTTTCAAAGATTTGGACAAATGTCCTGTTTGTTCAGCTAGTCGATACAAAAAGAATACCAGGTCATGTGCTGAAGATGGCATAACTGTCGGGAGTAAAAGGAGCAGGAAGGGTGCATCAATTAATGATGCTGCTGAGCAAGAAGACACGACTATAGGCGGTTCTGAAAAAACCGACAAAATTCCTGCCTTGGTCATGTGGTACCTCCCTGTTGCGGATCGCCTTAGGCGTTTGTTCTCAAACCCGAAGGACGCTGAACTGATGACATGGTGGGCTTCAGATAAGCGCAAGAAGGGTGACGGGAAGCTTCGACATCCATCTGATGCTAAGCAGTGGAAGAAGCTCGATCAGAAGTATCCAGAATTAGGAGAGGAACCAAGAAACGTTCGATTTGGGCTAAGTACTGACGGAATGAATCCGTTCGGTGAAAGGACCAGCATTCATAGCACATGGCCAGTGATTTTGACAATATACAACTTGCCAACATGGTTGTGCCAAAAGAGAAAGTACCTTTTGCTATCCACCATGATCCAAGGACCAAAGGCTCCTGGTATTGATATCGATGTTTTCCTTGAGCCTTTGATGCAAGAGATGGAAACTTTATGGAAGCAGGGTATCAAAATCATGGACGGTTTCATAAGGAAGGAATTTACTCTAAGAGCCATTATCTTTGTCACCATCAACGATTATCAAGCATTGTTTGTGTTGTCGGGACAGGTGAAAGGTAAGACGGGATGCGCGGTTTGCATTGGTGACACCGTATGGACTTTCCTAGATGGTTCTAGAAAGGTAGGTTACCTTGGGTATAGGCGCTTCTTGGTGGAAGGGCACAGATTTCGAAGTAAAAAGTTCTATAACTATTTTAGTGACAAGGCCAACATAGGATCTGTGGCTGCAAAAAAAGATGGACACCAAATTTTGAACATGGTCAGGGCCATCCAAGTGCCTTATGGGAAGATGACAAAACAAGGAAAGAAGAGGAACAGAGATAAGGCACCTATTGAAGGTGTGCCATTCAAGAAGATGTCGGTCTTCTACAAGTACTTGCCGTACTGGCCGGACCTCGAGGTCCGTCATGCCATCGATGGTATGCACCTGAAGAAGAATGTGTTTGGTAACACAATTGGTCTCCTGCTCGAAACATCAGCCAACACAAAGGATACCTTAAAGTCACGACAAGATTTTGTAGCAATGGATATCAGAGAAGATCTTCACCCTATCGATAAGGGTAATGGAAGATACGAACTACCACCGGCGAGCTATAATTTGACACTAGCTGAGAAGAAGGCAGTTTGTGAATCGTTACGGGGGATTAAGGTACCAAGTCGATTCTCATCGAACATTAGAAAACTAGTCTCAATGAAAGATCTCTCGCTATCAGGTTGGAACTGTCATGATGCTCATATGATGCTTACTATCTTCCTGGCAATTGCAATTAGAGCGATTAAACCGGTATATGTGAAGATGTTAATCACTCGGTTATGTTACTTCTTCACCAAAATTTCTCAAAAGGTTATCGATGAAGATGAGTTGAACTATATCCAAGAATTTATTGCAGAGACTATGGTGCAGATGGAGATGTGCTTCCCTCCAGGATTTTTCGATATTACAGAACATCTCATGATTCACATGGTCGATCAGATACGCGCTTTGGGTCCACTTTACCTACACGAAATGTGGACCTATGAGCGTTTCATGTCAATTCTCAACCGGTTTGTTATGAATCGTGCTTATCCCGAGGCATCCATGGTAGAGGGATACAACACAGAGGAAATCATCGAGTCTTGCCTAGGTTACCTAAAGGATAAAGTACGAATTGGTTTGCCGGTACCGCGATTTGCGGGCAAGTTGCAAGGGATCGGCACTGCAGGGAGGAAAACCTTCATTGATTCCGACTTTGAAGCTGTGAAACAAGCCCATGGATGTGCGATGCGAAACCTAACAATAATGTCACCTTTAGTCAGTCAACACTTGAAATTGATTCGTGATCTAAGCAATGGCCGGTCGGAAGATTGGATTTTGAGGGAGCACACGCGTCATTTGACAACATGGTTGAAGGACCTAAATCTTGCAGATGGGGGCACCGTGGAAGAGCAAACGATCAAAATATTGGCATCTGGCCCTTCTTCGCGGGTCACCTCCTGGCAAGGGTATGATATTAATGGATATCTTTTCTATACTTCCGCGAAGGACAAGAAGACTGTGTCTCAGAACAGCGGTGTTTGTAACAATGGCTTTGACTCCAAAGGGGTAAGCACTACATATTATGGTGTCATAGATGATATATGGGAACTGCACTATGGATCCAATATTATACTCCCTGTTTTTCGGTGTCGTTGGGTTAAACACCCAAAAGGTGTTCAAGTGGACAGCTACGGCTTCACAATTGTCGATCTCAATAATGTTGGTCACAAAGATGACCCATGGGTACTTGGTTCACAGGTTGGGCAAGTCATGTATGTTGTTGACCCTGCAAAAAAAACACATCATGTTGTAGTGCCTGGAAAACAAGAAGTGATAGGGGTTGATGGAGTCGAAGACATTGAAGAGTACAATAATGAGTGCAATGACATGAGCCTTTTCACTGATCTACCTCAGAAGATGTTGAGACTAGAAGCTACTATAAAGAAAGATGAAAAGCCCTGGTCACGGAAGGATGGAGAATCAAGAATTGTTACTGCATAATAATATAGCTAGTTAAATTAATTGGATTTTGTAATTTGCATTTGAACTAATGTACTTTGAATACAATTATCTCATGTCATGCAGCTACTTACTGGATTTCTTAGTGAATAAGATGCATTTAGTGGATTTCTTAATAAATCAAATATAAATTATTTAGTGGAATTATTAAAAATACAATGACTTTATTGGTTTTATTAAAAATAAAATGGCTTTAGTGGTTCTTTCAGTAAAAGCGAGACATGCGTAATGAATTGTTATTACATTTGTGAACGTACTATTTGAACACAAAATTTTGACATGCATCTCAGATGAATACAAAATATATACCAAACTTGTAGATGGTAACAAGACATAAAACTTTGTAGTTCACTAAATTTTCATTTGAGGTCATTTAATACGTTAAATATTAATTAGAACAAAAAATTCAGAAAATGAGAAAATCTTTGTAGGTGCGGGTGGCCTTGCGGCCCGCACCTAGAAAAGGTTTTCTAGGTGCGGGCGGCCTTATCACCCGCACCTGGAAAACGTTTTCTAGGTGTGGGCAGCAAGGCCACCCGCACCTAGAAAACGTTTTCAGGTGCGGGCCACAAGGCCACCCGCACCTGGAAATGATTTCTAGGTGCGGTCCACACGCCCACCCGCACCTAGAAATGCCTACCTATATATGCAATGAGGACGAACACTTAGCCAATTTTACCGAGCTCGCCGCACAGGAGGGCCGTCAGGCTGCCAAAATTCGCCGCCGCCGCCCCGCCCCGCTGCCGCCGCAACCTCCCGACGCGCGAGTCCCCGGCGCCGGCGCGGCCTCCTCCCAGCCGCGTGCCGCCCCATCTCCGCCGTCCCCGGCCGTCCTCCCAGGCGTCGCCCGCGGCCACCTCCCTGGCGCGGCGACCTCCATAAGTGATTTTTTTAAAAAAAATTTTTGTTAGCTTAGATTAGTGCATTTTAAAATTATATAGAAGGGAGTACAATTTCGAAATAGATTGTGTAGCAATTTTTTGGTAGACTTAAGTTTGTGTAGAAAATTTTAAATAAAATATCTTATATATTTTAGGGATAACAATGGATCGGTTTGCCTTTTTTAATCGTGATGGCGGCCGTGGAGGTGGTCGTCGTCCTTTTCGCAGTGGCCCTCCAGTCCCAGACCCTCCGCCACCACCCCCAGGGCAACCTGTTGGTGCTTCCTTCCCTGTCGGTCAAGAACCCATGCCCATTACCCAACGCGAGTTACATCAAAATGTGGTATGTACTTAGATATTCAATTCTTTGAATTTGGCATTGTTTTTACAATGATAATAATGTGTATTATTTGCATTGTTAATTATGAAGTTGGTTTCACCAATGCAATGGTTGGAACGAGTTATATATTCTGTGACTGGACAAGCTCCAATGGTGAGACATGAACAAACGACTTCATCACGAGGAAGGTTTATTGTTTCTCTATCAATTAATGTTGCGGGCATGCGAGAGCAAACACTTGGTGATACAGTTATTATCCATGTCAATTCTTTTGCTGCAATACAACCACATGTTGCCGCTTCTGATGCCGTGAGGAAGGCACTTATCGAAATAGAAGCTCAAACAAGACATGTATTCCCAGACTATAGTTACTTCAAGATTAAAGCCTTAGAACATAACAACATGGCCGTCACTGAAATGCCTAAACGGATATCACCATCGTATGCATCGTCTATTGTATGTAACTAAAACTTACTCTTTATTTTTGGAATTTGTTTTTTAAGAACCTTGTACTTACACGTTATGTTTTGCTTGCCAATTGAATCAGGACGCATTGTATAACAGTTTCATGCACGCTGATCAAGGTATGCATGAGGTCTTACGTCAAGTATTGGATAACATTGGATGGACATTCACAACACCGCACCCATGTCCAGTACGTCGCGGTTGGCAAGCTGGCATTACCCTATCATCATCTACGAATTCGGTGCAAATATTTGGAGAGATATTCATGACGCCCTACATGGCCAGAGATAGTGCATACATATATGCGCTGGATTATGTTGATAGGTTCTTAGGAATCAACATCATCGATATTAATCATACTTTGTACCTCACGATGATTCACGGTCATGATGTGAACGATCCTAGATTTTAATTAAGTATGAAATTTGTACCCTTTTAATTGTATGGATTTGAACTTTTAGTTTTTGCTAAGACTAAAGTACTGATGTATTAATCATGCGTTGTTGTTATCCTTTTAAGTATTGATGTATTAAAGTACTTTTAGTTTGTGCTTCTTTTGTAATTTGCATTTGAACTAATGTACTTTGAATACAATTATCTCATGTCATGCAGCTACTTACTGAATTTCTTAGTGAATAAGATGCATTTAGTGGATTTCTTAATAAATCAAATATAAATACAATGGATTAAAAATAAGATGCATTACAAATATAATGGATTTAGTGGAATTATTAAAAATAAAATAGCTTTATTGGTTTTATTAAAAATAGAATGGCTTTAGTGGTTCTTTCAGTAAAAGTGAGACATGTGTAATGAATTGTTACTACATTTGTGGACGTACTATTTGAACACAAATTTTTGACATGCATCTCAGATGAATACAAAATATATACCAAACTTGTAGATGGTAACAAGACATACAACTTTGTAGTTCACTAAATTCTCATTTGAGGTCATTTAATACGTTAAATATTAATTAGAACAAAAAATTCAGAAAATGAGAAAATCTTTGTAGGTGCGGGCCGCCTATACACCCGCACCTAGAAATGATTTCCAGGTGCGGGTGGTCATGTGGCCCGCACTGGCCACCCGCACCTGGAAATCATTTCTAGGTGCGGGCCACGAAGCCGCCCGCACTTGGAAATTGTTTTCTGGTGCGGGCGAACTGGCCACCCGCACCTACAAATGGTGCCCTATATATTCACCGGAGAAGAACACTTAGCCAAATTTCACGAGTTCGCGCGACGACGACGCCGTTAGGCTGCCGAAATTCACCGCCGCCGCCGCGCCTCTCCGCCGTCGAGTCCGCCGCGCCTCTCCGCCGCCGCCCCGTCCGCCGTCGACTCCGCCGCCGCCGACTACGCCACCGCCCCGTCCGCCGTCGTCTCTGCCGCCGCACCTTCCGCCGTCGACTCCGCCGCCGCCGCGCGCTGCCTCCCCGACGCGGAGCGGCATCCTCTACGCCGTGCGCCGCCCCCTCTCCGCTGTCCCGTCCCTTCCCGGCGCGGCCTCCCCCGGCGCCGCCCCCTCTCCGCCGTCCCGGCCAACCCCGGTGCGGCCCTCCCCGCCGCGCGCCCTCCCCGCCGTGCGGCCTCCCCCGGCGCTCGCCCTCCCCGCCGCGCGCCCTCCCCGCCGGCGCGGCCCTCCCCGGCGCGGCCCCCCGGCGCCGCCACCTCCCCGGCGACACCTCCCCCGCGCGCTGGCACCGGTTCGAAGACGAGCTGACGTCAGCCATCAAATGGCTGACGTCAGCTTTTTTTTATTTAGTTTTAAATTTAAATATGAATTTCAATTTAGATTTCAATTTAGATTGCAATTTAGATCTCAATTTAGAGTGCAATTTAGATTTCAATTTAGATTTAAATTTGAATTTAAATTTGAGTTTGAATTTAGAGTGCAATGCAATGCCATCACAAATTTGAAATTGAACTTCTATGTAAATTTGAATTTAGAGTGCAATGCAATGTCATCACAAATTTGAATTTAAACTTCTATGTACATTTGAATTTAGAGTGCAATGCAATGCCAGCACAAATTTCAATTTGAACTTCTATGTACATTTCAATTTAGAGTGCAATGCAATGCCATCATAAATTTGAATTTGAACTTCTATGTACATTTCAATTTAGAGTGCAATGCAATTTAAATTTAGATTTAGATTTGAATTTGAATTTAGAGTGCAATGCAATTTACATTTAGATTTGAATTTCAATTTCAATTTAGATTTAGATTTAAACTTAGCTTATGATTTGGTTAATTAGATGGATCGTCGTAGTGGTTCGCCATTTATACACGAAAGGGACGCTGTGAACGAAGACGAGTATATCTTGTCCCAATGTGAAGAAGTAAACAATATTGCAGACCAGATGGTCTTTGAAGATGAAAATGAAGATGACGCGAGTGGTGAGGATGGACCGCAGGTAGGACTCGGGGCGTTCGTAGATGGTGTTTGGCAAGATCCAATAGATCCACATCCCGTGCCCCCGAGACCACGGACGGACACTGATCCTGATTACGTTCCGGAGGTAATGCTAAACCATTTGCAGTGTCAGTGAGGTCTATTCATATTATTTGAAATGATCTTGAATTGCTTTACCTATGGTTCATATAGATGCCTCAACCTAGCACGAGGAAGCGGCGCCACCGACCTCGTACCCCCCCAGAAGAAGAAATTGAAGATTGTGGCACCTCAGGTCCTGAAATTGTGATGACGACGACCTCTGAGAGTCAAGATAAAAGAAAGCGAGGTGAACGAGGAAGAAACAAATACCCCAAAGGCCAGTGGTCAGTCGAGGGTATTAGCCCATCCGGAGAGCCCATGGATCCTCCTTTGGTTCGTACGAAGTTCCGGAATGCCATAGGAGCATTAATACGAACAGAGTATGCCGTGGATCCAACCATCCTTGATTGGTTCCAAGTTCCTGAGGGGCTAAAGGGCGAAATGTGGGCCAAGTTGAAGCAAACTTTTCTGCTGCCTCAGTCCAAAACAACCAGAGAAAAGATACGTCATTATGCTAGGAAGGCACTCGGCGAAAGTTTCCGCCGATGGAAGGGTGAGTTGAATAGGGACTTTGTTAAGAAGGGTGCAACATATGATGAAGTAAAAAAGAAATATGGAATGGTCACCGAAGCCCAATGGAACGAGTTTGTCAGGCAAAAGACTACTCTAGAAGTTTTAGCCCTGAGCCAGAGACAGAGTGAACTTTCATAGAGAAACATACATAGACCTCGTCTCGGACCGGGTGGATACCTAGGGAAGCAGGAAAAGTGGCGGCGGACTAGGGATGCATTAATAGCCGCCGGACAACCCGACCCTTTTGAAGGCTTAGATGAGCGTGGCTATCAGTGGCTCCTAGCGAGGGAGCCTGAAATTATTGATGGTAAACTTCATTTTGCAAAGGAAGCAACCAATGTGGTGTGTGAAAAGATAACGAACCTTTCCGAGGCTCAGAGGAAAGGAGACTTTGTAGCCAATAGGGATAGAGACGTCCTAAGTACAGCCCTTGGGACGAGAGAGCATGGGGGTCGCGTTAGAGCGGTTTCCTCAAAGTTGAGCATCAGGGATGGGTTTGAGAGGGATAGAGCTACCTACAGGAGCCACTGCCGTTTCAAGGAGGATCTCCAAGCGGCAGTAGAGAAAGTTTTTATGGACAAATTTCAGACTTATTTTAATGCGGTGGTTCATATGCAGCAAGCAAGCGGTACACCATTCGCTCTGTTGCAATTATCTCAAGGAGATAATAATTCACCATTCTCTCCAAGCAGTGTTGCCTCCACGACGGCACAACCATACCCAGTTGATTCAATATGCATCACTACTCCTTGCACATTGCACATTCCGGTTGGCAGAGCTGGCAAGACAAAGCAGGTTGCCTCGGGACTTGCGATTCCCGGTGGTGGATTGTTTGACGGTAAAGAAATCCCACATCATTATGCACGCGTACAAGTGCTTGAAGTTAATCCAAACTTTGAAGATCATGACATAGACATACCAACAGCAGAGGGTATCTGTGTTCTCGGTCAAAGCCTCAACAGTACAATATTGTGGCATAAACGAGATATCATTCTGCCTCCAACACAGCATCTGCAATCTATGGAGCAACCGTTGGCAAGTGCACCACCATCTCCTCCACAACGTGTTTCCACACCACCAGCCATACAAGGATCCCCACCTCTTATGCCCACACCACCACCTGAAAGATCTCCACAACGTGTGTCCACCCCACCTCCTGAAAGATCTCCGCAGCGTGTGCCCACACCACCTCCTGAAAGATCTCCGCAGCGTTTGTCCACACCAGCTGCTCAAGATTCTCCACCTCGTATGCCCACACCACGAGCAGCTTCAGGATCTGTAGGAAAAGAGGCATCACAAGGACAAATGGTGCCTCGAATGATACGGGCTTATGCGAAGGATCCGGAAGGATCAGAAATCGCTACACGGTGGCATAAGAGTAATACCAAATCAAAGAACAAGCAACAGGACACGACGACCACACCGTCTGTCAATATGCCAACGATCCAACGACCAGGATATTCGGTACCCCGCACTGACACAAACTTCGAGAAGACTATTGGAGTCGATGAAATACCGGACATACCTGGTAGTTGCCCTTTAAGATATGAATGGGGTATGCCATTATTACCCAACTGGGCACTCGCAGAAGTTCCATGGGAGATGAGACGGATGCATGCTTGGTATATGAGGGCTTGTTCTCTTGGGCTCAGAGGCCTCCAGGCACGATACCCATTGGATGTGTTCGGACCTACACTTCTTCCACAAGCAAAAGAAATCAACTTAGATTTTCATGACCTTCATGATTTGTTTCGCCTACAAATGATAGATGTACAAGTCATCAGATTGTGGTGCATGTAAGTGTCTCATATCCATGCTAATATCTTGTGTGTGTGTGTAAGGCTTACGGTTTGCATAACTAATTATCTGAGATTTGCTGTATAGGATGCAAGAACAAGAAATGCATCTTTCAAAGGAGAAAATTGGATTTTTGGATCCTTTTGTTATTCCTGAAGAGAGGCATATGCACCCCACCCGATGGGAAGACAATCATGATGAACTAAAAGATTTGAAGACAAATACGGAAAGAAATAAGAGGCGAAGAACGGGACATATAAACGCTATGAAGCGTCTTGCGTCCTACATGACACATATGTTCTTGAAGTGGCAAGATAGAGATTACATATGGGCGCCCTACCACATCGGGTTAGTTTACATTTCTACCACTTATAAAAATATATATGTAAAATTTCTCATCAATGCCTCAAAAGATTAAAAATTCTATATAACATGTATGCAGGAATCACTGGATTTTATTTCTTATAGACCCCAAGTTGGGACGGGTGGTAGTATTTGACTCACTGGATTGGCGTAGAGACATGTACAAGGAATTCATAGATATCCTTCAAAAGTTAGTGTATTTCTGTTGTCAGACTTATATTCTAAACATCGATTGGCAACTAATAACTTCTATGTTTTTTTTCTAAACAGGGCTTACCAACACTACATTAAGAAAGGAGGGAAATTTAATCCTACCTACCCAGAAAAAATGAATATTCGCACAAACTTTTCATGCCACAAGCAACCACCTGGCAGTGTATACTGCGGGTTTTACCTGATGGAAATGATGAGGTGTCTTAGGAGATATAAGGGTGATCCTAAACGAGTAAGGACCTACTACCTTTCATGTCTCAGGATGTATATACATTATACATATGTGTTTTGCATGATCTAACAATTGTTATGTTGTTTGTGTATTGTAGATTGACATCGGACCTCGTGACGTAACACTCCATGAGAGACACCTTCTCAAAGTAACTGCGGATTTCTGCCGTTACCTTATGCATGAAGTGATAAATCCTAGGGGCCAATATTATCACCCTGAACATGTATTAGCGGAAGAAGACAAATTTGCTAGCCTACGTGAGTGGGAGAGTCAAGAATACCGCGAGCCATGATATGATGTCTAAACTTTGTCAGTGGAAAAAAACTTATTGTCAATGGGATGTAATGATATAGATCGATATGTATATGAATTTCTTTTCATATTATTGTGCTTATGCTTACTTTAGATCTCATGTCGCTTTCATAAAATTTGAATTTCAAACGTTCCAAATTTTGGCGGGAATTTCAAACATTCAAAATTTGAATTTCAAAGCAGCTGGAAATCAATTTCCAGGTGCGGACGACAATGTCATCCGCACCTGGAAAACACATTTTCAGGTGCGGATGACCTTGTCGTCCGCACCTGAAAATGTGTTTTCCAGGTGCGGATGACATTGTCGTCCGCACCTGGAAATGGCATTTGTAGGTGCGGGTGACGGCGTCACCCGCACCTACAAATGTTTTTCAGGTGCGGTTCGTTTACCCGCTCCTAGCAATCGCTATTTCTAAAAGCGACAGCTAGGAGCGGGTTTGCCGCCCGCACCTAGAAATGCCATTAGGCCCGCTGCTAAAGACGTTTTCTGTAGTAGTGGTTGGTTCCTTCCTCCCTAAGCGGTGTGTTCTCTGAATGGTCGGCTCCTCCCCACATCCGCACCGCCGTGACTCCTCCGCTTGGGCCCTCCCCACACGTCATGCTCCTGGGGTAGTCGGCTCCCTTCTCATTGGCACTGCCTGCTCCCGATGCTGCGGCCGCTCGCGCCCTAGCCCGATCCTCCTCCTCTCGCGTCAACTCTTGTCCTCACCACCGGTTGGGTTCTTTCCGCTCCACGGATGCCTCTCCTGCAGCGTCCTTGTGAGGAGCCGTTCGTGTGGGGCCTGCCCAGGCTTTGGCGAGCCAGCCAGCCTCGCCTGGTTTGGACGGTGGAGCACCAATTTGGTTAATAGCCAAAGAATGGCTACTCGGATGGAAGTCTGTTGGAGATCTAATTTGGCTCTCGCTCGTCAAATTTGGCTATGGCAAGTGGAATATAAGAGAAATTCCAACAATTTGGCAAACCAATTTGGCATCCATCTAATTTTGGCAAAACAAAAAAATTGGTCTCTAACAGTTTGGCTAATCAACTTGGCAAAAATAGAAACTTGGCAAAACTCACCTCCCGACGCGTATATATGCGCGCGCAGATTGTGGTTGCCATCGGCGTTTCCCTGTAGGTGGGAGGGTGAAAAAAAATAAAGAAAAGAGAAGGATTCCTGATGTAAGTTTTCAAGAGGTGGAAGGCCATAAACATAATTTTGTTTCTCTCAGGATTCCTGATGTAAGTTAAATCTGGATTTGGCAAGTGAATTATGCGAAATTGTTGGAGATGGACTCTTTTTTTACTTGACATATCTTTTTAGAAGTTGGCAAAACACAAGATTTGCTAAGTAAAATTTGGCAAACTCTTGGAGATGCTCTAACTTCTCCTGGAGATACTCTTAGGGGATATAAATCTATTATAGATTCTACTTCCTGGTGTTATAAACATTCCATCCATGTTCAAACAATCCATATGACTCCTGAATCATGTTACCAACCAGACAACCACTATCAGAATTGCCACTTTGATGAGCCTAAAATATATACTAGTCCAAGCACACATGTGTGAGTAGTCTAGTGCGGTGATCAATTATGCATATGAGATCAGTCAATATGATCCGCGAGCTAACAGCTTGAGCTGATCTTGCAAAACAAACCTATTCAAGTCGACCCTTTTTGTGGGTTCATGGATGTTCGTGCGACACGGCTGCTGGGGAGCGGACGGATGAGGTGGCACTGACCGTTAAAGGGAGAGGGGTGACTTCCACTTGCTCGTTCTTGATCTGCTCGAGACTATCTTGGTCATTCTGGGTCCTGAGGCTAACTGCAACGATGCCCCCTATCCCATTCTGAATCTGGAAGTACAGGGGGGATTCATCAACCTGGAACTGCTGCAGTGGTGTCCTCAAAAAAGTCCCCTACCTTTCAAGACGCACCCCCCTCCCCCAACTCTCCGAAGCGTCCGGTTTTCCCCCAAACCGCGGGCCCCGCTTGCTGCCTGTGCCTGCACACGCGCGTGCCCCCTACTCCGCGCTACCGCCACAGGGGTCGAACAGGGGTCGAGCCCACGAGGCCCCCTCGCTCCACGCACGACTAGTCAAGGCGGAGGTCGACGCGGCCAAGCTGCGGGCCCGCGTCGAGTGTATCGACGCCACTGCACGTGTCAGCCGCATCGTCGTCCGTGGGAGAAGGCCGTCGATGTTCCAAGACCGGCCCCGCCCCTTGCGGGAGCGGGTTGCGCTGGAGGCCCGCGGGAGGAGGCCACCGTGGGTCGTCGGGGGACCCGAGGTCCGCCGTGCCGGAGTCCGCAGGAGGTGTCCGCCAGCCCCGCGGCCACAGTTTGTGTTGGAGATCCACGCTTGGAGGCTGCTGCGGTTAGCCGGTGGATTCTAGGCAAATGGCGAGCGCCTCTGCACGGATGGACGAGGACGCCGCGGCAGCACCGGGAGAGCGACGGGGAGGAGGAGGGTCGTGGCGGCCGACAGGGGAGAGAGAGCATCGGGGAACGTTGAGGGAGGATGCCGTCGGTGCAGCAGCGGAACCAGAACGGGGTCGTTGCAAGCGACGGGGCTGGTGCGCCTGCACTGACGGCCACCACGCCCAAGCAGGAAGCCGAAGACAAGCGCGGCGGCGCCCTCGAAGAAGATGGCGTAGGGCGGGCGGAGCGTGCGCGGCCACGTAGGCCGGCACCGCCCTTGGCCCCAGCGCGATGCGGGCTTCGCGGAACGCCGTGACAACGGAGGCCCCGTCCCACCCGTACTGCTAGACCGCACTTACTGCCAGCGCCACGACCGTGAATGCCGAGCCCGCCACGCTATCGCTGGAGGAGGGCCCAGCGCCAGTGTTTAGCGCGGTGGTCGGGGAGGCTGGCCCCCTTCCCCGGCAGCCCGTGCGGCGACCGGGGAGCCTCCTTTGCCTGTGTCGGCCGAGGAGAGAAGAGATAGGGCTCGATGCCAGCTTGGGGGAGACGAACCCCGACAGCAGCCCGCCAAGAGAGATGGGGGCGACCGGCGTCGATGTGCGTGCGGCGGCGGGGAGAAGAGGGAAGGGGAGGACCAAGAACGTGCGAAGGCGGGCCGGCGGGGTGGACGGCGGATGGGAGGCCCCCTGCGCTCGTTGTGGCCAGCGTGGAGAAGCGACTGGCCGCGGGGCAGTGGTCGATGTGGAGTAGCAGTTGGAGTGGGAGCATCGCCGCATCAGGCAGGGGCCGGCAAGGGCCAGGGAGATTTGGACTAGCGAGGAGACAGGGGTGGTGGTGGGACCCACTAGTAGAGGGTGATATTTACGGGGCACCGTAGCAGCAAAATGTAAGGGGCTAAAATTTTTGAAAGAACCCTCTAAATATACTTTTAGAGGGTGATATTTAGAGGACACTGTTGCGGTTAGTCTGAGCCCTGACAGAGTACTAAAATGACAAATATCTCAGGTTCGACTGCCGAAAATCCACAAGGTGGGTTGTGGTTCTGCAATGGTAAAAGAAAGAAATAATTTCCTATTTGGTCCAAAACAAAAGCTAGGTTTCTTTCTTGATCATGAAAACTCTCTCCTTTCTTCTTTGTCCTAACTTCCAACTTCCATCCCTAAATTGAAACTCTGTCCCACTTTCCATCCGACCACACCGTTAAGGTTCATGTGAAAAAACTATTTTACCTGTGTGTGGGCCCCACACCCCCTTCTCTTTTCTCCCTCCCTCCTCATTAGGGTTGAAAACAGGACGGGAAAATCCCGTCCCGACCGGCACCGCAAACCGTGTAAACCGACCATGAACCACTTTGACGGGAAAAACAGGAAACCGGGAAAAAACCGGGAAAAACCGGCGGGAACAGGACCGAATTCGGTTGGAGTGTTTTCCCGACCGAATCGTCGGTTCCTGTTTTTAGCCGGGAAAATTCACGCGGGATTTCCAGTATAACTGGGTCGACTTATCCCATTTCAGCCCACAGGCAATCAGGCCCAGCCCAAATTCCCACCCCGCACACCAGCGAGTCGCGAACAAAACCCCACAGCGGTCGGCGCCCCTAAACATCCAACCCTATCCGCCGCCCGCCGCCCCCCGCAGTCCCAACCCTAGTCGCCGCCCTCTCAATCTCTCAGTCTCTTCTCCTCCTCTGGTCATCCCGCCGCCAGCCACCGAAGCTCCTTTCCCTTCTCCCAACGCTGGCCGCACCGAGCACGCGAGCAGGTCCGCAAGTGGCTGCTCGCCAGCGCGCGCACGAGCGCAGGCCCCTTCGCCGACCGCGTCGCAATCTCTGCAACTCCGCCTCTCACGGATCCGGGATCCGTGAGTCTTCGAAGGCATGTTTTTTCGTGAGACATGATCCGCCACCGACTGGGCTACTTGGCTGCTGCTGCCGCTGTGATGCCCATGTGGCATGTTTTTTAATTCGAACTTGTGCATTGTGATGAACTTGAGTGCTGCCTAAACTGTTGGTAATGGTTGTTCTGTGGTCACTGCAGTCTGGAAGTATGGTCGTAAGCAGATTGTGCTGTGTGTGTGATATGCATGTGCAACAGTGCGTCTATGTTGTCTAATATCTGTGAGCCTGTGACCTGCCTGAGCTATCGTTTGTGTATTAGTTGACGTGTGATGTATGCATAGTGGTAACCGTTACAGCGAACTAAAATTTTTAAGTGGTAACATGTGTTGATGTTCCCGTTTATATTTATCGGTTTCCGACCGTAATCGACATGTTCCCGATCGAATGGTTCCGTTCCCGATATCCCGTAATATCGGTTTCGTTTTCCCGCCCGGCTTTCCTGTTCCCGCTCCCGTTCCCGGCTAAAAAATACAATTACAGTAATGATTAAGGTGTTTTCCCGACCGTTCCCGATCGTTTTCATGCCTACTCATGGCCTGAACAGCCCAAGTCGTCCCTATGCAGCCGTCGGGACCAAACGACCGCCGAGGCCACGTGCCATAGAGACCGCACGAGCGTCAGGGCTACGCGTAGTCAGGACTGCACAGCCGTCAGGGCGAGAATGCGTGCGAGCGCGCGGGGTGTCGAGCATGGCGGACCCACGACGACGACCACTGACACAGCCACGTGGTGGAGACGATAGAGAAATGGAGCTGTGGAGACGGACCGACACGAGAAGGCAAGTGAGGACAGACTCAAGGTCGCGTGGGAGGACACCCATATGTTGTCCGTCACCGGCGTTGTCGCATATGCGAGGAATCTCCGCCGCCGTCGAGACCGCCATAGGGCGGCGCGACCGAACTCGACCAAAAGACGGATATGCGACGATCAGGGGTTTGGATGGGCGGCACAAGGAGCTAGGCGGCTGAGGGACTTGGAGTAAGGCAGTGAGCGGAACAACTCACCGACGATGGGAAGCATAGAGGGACGCCACTGCCGAGGTGGGAAGCATAGCGGGTGTTGAGTCACAAGAAAGATCTGACGAGCGAGCCCGGGGAGGGTCATATACACTTTAGGGTGGTGGGGCCCACATAAGCTGTGGTGAGGCCCATAGGGGCAAAATCATCTTTTCATATGGCTTTTAACGAAAAAGAGTACAAAATGTCAAATAAGGAAGCAAAGATGAAGTTAGAAACAAAAAAGGAAGGAATTAATATTCAAAGTTAAAAGAAACAAGAAACTAGGAGTAGTCATTTCATTTGTTCAGGGAAGGGAAGAATTCTCTCTCGTCCCTACAAGAAAAGGCACCGATCTGAGGCTGTTCAGATTTACAGCAGCAAAGGGATTCGGGTAAAAATAAGGCTCGAGCCATTGGATTTTCCAGGGGGCCTGAACCTGGCTCGGCATCTCCACGGACAAAGCAAAGTAGGGGACCCAGGAACACAAGGTGCTTTTTGGGTCTCGTCGAGACGTCGACTGCTGAAACTGTTGTACTTTCTGCAGAAAGGCCCCGTGAAGATTTGCGTCCGTGAACAGAACAAAAGAAGAAAAGCACCCACGCGTGAAGCTAGCTACGGTTTGAAAACGTAGAACAGGGTTATTCTGTCCAAGGTTCGCAATTTCGCAACAGTAACGGTTTTCAAAACCGACAAAACCGGTCCGGTTTACCGAGGTTTTCGAGCGGTTTGAAGCGGCGGCGGTAAGGTCGGTTACCGCGGTAACCGACCGGTTTACCGCGAAATTGCGAACCCTGATTCTGTCACTCAAATTTCAAACCTTTCTTAGATATGTCAAGGGATTTGAGATTAAGGTTCACTATTTCTTCCTAATTTTGGAATGAACAGTAATAAATCGTACTCGAAATACTTTATGAAACTGGGACCTTCTACTGCCGACCTCGTTTGAATGAGACAACTCGTCTGAACGAGACAAAAACAGACAAGGCAGTCTGTAGAAATGTGACACTAGTCACAAAGGGCAGAGAACTCGATGCCAGCTTTTGCCGTACAAATCTGTTTTGATCATCTTTCACCGATAATTAATTTCTCAAATTATTCATTATATAATGCCAAACTAATATCATAAGCCAACATTGTAGGAGTAAGAGAAGTTAGTACTTGGTAATCTTATATTAAGTCGGCATTCTAACATTTTGAGCCGAAGGAAATATCATTTAGACATAACAAATATTTTTATATTTTTTTACTAGAATCCACAATAATCAGTAAAAAACACTATAAGATAATGAAAAATTCACTCGTTCCCAGACATGATGTTTGAAATAGTTTTGGACAAATTTCACAAACCACCCAATAGCTTAGCCTAAGACCCACAAACCTGCCAACCCTCATTCCTATGATCCTATCTACCAGATCTAAGAAATGTCTGGGACTCTCATCAAACTCTGCAATTTCTTTTATAACCAATCAA
Source organism: Cenchrus fungigraminus (assembly GCA_036936925.1). Classification (NCBI taxonomy): domain Eukaryota; kingdom Viridiplantae; phylum Streptophyta; class Magnoliopsida; order Poales; family Poaceae; genus Cenchrus; species Cenchrus fungigraminus. The sequence continues at coordinate 67,985,307 of CM072770.1, forward strand.
GTTGGTGTCAAAGAAAGTTCATCAAATTTTACAATCCTCATGTGGATTTAGCTAGTAAAAAAGGGAATACTTGCAAAATTGCAGTATTTCCTTATTTGAATACACAACAGTAATATGTGATTATGAAAAGAGCACACAAACATTGAAGCTTTCTAATGATGGTTTTCCTCTGTTAAACTCACAATGTGAGGGAAAAACAAATGAAGAGATGAAAGACATAGTAGAAGTGCAAGAAGCAGATATGTCATAATAATTATCCTTCTAATTAGAAGTAAAAGGAAAACATGATGACAACTTGACAAACATCATTCTAAAGCAAAAGATGGCAGGATGGTCTCTTAACAGTTAACACTGGACCTACTGACCTTCCTTCTTGGATTTTGTCGTATCAATAAGATCACCCAAAAAATAAACTTTCATTGTTGGTACTCACTTTGCCATAGATGGTATATGCGTACATCAAATTGGATTATTCCCAACTGAACACCAAGTGCTGCATGCATTATCAGCCGTTATCACATTGCCTCATGCCCTCGTCAAAGTGTAGCCTTCAACCAAAATGCATGACCAGGGAGCTCCACCATCATGGAGTCTTCTGAAACTTGCCCTGATGCAATGCCATTGCCAAGAGTTTGGTATGCCGATCAAAATGGTGGCCTCCAGCTGCCAAAGTTGTCTCCAGGCAACTGGTAGCCAGCGGCGTTTCCTCCAAGATCGTACAGTGACATGCCATGGCCAATACCGCCAGCACCAGCATCACCTCCAGTCACCCCTGATGACTGTGACGCCTCCTGTTGTTGTTGTTGTCCTCCAGCAGGTTCTGCTTCACCTTGGGGCTCTGTGGGTGTGGGTGTGGGTGTGGCTGCTGCTGCGGTAGCCATGGGAGGCTCTTCCTCTCCCTCCAGAGGCAGACGCTCATAGACAGCATTGGCGAACGAGGCGGCCATGAGAACCACGGGCCCGGCGGCGATGAGCTGACCGACGACATTCCCACCCACTACCTGTCCCTGGCCGCCAGCGAGGTACACGCTGAGGCTGCTGGCCCCCGGGGGCGCGGGCGGCGGCAGCACGGTGCCCGTGAGGGATAGGATCTCGAACTGCCCGCGCAGGGTGGCGACGAGGCTGCCCGGGGGCTCGGCGCCCGGCTGGCGGAGCGCGACATTGGAGACGGAGCCGCCGCCGCTGAGGACGCAGACCCCTCGGCCGCGGCGTCGCGCGTACTCGGAGACGCACTCGACGATGTCGGCGCCGGCGGCGACCTCGAGGACGTGGGAGTGGAGCGCGTTGGGGCTGTCGCGCGTTATGATGATGGGCGGCTTGGGCTTGTTCTTGGACCCCGGCGGGCGCCCGCGCGGCTTCCTCGTCGGCCCGCCAGACCCGCCGCCACCGCCCTGGGCCGGCACCAGGGCCGACGACGAGGGCTGATCCCCGCCGGGATCGACGCTGGCAGCCGGGCTATTCTCCGGCGACTGTGCGGAGCGCTCCATCTTGACGTGGGAGTTGGGGGAGAGCGGCGACTGCTGGTGCTGCAGATGCTGCTGCTGCGCGCGGAGGAGGTTCAGGTAGTGCGACGCAGCCCCAGCCTCGCCGCCGCCAGGATCCATACCAGGCATGACGCCCTCACCGCCGCGCTCCCACCACTTGTTCGCCGCCAGCTTCTTGACCTCGCCGGTGCCCGCTCCCAAGGTAGTTTTTTGGATTAACTGCTTGCCGATCCCCTAAACCTGCGCCACCCGCCATAGACATCAGACAGGGATTAAGCTCCAATCGGCGACCAAACATTTGCATATTCCAAGCAGGGAAAAGGGAGGCAATACCGAAATCTAGCGGTGACGAACCGAAGGTCGAATCTTGAGAGAGGAGAGAGAGGCGAGGATACCAGTGGAGTGCTCCTCTATCAGTATCTGGCAGCAGGAGTGTGGGGACGCTGCGCTCTAGGGGCCGGAGTGCACGCGCGCATCATGCATCTCACCCAAATCTTGGCCGGCGCGGCGGGGTGCGGCGCGGCGCCGCCCAAGGAAAAAGCTCTTGGGGACGGTCAAGATTCTGGAGGAAGCAACCCTTGGCAGCAAAGAAGGTGGGGCTCTAGCCTGGGGCCGGCGCTGGCGAAAAAGGTAGAGAGTAGAAACAAGGTGGGGCGGCGGTGGCCGACGGGGGAAGTCGGGAAGAGCAGCTAACTTTTTGCAGACTACACCTTCCCGAATTCCGGTCCTAAATTTTGGCGAGGATGCGGGGAAACCCGAGAAATCGTGAACACGTTACCAGTACCGGTTGCCAGAAAAATGGCCCGCACCGGCGTACTGAGAGGGAAACGGGATGTCCCGTTCGTCCGGCGCATCCGGCGCAGACGCCAAATGCAGCGCGGTACGGAGAAAACGCTACCGGCTCATGTGGTGGGCCCCTTCGCGTCTCGCGCCAGCACTCGGAGGTGGAAGAGCCGAGGAAGCCGAGCTGGAGCAGCACTGCCGGAGAGGGAGTCCGCCGCCGGAGAGGTAGTCCGCCGTCGGAGGATGGCACAGTGGAGGAGGAGCGTGGGGAGGAGGGCCACGGAGGAGGTGCGCCGCCGCCGAGATCCGCTGCCATGGAGGTCGCGACTGCTTCTCCCTGCGACGCATCCGGATCTGGGCGGAGCTCGCCTGGGCCGCCGGCGGGAGAGGGCGTGCGCGCCCTGTTGCCCTGCTCCGGGTGTGCGAGGATCCGCAGCCACTCCTCCCCCGGCTCGATGGCGCGCCTCGATCCACGCCCGGAGCCTGCGCACCCGGCGGACGGAGCTCCGGCCTCCATGCCGGGCGCAGAGGAGGACGGCGAGGCCTCCATGCCGGGTATGGATCCGGGAGGGGGAGGAGGGAGGCGGAGCGGGAGGGGCGCCACCGGAGCGGACCGCGCGCCGTCGCGGGTACTCAGCTCCGCCGGCCACCACAAGCAGGCTTGTCGTCGTTGTCGTCGTCCGCCGCGCAGCTATCCTCGCCGTCGCGCCTGCACTTTTGACCATGGAGTCCGTCCACTTCATCCGCGACCACGGGCACCCCGCCCCCGCCGCCATCTGCTGTTGCTGCTGCACCTTCCCGCCGCCGAAGCCATTGCCCACTGTGTCGTCCTCGTGCCCGACCCCCACCGAGCCCACCACGCCCCGTGACGACGACGTGTGGGAGTAGGGCGAGAATGACGACGACTGCTGCTGCTGGTGCTGCCTCACCGGCAGCGCCGGTTGCTGCTGCAGCTGGAACCCGCCGTGGTGGTGCTCGCCTACCTGGTGCTGGTGCTGGAACGCGGCTGCCGGCGCCTGGAGATGGCAGCCGGCTTGCCGGCGCCGGATCCGAGTGAGGGAGGGAGGGAGGGAGAGTGCTTGAGCACGGGGAGTGGACGAGGAAGCCGAGGCCCCTGCTCTCCGGTGAGGGCGGGGAGCCATGGCCGGCGGCCCGGCGCCGTCGCCGGTGGAGGGGAGAGGGATGGGCACTGCTTCGGCCCGCAGTAGAAAGAGGAGGCGACGGGGTAGGTGGAGGGAGAGGGGGTAAATTAGGAGGGAAAGTATGACATGTGGGCCCCGCAGCTGGTTGTTGGTATTGAGTATGTGATATAGGGGATGACGGGTGCGGAAAAATTGATGCTGTACTGCAAATTCTTGCTGACTAGGCAGAATATTCCCTTTAGAGTACTGTAAATAGAGTACGACGAGTGCTACCAGCCTTAGAGATGCAAATATGGAAATGGGATCCGAATTATTCGATATACGCTAAAACATAAATATGGATATCCATATCCGTATTCGAATTTAAATGTGGTAGTAAAGTGGATACATCCGAATTCGTTTTTGTCGATTTTTTTTCTCTATCCGATTCCATGCGTATTTGGTAATATCCGGCACTATCCATATTCGACTATATAAAACTGCAAGTTATGTTTATAACTAATGACAAATTATGTTTAGTGGAATAATAATAAAGATAGTGTAGAATTGAAAAAATTATATCCATAACTAATGATTATGACATTAATTTTAATATTAAAAATTTGCATCCATAAAACAAATTAAAAGTTATATTTAAATTTAATGACCAATATCATTATTTTTAATAATAAAAATACATTAATATAAAGTGTAATGTTAATTACTCTAGTTTGTTTATGTATTGATGAAAATATTTTTGATATATTTTTTATTATTTGATGATAAATGTGTATATATATATTTAAAAAAATGTCTAATAAAGTTTTATTTATTATATGATTAATTATTAAAATAAATATGGATGAATGTGATATTCTTAATGAGCGATCTCTATTATGTACTAATACTTTAGTCTTTACATGATTTTGTAATTGCAAATTTCCAATAAAGAAAATTGGTAAATGTTGTCTTCCAAATCGAGTAGATATCCGAATGTGTATCCGAATTTGAGACATCCGTTTTGTATTCGTATTCGAGAACATTCGAATCCGTATTCGTATTCGAGTAAAAATGTGGTAAAAGGTGTTATCCGAATACGATTCCATGCGAATTCGATCCGTTTCCATCCTTAAACAACATGAACATTTCGTTCTTTTTTTCGAAACATTCAACATGAGCATTTCAAAATCACAAAATGACAAAAACATAGAATTTGGATTCACCATCTAAACTCTGGCTGGTTAAAGTCATGAAGAGTATCAGACACTTCAATCGATTGAGATTTACTCCCTCCGTTCCTAGATGATGGTCGTCCGGGAATCGTGTTTGTGAGGGAAACACGGTTTTCTAGAGGCAATCATTTAGGGATGGAGTGAGTAAATTGAAATCAATCACTCTCTTCGAGTCGGTTTGGAATGGAGGGTTGAAGAAACGCAGAAATAGGGATGAAAGTAGGACTAGGAAAATCCCGAACCGACTGGCACCGTATATGAAGGACCGAACTGGCGACCAAAGAGGGGGGAGTGAATGGGAGCCGATAAAAATTCTTCTTGAAGGAGATGGCTACTCTAACAAGACGAACACGGCTATCCAAAACACGTCTCCGACTCAACTACCCAAGTTGGTCAAGACCACGCAGCCACTGGAGTGCTACTGGTCCTAGGAACCAACAACCACCGAAATCTACTCGAGAACGCAGAGGAACAAGCAACTCGAGCAGCTACTGACCACACCGGTCAGACCGGTCCAAGTGGGATCTTCCAGACTGAGCCGCCGGAACACCCGACACCTACTAGAGACTAGGCTTGAAAACGATCGGGAACGGTCGGGAAAACACCTTAACCATTACTGTAACTGTATTTTTTAGCCGGGAACGGGAGCGGGAACGGGAAAGCCGGGCGGGAAAACGAAACCGATATTACGGGATATCGGGAACGGAACCATTCGATCGGGAACATGTCGATTACGGTCGGAAACCGATAAATATAAACGGGAACATCAACACATGTTACCACTTAAAAATTTTAGTTCGCTGTAACGGTTACCACTATGCATACATCACACGTCAACTAATACACAAACGATAGCTCAGGCAGGTCACAGGCTCACAGATATTAGACAACATAGATGCACTGTTGCACATGCATATCACACACACACAGCACAATCTGCTTACGACCATACTTCCAGACTGCAGTGACCACAGAACAACCATTACCAACAGTTTAGGCAGCACTCAAGTTCATCACAATGCACAAGTTCGAATTAAAAAACATGCCACATGGGCATCACAGCGGCAGCAGCAGCAGCATCAGCCAAGTAGCCCAGTCGGTGGCGGATCATGTCCTAGACTCACGAAAAAACATGCCTTCGAAGACTCACGGATCCCGGATCCGTGAGAGGCGGAGTCGCAGAGATTGCGACGCGGTCGGCGAAGGGGCCTGCGCTCGTGCGCGCGCTGGCGAGCAGCCACTTGCGGACCTGCTCGCGTGCTCGGTGCGGCCAGCGTTGGGAGAAGGGAAAGGAGCTTCAGTGGCTGGCGGCGGGATGACCAGAGGAGGAGAAGAGACTGAGAGATTGAGAGGGCGGCGACTAGGGTTAGGACTGCGGGGGGCGGCGGGCGGCGGATAGGGTTGGATGTTTAGGGGCGCCGACCGCTGTGGGGTTTTGTTCGCGACTCGCTGGTGTGCGGGGTGGGAATTTGGGCTGGGCCTGATTGCCTGTGGGCTGAAATGGGATAAGTCGACCCAGTTATACGGGAAATCCCGCGGGAATTTTCCCGGCTAAAAACAGGAACCGATGATTCGGTCGGGAAAACACTCCAACCGAATTCGGTCCTGTTCCCGCCGGTTTTTCCCGGTTTCCTGTTTTTCCCGTCAAAGCGGTTCACGGTCGATTTACACGGTTTGCGGTGCCGGTCGGGACGGGATTTTCCCGTCCTGTTTTCAACCCTACTAGAGACACACCGGGTCACCTTGGACCCTGAGCCGGGTCACCCGAGCAGAACCTGAGGACTTTCACAGAAGGCTCCTACATCGGTCAGGCCGGTGTAGCACGCCAGTCAGACCGGTCAAGCCAGGAAACCCCAAATCCACCAAACAGACCTTCCGAGCTCCAAAACTGACCAAACTCGAAACAGCAGCAACACAAGAGACCAGAGAACTCACCAAGACGTTCACCCGAGCAAAACCCAACCAAGGGTCGGCACCGGTCAGACCGGTCAAGACCTGGGCTCTCGGGATGAACAGCAACCCGCGGGTCAACTCCCCTAAATCCAAATCTTGATCTCCCGATTCGCTCCATGGATTCGCACAAGACTTTAGGGATAGTAGGAACACCTCATGGGCACTCCATAGCCAAGATTGGGTCTACCAAAACTTTCTAAATCAAGAGGAATCGAAGAAATCCCACCAAGACCGCCTCTAACCCTATAGAGGAGAAAACACCAAAATCGAGCCCCTTTGCTCACGAATTTGGGAGGGGAATCAAAGAGAAAAGAACCACGAAGGGTTCATGCATACATCCCCCCACCAAATCCCAAAGAGAAAGGCTCAAAACTGCCACAAGAAAATCGCCAAGAAAAGGCTCCGAAAATCACCAAAAAGGGAAAACGGTAGAGACACAATCAAGCCTTGAGGAACCACGCCGAATCATCTATACATACCATGAAGGTTCATACAAGGTCTAGCTTGCCTCCCGATCATCCATCCCTCTCTCAAGATCTCACCATGAAGCTCTCAAGCTAGTCCTAGAAAATCCTTAGGAAAATAGGAAGGGAAAATAGCAAAGGGAAATTAGCTAGGGTTCCAAGAGATGGCTGCCATCCTCTCACCACTTGGGTTATATGGAGGCAACCGAAAGACGAAACTACCCCTATTACATTAAACTAGGATACACGCCCCCGAAGGGCCTTTTGGGAAACTTCGTCGTCGCACCATCGGACGGATGCCCGGCGACCGCACCTTGCGTAGCCTCGACGCACACCATGCGATCCCGACGCGTGTCCTCCGCTTCGAAGTCTCCGGACTGCGTTGTTGCACACCGGTCAGACCGGTGTCCTCCACCGGTCAAACCGGTACCCACCGGTCAGACCGGTCCAGTGCTGCTACCTCTGGTCTTCGGCCTTGGCTTTGTGGATCAACCAAGGAACCCAGTGGTTTTCTGGTGAACCACTGGAAACCTCACGAACTAAGTGTAGCCTCCGCCAATCACCACTCATGACTCGGCTCCCACGTAGTCCCGGCTCGACCTTGGTTTTGAGGCTCAACCAAGAAACCGTCCACGAATTCGTCTTACTGTTCTTGCCACCATGCTGCCCGCACTTGACCCCGCTGGCCACCGGGTCCCTCGAGCCAAGCCTACTTGTCTTCTCCACACCTGGAGGCCTACCCGGTAACGACCTTTCGCGCTTGCTCTTCACCTGCACCAACACCAGTCAAGCTGCAACCTGCACCCGCAATACTTAGCCAAGAGTCAGTCCACACAACGTTGTCAATCACTCATCACACCAGGAAGCGACCATCCACCGGTCCTCGAACCACACAGGTCCTCAGTATATCGTATATCCCGATTGGATACCGTTTGTTCAGCAAAAACCTGAAAACAAGAAAAAATGGGAAAACAGGCGAAACCGGGAGCGGAATCTGTTGAGCGCTTCTCGCGACCGAATCCTCGGTTCCTGCATTTCACCGGGAAAAATCCCACGGTATTTCCCATATCTGAGACCCTCAACCTCCTCCATTTCATCCTGCATCTACTTTAGACGACCCATCCCAACTACAAACCCTAAGCAAACTCCCCTCTCCACAATCCCCGCGCATGACTACCCCGCCGCACACATATTTTGTTTCTTAGATCCCCTCAATCCTCTCGGTCTCTCTCCAGCCTCACCTTAATGCCGCCGCCACCCGACGAAGAACCAAGACCCAGACTGCAGGCCCCTCCAACGCCGGCCAGTCGCCAACACGCCACCACCGACTAGCTAGGCGTCTTCTTCGATGGCGGTCGCCACCAGGCGGCCACGTGAAGAGGGGAGAAACTAGGGGTAATTATCTTAGCTCCTAAATCCCCAAAATCATGAAAGCTAAACGATGGGCCGCATAAGAGAAAGCCCAACATCGGCAACCAGCAAGCTAGGCCCAGCTCTACCTTCTCAAAAGTGGCGGCCTGACGTCATCTGCAGGGTCACCTCCGACTTAGGTAGTCGTCCCGACTACCTCGACGGATGGCTCCGCCTCGCACGACCTAAGGCTCCTTCCGCTGCAATCCCTCGGCATGAGCCCCCCAGGGGGAGAGCTGCAACGTGGCGCAAGCGGCCCGCGCCGTCCGGGACGTGCAGGAGCAGCAGGGCGGGCGGATATGCCTTGTTAGACGGCCAGGCCATGATGAGATTTTCCCCAGTGTGGGAAGCGGACTACCCCGGTGTCCCATCACCTGGATAATGAACAGTGGCAAAGGACACGCGAATCCTTCACCTGCAAGACATCGAACGGCGAGACCCGACCCAGCAAGCGTCAGAGGGAAGGTCGAGGCTTGCACTAGAAGCCCCGACCTTGCAAGGCTAGCATGGCTCTAAGTCGGGAGAAGCAATCTTGCGACGGGAGCCGCGGCTACGTTGCCCTACGGGGACTACAGCGGCTAGCACAGTATACGACGCCAACGAGAGACGAAGGCCCACGGCGTGACACTGTTCCAGCACTGTTCCGGCACTGTTACTGCACTGTAGCAGGGCACCGTTTTACCATCTTAACCCTTGTACACCAGCCCTCCTTGAACTATAAAAGGGGAGGCCGGTACCGTAAACAAGAGGAGGCAACGACGAACAACAGCTCCTAGCTACACACACACGCTCAGCGATCACCACACGATCAAAGAGCCCACAACAACTCTCATCGAGCTCTTACAGCTCGTGATCACACCTAGAGACTTGGGATATCCTCCCTCTCTCAACCTAAGCTTGTACACCCTACTACAAGCCCCCGTGGGCACATAGAACACTCCTTCGAACTAGACGTAGGGCACCCCCCATGCCTGAACTAGTATAATCCCAGTGTCTCTGAGCCCAACCATCCGGATCAGACGCACGAACATACCAAAATTTACTTGCCAGCAGTATCAAACCTCGACAGTTGGCGCGCCAGGTAGGGGCACTTCGTGTGTCATGACGCCAACACGGGTCCAGATGGCCCACTCCGAAGAGCAGCCGGTGCGCACCACCGTGCTGTGCTTTGGCTCCCTGGACTTCATCTTCGATGGTCCAGTCGAGTCACCCGCTGGGGCCGTGTTCTCGCAGTCCCAGCCCGACACATCCGCGCCTCCTCAGGGCCAGTCGCCTGAGGAGTCGCAGGCGGCGAAGTCTGCCGCTGACCGGGTTTGGGACCTGGTCGGCTGCAACATGGCGGTCGCTTTAGGGCCTAACCCGTCCCAGGAGCTCTTCCGCTTCGCGGCGTTCACCACCTCCATGCTTGTGTTCGGTTTGCAGGAGGAGACGCTGTCCTGGGACGAGTTCAAGCTCTGCTACGACTCCATATACCCCGAGGGGCAGACGTGGCTCCCCTGCGGCGGGGCAACTCCTCCCGTCGCCACGGGAGACGCATGCCTGGTCCCCTCGGAAGCATCCCAGGCGAGCTGCGATGAGGCCGAGAGCGCGCCTCTTTGGAAGAAGGCGCCGACACTCCACGGCCCGAGACGCGAGTGCTTCATCCTCTTGCAGCAGGCCGACGTGGTCCACTCCACCCACTTCGACGAGAGCCCGCGGAAGGTGAGCCCACTCCGCCCGACGCCTCCGCTAGCGAGGAACCCCCGCAGGCCGGGAGTGACCGCGAATGGCAGCGTGCTCGCCTCGACGAGCTCGATGAGGCTCAGAAGGATCTCGAGGAAGAGCAGGCAAGGCTCCACCACGCGCTCAGTGCGGAAGCCGCAGCCACGCCCGCGTGCGAACGCGCACAGGAAGTACGCCGCTGCATCCTCGGTGACGTTCAAGGGACTCCCGTTGCCAAACGGGCCTCCTAGAACCTCGCCACCGCGGCTATGCTCCTCCGGGCCGGCCCAAAGCCGACGACCCTGGAAGAAAAGAAGCTCCGTCAGCACCTCCAGACGCTCCTCGACGCGACCGCCGAGCAACAGGCAGAAAGTTCGGCATCCCGACAGCGCGAGGCGCAGGCTCCAGCCCAGGAGCGCTCAGTTCACCGTGGGTCCTCATGCCCATCGGGGCAGCTGGGCTGCGCGGAGAGCGTGCACTCTCCTGTCGGCCGCAGCGTCGACTCCAACCACGAAACCCGAGGCGCATCCTCGGCACGTGGAAGGACGATGACCAGAGGCGGGTCGGACGGCGAACGCCGGCCGCGAAAGGAGTATAGCCGGAGGCGCGGAGGCCGCTACGACAGCAACGAAGACCGAAGTCGGAGTCCGACGCCTGACCTCGAGGTCCGCGGGCTTTCGGCTCCAATGTTCTCGTTGCAGCCCCACCAGCTCGATATCGTGCTCCGACCACCGTCGCGAAGTACGATGGAGAGACCAACCCGAGCATTTGGCTCGAGGACTATCACCTCGCCTGCCACAACGACAGGGCGACCAACGACCTATTCATCATCAAGAGCATCCCGTTATACCTTGCCGACTCGGCACGTACCTGGCTCGAGCACCTCCCTCGGGGGAGGATCAACAGCTAGGCCCAGCTTCGGGATGCCTTCATAAGGAACTTCCAGGGCACCTACGCCCGGCCCGGCAACGCCTGCGAGCTTCGCCATTGCCGGCAAAAGAAGGGCGAGAGTCTCTATGACTACATACGGCGCTTCTCCAAGCACTGCGTCGAGCTCCCCGATACGGCCGACAACCAGGTCATCACGACTTTCCAAGATGGTACCACGTGCGAGACCCTTGTCCACCGGATAGGGCGAGTCAAGCCAAAGACCATTCAGAAGCTCCTCGACTTGGCCACTGACCATGCCGACGGGGAAGTAGCCGTCGCTTTCAGCAAGCGGAAGCCTGAGGAGGAACAAGGCGAGGCTCCGGTCACCCGGCCGGAGAAGAAGAAGAGGAAAGAGCGCAAGCTCCACAGCAACAACTTGGTGGCGGCGGCCGACAAGCGGCCGCCCAAGCCAAAGGCTGGTCCCCCGAGGGATCACTTCGAGAAAATGCTCGAGAAGCCTTGTCCCTACCATCAGGGTCCGGTCAAGCACGCCTTGAAGGATTGCAACCTCATGAAGAAGTACCTCGGCGGGAAGAACAAGCCGCAGGACGCGTCCAACACCGGCGCCGCAAAGAACGTCGAGCACGACGAATTCCCCAAGGAAGATGGTGCCGTCATGTTGATCTTCGGTGGGACGCCCGCTCGCCCCCTGAAGCGCAAGCATAAGCGCCTCCTAGAGGAGATCTACCACACCGAGCCGGTCGTGCCCTCATACCTCCGGTGGTCTGAGACAGCCGTCACGTACGACCGAGCGGATCATCCCGACCACATTCCACAGCCAGGGGCTTACCCCCTTGTGGTGGCACCGCTCTTTGGCACCAAGCGGGTGCACAAGGTGCTCATGGACGAGGGCAGCGGCCTCAACATTGTCTACATGTCCACCCTCGACAGCATGGGGATCCAACGATCTCAGCTCCGCTCGTTGTCGACCCTGTTTCACGGAGTTGTACCCGGTATGGAGGCAGTCCCACTCGGACAGATCGACCTACCGGTCACCTTCGGCGACGAGGGAAATTTCCGCAAGGAAACACTCACCTTCGAGGTGGTCGGCTTCCCGGGAACGTACCACGCGATTCTCAGAAGGCCGGCGTACGCGAAGTTCATGGCGGTTCCCAACTACACCTACCTCAAGCTGAAGATGCCCGGGCCCAAGGGGGTGATCAACATCGACACCAAGTTCCAACATGCCTATGAATGTGATGCCGAATGCTTCCAGTTTGCATAGGCGCTCATCCGCTCTGAGAAGATGGCCACAGGAACTTCGGCCGCGAACCTCGACGATAACGTCACTATGGTCGAATCGTCCTAGAACAGCTACGTTGTCTCTACCCTTGCAATAGTACCATGAACTGTTTTACGCTTATGATGAATAAAAGTGCCTGCGCTTTTTCCATTTTTTCCCATCATAAGTACAACTTTTGCCAAAAAGTTCCTTTGATGAGAGTAATCCTAAGCAACAAACCATTTTACGGTCCCCGACCTAAAATCCTTTGTTGCTCGGGGGCTCCATCCAGGGGCGCAGTGCCCCTCTTAAAACAAAAAGTTTTTTTCGAAAAAGCTTTTGTCGATAGACACTCCATTAACTCAAAGGGCAAAAGGGAAGGAACCCACAACCATCTGTCTACGCTCGGCCGAGTACTGACGCCTCCGCGGCTATATGTGCAAGGTTCCACGAGCTACGTCCGGGATGGTTAGGTCGATCTCCCTACGCCTCTAAAGTTTGGTGGCAGATGTTACCTCGATTCCTCTTTTCTTGAAAAGTAAATTGATGCCTGACCTACCCGAGCTCTCTAAAGGTAGCTCGGGGGCTTCAGGCCTTAGGGAATCCCTAATGTGACTACGCCCGATTAACGCTCTCGAGTCCCTACGCTCCAGCAGCTACGGGACCGGGCAAGACCAGCAACGTCCTAAGGGTAAGCTCATCGGCCTAAAGACCCCAAGCCTCCCGACGAGAGAAAAAGGAAAAGGAATCGAGTGTCAAACTTAAAAGAAAAAGCTACCTCGCTTAAAGAAGAAAACTCACAGGTTATTCATAACAGAAAGCCGCCAGTGCTACTAAACTGTGTTTTCCTGATCAGTGCTCGTCATCAAGCCATCCCAGGTCCTCCATAGCGGCGTCAGCCACCCTCCCGGCGAACTCAACACACCCCGCCAGGATTTGGGGGTAACGGTGGTCTTCGTACCAGGGAGCCCATCCCTCTCCGAGCAACTCACGATCCAGGTCGGGGTAGTGCGAGAGGAACATGGCCATGGCTCGGTAAACCAACTGCCGAGCCATAGCCATGTTTCATTCGCACGCGACGCCACTGACCATCCTGAGGCGTTCGATCAAGGGCGGCCCTTCACCAACACCGATGCCCTCCAGAAGCTCCACGACGACTTGTCTAAGAGCCCGGTGAGTCTCTTCCCGTTGCAGGAGAGTTGCCCGGACCGCGGCCGCTGCCGGGGACAAAAGCTTGAGCGCCGCAGCCCTTTCTGCGGAGAAGAAAAGGGTGAGAAACACACCGACAGAAGGTACCAATGGGATGAGACGCAACCGTAACTCACCTGTCATGCTGTCGGCAAGCAACGACACAAGCGTCGTCAGCTCCTCCTGCTTGGTGATGGCCTCATTCATCCAGGCGGTGTCGACCGCCTGCCGATCCCGCAATGAGCGCAGCTCCACGCAAGCAGCTGCGACAACAGCAATCACGAGCAAGCATATCAGCCAACAGGTACAAGCACCCAATCCAAAAGAGCCTACATTGGAAGGCCAGCTCACCGGTCAGCTCCCTGTCGCGATCGGTGGAAACAGCCAGCAACTGCCTCCACTCGGCGACGGCGACACCAAGCTGGTCCCGCAACAAGGCGTTCCGCTCCCAAGCAGCCTCCAGATCACGGGTGGAGCTTGTCGCGGCATCAGTCCGCTCGGCCACCCGTGCCTCCAGCGCGGCCTGCTTTCAAGCCGCCTCCTGCGCAATGGTGCCGGAGGCAGCTCGTGCGTCCTCCGCCTGCCGCAGGGCCTCGGCCAGCCTCGTCGCGGTCGTCGCTCTCTCTTCCTCGACGGTCGCCTACCGCTCTGCCGACGACGCGCGAAGGGTCACTAGCTCTGGTTCCTTCCGCTCCACCTCTGCCTGGAGAGCGCCGATCGCCCCCAGTGTTCGGCTTGCTGGCAGATGAACTGGGACCTGGCACCACTGCACCCCACAAACCCCTGTCCAAGAAGCAACTAAACAAAGGGCGACAATGAGAAAAGTCAAGCAGGATCGAGAGAGAGGAAGGACATGAGGCAAAGGACATACCATGGTAGCAGCACCCACCTCCTCGACCGAGGCCGCCTGGTGACGGATCGCGCGTCTAAGCCGCTCGGTCGAGGCGTGCTCCTCCTCATCGTCAATAACGATCAGCACCCGGCGCAGGTCGTCACAGGTGGCAACATGCAGCCTGCGGCGGCCAGCCCCGCCACAGGAAAAAGGCACCAATGCCCCCCGGAGCTCATCCGGCACACCAGCGCCAGGGTCGTGGAGTGAGGACGAAGTGACGATGGGAGGAAGGTCGGAAAGCGGCACGAACACCGCGCCCTCCGTGCCCTCTCCCCCAGTCACCCAGGTCGGCCGAACCCTTGGATCGACCGAACCGACCTTACCACGGATCGCCATCTGCTTCCACGTGGTGCTCGGTGATTGGTCCTACAGTGGATTCCTAGGTGCCCAAGCTGTTCTCTCGCCGGTGCCTTGGCCTATAAATAGAAGGGGAGTGGGTTAGAATAGGGAGACACACTTCACCACCCATCCAAGCCTCATCTCCTAGAGAGAGTGCTAGATTAGTGAGGGAGAGGGAGAGGCATGTGCTTCTCCATGTCATTGTTCTTCATTTAGACTAAAGTGAGCATCTTTGTATTTTCTATTTAGACTAAAGTGTGTTCATACTTTTATGATATGTTCTTGTGTTCTTCATGCGTTCTTGATTTAGAGGCTTGTGTTCTTCGTGAACACACTCCTTTGATCCTGTTGCATAGGTTCAGAAGCTTTCATACTCGTTTGTATGCGCGTTCGTCTTTTAGAATAAAGTGGATATTCATGCATGTTCAATTAGACTAAAGTGGCATTTGTGATTCCTTTTGCTCATAGCTTCTATGGTTGAGTGAGATCAGTTCTCCTCGTGGGTTCGTCGCTCTATATTTAATATAGAGTGCCGTAGGTTGCTACGCACCGCGGGATAGCGTAGTCAGGCTACGGTAGTAACCAGTAGCATAGACGTAGTGTCTAGGCTAAGGGTTATCCTTCGTTTGCCCTATATCCCACGGATTGGTAGAGGTAGATCGCAGGTGGTGACAGCCCTGTTGATCCTTTAAAATCCTCCATGTTCGGATATAGTGCAGGTTGAGGTTCGTCTTAGATCTGTAGGCCGGAGTCTCCTGACAGATCAGGGGTTAGTCGGTGCCCGAAGCAAGTTCTCGAGAGATCGACCTTTAACCTCATCTGTAGAGCTATCCATAGGAGTTAGTACACACACGTTCCCTCGGATTCGATACCCTTGGAATAATCTGAGGTGAAAGCTACAACGGCATCCGTGCGCTAGCGGATTTATTTCGTTTGACGCTAAATTATTGGATTTATTTCGTTTGTCACTGATCCTAAGGGAGAAATCCACTCTTTCCCCCTTAGGCTCGGGGGCTACAGGAGAGGGGAGAAGCCAGGGGTAATTATCTTAGCCCCTAAATCCCCGAAATCATGAAAGCTAAACGATGGGCCGCTTCCGAGAAAGCCCAGCATCGATAACCAGCAAGCCGGGCCCAGCTCTACCTTCTCAAAGTTGGCGGCCCGACATCATCTGCAGGGTCACCTCCAACTTAGGTAGTCGTCCCGACTACCTCGACGGATGGCTCCGCCTCGCACTACCTAAGGCTCCTTCCGCTGCAATCCCTAGGCAGGGCCCCCCCAGGGGGAGAGCTGCAACGTGGCGCAAGCGGCGCCGCGCCACCCAGGACGTGCAGGAGCAGCAGGGCGGGCGGATCTGCCTTGTCAGACGGTCAGGCCATGATGGGATTTTCCCCGGTGTGGGAAGCGAACTGCCCCGGCGTCCCATCACCTGGATAATGAACAGTGGCAAAGGACACACGAATCCTTCGCCTACAAGACATCGAATGGCTAGACCCGACCCATCAAGCATCAGAGGGAAGGTCGAGGCTTGCACGAGAAGCCCCGACCTTGCAAGGCTAGCATGGCTCTAAGTCGGGAGAAGCAATCTTGGGACAGGAGCCGAGGCTACGCCGCCCTACGGGGACTACCACGGCTAGCACAGCGTACGGCGCCAACGAGAGACGAAGGCCCATGGCGTGACACTGTTCCAGCACTGTTCTTGCACTGTAGACCGAACTGGCGACCAGAGAGGGGGGGAGTGAATGGGAGCCGATAAAAATTCTTCTCGAAGGAGATGGCTACTCCAACAAGATGAACGCGGCAACCAAACACGTCTCCGACTCAACTACCCAAGTTGGCCAAGACCACGTAGCCACTAGAGTGCTATTGGTCCTAGGAACCAACACACAACCTCCCGAATCAAACACACCAAACGCACAGCGGAAATCTGCACGGCTTGCTGCCTGTGCTACACCGGTCACACTGATGGCCTGCGCCGGTCAGACCGGTGGACAGTGCCGGTCAGGCCGGTGGCTACAGCAGTCGCACAGAAAACGTTCCAGGTAGCCTCAGTGACTCCTCTAGGCCCTGGAACAAAACAACCTAAGACAAACCAACCGGCAAGGGAAGAAAACCCTACACAAAACCTAGCCAAACTCCTCGAAACCTGCCAAGAACTGACCAGCAGCAACACACAACAACAGAGAACTCACCAAGACGTTCACCCGAGGCAAATCCCACAAATGGCTTGCACCGGTCAGACCGGTCAAGAGCACCGGTCAGACCGGTCACGCCTGGGCAGCTCGGGATGAACAGCAACCCGCGGGTCAACTCCTCCAAATCCAACTATCGATCTCCCGATTCGCTCCACGGATTCGCACAAGACTTTGGAGATAGTAGGAACACCTCATGGGCACTCCATAGCCAAGATTTGGTCCACCAAAACTTGCTAGAACAAGAGGAATCGAAGAAATCCCACCAAGAACGCCTCTAACCCTAGAGAGGAGAAAACCCCAAAATCGAGCCCCTTTGCTCACGGATTTGGGAGGGGAATCAAAGGGAAAAGAACCACGAAGGGTTCATGCATACATCCCCCACCAAATCCCAAAGAGAAAGGTCTCAAAACCGCCACAAGAAATTCGCCAAGGAAAGGCTCCGAAAATCACCAAAAAGGAAAAACGGGAGAGACACAACCAAGCCTTGAGGAACCACGCCGAATCATCTATACGTACCATGAAGGTTCATACAAGGTGTACCTTGCCGCTCGATCATCCTTCCCTCTCACAAGATCTCACCATGAAGCTCTCAAGCTAGTCCTAGAAATTCCAAAGGAAAATGGAAGAGGAAAATAGTAAAACAAAATGAGCTAGTGTTCCAAGAGATGGCTGCCATCCTCTCACCACTTGCGTTATACGGAGGCAACCGAAAGACGAAACTACCCCTAAGGCCTAACACTAGGATACACACCCCCGAGGGCACTTTGGGAATCTTTGTTGTCGCACCATCGGACGGATGCCCAGCGACCGCAACCTTGCTTAGCCTCGACGCAAGCTTGAGATCCCGACGCGTGTCCTCCGCTTCGAAGTCTCCGGACTGCGTCGTCGCACACCGGTTAGACCGGTGCTCCTCACCGATCAGACCGGTACCCACCGGTCAGACCGGTCAGACCGGTCCGATGCTGCTGCACCTCCGTCTTCGGTCTTCGGTCTTGGCTTTGTGGATCAACCAAGGAACCCAGTGGTTTTCTAGTGAACCACTGGAAACCCCGCGAACTCGGTGTAGCCTCCGCCAATCTTCACTCATGACTCGGCTCCCACGTAGTCCCGGCTCGACCTTGGTTTTGAGGCTCAACCAAGAAACCGTCCATGACTTCATCTTGCCGTTCTTGCCACCATGCGGCCCGCACTTGACTCCGCTGGCCACCGGGTCCCTCGAACCAAGCCTACTTGTCTTCTCCACACCTGGAGGCCTCACCGGCAACGACCTTTCGCGCTTGTTCTTCACCTGCACCAACACCAGTCAAGCTGCAACCTGCACCTACAATACTTAGCTAAGAATCAGTCCACACCACGTTGTCAATCACTCATCACACCAGGAAGCGACTCAGCTCCGGTCCTCGAACCACACAGGCTCTCAATCTCCCCCTTGATGAGTGCATTGACAACACACACGTTAAGGAAAAGAAATGAAACGACCAAAAGAAACTCCAACAAGCGATCGAAAGCCAAAGGAAAGGCACAGAGCAAGATCACTTGAAGAAGACAAGTCTCGGCCCCCTTAGGCAAGGGCAACGGCTCGACACAACCGCGACAAAACCATGCTCAAGCAAAGAGCACAAACCACAAACCAAAGCTCGAAAACCACAAAGAGCTCCCCCTGCACACATGCAAGCTCCCCCAGAACTAATGCAACTCCCCCTGGACGAATGCATGCAAACCACAACACAAAACAGAGCAGCTGCCTCAGCTTTGCTCTGAGCGGTCAGACCGGTCAACACCACCGATCAGACTGGTGCCCAACATCTGAACAGGGGCCAGCACTCTGACCGGTCAGACCAGTGACCTCAACCGGTCAGACCCGTGCACAACGGAGCCCAGAAATGGCTCGAAACCACCTGGAAACCTTCTAGATGCATTCAGTAGGCCAAAACATGCTCAAACTTCTCCCCCCTTGTTGACAATGCATGAATCAAGCCAAGAATGCAAAAAATGCAACCTAGAGCTTCTCAAATAGACAAAAGTCAACATAGGATGCTACACATGTCCAAATGAGCAAGTTAGATACTCTATAGCTTCGTAATGACATCAACTACAAGATCACCAAGGTTCACAACCAATGGACGAAGCTAAGATAGAATTGAGCAATTTTGTGAAAATACACCCTCTCATGAGCAAAGTCCTAAACATGAGCAAAACATGTCAAAATGGCAAAGCCACACAAACTTCATGCTAGGACAACCATTCTAAGCATAAGACCATCATAAACACCCACAAGCACCTCATGTCATGTCAAAGCCACCGAGCCATGTGCTTACTTCTAGATATGAGACTTCTCATTGGTAAGTAACATGCAACGGTTTAGCACCCAAAAACAATTAAATTAAGTACATATGACATGGGAGCACATTTTTCAAGTAATTTACATTTCATTTTCAGATTCATATTTGGTACATGAAATGTCTTTGCGACAAAAAGGAACTTATGCCCCTCCACAAGATAAAGCATGGGGGCTAAACATTCATGATGGCAAATGAGCCTTTGGCCCCATATGATCAAAATAAGCTATCCAACCACAAATTAAGCATAGCCAAGCCACTAAAACATGTCAAGATCATATAAAGGCATTTACTCACAAGAGAGCATATATGTGACATTTTTCAAAAAGCATAGCTATCAACCATGGATATAAATCAAGATCATCAAGAGCTAAGCCAAACTAACCATAGCTTACCAAACTAGCTCACAAGGACATATATATCATACCATGGTGAACAATGTATATAGGAGAAGCTTTTCCTGCACAATGCATATGATACAAAATGCATGCAACCTAAGATACAAAGATGCCTATACACCATGTTACATATGCCATGCAAAATGCAAGAAATGCACAAAGGAAAGCTATACATATGCTACAAAGGAGCTCCCACACACCCAACTCAAGAAATCAAACAAACACCAAGCTCCCCCCGCAAACGAGTGAAAGTTGCTTGATCTAGGGGTTTGGTGAAAATATCGGCTAGCTGGTCATGTGTGGGTACATGGATCAAAGAGATTTTCCCTTTCTCAACGTTGTCTCTCAGAAAATGATACCTCACTTCTATGTGCTTGGTTTTGGAATGGAGCACTGGGTTCTTTGCAACACTTATGGCACTGGTGCTGTCACATTGAAGTGGGACGTGGGTATACTCCTCACCAAAGTCACTCATGGTGTATGTGATCCAAAGGAGCTGAGAGCAAAAACTAGCTGCGGCCACATACTCTACCTCGGTAGTGGATTGAGCAACACTCGATTGTTTGCGGGAAGACCAAAACACCAGAGAGGAACCCAAAAACTGGCAAGTCCCAGAAGTGGACTTCCTATCCAACCGACACCCGGCAAAATCCGCGTCTGAAAATCCATTAAGAGCCAAAGAAGAAGACGCGGAGTACCAAAGGCCGAAGTCGGGAGTATGTCGCAAATACCTGAATATGCGCTTGACTGCTTGTCGATGCGAAGTTCTTGGAGACGCTTGAAAACGAGCGCACAGACATACCGAGAATTGGATGTCCGGCCTCGTCGCCGTCAAGTATAGGAGTGACCCAATCATGCTCCGGTACTCCTTCTGGTCCACGTGCTCACCTTCCTCGTCCGCATCAAGAGTTGTAGTCGTACTCATAGGCGTCGCCATGGCCTTGGAGTCCTCCATCTTGAACTTCCTCACAATGTCCTTGGTGTACTTTGCTTGGTGCACGAATGTTCCTTCCTTGGATTGCTTGATCTGGAGGCTGAGGAAGAACTGCAACTCACCCATCATGCTCATCTCAAATTCCCTGCTCATGTCTTCTGCAAACCTTGCAACCAAAGAGTTAGAGGAGCCACCAAAGACAATATCATCCACGTATATCTGCACAATCAGGATCTCTTTGCCCTGCCTGAGGAGAAACAAGGTCTGATCGACCTTCCCCATCTCAAACCCTCTCTCAAACAGGAATCCCCTCAACCTACCGTACCAAGCTCTAGGCGCCTGCTTCAACCCATACAGCGCCTTCCTCAACTTGTACACCCGGTGGGGGTACTTCTCACTCTCAAACCCCGGTGGTTGCCTCACGTACACATCTTCCTCCAAAACACCGTTCAGGAAAGCACTCTTCACGTCCATTTGGTGCAATTCGAACCCTTTAGCCACGGAAAAGGCTAGAAGGATCCTAATCGCTTCCAAACGAGCTACGGGAGCAAAGGTCTCCTCGTAGTCGATCCCCTCTTTCTGACTAAACCCTTGCGCCACCAACCTCGACTTCTTTCTCACCACCTCTCCTTTCTCTCCCTCTTTATTTTTCCACACCCATTTTGTCCCAATCGGCTTACACCCTGGTGGAGGATCCACCAACTCCCAAACTTGGTTTCTCTCAAAATTCTCCAACTCCTCATGCATCGAATTAACCCAACTATGATCAGATAGCGCGTGTCCAATGTCTTTGGGCTCAAAAGTAGCAACAAAGGCAGCATGAGCGAAGTGAGAATTGTTTCGAACCCTCGACCGTGTAGTTCGTTCATTGATGTCGCTGATGATCCTCGAAGCTGGGTGATCCACTTGAACTCGCCGGGGAGGTTCTCGCCTTGGTGCTACCTCCCCCTCAACAGTAGCTTCTCCTTGATCTGGGTTTGTCATTGTAGGTGTGGGAGAGGGCCCGTTCTCGATTGTAGTCGAAGTAGTAGGTACATGTTCAGCCGCGGGCACCACACCGCCATCTTCATCATCTCCATGTTCATGCTCCTCCTCTTGAAAGATCTCCTCGCCAAGTTCATCATCACCTGCACACTCAAAAACAAGTTGACTACGTGGTTGTGTCTCGTCGAAGGTTACCTCGCAAGTCTCCACGATTTGGTTAGTTTCAAGATTGAGCACTCGAAATGCTCTAGAATGAGATGCGTAACCAAAGAAAATGCCATCGACTGACCTAGCCTCGAACTTGTCCAACTTCTTCCCTTTTTTAAGAATAAAGCATTTACAACCAAAGACATGGAAGTGACTCACCTTGGTTGTGCGACCGTGCATCAACTCATAGCAGGTTTTCTTCTTGTGGACCCTGAGGTAAATCCTGTTGGAGACATAGCACGTGGTATTGACCGCCTCAGCCCAGAACCTTCTCGGAGTCCTATGCTCGTCGAGCATCGTCCGAGCCATCTCGCACAAGGTTCTGTTTTTCCTTTCCACCACGCCATTCTGGGGAGGCATATACGAACTCGAAAATTGGTGTTCAAGACCCAAGTCATGACAAAAGGTTTCAAAGCGAGAGTTTTTGAATTCCGAGCCATTGTCACTGCGGATCGCTCGTATGGCATCTCTGTGCCTCTCGTTCCTCAACCTCAAGACAAGATCTCGAATAAAACTAAACGTCTCCCCTTTCTCTTCCAGAAAGAAAACCCACGCATACCGAGAGTAGTCGTCCACCACAATTAGGACGTACCACTTCCCACCCGCAGATCGCACATGAGCTGGGCCAACAAGGTCCATATGGAGCAGCTCGCATGGACGCTCTATCATCGCATCGGTGAGGGGCGGGTGAGAAGAGGCTACCAGCTTGGCATGCCTACACGGCGCACAAACCAACTCTTTCTCAAACCTCAACCATGGTAATCCTCGGGTCAAATTGAGTTTACTCAAGCGAGACAAAAGGTCAAAGCTCAAGTGACCCAACTTCCTATGCCACTTCCACAACTCACTCGAAGAACCAGCCAAAAAGCAATGAGTCACACCCGAAGACTGAGAGAAATCTGCTCGGAACACTTGACCCTTAGGAACGACCATGCAAACTAGGTCCCCTCGAGAATCCAAAATCCGAGAACCACCAGGCCGAAACAACACCTCAAAACCCTCATCCAACAGCTGGGACACGGAAAGCAAATTGAACCCAAGCGATTGGACAAGAGCAACACGCCTGAGAGTGACCTTGTCACTTACCTTAATCTCACCTTCTGAAAGCACACGTCCTCGCCCATTGTCCCCAAAGGTGATGTATGTCTTGGACACCACCGGGACGAGACTTGAGAACCACCCCTTGTCTCCGGTCATATGCCTCGAGCAACCGGAGTCAATCAGCCAAACGTTCCTCAAGTCTCCCACCTGAAATTCAAAAGTTAGCACGTGAGTGAACAAATGACTCAGCACTGGGGTTAGTACCAAAAGAGTAAAACCAGTGCGAGCCATTTGCTCCAAAGTGGGGTTAGCATAAACCAAATCATCACGCCTATCAAAGCTACCACCACAAAACCACCATGAGAACCACCACCAGGGAACCACCCCTGTCTAGCTGGAGGAGGACGAAAACCACGAAAAGAAGATCGTGGACCGTTCCTCCTCTCTATCTCAAAGCTACAACTCTCCCACCCTCGTATTGAGCACGAGGTGGAGAACGTCTAGCAAACTGAACACCAACAGATTCTCCATGCCAACCACCAGAACCACGACCTCCTGGACCAAACCGAGCATCCTCACGAGCACGGAACCCAAACTGTTGTCTGCCCAGACCAGCACCGGTCTGACTGGTCCCCCTGACCGGTCTGACTAGTGGTGCTCGGCCAGCAGCACCACCTGCCACCTTTCAATCTCCCCAAGCCGGAACTGTTCTCACAATCACCTTGGCCCTGGGCATCTGCATACGAGGCTCAAGTACACCATTAGAAGGTTGGTACTTGTCCTTGTTAGCCCACTCCTTTGCCATTCTCTCCTCATGCTTCCTCTTGAAGCAAAACTCACTTTTGTGACCATCTCTCCCACAATAGTCACAATGAAACCGTATGAGCTTAGGTTTTGGCTTGGGTTGGGGCTGCTCACTTGGTTTCTCCTCACTCGGCTTCTCACTCTTTTTCCCAACGAACTCATTCCCCAAGTCACTCTTGAACTTGATGGGTTTTTGGAAATCATTTGTGGAGTGAGGGAATATGGGAGGATCTGGGGTTGTGTCAAGTTTGTTTTTCAGTGGGTTGGGCTTAGGAGCATAGGCATTTTTGTGGAAGGTTTTTGGTGGAGCTTGGATATCACCAATCTTCTCTCCTCCCTCACCACTACACTCTCCAACCTTCTCCGAACCAAGCGCTTGCCCATCATAGCGCTTATATGCCTCTATCATCATCCTAAGCTGAGGTTCATGCCCCGACAACCAACCCATCATTTTCCTCAACTCATCATTCTCATCCTGCAAGCGATCCACATAATGTGCAAGTTCCAGATTCTTCAAAGTATGCAATTCACAAGTAGAGCAAGAAGTGGGAACAGGTTCTTTCAACTTAGCCTCAAGAGAAACAGTGTAAGCATGCATCTCATCAATCTTTCCATGCAAAACGGGGTAAGAAGTGCAAGCACCTAGCAAAGCAGGTCTAGACTTAAGCTCAGCCACTTCAACCCTAAGCACATCTAGTTCCTCACAAGCAGAGGCATGCTTATCCTTAAGACTAGTAAGATCAGCTAGGTACACAGAGCAATCACAACAATCAAACTCATCAGAAACCACAGGTGAAGCCTTAAGCGAATCAATCTCAAGCTTAGCATCAAGGTTCTGGGTTTCTAGCTCAGCTACTCGGTTCCTAGCATCTTCTAGTGAGGCCCTAAGCTCCTTCCTCATCTTCTTTGCCTCTCTAAGCATGTCATCGCGGTTATCAAGCAACTTGCCAAGACGCTCATTCTCCTCACGCAAGACGGGAAGCTCGTCACGTACCTCATCCTCGGAGTCGGAGTCCGAGTCGCTCTGGTGACTCTTCTTACTGCCGGAGCTACGAGCCATGCCGCAGAAGCCATCTCTCGCGTAGCAGCTCAGCCCGCTCAAGTTCCTGGATGACTTCTTGTTCTTGCACCGATCACCTTCATCTTCACTGCTACTCAAGCTCGAGAAAGAGTAGGCGGAGCTGGAGTCAACGTCGCTCGCTCCGACCATCGCTCGGGCCTTCCTGCCGCGGCCGTCCTTCTTCCTCGATCGTCGCTCGTCCTTGTGCTTGTTCTTGTGCTTGTGATCACGCCTTGATCGGTACTTGCCGTCCGTCCTCGATCGGTGCTTGTAGCCGTCCTTGTTCTCCATCTTCTTTGGACAGTCGTCGACGAAGTGTCCTGGCTTGCCGCACTGAAAGCATGTCCGTGGATTCTTCCTTGTGTTCACCCGGTTCTCGTGCAACCTCTCGAACCTCCTGGTCAGCAACGCCAGCTCGTCCTCTCCAAGCACGTCGAACTCCTCGTCTGGCAAAGTCATCAAAGAAGACAGAGAGTACATCCTGGAGGATGCTTTAGCGTTAGTCTTAGCACCTTTGCCACCGACGAGAGCAAGACTATGAGAGTCAGTCGGGCTCTCAAGACGGGCAGTCACACCACGGTCCAACTCTGCTGACTTGAGCTTAGAGAATGACTCGTTCACCGTCAAGGTGTCATACTTTTCGGACTCAAGAATAGCCTCGACCTTTCCGTCCCATACGGTACGATCCAACGAGTGCAAGAGCTTCACGGCTCTATCATGATCATCGTACGGGAGCACGGCCACATTGGCTCTCATGTTGTTCACCACAATTGTAAACCGCTGGAAAAGGGCATCGACGGACTCACCGGGGAGATGAGTGAAGTTCTCGTACTCTCTCCGGTAAGTCGCGTACATCCGAGCCTGAACCTGAGTATTCCCAGCATGAGCATCCTTCAACTGCTCCCAAATCCTACAAGCGAAGTCCTCTGTCTGAACCCGATCGAATTCGAACTGACATAGAGCACGAAACAAGTAGTCGACCGCCTTGTTGTTGGCGTCGAACATATCCCTCGATCCTGGAGCAAGGAAGTTAATCGGATGAACATAAGTTGTGTTCACCGCAACATCCCAAAGGATCTGACCCTTTCCACGAAGGAACGCAGCCATCCGTCTCGGCCACATCTGGTAGTTCTTCCCATCGAAGCGCGGAGGACCCGATCCCCGTTCCTGGTATGCCATCTTTGGATCTTAGACTGGTTAGAGCCTCGAAAGACCCGAACCGGCTCTGATACCAATTGAAGGACCGAACTGGCGACCAAAGAGGGGGGGAGTGAATGGGAGCCGATAAAAATTCTTCTCGAAGGAGATGGCTACTCCAACAAGATGAACGCGGCAACCAAACACGTCTCCGACTCAACTACCCAAGTTGGCCAAGACCACGTAGCCACTGGAGTGCTAGTGGTCCTAGGAACCAACACACAACCTTCTGAACCAAACACACCAAATGCACAGCGGAAATCTACACAGCTTGCTGCCTGTGCTACACCAGTCAGACCGATGGCCTGCGCCGGTCAGACCGGTGGACAGCGCCGGTCAGGCCGGTGGCTACAGCAGTCGCACAGAAAACGTTCCAGGTAGCCTCAGTGACTCCTCTAGGCCCTGGAACAAAACCACCTCAGAAAACACAACCTGCAAGGGAAGAAAACCCTACACAAAACCTAGCCAAACTCCTCAAAACCTGCCAAGAACTGACCAGCAGCAACACACGACAACAGAGAACACACCAAGACGTTCACCCGAGGCAAATCCCACAAATGTCTTGCACCGGTCAGACCAGTCAAGAGCACCGGTCAGACCGGTCATGCCTGGGCAGCTCGGGATGAACAACAACCCGCGGGTCAACTCCAAATCCAACTATCGATCTCCCGATTCGCTTCACGGTTTCACACAAGACTTTGGGGATAGTGGGAACACCTCATGGGCACTCCATAGCCAAGATTTGGTCCACCAAAACTTGCTAGAACAAGAGGAATCGAAGAAATCCCACCAAGAACGCCTCTAACCCTAGAGAGCAGAAAACCCCAAAATCAAGCCCCTTTGCTCACGGATTTGGGAGGGGAATCAAAGGGAAAAGAACCACGAAGGGTTCATGCATACATCCCCCACCAAATCCCAAAGAGAAAGGTCTCAAAACCGCCACAAGAAATTCACCAAGGAAAGGCTCTGAAAATCACCAAAAAGGAAAAACGGGGGAGACACAACCAAGCCTTGAGGACCACGCCGAATCATCTATACATACCATGAAGGTTCATACAAGGTCTAGCTTGCCGCCCGATCATCCTTCCCTCCCACAAGATCTCACCATGAAGCTCTCAAGCTAGTCCTAGAAATTCCAAAGGAAAATGGAAGAGAAAAATAGCAAAACAAAATGAGCTAGGGTTCGAAGAGATGGCTGCAATCCTCTCACCACTTGGGTTATATGGAGGCAACCGAAAGACGAAACTACCCCTAAGGCCTAACACTAGGATACACGCCCCCGAGGGGAACTTTGGGAAACTTTGTCGTCGCACCATCGGACGGATGCCCAGCGACCGCAACCTTGCTTAGCCTCGACGCAAGCCTTGCGATCCCGACGCGTGCCCTCTGCTTCGAAGTCTCCGGACTACGTCGTCGCACACCGGTCAGACCGGTGCTCCTCACCGATCAGACCGGTACCCACCGGTCAGACCCACCGGTCAGACCGATCCGATGCTGCTGCACCTCCGTCTTCGGTCTTCGGTCTTGGCTTTGTGGATCAACCAAGGAACCTAGTGGTTTTCTGGTGAACCACTGGAAACCCCGCAAACTCGGTGTAGCCTCCGCCAATCTTCACTCATGACTCGGCTCCCACGTAGTCCCGGCTCGACCTTGGTTTTGAGGCTCAACCAAGAATCCATCCATGACTTCATCTTGCCGTTCTTGCCACCATGCGGCCCGCACTTGACTCCGCTGGCCACCGGGTCCCTCGAACCAAGCCTACTTGTCTTCTCCACACCTGGAGGCCTCACCGGCAACGACCTTTCGCGCTTGTTCTTCACCTGCACCAACACCAGTCAAGCCGCAACCTGCACCTGCAATACTTAGCCAAGAATCAATCCACACCACGTTGTCAATCACTCATCACACCAGGAAGCGACCCACCTTCGGTCCTTGAACCACACAGCCTCTCAAGCAGGGTGCTGTTTTATCATCTTAACCCTTGTACACCAACCCTCCTTGAACTATAAAAGGGGAGGCCGGTACCATAGACAAGAGGAGGTAACGGCGAACAACAGCTCCTAGCTACACACACGCTCAGCGATCACCACACGATCAAAGAGCCCACAACAACTCTCATCGAGCTCTTACAGCTCGTGATCACACCTAGAGACTTGGGATATCCTCCCTCTCTCGACCTAAGCTTGTACCTCCTACTACAAGCCCCCGTGGGCATATAGAACACTCCTTCGAACTAGACGTAGGGCACCCCCCGTGCCTGAACCAGTATAATCCCGGTGTCTCTAAGCTCAACCATCCGGATTAGACGCACGAACATACCAAAATTTACTTGCCGGCAGTATCAAACCCCAACACCACGCGCTCACGCCCCTCTACCAACTGCCACAGTGCCACCACCTGTCTTCTGGAGACTATTTGTTTGGTTTTCAGTGGTTCTGTTGATTGCTGCTGCCCGATGTGGTGTTTGTTTTTATTCAGGCTAGTGTTGTGTGACTGAGTAGATTTAGAAATTTTAGAACTGTTAGGGTTCGTTTGGTACAGCTGTGGTTGCGGCTGTGGCAGCTCCGGCTGTGGTTGCGGTTGTGGCAACTCCGGCTGTGGCTGTGCTGATGGAGCTAAATCAGTAACCATTTTGGGAAAACGTTTGGCAAAATAGCTTCTCCTAACTGTGTCACATGGATAAGAGGGTGAAATACCCATAATGTCCTTTCTTTTTTTATTTCCTTCTTTTTTCCTTCTATTTTTCAATTGTCTTCTTTTTACTTCCTTTTCCCTTCTCATTTTTCATTTATTTTATTTTCCCCTCACCCTTCCCTTATCCTCACCTCCACCGGCCGCTCATTATCCATTCGTCAACGCCCGCCAACAAGGCAATGACACTGTGACGCCCCAGGTTTTTAATTAGCATCATTAATGCTAATGACTGAGTCAAGCACGTTGACTCTAGTCAAACCGTGGTCAACCTGGGTCATCACCTCGAAAACCTATCCAGCAACCCCTAATGACCTTGTTAACCAAGTCAACACACACTTGTGGTCAAATCTCGGTCAAAGGCATGGTCAAATCCAGGTCAAACCCCTAATGCTTTTGAACCCTCCGGGAACTTTTGCCACGTTCTCCAAATTTCACCTAAACACTTCAAAATCTCCCAATATAAAAGTTGTCTAGTTTTTCGAGGGACACAACTTTGCTTTTGGGTGGCATTTCAAATTTTGAGTGAAAAAGGGTGAAAAACTTGGTCAACTGCAGTGAACACTGTTCACCAGAGCCATGAAAGACATCAACTTTGCCTGCAGTTTATGCCCAAACCATTGATCAAAACATAGGCCAGCCTTTGTAAAAGTTGTAGAGGGGTCTTTGATCTACAACTTTGCTATTTGCACCTTAGTGCACTTTAGTTCAAAATTTTGGAGCTTTTCGCGGTCAAACAGGGCTAAAGCAAATGCAAGCGGTGGCGTCGCCGGCACCCCGCGCTCTAGAGCGCCGCGCCCCCACGCGCGCCGCCGCGTGGCGCTTGCGCAGCCTCGGCATCCAGGCCCCCCCGGCCGGCCCGCGCATCCCGAGGATCCTGCGCTGTTCCCCCACACCCCGCGCTCGACCCCATGCCTCGGGAGCCGCGTTTCGCCACGCGTCGCCGTCGTCCATGCCTGCGCCGTTGAAGCGTCCCCACATAAGTAGAGACTAAATGTGATACAATTATGAGTCTCAGGAGGCTGATACACATTTATTCAACAGATGGTTCATAACCGTTACAACTCCTACGAAGGAGCACAATGGAGAAACACTATTATGATAAGCAAGACAACAACAGTGATGCTCCAAAGCACAATCCAGACCGGGTCCAGATCGGGATCTAGATCATCAGAGCATCTACATGCCAGCGGAAGCATTCTGCAAGGGCCAACACCACAGGCAATGTTGGGTGCGGAAGCGACCACCTACAGGACGTCCTCGGCAACGAAGTCCGGGTCTTCCTCTGAGGCAACATAAGTAACAAGGGTGAGTACAAAAGTACTCAACAAGTCCAACCACACCCACGGAGGGGGATAATACAAGAATATGCACGAGGTACATATCAAGGATAAGGCTAAGGTTCATTTGCAATAAAACTAGATTTTACACATGCAATGTTTCATTTTCAAAGGATTTTCATAAAACATTTCTTTAGTAGTGGGGGTTGATCCACAAAAGGATCCAAGTTTTAATGCTACCGGACTCCCCGTCCGCAGTAGCTCACGGCACAACTGCCGGACACTTCCAAAATCAACTCACACCATAGAGTCATCCATCCCACAAACACTAGCTATGTGCCCAAACCATAACTCGTCCAATACCATGGACATGGCTATTGGAATAGGTTTTACACTCTGCAGAGGTTGTACATCTTTACCCACAAGTAGGGTACCACAAACGGACACCTTAGTGCCGCTGCAGATCCTAACAAAGCCATTACCCACCATAGCTAAATTAGAGTAGCCAACACGGAAGCAAACCAAGGGGCTGATATATCACCAAGAATCTCAACTGGGATGTAAGTCACAAAGACCTTACTCCTACTCCATGATCTCCCGTTGCTCACCAGCTCTCCTTTTGGCTAACTAACTAGCTAGTGGGATTTATGCTAAGCCGTTGCCTCACACAATGGTCGAGTGGTTGCACGATAAAATGGGTTAGGAAAGATGACACATCAACTCGATCCTTACACATGACAAGATGGATATCTCCCAACCATTCTCAACCACAAAGGTACGAGTTCTCCACATAAGGCATTTCACACAAGAAACACCATCCATCTCATCTAGGCAATTCTTTCCTTTATTTTCCGAAATCCCATTTTTATCTTTCAAAACACTCACACCTTTATTCTTTCATAAATCACATTGTCGTATTTGAGTTTGTAAAGAAAGAGTAACATGGTCCTAAGCATTTCTAGCATTAATTATCATCCAAATAGAGCACATCATATTTAGAGGTAATTATAGGCAATCAAGGAATGGTCATAACAATCAAGGGGTGGCTATCCAACCATGTTTCAGCAGTAAAACAATGCAATTTGTAAATTAGGCTAATAGGTTGTGTCTCAAAAACATAGGATAAAATATGCATCAAAGGGTGGAATTGGACTTGCCGTCCTCAAAGCCTTCCGGGAGTTCCTGCTCGCGGTACGGGTCCTCCGGCTCCTGCTCGCGGTACTCGGCTCCAAACTCCTGCTCGTGGCACTCCTCCTTGTTCACTCCGTCGGCTACGGCACACACAAGCAATCACACAATAAATAAAAGAAAATAAGATTTTACCTTTCGAGCTCAAAGGAAGATAAAATAGAAAATGAAGGAATGAATATTATTTAGGGAAAATTGACATATGGCTTCGGTGGGAATATATCCGGAAAGGATGTGGTAAAAGTTGGGATTAATTTGATATGAGATGGCGCATGAAATGATACGACAAGGGTATTTAGGGGTTTGTTTAAGTGGAAAAAGGACTTGTTCGCAAAGAGCTAAAGAGTTCAGGGGGTTCTGGTGGAAAGAGACAAGAGAGAGGGGCTGCGTGGGGCAAAAGAAAATAGAGGAGGGGGGTTCTGGGCAAACTGCCCTTCTTCCTCATGGAAGAAACAGAGGAGGCGGACAGGGGCGGCCTGGCCGGCGGCGGCAGTGCTGGCCGGCGCCTCCGGGCACGGCTGCGGCCTGGGAGAGGGGCAAAACGGAGAGGAGGACGAGGGGGTTCGATTCCCCTCCTCACCTTGGGCTGCGGTTGCGCACGGAGGGAGATCGACGGCGGCGGGCGGAGAGCGGCGGCAGCGGCTATGGGCGGCGGCGCTGCGAGGCTCGGGAGAGTGAGGGAGGTGGCTGGGGAGGTGCGCGTCGTCGTGGAGGGCGACGCAGGCCCTTTTATAGGCAGCGGCAAGGGCGAGGGTGGTGGCCGGCGGGTGGCACAGGGAGCTCGCAGTAATGGCGGGTGAGGGCGGCACGGCGAGGTGCCGGGCTGTCCGTGCGGTCGCGTCGCGGATAGGACGGCGACGTGGACGCGGCGTGCGCGCCGAGACGGCCTGGCAGGCAGAGGCGTGGGGAGAGGTGGGGCTGGAGCGAGGGGCGGCACGGCAGTGCCGGCCAGTGGCACGGGCGTGGGCGCGTGCGCGGCAGCGGCGGTGGCGCTGAGGCGACGGCGTCGTTGACGACGCGTGCGACGAGACGACGAGGCTGCAGCGGCGTGGTGAAGGTGGGGGACGCAGCGAAGAGCGGCACGGCGTGGTGCTGGGCGTCAGTGCGTTGTCGCGTCGTGGGGTCGGCGGTAGCTCGCCGTGGTCGTCGGCTTTGTGGGCAGCGGCGCGTGCTACTGCTGCCCCCGGTCTGTGTCGCTGTGTGTCGTTTGCTGGTGTCGTGCATGGCGTGGCAAAGGACTTGCGTTGCAAGCTTGCATGTGGTGTGTAGGTGCTGCTGCAGCTGTGCGAGGTAGGAGACACAGGAAGGAGTAGAGTATTTGCATGAATACAGCCACGAAGATTGGGTTGCAAGCTCCTGAGTTTAGCTTTGGAATTGAATAGCATGTGGCTTACGAGAAAAGGTAAAGATAGACGGAGATAGCTGATTGGTTGTATGGTTCATAACATAAAAAGGAGATTAGGCTCTGGGATGAATTATGGATAGACTAGAATTGAGCTCAAACGATAGAAAAGATTTTGAAATCATTTTTAGCGAGTGATTTAACGAGTGATTTAATTGAAGAAAGTTTCCGGGCGTTACAGCCGTGCCCCTCCCGCGCCGCGCGCGCCCCCATGCAAGGGCGGTCCCCCCCTGTCCGCGCGCCTTATATTCGAGGCGACGGCGTGAAGCCCCACGCGTTGCTTGCCGCGCCTATAAAAGGCCGCTGGCTTCCTCCTCGCGCGTGCAAGCCGCGCCGCCGCCCGCCATGGCTGCTCGCATGCCGAGCTCCCGCCTCCGCACCTCCCGCAGTCACGTATTGGCCCTAACCTCTTCCCTAGGGGCTGTAGTACCTCCCCGTGCCGCGTGTTGTCCAGGCCGAGCCTCCGCCTCACCGGAGCACGACTCGCAGCGGCGGCCGCCGCCGGGCGCCGCCGAGCCCCCTTGCCGGCCCCTTCCCCGACCCGTCCGAGCCTCGGAATCGAGCCCTGGGGGAGTATGGACCACTTCCCCGCCCTTGCCCGGCCGCAAGCACCGGCGAGCTCGCCGGAATTTTGGCCGGACCGCCGCCGGCCGCCCCGGAGGACCCAATTGCGAGTCCCAAGTTCTTTCCAGGGGCTCACCTGCGAAGTAAGGGTATACTTGTGAACCTTAGAAAGTTTCCAGGGGCCTGCTTGTAAAGTGAATCTTAAATAGTGTTTGCATTTTTGCTGAATCTTGTAAAATTCGTAGAAAATGGTAGAAAAATCATAAAAATGCAAACTAAATTTTGTTGGCTTCCATGTAAAGAAGACTACAACTTTCCCAAAGCATGACCATACTTTTGACTGATAGTTTTTGCATGAAAAATAGAAATCAGTTAAACCTAGATCTGTTGTAGTTCAAAATCTACTTGTGATCTGTAGCTGAATTTGGATATGTTGTGAGTTATGCCATGTCTAGGTGCTGTGCCAAAAATTGCACAAAGTTACTTTGTAGATCTTTTATTATGAATTGTTTTGTATTTATGCTAAATCTGGCCAAATGATTTTTGTAGATAAAAATAAAAAGATTTTTGTGCTCAACTTCTGCATGTGATCTTGTTATGCCTAAATGCACCTCTGGTGAATTAATCATGATTTTATATCTGCCATAAATATTTAATCTTGTTTTATGCCTAATTTTCAATGTAAATGCATAGCTCAAGATCTCTAGTAGCTCTAGGTGTATATGTTGCATGCATAGCTTAGTTTTGGACCAGAGGCCATGTGTGAGAAAGTTGGGATCCATTTGATGCTTATTTATTTTTATATGCATTTATCATGTTTTGGTAGCTAGCTTTTGTTATTTTCAGTATATTTAATTTCATAGCTCTCCTAAGTGTGCATGTGTGTGCAGTGGCTTTGTTTAGGTTTGTAGTGCTTCATACAACACCCCACTGGATTTTATAAATTTATTTTGTGAATAAAAGCAATGGAAGCCATATTAAGCTTAATATTAAAGTAAATTGGAAAATCACCACATCCACACCTAATGGCTTTATAAATGTGATGTAAATCTTGCTAAGAAGCTTAAGACCAACCCTTGCTATTTTGTAAAATTAAAATTAATTTATTTACATAAATGTGTACAGTCACTATCAAAAAGAATAATTAATAAAGAACCGCATATTGTTCCTTTTTGGAAGAGTATGCTGAATGTATTCTTATCTAGGTGAATGTGGTCAACCATGCACCCCATGGTTGTCATTTGTTGTTTGTAATTAATTGAATTAAAAACGTCAATTAAATCTTGCATTTGCATCCTCGTGTAGATCTTCCCGGCGGTAGATATACGCTCGTGCCGGAAGGAGGAGAAGGAGGAGCTGACGGTGAGCTGCAGTACGTGGACGTAGCTCAGGACCTGGACCAAAGTCCAGAAGGGCCCAAGGCCAGCCTTGCCGACGAAGGCAAGCCCCGGATCATTAACCTT
The DNA here is from genome assembly GCA_036936925.1 of Cenchrus fungigraminus. NCBI lineage: Eukaryota > Viridiplantae > Streptophyta > Magnoliopsida > Poales > Poaceae > Cenchrus > Cenchrus fungigraminus. The sequence goes on from CM072770.1 coordinate 68,019,773, forward strand.
CTCTTTTTAAAATCATGCAATTACCTTTGCTATGTTTGTGCATTTACGTTTCAGAAGTTGAATGAAACCCTAGATGCATGATCCTTAGGTACCTATGCTCTTTTACTAGTATGCTAGGTCGATAGCTGCTATGCTATAGGACCCGGTAGAAGTCGAGTGATGTTCGTCACTCGCGAGAATAGGCTCTTATGTTGGAATCATAAGATCTTTGTAAATGGATTGCTCATGTGGTAAGAGCATGGGATTTGGGCTCTGGTCCAATGACTTTCGTGGGCTAAGCTTTTGAACGTACTAAACACTTGTTGGGAATGGGACCGGTAAGCCTAGTACCTGATTGACGCGGCAAGGGAACCTTTCCCTACTACACCTGGAGCACAAGGATGTGTCCCCCTGCTTGCAACAGTGTGGTACCTGTGTGAGTCTGGACGTTCGTGTGGGAGCGATTCAGTAAGCCTTGTACCAAGGAATGTAGGTTCCGATCCCGAACCGAAGAAAGATGGGAACCGCCTGGTGGTTGTCCATGTGGGGGCACCCTCCGTGTGTTTAGGTTTACCTTGCAAGGTTATTAATCAATCGATTGTCGGCCTCTCACCGTTATCTGAGACTGCTTAATCAACTGGCCATGATATCCCTTAATGATGGAACTTGGTGAATATTATTGCTTGAATTAATTGTATTGTACAATTCTTGATTGAATTAGTGGGCACACTTAGAAATGATAATCAACTAGAATTTGTGCTAAAATATTGAAAGTAAGAACATACTCTTTGTTGCTTTTCAGCAAAAGAACTCCACCGACCAAAAAGCCTCTCATGTCTAGAGTTTGGTGATGTAGTTATCCCGCCGTGCGACCACCGCCGGCCAGCTAGCTCCTCGCGCCGCCGCTGGCCAGCTCCTCATGCCCGCGTCGTCACCATCCTCATACTCCTCGCGACCGCGCCGCCAACCTCCTCCGCCGCGAGCCTCCAGCTCCACCAGGACCGCGCCGCCAGCATCCACCAACTGCAGCGGTCGGCGTGGAGAGGAAGAGCAGCCGTGGGCCCTGCGCCGGCGTGGAGGGGAAGAGCCCGCTATCTCCCGTCGCGCCCCTGTTGAGCTCCTTCTTCCCCCGCTGCCTGCGCCCGCCATATCCCATCATGCCTTCTTCCCCGGCCTCAGGCGCCGCCGTCGAGCCCCGCACTCACGCCACGGCCTCCGTCTCCCACGCCCGCGGCGACCTCGCCCGTGGGCCCCTCCCCGAGGGCAAATGACGGAAAATGGCAGGTGGAGCTGCAGCTCCTCGCCACCAAAACAGCTCTAGAGAGCATGATATCCGGCGGCTACTCGAGAGAAGCTGTTTTCTAGAGGCATTCAGTAGAGCTTCCTCAAAAACAGCTCCCGAAGCTGCTCTTGAAGCTCTACCAAACGGACCCTTAGTGTAATGCTGTGTGCTGTGCGTATTGAATGTTTTGTGTAAGATTCAAAGTAATTAGTCCCTCCGATTTGGTAAATGAAGTCTTTTTGACAAGGTTTGAGTCAAACATCGAGAATATAAATCATGAATAACTTTTAAGTCGTTGAGTTTGGAAATGTGAAAACTACATAAATATATTTGTCTTGCAAAATACTTTCATAAAAGTATACATATGTTAGTTTTTAATAAATATTTTTATAAAAATAAGAAGTCAAAGTTGTACTTTAGAGATCATGTCGTTGAACAACTTCATTTATCAAACTAGAGGGAGTATGTGCCAGCCTCTGCTTGGTGCCGTCGTGATTGCCTGATTCTGATCGCAAGTTGTTTACTGTTGCCTTGTGGACGTGCAGAACTGCAGATGGTGCTGTTGTCTACTTACCAGTGCAAATGTTTCGATGAGTGATCGTTCCCAATTTGTGTTATCCGTTCCGGTCGTAATCAACAGGTTCTCGATCGAAATGTTCCGTTCCCGATATCTCGTAATATCGATATCCAGTAATATCGATTTCGTTTTCCCGTTCGGGCTTTCCCGTTCCCGATAAAAAATAAAGTAGTGGGAATAGTTAGGGTGTTTTCCCGACCGTTACCGATCCCTTTCATCCCTACGCAGAAAGGTAAAACAAACGTAGGAATAGAAATGTGATGTGGTGGCAAAATAGAAAAAAAAGAAAAAAGTAGAAATTTTATATGAGTTGATGTTTCGAACCCAGGAACGGAAAGGGGTGAGTAATTACCTAATTTGTTTACAATGGATGTACATCATTTTTTTTATTTTCACCTAATTATTAATAGATAGGCTCGTTTAACTCTTTAAGCATAAGTTTCCCTTTTTAAGCCAAACACAAATGGACCAATTCAGTTGGCTACCCACGTGTCAATAAAGGATCTTGTATTTGATCTTATCCCTTTCATGCTGCAACCTCTCTTTTGTTTGTGTGTCATTTTGCAAAATACAAGTGAGTCAATTCTCTCTATGTCATTGCAAAATATAATTGATGTCTTATGTGCTATTGAAAATTAGACCATCTTCTCTATGTCACTAGTTCTACTTTTTCATTCTCTTTGTGTCTGTTGACATTTACTAACGTCGTCACTAGGTTTATATCCCCAGCAACGGCGCCAGAAATGCATGTCGACATTCCTTAACATCATCGGTAAGTTCGTGAGTTCCTAGCAACGATGCCAGAAATGTCCGATGGTACTCCTAACATTTACAAGAATCCGCAAGCGCACGGATATATCATTGTAGCATTTCCCCAGAGGAGTATTCCAAAGGGTATCGAATCCAAGGAAGGCATGGTCGGATTAACAAGTGCAACACTATTGCAATGAGTATAGATCAATGACGAGAGTAAGTCAGGTTCTGAACACAGGGGTAAGTTATGATAATGATAGGGTAGTGTGAACACACTCGAACTCATTCTCTCTTTGGTACACTACAACTTAGGAGGAAACATACGAGTTAGCTCTAGGTTCTAAGGTACTATACATATAAAGTTAGTAGATACCAGTCAGTCACATAAGCATTGTATGAATATCAGCTCAGCACCCAGGCACAAACAATGCCTTGTGCCTCTTTGTGGATGATCTTGACCCCTCAAATGCCGGGAATCGCCATCGATTCGTGGTTTTCTAGATGAACTCGAGCTATAGGTGTTCATCCACGTGATCCGTGATTCTGGATGTTGTAGGGAGTTAGAGGCCGAGATTTTTGGGGCATAACCTCTCCTTGAGGTGTTCATCATCTCCCCAAAGTTTCGTCTCAAGTCTCCAAGTAGTTTGGGAGATCTGGTGATGGATTGAAAGGGGTTGACTCACGAGCTGCTCAAACTCACGTTCTGGAGACCTGACGAACGGTCCGTCCTTGCCCCACGGACGGTCCGTGCGCCTAGGGTTCATCACGTGTTCGTTGTGAGTTCTTAAGTCGCGTCGTCCGACCCGTGTGAGTGTTGGTTCTAAGCTCGAAGAGGTTTGATGGACGGTCCGTGTGCGAGGGTCGGACGGTCTGTGCTGCTTAGTTGGACGGTCTGTATAGATCGGGGAGCTGCTGGAGGTTCTGTTTGCAATTACGGACGACCCGTCCTTGACGAACGGACGGTCTGCCGGAGCCCACGAACGGTCAGAACCCTCCTCACGGACAGTCCGTCTTGGCCTCGCAGATTTAGCTAAGTGCTTTGCTTCCACGAGTTGTGCTTCCGCTTTGCATCTAGTTTGTACTTGTTCCTAGGGTTGGTAGGTCTGTTATGACTATGCGACCTTGACGAGTTCGTGTGGGAATCCGTGGTAGTGACTTTGGGACTAAGCCGGTTTTTAGTCGGAGAATTTTTTATCAGCTCTCATACACTCCACCCTCTCTAGTTGCCAATCCAGTCCTTCACTCCCACTTGCTTATCCGCCCCACGACTTCCTTGTTCTCGAATACGTCCCTCAGCGGAATGTACGTGGGGATTGTAATCCGGTGACCGATAAAGTAGTGCTTGAGCTTCTAGGAGGCCATGACGACGTAGGCGAGCTTCTCCAACTTCAAATACCACAACTTCACCCCCCGATAAGGCCTCCAAGACGTAGTACACTGGGGCATGAACCTTCTGCCCCTCCCGAATGACTTCCTGCACTAGTGCAGCACCGACCGTAGGGGAGGCAGAGACATAGAGGAGCAGGGCGGTCTCTGGTGTCGTGCTCACCAAGGGGGGTCCTGAGCGGCCGCCGCGTCCTGAGCGGTGTCAATGGTGGGGCATTCCTTGGTGTTCTGTCCCCCCTCCAATCCTTGTGTATGATGCGGTATGTGCAGCCCCCATCCTTGCCCTGGCGGGGACGGGCTCCATTCGGGGCCGACTATCATGGCCTTCCGTCCATGGTCGGGACACCTCCGATCCTCTCTTCCGCTTCTTGTCCTCGCGCCACTTGTTCTATTCCCGAGAGGAGTCCACCATGTGGACCTTGCAAGCCCAGCGGCGTGGGATCTCCTCCCGTCTCCTAGAATCTTCCTTCTCAGGGCGACGTTCTCGCTCCGAAGGTTTTCGGTCTCCCGACCAGTGGTCGGACTCCCCGGAGTGTCCTCGACTCCCGGAGCTCATCGTCCTCAGCGCGAGCGTACGCCTCCATCTTCCGCATTAGCTCCGACACCCGTTTGCGAGGGCCACCTCGAGAGCCTGGACCTGAGCGGGCCATGGAGCAACCCCTCTTGGACCGCATCAATGATCGTACGCTTGCTCAGGCCGCTTGCCCGGCATTTCACGTGCACGAAGCGCTTGACGAAACTCCGAAGGGTCTCGTTCTTTCCTTGCTTCACCACGAATAGGTGTCCGGATGTGACGGACTGGATTGATGCTTCAAAGCTCCTTGTGAACGCTGTGGGGTCGATCTTGCCGTCATATGGTGCAGATAAGGGGCATCTTGAAACCCGTCAGCCAGCTGAGCGACTGCAGACCGGGCGAAAGGGGGGATTTGGGGTCGTAGAGGCTGCTGCGTTTTGCGTGCCCTTCGGGGCGCTCTGTCTCCAGGGGAGGGGGCTCAATGTACCCTCCCATTGCGGAACCTTCCCGCCGCACCTTGTTGGTTTCCAGCTCCTCTAGGAGCTTCCTCAAGTCCCGGGCTCTCCGATTAGCATCCACCCTCCTCCTCAAGTACTCCTCTCTCGCCTTGGCCTCCCGGTCGAGATTCTCCCGGGTGGTGGAATCCTGGCGCTCGACGCCCTTCCGGCGTGGTTAATTCGAGCTTGGAGGTTCTCCGCTTCAACATTAGCTTTGAGCGCCTATCTCTCTTCTGTTGGCATGCCTTCCTCTTGTTAGGAGGGCTGCTGGGAGCCACTTGTTCCCAGTAGGGTTCCGTTGCTGTCGTCATGGTCCTCTTCATTGTCTTAATGTGGATCCCCTAAGTCTACCCTTTCCTGCTCCGCAGAGCTGAGCAGTGGGGGAGCTCCGACGACCACCTCTCTGGTGACCTCCTCAACCACCCGGGACGCCTTCGGGACTGCCCCCGAGGTTGCCTTCCTCCCCTTCTTCGCTGGCACCATCCAAGCTTTTCTCAGTCTCCCCACAAACAATGCCAACTATTGGTGGTTACAAAAACCCCAAACAGTAAATTTGTGCCCTTAGTTGTATAATGTCTCTGTACAAATATAGCTCAAGTGGGTTCCTAGGGGACTGAATGATTAGTGAGTTAAATCGGTCTCTTAAGATACTCAAGCAATTCCTTTTATAGGCCTATCCTTAGTGCAACGACCAAACTGCCCTCGGTACGACCCTGGCCCCCCCGACGAGGGCCTCCCCCAAGCTTTTATAGGCCTTCAGTCTTTTCTTGCGACGCGTCCCCCAGCCGGGGGCGGCTGGGAGCCCCAGGGTGGGCCCCCTTCATCGTCTAGGAAGCTGTACATACTGTCTCCTTCCTCTCTCTTCATAGGCATTGCCATGTCATCACATATGTTGATGTGCCAGTGCCACCGTATTTAACTCCTACTGGGAACTCATAATATATCCAATAAACCCTAAATATTAAAGTTGCAACGAAGTTAATTACAGTGAAAGATGAGTGCGTCTTTACAATATCTGATCGTCCTACTTCTAACTTATCAGCCTTCATCCTAGTCTCTTGGTTGTCGATGATTCAAACTAAACAAAAAAAAAACGCAGCATTCATGAAACTGATGACGCATCAAAGTTAATTGCAATCCACAGGTCATATCCTAAGATCATTCAGTCAAACCTGCAAAATCGCAGGGATGTGTTAGGAACTCAGTAATATGATAACCAACCTGCAATAATATATATAACCAAAAAGTTAATAAGAATTGTTGACCTCCCATGCACCACAGTTTAACCAAATGCATAATAAAACATTCATGCTAAGTAAAAAAATTCGGCCGCTGCAGCCGCCATGGTTTTTTGTTGGTAGAGAAGAGCCCAGCCAACCAGCTGAGGAAGCTGCAAGGGGAATTTTTTTTAACCAAACCCTGAAATTTGCTCCACAAAGGAGTCAACCCTGGACCTTGGAGTTGCTACTTGAGTGCTGCAACCATTGAGCTTACAGGCCCTTTCGCCAAGCAAACTGAACAAGCTGAAACTGGTCCAGTCATTCTGATGTCATGGAAAATGAGCTCCACACTAAAGTGGGAATGCAATAACTCTATTAGCATCAAGAGCCATGCCATGAAATTACTCCCTCCGTTCCTCAAAGACTGTCCAATTAAGAAATTTCAGACACACTAGTAGTGATGAGGAATGCATATACTGCCCCTAATAACTGATACTAATTGTGATTCCAAATTGTGTTGTCTTCTTAGTTTTCTAAATATAAATGCACCTATACTGGAACCGGAGAAAAAGCATCAATTGATCATTTGATTGGCTCTACACGTTTCTTCGTATGCTTTTTTTATTGGTGTGACTGCTACTTTAATTAGATGAGGTTTACTAGGAGGTAAAATGACACTCTGTGGGATAATTTGAGTCTAAATGGACACTTTTTGCGGGACGGAGGGAATATACAATAATTCTTTATAACGCATGACACAAATGTTAGTATACAAGTTAGTATTGACATTTAAATTAACATGCAGAGAACACAAAGAGAGCACCTGCTATATGTTGTAGTAGCACATTACTTGTGCCTGAAGGAAGTAGGAATCCTTATATTTTCTACCACTCCCGATGTGAACACCATTTTTAACCCAATCTTCTCTATGGATCCATGCATCCCTACCAGTATCCAGGATGCCCAAAATCTGCACCAAAGTAAAGATCTAGAAATATGGAACATAGGACAACAAAAAGGGGAAACAAAGCACAAGATGCATCATTTTCCATCTTAAAGTTCACTGTCCATTACCCAGTTTCCTAAATCAGACATCCTATTTATTAGTGATAATTTGGTGTCCACAGCTACTTCAAGAGTAATGCATGGATCATCTTATTCTTGGATCATGCATCAGTTCCACCTTTATCAATACTGGCTGATGTGGAAGAACATATAGTATACCACCCACAAAGCAACAGCCACAATGGCATCACTCGAATTCCAATCTTAGTATATCTTTGTAATCAAGACATATTGGACTGGCTAACTGACTAAATAATTGTTAGCAATCAGTCCATTTTCTCCCTCAAACATGCATACTTTAACTTGAATCAACACATAAGGCTTTAATGTTTACGGAGTCAATGATCATCAAGGCACAATAGATGAATTCAAACGAAGAGGTGCTGATATGGACGAGGAATGGTTGTCTTTATTGATAGAAATCTTAGCTAAATCCTAACAAACTCAGCAGCAATTGAGCTGATTTGCCCTCCCTTAAGAGGCTTTGAATCTTAACAACTCAATCTCTGCCTAATCTCCTTTCTCTAACCCGGTTGGCTTATAAGGTGCAACCAACTAACAAACTCCCTATGTTAGAGTACGTGGGCCGGCTCGGCAGGCCCATTAGAGATAGGTTTAGGGATAAGATCAAATCCTTACTTAGGAGTTAAGGAATCCTCTCTATATAAGGAGAGGAGATGTATCAATCTAACCTCCCCCAGACCCCGCACAGTGCCGGAGCCTACAACACTGGGTACGTCCTTTTTAACCTTCCTTCTTGCCTGGCCGTGGGCAGCAGCCCCGCGGCCGGCGTTCTAGCACCCCTCAACCCTAATCCTCCATAGATCAGCCCCTAATCCTCGCAATTCCCTTCCTCTCGCAGATCGCCCATAACATCTGGGTTCACAACGGTGGAGCCAAGTGAGGGGGTCGCTGGCGCCGTCGTATTTGGGGAAAAGCAGCTTGTGGGTTGCCGTCGGGGCAGGGCCACCCGCGGCGCCATTACCGGCAATGCCTTTGCCCTTGGCGCCGGAGCAAGACGACCTGTCACCAACCACGTCCGATCGGACCTTGTTGACGGCGATGTGGAGGCGGGCCTGGTCCGCCTTGATGGTGATGACATCGGCCACCAGGGTGGTGACGTTGGTGTTCAGGGTGGTGATGAGCTGCTTAGCTCGTCAAGGGTGGTGGAGTCGCCCATGCCGACTAGGTCGAGGCGGGATTGTCGCGGCGCAAATGGGAATCTGCGGCAAGAGGTGGCGGGGAAAGGGGTGGCGGCATGATGGGGTGATGCGGCGGCGACGCAGTGGAGAAGGCTGCGGCGGCGCGGCACGGGCAGAGGCGCAAGGAAGGGGATGGGAGGGTGGGCTTGCGGCGGCGTAAAGGGAGCACTTGGCTCTGAATACCAAATGATATGGACAAGGAATGGTTCTCTATTGATAGAAATCTTAGCTAAATCCTAACAAACTCAATCTCTGCATAATCTCCTTTCTCTAATCCGGTTGGCTTATAAGGTGCCACCGGCTAACAAACTCCGTAACTTCAAGCACAAGCAGCTAACCAATGTTTATCCAACTAATCCTATCCTCATCCACTAATCCTGCTGATCCTGCTGGGCCAGTGCCTGCCTATATGGCGGCGCCTGTACTGGCGCCCATAGAAGGCGTCCACAACAGGTGCCAATAGATATTTTGGATACAACCACCACAATCCTTTTGTGCATGGTTGAGAAATCCGTTGCTTGCCTTGACTGTTTCCACGTCGAGCACCTGGTTGACTTGTCCAATCTATAAAGGTAGCTAGCCAAGTGGCTGGGTAAGTTCCTGGGTTTAAGTTTTCACCGGTCCAGCTGCCATTGTCCTCCACGCTGAACTGTTGAAGATTAAGGTAGTCCAAACATGTATGTTCTTTCATCAAGAATCCCAAGGACTACTCCATCAGTACAAAAAGGCAAGATCTGGTTATTTTTGGAACGTTGTATGCTATATAAGTGCATAAAAACTATACAGCTAGATTTATCCTTCAAAGTGCTTTATGCTATTTTTTACAAGTAATAAAGGTGTGGAAAGCATGTTACTACTATTTCCTAAGGATTAATGCATATCAGATCATAAGCTTATATTAAGCATATAAGATTATAATGCATATCAGATCCAAAGCTTCTATTAAGCATATAAAATAAAGTATGCAAGAAAAAAAAACTAAAACAGCCACACGAAACTGACATTTTCAAAACACTAGTCCTAAGCAAAAACAGTATGCAAGAAAACATATTACCACAAGATAATGCATCACACGACCAGATTGAGAATATTTATGACATTGATGCACCAAACAGTTAATCCAAAAGCTTATTTGTTAAAAGTGTGTGTGTTATGGGAGAAGGAGTTTGAGGAAGGAATTCGGCGTAGATTATAGGGAAAAGAAGTCACAGGACGTGGCCCTGGACCTCGCCGGCGCGTCGGAGCCATGATGAGCTCGACGCCGCACCGAGGAGGCAGGACACGGCTTATGAACCTGATCTGAGTTAAAAGTGTGTATGTTATGGGAGGAGGAGTTTGAGGAAGGAATTCGGCGTAGATTATAGGGAAAAGAAGTCACAGGACGTGGCCCTGGACCTCGCCGGCACGTCGGAGCCATGATGAGCTCGACGCCGAACCGAGGAGGCAGGACACAGCTTATGAACCTGATCTGGAGCCTAACCTCTTCCCTAAATCCTCCGGGCTTATATGACGCTCCTAACTAAACCAAATGGCTAACCAACTTATCTCTCAGGCTAAACCAAATCTTATCTCTAACAAACTCTATCTCCTAATCCTACTCCTGGGCACCCTGGGTCTTCTTGCACCGGCCAAATGTGCGGCCGTACATAACATCTCTCCCTCCCTGGACAAACAGCTTGTTCTCGAGCTGTAACTCCGGATATTGCTGCACAAAATCATCCAACTCCAACCAGGATGACTCAGCCGCTGGAGCTCCCTTCCACCAAACAAAAATCCCCCGCCTGCCACGAGCTACACGTCCTTTAAGCACCTTCTCCGGCTGGATCAGCACTCGGCCATGCTGAACAGGAGGCAATGCTGGCGGCTGGGCTGGCGAGGCACCATGAAAGGGCTTGAGCAGTCCCACATGAAAGACATCATGAATCCTCACGCCCAGCGGCAGCGCCAACTTGTAGGCCACATCACCAATGCGTTCCAACACTTGATAGGGCCCAACGAATTTAGGCCCTAACTTGCCCCACCCTTGCACCTGTAAAGACGCCACCGGCCGATGCAGTAGGCGCAGCCACACCCACTGCCCAGGAACAAACTCAACTAGGCGATGGCAACGATCATACACGGCCATGTAGTGCTGCTGAGATTGCTCCAATCGATCCCGAACCTCAGCCAAAAATTCATCCCTGTCCTTCATAGCCCGCTCTACGGCCGGAAGCCTGGCGTCACCAGGTGCATACGAGCGGATGGACGGGGGAGGTCGCCCATACACCAACTCAAAGGGGGGCGTCTTAATGGCCTGCTGATAAGACGAATTGTAGCAGAATTCCGCCCAAGGAAGCCACTCTAGCCATTGCTGCGGCCTGTTGCTAGTGAGGCACCGTAAGTACATGGCAATAATTTTGTTCGTTGCCTCTGACTGACCATCAGACTATGGGAGGAACGCCGATGTCATCTGGAGCTTGACCCCGGCCAAACGAAATAGCTCCCGCCAAAACTCACTGGTGAACATTGGATCGCGATCACTGACAATAGAGGAAGGAATGCCGTGCAAACGAACCACCTCCGCAAAGAAAGCTCTGGCAACTGAAGTCACCGTGTAAGAATGTCCCAGGGGAATGAAGTGCGTGAATTTGGAGAGCCGATCCACCACCGTCAAGATCACCACCGACTTGTCGTTTACTTTGGGCAACACCTCAACAAAATCCATAGCCAAAACCGCCCAGATGGAGATAGGCACTCCCAGGGGCTGCAGCAACCCGCCGGGCTGTAGATGCTCGGTCTTATTCCTCTGGCACACCGAACACGCACGCACAAAGTCCTGCACCACCACGTGATCCTTGGGATAATGGAAATCCGCGCGCAACCGGTGCGAGGTCTTGTGCACTCCTTCATGTCCCGCGCCATGAACCAGCTCCAAGATCGTCTGTCACAGGCTGGAGGATGGCGCGATGTACACACGCCCCTTTTAGAGAATCAAGCCATCCACCACTGTCCACGCTGCCGGTTTAGCGCCACCCCTGATCGCATTGCGCAACTGGGACAGAGTCGCGTCCCCATTAATCTCCTACCGCACGTCGTCAAAGAGGGAGAATTGAGGCGCGGACAGCGCCAACAACTCCCCTGGTTCCTCGTCGCAGCACGACAGCACATCAGCCCAGAAGCTTGCTTGCCCACTGATGTTAAGGCATCGTCATCAGTCGCTGGTCGAGGAGGAAGTGCAGGCTCCTGTGATCCGTGCGGACCACGAATCGACGCCCCCACAGGTACGGGCGCCAATGTCGTACTGCCTGCACCAAACCGATGAGCTGGCGCTCATAGGCGGCCAGTTTGGCATGGCGCGCGGTGATGGGCTTGATGAAGAACGCGATTGGGCCCGCCCCTTGATGCAGGACCGCCCCGAAGCCGGATCCTGACGCGTCGCACTCGACGATGAAGTCCCGGTCGAAATCTGAGAGCTGAAGCACCGGCACCGTCGTCGAAACGCGCTAGGGCGTCAGCGGCGGCGGCGCACCACAAATACCCCTCCTTCAGCAAGGCAGTGAACTTGGCACCGCGCACCTCGTCGAGCAGTTCCTCCACTACCGGGATGGGAAACTTGTCTTTGATCGTCGCGTCATTGAGCGTGCGGTAGTCCACGCACACACACACCACGTGTCGTCTGCCTTGCATACGAGGAGCGCCAAAAAGGAGAACGCCGACGAGCTCGGGCGGATGAACCCCATGCGCAGCATCTCGTCGCATTGGCGTTCCAGCTCGTCCTTCTGCGTGTAGGCGTAGCGGTACAGCATGACCGCCACCGCCACTGCTCCAGCGCCCGGTTGAAGCGAATGCGGTGGCTAAGATGGCAGCAGGGCGAAAGGCCTTAGGGCTCCGCGAACTCCTCCAACAATTCCTCTAGAAGCGCACCGTTCGAATAAGAGAGCGCGACCGTGGTCAGGCTGGGCATGGCGTCCGTGCCGTGCCAGAGGACACGCCGACCATCACGCACGAACGCCATGGTGTGGCATGCGAAGTCCCAGAGAATCGGGCTGAGCGAGCTCAGCCATTGGACGCCCAACACCATGTCATATTCGCCAACGCCTCGCCGCCTATGTGCACGGGCTGCGCCGTGACCTTGCCTAGGGACGGAATGCGGCCGCCGTTCGCCACGGCCACCGACAGACTGGCACCCGGTTGGAGCGCGAGACAGGCACGTCGAGCCATCTCGACGTCGATGAAATTATGGGACAAGCCCGAGTCTAGTAGTGCCACCGCCACAGCGCCGCCGATGGAGACGTAGATCTTCATGACCTGGACGCCCCGCGCGCGGACGCCCGTGATGGCATGGAGCGAGATGCCCGGCGCGTCGAACACTCGATCTCCTCGTCCACCTTTTCGTCCTCATCTTGAAAGCCCACCACCTCGATTATGAACAGCTTCTTGCAGCAGTGGCCGAGGACGAATTTCTCGTCACAATTGTAGCACAGCACGTCTCCGTGCCGCTGGGCCATCTCCGCCGGGGAGAGACGATGGCGTGGTGAAGTGGCCGTCAGTAGCGTGGATTTGCCAGAGCCCGGGGAGGCCACGATTGACGATGCTGGAGCAGACGCGGCGGGTGCCGACTTGGGTGTATTGGAGCTTGCAGCAGATTGGATCGACGAGCGGGCGCCAGCTACATCCTCTGTTCGTAGGCGCGGGCGAACATGATGGTCTCATCGAGGGACTCCGGGCGGCAGAGCGGTACTACAGGAGGCCCGTCGTGTACATCTGCACCAGCTGCTGTTCGGTGAGATCCGCGTCGCGGCAGGCCAGAGCAAGGAACTTGTCGGTGTACTCTTCTACGGAGCCGGTGCGGCGGAGGAGCATGATCTCACCGACGGGGCTGTCCATCATCAGCGAGTGCGAAGCGACGCCACACAGAGGGTCCTTGCCGTCGAACGTCGGAAACTCCAAACGGGAGCACAGGTGGAAGCGGGTGTCATTGTAGCTGTATTCCTCCTTGCGGTAGTAGTCGCGCAGCAGCGACTGATCTGTGCGCAACATCGGCTGCTCTGTGTGCAGCAGCTGCTTGAACTGTTCTTCGGGACGTTGGAGGACTGGAGTTCGTCGCCATCTTCGGCGACGTGTGCCTTGCCGTCGCGTTGTGTCGTTTCGACGCGGATAAAGGCCAGGTTGAGCGCACAGACTTGCTCCGCGTTCTCGAAAGCAAAGGACCGGAGACTGACGACCTTCTCCGGGAGCGCGGCGAGCTTGGAGGCGACGGGTGCGAGCGGTGCGAGTCAATCGATCTTGCCACCCATGTTGACGATGACGGTCAGGTCGTCGAACTTGGTGACCAGATTGTTGACGGTGTTCGTCAGGTCAGCGAGACCATCGCCGAGCGTCTTCATATCGTCACCCATGGGCACGGAACAAGGGATAGCAAGTTGTTATGGGAGGAGTTTGAGGAAGGAATTCGGCGTAGATTATAGGGAAAAGAAGTCACAAGACGTGGCCCTGGACCTTGCTAGCGCGACGAAGCCGTGATGAGCTCGACGTCGCACCGAGGAGGCAGGACACGGCTTACAGATGAACCTAATCTAAAGCCTAACCTCTTCCCCAAATCCTCCAGGCTTATATGACGCCCCTAACTAAACCAAATGGCTAACCAACTTATCTCTCACCAAATCTTATCTCTAACAAACTCTATCTCCTAATCCTACTCCTGGGCGCCCTGGTCTTCTTGCACCGGCCAAATGTACGGCTGTACAAAAGTGTGATATGCACTTCAGCACACCATAAGCTTCCAAAAATCATTTTGAAAATTTTCATACATTAGCCAAAACAGTGTGTTACCATTTCATTTTTCTCTGAATCTCCCACTAAACTTTACTTAAAAACTGGCATGCTTTTAATGGGTTCACTCTCTCTTGATCTTGATACCCATCAGGGTTTTTTCAATTCATGAAGGTAGCCAGTTACTGCTAAGATTTGGAGAATACTACTCCCCTTTGCCCCTCAAGGCTCCCTGATGCCTGGTGTGGACTGGAAGGACCACAAATAGTTACTAAAATTTTGTTAGCCAGAGCTCAAAACCTCAAACTCACATCATGACCTATTATAGCTCCGATGCCATATTGAGTTTGCTACACCAAAAATTTGCACAAGCTATATAGGAAAAATGGACAACATACTTCATTTGAGAAGAGATGTAACTTACCACTCCACCTTTCCATGGAACAAATAACGGATAAGTCCTAGACTGCAGAACCTACCATTTCAAATAAAGGGAGTAAGAAACCAGAAACTCAATGATGTAGATTATGGACTCGCAAAAGTATCAAACTTTAATAGAATTTAATGTAAATCTAGGAACAAACCTATCACATATGTACATAACTACATGCAACAATATCAAGAGATAGAGCATGCATTACTAAAGAAAGAGAAAGGCCAATCAATGTCTTTAAGTTTGCAGAACACACCTCAACTCTCTCGACAGATTGGTTTGCTGGGATTTTATTGAGAATCCTGAAAAGAAAAGTTGCGTAGATCAATAAACCTTTGGAGGTAAGGAAAAGTATATGTTGTTAAAATTTGCATCTTACTCTTTTTGTCCAAAGAAGGCTAATATTGGCCAATTACAATGGCATCAGTGTTCATTTTATCACAGTTTTTTATTCTCAAAAACAAACTTGCAGCCACAAATAAACAACATTTTGGGATGAAATAAATGCAGTAAAAGCACATACCTTTTGCTACAACTTGTTAACCCAAAGGGATTTTTTCCATTCACCACACCTCTACAAAGAGAGTTTTGGGTACATATATAGGCTGCTAACCAAGGGTTAACATGGTGGCTGATAGGGGTAACCTAAGCTACTAGACTTAATATCTAACACAACTTGTAGAAATATCACAGGAACAGACTAGTGATCAAGCATACATTTTGAGGACCGTGTCAATGTCCAAAAAGTCACTTATTTATCATTCTAGCTTTGTCCTAACTCGAACCTTTCGATCTTTGAACATTATAATTCCTAAAAAATGTAAAGTTTAACATTATAAGATTTATGTTTTTAGATTCATCATGATGAGAAATACTCTCATAATACATAATTTGCACGTTAAACTATACGACTTTTTAGGAATTGATGGTCATTAGACCTGTGCACTATTTACATACAGTGTGACATTAATAAGCTTTTGCAAATGTATTCCAATAGTCTCCCATGTAACAATGCTAGGACAAGCTGATTGACATTTAACAAACCTTTGCTCCAGAACCGGTGCAAGACCAGCTGTAGAAGCTGCACCACCAACCTGAAAGGCACAGATTAGATTAGTCCCGATGATGAGTCATAGACAATATTGGTTTTATAATTTTATTTGAGAATAATCCTGATACTTTACCAGCTGAATGCTACAAAACAGCTTCCTTTGAAGGTCAACACGTCCTGTAATCAGTAGTTGTTACTGTCAAAAAGTTTCTTTCAGATACGCGATATATCAAGAAAGAATGAAAGATACTACCTGTCGAGAGAACGCTACTAACAATGGCTTCTACGAGACCAATGTTATCAAATTTCTTTAATCTAGTGGAAAACGCCGGGTAACTGTCCCACATCCCATACCCACCATTCCCACCAGGGTAAAGACTGTCACTTGTCTGCCAAGTATCTTCCAGCATGTCATCATAGTCTTGGAACCTGGAAGCATAAACAACTCGTATGAAGCAACCATATAATATTCAAAAGCATAATCACCAAAATGGGGGGAAACAAAACAAAATCTCACCAAGATCGAGGAGGTGGAAGGTACTCTTCTGGAACAAGAACCCTTGGGTAAAGAAGCCCCATAGAAGGAACCTATTTATCACAATTTAAAGTAAATTTGAATTTCATATATGTTATGATATATATATAATTCATATAAGAGAAACGGCTACAGAATTTTTCCTACACCCATTTAACACCCTTTTCAAGATGGAAAATTTGTGAAATATCAATTGCAACAATTAAATAAACAGTTCAGAGTGATAGATCCAGCTGCTGCATGCACACATGTTCGTGCATGGAAGAGAACTTATTTACACATGTCAGGCATGAGCACAATGCTCACTTCTGTAAGACAACCATTCTGAAAAAGCATAATCGTATCTCCTGCTTCAAAAGCCAACAGCAGCAAGGAAATAAAGGGGAAGAACAAAAGAGTATGTATGCGTTCAAGGAATTACATTGAGAGCTGAAAGTCTTGTCTTTTGATGCCCAACAGATCTATCATTATCATATGAATGAACAAGGGCAACTGCATCAAAATTTCCACTCTGCAAAAGGAAAAGATTATGTCCAAGAATAAGTATTCCAGCTCAACTGTACTAAAAACAACAGAACTGACCAAAGAAAGTTTCAAGCAAAAAAGTTATAATTTTTCCATTTTATTGTCCATTTTCATGTAAAGCAAAGCCTGATGTAGAATAGGAAATAAACCCAATTTTAAAATGGTATCTACAGCAAAACATTACCCTATGCTACTGGCAACTTTTTTCTATTTAATTTACTAAAAGGCATGGAGCAATACAAATTTAGCAAGCTATATCAAATGATTCATCTGCCTAAAGCCCATTTACAAGGCATGTTTGAAAAATATGGATCACCGTAGGAATTTTAGGAACCATAATAAATCCTAGGCATTTGGATCCCAACCACAAGGCTCTAAATGCATCTACGAAACTAATTACTGTGATTTTCAATGCATATATCAGGTGATCCAATATATCATACTGGACCAGTCAATCAGATATTAGCTCAAATAGTAAAAAAGAAAAAAATGGAGGGAGGGATGGGGATTTCAACTTGGAAAAAAAGGAAGTTGAACTTGTTGGTTTTTGACTTGGAATAGTGGATTTACTAGTCAACATACACTTGAGAACCTGCATTATAGTACAATCAACATGGACTCCGGCAAGGTGATCCTTTATCCCCCATGCTTTTCATTCTTATTATGGATGTCCTAAACAGTCTTTTTGTGAAGGCGGGTGAGGAAGGGCTGCTGCAACCACTATCGCATAGAATTTCCGGGCAGCGTCTATCGCTGTATGCCGACGATGTTGCTCTTTTCATCAAACCTGTGGAGGAAGAGCTGCAGGTCACTAAGGAGCTCCTAAATGCCTTTGGTGTGGCATCAGGGCTGCAGACAAACCTTCTCAAGAGCAGTATTATTCAAATTCATTGTGCTGAAGGCTCTCTGTCGACAGTAAGTGACACCCTTCCCCGTGCACTATATCTGAGTTTCCTTGTACCTATTTGGGTTTGCCATTATCTAACAAGAAACTGAGAAAATCAGATCTGCTGCCTTGGATTGAGAAAGTAGCAGACAAACTTCCAGGTTGGAAAGCAGCCTTAATGAATAGGCCTCGGCATGCTACTATGGTTCGGTTTGTCCTCTCAGCCGTACCTATTTATCTGATAATCGCAATCAATGTCCCAAAATGGTTCATTAGAGCTATTGATAAAATCAGGAGGGGATTCCTTTGGAAGGGGAAGGAGCAAGCTAATGGTGGCTGCTGTTTGGTCGCTTCGGAGAAGGTCATGCGGCCTCTTGATCTTGGTGGGTTAGGAATCACTAATCTGGAGTTCATGGCTTGGGCTCTGCAGGCAAGATGGCAGTGGCACAAAAAAAAACCCGAGCTGACCGACCTTGGGTTGATCTTGAACTCCCTTCACACCCTAATTCTTTAGCTTTGTTTTCTGCTGCTGTCAGGACAGAGCCCGACCTTGGGTTGATCTTGAACTCCCTTCACACCCTAATTCTTTAGCTTTGTTTTCTATTGCTGTCAGGACAGAGCTAGGGACTGGAAACAATACTACCTTCTGGACAGACAATTGGTTTGCATGGCTGCTCAGTGGAGAACCTTGCACCTATGGTTTTCGCTAGTGTGCCCCCTAGAATTTGTAAAAGGCAAACAGTGGCAGAAGCTTTAGCCAATAATGGGTGGGCCTCTGTAGTTCGTGGAGCTCTTCCATGGATGGTGATTCAGGAATTTTTGCAGCTGTGGGACTGTGTCCAGGGCATTGAATTAAATGATCAGGAGGATAGACACATGGAAACTAGAAGCTGGAGGTTGCTACTCTTCACAATCTGCTTACCGAGCCTATTTTTTCGGGTCTGTAACATTTGAACCTTGGAGAAGACTATGGAAATTCTGGGCTCCTAACAAGTCCAGGATATTCCTCTGGCTTGCTATTCGTAACAGGTGTTGGACAGCAGACAGACTTGCTAAAAGAGGGCTGCCTCACCCTGATAGATGCCCTCTATGTGATCAGGAAGAAGAAACAGTTCAGCACCTGTGCTAGTTTCATGTGTGATGGAAAGATAGGTGTGGTTCAATTTGTTAAGCCCACTCAACCTTGGTGAATACATTCCCAGGCAGCGGGAGCGCAGGTTTGCTGAATGGTGGCATAAGGTGGTGAAAAGGGTGCAAAAAGAACACAAGAGAGGGGTTAATTCCCTTATAATCTTGGGTGCTTGGATGATTTGGAAACACAGGAATGACTGTGTTTGAAGGGGCAGCACCGTCAGTTACTTCCATCATGAGGGACCTCAAAGATGAGCACAACCTCTGGTGTGTTGCTGGCGCTAGGAAGCTGCAAGGGTTGAGATTGGCTGCTGTGTTCTAGTGGTCTGGAGGGAGGTTTTTTTTTTTTTTGGTCAGGCCCTGTAATTTTTTTCCTTAGGCTAGTGTGTTTTGATATTTTTTACCAACTCTCATATTTGGTAACCGTACGAGAGAAGGCAAGCGCAGCTCTCCTGCGTTTTCGAAAATTATAGTACAATCATGAAACAGAAGATGCACACTTTTCTTCATTCACATGTGTCTATGGTTTCGGCCATTCACATGTCTTAATCGATTCAATAATAACATAACATATCAGACCTGTTCAGAAGATTTTATTCTCACAACAAAATTATCATAACTGGAACACAATTACACAAAACAGTGTGGTCTATTGAGTTGCATGCACCAACCAGTCCACCCCAAAAACTTAAGCTGATAGGGAAAGGTGGGCAATTCACTTATACTCCAACATGATCCAACTTGGAAAAACTTCTCAGCTATTACCCTTTTAAGAATTAATAAGCTTAGAATAAGCCACTTACCCTTATTTGGCTATGCGACTCTTTTATTTTCCAACATGATCCAACTTGGAAAAACTTCTCAGCTATTACCCTTTTAAGAATTAATAAGCTTAGAATAAGCCACTTACCCTTATTTGGCTATACGACTCTTTTATTTTGTTGAGCATTAGCATATCTATTGGCTTGCTCACCGGATCAGTCTGAAAGTTCGGCCATGTTCGATGGCGACGTTGAACCCAAAGCAGACATCTAGAGATGTCCTACAAATACAATGAAGTTACCAAAGGACACATTATTAAGTGAGAGAGAGAAAGAGAAAAGAAATGAAGTGCATAATGAAAGAATCATATACATATATGCTTTCACTTTCAGCATCTGTCAATACATGTTAGGACAGCTACTTCCCCAGACCCACCTCATGTGGGAACTTCCAGCATTGGGTGCAATTGAAATGAATATGAACATTACAGAAAGCACTGAATAACAAAAGTATAAAAACACTTGGGAAATAGATAAACAGGACATGAACCAAATAACATATAACACAGAAGTGCAGAAGGGGACACATTTAGCAGCAAGTCATTTAAAACTAAAATGAGGAATAGATAAGTGCTTCACACACCTCATAATGCTAGTATTAAGGGTTTGTCTGATACAGAAAAATATTGATCAAACTAAAACAATTCTACATACAACTTGTTTTTCATGTTCTAATGCTACATTAGCAATTTCAACCTCCCCATTACAAAGCTGAAGCATACCAATCAAATAAATTGCACCTCAAAAAATTTGGTCAGCAATAGAATTCTATTATAAATATCTCTGATCTGCTTTGTAAAATATGTTGAAGAAACAAAAATCTACACTTTGTATTAACAGTAATTCATTTTTTTAGGACATCTTTATGAAACCACAGCTATTCTTTACTTAACTTTTATGTAGTTTAAATTTTTAACTTTTAACACTAGGTAACTGCAGAAGCAGAAGTTTTGCTGGGGGAGTTATCCACAAGGTACAAATAGCTGCATTCCTAAGTATTATGTTATGAACAGGATGATGAAACTTAAAGATAACATCAACACTATCGCATTGTACCAAATTAAAGGAAGATCCCCTTTGCTGACAAACAAAGTAGAAGAGGACTGAATTCACAGCTATTAGAACATGACACCATATTATGAATAAAATGACAATCTGTTGTGAAGGCGAACATACATCTCCACCATACGGAAGCGCCAATGCTGTGTGGGGCAAAGCTACTCCATCCTGCACACATTGGGGGAAGAAGAGTATTGATATCTAGTTAGAGGTATTGCATCCCACACTAACAATAAGACCCGCATTTCCTAGCAGTTAATGCAAGAACTAAACACACACACAGGGCTTACCTCAACACAAACTACTTGTGTAACTTGAGCCCCAATGTTGACAACACAAGCTGTAGACAAACCATTTCCAAAAGCTGCAGCTAGGGCTTCCTAATAAAACAAAGACAAAGAATATGTTGGATGCCATTATGTGAATCATAAAATATAAAAGCTTGGCCAAGTTTAGCAAATTCTGCCAGCACATATGTTCTGAGCCCAATAAAGGCATTAAGCAATCAATTTGTACTTTATACCACATACTGACAGCAATATGCTCAACTGCTGAATTAGAACATAACACACCAAGTGAATTAGTGAATGAAATTTTTCAGTAGTTCCGGGAAAACTAATCTCAAAAATGAGGAAACTATTATAGCAAACAAAAAACAAGCAAACAACATCAAAGCCCAGTCCCAAGCAAGTTAGATTAGGGCAGTAGGCTGAAATTATTATAGCACCATTGGAGTAAAATTACATACAATACAATCACAGGGAAAGAAAACAGACTCTGAAAAATTCTAGGAGATTGGAGACAGACAAACCTGATGTACCACTGCTGTGCTAAACCCCAAATCGTGGAGGACAATAGACAGCATGTCTTTTATTTCTGGCACAGTGAGTAAATTAATATTCCTCACCAGAAAAAAAAAACTTAACAGAATCTGCCTTACACACACAAGTTTAAAGCATTAGAAAAGGAAATCAGCCAAAGTGATGACTGGCCAACAACCAAAGGATGAAGATTCGAAAATCGGACAAGGGATAACATCGGATACACCATCACGACACAAATAGAAATGTTTCACCGGACAAAGATCATGTCCAAAGAGACAAAGCCCACCTAAACGAATCAGACTAGGATCACATAGTATGTGTACATGTGCTGCAGGAAAGAATCTATTAAAGATATGTGTTTGCTAAGACTGTATTCTGTGAGTTAACATTTGCCTAATCATGCTGACTAAAAAAATATAGGATATTATGTGAAATAAAATCAGTATCACCTTATCTTTAATAACAATCAAATGCAAAAAGAACATCCCATGTAAAAAAATGACACAAAACAGATGAAGGAAAATCAGTGAGTGTCTAACAATATTGGTGTCTGCTCTTTTATTCATCTATTGCTGACACTCTAAAATTACCATGCAATCTAGATTCTAGATGTCTAAGTAAAATAATTCACTATGTACTGGCATCACATGAGGTAGTATTATATGGAATGCAAAGTAATATCATGCCAAATCCAGCCCAAGAAAAATATTTATTATGAGAAGAAATTCAATAAACCTTTGTATTTGGCATATCAACTGTGTACCAAGCCGTACTGAATTCATAAATAGGTGATCTCAATTTGCACCTCCTAATATTCTATCGTATGGAAGGAGAAATACCTCGGTTGTCAAATGTCTCCCCAAGAACAAGAATTGCAGAATATAGACCTCTGTCTCTTGGGTTGATATGCAACTTTTCTGTCAACATCCAGTTCCAAATAGTGTGTAAATCTTCTAAAACCTGCAACATAATAATGTTTAATAAAAATAAAAGTCAGTAGGATGATACTCATCGTTTGCTTATCTTTTCGCCAATCTTTACGGAGCCACATCATACTGCCTGAGTGCCTGTTGCCAGCATCAAGCTTGAGTCTTTTAAAAATGCAAATTTTCACAATTTTGCAGACATGAGTTATACTCATTGTATCAAAACAAATTACTTCTAACACTGAAGCACTCATACTCAATCACTATAGAATTAACAAGAGAAACCTCAGCAAATGAACCGAAATGACACTTTTGATCTGAGTTGTGGTGTCAGAAACACACAGAGAGAAGCATACTACAGCTGAACCATCTTAATGAAAAGAAACATGCATTAATCTGGTTTCCTACCTGATGCAGTGAATAATTATGAGACACATTGAAATGGCCTCTCCTGATAGGACGACTCAAACAGTATGACTCAGAAGGAGGGATTTTCAAAGCATCTTCTCCAAATATCATTTCCTTATACTTGTTCTCTTCAACATCACGTCCATCATCATGACCAGATGTGCTTTGTGGAGTACCTTCCTCAGAATCCTTGTGTAGTGACCTATCTGGCCAATTTCAGGGGTTTGACAAAACAATTATAAGAAAGAAAAAATGCTATGTAGATTTTTCTCTTAACTATAGTACAATTGAACAAAAATCAGCAAGTACCAAATTATCTTTGAAATTAACTCCACTAGTTTCACATGGGTCAGGCAGGTCACCACTAACCACTTAACCAGGCAGGTGTTTAAACAGAAGTCATAACAAGAGATAACAATGTCAGAAAATATAAACCGTACCAAGTGACACTGATGTATAAGTTCCAAAAAGTAAACTAATCTATAAGGGTAGTACCCTAAACACAAAATATGCAGTTTGTTAACAGCAGCAACTTGGAAATGAAAAGGAAGCATTTCAATGAATGAAGTGTAATGATCAGAAAGTACCAATTGATGTGGATGGCTCAACACTTCTCTTTGTCACATTTGTCCAAGTGAATTTACTATCATCTCTGCTTTGCTGTGAGGAAAAGCCATCGACACGCCCCATCTGAAGAGGTCAAAATAACCACATCAGAATGCAGGGATTATGCTGGAAAATTGCTTAAACAAAACAAAACTGAATCTTGTGATGTCAAACTGTCTACAGGGCAACAACAGCGAGTCTTAAATATCTGAAGTCGGATTCCATGAATGGAAAATAACAGCAAGTTCCACAGTTAGATATAATCCAGAACTAGCTCCAAATTTCAGGAGAGGTTAAAAGCTGCTGAGTCATTCGAGGACATCTTAGAACCTTCATGTCCATGCATGCTATGATGCTAATATACATTATAATGCTTTGTTCAATACTTAATCTTCAGGATATCTTTCGACATCTAACAATGCCTATCATATCTTTCATTGATAACTACAAGGACAGTAATGAAAAAGTTCAGTAAATTTATGTAGCCTGATGCTTTGGTATGTGGGCCATACATGACAAAGGACAGGCATGGTAAACGGCAATAATGATGGCATGGAACCACAACCTAAAAACAATGCTACAAAAGGAATATAGCAATTATTCAGTGGAAGATTGTGAAAGGTTTCTGTTTATAAATAAATGAGCTTATTGTACAAGTCACTGAATCCTACCGCTAATTGTTCAGCTTATAAGCCCAAATGCGCAACAAAGCAACTCAATTCCTCTCATACATATGGATTGGAGGGGATTATGATATTTATAAACAAGGCCTTATAACACAGGATAACTGTAAAATTTTTCTTCCTCCTTATCCTTAGTCTTTGGTGGAAACAAATCAAGATAAACATGTACCTTTTTTTATTCGTGCGTGTTGGGTGGGTTGTGTGTGTGTGTGTGTGTGTGTTAGAGGACGTGAGGAGCCTATTGGGCCTGGGTTGCCATAGCTCATTAGTATTAGGGTCCTTACTTAGAGGTCAAGTAATCCTCTCTATTTAAAGAGAGGAGATGTATCAATCAAATCAAGCAAGAGATGAAGGAAAACCCTTCTCTCTTGCCGGCCGTGCGCCCCTCCAACCCTAGCTGCCGCCACAACCCTGGGCGTGAACAGTACCCACGGTACTGTAGCACTGCGACTGTAGCTCGCAACCCTACTTCTCCACAAATCAGCCCCCGAATCCTCCAATCACCTTCCCCTGCGCGGCAGTTCATAACAATTTGGTATTCAAAGCCAAATTTTTTCCCTTCCGCTGCGGCACATTTTTTTGGCATGAACAGTACCGCGCGGCTACTGTAGCACACGGGTACTGTAGCTTCTCGCCGTTGTGGTTCGCCGCTTTTCGTGCCGGATGTCAGGCTCC
This sequence comes from Cenchrus fungigraminus, assembly GCA_036936925.1. NCBI lineage: Eukaryota > Viridiplantae > Streptophyta > Magnoliopsida > Poales > Poaceae > Cenchrus > Cenchrus fungigraminus. The sequence goes on from CM072770.1 coordinate 68,044,562, forward strand.
GTCCCAACCGCCTCCGCTTCGCCGTCGTCACAGCCACTGGCGCCGCCACCGATCTCCTCGACGCCGCTCACGCTGCCACCACCGCCTTCCACCTCGACAGCGCTCGTGACGGCCACCTCCGCCGCGTGGTCCGCGCCCATGACAACACTGTCGGGTGCGCAGCCCCTAACGCCCGAGCAGGTGGCGCAATCGATCTTCTCCCTCAGCTACAGTCTCCGCGATCAGGGCCACGCCATCACCACCCTGCGCGAGGAGACGAGTTACAACACCCAGCAGATACAACAGTTGAGCGAGGAGTTCGCCGCCACCACCTCCGCAGCAGTCGCGGGCAGTCCTCACCGCCGCACTCACAGCGACACTCCCGTCGCCGTCCGTGCCCCTCACCAGCTTCGCCGTCGGCACATCGGTTTCGGCGGGAGTTCCCATCCACCGCCTGTCCTTCCCGCCGTCGCCATCGCCCTCGCGCATCCCTCCGTGGGTACTGGGCTCCACACAAGGAGCCATCTCCTCGTCGTTGTCGTCTCCGGCCGCACCGATGCTCTCATTCGCGGGAGAGCAGCTAACGTCCCCCGTCATCAGCCTCATGCCGCCACCCTCGTCCGCGGGCGCACAAAAGGTGCTCTTGGGTGATGAAGCGATCTATCACGCGGCGTTTGCGTGCCAGGAGTCAGCGACAGTGCGCCTCCAGGCTGCAGTACGCGGCCTCCTGGCGCGCCGGCGGGTGCGACGGCTGCTCGACCTGCAGCTGATCCAGCCCCGCACCCCGTTGCAGTTCCTTCAAGTTGTACATCGCCGCGCAAAGGCGGCCACCACGGCAGTGCAACTGCTAGCGGCGGTGCGGCTGCAGGCTGCAGCACGCGGCTTCCTTGCGCGGCGGCGGCTGCAGGAGGCGCACCGACAGATGCATGATCAGGAGGCGGTCTTGGCGGCGTTGCCTTTGATGCAGAGGGCCGCGACCTCGACCCGTTGGACGGCCTCCAACAATTGCGCCGACCCGCTGCTATATCCAATGGTGTGCATGGTGTTTTTCCCGCGGACGACGTACTCCAACTCTGCGGGAGCGACGGTAGGGGAGGTGTGTTCCTCTTTGCCTGCGGGGACGCACTGCCTAGCGCCCCAGCTATCTGCTTCCGGCCACCGCGAGGACGTCTCCGCTGGTATTCATCGCAACTAGTTCCAGGCGGCTGTACCTGTGCGCCCCTCTCGTTCCGATGGTCTCCATGGGATCCAGGTGGCCGCATAGGTGCACGATCGGCATTCGAAGGGCATCCACGTTCAGAGTCCAAAATAAAGAAATTGAGTCCATTTCAGATTGCGAATAATCAAATAAGCCGAGATGTAAAAGGCTTATTTTTAGGTGTTAGGTTTGTTTCAAGTCGAGTCTTCGTTATGAGTTGCAGCTCGAGTACGAGCTGCATGTCAAAGTGGGGTGTAGTGTTAGAGGACGTGAGGAGCCTATTGGGCCTGGGTTGCCGTAGCCCATTAGTATTAGGGTTAATTAGAGATAAGATCGGGTCCTTACTTAGAGGTCAAGTAATCCTCTCTATTCAAAGAGAGGAGATGTATCAATCAAATCAAGCAAGAGATTAGAAGGAAAACCCTTCTCTCTTGCCGGCCGTGGGCGAAGCCCCGCGGCCGGCGTTCCCTGCGCCCCTCCAACCCTAGCCGCCGCCACAACCCTGGGCGGGTACTGTAGCTCGCAACCCTAATTCTCCACAAATCAGCCCCCAAATCCTCCAATCACCTTCCCCTGCGCAGCAGTTCATAACAATGTGTGTGTGGGGGGTGGGGGGGTAGTAACTAAGATTTCCTAAGTGTGATCGTAAATAAAGAATTTCAAGGAGCAAACCCTACCTCCAGATGCCATTGTGCCACTTCATAATATGAAAAACCTGAAGTTTGACTAGCATTACATAAGGTAACAAGCTTCAGATGTAAAGGCATGTGGTCACAATGCACAGTACCTTTGGAGGAAGGGGTTGGTTCAGTGAAGGCATTTCTTCATCCAAAAATGGTATTTTCATTAGTGCTGCAATCTGTAAGAGCGTGAACTCATTAGCTACAGAGCACAGCATAGTCCGAAAGGAAAATGATCGGAATCTTTTCTTTTACAATATCATATGCGCTCTCCCGCTCTGCATTCTGTGATGAAGTAGCACGACAGTTGAGCATCTGCAAATCAAGCATAACTCTTGTTCACAAAAGATATATTGAAGTCAAGCATGCAAAAAACACAATAGAAGGACCTCCCTCTTATCTCCATTACCTGATCCCTCAAAGAGAACTTTGGTTCTTCACCCTCCTGTGGATTGATGCGTCGTGCAATGCAGTGTGGTATATTGAATGGCACATCCTGACTAGCAAATCCCATACGCACATTTGCAGATCCTACAAATGATGTGCACTTGCTTAAATATCTAGCAACCATGAATTACATCATGTAGGAAAAACATACTGTTTTTCTAGAAATCTCTTCTAATCATAAATAACTGCAGCATCTTAATGTCAGCACTCAGCAGGGTAATTTGTGAATCAATCAATCAAGTAATGCACTTCTCTTAAAAATTAACTTTGTTACTGCACTTCAGCATTTGATTCAACCAAGAAAGCATGGCAAAATTCCCATTTTGAATTATCATTTATCAATAATCTGATAACCTGATGTTCACTAATTTCTGAGTACATTGGATCACATAAGGCATGAATCACTAATAAAGCTACGAAAAAGCAACATTTAAGAAAAAGAAAAATATGCTGAGAAAAGTAGTGATAAACTGATAATCATTAATTAGCACGTGCGAGCACTAGGGCTTGGGCAGGGGCGCACCTGGGTTGATGACTACGAGGTTGGAGCCGCGCTCGGCCATGAGCTGTGAAGGCACCACCGTCTTGAGGTAGTCCTGCGCGAAGGGGCGGCACAGAATCAAACTTCAGCCGCCACTCGCTAGGGTTTCTCGCAGGGAACACGCCAGAATCGGCGTCGAGGAGGAAATTAATCAAGGGATGGGAGGCGGTAGGGCTTACCATCTCGGTGGCGGCGCCGGAGCGGGGCGCTGGGGTTGGAGGCGAAGGCCCTGCGAGGGTTTGGTTGCCCGCTTTTTGGGCTCTATTCTTTTCTTAGGGGCGACGACCCGAGTAATCCTAGGGGCAGCGGCGGCGCGGCGAGGGGGTGGCGTGGGAGGAGGGGGAGCGGCAGCGGCTCAGGAGGATGGGGGACGGCGACGGTGAAGGAGGAGGAGGAGCAGCAGCCGGTGGGAATGGGTGGCGCCGGCGGACGACAGCGTTTCCGGACGACGCCGGCGGAGAAGATGGCGATCCTGGTGTGGCGCCTTGGCTCGAGGACGCCTTAGGTCGACGGCAACGGCGACGACGCGACGGCGAGGCACCTTGGCTTCACGGGGACAGCGAGGGCGCGGCCCCTCAGATCGACGGCAACGTCACGCCTTGGCTCGAGGACGACGGCGCGGAGGGAGCAAAGCCTCGGAGGTAGGGTTTGGGATTGGGGTTGGGTGTGGTGTTGGGGGTTTGGGGGCGGGGGGTTGCCGCTCGGTATTGGGATTTTTTATATCTTTGATTTTACGAAAATGAGTGGGATTCAACGTTCGCACAAATATCCTCGAACCCAAACGGCGGTCGGAATCCTGCTGCCGTCTCAAACGGCGGTAGGTAGGTTTGCAACAGTGACGGCAAACCAGGGTTAGGTGGGGGGTGGCTGCCTGGCAGCTGCTGCCAATTGAAACAGCGGCGGGATGCAACCAAACGCCACTTCAAACGACGGTCGGTTTTTTTTATTTTTTTTCAGTTGGTTATCCCTGAAACTATAAATGCGAAATAACACCAAACTGAATATGAAATAACATAGATTAATTACAACAAACAAAAGTTGTTTACATGACACGATAGGTGTAAAAAACAAATCTAAATACGACTGCGCTTCGTCGGTCGTGGCGGGCCCTTCCTCCTCGTCGCTGCCGCCGTCCTCTGTGCAGCCCTCGTGTGGTGGGTGCAGTACGTGAGGGGGTATCGTGGATGGCGATCGCGTCCTCCGGCCCCGGCTCGGGGGCGGTGTCGCTAAGGAAGCACCTGAGCCCGACGAGACGGCCCCCTCTCCGGTCGCTAAGGGAGTAGCCGATCCAAACGGGACGGCCCCCCTCCGGTCGACCGCGCCTCCACCTCCGCCTCCACCGACACTGCCACCGCCAACGCCTCCCCTACACACTCTGTCGTGTCGTTGAAGTCCGCCATCATCGTCGTGTGCTGCTCCTGCGTCGGCTGGGTCCCGCCGAGCGGGGCTCCTGTCAGCTGTGTAGCACCGATCTCGTCGGGATCGGTGTCGCGGAAGAAGTCGTCGAAGTGAAACACGTGGGCCCGGCCCGGTGGTGTCTCACCACTGTTGTAGTCCGAAGGGGGTGGATCAAACACCGGCTGCTGAACCAGTGAAGCTGCCCAAGACGAAGACCCCGGTCCCGTAGGTATCGGTGGTCTCTCTATAAAAATATAAATAAGGCATGAACCAAAAAAATATGTCGTGCAAACTAGGATGAAAAAACATGTACTTGTGGCGTAGAAAGGACTCGGTCGCGGCACGTACGGAGCGGATGCAGTGGGCACGAACGGTAGACGTGTCGAGAACGAGGGTGCGAACGGTGTACGTGTCGAGGACGAGGGTGCCTGGTACGAAGCTAAGGTGGAGGCACAGCTGCTGGAGGACGAGGGGTTGCGTGGAAGGAGGAACCCCTCGTCGCCACGGAAGTTCACCGCGTGCATCAACCGCCGGCTGAGGCCCATCATCTTCTGCATCTCTGTCCGTATCACATCCAACGTCATGTGGTCCATCGTCGTGCCCACGTGCTGGGCCAGCAGGTACATCTCCCGGCTGTGTCGTACAGTCAAGACCGAACGGATTATTAGCACGAACGAACGTTAGCAAATGTGACTTAATTTGATGTAACGAAAATGAACTTACTAAGATGTTGTGGGTCTGATCCCGTCGGTAGGGGTACGTCGATGCTGGCACGAGGTCGAGGCGAGGGTTCGGTGGGACGTACGTCACGCGCGTCCAGGTCCTCGACGTGTACCACTGCAGGTACACTCTCCAGGCATCGTCGTCGTCGTGTAAGCGCGGCTCGACAACGACGTGCTCTGGGGCGGCGGCGTTCGCCCACGCGTCCAGGTACTGCTGCAGCTTCGCCAAAAAAGGGGCCGAAGTATTCGACCCCTTCCTCGTCCACCTACAACAAAAACAGCTAATTGGTCAGCAAACTAACTTCTCTCACTCGTCAACGGAAACTAATGAAGTTTTGAATGAACTTACTAGTGAACGGCCGGGTCGACGGTGTGTGCGACGGGCACAGGCGAAGCCTGGTAGAGGCCAAATTGCCTCATCACGCGCTTGACGTGGTCTCCTCGACGTACATGTCGTGGACGAGCAGTGTCTTCGTCATCCAGAAGTCACGGTCCCGAAAGCACAGGGACGAGAGACCCTGCGGTGCACGCGTGGCGATCAAGGCGTCGGTGAACGGCTGCCAGATAACCTCAACGTCCGTGAGGTTGTCGATCTGTTGGCGAGCAGGCGCGCTAGCCTGAATTAGTCGCCGCCTCTGTCACCACCGGGAAGGGACATGCGCAGGGGTACGCTGGCCGCCGCCGCCGCTGGGAAGAGCGAGCCGTACGGGGGAGGAGGCGCTGGTGACGGGAGGGTCGTGGGGCCACGCTGGTCGCTGGCCGGCTGACCGCTGCCGCCACTGCTAGGAGGCCTGTCCGTGCGGGGGCACACTGGCCCGGCCATCGTCGCCGCTGAGTGCTGTCCATCCGCCCCTCCCATCTGGCTTGAGGTTGAAGGAGAAGCTGATGTGTGAGGCCCACTTGTCAGCGAATGGAGTGAGAATCAGTAGAGGTGTCGTTTCCAAGTACGGTCATTTGTGTACAAATACGGTCTGACGTGTGGACCCATACAGTCGGGAGATGTAGAAAGGATCAGGTAGAGCTAGAATTGCAATGGCAAATTTTAGAATAGATGAATTGTAGTGGTGCATCTCCAAACTCGAAAAATTGTAATGGCACGTATCCAAATAACCCAACGAAAAAAGTCGCGGGCAAGGAGCATGTTGCGCGGTTCGGCAGGCAAAGGCACGATGAGGGCATAGCCACGAAAGCGGATGATTTTACCTACCACGTTTTTTTCTCCACTTCATACTTTTTCTCTATATATACTCCTAAAAAGTATGAAGTGGAGACAAAAAACTTGGTCGTACTTTTTTCCGCTCTCCCGTGAATCTGCCTCCCCAACCCCACGTGTCCGCCGCTCGACTCCTTCTCCTCTCTACCACCGTCGCCACCCCCTCCTCTCCGTCGTCGTCGACGTCCTCCCTCCGCGCCGCCGTCAACTTCCCCCTCCTCACCGCCGCCGTCGACGTCCCCGTCCTCGCCGCCGCCATCGTCGACCCTCTTCGCTGCTGTCGACATCCTCCCACCGCACCGCCGTCGACGTCCTCCCACCGCACCGCCATGCACATCCTCCCACCGCACCGCCGTCGACGGCCCCCTCCTCGCCACCGCCGTCGACCACACCCACGCCTGCCACGCTGGAGCCGCCGTCCCCGTCCACCGGTGCCCGAGTCCCGCGCCCGCCGGCGGCGTCACTGACTCTGATCCACCCCATTTGACGTCGTTGGCCGTCGTCCCCATCAACCGTCGTGCGCCGGAACGCTCCACTCCTTTTGTCGTGGATCCCTACCCGCCGCCGCACGCCCGAGCCCTCCTCCCCGCCGCCGCACTCCCCCTCCCTCCACATTCGATTCCAACGCCGACTACCGCCACCGCATCTCGCCCGGGCGCCGTCGGACCACCTCCGTCCCCTCCACCACCGTCCCCGATCCATCGACGTTCGAGATCCACTGGACCGTGCCGTCGCCGCACCCAATCCTCTACTCCACCACCGACGTGCCCCCTCCACAGCCCCTCTCCCAATCCGTGTCCACCCGCTGGAGCCGCAGCAGTCGCCGCCTCCCTCCCCCAAAACCCTAACCTCTGCTCCCCCAATGGCATCACCGATGCCGCCGCCGCCCGCCGGATCAACACTGACTCAATCTTTCCGCTCCCTTTCTCTCCCCGTGTGCCCGCAAGTGGGCAATGCGTTCATGAACCAGTACCAGCGAAGCATCTGCAAGAGGTCCTTTTCTGTCTTCTCTGCACCTCATCAACTGTTTCTTTGCTATTGATGATGGCAACTGATTTGCAGGTTTGAAGTATTATTTTGATTTTTTGTACTGCGGGTCTGTATCTCACGCATGGATGGTTCTATGAGAGTAGCCAACCCACTAGCCATGAAGGTTGCTGGGATTGACAGAAGCACAAATGACCCAACTGGTGGAACTATCATGAGAACTACTGACGGAGGTAATGCAACTAATTAGCATTTGGGTAATGCATGCACGAGGATGCTAAAAAGTTTGTTGCAACTTACCTGGAATGCCAAAGGAGTGGAAATATATCACAAAGGAATGCAATGATGCTGAATTATAATTTGCAAATTGATCTATTTGAAGTTTGGGGCATCGACTTTATGGGACCATTCGTGAACTCGCATGGTTATGAACACATCTTGGTCATAGTTGATTATGTATCAAAATGGGTTGAAGGAATTCCATCTCAGAAAGCATCTACGGAAGAAGCTATTCAAATGATCAAGACGGTGATATTCCCTCGATATGGTGTTCATAGAATTTTGATAAGTGACGGTGGATCACACTTTATTGGCAAGGATTTTAAAAGATGCTTCGCAAAGTTGGGAATCGAGCATAGGGTGTCTACGGCCTATCATCCACAAACAAATGGCCAAGCGGAAACATCAAACAAGCAACTCAAAGGCATCCTCACGAAGACGGTGACTAAAAAAGGAAAAAATTGGTCAAAGAAGCTAGACGGAGCATTGTGAGCATACTGCACATAAAACACCGATAGGTAGGTACGACCCCTTACCAATTCGTCTATGGAAAACATGTCATTTGCCCAGGGCCGGCTCAAAGATTCTGAGGGCCCTTGTGCAAACACAACATAGTGGGCCTTTAAAACTAAATATACCTACTTTTCTATTGAAAAAATATCTTCCTCATTCCTCGTAATAGTGGTACATATTAATATGACAATAGACATTTACAAAAGAATTGGAAAAAATAAATTTAAATACCTTGAATAAGCATAAATTACTTTTTGCGATTGAATAAGCTGATCTTATTTCTTTTTCTTCCTTTTACGAGAGCAGAAGAAAGTCCGAGCTAGGGTCAAAAATGTGATTGCAAATTGAAAAAAATAAACAAACCAAGCAGCATGGGCCTCGTGACTCATGACTCATGACTTCATGAGTGGATGGGTTGTCCTTGCTTGTTAAGCAGTTATTGGTCGTTGGACTGAGAATGGAGCAACAGTCAAACATATGTCACACCGGGTCCAATTTGGATGGCCCATGAGTAGCCCATGAGCACAGGTGCGCGTGTTTAGTGCCACATTGCTTGTTGAGTAAGGGTGGAGCCAACTTATAAGTCTTTGTCCACCAGCCATACCACCCTCGGGTTAACCCTTTTACACGAAGCGAGGACAAAAGTGTAAGCAGGGTGCTATGTGTACGCGTGCTCGCCCCTACGGAAGGGCTAGGCGGTGCGGCTTTGGTGGGCGGGGTGTTACAAAATGGTATCAGAGCCGACCCTCGCGGTTGCGCGTACGGGTCAGTGTGCGGACATAGGGCGCATGGCGCGTATGGGCCTGAGATGGGACACACGGCATGGCATATGGGTCGACACTGGACGTACGGTCATGCGCTAAGAGGGAAGGTTCCTGGACATTTGCTCGGGTCAGTGTGCGGACATATGCATGCGCGTGTGGGCCTGGGATGGGATGGGGCACACGGCATGGCGTATGGGTCGGCACTGGACGGGTGAGTTGGACCAACGAGGACGTCGGGTTCTTTGAGAGGGGGGTGAATAGGGAAGGTTCCTGGACATTTGCTCGGGTCAGTGTGCGGACATATGCATACGCGTGTGGGCCTGGGATGAGATGGGGCACACGGCATGGCGTATGGGTCGGCACTGGACGGGTGAGCTGGACCGACGAGGACGTCGGGTTCTTTGAGGGGGGTGAATGTCACACCCGGCCCAATTTGGATGGTCCATGAGTGGCCCATGAGCGCAGGTGCGCGTGTTTAGTGCCACATTGCTTGTTGAGCAAGGGTGGAGCCAACTTATAAGCTTTTGTCCACCAGCCATACCACCCTCGGGTTAACCCTTTTACACGAAGCGGGGACGAAAGTGTAAGCAGGGTGCTATGTGTACGCGTGTTCACCCCTACGGAAGGGCTGGGCGGTGCGGCTTTGGTGGGCGGGGAATAATAAAACAACAATTTTCTCATAATTTTAAAAATTTTCCAACATTTATTTTTCTTTACAGGAAATATAGTATAGGAAAAATCCTTGTTTGATTTTCTGAATTAAATAAATGGTTGTGAGTGTTGCATTCATGCCGATGCATCTTGGTGTTTCTGAGTGAAAAAGGTTTTTAAATGCGCGTAGGTGGTGACCAAACCCTCCCGAGAATTTTTCGGATTTTTCTGGAATTTATTCTCATTTTCCCTAAGCTTATTCTGTTTATTAGGAGCCTCAAAAATCCTTTTCATGAGCTCTAAATATTTTATTTGGATTGTTCATGTCTCAATCTATCTCTGGGAATTTTCCTAGAATTTTTGGGATTTTCTGAGTATTTTTCGTACCTTAAAACATTTTCTAGTATTTTTCTGAAATTTGTTTTTGCACTGAAAATATTTTTTTTAAAAAAAGAAATCTAAACCTCCCCTTTTGGGCCGAGCCTGAAGGCCCGACCCTATCCGCTCCGACCCAGCCTCCGGCCCCGCACAAGCCCATCTGGGCCCAGCAAAGCCCATCGGCCAAAGGAGGCCGTGGCCTTCACGGCCGGCGGTGCCGCCGCCCTCAGCGTGCGCGCCACGCCTAGGCCTAGGGGTCCGCGCCCTATAAAGGCGTGGCCGAGCCTCTACGTGCCCTAGCTGCCGCCGCCCTGCTCGCCCTAGCCGCCGTCTGCGCAATGCCGTGTGCCGCCGCCAAATAGCACCGCCCGCCGCCACTCTGTTTCGCCGCTCCGGGACACCAAGGAACGAAGCCGACCTCGCTCAGTGTTTCCCCGTGGTGTGCTGAAGCCGCCGAGCATCTCTCCATGGCCGGAGGTCCACCGAAGCGCCACCTGTGGGCAAGGACCGATCCGCCCCCTCCAATCTCTGCCGGCGCCGCCATCTCCTCGATTCCGGGCGCCTCCCTCTGCCTTCCACCTCGGTGAGCACCTCCCCGTGAAATCCTTGCTCTCCTCTACCTCCTGCGCCAGCCGCCTGAACCCTAGGACGCCCGGACCGCCGGCGATTGAAAGCTCCAGGGCCGCCGTCCGCCCCCTTCCAGAGGAGGAAGAACACCCCTCCGTTTTGCATGTAGACCCCTAGAAGATCTTGTAATCCCTTGTTCAGTTTTTGTGTCTTGTGTGTTTTACATGTAACCCCCTAGATCTTTCCAGATCTTCACATCCAGATCCAACCCAAGACTTTTTACAGATCTAACCCTGAGCTATGCCAGTTTCGCAAGCACTGTTTAACGTGTCTTGTGAATCTTCTTTGCTAGTCCCTGAGATATATGCTTAATCACATCAAGGCCCTTACCATCTTGTTTTCTCCATAGATTCTACGTTTTAGCTCCGTTTTAATCCGTTTAAGTTGCGTTAGTTTTATAATGAAACAAAGTGCACGTTAGTGGTGTGCTTACATCATACATGTTTTCTGAAATTTTATTTAATATTAATTTTGTTAATGTCTATTAAACATGTCTTTTCTAAATAAAAGCAATATAGTGATACGCCCCGTTTTTCATAATCAATATTAATTTGATTAATGTTTATTTCACATGCTTTAGTAAATAAAATCTAATTAGATCTTTACCTCGATTTTTCATAAACAAATATTAATTTGTTTAATAGTTAATTAATCTTTTCTAATTAAAAGTTGATTAGGCTTTTACATCGCCTTTTCTAAATAAATGTTAACTTGATTAATATCAGTACAAATGTGTTTCTAATTGTAACTTGGTTAGTTCTATACGAATAATAAAGTTGTACGCTTAGACCTTTTCACCTAGTTGTTTATTTATTAAACTAAAGTTTAATTGGTGTAATTTATACATAAACATTTGTAAATAAAATGTGACTAGGTTCTTACTTCGGTCTTTGCAAATAAAATGTAATTTTGCATTAATTCCAACCTAGGGTATTTTCTTTATGAAATATCCTTTACATACGATTTGTTAATTAAAACGAACCTAAGCTTATAGTCTTTTATGTTCATAAATGCAACTCGATCGATAGCCGTTCTCTATCAGCTCTATCTCAGTATCTCTTTTGATCAAGTCTACCTGAAGCTCTAAATCTTTCTAGTGTTAGCTCAAGCTCAAACCATGTGCAGCTAATCAAACCTTTCCCCTCTAAGCACGTTTTGTGTGCTTTAGGTGATCCGTAGAATCGAACTTATCCTTTAGTGCGTTCTTTTAAAGTTTTTCTTTTGAGTGGTGCATTGTTCTTAGTTTGCTTGTTTGTTTGCTTTGTATGCTTGTGCCGATGTTTGATGCGCATAGAGTGAACGTGGTTCGAGAGCTTGGAAGAGCAAGAAGTTGAATACCTTCTGAGCAGCAACACTACTCTGGTTACAGGCAAGTGTGTGGTTCCTTGTCCTAATAACTACTTAATCACTCATTGCATTGCTTGCATTAATTTTGATGGGTTCCTATTAAGGATTATGATTAGTATCTTTTTACCATTCCCTTGTAACCGGGTTGTTTAATTAATTTTGATGATAGATGTTGCTTAGCTTGCTTAACCGGGATGGTGTTAATCAACATGGTTACTCTTTATGCTCTATGTTCCTTTATGTTAATTTTAATTGCAAGACCACCTTTGTTATGTTAATCGGAACATGGAGAACCACCCAGGAAAACCGTACAACCACAAGAACTAAACGGGCACTGGTCTTGGCCAAGTAATTAGGAACTTTAGCTTGGGGTGATCTTACCTGATAAGGACAAGGGATCGGCGGTACTGCGGGGTATGGACTCGCTCTAGCAGGGGGCTGGGTGAGTTATTTTCTATGGTGGGGTATTGACCTGCTAGGGGACTTTATACCTTACTAACTGATCCGGACCTTGTGGGTCACAACTTGCTGGGGAACCTTTTTAAAGGCCTCGTAGCGTCCCTATGCAATCACACCTCGGTAGTGTGGTATGGTGCTTGGCCGGCATCGCATGGTTGGGTCCAAAGTTCTTCGGAGCTTTTACGCGACTTGTGGTGAAAGTGTACAACCTCTGCAGAGTGTAAAACTAATCGATTAGCCGTACTCACGGTCAAGAGCGGCCTGGACCCTCACATGATAATTGAACTTGAAGATGGACTTAAATTGTGGTTATGGCTATGCTTGTCATGTTCTTCTGGTATATCTCTTACCTTTATGCTTAATTGTGGGATGGTATACATTTATACTTTATTAGTAATCAGGTGCTAATAAAATTTGACCAACTAAAATGCTAAATGCTTAAAGCCCAGTCCACTATAAAGCCTTTGCATTCATCCTTTCCCCACACTTGCTGAGTACGACATGTGCTCACCCTTGCTATAAACAATGTTGCTCAGAGAGAGGAAGCTGCTTGAAGTCGTTGTGAAGATGTTGCTGGTGCTAGGCGTACGCAACCCCGGTCGATTGCTTGTGGAGTTTGGTGCCTACGTTTCCAGGATTAAGCGTAAACTCTGATAATCTTCCTTTTTCTTACGTGATACTGTTTCTGTATTCACTTATATGTCACTATATGCATGAAACTTGATCCTGGCATGCATATAGGTTTGCACTTGGTTTTCTTTGGAGAAACAGGTGTGACACCCATGCTGGGCAGGGCCCTTGGTCGGCGCACTTATCGCACTAGCCCAGAGCCGGCCCTGCATTTGCCGGTAGAACTAGAGCACAAGACTTGTTGGGCAATAAAGGAGATGAATCTCAATGTTGATGTGTCACGAATAAAGCGGAGGATTCAAATAAGTGAACTTGAAGAGCTACAATTGAAGGCATATCACAACACTAGCATCTATAAAGAAAGGATGAAGAGATGGTACGACTAAAGGTTGCATAAGAAGGAATTCAAGGAAGGAGACAAAGTCCTACTATAAAATTCTCGATACAAGGTCTTCGGCAAGGGAAAACTGCAAAGTAAATGGGACGGACCGTACGTCATACATTTAGTGTCACCATCGGGAGATGTAACAATCATGGACGCCAAAGGAGATCAATATGTTGTGAATGGACAACGACTCAAGGTATTCCTGGAGCCTGACATTGTGCCCATTAAATACATTGATGTCTACACCTTGGATGGTGACCCGAATCGTCAAGGCTAAGCGATGAAAACAAGGTAAGTTTGTAAATAACCTTCTACTTTATTTATTTTCAGCATGCGTGTTAGTAGTAATGTTTGCTTCAAATCATCATGAATAAATATTGCCCCCTACTCATGACCTTTGGTGAGGATGGAAAATTATACTAAGTTGATATATGATGATCGTTGCCACTTTGCTCATCTTTGTGCTTGCTTTATACATGATTAAGTTAATGCTCTCCTTAATGCAAATACGAAATTAAATTTAAATGCTAGCTTAATCATTTGTGGAGGTTATGATAAAGATGAAGACCCATAGATTTTCTCATGCTCTAAATTTTGGATGGGTTAAAGATGATTTATTTTCGTTCTTAAAAATTATGCTAACCTTGTCATTAATACCACTTGCATGTTGCTCTACCTATCCAAAGCCTTATATTTAATTGAGTGCAAAACCTTAGTATACAAGATTTATTTTTGGGTGCATTGATTCAAGGCTTGATTTCTCTGGTTCGAGACTAAAAAGCTGGTCATTCCGTTTTTGCGTATCTATTATATTGCTAGCCATTTCTATTCGTGCATTGTAAGCTTCCACATCGGAAATTTTTCAAATCTTGCCGGATATCCACCCACAAACTCAAAATATCTTTTTGTGTTTACCTCCTTGACCACAACACAATTCTTGAGTATGGATGAATATTTTGAGAAAGATCACAAGAATGGAGGTGTCAAAGATTGAAGTTTAATTTTGGGAGACCTCCAGGATGACATAAAGGGTGCGTGAAGGATCCCTAGATGATTTCAAGTGTTTCTCTCCAGGAAAATTTAGGATTTTCAGTACCTACCTTGGCACAAAAATTTTATCATCTCTTTGCCCGAGGACGTGCAATCGTCTAAGCATGGGGGGAGCTGCCAAGAAGGTTGGTACTAATGTACTCTAAAGTTTAGGGGAGTATGAAAAAAAGAGAGAAAAAAAGAGGGAGAGAAAGAAAAGAAGAAGATGAAAAAAGAGAAGGAAATATGATGAAAGAAAAAAAAGAAAGAGAGAAGAATATATATATATATGTGTGTGTGTGTGTGTGTGTGGGCGCGCGAGCGTGTGTGTGTGGGTATATATAATAAAAAAACAACCCGGCTCTCTAGACGCATTAGGAATTTCAAAGGGATTCAAGATCAAGACCCATACTCATCTTTCCAACCATGTGGAATCTGATAACGAGGACTTTGTTTGTGCCTCGGGATCACTCTTTGCCATTTGCACATGTCCACTTATCTCAAAAAGTGTGTTCATCTCTCCCCCATACTTGAAAACATTATTTTCCAATGACCTTTTTGACAAGTCTCGGTAAATCCATGAGAAGCTTGTCTTATTTTGATAATATCCTGATTATAATATCTTGGTTGGACTAAACTTTTCCCAAAGCTCCAGATAAAGTCTTCCACTTATTATATATGTTTTGATGAGAGGGGAAATGAGTAGAACAAATAGGCTTGAGAGACAAGATGAGATGAGAGTTCATGAGCAAGATGCAAGAAGGTTTAAATTTTTAACTCGGTTTAGCTCTTTCTTCATCTTATACTTCATTTCAAAATTCTGAGATTCATTCACAATTTGGGAGCATGATTAATTACTTGTGGGAACATCCTAATTGATATCCACCTTCTGTGGGGATGAAGTCTAGTACACTATGGAACTCTAACAAATAAATTTAGAGAGCATTATGTTTTCTTCATGTATGATCAAGTGCAGGGTGTGAACAATGAAAGGCAACACTGATATCCATTGAAGGCTTACTCGAGGACGAGCAAGGTTTAAGCATGGGGGAGTTGTTGATGGTCGACTTTGACACTCCTAGCCATGAGTTTACCTTCAATATTGGCATTGATTTGATATCCGATCTCATGCTACTAACCCCCTTGATATAACGAGTTCGATCTTGCATATGGTTTGTGGAGTATGTTGTTTATGCAAGATTTAGGCACCTAAATAAGTACTTCTGGGTAAAGTTCACCAAGCACTTTATAAGAAGATAATGAAGCCCGCCACAAGTCAAGACTCGAAGTGAACATGACTCCAAATGACCCAAGGACCAAAGCATGAAGTTGTAAAACCCCAGAGACGTGAATAGAAGATGCAGGAGCTTGCGCGACAAGCACCCTTATCAAAACCACAGAGAAAACGACGTCAAGGGCCCACATGTAGAAGGTTGTAAATCAGCAATTGCACAAGAAGCTCGCACGTGAAAATGGGGCCGAACCGGGCCAAAAAGGCCCTAGGCCGGTCAGCCCATGCGGACCGGCTTGGCCCATTTTCAGCCCGGTTCGAGCTCCCCTTTGACCTAGTATCCCCTCGGGCTATTAGTAGTTCGGACGCAAAGAGCCATGGGGGAATTCATTCGTCATTCGCCGCCACAAGACCGAGAACAAGAAGGAGATTGGATCGACAAGGGAGCCCTCATCGCCTTCACCTACTTTGGAGGTTTCTACACCATGTCCAGCGCTTCAATGTGTAACATTATAGGGTAAAATCCTTATTTGTCCTTGGGGTTGAAGGGGGATCTTGAGTTGTAATCACCGAACTTATGTATTGGATCTATTTGCTATCATATTCATGTTGATGATGCTTCAATCTTAATGGCCGGCTGGCTTGCTTTGGGAATGCATCGCTCGTAGTCTCACTTATCGTGTTCCTTTTGTTCTTTAAGCGATTACCGTCGTGTAGTGACAGTGTGCGGGAGGGAAAACATATCGAACTTGGTTCACACACTTAATCTTGCATACCTAGAACACATCAACATCTTGTGCTCTTATCGTTCGATCACGGATGACCCTCGTGTAGTGACTAGTATGCGAGAGGGAAAGGGTGGACTCGATGCACCTTTACTTTTGATAGATTAGATCGAGTTGTTCTTGCTAGGTGGTTACATCTCCAAGTGATCCTAGATCCATTGGACAAGCATTCTACACTTTTGTGATCTCTATACCTTTGCACTCTACGTTGATTTCTTTAATCTAGATTAGATTAGTTTAAGTTCTTTACTTGTACATACATTTATTTGATAAAGAGCTTTAAATCAACGACATTAGTGCTTAGTTGAGCATAGCAATCCACTTGTTCCACGGATTGATTAACCTTGGGGGATACTCTAACGAAAAAGCTACAACCAACCCGTGTGCTTGCGGATCGAAACTTGACACATTATTTAACTGTCAACAAGTTTTTCTGGCGCTGTTGTCGGGGAACAAACTAGTTTGCTACATTTAACTTTGTATTAATTTTGTTGATTACTAACACCTAACCTTTTGTCTAGAAATCCTTGTTTTTTATTTTTGTTTTTGTTGTCTAGATGACTTTTGTCAATCACCCCATGGAGGAAGAAGAAAGACCACTAAGGGATTATGCTAGCCCACGATTGAAGGATATTAAAGTGCAAAAATCAGATTTGATTCTCGAGGCTACCGAGTACAAGATCAAGCCTCAGATGACCGAGATGGCGACAGCAAACCCATTTAGAGGGGTGAAGACAGACAATCCATATAGGCACATCGAGCGTTTCACGATGCTATGCAACACGGTGCAACAAAAAAGAGTTTCGGTCGATTGGTACAAATGGAATCTTTTTCCATACTCTCTTATGGATGAAGCAAAAAGATGGCACTCACTTGCATCCTTTGAGGTGGAAGAAAATTGGAATAAGTTGGTGAAGAAATTTTGTGAAAAAATCTTTCCAATAAGTAGGGTTCAAAATGTGAGGAGGCAAGTGTTAAATTTTGCGCAAGGAGAGGAGGAAGGGATAGATCAAACTTGGAAAAGATTCAATGGATTGATCGAACAAGGACCAAAGCTCGGATTCTCTAGTGATGTACTCTTGCATACTTTTTATTTTTTCCCTAACCCCCGAATGCATGCGGTATGTTCAAATGTGTGCAGGCGGAAATATCATGGAGAAAACACTCACAGAGGCCACCCAATTACTAGAAAGAATAAGCAAGGGGGTGGCCATGCAAAGAGATTGGGAAGAACATATCTTGGGAGGGGTTGAGCAAGAAATTCATGTGGAGGTCATTGCTGGAATTTCTAGAAAAGAAGCCCCGGAAGTGAAGAAAGAAGAAGCAAAGCAAGAAAAGATTGAAGGAGTAACCCATGATGGAGGAGGACCAATCCAAGGCAACGAAATTTGCAAGTTGGAAGAGGAAAGAGAAAGAAGTTTAGCGAATGCAAGGCCACTAAAGGAGTTCGAACAGATGGATTTGATCCCGATTGACTTCAAAGAAATATTCAACAAGGGGAGACCATACCCGAACCAAAAATAATCGTCGAGAGCTATAGAATTCAACTTTCCGAAGGAGAGGCACTCGGGGTACGAGTTGGATAAAGAATCGGTCGGAGAGATTATCCAAAGACTTTTCTATGAGGAAGAAGAGGTAGATCCGGATCACATTGCCGAAGTAAAGAGAATTATGGGAGTGAAGCCGGAGGTCTCGCCATATGCACACCTAGACGAAGTGTACACGATAGGAGCCGATCATGTCGAAGGTACCTCTCTACCGACACCTCACATAAGTTGCACCACTAATGGGGAGAAAATTTGCAATGCCTTATGTGACATCGGAGCCCATGTTAGTGTCATGTCTTCCAAGATGTATTATGAGATTTTTAGTAAAAACTTTAAATCTTGCTCCAACGCAAATAAAATTGATCATGGGAGATAGTAGAACAACAAGACCTTTCGGTGTGCTTAGAGATTTATATGTTACTATCTCAGGTAAAATTATTCCAACCGACTTTTTTCGTAATCGATGCTTGCCATGATGAACATGATTATATAATTCTTGGTAGGCCTTTTCTTAAGTTGGTCAATGTCATTCTTGATGCCGAAAAGGGTAGAGTTACTATTGATCTAGATGGAAATAAATTCACATATGATTTCCTACCCGCTTCTCGTATTGCTTTACCTCTACTTCTTGATAACGAAGAGGTAGAGGATCTTCATTTTGTTGATAATTTCAGGGACCCTCTCCAACGAGTAATGGAGAATGATGTTATGTATGATGATCAAGACAAAGAACTAGCAGAAGCAACCGAGGGTTGAAGGCACAAGATGGAAGCTTGGATGAAGAAAATTATGAAGATGTTGGAGACTTGCAACAACAAGAACCCGAAGCACTCGATATTGAGTTAAAGCCACTTCCCAAGGGATTAAAAGAATTTATGGGAGCCGATAAGACGTACCCGGTCATCGTGAGCGATGAATTGAGTCCGTAAGAGATGGATAAGCTACTGAATTTATTGAGAAAACACAAGAAGGTGATCGGGTACTCAATAAGTGACTTGAAGGGTATTAGTCCAGCCTTTTGCACCCACCGCATAACACTTGAAGAACAATGCAAGCCCGTTGTCGAGCATCAAAGAAGATTGAGTCATGCCATGCGTGATGTGGTGAAGGAGGTGATCAAATTGTTGGATGCTGGAATAATATAACCCGTACCACATAGTGAATGGGTGAGCCCGGTGCATTGTGTACCAAAGAAGGTAGGGATAACGGTTGTGAAGAATGAGAAGGATGAATTGGTACCACGACGGATCATGACCGGATGGAGAATGTACATCGACTATAGGAAGTTGAACAAGGCAACAAGGAAGGAACACTTTCCGTTATCATTTATCGATGAAATGCTTGAAGGTTAGCTAAACATTCTTATTGTTGTTTCCTTGATGGATACTCGGGGTTCATGCAACGGATGATCAACAAAAGACAACCTTCACATGTCCGTATGGAACTTTCACATATGGAAGAATACCATTTGGTTTATGTAATGCACCAGCTACCTTTCAAAGATGCATGTGAAAGAGCATCTAGGCCCCTAATTATTTTGGTGAAAATGACAAGTATAATTTGAGTATTTGATGGTTCAACTAAGGTGTGTGCAGGAATAAAAGAAATAAATGAGAATATTCAAAGGAAGGCCCTCAATTTCATATAAAAGGTGTTGAAGCTCAATTGGCGCTTTAAATTTAATTTTCGGTTTGAATTTGAGTTTAGGAAACACCGTACTATAAAGAGGGACGTGATCGGTTGGTCGAAGTTCGCTACAAGTGCTCATCTTGAGATCCTCTCACCTTTTCTTAGAGTCAAAACCTTTAGAAAAACCTTAGAAAACCCTTAAAAAGCTTTAACCTTGCCTTCCCTGCCTGACCGGGTCAACCGGCCTATGTGACCGGGCGACCCGGGACGGCTCTGGAAGGAGCCAGTTGACCCGGCCAGGCCGCCAGCACCACATAACGGCTAGCTCGGGGATTTGGGGTATATTGTTGGGGAAAATATTTCGCAATTAACCCCCCCTGCATCTTCGGCTCATCGGAGAAGATCGGGAGACGTTTCTACTTTTGCCTTCGCTATTTCAGGAAACGATCGTGGGTCAACTAGCGAAGACCAAGCAAAGCTTGGGATCTTCGTTTTCCAGAAGCTCGGCTCACCGAGCGAAAGGCCAAGCGAAGCTCGGAGTCTACGCTCCGAGAGGGCGAGGTCTGCGCGCGAAGATACAAGGGAAGAGTTACCGTGAAGTCGAGTCGAGGTCCGACGAAGGTGCAACGTGAAGAAGAACAGTCGGGAGTGAGGCTCATGATTTTCAAAAGAGCAACCTTTGCTTAATCTTCGGGCGAAGACGGCCAGGACACAGATAGCGACTGAGAGAAAGTCTGCGAAGGGAAGAGCTTCAGCAAGGATTTCGCGAAGAGCGTGGAGGCGAATGAAGAACGAACCGCCACGGTAGCAGACACGTAGACAGGCGAGGTGTAAAGCAATTATCTGTAAAGTGTGTGAGTACGGAGCCCTGCGAGGTTACCAAAATACCCCTAAGATGCTTAGCATAATGTGAAAAAGTAATGGTAAATGTTGTAAAGTGTAATAGTCACGGGCCTATAAAAAGGACCCGACGGTAATGAAATGGGGGCGATTGGAAGGCGGCTAAGTTCGGTTACACTTAGTTGCTTTCGAGTTTTATACTCTTCGGTTTGGCAGACGTGTTCCCCTTTCTTTAGTTCGTTTCGACTGTTGGCCCCTCTTCGGGGAAGATTTTTATCCCAATAGTTAAGGCGCCCACCGTGTTTCGTCCCAGCCATGCCACCGAAGAAGCAACCGAAGAACCCACAACCACATCCAAATAGGGCGACCGATGATCCGTCGGAAGCAAAGAGCGAAAATCCCAGAGAGAGACAACTACCAGATAACACAAACAGGACGCGGGACATAGTCCTAAGTCCACGAAACCAAAGAGCAGGAGAAGATCAAGAGCAAGAAGCAGAAGATGTAGCTGAAGGACACTTCGAGGTTGGGCTAGCAGATGTGGGAGTCGAAGATGAGGACATTGATGCGTTAAGAAGAATCGAAGAAAGAATTGCTGCGAAGATGAGAGAAAGACCAATGCTAGCGAACATTCGTACAAGAGCTCAGGCGGAGGCCGCTATACTCAGGGCGAAAGAAATACAGAACGAGGACCTAGTGCAAGAAAAGGCAAGATACAATGAAATGTTGCAGCAAGTCAAGAAGAAGAGAATGCTATTACAACAGTTGCGGGAAGATGAAGAGCAGTAAGCAATAAGAAATAAAACATTACAGCTACAGGAACAAATGGCAATCTTGCAAGCTCAGTTGAACTCAATGCACCAGCAAGAGCAGACTCAACAACCTCGCAAAGTGCAAAGACAAAGCAAGAAACGAAGACCTGCAGTTGTTGATGATGACACTGACGAAGAAGAGGAAGAATATGAAGAAGACTCTTTGTACTATGATTCAGAAGAAGAGGCGTATGTGGAACGTAGGCCACAAAAAAGATACAGAGAGGTGCTCTCAAGCAAGGCGAAGGCCGCTTCTCCTCTTTCTTCAGAACTTGAGAAGGCAGATTGGCCACCGAAGTTCAAATTACCTGCATCCTTGCCAGAGTATGATGGCGAGTCAGACCCAAGACAGTTTCTCCAGAAATACACCGTTGCAATATCTTCGGGTGGGGGAGACGACATAGCAATGGCAAGAGCCATGATAATGGCCTTGAAGGGCTCGGCGCCGCAGTGGTATGCTTCGCTGCCAAAAGGAAGCATCAAGTTGTGGGAACAACTTCGGCAAAGAATAGAGAACAACTTCCAAGGGTATCAACCCCAAGACCTCACTTCAGGCGATCTTCACCTCATAAAACAAGGAGACAAAGAACCACTACAAGAGTACATCAAAAGATTTGCCAAGGCCAGAGCCAAAGCACCATATGTAGATGCCATAACAGTAATTGATGCAGCAATAGATGGACTCAAGGTAGGACCTTGCGGAGAGTATCTAGATCGAAGAGGACCCAAAAGGGAGAAGTAGTTGTTTGACATAATGCAAGAATATTGCAAGTCAGACAGGGGGAAACAACAAAGAGTTGATGAGTATAACAAGAGAAAGAATCAAGCGAAGTCTCAGACAGAATGGGGAAACAGGCGCCAAAACAATCAAGGACATTCGGCAAGATCAAACTTCTACAATAGAAGTAATGTGAACAATGTATCAGGGAACAATTCCCAAATGGCATCTTCGGCAGCAACAGGAAATAGAGGACAAAGCTCGGGCAGAGGCCCGCCACCTCAGTCTGTGTGTTCCTTGCACGGTCTTAACAAAGGGCATTGGTCATACGAATGCAGAACGCTACTTCGCAAGAAGCAGATCGAAGAAGACAAGAAGAGAACAGCACAGAGCCAGGCGAAGACAGTCAATCACACATCATCAGCGGCGCCGTCAATGGCTCAGAGTTCAATGCAAAACTGGCAACCTTACATCCCACAACCATGCTTCCAACAAATGCCATTGCCACCTCCACTGATGTTCAACCCGAACATGATGCAACTACAGCAGCAAAGCACTGCGTCATACCAGCCAAAACTAGAGTCGGCTCATCAGGCACCTTCGCAAGCAAATCAGAACAGAGAAGATGAAGATCGCTACCGAAGAATGAACATAATCAATGCTATCACAGGCGGTTGCAACTCACCTGAACACTTGACGAAGAGGCAAAAGAAAGATCAGCAAAGAGAAGTAAGCCATGTATGTGCAGGGCAAGTCTTCAAAACAGGGTGGCCACACATCCCAATCACCTTCATAGAAGCAGATCTCAAACTGAAAAAGTATCCCCACGAAGATCCTCTAGTCATTAGAGCAGTACTAGGAAAGAACACAAAATACCTGTTGGGCAATGATGTAGGAGACATCCTCGTAGACAACGGCTGTTCCGCAGACATCATAACTTATGAACTGTTCAAGAGGATGGAGTTCAGAGACGATCAGCTTCAGAAAACTTCAAAGCCACTATACGGCTTCGGTAACAAGAAGGTGGAAGCTCTGGGAACAATCGAAATGAACATAAGTCTCGGGACAAGATCACTGATGAGAACAGAGATGGTGACCTTCGATGTAGTGGACATTCCATATGCATACAAAGCAATCTTCGGGAGGGGAATCATAAACAAGTTCGCAGTAGTGATACACATGTCGTTCTTGTGTATGAAGATACCAACTGCTAATGGCATTGTCACAATATACGGAGATCAGGAAGATGCACACGACCGAGAGTACAACATGGGCAGCAACCAGAAACCGATTCATGTAGTCGGAAACAGCGAAGACACCGTAGAAAGCAAAAAAGAAGAAGAGCCCGAAGATCTCGAAATGAAAAAGAGACTTTGCCAAGACGAAAAGAAGAGAATGCAACCTCATGAGCACACAAAGAAGGTGCGTCTTTGCGAAGATGTTCACGACAAACTGGTCACTATAGCAAGAGGGATGACCGAAGAAGAGGAGAATGCACTCATCACTTGCCTTCGCAACAATCAAGATGTATTTGCCTGGAGCAAGAGGGATCTTAAGGGAGTGCCTCGCGAAGTGACAGAGCACGCACTGCGCTTAGATCCAAAGATTCCACCGGAGAGACAAAAGCGCAGAGTCATCTCACCTCAGAAAGAATTGGCAGCGCAAAGCGAAGTAGAGAAGCTGTTAGATGCAGGGGTCATTAGAGAAATACAGTTCACAACTTGGCTTTCGAACATAGTGATGGTGCCGAAGAAGAATGGAGGGCAGAGAATGTGCATCGACTTCACACTCCTGAACAAGGCTTGCCCAAAAGATGACTACCCTTTACCAAGAATCAACGTGTTGGTGGATGCAGCAGCAGGATGTGAGAGAATGTCGTTGCTAGATTGCTTCTCTGGATATCACCAAGTCTGGATGAAGAAGGAAGACGAAGACAAGACAAGCTTCATAACACCCTTCGGGGTATATTGCTTTGCCAGGATGCCTGAAGGCTTACGCAACGCTGGCCCAACGTTCAACAGAATGGTGAAAATGTACTTGGCCCACAACTGAGAAGAAATGTATCAGCTTACGTAGATGATGTGGTCATACACAGCAAAAAGAAAGACCAACACATCGAAGATCTCAGGGAAACCTTCGCGAACTTGAGGAAGTATGGTCTCATGTTAAATCCAGAAAAGTGTATCTTCGGGGTATCCAGGGGAAAGCTCTTAGGTTGCATGGTGTCAAAGTCTGGCATAGAAGCAAATCCAGAGAAAATAGAGGCAATACGAAACATGAGAACACCACATACAAAAAGAGATATCCAGAAGCTTACAGGAAGAATAGCAGCACTAGGTCGCTTCATAGCGCGATCAGCAGAACGAAGCTTACCATTTTTTAAGTTGTTGTCTACGAAGAACAAAATAAATTGGGGTCCCGAAGAGCAGGAAGCATTTGAGCAGTTTAAATCATACCTGGAGAATTTGACAGTGCTAACAAGTCCAGGAGACAAAGCGAAGTTGTTGTACATAGTAGCTTCCGCAAGTGCAGTAAGCGCAACCCTGGTAGAGGAGAAGTACGAAGAGGGGCAGCTCAAACAAGTGCCAGTATACTTCGTCTCTGAGGCTTTGTCAGGAGCGAAGAAGTTCTACTCTGAGCTGGAGAAGATGACATACGCAGTGGTAATGGTGGCAAGAAAGTTAAAGCATTACTTTCAGAGTTACTCAATCACTGTCCCAACATCATATCCCCTTCGCGAAATACTAGAGAACAAAGAATCTTCAGCACGGATAGGAAAGTGGGCAACAGAGCTATCCCAATACGCCATAGAGTTCACGGCCAGAACAGCCATCAAGTCTCAAGTTCTAGCAGACTTCATTGCAGATTGGACACCAAGTCAAGGTGACAAAATGAACGAAGATAGGCCAGAAACACCATGGGTCATGTACTGTGACGGAGCTTACTGTGATGATGGAGCCGCATCTTCGGCAATCTTAATGTCACCATCAGGCATAAAAATGAGATACGCTGTGAGGCTAGACTTCGAAGGCAAGACAAATAATGTGGCAGAATATGAGGGGTTGCTCCTGGGACTTCGCAAAGCAAGAGCCATAGGGACAAGAAGAGTAGTCATAAACACAGACTCTGAGCTGATCACAAGGTAGATTGGCAAGAGTTACAAAGCAAAACACGATGAAATGGCAAAGTACTTGAAAACCGTGCGAGGCATGGAAAAATTCTTCTTCGGCTTCACAGTCAAAAAGATACCAAGAGATCAGAACAATGAGGCAGACATGCTAGCAAAGGCAGCAGCGCAGAAAGAACCATTACCACCAGATGTCTTCTACGAAGTTCTCAAGTGTAAATCGGTAGATTGCGACGAAGCACCAGTAAGATATGTTAATGCAATATCAAGCGAAGATTGGAGGTCTTCGATAATGGCATTCCTGAGAGGTCACTATGAACCACAATCAAAGGAGGAGAACAAGAGAATGGCCTTGAGGGCAAGATCATATGAAATAAGAGGGGACAACTTGTATAAAAGTGGAGTGTGCGCACCATTGCTCAAGTGCGTCTCCACCGAAGAAGGGCGAGACTTGTTGCAGCAGATCCATTCAAGAATGTGTTCTTCTCACATTGGAACACAAAGATTAGTAGCGAAGGCATTCCGCTAGGGATTCTACTGGCCAACAACAGTTCGTGATGCCGAAGATATAGTGTGAAGATGCGATAACTGTCAAAAGCATTGCAACTACACAAAAACTTCTCCATATGAGATACAATTGCTACCACCAGGTTGGCCCTTCGCAAGGTGGGGAATCGACATTGTGGGACAGTTACCAACAGCACCAGGAAACTACAAGTACGCAATAGTGGCAGTAGAGTACTTCTCAAAGTGGATAGAGGCAAGAGCAGTGCAAAGAATAACTTCGCAGGTGATACAAAAATTCTTCTGGCAGAGTATCGTGTGCAGATTAGGAGTTCCTTATGAAGTGACAGTAGACAATGGCAAGCAGTTTGATAGAACAGACTTCAAAAGGTTTTGCTTCAACCTGGGCACCAAGCTATGCTTCGCTTCAGTGTACCACCCAGAGTCCAACGGAGCAGTAGAAAGGACCAATGGCATTGTCTTCACTGGAATCAAAAAGAACTTAACAGGAATGGCCAGAGGGAAATGGGCCGAAGAGCTGCCCAGAGTCGTATGGTCCCACAACACAACTACTTCTAGAGCTACAAATTTCACACCCTTCAGATTAT
Organism: Cenchrus fungigraminus; assembly: GCA_036936925.1. Taxonomy (NCBI): domain Eukaryota; kingdom Viridiplantae; phylum Streptophyta; class Magnoliopsida; order Poales; family Poaceae; genus Cenchrus; species Cenchrus fungigraminus. Next base: position 68,070,590 of record CM072770.1, read on the forward strand.
TGTACGGAGAAGAGGCTGTCATTCCCGAAGAGATCAAGTTGGGCTCATTGAGAACAGATCAAGAACAACAAAACGAAGAGGATGCAAATTTAGCCATCGATACAAGAGAAGAAGACAGGCTTCAAGCACTAAGCAACATAGAGAAATACCAAGATGAAACGAGGAAGTGGAGAAATAAGAAGGTTCGTGAACAAAAGATATCCACCGGAGACATGGTTCTCCGAAGAAAAACAAGAGGAGTGGGAAAACTGGAAGAAAAGTGGGAAGGTCCATTTTTAGTAACAAAAACAAGGCAGGGGGCTTACAAATTGCAAACCCTGGAAGGAGAAGAGGTCCCTTACTCATGGAATCAGCATAAGTTGCAAAAGTACTGGCTTTGAGAATAAGTGTATCGTATGTTAGATATTATCATTTTTTTAGTTTCTCTTCATTTTAAGCTTTTGTAATCTTCATTTCAACTTCTTTTGCACTTTCAACTTTTGTAAATAAGTAGTAAAGTCCGTACTCTTTTCCTTGCCGGGAGAGTCTTCGGTGGTCTCACAACGGGAACACCGAAGATGCGAGGTTTTTAACGAGGCGGACTTGTGTAATATCCCCTTGAGAAATATAACAAGGGCTCCCCAAAAAAGACAGCCGTTATCTATCATTGGTCCCGAAGTAACAATCATCGAAAGAGATTGTTACTTTCGGGAAAACATTGCAGAAGTAAGTGAACGCATGCGCCTAGCCTCGCGAAGACAAGTCACATTTTGTTCACTTAAGAAAAAATGATTAAGGGGGGCATGTGGGAACTGTTCTGCAAAGGTCGCGACAATGTTAAGGAGCATGCAACAATCTGTTCCAAAGAGGAGTGCATGACTCGCTTAAAGGCCTATTTTCCGCGAACAAAAAGTCTTCGGCGGTCAATGTGCGAAGCCCCTCAGTAAATACTACAGGGATAAGTCGACCCGTTAAGCGGTGTGGTCGCAAAATCATCCACTTTATCACAAGCGAAGAGGCCTTCAGCGGTTAATGCGCAAAGCAAATTGCGAGGCAGGGCTGACGAGCCACCTCGAGGTCATATCTCTAAGAACATTTGAAGTTGAGCTATCACGCCACTTCGCATAGTTGAAACGCATATGAAAGACAGAATAATCATTTTGCGTACGCGACTTGTTTTTATCTTATAGGTGATATAGCACGCAATCGAGGGAAAATAAGCTGCGAAGATTAAAACAGGAAACTGGGGGGAGGTGCTTTTCGAGCGCAGTTCCCATGTTTCAATCTTCGAAAGAAGAAAAACAGAGAAGACCAAACGCATGAACAAAGAAGACGAACCTATCATCTTCGCAAAAATGCGATTACAACTGAATCACAGCTTACATATTTGTTGAAAAATACGATACAGGTACAATAGTTCATCACAACAGTACAGTCCAAACGATTACAAGCATAGCAGCACAAACAACAAAGATGGTTACATCGCAAAGCAAATCAACGAGGGCGCTTGTACATATACCCATACTCCGCTTCTTCGGTGAGATCAATAATTTCAACCTTCGGTAGAACAAGGGGGCTTGAGGACGAAGGCGTGTCTCCGCGAGCAGGCACAACAGAAGATGGTTCAGATCCTTGAATTCAGCGGTGATGAGTACCATCGTGACAGAGACGGTTATGCGTGTGTTCGAAGACATTTTTTGCATCAAGATTCTTCTTTTCATATTTTTGTATTGTACGCGACATAAACACATCGAAGGGCACATCGGGAAATTTAGAGTTAAACTTGCGCCAAATAGAGCCGGACATAAAATAATCACCGAAGTTAATAGTTACAGGATATGCATCTTCGGCAACCTGCGCAGGATACACCTCTGGCACCTGCGCAGAGTTGCAAATGTTTCAGACAAACTATTCACAAAATACCCCCAAGTGCCCGAACCACTAAGACTACACGCTCCCTCACACCTCTGGAGCTCCCGAAGTGATGTCAGTCGTTCGAACTTCATGCGGAGAAGCAGCCTGAGTAGACGGCGCAGCTGAAGACACCGCAGCCGAAGACGGACCACCGCCACCTCCAGAAGACGCAGCAATAGGCGAAGGTGTAGGCACAGAACCAAGCTGAAAGAAATAAGGAAAAGTATAAAAACAAAAAATAATTAGATTGGAAAAGTAAAAGGAAAACAACGCAAGGCACAGTAATACGAACCTTACGAAGCACACGCCGACCTTCGTCAACAGTTAGCCCGAAGCCAAACTTCTTGAAAAAGGTTTGCATAAAGTTCTTGGCTATATTCTTGGGTAGTACAGGGATCCTCTCCACAGATGTTTCAGTTGGCTAAGTGAAACTAGCATCACGGAGCTGACGAAGATCACTCTTCGTAAGGCTAGACTCGCCATCTCCGGAGGATTTGAACAGAGAGTACACCGCGTGAGAATGGCTACGGGCGGCAACAGCAGCCCCAAGTTCCCTGAAGGAGCGCCCAGCATATGCGAGGGAGCTAACCCTGTTAGATAGCCAGTCGAAAACTTGACCTATAAACATTTCCTTGACATCATAAGGAGTAGGGCTAAGTCCGTAGTCAACCAGGAGATCATAAAGCTTCTTGCACAGAGGGGAAACATGACGTTCAATTTCATCGCAATAAGTCTCGTGCTCCGAAGTTAGGCTGTCATGTGACCGCCGAAGATCTGCGAGCTCGGCAACTTTATCATCATATAACTTCTGCAGTCCCTCAGCCTTTTTCTTCTCATCCTCTGCACCAGAAGCCAAACAACGAAGTTCAGTTAGTTGAACTTCTAATTCGGCGTTCTTCTTAGCCAGTTCATCCTTCTCCTTAGCAATATCAATACACTTCTTCTTCTCAGCCTCTAGCGAAGATGAGAGGGAAACCTTTTCAGCTTGCAGAGTCTTCACGACATCGATTTCCTTGTTCAGAGCTGTAGCAGATGTCCTCTCAGATAATTGATGGGACCGAAGGTCAGAACGGCAGCGCCGTTGAGCAGCGCGACAAGCCAAAAAAGATTTCATGCTAAGATCTTGTGCTTGATACAGAATTTCTTTAGCGCTCTCTTTGCCAAGTTCATCCTGCATAATGGGGAAGCCAAAACTGTTACCAGCTTCTTGGAGCAAAGTACGCTCGTGATCATCACTGCAAAATTGAAGAACCTTGCGCATGGAGTCACCGAAGATGCGGGCGTTAGGTTTCATACCAAGACGCCGCGCAACAACACTAGGCGACTCGCTGCTGACGAAAACACCACCACTTCTAGTATCGCTCTCCGTCTCAGATGAAGAGCCATCTTGTTCCATACGAGTCAAAGTCTTGTGGTGAATAGCCGATACAACTTTACTTCCGCCAAGGGCTTCAGCAGGAGGTATAGGAGACTTGTCTTTTGAAGATCGAGCCCGCGCGGCGCAATCTTCGTCGCTCTCGGGTTCGGGCTCGCTATAATCAATGTCCAGAGGATCAGCAAGAGTGGCACCAGCAGCGGCAGCACCAAGAGAAAGAGAAATAATATCCACTATCTCTTCGGGTGGGTCAGTTGAAGGAACTTCAATGTTTGTGCCAGAACCAGCACCAACTTCGCCAGGACGCGTCTCAGTATCACTCTCTGAATGGTCAGACTCCTCGGGGCTGGAAGACACAGCCTCGGAAGTCGATACTGTGGCGGTTCTCTGGCGCTTAGAAACACTTCAGCCACCGCCGCGACCACAGCGCTTCCTAATGACCTTCGCGCGCGCGGCAGGGGCTGCGGCCTCAAAACTTCCTTGGCCAACTTTCTTTGATGCTCGCTTCGCTTGAGCTTCGCGACGAGCAACAGTAACAGAGCGATCGCCAGCATGAATACCAAAGAAAGAGAAGAGACGGTTGTCTCGAGTGCCACCAAGGCGTTCTGAATATCAGCATCTTCCTTCGAAGAAATAGGCCCAAGTATTTCATTCGCTCGAGCTTCAATTTCAGCAACGTTGATAGCTATAATGGAAGATACAAACAAGTATCAGTAAAATAAAAATGTACATAAACAAGAATATTAAGTGAAGAACAGTAAGAGGCAACAAAGAGGAAAGAGAGAGATGAGTACCATTCTTCGTCATGCCAAAGCTCCGAGCGAATTCAGGAATCTTGATGGCCGAAGCGAAGTCGCTCCAAGCAACGATAGACCACCCAGCGCGAACAGGGAATATCTTCGAACCAATGTATTCTTCAACTAGGTCGCGGGTAGCATAGGTCTTCGCCAGCTCCTGGAAAGCGAGGAGGAAAAGGCGATCCATGTCTCCATCTTCATAGGCAGTACCAACACCCTTAGGTAGGTTCTCAAATCGTGTGCACACAAGAGGAAGCTCTTCGTCATCAACAGTGTAATAGAACCAGTAATGGTTCTAGTTTTCATCCCACTTATTTTTGTAGGCAACAACAGGAACGTCGGTGTCGCCACGATACTTGAAATTCAAAGAAGCAAACTGGGCTTCTTCGCAAACCAGAGCACCATCAACAAGACATTCTATCTTTAGAGGCTGATGATGAACAGTGTGAACTCTGACGAAGTTAGCAACAGTGGGACTCACAGACATTGTTTTGCTGGCCCACATATAGACACTAAGCCGAAGAATGGCGTTAGGAGTAAGGTGATGAAGATACATCCCAAAATTCCGAAGAATAGAGGTAATAGCCCCATCGAGAGGGAAACGAAGACCAGTAGTGAACAAATCCCGAAAAACAACTACTTTGTTGGGACGAGGAGTAGTAGTAGTCTCGGGACCAGGGGCTCGACCTTTTCCTTCCTTAATGAAGCCGGAAGTAATGAACTCCGCTACAAGCGCTTCAGAAACCTTACTCCGACCAAAGACGAAGGTGGGAGGCGCTTTGTCAGCCTTTGGAGTCATGGAAGCGAAGAAGAGAACTACACACACATAAAAGCGAATAAGCATCAAAACTAGACAAAGAGATAAAAAAAAGAAGAGAGCAGAAGACACTTACGAAGAGAAGGAAATGAAGGACGTGAAGAATTCCTTAGCTCTCGCGAAGGCAAGGGTAAACCTGCAAAGGTTTTACCGCGGTGAAAACAACTCCAGGCGCAGACCGGCCTTTATATAGGTTGCCATAAGCGAGAATATCGGAGATCCTGTAGCGAAAGACGTGGTGGAATTCTAGGAGTTCCGTTGAGACGTGGCGAAAATCACGGAGCTTCGCGGATAAACATGCAAAACAGTAAAAGCAAGTTAAAAAATAAATAATAATAAAAGTAAAAATAGGAAAAAGAAAGGGAAGAAGGAATAGTTTCCAAAGACGAGCCGAAGAGGGGAGGCGCTTTGGAGCGAAACATTTCCGCCCGTAACAAATAAGGGTTGCTAGTTCGGCTCATCTTCGGTTGAAACCCTCACTAGCAAGGGGTTGAATGTTGGGGAAAATATTTCACAATTAACCCCCCCGCATCTTCGGCTCATCGGAGAAAATCGGGAGACGTTTCTACTTTTGCCTTTGCTATTTCAGGAAACGATCATGGGTCAACTGGCGAAGACCAAGCAAAGCTTGGGATCTTCATTTTCCAGAAGCCAGGCTCACCGAGCGAAAGGCCAAGCGAAGCTCGGAGTCTACGCTCCGAGAGGGTGAGGTCCGCACGCGAAGATACAAGGGAAGAGTTACCGCGAAGTCGAGTCGAGGTCCGACGAAGGTGCAACGTGAAGAAGAACAGTCGGAAGTGAGGCTCGTGATTTTCAAAAGAGCAACCTTCGCTTAATCTTCGTGCGAAGACGGCTAGGACGCAGATAGCGACTAAGAGAAAGTCTGCGAAGGGAAGAGCTTCAGCAAGGATTTCGCAAAGAGCGTGGAGGCGAACGAAGAATGAACCGCCACGGTAGCAGACACGTAGACAGGCGAGGTGTAAAGTGATTATCTGTAAAGTGTGTGAGTACGGAGCCCTGCGAGGTTACCAAAATACCCCTAAGATGCTTCGCACAATGTGAAAAAGCAATGGTAAATGTTGTAAAGTATAATTGTTACGGGCCTATAAAAAGGACCCGGTGGTAATGAAATGGGGGCGATTAGAAGGCGGCTAAGTTCGGTTACACTTAGTTGCTTTCGAGTTTTATACTCTTCGGTTTGGCAGACGTGTTCCCCTTTCTTTAGTTCGTTTCGACTGTTGGCCCCTCTTCGGAGAAGATTTTTATCCCAACATATATATACCCCTTCTTCCTCCTCTCTAGGGTTACAACTTCTCCTCCACTAAAACACCTCCCAAGCTTGCTTCCCTCTCTCCCAACTCCCTTCCAAGGACTTCTAGCAAAGATTACTCCTAGGGTTTGGGTGTGAGAGTCCTTTGAGGTGTAGGATTAAGCCCCTTTGTGAGAGCTCTTCACTCCTTCATCTCAAGAAGCACTTGTGGCGGCTTTGGTTCATCGATTCACGTTTGTTACTCTCGAAGCTTGCTTCTAGACGGTTAGGCGTTGCCCGTTGAGTGCCCTCTCCGTGTGGAGCGCCCGGGAACGTTTGTATTACCCATCCTTTGTGGATTTCTCGTAGTGAGAACCAATCTTCCTTTGTGGGGATTGGGGAGGTTCTTTGTGATAGCCCTCCCTTTGTGGGATCCTCAATGGAGATGTAGCTTCCTTTGTGGGAGTGAACTTCGGATTAATTCGCTTGTCTCTTACTTGTTTGAGTTCATCCCCTTTCTCTAACCCTAGAAGCTAAATTTGGATCGATCTCTATATTTGTGTTGTTGCTTGTAAAATCTTTGGTTGCAGGTGGTGTCTACCTCATATACGCAAAGTTTGATTCTTATACTTTCTGCAAATTCAAGTTTTCTATAGCTTATCATACTCTATCTTCGTGCGCTGGTTGATCCGGCCCAAGTGCCAGGGTGACCCGGACCCCCCGGGTCATCCGGTCACTAGTGCCAGGTCATCCGGTCCCTGATCCGCTGCTCAGTTTTTGCAGAATTTTAAAGTGATCCTATTCACCCCCCTCTAGGCATCATAAGGTCGTTTCAGCATGATGGCTATATTCTCGAATTTTATTGAAGAAATTTTGGCGGTATTCATGGACGACATCTCGGTGCATGGTACGTGTTTTGGAAGGTGCTTGGAAAATTTGGAAAAAGTTCTCAAAAGGTGTGGAGAAATTGACCTTGTGCTTAATTGGGAGAAGTGTCACTTTATGGTGAAACAAGGGATAGTCTTGGGACATGTCATCTCTGAGAGAGGAATAGAGGTGGACAAGGCTAAGATTGAGACGGTTGAAAAGTTACCACCTCCGACAAATATCAAATCGTTAAGAAGCTTTCTCGGGCATGCCGAATTTTATAGAAGATTTATAATGGATTTCTCAAAGATCACGAAGCCATTGACACGACTTCTCCAAAAAGATGTGGAATACGACTTTGATGAAGAGTGCTTGAATGCTTTCCGAATGTTGAAGCAATCTCTCATAAGCACACCAATTATGCAACCTCCTGATTGGAATATACCATTTGAGATAATGTGTGACGCAAGTGATTATGCCGTTGGAGCCGTTCTTAGACAAAGGAAGGAAGGGAAAGTACACGCAATTTATTAAGTAAGTAAAACTCTAAATGAAGCTCAAGTGAATTATGCAACTACGGAGAAGGAATTGCTTGTTGTGGTGTTCGCATTTGAAAAATTCAGATCTTATATTGTGAACTCGAAGGTTATCGTGTATACAGACCATGCTGCAATCAAGTACCTTTTGTCCAAGAAAGATGCCAAGCCACATTTGATTAGATGGATTCTATTGTTACAAGAGTTTGATATGGAAATTAGATACAAGAAAGGGTCGGATAATGTCGTAGCCGACCACCTATCAAGGATGCATCATGGAGATGATGGGATGGAGCTAATTGAAAATAGAATGAGAGATGACCATCTATGTCGAATACTTGATAGGAAAGGATGGATGCACGATATTATAAGATGCCTATGGAAGTTTCCATTAGATCACTTGGACAAAAATGCTAGAAGAAGGGTAATTGCCGAGAGCAGAAAAATTTATTGGGATGCACCATACCTATATAGATGTGGAGACGATGGGGTGCTAAGAAGATGTGTACAACGGGAAGAAAGAGAAGAAATTCTAAGAAAATGCCACTCATCAGAATATGGAGGACACTATGGACATTTTAGAACACAAGCAAAGGTATGGGCAGGTGGATTCTATTGGCCTGAGATGCACGAGGATGCTAAAAGGTTTGTTGCAACTTCCCCGGAATGCCAAAGGAGTGGAAATATATCACAAAGGAATGCAATGCCGCTGAATTATAATTTGCAAATTGATCTATTTGATGTTTGGGGCATCGACTTTATGGGACCATTTGTGAGCTCGGATGGTTATGAACACATCTTGGTCATAGTTGATTATGTATCAAAATGGGTTGAAGCATTTCCATGTCGGAAAGCATCTACAGAAGAAGCTATTCAAATGACCAAGACAGTGATATTCCCTCAATATTGTGTTCTTAGAATTTTGATAAGTGATGGTGGATCACACTTTATTGGCAAGGATTTTAAAACATGCTTGGCAAAGTTAGGAATCGAGCATAGGGTGTCTACGGTCTATCATCCACAAACAAATGGCCAAGCGAAAACATCAAACTGGCAACTCAAAGGCATCCTCACGAAGACGGTGACTAAAGGAGGAAAAAATTGGTCAAAGAAGCTAGACGGAGCATTGTGGGCATACCGGACTGCGCATAAAACACCAATAACTATGACCCCTTATCAATTCATCTATGGAAAAACATGTCATTTGCTGGTAGAACTAGAGCACAAGGCTTATTGGGCAATAAAGGAGATGAATCTCGATATTGATGCAGCACGAATAAAGCGGAGGATTCAAATAAGGGAACTTGAAGAGCTACAATTGAAGGCATATCACAACACTAGCATCTATAAAGAAAGGATGAAGAGATGGTATGACAAAAGGTTGCATAAGAAGGAATTCAAGGAAGGAGACAAAGTCCTACTATAAAATTCTTGATACAAGGTCTTCGGCAAGGGAAAACTGCAAAGCAAATAGGACGGACCGTACGTCATACATTTAGTGTCACCATCGGGAGATGTAGCTGTCGGTGTTTTAGACCGGCAACCTACCAAGGGGAGTACCCGAGGTAGATGTTTGTGGCCTCGCCGAGATCGGGAACTCGAAGGAGAGACACGTGGCACACAATTTAGACAGGTTCGGGCCGTGAGGTGCGTAATACCCTACGTCCTGTATGCTGCGTAGCTCTGGATTGATTGGGTGTGTTTACAAGATGATGCGGATAAAGAGATAGGGGTCCCTGCCTCGTCTTATATAGTTCGGGAGGTAGGGTTACAAGTCGGTTTGTCAGAGGAGTACTAGTCGTGTACGGCTAGGAGTACTCTACATGGATCCGGACATGTCTAGCTTCCTAACCGAGTACTAATCCTCTGTAAGCCTTGCGCTCCACGCCAGCAGGTGCCGTGTTGCCCAAGTCGAGTAGTCCCAGGGGCCCACGGAGTAGTCGGTCCCAGTACCCACCTGAGTAGTGGGTCCAAGGATGTCCGCACGACAAGCCCCCGAGTACTTTGTAGTCGAGCAGGATGTCTTCGAGTAGTCTTGATGGCCTTGGCTAGTAGTCCTTGAGCGTCCCGAAGTTCCACAAACTGAAAGTCCTCAAGAGTGCTTGAATCATCCCGAGGCTGGAAGGTACTCTAGCTGATCTTTGAGTAGTCTTGAAGTTTTCTCGAGTAGTTCCCAAGCGTCCCCGAGTGCTTCTCTCGAAGGTCTTCAATAGTACTCGTGTTGTCTTGATGAAAGAAGCATATGGAAAACGCGATTCGGAGAATCACATTCCATATGGAATGTAGCCCCCGAGCCTTAGGTCGAATCGCAGATTCAAGCTGAGGGTCAATCTAAAGTTTTGCCAATCTTATCCCGAAAAATCCGGAGAAAAAACCGAAGGACACGTGGCACGGAGCCCCCGAGCCTTGAGTCGAGTACTTTTCTCTCGAATTGAAGGGTCATCTTGACTGTAGAATGTGTCCTGAGTGGGATCTTGATCTGGTGTAGCCCACTGAGTCCATCTGATGTAGTCGAGCCCCCGAGACTGAGAGCATCGAGTACTGGAATATGAAGAGTCAGGCTGCCGCCGCTGAGTCACCCGCCTGGCGCTTATCCGCCCGTTCAAAACTCAGCCGTCTGATAGGTTATAAATAAGTGGTGAGCCCCTTAGGGTTTTTGCATTCCCAGCAGTTGCATTCACAGATTAGATCTGCGCCCCTGTTCCTCTACTCCTCTGCCGCCGCCGCCGTCACCGCCGCCGTTAAGTAGTTTGGATCTACACCTAGCGTGTCGCCGTAGTCCGCCCACCTCCGTAGCCCCCGAGCGAATGCGAGTGAAAACACCTGCGACTTGGAGGATGAAGGGATCCCCGGCGAAGAGCTCAAAGACTGGCGCGTCGAAGAAAAGGAGTCGCGATGAGGCCGGAGACGCCGGCTAGTCGTCGTCGTCACCGCCCTCCTCCCCTCGCCCTAATCCGGCGAAGGAATGGAAGGAAGAGAAATTGAAGACCGAGGACCTCCTCGCCCTGGTCAACAGCGGATTCCTCCGCGAAAAGGAGATGGATCTGTGGCGCACTACCACCGGCGACCCATACCCGATGGAGAAGAACCCGGACGAGATCCCGATGTTCGCGCGGTTCGTGGAGCGTGGACTCACGCTTCCGGCCAGTGATTTCTTCAAGGGGATGCTCAGGTACTATGGCATCGAGTACCTCAACCTCAACCCCAACGGTATCTTCCACGTCTCCATCTTCGTACATTTCTGCGAAGCGTTCGTGGGGATCAAGCCCCGCTGGATCTTGTTCCGGAAGTTCTTCTGGGTGAAGCCGCAGCCAAGCACAGATGATCCGCGGGTAGTTGGAGGCGTTGGGATCCAGTTGCGCGAAGATGCTGCCGGCCAATACCTGCCGTACAAGCTTATCGACTCCAATCAGGACTGGAAGGCGATGTGGTTCTACATCAGCAACCACCATCCCGAGCTGCCGAAGCCGAGCGGGCGTCAACCGAAGCACGTGCCGTGGTGGAACACGGAGCCCACCATGCAGGAAGGTATCCAGCTACCTCCCCTGCTGAAGAAGATCAAGGCCCTGCGAGAGGCCGGACTGAGGGCCGAGCACGTGGCCTTCAGTTTCATGAAGAGGAGGGTGCAACCACTGATGACGCGAGACACCCTCGGGTACCAGTACACCGGCGACGAAGATACATCCCAGATGCCTGGTGAGGAGATTGATGATGACGTCATCATCGACAGGCTGGGCAGGATCTTCAAGGACATGCCCCCATACACACCATGCCTGGTGCCCGAGTACTCTGCGGCACGGCCGCCAAACCAGGTCAGTAGTCGTGACATAAGCCCCCGAGTACTGATTTGCTTGACGTAGTCGTACTGATGCTCTGCTTGATGTTGTAGGACGATCTGGAGAAGTACATCTCCGTCCCACCCTCTCATCCGCGACTTGAGGGACAAGCGCAGGGGAAGGGAGAACCCAAGGCGAAGGAGCGCCGCGAAGTCGGTGAGGGCGATGATGCCGTCGTCATCGAAGACAGCTCCGATGACGAGGATGAGGAGACGCTGCACCAGCGGTTCCAGCTCCGCTCAAGGTTCAGCCGGGCTGGGATGCCTAATATTCCCGTCATCGAGAAGCCATCTAGCCTGGAGGCTAGCTTGCCGATGCCACCCAGGAAGCCGCGCAACGCGGCGCAGAAACACGCCGTGAAGAAGTTGAAGCTTTCGGAGGCGACCAGCCAAGAGGTATGTACCATCACTAAAGTAGTTGAGTACCGCCGATGAGTACTCTGTGGCTGACTGTATAACTGTGTTGATGCAGGACATCCCCTCGTCGGACCCCGCTGAACAGGGTGATGAGGATGCCTGGGAGACGGTGGGGGCGGTAGCTGAGAGAAGCATCAGCCCGCCTCCTGCCACTGAAGACATCGTGCCAGAGGAGACACAACAACAAACCGGTGCCATGGAGCCACAGGCGTCAGTTGAGGAAGGACAGGGCCCTCCTCCGGCTGCGGCTGTAGAGTAGCCAGAGGAAGCTCCTGTCGAGGCTGGAGTTGCAAGCGAGGCTGGCATAGTTGATATTGCCAGGATACTAGGCGCTTCAACCATGACCGTGGTGCGGTCAACTCTGAAAGTTCCCTGAACTCTTGGGTAGTCATGTAGTCGTCAAGCTTATTGTGGTTGACTGAGTACTTCGTGCTGCAGGAAATCCACGGACTTGTCGTGGGATGGTGGGGAGACCAGCACTCCGGCCGATGGAGAAAACCGCTCGGCGGAGGTGTGCGAACCCACACTACCACCACAAGCTGGTGCCGCAGTAGAGCCAGCACTCAAGGAGGCCACCTTGGTCAAAGGTATGCTCCCTGCTACCACGAGTAGTTATCATGGAGGGTAGTCGTAGCCATTTGTTTGACTTCTTGTACTGTTCTGACAGGAGCACAAGCCGAAGGAGACACGATCCCTGAGGCTATAGCCATGGAGATGGCCACTGTGGAGACGGAGTCCGCAGAGCCTGTTGTTGGGGCGACGTCAGTGACAGCCCCTGGACCGGGAGCTGTGGTGGCTCCTGAGCCAAGCACGGAAGCGCGGATTGATCCGCTCCCCGAGGTGAGTACTTACGTCGTCGTCTGCGAGGTGATTATAGAAGAAGCTGCGCCGCTTCGCTCGGCGCCCATGCCAGAGGCGGCATCTTCTAGCCGTGGAGGACTTGAGTTGCTGGATGACAACCTTATTGACCCGGCCGTTGTCACTCTGAGCATGGAGTCATGGTGCCGCACCGAGTAGTGGGTCAAGGTACGTTGCGAGTACCCTGAGTAGCTATGCCTTGTTGAATACTGAGTACCTATTGACTGTTCTATCTTGCGCAGGACGTGGTTGAAAGGTCCTGCTAGAAGTCTGAACTTCCGAAGGGGTATGGTGACACGGTTCTTCGTGCCGAGGGCTTGGAGAAGGAGCTGGACAAGTCGAGGAAACATGCAGCCTTGCTTCAGTCCAAGCTTGATGGCGCCTTCGCCCAGTACCACAACGAGGTACAAGAGATGCAGGCGAAGAGGGACGACTTGATCCGGAAGAACAAGTCATTGCGCCAGAAGAACAGAGGTACGTCTTCCGCCAAAGCCACTGAGTACTTATTATAGTACGTGTGAGTAGTCTGACCTTGCAATGAGTTGTCTGCAGATCTTGAGGCAAGGGTTGACCAGCTGAAGGCGTCAGAGACGGACCTCAAGAACATTGTGTACCGTGAGACCGACAAGAGAGAGGTACTTGAATATGAGTACGCCAAGCTCCGCCATGAGTGTATCACGCACATGGAGCTCCGTGAAGCCTCAGATCGTGACCTTATCAATTGTTATAAATCTCTGCAGAAGCTCAGCGAAGACTGCGAGAAGCTTCGAGGCCAGCTCAAAGAACTCGAGGAAGCCACGTTGCCCATTGCGAGGCTACTGGTGCCACATCCGGGTGGACCCAAGATAGCCCCACTGGTAGACAGGCTGAAGGACGCCCCCGGGCGCTTGGCGACATACGTCAAGCATCTGGCGAAGTCCATCCCGAACCAGGTGTTGGCGTATATGAAGTCGTACTTCCCAAAAGCACCTGTGGATGTGGTGGCTGGTGGACTTGCGGCGAACTGCAGCGATGAGCAGTACAAGGCTCTCCTTGAAGAGATGACACCCATTGCTGAGCAGGTGGCGGAGAAGCTGAATCTCCAGTAGATGTACCTATAGAGGTAGCTTAGGATAGTTCATGTAAAACAAACAAAGTAGTCAGGAACTTGTTTGAGATATCAATGAAAGTTGTCCATTGTTTGTATATGTAATGAGTACTCGTAGCCGCCACTTGCAGCGAAGTGCGCGGAGTACCAAACCGTGGGAGGAGTCGTGAGTAGTAGTACTCGGTAAAAGTCTGCCTAGTTAGAAGGCACAATAAATGAGTTGAGTAAAATCAAACTTTATTACTGATGAAGAAGTACACCTGGGTGGCCAGGGCCGTTACAATTGAGTAGTCGCCAGGACCCGTAGGCCGCCTACGGCTAAGTGTTTGCTAGGGCCCTTGAGCCGCTTACAGCTGGAGATCCGTTAGTAGCCGTATAGGCTGGATCTAGAGTACATGGTCTGTAGACCGCCGCCAGAGTCCTTCTGCTCTGAGCAGCCCAAGATCTGTTAGTAGTCGTTGACACTGGATCTTGGAGAAGAGTAGTCCGGAGACTAGTGCTAGGACCGAGAGGCCACTTAAAGCGAAGAGTCTGTGAGTAGCCGTATAGGCTGGACCCGTAGAGGAGTAGTCGAACGACTACGCGTAGAAGCGACACAGTTGGTCGACGTTCCACGAGTTGCTGATGTCGTCGCCTTCAAGTGTTTGGAGGCGATAGGATCCTGGTCCGGCCACCTTGGAGACTGAGAAGGGACCTTCCCATGGCGAGCTGAGCTTGTGTAGTCCGTCCGTGTTCTGGATACGACGGGATCACCGACGTTGAAGGAGCGTTCCTTGACGTTGCGATCATGGTAGCGTCAGATACCATCCAGGTACCTTGCTGATTGGACGAGGGCGGCGCAGTGAGCTTCTTCGAGGCTGTCGATGTCAACTCGTCTGTTGTCTTCTGAGATGCCTTCCTCGTATTGTTCTACTACCGGGGATTCCCACATCACGTCGGCAGGTAGAATATCTTCAGAGCCGTAGACCAGGAAATAGGGCGACTGCCCTGTTGGCTTGGTAGGTTGAGTACGAAGCCCCCAGAGTGCATTGGGTAGTTCCTTGATCCACTTGCCTCCTTTGGTGTTAGCTGCGTCGTGCAATCGCTTCTTGAGGGTGTCGAGTACCATCCCGTTGGCACGCTCAACTTGGCCATTGGCGCGGGGGTGGGGGACTGAGACGTACCGGACGTCGATCCCGTTGTTCTCATAGTATTCCCAGAACTGATGGTTGTTGAAGTTGGAACCCAAGTCTGTGATGATGCGATGGGGTAGCCCGTAGCGATGCACGAGTTCATCCAAGAAGTCGAGTACTCTGTCGGCCTTTGGGCAGGTAACCGGCTTGACCTCGATCCACTTGGTGAACTTGTCGATGGCCACCAGGACTCTGTTGAATCCTCCTGGCGCAGTTGGGAGAGGCCCAATCATGTCGAGCCCCCAGCAGGCAAAGGGCCAGGTTGGTGGTATGGTGACTAGCTTGTAGGCCGGGACGTGTTGCTGCTTGGCGAAGAATTGACATCCTTGGCACTTTCAGACGAGTTCTTCAGCGTCGGCCAGAGCTGTGGGCCAGTAGAAGGCTCGTCGAAAAGCCTTGCTCACCAGCGTGTGAGAGGACGCGTGGTTGCCACAGACGCCTTTGTGGATCTCCTCCAAGATGTCCTTGCCTTCATCCTGAGGTACGCACTTCATGAGTACTCCAAAAACGGCACCCCGCCTGTAGAGCTTGTCTCTGACTAGTACGTAGGTCTTGGCTCGGCGGATGAGTTGTTCGGCCATGTTCTTGTCGGAGGGGACCTTCTGCTCGCGGATGTAGACGATGAAGGGTTGTCTCCAGTCCACGTCGATCATCATGACCTCCTGACCGGGCTGTGGTGGCACAGGGTCAGTGGTCGTTAGCGCCGACCCCGGGATGGATGGCGCGTGAAGCTCGTGGACAAAGACTCCGACAGGTACTTGCGCACGAGTAGAACCAAGCTTCGACAGGACGTCCGCTGCAACGTTGTTGTCGCGGACGACATGGTGGAACTCGAGACCATAGAATTTGTTCTCGAGCTTGCAGACTTCAAGACAGTAGGCCTCCATGTTCTCCTTATTGCGATCCCAAGACTTGTTGAGTTGGTTGATGACCACTGCGGAGTCGCCGTAGACTAGTAGTCGCTTGATGCCTAGTGAGATTGCGAGGTGGAGCCCATGCAGCAGGGCTTCGTACTCAGCTTCGTTGTTTGAGACCTTCCAGAAGATCTGTAGGACGTACTTGAGTTGTTCGCCCTTTGGAGAAATCAGGAGTACTCCTGCGCCCGCGCCTTCGAGCTTGAGTGAGCCGTCAAAGTACATCACCCAGTGCTCTGGTCGCTCTATAGGAGTAGGTAGCTGATTCTCCCGCCACTCTGCCATGAAGTCGACTAGTGCCTGAGACTTGATAGCAGTGCGTGGCTTGAAGTCGATGTTGAGGGCACCAAGTTCGACCGCCCACTTGGAGATTCTTCTAGTAGCATCTTGATTGCGGAGTATGTCGCCGAGCGGATAGTCGGTGATGACGACAATCGAGTACTCCTGGAAGTAGTGTCGTAGCTTCCGCGAGGTGATGAGTACTGCGTAGAGTAGTTTCTGGACCGGCTGGTACCATGACTGGACTCTGACAGGAGCTCGCTAACGAAGTAGACTGGTCGCTGGACTGGGTAGGCGTGGCCTTCTTCCTGCCGCTCGACAACGATGGTAGTACTGACCACGTGAGTAGTCGCAGCGAGGTAGAGCAGTAGCTGCTCCTTTTTGCGAGGAGCTGTGAGGACCGGTGGCTTGGACAGGAAGTCTTTGAGCTGCGTCAGAGCGTGATCAGCCTCCGCGGTCCACACGAACTTCTCTTGATGCTTGAGTAGTTTGAAGAAGGGTAGTCCCCGTTCTCCGAGCTTTGAGATGAATCTGTTCAGTGCCGCCATGCACCCAGTCAGCTTCTGGACATCCTTGATGCAGGTTGGAGCTTTCATATTGGTGATGGCGGAGATCTTCTCGGGGTTGACTTCGATGCCGCGATGGCTGATGATGAAGCCGAGTAGTTTCCCAGATGGTACGCCGAAGACGCACTTGTTGGGATTGAGCTTCCATTGGTACTCTCGCAGGGATGTAAAAGTCTCTTCAAGATCAGCGATGAGCGTGTCGGAGTTTCTGGTCTTGACGACCACGTCATCCACATAGGCTTCGACGTTCTTGTTGAGCTGCTTCTTGAAGCAGGCCTGGATAGCTCGCTGGTAAGTAGCGCCGGCGTTCTTCATTCCGTACGACATTGTCGTGTAGCAGTAGGCGCCAAACGGAGTGATGAACGCGGTCTTCTCCTGGTCTTCTTCCTTGATAGCAATCTGGTGGTAGCCGGAGTAGCAATCGAGGAAGCAGAGCAGGAAGCAGCCCGCCGTGGAGTCGATGACTTGATCAATCCGCGACAACCCGAAGGGGTCCTTGGGGCAATGCTTGTTGAGGTCGGTGTAGTCGACGCACATCCTCCACTCGTTCGTGTTCTTCTTGCGGACGAGGACGGGGTTGGCGAGGCACTCAGGATGGAAGACTTCTCGAATGAAGCCAGCCGCGAGTAGTTTGGCGAGTTCCTTCTTGATGGCATCCCGTCGATCGTCAGCAAAATGGCGGAGGTGTTGTCGCTTGGGGGTAGCTTTAGGGTCGACGTTGAGTGAGTGCTCGATCAGCCTCCTGGGCACACCTGGCATGTCCGCTGGCTTCCATGCGAAGATGTCTCAGTTAGCCCGAAGGAAGCTGACGAGCGCGTCTTCCTATTTCGGGTCGAGGCCCGCCCTGATCATGGTAGTCTTGCTGCTGTCACCCGTTCCGAGGTCAATGGCCTTCACCTGTACTTCCTCTGTTGGCTAAGGCTTGTTTGCGGTGTCGGTCTTCTTAGGTATCTCGAGTTTGGTTGGGGCAAGTTTCTTGGACGCAGCGAAGATTTCCATCATTGTGTTGGGTACTTGATTGGTTGCTGCGAGCTCCATGGCTTTGGTGTCGCAGTCGAAAGAAATCTTCAGGTCCCCTTGCAGCGTGAGTACTCCGGCAGGACTTGGCATTTTGAGTACCAAGTAGGTGTAGCAAGGCACCGCCATGAACTTGGTGATGGCTGGTCTGCCGAGGATGGCATGGTAGGAGGTCTCGAAGTCCGCAACCTCGAACTTGATGTACTCGGTGCGGTAGTTCTCCCTTGAGTCCCCGAAGGTAACTGGCAGGACCACTGAGCCAAGTGGTATAGCCGTGTTACCAGGAATGATACCGTAGAAAGGTGACGCGCTCTTGGTGAGCATGTCGGTGATGTCGCGCTTCATCTTCTTCAAGGTCTTGGTGAAGAGGACGTTGAGTCCGCTCCCGCCGTCGATGAGTACCTTGTTGAGTCTGGAGCCCACGACTACTGGTTTTAGGATGAGTGGGAAACGTCCTGGCTCAGAGAAGCTTGTCCATTGATCCGCGCGGGAGAAGGTGATGGGTACCTCCGACCACCTTAGAGGTGTCGGCACCGCTGGTTCAATGCTCAAAACTTCTCGTCGAGTGAGCTTTTGAGATCGTGTGGTGGGTAGTCCACCGAAGAGGACATTCACCGTCTTGTCAGGTTCTTGGAAGTCGTCGTTGCCTTCGTCGACTTTCTTCTTGCCCTTCTTGTCGTGAGGAGGCTGTGGCTCGGGAATATCCTTGAGTGCTCGCCGTAGTTGGTAGCACTGGTTGGTTGTATGATTGCCATCCAGATGCCACGGGCCCTTCTCTTTGAGCAAGTCTCTGAAGCTGCCGGAGGTCTTTTTTAAGTTGTCCTTCGCAGGGTGCTGTATAGCCGTGACTGTATTGTCTGGCTTGCACTTGCGGTTGGAACCCGAGTAGTTGTTGTTGTTGCGGCCCCCTTGATCCTTGTTGTTGTTGCCGCCCGTGTTGTTTTTGCTCTTGCCGCGAATGGAGTCGTACTTGGCGTTCGCCTTGTCCTCTTCGTCGGCCCATGATGTGATCATGTCCTTGAGCTTGGTGATGGAACTCGGGCGGTGGCGACCGAAGTCTTCGAAGGTGCGATAGTGATAGAGTCTGTCTTGGAAGAGGTCGATGACTTCTTTGTCGGTGACGTCGACTACGGTCGCACGCTTGTCGAAGAAGCGACACATGTACTGGCGGAGCGTCTCGCCTTGCTCTTGCTTGACCATCGCCAAGTCCATGCAAGTACCTGAGCGTCCCATGGTGCCTGCGAAGTTGCTGGTGAACTAGGCCTTCAGCTGGTCCCACTCGTCAATCGAGTTCTTTTCGAGTGACTCGAGCCATGTGAGTGGAGCTTGATCCAGACAGAAGGGGAAGAAGAGGCACTTTGCGTCATTGTTGCCACCAGCGTTTTCGATGGCCAGGGCATAGCACCTGAGCCACTGAATTGGGTCTTGCTTTGCGTCGCACTTGGTGATCCTGAGAGGTTTGAATTTCTCAAGAAGGAGCAGGTTGTGAAGTCGTGCAGAGTAGGCGGGAAGCCGTCGCTGTCGCTCGCTTCAATAGCCTTCTTGCGGCGGATCTCGTCGATCCTGTGGCGGGCGTCATAGCCACCGCGTGTGTTGCCGGTGGTGTGGCTATTCACGTGGCCTCAGCCTCCGCGATCGCCACCGCCACCAGCTCTTCTGCCGGCGCCGTGGGATGAACTTCCGCCGCTGCTGCCGCCACCACCGCCGTCGCCGCGACTACCGCCGGCGCCATCGCGACTACCGCCGGTGCCGCCGCGACTATCGCTGGCGCGTGCTTGGCTGTTGCCACCCTGTGAGGGTCCTCCCGCCGAGGCTCTTGAGCGGTTGGGGTTTGGCTGGTGTTCGCCACGAACGCGGTTGCATCCGCCGTCTGCTGGGCTGCGACTAGTGGCTTTGTGGTTTCCAGCTGGGGGGGGGACTGGGGCGACTTTGTTGTCGACCTGCATAAAGTAGGCGTCTTCAACAAGCTTGGCGATGAGTTCGCCTGCATGATGCCCCTGAGCTGTTCGTGCTATCGTAGTGATAGACATGAGGCATTGCTCAGGGGTGGTGTGTACCAGGTTTTCGACTTGATCCAGAGCCTCTGTGAGGTTCCGGATGGGAAAAGCTTCTCGGAGCCGCCTGCGCCGATCAGCTCATCTTCTGTTGCGTTCGCGCCGGGCATTCTTGGCCTCCGTAGTCTCATCTGGAGGTGCATTGGCTGATTCCTCGTCTGCTGATATGTCGTCGAGGTACCGATCGACTTGGTTGCCTGAGGTTCCAACTTCTCCGGCAGCCATGAATACTTCGCGATCGGGGGTGCAGAGTCTAGAATCGGTAGTCGCCACCTTGGTTGGCGTGTGCTGTTCCTCAGCCGGAGTCAGTGGTGTCCCTTCCTAGAAGGGGAGGGTCTCGAGGTAGGTGACGCAGCGTGAGTTGTCGTTGATCAGGTCTGCGGGCTTGCGGTCGGGCCAGTAGACAAATCTGCCGGCAGGAGTAGACATGATGACTAAGCCTGCAGCAGGACCTGACAGCGGTTCCTCGATGGAGTTGAGCTCGGACTCGGACTCGATCGGATCGAGGCCGAAGTCGAACTCGCAGGAGGAGTCCGAGTTGTAGTCGGGGACGGTGTTGGAGTCCGAGGAGGACTCGGAGACGATCTCCTTGCCGGCCCGACGCGCGGTGAGGGCTTCCGCGTGGGCCCTGCTGGAGTTGCAGAGGCTGTATGGGAAGTGCTCGTGGAGGAGGATCGTTCCACATGATGGCTCGGGAGCCGGCTCGCATGATTCGCCACGGTGACGTTGAGTTCGAGTTGGATGCGGATCCAATCTCGAAGTCGGCGACTTGGTTGCAGAGCGAAAATTCGTCGAATTTCTCGACGAGTTGGCCCGTGACGGCTTCGGGAAGCGTCATGAGTCCGGTCTCTGGGTCCGTGGTCATGGTGAGGTAGTGCTGGAACGATCCAGCGCCATCAGCGGTGCAGACCCAGGAGCCGAAGACGAAGGTGTCGCCGCGGGTGAAGGCGGCGGTTGGCTTGATGACGATTGAAGCTGTCGAGTTCGCCATGTGATCTTCGGCGAGATCCCCTACCTGGCACGCCAGCTGTCGGTGTTTTAGACCGGCAACCTACCAAGGGGAGTACCCGAGGTAGATGTTTGTGGCCTCGCCGAGATCGGGAACTCGAAGGAGAGACACGTGGCACACAATTTAGACAGGTTCGGGCCGCGAGGTGCGTAATACCTTACGTCCTGTATGCTGCGTAGCTCTGGATTGATTGGGTGTGTTTACAAGATGATGCGGATAAAGAGATAGGGGTCCCTGCCTCGTCTAATATAGTTCGGGAGGCAGGGTTACAAGTCGGTTTGTCAGAGGAGTACTAGTCGTGTACGGCTAGGAGTACTCTACATGGATCCGGACATGTCTAGCTTCCTAACCGAGTACTAATCCTCTGTAAGCCTTGCGCTCCACACCAGCAGGTGCCGTGTTGCCCAAGTTGAGTAGTCCTAGGGGCCCACGGAGTAGTCGGTCCCAGTACCCACCTGAGTAGTGGGCCCAAGGATGTCCATACGACAGTAACAATCATGGACGCCAAAGGAGATCAATATGTTGTGAATGGACAACGACTCAAGGTATTCCTAGAGCCTGACGTTGTGCCCATTAAATACATTGATGTCTACACCTTGGATGGTGACCCGGATCGTCAAGGTTAAGCGATGAAAACAAGGTAAGTTTGTAAATAACCTTCTACTTTATTTATTTTCAGCATGCGTGTTAGTAGTAATGTTTGCTTCAAATCATCATGAATAAATATTGCCCCCTACTCATGACCTTTGGTGAGGATGGAAAATTATACTAAGTTGATATATGATGATCGTTGCCGCTTTGCTCATCTTTGTGCTTGCTTTATGCATGATTAAGTTAATGCTCTCCTTAATGCAAATATGAAATTAAATTTAAATGCTAGCTTAATCATTTGTGGAGGTTATGATAAGGATGAAGACCCATAGTTTTTCTCATGCTCTAAATTTTGGATGGGTTAAAGATGATTTATTTTCGTTTTTAAACATTATGCTAACCTTGTCATTAATACCACTTGCATGTTGCTCTACCTATCCAAAGCCTTATATTTAATTGAGTGCAAAACCTTAGTATACAAGATTTATTTTTAGGTGCATTGATTCAAGGCTTGATTTCTCTGGTTTGAGACTAAGAAACTGGTCAGTCCGTTTTTGCGTATCTATCTTATTGCTAGCCTTTTCTATCCGTGCATTGTAAGTTTCCACATCGGAAATTTTGCAAACCTCGTCGGATATCCACCACAAACCCAAAATATCTTTTTGTGTTTACCTCCTTGACCACAACCCAATTCTTGAGTATGGATGAATATTTCGAGGAAGATCACAAGAATGAAGGTGCCAAAGATTGAAGTTTAATTTGGAAGATATCCAGGACGACATAAAAGGTGCGTGAAGGATCCCTAGAAGATTTCAAGTGTTTCTCTCTAGGAAAATTAAGTATTTTTAGTACCTATCTTGGCACAAAAATTTTGGCATCTCTTTGCCTGAGGACGTGCAATCATCTAAGCATGGGGGGAGCTGCCAAGAAGGTAGGTACTAATGTAGTCTAGAGTTTAGGGGAGTATGAAAAAAGAGAGAAAAAAGAAGAAGAAAAAAGAGAAGGAAATATGATGAAAGAAAAAAAAGAAAGAAAGAGAGAGAAGAAAAAATATATATGTGTGTATATATAATAAAAAACTCCCTGGCTCTCTAGACGCATTAGGAATTTCAAGAGGATTCAAGATTAAGACCCATACTCATCTTTCCAACCATGTCAATCTGATAACGAGGACTTTGTTTGTGCCTCGAGATCACTCTTTGCCATTTGCACATGTCCACTTATCTCAAAAAGTGTGTGTTCATCTCTCCCTCATCCTTGAAAACATTATTTTCCAATGACCACTTTAATGAGGCTCGGTAAATCCATGAGAAGCTTGTCTTGTTTTGATAATAACCTGATTATAATATCATGGTTGGACTAAACTTTTCCCAAAGCTCCAGATAAAGCCTTCCACCTATATATGTTTTGAGAGGGGAAAGGAGTAGAACAAACTAGATGATACCCCGCGCGTTGCTGCGGGAATTTCAACAAATTTTGAATATAAAATTTGAAAGTAGAAACTAAAGTGATTACTTCGCAACATTCTACTACAAACAACACATTGCATACATGGATGCTATTAGCTGTAGAAAATTGATAGAAGAAATAAATTTGATGATTTTAGTGGATAGTGATGTGTACACCTTGCATGTTGAGAGAAGACATATTGGATGGTGACCTGGCGCATTGAGGGTTGAGAGAACACCTTAGTGGGGAGCTCTTATATAGTTTTGTATGATGATAGGCTTGAGAGACAAGATGAGATGAGAGTTCATGAGCAAGATGCAAGGAGGTTTAAATTTTTGAACTCGGTTTAGCTCTTTCTTCATCTTATACTTCATTTCAAAATTTTTGAGATTCATTCAAAATTTGGGAGTATGATTAGTTACTTGTGGAAACAGCCTAATTGATATCCACCTTCCGTAGGATGAAGGCTAGTACACTATGGAACTCAAACAAATAAATTTAGAGAGCATTATGTTTTTCTTCATGTATGATCAAGTGTAGGGTGTGAACAATGAAAGGAAACACTGATATCCATTGAAGGCTTACTCGAGGACGAGCAAGGTTTAAGCATGGGGGAGTTGTTGACGGTCGACTTTGTCACTCCTAGCCATGAGTTTACCTTCAATATTAGCATTGATTTGATATCTGATCTAATGGTACTATCCCCCTTGATATACCAAGTTCACTCTTGCATGTTGTTTTTGGAGTATGTTGCTTACGCAGGATTTAAGCACCTAAATAAGTACTTCTGGGTAAAGTTCATCAAGCACTTTATGAGAAGATAATGAAGCCCGCCACAAGTCAAGACTCAAAGTGAACATGACTCCAAATGACCCAAGGACCAAAGCATGAAGCCGTAAAACTCCAGGGACCTGAACAGAAGATGCAGGAGCTTGCGCGACAAGTACCCTTATCTAAACCGTGGAGAAAACAACATCAAGGGCCCACATGCAGAAGGGTGTAAATCAGCAATTTCACAAGAAGCTCGCACGCGAAAAATGGGTCTAAACCGGGCCAAAAAGGCCCTAGGCCGGTCGGCCCATGCAGATCGGCCTGGCCCGTTTTCGGCCCGGTTCTAGCTCCCCTTTGACCTAGTACCCCCTCGGCCTATTAGTAGTTCGGACGTAGAGAGCCACAAGGGAATTCATTCGTCATCCGCTGCCACAAGACCGAGAACAAGAAGGAGATTGGATCGACAAGGGAGCACTCGCCGGCCTTCATCTACTTCGGAGGTTTCTACCCCATGTCCAGCGCTTCAATGTGTAACATTATGGGGTAGAATCCTTATTTGTCCTTGGGGTTGAAGGGGGATCTTGAGTTGTAATCACTGAACCTTTGTTTTGGATCTTTTTGCTATCATATTCATGTTGATGATGCTTCAATCTTAATGGCCGACTGGCTTACTTTGGGGATGCATCGCTCGTAGTCTCACTTATCATGTTCCTTTTGTTTTTTAAGCGATTACCGTCGTGTAGTGACAGTGCACGGGAGAGAAAACATATCAAACTTGGTTGACACACACTTAGTCTTGCATACCTAGAACACATCAATGTCTTGTGCTTTTATCGTTCGATCACAAATTACCCTCGTGTAGTGACTAGTATGTGAGAGGGAAAGGGTTGGACTCGGTGCACCTTTACTTTTGATAGATTAGATCGGGTTGTTCTTGCTAGGTGGTTACATCTCCAAGTGATCCTAGATCCTTTAGACAAGCATTTTACACTCTTGTGATCTCTATACCTTTGCACTCTACGTTGATTTCTTTAATCTAGATTAGATTAGTTTAAGTTCTTTACTTATACATACTTTTATTTGATAAAGAGCTTTAAATCAATGACATTAGTGCTTAGTTGAGCGTAGCAATCCACTTGTTCCACAGATTAATTAACCTTGGGGGATACTCAGGGAAAAGCTGCAACCGACCTGTAAAACCCCGGATTTTCAAAACAAAACCCGAGTCCCTGTACCTTCGCGATAGTCCCTGGATCAGTGGCTATCGCGTATAGAGCGCATCATAGATAGTAAATCACAGCCATACATCGCATCACACAATCTTAAGTACATAAATTTAGTACATGTCCGATATGGAGTACAACATTACAAGCCTCTTGGCTGAATCAGAGTGAAATTCTACGCAGCGGTAGCCAACATCTCAGAAGGGTCTCCATCTTTTATTCTTCTCGCCACAGGCATCCTTGAGCGAAGCAACGCATCCCTCAGTCGTACCATCCGTCGGCGTTGTTGTCGTAGTCGGACTCGTACCCTACACACCTAAAGTCTATCCCCAAGGAGTGGGATAGATCCACGTCACCAACTGTATGCAGCTTTAAGTGGCCTAACTTCTAAAGGGAAGAAAAGAGACATGCTAGCGGCTCGGGTTTCCTATGCAGCAACAGCAGAGTAACAACAAGATATCTCCATCAAGATCCCAACCCAAAGCTCTCAACACAGCTCGGAACCACCTGGTATCCCAGGGCCCCGTCTCTACATCCTACCTCCATCTAGGGTCGATGCGAGAACTTCCTCTCCTCGCACCTCAATGATTACAATCGGATCCGCGAGGTAGAGGGAGCCACTCTCCTCTCCCCGACTGCAACCACGGCTCACCACACTCTCACTAAGGGGGAAGGTAGAAATCCCAAAACATGAGAACCAACAATCCACTGGGCTCGTCCATGACCGAGGACGCGGCTATAGCTATAGATCGAACAACTCTGCAGAGCGTGTACACCTGTACCCATCCTGGAATGGCACCCGGCCGGTGTACAGCTGACTGAGCCCATCCTACTGTGCGAACTCTCGGTAGTTACGGTCCCATCCAGCATCCGGCCCTCAAAACGATTCCCCCCTCGGAAGGAATTGCACCGGAACTGTGAAATGCTCCCGTGTGGCCACACGGGAGTCGCTCTGAGAGAAGGTGGTCTCTCCCACCTCTCCCCCACTGATACCCCGCTATCCTACTGGCAGGTATGGTTCCGCACTTGCCGAGCTCAACTCGGCCCTAACCCCACGCTCGGCGAGGTGGTGTGTACGTAAAGTCCCGTGAAGCGGTTGGCCCACTCGGTTTCAGACCGGGGTGAGCTCATGTCCTCCAAGCGCAGGTAAAACCCCAACACCTAGGCTCCAAAAACCGTAAAAGTGGGGATACACTGAGGAGTGCATCCCCGTCCCCGATCCCAGATCGGTTGTTTCGAGCTCACCCCCGCCAAAATACCCAAAACGCCTTCTCCTGCCGGTTTTACCCCACACATGCCAAGAACCACTATTCCCATCCCAACACATGCATCGCGAAGCTCAGCGTATATACATGCTTATAAACATATAGTAGTAGTAGGGCAATCAAGGACAGGGTAATTAAAGTAGGCAGTGCAAGGTTCATCAACATGCATATAAAGTAAAGCGTTAGCATACTACATTGCAATGTCTAATAGGTATTCAAAATCAGTCGGGCGTGAACCTGGGGTCGGGTAGTCCTCAGCAGCGTAGTCGTACTCCAGGTTCAGCTCCCCGGCTCCAGCTGCTCCTATTAACGCGTGAAAGAAAATAAAGAGCGGTCCTAATGCAAATAACTCCAAATGAACAGCAATTAAGAGCCAAAAGAGAACAAACACTAGCCTAGCACGGAGTTTAAGATTTTAGAGAATTCCTGGAAAAGGTTTTGTATTTTTCGGAGTCAAAACGGATTTATTATGATTTTCCAAAGATAAAATAGTTTTCTGGAAATAAAATATGTATACACAATAGTGTCATCTTTAAGCTAACTACAAACTAGCTCTAAGGGTCTTTAAGCTAGCTGCAGGCTGACTGGAAGCCAGCTCCAGGTGCCCACGTGGCCGCCACCCGGCTAGCTATAAGCCAGCTTTAGGGCCACATGGCGGCACAAGTGGCCGGGCGCAAAGGATCCAGAGGGATCCTCTGCGGCGTGAAGCTGTGCGGGCGTGCACGCAGAGGGGGTGTGAGTGGCTGGCCGCATGGGATCCGGGCGGATCCGGCGCAGCGCGGCATGGTGCGGACGACCGTGTGGCGCGGAGGCGGTTGGACAGGTGCAAAAGATCCGGTGCGATCTGCCGTGACATGGTCGACGTGTGGGCCGGCGTGTGAAGTAAACCCCCACTGGGTTCTGGTCCGACCGGCAGAGTGTTCGACGTTTTGTTCCAAAGAGGGGCGGACAGGTTAATGCTCACCGGCGGTAAGGTGGTCTAGTGCCTCAACCACAAGCGACACAGCAAGCAAGAGCGGGTTCTAGGGTTGCCCATGGGCAAGGAAAGGACTGATCTTGGCTTAGGTTCCCGGCCCGGCGGCGACGAGGCCATGGCTCGGCGCGGCGGCAGAACAGAGGACCTCGGCGGCATGGCTGGGGTGGCCCTTGCCGGCGAGGCGTCGCGTGTGCGAGCACGTGGATGGGTGCGTGTGCACGAGGTCAACCCGGCGCGTGCGTCTCCAGGGTGGAAAGACTCCCGCTCCGGCGGCGAGGTCTCGACCCGCGGCGATTCGGCGTGCCGGCGAGGTCTGGCGCAAGAGAAAGGAGTCAAAGGCTGGGCCTTGACCCCTCCAGGCGAGTGCGTGTGCGTGTTCGCGAGAGAAAGCTCGGTTCTTGCGTGCGCGTGTGGGTGCGCGAGGCCAGAACGAACGCGTGCACATGCCGGCGCCTTGGCCTCAGCGACGGGCCGGTGCACTACGCACGGCACGGCGGCTAAACAACGAACGAGGCACAACAGCAAGGCGCGCGGGCGTAAAGAAGGCAGCGGCACCTGCAAGATCGTCCGGCACGGCTCGATGACCGGCAACACAAGCGACGGCGGGACGCGCGGCGGCATGGTGCGACACGGGCCGACACGAGATCACGGCGAGCGCTCAAGGCTCGGCGAGCACATAGGGCTCGAACGCGACCACGAGTCAACGGTCGGGCGCCACAGGAGAGAGGGCGATGCGGTGCTCACCTAGGGTCTAAGGGACCCGGTGGTGAGACGTCGGTGAAGAAGGCGCGACGTGGTGGAGCGGCTCGAAGCAGGGGATGCAGAGGAAGACGATGCGCGCGGTGATGGTCAGGTCCGGCTCCCTCCTCACGGACGGCTCCGGCTTCGCGGCGGCGGACGGCGCTCCCTCGGACGGTTCCCCGCCTCCTTCTCCTCCTCTCCCCCACTGACGCCACCGGCGGTGGATTTGGGGGAGAAATCCCCGAGAGCGGCTAGGGTTTAGGATTGGAGGCCGCGGTGGTGCATATATAGGCGAGGTAGGTAGGGTGGACGGCGGATCACGCCTCAGGACGCGTGGAGCTCATCCGTGGCGGCGGACATGGCCGCACAGACGCGGCCTTTCCATAGCGGCACGTCGTGGTGAGAGCCGGGAGGAAGAAAGGTGAAAAAGGGAAGGGAAAGGAAGGGTGAGGTGGCGCTGACATGCGGGGTCCACCGGTCATAGTCTCAGGCGCGGTTAAGGTGTGACGGGCCTGCTGGGCTGCTCGGCCGCGGACCGTTGCTGGGCCAGGGTGGCATGGCGCTCCAGGTGGAAAAGAGAGGGTGGCCTAGCGGACTTGGCCGTGTTGGGCTTGGCCCACGCAGGATTAAAAGGGTTTTCCTATAACCTTATCTCCTTAAGTCCTATGATTCATCTCAACCAATAAAATCCAAATAAAACCAAATGAAAATCCAACTTCTCACACTAGCATCTTTATAAGTCCTAAATTATTATTTGAATTTAAATTAAATCTAGGATTTAAGGGAAGGGAAATAGAAGACAATCATACATTGTTTCATATGCACTCATGCTCAAAGCAAAAATTTTGAAATCCTCATTTTTGCAATCATACAATTTCTAGAATGTTACAGAACTCCCCCCCTCACAAGAATCTCATCCCTGAGATTAAGAAGTTACCTCCGGTTCGAAGAGATGAGGGTATTTCTCCCTCATGACGGACTCCTTCTCCCACGTCACTTCGCGCTCGGAGTGGTTACTCCAGAGCACCTTGCAGAAGCGAGTGGTGGTCTTCCTGGTTGACTTCTCCGCCCAGTCCAGGATCCTGACTGGGTACTCCAAGTACTCCAGGGTGTCTTGTACGTCGAGTGCCTGAGCGGGCACCCTCTTCTCGACCACCACGCACTTCCGGAGCTGAGACACGTGGAACACGGGGTGAACCCCGGCGAGCTCCGGTGGCAGCTCCAGCTTGTCGGCCACTTTCCCGATCCTCTGTATGATCAGATACGACCCAACGTACCTTGGTGCTAGCTTTCCTTTGACATGGAACCGCTTTGTGCCTCGAAGGGGTGACACCCTCAGGTATACGTATTCACCCACTTCAAACGAGACATCCCTCCGGTTCGGGTCGGCGTAACTCTTCTGTCGGCTCTGGGCTATCTTCAGGTTCTCTCTGACCTTGGCCACATTTTCCTCGGCTTCAACAATGGTGGTGGGACCAAAGAAGGTTCGCTCCCCCACCTCGGACCACATCAACGGGGTCCGGCACTTTCTGCCATAAAGAGCCTCAAAGGGTGCCATCTTCAGACTGGCTTGAAAGCTGTTGTTGTACGAGAACTCCGCATAGGACAAACTCTTCTCCCAATCTGATCCGTAGGTCAACACACAAGCTCTCAGAAGGTCTTCTAGTACCTGGTTCACTCTTTCTGTCTGCCCATCTGTCTGCGGGTGGAACGCTGAGCTGTAGTGTAAGTCAATGCCCATGGCTTTATGTAAGCTCCTCCAGAATTTGGCAGTGAATTGTGGTCCTCTGTCAGACACTATACTCTTCGGTGCCCCATGTAGCTTCAGGATGTTGTTGATGTACAACTCTGCTAGCTTATGCGTCTCGAAGGTTGCCTTCACGGGTATGAAATGTGCCACTTTGGTCAAACGGTCGACAATCACCCAAATGGGGTCATTTCCTTTCTGTGTGCGAGGCAGTCCCACTATGAAGTCCATGCTGATGTCTTCCCATTTCCAGACGGGTATCGCAAGTGGCTGTAGCAACCCAACAGGTCTCTGATGTTCTGCCTTCACTCTCTGACAAGTGTCGCCTCTAGCTACGTACTCTGCAATGTCTTCCCTCATTTTCTCCCACCAGAACCGTACCTTCAGATCTTGGTACATCTTTGTGCAACCAGGGTGAATCGAGTACCGAGAGTCGTGAGCTTCTGTCAGAATCGAGTCTCGGATCTCCTTGCTTTGGGGTACACATATGCGATCCTTGAACCACAGAGTGCCTCGCTCGTCGAGGCGGTAGTCAGCTGCTTTGCCTCTTGCCATCAAGCCTTTCACCTCCTCAATTTCTGGACAACCTTTCTGAGCTTGCCGAATCTGATCTTCTAGCGTGTACTTCACCCTCAACTCATTCAGCTGCCCCTTCTCAACTATCTCCAACTTCAGCTTCTCCATTTCTTCATACAGTGCTGGTTGCTCTTTCTGCATCATCAAATTGTTGCAGTAATGCTTGCGGCTCAGGGCATCGGCTACGACATTTGCTTTACCAGGGTGGTAGTGGATGTTCAGGTCGTAGTCCTTGATCAGTTCAAGCCATCTTCGTTGTCTCAGGTTCAACTCGGACTGTGTGAAGATGTACTTCAGACTCTTGTGGTCGGTGTAAATGTCACACTTGTTGCCCATCAGATAGTGGCTCCACATCTTCAAAGCGTGAACGACAGCAGCTAGCTCGAGGTCATGTGTGGGGTAGTTCTCCTCGTGCTTTCGAAGCTGTCGTGAGGCATAAGCAACAACCTTGCCTCCCTGCATCAGCACGCAACCGAGCCCTTGTCTCGATGCGTCATAGTATACCACGATGTCCTTGCTTGCATCAGGAAGAGTCAGGACCGGTGTGGTGGTGAGGCGTGTCTTGAGCTCTTGAAAGCTCGCTTCGCACTTGTTCGACCATATAAATGGTGTGTTGCTCTTCAATAGTTCTGTCATGGGCTTCGCAATCTTGGAGAAGTTCTTGATGAACCGGCGGTAGTAACCGGCTAGACCGAGAAAACTGCGAATCTCTGTCACTGACTTGGGTGACTGCCACTTGGACACTACTTCTATTTTGCTCGGATCTACGGCCACTCCTTTAGCTGACAACACATGACCGAGGAAGGCGACTTCCTCCATCCAGAACTCACACTTGCTGAATTTGGTATACAGCTGCTGTTGCCTGAGCTTTTCCAACACTATCCTCAGGTGCTCTTCATGCTCTTCTGCGGTCTTGGAGAAGACCAGTATGTCATCAATGAAGACAACGACACACTTGTCTAACTCATCCATGAACACTTTGTTCATCATGTTCATGAAGTACGCCGGGGCGTTCGTGAGACCGAACGATACGACAGTGTACTCGTACTGCCCGTACCGGGTCACAAACGCGATCTTGAAGATGTCTTCTGGTCGAATCTTCATCTGGTGGTAGCCTGATCGGAGATCAATCTTGCTGAAGAACTTGGCTTGCCTAAGCTGATCCATCAGGTCATCGATCCGGGGTAGCGGGTACTTGATCTTGATGGTTACCGCATTGAGTGCACGGTAATCAACACACAGACGCTGAGTCCCATCTTTCTTCGACACGAACAGAGCTAGTGAACCCCACGGTGAAGCACTTGGCCGAATGAACCCCTTCTCAAGCAGTGAGTCCAGCTCGGCCTTCAACAGCTTCAGCTTGACATCTGCCATTCTGTATGGACTCTGAGCTATAGGTGCAGTCCCCGGTACCAAGTTGATCACGAACTCCATGTCACGGTCTAGAGGCAAACCCGACAGCTCTTCCGGAAACACATCTTCGTACTCACAAACCACTGGCACATCTGAGATAGCTTTCGTGTGAAGACTGTACACAGCTGGTATGTCTCGAGACTTCATCGGCTCGAAGGTGACCCTCGTTCCATCGGGGTGTACCAAGGTCACTAGTCACGGTGAAGTGGAGATGACACCCTTGTGAGCGGTGATCCAATCCATCCCCAGAATCACGTCGATGCCATTGGAGGGCAACACTGTCAAATCCCCCAAGAACTTGTGGTCCTGAATGACCACATCCACACCTCTACACACTAAGGTGCATCTGATATCTCTGAGAGGTGAACTCGTGATGATAGGAATTGATCGGGTGGTTGTAGGGAGGGAGAGTTTGTTCACGAATCTAGAGGTGATATACGACCCGGTTGCACCGGTATCGAAAAGAACCAAAGCAGTAGTACCACAAACCAAAAACTCACCGATCACGACATCAGGAGCATCAGCAGCCTCCTCCTCAGTGAGGTGGTTAAGCCTCCCACGGCCGGCAGTCGGCGGTGCTACAGCCTGAGGAGGTTGTCCTCCTGGAGCAGGAGCTCTCGCGGGTGTAGCAGCGGTCTTCTTGTCCGGGCAGTCGTAGGACTTGTGGCCAGGCTTGCCACAGGTGAAGCAGGTCACGGTGAAGCCTCCAGCGGTAGGTCTCGTGGCGCTCTGCTGTGGGCGGTTATAGCCTCCACTCTGCTGTGGGTAGCCGGGGCTCCTCCCTCTGGGGAACTGGCCACGGCCTCCACCGAAGCTGCGCCCAGGCTGGTTGTGCCCCGGGCGGTAGCTCCCCCTCAGCATGTTGCTCTGCCCGCTCCTCGACTTCTGGAAGGATCGGTCGTGGTGATCCCGATCTCCCATCCTCTTCTTTCCCTTCATGCACTCCTCGTGGCCTCTCCTCTCCTCCTCGACCGCGATGGCGCGGTTGACGAGGTGGCGAAGGGACTTGTGCTCGCTCGCCTTCAGTCCCTGGCGAAGGCCGTGGTGAAGGCCTCGCAGGAACCAGAACTGCTTCTTCTGGTCGGTGTTGGTGTCGTCGGGGGCGTACCGCATCATCTTCATGAAGTGACGCTCGTACTCCTCCACCCTCATCGCACCCTGCGTCATGGTGCGGAACTCCTGCGCCTTCTGGATCAACAGCTCGCTGGGCAGGTACTGCTCACAGAACGCCTCGCAGAACTCCAGCCAGGTGATGAAGGCTGGGTTCGGGTGGCTGGCGGTGTAGTTGTCCCACCAAGACTTGGCAGGACCCTCCAGCTGGTGCGCGGCGATGGCGACACACTCCTCGTCGGAGTAGACGGTGAGGTCGAGCTTGGTCTCGATCACCCTCAGCCAGTCGTCGGCATCAAGCGGGTCATCCAAGTAGCTGAAGGTGGGGGCCTTCAGACGGATGAACCTCTTGATCTTCCTCGTGAGGTCCTCGTCCTGCGGAGCGACGCGGTTCCCACCGTTGCCCCGGTGCTCCATGGCTTCCACCATCCTCTGCATCAGCTGAGTCTGGACAGCCATCACGTCCACCAAGTTGGGTGGTGGCGGTGGAGGCTGGTCTGACTCAGGCTGGTCTTGCTCCTATTCTTGCTCGGCTCCTCCATCCTCGGCTTCAGCTTCCAGGCCCTCGGGCGGCGGTGGTGGTGCTCCGGCACCCCGGCCTCAAGCTCCCAGAGCTCCTCCACGTAGGGGTGGGCGTCCACGGCCACGGGCAGGTGCACAACTGCGTCCACGAGCGGCGGCACAGCCACGACCGCGGCCACAGCCCTGTGGGGCTTCCTCTTCCTCGGCAGCCTCCTCGAGGCGTGCCAGCAGACGGTTGGACCGTCGGATCGACATCCTTCTGAAAACACGACCAGGGAAGAAAAGACTTTTACACAACGTCACTCACCAACACATATGAGTCTGAGACAAGCATGAAAATAAGACTATTTATATAACCAACACTCAATGAGAAAAAGCATTAAGACACAATTAACTCCATTAAGATCCAAGCATACAACAAGCATGAGTAGTACATATGCTTCCCCGAGGCTGACTCAGACCTTAGGGGTAGCAGCTCAAATCAACGCTCTAATACATCGTTACATGCTCAAAAGGGTGGTGCCTACATGGTGTGACATGACTCTCTTCATGCACCGGAACATGCTCGCGGCTGCATGGAACAACTCATGGAAACTACTATCTTACAACTCTACTCTAGGTCATGTCCTCGCTCTGCACTCTACTCGGTGCGAGCCCTCTTGTACGAGACAGGGTAACGGTCCTCTATGGGGTAGTCCGGAGGGAAGATCCGGGACACCAAGGCGTGTGCCTCGCGTACCTCCTCAGTCTCGACGGGGGTCGGCATCTGAGCCATCGGACACAGGTGCAGCTTGAGGCGGGACTGGTGCAGCTCGAAGGTCTCCGTGCGGATCGCACGCTGGGACTCGAAGGGCAGCTCTCCGTTGAGCTCTGTGAGCTCGTCCACTCAGAGGGAATCAGCGTCCTCCCAAGTCCTCCTCAGTCTCTCGGCCTTGTCTCTCAGGTAGACAGCCGTGCGCATGAGCCACGCGAGGTTGGCGACGTTCTCTGCCCTGTTCTTCTCCAGCTTCTCCACCTTGTTCCGCTCACAGCCGAGCAGGTGGGCGCGTACCGTGAGCAAGTCATCCTTGCTTTGCAGCTTGTCTCTCAGTCGGCTCTGACTCACGGTCATCTTGCAAAGGCCTCCCTGACGTACAACAGCTCCTCGCGTGTCTCCACACGCTCCCTCCCCGACTGCAGCAGGGTGGAGTTCGCGCGGCTGAGCCCCTGCTCAAGCTGGCGAACATGGTAGCGTAGCGCGCTGTTCTCCCTCTCCAACTGGAGACAGCGGGGAAGGTGAAGACGGGCCTCTCTAGTGGCGTCCTTGATCTCGCGGAAGAGGGTCCGCGACTCGTCCTCCAGGCGGTGGGCGTACTTGTCAAGGTCGACCAAGTAGCTGGCGGTCTCCACCAAAGTCTCGTCGGACTCGCGGAAGGGTGCTGCGTCGACGTCGTCCTGGATCCCCTCGTGCGAAGGGACTCCGTCCACGAGCGGTGCCAGATGCCAGTAGTCACACGGTAGAAGGAGGAGCATCCCGGACTCGAACGTGGGGCGGTACTGGGCGAGAAGGCAGCCCAGTGCCTGGCGGTAGGCGACGTCCATCGCAGTCGTGACGGTCAGTGCGGTGCTGTAGCAGACCTCCCCCTTGAAGCCTGGGAGGTTCGGGTGAGGAAGGACGGCAACCGTGCAGAGCACCAGCCGCCCCGTCACAGCGGGTACGTACTCAGCGCGGTACGTGACGTAGGTAGGAGGGACCCCAAGCCTGAGAAGGGCCCTCTCCATCCAGTGGCAGATCGCCCCGCACGTCTCGGGGGTGATCTCCGCAACTTGGCGCTCCATTTCCTGTGACATGTAAGAAATTTTAGTTAGCGCAGGTAAGGGAGATGTTTTAAAGAGAGATAAGTTTTTATAACATAGCTCAAGGGTATACATATAGAAATAGAGCGTATGGAGTCCTATTTCTATCGGCCATTTCTAGGGATACTTGCTACGGTCAAGTATGGCTCTGGTACCACCTGTAAAACCCCGGATTTTCAAAAGAAAACCCGAATCCCTGTACCTTCACGATAGTCCCTGGATCAGTGGCTATCGTGTACAGAGCGCATCACAGATAGTAAATCACAGCCATACATCGCATCACACAATCTTAAGTACATAAATTTAGTACATGTCTGGTATGGAGTACAACATTACAATCCTCTTGGCTGAATTAGAGTGAAATTCTACGCAGCGGTAGCCAACATCTCAGAAGGGTCTCCATCTTTTATTCTTCTCGCCACAAGCATCCTTGAGCGAAGCAACGCATCCCTTAGTCGTACCATCCATCAGCGTTGTTGTCATAGTCGGACTCATACCCTGCACACCCAAAGTCTATCCCCAAGGAGTGGGATAGATCCACGTCACCAACTGTATGCAGCTTTAAGTGGCCTAACTTCTGAAGGGAAGAAAAGAGAAAAGGTAGCGGCTCGGGTTTCCTATGTAGCAGCAGCAGAGTAACAATAAGATATCTCCATCAAGATCCCAACCCAAAGCTCTCAACACAACTCGGAACCACCTGGTATCCCAGGGCCCCGTCTCCACATCCTACCTCCATCTAGGGTCGATGCGAGAACTTCCTCTCCTCACACCTCAATGATTACAATCGGATCTGCGAGGTAGAGGGAGCCACTCTCCTCTCCCCGATTGCAACCACGGCTCACCACACTCTCACTAAAGGGGAAGGTAGAAATCCCAAAACATGAGAACCAACAATCCACTGGGCTCGTCCATGACCGAGGACGCGGCTACAGCTATAGATCGAACAACTCTGCAAAGCGTGTACACCTGTACCCATCCCGGAATGGCACCCGACCGGTGTACGGCCGATCGAGCCCATCCTACTGTGCGAACTCTCGGTAGTTACAGTCCCATCCTGCATCCGGCCCTCAAAATGATTCCCCCCTCGGAAGGAATTGCACCGGAACTGTGAAATGCTCCCGTGTGGCCACACGGGAGTCGCTCTGAGAGAAGGTGGTCTCTCCCACCTCTCCCCCACTGATACCCCGCTATCCTACTGGCAGGTATGGTTCCGCACTTGCCGAGCTCAACTCGGCCCTAACCCCACGCTCGGCGAGGTGGTGTGTACGTAAAGTCCCGTGAAGCGGTTGGCCCACTCGTTTTCAGACCGGGGCGAGCTCATGTCCTCCAAGCGGAAGTAAAACCCCAACACCTAGGCTCTGAAAACCGTAAAAGTGGGGATACACTGAGGAGTGCACCCCCGTCCCCGATCCGAGATCGGTTGTTTCGAGCTCACCCCCGCCAAAGTACCCAAAATGCCTTCTCCTACCGGTTTTACCCCACACATGCCAAGAACCACTATTCCCATCCCAACACATGCATCGTGAAGCTCAGCATATATACATGCTTATAAACATATAGTAGTAGTACGGCAATCAAGGACAGGGTAATTAAAGTAGGCAGTGCAAGGTTCATCAACATGCATACAAAGTAAAGCGCTAGCATACTACATTGCAATGTCTACTAGGTATTCAGAATCAGTCGGGTGTGAACTTGGGGTCGGGTAGTCCTCAGCAGCGTAGTCATCGGCGTAGTCGTACTCCGAGTTCAGCTCCCCGGCTCCAGCTGCTCCTATTAACGCGTAAAAGAAAATAAAGAGCGGTCCTAATGCAAATAACTCCAAACGAACAACAATTAAGAGCCAAAAGAGAACAAACACTAGCCTAGCACGAAGTTTAAGATTTTAGAGAATTTCTGGAAAAGGTTTTGTATTTTTCAGAGTCAAAATGGATTTATTATGATTTTCCAAAGATAAAAATGGAAATAAAATACGTATACACAATAGTGTCATCTTTAAGCTAACTACAAACTAGCTCTAAGGGTCTTTAAGCTAGCTGCAGGCTGACTGGAAGCCAGCTCCAAGTGCCCACGTGGCCGCCACCCGGCTAGCTATAAGCCAGCTTTAGGGCCACATGGCGGCACAAGTGGCCGGGCGCAAAGGATCCGGAGGGATCCTCTGCGGCGCAAAGCTGTGCGGGCGTGCACGCAGAGGTGGTGTGAGTGGCTGGCCGCATGGGATCCGGGCAGATCCGGCGTCGCGCGGCATGGTGATGACGGCCGTGTGGCGCGGAGGCGGTTGGACGGGTGCAAAAGATCCGGTGGGATCTGCCGTGACAAGGTCGACGTGTGGGCCGGTGTGTGAAGCTAAACCCCCACTGGGTTCTGGTCCGGTCGGCAGAGTGTTCGATGTTTTGTTCCAAAGGGGGGTGGACAGGTTAAGGCTCGCCGGCGTCGAGGTGGCCTAGTGCCTCGACCACAAGCGACACAGCAAGCAAGAGGGGGTTCTAGGGTTGCCCATGGGCAAGGAAAGGACGGATCTTGGCTTAGGTTCCCGGCTCGGTGGCGACGAGGCCATGGCTCGGCGCGGCGGCGGAACAGAGGACCTCGGCAGCGCGGCTGGGGTAGCCCTTGCCAACGAGGCGTCGTGTGTGCGAGCGCGTGGACGGGTGCGCGTGCGTGAGGTCTCGACCCGCGGCGGTTCGGCGTGCTGGCGAGGTCTGGCGCAAGAGAAAGGAGCCAAAGGCTCGGCCTTGACCCCTCTAGGCGAGTGCGCACGCGTGTTCATGAGAGAAAGCTCGGTTCTTGCGTGCGCGCGTGGGTGCGCGAGGCCAGAACGAACGCGTGCACATGCCGGCGCCTTGGGCTCGGCGACGGGCCGGTGCGCTGCGCACGGCACGGCGGCTAAACAACGAACGAGGCATAGCAGCAAGGCGCGCGCGCGTGAAGAAGGCAGCGGCACCTGCAAGATCGTCCGGCACGGCTCGATGGCCGCCAACACATGCGACGGCGGGACGCGCGGCGGCGCGGTGCGACACGGGCCGACACGAGATCACGGCGAGCACTCATGGCTCGGTGAGCACACAGGGGTCGAACGCGACACGACTCGACGGTCGGGCACCACAGGAGAGAGGGCGACGCGGTGCTCACCTAGGGTCTAAGGGACCCGGCGGTGAGACGTCGGTGAAGATGGCGTGACGCGGTGGAGCGGATCGAAGCAGGGGATGCAGAGGAAGACGATGCGTGCGGCGACGGTCAGGTCCGGCTCCCTCCTCACGGACGGCTCCGGCTTCGCGGCGGCGGACGGCGCTCCCTCGGACGGTTCCCCGCCTCCTTCTCCTCCTCTACCCCACTGACGTCACCGGCGTCGGATTTGGGGGAGAAATCCCCGAGAGCGGCTAGGGTTTGGGATTGGAGGCCGCGGTGGTGCATATATAGGCGAGGTAGGTAGGGTGGACGGCGGATCGCGCCTCGGGACGCGTGGAGCTCATCCACGGCGGCGGACATGGCCGCGCGGACGCGGCCTTTCCACGGCGGTGCGCCGCGGTGAGAGCCGGGAGGAAGAAAGGTGAAAAAGGGAAGGGAAAGGAAGGGTGAGGTGGCGCTGACATGCGGTGTCCACCGGTCATAGGCTCAGGCGCGGTTAAGGTGTGACGGGCCTGCTGGGTTGCTCGGCTGCGGGCCATTGCTGGGTCAGGGTGGCATGGCGCTCTGGGTGGAAAAGAGAGGGTGGCCTAGCGGACTTGGCCGGGTTGGGCTTGGCCCACGCAGGATTAAAAGGGTTTTCCTATAACCTTATCTCCTTAAGTCCTATGATTCAAATTTGAATGCAATTCAAATTTGAATCTCAACCAATAAAATCCAAATAAAATCAAATGAAAATCCAACTTCTCACACTAGCATCTTTATAAGTCCTAAATTATTATTTGAATTGAAATTAAATCTAGGATTTAAGGGAAGGGAAAAAGAAGACAATCTTACATTGTTTCATATGCACTCATGCTCAAAGCAAAAATTTTGAAATCCTCATTTTTGCAATCATACAATTTCTAGAATGTTACACGACCCGTGTGGTTGCGGATCGAAACTTGACGCATTATCTAACCGTCAACAGTGTGTAAGCTTCAATAGCACACAAGCTATAATCTTGTGGAGAGGGGCCGTCATGGAGTGTTTGCTTTATGCCATTTTCCTCCCATTTATCCTTCGAGATGCTAACTCTTCTCTTTATTTTCCTCATCTCCTTAGCAATAAACTCTTGCCCATCATTGAATGACAACGGCCAATTAATTTCTTCGAATGCATCAAAGTCTTTTTTTTTCAATTGGTGCGCACGATGTTGTGGAGAGGGAACTTTTGACTCTTCATGATTGCACTCTTCTCTTTCTTCATCATAAATCTTCGAGATGTCATATTGATCGACCCATCCTTCATCATCTTCTTCTTCAAATATCTTTTGGATTGATTGTCCACTCATCTCTTGATCAAAAATGTCTTCAATTCTTTTGGCTACGCGTCGGTGTTTCTTCTTCCTTTGGTGGTTGATTAGGGGGCAAAATCAATTTGAATCCAATCGGATTGATTGAACTCCTCCAATGGTCCAGCATTCCCCACCCTTCGGACTACATTCATGTTAGATTCAACATTTTACCATGTGAAATGACTTTGCTTACCTTAGGAAGTGGTTCTTCAATTTCTGGTATGGTTGGTTCATCTTCCTTGACCTTCGGTTCGTCTTTTTCACAAATTTCAGCAAACATTCCGAGGTTGCTTTTGTCGTTTTGTTCCTCCCGACAATGTATTTGCCAATCTTGTTGCACTCTTTTTCCATTATTTATCATTTGTAAGATTTGTGCAGCTTCACTAATTGTTTTATCCATTAAATCACCGCCTGCACACACACTTACAAAACTAGCGAAGTTAGGGGTTGGTGAAAAATAAAAAGTATGCAACATCAAGTCACCAGAAAATTCCAAGTTCAGGCTTTGCTCGAGTAGTTCATTAAAATGGTCCCAAGCTTCATTAATTCCTTCATCCTCTCCTTGCTTGAAATCGAGCACTTGCCTCCTTAGGTATTGGACCTTGCTTATGGGAAAGAACTTTGAAAGAAACTTCTTCACTAGCTCATCCCAATTTCCTTTTGCTTTGTTGATAGGTGAAACTCGTATGAAGTTTCGATCTGCAAGCGTACGGATCTCCTATGCCCTTCTTCACCTACGGGAGATCCCAAGGTTCTTGTCAACCCAAGGAGCAAAGGGATTACTAGCCTTTAACCTTATACTAATCTAGTTGATTGAAGGCTTATGATAGAAAGATTAATCTATAAAGTAAAGGCAAACTAACCCTAGATTACGTTAAAGAGAGATTAAAGGTGCACAAGTATGAAGAATGTATGCCCATGGAGTCTAGGCACTTGAAGATGCAATCACCCAAAACATTATAAACCCCCGATCCAATCTATCTAGGTGTGTGATCAAGGATTAGACTTTTCCCTTCCCTCGTACATGTCACTACGCGAAGGTAATCGGTACTAACCCTAATGAACACGGTATGTTGACGTGATCTACGGGAGCAACCCCGAAAGCACGGTAGCTAGCCTTAAACATTAAGCATTATCAACAAGAGGTATGATAGACATATGATCCAAACAAGATAGGTGACTACACTTCAAGTTCTGTTACAACTTCATGGACAAACGAAAGACTTTACCCCATCATGGTGCTAGGCATGGCACCATTGTGATGGTGGATGCCTCCGATGAAGATGGATTCTCGTTGTCCTTCAACTACGGTGGCGCCATGGCAAGCTCTCGGCGTCCTCCTTCCTCGTGGAGACCTCCCTTGGGCTTGGCGATGATCTCTCCCGAGTGTCCTCCCCCAAGGGTCTCTCTCGTAGTCGATTCTCTCTTCCTTGGAGGCTCTGAGGAACTAGATGGCGTCTCTGACGAATGGCGGCTTCACCCCGCGATTAGGGTTCCACATACTTAACACCGAAGAAAGGGGGGCCCGAACCGCCGCCAGAAGGGGCTGGGCCGACCGGCCTGGGCCTTTCCTACCCGGTTTCGGCCCATCTTGTGACACGCTTTGTCTTTTGCATTTTGGATCATGGGCCCCTTCAATTGTGGGCTTTGGACGTCGTTATCTCCGCGACCAAGTTGAGGGATCTTTATGCATGAACTTCCGGTCTTTTCATCTCGGTCCTCGGGAGTTCTCCATTCAAGCACATTGGTCCTTGCCACCTTTGGAGGCAAGTCCGCACATGGTCGGAGCTCCTTGATTGACTTGCAAAACGTTCTCCGAACTAGTTGCATCTTTCCTCATTTAATACGTGAATTCCTGCAAAAACACTATACTCCAAAATGCACATCCAACGGTGAACTTGTTATATCATTAGTATGCCTAGTGGCGGGTTAGTTCCAAAATGAAGTTCAAACCATAACATAACAAGTGTTCTTGGTTGACGGAAATCGACCGCCAACATCCCCCCACTCTTAGATCTTGCTCGTCCTCGAGCAAGTTGCTCACAAGTTGTTCATCCAAGGAGTTGAAACATGCTTTGTCAAATCCTTCCTTACAAGTTAGTCAATCATTCATCTTTAATATAAGAGACATGAAACAAAGATCATAATGTAAACATGGGCGTTTAGAAATTTACCAACTCAAGACTTACCCCACAACTCATACCTTTCACTAGAGATCCTCATCTCCAACCACACTTTCTTTCTTACTTCCATCGGAGGGTTTTCACAAGTTTTAGAAATAAAATTCCTGCATAAAGTATTAGACAAAGTCCTCCTCCAAGTTCTCACATGTCACTCATTTAAAATGGCTATCCTAAATAGTTTCATAAACTCTCACCTCCCATAAGTCTCTCATTTATAATGTAAGGTGGAGCTTTTAGGTATGGCTAGTGAAGTTAGCACAAGTATTATCAAGCTAAGAAAATCCTCTAGTGGTTGTTCACCTTCCAAGCCAATGATCATGAGAGTTAAACCATAATGTAAGGGTATCAAGGATGAGAAGATTTAGAATGGTGGACATGTGCAAAGGGAAAAAGAATAATGACTTCAAGGCACTAATGATGTCCTCGATGTCGGATTGCACATGGTATGGAATATCAAAGGTTCGTTCTCAACATCATCACAT
Organism: Cenchrus fungigraminus; assembly: GCA_036936925.1. Taxonomy (NCBI): domain Eukaryota; kingdom Viridiplantae; phylum Streptophyta; class Magnoliopsida; order Poales; family Poaceae; genus Cenchrus; species Cenchrus fungigraminus. The sequence goes on from CM072770.1 coordinate 68,112,673, forward strand.
CCTTCCTTGCACTTCTCTTGATCTTCACTTGACTTATCATCCCTCATTATATCCTTCTTGCATTGCCTTGATTTTTTTTCTCTCTTTTTCTTTTTCTTTTCTTTCTTTTCTTCTTCTTTTTTCTTCTCTCTCTCTCTCTCTCTCTATCTTTTTTTTCTTGTGTGTGCACAACACATATACATACATACATACATACATACATACATACATACATACATACATACATACATACATACATACATACATACATACATACATACATACATACATACATACATACATACATACATACATACATACATACATACATACATACATACATACATACATACATACATACATACATACATACATACATACATACATATATATCCTCCACATCTTTATCTTCTTTTCCGAAGCCTTTCGCCCATCCTTTTGACATGAATACCAATCTGAATTTTAAATAAAACCTTGCCTAAAAATTGAACGAATCTTCGGACATGGGTTGTGTTCAAGGAATAAGATGATAAAAAGATGTTTATGGTTTTGGGTATGGAATCCGGCGATGTATGGGGCATTCAATGTGAAGTTCCCATTACCGAATATATGACGAGGCTAGCAATAAAAGATATAACATCAAGGACATGATCATTACTCGAAATTAGATCTCCCAAGAGAGTAAAGTGCTAACCCAATTCATCATGCTAAACAACACTTATGGTAGAGTATATATATATATAGTTTAGGCCTTGTATAGGATAGACTTGCCTCTCAACTTGGAGAAAGAAATCGCTAACCTTCATTGCAAGATGTTTTTCATAATTTTCAGCAATAAACACCTCCAATATTAGTATTACTCAAAGCATAGCCAAAGTAAGGTCCTGGATCAAAGTTGAGCATGGATACTTTCAAAGGTAAACTTCCACTAAGCATCACGATAAACAATTATTCACAATGCTCATGCTCATATAATAAAGATAAAAGAAAGACATAACAAGTAAAAGAAACAAAAGACTTGCATGACACAAAATGTATAGGACTCTTTTTATTTCTTTTTCTTGACTCAACGCTAATTTAAGACACATCACGAGCTAAAAATTTTAAAAACAAGACTCAAACTTGACACGACCTTAAGACTCGACTTTCCACCATTTGAGCAAAAATTTAAAAGAGCTAGCTCTCCCCCCCCCCCCACGCTTAGATCTTACGACGTCCTCATCGTATTTTTTCAAGAGGTACAAGAGGGATGCTAGCTACTACACCTAATGAAACTTCCCACAAGAAGAGCACCACTCCTTCTTTGGGAAAACTCAGCCTAAACCCTATCCTCCCTATTTTTGAAGTTGCTAAAAAGGTCGGCAAAGATAGGAAATAAACCGAGCCGTGTCTCAGGGAAAAACTGGCAGGATCCGACGCAGGGGGATGCAGGGCTGGTCGGCATGGGCCGGCCGACCTACCCTCTGGTTTGGGCCCCCATGGCCCATCTTCTGCGGGCCTATGTGTTTCGTGCATACTAGCCTATGTGGTGAAAAGGTCCAGCTAAAATTGGTGAAAAGCACTCGATAAAAATAAGAAAAGAAAACGAAAATTTATTTACAGAAAAGTTACCTTGTTTTACGTCTTAGGCATGACGCTCGGGCTCATCCTCCATGGTGTATATGTCAATGTAGTCGATGGGCACGACATCGGGCTCAAGAAAAACCTCCAATCGCTGTCCATTAACCACATATTGGTCTCCTTTTATATCCATAATCATTACCGCTCTGCTTGGCAAGACCGAGTGGACGACATACGGTCCATCCCATTTGCTTTTCAATTTGCCTTTCCCGAATATCTTGAACTTTGACTTAAAGAGGAGGACCTTGTCGCCTTCCTTGAATTCCTTTGCTTGGAGTCTTTTATCATACCATCGCTTCATTCTTTCCTTGTAGATGGTTGCACTCTCATAAGCTTTAAGCCTCATCTCTTCTAATTCACTTATTTGAATTCTCCGTTTGATTCTCGCGGCATCCACATCAAGATTCATCTCCTTGATCGCCCAATATGCTTTGTGCTCTAGTTCCAAAGGCAAATGACAAGATTTACCATAAACGAATTGATATGGTGTCATACCTATTGGTGTTTTATGTGCCGTCCGATATGCCCATAATGTTCCGTCCAACCTTTTCGACCAATCTTTACCTCCCTTCTCAACGGTCTTGTTAAGAATACTCTTGAGTTGCCTATTTGAAGTTTCCGCTTGACCATTGGTTTGTGGGTGGTAAGCCGTGGCCACTCTATGCTCGATCCCCAACTTGGACAAGCACTTTCTGAAACTATTTCTCGTGAAGTGTGTTCCTCCATCACTTATCAAAATTCGCGGGACTCCATAACGTGGGAATATAACATTCTTGATCATTGATATTGATTCCTCCGTTGAAGCTCTTCGACAAGGGATGGCCTCTACCCACTTGGATACATAATCAACCATTACTAATATATGCTCATATCCATTTGAATTAGTGAAAGGCCCCATGAAGTCAATTCCCCATACGTCGAATAGATCAATTTGCAAGTTATAGTTTAAAGGCATAGCATTCCTTTGAGATATATTCCCCGTTCTTTGACATTCCGGACAAGAAGCAACGTACCTTTTCGAATCTTGATGCATCTCCGACCAATAGAACCCACTAGCCCATACCTTTGCTTGAGTCCTAAAATGTCCATAGTGCCCTCCATATTCGCCCGAGTGACACTTCCTTAGTATTTTGACTCTTTCTTCCCTTGGTACACACCTTCGCAAGACTCCATCCGCTCCAAGCCTAAAGAGGTAAGGTGCATCCCAATAATATTTTTGGCTCTCAGCCATCACCCTTCTTTGAGCATTCTTATCTAAGTGATCAAGTGGCATCTTTCGTATGGCTCGAATAATGTTGATCATCCAAGTGTCTTTGTCAAGGATGCAATATAGATGATCATCTCTCATCTTGTCTTCGATGGGCTCTTTATTATCTTCATGATTCATTATTGATAGATGGTCGGCCACAACATTTTTCGACCCCTTTTTATCCCGAATCTCCACATCAAACTCTTGCAAGAGAAGGATCCATCTAATCAACCTTGGCTTGGCATCCTTTTTAGACAAGAGATACTTGATTGCCGCATGATCGGTGTAGACAATTACTTTAGAATTCACAATATAGGATCTGAATTTTTCAAAGGTAAATACTACCGCAAGCAATTCCTTCTCCGTTGTTGCATAATTCAATTGAGCTCCATTAAGGGTTTTGCTAGCATAATATATAGCATGTACCTTGCCTTCTTTTCGTTGTCCCAACACGGCTCCAACGGCATAATCGCTAGCGTTGCACATGATCTCAAATGGTTGACTCCAATCGGGCGGTTGAATGATAGGTGCGGTTATGAGAGCTCTCTTTAGTGTCCGGAATGCTGCCAAGCACTTCTCATTAAAATCGAATGGCACATCTTTTTGGAGAAAATTAGTCAACGGCTTTGTAATCTTTGAGAAATCCTTCATAAATCTCCTATAGAATCCCGCATGGCCCAAGAAACTTCTCAAAAATTTGATATCTGTCAGTGGTGGAAGCTTCTCAACCGCTTCAACCTTAGCCTTGTCCACCTCAATCCCCCTCTCGGATATCACGTGTCCCAACACTATTCCTTGTTTCACCATGAAGTGACATTTTTCCCAATTTAGCACCAAGTCAACCTCCCCACACCTTGTAAGAACTTTATCCAAATTTGCCAAAGAATCTGCAAAAGTTTTCCCATAAATGGAGAAGTCATCCATAAATACTTCAACGATTTCCTCGATGAACTCCGAAAATACCGCCATCATGCATCATTGAAAAGAGGCTGGAGCATTACATAAACCAAAGGGCATCCTTCTATATGCAAGTGAATGTTGTCTTGTGTTGGTCATCCGGGTGAATGGGAATTTGCATGAACCCCGAGTACCCATCAAGAAAGCAAAAATATGCATGGTTTGCTAACGTCTCAAGCATCTCGTCGATGAACGGTAGGGGGAAGTGATCCTTCTTCGTTGCTTTGTTCAACTTACGATAATCAATACACATCCTCCATCAGGTCACGGTTCTTTGCGGTATTAGTTCATTCTTCTCATTCTTCACCACGGTCAAACCTCCTTTCTTCGGCACACAATGTTCGGGGCTCACCCATTCGCTATGCGGCACCGGGTAGATGATTCCGGCGTCTAACAACTTGATGACCTCCTTCTTCACCACCTCTCGCATGGCATGGGTTAACCTCCTTTGATGGTCCACAACGGGCTTGCATTGATCCCCCATTGGTATGCGGTGAGTGCAAAATGCTGGGCTAAGTCCTTTAAGGTCATTTATCGAATACCCGATCACCTTCTTGTGCTTTTTCAATAAATTCAGCAACATGTCATTCTCCTCGGACTCAATTCATCGCTCACGATCACGGGATAAGTCTTGTCTGGCCCCAAAAATTCATATTTTAATCCTTTGGGTAATGGATTAAGATCCACCTCCGGTACTTGTGGTTCTTCATGTTTAATTTCTCCAATGTCTTCAAATTTATCTTCCTCTAAGCTTCCGTCTTGTGGTTCTAGTCCTTTAGTTGCTTCCACTAATTCTCCATCTAGCTCATTATTAGATTCATTCTCCATTGCTCTTTGCAATGGATCCCTAAAGGTTTCAACAAAACGAAGCCTCTCTACCTCTTCGTCATCAAGAGGTAGGGGTGAGGCAATTCTAGAAGCGGGAAGAAAATTATATGTGTGATTATCTTCATCAAGATTAATAGTTACTTTTCTTTTTCCGGCATCTAAAACGGCATTAACCAACTTGAGAAAAGGTCTACCAAGAATTACATGATCATTTTTATCATAGTAGACATCAACAATGAAGAAATCGGTTGGTATATGTTTTCCGGAAATTAAAACTTCTAGATTTCGGGAAATTCCAATAGGTTTAACAATTCTACCATCTCCCATGATTAATTTAGTAGTGGTTGGAACTAGGTCAATGGTATGATCATGAATTTCATCAAAAATTTTAGAAGACAAGACACTTACTTGTGCTCCAATGTCGCATAACGCCTTGCAATCAATGTTGTTGACCTTGCAATCTATACGCGGCGATTTCTCTTCTTCATCAGATCCTATGGCATAAATTTCAGCGAGGCGAGCGAATGGTGATGCCTCGGGCTTGATTCCCATAATTCTTTTTGCTTCGGCCACATGGTCCGGATCCACTTCTTCTTTGCTAAAGAGTTTTTGAAGGATCTCCCCGGTTGTCTCTAGGTTGTATGGTTGTTTCACATGTTTCTCCGGTGGAAAGTCTATCTCCACGGCTTTCGCCATCCCCTTTTGATTAGGGAACGGTCTTCTCTTGTCAAAAATTTCTCCAAAATCAATTGGGACCCAATCCATTTTCTCGAACTCCCTTAGTGGCTTTGCGCTTGACATAGTCCTTTCACTTGCTTTGCTTGTCTCGACGTGATCACTCTCCGGGATAGTCCTAGCTTCCGCGTGTTTAATTTCTTCAACCTTTTTCGGGATTGGATCCTCTTTCTTCTCTTCCGGGGCCATATTTCTGAAAATTCCAGCAAGTGGTCTCACACTTGTATCACATTCCGGCTTCCCGAAAGTCATGTTTCCCAATCTCTTCGCATGGCCGCCGCTTTGCTTATTTTTTGTAGAAGTTGGGCAGCTTCTGAGTGTTTTCTCCATGAGATCCCCTCCTGCACACATTTGAACGTATTCCATGCAACTAGGGGTTAGGGAAAAGAAAAATGTATGCAAAAGTACATCACCGGGAAATCCGAGTCTTGGTCCTTGTTCAACTAGCTCGTTGAATCTATTCCATGCTTGATCAATCCCCTCTTCTTCTCCTTGCTTAAAGTTAATCACTTGCATCCTTATATGTTGAATTTTGCTTATAGGGAAAAACTTGGCACAAAATTTCTTTATCAATTGATTCCAATTTCCCTCGACTTCGAAGGACGCTAATGAATACCACTTTATTGCTTCATCGGCAAGTGAGTAGGGGAAAAGATTCCATTTAAACCAATCATCGGGACTCCCTCTTGACGTACCGTATTGCATAGTGTTGTGAAGCGTTGGATATGTCTATATGGGTTGTCCGTCTCCACCCCACAGAACGGATTAGTTGCTGCCATCTCAATGATTCGAGGCTTGTTTTGTACCTTGTCGCTTGGAGAACCAAGTCCGATTCTTGTACCTTGATGTCCTCACATCGAGGGCTAGTGTAGTCTCTTAGTGATTTTTCCGGTTCCTCCAAGGGATTTCAAATGAACGCCATCTAGACAATCAAAAGAAAACAAAAACAAAAAGGAGTGTTTTTCTAGAACACAAGGGTTAGATGTTAGTAATCAACAAAATCAATGAAAGATTAAACGAAGTAAACTAGCTTGCTCCCCGGCAACGGCGCCAGAAAAAGGGGCTTGTTGATAGGTGAAACTCGTATGAAGTTTCGATTCGCAAGCGTACGGATCTCCTATGCCCTTCTTCACCTACGGGAGATCCCAAGGTTCTTGTCAACCCAAGGAGCAAGGGGATTACTAGCGTTTAACCTTACACTAATCTAGTTGATTGAAGACTTATGATAGAAAGATTAATCTATAAAGTAAAGGAAAACTAACCCTAGATTACGTTAAAGAGAGATTAAAGGTGCACAAGTATGAAGAACGTATGCCCATGGAGTCTAGGCACTTGAAGATGCAATCACCCAAAACATTATAAACCCCCGATCCAATCTATCTAGGTGTGTGATCAAGGATTAGACTTTTCCCTTCCCTCGTACATGTCACTACACGAAGGTAATCGGTACTAACCCTAATGAACACGGTATGTTGACGCGATCTATGGGAGCAACTCTGAAAGCACGGTAGCTAGCCTTAAACATTAAGCATCATCAACAAGAGTTATGATAGACATATGATCCAAACAAGATAGGTGACTACACTTCAAGTTCCGTTACAACTCCATGGACAAACGAAAGATTTTACCCCATCATGGCGCTAGGCATGGCACCGTTGTGATGGTGGATGCCTCCGATGAAGATGGATCCTCGTTGTCCTTCTACTCCGGCGGCGCCGTGGCAAGCTCTCGGCGTCCTCCTTCCTCGTGGCGACCTCCCTTGGGCTTGGCGATGATCTCTCCCGAGTGTCCTCCCCCAAGGGTCTCTCTCGTAGTCGATTCTCTCTTCCTTAGCGGCTCTGAGGAACTAGATGGCGTCTCTGACGAATGGCGGCTTCACCCCACGATTATGGTTCCACATACTTAACACCGAAGAAAGGGGGGCCCAAACCACCGCCAGAAGGGGCTGGGCCGACCAGCCTGGGCCGACCGGCCTAGGCCTTTCCTGGCCCAGTTTCGGCCCATCTTGTGACACGCTTCGTCTTTTGCATTTTGGATCATGGGCCCCTTCAATTGTGGGCTTCGGACGTCATTATCTCCGCGACCAAGTTGAGGGATCTTTATGCATGAACTTCCGATCTTTTCATCTCGGTCCTCGAGAGTTCTCCATCAAGCACATTGGTCCTTGCCACCTTTGGAGGCAAGTTCGCACATGGTCGGAGCTCCTTGATTGACTTGCAAAATGTTCTCCGAACTAGTTGCATCTTTCCTCATTTAATACGTGAATTCCTGCAAAAACACTATACTCCAAAATACACATCCAACGGTGAACTTGTTATATCATTAGTATGCCTAGTGGCGGGTTAGTTCCAAAATGAAGTTCAAACCATAACATAACAAGTGTTCTTGGTTGATGGAAATCGACCGCCAACATGCTTCAATGCATGCAAGCTTGTGCCATCTTCGTGCTTCATCTTCGAGAGAGAACGAAAAAAGATTCCACTTGAACCAAGCGACCAGAACTCCTTCTTGTTGCACTGTGTTGCATATCATCATGAATTGCTCAATGTGTCTATATGGGTTGTCATCCTCCAATCCTCTAAAGGGGTTTGTCGCCACTAACTTGATGATTTTAGGCTTCAATTCGTAGTGGGTTGTAGCAAGCGTCAAATCTGATTTCTGCATCTCAATGTCTTCCATTGATGGCATTGTTAGCTCCCTTAGCGACATCTCTTCGTCTTCCAATGGTGAGGTGAACAAATCCATCTAGGCACTAAAAATAAAAAGAAAAACACAAAAATTCTACACAAAAGTTAAGTGTTAGCGGGTTAGCAAAACTAATACAAAGTTCAAGCACAACAAACTAACTTGTTCCCCGGCGACGGCACCAGAAAAGCTTGTTGACGGCTCAATGGAGGTTCAATTTCGATCCGCAAGTGCACGGGTCAGTTGTAGCTCTTCCCTTAGAGTAATCCCCCAAGGTTTATCAATCTGTAGAACAAGTAGGATATTGACTTTAGCTATGTATTAATCTTACTAACTAGGCAAGTAATATGGTTGTTGTGTACACTAGTAGAAATATGATCATCCATGACGTTTTGCTCGTGACCCTAATTACTTTCGTCATAGAATGCTATCTTTCTATGACAAAATTTTCATATTCGTCATAAGTTACAAGTGACGAAGTTTTGGCTTGAACATTAATGACGAAAAGGAAAATAACGTCATAGAACACTAAAAGGAAATCATCATAGAACCCATGACCATATGTTGCACAGGTAGGAGTGTTACCCATGACCATACATTGAACAGGAAATCGTCATAGAACCCATGACCACACTTCACCTTTTTTTGCATAATGGGCCACAGCTCTGGCTCGACAGCAGGTTGGGCCTTGCCCAGACGGCCCGCTCCACCTTTTTTTGCACAATGGGCCACAACTCTGGCTCGAAAGCAGCTTAGGCGTTGCCCAGACGGCCCCCTCCAAATTCTTTTTGCAAAGAGGGAACATGTCCCACCTGAGGGTTGCACCTTGCGAGTTAAATTTTTTTTTGGTAAAAAAAAACTGCCTCTGCGAAGCATCAAACCCATGACCATACATTGCACAGGTAGGAGTGTTACCACTAGACTAGTCAACCTTTCTTGTCAAAGGGATGTATGTTTTTTTATTTGTAACCTTTCAACATGATAATTGGATGGTGGCTCATTTATTTCAGTCGATCAGAGGTGATGGCCCTAAACCCATAATCGCTCGTTCCTGGCGACGACCTGATCACCTGGACGAGGCGGCAGCAGAGGCCTCTCAGTGGGTGATCGGCGTCATCGTAATTGTCCCTAGGTGTGTGGAGGTGGCAGAGCAACACGGGCAGAGTACAAGGTTTGATTTATTTCCGAATTAATGTTACATATACGGATGTGTTTGATTCAGAAGAAAAAACAAAGTCTGTTAAACACAAATAAAAATCTCTACAAAATATGTTGCAGTGCCTTATACTTGCCTAAGGCAGCAATCCAGTACCTGCAATAGCCTTTATTCTTAGCTAAGAAAACCATGCAGTTGCAATAGGAACAAGTAAGAGCACCTGCTTATCTAAATTTCATTCACATGCAGGCTACTGGTTACATCTCATGTTGGCTTAGAGTCCATTAACAGAAGCATTGACATCGGCATCACAAACATTGAAGATACATGTTGACGCCTTTCAGGGTCAACACACGAGAGCTCTAGAGTGTGCGGGTCACGAACGAAGCGAAGAGCAAAGATGCCGCCGGGACCGGTCAGACCGGTCAGGCGCACTGGTCAGACCGGTGTCCTAGGGTTTGCCTAATTCGAGCGTTCGGGAGGGTAACAACCACACTTACGTGATGGATGATGGCTAGGTTTACGAGAAACCAGCAAAGAGATAAACAACGCACTTACGTGGTGAAGAATGACTAGTTTACAAGCAAACTAGCAAAGGTCGTCGAAGCTCTCGCCCGGGAGGGACCCCGTCAGGGCGTGGACGTCGCCGGCGTGCCTTAGGTCGACCAGCAGGCCCTAGGACGCCATCTCAAGTCGTGGAGATCAAGAGACGAGAAGCATGGAGGTTGGAAAAGGTGTTGAGAGGATAAAAAGTAGATGTAATTGATAGATTCGATTGTGTTCTCCTCAATCGGCTGTGGCCCTTCATAAATATAGGGTGGGGAGGTCTTGCCCCAGTAGGAGTCGAAGCCTATACAAATCCCGTGTCGAAATACAACTCCTAACTCGGATTTGGCTACGAGCACCGGTCAGACCATCGGGCCCCAACGGTTAGACCGGTCAGGCGCAGGGCTGGTTCTTGCCAGGATCATAACTCTCTCATCTGGACTCCGAACTGGACGTTCCACATATGCATTTCGATCGTCTTGACGAGATCTACACAATCGTGAAGTCCAATTGGCATTTTGAGTACTTTGGTCTGACCGGTCTGACCGGTGGGGGTGAAAGGTCAGACCGGTCAGGACTGCTGAATCGGCCATATGGCCAATAACTGATCAGATCAGTTGGCCTTATCCTAGTAGCTAGATCAGCCACTTTTGACTATGATTATTTGATCTACATGTCCATCTCGGTCCTCTTGGCAAAAGCTTCATCTTGGTGCACTTGAACTCATGATTTGACATCATCTCGGCGCTTCTCCAAATACTTCTTTGCCCTCTTTATGAAATCATATCCAGAACTTCCAAGATGACCCTCTTATCCTTTAAAATGCATATCCAGGCCAAACTTGCATAATATCAAGAGTTAACACTAAATTGACAATTCTAACCTTAACCTCACATATCTCGAACTGTGCCACTTTTGGGTGCGAACATATGCCCCCTGTTTCTTGGTAAAGCTTGGGTACCAAGAAATATTTACCAGCCCCAAAAATACATAAGAACAAGGTTGAGCACAAGTGTAGCAAACAAGTTTCACCTTTTTGAGGACGATAGCATCTATCGACCATTTTACTTGATTTTGTCCAATATGAAGATTTCAACTTGTTGCTGCCATTTATACACATTGTGTGAGTGAAACAAGCCTGAGTACACACTCCCTCGGCTGTGGATCCTTGAAATATTATCTCAAAGTCATTCTCACACTTGTAAGCTTTTGTGAATGCATAAATCGACCAAATTGCTATAATGACAATTGGTCTTTGCAATACTCACTAAATTGACAATGATGAAGTATAGAACAATTCAGTAATGCATTCACAAGTTATTTTGACCATAAATAGAGTAGGATGAGTAATCAACCTCAAAAAGACAATATGACACAATTACCTCAGAATTGATGACGGCCAGGTTACCCTTGAACTCCTCTTGCTTGTATTTAATGCAAATTGCAAATATCCGATAATAAAATCCAGTAGCTACCAATCTTGGCTTGATCAAATGCAGAAACTTCATAGCCAAAACTGTAGCCATACCGGTCAGACCGGTTCCCATTGGCGGTCAGACCGGTGGCACGCGGTCAGACCGGTCACAGTGGTGGTCAGACTAGTTGGTCCAGGATGTGCCCCAATACTCTTTAAACATCAGCCCCTTTCATGTAAATGTCCTCTTGGACATTGTAGCCTGATGTTTGTTATTTTGAGAATATTGATCCTAAACTTTTGTGTCTAGATACATAGTGGATATAAAACTGAGATAATTCTCTAGACATTTATTAAGAAAACATTTAGTGACCCATTTAAACATAAATACTTGTTGCACCTTAAACAATGAATCATTAAATGTCTGTGTATGATTTTTACAACTATGGATCCCCAAATCTAGCTTGAATAGAAAAATTCATATTCGGCTTGTTAATTGAGGCTAAATATACCAACCGGCTAAAAATCTCAAAACACCATTATTTGGTGAGATAAGGATAGCACCAACATTCTGAGAAATCTTGCAAGCCGATTTAGTAAATATAAACTCCATAGTGGTAAATTACTCTTTTTGCTTAAGTCTTGCCCCCCGAGCACTTATGGCACCAAAAAGATTATAAGAAACCTCTCATCGGGAAGCTATCACTTTAGGACGATAATCTAAGAGATTCATCAGCCATGTATTTTGTAAAGGACGATAATTCAATATCATCCATAAAGAATCCATCCATAAGAATATGCACAACCGAAATAAAAGAGTAGAGATATATGAATTCAGAAATTAAAACCATCTCTTAGGAACTAAATATTTCGGCTTCTGCAAATTAATCAATATGCATAGTAGTCTGGTGATAACCCTTTATGATATAAAGATGATCCATGTGGAACCCAAGGACCAAAATAAGAGTATGAGGGATAATCAAGCATATTTAAGGATGAATTCCAAAACATAGGCATATGTGGCATTTGTAAAGCGAATGGACTAGGTAATGACCAATAATTTTGATGATTTGGTGCAAACCTCAATTTTGAAGACCGTCTTTCATATCTTTTCTTCTCCTTCACCTGCGTTGCATCTTTTGCTTGATCATCACCCTTGTCTTGAGTCTGAATGCTTCCTCTACGAACCCACGCCATGCCTTTCTTTTTCAGCTCTTGAGCACTAAGCTTTTGTAGCTCATGTTTCTGCCAATTTGATAAACCAAGTGGATGATTTGACTTCACTTCAGTTTTGGACAGTAGTGCTCCTCTCTTCTTTTTCGACCTCTTCAACTCCTTTCGCTCAGGTTTGGCACTTGGAGGATCAACAGATAATTTTTCCCTCTCTTTGCCATTAGTAGCCGAAGTGCTCAACATATTAATCGGCTTTTTATTAACTGAATTCAGATCTGAACTTTTATCTTTGCGACCATCTCTTTTCACTTGGTAAACTTGCTTGACAACCTTTTTCTTGTTTTGAGCACTAGACTGATTTTTATACTCAAAACGGTCACTTTCAACATACGGCTGCCTTGCACGTGATGGCCGTCTTGGAGCTGCATACTCAACATGATATGGTCTGAAATATGAAGGAGTATGTGCCCATGAATCACTGCACCCCCATGATGAATAAGGATAAGCACTAGTGGGATATGGAGCATATGAAACCGGCATTGATGGCTCAAAAGGAGAATATGATGCTGCTGATTGAAAACCCTTCCTTTGTCGATTCCAATTCCCAGAATTATACTTAGGAGGCAATCTTGATGATTTAACTTTATTTGACCGATTAGCACGCTTGGCCTCATTGTCTTTTTGATACTTAGCTAGAAGTTCGTCAAAAGTGAGCTTCGGCCTTTTACCATTGCGCTTGACATGGTCTTTACCTCCATTTACTTCAAGATGTCCAGATTTGGGCATCTTTGGTTTTTTCAGACCGTGACCGGTCTGACCGGTCTGGGTGACCGGTCTGACCTGTCGGTCTGCACCGGTCAGACCTGTGTACCTCACCGGTTTGACTTGTGTCTCCAACACAGGAAGAGTAACAGGTTCCTAACTTGATGTAGAAAAATCCAATTGCCCCCCAGTAACTTCTGGGATTTCGATAAGCTCATCGTCCTCGATAATTGCTTGATCTTGCAAGTCATGGACGATGTCTTTCTCATCACTTGGGAGCTTTGAATCTTCCTCTTTGGCAATTAAATCCGGATCTTTGGATAAATCGGCCGATGCTAACCGATTTAATGATCCTTTGCCATCAAAACCAATTGTAGCCAACTGGTCATTCTCTTGTGTTTGAGCAAACCTCAATCGTCCAGTGTCAATGGCCGATTGTATGAATTGACGAAAAATATTGCAATCACTAGTATTATGATTAAAAGAATTATGCCACTTGCAATATTTTCAATCTTCTAACTCGGGAGGTGATGGACTAACTTTGTGATCAAAGAGTTTAATAAAATTATTCTCAAGCAAGATATCAAATAAACTATCACACAAAGTTAAGTCAAAGGTGTACTTTATTTTCTCCAACCGATGCTTTTGTGGAGAAGGCTTTAAGGCTAAGCAAACGAATGGTTCAGATTTCTCATCGACCCATTCGGCTATACCTTTCATTGCACTTCTCATTCCCGATGCTTTAAAGTTGGTCACTATATTAGCATCGGACTTCACAATGGCTCTCGATTTTTGTTTCTTGCTTTTAAATCCAGAATATCCATAAGTACACCATGAAGAGAAAAACTTTGACAATGACGATGTAGAAAATTTAAATGTCAAAGTATTTTTATGATCAGCCTTTTTAATTTTAACAATGCATTGGCTGGTAGAATCTAAAGGCATGCTATCACTAACAAGTAAATCATCCTCAATCGATCTCTTAGAATTATTCATGATAGAATCACTAATAAATGAATTAATTGAAAATATAGGATCTAATTGGGAATTACTTGCAGAGCATACTTTGTCAAATACTTTGGAGAGGCGAGGAACTTTGATGTGGATAGTGTCGTACTTCTCCTCTTGACAACAGCCGACTGTCATACTCCGCCTGGACTGGTCAGACCGGTGTAGGTGGCCGGTTAGACCGGTGCCTCCTGGGTTGCTGAGAATCACCTCGCGTCGACATGCCAATGATCCTTTCTCGCCTCTTTTGTCTTGGTTTTCAACAGTTTGATGTCCTAAACTTTTCTCAGCCTGAACTTGTCGGTTAGTAGCATGATAATCGCTAGTAAAATGTATGACAACTCCGGCTTTAGGAAAATCAAGCATGGTTGTTTTATTTTGCTTGACATTCTCTTTTACAACTAAGCTTGGCTCTTTTAATAGAACAGATTTAGAATGAAAATCTGAATCGTTCTTCTTTTCACACTCATGTGCCGAGGCAATAAACTCCTTAAGTTCAGATTTCCCTTTTATCAATGCAGCCAAGTCTGCCTTAATGCTAGCAATTTCAGCATACCAAGCATCAGATTTATACTCTAGAGGTGCACTCGCCCTTGCTGAATTTTCATTAATTTGGCTAGAGTTATAAGAAACATTTGAAGCCAAATCATAATTATTAGCATTTGCAAGCAATATTGAGAAAGTAGGTGCAACCTCCACTCGAGTGTCATGTTGTGTAGCATATGATGATTGAGAACAACTGACCTGATAGCTAGAATTAGCATGTCCAATTTTCTCGTTTTGTTCTTTTATCCTTAATTCATATGCCATAGCTTTCACAAGCACTTCATCAAGTGAATTAAATTTTATATTTCTCAACCAATCTCTAAGGGATGATTTTAAACCTCTAAAAGCAAGATAAGCTAGATCTGAATCGGAAATGGGTAAATTAAAGCATCGATTCTTTATTTCTTTGAATCGTTCTAAATAATTAAAAACCAATTCATCTCTACCTTGCTGAATATTATAGAGATTGGTGGCACATGATGTTTGAGAATAGCTGGCTGGGTGGCTAGAATTAGCATAACCAACTTTCTCATTCACCGGCATGTTTTGTGATGTAATCACATATCCTGCCGATGAATAAATAGATGAAACACCTTGCTGAAAATTAATAGAATTACTAGCATGTGGTGTTCCATAAGAATTGGCCGAACTCACCATGTTAGTTTGGCCTTGATGCATGTTAACCGACTTTTGAACTTGTTGTACAGCTGGTGTGTGAGTGTAATGTTGTATGTTGCTAGTATCATTTAAATTCAAAGCATGCATATTATTTAATAATGGCTTTTGCATATTAAACTCAGAATCATAATTTGCATAATTAACACCATCTGAATAATTACTAGTCGATGCAATATGCCTACTAGTATCAAATCTAGCAACATCAACATAAGGATTCATGGTACTTGCAAAATAACTATTAACATTAGACATAGGCAATGTATTTGCAAATTGTACCTTGGGCTCGTTGTAGATGAATTGATGAGAAGTATATGAATAGCCCGCCATAATAAGTGTTGATGCTTCAGATCTTGTGATATAGATAAATCCAGATATCCTCGAAAATCCAAGCAATCAATGACCAAAGTCTCGCTTCTCTTATAATCTTCAATATGTAGCAGCAAGCAAGACACAATGCAAACGGCTTGAGCAGCCTGATGCAAAGTCACAAGTGTAGATGCAATCGGTCCCAAAAGACCAGATTCAACTACAATGGTGAATCAAAGTAATAGATCAAAAAGGCTAGGGATCGATAGAACGATTTGAGCAACCTGATCTTTCTTCCCCAGCGGAGTCGCCAATTTGTTGACGCCTTTCAGGGTCAACACACGAGAGCTCTAGAGTGTGCGGGTCGCGAACGAAGCGAAGAGCAAAGATGCCGCCAGGACCGGTCAGACCGGTCAGGCGCACCGGTCAGACCGGTGTCCTAGGGTTTGCCTAATTCGAGCGTTCGGGAGGGTAACTACCACACTTACGTGATGGATGACGGCTAGGTTTACGAGCAAACCAGCAAAGAGATAAACAACACACTTACGTGGTGAAGAACGACTAGTTTACAAGCAAACTAGCAAAGGTCGTCGAAGCTCTCGCCCGGGAGGGACCCCGTCAGGGCGTGGACGTCGTCGGCATGCCTTAGGTCGACCAGCAGGCCCTAGGACGCCATCTCAAGTCGTGGAGATCAAGAGACGAGAAGCATGGAGGTTGGAAAAGGTGTTGAGAGGATAAAAAGTAGATGTAATTGATAGATTCGATTGTGTTCCCCTTAATCGGTCGTGGCCCTTCATAAATATAGGGTGCGGAGGTCTTGCCCCAGTAGGAGTCGAAGCCTATACAAATCCCATGTTGAAATACAACTCCTAACTCGGATTTGGCTGCGAGCACCGATCAGACCGTCGGGCCCCACCGGTCAGACCGGTCAGGCGCAGGGCTGGTTCTTGCCAGGACCATAACTCCCTCATCCGGACTCCGAACTGGACGTTCCACATATGCATTTCGATCGTCTCGACGAGATCTATGCAATTGTGAAGTCCAATTGTCATTTTGAGCACTTTGGTCTGACCGGTCTGACCGGTGGTGGTGAAAGGTCAGACCGGTCAGGACTGCTAAATCGACCATATGGCCAATAACTGATCAGATCAGTTGGCCTTATCCTAGTAGCCAGATCAGCCACTTTTGACTATGATTATTTGATCTACATGTCCATCTCGGTCCTCTTGGCAAAAGCTTCATCTTGGTGCACTTGAACTCATGATTTGACATCATCTCGGCGCTTCTCCAAATACTTCTTTGCCCTCTTTATGAAATCATATCCAGAACTTCCAAGATGACCCTCTTATCCTGTAAAATTCATATCCAGGCCAAACTTGCATAATATCAAGAGTTAACACTAAATTGGCAATTCTAAACTTAGCCTCACATATCTCGAACTGTGCCACTTTTGGGTGCGAACAATACAGTTGTGAGCATTTTAAAGTTTGGTAGTACCACTCCGTGAGCTACTCTCTAGTTAGTTCTGTTCCAGAAGATGAAGCTTCCAAAACAACTTGCAGCAGAAGTGGTGACTTTTGTATAAGGTGAACTGGTGTGTTTGGCCTGGTGGTCTTGTGTAATCAATAACTCAAGTTGTATGGTAACTGGAATATTGTATCTATTATTTATGGAAGCTTTTGGTCATTTCAATATTATTTGCAATTTACAATTACAATGAAATTACACCATGCATTCCGTGACGATTCCAAAATGATGACATCACTACCATGTCAGTGTTGACGTTAGTTATCATGTCACTGCCATGTCAGTGTTGGTGTCAACTGCCATGTCAGCGTTGGTGTCAGCTGCCACGTCAGCTTCCAACGTCGTTCGAACGGTACCAAATGGCCGGTAATGACAACAAAACAGGACACTCAGTGACGTAACTGGATCATCACAGAACACAAACACCGTTAGCGGTGCCGTTAAAACGACTGTTAGACCGGAGATTATGATGAAAACGATGTTTCATGCATGACCAAAAGGCATCGTCACAGACTGAATCCACATCCATGACGACTCGTTATTTGTCACAGATTGGAGGCACATCTGTGACGAAAATATGCATTTTGTCACTGATGATCAAATGTGACGCGACCATAGTGATGATTTCAATATCATCACTAGCTCGTCACAAATGAACACTAATGATGTCTCTGGTGTCTTCAGTGATGTTAGGTGAACGTCATCCATGACAACATCCCTACTAGTGGTAGAAAGACAAACTAATCTAAGTTAATCTAAGATTGAATCTAAGGTTAAGCTAGATGCAAAGGTTGATGCAAGAGAGATTAAGATAGATAAGCGTTCCCTCCTTAGGATCTAGGATCTCATGAACATGCATCTACTACATGAAAGTGGTGTTGACTTCGCTAGCTTCACGGAGGTTATGCGGTCGCTAGGCCTTTTCCCTACATCGTACTATCACTACGCAAGTTAATAAATCACTTTTGCTAACACATCTATATCTAAGCATCCATAGGGTTAAGCTAATCACCACGATTACCACAACCCTACTAAGACCACATGTTGTACACACATGTAAATAAAGCATTTGCAAAGACATAGAGCATGAAGCATTGATAGGCATAAGGTTCATGTAGTGATTACATTTCATGGATCATTTAACCCTAGGGATGAACGGAGACATTACCCCATCATCTTATAAGGATTGAAGCACATAGGGGTGATGGAGCCTCCGGAGAGTGTCGACGATGAAAATGGTGGTGATGAAGCTTGGAAACACCCCTTGGCCGATGGCATGGAGTCCTCTTGCTTCCTTCCCTCCGCTGGCGTTGATGCTTGCGACGAACTCATCTAACTCTATCCCTCATCTTGTGGCGGCGGCTTTCTGTTGACGGTCGATTTCCATCAACCAAGAGCACTTGTTACACTTTGGTTTGACCTTTGAATTGTAACTAACCTGCCACTAGGCATACTAATGATGTAACAAGTTCACACTTACATGTGATTTTTGGAGTATGTTGTTTACGCAGGATTTAAGCGCTTAAATGAAGACTTCCGGGTAAAGTTCATCGAGCACTTTACGAGAAGATCACGAAGCCCGGAACAAGTCAAGACACATGATGAACATGACTCCAAATGAACTAAGGACCGAAACATCAACACATGAAACTCCGGAGACTTGGAGGTTTACCAACGAGATCAACTCAGCCCGAGAGATATTCTCGCAGCCCAGAACAGCATGATCTTTCAGTGCAGATTTGGAGACTTAAACGGCCTCTAATGGCAAAAGTTTGACTACCAAAGTTGTGGGCCTCGACGATAGCTTCAATTTGGACATACGGAAGGCCCAATTCGGGTCAAGGAGCTAGGAGATATGGCCCCCGAAATGTCAGCTGCGCAGACAAGTTCGAAATCAGACAGATTATCTTCCGAGGCTGTTTTGGGGATCTTATCTTCGTTTTCAAGGAAAGCAATGAATACTAAAGTTGAAGATAATTTCGTGGCACACAACCTGGACACTGAATTTGCATTATTTGGAGTCCGGATGTGGGAGATATGGTGCCGTCAAGGAAGGGCTGCGAATCAGGAAAATCTGGACGAGGCTGAGTTTATGGAAACCAAGTTCGCTTCTCTACCAAGGAAGATCTCATGCAAGGCAAGGTGGAGAACACCCCAAGGCTCCCCAAGGGTATAAATACAACCCCCTAGGCACCCCAAGAGGGTGAACCATTCGCCAAAGAGCCGCCGAAAGAAGGAGATACATCGAAGGAAGCCGACGGCCGCCGCAAGTCTTCGAGGGTACCTAGGAGATGGCTTAGGCCACCCCTAGCCGCTATGGACTCCCTATGGGGTTGTGCCATGGTGGAGTTCGGGAGTCACCCCCAACATTCATCGGGGTATGTACGCACATGATGGTGATATCAATCTACTTTTTATTCTAGTTGTCTCAACTTTGGTCTACTTCAATGCATGCTTTCTTCCTCATGTGATGCATCCATATGTTCATAGCAAGATTAGATCTATTCGAGATGATTAATCTACATCTTGCGGATACATTGAAGTAGCATGTTTTAGCTAGTTGGGTGATTACCCTCGTGTGGTGACAGCATGCGGGAGGGAAAAGTTCTAGCGACGACATGATGTGGAATAGGATCGAAGGCGAGTACCACGGGAGTCGGTGCACGGCCACCAAGGAGGCGGAGCTATGAGAAAGAGCGCCTTGGTGGGCGTTTGGGGTAAAGCTTTGGGAAACCTTAGGCGTCAACACGCACCTCACACCGGTGACCTTGGGAAAGTAGGCCGCTTGCGAGCCGCCTTTTGGAGAGATGATTCTGTGTACCTTTAGTTGAGATGCAATCTATGTCTTGACCACCTTTTGACTAGAACGGTACCTAGAGATGATAGGCCCTAGCTTCTTGGTTGTGTTATCTCATCTACGGTTGTGGGTGTGATCAACACTTATACTTCACTAATATTTATAAAAGTGTCACCTTTCATATGCAATCTAAGCTTCATGATTAGGATAGGTTTGATAGATTAGATGGTAAACCCTAGGTAGTTCTTTCTCGATCCACGGATTGATAAACCTTGGGGGAGTACTCCGAGGGAAGAGCTACAGCCAACCCGTGCGCTTGCGGATTGAAACTTGACGCGTTATATAACCGTCAACAAGCTTTTCTGGCGCCGTTGCCGGGGATCGGCAACACGAACCCTAGGGAGATCTATCTATATTTTTGGACTAACCCTAATTTTATTATTGCATATATCCTATGTTTCTTGTTTGTGTCCATGAATGTAGGTAAAACCTTAGACACAATGCGATCAAAAAGTTCTCAACGTCCGTACTTCGACAAAGTCCAAACTCGCTCAAGCAAGTTGATGGCTACGTGAAGACCCGCTCTTTAGTGGTAGGTGCTAACTTTAGTTAGTGGCCCAACATCCGCTATTGAGCCCTTACTCAAAACAAGTAAAAGATGAAAAAGGTATGTCACCGTGTCAATTGATTTTGGCTAATGTCTCTTCGAGATTTCTTTATCCAAGCTATAGGTGATGAATCAAGCCCCGGAGAAGTCGTGACATCCGATCGTCAACGTCTCTGGAAAGTCGCTGTTATTACCAAGTTTTCACCATAATCAGAGAGGTACCATGGAGGAAAATTGAAGATCATTAAGCTCCATCAAGTCTTCTTTCCAACGCATCAAGAATCGTCAATTTTGGACACCGGTACAAAGAGTTAAGGTAAAATCTTTCAACGCTACACATTCTGAAATTCTTCAGGACAGATTGTAGTGCCAGAGTAATACGAGCATAACTCTTTCATCCGGAGTCCGTTTGGAGTGAATGAGCACTCGTTGGAAAGGGAATTTGATACGCATTGCAATGGAGTGAAAGTTTGTCACATGTTCTGTACTGGATGAAGAGCAATTCAATGAAGAAGAGGCAGCAGCAAACAATAGAGAAGGCGGTGACAATGTAGAAGGAAGATTAGAGAGCCTCGAGCCCCCTATGATCCCGACACCCTAGGTAATGCAAGCAGAGAAGATACACCATTGGAACCATGCTACTCTCTGGTGGATCAATGGTGATGAACTTGAAGCCTAGGGATGCACACACGACGCTCGAAGACCACAAAATCAAGGTCATCAACATCTCCGGATCAATTCACAATAAGGTACCGATTGCATCTAAATTCTGCAAGGCCTCTGAAGAAAGAAACAGAATATTTTTTGGATATTAAGGAGCCCCAAGAAATTCCGGTTCCAACGAATCAAAAATCAAGTCAATCGGAGATTCCTACAAGTGGTTATAGCCAAAACACTGAAGGTCGTGCGTTCTGAAATTTTCTGGACAGCACGCAGCGCTAAAGTAAAATGGGAATAACTCCTTCATTCAAGCTCCGTTTAAGATGAATGACCACTCGTTGGAAAGGTAATTTCATATACTTTTCAATAGAGCTATATTTTTGTATATGTTCTGTTCTGGATGCAGGGGAAAATCTATGAAGAAAAGGCAAGAGCAACGTGACGAGAACAAGGTGAAGGAGAAAAGGATGACAACAATGAAGATGAGCTTGGGCTGTGGTTTCATCAAGCATACATGATCAAATTCAAAAGCTCAGGACAAAATAAGGGCCTCAAGAACATTTGCAAATGAAGGCACGAGTGACATCATTCAACAAATAAAGATGTAAAAAGCAAACCACGATGGATTACAAAGGGCGACATCGATACAAGCTGCATGGACAATTTGAACTCTCGCACGAAGGACCATGGGTTCACAACAATGAGAAGGTATGTGAGAGAGTCAAGCTTCATGACTTTAAATGAAGCACTTTGTGAGAGGCAACCCGTTCTTTTTATTTATCTATATATATATATATGATGATGGTCTATATTGTGCTCTTAAATTAAACCCATCAAGTAACATTGTACCATTGCTCTAATAAATGTCACAACATCATGTTGTATGTCTTAATTGCTATTGAGAGAGCACCTTGTTATTTGATCATGGAAAACTTGTAGACCCTTTTTGTGTGCCTATTAGTGTTTAGAGTCTTTTTATTTGTGTCCTTTTAGAGAGAAATATGAAGTGTGGCACTACCCTTGATTCTAAGCTTGTGGCTAATTGATCTAGTTTTAATATTCTTTTTAGACCATCACCATGATCATGTTCTTGTTTATTTTATTCATGCATTGCACTTTGTCATCGACATTGTGTTTGTTCTTTGCATGTACATGTTTTGCATATAGTTGTCTTGGTTGTTCTCTACACTTAATGATGAATACTTTCATATCCATGTTAATGCTTCATATGGCCATATGAGCATTTCTCCTTAGCAATCTTGAGTAAATGTGGTGTTTAAACTTGTTTGTAGACCTTCATCATTCACTCGATAAACCTTGCTAACTTTTCATGTTGCATTGGTTGGTTTATAAGCTTTGTAATATGCTTTATTTTTCTTGTACTATAAAGAATTATTGACCTTGGAATAAACATGGTGTTTTACCCTTCGTTAATAAATCTTTACGGCTATGGAGAAATTCAGCCACCTAGTTGTAAGCATGGCGCTTAGAACTAGGTGTAAACATTGTCTTTGCTTATATACCTTCCTCCCTCTTGCATTCACAAACATCCATTAGGTCCTATTTTATTTTCACTAGATTAATTAAGCCACAAGTTAAGGATTTTAGGGATTTTGTCGGTTTGTTGGCATATGTTTCTACTCCCGACTGTCACCTCGGGGGTAGGTTGTGCACTTGAATTGTTTTGCAGGCATAATGATGAGCTTTCAAGAAAGGAAAAGAGAAGAAATTGAAGGATAAAGGCGACAAAAGTAAAGACGCATAAGGACAAACTCCGAACACGAAGAACCAAGCTTCATCCTCTCTTTCCATGCCTAGGACAATGGTAAGCATGGGGGAGGA
The DNA here is from genome assembly GCA_036936925.1 of Cenchrus fungigraminus. NCBI lineage: Eukaryota > Viridiplantae > Streptophyta > Magnoliopsida > Poales > Poaceae > Cenchrus > Cenchrus fungigraminus. The sequence goes on from CM072770.1 coordinate 68,135,748, forward strand.
CCCGATGAAAACAAGGATCACAATCGCTAGAAGATGCTAACTATCCTTCTTCTATGCCAAGCACAATGCTTAAGCATGGGGGAAGCCATGCTACAACTCATTTGCAAGCATCAAAAGGACTGTAACTCTTTCTCAACCTTCTCTTTGTCCATCATTTTTCTAAATGCTTAAATATATATATATAATGCACCTAGGTGCATTCACCCAGGCCCAACTGACCGAACCGTCCCAAGCCAACCAGGCTTCCAGGGGTGCGCGGGGCGCGCGCGCGGACCCGCTGACCGCGGCAACTGCACCCCACTTCCCACTCGGTAACCACCCACCCGGGCCCGCACCATACAACCCCCCTCCCCGTCACCCCCTCATTCAATTCTCCGACCCATTACCACTCTCTCCACTTCCTCTACTTCCCCCACACCGCTTCAGCGCTCGCCGGCGAAGAGAAGCGGAGCGGAGTGCTCGCCGTCGAGAAGCGGAGCGCTCACCGGGATTTCGAGTGGCGAATCACCCCCACGCGCGACGACCCGTGTTTCGCCCCTGTTTCCACGCGCATCGGCTTCATCGTCGCTCGGGGGGTCGGCGGTGGTCGAGCAACCGTCGCCCTCGTTCGTCGATCCTTCGTCGCTCCTATCATCCTCGTACTGGTATATGTCATCTCAAGCTCTCTCTCGATCCCCCCTTCTCTCTTCAATGATCGCCTCTCATGCTAGGGTTTTGTGTTTTTGCTCTCCACTCGATCCCCCCATGGTTTTGGCGATATGTTGTGGTTAATGTTTGCATCCCTTGCGCATCTCCTCCTCGCGTGCTTCTCCGATTTTTCGGTTGTTCTAGGGTTTCATTGATTTTGTTTATATCCCATTTCAGACACACATAATCAGTGCATTATGCGCACTAGGACCAGTTTACGACGATTTATATTCATGTCATGATTAGCATCGAGATGTTTAATCTTTATTTTTTCATCATGAGACCGTAATCCGCAATCCCGGTGCGTTGCAACACTCGGAAATCCAGATGTTTCCAGTGTTGCAAACGCATTGTAGTACCCGTTGCAAACCTGTTGTTTTAATTTTTTTTGTGTTGCCACAACTCCACATGAACACTGAAGTTTGCAACTCTTCTATTACATAAGTTGCAACTGTCCCACGACAGAAGTTGCAACTGTCCCACAACAGAAGTTGTAATTGTTCTATTATACAAGTTGCAACTGTCCCACGACAGAAGTTGCAACTGGGGGGTATTTTTTTAGATGCGCATAGTGTTGCAAACCTGTTTTGTTTTTCAAATTATTTGTTGTTGCAACTCCACATGAACTCTAGTAACACTTTTTTTTGCAATCTAGATGTTTCCAGTGTTGCAAACGCATCGTAGCATCTGTTGCAACCTGTTGTTTTTAAATTATTGCTTGCTGTAACTGCACATGCACACTGAATTGTTGCAACTGTTCTATTACACAAGTTGCAACTGTCCCACGACAGAAGTTGCAACTGGGGGGTCAGTCTAGATCTGTATAGTGTTGCAGTATATGTCTGCCATATTTTTGTTTGTCAAATGTGTGCAGCAGATTTTTTTTATCTGACTTACTGTTGCAAGTATTGTATTACATATTTTGCAACTATTTAGGATAGAAGTTGCAACTGGTTTACTACAAAGCATTATATGTATATTTTTTGCTGTACTTATGTCTGTTTTCACCCCCATTCTTATGCTTTTGTTCATACCCCATTTTTTCAGTGGTCGTTTTATTATGGATCAAGCGCATAATGCTGGAGGTGACCAAGATGGCGTTAATCCCCGTCCCTCCCACACTCAGAACAAGAGGAAAGGACTTGATAAAGCAGAATTGAAGGAAAGGAGGAAAAGGTTAAGGTTGCCTGTCGACAATCCTGCTGCACAAGGCCCATCTATCGATGACGAAGACGAAGAGGAAGATCCAGATTTTGATCCAAAAGCCGTCCCCTCCGGTGATTATGCTGAGGCTGAAGATGACAATTCAGAGGCTAGTGACGACAGTGAAAATGGGGCTCGCGATGACAATAGGGGCAAAACCAAAGCTAAAGCTATACGATGCTCACCTCGTAATTTCCTGAAGCTTGTCAATGCCCTCTCTGACGATCTGAAGGGGGAAGTGATTGCAAAGGGCTTCGGGGGGCTGCTGAATTTCAAGCCACACTTACTGAGCAGGTCACTGTCCAGCTAGTTGATGCGGAAACTCAATCCAGAGTCGATGACGCTAGAGATTGGCAGCCTCAAAAGGGTTCCAATCAACGATCACAGTGTTTGGTGTAATTTGCAATTACCAAACACTGGTGGCGACCCGGCCCCCATGTCTGATGCAGACGCCCATGCCGTGAGGGATGAGCTTGGATCACAGATAGTTGGGCCCTCCTATAGAAGCAGAAAGGGCATCACGCTTCCTATCATCACTGACCGATTGAAGAATAGGACGATCACTGGGGATCTGGCCCTAAGAGCTTTTTTCATGGGCGCCTTTCAGTGCTTGCTGTTCTCCAACACAGACACCCGGATCAGGCTTGATGATGTCAGGTACACTCAGGATATCCAGAACATTGGCAACAAAAATTGGTGCAAGGCAGTAGTCGACAGGCTCAGCGTTGCTGCTCATCTGTACAAAATGGATTATGCTGAGAAAGGCATTAACGCACCCATCACCGGATGCGTGATCTTCCTAGTGGTAAGCTCAACCCACACATCATTTTGGTTGCAATCACATATAACCAGTAGTTGCAAACAGTCACATGTGGTTATCCAAGAAGTTGCAATTTTGTATATTTTTATCTAGCAGTTTTTGCAAGCACATAATAACTATGTTGCAATAAGACACAGTAGTTGCAAACACTATTATTTTTTTTAATGGACAATGTAACTAGGTTGCTCACACAAGTAGTGATTAGTTAGATGTTATTGTTGCAACTGTCAGATGTCATAGATTGCAATTGATGCCACACACAATGCCATGTTTCTCATGTGTTTTGATCTTGTTTTTTTTTTTAAAAAATACATGCAGATGCTATACGTCGACCACCTACAGCATGGACTTGACACAAGCCCTTTCTCCATCCCTCGATGCGCATTTCTCAACTCGAAGACGATTCAATCTATAGCATCCATGGATCGAAGGGGAGATGTTCCTACTGGTAGGATTGAGTACGGGCATCTCAGGGTAAGTTGCAAACATACTGTGTACAACTGTTTCTATCACTGTATGACAAATTTGCAATTTGTTATTTTATCTATCATTCATTCCTTTTTTTTTGTTCCCTTTTTTTGTTATATGCAGCTGAGAAGCGTTACCGATACGTGTTATGGCGTCCCGGTTGGCAACCTAACAGTACTACCCACCCCTGGAGCTGCACCTGGCCAAGCCCCATCTGGTGCCGAGGCCGCTCCAGGAGGATCATCTGCGCAAGCAGCAGCAGCATTTGCCCCACCCCATGCCGCTGGTGGCACATCAGCGGAAGTCCCCGGCACATCCCATGACCCTGGTGGCCATGGTTGAAAGCACTAGTCAAGCGCAGTTGTGTGCATAGAAGGCTGCCAAGTACTCAACAATGTCCCGCGAACTTATGGCGAAAGCTCACCATGAGTGTTACAGCGGCATCCAGAAGCTGATTGCTGATGCCCTTGCTGAGAAGCGAGCTGGCAAAGAGCGCAGGAGGAAGGCAAAGAATGACACTGGAGCAGTAGCAGGTATGTTATGTTGCAAACAGAATAATATTTTTGTTGCAACCACTTACCACACAAGTTGCAATCACACACACACACCACCACTATGTTTTATAAAGCATCCTTTCTTTTTTATAAAACAAAAATCTTGTATGCAAACAGGTCAATCCGGTGGTGGCGCCACTGGATCAGCAGAAGAACACGCCGGCGGCAGCACAGCCGGCACAGCAGGTATTTTTATTGCAGACAGAATAAACTTTTTGTTGCAAACCACTTGCCACACAAGTTGCAAACACACACACCCTACAACTGAGCTTTATAAAGCAGTTTTTCATTAAAAACAACATTTTTTGTTGCAAACATAGTGGTAGGAGGTATTTTTTATGTTGCAGACAGAATGATATTTTTGTTGCAAACCACTTACCACAATAGTTGCAAAGACACACACCCTACAACTGAGCTTTATAAAGCAGTTTTTCATTAAAAAACAACATTTTTTTGTTGCAAACATAGTGGTAGGAGGTATTTCTATGTTGCAGACAGAATGATATTCTTGTTGCAAACCACTTACCACACAAGTTGCAATCTTACACACACCCCCCTACCACTATGTTTTATAAAGCATTTCTTTATTTAAAACAAAATCTTGTGTGCAACAGGTCAATCCGGTGGCGACGGCCCCGGATCTGTAGGTGAACATGCCCGCGGTGGCACTGGAGCAGGAGGAGGTACCTTATGTTTTTGCAAACAGAATAATTTTTATATTGCAACCACTCATCACACAATTTGCAATTTTTTGTTTCACAAAAAAACACCCTACCACTATGTTTTATAAACCTTTTTTTCACCTTCAGGCATTACCTCAACCCCGCCGGTCGATCAATCTGTCGCTGGCGATGATGAAGATGTTTTAGAGAGTCCTGAACCAATCGAAGTTGAAATTCATACTGACAGTAGAGCTGGTGATGACACCAGATTTATCTTGAGAACCCCATCGCCCGGTCACAACATCGATCTGGACGAAGGGGGCCCGAACAGAAGTAACATGTTTTTCATGCTTTCAATTTTTTTTCATCTCATCTTGGTTATTCCCATTGTTTTATTTATATTTTTTTCTCTTTTTTCACTGTCAGCACCGTCTGACTTACGTGGGGGTTTTGCTAGCATTGATGACATGATATGATGGATTCCCCATAGCGACCTCTAAGCAGTCATGACGAGGTTAGTTTTGTTTGGTTTTCACATAATTTTTGTAGCAATTAGTGCCTACCTGTTGCAATCTGCGCATACCCATTGTAGTAATCATATAATCTGTCAACTTGCAATTAATCATATCTTTTTTTAATAAAAAAGGGAGCACCTGATTTACAAGATAATACGAGCATGGATGTTGGAATGCAGCAGGGCACTTCCCAGAAATATGTAAGCACATAGTTCCAAAATATGCAATTTGCATTCATATCAAGTTGCATTTTTTTATGCTAATTGATTTTTCTATTCTACTGAACTGCATCAGGGGTATAAAACTTATTCAAGGAAGAACGACAGGGCCACTGATGTTGCAAACACACAGAAGGCAGAGGCTTTGAAGAAGAAGACGGAGGCTGAGAAGAAGAAGGCGGATGATGAGGAGGCTGCCAAGAGGAAAGCTGAAGCCGAGGAGGCTGAGAGAAGAAAAGCCGAAGCTGATGAGGCTCAGAAAAGAAAGGCTGAAGCCGAACAAATTGAGAAGGACAAGGCTGAAGCTGAGGAGGCTGCAAAGAAGAAGGCTGAAGCAGAAGAGGCGGAGAAAAGAAAGGCCGAAGTTGAGGAAGCCAAGAAGAGACAGGTCGAGGCCGAACTAACTGAGAAGAGGAAGGCCGAAGGGGCAGAAGAAGCTGAGAAGAAGAGGAAGGCTACAGCTGAAGCAGCTGAGAAGAAGGCCGCAGCCGAAGCAGCTGCCAAGGAGAAGGCTGCAGCTGAACAAGCTGCCAAGGAGAAGGCTGCAGCTGAACAAGCTGCCAAGGAGAAGGCCGCAGCCGAAGCAGCTGGCAAGGAGAAGGTTGCAGCTGACAAAAAGAAGGCTGCAGCCGAAGAAGCTGAGAAGAAGGCTGCAGCTGACAAAAAGAAGGTTGCAGCCGAAGAAGCTGAGAAGAAGGCTGCAGCTGAACAAGCTGCCAAGGAGAAGGCTGCAGCCGACAAAAAGAAGGCTGCAGTTGGCAAAAAGAAGGCTGGAGCTGAATAATCTGCAGCTGAAGACGCTGACAAGAAGAAGGATGCGCTCGCAGAGAAAAGGGTGCAAGATGCAATCCAGAGAGTGCTGAATGCCAACATCGCTGCTTTGAGCAAGCCGATCCCACAGTCCAAGGTTAACAAAATGTTGAAGATTCAGATGTCCAAACAATATGTTGCGTAGCGTCAACAATACGAGAGCAGGCTGGATATGCTTCGCAAGGAGGCCGATGCTGAGATTGAGTCATTGGAGATGAGTATCAGTGGGCAGGGAGGACCCAGCTCATCACTTGATGATATCCATTTCCCTGCCGATTCTGATGATGACATCAACAATTTGTCCCAACCAATCCGCCTTTCTGAAGAGGAAGTCTCAGACGGTCTTGTTGATTTCAATGAGGTCCAAAGGATAATATTCAAGCGTCTTGGTGATAGAGTGCTGAAGAGACCTAGGGAGTACATATTCCCATTCAAGATTTCTCGCAGTCGCCCCGAGATACCTCTTGCCAAGGCTGTTTATCTCAAGAAGAAGATTGCATCTGATGCTGAACTTAGAAGGTATCTTTTTTCCATGTTGCAATCACGGCTAACCAGAAGTTGCAAGCACACATCTCTCTAGGTTGCAAACCATACACTAGTTATCTGGTAGTTGCAAGCACAGCCAAGCCAAAGTTGCAAGCACACACCTCTCCAGGTTGCAAACCGCACAGTACTCAGCTGTAGTTGCAAACCACAGCTAACTAGAAGTAGCAAGCACACACTTTTCCAGGTTGCAATCACAGCTAACTAGCATGTGCAACCACACACTTTTCCCCCAGGTGCGCAATCACACATAGTGTTATCTGGTAGTTGCAACCACATCCAAGCCGAAGTTGCAAGCACACACCTCTCCAGGTTGCAAACCGCACAGTACTCAGCTGTAGTTGCAAACCACAGCTAACTAGAAGTAGCAAGCACACACTCTTCCAGGTTGCAATCACACACTCTTCCAGGGTGCAATCACAGCTAACTAGCAGGTGCAACCACACACTCCCCCCCCCAGGTGCGCAATCACACATAGTGTTTTCTGGTAGTTGCAACCACAGCCAAGCCGAAGTTGCAAGCACACACCTCTTCTGGTTGCAAACCGCACAGTACTCAGCTGTAGTTGCAAACCACAGCTAACTAGAAGTAGCAAGCACACACTCTTCCACGTTGCAATCACACACTCTTCCAGGCTGCAATCACAGCTAACTAGCAGGTGCAACCACACACTTTCCCCCCAGGCGCGCAATCACACATAGTGTTATTTGGTAGTTGCAATCACAGCTAACCAGTATGCGACATGATTCACAGTTAATAGCAGTTGCAATTTTTCTCAGTAATCTAAGCTTTTGTTCTTTTTTTGGTGCAGGAGAACTTTATTGCAGTTTGGTCTTTTTGTTGATTTCACTAGAGAGGAGCTGCTGACCTCTTTTTCAAATGATTCACTAGGCGAGTCCGGCATCATAGACTTCAGTGTGCACTGCATGCGACATGACGACATCATGCAGAAGCTTGACTCTTGTGGATATAGGGTTTTTCTGACCACGGATTTTTTTGTAAGTTTTTTCCAGCACCCTGTTTTTTTCTGCGGTCATGTTTTAAACTTGTTTTAACCATCCCTTTTTTCTGCACAGTTCAATGTCGCATCATGTGAAGCAGTACTCAACTCAGATAAATCTGAGACAGAAGAATTCCAAGTTGTGTGGAGACATCTTATGTCTGAGTGCCAACACTACGATCTGTCAAGAGCTAAACTGGTTAGCATACTTTTTTCCATAACCTAATCTGTCTCTTTTTCCATCCTACCTTTTTTCAATCCTCCTTAGTGTTATCTGGTAGTTGCAATCACATTAAATCAGAAGTTGCAAGCACACTCCCCTCCAGGTTGCAAACCACATATAGTAGGTACCTGGTAGTTGCAATCACATCCAAACATAAGTTGCAAGCACACTCCCCTTCAGGGTGCAATCACTCATGGTGTTAACCTGCAGTTGCAATTAACAGCTTACCAGCAGTTTTCTGCAAGTGCAGCACACTTTTCCATGTTACAATTTTTCTCAGTTTTTTTTTGCAATCACTATGACACAGACTATGCAACTACCTATGACATTTTCTTGCAACTGTCCTTTTTTTTTGAGGAAATGTTTGTTCGTTCTGCTGATTTTTTCTACTCCTGCTTTTTTCATCAGATCTTTGTTCCGATCCAAGATGGCGCCCACCATTTTGTGTACTGTTTCAATTTCATCCACAAGCGTATTGATGTGCTGGACTCCAACGATTACTTTATCAAATGCACTGATCAGGAAGAACGCCACAAGGCTGCATTTGCGAAAATCCAAATCATAGACGCAGCTTTCCAGAAAGTGTCCAATCTGAAGCTACCCAGAGTCAGTGGGTGGAGGAAGCCTTTCATTGACTTGCCGAAGCAAGAGGGCCCAAGCGATTGCCTTTTCTTTGTCTGGAAGTACATGGAGTACTATGACGGGGACTCACTGACCATTGAAATCAATCCGGTGAGTCATGGTGTCTACTGAATCATACTTTTTTGTGCCTTCTCTCCCAGTTTGCAATCACACAATTTTTTGCAATCACGGCTTATATGGTACTTGCAACCACAGCTAACCAAAAGTTGCAAGCACACACTCCGTTAGGTTGCAAACCACACATAGTAGTTATCTGGTAATCACACACACTCTGCAGGTTGCAAACCACACATAGTAGTTACTTGGTAGTTGCAGTCACAGCTCACCAGAAGTTGCAATCAAACACTCCTCCAGGTTGCAATTACACTTAGTGTTATCTGACAGTTTTGCAATCACATGCAACCAGAAGTTGCAAGCACACACCTCTCCAGGTTTGCAACTCATATATAGTGTTATCTAGGTTGTTGCAATCACACCTAATCAGAAGTTGCAAGCACACACTCTTCCATGTTGCAAACTGCTGGTTGCAAAACATACTCGTCCAGGGATGACAGATAACACTTTTCTTTGTAGTTGCAATCACACCCAAACAGAAGTTGCAAGCACACTTTTTTTTGCAGTAATCTAAACCCTTTTTCTGTGTGCTCATCATGTGTTTTTTATGGTACTGTAGTTTAAGGGCCCGATATACAGATGCGAGCTGATGCATTATGAGCTCTTCCACCCCTTGAACCAAGTTGAGCTCCCTGAATCGCTGGACAAGTTCAGAATCGGTGGACGCCCTTTGCCAATTAAGTCAAAAACTTCTAGTCTAGTTATTTTTAGGTCGAGTTTGGAACTTAAATGTCATCCGACACGCAAACTGAAGCACTACTGAGTTGCAATCGTAGTGTTTTCTGAATTGCACAGGGAGTTGTAACCGTAGTGTATAAAAGTTGCAATCGTTGTTGAACGTTACTTGCAATCATAGTGTTTTTGTGGTGTCGCAACTAAATTCGTTTTGACGCACCGAGTACAAGTCGCAACTGATAGGCTTATGAAGTTGTAATCAAAGGCTTTTTCTAGCAGTTGCTACTAGTGCTAATTCAGAATTGCAACCGATGCGCATTGTGAGTTGCAATTCTGTTTTGAATATGAGAACAACAAGTGTCCAAAGTTGCACATCACCCATATTCACCCAGATTCATACCAATAGAACATCACCATATCCATTATTGTGTTTAACTTACACAGCAATATAGAACAATATAAAATGGATAAATCACACTCGATCCACACAGACGCAGCAGTTGCGACTGGCGTGATTTTCAGACTTGCAACCGACGCGTAGTGTGAGTTGCAAACCGCATGCCCAAAGTTGCACATCACCCATATTCACCTAGATTCAGACCAAACAGAACACCACCATATTCATTATAGTGTCTAACTTTACACAGCAGTACAGAAACAATATAAAATGGATAAATTACACTTGATTCACTCAGATCAGCAGTTGCGATTGGTGTGAATTCAGACTTTGCAACTGACGCACAGTGCGAGTTGCAACTTTGGGCGTCCAGATCAATCAGATTCATAGTCGTCCAGATCAGCGTTGTCCCTGTAATCAACACGGCACGCCGTCGCCCTCCTGATTCTTGCAATCATTCTGTGCGCTAACGACTCCTCAGCTGCCATAGTTCAATCAGATTGTTGTGTTTCATCCCCTTCACTTTGCCCTTCTTCCTTATCCCCATCCTCTCCCTTTTTTGTCCTTGGGCGGCCTCTCTTTCTTGGACTCCAACCTTCAGTTTTTCCACCTCTTTTTTTGGCTTTGCTCTCTGCTGCTCTGCTCCTGTTTGAGTTTTGAGGGCATGTTGTGCTATAGTGCCCCCTAACATGGCAAGTCTGGCACTCTCTTTTGCCCTGACCTCCACTGTATGTGCTGTACGGATTAGTAAGCCCCTTTTTAGCAGATTTTGCCTCGCTGACAGACTTTCTACCCTTTGTGCTCGACACAGGTGGCTCAGTCAAGGCTACACCAGTGAGGAAGTTTGCAGATCCAGGGTTCAAGCTCGATTCTGGTGGTGTAGGGTCACTGGGATTCACAACAGGTTCGATATTGTTGTCAGCACTTTCTTGTGTTGTTGCAACAGGAACAATATCCATCCCTCCACCTGCATCTTCATGCAAATCACCACTTGCCCTTTCACTAGAACCACTCTCTGCTGTTCGTAGAAGCTCAATCCCAGGAGTTATCATTTCAATATGCCTGACAGTCTCAGCGTAGGCACGATCAGACTTGCTTCCTGCTCTACCAAGGCGCATTAACTTAGGCAACAGCTTCGACAGCCATGACTGTTCCGTGTCACAATGACCTCCAACCCGCATATCGTGTCGGTCCCATGACACCACAGATCTTGCATTACGTGTGTATCATTTGAGGATGTACCTCTCTGGTATGTTCTGCACTTGCAGGTGCGTGAACGCCTTGATAATCATGCAAAACAGCCCTGCAATTTTTTTATATTGTCAAACACAGGGATATAAATCTGCAATTTTTTGTATTCGAAACGAGGTTTCGCATTTTTTTAGCTAACCTGTGTGCTCTCATTGCATGCATTCGCATTTATATACGCCCGCTGCTTTGTCAGCTAGCACCTTGAAGGCGTGTTATGCCCAACAAAAGGCTCTAGTGCCTTTTTCATGCTTCACCAAGTAACCAGACTCCACTCCTGGATCAGGCTCTATCACAAAAGTTGTGCTATTAGTATATTCCCTCTTGTATTCATTGTACACAGCCCTCGTGTACACCCTGCTGAGCTGCTCATCAAATTGCGACTTGCATGCCTGACAACCTCGGCCTGCACATAAAAATTTTAATTTTTGGTTTCATGATTTCAGTTTTTGCAATCACACAGCCACCATGTTGCAATCGCATATAACTAGACGTTGCAAACAGACACAAGTTCATTCACTAGTTGCAATCACACACCCTCCAGGTTGCAAACCACACAGTAGTCAGCTGTAGTTGCAAACCACAGCTAACTAGAAGTAGCAAGCACATACTTTCCAGGTTGCAATTACACAGCCACCATGTTGCAATCACATATAACCAGTGTTGACACTCTCTAGCGTCGCACCAGGTTTATATTCCCGACAACGGCGCCAGAAAGCTTGTTGGTATACTACACGATCACAGATAAATCCGCAAGTGCACGGATACCGAAGTAGCTTTCACCCGGGAGTATTCCAAGGTATCGATTTCCACGGGGAACGAGAAGTACTCTAGTCCTAAGCTAATTCGTCTGGGGGAAAGTGCGGATAAAAGGATGATGACGAAGAGAAGAGAGATGAACGATAGGAGGGTAGAGAGGGTACTTGATACGGGAACTTCGGCTCTCTCAACTAATCAAGCGATTAGGATATTACTTGCACTTGTCTTGATCGGGGGATGCACACTCTGGCTACGGAAAGGGATGAGAAGGGAGCCGTTACGTACACCACTCTTACGATGCCTACAGGACTAGCCACTCTCACGTGGTGGAATACAGAGGCCGGACGGGGCTGTCACTACTCGCCGGCTACCACAAGCAGTCCGTGGGGCTAGGTGTATTTCAAGGTAACCTCAAGCCTAGGCACCGCGCCTACACTATCGATCACTACTTCACTCAGCGCTCAAGCAAAGCAATCACTCAGAGCAAGATAAACTTACTATGATATGAACGAGAAACGATAAGACAAAGACAAGAAATAAATAATGCTTAATTAATTAGAGGGGACCAGAGTTACCGAACAACACCCGGATGTAGCTACTAGAAGAGGAGCTGCATCCGCCGAGGCACGAGCTAGAGGAGGGGCCGACACTCCGGCTCCTCCCGGAAACTCTCACCTCAACTCTCTCCCTATTTTCTAACTATAATAGTGGCAGCACTTCGCTTCTTCAAAGCTCTTCTCTTGTGTGTCTTGAAGTGAGGAGAGGGGTCTCTATTTATAGGGGAGGAAACTTGGAGAAGTGGAGGACATCCCCCTCATTTTAGGGGCCAAACTGACCTTCCCAGGGGCGGTTCGCAAGTGAACAGTGCGGGGCACGCCTCCCCAAGTCGGTGGAGCAAAGAACCGGGCGGGAACCGGACTCTAGGTGCGTGAACCGGAGCAAAACCGGAGTCTGGGTCGCTGAACCGGAGCAGAAAAAAGAAAAACCCGCGGCTAACCAGGCAACCGGGGAAACCGACCTGCGGGCGGCCAACCGTGGCTTGCCACGCGTCCTGGCCGGGCCGGCTCCCGCGTGCGCCCGCGCCCGCTCGCGTCCGCCCGCGTCCCGCCGTGGGGGCGAACGGCTGGCTGCCGCGTGGCCTGGTGCCCGCCCAGGCGCACGCGCGCATGACGCACCGCGGCGCGGCCTGCGGCCAGTGGCTGCCCGCCACGTGGCGCCGCCTGAAGCCTTCCCGCGCGGCGTTGTACGGTCGTGGGGTGCTGACTTCGTGATGATGTCAGCATCCCCTAATTTATTGTTCCTTTAATATCTTTTGCATCCGAACTCCAAAGTTGTCAAATGATATGTCCATTTCGATTGTCTCGACGAGCCTGTCACAATGACATAGTTCAAATTGGCATTTGAGGTTGTTTGTGATAATGCCATAATTTATTCTATAATAGCTCATTTGCACCTGCAACAAAATATACACCAAAGCTTGTGGAATTTGTTAGATTATAACCCTATAGCTATGGTGCACACTTTCATGGAGTAACTTTTATCCGAAGTTGACGGTCGAAAATAGGGACTTAAGGACCGTCAACAAGCTCCCGCGCACTTAGCCCTTTTCTCGTCCTCGAGTAAAGGTTAAAGACTAGGGTGGAAAACATGAATCCAAAATGATATGATGCAAGCATGTAAGATATTCCAAGACATACCTGTACTTGTGACTCTCTGGGGTGTCTACCATGTCATCTTGGATGGTTGAAGAATGGAACGGCTGGATTTGAATTACCTCAACTCCTTCTGTAAAGTAACTTGGGTTTTTGATAAAAAATTTCAAAACTTAGCCTAACTCGTCTCCTCAGATGATGCTCTAAGATCGCTCAGTGTGTATGATTCCTCACCAAGGCATTAAATTTGCCTTTCTTCATCCTACTTCTACTGATGGCTATATGTGGAGCTCAAGGTAGGGTTGAAGATATAAGGCATACTTGTATCACATAATATTGCAAAGTCAAAAACCGGATCCAAGAAGAAGGCTAGTCATACAATCTGATCAAGATGTGCAAGTGGGTGGAAAGGGGATGATATGGTAATATGTACTCCTTGTTGTATGATCTCTCTCCCTTTGAACTTTATTTTGAGAACATGGCTATATTTTTTTCTTCTTTTTTTTCTTCTTTTTTTTCATCATGCTTGAGAGAAGTTTCTCTTGAGCATGTGTCTTTATCTCTTTTTTTTCTTTTTAGCCCATGTCTCTTTTGAAGGAAAAACTAGGGAGAGATATTCATAAACTGACTGGAGTATTTATTTTGTGGATGGATGGATGTTGCAAACTTCCAGTGTAGAAGTTTAGCATATGAAGGTGGAGTGTACGTGATCTTGATCATGAAAGCATGAAAAGCTTCTAGCAAGGGTCACAACAATTTGACAAAGCTCAATGTAATAACAAGCAGCATATGTATGAGGTTTTCTAATGTAAACAACATATGGCTTTGGTGGGAATATATCATCACTGAGGAGCTTGTAAGGCTATTTTTTTCAAGTAAAACATCCCAAGCACTTCGTCAGAGAGAGTAAGGTTCATCGCATCGTGCCATATCTCATCAATCAACCATTTAGATGAACATGTTTCCTAATGATATTTGATCACAAGCAACAGATATATGTGCTAGGAATAAAGAACATGCAAGCCGATCAATTGAAAACATGTATAGCAATGGAGCATCAAGATTCATTGAGTTTAATTTAATGATTATCTCATGGAAGGAAATATAACTCATAAATCATAGAATTAGGGGGGCAGGATTGTTCAAACCATGTTGTTCCTTTGAATGTCGGAAGAAGTTGACTCTCGATACCTCCCCCACACTATCTATTGATGCGTCTTCTCCTGCACACTCTTAGACAAAGGTGAGATACATGGATTTGGCTAGTACAAATTGTACTAGCCAAATCAAAGTGAAGTTTTATTTTATTTATTTATTTATTTCATCCTTTGACTGATGGTGATCATCGGGCAACCTCCCGAAAGGGCTTTGTTTAAAGTCAAAAGCAGGACATACCTAGCTAGGCAAGATGCATGAGCTAACATCATCTCCAAACCAGGATAAGATTTTGGTATGAGAGGAACTTTACTCGGGATGCTCACGTACCTCCCCCACACTTGAAGTTTGCATTGCTAAGCAACAAAACTCAAGTGTGTGGAGATCAAGCTTCCTTTTGTAAATGTTCTTTCACCAAAAACTTTCCAAAGTGCTATAGTTGATGTAGCTCACATGTTCTTAGGCATCATCTATCCATCGTTCTTCTTGGTCTCCACCTGAAGGGTTAGTAACCAAAAGTACCCGAAGGACACTCTTATCCTAGGAACATGCTCTTGCTTTTATTTGGAAGGGGAAATAAATCTACGCTAATCCAGGCTATCTCCTGGTAGTGCTTTGTTTACGGTCATAAGCTTGACCATGGGAACTTCTTCTTGCAGCAATGCACTCACGAAATCTGCAATACTTATGGTGGACATATGCATCTACAACCATCCTTCTAAACTTTTTGCAAAGGAGAACCATAAGGCGGTTGTAGTCCTGATGTGTGCTCTGTGTACTGAGCGTGGCGGACTCTGGGGAGATATGATGCAAACATGGTTCCTGAGGTGAATCAAGAGTAAAGCTACCATGCTTGTCGATTAGATCCTTTCCTTCGGACCCCAGAGTCGGTGCCTTATAGATTTCCATGGCCCATGAATTCTCCATCTCAAGAGATGCATCATGTATGAACAATGTTGATTCTCGACCACGGTCGGAAACAACATGATACGGGCCAGTTGGAAGAGGCTCAAACTCGATCAAAGGTGATGATGATCGTTCGTCTTCACAAAGGTGAAGCGAGTCTTCCGAGTCATACTCCTGAGAAGTAGAAAATTCTACAAGCTCAGCGAGAACAGGCTCGGACGACACGAACGGAGATACATGCATCATCTCCTCGAACGGGTTTTGCTTGGGAAGCGGCGTCACCATAGCATTTTCTGAGAACAAGGGAGTGGTGGCCGAAACGGCTTCCCTAAGCTTTTTATCTAGGCTTCCTCAAGATGCATCGAGAAGTTTTTCTATATGGGAGCCTAGGAGGAGATCAAGATCGAGGATATCAAAGACGTGAAAGTCTAGATTAACCTTAATCTTGTCTACTAGGAGTGGCACACCACATGCAACCCCTCGACACTCAAGAATGTGTCCGGAGAGACAACTCTTGAGGAGCTTGTCGGATGGTATTAGCGTTACGTTGCCCAATAAAGTGTACGCTAAGTGCTATGGCATAATATTAACCTCCATGACGGGGTTAAGATGGGCTTCTATGGTAATCCCTTTTATGGAACAAGGAAGGATCATAGAAGGTGAACAAATCCAAAGTGCTTCGGAAAAGTGTTCCACTCCAGTCGACCACTTCTTTTCCATGGCATCCATGATAGGTGTTTTGGTTGGAGGATCTGGAGGCAAAAGAGGGACCGTAGGCCTAGGGGAGGATTCTGTTAAAAGATTTCTAGCTGGATGGATTTGGATAGAAGAGGGCTCCTTCCCTTGTTCGGCATCCAAGTGATTCAAGGTGGCTTCGGGTTCGGGTTCTACACGGGTGTTGATAGCTCGTGAGAGTTGTACGGGCACGTACTCCTTACCAACCTTTAGCTCCAGCTCTTGGTCCCTTGGTACTTTTTCCAAGATTTTCATGATAGGCCTCCCGATGATGATATTATGTGAAAGGTTCTCGGGGAGGTCAAAAACGTGAAAATCTAGGTATAGAGTAGGATTGGCTATACGGACGGGAGCGGCTCTTAGAATCCCACGACAATCTAAAGATTGTGTAGGGGTGACACGAAGTCGTTTCTGAGATGAAGATAAGGGCTCCTCGGATAGCTGAGTTTGTACTAAGGAAGATGATATGATATTGATCCCCAGAACAGGATCGTATCCAAAACTACCATCCATGCCTATCACCATACAATTTATTGTTCTAAGTCTAGTAGGCAAACGGATGACTTCGGCAGATGATTCTGCCTCTTCAAGCCATTCTCGGCTCATGATGGCAGATAGATTTCCTATGTATTGTTCTTGCCATTGGGATTCCTCGAGATCTGGTGGGTGGTCCCTTCGATCTTTGGGAGGCAAATGTCTTCCCACAAGGGGTTGATTTGCGACATTCCCAAAGTCATGGAAAAGCTCGTCATAGAAATTGAAAGGGAACTCACATGGGAAATCGCACGAGTCCGAGAAAGGTTTTGGGATTGGCTCAGAGATAGTGTCAGAGATATGTACTGTGGTGAAGGTAGGTGTGTGCGAAGGTGTCGCATCTTTTGGCTCAGGGATCTCTATGGAGGGTTCTTCCGGTTGCATTTCCGGTGATTCTTCAGGAAATTCATCGTAAATTCCGGTGTAAGGGGTGTTTGCTAGATTTTTTTCTAAGATCACCCTTCCCTCATTCAAGGTCAAATCTACAAAAGAACCTCCTGATGAAGAGTCTAGGAACTTAGCGGATTTAGCATTGAGGCCCAATCTGAACTGCTGGAGACATGTGGGTTCTGGAATCCCTAAATCGGGTCCTGAATCTAAGATATTGGTAAATCGGGCCCAGGCAGTTCCTAAAGACTCACCCTCCTTTTGTTTAAAAAGGATGATTTCGCACCGAACATCACTAATCCGTGCTAGCGAAAAGAAGGTGCGACAAAATTTTTCCCTCAAAACTTCCCATTTGCCTTCTACGCTTCGGACCTTGAGGTTGTACCATTGCTTCACTCTTCCTGTTAATGAAAATGGGAAGAGTATCCACTTCAACGTTTCTTGTGCCATACCCTCTATTGTGATGCATGAGCAAAGTTGCTCGAATTCTCTCAAATGAGTGTATGGGTTCTCCTCTTCGGTCCCAGCAAAGGATTGCTCTCTGGCCATGGCTATGAAACCAGGATGTAGCTCATAGCCACTAGTATGGATAGGGTGTGATGAAGATGGGGGCTCCAAATTTTCACCCTTTGGAGCCGAAAATTGTGCAAGGGTAGGAGAGGAATTCATTATGGTAGGTGGATGATACGTAGACGAACTAGGTTTGGAACTAGAATAGCTACCGTTCCCCAGCAACAGCGCCAGAAAGCTTGTTGACACTCTCTAGCGTCGCACCAGGTTTATATCCCAGGCAATGGTGCCAGAAAGCTTGTTGGTATACTACACGATCACAGATAAATCCGCAAGCGCACGGATACCGAAGTAGCTTTCACCCGGGAGTATTCCAAGGTCTCGATTTCCACGGGGAACGAGAAGTACTCTAGTCCTAAGCTAATTCGTCTGGGGAAAGTGCGAATAAAAGGATGACGACGAAGAGAAGAGAGATGAACGATAGGAGGGTAGAGAGGGTACTTGATACGGGAACTTCGGCTCTCTCAACTAATCAAGCGATTAGGATATTACTTGCACTTGTCTTGATCGGGGGATGCACACTCCGGCTACGGAAAGGGATGAGAAGGGAGCCGTTACGTACACCACTCTTACGATGCCTACAGGACTAGCCACTCTCACGTGGTGGAATACAGAGGCCGGACGGGGCTGTCACTACCCGCCGGCTACCACAAGCAGTCCGTGGGGCTAGGTGTATTTCAAGGTAACCTCAAGCCTAGGCACCGCGCCTACACTATCGATCACTACTTCACTCAGCGCTCAAGCAAAGCAATCACTCAGAGCAAGATAAACTTACTATGATATGAACGAGAAATGATAAGACAAAGACAAGAAATAAATAATGCTTAATTAATTAGAGGGGACCAGAGTTACCGAACAAGACCCGGATGTAGCTACTAGAAGAGGAGCTGCATGTGCCGAGGCACGACCTAGAGGAGGGGCCGACACTCCGGCTCCTCCCAGAAACTCTCACCTCAACTCTCTCCCTATTTTCTAACTATAATAGTGGCAGCGCTTCGCTTCTTCAAAGCTCTTCTCTTGTGTGTCTTGAAGTGAGGAGAGGGGTCTCTATTTATAGGGGAGGAAACTTGGAGAAGTGGAGGACCTCCCCCTCATTTTAGGGGCCAAACCGACCTCCCCAGGGGCGGTTCGCATGTGAACAGTGCGGGGCATGCCTCCCCAAGTCGGTGGAGCAAAGAACCGGGCGAGAACCGGACTCTAGGTGCGTGAACCGGAGCAAAACCGGAGTCTGGGTCGCTGAACCAGAGCAGAAAAAGGAAAAACCCACGGCTGACCAGGCAACCGGGGAAACCGACCTGCGGGCGGCCAACCGTGGCTTGCCACGCGTCCTGGCCGGGCTGGCTCCCGCGTGCGCCCGCGCGCGTCCGCCCGCGTCCCGGCGTGGGGGCGAACGGCTGGCTGCCGCGTGGCCTGGCGCCCGCCCAGGCGCACGCGCGCGTGACGCGCCGCGGCGCGGCCTGCGGCCAGTGGCTGCCCGCCACGTGGCGCCGCCTGAAGCCTTCCCGTGCGGCGTTGTAGGGTCGTGGGGTGCTGACTTCATGATGACGTCAGCATCCCCTAATTTATTGTTCCTTTAATATCTTTTGCATCCGAACTCCAAAGTTGTCAAATGATATGTCCATTTCGATCGTCTCGACGAGCCCGTCACAATGACGTAGTCCACATTGACATTTGAGGTTGTTTGTGATAATGCCATAATTTATTCTATAATAGCTCATTTGCACCTGCACCAAAATATACACCAAAGCTTGTGGAATTTGTTAGATTATAACCCTATAGCTATGGTGCACACTTTCATGGAGTAACTTTTATCCGAAGTTGACGGTCGAAAATAGGGACTTAACGACCGTCAACAATCAGATGTTGCAAACAGACACAGGTTCATTCATTAGTTGCAATCACACCTACCATGTTGCAAACAGACACACTTTTTTATTTTAGCAGATGCAAGCACACACTGACTTGGTTGCAATCACAAAGGAACCAGGTTGCAATCACAAAGGAACCAGGTTGCAATCACAAACTAACAGAAATTTTAATTTGTTGGTTTCATAATCAGAGGTTTGCAATCACACATCCACCATGTTGCAATCACATATAACCAGTGGTTGCAAACAGACACATGCCCATTCACTAGTTGTGATCAGACATATTTTTATTTTTTGCAGACGCAAGTACACTGACTAGGTTGCAATCACAAAGAAACCAGGTTGCAATCACAAACTAACAGGTTTTGCAATCACAAACTAACAGAAATTTTAATTGTTGGTTTCATAATTACTTGTTGCAATCACACACATACCATGTTGCAATCAAATATAACCAGTGGTTGCAAACTGACAGAGGTTCGTTCACTAGTTGCAATTAGACATACTTTTTTTAGGAGATGCAAGCACACACTGACTCAGTTGCAATCACAAACTAACAGAGTTGTTTGACAGACAGTTGTAAATCATATGGCATAACAGCAGGGTTGCAATCACACATCCTCCGCATTGCAAACCAAATACAAACAAGTTGCAAACCATACAAGTAGCCGCAGAATACCTGTGAGTAGTGCGACTCCCCAGCATCCTTGTGGTCTGTGTGCTGAATCGAGTCAAGCACCCTCTTTGCAAACATATGCAAGGTTGTCACATTGCCAACATACCCATCTTTCAATACTCTGTTCTGGCTTTCAGATCTCTGGGTTGAAGTCATTCTCCCGCAGTACATGCCCTTAAAATATGTTGCAATCCATCTCCTTTTCTGCCACAATGCTACAATCGTTGGGTGTTCCGCGATGCCACATTCATCTACTAGCTTCTCCCATTCCACCTCAAACTGTGTAGGACCCAAAGGATAATTTATCAGAGACTCCAGCCTTTCCTTCAGATTTTTGTCCTTGTGCAACTTGTACAACTCCTCAAGTTCATAATCCCACATCCTTGTTATGTGCCACCGGCAATTTCTGTGTTGTGATTTGTCAAACACAATTTTTATTGCCTCCCTCATTGCTGGATCTTCATCTGTGGAATCATCAAAAATTAAAATCAGCAAAAACAGAATTTTGTGAACCTAATGTTGCAATTCACAACAGACACTGGTTGCAACCAAACAGAGATGAATGTTGCAAATGTACCTGTTAGAATCACGAAAGGCTGGCGGCCGCCCATGCAGCTTATGAATGACCCGAAGAGCCACTTGAAAGTTTCAGTTGTCTCATCCCGAAGAAGCGCTTACCCAAACGACACATTTTTCAGATTGTTACTGCATCCGACAAACATCGCTAGCGGCATTTTCTTGCTGTTGGTTTTGTGGGTAGTGTCAAAAGTGATGACATCCCCAAAATCAACGTATTCCGCTCGCTGACTTGCATGGCTCCAAAATATGCTTCGAAGCACCTTCGTTTTTGGGTCAAAATCCACATCCCAGTAAAAGTATTCATTCTGTTCTGTGCACTCCCTGAAAAATTGGAACAGATTCTCCATGTCACCATCCCTGTCCTCCCTCATCTGCTTAGATTTCCTGTACCACAAGAAAAAACAATTAATTTTGCTGCTCATCACACAATCTTTGCTGAAGCTACACCAGGAGCAAAATGACCTACATGTTTTGGATATCTTTCTCAGTGAATGGCCAGTTTTGACGGCATCCAAATAGTTCTGACATCACATTCATAGTAGCTTGATTTGGCACGCCACTCCTCGACATGACTGCAAATAAGTCATCCATCGCTGCCTCCCTCTGTTTATGAGCATGCATATACCTAACCATCCTTGCTGACGACTAAAGGTTGTGGTTGTGTGCTTCCTTAACGTGGTCGAAGTACCAAATTTTGCGTTTTTTGTCCTCCTTCACTTTAACATATGCCGGGCATCCAATTCTTTTCGACGTTTTATCAGTTAGTGGCTCCTCATTCTCTTTTCCTTGTTTCACAAACCCCTCACGGCTGCAAACCCAGTGCTTTGTTTCTTTACTAGTCCTCTTCGTTCTCACACTGAATCCAGACAGCGTTGCATAATCAAGGTAAAACTGGTATGCTGCTTGCATTGAATCAAACTCTTGCCGCACCCTCGGGACAAACACATCAAGTATGCTCGCATCCTGCAGGAACGAAAATAATTAACCTGAGTTTTGCAATCGCAGCATAAAAAAGTTTTCAAGTTGCAACCAACACTGACCATAATGTGCAATCAACAGCAAACAAAGTTGCAAACTGGAACAACAGGTGGTGGTTGCAATCAAGAAGGAAGCAACATTGCAAACTAGTATAACAAAACAATTTTTCAGCTTACAGAGAATGTAGTTGCAATCACACGAAACCTAACTTGCAAACGGGCAATCTGTCAATAGAGACTCAATGTTGCAATCAAACATTAGATTGTCGCTGCAACCAACGACAACCAGGGTTGCATGTATTTTTTTCCAACCACTACGAAAGGTGCAACCAACAGTCACTACAGGTTGCAACCAACAGGCACTACAGGTTGCAACGGACTATATAAACGAACGGTGCAAACCGACGAGCAATAAACACAGGAGGTGCAATCAACAGGCACCCTAGGTTGCAATCAACAAGCAATGAACCTTGCAAACCGCAACCCAACATCATGCAGCGGCAACCTAGGAGCAAAATACAGAGGAGGTGCAATCAACAGGCACTACAGGTTGCAACCAACAAGCACTACAGGTTGCAACACACTATAAAACGAACGTTGCAAACCAACGAGCAATAAACACAGGAGGTGCAATCAACTGGCACCCCAGGTTGCAATCAACAAGCAACGAACCTTGCAAACCGCAACCCAACATCATGCAGCGGCAACCGAGGAGCAAAATACAGAGGAGGTGCAACCAACAGTCACTACAGGTTGCAACCAACAGGCATTACAGGTTGCAACAGACTATATAAACGAACGTTGCAAACCGACGAGCAATAAACACAGGAGGTGCAATCAACTGGCACCCCAGGTTGCAATCAACAAGCAACGAACCTTGCAAACCGCAACCCAACATCATGCAGCGGCAACCGAGGAGCAAAATATAGAGGAGGTGCAACCAACAGTCACTACAGGTTGCAACCAACAAGCACTACAGGTTGCAACGGACTATATAAACGAACGTTGCAAACCGACGAGCAATAAACACAGGAGGTGCAATCAATTGGCACCCCAGGTTGCAATCAACAAGCAACGAACCTTGCAAACCGCAACCCAACATCATGCAGCGGCAACCGAGGAGCAAAATACAGAGGAGGTGCAATCAACAGGCATCCAAATTTGCAAGCAACAAACAACGAACGTTGCAAATTGAAAACCCCAGCGATAATCGAGGAGCAAAAAACCCATCTAGGTTGTTCTTACTGAGAGGAACAAGTGTGTTGCATCAGGAGTGACCAGTGATCCAGGTAGAATTGAAGGCGGCGGCGTCAGCAACATCGTGTGATGCAAGGGATCACCTGATGTGCCGCGCACTCCCGCACCCACTAACGGTGTGATAGGAGGCTGTGCTGCAGGCTGAGCTGCCGCAGATCCTCCCGGAGGCGGAGACAACGATATCGGTTCAGCAGTACCTGTTGCAACAAGCGCTACCTCGGGATGCCCTGCTGGGAGAGGCGATTTGATGTGCGGCAGCGGCGGCGGGGCCATGGTTCTCAGAGAGGAAGGTCGAGGTGATTCAAGGTGCGGCAGTGATGGCGGGGCCATGGATCTGCGGGTAGAGGATCGGGAGGAAGGCGTCGACGAGGGGGATGGAATGTCGGAGACGGGGGAAAGAAAGCCTGATTGCGCAGGATTGCTTGCGGGAGAGGAAAGCGCGCGGGGGAGGGGGGCGTCCGATTATTTTTGGGAGGCGTGCTCGGGACGGTTTGTGGGGACGGGATGGTTTGGGGGTCTGTGCCATCGCGAACTAAAATGCACCCGTCGTCGTACACACACACATGTGCTATACTACACCTTAGGTGTAGAATCCCATTGTACACCCAGGAACCCAAATGAACCAACCGGCCCAACCAAACCAACTGGCCTTCCCCTTTCGGGTCCGCGAGCGCGCACCCGTTAACCCCACACACCCATCCAAACCGACCACCCAATCACCCCATCAAACGATTCGGCCTTTTTTCCCTGAGTCGGTTCGGAGGGCGACGAGTCGAGAGAGCGACGGCGGCGGCGGAGGGTCTCGAGCGGCGGCGACGGCGGAGGGTCGCGAGCAGGTCGAGCACTCCTCCCCCAGGTGCCCCCATCCTTCTCGATTCAAACCCCTTGAATCTCCCCTCTCACATCCCCTGTGTGTAGATCGCAACGTTGGCAGGCGGGGGGGGGTCTCAAGCGGCTGGCGATTTGCGAGCACCGGCGGCTTGTTGTGAGCAGCGGCGGGTCTCCAGCGGCTATTACGGCTGTTCTCGAGTTCCAGCAGAGCTTCATCACTTTTCCTCGCGAGGCCCCTGCATGTCCCCTGCAATTTCGTCACGGGGTAAGGCGCCGCGTGGGAGGCTGCAATGGTGCGCCGCCGGGAAGGTTCAGCCGAGGAGCAGGAGAGGTCTCGCAGATGTTCCACACGCGCACACCAGTGAGCATCTCCCACTCGCACTATTTTGCTCCGGGGGCCTCCATGGATGTGCTAGGGTTTCAATTTTTTTTGCTGGATTTTTCTTCAAATCAGGATGATGGTGGCACTGTGATCACTTGGTCTGGAACGGGAGCAGCGATGTGGAAATCAGTGTGAGCCCCTTCGCACACCTTCCACCCCTTCCAGTTTTTCCAATTTTTGTTATCTCTGCAATGTTTGTAGTACACTTTTCATAATCCTTTGCAGGCACGCAGTTCATGGAATTTCCACCCATGGGATTACGTAGGATGTGCTTCACACAACACTTTTATTTTTTAGTAATCATGTTTTAAACCTAGTATTTGATCCATT
This sequence comes from Cenchrus fungigraminus, assembly GCA_036936925.1. Classification (NCBI taxonomy): domain Eukaryota; kingdom Viridiplantae; phylum Streptophyta; class Magnoliopsida; order Poales; family Poaceae; genus Cenchrus; species Cenchrus fungigraminus. Next base: position 68,160,125 of record CM072770.1, read on the forward strand.
GAGTTCAGTAATTCATCTATGTTTGTAATTTTGAAATAATTACCGAACTAATACAATTTAGTTGTTCCAATCAAGAGTGGATATTGTGCTTTTAATTTTTGAGCTATAGCAGACAGGGTTCAGTACAACCCCTCTCGCAATGTTCAGTGAAATTGTTTTGGTTATTTTTGGCTTTGATGCAAGCCTGTCTGGGACCAATGCAGCTGTTGTGAACTGTTTTACTTTTGCTGAATGATTGTTGTGCGAACTATTTTTGGTAATTCAGTAATTTCATCTGTTGGTAATTCGGTAATTCATGCCCATGAGATTGATATTCGGTAATTCAGTAATCCAATGCATCATCTGTTGTTGTCCAAAACGAGGCCTCGTTGTGTTGAGCTAATTTCACAGCCAAAGAGCTCTGAACCTCTGATAGCCTATTGTGCTATCCAAAGAGGTTTGTTCATTTTTCTTTGTCCACGTGATAGCAAAGATTTCTCCAATGTAGCTGTTTGTTTTAGTCAAGTAGAAAAATTCAATCACCTTATTCCTTCAGTAAGTCCCTCATTTTTCTTCAGTAGTAGTGATAGCAGTTCAGTAGTTCAGTAAATTACACACCCGTAATTGCTTCAGTAAACTGATGAAATGCTGATGGATAATAACTGATTTAGCTTTTCAGTAAACTGACGAAATACTGGATCTATTATTGATACAGCAAACTGATTCAATATTTTTTCTGCAGGAAAATGATTTGGGTTAAGTATATCATTTTAGTTTTAGTAAACCATTTTAGTTTCAGTAACTATTTTTTAGGTTTCAGTAAACTGGTTTACTGCAGCAAAAGGATAACCATTTTAGCTTTCAGTAACTTTTCAGTGATTCATGTCCATCGGTGATTTTCAATAATGCCAATAATCCCGTTTTCGTTAATTCTGCTAACTATTTTATTCCAGTACATTTTTCCTTCAGTAATTCATGTTGTTTCAGTAATTCTTTTTGCCTTATATTTTTAGGTTGAAAGGGCTGATGCTCCAGCTAATTGTTTCTCTGGTAATTTATATTCTACAGTAGCTCAGTAATCTTTTTTTCCTTAATTACTACAGTAATATGTGTTTTTGCCATTACATTTTCATGAGCATTTTATATCTGTGTTTTTGCCATTGTATTTGCATGAACATTTTATATGCTCTATGGTAACTTAGTAATCTGTTTTTTAGTCAGTGACTCAGTAATCTTTTTCATCAATATCTAATTCTTTGCATTTTAGTCACACATTCGCTGCTTCGGTAATACAATACTTTTTTTATCAGCATGGACAATTCTTTGCATTTTAGTCGCACATTCTGTACTTCAGTAATACAATATTTTTTCATCAACATAGACAATTCTTTGTGCATTTAGTAATACAGCAAAAGGTCAATATATAATGTTATTCAACATCTTAGAAACGGCACAACAAAACGCCACACACACACACACACAACAATGATGATGAATCATTTTTTCTACTAATTAGACATGACAGATGTTCTTTTCCATGCAAACAACACATCAATAGTAGTTTAGTAACTGACCTCCAAGCATATATTCAGTATATGAGTAATCAACAATCATGTATCAATATTGATAACGTAATTCGGCTATTTAGTAATCCTGCAACCATTCATTTATTTGATATGTCGGTTTCACTCTAAAGCACCTAGATGTGTTCTGTTCAGTAGCACCTCTTTTTGAGATGTTCGGTATTTTCAGTAATTAACCAATATCAATAGTAATCATGTATCGATTCTCCCTTCAGTAATAGCACCTAGATGTGTTCTGATCAGTAGCATCAATTCTTTTTTGTTCAGTAATGAGGCTTGGTTTAGTTCAGTATGGCATCTTCTATTTTTTTATCCACTTTCATGTTTAGTTGTGTTTTTGGCTGAGTAACTCGTGTTTTTAATCAGTAATTTTGAATCTAAAGATGTGTTTTTTACTTGTTTGGTCGAGCATATCTGACAAACATCTATTTTTTTCAGTACCTCCTTGGTTCCTAGTACAGAGCTTATATTCCACAAAAGAAGGAACAAAAGAGCCTCATCTAGGAGATAGAAGAGCTCCCTCCGGGCCAGATTCAGCGTGTGGAAATGGATATCTTCGTTGAGTCCTTGCCTAACACACATGACGATGGTGTTGATCACTCCAAAAAGTGAAAGAAGACACTTATATATTGGATTATTTTGCCTTTTTAGCAATCTCTAGTGTTGTTTTTCAATCGTGCAAACTGTTAGTGTGATGTGAGATGGAATATTTTGGAGGAGAAAATTGACATCCAGATTGAAGACAGCATTATATATGGACATGTGCTCGTTTTCTCTAGTTGTCTCCCTGTACGACAGAGCAAAGCTAAATGTAGACTCTTTTATATTCTTATAATCTGTATATGGACATGTGATCACTAATACATTTTTACTAATTCAGATACGCAAGAGATCACTATATGATTGTTCAGTATTTTAGTAACTCCACAACAAGCCAAACACACAACAATGATGAATCATTTCCCCCCTACTAATTAGACATCATAGATGTTCTTTCTATGAAAACAACATATTATCAGTAATTTAGTAATCATGTCACGATAAAAACTATTGGTTCTCACTCAACACTCAAAAATGGGATGAACTTTTCTACAGCTTATAGCATCTCTCTATTTCTCTTGAGGCAGTAGTGGGAATGCCAAATAACTGTCGATTTTGAGCAAACTGTACCCCTCATTTCCTAGTAACAGGCAGCGGATGCTGGCATAGTTGGCTCCACCAATTTTGAGGGTCTTCTTGTCCACAAATTGATGTGTTGTTGTTGGATTTGTCGGTTTTTTTAGGCTTGGAATCGATTCGATAGGAAACTGATCAGCTGCAGCTCTTTATCATCAGTAATTCCATGATTTAGTAATCCTGTAAACATTCATTTATTTTGACATTTCCTCTCATCAAGATATTCAGTATTTCCTCTCCTTCTCACCCTTTTTTGCATTTTGAGCACCAGTTGCGTATGTACATAAAGCAAAGCTTCGATGGCCATGGTGTGCAGGCTGCAAAATCAGAGTTAACAGAGTCTTTGTTAGTAGATTTTCAATTAGCAGAATCAGCAGTAATCAACAACAGTTTCATGAGATCAGTAGTATCTCAGTAATTCTGGTACCCAAAACACTACTGAATGGGCGAGATAAATCTCAGATTCAATCGATTTCAGTGTTGGTGAACTTCAGCATTGATTTACCGATGGGAATCGACAGTTTTTGCAGCCGGTTCCACTAGAGTGCACCGCCGTGCTCGCTAGTAGTTGACCTCGCCGTCGGGTCGTCGTGGATTCGCCGCCTGCTGCGCCAACGCGCTGTGGTCCTGAACGCTCACGCACCCACTGCCCCTCCGCGACGCCACACGCACGCCCTACGCACCTGACGCCCGCGCGCACGCCGATGCGCCGCCGCCGCTGCCGCTCCCCACGCTGTGCGCCGCGTGTTGCTGCTAGCCCGTACTGCTGCTTTCCCCTGCGTCGTTGCCTCTACTGCCGCGCGCCGTCGTGGATCCCTTCGCCTCGATTCCTCCGCCGTCGCTGCCTCTACTGCCGCACCCGCCGTCGATTCCCCGTCACGTTCGGCACCGGCTCGCGCTCGGCCCTCGCGTCGCTCCGCACCGCTCGCGCCTCCCGCTCGGCCCTCGCCGCGTGCGGAGGAGACCCGCCTCGCGCTCGGCCGGGGAAAAAGAAAGCCGGGTTGGGGTTAGGGGGAAAATGAAAGCCGGGTTGGGAGGGGATAACGGGTCGGGGGAAGGTAAGGTGGGATGGTGGGTTAGATGGGGTTGGGTGTAGAATGGCATTCTACACCTATATATATGTCATCAATCATAGGTTAGAAATCTTTGTATATCTCTCTTGTTAATAAACATGGTTATTAGGAGTACAACCTAAATTTGTTTTTATTATCAATAATTGATAATCACCATCACTTTGAGCTCATCACGATGATATTCTTATATGCTCTTGCTTATAGAAAAGTGATGATAGTTGCCGCTTTGTTTTATCTACACAATATTATATGTGACTTAGCTATTTGCTCTCCATTAAGTAACTTAAAATTGACTAAATGCCGGCTCTTTTATTTGTGAAGGGTAAATGACTAAACTCTAGACCCACATACTTTATGATGCTCTTGGATTTAAGTTTACTGATGACCTTATATCTTGTGTTGTTTTATTTAAAACTTTATTTTTTTATGCTATCTACATACGTGAACCTCTTGCATAGTCCTACCTACCAAAGCCTATATACTTATGATCTTTCATGATGAAAACCTTAGATTGCAAACTTATATTTTGATGAGTTGGATTAAGATTGATTTTCCGTGGAATGAGACTTAGAAACTGGTCATTCCTTTTGCGTAACTTCTTTTTGCTAGCCTCTCTATCCGTGCATTGTGAGTTTCCACATCGGGAATTTCGCAAATTTCGCCGGATATCCACCCTTAAACCCAAAATATCTCTTTGTGATACCTTCCTTGTCCACAACCCATTACTTAAGTATGGATTATTATTCTGAGGAAAATCCGAAGAAGTCAAGGTGCTACAAATTGGAGTAATTTTTGGAGTCCTCCAAGATGACGCGAGGAACATTCAAGATCTTGCGTGGAGGACTCCCAGAAGATTTCAAGTATTTTTCCAGACAAGACATAAGATTTTCTGTACCTACCTTAGCAAAAACAAAGTATATATATAACTCCATGTTTGCTCGAGAATGAGCAAGTGTCTAAGCATGGGGGAGAAGCTGCTAAGAAGGTACTAGTGTTGTCTAGAGTTAGAGCATATAAAAAATTAATATAAAAAAAGGAACAAGAAAGAAAAAAGGAGAGAAAGGAAGAAAGAAAAAGAAAGATGAAAAAGGTAAATAAATAAAAAAAATATAGCTCCCCGGTTCTCTAGCTTCATTTGAATTTTCATAGGTGCTTCAAGATCAAACTCCATACTCATGTTTCCAACCATGTGCAATCCGATAACAAGGACTTCATTTGTGCCTTGGGATCACCCACTTGCCACTTGCACATGTCCACTTATCTAAATGTGTGTGTTCCACCTCTCTCCCTCTCCAACATTATTTTCCATGACCTTTTTGACAAGTCTCAGTAAATCCAATAGATCTCTCTTAGTTCGACTTCGAATATAATGTTTTGCAAAGATTATTTTTACTTACCAAGCTCCACATAAGCCTTCCACATACATATATAAGTAGAATAGGTTGAAAATAATCTAGTATAGGCTTGGAGTGACTTGATGAGATGAGTGTTTCCATGAGCTATTGCAAGAGGACCTCACTATGTTGGATATGCATCTTTTTGAAAACTCTTCACGATGCAACAAGGAAAAAGGTTTGAAGTTTGCTTAAGTTTGAGAGCATTAAATTTGTTTTATTGTGGCATGTTCTTTAATGCTAGTCTATCCTCCATGATGAAAGTAGTCGGTCAAAACTTGAACCTTAATGCTAAATACTTGAGAGAGCAATATGTTTTGTTACTTATGATTGAGTGTAGGGACAACATCGAAGGGCAACGCTGATGTCTTAAAAGCAAATGTCCTGAACTTGCTCGAGAACGAGCAATGTTTAAGCATGGGATATGTTGACGGTCGATTTCCGTCAACCAAGAGCATTTGTTACACTTTGGTTTGAGTTTTGAATTATAACTAACCCGCCACTAGGCATACTAATTATGTAACAAGTTCACACTTGCATGTGGTTTTTGGAGTATATTGTTTATGCAGGATTTAAACGCTTAAATAAGGACTTCCGGGTAAAGTTCATCGAGCACTTTACGAGAAGATCACGAAGCCCGGAACAAGTCAAGACACATGATGAACATGACTCCAAATGGCCTAAGGACCGAAGCATCAATACATGAAACTCCGGAGACTTGGAGGTTTACCAACGAGATCAACTCAGCCCGAGAGATATTCTCGCAGCCTAGAACAGCATGATCTTTAGTGCAGATTCGGAGACTTAAACGGCCTCTAATGGCAAAAGTTTGACTACCAAAGTTGTGGGTCTCGACGATAGCTTCAATTTGGACATATGGAAGGCCTAATTCGGGTCAAGGAGCTAGGAAATATGGCCCCCGAAATGCTAGCTGCGCAGACAAGTTCGAAATCAGACAGATTATCTTCCGAGGCTATTTTGGGGATCTTATCTTCGTTTCCAAAGAAAGCAATGAATACCAAAGTTAAAGATAATTTCGTGGCACACAACCTGGACACCGAATTTGCTTTATTTGGAGTCCGGACGTGGGAGATATGGTGCCAGCAAGGAAAGGCTGCGAATCAGAAAAATCTGGACGGGGCTGAGTTTATGGAAACCAAGTTCGCTTCTCTCTCCCAAGGAAGATCTCATGTAAGGCAAGGTGGAGCACGCCCCAAGGCTCCCCAAGGGTATAAATACAACCCCCTAGGCGCCCCAAGAGGGTGAACCATTCAGATCCATTCACCAGAGAGCCGCCGAAAGAAGGAGATACACCGAAGGAAGCCGACGGCCGCCGCAAGTCTTCGAGGGTACCTAGGAGATGGCTTAGGCCACCCCTAGCCACCATGGACTCCCTATGAGGTTGTGCCATGGTGGAGTTCGGGAGTCACCCCCAACATTCGTCGGGGTATGTACGCACATGATGGTGATATCAATCTACTTTTTATTCTAGTTGTCTCAACTTTAGTCTACTTCAATACATGCTTTCTTCCTCATATGTGATGCATCCATATGTTCATAGCAAGATTAGATCTATTCGTGGTGATTAGTCTACATCTTGCGGATACATTGAAGTAGCATGTTTTAGCTAGTTGGGTAATTACCCTTGTGTGGTGACAGCATGCGGGAGGGAAAAGTTCTAGCGACGACATGATGTGGAATAGGATCGAAGGCGAGTACCACGGGAGTCGGTGCACGGCCACCAAGGAGGAGGAGCTACGAGTAAGAGCGCCTTGGTGGGCGTTTGGGGTAAAGCTTTGGGAAACCTTAGGCGTCAACACGCACCTCGCACCAGTGACCTTGGGAAAGTAGGCCGCTTGCGAGCCGCCTTTTGGAGAGATGACTCCGTGTACCTTTAGTTGAGATGCAATCTATGTCTTGACCACCTTTTGACTAGAACGGTACCTAGAGACGATAGGCCCTAGCTTCTTGGTTGTGTTATCTCATCTACGGTTGTGGGTGTGATCAACACTTATACTTCACTAATATTTATAAAAGTGTCACCTTTCATATGCAATCTAAGCTTCATGATTAGGATAGGTTTGATAGATTAGATGGTAAACCCTAGGTAGTTCTTTGTCGATCCACAGATTGATAAACCTTGGGGGAGTACTCCGAGGGAAGAGCTACAGCCGACCCGTGCGCTTGCGGATCGAAACTTGACGCGTTATTTAACCGTCAACACTTTCCGATGAATGGACGTCGATGGATAGATTGGATGCGGCGGCCGTCGGGCGCAGGAAGTCTTTATAGCCCGAGGAGACCCTAGGTCAAAGGGAGAGTTGAACCGCCACTGGAATGGGATGGGTCGACCGGCCTAGGCCGATCCGGGCCCGGTTCGACTCCGTCTTCTTCCATGTGGCGTTTCTTGCAATTTTGACTTTTTGCCCCTTCTTGTGTGGCTTTTTGGCATCATCATCCCCACGATCAAGATAAGGGGTCTTGTCATATGAATTCGATCTTCTCGTCTTGGTCCTCGGGAATGTTTCGTCGTAGCACCTTGGTCCTTGCCACCTTTGGGAGTAAATTCGGCTTGCACTGGAACACGAACGGAACTCCTTAATTAGCCTTTTGAACTTGATGCGAATCCGTCCTTTAAGCTCACGTTTTCCTGCAAACACATCATACTTCCAAATGCACATACAAAAATGAAATTGTTATATCATTAATGTGCCTAGTGGCGGGTTAGTTCCGTAATGAAGCTCAAACCAAAGTGTAACGAGTGCTCTAGGTGTACCAAAATCGACCGCCACCCCCCCTCCCCCATGCTCAAATCGTGGCTACGCCCGTGCCCACCGATACCACAGGATAAATCGTGTGTCAAGAGTTTGCTTCCTCTCATCTTTTTTTACGTTTCAGCATTTCATATTTGCAATCTTTACTTGCCTTTATTTTCATAGAGTAGCATCTTGATAGGATTGGCTATATATGTTGCAAAACTTTTTGAGATAGAAGTTTCACACTAGAACAACCGTAGTTGCACATCTAGATATTATGTTTTAGTTTATGTTTTGAGCAAATAGTGATAATCCTAGGCTTAAGTTTTTAAGTTTGCCTAATTCATGCCCTCTTAGGCTACGAGCATCCGATTCCTAAGAACTTACTCTAAGTTACGTAGATATGATAATTTGATCAAAACAAAATCCTTTATTTCAACGGGTACCCAAAAAACACGTAAAAACTCACGCGTCTATCAGCTAAGCTTCTTTTTTAGGTGGAATAAGGGAACTACATATTTGAATTACTCACAACTGTATTAGCCTTGTACAGTATGAGAAATTAGATTTACAATGGTAATTCCTGCTTAATTTTTATAATGTTGAAAAAGAAATTTTAGTTGTAAGGGAAAAACATAGACAGTGTGCAAATTGGTTTACTTAATATATTCTATGACCAGAAGTAGGGTTATAGTTGATTTGAACTCAAACTTTAATGACCTTGCATTCAGGAGCTTAATGGCTTTAGATTAACCACTATAATTCTAGGCAAGGATGGTGAACATCACATTTTTTTGTTGTTTGAGATGCAAAACTTATACTTTCTCCGTTCATAGATATATGACATTTAGGACAAACTAGTTAGTATAAAAATGAACTAATTTACTTGTTAACGTCATATATTTATGGACGAAGGGAGTATTATCTTTTGAAACCGACATATCCACTGGTGGTCCAGCCCTTCTTTATTGTCATCCTAATCTTATTGATAATAGTTGGTGTGATGCTATGATCTGGATTGGCACAGCCGTCGGTGACAGATAAAGAATCCTATTTTATCCTTTGTTTCTATTGAGATTTGTTTTTTTTACAGTGAAAGGTTGATGGTACATGGAGAACGCATAGTACTAATCTGCAAATGATTTTGCAAATTCAGAGGTTAATACTGTTGCGGAACTAGCATGATACCTCTACACACAAAACCTTTCCATTTCCGTACTTCATTGCAAACAGCCTGGCACCACATACAAACCTTTTTGTAGTTAGCCCAAGGGTCAGTGTCCATGTTGCCTGTCATTGCAGATACTAGAGAAGTGGCTATAAAAGACGAGAGCTAATCACTATGGTTTCTGAAGAAAGAACCGAACAGCAGATGCCAAGATGACGATTCTGCAATCCCCGGTTGGAGTGAGGAGCATCGTGACCTGCTTAGTGGCTTTCTTCATCTTAGCCAGTTCCATCGTCTTCCTCCTTGACAACGGCCAGGAAGTGCAGGTGGTGCAAATGGCAGTCGAGCACCGGCACCAACAAGTGCAGGTGAAGGTTGAAGCTAGACTCCAAGAGCCAGCCATGGGAGGGACAAGTACCGAGGCGGAGGACACCCGTGAGGAGCAGTGCAACTGGTCGAGGGGGCGGTGGGTGTACGACGATGTGTCCCGGCCATTGTACTCCGGGCTCAAGTGCGCCTTCATCTTCCGCGAGGTTGCTTGTGACAAATTCGGCAGGAAGGATGTCATGTACCAGCACTGGAGATGGCAGCCTCATGGATGCGACCTTCCAAGGTATGATGAAGTTTCAGATTTCGCTCAATTTTGCTATTGTCAGTCGGAAACTCGGAATGTTCCGGCATATCTGAAGATGTGGTCTGTCAGTATCAGAGTACCAAAAAAAAAAAAATCCAAAAGGATAGGATAGGAGTGTTTATCTGCCACCGACGGCTGTGCCAATCCAGAGCATTATTGTTTCACGGAAGCAGAAGAACACTCAATTAATCCGTAACTGAATAAAAAACTTGAGATGGCAAAACTGGTCTGATTAGGGTCGTTAGCTGGAGGCCAATAAGAACTAATTGATATTTGATAGTGAAAGATCAGAAACCATGAAAACTTCTACTTACCTTTTATTATCTGTACCGTACTACCATCTCATAAGCTCGTAGGAGATCATATCTGGCATAACTTGGTATTTGGCACATGATGTCAGTTTTACCTTTCTGAGACAGATTCGATGCCATCAAGCTGCTCGAAAAGTTGAGGAATAAGAGAATGGTGTTTGTGGGTGATTCAGTCAACAGGAACCAATGGGTTTCCCTCGTGTGCATGGTGGAGGCCTCAATACCTGATGACAGGCTCAAGATGCGCGTCTTCAATGGCTCGCTCATCTCCTTCAAGGCATTGGTATGTATATGTATTCCTTCACAGAACTACAGGCTACACAAACCAACAATTTTGGTTATCTGATATGAACACATAATTATTTTCAGGAGTACAATGCAACTATAGATTTCTACTGGTCACCGCTGCTGGTGGAATCCAACAGCGATAACCCCATTATCCACCGGGTGGATTACCGGATCATACGGGCTGACAGAATCCAGAAGCATGCTAGTGTCTGGAGGGATGCTGACATCATTGTCTTCAATTCTTACTTGTGGTGGAGGAAGCAGAGGGATGATATGACGATGAAGGTCATGTAAGTACACCTCTTTCCTTCCTACTCTATTGGCATCACATTGTCAGCTTCACATGTCAGAAAAGTTCGTAAGAGTCTTGAAAATAAAATACAAAGTCGAATTGTACAGGTAACATTAACTGTTTGTATATGCAGGTATGGTTCATTTGAAGATGGTGATGCAAGGTTAGATGAAGTGGAAATGACAGAGGGATTCGAGATAGCTCTTAAAAAACTAACGGAATGGCTTGGTGAGAATATTGACAAGAACAAGACTAGAATCTTTTTTGCAGGATCATCACCAACACATTTGAGGTGAGAGAGATACCCTTGCATCTTCTGTCAGCACAGACAGTGCATTACCAACATCTCCATGGCATCAGGATTTCCAATGGAAGTCATGTACCGAGGTCCAAACTATACATGTGTTTTCAGGGCTAGCAAGTGGGGTGGACAAGATGGTAACAAGTGTCTCAATGAAACAGAGCCGATCTACAAAGACGGATACACAGCTGCAGATTACAGCTTGATGGCCAAGGTTAAGTCGTATTTTCAAACATTGGAGCCAAAAGGTATACATGTTCAGATACTAAACATCACTGAGTTGTCTGAATACCGCAAGGACGGGCATCCTACGGTGTTCAGGGGACAGTTCGCTCCTCTGACGAAAGAGCAGATTGCGAACCCGGCCAGCTATGCAGATTGCACCCATTGGTGCCTCCCTGGTGTTCCTGATGTCTGGAACGAGTTTTTATATGGCTACCTCATGTACAAGTGAGATGTCAGTTTTTCTAAATACATTCCTTTTGTTATGTGATATACGACAAGTAATTTGGGACTACTCCGTTTAGATTAGGGTGCTGCTGTGCAAAGAATCACTAAAGATGAAACAGTCAAAATGAACAGATTTATTGTGACAAAGAACGACTTAAGAATGAATATTCCTACATGTTCCTGAAATTCAATTCATTCTGAAACCACCCAAAATAATTAGTCATTAACTAAAATATAGTTTTCTCCAAATCAATAGTTCATTTCTATAAATTTCATATTACTCATTTATCTTATTTAAAAGAATCAATATTTCAAATGTATTATTTCAACATCGTGAATATATATGTTCAGCAGATCTTATCTGGAGCCTCTAAGGAGTGTGTGCCAATTATCAAGTGCATTGGCGGGGTATACCAGTCTTTATTTCAGAAGATTAATGCTGGTATTCACACTTATGCAGCATTTTGTAATTCGTATTCACACTTATCTTTACATATGCATTTCAACCACCAACAAGTAGCAAGCAACTATCTTATCTGGAGCCTCTAAGGAGTGTGTGCCAATTATCAAGTGCATTGGCGGGGTATACCAGTCTTTATTTCAGAAGATTAATGCTGGTATTCACACTTATGCAGCATTTTGTAATTCGTATTCACACTTATCTTTACATATGCATTTCAACCACCAACAAGTAGCAAGCAACTAAAAGGCTTTCTGACTCAAGAGCATCCGGTGCACGTTTTACATTCAAGGTAGGAGCCTTATGGCCATTGGCCAGCTCCACTACGTTTGTAACTACAGCCTGAATGCATGCAAAGTGCGCAGTTTGGAACTTCAGGGAGTAAGCCACTTTATTGCTGAATCCTAACTTGAGCCCGGTGCTGGAATGTCATAGGACTCTTAGATGGAGGCCAGGATATCCAGCTTTCTCCTTGTACTTCTCAAAAAGCTCCCGTAAGGCCATGATGAACTGCTCATGGACTTCATTAATCTGCCAGCACCCAGGAACATGATTTCAAAAACTTGACTACTATCTTTCTAGAAAGAAACTTGACTACTTGAGACATATCAATAACATGGAAGAAAGCTTTGTGTTGTAACAAGAGTAACAAGATATGAAATATATTGTTAGTGTGCATTTCCTTCACCTGAATTGATGGATAGATGTATTAGGTTTGTATATGTTTGGATTGGTTTGCAGAGTGATGTAGCACGAAAACAATCATAATTCTGCAAAAAAATTCTGAACCTACCTCATCAACTGTAGGCTGGGGTTTTTTGTCAACTTCAATAGGTTTACCCACGACCACATGCATAGGTCTTGGGAAGGGAAACGGCGTCCTGCATTCAAATGTCAATAGGCCATGTGAAGTTTCTAATTCCAAGAACATTGAAGGAAAATATCGAGCATGTACATGTTAGTGAACAAAATAATCTGGAAAGAAACAGAATACTAAGAGGGATGAAGTTACCCGAATCTTCCCCAGAAGATAATAGGAGTAAATTTAACTGCTCTAGCAATCTTGACAAACAATTTGCCACCTGGCCTCCACCACTTGTATGCACAGCTCTGACCATATTAAAATAATAGAGAACCAGTACAAATATTTCACAATTGCTTTGATGGTAAGGAACTAAGACATGAACTGAAAACTTGAATTGTATTTTCTTAGTTTAAAGTCCCAGTTCAAAAGGGCGGCCTAGTGCAAGTGGTAGTGCTTGCCGCCTGTGAACCGAGAGGTCACAGGTTCGAGCGGTGGCCTCTACACATTGCACGATGTGTGGGAAAGACCTCCCGCTAATAACCTCCCCCAGACCCCGCACAGTGCGGGAGCCTACGGCACTGAGTACGTCCTGAGTTTAAAGTCCCAGTTCCTTCTACTTTTCTTGATACCTAAATTTAATGAAGTAATGTGGCACGTCATGAACTAAAGCTAGATTGTACCTGCCCAAAACAGAAAACAGGGACCAAAGGACAGCCAGATTGCATGGCTATCTTGACAAATCCTTTTCTCGATTTAAGGAAAGCAACCTGTAAAATACATGCCAAATAATGAATTTGATATAACTGCATTGGATCGTAGGCAAATAAGATACAAAGTTTGAATGCAACATAACACATGCATGAATAATACAAGAAAGGGTCCTCGACAGATGATGAAACCAAACCTCTGAATCATTGTCCATATGAAGCATTTCCCGGACACCACCAGGCACTACGATACAGCTATAGCCTGCTCTAAGGTAGGAATAGAAATTCTTCCTTGTCGCAGGCACCAATCCAAGCCACGTCCAAATCTGCCTCAAGAATGGGGTATAGAACACCTAAAACCAATTTGAAAATCAAATCATCACATGCAGGTCACTGAATTCCTTGACCTATTTCCATCCCAAGGCATTTAGCTGACTTACCGCGCTGCTCGCAAGGACCTTGATCCTAGCTAGAGGCATAAAACCAACAAGATCAGCAAGAGCTGACAGTCCAATCGGCAGCACCGAGTGGGGCTCATAACCAAACACTGCAAACACAGAGCATGAGCATCACTATCACCACAAACTCTGCAAATAAAAGATCTCCTTCCTCTTTCTCCATTTTGTCGTTGTCAGCAACTAAATTAACACTTGGGCCCAGGACTAACCTAAAGAATCAACTCCAATGGCCGATGGCCAACTGGGTGATGGATACCATGACTGGATTGGAAACGTACCGTACACTCTGCTGGGATCGAAGGCTTTGTAATCCTCCACATGCAGGCTGATTGGAAAGTAGCCCATCGCGTGCCTGCATATGAACCTGCACGGCGCACATGCTGGCAATTCAACAACCAGGAAGAAGAGAGAACCCAATCCTAACAATTGGAAACGAAGTGAATGAGAAGAACAGGGTACCTGGCTATGCTACGGCCCCATTTGTCCCTGTCGTTGACGGGGACGAACATGAAGAAGAGCTGGAACGCCACCACTCTGCGTCATGGAACGGGTTAGCAACGCACGTTTACAAGAGCAAGATGGATGGAAATATCTCTTTTCTTTTCTTCTACCCAAGGAAAAGGTGACATTTTTTTTTGCCGAATCAATCAAAAGTAACACGGTGCAAGAAAATAAGGCAGTCGAATCAATCAAAAGTAATACGGTGCAAGAAAATAAGGTGGGTGGATGGGAGAGACGGACATGGCGGCGGTGCGGCGGGAGAGGAGGAAGAGCGACGCGAGGACGAGGAGGACGTTGAAGTGGATGCCGCCCAACCAGAGCGCCAGCGCCAACGTCGTCCGTGGCAGCGAGTAGTCCGTGCACCGGAACACCCTCGCGTCGCCGCCGCCGCCCCCCTCCCCATCCTGGGGCGTCTCCGCGGCCCGGTTCCGCCCGCCGTCCGCGCCCATCCCGGCGGCGCCCCGGACCGGAGCAGAGTCGGAGGCGGCGCCGAACTCGATCCGTCCGGAGCCGCCGCGCGTTCCGGCCTTTCGGCGCTTCAGTTGTCTAGCTGCTTGGGGGCGGCCACGCCCCTCGAGGCCGTCGGATCCGGCGGTGGCGGCTGCCCCGGATGGGCACGGCGCCACGTTTTGAGGAGGAGGGATCGCGCTGGCCGTCGTGTGCGTGCACGGAGGCACGACGTGGCGGCCCGTGCGGTGCGGTGTGGCAGGGAGCGCAGGGGCGCTCTCTCTACCTCCCCCTTGTAATCTGTCGCGGTGTGCGGCGGGTCAGCGTCTGACCTCACCGGAATCTGCCACCGTCTTCCTTTCCTGTGGTAGGGGTAGGGGAAGAGTACGCTGGGCGGCGGTGCGGTTTTTTCCGGTTACACGGATTCAAGCAATGTACTGAGAAACTTTTACATAACTCGAGCCAGAAAGTCAGTTCAGAAAAAACGAAACCCCTCGCGTCGCCCCCCGCGCGGGCGACTGAGGGCCCCAAACCCTAGCCGCCACCGCCACCCACCCCGGCACCATCCCGCCGCGCCGCCGCCTGAGCGAGCCGCCGGCTGCTCGCGCGGCTCGCGGGGATGGCGGCGGCGGGGCCCTCTCCCCTTCTCTCCGGCTGCTTCGGTTGGGCGCGGCCGCCGCGGCTCCCCGGAGGGACCTCGCCGGCGCGGGCGCCTTTCGCGGCGGCGGGTGGCTGGTGGCCCAGATCCGGGGGGTGCCCCGGCCGGATCCAAGGTCTGCGCGTCCGGGGGTGCGCATCTGTGTGTGGGGGGGGCGGCGGCCGCTGCTAGGCGGTGGCGGCGGCAGCCACGACCGGCGCGGGCTGGCCGGCGGCGACGACGTGCGACGGCGACGACGGCGTCCGGCGTGAAGGGGCGCAAGGGAGGCGGCTGCGGCTGGCGTTTGGCGCTGGCAGCGGCTGCGGCCGGTGCCGCTGGTCCTGCCCCTCTTGGCCATGATGGTCCGGAGATGGTGGGGCCAGGGGCCTCCTGTGCGTAGCAACTGGGACTGCCGTGGTGCTCCCGCTGTCCTCCTCGACGACGACTCCGGTCCGGCGCCGCCTTGGTGGTGGGGCTGGGGGCCATCAGGTGCGTGCTGGTGGCGCCGTGGTGGTGCTTCGGGCTGTGCCGGGCTTCTCCCGGTGAGGTGTTGCGGAGGCAGTGGGGCGCGGACTACTGCCATGGTTGAGATAGTGAGGCGGACATGGTACTACCGGGCGAAAGCCTTCACCGATGTCGGTGGCAATGGTGGCAGCGCTCTTGGGGTGTCGCTTTTTCCTGCTGGGGCATCATTGAGGGGCATCATGTTTCTACTTCACGGGGTTTTCGGGGTGAAAACCCAGTTCTTTATGGACGTGCGACGACGGCGCCTGGCGTCGTGCCCTCCTTGGAGGCGCTGCATATCGAGACCCGCCTTGGTCTGGCAGTGGTGGTGGTGGGCCAGTGTTGTTTGCGCGCGGCGGCTGGAGGGGCGCTTGGCCCGTGTTGGCAGGATGGTGCAGAGGGCCCTTGGGTGCTGAAGGTCTCGAGGCGGTGCGCATGGTCCGGTGGTTTCTCCGGCTTCGGTTGGGCGGAGGTGTTGCTCTGTTAGCAGCTTCAGTTATCTGAGTCCTTGGCAGAGGAGTGAGGCAGTGGAAGAGGCGAGGCCCCCACGCAGAGAGGCCAGGATCAGTGGTTTTCTTCGGCGCTGCGACGGGAGCTTTGCGCTGATGTTTCGCTGGGTTTGATGGATCGCCGACCGTGTGTGTGCGGCTTGAGGGGGACGGACCCATGGCGGAGGAGTTGGTTTTGTTGCTCGTGCTTGCAGCGGGCCGCGACTTTTGGCGTGGCTCATCGTTGGTGAGGACGACGCAGTTCTCGGGTGGTTTTTTCGGCTCCTCTCCCAGTTTGTGGTGGTGGTGTAGTGTTTTGTTGTGTGAGTTGTTGGTGTGCGTTGTCTGTGTGGTGGTGTTCGCTTCGACGTGTTATGTAAAATTGCTTCTTCTTCTTAAATCATGCGGCAGTGCTCCTGCCTTTTATTAAAAAAATAATTTTTTTTTACATAACTCTAAAACAAATACTTCTATAATCTTATCCTTTTTTTAAAAAATAAAACAGTTCACACGGAAATTAAAAAAAAGCTACATCCATATTGTGGATTTCAAATACCCTCCTGCATTATTTATTGCTTGGACTCAAACGTCGTTGTTGCGAGTGTAGGTCATAAATCGGGGGAAAATAGAAACCGTTTTATGAGAACGTATAAAACCAGTAGAGTAAGCAAGGAAAGGTGAAATGGTTATTCTGAGAAGATAACAAGTGATTTTAGACTGGGTGAAAGGTACAAAACCAGTTTGTTACAAATTCCAATTTGTCTCGTTTATCTCATGTATACCCCTTTTTTTTTGTTGTTGGAATATACCCTTTCGTTGATATAAGATTATCAAGCGT
The DNA here is from genome assembly GCA_036936925.1 of Cenchrus fungigraminus. Classification (NCBI taxonomy): domain Eukaryota; kingdom Viridiplantae; phylum Streptophyta; class Magnoliopsida; order Poales; family Poaceae; genus Cenchrus; species Cenchrus fungigraminus. The sequence continues at coordinate 68,177,375 of CM072770.1, forward strand.
AGCTGGAAGACGCCAATCGCATGCGATACTTAACACGCAACACGATTTAAACTAAAATGGTCCGTGCTCAGCCAGTTGACACGCCAGATGACCGAAGACGAAAGCCGTAACATCTTGGAAAAATGAAAAGACCAAGCAAGCAGAAGCTTATCTTCACGGTCCAACAACAACACGAAGACTAAAATACTAGGCACCACATTCACATGATCCCGGCCGACACGCCGGCGCTTTTGCATTCCGTTATCTGCGTCATTAAGCAAGGGCGGAGTCTAAATCAATTGCTTAGGACGGTCAATCGACCGAGAGAAATCCACAGGCAGGTTTATTTCGAAAATTCGAGTCCTGCCTATGGGAAGCTCATAATTCTTGTGCAGTCGATGGTATGTCGCCTGTCAGCTGTCACGTGATATCCACGTTGCTCGAGGCTTGCACGTCTTGTTCTGCCTTCTCCGGTTACAATTGGAGACAACACCGAAAGATTGGTGATCGTAAGAAGGTTGGAGATATTTTGCAGGATTTTCGGTTCTGGATTAATTTCTTAAGACTTTAGGATATTATTTCTTAGTTAAAAAGTAGGGACCGTGGATTTATTGTGACAGAGCTAGGGGACTTTCCGCAAAATATCAGGCCGTAGGTAGATTTGCAGAAAGATTAGGATGTTTTCCATAAACGTTTGTTAGTTCCTGTAAAGTTCAGGTTTGTGAGAGATGCATAGATCGTGAGGTGGCTCAATTGAGGTAGATGTCGTCAAATTGTCTAAGAGGTGGCTTAAATAAATGGTAGTTTTGTAACACTTGAGGGGGCTTTAATAAAATGTTGGAGTAGTGGTTGGACTACTATTTATTTTCAATAAAGTTTGAGAAGGTTTTTTATAATAATTGGCAACCCTATTGGCATTCCTTCAAAGCTCGAGGGGTTTTCGTAAAGCTATTTGAGAGGTGTCTAGAATAAAAATATATTTCTATAAAGTTTGAGGAGGTTTTCATAAAATTGGCAACCACATTCCTTCAAAGCTCGAGTTGCTTTCCCTAAAACATGAGGTGGCTTGAACAAATACTATTTCCACAAAGTTCAAGAGGGTCTTTGTAAAATTACCTGAGTGTGAGTTAGACTACCTATTAATTTTGACAATGTGCAAGGGTTTGTTTGGAAAACTGACGAGCCACGAGTGATCTGACGACTCTCCTTTTCTCGATGATGTAGCTCAGTGGGAGAAGGGCAAAAATGCCCCCACTTTAGGTCTTGTAAAGATAAGGGAACTAATGAACACAAAGACACCCTACGTTCCAAAATGCAGATCATTTTAGCTTTTCTAAACCCCCTCAAGTTAACCTTGAAGCAACTTTTCATCCTATGCTTTTTGCATTTTAGTTCAAGAGAAGGTATTCCATCTTGTAACTACTTATTATATTCTATTTTATTATAGTCGCCAGTACAAGTCCAGAGGAAAGGAAATAGAGCTAATACCGGGATAAGCTATCGATACTTGTACCCAATACTTTTCCTAATAAGAAGTGTGTGTAGGACTACCTCTCTCTCAAAAGAGAGTTTATTGACTAGCTCTTTCCTTAACAGTTAACACTTTGGTGCCTTGCCTTTGGCGGCACTATCATTCATACCCATTGCCTAGGGGTTTGCGCATATTCAGAACACCCCACCAACCACTGTAGAATTGATTGAATTGGGGCTAACTCGAACGATATAAAGATGGAATCAGCAGTGTCAGATGGTACTTCAACCAAAAGAGAGTGTCAGATGGTACTTCAACCAAAAGAGAGTAGCATGACTGGGCAGTAAGCTTTTCTAAACATATATTTTACTATGCACCATATGATTATGTCTAGATATATAACAAAGTTTATGTAGCGATGATACTATGGATACATATAGTTTTTCTTTCTCGGATCAAATTTGGATACGAACAATAGATGATATGTCGGATAGTGATATTCATCATATTTGAATCTTAGAAATCCAACTTTAGATATCCGAATACTAATACGGTACAAATAATTACAGATATTGATTGCTCAGATTCAGATACAATCTCTCCATTTAAAGGTTTAGACGAACACATAATATCCGTACCACTTTCATCCCTATTATGTATCCCTCCGTCCAAAAAATAGATCTAATGATGAATCTAATGATATTTATTTTATAACATAAATATATGTAGTTTTTTCTATAATTTTGATCAAAGTTAAAAAAGTTTGACTTAGAACAACCCTAAAACAACTTTTTTTTTGGGACGGAAGGAGTATATAGAAAAAACCAAAACAATCTACATTATAAAACAGACTAGCAAACAACCACAAAGTCGCAGCTGTGTTTGGCTGATTACTAGCTTTGCTAGTTGCTACAACTAAGTTTGGCTAAGTATGTTCCACAAGGGGCAAAGTTCACGTGGTAGAACTAGGGAATAATCATGTAACCTAGATAGCAAAATGTTTTGCGCCCATCTGCAGGGAGACATTAGCATAGCACAGTCAAGCATTGCACTTAAATAGTTGCACGGCACAATCATCCGGTCAGAGAACCTGATAAAATATGACAGTAAACCATAGTTCAGAAACTAAGGGCTCCTACACAAAGCATATCAAAAGGAAAGACTACTAGCACCACTTTCCATAACAAATAACAAAGGTCAATAAAAAATCTTGGACCAGAAAGGTATATGTTGCCACCAGAGGTATATTTGAGCAATTATGATGGTGAGTACCAGGCCTGTTCTCCCAACAAAAGGAAACTAAAGGGCAGAGGCATTCAGTTCCCAATAAACTCCTTCATGTTCTTCAACCAAACCACATACTCCTTCTCATCCTTTTTCATCATGTACTCGTACAGCCAGTCGTGCAGCGAGTGTTTGATCCCCCTCGTCTCAAGGTACCTGTGCAAGGCCTTCTGCAAGCTCTCGTCCAAGTCCCTGCACAGAAGATGATGCAAACATGATTCACATGTTAGTTTTAGTTTTGCCACACAATCTACAGCCATGGCAAACACCCACAATATTGCATGATCACTATATCTACTGAGTCTGGTCAAGTTTTTGCCCATTAGGCATTTAGGGCCTGTTTGGTCTGCGTCCTCAGCTACACATACTAAACCACGGCATGCCGCAAGGATGGTGGACGATTTGCCCACCGCACTTGTGGTAAGTTGTGGCACGTATTTTAACGGGAGAATCTTGCGGAGAGGTCGGCTCATCGATGTTCGGGCTTGAAGAAAAATGCAGCTACAGTGTTGTGGCAAGCCGAAAAGTTATGCTCAGCAAGTTCTGGCTACAATGCAAACACACCCTTAGATTAAAATATTCAGCTCCTGAGTATTTCACCTTTTCATGTCTGTTCTTCTCAATTGTCATCTGGTGTTTTTGTACTGCAACTAGCAGATAAATTAAGTGCACACTTTGTATTTGATTCTAAATGACTTCAGAAGAAAATGTCAAAGTTATGCAGATAGTTACATGAAAGAACAAAAGGCTCAGCCGACATGAGCAAATGCAGACGTTTCACGACTGTTTTTGTGTTAGTTGCATAACTGTGTCATGCCATGCCATGTAACCATTGTTATGTGCTGAATTGATGCGTTTTGAACAACAAAATAGCCACATGTCGCTGCTGCTGATTCAGGGACAAAAGCCTCACGTATACTCCGAATTGCAAGTCATTTTGGCTTTTCTAGGTACAGAGTTAATACTAAGTGCTGTCTCTAGACAATTGTAAGTCATTTTTGGCTTTTCTAGGTGCATAGCTATGCACCTAGATAGATACATAGTAAATACTATGTATCTAGAAAAAAGCCAAAACAACTTAGAATTTGGAAAGGTGAGAGTATCTACCTACTATGCAAATTAAACCCATGCAGCAATATTTTGGCATGATGTAATTAGCGAAATTGTTGTCATCTTGTGTCTGCTGGATTTTACAAATCTGATATCTTTGCAAAAACTGTTCCTATCAGATTTACGAGCTTGAACATCCTTATTGTTACTTTCATCTAGTTTCTGTCATCTTATTGAAAATATACAACAACAAAACTGAAGAAAAAAGCAGAAAATAAAGATCGGTATTAACATCAATAGATGGTATATAGCTGATGAGCATGAACAGCTTCCAGAAGGTAAGGGTATGTGCACACAGGTAAGCATCTTTAGGACATGACAAAAGCATATATGAAGATTCTGTGGTGACTGTGCAAATGGTTTGCTTCTCTGTACCCTTGATGTTATATCATTTTTCATGATTGTAATATGCCTCAATAAAGCATTTTCTTATGCTTGAATGAAAAGCCAATAGATAAAAGGAATAACTTACGAAAATGGTGGTCCCTCGTACGCATTCTCAACAAATTGGTCATCATGGTTCAACACCCTCATATTTTCAATTGCAAGTTCATCATCATTAAAGTTGCATTCAAATTCCAGGAATGGGCCTTTTGATTTTTCAACAGTAACAACCATCTGAATTGCTGGCTTGAAAGATTCCTCATCGTTATCATTCCCGTCATCCTCGTCCAAATCTTCCTCTGTATCAAAGTTGGTGTAGACAGCAGCTTTAATTGTCTCCCCAGCAAACTCTCTTTTGAGGGTTATGGACTGATCACCAGGATTGTCTATGACCTCAAAAGGGAAGTCATCTGGTAGATCAATGCTCTGTTCACAAAAATAACCAAACAAATGAAACCAAGTGTCACTGCCCAGACACAATAACAAAGTTTACAACATTAATGATGCTTTAGCTGCAGAGAAACGTCAAAGAGTTACTATATCAGATGAAGGAACAGATTGCATCGCAAGGCATGAGCATAACCTATGAGATTTCAATCCGGGGTGAACACCTAGATCCTGTAGGTGTTACACCAGACAGATTGTTTCATACTGCTCATAGCTTAGACTTAGTGGAACATACACTGAATTGTGACAAAATACTAGGTCCTGAACCTGACAATAATCAAGTATATTTAAACAGTTGACAAACTTCATTCGGAACTTTTCCTGATGTATAGAAAGCAACATCATTTGTTTCCAATCAAATTAACTGTGTCTATAACACAGATTAGAATTTGACCATATAATGCTGATCAGGATTCTCAAAATTGGTTCAATCAAAATAAAAGAGCAGTACCCACTGGCACTCTAGAAACTGACTAGTTTGACACATTGTCCAAGAATACCACATTTCTATATTCCTCCTTTGTTTTAACATGACAGTATGACCTTACGTTTTCATGTTTGTTTATAAAATAATGACCACATACGTTTCTCTTTTGGTTCTTTAATCAATGATGATGGTTGACCATGAAATTCCAACTTTCATAATGGGAGAAGACATATATATACACTAGATAATAGTGTGGCTGCTAATGTGTCTCTAGAAGCTAGGTATGCCAGGGCACAGAACTCTGGCAATCGAACTATGCAATTGCTACTTCACGTAAGGAGTGCCATCTGCGTTAATATAGCACTCAGTTCCATCTGACCTACAATGTATCTGAATCTACATACAGATTCTTAAATCTTTTTTTCAATAGATTCAATGACCCCAATCCCATTAACAAAATCATGGCATTGCAAGGGCTAAACTAATCACACTGACACAGAATCAAACTAAGATAGCAAGGAAGGTAAATAAAATGAAGTCGACCTTGTCGGCTAAGCTCTCCTCGGACTGGACGACGCACTCGATCTCCGACTCGATGACCCGCCTCAGATTCTCGTCGGCGTCGGCCTTGGAGGAGGACGCCGGGGACTGCGACGCCAGAAAGCGGCGGGCGGAGGCCGCGGGCGACGGGACGGCGGTGGGTAGACGGCGCGGGAGGGGAACGGGGGCGCGGCCCAAGTGGAGAGCGCGGCGCGCTAGGGCGGAGAGAGGAGAGGATGAGGAGGCGGTGGCAGCGCGGCGGAGGAGCCGGGCGGCGAGGAACGCCGTCGACATGGTTTGTGATTTGTTGGTAGGGTTCTCACGGAGATCTCTGTTCTCACGAGGCGGACGGCGGCCGGGGTATGCGGGGGACTAGGGTTTTGGTCTTTGGGACGATGGGGTTTAAGAGCTTGGAGGCGGATGGGGGAATGGATTTTCCTGTGGAGGAGGAAAGAAAGATGGAGGCCCATTTGCACGGCCCATGGTGAGGCGCGTATCCTGCCTAGTCATCTTACCTCGCGAGCGGAGAATTAGAATTTTTTTTATATTTTTTTAATTATTTTGCAAAATTATACGACCGTTTCAAAATTTTCAGTTTTGACAACCAATCGCCGTGGCCCACGGCGGCCGCCGTGGCCCATGGCGGTTTGAGGTCCAACCGCCGTGGACCACGGCTGTTGGGCCAACAGCCGCGGGCCCCCACGGGCGTGAAGGTCAGCCGCCGTGGGCCACGGCGGTTGAGGCCTATTCGCCGTGGGCTACGGCGGCATGACCAACCGCCGTAGCCCACGGCGGTAGGGGCCTCGCAGCCGCCGTGGCCTACGGCGGCAGGTCTCCTGCCCTCTATAAAAGCCGAAAATTAGCCCGGAAATGTCATAAAAATTCGGAAAAAAAGAAAGAGAGGGTTGGGAAGGAGAAGAGAGTGAGGGGGCGGAGCAGTGAAGCTTTGCCGGTTCTTCGCTTCATTGGTAAGTATTTTGTCGATTTCAACTCTTTTAGCACCTATACTTAGAAAGCGTAATTAGTGATTCAATGCGTTTATTTAGATCTGTAGTATTATAGAAGTCATGTTTGTAGTGTTAGGGTTGAGAAGGAGAAGAGGGGAGGTGGAGGGTGCGGAGCAGTGAAGCTCTGCTGCTTCTTCGCTTCATTGCAGGTATTTCACTGATTTCACTAATTTCACTAATTGCTATTTCGGTGTACTGTAGATTTCTGTAGATTTATGTATGGTATAGATTTCTGGAGTATAGATCTGTAGTTGTAGTTTATATTACGTAACATATTTACTGTCAAGTGTATAGATCTGTATGGTATAGATTTCTGGAGTATAGATCTGTAGTTGTAGTTTATATTACGTAACATATTTACTGTTAAGTGTGTAGATTGCGGCTGATTAGTTTGTTAATTTAGTTTAGATATAAGTCTATTTGGTTCTTAGTCCCTGGATATAGTATTTGATAGCAGTTACTGCTTTTTATTATGAATCAGACATGTCGGAGACAGTCACAATCATATTATATTATGGAATTGGAGAAATTATATATGGTCCACAAGGAGTTGACTTGTCAAATTATAGTTCAATTGAGAAAAATGTTACAAGAGCAGGAGAAAGAACTTGGGAGGCTATAACCAACTGGCTGGTCAAGGCATTTTCAGTAGATTTAGAGCACTAATGCCTGTCGGTGATGACACTAATCAACAGAAGTGCACCAGTGTATTGAGAGCTCGTGCCACTTGAAGGGACTCCACGATGGAGGAGTTTTATCAGAAATGCATGCCGAGTTGGTTTGCTTGTGATTTTGTTTGTCCAAGTTTATCAGAAGGGTGGGTCTAGCAGTCAAGTGCATGAGGAATCTGAGGATGTGGACGAGGGGGAAGGTGCTGAAGAAGGGGAAGGTGCTGAAGAAGAGGAAGGTGCTGAAGAAGAGGAAGGTGCTGAAGAAGGTGAACAACAAGAGGAGGAAGAAGGGGATTCTGAGGGTGAGCAACCATCTAGAGGTTATGTTGTCACTGGTGTTATTGATGAGGGAGAAGTAAACCCAGAGGTGATGAGACAATATCAGAGAGAGTTGGAAGCTGATGAACGTGCACTGGAAGATGACTCTTCAGATGATGATTATGATGATGATGATGATGATGATGAGTCTGAGGATCATGTGCCCTTGCATTGGCGGAACTACAATTTCTCCCGGTGTACTGTTAATAGTGGTGAGAATGTGTCATGGGAGTACACGGAGAATGAGGTTTGTGAAGACGTTATGTACCCCAATACTGCACATCTGAAGGATGCAGTGAAGCAGTGGTCCACTTTGACTCTACATAGGGAGTTCAGGGTAGTCAAGAGCTCTCCTAGGATATATGATGTGTGTTGCAAGAAGGATGATTGTTCTTTTCGAGTGTATGCATATATGGGGAAGTGGGATAATTACTTACAGGTGAAAGAAGTGAAAGGTCACACTTGTACCCTTGATCGTATTGATGCAAGACACCGAAACATTTCAGCCGATTTTGTTGCAAGCCACATGTACCCTCACATAGTGAATTACCCTGATTATGCACTGAAGGCAATTATCGGTGCAATTGAGGAAAAATTTGGGTATACCATCGGTTACGGCAAGGCATACCAAGCAAAGAAGAAGGTGTTGGAGCATAGGTGGGGTACTTATGAAGCATCCTACCACAATTTGCCTAGCTTGCTACACACAATAGTTCAGATGAATCCTGGCGGCTACTATGATATCAAGGACTATCCTTGTGTGGAGAAACCAGGCAAGCTTGTGCTTCAGCGGTCATTCTTGGCATTGGGTGCCTGCATTGAGGCTTTCAAAGTGTGTCGACCGATCATTTGCATAGATGGCACTTTTCTCACAGGCAAATACAAAGGAACAATCCTGACAGCTGTGGCAGCTGATAGTAACAATCAGTTGCTTCCTTTGGCCATTGCATTTGCGGAGGGGGAGAATGGTGACAGTTGGTACTGGTTCCTTGAGAGGTTGAAGAACATGGTGGTCGAGGATGTGAAGGATGTGTGTGTGATACACGATAGGCACAAAGGTATTTTGCAAGCAATCAATGACATGAAAGAGGGCAGCACAGAGCGATACAGAGCTCCATTGTGGCCAGATGTTAAGAGCAGGTGGTGCGTTAGGCACATGAAAGCAAACTTCCACAACCAGTTCGAGAACAAGACCCTGTCTAAATTGTTTGAGCAGTTGTGTGAGCAGACTCAGCAGAAGAAGTTTGATGCCATCTGGAAGAAATTAGATGAGCTGACAAAGAAGGCATCAGAGGAGATAGCAAAGAGGCCAGTGAATCCCGAACCTGGAGAGGAGCTAATTTCTCTCGAGGATGTGGGATTAGATGGCCCTCAAGTCAGGCGCAGAAGAGGGCGTGTTGTGAAGACCTTCAGCCAGTGGATTCAGAATGAGCCTAAGGAAAAGTGGTGTCTCATGTTTGACGAAGGTGGAGCAAGATATGGATAAAGACCACTAATTTTGCTGAGGTATACAACTGTGTGCTCCGCGGTGCAAGACCACTTCCTCTAGTTGGCATCATTGAGTTCTTTATGTATCGTACAATGTTGTACTTTCACACAAGGAGCAAGATAGCGGATGAGGTTCTGAGGAACACTCAAATGAGATACTGCATAAAAATGACTGAGTATCTGACCAAGGCTCAGGATAAAGCACTTAAACACAAGGTCATAGCGCAGCCTTTGCACCAGTCTGATGACAATGAAATTATGTGGAGCTATGAGGTTGAGTGCGAAGGGAAAATGCGCCTAGGCCCTTCGCGTGAAAAGACGCATCAAGTTGCTGAAGTTGGCAACCAAATATGCAGATGTACATGCCGGAAGCCGCAGCTACTACACATCCCCTGCTCACATGTGATCGCCGTATGCTATGAACTGCAACAATTCAGCTAACATAGGTACGTACCATGGTACTACGCCAAGGAAACTGTTCGAAACATTTGGAACCGAACAATTCAGAGCTACCTCGTGCAGGGTACTTTTACTGAGAACCCCAACGAAAATGCTGTGCACATACCAAATCCAGATCCTCAGTTGCGCCAAGGTGTTGGAAGACGGAAGAAGAAGAGGATTAGGAACAACATGGACGAAGCAGAAGCTGGACCTCCGGTAGTGATGTGCTACAAGTGCCACAACACGGGTCACAGGTGCACAGCCACAAGTTATGCTTGCAATGCACCACCTACGGCCAGTGTGGGCTCATCAGCAACTTCAGGACCATCCCAACCCCCATCCGGACGTGGACGCGGACGTGGACGTGGGCGTAGGACTAACGCAGGATTCAGATGATCATAGTTGCTTGTAATGTTAGGGCATTTAATTTCGGAATTTGTAATATTTGAACTATATTTCTTGTATGAACTTATGCATGGTACTGTATTGTAATAATTGAACTTCTATTTGTATTATTTTGCTAGTGATTGTTCTATTCTTTTTTGTAATAATTTATGCCGATTCAGTTGTATTATTTTTTGCCTCTGATTGTTCTAATCTTGTTTTGCAGGTTTGCAATGGCCTCCTCAGGTCCTAAGTTGGACTTGGAGTTCCTCACGAAGAGGAAGGACAATGTCGAGGTGCCACAGGGGATCGACACTCCTATGTGCTTCTGCGGTGACAATTGCAAGCTTGTTAGGTGGAAGGTTCTGGGGTACGCCTACGGGATGAGGTTCTTCATGTGCGCTAACTATGCGCACGACCTGATCCAGCCATTCGACCGCAATCTTAGAGTCAAAGTAAAGACTTACTACATTTCTCAATTATTCATTTGTCATTTGTGATTTAATATTTGCTGACATGTCTTTGGAAAAAGACTCCACCTCCTCTTTGTGATTTCATGCAGTGGCTAGATACCGAGCAGTCTGACTTCGACAAGAGCTACGTCGAGGGAGAAGCCCGTGATGCAAGGGAGAGGTGGTTCCGCATGGTTGAGTGGGAAAAGAGAGAGGAGAAAAAGAAGGAGGAGCAGAAGGAAATGCGCCATCGTCAGGAGATGAGAGAACGTGAAGCGGCCCAGACCTGTGAAGCTGATAGAGAGAGGAAGAGGGAGAGGGCTCGCCGGGCCAAGGTAGCTGGGCCGGATGCCATCAGGAAGGGGAAATACCCCCATTGTACTCAGTAGACCTAGAGTATTAGTCGGACTGTATCAAATAATGTCGGATTTCATGACATCGTCAACTAGGGTGCTCAGTTTGTATCCTTAAGAACTTTAATCGAACTGCATTAGAGTGTGTTTTATCCGTTACGTGTGTTTTGTTACAGTGACTGTAATATGCAGAGTCGTTGTGTTTCCTCCGAGTCACTGACACGTTCCCCTCCCACGGATCGACTGGCCCACAAAGCGACAGTGCTCTAGTACTAGGGTGTGTTTTCTCCGAGTCACTGCTTCGTTTCCCTTTCCACGGATCGAAGGGCCCACCACCCAGCCACCCTCCTTCTTCTGCCTATATGTAGCACCATTCACTCCATTGCCTTCTTCTCACAGCATTAGGCAATGACTTCATGGAGTGGGGATGAACACGGTTTCGGTCCTGAGTTGTGGCATCAGGAATCAGAAGATTTCGAAGCCAATTTCCCACTGAAAGGCAAGAGTGACTTCAGGTCGATGCGTGATGTTAGAAGCTATGCACCGAAGCAAACGGTGTTGTGACCTAGGTGTTCACACGGTGAGTTCTGCGTGATGCAAGTGTACCAGGGATGGAACAACTCCGGTCGTCGCTTCTGGCACTACCCACATGCATGGGTAAGCAATGTCCATATATTTGTTCATCATCTTTCTTTGGTTTGGTAATATTTTCTTACCTTTTGCAGTACTCCACCCAAGCAGAGAACTGCGGTTTCTCGCAATGGGTGGATCCACCAGCTATTGATCCCTATCAACAGTACATCGACTACCTCGAGGACGTCGTCATCTACAACCTGAAGCGGGAGCTGTCGGAGGCATTGGCTTCTCCAGATCCATTGTCTAGCGCAGGAGAAGACCGGTGCTGCAAATGTTTGACCTGCACTTGTGAATGCCACAAGAAAGATTGGTCTCCTCTACCTTCACCACCTCCACCCCCACCTGGGTACTACATGCCGTCGCAACACTCCGGCGGCTCTATGCTTTCCGGGCAGTTCTCGTACAACTAGATTCATTAGTAATGTTGTAATGAAATTTCCAAATTCCCTAAGGCATGTTATCAGTACGTAAGGTGCTTCGTTAGGGTAGTACTAGCACCGTACATGCCATTGCAAATGTGTGTGTTTTCTCTACTAAATTAAAAAAACCAACCGCCATGGCCCACGGCGGTTGGCCACATGCAACCGCCGTGCGCCATGGCGGTTGCAAGGCGGCTGCCTGCCGCCGTGGGGATCCTGCAACCGCCGTCTGCAACCGTCGTGGCCCACGGCGGTTGGACCTCAAACCGCCGTGGGCCACGGCGATTGGTTGTCAAAACTGAAAATTTTTGAAACGGTCGTATAATTTTGCAAAATGATTAAAAAATATATATAAAAAAAATTCGGGGAATTACAAGCCACGGCCTCGTTTGGCAAGTAGTGGATTCATTCCAACGGAGACTGAAAACACGAGTGGGTTTTGGTGATTCCCCGCTGCCCACCAATCCCACGGGTGGTTGGTTTATTAACTCATTCGTGCTACTTCTTGTTTGGAGGCAAATGGGTTGATCTGTGTCAATCCAACATAAGCAAGATCTGAAACAAAGAGGCAACTATCTATTTGGGAACCTGCAACTAACATAGCGATACATCTCTGAGCATCATTGACACAAAATTCATCCAAGCATAAGATAAAAAAAATTATCAGACACAAAATTCATCCAAGCCCAATATAAAAAAATTATGGCACAACAGTCTCGCCAAATAAGGACAGCATGCATTCAAAGATCAATACTGTTGGCGACATCAGTAGTTGAGTGCAGACATATTACACAAGCATAATGAAAGGAACCGACATCACATTGCCTACAAATTATGGTGCCAACAAGTACTGAACGATTCAAACACTGACGAATAACACATAATTAAAACACACTAGACGTCACTGTTCCACACTGCAAGGTAACCTCCAATAGCAATCATCATAAGCACGAGCAGCATGTTGGAGAAACTAAACATAAATTCTAAATAGGAAGTGCTTGACATCTAGCAAAGTTTTTAATAGAAAGTTCTCGACGTCTAGAATCTGCAATAATTGACACCTTGATGCATTGGTTGAGCAATGGAATGAAGAGTTAAGCTCTTGACAAAGATAAATAAATCTGCAACAATAGACCATTGCCAACGTATACCTGCATTACATTTTTAAGAAAGAGCCAATCTTTGAAGTGATAATCTTCAGAATAGATGAAAAAATGATAACAAACTAACATACATTTTTAAGTGATAATCTTTGAAGTGCTAAGATCCAGAAAGTACCTTAAGCATACCTAAATCAGGTTACCATTAATCCATTTTTCTAGCAATGACATTCGGTCCATTTTCTAGAAGCAATAACCTAGTCTATGGAGACGGATTATGAGAAAGAGTAGAAGGTTGCAAAAACATAGTTAATGTACCTGAAATGATCATCTGAGATTGCAATATTTAGCATACCATCTGTGGAAGCCTTGAGCTGAGTGTCCTCTCCTATATTCATACACGTCGCCAAATAAGCGAACCAAGAATATAAAATGGTCACTATGAAATTGAGTAGTGAGAAGGGTAAAATACATGTACTAATTTGACATAATGGAGCACATTCCTATCTGCATAGACTTAGAACTGTTGTCTAATAGATGCATACAATCTCTATATTATTTGGCAATTTACTGGATGAAGCAATTCATAAATGGGGCCGTACATATGGACAATAATCAATAATGAACAATGTATGTGAACAAGAATAGTAGTATTGTTGACTGATTACAGGATAAAATAGCAACAATAAACAGACCGTTAGTGTGACATATAGTTTGACATCGGTCTCTTTTGTTTTACAGAAATGCTGAAGCATAAATGAACTGAACAAGAATAGTACTATTGTTGACTGATTACAGGATAAAATGAGGGCAACAATTTGAGCAAAATACTGCTGGTTGACAGTATTATTAGTTATGCTAATACAATTCAAACGCATCAACTACGAATCCTAGCCTTAAATCATAGCTCAATAGTTGATTTAGGGCAGGCAATATTATGCTGGTTGACAATATCAGTATCAGTCAGGCTAATATAATTTCGTTGCTTATATACTCATACTCCATTTCTTGTTCTTTTCCTCAAAATCATAGCTCAATAGTTTAACTAGGGCAGAGATATCAACAGGGTCTACAATATAAACTGGGCTTGGGATTCACACCAAGTAGTCTCGGATTAGAGGCATTTCCTTCCCTTGTGACATGCTCACGGAGGGAAAAGGAGGTACATTACACACAAAAACTTAATATCAGGATACAACTATACAAGCCTGCTAATAATTCATATTACTTTTCATACTTGTTAGGATCTCGTGCTGCTACCCTGCATATATGTTAGGGGAGTGTCCTACACAGGGAGCAGGTAATTTTCTCAACCTACTGTTTACTTCGCATAGGCCCTAATGAATTCCTTCCCTAACCTAGGTAGTTGATTTCACACATATAACCAAACAATTCATTATTTGGCAATGCAGGGACCAAGTATCTCACATGCCCAAGGGAATGCAAGATACACTAAATAGCTGTGCAAGTCCTCAGTAGCCAAAGCAACCAAGGAAGAACCATGGTAAAGAAGCAGCCAATACTTCCACTGCTACAACTACAAAAGCAGAGGCACCAAGAAAATCTCTCCCACCAAACTGCAAGCACAGGACGTACTAAACTACTGCTTGCACCACCACAATTGGTGATCCACCACTCCTCGTTACCTGGATGGGGAAGAGCTTGGTGATGCCCTTGCTGGCGAGTCTATCGATGATTGGCAATCTCCAGCCCCTCCTGCACGGCGACGGCACCGCCGGCCCTCTTCTCCTACTCGTAGAATGAACGTTCTCGGGGAACTGTGGCCGCGCCAACGCCTCCTCCTCTCATGGATAATGGATCTTGAAATTAGAAATCCTCTACTGGCGGATCGAATCTAGCAAGAAGGAGGGAGGAGGAGGAGGAGGAGGAGGAGGAGGGAGGGAGGGCAGGAGGGCAATAATCATCTGGTGGATCCGAATCGAGGATCTAGTTGGAGCCGCCGCCGCCGCCGCCGCCACTGCCTGACAAACTGAAGGACCGTAACGGCGAACCAGAGAGGGGGGAGTGAATGGGAGCCGATAAAAATTATACTCAAGAATTCGGCCTATGAACCCAATTTCACTCGGACACCTCTGCAAGCTTCTCTTGCCAAGTCCACGTAGCCACTGGAGTGCTACTGGACCTAGGAGCAAGATCCAACCGACAGCAACACAAAACACGCAGCGGAAAACAACTCGAAACTGCTGCTGGCAACCAAAACTGGTCAGACCGGTTTCTGAAACCGGTCAGACCGACTTTATGGGACTTAGCCTCTCACAGGCAGGGGAAACCGGTCAGGCCGGTTTGGCAAACCGGTCATGCTGGTTTTGTCCAGGAAATCCCCAAAAGACCTTCGAGACCAAACTTGACCCAAAACACCTCAAGAACCTCTCAACCTTTGAACAAGAAAAGCCATAGCAAGAACGAGACTCTCCTGTTCAAAAACCTTCACGACAACCCACTGGGGCTAAACCGGTCAGACCGGTTTGGGAAACTGGTCAGGCCGGTTTTGCCTGGACAGTCGGGAAGAACTCAGCCCGCGGGAAAAACCTAGCCTTCACCTCAATCGATCTCCCGATTCGTTCCACGGATTCAAGTGAGACTTTGGGGATAG
This sequence comes from Cenchrus fungigraminus, assembly GCA_036936925.1. Taxonomy (NCBI): domain Eukaryota; kingdom Viridiplantae; phylum Streptophyta; class Magnoliopsida; order Poales; family Poaceae; genus Cenchrus; species Cenchrus fungigraminus. Next base: position 68,192,900 of record CM072770.1, read on the forward strand.
CTGGGGTACCTCGTGGGCTACCTTTGGCTAGAAGCTCGGTCCCCAAAACCTACTCAATCAAGAGGAATCGGAAGTCAACCTTCAAGAACACCTTCCCATGAACTCCACCGAAAACCACCAAACTGAAGCCGTTTCGGAGGGTTTGTTGGAGCAAGATCACCAAGCAAAGAGGCACAAGGTCCTCATACGTGACATCCAACAAGAATCCCTCAAAGAAACGCCCCCAAAACTTCCCCACGAAAATTCCAAGAAAAGACTCCGAAAATCACCAAAAAGGGAAAACGGGAAGAACACAATCAAGCCTTGAAGAACCACGCCGAATCATCTATACATACCATGAAGGTTCATACAAGGTCTAGCTTCTGCCCGATCATCCTTCCCTCTCACAAGATCTCACCATGAAGCTCTCAAGCTAGTCTTAGAAATCCTAAGGAAAATAGGAAGGAAAATAGCAAAGGGAAAATGAGCTAGGGTTCCAAGAGATGGCTGCCATCCTCTCACCACTTGGGTTATATGGAGGCAAGCCGAAAGACTAAAATACCCCTAAAGCCTAAACTAGGATACACACCCACCAAGGGCACTTTGGGAAATTGTCTTCGCAACACCATCGGACGGATGCCCGGCGACCGCACTTCGCTTAGCCTCGACGTAAGCCTTGCGATCCCGACGCGTGTCCTCCGCTTCGAAGCTTCCGGCGCCCTGCGACCCCAAACCGATCAGACCGGTTTCCCAAACCAGTCAGGCCAGTTTTGGCCTGATAGCCACACCTGGTCTTCGGCCTCGGCTTTGTGGCTCAGCCGAGTAACCCGGTGGTTTTCTGGTGAACCACCGCAAACCCCGCGAACTTGATGTAGCCTCCGCCAATCACCACTCATGACTCGGCTCCCACGAAGTCCCGACTCGACCTTGGTTTTGAGGCTCAACCAAGAAACCATCCACCGACTTCATCTTGTTGTTCTTGCCACCATGCGGCCCGCACTTGACCCCGCTGGCCACCGGGTCCCTCGAACCAAGCCTACTTGTCTTCTCCACACCTGGAGGCCTCACCGGCAACGACCTTTCACGCTTGTTCTTCACCTGCACCAACACCTGTCAAGCCGCAACCTGCACCTGCAATACTTAGCCAAGAATCAGTCCACACAACGTTATCAATCACTCATCACACCAGGAAGTGACCATCCACCGGTCCTCGAACCACACATGGTCCTCATGAACCCTAGCAGGGTAAAAAGAGTGGGGAGGGGATGAGGTGGTGGACGAGATGGAGGGAGGGGAGGAGGATAAGGAACTGGCGCACCTTCCCAGCGTGGTGGGGCTTATACCTGAGCATTTTTGGCCCGACCCGGCCCGCTGGCCCGGCCCGGGCCCGGCCCGCCCACGGACCTTACTGGACGGGCGTGGGCAGAGATCTTGAAGCCCGCGAAATTTTTTTTTGGCCCGAGCCCGGCCCGAAATGCTGTTTTTAGTTACTTTACACTATAAAATGCGCGAGCGGCCCGCCCAAGCCCGGGCCCGGCCCGAGCCCGGTCCGAAAACTGAGGCCCGACACGTCCCATGGGACGGTCATGGGCAGGATTTTCTCGGCCCGAAAAACCCGGGTTTTTTTTTCGGCCCGGCCCGAACCCGGCCCGGCCCGTGGAATGCTCAGGTCTAGTGGGGCTCGCCGCCAGTGGCACGAGAGAGGCGGCGGAGCGTCGCGCGGAAGAGCGACGAACGCGAGGAGCTTGCGTGGAAGACGAGCGCGGCGTGCGGGGGTGCAGTGGGAAACTCCCGTGTTTTCTAGGGGATTGACGTGGGTCAAAATGCAAAACCGGTGCAGCCAAATACGTTTTTGGACCGGGAGGGGAGAGCTCTCCCACGCGTGGGCTGAGTTCCCCAACTCGCGGGTTTTCAGCCCGTTCCACGCCTTTCCTCGGCCAGCCAAATGAGGCCTAAGGCTTCGTTTGGCAAGCCGTGTTTCGGCGTGGAAGGAGGCCTAAACCCGGCCTCGCGTGGAATTAAGCCCACGCAGGGGTGGTTTCTCACTCCTGGGCCAACACTGAATTTGGCAACCCGAGTGTCGGAGTGGAGGGCATCCAAAACCCCGTGAATCCACGGGAAATATAAAAATCACCTATCATGCCGTGGAACTCTAGTCTCTCGCATCGCGTCGCGTCGCGTCGTCGTTGCTCGCTCCCCACGCTGCGGACTGTGACCTCCAGCGGATCGGAAATAAATGAATTAAAAACCAACGTGGAAGAGGATTGGGTGGCACTCGTGGATCCACCACATACTCTCGTGGGTGAAATGTCGCCTGGCAGGTTTCCACGTGATGCCAAACGAAGCCTAACGGTGTGTTTGGTACTTTTGTTTTTTCCAAAACTAACAACCCAACCAAAGGGGTTGGCTACCATCCAAAGCCACAGCCAAAAGCAGCTTTTGCCTAGTACAAATTTGAAAGCACATTCATCCTCTGCTTTCAGCTGCTTTTGAGTCACAAAATTACCCACCTGCCACTAGTTATGAAACATACCGGTTCGTTTTTCTATTCCGCGTCGTTCTATTCCGCATCGAGTCCACTCCGTCACGCCGCATCACATCCACCGCCAACCGCCGTTGGAATCGTCAAGACCTGCACGAGCCGATTGTTGGAGCTTCGTCGCCCCAACTCCGGCGACCCATGGGCAAAGAGAGTCATCACACGCAGCCATGTGTGAGGTCCGTCGCATGCCACCGCGCCAAAAGACCGGTTCCCATGGCGTCACGAGCTCCGACGGGCGCGGCCTCGTCCCCGATCTCCTTCGTCTAGACACCGCAACTCCATTGGGTCAACGGGGAGCACCCCCAAGTCATCTTCCATCTTCCCCAAGCCTGTACTCCTTTCCCCCCAGCCGGTTCCAAGCTCCCCACGAGCTTTGACAGACAACCATGGCGGACAGACAAGCTGAGGACAACGAAGGCTCATTTTCCTTTTCTTTTTTTTTGATCATTTTCCTTTTCTTTGGACCAGCTGATAGAGAGTTGAGGCCTGTGCGTGCCATCTCATTTTCCTTTTCCTATATGGCTATATAGAAAAATAAAAGAAAAAATATACTTCTACGGTTTTACTTATTCTATACGGTCAAGATGGATGCAAAACTTTAAAAATTATTTCTAATTATTTAATTGTGAATTAGAGAACATATTAGTCCTTCATGAGCAATGTCCATATAAATAGTCTCTAGGCCTAGTTTCACAGCAGCTCCAACCAAACGGTTTTAAGATTTTTTCACATCTGCTTTTCCACAGCTCACAGCTCACAACAGTTTTTTCGAAAGTCACAGCTCAACCAAACACACTCTAAGGTTGGAGCGGGGGCGTGCAAGGGGAGCGCACACAAGTCATCAACAAATTGTCCCCATCCGATCACGCATGGGCACGTGGACGGACGATCTTCTTCTGAGGAAGACGGAAAGTGTTGCCTTACTTCTTTTGCTATTCCTTGCGTCACCACTCACCACCGCGGTATGGGGAGATCACCTTTTAGGTGAGGCCACAAAGGCTTGACATGGGGCAGGTGAAGCTTGGCTTCCTTCTGATAGAAGTGAACCAGAGAACCTGCCACACACAATGAGTTGTAGAGTGCACGGAAGGGTTGCAGTAGTAGAAAGGCCAGACAAGACAATGGCGCGACGAAGAGGTTGCAAGAGGCCGTAGTGCGGTGGACTGGGAGATCCATCGGTCTCCGGCTCTGGCGCCATGTGCGGCGTGGTGTTGCCGCCACTGTTACTCGGGTGCCTCTCTCTTCTGTGAACCTGCACACGCACAACACAGGTAGCAGCTCTCCTACGTGTGCTTCATTCATCATCCCTCTGTTCTACAACAGCACCTACCACCGCCTCCCAAATCCGCCTCTAGCAACACGAACCTCGCCACTGGGCACTCCAGTGCTGCTCTCCATGCTACACTGGTCCTCTTTGTGCCTATTTCCCTTTCGATTTGGGATTTTGGGTTATTAGTGTTCTCTATTCGGGACCCTAGCTTCTGTACTTGCCATGCAATAAGCCTTGCCGGCGTTACTCCGAGTGACAACCAGGCGCAGGGTCTCCACGCACACGATTGTGCTGTTGGCGCGCGTCGACACTCCGGTGTGCTGCGCAGCCGCCGGGACTGTGCCAGCTCCACAGATGAGTGAGGTGAGCTCCTACTTCCTACTCTCTTCCCCTTCCCATCTTATGTTCCCCATGCGTGCTCATCTCTTGAAATCACATTGTGTTATGACTCTATTTGCTTTTGTTTAGTGCTTTGCTTCCTATTGAAGGACCGATTAGGCGACCAGAGAGGGGGGAGTGAATGGGAGCTGATAAAAATTCTTCCCGAAGGATGAACTCGGCCTATGCCCCAAATTCACAACCAAGGATTCCCACACGAGTTTGCCAAGGTCACGTAGTCACAACGGACCTACCAACCCTAGGAACAAACCCAAACTCAAAGCAACACGGAAGCGCAACTCAAGAAGCAAAGGACTTAGGCAATCTGCGGTGTCTGGGGCGGACCGTCCGCATGGACCAGGCGGACTGTCCGCGGGGGCCTGGCAGACTGTCCGCGGGTTCACTGCGGACCGTCCGAAATAGCCTCCCGAACCTCTAGTACTGCACCTCGAAAAACGGACCGTCTGCACCCTACCCACGGACCGTCCGCGCGGACAAGACCGTCCGCACTCACCTCGCGGACCGTCCGGCAAACTTCTAGCAACCAAAAGTGCCGGACAAAACAGATCGAAAAGAAGCGACGCAAAAACTCGCGAAGAACACGACGAACACCTGGTCAGCCGGCTCCTCGCGGACCGTCCGCGAGCACCTGGCGGACTGTCCGCCACACGCGGACAGAGCAGCTCGAACTCGAAAACGAAAATGCAACCTCACCTATCCATCCATGGATCTCCCAAACGGCTTGAGCTCTTGAGGTAAGATTTGGGGGAGATGTGAAGCGTCCCTAGGAGATGCTATACCCCAAAACTTGAGACCTCAAACGAACTAAATCACCGGGAATCGAATCGCAACCGAGCTCTACCTAAAAGCTAGGGTTCCAACCGAAATCCTTCAATCGGAGGCCAAATCCGGAGATTGGGGGGTCAAGATCATGCACAAAGATGCACAAGACATCTATCCATGATCCCCACCAACAAATCCGAACCCAAACACCTCAGAATCGAAGGAACAAGGCGCGCACGAAAATCCAATGAAAATAGCCCGAAAAAGACACGAAAATCACACGAGCTACAAGAAGGAAATCAACGCAACCATGAATGCTTCCATACACTCGGAGGTCAGATTCTCTACAAAGCGGTGAAGAAAATCTACGCCTATGGAGCAAGGAAAATGAGAAGCAGTCCAGATGGATGGTTTGCCCAGAAAACCCTAGAGCTATATATATGAGTCCCTCTGGGTTGGGCAAATGACCAAGCTACCCCTAGCACTTAAACTTAAGATACAATCCCCTCAGGGGCAAATAGGTCATGTAGTACTCCTCTTCATCGCACGGCCACGCCTTCGCCGCAGTCCGCGTCCTCCCGACGCAAGCCCTGCGATCCCGCCACGTGCCCGCCGGCATCGAAGCTTCTCGGCGCGCCCGGATCCTGTCTCCGCCCGCCGAGCCTCCGGTCTGTTGACACCGGATTTTGACCAAATCCAGAGTCAAAAGGATATCGGCTTGATGGAAGCATGAAAGGGGCCGTGATTGGCAGGAGCCGATTGATTTTGCGAACATGCACATATGGTTACCTGACAGAGGAGCCGATGGAAGGTAAAAGCAATAGAGCAAGTTGAAGGCAGAGGAGGTTCAGCTGGTGGTCACGTAAATTGATGTGATCTGTAGATCAATCAGCTATATATTGGTCTTCATTAGCTAACTTCATTAGCCAGCTGGCCGGATTATTTTATTCTGAAGGAAGAGAAGAATCGACTAGTTGAAGAATCGGCAAGATCGGCAGAGAGAAAACAGAGGAGAAAATTGGCTTGATCGGCTAGATAAGAAGCTGACCTCATGAGCAACGGAGTGGCCGATGGAATACATGCAACAACGTACATACATAGGTCATAAAAGAAAGCAAAGCAATTAGCAGTGGCATTGAAGAAACGGTATAGGCAGCACGTACGAGAAAAGAATGGAGTGTGCATCGGCAAGAGTTGCTAGTGAGTAAATGAACAAGGCAAGGTGGCCAATTTAATTAAGAGCATGCCCAGAGCAGTTGGCAAAACGGAACAGAGGAGAATCGGCAGGAGCAAGATTGTTTGGCAGTTCAATCGGCCAGCAAGGCAATCGGCCAGGCTAGTTAGATCGGCTGGAGTCAAGGCCAAGGAGAGAATAAAATATATCAAGCACAACGTGAAGGGAAGGAAAAGCATTAGCACATGCACGTACGGGAGAAACAAATCAAGAATAGAAGTCTGTAGGAAGAGATGCACGTGAGCTTGGGGGACAAGAAATCACGAGATGATGTTTCCGAGTAAAATACTTCCTAATCTAAGTACCTGGCGGAGACAGATTCAAGGAAGAAAGAGGCTTTAATTAGAAAGGACTCTACATAAGGGAATTGGAGTCTATGTATCTTAGTAGGATTAGTTTCCTTATTTTAAATTAGGAGAGTTTGTGTCATTAGTTGGCGTGATATGCTAGGAGTTGTTTAATTAGAAGCTTTGAGCCCTTCCGGCCGTAGGGAAGCCCAGGGTATAAATATAAGACCCCATCTATTGTAACAGGTATCACAAGATCAATACCAAAACCGCCTCCGGGCACCCCTTTACCAATTATTGCATCTACTTTACTGCATCTACTTTACTGCATCTACTTTTCGGTGACTTCGCCATTGCGATTTTCTCTTTTCTACAATGCCGTGCTTCGAGTTCGTCGGGCTGCATCAACTGACTTCCGGCAAGCTTGTGAGTACCGTTTTACCGAATAATCCTAGGCTTTAACCTCCGGACGCATCACTGAGGTTTCGTCTAGTTCTTTATTCACCCCTTATCGATATTAGCTAGATCTGCAAGTTTTCGTACCAATTCTTGTGGTTTTAGCTATTATCATTATCCTCCACTCGATCTAGATCCTATCGGCTTCTAACACCACAGCCGATTCCGACCTACTCGAGTACTGACGTCACGATCGGCCGATCCAGCTGATCCATCTACTTACGCACCCGCGCTTCGGTCGCCCTCGAGCCGGCCGATCCCGCTTTACCCTGTATCGGCCGATTGGTTGGTACACGTGTCACTGAAGATGCATCGGCTCTCTAGCCGATTTTCCATTGTCAATCAACAGGTCAGATTGGCTGGCACGCCTCGCTACAGACCGGGAAGTCACGTGTGCTGCGCGCGGAGGTGACGTCCTATTTTCGCGTCAACACACTTTTGGCACGGCCGGTGGGACCCGAATATTAAATCCACATTATATTGTCTGGTGAGATCTGAAGACATTATCCACAAGGAATCTAGAGTGACCCAAGGAGTACATCGCCATGGACAGGCAATCTGGAATATTGGTGGATATTATAAGCAATGCCATAAAGAGCGCATTCTCTGAGTTTGCTCAACAACAAAGGTATGAGAGAACATATTATCAACAACCGATGACATCGGCTAATATTGCTTTTTCTTACGGTCCAATTCAGCAGCAAAGCTATGAAGAACCATCATATATATATCCTGGGTCGTCAAGTACTACAACAACAAGCACTGGTACAGTCCCTGGATCGGCTTATGATGATTGTTTAATGCCCTCATTTTTGCATCAACACAATTCTTATCAGCCGATGGAGATTCCTCAGACTGTACCGGTTCTCTCGCCATCTTTACCGCCAACACAGGGGAATTTGTTCAGCGCTCTGGGATACACGCCACAACCGCTGACACAAGGCGATTTGTTCCGCGCTCTTGGATACACGCCACAGCCGCTGGCACAGGAGGATTTGTTCAGCACCCTTGGATATACGCCTGCGGATACTACTCAGATTCAAGAATCAACATGCGTTCAATATATTGCCCAGGAATTGCAGTCTGCTCCATATGGTTCGCAACAGATGGCTTCATACGTTCAACCATCAGCCCAAATTCAGCAGAATTATCAACAAGCTGAGGATGAACGAATGATAATTCAACAGTCACGATCGATAGCTCAACCATCTTGGCCTGGGGGGCTACAATCTGCCCAATCAGTCCAATCATGGCAGACAGAGGGCTATCAGTTGCCGGTATCGGCTATACAACCGATGACATATCTGCCACAAGTATCGGTTCATCAGCAGATAGCCTATCAACCACAACCGATAGCTCGACAACCTTCACCTGGGGGGCTGCAATATTCTCAGTTCTCAGCTCAGCCACAATAACCAAATCAAAGGAGCTGTCAACAGGAAACAGAAAATATTCAGATGCAGTTTGCGCCTCAGGAATCACGTTCAGTAAATCATGAGTCTATTGTAGCACAACCACGAGTGATAACAGATCAGCAGGTCCAATTGGCTATTGAACGAGAGAGGGTTGAATTGGAAGATATTATGCAATCCGTAAAAAATAATGGGACTCTGTTTCCAACGTACATGGGCAAAGTGGTTGACCAAGAGAAAAAAATTGATTCTGGAAAGCTCAGTTTCCAGATGCCTGACGGATTAAAAGCCATAAATAATAAAGTGCAAATCCTGGATGTTGAGTTCAAGAGTAAAAGCTACAAATATAAAGGACATGACTCTGAAGACGATCCTGAGGAAATTCACGTGGAAATCCCAGCCAACTACAAGGATAGAGAAAAACAAGCTGGTAAGCCATTAAAGGTAGATGAAGCAGCCGATGGATGGATGATAGAAGTTGGGCAAGAGACGGCTTCTCAGATTATTTATTGCTCGCCGCCCGAAAGTATTGCTCAAGAGAATCGGTTGCTTGGAGTATATTTTCCATGGAAGCCAGGTGATCAAGAGCCAAAAATCACTATGCAAAAGCATCGGTTGATTGGAGTTCATGTTGCATGGGAGCCGAGCGATCAAAATCATAGATATGATGCCCTGAAGCATTGGCCATTTGGAAGTTATTTTGCATGGGATCCAGGCGGACAAGAGTTACGTGGAGTAATTTTAAAAGCTGACATCTCTAATCGGCTAGATGGTGGGGCCCGCATTTATTCAAAGTCAATCCTAGACATCAGCATAGAAAGCCAATAAGATGTATATTTTGGCTGCGTATTATTGAAGTTAACATAGTGCCCAGCTAACATACTATGCTTGTTGATAAGCCAATTGAATACCGAGCTATCTATGTGCAAGCTTGACAAAACTGCATGCGTACAATACGCTATGCATGCCATTTTTTATTGCTTGAAAGGCCGACCGTGGCCTGCTACACAATCGGCTCTGCATTTGTTGTCGGCGGTTCAAAAAGAAAACGGCTATGCATATGGAGCCAGTAGTGAGAGAAGATGGAAGCCAGCACTTCGTTGACCTCGCCAAAAAGCTCGACACCGACGATCTTGCCGACGACCTCGACAACGACGACTACAACAACGTTGTTAGCAGACGGATCTGTACCGACTCGTCATCAAGCAGGCATGTCTACGACAATGCCTAACGCCCTACGCGGTATGTATCTACTGATAACTGCCCTACGCGGCAAGTGGAGTAGATCAATTGGCATCAAAACAAATGCAAGGTAACTGCGCATTGAAAATATAATCCACTGGATTATTTGAAATGCTTGTTTGGGGACTCGAAAGGAATTCACATTTAAAAAGAATAGACTGAGAAAGTCATCAAGTCACACTATGAGTAATCGGCTGATTAGAGCCGATAGGGATTTCTTTATGCAGTTGATGTTTACTCTGTTAAAATAAAACCAATGGTTATATCAGCAGACAAGACATATCGGCTGCTTACAGTTGAGTCACTGACCGATGATGGGTTCAAAAGTCCTCAGACCCTCGATAACCGCCGATCAAATTAGAAATTCATCGATTGGAGATAAAGTACATGGATTAGCAGACGGTAATGTCATTTTTCATGGAGCATCAATTTCACAGCTACTTGCTCTTCTCTGAGCATACGGTGGAACAGCCAATGGAGTGACAGCCGATTTTATTTTCCATTGGCTACTAAGTGATAATGAGCTGATAAGGCATAATTAATGCATCGGCTGCTAATGCTTATTTACTTTACCATTGACGAAGCGGTCCAAGGACGTGGGCATAAACACAATAATAAGCATGATCAAGAATATGGCAGTCCAAACGGATCACGGGGACAATCGGCTACCCAATATATTTTACCTGGCCATCGATGCTGCCTTCCCCAGGATATTTTAAAGAGCGATCACGGCATTGGCTGGAATTACTGTCAGTAAGAAAATAAATGGCTGATCTCATTGTCTCCAGGATTACGAATATAATATTCCTAGTAGCCAATGTAATTAATGATCGGCCAAGATGATGGATCAGCTCTGCTGTCAGGTTATCAGCCCATAGAAGCAATGTTGCAGCCAACAGAAAACGGTTGATAGATTAATCAGCTAATCGAATGTATTTCTCTGTTGCACATTACAGATCATCAGCCAATCAGCTACATCGGCTAATTCAATGAAGTTGTTTGTTAGCGGCCAAACAGAGGAACAACTGATTGGAATTCATTCCTCTGGTCGGCAAGAATTGACCTCTTTCCCAATGAAATAACACAACACGGTACAAAGATATCTTGTCATCTGGCAACTCTATGCGACGATGGCCAAAAGTACTAAACACACGAGCAGGGAGCTACAAGGGAGTAAGGGGGCCACGAAATATTACTTCCCAGATAATGTTAACATACACTCATTGGACAAGAAAAAGGCTTATGGCTGATTGCTTGCTTCGGCCAGACTTAGAAATCTGATGGGATTATGTGCTGAACCAAGGCCTGTTGCCCGGCCAGTTGCCCGACCAATTGCTCATGGTACTTTACAGGAGTGAGTTTGATGGGGAGCACTTAAAGAGACATGCACACACTTAAGGTGATGACGTCATCAATGATGTGTCGATACCCAAAATTCATCAACAGGTTATTACTCGGAAATTATTGTAATAACAAGATGTGACTGTCAGTAAACAAGAGTTGCACGACCAATCTCGTTCCGGGGCAATATTCAGCTACTCCATGTATTTTGTTGGGCTATAGTAGCCGATAGAAGAAATAAAGAAATATGAGTACCGAAGCGGAAGCTGATAGCAACTACCAAGCCTGGCGACAAGAGCACACCGCCTGCGTCGATGGTGTCAAGCCGTATGAGCATATCAGCAAAATTATTTCAACAGCCCAGTCGGCAGTATGTCTACTGGCAGCCTCGATAATTGGCAGTACAAAGAGCAAGCCATACTGAGCAGCAATCCTGAGAGCCAATATATAAAGTCTATCGGTTAAGAATCAGTCCAATCAAAGTTCGAAAAGATCCTGCTCTAAGTCACCAAGCTGGAAACCAGTACCGAGGCAATGGTAAGATTGCATAGTCAATGAAGTCGGTGAAATCGGCATCCAGGCAATAAGATCAGGTAACCGACTGAATACCATTACTGGACTCAAGGGCAGCAGGATGATATTGTCAACAAGCACTGTACTGCAAAGACATCAATGGAGGGAGAGCCGAATTATTTTTCGGCTAATAATAAGCCGACGGTTTATCGGCTAAAAAATATTCATACAGCCGATATAATTCTTTAATCGGCTATTGTTGCTTTTTAATAGACAGCCAATAGAGGTGCTACAAAAGCTGAGCAGCGACATAGACCTTTCAGATCCTACAAAGTCTAGTGCGTCAAAGGCGCAAAGGAGGAAGCCGACGAGATTGAAATAATCAATCGGCGCAACATTTATTAGCAACTTATACAAAAGCCACACGTACAGGAACCAAGACAAGAAAACTCACCCTATGATATATCAGTTGCTTGTGGTTGGAAATTTCAAGCTGAAAGGTTACCCACGAAATCGCTCGATTACCACGGAGGTTGTCTATTGGCAAGAACTTATCCTTATTCGTGCAATACGGTCACTAAAGTATAAGTTATCGGGCTGTCTCAAGGGAATCATGCTCCAACGCGGTTCCATGACCTGGCAGTAGCTCTAATAATTGGAAGAAAAATGTATGCGTCTGCCACTCACTTGAGAAGGGATATTGGTCAACCAATCATAGAGCTGCCAAAGGAGTGACAGACAGCACAACCCGTGAAGATGACAAAGAGGCTGCGGGTGGCCAAGAGATGACGAAGACATCATGAAACACACGGTGACTCACATGGCTCGGATGATCATCAACAGCCAAATCAATACATTGCTTCCAGCACAACAAAAATAATGGTGCCATTAGCGACATCACAAATATGCTGATATAGAAGAAGGGTCATCAATCCAATGTCATAGTCTGACAGAAAGTCACTCGGGGATTGTATATAAATGGCAGATGATGTACAGCCGACTCAAGATCCCACACTAAGCTGAAGATGATCAGATGCAATTCCAAGACACAGAGCAGATAGTTTTTGGAAGCAGTCTGGAACTGCAGAAAAAGATATTGGTACTAATGTTGAAAGAGATCGGCTGGCAAAGCCAGCAGCTGATGATTATCAATCCCAAGTGCATCTTCAAAGCTACGGATCAGTATCTCTCATCTGTTATTATTTTGGACAAGCTGACGAAATAATCAAGAAGGGTGTGATCGGCAAAATTCCGGTGGTAACCAGAAAATTAATTTATCAGACGGCTTTTTGACCTTCGGCTAATAAGCAATGCGTTCACCATGAGCCGATTACAACTAGCAGTCGATGGATTGACAGCCTTGCGATATAGAAGTCCAAAATAATAAACATCCCGTCGGGGAAGCATACTCAGTCTTTTTGCACTCATGGAGTCGTTTCTAAAGGCCGATACGATTGTATCAGCAGCCAGTAGTGTTTAAAGATCTTTGACGATGGTGAGCTGCCAATTCAGCTAGACAATGCTAAAAGTTAATGGGAAGCCTCCGCTGGTACTGGATGATTCTTTTGCTACAAATATAAGTCACGAGAACCAGGAATCAACCAGGAAGATACTGCATGAAGCAAAAATACTTGTTGCTGGTGATGGCATCCAAATACTTTGAGTCACACACAAGAGAAATAATGTGAACTCAAAGCTATGGAACTAATGGCAGATGAGCTAATTTTCTGGCTGATGGAGAATATCTGAATAGGAAAATATGCCAGTGATCAAATCGGTTGCAAAGAAATATGAATTCTTACATTGATTATGGAGGAACAAGATCCATGTCTAGCAAGCAGTCGCCGCAAGCTACTACAAAGCTGTCAGGTTACATTGATGCGACAGGACGGTGCTGCTATGGCATCACAAAATTTGACAAGGATGACCGATGAATCTGAAAGCTATCGAGCTTATCATAGCTGATCAAGTTGTAGAATATATCGGTTGAAGATATAGTGCACAGACCACACGACCCATCAGTGGGGCACATGACAAGGTGGTGCAACGATGATGCACACCATAATTATGCTAATTGCCGAGGAGCTATATACAACCAAGGAGAATGACCTGACAAAGATTCCCATCCATATAAAATTAAGTCACCCACACAAGCTAGCAAGCGTATTGATGATGAAGATCCTTGGGAAGTTTTCTGCAAGCTGATGGTGACATACATTGACCAACTTGAGATATGTATCCCTGTCAATAAGTTGGTTATGGGTCAGCATGCTCTTAGCTGACGATATTCGGATCAAGAATGACAAGGCCTATAGGGCCAATATGATCGAGAGAAGAGTTCCTGATACAAAGAATTTATCTGTTTGGACATCCATGAGCAATTACTGCTGAAGATTACTAGAACAAAGGAAGGGTGCCGAGCTTGTTCGAGAGTCATGTAACCACAAGATGGGAGGCCATTGTTACTGATACCGCCGCTACTATTGATTGCCAAAATACTGCTGCTATTGCTGCTGATGTCGAGGCGAAGTTACCAGGAGTAACAGAGAGGCTTCTTGATGAAGGAAAAGAGTAGTGCCACAAAGGTTGGGGTATTAAATCCATGGAGCAGTTTGCATTGGTCAGAGGGAAAAGGTTCGAGGTTTGCAAGAATTTCGAAGCATGAATCCTTCATACTCCGAAACTGGGGGCTTGTGTTGACACCGGATTTTGACCAAATCCAGAGTCAAAAGGATATCGGCTTGATGGAAGCATGAAAGGGGCCGTGATTGGCAGGAGCCGATTGATTTTGCGAACATGCACATATGGTTACCTGACAGAGCAGCCGATGGAAGGTAAAAGCAATAGAGCAAGTTGAAGGCAGAGGAGGTTCAGCTGGTGGTCACGTAAATTGATGTGATATGTAGATCAATCAGCTATATATTGGTCTTCATTAGCTAACTTCATTAGCCAGCTGGCCGGATTATTTTATTCCGAAGGAAGAGAAGAATCGACTAGTTGAAGATTCAGCAAGATCGGCAGAGAGAAAACAGAGGAGGAAATTGGCTTGATCGGCTAGATAAGAAGCTGACCTCATGAGCAACGGAGTGGCCGATGGAATACATGCAACAACGTACATACAAAGGTCATAAAAGAAAGCAAAGCAATTAGCAGTGGCATTGAAGAAACGGTATAGGCAGCACGTACGAGAAAAGAATGGAGTGTGCATCGGCAAGAGTTGCTAGTGAGTAAATGAACAAGGCAAGCTGGCCAATTTAATTAAGAGCATGCCCAGAGCAGTTGGCAAAACGGAACAGAGGAGAATCAGCAGGAGCAAGATTGTTTGGCAGTTCAATCGGCCAGCAAGGCAATCGGCCAGGCTAGTTAGATCGGCTGGAGTCAAGGCCAAGGAGAGAATAAAATATATCAAGCACAACGTGAAGGGAAGGATAAGCATTAGCACATGCACGTACGGGAGAAACAAATCAAGAATAGAAGTCTGTAGGAAGAGATGCACGTGAGCTTGGGGGACAAGAAATCACGAGATGATGTTTCCGAGTAAAATACTTCCTAATCTAAGTACCTGGCGGAGACAGATTCAAGGAAGAAAGAGGCTTTAATTAGAAAGGACTCTACAGAAGGGAATTGGAGTCTATGTATCTTAGTAGGATTAGTTTCCTTATTTTAAATTAGGAGAGTTTGTGTCATTAGTTGGCGTGATATGCTAGGAGTTGTTTAATTAGAAGCTTTGAGCCCTTCCGGCCGTAGGGAAGCCCAGGGTATAAATATAAGACCCCGGCTATTGTAACAGGTATCACACGATCAATACCAAAACCGCCTCCGGGCACCCCTTTACCAATTATTGCATCTACTTTACTGCATCTACTTTACCGCATCTACTTTTCGGCGACTTCGCCATTGCAATTTTCTCTTTTCTACAACGCTGTGCTTCGAGTTCGTCGGGCTGCATCAACTGACTTCCGGCAAGCTTGTGAGTATCGTTTTACCGAATAATCCTAGGCTTTAACCTCCGGGCGCATCGCTGAGGTTTCGTCTAGTTCTTTATTCACCCCTTATCGATATTAGCTAGATCTGCAAGTTTTCGTACCAATTCTTGTGGTTTTAGCTATTATCATTATCCTCCACTCGATCTAGATCCTATCGGCTTCTAACACCGCAGCCGATTCCGACCTATTCGAGTGCTGACGTCACGATCGGCCGATCCAGCCGATCCATCTACTTACGCACCCGCGCTTCGGTCGCCCTCGAGCCGGCCGATCCCGCTTTACCCTATATCGGCCGATTAGTTGGTACACGTGTCACTGAAGATCCATCGGCTCTCTAGCCGATTTTCCATTGTCAATCAACAGGTCAGATTGGCTGGCACGTCTCGCTACAGACCGGGGAGTCACGTGTGCTGCGCGCGGAGGTGACGTCCTATTTTCGCGTCAACACGGTCTTGGTTTTGTGGCTCAACCAAGTAACCCGACGGTTTTGTGGTGAACCGCTGCAATCCCCGCGCGCAGACTCCGGTCATGAACCGCTACCCTGCACCGGCTCCTGTCCACGACTTCGTCTTGCTTTTCTTGCCACCATGCGGCCCGCACTTGACCCCGCTGGCCACCGGGTCCCTCGAGCCGAGCCTACTTGTCTCTCCACTCCTCGGAGGCCCCGCAAGGCATAGACCTTTCGCGCCCGCTCTTCACCTGCACCAACACGAGTCAAGCCGCAACCTGCACCTGCAATACTCGGCCAAGAGTCAGTCCACACCACATTGTCAATCACTCATCACACCAGGGAGCGACCATCCACCGGTCCTCGGACGCTCCGGTCCTCAATCTCCCCCTTGATGAGTGCATTGACAACACACACATAGTAACCAATTCAGAGAAAAGAGAAAAAGAAAAGAAACGACTGAAAAACTCAAACAAGTGATCAAGAGCCAAACAAAAGACAAGATCACTCGAGTGAGAAAAATCTCAGTCCCCTAAGGCAAGGGCAACGGCTCGACACAACCGAGATAAAATGCTCCAAAATTGCCGACTCCTCAAGGTGAGGCAAAATGGCTCGACACCATCGGCAAAAGAGCACAACTAAAATTCAGGCGAAAAAGAGCTCCCAAATGCATATGAATGCAAGCTCCCCCTGAACAAATGCATTTCTCCCCAAAACAAGAATTGGGTACTATCTCTCCCCCTTGTTGGTAATGCATGAATCACGTCTACAAATGCACGCATGTGCTTCTCAAATAGACAAAGAGCACTACAACATGCTAAAAGGAGAAATAGACAAGCAAGATTGCCACAAATTTAGTACAAGCATCGCCAACGAGATAGATAGGGACATATAAGCATGTGACATAGCCATGATCAAAATGAAGCAATTTTCACAAAAATTTCCCTCTCATGAGCATAGGACCTAAACATGATCAAAATGTGCACAAACAACACATAACTCACAAACTTCATGCAAGGTCACAAATTCTCATCACAAGATCATTACAAACACCTATAAGCTATCTCATGTCATGTTAAAGCCATCGAGCCATGTGTTCACTTCTAAATGTGAGACTTCTCAACGGTGAACATCATGCAACGGTTTAGCACCCAAGATAAGGAATTTAAAAGCATACATGACATAGAAGCATATTTTTCAAGCACAAGCATTTAATATACCAACTTCATGATTTACAAATTAAGCATGGTACATGAAGTGCCTTTGCGGCAAAAAGAAGCTTAAGCTTCTCCACAAGGTAGCATGTAGGCTAAACATCCATGATGATAAATGAGTCTTTGACCCCAAATGAAAAGAACATGGTCTCAAGCACAAATTAAGCAAGCTATAGCCATAAGTGCACAAATTTAACATGACAGGCATTCAACTCATAAGAGAGGATCATATATAGCATTTTTACAAAATAAAGCCATTCACAAGCACATACATCCCAAAGCTATCAAGAGCATCGCTATCCATCATATGAGCATCTCTAGCAAAGTCATAATCTCATATCTAGCATATCATAGTGATCCAAGCATAGCAAACGTCGTGTGCAGACTCCGGTCGTGAGCCGCTACCCTGCACCAGCTCCGGTCGACGACTTCGTCTTGCTTTTCTTGCCACCATGCGGCTCGCACTTGACCCCGTTCGGCCACCGGGTCCATCGAGCCGAGCCTACTTGTCTCTCCACTCCTCAGAGGCCCCGCAAGGCTAATACCTTTCGCGCCCGCTCTTCACCTGCACCAACACGAGTCAAGCCGCAACCTGCACCTGCAATACTCGGCCAAGAGTCAGTCAACACCACGTTGTCAATCACTCATCACACCAGGGAGCGACCATCCACCGGTCCTCGGATGCTCCGGTCCTCACCTATTCCCCTCTGTGGGATTATCAACAGGTGGGGCAGAAAGTGAGAGGAGCAGCAAGGGGCAGGACTCGGAAGCACTCAGTGAGGAGGCTTTTGGATGGACGCCCGACCCGTATTGTGAGAAGGTGATGGGTAGGTCAATCTGTCTGAGTGGGACCACCTCCATCCCGGGTACGACCCCGTGGAATAGCGTCAATGACGGTCGCAGCTGAGTCCATGGAATCCCCATGTCGTCAAGGGTGGACGTGTAGATGATGTTGAGGCCACTCCCCCCGTCCATCAGCACCTTGTGCACCCGTTTGGTGCCGAACAAAGGCGCCACCACAAGAGGGTAAGCCCCCGGCTGTGGAATATGATCAGGATGGTCGGTGCGGTCGTATGTGACGACCGTCTCTGTGACGCCCCAAGTTTTTAATTAGTGCTAATTATCATCTTAATCAAGTCAACAAGCATTAGTGGTCAACCCTAGTCAAAGTCTTGGTCAAAACCCTAGCTAAACCCTTGAACTCCATACCCTGTCTGGAACTTTTGCCACGTTCTCCTAATTTCACTTAAACACTTCAAAATCTGCAAATATAAAAGTTGTGCATTTTTTCACGGGACACAATTTTCATAATTGGCGGCGTTTCAAATTTTGAGTGGAAAGTGATCAAAAACATGGTCAACAGCAGAAACTCCATTTTGTCGGTGCCAAGAAAATCCTCAAGTTGCCATGCAATTTATGCAAAATTTGTTGATCAAAACACCTAGGAGCCTCTGTAAAAGTTGTAGAGGGACATGAGATCTCCAACTTTGCTATTTACATCTTGGAGCACTTTAGTTGAAAATTTTCGAGATAAACTCAGTCAACTGGAGCTACTCTGAACTGGAAAACACACCTTGGTGTTGAGCCCGCGTTTCCGCGCACGATATCACCACGCGCCACGTCGGCTCCACCGCCGTACGCTGGTACACGCACGCCGAGGCACCGCAGTGACCACCGGTCCGTGGGCAGCGTCAGGATCACTGTGCGCTCACGCATGCGGAGCCGCTGGTCAGTGCCACGTGGCGTGCGCGCACACGCCGCCCGGCCGCCCGCGCGCCCGCCATTGGCTCCCCGCCGCCGCACGTCGCCAACCGCCTTGCTGGCCATACCATGACCCCATCATTGACACAGGCACGAGGAACCTTCCTCTCCGCTCGCCCAGCCGCTATAAAACCCTCCCCCTTTCTCCCTGCGCGGAAGTAGCGCCGCCGCCGTCCGCCATTGCCGCCGCTGCCGGTGAAGTCCCTCCTCCGCTTGTTTCCATAGCCGTCTCACACCCTTAAGCTCCTCTCTAGCCCCCACTCGAGCTCATACAACCACACACGGCCTAGCTTGCCCCTGCATCTCGCAGGAGTTCGAGCCGAAGCGGCTCCGCCGCCACTGCCTTACCGCCGCCGCTCGCCGGAGCCATCTCCGGCCAAGCCACCACCGACAATTGATCCGTGGTGAGTCAAATCGAGCACTTGTGGCATTTGTTTGCCTACTCCGGCCGTCCTTCGCCACCGGCGAGCTCGCCCCACTGCCGGAGGGCACGGTTGTGAAGCTAAAATCTTTGTAGGGTTCGGGATGTAAATCCAAGTGCATATGTGTGAGAAAACAAATCTTTCTAGGGTCTGTGCTAGAAGTAGATTCTTAGATTTTTCACCCTTTGGTCCTGTACCTTGGAAAAATCCTAGAAAATTGTAGAAAAATCGGAAAAATGCAAAACCAATTTTGTTGGTTTCCTTATGAACAAACCTACATCTTTTGTAAAGCAGGACATAGTTTTTGAACTAAAATTCAAACTTAGTTTGAATGTGTTTGTTCATAACTTGAAATGTACTCTTGTTCTGGACTTGATCTTTGGATATGTTGTTAGTCATGACTGGAGTAGGCTAGATCTAAGTTTTTGCACAAAGTTACTGAAGGAATCTTTCTCTATGATTTATCTTGTATTTATGCTAAATATGCCTTAATGATTTTTGTAGCTAAAAATAAATCGATTTTTGTGACCAACTTCTGGATATAGTCTTAAAATGCCTAGATTCGCATCTGGTGAATTTATCATCATTTTAGAACTATTGTAAATATTAATTCTTGAATTATGCTTAGTTTTAAATGTAATTGCGTAGTTTAAAATCTAGAAAGGCCATGATCTATTTATTGTGCATGTAGCCTAGTTTTGGGCCAAAGAATAGCTGTGAGAAAGTTAGGATCCAGAAGATGTTTATTTATTTTTATATGAATTTATCTTGTTTTGGTAGCTTAAATTTGTCATTTTTGATATAATTAATGTGAAGCTCCTTTATGTGTGAACTTGTGTACAGGGGCTTTGAATATGACAAAGAAGCTTAGAATCACCTCCTCTCTGTTTTTGTGAATTTAATTTTATTTATTTACATAAATGTGCACACACTCACCATTAGTTTAAGTAATTAATTTTTCCAACACCACCATGTGTTCTATAAGAAAAATGTGCTTAATATATTGTTTCAAAGGTGAATATGGCCAACCATACACTCAATGATTGTCCTATGTTGTTTTGCAATTAATTAAAGTTAAAATCACCAATTAATTCTTGCATATGCATCCTCGTAGAAATCCCTGACTGTAGTTATACGCTCGTGCCGAAAGGAGGAGACGAGGAAGCTGACGGTGAAGTGCACTACGTGGTAGTAGATCTAGACCTGGACCAAAGTCCAGAAGGGCCCAAGGCCTAGTTAGAACTAACACTCGCTTGAAGGCAAGCCCCGGATCATTGACCCATTCTTTTATTTAAATTGATGCAACTATCTTTGCTATGTTTGTGCATTTACATTTTAGGATTTGAATTGAAACCCTAGATGCATGACCCCTAGGTACCTATGATCTTTTACTAGTATGCTAGGTTGATAGCTGCCTTACTATAGGACCTGGTAAAGTCGGGTGATGTTCGTCACACGCGAGAATAGGTTCTTATGTTGGAATCATAAGATCTTTATAAATGGATTGCTCATGTGGTAAGAGCATGAGATTTGGGCTCCAGTCCAGTGGCTTTCGTGGGCTAAGCTTTTGAATGTACTAAGCACTTGTCCGGAATGGGACCGTAAGCCTAGTACCTGATGGACACGGCAAGGGAACCTTTCCCTACTACCCCTAGGACACAGTGATGTGTCCCCCTTCCTGCAACAGTGGGGTACATGTGCGAGTCTGGGCGGTCCGGCGTGACGTACCAGTAAGCCTTGTACCGAGGATTGTAGGTTCTGATCCCGACCTGGAGAAAGATGGGAACCGCCTGGTCGGTTCATACCCCGTTTCGTTTTTGTTTGGACCTTCTTGGGGTATGCATTCTTCCGTGTGTTTAGGTTTACCTTGCAAGGTTATTAATCGATCGATCGTCGGCCTCTCACTGTTATCCGAGACTGCTTAATCAACTGGCCATTGTGACCCCTCTATGATGAAATATGGATAAACTTGATGTTTGATTAATTAGATTGCACAACTCATGCTTGCTATAGATGACTTATCTAGTAATGATTTAATCTACTAGAATTTGAGCTAAAATGTTGAAAGTAAGGATTCACTACTTAGTAGCTTTTTGGCAAAACAAACCCACTAGACAAAAGCCTTGCATGAAGTAGAGGTTAATTCTTTTATTTTAGATGGGTAAACCTTGCTGAGTATTAGTATACTCAGCCTTGCTATTTATGTGGTTTTCAGGTGATAATGTTTGGCCTGGAGAAATCCCACCTGATCGAGAGCTGGAATGGGTTGAGGATGACGAGTGATGGCGTCATGGGTGGCCTCCCATGACACCACTTTATCGTTTAATTATTTCCGCTATTTTATAAACTCTGAACTATTTATTTCGATGTCAAGAACAATGGTTTGTAATAATTGACCCTACGGGGAAGATTGGTTTTAATTTGTAAGGTCCTCTGGACTCTCCTTCATGGGAGTTTTAATGTATATGTTTCGATCTGTCGGTGTTTTAACCCGGCAACCTACCAAGGGGAGTACCAAATGTTGATGTTTGTGGCCTTGCCGAGATCGGGAACTCGAAGGAGAGACACGTGGCACACAATTTAGACAGGTTCGGGCCGTGAGGTGCGTAATACCCTACGTCCTGTATGCTGCGTAGCTCTGGATTGATTGGGTGTGTTTATAAGATGATGCGGATGAAGAGATAGGGGTCTCTGCCTCGCCTTATATAGTCCGGGAGGCAGGGTTACAAGTCGGTTTGTCAGAGGAGTACTAGTCGTGTACGGCTAGGAGTACTCTACATGGATCCGGACATGTCTAGCTTCCTAATCGAGTACTAGTCCTCTGTATGCCTTGCGCTCCACGCATCAGGTGCCGTGCAGCCCAAGTCGAGTAGTCCCAGGGGCCCACGGAGTAGTCGGTCCCAGTACCCACCTGAGTAGTGGGCCCAGGGATGTCCGTACGACAAGCCCCCGAGTACTTTGTAGTCGAGCAGGATATCTTCGAGTAGTCTTGATGGCCTTGGCGAGTAGTCCTTGAGCGTCCCCGAGTTCCACAAGCCGAAAGTCCTCAAGAATGCTTGAATTATCCCGAGGCTGGAAGGTACTCCAGCTGATCTTTGAGTAGTCTTGAAGTCTTCTCGAGTAGTCCCCAAGCGTCCCCAAGTGCTTCTCTCGAAGGTCTTCAATAATACTCGTGTTGTCTTGATGAAAGACCATATGGAAAATGCGATTCGGAGAATCGCATTCCATATGGAATGTAGCCCCCGAGCCTTAGATCGAATCACAGATTCAAGCTGAGGGTCAATCTGAAGTTCTGCCAATCTTATCCCGAAAAATCCGGAGAAAAAACTGAAGGACACGTGGCACGGAGCCCTCGAGCCTTGAGTCGAGTACTTTCTCTCGAATTGAAGGGTCATCTTGACTGTAGAATGTGTCCTAAGTGGGGTCTTGATCTGGTGTAGCCCACTGAGTCCATCTGATGTAGTCGAGCCCCCGAGACTGAGAGCGTCGAGTACTAGAATGTGAAGGGTCAGGTTGCCACCGCTGTGTCACCCGCCTGGCGCTTATCCGCCCGTTCAGAACTGAGCCGCCCGATGGCTTATAAATAACCAGTGAACCCCTTAGGGTTTTTCACTCCCAGCGGTTGCATTCCTCATAGATTAGATCTGAGTGAGTGCCCCCTCTGCTCCTCTGCCGTCGCCGCCGCCGCAAGGTAGATTAGATCTACACTTGCCCGCCGCCGTAGTCTGCCCACCTCCGCAGTCCCCAAGCGAATGTGAGTGAAGACACCCGTGACTTGGAGGATGAAGGCATCCCCAGCGAAGAGCTCGAAGACCGGCGCGTCGAAGAAAAGGAGCCGCGATGAGGCCGGAGATGCCGGCCAGTCATCGTCGTCGCCGCCCTCCTCCCCTCGCCCCAATCCGACGAAGGAGTGGAAGAAAGCAAAACTGAAGACCGAAGACCTTCTTGCCCTGGTCAACAACGGATTCCTTCGCGAGAACGAAATGGATCTGTGGCGCACCGCCACTGGCGACCCGTACCCGATGGAGAAGAACCCGGACGAGATCCCAATGTTTGCGCGGTTCGTGGAGCGTGGACTCGCGTTGCCGGCCAGCGACTTCTTCAAGGGAATGCTCAGGTACTACGGCATCGAGTACCTCAACCTCAACCCTAATGGGATCTTCCACATCTCCATCTTCGTGCATTTCTGCGAGGCCTTTGTGGGGATCAAGCCCCACTGGATCTTGTTCCGGAAGTTCTTCCGGGTGAAGCCGCAGCCGAGCACAGATGATCCACGAGTAGTCAGAGGCACCAGGATTCAGATGCGCGAAGACGCCACCGGCCAGTACTTGCCGTACAAGCTCATCGACTCCAATCAAGATTGGAAAGCTAAGTGGTTCTACATCAGCAACCACCACCTCGAGCTGCCGAAGCCCAGCGGCCGTCAACCGAAGCACGCGCCGTGGTGGAACACGGAGCCCACCATGCAGGAAGGTATTCAGCTACCTCCGTTGCTGAAGAAGATCAAGGCCTTGCGGGAGGCCAGACTGAGGGCCGAGCACGTGGCCTTCGGTTTCATGAAGAGGAGGGTGCAGCCGCTGATGGCGCGAGACACCCTTGGGCACCAGTACACCGGCGACGAGGACACGTCCCGGATGCCTGGCGAGGAAATTGAAGATGATGTCATCATCGAGAGGCTAGGTAGGATTTTCTAAGATATGCCCCTGTACACACCGTGCCCGGTGCTAGAGTACTCCGCGGCACGACCGCCAAACCAGGTCAGTAGTCGTGGCATAAGCCCCCGAGTACTGATTTGCTTGATGTAGTCGTACTCATGCTTGCTTGATGTTGTAGGACGATGTGAAGAAGTACATCTCCGTTCCGCCCTCCCCTCCTCGACTTGAAGGACCAGCGTAGGGGAAGGCGGAACCCAAGGCGAAGGAGCGCCGTGAAGTTGGCGAAGGTGACGATGCCGTCGTCATTGAAGACACCTCGGACGACGAGGATGAGGAGACGCTGCTGCAGCGGTTCCAACTCCGCTCGAGGTTCAGCCGAGCTAGGATGCCTCACATCCCGGTCATTGAGAAGCCATCCAGCCTGGAGGCTAGCTTGCCAGCGCCGCCCAGGAAGCCGCGCAACGTCACCAGACAAGAGGTGAGTATCACGACTAGAGTAGTCGAGTACCGCCAATGAGTAGTCTGTTGCTGACTATTTGACATGACTGTTGCAGGACATCCCCTCCTCGGACCCCGCTGGCAGAGCGAGGAAGATGTCTGGGATACTGTGGGGGCGACGGTTGAAAGGAACACCAGCCCGCCTCCAGCCACTGAAGATGTCGTGCTAGAAGGGGCACAACAACAAACCGACGCCGTAGAAGCGCAGGCGTCAGTTGAAGAAGGACAGGGCCCTCCTCCAGCTGCAGCCGTAGCTATGGAGCAGCCGGAGGAGACTCCTGTCGAGGCCGGAGCTGCTAGTGAGGCTGGCATCATGGACATCACCAGCATACTAGGCGCTCCGACCGTCATCGTTGTACGGTCAACGCTGTAAGTTCCCTGAACTCTCGAGTAGTCGCGTAGTCATCAAGTCTGTGTTGTTGACTGGATACTTCATGGTGTAGGAAATCCACGGACTTGTCCTGGGATGGGGGGGAGACTAGTGCTCCGGCCGATGGAGAAGACCGCTCGACGGAGGTGCGAGAACCCACGCCACCACCACAAGTTGATGCCGCGGTGGAGCCGATGCTTGAAGAGGCTACCCTAGTTGAAGGTATGCTTCCTGCCACCACGATTAGGTATTATGAAGAGTAGTCGTAGCCGTTGTTGACTTGTTGAATTGATCCTGACAGGAGCACAAGCCGAGGGAGCCACGATCCCTAAGGCAGTAGCCATGGAGATGGCTGTTGTGGAGACAGTGGCCACAGAGCCAGTTGTTGAGGCGACGGCAGCCACAGCCCCCAGATCGGGAGCTACAATAGCCCCCCCGAGCTGAGCGCGGAAGCGCGGGTTGATCCGCACTCCGAGGCGAGTACCGACGTTGTCGTCCGCGAGGCGATAATAGAAGAAGCTGCGCCGCTTCGCTCGACGCCCATGCCAGAGACAGGATCCTCAAGTCGCGGGGGTCTTGAGTTGCTGGAAGACAATCTGGTTGACCCAGTGTTGACGGTCCTTACGACAAACTTTTGACCGTCAACATCTCAGCTGCGGTAGCGCTTTATAATGAATTTCATGCATGTTTTAGGTGCTAACAAGGTTCCATGAGTTGTGTTGAGTTTTTATCTGTAGGATCAAGATTAGGGGGCAATTCCGGAGCACTGAGCCACATATGGTAGGCACAGCCGCACCTAGCGGTACGGCCGGCCCTACCTTGCACCACTAAGCAGGCTCCCACCAAGTATAGTTCCATGCACCGGCTCCCAAAAGACTAAACTCGTCACTATCGTGTTGGATCAAGTAAACAAACCACAGGAGAGATGCACCGAGGCCAGGAGGCAAGGCTGGCCACACCACCAGGGCCGGCCGAACCTCCAGGTGCGGCCGCACCACTTAGGCCGACCGCACCTGCCCAACTCACCCAAACAAGCCTCCAGGCCTCGGTCACTCAGGGGAACACAGCTGCGAACGATCCTGATCGAAGGAACAAGGTCGGTTCAATCCAGAGGTCGAGATTAGCCTCACTTGGATCCATGGACCCACAAGCCAGTGAACAACCGACGTATGACAGCATCCAAGACTTCATCTACCCACTTAAGCACAATCCGGAGTGAATGACAAGAGGGCCCAGGGCCGCACCAGGAGGACCGGCCGCACCTCCTTCCCTCAGCAAACCGACCCACAACCGCCTTCTAACCGCCTCAGGGACCAAATCACAGACACACGATCAAAGGCGGTGGAAATCACAGGGCCGGCCGCACCTGGAGATACGGCCGCACCTCCTTGCCGGGCACTGCAGCTCCCTCGCACCTACAAGTACCCCCTCCTGCAGCCACCGACCTATTGGGGCTATAAATTGAGCCAGGCACCTCGTGGAAGAGTACAAGTGATTAGAAGCAAGTGGCGGAGCCCTCCAGAAGTTAGCATTCGGAGAGTAGGGTGAGAGAGTTGAGTGTTGGAGTAGAAGCCGGAGTCGGTCTTCCTCTTGTACCTCGGCGGGTGCGGTACTACTTCGGTCGTCCACACCCGGGATACTTTGTAAGTTCAGATTCGTGAGTAACAAAGTCTCAAAGTCATTACATTGTTCGCTCTTAGGTTCCTCGATTGTGGTTTAAGTAGTTTCTACTTATCGTGATTGCTTTGCTCTAGCGCGGGGTAAAGTAGTGCTTGGTTAGTGTAGACGCGGTGTCTAGACTTTCTGGTACCTTGGAATGTTTACCCGGTTCAACAGAATAGTTGTGGTACCCTAGGGAGGTGATAACTCCGGACGGGCTCTGTAGTCCACCACGTTAGTTCCGGCGAGTAGGAGTTACGACATCAGAGCCCCCTTCTCATCCCTTTCTGTGGCTCTTTTCCCTCTGGCCCCGACGAGCGACAAGTTGTGCCTTGATTCTATCCGTGACCCTCACGAGTCCCAAACTTCATCAGCTATCCCCTCTCTACCCGGAATCTACCCTTGCCTTTCTATCCTTCGTCACCATACCCTCCGGACGAATTAGTTCAGGTTCTCAACACTTCTCGTTCCCCGTGGAAGTTGATACCTTGGAATACTCCTAGGTGAAAGCTACAGCGGTATTCGTGCGCTTGCGGATTTATCTGTGATCGTGTAGTTACCAACAGGCTTTCTAGTGCTGTTGCAAATCTAGTAACGACGTAAGAAACGCCAACAAGCTTTCTGGCGCCGTTGCCGGGGAACGGTAGCTGTTTTGATCCCGAACCTAGTTCGTCCGTGTATCAACCCATTTATCACATGGATTCCGATCCAACCCTTTTCGATTTTTCCGCTCAAAAGGGCGATCATTTGGAGCCTGCACCTTCATCACATCCCATTGAAACATCTTGCTATGAGCTACGTCCCGGCTTCATAGCTATGGTCCGAGAGCAAAGCTTCTCCGGAGATAAGGATGAAAGTCCTTATTCCCACCTGCGCGAGTTCGAACAACTTTGTTCGTGTCTTGTGATCGCAGGAATGAGTCAAGATACCTTGAAATGGAAACTCTTTCCGTTTTCATTAACGGGGAGAGCTAAACAATGGTATTCGCTCAATGTGAGAAGTATGGAGGGGGACTGGGAAAGTTTACGAAAGGCTTTTTGCCTAACATTCTTCCCGACTCCCCAAGTAGTGAAACTCCGACGAGAGGTCATCTGTTTTGAGCAACGGAAGACCGAATCTCTAGGAGCCGCATGGGCAAGATTTATGAAGACCGTACAGTCTGGTCCAGACCTTGGTATCGCAGAGCCCATTCTTTTGCAACATTTTCGCGATGGTCTTGGACCAGAGTCAGCAGTTTTCTTAGACTCTTCTTCCGGAGGATCTTTCGCTCATCTCACCTTGTTTGAGTGTAAGGACATTCTAGGAAAAATCCTAGAAAACACTCCCTACATGGGGGTTTTTGATGAATTCCTAGACGAAGAAGAAGAACCCATGCCAAACACTCTCTCGGAACCAATACCCATAGAGGAGGAACCCATTTTCCCAACCATCCAATCCGTAGAGGATTGCACTCCTCTAACAAAAACATGGTTCACCGATGAACCATTTCAACCATATAGAGAGTTTGACGACCCCTCGTGTGATTTCGTCTACGAGTTTTACGATGAGCTATTTGCTGACTTTGGGAATTCTTGGAATTACCAAAGAGTAGAGAGACCAAAAGCACAAGAGGAGCCGGAAACTCCTGTCTCTTGCTCAGAGGAACGAGCCGAGCATTTTAGGCTCATTTCAAATCTTTCGGCCATCATGAGTAGAGAATGGTTGGATGAGGCGGAAGCCTCGACCGATGTCATAAAACTCTGATGAGGACATCACTCCCATGGATACAAACAACACTCCTCTAGTTGATGTTCAAGGTCCGATTACTCGCTCACTCGCAAGACAA
Source organism: Cenchrus fungigraminus (assembly GCA_036936925.1). NCBI lineage: Eukaryota > Viridiplantae > Streptophyta > Magnoliopsida > Poales > Poaceae > Cenchrus > Cenchrus fungigraminus. Next base: position 68,221,175 of record CM072770.1, read on the forward strand.
TTGAATTTACAGGTGATCTCGTTCCTATGTATTTATTCTTGTGCATTTGAGAATAGTGTGCTACCTAATGATTTAATTGTACTTAGGAATGAAGGAGAGGACCAACATGGACATGGGGAAGGACTTGGAGGCATGGAAGACCAGCAAGGACGTCTGGATCAAGGCCCAAATTCAACCGGAGTCAACGGGAATCGTCCGAGCAATATGACGTCCAGAATCTGTCTCGGTGCTGCGACACCGTATCTTGGCCTTTGGGCCGTGTATCTTTGTTGAGCCCATTAGGGGCGCGTCCAGGGAGGGGGTCACGCCCCTAACCTCTATATCTCTGTAGCCGCCACCCTCATTAGGGTTTGGGTTTTGCTTAAGTCATTCTGTCAAGAACAGTTCGCCGCTCGATCGGTTTGTGAGACCCCAACTTGTGAACTTAATCATTCATCCGCAATATTCTAGATTGTGTTCTTTCTTGTTCTTGCTTGTGTCTTCGATTCTCAGGCAAGGATTAGCCCTCGTGGCGAGGTCAATCGCCCAGTGCACGGTTGATAACCAGAGGAGAAGTGGTGCTGCGATTGCGGGGTTCTAGTCGTGTTGATTGGAAGCCGGATCGTTTGTGTGACATCTCCACCAAATCGATAGTTACTCCTCCTGACGGAAGATCGGGAACCCACGTCCCCATCAAGTGGTAATCAGAGACTCAGGTATCACCGTCAGGCTTACCATAGTTTTTGAGAGTTTTCGCCTTCGTCCCATAGTCCACAAAAAAAGCTTCAAAAAAAAATTCCGCTGTCCTACAACCCTGTTTAGCCTTGCAATTTCGTTTTCAGATTGCTTTGTTGAGTTTGTGTCCGTGTTCGAGTCTTGTTGCTGGTTTAGGTCGTGTTCGTCATCGTAGTTCAACCGCTCCATCGCTGTTATTTGTTTCCGCCGCTATCCCATCCACCTTTTCCAGATTACAAGTCGAGCCACCACATTACTCGACTTGCCTTCGCTAGCCGCCTTGTGTGAATTCCCGCCACGCCAGCCATAGATAGGTTGCAAACCGCCTGTGTGCCCCTCCTTGATTCATAATCTTGCAATACCTACTGCTTATACCAGGGAGGATTGTGCCCCTGTGTTCCATAGCCACCGTTGCGTTTCCTGCCGATTTGTGCCTTTGGAAAACATAGGTTGAGGTACCTTCCATAAAATAGGCATAACTTTTCGCTCGGTGCTCCGTTTTTGGTGAAATTTTTACAGGAGCTTGGCAACGAAAAGTTGCACATACGATTCACCCACTTCGTCGGTCAGGCCATTCTCAAAAAAATCAAAAAAAATCAGGAAGAAAAAGAAAAAAATCGTTTACACATTTTGAGGGATTTCTGAAAAAGTTCCAGAATTTCCCTAGGCCACAATACACCTTTGTTTCAGGTGAATTTTCTTGTGCTTCCATCTTTGGTGATCTTAGTTCAGTGGAAAAAGTTTTAGCCACAGATCAAATCGTTTGCTAGTACCTCTTTGGAAGTGCCAGTTTTTTATTTCTACTAGTGCTGAAAAACTGCTCTATTTACAGAACTGCCATCCTGCTGGTTCTTTGAGTTTTTGTCCATCGTTCCTTGTTACTTTTACCTTGTTGTGCTACGATAGGACCCGTCTTAGCCAGCAATTGTGACTTGTGCTTTGGACACTTATTGAACTTCGCTAATCTGCACTCGATATTTGCTAATCCTTTGATATTCTATTTTGGCCTCCCAAGCTCCACATATTTTCTTCTGATCAATACAGCTTTGACCTTGCAATCGCGGTTTCACTCCCTCTTGGTAAGTATCACGAACCAGCCTCCGATTGTACCATCATTTGCTTTGTATTTCGTCAGACACTTGTAAGAGCTTGGTAAGACACAATAGAGCGTGTTCCTGTGTGCCACCTGAGAGGAGCGTGTAGTGCGATTATTAGGGATAACCTTCACCGTTTGTTTCCTGTTTTGGTGTTTCGATGGCAGGCGATGCAGAAGAAGCAACGATCCCTACAGACTTTAATGAATGTGTTAGCCGCCAAGATCTTGAGGCAAACACCAGGCTCATGAAGGAGCAGATGGAGGAGACGGTCAACAAGTCAGTGCATGATGCGCTCATTGCATTGGACCTTGGCAAGAATTACGAGAGGGTGGATCGACGATTGTCCGAGATCGTCGACAGACTTGCTGTGTTGGAGATGCGACAACATGCACCGCCACCACCTCCTCCTCCACGTTTTCCCGATGATGCGGTGTTTGATGCAGAAGGTAATTATGATGAAGCGGCTACCAGAGATTTACGACTACGTCGCCGCCTTCGTCAGAACACAGAAGGTATGCCACACCGCTAACAGCAAGGTAATAACAATCATGCTCCTGACGATCCTTATGCAAAGATTAAATTTACTATACCATCTTTTTCGGGTCATTATGATGCTGAGGGTTATCTTGATTGGGAGATGACGATAGAACAGAAATTTGCTGCCCACCTTGTACCTGAACACCATCAAGTTAGACAAGCCACTAGTGAATTTAAAGATTTTGCTATTGTCTGGTGGACTGGTCTAGTTGGGGATGGTAGAGCACCTACGACTTGGGAAGACCTTAAGGTAGCTATGCGCGATAGATTTGTTCCCCCATCTTATCATAGAGAATTGCGTAAGAAACTGATGCGTTTAGAGTAAGGGGATAAATCTGTTCAAGATTATTATGCTGTGCTTCAGAAGGGATTGCAGCGTTGTGGTATAGTAGAGGGACATGAAGATGCTCTTTGCTGTTTTTATTCAGGTTTGCGGCGTGACATTCAGGACATTGTGGATTACAAAGAATTTAACACTGTCAACAAGTTGTTCCAGTTTGCTATGCTTGCAGAGAAGGAATTGCAGGCCTCCGCCAGAGTCCTTCTGCTCTGTGCGGCCCAGGATCCGTTAGTAGCCGTTGACGCTGGATCTTGGATAAGAGTAGTCCGGAGACTTGTGCTAGGACCGAAAGGCCGCTTACAGTGAAGAGTCCGTGTGTAGCCATGTAGGCTGGACCCGTAGATGAGTAGTCGAGCGACTACGCGTAGAAGCGACACAGCTGGTCGACGTTCCACGAGTTGCTGATGTCGTCGCCTTCAAGTGTTTGGAGGTGATATGAGCCTGGTCCGGTCACCTTGGAGACTGAGAAGGGACCTTCCCATGGCGAGCTGAGCTTGTGTAGTCCGTCCGTGTTCTGGATGCGATGGAGGACTAGATCACCGACGTTGAAGGAGCGTTCCTTGACGTTGCGATCATGGTAGCGTCGGATACCCTCTAGGTACCTTGCTGACTGGACGAGGGCAACACAGCGGGCTTCTTCGAGGCTATCGATATCAACCCGTCGACTGTCTTCTGAGATGCCTTCGTCGTATTGTTCTAATGCCGGGGATTCCCACATCACGTCGGCAGGTAGAATAGCTTCGGAGCCGTAGACCAGGAAGTAGGGCGACTGCCCTGTTGGCTTGGTAGGTTGAGTACGAAGCCCCCAGAGTGCATTGGGTAGTTCCTTGATCCACTTGCCTCCTTTGGTGTTAGCTGCGTCGTGCAATCGCTTTTTGAGGGCGTCGAGTACCATCCTGTTGGCGCGCTCAACTTGGCCGTTGGCGCGCGGGTGAGCGACTGAGACGTACCGGACGTCGATCCCGCTGTTCTCGTAGTATTCCCAGAACTGATGGTTGTTGAAGTTGGAACCCAAGTCTGTGATGATGCGATGGGGTAGCCCGTAGCGATGCACGAGTTCATCCAAGAAGTCGAGTACTCTGTCGGCCTTTGGGCAAGTAACCGACTTGACTTCGATCCACTTGGTGAACTTGTCGATGGCCACCAAGACTCTGTTGAATCCTCCTGGTGCAGTTGGCAGAGGCCCAATCATGTCGAGCCCCTAGCAGGCAAAGGGCCAGGTCGGTGGTATGGTGACTAGCTTGTAGGCCGGGACGTGTTGCTGCTTGGCGAAGAATTGACATCCTTGGCACTTTCTGACGAGTTCTTCAGCGTCGGCCAGAGCTGTGGGCCAGTAGAAAGCTCGTCGGAAAGCTTTGCTCACCAGCTTGCGAGAAGACGCGTGGTTGCTGTAGACGCCCTTGTGGATCTCCTCCAAGATGTCCTTGCCTTCATCCCGAGGTATGCACTTCATGAGTACTCCAGAAGTGGCACCCCGCCTGTAGCGCTTGTCTCCGACTAGTACATAGGTCTTGGCTCGGCGGACGAGTTGTTCGGCCTTGTTCTTGTCGGAGGGGACCTTCTGCTCGCGGATGTAGTCGATGAAGGGTTGTCTCCAGTCCACATCAATCATCATGACCTCCTGACCGGGCTGTGGTGGCACAGGGTCAGTGGTCGTTGGCGCCGGCTCCGGGATGGATGGCGCGTGAAGCTCATGGACGAAGACTCCGACGGGTACTTGTGCACGAGTAGAGCCAAGCTTCGACAGGACGTCCGCTGCAACGTTGTTGTCGCGGACGACGTGGTGAAACTCGAGACCATAGAATTTGTTCTCGAGCTTGCAGACTTCAAGATAGTAGGCGTCCATGTTCTCCTTGTTGCAATCCCAAGACTTGTTGACTTGGTTGATGACCACTGCGGAGTCGCCGTAGACTAGTAGTCGCTTGATGCCTAGTGAGATTGCGAGGCGGTGCCCATGTAGTAGGGCTTCGTACTCAGCTTCATTGTTTGAGACCTTCCAGAAGATCTGCAGGACGTACTTGAGTTGTTCGCCCTTTGGAGAAATCAGGAGTACTCCTGCACCTGCGCCTTCGAGCTTGAGTGAGCCGTCGAAATACATCACCCAGTGCTCTGGCCGCTCTGTGGGAGTTGGTAGCTGATTCTCCCGCCACTCTGCCATGAAGTCGACTAGTGCTTGAGACTTGATAGCGGTGCGTGGCTTGAAGTCGATGTTGAGGGCGCCTAGTTCGACCGCCCATTTGGAGATTCTTCCAGTAGCATCTTGATTATGGAGTATGTCGCCGAGCGGGTAGTCGGTGACGATGGTGATCGAGTACTCCTGGAAGTAGTGTCGTAGCTTCCGCGAGGTGATGAGTACTGCATAGAGTAGCTTCTGGACTGGTTGGTACCGTGCCTTGGATTCGGACAGGACCTCGCTGACGAAGTAGACTGGTCGCTGGACTGAGTAGGTGTGGCCTTCTTCCTATCGCTCAACGACGATGACAGTACTGACCACATGAGTAGTCACAGCGAGGTAGAGCAGTAACTGCTCCTTTTTGCGAGGAGCCGTGAGGATCGGTGGCTTCGACAGGAAGTCTTTAAGCTGCGTCAGAGCTTGATCAGCCTCCGCGGTCCACACAAACTTCTCTTGGTGTTTGAGTAACTTGAAGAAGGGTAGTCCCCGTTCTCCGAGCTTCGAGATAAATCTGTTCAGGGCCGCCATGCACCCGGTCAGCTTCTGGACATCCTTGATGCAGGTTGGAGCTTTCATATTGGTGATGGCGGAGATCTTCTCGGGATTGGCTTCGATGCCGCGATGGCTGATGATGAAGCCGAGTAGTTTCCCCGAAGGTACGCCGAAGACGCACTTGTTGGGGTTGAGCTTCCACCGGTACTCTCGCAGAGATGCGAAGGTCTCTTAAAGATCGGTGATGAGCGTGTCGGAGTTTCTGGTCTTGACGACCACAACATCCACATAGGCTTCGACGTTCTTGTTGAGCTGCTTCTTGAAGCAGGCCTGGATAGCTCGTTGGTAAGTAGCGCCAGCGTTCTTCAACCCGAACGACATTATCGTGTAGCAGTAGGCGTCGAACGGGGTGATGAACGGGGTCTTCTCCTGATCTTCTTCCTTGATAGCAATCTGGTGGTACCCGGAGTAGCAGTCGAGGAAGCAGAGCAGGTCGCAGCCTGCCGTGGAGTCGATGACTTGATCAATCCACGGCAACCTGAAGGGGTCCTTGGGGCAATGCTTGTTGAGGTCGGTGTAGTCGACGCACATCCTCCACTTGTTCGTGTTCTTCTTGCGGACGAGGATGGGGTTGGTGAGCCACTCAGGATGGAAAACTTCTCAGATGAAGCCAGCCACGAGTAGTTTGGCGAGTTCCTTCTTGATGGCATCCTGTCGGTCGTCAGCAAAGTGGCGGAGGTGTTGTCATTTGGGGGTAGCTTTAGGGTCGACGTTGAGTGAGTGCTCAATCAGCCTCCTGGGCACACCTGGAATGTCCGCTGGCTTCTACGCGAAGATGTCTCGGTTAGCCCGAAGGAAGCTGACGAGCGCGTCTTCCTATTTCGAGTCGAGCCCCGCGCCGATCATGGTAGTCTTGCTGGTGTCTCCCATCCCGAGGTCAATGGCCTTCACCTGTACTTCCTCTGTTGGCTGAGGCTTGTTTGCGGTGTCGGTCTTCTCAGGTATCTCGAGTTCAGTTGGGGCAAGCTTCTTGGACGCAGCGAAGATTTCCATCGTCGCGTTGGGTACTTGATTGGTTGCTGCGAGTTCCACGGCTTCGGTGTCGCAGTCGTAAGAAATCCTCAAGTCCCCTTGCAGCGCGAGTACTCCAGCAGGACTTGGCATTTTGAGTACCAAGTATGTGTAGTGAGGGACCGCCATGAACTTGGCGATGGCTGGTCTGCCGAGGATGGCATGGTAGGAGGTTTCGAAGTCCGCAACCTCGAACTTGATGTACTCGGTGCGGTAGTTCTCCCTTGTCTCCCCGAAGGTAACTGGCAAGACCACTGAGCCAAGTGGAATAGCCGTGTTACCAGGGATGATGCCGTAGAAAGGCGACACGCTCTTAGTGAGCATGTGGGTGATGTCAAGCTTCATCTTCTTCAAGGTCTTGGTGAAGAGGACGTTGAGTCCGCTCCCGCCGTCGATGAGTACCTTGTTGAGTCTAGAGCCCGCGACTATTGGTTTCAGGACGAGTAGGAAACGTCCTGGCTCAGAGAAGCTTGTCCATTGATCCGCGCGGGAGAAGGTGATGGGTACCTCCGACCACCTTAGAGGTGTCGGCACCACTGGTTCATTGTTCAATACTTCCCGTAGAGTGAGCTTCTGAGATCGTCTGGTGGGTAGTCCACCGAAGAGGACATTCACCGTCTTGTCGGGTTCTTGGAAGTCATTGTTGCCTTCGTCGACTTTCTTCTTGCCCTTCTTGTCGTGAGGAGGCCATGGCTCGGGAATATCCTTGAGTGCTCGCCGGAGTTGGTAGCACTGGTCGGTTGTGTGATTGCCATCCAGATGCCACGGGCACTTCTCTTTGAGCAAGTCTCTGAAGCCGCCGGAGGTCTTTTTGGAGTTGTCCTTCGGAGGGTGTTGTATAGCCGTGACTGTGTTGTCTGGCTTGCGCTTGCGGTTAGGACCCGAGTAGTTGTTGTTGTTGTGACTCCCTTGATCCTTGTTGTTGTTGTTGCTGCCCGTGTTGTTTTTGCTCTTGCCGCGAATGGAGTCGTACTTGGCGTTTGCCTTGTCCTCTTCGTCGGCCCATGAGGTGATCATGTCTTTGAGCTTGGTGATAGAACTCGGGCGACGGCGACCGAAGTCTTCGAAGGTGCGACGGTGGTAGAGCCCGTCTTGGAAGAGGTCGATGACTTCTTTGTCGGTGATGTCGACTACGGTCCCGCGGTTGTCAAAACAGCGGCGCATGTACTGGCGGAGGGTCTCGCCTTGCTCCTGCTTGACCATCACCAGGTCCATGCGCGTACCTGAGCGCCCCATGGCGCCCGCGAAGTTGCTGGTGAACTGGGCCTTCAGCTGGTCCCACTGGTCGATCGAGTTCTTGTCGAGTGACTCGAGCCAGGTGAGTGGAGCCTGGTCCAGACAGAAGGGGAAGTAGAGACACTTCGTGTCGTTGTTGCCACCAACGTTTTCAATGGATAGGGCATAGCACCTCAGCCACTGAACTGGGTCTTGCTTCGCGTCGTACTTAGTGATCCCGAGAGGTTTGAATTTCTCGGGAAGATGCAGATCGCGAAGTCGTGCAGAGTAGGCGGGGAAGCCGTCGCTGTCGCTGACTTCGGTAGTCTTCTTGGCGCGGCGGATCTTGTCGATCCTGTTGCGGGTGTCGTAGCCGCCGCGTGCGTTGCCGGTGGCGTGGCTATTCGCGTGGCCTCGGCCTTCACGATCGCCGCCGCTACCAGCTCTTCTGCCACCGTCGTGGGAGGAACTACCGCCGCTGCTGCCTCCGCCACCGCCGCCACCGCCCCTACCGCTGTGGCCACCATGCGAGGGTCCTCCCGTAGAGGCTCTAGAGCGGTTGGGGGTTGGTTGGTCTTCTCCACGGACGCGGTTGCGTCCGCCATCTGCTGGGCTGCGACTAGTGGCTTCGTTGTTTCCAGCTCCGGCGGTCCTGGCGTTAAACCGCATGAAGTAGGCGTCCTCGGCAAGCTTGGCGATGAGTTCGCCTACGCGGTGGCCCTGGGCTGTTCATGCTATCGAGGTGATAGACATGAGGCATTGCTCAGGGGTGGTGTGTACCTAGTTTTCGACTTGGTCCAGAGCCTCTGCGAGGTTCCGGACGGGAAAAGCTTCTCGAAGGCGCTTGCGTCGATCAGCTCGTATTCTATTGCGTTAACGCCGGGCATTCTTGGCATCAGTTGTCTCATCTGCAGGTGCATTGGCTGATACCTCGTCTTCTGAGATGTCTTCAAGGTACCGATCGACTCGGTTGTCTGAGGTTCCAGCTTCCCCGGTTGCCATGAATACCTCGCGGTCAGGCGTGCAGAGTCCGGAGTCGGTAGTCGCCACCTCGGTTGGCGAGTGCTCTTCCTCGTTCACCATCAGCGGTGTCCCCTCCTGGAAGGGGAGGGTCTCGAGGTAGGCGATGCAGCATGAGTTGTCGTTGGTCAGGTCTGCGGGCTTGCGGTCGGGCCAGTAGACGAATCTGCCGACAGGAGTGGACGTGATGACCAAGCCAGTAGCAGGACCTAACAACGGTTCCTCAATGGCGTTGAGCTCGGACTCGAACTTGATCAGATTGAGACCGAAGTCAAACTCGTAGGAGGAGTCCGAGTTGTAGTCGGGGACGGTGTTGGAGTCCGAGGAGTACTCGGAGACGATCTCCTTGCCGGCCTGACGCGACGTGAGTGCTTCCGCGTAGGCTTTGCTAGAGTTGCAAAGGCCGTACGGAAGTGCTCATGGGGGAGGACCGGTTCGCACGATGGCTCAGGAGCCAGCTCGCGTGATTTGTCCAAGGTGACGTCGAGTTCGAGTTGGAGGTGGATCCGAGCTCGAAGTCGGCGACTTGGTTGCAGAGCAAAAATTCGTCGAATTTCTCGACGAGTTGACCCGTGATGGCTTTGGGAAGCGTCACGAGTCCGGTCTCCGGGTCTGGGGTCATGGTGAGGTAGTGCTGGAACGATCCAGTGCCATCAGCGGTGCAGACCCAAGAGCCGAAGACGAAGGTGTCGCCGCGGTTGAAAGCGGCGGTTGGCTTGATGACGATTGAAGCCGTCGAGTTCACCATGTGATCTTCGGCGAGAACCCCTACCTGGCGCGCCAGCTGTCGGTGTTTTAAGCCGGCAACCTACCAAGGGGAGTACCCGAGGTAGATGTTTGTGGCCTCGCAGAGATCGGGAACTCGAAGGAGAGACACGTGGCACACAATTTAGACAGGTTCGGGCCGCGAGGTGCGTAATACCCTACGTCCTGTATGTTGCGTAGCTCTGGATTGATTGGGTGTGTTTACAAGATGATGCGGATGAAGAGATAGGGGTCCCTGCCTCGCCTTATATAGTCCGGGAGGTAGGGTTACAAGTCGGTTTGTCAGAGGAGTACTAGTCGTGTACGGCTAGGAGTACTCTACATGGATTCGGACATGTCTAGCTTCCTAACCGAGTACTAGTCCTCTGTATGCCTTGCGCTCCACGCCATCAGGTGCCGTGCAGCCCAAGTCGAGTAGTCCCAGGGGCCCACGGAGTAGTCGGTCCCAGTACCCACCTAAGTAGTGGGCCCAGGGATGTCCGTACGACACGATCCTCTGTGTGTTATTCAAGTGATTTACCGGGCTTTGACCCGACAACACTCAACGTGATGGTTCTTTATTATCGCTTAATGACCAAATAGAGTGGTTTAGGCGATAGTACGGAATTATCTCGGGTGGGGTTGTGACAGTCTTGGACCACCGAGGTACGGGGGTACGTTGGGCTCGGCGTGGTATATGTCCTGTAGGATGCGCATGTGCTTACGCCTTGGCGGATGAGCGGGCGTCCCACCAAAGATCATCATGATTGCGCCATCCACCTTGGGGAAGTCGTCGTTGTCAACGTTCTTGGCAGCACCGGCCTTGGCTGCGTCGAGCGGCTTGTTCTTCGGGGCTCCGCCGAGGAAGTTCTTCATGAGGTTGCAATCCTTCTACACGTGCTTGACCGGCCCCTTGTGATAGGGGCAGGGTGCTTCTAGCATCTTCTCGAAAAGTTCCCTCGGCGGGCCACCTCTGGGTTTGGGGGGCCATTTGTCGACCGCTGCCACCAAGTTGCCGTTGCGGAGCTTCCGCTCCTTCTTCTTCTTTTTCTCAGGCCGAGCGGACAGAACCACGCCCAGCTCCTCCTCCGGCCTCCTCTTGCTGAAGGTGATGACTTCCTCCCATTAGCATGATCCGTGGCAAGGTCGAGGAGCTTTCGGATGGTTTTCTGCTTGACTCGCCCTATCCGGTGGACAAGGGTCTCCCACGTGGTACCATCCTGGAAGGCCGTGATGACCTGGTTGTCAGCCGTGTTGGGAAGCTCATCGCAGCCTTTGGAGAAGCGACGGATGTAGTCACGGAGACTCTCGCCTTTCTTTTGCTAGCAATGGCGTAACTCGCACGCATTTTCGGGGCGGGCGTAGGTGCCCTGGAAGTGCCCTATGAAGGCGTCTCGGAGCTGCGCCCAGCCATTGATCCTCTGTCAAGGGAGGTGCTCGAGCTAGGTTCGCGCCGTGTCAGCAAGGTACAGCGGGATGCTCTTGATGATGAATAGGTCGTCACTCGTCCCACCGTTGTGGCAAGAGAGACAGTAGTCTTCGAGCCATACACTCGGGTTGGTCTCTTCGTCATACTTGGCAATCGTGGTCGGGGCACGATAGCGAGCCGGAGGGACGGCGACGAGCACGTTTGCACCGAAGGCCCGCAGACCTTAGGGGTCAGGCGTCAGGATCCGGCTTCGGTCTTCGTCACTATCGTAGCGGCCACCACGCCTCTAATTGTACTCCCTTCGCGGCCGGCGTTCGCTCCCGGAGCTGTCACTAGTTAAGGTCAACCCGTGAGTAGAGACCGCGCCTCGTTCGCCTTCACAAGGGTGAAGAGGATCTTCTGAGTCATACTCTTGGGGAGTAGAGATTTCTATAACCTCAATGACAGCGGGCTCGGATGATGCGAACGGAGATACATGCATCATCTCCTCGAGCGGGTTTTGCTTAGGAAGAGGCTTCACCATAGAACTTTCTGAGAACAAGGGAGTGGTGGCAGAAGCGGCTTCCCTAAGCTTTTCATCCAGGCTCCCTCGGGATGCATTGAGAAGTTTTTCTACAGGGGAGCCTAGGAGGAGATCTAGATCGAGGACATCAAAGATGTGGAAGTCTAGATTAACCTTGACCTTGTATACTAGGAGCGGCACAGCACATGCAACCCCCTGACAATCAAGAATGTGTCCAAAGGGACAACTCTTGAGGAGCTTGTCGGATGGTCTTAGCGTAACTTTGCCCAACAAAATATACGCTATGTGCCATGGCATAACATTAACCTCCATAACAGGGTTAAGCTGTGCTTCTATGGTAATTCCTTTTATGGAACAGGGAACGATCGTAGAGGGTGAACTAATCCAAAGTGCTTCAGAAAAGTGTTCCACTCTAGTCGACCACTTCTTTTCCATGGCCTCCATGATAGATGTTTCGTTTGGAGGATCGGGAGGCAAAGGAGGTACGTAGGCCTAGGGGAAGGTACTGTCAAAACATTTCTAGCTGGCTGGATTTGGACAGAAGAGGGCTCCTTCCCTAGTTGGACATCTAAGCAATTCGTGGTGTTTCTGAGATTTTCAAAAGGGTCATCCTCGAATCGATAGAGTAACTCTGGAGGCTGAACTTCTTCTTCCTCCATTGTTCCTGGTTCAGGTGAGGGTTCTATGGCTGAATAAGAGGAAGTGGAAGGTGATGGATCGGATTCAGCCGCTAGAAGATCCTCATGGCTCGACTCAGATTGGCAGGGTTCTCTATGATTTATGGGGAAGAAAGAGCTCACCATGAGGGAATCTAGGATTTCTCTTACTTCCACTGGAGTTTTGTGAACAAACGAACCTCCGGCGGTGTCGTCGAGCTCTAAGGCAGCATCCATGTCTAGACTCATGCAAAAGATGTATAAAGACACATCTTCAGGAAGTGACAAAAGGTCTAGGTCAGAAGCCAAAAGACGTAAGAACCTAGCCCATGCTGCACCTATAGACTCCTCTACTTGCTCGAACTCGAGAATGTCCATTAGTAGAGAGGCTATGCGATTGTACCATTGCTCCATCCTCTCTATGAGAGAGAACGAGTTACAAAAGTCATCGCGAAGTTCTTCCCAATTACCATTCACACTCCCTACAGTGTGAGCGTACCATTGTTCCGCTCTCCCCATAAGAGAGAAAGGAAACAACTTCCACTTCACAGTTTTCTGTGTCATGCCTGGGATAACCAAGTGTGAACACAGATCCTCAAATTCTTTCAAATGAATGTAGGGATCTTCATTGATCGCTCCAAAGAAGGGCCTATCCTGAACCATATCTATAAGGTCGGGGTTGAGTTCATGGTTGGATGAAGACGTTGATGGATCATTGAACTTGTAAGTTGAGGTGGAGAGGTCGTGAAAGGATGGCCTCTCCATGGGTAACGGGGGTAAAGGTAGAATAAAAAAAATGAAAAGATATGAGGACCACTGGGTACGAAGATAGATACAGCAACCGTTCCCCGGCAACGGTGCCATAAAGCTCGCTGGGTATTTTAGCGTCACACGAATAAATCCGCAAGCGCACGAATACCGTTGTAGCTTCCACCTCAGAGTATTCCAAGGGTATCGAATCCAAGGGAATGTGTGTGCACTAACTTCGTATAGTCGGTCTAAGGACACACCCAGACAAGAGGTAAGGATAGAGAGGATTCCTAAAGATAGTACTATAGATGAGATTAAAGGTCGATCTCTAGATAGAACTTGGCTTAGGGTACTGATAGCCCTGACTTAACAGGTGACTCCGGTACGTGGATCTATGTGGAACGAGCTCTGACTATATCCAACTACAGAGGATCAACGAGGGCTAGAAGGGCTGTCACCACCTCCTGGACTGCCTCTACCTAACCTTGGGAATTGGGATAAGCCGAACGGATGATAACCGGTAGCGTGTCACAACGTCCACGCTGTGGTTACTGCTGTAGCCAACGGACTACGGCACCCTGTACTAATAGAATTACGACCACGGAAGAGAACTTATCTCACTCACTATAGGTACTACTAGCTTATACTAAAGGCATACGAGAGAGCACTCGGTCCTGTACTATGCTTCCAACGTATACGAACGACTTGCAGTAGACGAACGCATAAACCCAGGATCTACGCACTAGCAGAGGAAAAAGACTACTCATGCAACCTAGCATAAACTATTAGAAAGGAATCACGAACACACTTTATTCTAATCAGAGCATGCAAGCATCTACTTTATTCTAATAGACTAGTCATACAAATGGGATACAAACTTGTGCACCTAATCAACTGGATCGAGGGGGCGTGTTCGTGAAGAACACGCGCCTCTAAATGATGAACAGACGAAGAACACAAGAACATATCACTCAAGTATGAATAACACTTTAGTCTAAATAAAAAATGCAGAAATACTCACTTTACTCTAGTTCAAGAACGAGCATCCATAGAGGTTCATCCCTCTCACTCTCTCCCTAGCTTTGATCTAATCAACTACTCCACACTTACAGTCTAGAAGGAGGAGAGGAGAGCCTCTCCTCTCAAGAGAGAAAATGAGAGAGGAGGAGAAGAGTCATGTGTCCCTATTCTTACCCCCCTCACATCTATATTTATAGGGTCTAGAAAACTTCGTGAGAACACCCAAGCCCCCCGGGAATGCCTTGAGGATCCAATGGGGAGACGACACGTGGAAGATGGGGGGCGAACCGCCTCATGGTGGGGTCGGCCGACTTGTGGGGTCGGCCGATCCCCGGGTGGCTCCTTTGGCACCGCCTTTCGTCCAGGTGACTGCCAGGTGGGTCCTTAGGTGGGTATGGGGGTGTTTGCGGTGTTTGTAGCCCGTTTCCATGGGGAAGTGGGCCCTTGGATCCGTATACTGGTTCCTGATTGGTTGAAGGTGTGTTTCCTTGGATCGATGAGGTGTCATGGACACGTGGACTCCTGTGTGACAGCACGTCGCCACGTGGCCTGGTGTGGGTCCCACCAGGCCCACATGATATCTTGTGCATATCTCCTTCATCCGAACTCCAAAGTAGGCAAATGATATATCCATTTCAATCGTCTCGACGAGTCCGTTGCAATGGTGCAGACCAATTTGGCATTTGAGGTTGTTTATGATAATGCCATATGCATGCCATTGGTTTACATGCTCTCAATTGTATCATTCCATGTGCATTTTGATGTGTCCTGCAACAAAAGATAGAAACACCAACACTTGTGGAAATTGTCAGTGTAAAACCCTATTCTAGTGTTGATGATCACTTTCCATTTATTTTATGCAGGAATTGACGGTCTAAAACTTGGTGAGTGGCCTTGGTAGATGATCACAAGCAAGGTAATGACCCCTGGACACACAGGTAGCACACCCAAGTAGATCGAAACGGAAGCAAATCAAATATGCTAGAAAACAACTTAGAGAGGCAAACCACAAAGAGATGCAAGGATTTGTTTCCCGAAGTTCACCGCCCACTAAGGAACGGCTATGTCTCTGTTGAGGAGCTTGTAAGAGAGAATTCTCACAACAAGCCGGGTCTCTTTCATCCACTTTCCTCCTTTCCACTAAGGCGATCTTTTCCACAAAAAGGCAAGATCACAGCCCTCACAAACTTCCCGCTGCTCACCACAACATTGGGAGCTAGCCGGCGACGCCTAGCCGGCGACGAGGCAAACCTCCAAGAGTAACAAATGCTTCAAAGCTTGTAGACGCGAAATCGAAGTGCTCAAGCTATGGGAATGCTCTTGTTAGCTCACAAAGACACTCTTGAGCTCACTCTCTCAACCCAACACAAAGGATATGGCTTAATCCACAAATCTCACAAAGAGAGGTTGGGGAGAGCCACTAAGGCTTAGGGCTTGCAAGAAATGGCTTAGGAACTCAGCACAACCACTAGAAATAGCAACCCTCCACTTAAGAAGGCTTGGGGTATTTATACCCCTCAAAGGAGAAAACTAGCCGTTAGCTGTCGGGCGGCACCGGTCAGACTGGTGCCCCACACCGGTCAGACTAGTGTTTGAAAAACTAGCCGTTGGGCCAGCCAGCACCGGTCAGACCAGTGCCCCAGACCGGTCAGGCCCGAGACACCCCCAAAACCCTTTCTATGATTCTAACACTTCACCAAAGAGATGAAGTGGCTCAGGTTAGGTTAGCAGGGTTTGTTAGCACACTCTAAGGCTCTCAAGGCTAGATCTCACTTAGGTCAACTAATGAGCACTTTGACTTTGGTCAACTCGCTAATGTTGCATCCCTCTTGATAGTACGACATACCTATACTCAAGATTAAATAAAAACACCTTGTCAACCTCTTGAGTTTAATGTCTTCAATCTTGCCATACTTGAGCAATATCGACTTGAGGGCTTTCAACTTAGCCTTTGTCTTGAGCACGTCCATACTTGAGCTAGTGACTTAGGATCTCTCCATCTAGCATAAGAATGCACACTTGGATCCACAAGTCACTCCATATTGCCAATCACAACATTTAGTGAGTTGCATTGCTTCCCTCGGTTAAGGCTTGGATATGATACTTCGAGACCCCACGGATACTAGAACTTCACCTTAGCAAAACACATATGGCGGCTTAGCTACGGCCCCAAAGATTGCTTAGTACCTCACCCTAGTCATCTCGGTTGATCTCTTCATCCCTTATCCAATCCACGTTGAGTTTCACTTTGCTTCATCCATAATTGATTTCCATTTGAAATTCGGTTCAAATGCTTGTTCTTGATTGACAACGAATATGCAAGCTTCAAATTAAGACCATAAAGTTTTACACTCATCCTTGTGTTCTCTTTCAATTACCACATGAGGCCTTGCATTTAATCTAGAGAATTATTATATTCTCTTTTTATGATCCTTGTAATTTAATCAAGCTATGTCTTGTATCGGAGACCATGAATTGACCTTCTCAAATTATCCCAATATTTATCTTCCCTTATTGCTTGATATTTTCCATTATGCCTTAGGATCATCCATATATTTGTCTTCTCCAATGTGAGCCATATAATATCCATTCACCAATACATATTCCAATAATAACTCATGAATATATAAATAAACCCTGCTCACAATCTTAGACAAATATATTAGACTTTTAATCATTTTGTCATTCAATTCACCGAAATCCACTTAGGAGCCTAGATGCACTTTCAATCTCCCCCTTTTTGGTGATTGATGACAACTCGATCAAAGCTTACAAATAAAACATTTAAGCGCATTTAGATTCTTAGATATAGCTAGAGCTCCCCCTTAATTTGTGCTTTGAGTGGAATTTCAAAATTTTGGCCTCAAATGCCAATAGCACAAATTTGGGAGAAAAGGCATGAGAGCCCCCCCTATATCTTAGAATCAGTGGAGTGCAACATGTGTGAGTGACAAAATAAAAAATGTGATGCATATGACAAGTTATGCACAAAGCAAGGAACATGTATGCTGATTGGGCAGCACCGATTAGACTAGTGCCCCTGACCGATCAGACCGGTTAGGTCCATCCAGTACACAGAACTGGGCGGCACCAGCCAGACCGGTCAGGTCCAGTCAGAGCACAAAGCGAAAAAGTGTGTGCTATCTGGTCCAAAGTGATCAGGCCGGGGTTGCAAGCCGGTTTAGATCACTTTGCTCCATTTAGCCAACACAAACAATACATCATATAAAATATGCATCGCAATCTAGCAATAAGTCACTTAATATTACATTAAAGGTTCAACACACATAGTAGCACTCATACAAATCTTCTCAAGTCCACAGAGATTAAGTCTAGAATTTATTACACGGCTGCTCTCATCAGCTGACAGGCACCGGTCAGACCGGTGCAAGGCACCAGTCAGACCGGTGCAAGGCACCAGTCAGATTGGTGACCCACAGACAGACAGGCTACTACAAGATATGCTGAAGCTTTAATCCTTCTTCTCCCCCTTTGTCATCAAACAACAAGGAAGGCCTGGAGAGAAGATGTAGTTACCGATCACTGTCCTTGCCACGAATCCCACCCCGGACCACCTCCAGGGTGCGAGCTCCCTCCATCATATGGAGGAGGATAGGACGACCATCTGAAGATCTCAGTGGAGAAGCGCCCGACCCAATCTGGAGGAGCCTCTGGATCCTCTGTAGCATCTGGAGCTGGAGCTGGGGCTACTGGAGCGCCGAAAGGTGGAGGAAACTCTGCTGGTCCAACTGGAGCACCGAAGGGCTGAGGGACCTCCTCTATACCGGGTGGAGGAGGAGGTGCAGCTGAGGAGGAGCTACCCTCGCCTGACTCGAAAAACATGCAGTCATACTCATTAATCATACCCGAATTCACCATGCTTCTCACCCTCTGATCAAATGTAGGTATCTCGACCTCAGGAGGTGTGGGTGAGATGGGTGAACGCGGCGGCTGAAAACCAAAGTGATTATGGAGCTGTTTCATTGTGTCCCTTTCCTTCTTCCTATCCCCCCTTGCTCTTTGTTGCTCCACCTCAATGTCATACTGACTCTTACACATCCCAAAGATTAAATTTAGGAACTTGCGGAGAGGAGAGGTGGACTTCTTGGGACGGACTGGCTGCCCAGGCCCCCACCAGTCAGACCGGTCAGGGTGACCGGTCAGACCGGTGCCGGTCAGAGGACTAGTCCAGTGCTGCTGCTGCTCTTCGTCCTCCTCTAGAATCTCATGCTCATGTCCAGGAGCATCTTCATCTATAGGAGAAGGCACTCTAGGCTCTTTGTTAGGATTTAGCTTTAAGGGCTCATGCTTGACATCCTTTGGAAAAGTCAATCCCGACACCCTCTCAATCATATGCATAATGTATGGACTGTAGCTACAAATTTTCTTTGGATCTTCTGAGAGGTTATTGATCTCTTGCCAAATGAAATCCCCCACACTAAATAGAGGTGCTCCCGGACTCAAAGCTCTCATCAAATTTTTCTGAAAATTTGTCACATCTGAGGGGTTGCCATCTCTAGGGGTGAGTGTCATTCTAAGGAGCATATTCAAAACTACATAATAGGTGTAGAGGCCCTTAACCTTTCCCACATAAGCTTGATCACCTCGAGGATACATGAAATACATAGCCTGTGGCTCAAGTAATCCCTCATCATGAAGTTTGGGAAAGTTCTTGTCACCCTTTATTATGTCAAAGAGCACTAAGAAGTTGGGAAAAGTGATGTGAAGCCTTCTCCCATTTGCCATCCAAAACATTGCCCTCTCATCATGCAAATGACCAAAATGAACTTGGCAAAGAACCGGGCAATGATCTCTTTGTTCCAATCATACCTGAATCCCATAAGAGACTTGACCCTCTGTTGCTCACAAGTGTTTATAACCTCATTAATGATTGGGTCATTTTTCCTTGCCATGTGCCCCCAGTCCACATACTGAGCAATGTGTGTGATCTTTGATTTCTTCAAAATGACAGTGGTATAGAAATCCTGCTAAAACTTAGCCCAAAATCTAGCATCTGAGGTTGTCTTCTCACTGTCATAGGGATTGACATCTCTCAATTTCTTGAATTTCCTTGTCATTCCCTCCCCATGATAAACAACAGGACGATCAGGGTAAAAGTAAATAGGTTTGGTGACCCTCAACCCTACTACATTACCACCATCATCTTCATCCATAGGGTCATCACACTCATCAACATCCCTCTCTTGACCTCCAAGGTCTTCCTCTTCTCCCTCAACATCCTCGCCTTCCTCATCACTATGATGGCTAGCCGGCCCTTTACCATGCCTCATCCTTCTCTCATATGCACCATAGTCCACATAAGTTTCATTCTCGACATCATCGTCACTGCTGGTTCCTGTGTCCCCTCAAAGGTCATCCACTACCTTTTCTCTTCTCTCTGAAACACGGGGCCTCAATCTTCTTCTACTACTGCCCCCTTCACACTAGCCATGGCTGCTGTCCCTGGGTCATAAAAAATATGACAAGACAGTATAAGACACCAGGAGATTGATTTGAAATGATATGGAAATAGAATTCACAGTTTTGAGCAATTGAGTCAGCTCTGGCTGTGACCGGTCAAGGCCACCGGTCAGACCGGTGCCATCCAGGGCTGAGCCAATGGCTCAAACTGTCAATCTGAGTAGCTAGGATGACAAGGTATGATCATTGCTGAACTAGAAACAATCCTAAATAGATATGTGTTGAAAACACGAAGAAAACAGGATTTAGGGTTGGACGGGCGCCATCGGTCAGACCGGTGATCCCGACCGGTCAGACCGGTGCGGGCCGTCCGACCCCAAATCTTGAGTTCTCACAATGTGTCCAACAAAAAGCTATGGATCTATAGGGATGTCTTCTAGGGGTTCTCAGGAGATGATATACCAAAGGAAATTCAAATCTTTGCAAGGAGTAGAGAGATCGGTTGAAACGAACATTTGAATACCTTTTGAGAGAGAAACTTGAATGGAATCCAAAGAACTCGAAAGGGAACCAGTAGAGGAGTCTTGTGGGAGTCCTTTTCTTCCAATCTTGAGGATTTTTCTTGGTTGAACCCTCAAATCTCCATGGAGAGAGAGGGGTGATTTTGGAGAGGAGAGAGATGAAACGGGCTGGAAGAGGATGAATGGCGTCGGTGGGCACTGGTGAAAGAGATAGGGGTGGAAAGAAATGGCCACAAGGGTAAAATAGTAACTTCCGAGCAGCACTGGTCAGACTAGTGCCCCCCTTTGGTTGAACCAGAGATGCCTTATCGGTAGTACCGATGCAAGGCCGGAATTCCGATGATTTTGATAAATTAGACAGAGAGTCCATATCGGTAGAACCGACCTAGCCTCGGAAGTTCCGGTCCTTGTTTTCCATTTTTTGAGATTTTGCTCTTTAAAACTCCACCAGATAATTTATAGACAGTATTTCTTCCACTTAGCCCTCAAAAGGAGAAGGTGTGGCTTAGGAGTGCCACCGGTCCGACCGGTGGACTGCACCGGTCAGACCGGTGCTCCCCTGAGACACACTTTGATCAGATTTTGCACGATGTTGATCCTTACTTCTTCACAAAGATTTGATAAGAGATGTAGACATGATATTGATCCAATTTTCATCAAGTCTTGAAAGAATAGAGGATAATCCAAATTTAATTGATAATTCTTGATTCTTCCAAGAGAGAGATAAAGATAGATTATACGGACTTGAGAAAATCTTCTTAATTGTGACTAGCCATCAATCAAGCAAAGGGAACTATAGTCACAACTAAGTTGATTGGGTCACAAAGACTAAGAATCACATATTTTTCAAATAAGCACACTTCCTATACATGCTAGTTGATTTTTAGAAAAGTCTATCCTATGTCACAAAGTGCAAGCATCCACTCCAAACAAATAGCCATTCTAGTATGTTTAGCTCATACCCACAACCACAAGACACAAAGTCGAGTGAACACAAAGGTATCAACCAAACATCTAGAGAAGCACACAAAAATTCACTTGAAGCAATTACATGCTAAGGATGGCACTCTAGCATGGTTCAATGGCCTAGATGCATTATGGTATTTAAAGAGTATCACGAAGACATACCTTTGCCTTAAGACCATTTCATTTGTGCATATATTGAATTTTGAAAAGTGCTAGCTCTTACTTGTTCTTTTGAGAGTGCTGGTTATTTAGAGCTTGCATAAGGTGCACAAATAAACAAGACTACAAGATCACTAGAAGAAATTGTTAGTCCCACAAATGACACGTGTTGCAATGAGCCCCCCCTTAAATAGTGCTAGAGATATTTGAATTTCTCGAACAAAGCACTTTATTCAATTAAGAATATGGTGATGCTCATTCCAAACTTGGTCACGACATATAAATAGTTTATCAATTGAAATGTGTCGAGTATCTCATCACCTTTGATGCCAAATCACCATTTTGCATGAAAAACAGTTCAATCCCGGGTCATCCGGCCATAGGGGCCGGGTCACCCGCCAACGAATAGAGACACACCGGGTCACCTGGGCATTGGGGCCGGGTCACCCGACCCTTAGCAAGAGTGGCCGGCACTGGTCTGACCGGTGACCCCTGATGCCCAACTTTTGGTGATTTTGCCCTTCTTGTCCCTTGATTGTGTGAACATATCACTAATTTGAGGTTTGCAACAGAGACAAGGCAATACTCTACTAGAGAGCCATTAAAAGCATTGAATGGCATGAGAGAATAAATTTTCATACAAATTTCAAAGTCAGTACCTCATGTTTCACTAGCACAAGACATGTGTCACATGAGTGTTCACTGAGAACCAAGAGTGACTTAGACTCAACAAGGAGCACTAGTTACCGAGATGTCATTGATTTCAAGATTTATATCAATTTGCCCTCCACATGGCCGCTAGATCAAAAATGATTTCCATCCCTTCTAGCCATGTGTTCAATGCATCTCTTTCAACCTGCAAGCTCAGCAAGCGTTTCTTGGTACCCAACACTTGTTGGGTCCTACTAGGTTAGCCACAAGGTGCTTAGGAACCCAAATGGCTCTCATGCTAGTTTGAGGTGAACTAATCTCCCTCATAGCACAAGTCTCATTCTTATCGTTCCTAAGCTTATTGAAATCATAATAGACAAGGTTCGATTTAGGAATGTTACCATTTGGGCAATCTTTGCCCAAGTGACCCTTTTGACGACATGCATAGCAAATGCAGCACTTGTCCTTGTTGGTCACACCATTCCTTGCAAATTCTTGTCCATGCATGCTTCTGAGCCTTGTTCTTGGAGAAGGGTTCTTTCTTGGCTTGTTTGCTTGAGAGGTGGTTGACCTGGCCGGCACCGGTCTGACCGGTGGCATGCACCCGTCTGACCGGTCACAGTCAGTTCCACTGCCTGTTGTTGTACTTAGGCAAGCGTCGGCAAAGTGACCCTTCTCTCTGCACCTGTAGCACACTCTCCACTTGTTTGAGCTTCTAGACTTCTTGGAGAGAGTTTCTTGTGCCTTGTGCTTGGTTGGGAGATGTAGGGACTTGATGTGCCCAACCTTGCTCTTTTCTTGAATCTTGTTCTTGTGGGTCTTTGTATGTTGTTGAGGAGTTGAGCTAGCGACGGTTGATCCCTTCTCAAGCTTTCACCATGTCTTCACGGTTATCTTGAGAAGATTGCGCTTTGCTCTTCTCTTTCAACACATACAAGTCTCTTTGAATCTTTTCAACTTCTTGCTTGAGTTCATCATTTTCTTTAGCAATGAGGTCATCACAAGATTCTACAAGTACATGCTCAATGCTAGATTGGCTTGCTTGAGATAAACAATCATTAGTGCAAGACAAATCAATTTGAACTTGTGAGCATGTGCATGTGTGAGATAGAGGTTGCATAAATTTTACTGATGAAATCACAACCTCATGAGTTGTCTCTAGTGTTGCATACAAATCTACAAGCTTCTCATAGGAACACTAAAGTTCCTTCTGATTGGCTTGTAGAGCCATATGCTCACTAGTGAGCTTCCCTAGCTTTTCTTCAAGCATTTAATTTTCTTGATCCACTGCAGCTACACAAGCAAAGGATTTGATAAACTTATCATATTACCTAGCGAGTGAATCATACTTACAAACCAAGGAGGCATTCTCGGATTTGAGAGCCTCAAGTTCCTTGGTCAAGGAGCTTGAAGCTTCATTCTTCTCAATCTTTCCTCCCTTGGTCCTTTTCTTCTTTTCATTCTTGGCCATCAAGCAAGTGTTGGTGCCTCTGCTGGCACTGGTCTGACCGGTGGGGTGCACCGGTCTGACTGGTCCCTGCAGAGGGACAGGTTCTTCGCTTCTTTGGCCTTCTCCTTGCTTGGGAAGTGACACTTGAGGCTCAATATTGTTGAATGAAGACTTTGAGCACTCCTCAAGTGCCATTTCCATGGTTTGCTCTTGATCAATCCATTTGGGCTTCTCATATTCTTCTCGAAGGATTTCCCAAATGGTGTGTGCATCAATCTCAAGTTTTTCATAGATGAAGCCCTGCACATCATCACTCAAAGTACTACAAATGTAGTTAAATACTCGAGAGTTGCATTACCAACACACTAAGTGCTCTAGGGATGATTTTGACAAGTCAATTTTGTTTTCCCTAAGGTGAGGAGGTAGAATGCTAGCAACAACAACCTTCTCGGCAAGTTGACCCATGGTCCTAATGAAATTGAGTACATGAATTGACCAAGATGCATAGTTTGAGCCATCTAGAGCTAGAGGCTCAAACGGTACCTCACGAGTTGTCGACATCGAAGAACTCCAAGCGGTTAAGCTCGAATCGGAGCACCAAGCTCTGATACCAATTGAAAGGACCTTGATGTCGCCTAGAGGGGGGGTGGATAGGCGAGACGACCAAATTAAACTTTCCATCCCCGAAAACTTGAACTGTCAGGCGGCACCGGTCAGACTGGTCCTTGGCTCTGCTCAGCAGGCGGCACCGGTCAGATCGTTGCCCTTCACCAGTTAGACCGGTGAGCCACAGAGAACCTGCAAAAACAACTTCAAGCTTCTCTTGACTTCTAGCACGAACTAAACTTGGTGAGTGGCTTTGGTAGATGATCACAAGCAAGGTAATGACCCCTACACACACAGGTAGCACACCCAAGTAGATCGAAGCAGAAGCAAATCAAATATGCTAGAAAACAACTTAGAGAGGAAAACCACAAAGAGATGCATGGATTTGTTTCCCGAAGTTCACCGCCCACTAAGAAACAGCTACGTCTCCGTTGAGGAGCTTGTAAGGGAGAATTCCCACAACAAGCCGGGTCTCTATCAGCCACTTTCCTCCTTTCCACTAAGGCGATCTTTTCCACGAAGAGGCAAGATCACAGCCCTCACAAACTTCCCGCTGCTCACCACAACCTTGGGAGCTAGCCGGCGACGCCTAGCCATCTAGGAGGCAAACCTCCAAGAGTAACAAACGCTTTAAAGCTTGTAGACGCGAAATCAAAGTGCTCAAGCTATGGAAATGCTCTTGTTAGCTCACAAAGACGCTCTTGAGCTCACTCTCTTAACCCAACACAAAGGATATAGCTTGAATCCACAAATCTCACAAACAGAGGTTGGGGAGAGCCACTAAGGCTTAGGGCTTGCAAGAAATGGCATAGGAACTCAGCACAACCACTAGAAACAGCAACCCTCCACTGAAGAAGGCTTGGGGTATTATACCCCTCAAAGGAGAAAACTAGCCATTAGCTGTCGGGCGGCACCGGTCAGACCGGTGCCCCACACCAGTCAGACCGGTGTTTGAAAAACTAGTCGTTGGGCCAGCCAGTACCGGTCAGACCGGTGCCCCTGACCGGTCAGACCGGTCAGGCCCGAGACACCCCCAAAACCCTTTCTATGATTCTAACACTTCACCAAAGAGATGAAGTGGCTCAGGTTAGGTTAGGAGGGTTTGTTAGCACACTCCAAGGCTCTCAAGGCTTGATCTCACTTAGGTCAACTAATGAGCACTTTGACTTTGGTCAACTCGCTAATGTTGCATCCCTCTTGATAGTACGGCATACCTATACTCAAGATTAAATAAAAACACCTTGTCAACCTCTTGAGCTTGATGTCTTCAATCTTGCCATACTTGAGCAATATCGACTTGAGGGCTTTCAACTTAGCCTTTGTCTTGAGCACGTTAATAATTGAGCTAGTGACTTAGGATCTCTCCATCTAGCATAAGAATGTACACTTGGATTCACAAGTCACTCCATATTGCCAATCACAACATTTAGATGAGTTGCATTACTTCCCTCGGTTAAGGCTTGGATATGATACTTCGAGACCCCACGAATACTAGAACTTCACCTTAGCAAAACACATATGGCGGCTTAGCTACGGCCCCAAAGATTGCTTAGTCCCTCACCCTAGTCATCTCGCTTGATCTCTTCATCACTTATACAATTCACGTTGAGTTTCACTTTGCTTCATCCATAATTGATTTCCATTTGAAATTCGGTTCAAATGCTTGTTCTTGACTGACAACGAATATGCAAGCTTCCAATTAAGACCATAAAGTTTACACTCATCCTTATGTCCTCTTTCAATTACCACATGAGGCCTTGCATTTAATCTAGAGAATTATTATATTCTCTTTTTATGATCCTTGTAACTTAATCAAGCTATGTCTTGTATCGGAGACCATGAATTGACCTTCTCAAATTATCCTAATATTTATCTTCCTTTATTGCTTGATATTTTCTATTATGCCTTAGGATCATCCATATATTTGTCTTCTCCAATGTGTGCCATATAATATCCATTCACCAATACATATTCCAATAATAACTCATGAATATATAAATAAACCCTGCTCACAATCTTAGACAAATATATTAGACTTTTAATCATTTTGTCATTCAATTCACCAAAATCCACTTAGGGGCCTAGATGCACTTACATCGTGCCCGTGTGTCCCAACGTCGAGATGCCGAGCTCTCCGCCTGCTGGATAGCAGCCGCGTCGAGGAGCATATGGAGGTGTTGACGAAGCTTCTTCTCTTTTGGAGTCGCTGGCTCGGGGCCAGTTCTGAGGAGTACAGCCGCCGCGGTGAGGTTCTGAGAGGCCCGCTTGGCAATGGGCATCCCGTCAATGTCGCCGTCGATGTGGCGACGTACGTCTTGCGCGCTTTCGGGCGCAGGAGTGGGCGCGACCTCCATGCCGAGCTCGTGGTGGAGCCTCACTCGCTCCTCCTCGAGAGCCTTCTGGGTTTTGTCGAGCTCGTCGAGATGGGCACGCTGCCGCTCAAGTCGTCACCGCCTAGCGGGGGATGCTCGCCAGCGGAAGTGTCAGGTGAGGTCGGTTCACCTCCCGTGGAGTTTTCCCCAGTGTGGTCCGAGTGGACCGCACTGTCGTGCTATAGGAGGACGAAGCATTCACATGTCGGGTCATGAGGCATCGTCGCCCCCTTTCGGAGGGGCGCCCCACTATCGACTTCTTTGCAGCTTCCCACGGATGCTTTTGAGGGGACCGGACGATGGTCTGCCACTGCGACGAGGGTGCCCATCCCACTGCAGGGCAGCCATGTCTGCCCCTCAGGAAACATGGAGTTGTAGCAGAGCTTGAACTCATCCCAGGACAGCATCTCCTCACCCTGCATACCAAAAGCAAGCATGGAGGCGGCGTGTGACGCAAAGCGGAAAAGTTCCTAGGATGGGTTCGGCCCTAGGCCGACCGCCATGTCATGGCCGATCAAGTCCAGGACCCGATTGGTGCTGGATTTCACGTACCGCGGCTCCTCAGGCTGCTCGCCCTGAGCAGACACGGGGGCGTCGGGCTGGGAGCATGCGAAGACGGCTCCAGCCGGGGACTCTACTAGTCCGTCGAAGATGAAGTTCAGCAAGCCAAAGCATAACATGGTACCGGGCACCGATTGCACGTCGGAATGGGCCATCCGGACCCTGATGGTGTCGTGTCGTGACACACGAAGTGCCCCTACCTGACGTGCCAACTATGGGGGTTTGATACCGTCGGCAACTGTTCCATTCCTCAACTACCCAAGATGGCATGATAGAAATTCCACAGAGTTCACAAGTGCAAGGTATGGTTTGGAATATCTCTTATGCTCGTTTCATACCTCTGGAGACCATGTCCCACTTGATTTGTTCTCCCTTTACTCGGGACGAGCAAAGGTCAAGTGTGGGGGAGTTGTTGACGGCTATTAAGTACTACTTTTAGGCTGTCAACTCCTGCATAAAATAAATGAAAAGTGATCATCAACACTAGAATAGGGGTTTATACTGACAATTTCCACAAGTCTTGGTGGTTCTATCTTTTGTTGCAGGACACATCGAAATGCACATGGAATGATATAATTGAGAGCAAGTAAACCAATGACATAGATATGGCATCATCATAAACAACCTCAAATGCCAAATTGGTCTGCACCATTGCAACGGGCTCGTTGAGAAGATCAAAATGGATATATCATTTGCCTACTTTGGAGTTCGGATGAAAGAGATATGCACAAGATATCATGTGGGCCTAGTGGGACCCACATCAGGCCACATGGCGACATGCTGCCACACAGGAGTTCATGTGTCCATGACACATCATCAATACAAAGAAACACACTCTCGACCAATCAGGAGCAAGCACGCGGATTCAAGGGCCCACAACCACGAGATAACTGGCTAGAAACACCACAAGCACCCCCATACCCACCTTGGGACCCACCATGCAGTCACCTGGACGAAAGATGGTGCGAACGGAGCTACCCCGGGATCAGCCGACCCCACCTTGAGGCCTCTCGTGCCGCCCTTCCACATGTCGGCTTGTCATGACGAACCGAAGGCGGTGCCAGGTGCTTGCCCAAATATTCCCTCGGGGTCCTGCAGCTCCTTCTCATGGAAGATACACCAACTTGGCCCCCACTCCTCAGCGCCACATGTCACCACCTCATTGGTGGCGCCCAAGGCAGCCTAGGAGCTCCTCTTGGCCTATAAATAGAAGTGGAGGGGGGTTAGAATAGAGACACAACATCCCAAGTCCTCTCCTCTCATTTTCTCACTTGGAGAGGTGAGTTCTCACCTCTCCATGTGTAGTTGGGTGTAGGTGCTATGTAGAGAGTGGTGTGGGTGAGAAGCCCCACTTGTTCTTCATTTAGAGCAAAGTGAGTATTTCTGTATTTTCCATTTAGACTAAAGTGGTATTCATGCATAAGATGATATGTTCTTGAGTTCTTCATCTGTTCATCATTTAGAGGCTCGTATTCTTCGTGACACGATCCTTTGATCTTGTTGACTAGGTGCTTAATTCTGCATATCCATTTGTGTGAATTATCCTGTTAGATCTTGTTGGAGTACATTAATCTGTGGCAAGTCGTTCTTCCTGTCGCCTATATGATTCCATGATAAGTGAGACCAGTCTCGTACTCGCGGGTTCGTTGCTTCATACTTGTACGGGTTGTTACGGGTCGGCAGACGTAACCGTGCTATAGTAGTGATCGGTGGTGTAGATGTGGTGTCTAGACTGCGGGTTATCCTTTGTTTGCCCCGTATTCCACGGTTTGTCTTGAGGTAGCCAGCGGTAGTGACAGCCGTTGGACCCTTTGTACTCCTCCATGTTCGGATACAATGTAGAGTTTTCGACCAGAACCAACTATTATAGCCAGGAGGGAATTGGTGCCCGAAGCGAGTAACTACGACGAGTCTGCTCCTCCTTTTGAATCAATACCCATAGGAAGCACCTCATCATTTCCCTACCATAGCAAGGGCTTGGTGTCCTTGGACCATTCTGCTAGGATAGAAGGTAGTGCACGTCGTTCTTTAGATTCGATACCCTTTGGAATACTCCTTAGGTGAAGTGCTACAATAGTGTATCCGTGCGCTTGCGGATTCGTTCGCACCCGTCAGTATACCCGGGTGTTCCTTACATGCTCACGCTAGACGCGCCACTAGTGGTGAGGTTAAGAAATACCAACAAGCATTTCTGGTGTAGGGCGGCATAGGTAGCGGACCCTACCCCAAGGCGGCTGCTCCTCGACTTACTATCTTGCGTGGTTGGTAGGTCGGAGGCTTCTGTGACAAGCCCCGACCTTGTTTCTGATAGTTGCTTCATCGTAACATGTCGTCTGATAACTTATACACGAAGGATTCGCCTGTCCTTGGCCACTGTATCGCATTTAGGTGACGGGACGTCCTTGCAGCGGCCCTCCCACGCTGGGGAAATCTCATCGTGGCCTGACAACATGGATCCTCCCACTCTGCACCCCCGGCACGCCCCCGGGCGGCGTGGAGCCATTCCTGCCACGTCGCGGCCCCCGTTGGGGGCGGGGGCGGTGTTGGGTTGCGGGAAGCGGGGCCTTAGGTCGTGCGAGGCGGAGCTCTCCCCCGAGGTAGCCATAAGGCCTGGGCGTCTTCTTAGGTCGCGCGGGGCGAACGCTTAAGTCAAAGCCGGGCCATTTGGGCGACATGGGGTTTATGTTGAGTGATGATGTGGGCCTACTTTGCTGGAGTTGATGTTGGGCTGTTGCGACTGTGGGTCGTCTTAGTCTTGTAGATTGGGGGATTAGGGGCTAAGTTGATTACCCTTGGTTTATCCCGTCTTCACTACTTGTCCCGGACTGCGGCCTGGTCCACGCGCTTCCACACGCGAGTGCCTGCGCCACGGGCGATCCGCTCGGTGGCTAACCGCAGTGCTACACATGTCCCGAACCTCGCGCCTCCCGCGCGGCTTCGCGCGCACGCCGCTGCCTGCGCCGACGTCAGCGTGGATCCGCTTGGCCCACAGCTGTCACGCGCGCGCCTGCATGCATCGTCACTTGTGATCCAGTCCGCGTCCGCCACGTGGGCGCCTAGGCCCGCTCGTAGGTCCCGTCATAGAGGTGTAATTTTGTACATCTTGTATATTCTTAATCTGTGCTCCAAAGTAGTCAAATAATATATCCATTTTGATCATCTCAACAAGACCGTCGCAATGGTGCAATCCAAATTGGCATTTTATATTGTTTGGGAGGATGAAATGTTTAGTGTCATATGTCCACGTGCTCACAACTATATCATATCATGCATATTTTGATGCCTCCTGCAACATAAGATAGAAACACCAACACTTTTGGAAATTGTTAGTAATAACTCCTAACAATACTGTTGATGCCCATTTTTATTTCATTTATGCAGGATTTGACAGCATAAAAGTGGTACTTAACAGCCGTCAATAGCCATGTGGAATAGGTGACACTTGGAAACAACCAATTACACAATTGTTACTCAAGAAATTCATCCCTGCAAAAACATCAACAGGTCGGACCTTCCTCGTCCACAACTTCCCGCTTCTCTCACTATTATTATGATACCTTCATTGTTATCCCTCTACCTTCCTTTTTGCCTAGTTCTGTAGTTATGCAACGCGTATGAATTCAGAATGGTGAGTATGCTCGAATCAATTCAGATTAGATGAAACCAAATTGGCATAATAAGATGACATCTCATAGCAACTCATCACCACAAAGTTCACACCACCAACAATTAGCAAACATACAAGCATGATACAAGTTTCACAATAATCATAACTACTTTTCACCTGGGCATGACTCATTAATCTTCTTGGCATATTATTTTTTCAACTGGGCATTTTCCCGCACTAACAATGGCTCACTGTATTCCATGCATCTCTTGATCACTTGCAGGTCTTCCAACTCCTGGTCAAGACTTTCATTACTTTCTTTCAACTGGGCATTTTCCTGGCGTAACAATTGGGCACACATCTTCTTGGATTTCTTGGTCTCTTGCAATTGTTCATGTAACAATTGGTCACACATGTCCTTGAATTCCCTAGTCTCTTGCATAATTTTATCCAAAATTTGGTCACACATCTCCTTGTATTTCTTGGTCTCTTGCAACTCGGCAATCACCTGTTGTAAAGATTGCTTATACAACTCCTTGTATTTTACAGCCTCTTGCAGCGTTGTGAGTTCTCTGACTTGTTAGTCATGCAAGTCTCTCTTCACCTTCTACAGCTCAACTTTAGGTGCTTGAAGCACCTCCAGAAGCTAGTAAAATACAAGAACCTATCAATCCATCAAACAATGCAAATTGAAAACTAACTGAATCTAACACATATAAATTGTGCAAAGGCTAACAATCATGGAAACATCAAGGTGTCCCTTCACCATCTACAACTCAGAGATAGTCTCTTCAATCTATCAATCCATAAAATGATGTAAATTGAAAATACAAGGACCTATCAATCCTATCAATTGTGCACCTCAAGAACAATCCATAAAATGAGTGGTTTGAAGCACATCCACAAGCTAGTAGAATACAAGAACCTATCAATCATAAAATAATGCAAATTGAAAACTAACTAAATCTAACACCTGTCTATAGCCTATCAACTTCTAACACCAATCGAAGTGCAAATCTAAGGGTACAATGAAATCTGAATCTAGTATATATGCTCATCAATCCTCCAGATCCCCAAATCTAGAAACCCTCATCCCTAGGATGATAGGGAAAATATAGTGATTCAAACCAGAGGACTGACCTCGTCATGCTGCTTCATCGTCTTGTAGTCAGGAGGTGACAGTGCAACCATCTTCCCTTGGCCACTAGGATCCACCATTCCTAGCACGAGCCGTTGCAGATCTGCGTAGTGAAAGTCCAAAGTCATTGTGAAGGTAGTGAAGCATCTCACCATCCATTCGATAGGTAATTTATGTTAAAGACTCACTTAAAACTTACATGTGGGACCTGGTCACTGTAAAGAATTCTCCTAAAATTATCAAGCATGTTTCCCATAAAAATACAAAACCAAGAAGTGGTGTAGTGGTTCCTGTAGGTCTTCGGTTCGAACTTTTGCAGTGGCAAATCATTGATGTTATTTTTCTTTTATTTTCTTCCCTTTTATCACACTAAATTGTAGCCTCGTGGGATCCTATTTTTTTAGACTCGGACGTTTCTAAGTTTTATGACGAATCAGAACATTCTATTTTTCAAGAAATTCTTACATGCATGTGGGGCCCTGCAAAAATTTTATGATGACTTGGAACACTCTATTTTCAAAAGAATGATTACATGTGGGACCCTTCTGAATTTTATGACGACTTGGAACACTCTATTTTTAAAATAATGATTACATGTGAGACCAAAGTTGGTTTATGAAGATTTTACGGAGCTTATGGCGTCATATAACAAGCATGTAACAGGGAATGCTTAGCTACAATAGCAACCTTTATGATGATAGTTTTTTCACTAAATTTGCTCGGAAGTGAAATTTAATGACGAGATCATCCAAGAGCATCATAAATCAATGACGCCGGAATTAGGTTGCATCACTGATCAACGATTTTCTTGTAGTGAGCCTGACATTTGTACAAATACTATAGAGAAACAATTACATTGTAATTGTAATGTAGGGTTTGACAATCAACAATAAATGTCGTTTCCTCTGCAGTCTTGGTCTCAATGGTGTATTGATGATGGTTTCTATCCTCATTAAATGACTTTCCACGCAGGCAAAATGTTGACATGACAACATAGTTAATGAATAAAGAGAGCAAAACTCACAGAAATGATTTTCTCATGAAGAAATCAGGTCTTGGCTTTACCCAATGCACATAGAAACCATGAAATCATCATGGGGAGAAACCACTAATTTCTAGGGGACTCATGTCACGCTCTCATTGTAGGATGAAGATAAAGTTGGGAGAGAAAAAGAGAAAATAATTATTACTTGAAGACATTTCCACTGTGAAAGATGGTTTCTATATATGATTTCTTGTGCTATGAAAACCATGTGAGTTTCTTCCATTGGAGCTGCCCTTATGTTTGTGAGTTAATTCCATACAAACAAATACTCTGAATAAAATATAAGTTGTATCTTACCATATTTCAAACAATCATTAATTGTATTTCGATTTTCCACATTTACTTACTAGGTCCGTAGCCGTACGTGCTAGACAAAAGATTTATTGTATAATATATGGAGCATCAAGAACATAGCAAATGTTTTTCTAGATCAAAGAAAGAATTGTATTATATCAAAACTGAGTGCATCATCAAGTTACACATAGCATTTTCAAAGTACTCACGCGTTAAGCAGCTTGAAATCTCAAGCTCAAATCTATGTATAAAATGAAATAGAAGGTCACTTAGGCATACGCTCAGCAAGCAGGCTAAGAACAAGTGTCCAAAGAACGATGACTAACTCTTCTTCCTTTTTCTTCCACTGATGAAGAAGAGAGATTGATCCCAATCTATCTGATACAAGAATAATCAACAGCTCGGGGGACAGATTTATTCTCACAAGCCTTTCACCATGGTTGGATCTAATCACGACAAAACAGAGAAATGGCTGCAGAAAATTATTCCACGACGACTGCACCATCCCCGCCTTAATGTCACCATCCAAAAACCTAATTCTCCATGTCGACACTTGAAGAAAGTTGATGACGCCATAAATGCCGCCACCTCTTTCATTTGAGTCGGCCATGGAGAGATCCAAGCCACCATATCTCTTCACCCGTGCCGGAGAGTAGGAGGAGGAAACAAATCGTCCATATCACAAAACGCGGCATGGAGAAACCCTAACATAATCTCGATATCTATCATAGATTATTAAGAGAGATGAATTCCCACCCTCATGAACCTCCAGTGAGGTGCGAGAGGTGGGGCGCGCCGCCTGTGTCGCCCTTGGGGCGACGCGGGGGCGATGTGGCGGTCAAATCCGTATACCAAAACTGTGACAAGACACAATTGAGATCACCTACTGAGCTTACTGTTTGCTGTGAGCTCCATCTACCTTGGAGAAAATGAAAGGACTTAATTTAATTTGTTTTAGCTGGATCTATCCCGATCAATGCTACAATGCTCTAGTGGAAGTGCTGAAGTCAAAAAGCCATAAAAATAGTTTATCCAAAGAAACCATGAAGCTCACTAAATGGAACGCAAGAAACATAGCACGGGCAGGCCGCATGACACTAGTAAAATAGGTGCTCACCTCGCAATCAGTCCACCTCCGGGCAACACTAGACGCCACAAAGGAACTCCTGAGGGTCAATTTGGCACAGCTCCGGGAGCCATTTTTGGAGGAGCTGTGCCAAACGGTAGAGAAAAAAACGCCCCTCCTCAGAAGACGACGCAAAACCCAGTGAATGGAGCGATTCAGGGGCGGGGGAGCTGAAAATACTCACTCCCCCGCTCCCTCTGCAGCTCAGTCCTCCCTTTCCTACCTTTGCCCTCGAGGTGGGGCCCATGAGCAGCCAGCGCGGCTGGAGGAGGCCAGTGGGGTCCGGCGGGCGTGGTGGAGGCGAGTGACCGCAGACGAGGGCGGGTGCCCGGAGACAGGAGACTGGAGCTGGGGGACTACCATCCGACGAGCGCGGTGGTGGTCGGCCAGCGGCGGGCATGGTGGGGGCCAGCTGGCGGCGAGTGCGGTGGGGCTAGTGGCGGGCGCCGTGGGGATTGGCCGGCGGTGATGAGCTCGGTGAGGGCCGACGACGGGCGCAGTGGGCGCCGGCCAACGGTGAGCATGGTGGAGGCTGGTTGATCAAAGTCAGGCGCGGTAGAGCCTGGCTGACGTGGTTGGAGGCGGAGAAAAAAAGGGCATGGCCGCTGGTGAATGGATAAGGTGGAGGAAGGAAGAGAAAAATAATAAAAGAAGAAAAAAAGGAAAGAGAACAAAAATAATAGTAAAGAAAAAATAATGAAAGAGGAAAAAAAGAGAAAAGAAAGGGTATTATGAAAATTTCATCTTCTTAAGAGCGACTCCAACAGTTTGTCAAATTTTACTTGGCAAATCTTGTGTTTTGCCAACTTCTAAAAATATATGGTAAGTAAAAAAAAGAGTTCATCTCCAACAGTTTGGCATAATTCACTTGCCAAATCCAGATCTAACTTACATCAGAAACCCTGAGAGAGAAACAAAATGAGATTATTCCTTATTTGGCCCTCAAAAACTTAGCCATCCATTTCTTGGCCCTCAAAAACTTTTTGTTCCCCATTTGACCCTGAGTGCAACTTTCATTCCTTTCTTGACCTTCCGTCAGGTTTTCCATCCTAGAACCGTTAACTCACATGTGAAAAGACACCTTTGCCCCTGTGGGCCCAACACCCTTCTCCCTCCTCTGCCCATTCCCTTTCTCCCTCCTGTGGGCGATCGAGGCCGACCCGCGCGCCCGCCTGCCATGCGCAAGCACGCATCGGCATCGCGCGCCGCGCCAACCAGCCGAGCCGATTGAGCTGTGTTCTTCCTTGTGCCCTTCCAGTTCCAGCGAGAGGGTCGGGGTTGGGGAGGATGCGGCGGCCGGCACCCCCTCAGCAGCCGCTGCCGCCTCGCTGTCACAACCGCTGCGGCCACATGCGCCGATGCGCGCGCGCATGTGAGGGTGTGCTACCGCCGCAGCAGCCGCCGCCGCCCACCCAGCCTCCGATCCGTTCGGACGTGGTGTTCAAGAGCCGGTGGAGTGAGCTCAACTCCGCCGACCTCTACCCATCCCCTTCTCCATCCGCAGGACTGGGATGTGCTCCGGTGGAACCCCTAGATGGACCAGCTGCTCGATTCAGTGATGGCAAGCTCCGATTCGACGACGGCGTCCCCGATTCAGTGGGGATGATTCTCGATTAGGCGGCAGCGAGACAAATTCGGCGACAGCGAGACCGATTCAGCGGCGGCAGACTCAATTTTTGACTGCAGCAGAAGTGGGCAGCGAACTCCGATGAGCGCCTCGACAACGAGATGGAGCGCTGACGGCTCAGCCGGCCCCTCCCCGCCGGCCGTCGCCAACTCCGCGCCGTCACCGAGGACCACCCCAACGCCCTCCTCCTCGGCCCGAACCCCACCAGCCCCACGTTCTGATGGGAAGGAGACACCGATGGCGAGGAGAGGGAGGCCACGGGCGGTGGTCACGCCGGGGAGGATGGGCCGCTGCCGTCGAGGAGGTAGGGACGCCGCGCCAGGGAGGCCCTCGGACCACCACAGCGGCCGGGGAGGATGGCGCGAGGGAGGAGAGAATGAGCAAAGGAGGGAGAAAGGGGATGGGCAGAGGAGGGAGAAGGTGGTGGGCCCCACAGGGGTAAAGTTGTCTTTTCACACGCCAGTTAACGGTTCTATGATGGAAAACCCGACGGAAGGTCAAGAAAGGAATGAAAGTTGTACTCAGGGTCAAATGGAGAACAAAAAGTTTTTGAGGGCCAAGAAAGGGATGGCTAAGTTTTTGAGGGCCAAATAAGGAATAATCTCAAACAAAATTATATTTCTACCCTTCCACCTCCTGAAAACTTAAATCAGGAATCCTTAGAAAAAACAAAATTATTTTTATACCCTTCCACCTCTTCTAGTACGGAAGGAGACGCCGCGGAGTCGGTTTTTTCCAACTTGGGATAAATGACAACCTGAGACGGGGAACTGTTGGAGAAGATTTTTTCTGTTTTTGCCAAAAAATAACAATGGCAACTTGGGATAGGAACTGTTGGAGAGAGAAGCTGTTTTGCCAAACGGTTTCAGCTCCACAACAGAATCCGCTCCACCAACACAGGCATAGCCAGAGCTGTTTTTTCAGGCACATCTATGCTAAACGCACCCTAAAAGACATCGGCATAATAAGAAGAAAACAAATCTTCAAGGTCAGGGTAGGAGCACTTCAGGTGGAATATGCAAAGTAAACTTACCACGATCAGCATGGCCAAAACTCTCTAGGTGATTGGGAATTTTTAATTTGCAAAGACATTTTTATCCGTGCTACTTATAATATTGTAACCAGTTGTTGTATTACGCGCAAATTATTCCTGTTCTGACTGATCTCAATCAACTCTCTAAATCGCTCATCAGTCAGAACCAATATACTCTTGAGATGAAAAGCGCACAAAAAGAACGCGGATATTTATCAGGGGACCTAACAAGACGGTGGTTTCAGATAAATAGATGATACACTCAGAACCAAACAATATGTCTGAGATTGAGAACACGACAGCCCAGAATTCAGAACATAGGCTTTGGCATGGCGTTCATACGGTTGCCTGGCCACTGAAAGATGGGGTAGACATTATGGTAAGCATCTCCGTCACAGAAGCCATGGCGCTTACTGCTGCTTTAAGGACATCTTGTGAACACCCGGGCTTCACAATGCTTTTCACCTTCATTGGAGGCAAAGGAAACAGCGGTAAGCAAGGAAAGAACTGACCAACTGACGTACTGTATTTTTTTTTTGGAAAGAGCCAAAACTAAACAACAAAGTAAAATACCTTCTCCAAGTACTCCTGCAGTTGTTTGATTCTTCCCATGTAGTCTTGATCTTCAACACGTAGTGAAATAGGCTTTGACTCAGCACCTGGTCCTTCAAACTGAAGTGGCGCAGGGTTTCGGTAGATGTCTTTCATCAAGAAGCTAGAAGAATTTTGTCGCAACAACCTGGAAAACAAAAGGCAAAATCATAATAAAGACAAGAACAGCAGAGCATACAGTGTCAGAAGAAAATGAGAAAATATCAAAGACCAGAGAAAGATTCGTGATCAAATAAAAAGCTAAATTTTGTACTTACTCGTATGCTTTTCCTTTCAAGTCGACACTGGCCATGTGGACAGCAGGCTTGCCAATTTGACTGGCAGTAGGACCACGAGACCATTGTTTTACAGTCATCATAGTCTGGCAACGAATAGGATGTTGTAAATGTTAACTTTTGTTTAGAATTTGAATTGACCTTGGTCTTTCTTTCGAATTGGAACTTCAGGGAAGCGATTCAATGTAATTAAAAGGAACCTCAATTACCGAAATACTTACTGTAATAGGAGCAGCACCACATTTCCACTCGTTCACTGGACTCTTGAGATTTGTCACAGTAGCCATGTAGCCATTCAAACCAGCTGCTAGGATGTGATAGCACACATGCCCAAGAACCTAAACCCGAACAATGAAACAGTGATTTGATTGGGTAGAGCATTCCAAAGAAAACAGCAAAGTGAGGTCAATCTTACATAAGCATAATCACAGTCGAATTTGGAAGGCAGGGCACCCCTTGCTTGGTAGCCAAAAAAGTGGCATATTGCATTGAACTTCTTTCCTTTGTAAGTGCCTTCCTTCTTCAAGAGAAGCCAAAAACAATGTGCACTGTTATTTCTAGTTCTTATTTTGCAAATAAGCTTTTGGACGTATATACACAAGATGAGCAATTTGTGGAAGTCTGAAAAGTGCTTACAAGGCGTTTGTTCATTTCATCCTCAACTAATTCTGCTAGAAGCTTCTCAGTCTCAATCTGCAAAGCTTGGCAGGTAAATATTTTTTGTATAATAAAGAATGCAATGAGCAAGGTCAGTGAAAATTAGCAGAATTTGAATGAATTGCGATAGTACCTGAGAAAGTTGAGCAGAATCATCAGATTCAGGATGGAGAAGAAGCTGCATCACATAAATAACATGATTAAAGCTATGTTTGCTAACTTAGGTGTTTCTGAAAAAGAATAATGAATCTATGTACCTGATTTCTAATAAATGGAGGTAAAAATTCAAAGAGTGCAGATGCCCAAGGTGAAAGATTGGAAGAGATGTTCTCAACGGAAACACCTTTATTATGTAGTCCATGAATTTCCTGGTGTACAATTAGTGTATCTCGGTAAAGCTTTTAACGAACAAAACCAGTGCATGCTTTCAGATACTGATACAGAGTTGCAGACCTTAAGCAAAGCATAAAGCTCAGGTATAGTGTCAACAAGACCCTCAGGAATCAGCACAACCCCATGATATTTGTCTGCAAAATATAATATGACCATCAGGAATAAGTACAATGCAAGAATCCACGTGACATATGGGTGCCCGAGACAACGGCCCAACAAAGATCTCTGCTAAAGATCACTTAGTTTCTAGTTTTCTACCTTTTTCAGCCCTTGCCTGCACAGCATCACATATCTGCTTTGTAATATCAAATATGGTAAGTTTTGAAAGAGAAACCTCCTCTCCGAGGATAACCTGAGCATTGTTCATGTTAGATGAATATATAGTAAATTTGCATATACATTAATCAGGAATATACAATGGAAATAGGATTACGTACCATATTCGCATGTGATTGAAGAGCACATTCCAAGGCAACATGGGATGCTTTCCGTCCCATCAACCGAATAAAATAGTAATACTGCAAATACGATAAATATTTCTTAGCAAGACCAAAAATATTGATGATGAACATAAATTTAATTTGTATAAAAAATAAGAAATATCAAGTGGAGAAGCTACCAAATAAAATAAAATAAAATAAAAAGTTGATAATAATGGGTATTTTAAACTCTAGGAGAATAATAGAAGTTCCCTAACCTATGACCAGTTGATAAAAATTCAACAAAGTAATTTATGAAGTTCCAGTGTAGAACAGCCACAGAACATTGGCATCTTCTGATCACCTTTGAAATGGAATAAGTGGGATGTCCTATTTATTTTAAAGTATGTTTTTCCTTGTTTCCATTCTTGTGATGCTTTTATAAGGTAAACAATTCAAGGGAGGGTTCAGACTAATTAAGCATTAGGACGATAACTGGTACTCTTACCTTTTCAGCAGAAAGAGCATCAGTGCAAACATTGCTTATGAGCTGCGAGTTCACCTGTTACAATGGTAGAAGATTATATGGGTATCACATCTAAAAAATTAAGTAAATGCAGGCTGTATACACGCAAGATGTAACACGACTCCATAGTTTGATTCATGAAATTCTTTACCTTGCATATGGTATCAAAACCAACTGTTGTCTCCACAAATTGGTTTTTGAGGTCTCCGTTCAGGGTTACAGGAACACCAACAACCTGTTCGAAAATTGCATAGGTTATTTACATTATCTATGAAAATACAGGATAAAGAAATAATTTACATTATCTATGAAAATACATGACAAAGCAAAATGACTATTGATAATAAAGGAACTAAATAAACCAAACAACAGTGAACCTTTGTTGGACATTTCGAGTTAGCAAATGTCTCAGCAAGCTGAGCAGCATCTGTATTAGACTTGACACCTTTAAGAGCAAAGAAAGATGTTATGTGCTTGTATGCGATGTGAATTGAAGATAAAACTCAGAAGACACTAATATAACAAACAACACCTCCAATTATAACAAGGGCATCCAACTTCAATGCTTGGCAAGTAGCCATTGTTGCCTCTACTTGCTCAGTTGTTCTGATCTGATCCCTTGTCCGACCAAGCATGTCATAACCACCTTGATTTTTATAGGATGCAAGAGCTTCCTCACTGATATCCACAGTTTTCTGTGCAAATAATCCATCAGTTCCTCCTGTGTGAACATAAAACCAAAAATAAGTCATTGATGGAGCATATACAGGATTCTTCTATGATTACCATCAATAGTACTTGAAAATATTGCACAGGAAAATGTGCTCATTGGGACAGAGAGCCAGTAAACTCCCAGCATGTTAATATTTCCTATATTTTAATTTTTAATAGTATTCCAGCTCGGCATTGCTGTTCCCACTAAATGTCTCTATAATCTACAATGTGGCAACCCAGTGCTGGTTTTAAAACTACATTAGTCACCAAATTCAGAAATGTTCATGACTTGATTGTACCGTTACTGCGTCTAAAGCAGATATCATCATGCATATGCAATCTTAACATGCACAATTTGCACAAACAACAAGAGATCAGTAACAAAAGTTGACAATCAATATTTTGACTAGATCATGGCTCCTGAAGTAACCTTTATACTTACCGAGAAAACCGATAAGCTTGCTGTTTGAGTTGTGAGCCTTTATAGCATCATAGAGGCCCCATATAACATTGTGCCCTCCTGGGGATTGCCTCCCACTGAAGACAATGCCAACCCTGCATCCAGCACACCTTAAAATCCGTAGAAGGAAAAATATTACAGGATCACACAGCTTGAATGTCTACGACAAATTAAAAGAATATTTTTGTCAGCAATTGAGAATGTTACAAGAATCAACTGTTAAAGCAATCTATTGTTCTATGTTTGTTTTAGATATATAACATACAAAGATGCCACAGTTCATGAGCGAAACTAGTGTATACAAGCTGGAGCAAAAATGGGAAAGTTCGGCAAAGGAAGAAATACGGCATTTGGAATAGCAAACTAAAGTTCTAAGAAAAAATTTCAGAACACATACACTAATGAAAAATGAACAGGGAAGATGAGTGTACCTGACGACAGGATGCTCTGTTATGATTGTAGCATCCTGCACATTGGCGGTCTTTGTGAGCAAGTGCACCAGCGGCTGGCCATACGTGTGAGGGAAGGCCTGACTGATGACGTGTGCACCGGCAACATCAGCCGCAATCGCTGTATCACCGTACTCCACGCTGACGGTGGTACCCTGAATTCCGTCCCGTGCAGAGTCCAGACATACAAGAAAGCTATCAGTCTACGCGTCAGTAAAGAACACAGCCAACTCAACTAGTCAATCCCTTCACTGCCATGCGACATGGGAGTAATACTCAAATAGATCACCATGACCCAATCCGCTGCTGCTAAAGAGTTCAAGTAAAAAAAAGATAATGCAGAGTCTTTTTTTTTTCAAGTAAGATGAATGAAGAGCATCCAATTAATTCGTGGCTAATGATCGGCATGCTTTCACTTTCCTTTTGACTAGTCACGCCCCCCTGTTACGTGGCGGGGAAAGAACGGCACAACAGCCTC
This sequence comes from Cenchrus fungigraminus, assembly GCA_036936925.1. Classification (NCBI taxonomy): domain Eukaryota; kingdom Viridiplantae; phylum Streptophyta; class Magnoliopsida; order Poales; family Poaceae; genus Cenchrus; species Cenchrus fungigraminus. The sequence goes on from CM072770.1 coordinate 68,262,516, forward strand.
TGCTCAAGAGGAAATGAGTGAATTATTGCTTCGTTTACGCCGGTGTTGCTGTGTCGCTCGCTGAACCACGGAATCTCAGATCCAAGGAGGGCGACGGCATGGCGCATCGGCGTCAGCCCATTACTGCTGGACTAAAACCCCCCGCGCTACTGGGCCTGGTCCGAAAGCGACGGAAATAATTCGGAACAGATAAGCATCGCCGGACCAACCCACGCGACGAGATCGATCCATCGGGCCATGGAACAGAAACGGCAGAGCGCAAAGCCGGCGTACACGGCGGCGGGATCCGGAACGGAGGGGATCGCGGGCGCCGGAGCCATCACTGGCAATGCCGCCACGAGAACTAGGGAAAGGGTTTGATCGAGGTGAGCGGTGGTGGCAGACAAAGGGAGGAGTAGAGTACCTGGATGCAGGGCGGGAGCTCCGGTTGGTAGAGTGCGCGCCGCTTCTGGAGCGGCGACAGCTCGCGCGGCGCGCCGTAGTCGGAGTCCATGGCCATGCTGCCCATTGCCGGCTTGTCGTGCGCGGATCCCAATGGAGGAGGAGCAGGTTCTGTTCGATCGCTTGCAAAACCGCCGGCGTGCGTGGCATTTTTATACCGGGCCTGACGGCCTGCAGGGCCTTGTGGCGGTGGGGGCCGCGCGGCGCCTGCAGCCCCTGCAGGCACGTAACGCGCCGCGCACCCGAGCGCGCGCGCGCACGGTGCACTGGACGACGCTGCGTCGCCAACCGTGCCAGTGCTAACAAACGGGACCATGCCGTACAGCCGTAGTAGGTGCGCGTTGCTCGTGGCGCTGCCAAAGCTATGCTGGCCGTGCACCCGCAGTGGCCGCAACCGCACCAGCAGGAACAGTGGATGTTCATGCATGTCTGTTTGGACTAAAGTGGCATTCCTTTTAGCTTTATTTTTGGATATTGGATAAGCACGGACATCATAATGAACTTTCACTTCATATGCACCCAACCAGGAAGGTTGAACATACATATGATCACAGGCAAAGTGCTATGACCACTACTGAAATAATCTGTGCTTAAACCAAACTTTATGTTTCTTGCATTCTCAGCAAAGTTCGGGAATGCTCTATCAATCTTTCTCCACTGAGACCCATCAATCGGATGTCTCAGCCTTACGTTCCTCTTTGTGCCATCTCATTAACTTAACATTTGGTTTGTTCTTGAATAAATGCTTCAAACGCGGTATTATAGGAAGATACCACATAACCTTCAACGGAACTCTCTTCGTCTTGGGTGGTTGCCCCAGGAGATCACCAAGATCTATATCTCTCTGGATCTTATAACGTAGCGGTTTGCACACAGAATAAGCATTAGAGATGATAATTCATTGTTCTCACTTCATATGGTAATCCTTGCCTTTGAAGAGACTGTCAACATCTTGCTTGATGCTATTGTATATGCTGAAGCTGACCTCCTGAGATGTGTCACTAAGAACATTATGATTGGACAGGTTGCTCCTATTGGTACTGGAGGTTGTGCACTATGTCAGAACGACCAGATGTTGCAGCAGACAATTGAACTTCAACTCCCCAAATTAATTCTAAAAAAAATTAAGCTATGCTTAAAAAAACGCATGAAAGAAGAAACAATTCTACTAGCTAAATAATTATTTTTTCTAAATGTAAAGTATATAAAAAATTAATATCTTAGCTCCTCTAAGCTACCTAGAAATATAATTACTTAAATGTAAAATTAATTCTGTCTCCCATTATATCTAAAAGTAAAATTCAATTTTCACTACATCAAAAACAAGAAAATAAGAGATTGTTTAATAAAAAATTAATGAAAGAAGAAACAATGATACTTGTTTCTAAATCTAAACTATATAACGACCTCATCTCTTAGCTCCTACTATCTAGAAATAAAAATTTCTATTTCTCCATCTCTAAACCAAAAAAAAATTAATCACAACAAATGAAGGGAGGATAAAGAATCAAACCTTGACAATACTTTGGAGGAGAGAAATCTTCACAAACTGGTGAAGAAAGAAAATCGGCAGCACCTCCTTAGGTTTGAGGCGCCATGGAGAGAAGCTTGAGCTCTTAGTCGATATATAGGGTGCCGACCTGTCACCAGTGGCGAAGGCAGCGGTGGGGCGGCCGGGGCTAGAGGCCCCCCTACCGCTGCCACCACCATGGGAGCCCCCCCCAAGCCTCCCCTAGGCTGGAGGTAGAAGAAGAAGAGGGAAAGGGGGGCTGGAGGAGGAAGAAGCAGCCCCCCCTAAGCTGGGAAGCTGGCTTCGCCACTGCCTGTCACCACCCTGGACTAAAGGGAAGCAACACCACCTGAGACTAAAGACCGGCGCCAATTATATCGGGAATGCAACCGTTGGAGCCCCCCTAGTTCCGGTTGGTAATACCAACCGGAACAAAAGGGTAGAGGGCGTCCGCGGCCATTTCAGGCCACGTCGCCCAAAACGTCCCGTCTCCAAAGTTCAACCGGGACTAAAGGGCGAACCAAAAGGTGGTTCTCTACCAATGCACTAGCACATATTTGCACCTAGTTATTCAATTTAAGGTATTAACTTCTAAGACTTATGGGGAATGCTCAAAGAACACAATCTTATAGTTCCAATTTGCACATCACTTAACAACAAAAAATTTAAAATCCTCATTTTTGCATTCACCAACATCTCATAAAAATATGGGATGCTACACCTCTGAGGGATAATTTGTGCATCTAAAAACAACTTGCATAATAATCTGCAGGCGTAATATGGCATTCAGTGGCCCATATTATAGTTCATTAGTTCTTTTGCATGACGGTCTTGTTGCCCATATTTTCATACAACTCATTTGTTACATGAAAAGATGTGTAATAAGGTGAAGATGAGCTGTATACGAGGTATGCATATATCTGCGCAATCAACATTATTTCCTTAACATGCTTACAGAATATGTAGGTGATAAATGTGAATAACTTTGATATGCATGCAATGCATATTTTAGCATCTTTGTTTATTGCTCGTATCTGCGTACAACTCATTTTCCATATGCTAGCTGTAATACAAAAATAATAAGATGAATATATCTACACCTGCCATATCATTAGGCTAAAGTTATTTATTCATTCCAAGGATGAGAAGGGCCATGTCAACTATAAATCCACCTACCAGTCCATCAGATCTTCAGAAGTTCTGCAGGCAAACATCACCCACCTAAGATTCCCCCCCAAAAAAAAAACATCACCCACCTGAAGGGTTTCAAACAAAGATGAGGATCAACCAGGTGGTTCTTCTAGGTATCGTTCTCTTGGTGGTATCTTCAGGTACTTAAAATTTTTTAGATAATGGATGAAACATCCAGCCTCTACGTCCATAGACCGATAGACGTACACAGCCCATTATTATAGAGTTTGAATAAAAAAACAAAATAGCAAAGCCAGTCAAAAGATTATGGCATACAGTAGATATGCTTCCACCCTCCCTTGACATGCTCCATAGCAACCATGTCTATGTTTTTGCTCATCAAGGAGAGTGCATTATTGGCTTGCTCATCACACTGCAGCTGCGCCCAGAAACGTAACTAGTACGCTCCCCTGAAGATAACCTGCAAAATTAAATTAAACTTGATTTTGTGAAAAATGATATCATTTCGGCATCGCCAGACTGCCCAGCACACAGGAGCAACCCTCACCCAAATCAAATTCCTAATCTTTTTAGATTGATTAGAAAGCCAGGAACGAAACATATGCCCAATCGATCTAAGTGGAGTCAAACCTGTAGCATGAGAAATTATCCTCCAAACCATTCTCACATAAGGACAATCTACAAAAAATGTTTTATAGTCTCATTACTTTTACTGCCACAACATTTTTGGCTTCCTGTCCAGTTCTTTTTAGCGAGATTGTCTTTGATTAAAACCACCCCTTTTGCAAATATAAGAGGAAAATCCTAAGTTTTAGAGGAATCCTTAATTTGCAAATCATCTTATGTCGAAAAGGTGGTTGTCTATCTATCAGATGCAGATACAGAGATCGAACCGTATATGACCTGGATTTGGCCAAGTTCCATCTAAAAGTATAAGACCTGTCTACCAATTCAACATTAGTGATTTGTGCTACAAGGTTATGCCATTCTATAAGTTTGTTATCCACCAAGGCCCTCTTGAATGACAAATTGAGGGGTGTCCTAGCTATAACTTTGGCTACCGTACTTCTCAAATGAGTTGCTTGCCTCATATTACTTTCTAGATTTCACAACTGACTTAGTTCCAATAATTTCTTTAAATCATATTAATCCTCTGCTTGTTGAAATTGTCAGACATGATGTTGAATGTAGCATCAGATGACAACGCAGTAGTCCCTGAGGGATGCCAAATAACTTTCATCGACAACAAGATCCATGATCGCCGTACATGCTACTCAAAATGCTTAGCACAATTCAAAGATGGCAAGGTCTACGCCGAGATTGACGATCTTAAGGGTTGTAAATGCATAGACTGTACACTACTTTAAAGAAATTAGGGACAATAATAAATCCTATTGTTTTGTTTGCTCGAGTTACATGGCTGTGGCATCGTCCTTCATTCCTCTCATCAACGTCTGTTAATTGAAGAACGTTCTTAGCCCATAAGCCCAAGATATTTACTATTAGAACGGAGTCACATCCCTGAGAAAGCTACCTGGTAGGCAACAATTAATCACAGGCGTTAGATTTTGGTGACGGGGTTGGATAATGCTGCCTGCCAGGTAGCAACCAAACGGACCCGCTGTTGGTGTAGATCGTGTTGGTGAGCTGCTATCATTTCCATCGTCAACCAGTAGTTGTGACTTTGGCCTTCAAGTGCCACCGCCTGCTAATCCTGGATCTGGTTGGGGTAGGTCTGTCTAAGCTCATTTTACACGTGTTTATGGACCACAACTGGATGAAGACAAGGTGCAGTTCCTTGAGGAATTGCGTGAGGTGCGCACGTGTTGTCGGGCACGTGGATGATTTGCGGAGATTTCAACCTCATTTATCAAGCGGAAGACAAGAATAATACGTGTTTGAATCGCCGAATGATGGGCCACTTCAGACGTTGTCTGGATGATTTGGAACTGATGGAGCTTCATTACATGGAAGGCTATATACGTGGAGTAATGAGCGAGATGACCCTACTCTTGAACGTATTGACAGAGTGTTTGTTACAGATGATTGGGCGACTACCTTCCCAGATCATAAACTGTCAGCATTATGCTGAGAAGGCTCTGATCATGCACCGCTGCTACTCCAAACTAGCTGCATGCTTAGCTCCTTTCGGCGTTTCAAGTTTGAAAACATCTGGCCTAAGTATGAGGGCTACCTCGAGACGATTGCACAGGCTTGGACGTGCCCTTGACCGGAAGCTGATGTTCCGAGTGCTCGACTACAAATTGCGCAACAGAGCAAAAGCTCTCAAAAGATGGAGTGTGGGAAGTGTTAGCTTGCGGCTAGCAATAGCAAAGGAGTTGGTGTTCAGATTTGATCAGGCACAGGACCTTCGGCAGCTACAACCTCATGAACGGGCTTTACGTAGCAAGATGAAAGTCTGCTACTAATAAGCAATCAACCCCCCCCCTGTCCCCCTGTCGCTCCCCCGCTCGGGCAACTCAGGGGCGGCCACAAAACCCTAGCCGCTAGCCCGCTACCTTCCCCCTTCCCCCACCTCGCCGCCGCCGGAGGGGCTCGCCAGGAACCCGCACGGCTCCTAGGATGGCGGCGGCAGGGCCATTTTGCCGAGGAGGCCATCAAAGTGCACCGGATCTGCGGGGAGAGGTGCCCGACTGCGGCCTAAGGAGCACCACGCGACGGGAACCGAAGGCTGGATCTGGGTCCTCCGCGGCCAGATTCGGTGCCCACGACCCTGAGCAGTGAGGCACGCTTGGGAGATGCGCGGCTGTGGTGCCGCGGGCTAGCCGGAGCCCGCACCCAAGCGTGGAGGTGCCGCACGACACCGACGATGGCTGCGCGCGAGAGCTGAGAAGGCATCCAGATCTGGCGACGGCCGCACGCGGGCGCTGAGTGCACGAGCCCGCCAATGGCCGGGCATGGGGCGGTGGTTGACGGCGAGGCACATGATTTCCATGGCTGGGGCAGCTACTAGATCGAGTGCCTCCTCCCCCATTCCGTCGTGGCGCCTGCCGACGGCCATGGCCTCCGGTGGTGGCATCGGCCCCTCTATTTTTCCCCTCTTAGTTGTCTTCTCTAGCCGGATCCACCCTAGTTGGGGCTGGATCAGGCCATGGATAGGGGGATGGGGCCGCCTCTCCGCTTGAAAGCCTACCGTCGGCCATCACCGGTGCTGTGGCGGACGACGTCCCTTTATGGCGCCCTGAAGCTGCGCGCTGGCATGGCGCCTTGGCTACTGCCACTCTGCCACCGGCAGTGTGCAACACTGTTGGCAGACGAGAGCATCAGTCGTCCTCCACAACGCAGTTGCGCCTTGCTGCTGGTACGAGCTGCGAGAGCTCAAGCATCACAAGGTAATATGCCCTGGATATCGACTATGTTTAGCGAAAGTGTTTGTTAGGTGAAGCACGATGGCGAAAGCTTCGACGATGGCACCCGCAAGTGTCGTTTCTTCGTTGGAAGTGTTGATGTGCCCCTGCATTATCGCTACATCCTCCGGATAAAAATCTAGGATAGCTCTTGGGTCGGTGATGATGGCGCAAGTGTCGTTGTGTCCCTATTGAGGGCATCGCCGTGAAGAATCCTCGCTATGTTGTGATCCTTGGTCATGTGCAGTTGTGCACGGATGTGGTGTTGTAATATGTGGTTATGCCACACAATTTACCCTAGTGTTGGGGTATGGTGTTTTTCTTATTCGTGGTTGTGCCACAAACTTGCCCTTGTGCTAGGGCTAGCTAGGTAGTTTAGCATGGTTTTAGCTCGATTTTCCTGAATTAACCGGGCGATGGGTTTTGGCCTCGTTTCCTTAAAAAATGAGGCCGTTCATTTGTGGTCTGCCATCCCCCCTCCCTTGTGACCATTCAAAAAAAACGTAACAAAATGAAGCTCCACTGCCTTGGCCTTGCCTCCTTACTACGGACGGTGGTCAGATAAAGGTCTCAGATAACATATCTGGCCGAAGGTGATGCAAACACCATCATAATAAGAAGAGTGTTATCGACTCCATCAAGGTACAGGACATGGTGGTCATACACGAGGATGCTAATAAAGCTAAAGCTATTTGCAAGCACTTTGAGGAAGTGATGGATTACCAAAAGTTCCACCTCAATAACCTTGGATTTTGGCCGTCTGAATGTGCCATCCTTGGACTTAACCTCTTTGGACTTGTGCTTTTCTGAAGAAGAAATTTGGTACACTATTAAAGAACTCCGGTCAGACCGTGCGCCGTGCCGGATGGTTTCACAGGGTTGTTCTACAAAACTGCTTGGCCATTTATTAAACATGACATCCTGAGGGCTTTCAATGCCCTTTGGTCGCTGGATGCTAGAAGCCTCTACCTGGCTAACTAGGCATACGTGATCAATTAGTCTCGTGCACAGCTTTGCAAAGCTTTTTAACAAGGTGCTGGCTAGGTGATTAGCCCCAATGCTTGACTCGCTCGTGTGCCAAAACCAAAGTTCATTCGTCAAGGGACGGATTATACATGATAATTTCAAGGCAGTGGAACTAACTGCTAAATGTCTTTAGCAGGGTAAAACACCAAGTGCCTTGATCAAGATTGATATTGCTAAAGCCTTTGATACAGTTGATTGGAGATATCTCCTTCGCATGGGGTTTTCGAGGAGATGGCTTAAATGGATTTCCATGGGCTTATGCACTGCAAGCACAAAAATTATAATCAATGGCTTCCCTAGTAGACATATCTGCCATGCCAGGGGATTGAGGCAGGGCGACCCTCTCTCCCCAATGATTTTCGTACTGGCCATGGAGGGATTAAACAGGATGATCAAAGCAGCGAAGGAAAGTGGACTGCTACAGCCACTACGACATCAAGGGATCAAAGATCGAGCTTATTTTTACGCTCATGATGTTATCTTCTCATTCTCTCCTAAACAACATGACCTCGTGCAACACTGTTGGCAGATGAGAGCATCAGTCGTCCTCCACAAAGCAGTTGCGCCTTGCTGCTGGTACGAGCTGTGAGAGCTCAAGCATCACAAGGTAATGTGCCCTAGATATCGACTATGTTCAGCGAAAGTGTTTGTTAGGTGAAGCACAATGGCGAAAGCTTCGACGACGGCACCCGTGAGTGTCGTTTCTTCCTGTGCCCTTGCATTATCACTACATCCTCCGGATGAAAATCTAGTACAGCTCTTGGGCCAGCAATGATGGCGCAAGTGTCGTTGTGTCCCTGTTGAGGGCATCGTTGTGGAGAATCCTCGCTATGTTGTGATCCTTGGTCATGTGTAGTTGTGCACGGATGTGGTGTTGTAATATGTGGTTATGCCACACAATTTACCCTAGTGTTGGGGTATGGTGTTTTTCTTATTCGTGGTTGTGCCACAAACTTGCCCTTGTGCTGGGGCTAGCTAGGTAGTCTAGCATGGTTTTAGCTCGGTTTTCCTGAATGAACCGTGTGATGGGTTTTGGCCTCGTTTCCTTAAAAAATGAGGCCGTTCATATGTGGTCTGCCACACTTGTGAATACAATTCAGGTGGGGATATCCCCCTCCCATGTGACCATTCAAAAAAAACGTAACAAAATGAAGCTCCACTGCCTTGGCCTTGCCTCCTTACTACGGACGGTGGTCAGACAAAGGTCTCAGATAACATATCTGGCTAAAGGTGATGCAAACACCAAATTTTTCCATTTGCAAGCTTGCCATCATAATAAGAAGAGCGTTATCGACTCCATCAAGGTACAGGACATGGTGGTCATACAAGAGGATGCTAAAGCTAAAGCTATTTGCAAGCACTTTGAGGAAATGATGGAGTACCAACAGTTCCACCTCAATAACCCTGGATTTTGGCCGTCTGAATGTGCCATCCTTGACTTAACCTCTTTGGACTTGTGCTTTTCTGAAAAAGAAATTTGGTAGACTATTAAAGAACTCCGGTCAGACCGTGCGTCGGGGCCGGATGGTTTCACAGGGTTGTTCTACAAAACTGGATGCTAGAAGCCTCTACCTGGCTAACCAGGCATACGTGATCAATTAGTCTCGTGCACAGCTTTGCAAAGCTTTTTAACAAGGTGCTGGCTAGGTGATTAGCCCCAATGCTTGACTCGCTCGTGTGCCAAAACCAAAGTTCATTCGTCAAGGGACGGATTATACATGATAATTTCAAGGCAGTGGAACTAACTGCTAAATGTCTTTAGCAGGGTAAAACACCAAGTGCCTTGATCAAGATTGATATTGCTAAAGCCTTTGATACAGTTGATTGGAGATATCTCCTTCGCATGGGGTTTTCGAGGAGATGGCTTAATTGGATTTCCATGGGCTTATCCACTGCAAGCACAAAAATTATAATCAATGGCTGCCCTAGTAGACGTATCTGCCATGCTAGTGGATTGAGGCAGGGCGACCCTCTCCCCCCAATGATTTTCGTACTGGCCATGGAGGGATTAAACAGGATGATCCAATCAGCGGAGGAAAGTGGACTGCTACAGCCACTACGACATCAAGGGATCAAAGATCGAGCTTATTTTTACGCTCGTGATGTTGTCTTCTTTGTCTCTCCTAAACAACATGACCTCGTGCTAAGAAAGGCATACTGGATATTTTTGGGAGGGCATCTGGATTGCACATTAATCCTGACAAGTGCCTTATCACTCCGATCCAGTGTGGTTTAGAAGAGACGGTAACTTTGATGCAGTTCTTCCCTGGACGTCTGCAGCCTTTCCCATGTTATTTAATCTCTGTTTGCAGATTTCAACAATGATTACATCTTAACAGAGGAGGACAATGAGGCACTACATTTTGTAACTCATAGCTATTCATATATGCTGTAGTAGTTGACATTGCTGACATTGCTCTTACAGTCAAGTTCTTACAGCCACATGTCAATGACGGACGGTTATTTGACTCTGTAAGTTGTTACTGGCCATCTGTACATAATATTACACATTGTTTCTGATATGCCATGCTACAATGTGTGCAGGTCATTGATGCATATGCATACATTGCTAATGTCGACAATACTATGACATCAGTCGTTTCGACTTTCCAGAGCTAAGAGTTAGCAGGGCAACATGGTGATTTTGATCCAAAATCACACCGTCAATGGATTGGTAGACTTGGTCAGCGATGTGCATCACGTCTAATGGTTCATATCATTTCACAGTATTTTTCAAATATGTTTTATACTACAAACCACTGAAACTCTACTAACTGAGCTACTATGGTAATGGCAGGTTTTCGTCCCATTTAATGTGTGGGGATGCCATTGGTGCTTATTAGTGGTCAATAAAGGAAAAAAGGAGATCCAGATTCTCAACTCATTAGCCTCCGTACCACAATTCCGCGACGAGTCGCTTGAAATAACACTGGTAAGTCATCATCCTAGCTACATCACATTCACTACTGCCATAAGTCACACAACTTTATTAGTTACTGATTGTGCAATAGGTAAAGAACATCCAAGCATGTATTGACCAAGCAGTTGAGGTTGCCTATCTACCCTCTGATGAATTTATCAACATAACTGAATGGGAAAGAAAATACTACACTGACATTCCCCAGCAAAAGGACAGGTAACAAAATGCGATACATACTGCTGCTATCTCTCCCGCACATTATGGCTTACACATTTACAATGAAATACAGCAACTCAAGTGGCGCCTATGTGCTCAAATATATGTTGGAGTGGAATGGGGTTGAAATGCGTAATACATTCACTCAGGTGCATTTAGTACTACAATTCATAAGGGCCTCTAACTTCATTACTACATTTCACACTATATGAACAAATGCCTTGCCTCTTCTATTGCAGGATCAAATGACCATTTTTCGAAGGAAGATATGTTGTAGGATGTTGCGTTCAGAATGTAACAAAAGCCGAAGAGCATCATACAAGGAGCCTCTCACTGTATGTGCAGCTGCCCAACTAATGTTTCTTTTTTTACTAGTTTGCCCCAGCAAACTAGTTTTAATCCTTACGTTTTGTATTGTTCAGGAGGAACAATACTTGGCTGAAAATCCACAACACCGTCAAATTGCCAAAGACCTTGCTCTATCTGATGATGAATATATTATGGGCCCCGAAAAGGGCACCTCTAGAGTTGCAGATAAAAGAAAATCTTCTGAAGGCCAGCCGAGACGTGGACGGCCAAGAAAGGAAAATGAACAAAATTCCAAGGCTCCCACAAAACTAGTTAGCCAGAAAAGTGTGAAGCCATCAGCTGTGCATGCGCGTGGCGAGAATAAAAGGGTCTCCAATCCAAGCCAGTACCAGTTGAGCCCTTACAAGTAGCAAAAAATCGCACTCGGCCTCTGGGTGTGCCTCGTTCAGACCAACATCAAGTAGCTACCTTAGCCATATATAGGGTGCTTAATTAGCCACTTCCTGCACCTCTAAATTATGAAAGTTTGTCCTTCCATGTAAACATAAAAGTGCCAGTGTTTAAATTACTTCCTTACTGTTATTTTATTTGTTTGGAAAACAGATTTGTCATCTGAAAGTCTCCATGTTGTTCATACTTATCGATGGTATAAATGCTGATCCAGCTATCCTAGTCTTAAACTCGTTCTAAGAAAATTTTCATTTTGTTTGTCAAGTCTCCAGTGAACAGACCTGCTTTTACTCTACTTATGGAGTGTGTTCTATGTAAACTTTGGAAAATCCCAATGAGTTCATTTTCAATTGCGCATACAGAGATACCAAAATAATGCAGTGACAATCATGGACAAAATGACAGAAAAATAGAGAATAAACGATGATGTATGGCTTCAAATTTGGTGTAGTATTTCTCATAAGCAGACAAAGAGAGGTTAGCTTACGTCTTGGACAGTGCATTGAATATACTTTAAGCTTCTAGGGTGACACCAACACCAATTCTTTCGACTTCAATCTCTACTTGCCTGCAGATCATGAATTGTAGAGTAAAAACAAGGCCACTAAAGATAATTATCATGTTGATTGAATAGTAATAATGAATCCACAGTCCATATAAATGGTTAATCATAGTCATATTAACCTCTAAAGAAACTTCTACAGTAAAAGTGAAAGACAAATTACAGCATGCATATGAATGGTACCTTGTGTTGACTCACAAAAGACTTCCAAAGCTAAAAGCCTAATTTTGTGTATCAAATCAAACATCAACCATCACGATGATACGGAAGAAAAATGCTGACTGAAGAAATTCAAACAAAAAATCTCTTCACTAAAGTCTGTGTTACTTCATAGCTTAGCTCACTTTGATTGCCTCCTAAGAGCGCACTAACTTTTTAAGTCCACTACTCCACTGGTTTGGGCATACGCATTGCATATTGACAGTAATGCAATTCCTCAGATAACACAAGCTTAACAGTTTAGAGATCTCACTACTCCACTGGATTAAGAGAATATAAAATTTAGAGATCTCACTACCTCAGATAATGCAAGCTTAACAGTTTCTTTTGCAGATCGGTTAGATGTTGCAGGCTTTGTACTTCAAAGGAAGATGCTAACAATAATCCGAACAAAACAACAAACTATTTTCATATTCAGTTGTACTAAAAGCAGCCAATCCAACAAAACATTATTTTTCATAATCAGTTCTACTGAAAGCATCCAATCCCCAGAGAGTGCGGCAACAAGCTGTCTCCATCGGAGAAGAAGAAGCAATAACCTGTTGGTGACGATGGTGGGGAGCGTGCGGGGCTCGGCGACAAGCACGGGAACGTCCCTGCGCGGCAAAAAGTCGTCGAGGCAGCCAACCCGGAGCTCCACCTCACTCACCGACGTCAAGGTCACCTACATCGAGCACCTCCGACGCCGCCGGCTTCAAGGAGCTGGTGCAGCAACTCACCAGCAAATCACCCACGCCGGCGCGGCGGCGGATCCAGTGGCCCCGCCGTACAGGCCGCACGCGTACCGCCGCGTAGCTGCAGCGCCGGGCATGACGACCGAATCCGCCGGATGTCCTGCTGGCCGCAGGGCTACCACCACCACTACCGACCGGCGGCGGGCGAGGTAACGTGCTAACCCGCCGTCGCTAGTCGTGCTCCGCGGCGCGGTCCTCGAGCGCTTGACCTGTGAGACGGAAGCGAGCGGAGACAGGGGGATGCGGGACTCGGGAGCTATACTTGCGAGTTCGGGTGGCCGAAGGGGATGCGGTGGCGCCGGGAGTCGGCCTGGAATCGCGAGCTCGAGGACGAGGTGGCTGGTGGACAGGTGCGGCGGCGCCGCGTCAACGACGACGAGAGGGATTTAGACATTCACTCGCTTCGGCCGGCATTTGGACCCATCGAGCATATGGGCCGGTGAAATGGGCCAGCACCAGCTAAATGGGCGCGCAGAGGTGAGGGCGAGGCGGAGCAGGGGCGTGCGGGGCTGCGACCTCGGTTTTATAGGGGCGCGGGCGCGATGCTGGCTTGGCGTGGAAGCCAAGGACGGCCGGCGGCGGCGGCCTGCCGTGTCCGCCTTGGACACCGGTGTGCCTGGGCCCGAATGGGCTCTGGCGGGCTCGTGGCCGGGCCGGTCGGAGACGGGTCGGGGCGGGTCGGCGGTTTGGATCGGGTAGGGATGGGTCACTATCTTGGCCGAAAGGCTGGCCGGGGTGAAAACGCGAGCATGTCAAAGGAGTTCGAGGGGCCTTTGTAGACTTCTTGTCGATGGCCGCGGAGTGGAGCTGGGCCGCGAATTGGGCCGGTTGATTTGGGCCGAGCAAAGCGCAAACAGGAAAGGAAAGATAGGGAGCAGCATAGGACTATAGCGGCTGGGTTGAAAGGCTTGATGGGCCAAAAGAAAACGAAGAAGAGAGAGAAGAAAACGATTTCTTTTTATTTTCAGAAAATATTTTCGTGAAAAGAATAATCTAAAAATAGCTAGTAATTCATTAAAGTCACGAAAAATATTCTGAAAATCCCAAAAATTTCAGGAAAATTCCCAGAGATAGATTGAGACACGAACAATCCAAATAAAATATTTAGAGCTCATGAAAAAGATTTTGGAGCCTTCTAATAAATAGAATAAGGTCAGAGAAAAATGAGAATAAATTCCAGAAAAATCCGGAAAATTCTCGGAAGGGTTAGGTCAGCACCTAAGCGCATTTTGAAACCTTTTGCACTCATGAAACACCCAGATGCATCAGCATGAATGCAACACACAACTTCTATTTAATTCAGAAAAATCAAACAAAGACTTTTTCCTATACTATATTTCCTGTAAAGAAAATAAATGTTAGAGAAGTTTTAAAATTATGAGAAAATCATTGTTTAATCATTTTGTCTATTCACATCCTGAAATTGTGAAATTTCAGGGTGTGACAAATCTACCCCCTTAAACGGAATCTCGTCCCGAGATTGGAAGAAAGAAGAAACAAGGAGAAGGGAGATAAACAAGAACATTGCTATTGAGTTAGGTAGGCGGTCATCCTCTTTTGTCGCCCGTGTGTAGGATCTTCAGTATTCATCTTTCTTGGTCATTGGGGTCTTCATTAGAGTGAGCTAGATGAGATAATAGCAAGCACAAGGTGGGAAGGAAAGTAGAGTGATGTCTTGTTTTCTTCAGCTTGCTCACTTTAAATGGCGACGGTGGCAGTAGCATTTGCTTGTTGACATTGGTGCGAGCTTCAATTTCTTCTTCTGAAGTACTTCATTTGATCCAGGTGGAGAGGAAGGAAGATGGCAAGGAGATGACAGGTACAACAGAAGAACCCAACTAGTCAACTGATGTCATTGTAGATATATGATCCACAATACACCAACTCACTACAAAGAACCAACTCAAACATTGCCATAAAGACAAGCATCATCAAGCAAAACACATAACTTCACCACTCAACATAGTCAAGGAACGCTGCTAGACGTTGTTAATAGAGTCAAAGGGTGTCCTCCTAAGCAGGGCATAGCTTCACCGATCATGATCGTTGAATCAAAAAGGACACCTTGGAATCAAAAGTCAAGGAAAGAATCCAAAGTACATTGTTTGGGAAACAAACAGAAGTTCAAGGATGAGGATGGATGGATAGAATTGATAGATATGTTTAAAGTAGATAGGAAATCAAGATATCAAGGGGGATTATCAAAAGAAAATGGTCAAGGAGTGAGAATATTCATCATTGAGCTCAAGGGAAAGGTAGTGATGAATTTTGGATCAAAAGAAACCTTAAGGAACGACCATTGCTATCTAGGCTTACGTCCTACAGTTGATACAGTTCTGATACCACTCTGTCACACCTGTTTTTCCAAAGAAAACCAAGTGCAAACCTATATGCATGCCAGGATCAAGTTTCATGCATATAGTGACATATAAGTGAATACAGAAACAGTATCACGTAAGAAAAAGGGAGATTATCAGAGATTTACGCTTAATCCTGGAAACGAAGGCTCCAAACATCACAGGCAGTCGACTGGGGGTTGCGTACGCCTAGCACCAGCAACATCTTCACAACAACTTCATAGCAGCTTCCTCTTTCTGAGCAACATTATTTATAGCAAGGGTGAGCACATGTCGTACTCAGCAAGTGTGAGGAAAGGATGAATGCAAAGGCTTTATAGTAGACTGGGCTCTAAGCATTTAGCATTTTAGTTGGTCCAATTTTATTAGCACCTGATTACTAATAAAGTATAAGTATATATCATCCCACAATTAAGCATAAAGGTAAGAGATATACCATAAGAATATGGCAAGCATATCCACAACCACAATTTAAGTCCATCTTCAAATTCAATTATCATGTGAGGGTCCAGGCCGCTCTTGACCGTGAGCACGGTTAATCGATTAGTTTTACACTCTGCAGAGGTTGTACACTTTCACCACATGTCGCGTAAAAGCTCCGAAGAACTTTAGACCCAACCATGCGATGCCGGCCAAGCATCATACCACACTACCGAGGTGTGATTGTATAGGGACGCTACGAGGTCTTTACAAAGATTCCCTAATGTGCAGCAACCCACTAGGTTTCAGGTCGAAGCAGGGCATAAAGCTCCCTAGCGGGTCAATACCCTACCATAAATGAACAAATCCAACTCCCCTCTAGAGCAGGTCTATACCCCAACAACGCCTCCCCATTGGCCCCTTTCGGGTAAGATCACTACAACACTAAGGTTTCTAATTATTCGGCCAAGACAGAGCCATATGTATTGTGGTTGTACTGTTTTCCTGAGTGGTTCTCCATGTTCTAATTAATGCATAGTGATCTTGTATTAAAAATTATCATAAAGGAACATAGAGCATAAAAGGGTAACCATGTTGATTATTACCAACCCAGTTGAGAAAGCTAAGCAACATCTACCATCAATATTAATTAAACAACCCGGCTATACAAGGCAATGGTAAAAAGAATACTAGTCATTATCCTTAATAGGAACCCATCAAAATTAATGCAAGGCATATGCAAAGTGATTAAATATAGTTATTGGGACAAAAGAACGAGGACACACTTGCCTTTAACCACAGAGTAGTTGCTCAGAATGTCTTCAACTTCAAGCTCTTCAAAGCTTCTCGAACCACGTTCACTCTACTCGCATCAATCATCGGCACAAGCATACAAGCAAATAAACAAGCAACCTAAGAACAATGCACCACTCAAAAGAAAAGCTTTAAAAGAACGCACTAAATGATAGGCTTGATTCTAGGGATCACTGAAGCACACAAACCGTGCTTAGAAGAGAAAGGTCTGATTAGATGCACATGGTTTGAGCTTGAGCTAACACTAGAAAGGTTTAGAGCTTCAGATAGACTTGATCAAAAGAGATACTAAGATAGAGCTTGACAAAGAACGGCTAACGATTGAGTTGCATATATGAGAGAACAGGACCATGAGCTAGGTTTATTTTAATCAGCAAAAGGTATGTAAAGGATATTTCATAAAGAAAATGCCCTAAGTTCAATTAATTCAAATTAAATTTTATTTGCAAAACCGTAGAAAGAACCTAATCAAGTTTTATTCATAAATGCTTATGTACAAATTATACCAATTAAACATTTAACTTTAGAAAAAGTAAACTATATGGATCATCTAAACATAACTTTATGATTCGAGTAGATCATACTATTACTGAAAACATCATTACATTAGTATTAATCAAATTAACGTTTATTTATAAAGCCGGAGTAAAAGCCTAATCAACTTTTAATTAGAAAAGGTTGATTAACTATTAAACAAATTAATATTTGTTTATGAAAAATGAGGTAAAGATCTAATTAGATTTTTATATACAAAAGCATGTAAAATAAATATTAATCAAATTAACATTGATAACGAATAACGGTGTATAGCACTATATTGTTTTTATTTAGAAAAGGCATGTTTAACTAAGCATTAAACAAATTAATATCAAATTAATTTTCAGAAAACAAACATGATGAAAACACACCACTAACGTGTACTTTACATTATTATGAATCTAACGCAACTGGAACAGATTAAAACGGAGCTAAAACAAAGGATCTATGGGTAAAACAAGACGAAAGGACCTAGATGCGATTATCTATAGATCTGGAGGCTAGCAAAAAGATTCCCGAGACACATTAAAACAGTGCTTGTGAATAGGATAAACTTCAGGGTCAGATCTGAAAAAGGCTCGGGTTGGATCTGTTTGTGGGGATCTAAAAAGATCTAGGGTTTACTTGTAAAAGATGCAAGACATATAAGATAAGAGAAACATTATAGAATTCTCTAGGGGCTTAGGTGCAAAATGGCAGGCCTTCTCCTTCCTGTGGACAGAGAGGCGATGGCGGGTCTGGCCGGCCAAATCGCCGGTGACTCGGCAGCCTAGGAGCTCGGGTGAGGCTCGGAACAGAGAGAAGAGGTCGATGGGGTCGCATCGGTGTGCTCACCTCGGGTGGAGAAGGACGGGAGCGGCCTGATTTCGGAGAGGGCGGCCGGCGGTGGTGCTTGGAGGCGGCCGGTCCTCATGGTGACGGCGGTGCTCCGGTGCATCCCAGGCGACGGGCGGGGGCTCTTTGGATCCGGTTCGGCGTCGTGGACCTCCTGGCGATGTCCACTTGCTTCGGGAGAGGGCGTAGGCGGCGCTCGTCACCAGCAGCGGTGGCTTGCAGCAGCGGCTTGCGGCGGCGTCAAGCGGCGACGGCGGCGGCACGTAGAGGCGAGGGTGAGGCGGAGCAGGGGCGTGCGGGGCTGCGACCTCGGTTTTATAGGGGCGCATGCGTGATGCTGGCTTGGCGTGGAAGCCAAGGACGGCCGGCGGTGGCGGCCTGCCGTGTCCGCCATGGACACCTATGTGCCTGGGCCCGGATGGGCTCTGGCGGGCTCGTGGCCGGGCCGGTCGGAGATGGGTCGGGGCGGGTCGGCGGTTTGGACCGGGTAGGGATGGGTCACTAGCTGGGTCGAAAGGCTGGCCGGGGTGAAAACGCGAGCATGTCAAAGGAGTTCGAGGGGCCTTTGCAGACTTCTGGTCGATGGCCGCGGAGTGGAGCTGGGCCGCGAATTAGGCCGGTTGATTTGGGCCGAGCAAAGCGAAAACAGGAAATGGAAGATAGGGAGCAGCATAGGACTATAGCGGCTGGGCTGAAAGGCTTGATGGGCCAAAAGAAAACGAAGGAGAGAGAGAAGAAAAAGATTTATTTTTATTTTCAGAAAATATTTTCGTGAAAAGAATAATCTAGAAATAGCTAGATAATTCATTAAAGTCACGAAAAATATTCTGAAAATTCCAAAAATTACAGGAAAATTCCCAGAGATAGATTGAGACACGAACAATCCAAATAAAATATTTGGAGCTCATGAAAAAGATTTTAGAGCCTTTTGATAAATAGTATAAGCTCAGAGAAAAATGAGAATAAATTCCAGAAAAATCCGGAAAATTCTCGGAAGGGTTAGGTCAGCACCTAAGCGCATTTTAAAACCTTTTGCACTCATGAAACACCCAGATGCATCAGCATGAATACAACACACAACTTCTATTTAATTCGAAAAAATCAAAAAAAGGCTTTTTCCTATACTATATTTCCTGTAAAGAAAATAAATGTTGGAAAAGTTTTAAAATTATGAGAAAATCATTGTTTAATCATTTTGTCTATTCACATCCTGAAATTGGGAAATTTCAGGGTGTGACACCATGTAACTCCACTTGAAAAAAAACTACTCAACAACAACAACCGGTTGGATTGAGATACCAAACTAGTTGCGAACTCAACTTGGCTCCATACCAAGACCACAACAGACTGGGAGAATAGGTGATTATATTTCACCGATCTTGAATGCTACTAGGTCAGCTGTTGTCTCATTCCCATGGGCAATAGTGCACCTGCGATCAATTAAACATCCTCCTTACATATTTTACCACATTGGCTAGATTTGGATAGTAGAAACACCAATTTTCTAAGACATTTAACCAAATTGAGCAGTTTATAAGGTGTTGGACATGTGTGGTGTGTGTAATTTATTGGGATCTTTTACGGTGGACCATACCACTCTATATCACTGTTAGAAAAGGACCAGTATGAAAGGATTCGACGACTGAGATTAATTGTATACCACCACAACTTGTACCTATATTATAGAGTGGTATACATAGGTGGTAAGGGCGGTATAAGGGTATTATTTGAAGTTTTATCTTGGTGGCGTAAATGAAATATATGATTTTTTTCATTTCATTTTTCTTTTCATTTGGGCGAGACGCGCCATGGATCGGTGACGACGGTGTCAATGTACCCATGTTCTGCCACATGCGTGCGATAATGCCGGACCCGCCGTCGCCGTTGGAGCCCGAGACCTCGGTGCGAATGAACTGGGTGAGCTCGGGGTCCGGCCGGAGGACGTCGGCGACTGCCTAACGCACCGACGGGTCGGGGACGCAGTCGGTAAGCACACCGGCCTCGATGTCGACGGCGAACTGCTCCCAGTTAAGCTGGAAGAAGCGGATGGCCCAGAGGAGGCCGGAGGCGAACACGGTGCCGACACGCACCACGCGATGGCGCTGGCATAGCCTACACAGCACCTGCGCGTACATGCTCTGGGACGCGTCCGAGCAGAGGATGGCCGCCACAGGGCTCGTGAAGGTGCCGGGAGGGAGCTTCTGGAATGCGTCGCTCTTGAACAAGTTCGTCAGGGCCGTCCGCGCGGGCAGGCCTCCCGGTGTCGTCGTCTCCGACTTGGCTAAGTAGAAGTACAGACCATACCCCTCGTCGAGCCCAGACACATACATGCACGCGTGTGTTCGGCGTTGTTCAAGGCATGCTCCATGGACCATGGCTGCGGTAGTACAGAGCGCCAACAAGCTATATGTAGTATTAGTAACTTACTGGTTGATGACGGCATTGACGAGGCTTTCTAGCTGCCACTCTGCCAGCAGCGGTGGAACTTATCCACGACGGTGGGGATGAGCTTGCGCTCGCCGCCGGACGTGCCAGAGCTAGTGAAGAACTCCCGCTGGAACTTATCCTCGGCGGTGGGGGTGAGCTTGCGCTCGACGCCCGACGTGCCGGAGCTGGCAAAGAACTCCCGCTGGAACTTACCTCGACGGTGGGGATGATCTTGCGCTTGCCGCCCGACATGCCGGAGCTGGTGAAGAACTCGGTGACAGAGTGCGCCGGCCCGTGAGGATGGGCGAGCGGTCGCCGTCGGCGATGCAGCAGATCCTCGTTCCCACCATGGGAACCTTGACCCGGAAGGAGTGGTCGATGGTGCCGGCGAGGCCACACTTGCTAGAACTGGAAAGGTACTTTGCATCGGCGTTGCGGACGAGGATCTCGGCCAGCACACGCGCGAAGCTTGTTGGTGTCCGTCTCTTTCCATGGTGACGAGGTCGAGATACTTGTCGCCACACACAAGCGGCGGCGGATGCACACGGAGTACGACACACAAGGTGGTTGTGGAGGGGGCGGCGGCGGGGTGGAATTAGAAAGCTGCCAAAATTAGTAAATTTACAACAATTACCTAGTTACCCTTACTAAAAATAGATCCATACTGCATACCACCACTTGGTGGCATGGTGCACCGTAAAAAAGCTCAATTTATTCTATTGTTATTATGGTTCAAAATCTTTTCATAAAGTTTTATTTCGTACATAAAGTTTTGTGAAGATCCAAAAGTATCGATACTGATTTTTTTGGTGAACTATTAACTAATAAGTACTGCTGCCTTATGCATTATAATGAAATGACGTATATACTGAGTTCCCATCAGAATAAGTAGAACAGAACCATCTCCTTTTATGGTCACCAGTAGTGAGGAGGGAAGTGGCTTTATATTCATGAACATCTAGGACGATCACTTGGGTTATTGTCGCACTTTTTTTTTGACAAACGTATTATGTGGAGGATTGGAGGGTTGTATTGCAGGTGGCACTGCTTGGGAATGCACCTTCAGTACTGATCCCAAACTCTCATATAGCAGTTATGCAACCGGTATTGCTAAATCGGTACTAAAGGAGTCTTTTAGGTCCGAGTGAAATAACTGGTACTAATTTGCCTACCATGTCACTTGCGGCTGAGGCCCTTTTTCTTTTCCTTTTCTCGCATGCCGTTCCACACCCCGCTCCTTCAGGCCACCACCACCACTCCCCCATACTTCGTCCGGCTATTCCCGCTGCCACGGCCACCGCCACGCCACCCGTCCTTCGAGCATTGCATATCCAGGCCTCCGAGCAAATGATAAGTAAGGAGGGAGAGAATAGAGGATAAAGGAGCGAAATACACGGAAGAAAAGGGAGAAGGGAGTAGATAAGGAAGAGAAACTGCTTGGTGCATGTCAAAGGCACATTAGTACATTTGTCACAATTAGTACCAGGTGAAGCCTCCACCCATTACTAATGGTCCTCAGATACATTAGTACCGATTGAAGGCTCTAACGGTTTTGTGATCTTTATTCCCAGGTAATGCATCCACCCGGTACAAAAGGCCCTTATGAGAAGGTCCTCATGGACTAGTCATTAGGCTCAGTATGGCTCAGTACTAAAAGTCTCGGGTCAAAATACAACTGGTACCGAGCATTTCAGATTCCATAGTGGACATGGTGTAAGTGGTGCTCCCAATAACCTACAAATGTTGTTACCTTATAGCAACATACATATGACACTATGTTGTATGCAAATATGAGGAGTCCTACTTTTTGGCCAGATCCTAGCTAAGCTCCGACTCACCATTGTTTAACATCTTGCATAGGAAATCTTGGAATGTCAAAGTATTAGATTCTCACCAATGTTTCTATTACTCAAGCTAACATTTGTTTCTCATGTTCTCACTTTTGTTTCTCTTTAAAGTGGAACCTTCTGTTGACGCTTTTTTTCCGTCGAACACACAAGTGTGCCAGATCGTGCGAAGATTGTAATCACACCTTGTCAGAGTTTTTGTTCATGGGCGGTTAGACCGGGTTGGCTACGCGGTTAGAGCGCCTTGGTCAGGAAACCCCGCGAAAAAACCTAAGATCGCCGCCCCGGGAAGGACCTCGTCAGGGACAACATGCCTAGGCAGACCACTAAAAACACCCTAAATCACCATAGAGACGAAGAAGGAAGCAAAAGGGATTGGAAAAGTAGGGTTTGGATATAAAAAAGTAGATGAATGGTTGTTTGATTGGTGATAGATCCTCAACCACCGATGTGTTGACATAAAATCCCACTGGGTGCGAGGAGGATCCAGCGTCGGCTAACACGGAGGACCTAAGTGATCTGCTTAACTCTAGTGTAGGCTCCAAGTTGGCGTGCATGGTGATATGTGTGGGCGTGCCAAACAATTTTACCTGAAAGAATTGAGAAGGTAGACATCAGATTCGACGGGCGATCATGTTCTCACATAGTCTTTAGCAGGCGTCCTTGGAGGAACACCACAAAAAAGGATAATAATCATGAATAAATAGCATGTCATGTAAATAAATAAATCAACCATGGCATATCCCATCGGCCATGCATGTGAGCCGATGGGCTAGGATATTAGTAAAGCATAACAACCACAAAAGGGGGATCCATGAGACCACGCTCTAGCCTGGCCAAACCGATAGTTCGAGATACAGGTAGGGATGCAAGCAGCGCTGGCCACGCCGCCACTCGCTCCCACAAACCCAAAAATCCGCCCACATAACATAAGCGGGCCAAGGCGGGTAAACCCAAATAACCCACGTCGCTCACATAACCCGCATCCAGGAGTACTCCGTCCAGCCAGCTCCCCTCGAGTCCTCCCGTTGTCCCGCAGTGCACCGCCGCCTCTATGGAGAACCCTAGCTCCGCCCTGCCCCACCAGCGATGCCCCCTGCCCTGCTGGCGATGCCTCCTGCCCCTCCCCTCATTGCAGCACCTCGATCTGCATCAAAAAGGATTGGTTCGTCGCCCGTGCCAGTGCCTGTCCTCATGCCCGCGCCCACGACGAGAACATCGCCACCACCATCGTCAGTCGGTTGCCCCCCACCGTTGAGATCTGGGCTCATGGAGAGGAGTTCATCTGCAGTAAAAGCTGACATCGACATCACAACTGCACGTCGGGAGGCAATTAGGGAAGGAGAGAAGAGAAAGCAAGCACAAGTTTGATGGAATGCAGGAGGCGGAGAATTCAATGTTTTTAGAGAGTTTGCAGGCATCCTTTGTGGCAACCTGATATTGTTTCAAATGGATGAAACCTGATGTGGCAACTTGTCTTATATGCTGTTCTATTTTATCTGTCATGCAAGGATAAAAATATGTAATATGTGATTTATTAGCATGACTCCTTTTCAAATTTATTTTGTTGCCAAAGTGTGCCGGTAGCTTTCTTTCTTTCTGATTTTATTTTATCCTTCTTTCATTCTGTGCTGCACATTAGAGAGATTCTCAGTATTATAATAGTTTGTCTCTTTGTATATCCTGTGTTCGTGTGTAGCACCAGTCATGCGGCCATGCCCTACCTTGCGTTCACGTGCCGGCTGAGGAAGGCATTTTGTATATCCTGTGTCCGCGTGTAGCACCAGTCATGCGGCCGTGCCCTACCTTGCGTTCACGTGCTGGCTGAGGAAGGCATGCGACGACGATGCGGGCTCCCACATAACCCGCAAATGACTTGCGATCCCACGCGGGCTGCAGCATGAACCCATACTAGCAAATGGGGCGCGCCCTTGCGCGCCGGCCCAGCAAGCGGCCCATTAAACCGTAGTAGAGTTGTTTCCCCTGCGCTGCTTTTACTGGACGTGCAGTAGCATAGGAAGAAAATTGCCTAAATACATGGCAACCACATACAGGATACAGTCCTTCTCGAAGTTTGTGGCATTGTGGCGGACACCTTGTGTTTTGTAGAATCCTAAACCTAAGCAATCATCATCAAGGAATATTAATCGATGTTGGAGCAGAGCGCTTTTAAGTGTGTCAGCAATCTATATCACCAACCATCTTCCATCATAGTAAAGACACAGTCATGCGCGATACTCATAGAACACACACCAGAATAAATATCAGTTGACCACATATTACATACTGAACTTGAAAGGAGAACGTGCAAGAGTTTCCGAGCTCAGAGCAGAAGAGATACATGCTCTATCTCCCTTGCTATTTACACACACATCAACACCATCACATACTACATGCTGCTCAAAAAAAAACACCATCACATACATCTAGAGTTCATGCAGCCAGTCAGTTTCAGCAATAGATGCACAAAATGAGACCAAAAGCCATATCTGCAGATGATCCTCACGATGTTTGTTGTGGGTCGACCGGGCTCTTTCCTTTGATTCGTTGTTTTGGACCTTCATTTATTGTTTCGCCGTTACCTAGTGCGAGTGTCTCTTAGCAGCAAAAGCGAGCTAGAGGAAATGAAAACGGCAGGAGAGGAGAGCTATTATTGTAGAGGAACTGAGGAAGTAGTTTAAATACGGGTAGTCAGTTCCCGGCGCTACTACTGTAGTCAGTTCTCCTCGTACCTGAGATGATGCAGCACAGCAGCGGACGTGCAAACCTTACTTCTGAAAAGACCATAGAAAAGGAATAGAAGTTCTGTCATTTCACCATGCTGCAACTATTTGGAGATGGGGGCTATGTGTGCATAAACGTACATGCAGCCGATATTATCTCAAGATGGATGTGATCGTCACTTTACTCCTTTAAACAGCAATTCATAATACTGTTTACATGTTTACATCGTCACTTTACAGGAACTAACGACAATATTCAGTAGAGCAAATTCATGTATCATGAAGCTTCCCACCTAGGATGCAACTTCTAACCTGATCGTGCTTTGCCACCATTCTGTGGAGCCTGAGAACATCATAAGGGGAGAGGTGGTATTCTGGAGGAAAATGGACAGAGAAAACGGTAAGATAGTTTAAATACCTGAGTGAATGGAAGGGTCACAACAACTACTCTGTTGGGAGCTCATCTGTTCTTGGGCTGACGCACTCGACGTGCAAACATGGGATGACGCACTGGACGTGCAAACATTGCTCCTGAAAAGCACATAAAATAGGCAAAAGAAGTCATTGTTTCACCATACCACCACTGTTGAGGGATGCACGCTTGCGTAAGGAACGTACCTGCACGCAATGGCATTTGGTGAAGATGGAGGGGATGATCACTCCTTGAAGCAGCAAGCTATGGTAGCACTTCCGTTCAGTTGAGCGCAAACCTGGAGAATATTCCAGTGAATCAAATTCCTATCATGTAGTTGCTAGAATCTGAATTGCACATAAGACTCATAGAAAATTGTGTGCATTTTCCTAGAGCGAGATAATTTGAAAACAGACACAAACATCTGCGACAATCCAGGGTATTGTTCATCAAAGATGTATCAGGAGAGAAATGAGAACATCACATATCACACACTGACATGTAACAGATTGCATGGAGGAGGTGCCTAACCTAACTCGAAACACAGACATACGTTCTTCCTGTCTCTCTCAACAAAGTCATTGTGACCACTAGAAATATAGTGCAAATTTAGAGTTAATACAGCAGATCAGACCCATACTTACAACTTCTGCCTGATACAAAGTGGTTCCTCCTTCTCTGCAAAAAAAAATGTAAGAGCATGGAAGTTCAAAAGCAAGTTTAACCAAGCACATTCTTGTATCACCATAATCTTACCAAAGCTGCAGCTTTCTTTAGACCGCCGCCTGATCGATGCTTGCCTCCTTTCTGGGGAGCCTCAAGGACGTCTTCAGCATCACTGCATGTCAAGATCGGGCTAGTCAAAAGTCAAAACCCAATTCATAAGAAGGAACACCTCAGCAGAAATGTCGGAACACAAATCCAACCTGTTCTGTGTGGTGCTGGCAAACAAACCTTCAGTTCCAGCGGTTTCAGCAGGCAAGCTTGAACTCTTTATATTGTCATTTGTCAATCTGCAAGATGGAGTGAAAAGCAACGCGAAACAATACATTATAATTGTGGCAAGAGGAAACTTTTAAGATGAAGTGAACCACAGAGATGCAGAAGATGAGTTTAAACCCAAAAGAGCCTGGAAACTTGCTCGCTAATGAAATCAGGATTAGAAAAGGAATTGAGTCAATCAAACCAGGAACCACACCGCCGATCCATTGGAGCCTGCACACAGCAAACAATCGATCAATGGTACGAAATAAAGAAGAAGGGGGAAGGCAACGATAAATCCAGATCTCAATAGCCCAGTGCAACAGCGAACGCAACAGCATGGGGGGCACCTGAGACAGCGACGAAGAGGCCGACAGCGAAGAGGAGCCTCGTCCGCGTCCACCAGCGCCGCCGCCGCCCAAGCAGCGGTACCCAACCGGGGCACCCCTCGCCGAAGCGCTCCCCCTTGCGGCCGCCCGACTACCTCCTCTGCAACCGCTCCTGGCCTCCGACGGAGACCGCCCCCCTAGCTTGCCCTCAGCTGCCCGACTGCCCCCTTCCGGAGCCGCTGCCGGCCTGCGAAGCGGACCGCACCGCCGGAGCTCCCAAATGATCCCGACGGCAGCGGAGGATGTTAGCACTCCAGCACGTCAGCAAGAACCACGGCAAGCACCAAAAGCAGGGAGGCTTCAACTGGGCGGCGTCAACGCCCAGAGAAGAAAAGTGAGGGAATAATGGAGGGTAGGTGAGCGGGAGGGCGCAACCGAAGCTGTGCTGGAAAGGAGGGCCCGCCCGATCAGAGACCACTGAGGCGGCCGCGCCACGCATCTACCGTCCGCGCGGGCCCTAGGACGGGATCGTGCGGCGGGGAGTTCAGCTGCGACGCGGGATCACTCCCGTTGCGCGCCCCCGCTCCAACCTTAAAGAGGTTATAGATGTGAGTTTGCGGGTGATGCGGACATGGGGCAGGCAACTCGTGACCACCCCGCTTGCATCACCAGATACAGGGACACCCAGGAGCGGACACACCATCGAGGTACCAGGTACCCTGAAGCGGTTGGGTCATCAAGGTGTTGAGGCATCCGTGAACGGTTAGGCCCGTCTCAGTGGCGGGATCATTGATATTTAATGGACTGCCACATAAGCTTTTTTGATGACATCACACCAAATAAATGAAGGAAGAGAAGATCTCAGGGTCATGGTGATGACCCCAGGTCGACACAGGTACCAATGCTCACGACCCTCCACTGAGAGCCCATGACCCTGCATTTGATCACAACACATAGAAGATTTAAATGCTACATTCTATGTATGAAACTGTACCCATGACCCTGTGTATTGAGGGCAGTCCCAACCCTCCACGTCATCTAGTGTCTTAGCAATTAATTGAGCTGCCAACTAAGCAAAAGTCTGATGTGGCATAACAATTAAGGAAGAGAGAAGGGAAAAAACGAGGAAACCACGTCGCATGCACGACATCGTTTCGGCCGCGCGTCCAAGACGCACGACACCTCTCGATCCCGCGTTGAGGGCGAACGTTTCGTTTCTCACCCGCGTTTTCCTCCTCGCTTCGATCTGGTGCGGCCGCCTCCCCTTCTTCGTTCCTCTTCCTCTGGCGCTAGTGTTCCTCGGCCGTCGCCATCGCGCAGGACGGCAGGGAGGAAGCGCGACGCGGTGCGGCAGGGAGGAGGAAGCACGGCGTGGCGCGACAGGGAGATGTGTCGTTTCTTCCTCCCGTGATTCCCTCGCCATCCCTATCCGCTGCGCCCGCGCCTCCGCCGCCATGCCCACCACGGCGCGAGCTCCTGTTCCTCCCACGCGCATGCTTCTCCCCGCTAGCTCCAGATTTTTTTTGCTCGCCAGCAGCCAACTACATACGATTGACCAACTCCATCGCCGATTCACATCTTGGAGGAACAAATCATCCTCATGTCTTGCTGAATAATGAATCAGGTGGATTCGAGGAAGTGGGTATCACGAGATCCAATCAGGCTGACCGTCCAGCCGTCAATTCGATCTCCGGCGGACCTCTAGGAACTGGCACTTTGCCTCTCATGCCCCGGCAACTGTGGTTCAGCATCCTGTCTTCCAAGCCATGGTGGAAATCAAATGGTGAATTTACCTGGTTGGTTGCTTGCTAGAATAGATAGGAAAGGAAGAAGAGACCGTGAGGCACCATGGCTCGCGGCTGCGGGCGTGTGCTTTCCTGTGGGGTTCCGCAGAGGATCGGAGGGAGAGAGACAATGAGAGGATCACAAATTTATTATGGACCCAGCTTAAGAAATGGTGGGTTGGGGAGAGTAGTTCCAGAGAAGATGTCTTGTTGACATGGCACTTTGGACATCACCCATGGACCTCATGGGTTGGGACTGCTCTGAGAGTGACAGGGTCATCATGCTGAAAAGCTGATGTAGCGGACTTGGTAAGTGTGCCCATGACACTGTCACTGAGACTGACCTTAGAGGTGTCAACCCATCGACCTAGGAGGCTAGAATGTAGTAGCAGGAATTAGTCCATGACAAAGTAATTGGGCTAGAAACATGGATGCATACTAACTAACGAATTCAATGTGGGCAGCTCGGGAGAGGGCGTCAATTGGTGCTTCTAGTGTACCGGACCACATAATTGAGATCAAAGGCCTCTTTCCTATCACTTGCAAGTCCAATCAAGACCATGGGACAGATCCAGTGATGTCGCGGTCGAAATCTAGGAGAGGTTGCGATCTGCCAGGACCCTGGTCGTGCGAGCTTGTGACCATAATGGCCCCACACACACGCCCTATTGATGACATCACCACATTCCTGCGAGAGGTCCAACTGAAGCACCAACTCTCGTCGGTAGTGTGATGACATCAGGGGCCAGATGGTACTCGTTGTGAAGAGTAGGAGCATCATGTAGGAAACGAGCTAGCCGAGGGCGGTCAAATAATTGTGAGATAGTCAAAGCTGCAACACAAGTACCATGCTTGATAACTAGAGAGTACTGATCTGAACATGCTTGATAACTAGAGAGTACTGTAGAAAAGACTAGTGAAGGATCGACTAGGCGACCAGAGTGGGGGGAGTGAATGAGAGCCGATAAAAATTCTTCTCAGAAGAGTCGAACTCGACTATACTCCAAAAATCACAACCAAGGATTCCCACACGAGCTTGCCAAGGTTGCGTAGTCACAATGGACCTACCAACCCTAAGAACAAGTCCCAACTCAAAGCAACATGGAAGCACAACTCAACAAGCGAGGGACTTAGGTAATCTGCAGTGCCTGGGGCGGACCGTCCGCACGGACCGGGTGGACTGTCCGTGGGGGTCAGGAGGACCGTCCGCGAGTTCACGGCGGACCGTCCGAAAATAGCCCCCGAACCACTAGTAGCACACCCCGAAAAATGGACCGTCCGTACCTTACCCGTGGTCTGTCCGCCACGCACGAACCGTCCGCACTCTCTTCGCGGATTGTCCGCCAAACACCTAGCACCCGAAAACACTTGACCCAACGGATCGAAACACGAGCTCGCAAGAACACGCGAAGAACACGACGAACACTTGGTCTGCCGGCTCCTCGCGGACCGTCCGCGAGCCCTTGGCGGACTATCCGCCACGCACAGACATAATTGTCCGAGCTCGACCTCTACAAGGTCAACTCCACCTTCCCTTCACCCGATCTTCCGAATCAACCAAGGGATTGCTACCAAATCATAGGAGATGATGAAGCGTCTCTAGGAGATGCAATTCCTACGAATTTGTAGCCTCAAACCCACTGAATCGAGAGGAATCAAGATTCTACGGAACTCACACAAAAAGCTAGGGTTCCAACCGAAATCCTTCAATCGGAGGCAAAATCCGGAGATTAAGGGGTCAAGATCAAGCACAAAGATGCACAAGACATCAATCCATGATCCCCACGAAGAAATCCGAACCCAAACACTTCAGAATCGAAGGAACAAGCCGCACACGAAAATCCAACGAAAATAGCCCTAAAAAGACACGAAAATCACTCGAGCCACAACAAGGAAATGGACGCAACCATGAAAGCTTCCATACACTTGGAGGTCAGATTCTCTACAAGACGGTGAATAAAATCTAAGCCTAAAGAGCAGAGAAATGAGAAGCAGTCCAAATGGATGAGTTGCCCTGAAACCCTAGAGCTATATATATGAAGTCTCTCTGGGTTGGGCAAATGACCAAGCTAGCCCTAGAACATAAATGAAGATACACACCCCTCAGGGGCAAGATGGTCAAGTAGCGATCTTCCTTCATTGGGCGGCCACACCTTCACCGCGGTCCGCGTCCTCCCGACGCAAGCCCTGCAATCCTGCCGCGTGTCCCCCGACATCGAAGCTTCTCGGCGCGCCCGGATCCCGTCTCCGCCCACCGAGTCTCCGGTCTTGGTTTTGTGGCTCAACCAAGTAACCCGACGGTTTTGTGGTGAACCGCCGCAAACCCCGCGTGCAGACTCCGGTCGTCAGCCGCTACCCTGCACCGGCTCCAGTCGACGACTTCGTCTTACTTTTCTTGCCACTATGCGGCCCGCACTTGATCCCGTTCGGCCACTGGGTCCATCGAGCTGAGCCTACTTGTCTCCCTACTCCTCGGAGGCCCCGCAAGGCTAATACCTTTCACGCCCGCTCTTCACCTACACCAACGCAAATCAAGCCGCAACCTGCACCTGCAATACTCGGCCAAGAGTCAGTCCACACCACGTTGTCAATCACTCATCACACCAAGGAGCGACCATCCACCGGTCCTCGGACGCTCCGGTCCTCAATCTCCCCCTTGATGAGTGCATTGACAACACACATAGTAACCAATTCAGAGAAAAGAGAAAAATAAAAGAAACGAACCAAAAACTCAAACAAGTGATCAAAAGCCAAACAAAAGCCAAAACGAGATCACTTGAGAGAGAAAAAGCTCGGTCCCCTAAGGCAAGGGCAACGACTCAACACAACCGAGATAAAATGCTCAAAAATTGCCGACTCCTCAAGGTGAGGCAAAAGGGCTTGACACCATCGGCAAAAGAGCACAACTAAAATTCAGGCGACACAAAGAGCTCCCCCTGCATGAATGTAAGCTCCCCCTGAATAAATGCATTTCTCCTCTTTGATGCAAAAACAAAAACTCCCCCTCGTTGCACATTTCTCCCCACAACATGAATTGGGTACTTTCCTCCCCTTGTTGGTAATGCATGAATCAAGACTACAAATGCAAGCATATGCTTCTCAAATAGACAAAGAGTACTACAATAGCTAAAAATGAGGCATAGTCACATATTTAGTACAAGCATCGCCAACAAGATAGATAGGAACATATAAGCATGTGACATAGCCAAGATCAAAGTACACCATTTTTCAACAAACTTGCCCTCTCATGATCCCAAGACCTCAACATGACCAAACTGGGCACAAACAACATATAACCCACAAACTTCATGCAAGGTCACAAGTTCTCATCACAAGATCATCAAGAACACCTACAAGCTATCTCATGTCATGTCAAAGCCACCGAGCCATGTGTCCACTTCTAGATATGAGACTTCTCAATGGTGAACATCATGCAACTGTTTAGCACCCAAGATAAGGAATTTAAAGCACATATGACATAGAAGCATAAATTTTCAAGCATAGGCATTGTTGACGGTGAATTTCCGTTAACCTAGCCATGAGTTTACCTTTAATGTTGGCATTGATTTATTATTCTAACCACTGGAACTAACCCCCCGTATATAACAAGTTCACTCTTGCATGATTTTGGAGTTTATTGTTTACGCAGGAAATCTACGCTAAAGAGGAGACTTTCGGGATAAGTTCATCAAGCACTTTGGAAGAAGATCATGAAGCCCGACAAGAGTCAAGACACGCGATGAACATGACTCCAAATGACCCGAGGACCGAAGCGTCAACGTGCAAATCTTCAGGGACTCAACCAGATAAAAGTGAAGCTTGGATGGCAAGCATTCAAGCCTTAACCGCGAAGGAAACGACGTCAAAGGCCCACATGCAAGTGCACACAAATGGGGAATCACGCGAGAAGCAACCGGGAGGAAGCTGGGGCCAAACTGGGCCGAAATGGGCCCAGGCCGGTCGGCCCAGCCTATTCCGGGCCTGGTTCAGCGCCCCCTTTGACCTAGCCGCCATTCGGACTATTTATAGCCCCCTCGCCAAGAGCCACGGAGAAAGACATTCGTCATCCGCCGCCGAGGAGCAGAGAAGAGAAGGACACCATTCCGGAGAGGAGAGGGTCGAGATGGTTGACTAGGGTTCCCCTAGCCAGCGTGGGAACCTTGCATGGAAGACCACGTCGGAGTTCCAGGAGCTAGGATCAAGATCAAGGTAGGATCCCAGTGGTGATCTTTTCCATGTATTACTTCTATGTTGAATTAGTAGATTGAATCCGATTCTTAGCATCAAGTGCTTTCGTTGTGATTTTGTCTTCGTTTGGGTGTTTTCCTCCCTGATCTATCCCGCGGGTAGATTGAATAGGATGTTCTTGTAGCCATGGTGGCTAGAGGTGCATACCCGATCTACCAAATGTTTTCAACTTGTTCTTCTTGAACCCGCTGAGTAGTACCAACCTGTAAGATTATCCCCCGTAGTGACAGTACGGTAAAGGAGAAAAATGGGAGTCCTCAGAGTCAGAACGGGAGCCATGCTTTCAATGAGATTCGTTTTGCTACATTCTTCTTTGCTTTGGAACTTCAACAAAAGACCCGATCCAATCTCTAGATTGGTTCTCCCCTCTCTTTCTCTTGCTACCTCCAGTGTGCGGTAGACTAGATGAGTTTTGATGATGATCTAGTAGAATAGATGCAAAACCCTTTTTCAAGCTCAAAGTGTTTTCCGCTTATTAGATTGGATCTTGCGTTACACATTGTTCCACGGATTCGATACCTTGGGTTGACACTTAAGGGAAGAAGGGTCCCTTGGCTACGACGGAGGACTTGTCCGCTTGCAAGTCCAAACGAACTTTGATACGACAATCAACCGTCAACAAGCCCCTTTTTCTGGCGCTGTTGCCGGGGAACAAGTAATCAAGATTCAATCTAATTTGCGTTTGTGAATATTTTCAGTTTTTCTCTTGATTTTTCTTTTGCATCTCTTAATTTTGATCGTCCTCAAAACAAAAAAAAAATCAATCTAGGGTTTTGCTAAACCCTAGTTTTCTTTTAGTTTTTATATATATTTTGTTTATTGCTAATCCTAACCGGAGATGGACGGCTACATCTCCAACAAAAAAAAATATATTTTGTGGATGGTCTAGAAAAACTTTGCAGGTAAAGGTGACGTGCAACACAAGATCTAAAAGTGGAGACCGAAGATCGGAATCTTCAAGAGAAACTCCACCTCCAAGCTCAAAGGGAGATCAACCTCACCCGCCACTCATCCTACGGAGATCGTTCCTCAAGACCGTCAGAGCAATCGACGTCGGCAAGTGGGACATCAAGTTCGACATCGATGGCGTGAGGAGTGCATTCAAGTCAACCATGATTCGAGGTATGTAAAGTGGTCAATATTAAATACATTCTACCTCGTCGTCGCATCGAAAGGGAGGAGTCAAGGGAGAATGAAGCGAAGAAGACACAAAAGTTGTTGCATCCGTCGAGACCAAGAATCAACATCCGCCTGTGAAGACCAAAAAGATGACTAAGCCGAAGAATAAACCTACACCGAAGCCAAGGATGGTGTAGAAGTGGGGTCCCCAAGATTGCAACGCCCGCAAAGAGCGTTGATCCGGAGCGAAGAGAAGAAGTCTAGCTATAGACTATAAACGAAACGCTTGGCGGGAGGCAACCCGTTCATCAAGTCAAGAATAAGCTACCGGGAGGACAACCCGTTGAAGAGTCAAGCTACCGGGAGGGCAACCTGAAGAATTTTTCAAGTTTTTCAAGTAAGTCGTTCTTAGAATTTGCTACGCATTACATACCATAAATTCCTATGTGGTTGAATAATTTTTAGAGACATTATTATTGCTCGGTCATTTTACTTGAATTTTATATTGATCATAAACCAATGACTTGAGCCATCCAAAGTTTTGTTTGCTTCTTTTTGAGAAACCAAGACCAAAAGTTCAGAACCTACCCCAACCTTTCATCCTCTCCATGATGTTTAGGTTGGCTTGTTTCACATGTTAAAAACACACGGGTAGAGCCTTGCTATGTTCTTTAATGTTTTCAACCTTTGATGCATGGTAGGACTCGCGTGAACCTAAGCAACTTTATTTTTGGTTTCATTCAACTTGACATCCACCGGTTTCTCTAGATTTAGAATTTTTCTAAGCCCCATTGACTTTATTTTTATTCAAAAATATCTCTCTCATGTTTGGCCAAAATTAGAACCTAAACCTGTACCCCCACGGTCAAGCCGGAGGAACTTGCTATCAATTAATGAAAGCAATCGATCCCGGTGCAACCAAAATAAATTTTATAATTGTTTCTGATGCCTAAAAGCTCCTCTAATGATATATTTGGACTCATCGCTAGCGCTGAGTTAATTCTTAAAGTATCAAAATTAGAGGAGTGATTAGCATCTAAACATGATTAAGGGAGGTTTTTGATCTTGCTTAACATATAGTGCCCCACGATGCATCACGTGTCCATCTTTTGGCATCTCGGGCACATGTAAAGGACAAGCATGGGGGAAGCAAGGGCTTTGTTTTGCAGGAAATTAGTGGAAGCACAAGAGGCAAGAAAAAAAAAGAGTGACACAAAGCAAAACAATGGAGGTGGAAGATTAATCCCGCAAGCAAAGGAGTGGTTGTGAATGGTTCGGGCAATGGAATCTCGTGGATCACGCGGACACAAGGCAAGAAGGGAGCAAGAAGCATCTCGGAGAAAGATCAAAGCGAAAGGAGCAGGAGGCCCCCTAGGCCGATCGGCCTAGGCCGGCCGGCCTGGCATCCTCTCATGGCCCCCGGTGCTCCCCTTCGCCTGGTAAGTAATTTATGCATTTGTTAATTACTATAAGTTTCAGAAACAACCTAGAAAAATTTGAGTTCCATGGTGTTGTAGGATCTTGTCATGTAATCGCCGAATCTTTTGTTTCATTCATGTTGATAATGCTTTGATGCCTAAGGTTAGCCACCATACTTTTCGGGAGTATAGGTCTCACTACTCCCGTAGATCCCGTCAACATATCATTTGTAGGTTTAGCTAAAGTAGCCTCATGTTCACACCTTAATAAATTGGTTTAGCTTCACCATGATAGGCGGTTGCATGATCAAATATCCATAAACCCTATGGGCTAATATCCATCCTAACTTGTGCACCTCACTCACCACCCTCCAACAATAATAATAAAGAAAATTCACCATGATTCCCATCACTCCATATACTTCTCTTGTGTGTTTTTCCCACTGACAAGAAACCCCCGGTGCACTCGTTGTGAGTTAGTGCAGCAACAATGTGGAAGAGAGCCACCAATATCTTCCCCAAGAAGACACGATCATCGAAGGCGCATTCATCGAGCTCTTCGAGGAGGCACTTGGTCTCCGAGTCTCCCCGAAGCATGGAGGAAGATGTGGCACCACCGAGGAGCAACATGCTGCCCCTCGGTGGCATGAGGAGTACACAAAGCTCGTCTGTGCGGCACACCGAACTGCGAGGACACACGAAGGAGCCACTCGTTCCACCACGATGCTCAACTCGTTCATCCTCTCCACCACCATACACTCCGAGGCGTCCCGATGGATTCCTCATAAAGACGGAGGAGGAGGAGGATAGGCTTGTTTGTCTTGAAGAGGCTCGATGACGCCCTCCAAGTGTTGGATTCTACCCGGATATCAAATCTTGAGCAACCTTGGATGGGTGCGATTCTTTATGGAGTTGGTGTGAATACTCACAAGGAGCTTGATTCGGAAGTTCTTATGACATTAGCACCGGTCATTAATGAAGGAGTGTCATGCCTCTCATTCCGCCTTGAAGATGAAGAGCAACTAGTTCCTTATGGATATATTGGAGAACTACTCGGTTACAAGAAGGAAGCCCGGAGCAAGTTGATGTCCAATAAAAAAAATGTTAGAAGGATTTTTGGGGAATGATTTCGAGAGAAGATTACAAGGAACCCAAAATTTCTCCTTGTCGGGATTTCTTTGGGATCGAGTACATGAAGCAAGAAAAGTGGAGATGAGAGGAGAAGGTACAAGTTGACGAAGGTTAATACTCCTCTTCCCGACGAGAGGTTGAGATCATTTGAAGACAAAATTGGTTAGAGGAAGGATTTCTTGTACCGGCAAAAAAAAAAGATTAAAAAGGAAAATTGTGTAAGAGGGATCATCCTCCGTAGCCCAAGACGAAGGAGGGGCTGCGCATGAAGCTAATAAACAACCATGGAGGAATACCAACTCCACCATATGAAGGAAGTATGTCAAATGCGAGCATGGGGGAGTGGGGCAGCCACGCCACCACATCCTCCACCATACATGTTCCTCACGAAGTTTTCATGGCGCTCCATCCAACAAATGCAAGAAGAAGGGACCGCAAACATTGCCTATCAAATTGGTCGCCTTCACCATTAGAGCAATTTAGAGGAGGACCGGCGCAATCATAATACATGCAAGGATACAACGCGCCGGACCATCAATATCAACCACCGGAAAATAAAGGAAGAAGGAGGAAGAAAAGAAAATAATAATGCTTTCAAATTTGGTTTGATTTTCTCCTTTTATTTTTCTTTATTTTCAGCTTTTGTGCAAGTTTATATATGTGTAGCATTTTCTATTTTTATTTATTTTCAGCATGTGCGATAATAGTAGAGTTAGTTTAAGATCACCATGAATAAAGTTTCCCACCTTGATCAACCTTTGGTAAAAATATTAAGTTGATGCCATGATAATATATGATGAAAAGTTGCCACTTTGCTTAACTTTTGTACTTGTTTTATGCATGATTAAGCTAATGCTCTCTTTAATATGAATCTGAAATTAATTAAATGCTAGCTTAATCTTTTGTGGAGGTTATGATAAAAATAAGACCCATAGTGTTATTTTCATGCTCTCAATTTTGGATGAGTTAAAGATGATTTGTTCTTAAAAATATATATGCTAACCTTGTCATTAATGCTACTTGCATTTCACTGTACCTATCCAAAGCCATATATATATATATATATATATATATATTGAGTGCATAAACCTTAGTATACAAGAATTATTTTTGGGTGATTTAATTCAAGGCTTGATTTCTCTAGCCCGAGACTAAGAAGCTGGTCATTCCGTTTTTGCGTATCTATCTTTTTGCTAGCCTTTCTATCCGTGCATTGTGTATCCCCACATCGGAGATTTCACAAACCTCGCCGGATATCCACCCTTAAAACCAAAAATATCATCTTTTGTGTTTACCTCCTTGACCACAACCTATCATATGAGTATGGATTGTCAATTCAAGGAAGATCGCAAGATGGTGCCAAGATTGAAGATTTCAAGTATCTCTCCAAAGGAAATATATTTCTAGTACCTACCTTATCTCTATTACCTCTTTGCCCGAGGACGAGCAACGTCTAAGCATGGGGGAGGAGGTAGGTACAATGCAATTTAGAGTTTATGGGGAGCAAATAAAAAAATGATGAAAGAAGAAAAAAAGAAAAAAATGAGTATAAAGAAAAAAAGAAAAAAATATGTATGAGAAAAGAAAAAAATATGAGTTTATAAAAATAAAATAAAGTGAACTCCCCGGTTCTCTAAAGTGCATTAGGAATCTGAAAAATTTCAAGATTTAAGATCCAAACTCATCTTTCCAACCATGTGCAATCCGATAACGAGGACTTCCTTTGTGCCTCGGGATCACTCTTTGCCATTTGCACATGTCCACCTATCTCAGTGTGTGTATTTTTCTCTCCCCCTCCTTGATATAACATTATTTTCCAATGACCTTTTTGACGAGTCTCGGTAAGACCATGAGAAGCTTGTCTTGTTTTGATATTATCTCAATAATAATATCTTGGTAGGACTAAACTTTTCCAAAAAGATCCATATAAAGCTTACCACTTATATATATATTGAGAGGGGAAAGGAGTAGAATAAATAGGTTTTGAGAGACAAGATGAGATGAGAGTACATGAGCAAGATGCAAGGAAGTTTATTTTTGAACTTGGTTTAGCTCTTTTTCTTCATCTCGCTCTTAATTTCAAAATTTCTAAGATTCATTTGAAATTTGGGAGCATGAGGTAATTACTTGTGGGAAGTGCTTAAATTAATATCTACCCTCCATTAGGATGAAGGCTAGTACTTTATGGAACTTTAATGATTAAATCCTTGAGAGCATTATGTTTTCTCGTGTATGATCAAGTGCAGGGTATAAGCACTGAAAGGCAACACTGATATTCATTAAAAGGCTTACTCGAGGATGAGCAAGGTTTAAGCATGGGGGAGATGTTGATAGTGAATTTCCGTCAACCTAGCCATGAGTTTACCTTTAATGTTGGCATTGCTTTATTATTCTAATCACTGGAACTAACCCCCTTATATAACAAGTTCACTCTTGCATGTCGATTTTAAGAGGAGACTTTCGGGATAAGTTCATCAAGCACTTTGGAAGAAGATCATGAAGCCCGACAAGAGTCAAGACACGCGATGAACATGACTCCAAATGACCCGAGGACCGAAGTGTCAACGTGCAAATCTTCAGAGACTCAACCAGAAAACAACGAAGCTTGGATGGCAAGCATTCAAGCCTTAAGCGCGAAGGAAACGACGTCAAAGGCCCACATGCAAGTGCACACAAATAGGGAATCGTGCGAGAAGCAACCGGGAGGAAGCCGGGGCCAAACTGGGCCGAAATGGGGCCAGGCCGGTTGGCCCAGGCCGGCCGGCCCAGCCCATTTCGGGCCCGGTTCGGCGCCCCCTTTGACCTAGCCGCCATTCGGACTATTTATAGCCCCCTCACCAAGAGCCACGGAGAAAGACATTCGTCATCTGCCGCCGAGGAGCAGAGAAGAGAAGAACATCATTCCGGAGAGGAGAGGGTCGAGATGGTTGACTAGGGTTCCCCTAGGGTGTGGGAACCTTGCATGGAAGACCACGTCGGAGTTCCAGGAGCTAGGATCAAGATCAAGGTAGGATCCTGGTGGTGATCTTTTCCATGTATTACTTCTATGTTGAATTAGTAGATTGAATCCGATTCTTAGCATCAAGTGCTTTCATTGTGATTTTGTCTTCGTTTGGGTGTTTTCCTCCCCGATCTATCCCGCGGGTAGATTGCATAGGATGTTCTTGTAGCCATGGTGGCTAGAGGTGCATACCCGATCTACCAAACGTTTTCAACTTGTTCTTCTTGAACCCGCTGAGTAGTACCAACCCATAAGATTATCCCCCGTAGTGACAGTACAGTAAAGGAGAAAAACGGGAGTCCTCGGAGTTGGAATGGGAGCCATGCTTTCAATGAGATTCGTTTTGCTACATTCTTCTTTGCTTTGGAACTTCAACAAAAGACCCGATCCAATCTCTAGATTGGTTCTCCCCTCTCTTTCTTTTGCTACCTCCGGTGTGCGGTAGACTAGATGAGTTTTGATGATGATCTAGTAGAATAGATGCAAAACCCCTTTTCAAGATCAAAGTGTTTTCCGCTTATTAGATTGGATCTTGCGTTACACATTGTTCCACGGATTCGATACCTTGGGTTGACACTTAAGGGAAGAAGGGTCCCTTGGCTACGACGGAGGACTTGTCTGCTTGCAAGTCCAAACGAACTTTGATACGACAATCAACCGTCAACAGGCATCTCATATACCAATTTCATGATTTACAAATTAAGCATGGTACATGAAGTGCCTTTGCGGCAAAAAGAAGCTTAGGCTTCTCCACAAGGTAGCATGTAGGCTAAACATT
This sequence comes from Cenchrus fungigraminus, assembly GCA_036936925.1. Taxonomy (NCBI): domain Eukaryota; kingdom Viridiplantae; phylum Streptophyta; class Magnoliopsida; order Poales; family Poaceae; genus Cenchrus; species Cenchrus fungigraminus. The sequence goes on from CM072770.1 coordinate 68,302,582, forward strand.
CATGATGACAAATGGATCTTTGACCCCAAATGAAAAGAGCATGATACCTAAGAACAAATTAAGCAAGATATATCCATATGAGCACAATTTGAGCATGAAAGACATTCAACTCACAATAGAGGATCATATATAGCATTTTCACAAATATAAGCCATTCACATGCATATACATCCCAAAGCTACCAAGAGCATAGCTATACATCACAAGAGCTTCACTAGCAAAGTCATAAGCTCACATCCAGCATATCATAGTGATCAATGTATATAGGAGAATCACATCTCTAAAGCATATGATACAAATGCAGTCTATGATACAAAGATGCAAACATGATATGATACAAGAATGGAAATGCAACATGCATATGTGCATGAGATCCCTCAACCGAAGCTCAAAATGGAAAAACCACACCAAGCTCACCCCGCAAACGTGCAAATGTAGCTTGGTCCAAAGGCTTTGTCAGGATATCAGCGAGCTGTTTCTCGGTTAGCACATGGATTAAGTCTATGTTTCCCTTCTCCACATTGTCTCTCAGAAAGTGGTAGCGCACCTCAATGTGTTTGGTTCTTGAGTGGAGCACATGATTTTTGGCTGCACTTAAAGCACTGGTGCTATCACACATGATAGGAACATGGGAACACTCCTCACCAAAGTCACTCAAAGTGTAGGTGATCCAAAGCAGCTGGGAGCAACAACTAGCGGCAGCAACATAATCGGCTTTTGTGGTAGACTGAGCTATACTTAACTGTTTGCGGGACGACCAAAAAACAAGTGAGGAACCCAGAAACTGGCAAGTACCCGAAGTCGATTTCCGATCGACACGACATCCCGCAAAGTCGGCATCTGAAAAACCAAGAAGCGAAAGAGAGGAGGACGTCGAGTACCAAAGACCAAGCTCAGGAGTGTATCAAAGATACCTAAAGATCCGCTTGATGGCCTGCCGATGTGAAGTCCTCAGCGACGCCTGAAAACGAGTGCACAGACACATAGAAAACTGAATGTCCGGCCTCGTCGCCGTCAAGTACAAGAGGGAGCCGATCATGCTCCGATACTCCTTCTGGTCCAGGGGCTCTCCGTCCTCGTCCGCGTCCAGCGCTGTAGTCGTACTCATCAGTGTCGATAGGGTTTCGAGTTGTCCATCTTGAATTTCTTGAGAATGTCCTTCGTGTACTTGCTTGATGCACAAATGTTCCCTCCTTAGCCGGCTTGATCTGAAGCCCGAGAAAGAACTGCAATTCTCCCATCATAGATATCTCGAATTCTTTGCTCATATCCTCTGCAAACCTTGCAACCAAAGAGTGAGATGAGCCACCAAAGACAATATCATCCACATACACCTGAACAATTATGATATCATTGCCCTGCTTGAGGAGAAAAAGAGTCTTATCTACTTTGCCCATCTCAAATTCCTTGCTGAACAAGAACCCCCTCAACTTGCCATACCATGCCCTGGGAGCTTGTTTCAGCCCATACAAGGCCTTCCTCAGCTTATACACTCGGTGGGGAAACTCAACACTTTCAAACCTAGGTGGTTGCCTCACATAAACCTCTTCCTCCAAAAACCCATTCAGGAAGGCACTCTTCACATCCATTTGGTACAATTTGAACCCTTTAGTCACAGAAAAGGCTAGAAGGATCCTAATCGCTTCCAAATGGGCTACAGGAGCAAATGTCTCCTCAAAGTCTATCCCCTCCTTCTGGCTATAACCCTGAGCAACCAACCTTGATTTGTTCCTCACCACCTCACCATTCTCACCCTCTTTGTCTTTCCACACCCATTTTGTCCCAATAGGTTTGCAGTTTGGTGGTGGTTCCACTAACTCCCACACCTGGTTTCTCTCAAAGTTCTCTAACTCCTCATGCATTGCGTTCACCCAATTAGGATTAGAGAGTGCGTGTCCAATGTCTTTTAGCTCAAAGGTAGCAACAAAATCCGAATGAGCAAAGTGAGACGCATTTCTGGACCTCGACCGTGTCGTACGCTCGTTGATGTCACTGATGATTCTCGAGGGAGGATGATCAACTTGAACGCGCCTCGGTGCCTCTCGCATGGGGACGACCTCCCCCTCAATAGCAGCTTCCACTTGATCTTGCTGGATCCTAGTCAGTGTAGGGGATGGACCATCCTGCACCGTAGTCGTCGTAGTGGAAGTAGAGGGTACATGCGTGGCTAGAGCTTCACCATCATCCTCTCCAGCATCATCCTCCTCGTCCTTAAAGATCTTCTTGCCAACTTTGTCATCACCTGCACACTCAAAGATAGACGAACTGCATGGCTGGGTCTCGTCGAAGGTAACCTCGCAAGTTTCCGTGACTAGGTTAGTATCAAGGTTGAGCACACGATATGCTCGAGAATGACTAGCATAACCAAAAAAGATTCCATCGGAGGACCTCGACTCAAACTTATCAAGCCTACTCTTCTTGAGGATAAAATACCGACAACCAAAAGCCCTGAAATGGCTCACTCTAGGTGCTCACCCATGTATGAGCTCATAGCACGCCTTCTTCATAAAAGCCCGAAGAAAATTTCGGTTCCCAACATGGCATGCGGTGTTCACCACCTCAACCCAATATCTCCTCGGAGTCATATGCTCATCGAGCATCGTCCGAGCCATCTCACAAAGGGAACAGTTTTTCCTCTCAACCACACCATTTTGACAAGCCACATAGGGAGAAGAAAATTTATGTTCGAGACCCAAATCACGACAAAAGGTTTCGAACCGAGAGTTTTTAAATTCTGTGCCATTGTCGCTACGAATAGCTCGAACAGCATCTCCATGTCTCTCGTTCTTTAACCTCAAGATTAGATCCTGCACAAAACCAAACATTTCTCCCTTGTCAGCCAAAAAGAAGACCCAAGCATAGCATGAGTAGTCATCCACTATCACAAGGACGTACCACTTCCCTCCCGTCGAGCACACACGAGCTGGACCAACCAAGTCCATATGGAACAACTCGCATGGACGCTCTGTCATGACATCGCTCAGGGGCGGATGGGAGGTGGCTACCATTTTGCCATGCCTGCACGGAGCACATACCAATCCTTTTGGTATTTCAACTTAGGCAATCCTCGGACCAAACCTAGTCCACTCAAGCGTGACAACAAGTCAAAGCTCAAGTGACCTAGTCTCCTATGCCATTTCGGAAGCTCCGCTGAAACGCCAACAACCAAACAATGAGAAGAGCGGACATACTAAGAAAAATCAGCTCTGAAAATCTGATCCTCGGGGATGATCGTGCACACAAGATCCCCTTGAGAATCCAGAACACAAGAAGCGCCCATTTTGAAACGGACCTCAAAACCCTCATCAAGAAGCTGGGAAACCGAAAGAAGATTAAACCCCAAAGACTTGACAAGAGCAACATGCCTAAGAGTCACAGACTCGCTCACCTTCACCGTGCCCACTGAAAGCACTCTACCTTTCCCATTGTCCCCAAAAGTGATGTACTCTTTGGTCATCACCGGGGTGAGGCTGGAGAACCACCTTCGATCTCCGGTCATGTGTCGAGAGCAACCGGAGTCGATCAACCAAAAGCCCTCCATGCCTCCCACTTGCAAAATAAAAAACGAGAGCGAGAGTGAGCAAACGACTCAACACTGGGTACAAAATGAATCAAACCAGTGCCGTGCCATTTGCTCAAAAATGGGGTTAGCAAATTCCATCTTATCACTCCTATGTTGAACACCCACACGTCTCGTTGGAGGACTACGCATACCACAAAGTGGAAACCGTGGCCCGTAGCTCCTCTGAGACCTAAAGCTGTGACCATTCCCACCATACTCGTATTGGCCACGAGTGAAGGAACGTCCAGCAAACTCACCACACCCGAACCCAACACGCCTACCACCATCTCTTTGTGGTGGCACACCTCGAAGCACAAACTCACGCCTCCCCTGACGAGGAATGGTATACACCACCCGCTCACCTCTAGGCACCATCCTAGGCTTAGGCACACCACGAGAAGGGCGATTCCTGTCCTTGTTTGCCATCTCCCTAGCAAATCTCACCTCACGCTTCCTCCTAAAGCAAAACTCAGCTAGGTGGCCATCCCTCCCACAATGGTCACAATGGAATGGGATCGACTTTGGCTTTGGCTTTGGGTTCTCTCTAGGTTGTGGCCTCTCCTCACTAGGTTTCTCTCCCTTCTTCCCAAAGAACACATTACCCATGTCACTCTTGAAATTGATGGGTTTCTGGAAGTCGTTTGTTTGGGGAGGAAACACTGGTGGAGCTGGGGTTGTGTCAGTCAGTTCCTAAGTGGATTTGGCTTAGGAGCATAGGCATTCTTGTGGTGGGTTTTTGTTGGTTCTGGGATATCATCGATCTTCCCCTCATTCTCACCACTACCCTCACCAACCTTGTCCGACCCAAGCGCTTGCCCATCTTAGCGCTTGTATGCCTGAATCATCATCCTGAGTTGAGGCTCATGACCAGACAACCAACCCTTCATTACCCTCAACTCGTCATTCTCATCCTGTAAACGATCAACATAGTGTGCAAGCTCCAAATTCTTTACAACATGTAGTTCACAAGTAGAGCATGATGTAGGAATGGGAGCTTTCAAAGCAGCTTCTAGTGATCTCACATAAGCATGCAATTCATCCAACTTAGCATACAAAACAGGACAAGAAGTGCAAGCACCAAGCAAGGAGGGCCTAGATTTCATCTCATCTAGCTCAACCCTAAAGCACATCTAGTTCCTCAACCTTGGAGGCATACTTTTCCTTAAGCACAGTCAAATCACCAAGGAAAGCAGAACAATTGGTGCATTCAGGTTCATCAGTCACAATAGGAGCAGACTTCAGAGAATCTATTTGAGCCCTAGCATCAACAAGCAAAGGCTCTAGCTCAACCACCTTCTCCTTAGCCTCTCCAAGCAAAGACCTATACTCCCTCTTCTCCTTGTTGGTCTTTCTAAGTACATCATCATGATTGTCAAGCAATTCATTCAACCTAGCATTCTCCGCTACCAAGAAGGCAGGATCATTGTTTACCTCATCCTCAGAGTCGGAGTTCGAGTCAACCTTCTTGCTCTTGGAGCTGTGTGCCATGCCGCAAAAGCCTTGGGCGGTGAAGCACAGGCCGTTGATGTTCTTGCTAGACCGCTTGCCCTTGTGTCCATTCTCTTCTTCATCACCTAAGCTCGATGAAGAGTAGCAGGAACTTGAGTCGATGTCGCTCACTCTGGCAACCATCGCATGCTCCTTCTTCTTGTGACCGCCACTCTTCCTCGGCCTCCGCTCAGACTTGTTCTTGCCCTTGTGGTCGTCCCTCGAGCGGTGCCTGTGGTCGGTCCTCGGACGGTGCTTGTGCTCGGGCTTGATCTCCATAGCCTCCGGGCACTCAGTGATAAAGTGCCCGTGCTTCCCGCACCGGTAGCACATGCCCGAGCTCCTCCGAGCGTTCTTCCGGTTCGTGTCTGAACCAGATCGAATTCGGATTGACACAGCACGAAACAAGTAGTCGACCACCTTGTTGTTGGCATCGTGCATATCCCTCGATCCTGGAGCAAGGAAGCTAGTCAGATGAACATAAGTTGTGCTCACCATAACATCCCAAAGGATCTGACCCTTGCCGCGGAGGAAAGCAGCCATCCGCCTCTGCCACATCTGGTAGTTCTTACCATCAAAGTGTAGAGGACCCGAACCCCGTTCTTGGTACGCCATCTTTGGATCTTAGACTGAAGATCCGTAACCGGCTCTGATACCAATTGAAGGACCGATTAGGCGACCAGAGAGGGGGGTGGGAGAGAATGGGAGCCGATAAAAATTCTTCTCCGAAGAGTCGAACTCGACTATACCCCAACATCACAACCAAGGATTCTCACACGAGCTTTCCAAGGTCGCGTAGTCACAACGGACCTACCAACCCTAGGAACAAGTCCCAACTCAAAGCAACACGGAAGCACAACTCAACAAGTGAGGGACTTAGGCAATCTGCAGTGCCTGGGGCGGACCGTCTGCACGGACTGGGCGGACTGTCCGCGGGGGTCAGGCGGACCGTCCGTGGGTTCATAGCGGAACGTTTGAAAATAGCCCCCGAACCACCAGTAGCACACCCCGAAAAATGGACCATTCGTACCCTACCTGCGAACCGTCTGCCACGCACGAACCGTCCGCTCTCTCTCCTCGCGGACTGTCCGCCAAACGCCTTGCACCCAAAAACACTTGACCCAACGGATCAAATGAGGACAGGAGCATCCGAGGATCAGTGGATGGTCACTCCCTGGTGTGATGAGTGATTGACAACATGGTGTGGACTGACTCTTGGGTGAGTATTGCAGGTGTCGGTTGCGGCTTGATTTGCGTTGGTGCAGGTGAAGAGCGAGCGTGAAAGGTCTATGCCTGTGTGGCCTTCGAGGAGTGGAGAGACAAGTAGGCTCGGCTTGATCGACCCGGTGGCCAAACGAGATCAAGTGCGGGCCGCATGGTGGCAAGAAAAGAAAGACGAAGTCGTGAACATGAGCCGGTGCAGGGTAGCAGCTCACAACTGGAGTCTGCACGCGGGGTTTGGTTGGTTTACTCCACAAAACCAACACCGAGCTGGGACGACCGTGGCGGCCAAGTCATGAGTGGGATTGGCGTGGAGGCTGCACCTAGTCCGCGGGGTTTGCGTCGGTTCACCACAAAACCGTCGGGTTCCTTGGTTGAACCACAGAGCCAAGATCGGAGACTCGACGGATGGAGACGGGATCCGGGTGCGTCGAGAGACTTCAAAGCGGAGGACACGCGTCGGGATCACAAGGCTTGCGTCGAGGCTAAGCAAAGGTGCGGTCGCCGGGCATCCGTCCGATGGTGCTACGACGAGAATTCTCAAAGTGCCCTTCGGGGGTGTGTATCCTAGTATTATGTAATAGGGGTAGTTTCGTCTTTCGGTTGCCTCCATATAAACTTAGAGGAGAGAGGATGGAAGCCATCTCTTGGAACCCTAGCTCATTTGCTTTCTTATTTTCCCTTCCTATTTTCCTTAGGAGTTTCTATAGGACTAGCTTAGAGCTTCATGGTGAGATCTTGAGAGAGGGGTGGATGTTGAGGAGGCAAGCTAGACCTTGTATGAATCTTTCATGGTATGTATAGAAGGTTCGGCGTGATTCCTCAAGTGTTCTTGTTGCTCCTCCCGTTTCTCTTTTCGGTGATTTTCAGATCCTTTACTTGGGATTTTCGTTCGTCGCTTGATTCATCGATTTGAGGGCATTTCTCTCTGGATTTCTTTGAGGGGATCATGGGTGAGTGCCTTGTGCCTCTTTGTGGATGATCTTGACCCCTCAAACGCCGGATTTGGCCTTCGATTCGTTGATTTTCAGATGAACCCTAGTTCATAGTGTTCTTGGCAAGGATTTGCGATTCCGAGAGTTGTAGGGAGTTAGAGGCGCAAATTTTTGGGGCATATCCTCCCCTTGGGGTGTTCATCATCTCCCCAAAGTTTCATCTCAAGGCTCCAAGTGGTTTGGGAGATCCATCGATCGAAAGTTTTGAGTTGACCCGCGGGCGTTTTTTTTCTGGGCTGTCCAGGAAGTTCCGACCCTGAGGCTCTATGTTCCGGTAGGGCCCGAAAGTTTTGACCCTGAGGCTGTATGTTCTGATAAGGGGCCAGAAGTTTTGATAACATCTTGCGGTGGGGCTCGGGCTTGGTTCGAAAGTTCCGACCTCTTGGTCGTATATTCCGGTAGGTGGCTGCAGTTCTAGGTTTCGCTAGAAGTTCTGATAATATCTTCCGGTGGGGCTCGGGCTTGGTCCGGAAGTTCCGACCTCTTGGTCGTATGTTCCAGTAGGTTGCTGCAGTGCTCGGTTTTGCTCCATTTTGTTCACTTGCATCCAAGCTTTTCAATCTTTGTTCTAGGGTCTCTAGAGAGGTGTGTGCTTCCTTCCACTTGTTTGTGTGTGACTCTCGGAGTGGTGATTGGGACATAGGCCGAGTTCTTTGAAGAAGAATTTTTATCGACTCCCATTCACTCCCCCCTCTCTGGTCGCCAATCCGGTCCTTCAATTGGTATCAGAGCTGGTTACGGATCTTCGTGATTCTAACCAGTCTAAGATCCAAAGATGGCGTACCAAGAATGGGGTTCGGGTCCTCCACACTTTGATGGTAAGAACTACCAGATGTGGCAGAGGTGGATGGCTGCTTTCCTCCGCGGTAAGGGTCAGATCCTTTGGGATGTTACGGTGAACACAACTTATGTTCATCCGATTAACTTCCTTGCTCCAGGATCGAGGGACATGCACGACGCCAACAACAAGGCGGTCGACTACTTGTTTCGTGCTCTGTGTCAATCCGAATTCGATCGGGTTCAGACAGAGGACTTGGCTTGTAGGATTTGGGAGCAGCTGAAGAATGCTCATGCTGGGAACGCTCAGGTTCATGCACGCTTGTTTGCGACCTACCAGAGAGAGTACGGGAACTTCACTCATCTCCCCGGTGAGTCCATAGACACCATGTTCCAGCGGTTCACTATGATTGTGAACAACATGAGAGCTGATGTGGCCGCGCTCCCGTACGATGATCATGACAGGGCTGTGAAGCTCCTGCACTCTCTGGATCATACCGTGTGGAGTGAGAAGGTCGAGGCTATTCTGGAGTCAGAGAAGTATGAGACCCTCACGGTGGATGAGCTGTTTTCCAAGCTCAAGTCGTCCGAGGTGGACCGTGGGGTGCGAGCAAGGATCGAGAACCCGACTGATCCTCATAGTCTTACTCTCGTTTCTGGACCAAGGACTAACGCTAACCCATCCTCTAGGATGTACTCCTTGTCTTCTCTTGTGTCCTTACCAGATGAGGATTTTGACGTGTTGGGCGAGGACGACCTAGCACTGCTGTCAAGAAGATTCGAGAGGATGCACGAGAACGGGATGAAGTCAAGAAGGAACTCGAGGACGTGCTTCAACTGTGGCAAGACCGAACACTTTTTCGCCAAGTGTCCGAAGTTGAACGACGACGACAAGCACAAGTCCAAGTACAAGAGGAGGCGGTCCAAGAAGAAGGATCATGGACATGGGAGGAAGGCACGGTCTCTAGAGAAGATGAAGAAGTCAAGCAACATAGAATCCGACTCTGAGGACATGTCATCAAGCTCGAGTGATGAAGAAGAAGGGAGCGGCAAGAGCAAGAAGAAGAAGACCCTCAGCAAGAAGTTCAACGGCCTTTGTGTGATGGGCCTAAGCTCCAAGGATGGTCTCTACGGCATGGCTCGCAGCTCCAGCAGCAAGAGAAGCCAGAAGGACGCCTCGAACTCAGATTTTGAAGATGAGGTATGTGATGAGCTCTCTTCCTTACGCAAGGAGAATGAGGAGTTGGTTGACTTGCTTGATAACCGTGATCACATGCTTAGAGAGGCCAAGAAGCTTAGGAAAGAGCTTAGGGCTTTGCTAGAAGAAGCTAGGGAGAAGGTTGTTGATCTAGAGTCGAAGAACCTAGATGCTAAGCTAGAGATAGAATCTCTTAAGGCTGCTCCCGTTGTGTCGGATGAGGTTGATTGTGGTGATTGCTCTGTCTTTCTAGTTGATTTGACTACTCTTAAGGAAAAGCATGCCTCCAAGTGTGGGGAACTAGATGTGCTTAGGGTTGAATTGGCTGAGCTGCAATCTAGACCCACTTTGCTTGGTGCATGCACTTTTTGTCCTATTTTGCATGAAAAGCTTGCTGAGTCTCATTCTCGCATTGTTTCGCTTGAGGCTGAATTGAAAGCTCCTATTGCTACTTCCTACTCTACTTGTGAATTGCATGCTGTGAAGAATTTGGAGCTTGCACATTGTGTTGATCGTGTGCAGAATGGAAATGATGATTTGCGCAAGTTGTTGAGTTGGCTTTCTAGTCAAGAGCCTTAGCTTGGTATGATGATTGCAGCGTTTAAGCGCTTTGATGGTCAGGCACTTAGGTCGGATAAGGTAGGGGAGTGTAGTGGTGAGAGGGAAGGGAAATTTGGGAAAACTCCAGTTCCACCACACACTACACCAAAGAACCAGTTTGCCCCCAAGCCAAACCAGACGCATAAATCGAGAGGGAAACCAAGTGAGAAGCCAAGTGAGCAAGGCAAAAAGCCTGAGAAGAAACCACAACCAACACCCAAGGCAAAACCAGTCTGCTTCCATTGTGAGTATTGTGGGAGGGATGGTCACAAGAGAGTTTTTCTTCAGGAGAAAAAGGGATGAGAGATTTGCTAGGGAGATGGCAAACAAGGACAGGTACCACCCTTCTCATGGTGTGCCTGAGCCTCGTGTTGCACCTCGGAGTAAGGGTGTTGTGCATACGGTCCCATCTTGGAGGGATCGAGGCTTTCCTACCCGAGGTGCTGAGAGTTTCGACTTTCGGGGTCATGGTGTTGATCGGTTCGGTTCCTTAGGTCGTGGTGTAGGTGATGGGTATCTTAAGTCTGGCGGTGGTATGTTTGCTAGACGTTCTCCACCTCGTGATCAATACGAGTTTGGGAGAGATCGCAGTTTTGAGTCTCAGAGGGGCTATGGACCACGTTTTCCCTCTCATGGTGCTCGTACTCCTCCAGTGAGACATGAGATGATTCCCCGTGGTGGTCATAGCTTTGGTAGGACGAATTTTGCGAACCCCACTTTTGAGCAGATGGCTCGGCACTGATTTGACTCTTTTTGTGCTAACCCAGTGTTGAGTCGAGTGCTCGTTCCCGCTCTTGGTTTTGATTTTGCAGGCAAGAGGCTTGGCGGACTTTTGGTGGATCGACTCCGGAGGCTAGCGGCACATGACCGGAGATCGAAGGTGGCCCTCCAGCCTCACCCCGGTGGTGTCAAAGGAGAACATCACTTTCGGGGACGATGGACGAGAACGAGTGATCAAGGTAAGTATATTGGAGACTTTGAGGTGTGTGGCTCTCGTTAAGCCACTTGGTCTCTTTTGCTCTTTGCCCTATCTCGTGTATTTAGGATGAGCTTTGTATGCTCTTTGATCCTAGTTCATGTATTTAGGGGGAGCTTGTAAGCTTTGTGCTCTTTGCCCTATATCATGTATTTAGGGTGAGTTTTGTATGCTCTTTGGCCCTAGTGCATTTGTTTAGGGAGAGCTTGTGAGTTTTGTGCTCTTTTGCCTTTTTGAGCTTCGGTTGGGGGATCTCATGTACATATGCATCTTGCATTTTCATTCTTGTATCATATCATGGTAGCATCTTTGTATCATAGACTGCATTTGTATCATATGCTTTAGGGATGTGCTTCTCCTATATACATTGATCACCATGATATGCTGGATGTGAGCTTATGACTTTGCTAGTGAAGCTCTTGTGATGTATAGCTATGCTCTTGGTAGCCTTGGGATGTATACACATGTGGATGGCTTACTTTTGTGAAAATGCTATATATGATCCTTTCTTGTGAGTTGAATGTCTTTCATGCTCAAATTGTGCGCATATGGCTATACCTTGCTTAATTTGTGCTTGGGAATCATGCTCTTTTGAAGGACCGATTAGGCGACCTGAGAGGGGGGGGGGAGGGAATGGGAGCTGATAAAAATTCTTCCCGAAGGATGAACCCGGACTATGCCCCAAATTCACAACCAAAGATTCCCACGCGAGCTTGTCAAGGTCGCGCAGTCAGAACGGACCTTCCAACCCTAGGAACAAGTCTCAAACAAACCCCAAGCGAAAGTGCAACTCAAGAAGCAAAGAACTTAGCCGATCTGTGAGGGTCGGGGCGAACGGTCCGCGGGGTACCGGTGGACGGTCCGTACAGAGGGGGCGAACGGTCCGCAGGTAGGGCACGAACGGTCCAAAAATCAACCCCGAACCTCCAGTACTGCACCTCGAAAAACGGACGGTCCGTAGCCTACCCGCGAACGGTCCGACTCGCGCGGACAGTCCGGCAAACTTCTTCCAACAAAAAACTCCCGACCCGACGGATCGAAACAAAGCGACGCAAGAACTCGCAAAGAACACGACGAACAGCCGGCGGACCCGCATGTTGGTATTTCTTAACCTCACCACTATGGCACCGGGTTAGCGTGAGCGTGTAAGAAACACCTGGGTACACTGACGGGTGCGAACTAATCCGCAAGCGCACAGATACACCGTTGTAGCACTTCTCCCTCGGGAGTATTCCAAAGGGTATCGAATCCAAGGAACGGTTGGGAGCTCTACGAGCGATTTACCCAAGGACACAGGATCTCTGCTAAGGTAGGTGAGAAGGTATGGTTTCCCTTGAGGGCTCTTGGTTCTAGGGAAGTACAAGCTGCAAAGGATCTCGCTTCGGACACCGGACCCTCCTGGCTATAATAGTCGGTTCACAGCAAATGGTTGCCTACACCTGTATGCGAACGTGGGGGATTCCGAAAGGGTCCAACGGCTGTCACTACCGCGGCCTACCCCAAGACAAACCGTCTGCACCCTGGCTACTACTATAGCACGACTACGCCTGACGTCTCGTAGCAACACTATAGCACTCCGTAAGAATACGGAGCGATGAACCCGCGAGCACAAATAGTCCTTACCCATCATGGAATCAAGATCATACAAAGGATATGAATGACACTTTGGTCTAAACCAGATATGCAGAGTTCTCACTATATTCTAATTGACAAGCAGTCATACAAACGGAATGCAGAAATACTCATCCAATCAACAAGATCAGAGGATCGTGTCACGAAGAACACGAGCCTCTAAATGTTGAATAGATGAAGAACTCTAGAACATATCACCCATGTATGAATACAACTTTAGTCTAGTTGGAATATAACGAAATACTCACTTTAGTCTAAATGAAGAACAGTATCACTCACGAGGTACAAAGAGATGATGAACGAAGAACGGATCATCGCATATCCCTTCTACTCAACCACACTCTCTCCTCTCTACCTAGCACTACCTAAGCTAGATCTTCCTCACACTCATATTCCTGGTGGGATGAGGTTTCACCTCCACCAAGAAGGAATGAGAAGGAGGAGAGGAGGCTAAGGTAAGAAGTTGCCTTCAAGTGTGTTGTCCTATTCTTACCCCCCTCTCCTTCTATTTATAGGCGCGGGCACCGGCGTCAAGTGGAGTGAGACACCCCGGGGATGGCCTCTAGGACCAATGGGAGACCACCAAGTGGAGGCTTGGGATCAGCCGACCAAAGGTTGGTTCGGCCGATCCCAAGGTCGGCCGATCCCCATCTGGCCCACCTCAGCCTGTGCTTTCTCTGAGCGGCTGACTAGTGGGTCCTGAGGTCGGTTCCCAGTGTACACGTGTGTTAGAGGCGGTTTAGGCGCTCTGGTGGGCCCATGGATCCATGTGAGGTACGCGTGGCGATCTCTGATTCGCTGAGGCTCTCTCTCTTGGATTGGTGACATCATTGATCCAGGGGATGCTTGCATGGCGGCTCCTCATTGTCTGAGCCTAAAGTGCTAGGATCAACGAGGCATGCTTTCTCCTCATTTCTTATGCTAATCACCTGCATTCATCTTTGTACAGCCACTTGTAGAAATTGTCAGTTTAAGGCCCTATTCTAGTGTGGATGCATGATTCTCATGTTGAAATGCTGGGATTGACGGCTCTGAATTAGGTACTTAGCAGCCGTCAACAACTCCCCCACACTTGCCCTTTGCTCGTCCCGAGCAATAAGGAAGAGATTGAGCGGGTTAAACCATGGGTATGAAACATACATAAGAATTATTCTAGGTCATACCTTGCTCTTGTGAACTTTGTGGAATGGCTACCATGCCATCTCGGGTAGTTGATAAGAGGAATGATCATGAATCGAATCCCTCAGACATCTGAGGGTAAGGACTTGGGGTTTTCAAAAGATTTTCAAAGAAAAGCATGCTCTGCCTCCTTCTTTGATTCTCTCGGATCGCTCAATGTGTTTATGTCCTCACCTAGGCATAACTGCCTTAAATCTATCCTATTTCTAGCAGGCTTATGTGGAGCTCAAGGTAGGATATTAATAGTAAGGCATACTTGCGTTGCATGTATTGCAAAGTCAAAGTCTGGATCCAAAGAGAAAAACAATTCATACAATCAAATCAAGATGTGCACGTGTATGGATATGATAGGTATGATAAGGTGTATACTAGGCCCGGAATGGGTTCTAGATATTACCATACATGATGAAATACTGTGGTGATGGTAAGGTGGATACTAGCCCCAGAGTAGGTACTAGTTATCACCATCATATGATGAATGAGATGAATGACTCCATTGCATGACTCTCTCTTCTCTTATATATACGAAGTCTTATGAGAGCATGGCTATCCTCTTCTCTTCTTCTTCTTTTTTTTGGTGGACCTTCATGTGCCCACATTTTTTTTTTCTTTTTTCTCTCTCTCTTTTTTAGATAGCCATGCCTCTTTTATGGAATACTTGAGGAGAGAGGAATCGATGCATATGATGGAGCATTTATGTAGGTGAATAGATGAATGATACAATGCTAACTTCCCGAGTAGAAGCATAGCAAGCGGAAAATGGTGTTGTGCACATAAATCTTGATTATGAAAGCATGAAAAGAATTCTCATAGGGTCACAGAACTTGACAAAGCTCGATGCACAAACAAGTAGCATATGAGTATAAGGTTTTCAACTAGGAACATCATATGGCTTTGGTAGGACTGGAACAAATCAAAGAAGAGCTGCAAGAGCGGTTTTTTTCCCAATAAACCCAAGAACTTAAACCTTCAGAGCTGAGATCATGTCTTCAAGCCATATCTCTCTTGCCAACTACTTAGATGAACATGCTGTCCTTATAAAGATATGGTTCACAAGCCTCAAGAGTATAAGCAAGAAATAGAACTTATGCATGTCAACCACAGGTACGGAGCAAGCATTACCGTGAAACTCTTGAGTTGCTTATAAAAGATTTTTATAGAAGAGCATAACGAACTCAAGTATCATGGTTGAAAAAGGTAGAGATGCAAACCAGCGCTGGTTGTTGATGCGGACCGAACGGGGTTGTTCGTGATGTGCAAGAATGTGTCTCCGTTCAGGTTCTTTTAAACATGAGTGATCGCAGCGCTGTGCGAGCGTGGTGTGGGTGCAAATATCCGTCATGTTCACATTTGGAGAGTGCGTCTCTCCCCCCCACTATCTTGTACCTGGGTGAGTTCTTCAAGACAAAACAAAAAAAACAACAAACACACTGATGACTCGACCGGGTTACATGACCGGTGGAGCCAACTTATTTTATTCGAGTTCATAATGCAATAGGCGCTTACACACATGATGGAAATAAAGAATTGAAAGGGAAATAAACATAGAAGGAAATAAATTAAACTAAACTAAGCACCTTTGGAAAATAAAAAGGTGGGTGTAGCCCTCTACTCCGCGAAAAGAGCTTCCAAACCTTCTGCCTTAATCAGACGCTGCAACCTAGCATCCATCTCCCCGCGGGTCTCGAGGAGGAGGCGCCTAAGCTGCCGAAATTCCTCCCGCTGCTTCTCCACTACCTTCACCGAGGCCTCATACTCGAGGTATACATCTGCCAATCTATCCGCCACCTTGCTCATCTGGAGACTCCTTCTGTTAGGCAATGAAGCAAGGATGTCTTCAAGTTCTGTCTCCCAGCGCGGTGGATATGGTTTTGGCACCCTGCAGCTGTCCTTCGGGGTCCTCACCCCAAAGATGTGAAACCTGGTCTGGGGCTGCGGAAACTCATCCCAAACATCCTGCTCATACTTGTGGCAAAAAGGCTCTCCATCCTTGCTGAAAAGCGATCCTGCGTAGCGTTCTCCGGCTTCAACGGTGGGCCTGGTCAGTCATCGTAGAGCACCTTCTTGCTTGATCCTGGGGATGGCTTCCCTAGGGCAGTAAATCGGGAAGAGTGACCAGCGAAAGTGGGGGGTGAAGATGAGCCGCGCCTAGCTGGGGACTCTACTGAGTCTCCAGTCGGGCTTCTCATCTTCCTCCCCCGTTCCGAGGTCATCAAATCATCCTGAGATCCTTCCCATGGATGCAGCATGCTGCCCCCTATGTTGCTGAAGAAGGACTTCTCCCCCTTGAAAGGGGACGGGGTCTTCATCTGACGAGGCTGCGTATCCCGGCTACTCATGACGGGTGATAGGGTGGCTGTGAGGAGGAGGGAGCAGGGGAGATGGAGTTCTGCGTGGCTCGAAATCCGTCATGCGGCGAGGAGGAGATCTCTGGAGGACGAAGGGAGGCACACGCGAAAGGGGAGAGGCGGCGGCGCTCGGGCTGGGTCGGCCGACCTAGTGGGTCGGTCGAACCCATATGGGCCCTGCTGGGCCTCCCCTTTGGCCTGTGGGTTCTAGCAAGGGTCACAGCCTCAGGGCCAAGTGTCCCGCAGGTTTTGAGGTTGGAGGCTCCAGAAATGGCTAAGGCAAGGTGTTGGGCATAAATGCTCTCACTCCTCTGTTAGCTTTACTTAAGTCCCCTCTCTCACAAACAGCACAGCATCGGGAATTCACCTGGACCCATATCTCTGAAAACATGGCTCAAGAACACTTGGACCCCAGATCGAGCGAATGGGATTCCATGGGTTGGAGGAGCATTCGAGCCTTAGGTCAAGAGAAGCAAACTTTGCAGTTCATTCTCTCCTTGGGTTGCCACAGGTTTTCACCCTCACTGACGCGAGGACAACACGTGGGCTAACCCAGCTTCCAACAGAAGTGCAAGGGTAGGAATGCAACCACCCTTCCGTAGGACATCGGTCAAGTCAGAGTATTAAAATGGGATTTATGCCTACTGAGCTTGACCGGCATCGGTTCCTAGCTGAGCTCGTGATGATGAGATAAGTTGCTCGGCTGGACCGGTGTAAAGCGGTGCTTTCCAAGGCCAAAAGTTTTTAGGGATTTACAATCCTGAGGCCAGTGTCTTGACCCGACCCTTGGTGTGGTGGCACCTCAGGCTGAGCCTTGACGTAAAGCACAAAACATCTATCGTAACCTCTCCCGGAAAGTTGCAGTCGAAGTCGTGATAGTTGTTCTCGCCAGGAACAACCACCCTTGTTTGACTACTCCTTTCCTCCCTCCTTCGAGACTAAGTCTCGAAGGTCGGGGTTTTAAGAGAAGAAACGATAAGGGAACCTAAGGGCAGAACTCACACTAGGTGTTCTTTCCTAAAGATTCCTGCTAGTCAAGAATGACATCTTCGACAAGAGTGTAGAGAAGGTTGGTATGTAGGCTCGAGCTCTCTCGAAGATGGGTCTAGGCAACTCATTACTGCGGTTGGCTACCTCAGTGCTCAGGACGGGCGGGGAGCTGAAATCCTGGAGTTTCTCTAGAATTTCCTTTCCCGGTTCTGGCTCTAAGAACACAAAGGTGCCTCCTGACATAGCATCAAGCGTCATGCCACTGTCCCTTAGCAAACCAAACCGGAAATGCTGCAAGAGCACCAGGTCTGGCAGATCAAGGACTAGGCATGATTCGGTCATAGAGGCAAAACAATGCCATGCCATGCCTAGAGATTCCTTCTCTCTTTGTTGGAAACTGAGGATCGCCATTCTTAGGGAAATGATACGCCTCAAAGGAAAGAATCGGGTGCAGAAAGCTGCTCTCAATGCTCCCCAATTGAGGTGTTCATACCCAAAACAACGGTACCAAGTTCTTGCTCCCCCTGAAAGGGAGAATGGGAACAAGTTCCTCCTAAGAATGTCCTGTGTCACCCCGGTCTTACCCTGGGTCAAGCACAGTTGTTCAAAGTCTCTCACATGGGCGTAGGGATTTTCATGATTTTCCCCTGAGAAGGAATTGTTCTCAACTAGCTTAAGGATGGATGGATGAACCATGCAGGGTGTTAAGGAGACGGGTCGCCTCCACAAAGTTGATTCCATTGGTTCACTCATAATGGGTGGAAGGTGTGTACAATGATAACCTTCCTGGGGTAACGGGGGTAAAGGTAGAGATAAAAAGGGAAACAAAAGATACGAGGACAATCGGGTTCGTAGACTCTTGACAACCGTTCCCCGGCAACGGCGCCAGAAATGCTTGTTGGTATTTCTTAACCTCACCACTATGGCGTCAAGTTAGCGTGAGCGTGTAAGAAATACCCGGGTACACTGACGGGTGCGAACTAATCCGCAAGCGCACGGATACACCGTTGTAGCACTTCTCCCTCGGGAGTATTCCAAAGGGTATCGAATCCAAGGAATAGTTGGGAGCTCTACGAGCAATTTATCCAAGGACACAGGATCTCTGCTAAGGTAGGTGAGAAGGTATGGTTTCCCTTGAGGGCTCTTGGTTCTAGGGAAGTACAAGCTGCAAAGGATCTCGCTTCGGATACCGGACCCTCCTGGCTATAACAGTCGGTTCACAGCAAATGGTTGCCTACACCTGTATCCGAATGTGGGGGATTTCGAAAGGGTCCAACGGTTGTCACCACCGCGGCCTACCCCAAGACAAACCATGGGATACAGGGCAATCGAAGGATAACCTGTAGTCCAGACACCACGTCTGCACCCTGGCTACTACTATAGCACGACTACGCCTGACGTCTCGTAGCAACACTATAGCACTCCGTAAGAATACGGAGTGATGAACCCGCGAGCACAACTAGTCCTTACCCATCATGGAATCAAGATCATACAAAGGATATGAATGACACTTTGGTCTAAACCAGATATGCAGAGTTCACACTATATTCTAATTGACAAGCAGTCATACAAACGGAATGCAGAAATACTCATCCAATCAACAAGATCAGAGGATCGTGTCACGAAGAACACGAGCCTCCAAATGATGAACAGATGAAGAACTATAGAACATATCACCCATGTATGAATACAACTTTAGTCTAGTTGGAATATAACAAAATACTCACTTTAGTCTAAATGAAGAACAGTATCACTCACGAGGTACAAAGAGATGATGAATGAAGAACGGATCATCGCATCTCCCTTCTACTCACCCACACTCTCTCCTCTCTACCTAGCACTACCTAAGCTAGATCTTCCTCACACTCATATTCCTGGTGGGATGAGGTTTCACCTCCACCAAAAAGGAATGAGGAGGAGAGGAGGCTAAGGTAAGAAGTTGCCTTCAAGTGTGTTGTCCTATTCTTACCCCCCTCTCCTTCTATTTATAGGCGCGGGCACCGGCGTCAAGTGGAGCGAGACACCCCGGGGATGGCCTCTAGGACCAATGGGAGACCACCACGTGGAGGCCTGGGATCAGCCGACCAAAGGTACGTTTGGCCGATCCCAGGGTCGGCCGATCCCCACGTGGCCCGCCTCGGCCTGTGCTTTCTCTGAGCGGCTGACTGGTGGGTCCTGAGGTCGGTTCCCGGTGTACACATGTGTTGGAGGTGGTTTAGGCGCTCTGGTGGGCCCATGGATCCATGTGAGGTACGCGTGGCGATCTCTGATTCGCTGAGGCTCTCTCTCTTGGATTGGTGACATCATTGATCCAGGGGATGCTTGCATGGCGGCTCCTTATTGGCTGAGCCTGAAGTGCTAGGATCAAAGAGGCATGCTTCCTCCTCATTTCTTATGCTAATCACCTGCATTCATCTTTGTACAGCCACTTGTGGAAATTGTCAGTTTAAGGCCCTATTCTATTGTGGATGCATGATTCTCATGTTGAAATGCAAGGATTGACGGCTCTGAATTAGTTAGGTACTTAGCAGCCGTCAACACCGCACCTCGTGGACGGTCCGCACGGTGACCGCGGACAGTCCGCCGGGCTCGCAGACAGCAGCCCGAGCTCGACCTCTTGAAGGTCAACTCCTCCTTCCCTTTGCCTGATTTCCCGAATCACCCAAGGGATTGCTACCAAATCATAGGTGAAGGTGAAGCGCCTCTAGGAGATGCTATACCTACGAATTTGTAGCCCCAAACCCATTGAATCGAGAGGAATCGAGATTCTACCGAGCTCACACAAAGAGCTAGGGTTCCAACCGAAATCCTTCAATCGAAGGCCAAATCCGGAGTTTGAGGAGTCAAGATGAAGCACAAAGATGCACGAGACATCTATCCATGATCTCCACAAGCAAATCCGAACCCAAACACCTCGGAATCGAAGGAACAAGCCGCGCAGGAAAAATCCAACGAAAATAGCTCGAAAAAGACACGAAAATCACACGAGCTACTAGAAGGAAATCAACGCAACCATGAAAGCTTCCATACACTCAGAGGTCACATTCTCTACAAAACGGTGAAAAAAATCTACACCTATGGAGCAGGGAAATGAGAAGCGGTCTGGATCGAAGGTTTGCCCAGAAACCCTAGAGCTAATATATATGAGTTCCTCTGGGTTGGGCAAATGACTAAGCTACCCCTAGAACTTGAAATGAGATACACACCCCTCAGGGGCAACATGGTCAAGTAGCACTCCTCTTCATCACACAGCCACACCTTTGCCGCAGTCCGCGTCCTCCCGACGCAAGCCCTGTGATCCCGCCACGTGTCCGCTGGCATCGAAGCTTCTCGGCGCGCCCAGATCCCGTCTCCGCCCGCCGAGTCTCCGGTCTTGGTTTTGTGGCTCAACCAAGTAACCCGACGGTTTTGTGGTGAACCGCCGCAAACCCCGCGTGCAGACTCCGGTCGTGAGCCGATACCCTGCACCGGCTTCTGTCCACGACTTCGTCCTGCTTTTCTTGCCACCATGCGGCCCGCACTTGACCCCGCTGGCCACCGGGCCCCTCGAGCCGAGCCTACTTGTCTCCCCACTCCTCGGAGGCCCCGCAAGGCATAGACCTTTCGCTCCCGCTCTTCACCTGTACCAACGCAAATCAAGCCGCAACCTGCACCTATAATACTCGGCCAAGAGTCAGTTCACACCACATTGTGAATCACTCATCACAGCCAGGAGCGACCAACGACCGGTCCTCGGACGCTCCGGTCCTCAATCTCCCCCTTGATGAGTGCATTGACAACAGACACATAGTAACCAATTCAGAGAAAAGAGAAAAAGAAAAGAAACGACTGAAAAACTCAAACAAGTGATCAAAAGCAAAACAAAAGCCAAAACAAGATCACTTGAGTGAGAAAAATCTCGGTCCCCTAACACAAGGGCAACTGCTCGACACAACCGAGATAAAATGCTCCAAAATTGCCAACTCCTCAAGGTGAGGCAAAAGGGCTCGACACCATCGGCAAAAGAGCACAACTAAAATTCAGGCAAAAAAGAGCTCCCAAATGCATGAATGCATGCTCCCCCTTTACAAATGCATTTCTCCCAATTTTCCTCCCCTAAACTCCCCCTGGAAACATGAATTGGGTACTTTCCTCCCCCTTGTTGGTAATGCATGAATCAAATAAACAAATGCAAGCATGTGCTTCTCAATTATACAAAGAGCACTACAACATGCTAAAATGGAGACATAGACAAGCAAGATAGCCACAAATTTAGTACAAGCATCGCCAACAAGATGGATAGGGACATATAAACATGTGACATAGCCATGATCAAAAGAAATGTGTCAAAATGAGCACGAACAACATATAGCCCACAAACTTCATGCTAGGTCACACATTCTCATCACAAGATCATCACAAACACCTACAAGCTATCTCATCTCATGTCAAAGCCACCGAGCCATGTGTCCACTTCTAGATATGAGACTTCTCATTGGTGAACATCATGCAATAGTTTAGCACCCAAGATAAGGAATTTAAAGCAAATTCGACATGGAAGCATATTTTTCAAGTACAAGCATTTCATATACCAATTTCATGATTTACAGATTAAGCAGGGTACATGAAGTGCCTTTGCGGCAAAAATAAGCTTAGGCTTCTCCATAAGGTAGCATGCAGGCTAAACATTCATGATGACAAATGGGTCTTTGACCCCAAATGAAAAGAACATGGTTCCAAGCATTGTTGACGGTGCAAAACCGTGCTCAAGTTCACCGCAAGTGTACGGGTGACTTGGTGCCTTTTTCACCAAGGAGGGTCCTCCCTAGATTTGTCAATCCAAGGATCGGAAGCAAACTCCTAAGGCTATCCATCTAATCTAACGATCTAACCTATCATGAAGCGTTGATTGCATAAAGGTAACATACAAACACGAAGGGATGTATGGATCTCATCCACCTAGCCATAAAGGTAAACACCAAAGGGTAACCCTAGCCTATCGTCTTCTTGTTGCCGTTCCGGCCAAGGTGACAAACCAATCTAAACCTATACTATGATAAGGAGTACACTCGATATGGAGTAACCCGATATGGAGTGGTCCGATACACGTTCATTCACCGCTTTCTCCTCTACCGTACTGTCACTACGCGAGGATATTCATCACCAAACGACAACCTTGGTCCGTGCACTACAATGATGTATCCGCAAGAGATAGACTAACCACCACGATTAGACCTATTCCTACTAAAAGCATATGCTAGTTACACATATGGATAAAACACTCATCGATGTAGATCAAAGTAGGACAAGATATGATTACATCACCATCGAATGTTGAAGGTACAAATGACTTGACGAATTCAAGTCGCGGCTCCGGAACTCCACCATGGCTTCACCACGCAGGGCCAACCATGATGGCTAGGGCATGGCCTAGGCCATCTCCTAGGCAACTCGAGGACTTGTGGCGGCCGTCGGCTTCCTCCCGGTGCTTCTCCTTCGTGTCGGTGGCTCTCTGATGAATGGATGGATGGATCACCCCTCCTTGGGCGCCCAAGGGGTTGTATTTATGCCCTTGGGGAGCCTTGGGGTGTGCTCCAACTTGCCTTGCATGAGATCTTCCTTGGGGGAGAAGCGAACTTGGTTTCCATAAACTCAGCATCGTCCAGATTTTCCTAATCCGCAGCCCTTCCTTGTGGGTGCCATATCTCCCACGTCCGGACTCCAAATAATGCAACTTCGGTGTCCAGGTTGTGTGCCACGAAATTATCTCCAACTTTGGTATTTATTAATTTCCTTGGAAACGAAGATAAGATCCCCAAAACGGCCTCGGAAGATAATCTGTCTGGTTTCGGACTTGTCTGCGCAGCAGGTATTGCGGGGGCCATATCTCATAGCTCCTTGACCCGAATTGGGCCTTCCACATGTCCAAATCGAAGCTATCGTCGAGGCGCACAACTTTGGTATTCAAACTTTTGCCATTAGAGGCCATTTAGGTCTCCGAATCTGCACCGAAAGATCATGCTGTCTTGGCTGCGAGAATATCTCTCGGACTGAGTTGATCTCGTTGGTAAACCTCCAAGTCCACATAGCTAGGTGTACCAAAATCGACCGTCAACATACCCCATGCTTAAACCTTGCTCGTCCTCGAGCAAGTCCAAGATCTTTGCTTACCCTTGGAAATCAGCGTTGCCTTTCAATGTCTTCCCTGCACTTAGTTATACACAACAAGACATATTGCTCTCTCATTTAAGGTTCAAGTTTTGACCGGCTACTTCATTATGGAAGATAGACTATCATTAAAGAACATGCCACAATAAAACAAATATAACGCTCTCGAACTTAAGCAAACTTCAAACCTTTACCTTGTTGCATCGTGAAGAGTTTTCAAAAAGTTGCACATCTAACATAAGTGAGGTTCTCTTGCAAAAGCTCATGGAAAGACTCATCTCGTCAAGTCACTCAAGCCTACACTAGATTAATCTCAACCTATTCTACTCATATATATGAAAGTGGAAAGCTTATGTGGAGCTTTGGTTGGTAAAAACAATCCTAGCAAAACATTATACTTGAAATATTGTCAAACTAAGAGAGAGATCTATTGGAATTACCGAGACTAGTCAAAAAGTCCATGGAAAATAAATGTTGGAAAGAGAGATAGCACACACATTTAGAAAGGTGGACATGTGCAAGGGGCAAATGGGTGATCCCAAGACACAAATGAAGTTCTCGTTATCGGATTGCACATGGTTGGAAAAGATTGAGTATGGACTTGTCTTCAAAGCTCTCTAAGATTTAAATGAAGCTAAAAAGAACCGAGGAGCATTTTTATTTTTCTCTCTTTTTTTTCTTTTCTTATTTTCTTCTTTCTTCTTCTTTTTTTCCTTTTTCTTTCTTTCTTCATTCATTTTTTTATTCATCATTTTTTATGCTCCTCCGAACTTTTAAGCAACATAGTACTTGCTATAGTAGTCCTCCCCCATGCTTAAATGATTGCTCGTCCTCGAGCATAGAAGTGAGGGGACCTATGGCTGCTAGAGAAGTACAAAATCCTTGTATTCCTTTATAAATCCTTTGAAATCTTCAAGGGCATCCTCCATGTCGAAACTCCGCATGATCTTGATTGCATTGATGAGTCCCTCCATATGTTATATGTCTTAAAATCTTGCTAGAAAATCTTCAGAAAATTCGTCGAAAGATCATCCATACTCAACTTGGGATGTGGTCAAGGAGGTAATCACAAAAAGATGTTTTGGGTTTAGGGTGGATGCCCAGCGAAGTTTGTGAAATTTCTAATGTAGAAACTCACAATGCATGGACAAAAATGGCTAGCATGAAAAAGATACGCAAAGGAATGACCAGCTTCTTATTCTCGTACCACAGAAATCAATCCTAATCCAACTCATTAAGATATAAGTTTACAAACTAAGGGTTATATCATGAAAGTACTTGTATGAGTATAGGCTTTGTTAGGTAGAGCCTTGCAAGAGATTCACAAATGTAGATAGCATAGTAATTTTAAATAAAACAAGTACAAGGCATAGGTCATCGGTAAACTTAAATCAAAGAGCAACATAAAGTATGTGGGCCTAAAAATTAGTCATTTAACCTCCACAAATGAAAGAGCCGGTATTTAGTCAATTTAAGTTCCTTTTAATAGAGAGCAAAAAGTCATGTTATATAAAACATCATTCAAGTTAAACAAGGCGGCGACTTTCATCATTTTTCCATAAGCAAGACATACAAATGATATCATCGTGGTAAACTCAAAAGAGATGGTGATTCATTTATTGAAAAATAAAACTAACTAACCTAGGTTGTCCTCCTAGTAGCCATATTATTGATCGAGAGATAAATACAAAGTTTGTTTATGGTTGAAAGCATATATATGCAAGCATTTAAAAGGAGATGAACAAAGATAAAGTTAAGGGCGAGTTACCGTCCTCTTCGATGCTCGTAGTGAAGTGCAGCGTGGCCTCCCCCATGCTTAAGCATTGTGCTTAGCATGGAAAAAGAGTGATGAGCATCTTGGGGTGAAGGTGATCCTTGTACTCCACGTGGCCTTTTTCCCTTTCGTCTTTCAAATCCTCCACCATGCTTAGCATGTTGCTAAGTGTGGAAGAACCTGAATCGCTTGTAATTCCCTATTGCCATGTGTTTGAGAATCATCTTCACTTCTTGCCTTTGCTACTCATTTGTCCTTCAACTTCTTCTTATTATCATCAAGCCATGGTTCCACTCCTTCGTCATATCGTCATCACCGACTTCCATCCCGTCCTTATCGCTGCCTCATCTTCCACAGTTTTTCTTTTACTTCCAGAACAGAACATGTAATGAAACACCCCTCCAAGTTGAAGTTCATGAAATTATCTTTCCAACGAGCCTTCATTCGCATGAAACGGGTTCCGAACAAGAGAGTTGTGCCTATTTTACTCCTGCGATGCAATCTGTCCAAAGCTGATTTCAGACGCGCAGCGCTCAATGTTTCTGCCATATCTCCTTGTACGGGTCTTCAAAATTGATGATTCTTGATGCGTTGGAAAGAAGGTTTGAAGGAGCTTCTGAATATTAACTTTTCTTCCATTGTACATCTCTGAACACGTGCTCAAATCTTGATGGAAATAGTGACTTCCTTCTCAAGCCTTGTAGATGACTAACGATCTTGATTGCAATTGGTCAAGAACTCATGGGAACACTTCGTCATGCCTTCAAAACAAATCAAATGCACAGTCTACCCCCGGGGTGATGGTCGGGAGTAGAAATAATTGCCAACAAACCAAATACATCCCAAAGATCTTAACTTCTGACATAGCTTACCTAGTAAAAAGAAAAGAGAACCTAATGGGTGTACGTGCGTGTAGGTTAAAAATGCAAATGAAAGGAAGGGACATAAATAAAACAATGTTTACACCAAGTTCTAAGCTCCATGCTTACAAAGTGGTTGCCAAACTTCTCCACCGCCATAAAGATTTATTAACCAAGGTCAAAACACCATGCTTATCCCAAGATTTACAATTCTTTATAGTGTAAGAGAAGTAGGGCGCATTGTGAAGTTTATAAACCAACCAATGCAATATAAATTAACAAGGCTTTAAAAACACAAATGATGATTGTCCGCAATCAAGTCTAAACACCACGTTTACACAAGATTACAAAAGAAAATGCCTCGCGCGCGAAGCACCATTATGGAAATAAAGCATTCATCAAAAAGTTTCGCGAACAAGCCAAGCTAACCTATGCATGATAGAACAAAGGGGGTTAATGCAAAATGCAAATGCAAAGGAGTTAGTAAAAGGGGCAGCAATGTTTGCAAAGGCTTTCGATGTTGTCCTTCAATAATGACAAGCAAGTCACTTATGAGAGGTAGAGTCTTGTCAACAAAATCTTTTATCAAAAGACCTAATCAAACATGCTAACAAGGTTTAAGGTAAGGCTTATGGGTATCCTATATTTTTGGCTTAAGACAAGAATTTTGAAAAGATAAGTCGGGTGAAGAAATTCTATCTAAGGTGGTTTTGGAAGAGAAGAAAAGAAAACAAGGGTTAGATTTTCGGATGAAAAACAAACCTATGGTTTTAGGATTACTAAAGGTATGAGAGGTTTTCCCTAAGGGTTTAGGATGAGGCTAGTCAAAAGTTTAGAAAAGGGATAGAGATAGACTTGGTCGGATTGACATAAGTCGATTCCTCCCTTTGTTGGTTTGGGTGCTAGGTGTGGTTTGATAGGAAGGTTTAGGCAAAGATGTTTTTTTGTTTTTCACAAAAAGGTATTAAATATGATATGCATCATGCAACAAAATGCAAGTGTGGAGAACAATGTGGAAAGAAGTGCAACATGATTATGGATGCACAAAATGATATGACATGATATGGTGGTGATCTAAACCAAAAGCAAAAGTTAGCCTAAGTTAACTAGCCCCAAGTTTAGAATCAAAATAGATCATGCTTCATATTTCTCTCTAAAAAGACACAAATAAAAAGACTCAAAACACTAATAAGCACACAAAAAGGTGGTCTACAAGTTTTCCAAAATCATGTAGCAAAGTGCTCACTCAATATCAATTTAAAGCATACAACATGTGGTTGTGACATTTATTAGAGCATTGATACGATGTTACTTGAAGTTTTCAAATAAAGAACACAATGTAGACTTGTCATAGTTTGTATAGATATATAAAAAGATCAGGTTGCCTCCCGCAAAGCGCTTCATTTAAAGTCATAGAGCTCGACTTCCTCACGTACCTTTTTATCATCGTGAAGCCATGGTTCTTTGTGCGAGAATCCAAAGTAGCCATGCAGCTTGATGTTGCCTTATGAAATCGATCGTGGTTCGCTTCCAACATCATCATGTGTTGAGTGGTGCCTCTTGTGTCTTCATTCATCCAAGCTCCAAAGGGTTTGCTTCAGTCCTTAGCTTCTGAATTTCATCATGTACGTGTTGTGGAACCGTTGCCCCATCTTCTTTTTATTGACACCA
Source organism: Cenchrus fungigraminus (assembly GCA_036936925.1). Classification (NCBI taxonomy): domain Eukaryota; kingdom Viridiplantae; phylum Streptophyta; class Magnoliopsida; order Poales; family Poaceae; genus Cenchrus; species Cenchrus fungigraminus. Next base: position 68,330,000 of record CM072770.1, read on the forward strand.
TGTCCATCTTCTCTATCTTGTCGTCATCGCCTTGTTGCTGCCTCTTCTTCGTGGATTTACCCCTGAATATAGAACAGAACATATACCAAAATATAGTTTTATTGAAAAATTTATAAAATTACCTTTCCAACGGGTACTTATTCGTCTTAATCGGAGTCCGAATGAGGGAGCTATGACTATTTCACTTCAGCATTGCTTGCTGTCCAGAATTTCAGCATGCGCAACCTTCGGTGATTCGGCCATATCCGCTTGTAGGAACCTTCGATTGCCTTGCCGCTTGATTCGTTGGAACATAGACTTCATGGGGCTTTTGAAAATTCAAATATATCCTACTTTTTTCTGCTGAGGTTGTGCAAAGCATCTTGATGACATCATTATCCTTTTGTCCATTCGATCCGGAGATGTACGTGTGGTCTTTATCTTGAAGTCTTTTAGGGCACCATGTCACGCATCCCTTGGCTTCAAAAGTCATTACCGTCGCTGCATGAGGATGATGGCGATGGGATCCTTCTCTATCATGCTTGACATGGTCGTTTCCGAAACCTATAGCTCGAACAAGCAAACCTCCAAAAGACATTAGTCTAAAAACTTAATCGACACATAGGCATACCTTGTTCATCTTTGTTTGCTTTGGGTGGGGGCTCGATAGCGGATGTTGGGCCACTAACCAAGGTTAGCACCTACCACTAAAGAGCAAATCTTTGCGTAGCCATCAACTTGGTTGAGCAAGGTTGGACTTGTTGAAGTCCGAATGTCGAAAACTTCTCGATCGCTTTGTGTCTAGGGTTTTACCTACATTCAAGGACACAACGAAACACAGGGTATATGCAATAATAAAATTAGGGTTAGTTAAAAAGAAAGATCGCCCTAGGGTTCGAGTTGCCGATCCCCGGCAACGGCACCAGAAAAAGGGGCTTGTTGACGGTGCAAAACCGTGCTCAAGTTCACCACAAGCGTACGGGTGACTTGGTGCCTTTTTCACCAAGGAGGGTCCTCCCTAGATTTGTCAATCCAAGGATCGGAAGCAAACTCCTAAGGCTATCCATCTAATCTAATGATCTAACCTATCATGAAGTGTTGATTGCATAAAGGTAACATACAAACACGAAGGGATGTATGGATCTCATCCACCTAGCTATAAAGGTAAACACCAAAGGGTAACCCTAGCCTATCGTCTTCTTGTTGCCGTTCCGGCCAAAGTGACAAACCAATCTAAACCTATACTATGATAAGGAGTACACTCGATATGGAGTAACCCGATATGGAGTGGTCCGATACACGTTCATTCGCCGCTTTCTCCTCCACCGTACTATCACTACATGAGGATATTCATCACCGAACGACAACCTTGGTCTGTGCACTACAACGATGTATCCGCAAGAGATAGACTAACCACCACGATTAGACCTATTCCTACTAAAAGCATATGCTAGCTACACATATGGATAAAACACTCATCAATGTAGATCAAAGTAGGACAAGATATGATTACATCACCATCGAATGTTGAAGGTACAAATGACTTGACGAATTCAAGTCGCGGCTCCGGAACTCCACCATGGCTTCACCACGCAGGGCCAACCATGGTGGCTAGGGCATGGCCTAGGCCATCTCCTAGGCAACTCGAGGACTTGCGGCGGCCGTCGGCTTCCTCCCGGTGCTTCTCCTTCGTGTCGGCGGCTCTCTGATGAATGGATGGATGGATCACCCCTCCTTGGGCGCCCAAGGTGTTGTATTTATGACCTTGGGGAGCCTTGGGGCGTGCTCCAACTTGCCTTGCACGAGATCTTCCTTGGGGGAGAAGCGAACTTGGTTTCCATAAACTCAGCATCGTCCAGATTTTCCTGATTCGCAGCCCTTCCGTGTGGGTGCCATATCTCCCACGTTCGGACTCCAAATAATGCAAATTCGGTATCCAGGTTGTGTGCCACGAAATTATCTCCAACTTTGGTATTTTTTGGTTTCCTTGGAAACGAAGATAAGATCCCCAAAATAGCCTCGGAAGATAATCTGTCTGGTTTTGGACTTGTCTGCGCAGCAGGTATTTCGGGGGCCATATCTCCTAGCTCCTTGGCCCAAATTGGGCCTTCCGCATGTCCAAATTGAAGCTATCATCGAGGCGCACAACTTTGGTATTGAAACTTTTGCTATTAGAGGCTATTTAGGTCTCCGAATCTGTACCGAAAGATCATGCTGTCTTGGGCTGCGTGAATATCTCTCGGGCTGAGTTGATCTCGTTGGTAAACCTCCAAGTCACCGGAGTTTTACGTGTTGATGCTTCAGTCCTTGGGTTGTTTGGAGTCTTGTTCACTTCGTGTCTTGACTTGTGACGGGCTTCATGATCTTCTCATAAAGTGCTTGATGAACTTTACCCGAAAGTACTCCTTTAAGCGCTTAAATCCTGCGTAAACAACATACTCCAAAAACCACATGCGAGTGCGAACTTATCATATCAAGGGGGTTAGTACCATTAGTTAGGATATCAAATACATGCAAATGTTGACGGTAAACACATAGCTAGGTGTACCAAAATCGACCGTCAACAAGCACAAATTAAGCAAGATATAGCCATAAGTGCACAATTTGAACATGAGAGGCATTCAACTCACAAGAGAGGATCATAAAGTATTTTTACAAAAGAAAAGCCATCCACAAGCATATACATCCCAAAGCTACCAAGAGCATAGCTATACATCTCATGAGCATCACTAGCAAAGTCATAACCTCATATCCAGCATATCGTGGTGATCAAAGCATATGAGAGAAGCACATCTCTGAGGCATATGATACAAATGCAGTCTATAATACAAAGATGCAAGCATAATATGATACATAAATGAAAATGCAACATGCATATGTACATCAACCCTCCCAACCGAAGCTCAAAAAGGAAAAATGACTCCAAGCTCTCCTCGCAAATGCGCAAATGTAGCTTGGCCCAAAGGCTTGGTTAGGATATCGGCGAGCTGCTTTTCGGTTGGCACATGGATGAGATCTATGTTTCCCTTCTCAACATTGTCTCTCAAGAAATGGTACCTCACCTCTATATGTTTGGTTCTGGAGTGTAGAACGAGATTTTTGGCAACACTAATGGCACTCGTGCTATCACACATGAGAGGAACATGGGTACACTCCTCACCAAAGTCACTCAGCGTGTATGTGATCCAGAGCAGCTGGGAGCAACAACTAGCGGCAGCAACATACTCAGCTTTTGTGGTAGACTGGGCTACACTAGATTGTTTGCGAGAAGACCACGAAACAAGCGAAGGACCCAAAAGCTGGCACGTCCCAGAAGTTGACTTCCTATCGACTCGACACCCCGCAAAGTCGGCATCCGAAAAACCAAGAAGCGAAAGGGAAGAGGACACCGAGTACCAAAGACCAAGCTCAGGAGTGTATCGAAGATACCTAAAGATCCGCTTGACGGCCTGCCGATGTGAAGTCCTCGGCGACGCCTGAAAATGAGCGCACAGACACACAGAAAACTAGATGTCCGGCCTCGTCGCCGTCAAGTACAAGAGGGAGCCGATCATGCTCTGGTACTCCTTCTGGTCCACGGGCTCTCCGTCCTCGTCCGTGTCCAGTGCTGTAGTTGTACTCATTGGTGTCGACAAGGGCTTCGAGTCGTCCATCTTGAACTTCTTAATGATGTCCTTCGTGTACTTGGCTTGATGCACAAAGGTTCCTTCCTTCTCCTGCTTGATCTGAAGCCTGAGAAAGAACTACAACTCTCCCATCATAGACATTTCGAATTCTTTGCTCATGTCCTCTGCAAACCTCGCAACCAAAGAGTGAGACGAGCGACCAACGACAATATCATGCACGTACACCTAAACAATTAGGATATCATTGCCCCGCCTGAGAAGAAAAAGAGTCTTATCAACCTTGCCCATCTCAAATCCCTTGCTGAACAAGAACCCCCTCAACCTGCCATACCATGCCCTGGGAGCTTGTTTCAGCCCATACAAGGCCATCCTCAGCTTGTACACTCAGTGGGGAAACTCAGCACTCTCAAACCTAGGTGGTTGCGTCACATAAACTTCCTCTTTCAAAAACCCATTCAGGAAGGCGCTCTTCACATCCATTTGGTACAACCTGAATCCTTTAGCCAAAGAAAAGGCTAGAAGAATCCTGATTGCCTCCAAACGGGCTACAAGAGCAAATGTCTCCTCATAGTCTATCCCCTCCTTTTGGCTAAAACCCTGAGCAACCAGCCTCGATTTGTTCCTCACCACCTCACCATTCTCACCCTCTTTGTTTTTCCACACCCATTTTGTCCCAATAGGTTTGCAGTTTGGTGGTGGCTCCACTAACCCCCACACCTGGTTTCACTCAAAATTCTCTAACTCCTCATGCATGGCATTCACCCAATTAGGATTAGATAGCGCATGTCCAATGTCTTTCGGCTCAAAGGTAGCAACAAAAGCTGAATGAGCAAAGTGAGAAGCATTTCTGGACCTTGACCGTGTCGTACGCTCGTTGATGTCGCCGACGATTCTTGAGGGCGGATGATCAACTTGAATGCGCCTCGGTGCCTCTCGCCTAGAGACAACCTCCCTCTCAGCAGCTGCTTCCACTTGATCTTGCTGGATCGTAGTCGGTGTAGGGGATGGACCATCCTGCACCATAGTCGTCATAGTGGAAGTAGAGGGTACATGCGTGGCTGGAGCTTCACCATCATCACCAGCATCCTCTCCAGCATCATCCTCCTCGTCCTCAAAGATCTTCTTGCCAACTTCGTCGTCACCTGCACACTCAAAGACAGACTAATTGCATGGATGGGTCTCGTCGACGGTAACCTCACAAGTCTCCATGACTATGTTAGTATCAAGGTTGAGCACACGAAATGCTCGAGAATGACTAGCATAACCCAAGAAAATTCCATCGAAGGACCTCGACTCAAACTTATCAAGCCTACCCTTCTTGAGAATAAAGCACCGACACCCAAGAGCCCTGAAATGGATCACTCTAGGTGCTCGCCCGTGCATGAGCTCATAGCACGTCTTGTTCAAGAAAGCCCGAAGAAAAATCTGATTCCCAACATGGCACGTGGTATTCACCGCCTCAGCCCAATATCTCCTCGAAATCATATGCTCGTCGAGCATCGTCCGAGCCATCTCACAAAGAGAACGATTTTTCCTCTCAACCACACCATTCTGACAAGCCACATAGGGAGAAGAAAATTGATGTTCGAGACCCAAATCATGACAAAAGGTTTTGAAATGAGAGTTTTTAAATTCAGTGCCATTGTCGCTACGAATAGCTTGAACAACATCTCCATTCCTCTCATTCTTCAACCTCAAGATTAGATCCCGAACAAAACCAAACGTCTCCCCCTTGTCAGCCAAAAAGAAGACCCAAGCATAGCGAGAATAGTCATCCACTATCACAAGGACATACCATTTCCCACCCGCCGAGGACACACGAGCTAGACCAACCAAGTCCATATGGAACAGCTCGCATGGCCTCTCTGTCATAACGGATGTCAGAGGCGGTTGAGAGGCGGCGACCATTTTGCCATGCCTACACGGAGCACATACCAAATCCTTTTGGTACTTCAACTTTGGCAATCCTCGGACCAAGCCTAGCCCACTCAAGCGTGACAACAAGTCAAAACTTAAGTGACATAGTCTCCTATGCAATTTCCAAAGCTCCGCCGAAACACCAGCAACCAAACAACGAGAAGAGCCGACACACTGAGAAAAATCGGCTCTGAAAATCTGATCCTCGGGGATAATCGTGCACACAAGATCACCTCGAGAATCCAAAACACGCGAAGCGCCCGTTTTGAAACGGACCTTAAAACCCTCATCAAGAAGCTGGGAAACCGAAAGAAGATTAAACCCCAAATACTTGACAAGAGCAACACGCCTTAGAGTCACAGACTCACTCGCCTTCACCGTGCCCACTGAAAGCACTCTACCTTTCCCATTGTCCCCAAAAGTGATGTACTCTTTGGTCATCACCGGGGTGAGGCTGGAGAACCACCTTCGATCTCCGGTCATGTGTCGAGAGCAACCGGAGTCGATCAACCAAAAGCCCTCCATGCCTCCCACCTCATCCTCGGAGTCGGAGTCCGAGTCATCCTTGTTGCTCTTCTTGCTTGCGGAGCTATGTGCCATGCCGCAAAAGCCTTGGGCGGCGAAACACAGGCCGTTGATGTTCTTGCTTGACCGCTTGCCCTTGTGCCAGTTCTTATCTTCATCACTTGAGCTCGATGAAGAGTAGCAGGAGCTTGAGTCGATGTCGCTCGCTCCGGCAACCATCGCCCGCTCCTTCTTCTTGTGACCGCCACTCCTCCTTGGCCTCCGCTCGGACTTATTCTTGCCCTTGTGGTCATCCCTCGAGCGGTGCTTGTGGTCGGTCCTCGGACGGTGCTTGTGCTCGGGCTTGACCTCCATTGCTTCCGGGCACTCAGCGATAAAGTACCCATGCTTCCTGCACCGGTAGCACATGCCCGAGCTCCTCGAGCGTTCTTCCGGTTCGTGTACATGCGCTCGAACCGCCTGCTCAGTAATGCGAGATCCTCCTCGCTTAGCACCTCGAACTCCTCATCTGGCATGGATACAAGACAAGACAAAGAGAGTTGTCTCGAAGACATGTTAGTGTTAGTCCTTGGTCCAGACACGAGAGCTAGACTATGAGGGTCAGTCGGGATCTCGATCTTAGATCGCACCCCACGGTCCACCTCGGATGACTTGAGCTTGGAGAACAGCTCGTCCACCGTGAGGGTCTCATACTTCTCCGACTCAAAAATGGCTTCGACCTTCTCACTCCACACGGTACGATCCAGAGAGTGTAGAAGCTTGATAGCCCTGTCATGATCATCGTATGGGAGCACAGCCACATTAGCCCTCATGTTGTTCACAATCACAGTGAACCACTGGAACATGTCATCTATGGACTCACCGGGGAGATGAGTGAAGTTCTCTTACTCTCTCTGGTAGGTCGCAAACAGCCAAGCCTGAACATGAGCGTTCCTAGCGTGAGCATTCTTCAGTTACTCCCAAATCCTACAAGCCAAGTCCTCTGTCTGAACCCGATCGAATTCGGATTGACACAGAGCTCGATACAAGTAGTCGACCGCCTTGTTGTTGGCGTCGAACATATCCCTCGATCATGGAGCAAGGAAGTTCACAAGATGAACATAGGTTGTGTTCACCGTGACATCCCAAAGGATCTGACCCTTGCCGCGGAGGAAAGCAGCCATCCGCCTCTGCCACATCTAGTAGTTTTTACCATCAAAGTGTGGAGGACCTGAACCCTGTTCCTGGTACGCCATCTTTGGATCTTAGACTGGTTAGAATCACGAAGATCCGTAACCAGCTCTGATACCAATTGAAGGACCGATTAGGCGACCAGAGAGGGGGGGAGTGACTGGGAGCCGATAAAAATTCTTCCCGAAGGATGAACCCGGCCTATGCCCCAAATTCACAACCAAGGATTCCCACAAGAGCTTGTCAAGGTCGCGTAGTCAGATTGGACCTACGAACCCTAGGAACAAGTCTCAAACAAACCCCAAGCGAAAGCGCAACTCAAGAAGTAAAGAACTTAGCCATCTGCGAGGGTCGGGGAAGACGGTCCGTGGGGTACCGGCGTGTGACGCCCCAGGTTTTTAATTAAGCATCATTAGTGCTAATGACCGAATCAACCGAGTCAAACACTGTTGACATTGGTCAAACCTTGGTCAACCTGGGTCATCACCTCGAAAACCTCGCCAACAATCACTAATGACCCTCTTAATCAAGTCAACACACTTGTAGTCAAACCTTGGTCAAAGACACAGTCAAACCCTATTTAAACCCTAATGTCCTTGAGCATCCTCCGGGACTTTTGCCGCGTTCTCCAAATTTCACCTAAACACTTCAAAATCTCCCAATATAAAAGTTGTCCAGTTTTTCGAGGGACACAACTTTGCTTTTGGGTGGCATTTCAAATTTTGAGTGGAAAAGGGTGAAAAACTTGGTCAACTGCAGCCGGGTACTATTCATCAGTGCCATGAAAACCAGCAACTTTGCCTGCAGTTTGTGCTCAAACCATTGAGCAAAACATCGGTCAGCCTTTGTAAAAGTTGTAGAGGGATCTTTGATCTACAACTTTGCTATTTGCCCCTTAGTGCACTTCAGTTCAAGTTTTTGGAGAAACTGGCAGTCGAACAGGGCTAGTTGGAACATCTTGGGTGACGTCGCGCCGCGCCGCTGCGTTCCCGCGCTCCAGAGCGCCACGCGCCCACACCGCGTGGCGTCCCCTCCGTCTCTACGTCCAGACCCCACGCCGGCCGCGCCCCGAGGTCGCACCTTCTGTGGTCTCACGCGGCCCAAGCAGCCTTGAAGCCCGCACCCCTGCCGCGTGTCGACCACACGCGCGCGCCGCGCCGGTCCCCCCGCCCGTGCCGTCCGCCGACCGCCGTCCTGCGCGCCCGCGCGCATCCGGGTCCCCCTTGCCCCGCTGGTTGCTTCAAGACGCGTGAACGCCACCTATAAAAGGCCACGACCTGTCCCTCGCGCGCGCTCGCACCTTTGCCACACACCGTGCTCCACCACCGGTGCCATTGACGCTGCCGACGGCAAGCTCGCTCCGCGCTCACTCCCCGAGCCGCCCAACCACCCTAAGCTCTCCCCTGGACCCCATAGAAGCTCACACCGTCGCGCATTGCCTGGCTCCGCCTCACCCTCGTCGGAATCGCAGCTCGCAGCTGCCGCCGCCGCCGTGCGCCGCCTTGCTTGCTCGCCGGAGCCGCCTCTACCCCAACTCCGGTCACCAGCGAGCCCGAGGTGAGCACCTGGTCGCGTTTCCCCACTTCCCCGGCCGACCCCGCCGCCGGCTCACCGGAATTCCGGCCGGCCGCGCCGCCCTTTGCCCCCAGGGACCCAATTGCTTGGCTTTCAATCTTTCTAGGGGCTTAAGTGTGAACCAAGGGCATATTTGTAAAGGCCAGGGAAGTTCCAGGTACCTGCCGGCAAAAGTGGATCTCAAATAGTGTTTGGATTCAGCTGAAACTTAGAAAATCCGTAGAAAATCATAGAAAAATTAGAAAAATGCAAACTCAATTTTGTTGTTGTGAAGAACCCTACAACTTTTGTAAAGAATGACCATACTTTTTCCTGATAGTTTTTGCATGATAAATAGAAGACTGTTAAACCTATATCTATTGTATCTCAAAATCTACATGTGCTTTGTAGCTGAATTTTGTATATGTTGTGTGTTATGCCATGCCTAGCTTCTGTACCAAAAATTGCACAAAGTTACTGTGTAGATCTTTTATTATGATTTATTTTGTATTTATGCTAAATCTATCTAAATGAATTTTGTAGCTAAAAATAATTAGATTTTTGTGCTCAACTTTTGCATGTGATCTTTTTATGCCAAAATGCACCTTTGGTGAATTAATCACAATTTTATAGTTGTCAAAAATTTTTATTCTTGAAATATGCTTGATTTTCAATGTAAATGCATAACCCAAGATCTATGGTAGCTCTAGGTGTATATGTTGCATGCCTAGCTTAGTTTTGGACCAGAGGCCATGTGTGAGAAAGTTGGAATCATTTGGATGCTTATTTATTTTTATATGCATTTATCATGTTTTGGTAGCTAGCTTTTGTTATTTTCGGTATATTTAATTTCATGGCTCTCCTAAGTGTGCATGTGTGTTCAGTGGCTTTGCCTAGTGTTTTAGAGCTTGGAAAACACCCCCACTGAATTTCATGAATTTATTTTGTGAATAAAAGCAATGGAAGCTATATTAAGCTTAATAGTAAAGTAAATTGGAAAATCATCAACTCCATATCTAATGATTTTGTGTTGTGATGCTAATCTGGCTAAGAAGCTAAATGTCACCACCCTTGCTGTTTTGTGAAATTTTAATTAATTTATTTACATAAATGTGTACACAGTCACTATCAAAAAAAGAATAATTAATAAAGAACCGCATATTGTTCCTTCATTGGAAGAGTATGCTGAATGTATACCCCGTTTCGTTTTTGTTGGATTTCTTGGGGTATGCATTCTTCCGTGTGTTTAGGTTTACCTTGCAAGGTTTTTAATCAATCAATTGTCGGCCTCTCACCGTTATCCGAGACTGCTTAATCAACTGGCCACGATATCCCTTAATGATGGAACTTTGTGAATATTACTGCTTGAATTAATTGTATTGTACAATTCTTGATTGCAATAGATGGCTCACTTAGAAATGGTAATCAACTAGAATTTTGTGCTAAAATATTAAAGGTAAGGACATACTCTTTGTTGCTTTTCAGCAAAAGAACTCCACCGGCCAAAAAGCCTCTCATGTCTAGAGTTTGGTGATGTAGTTATCACCCGACGGTTAAGTCTTGCTGAGTATTAGTATACTCAGCCTTGCTTTATAAATGTGGTTGCAGGTGTTGTTTGGTTTGGAGAGATTCCACCCGGCTGGGAGCTGGAATGGGTGGATGACGACGAGTGATGGCATCACGGACGGCCTCCTGTGATGTTATGGTTTTGCTAGTTTAACTATTCCGCTGTTTTCGATCTCTGAACCTTTACTTATCATGTCATGAACAATGGTTTGTAATAATTAAACCCTTAGGGGTAATTTGGATTTAATTTGCTTTGTACTCTGGACTCGCCGTCGTGTGGGTTTTGATGCATATGTTCGATCTTCTGTGTGATTTCCAAGTGATTTACCGGGTGTTAACCCGGCAACTAACGACGGAATGATACTTTATTATCGCTTAATGACCAAAGTGGATTGGTTTAGGCGATAGTACGGTATTTTCCTGGGCGGGTTGTCACAGCTGGCATCAGAGCGATTATATGCACCAGAGTTTAATTAACAACCTTAATCACTGGTTTTTGAATAAAATTTGCCAAGATTGTTTGGATTTGCAAAATACGTTGGTCCGTTAAGGATGGCTATAGACCGAGAGGCCCTAGAGGGAATTTTTGGGTTCTTTCTGGTGGCTTACAAATCTATGGTTTATTTTGCTAACTCCCAGCACATTCTATTCTTGTCGGAACTTACTTTCTGTACAACCATACTAGTTCATCACGTTTTGCCATACGTGGTGGTGCCACAGGAAAGTCCTGTGAAGGATGGATGGGACCTATTCTAATGGGAACCCACGTCGCGTCTGCGTCTCATCACGTTTTGCCATACGTGGTGGTACCACATGAAAGTCATGTGAGGGATGGATGGGACCTAATCCAATGGGAACCCACGTCGCGTCTGTGTCTCGCCACGTTTTGCCATACGTGGACGTTCCGCATTGAATATGCGAGGCAAGGATACACTGCATTCAAACAGAGAGTGTCCGAGGTTGGACGCTGTCCATGCAGCGATAAACGCATGGGTGTCGTTTCTATAATGAACGGTAATGTATGGGGACGCTTTCGTGAGTGCTGGCATGAAAGGTTCGTTGTGTTCTGTGATCTTCTGCAGGTACACTAACCACGTTGCATAAGTCGCTAAGTGAGCATCGACTAGTTCTCGACTAGTTATTATAGGGAGAAACGTGTATATGCCTTGCCACCGGCACTAACTTCGATTTTTGGCTTGATTGCCTTGTGAGGACGAATAGGACGTCTTGCATCATGCTAAAAATTGTGGAAACTTAAAACTGAACCCCTGTTTGTTTGATGTGCTCTCTAAGGAAATTTTGCTAGTGTGATTTCTCTTTGCATAGCCTCTCGTGTGTAGATGTGTTGCTGTCCAAGAATTTGATAAGGCTGTTTGCTTGATTTGTGCACCTTGTTCAAGAATCAATGCCTAGATGATCTATACCCAAGTTGCTCCATATCTAATCTACTTTTTACTCGCAAAAATTCGTGGTCATAGCTTCTATAGATCTCAAGTTATGCCCAAAATAGTGAACCCCTGTCATGCTGTTTTTCCTGAGGACCTACTCTGAACTTCGATTAAATTGAGCATCTTCTTAACCTTTCTAGATCAACCTTTGAATACCAAAAATGTGTTTCATAATCTTACTGAGTTGCTGGTCAAATTTGGCGATTTTTGGGGCTCTGTTTTTTGAGTTGGGAATTTTTGTTCACAACCGCTAGAACCAAACCCCGGTACCAAATTCTTCCAGACGTGATAACCTCCGCTTTTGATTCCGAGATGGATATCAAGTTGCTTGAAACCTTTGATTTGGTATGCGCATTGGAGTCATGAATCCTCGCAGTCTTGAGCTGAGTGCATGAAATTCTTATTTCCAGAATATCGCGGTTGCCCCGATTCTGACTTTTATTCAAATTGGGTTTTCGTCGTACATGTTCTACTTGTGTGAACAAGCTTATGAATGTGTGTTTAATGAAAGCTCAAATTTTTCAGATGGTGGGACCGACACGTAGCTCTCCGAATGGTTTTGGTGCGTCGAGTAGTGGTAGCGACCTACCACCGCCACCGCCCAGGACGATTGCAGAGGCATTTATGGCAGCTCAAACGGAAGTGTTGTGCCAAATCCTCCAGACGCAGCAGCAGATCGCCCAGGGTATGCAACAACAACCTCCCCATGGTGCCAATCTAGATGGACCAAATTTGGTCACTAAGACCATGAACTCCACCCGAAAGGATCCAGAGCAACCTCGATCCTATGAGTCTTGCTCACCAGGAGTACCTACCCAGGCTGATATAGATACCATTGTCGGTGCAATCACTATGTTGGAAGAACAAAATTCAGTGCTAAGTCAGATAGTGCACAATATCATCCAAGGTTGTTATCAAGGTCTATCTCAAACTAGTTTAACTGACGACCTCTCTTAGTCTTTATCCACATCTATGGTTGAGCAGGCCCGCTTATGCAATCTGTGGGTGGATCATATAAATCAAGGTCAACTCAGCACCTCTGACTCTCTACTACCACCATCGAAACTACCAATGGACCTTAGTAAGGAAGAGAGAAAAAGTCGGAGCAACAAGCGAGTATTCTCCGAGATGGATTTAAGTGAGTGGGGAATTACCTACAAGGAAATTCGTCCACGCAAGGGCAAACAAAGTAACGACATCGGCGAGATCGACCAGCTCATCAAAAATGAAACTCGCTCTCAAGCTGAGATATTAGAAGAACGAATGAGAAAGAGTCTTTACCCGTATCATCAACGTTGTTTTAAATGTGGAGAGAGCAATCATATCCTTCAATCCTGCCCTTCAAGTGCTTGGAGTGACCCGAGGGACTGGAACATTTTGTCCCGCCGAGGAAAATGAATTGGGCTTAGTATGGATTTTCTAAAGTCTAGAGACTCACTTCAACATTTGATGGATCAGCTTGCCCCTGGTGGTCCTCAGCCCCCGAGGAACCAACAGGCACATCAACAAGCTTCCAAGCCTAAAGAACTTCCACCCCGCATTTGCTACAATTGTAGACAACCCGGGCATTATGCCAATAGATGCCCGAACCCTAAGCAGAACAAGCCCAATCCGCAGGGTCGAGGCTCCGAAGCAAATAAGGGTAATCACGGCAAGAAGCCAACAATTCAAGTGAAGCAAGATCAGTTTGATTCCTTGGGTAACATCTCTATCCGAGAACACCCCTCCGTACTTTCGTCTTTTACTTTTGAATCTCAGGATGAGATTCTTTTTAAGGGGGGTAGGCTGTGACGCCCCAGGTTTTTAATTAAGCATCATTAGTGCTAATGACCGAATCAACCGAGTCAAACACTGTTGACATTGGTCAAACCTTGGTCAACCTGGGTCATCACCTCAAAAACCTCGCCAACAATCACTAATGACCCTCTTAATCAAGTCAACACACTTGTAGTCAAACCTTGGTCAAAGACACAGTCAAACCCTATTTAAACCCTAATGTCCTTGAGCATCCTCCGGGACTTTTGCCGCGTTCTCCAAATTTCACCTAAACACTTCAAAATCTCCCAATATAAAAGTTGTCCAGTTTTTTGAGGGACACAACTTTGCTTTTGGGTGGCATTTCAAATTTTGAGTGGAAAAGGGTGAAAAACTTGGTCAACTGCAGCCGGGTACTATTCATCGGCACCATGAAAACCAGCAACTTTGCCTACAGTTTGTGCTCAAACCATTGAGCAAAACATCGGTCAGCCTTTGTAAAAGTTGTAGAGGGATCTTTGATCTACAACTTTGCTATTTGCCCCTTAGTGCACTTCAGTTCAAGTTTTTGGAGAAACTGGTAGTCGAACAGGGCTAGTTGGAACATCTTGGGCGACGTCGTGCCGCGCCGCTGTGTTCCCGCGCTCCAGAGCGCCGCGCGCCCACGCCGCGTGAAGTCCCCTCCATCTCGACGTCCGGACCCCACGCCGGCCGTGCCCCGAGGTCACACCTTCCGAGGTCTCACACGGCCCGAGCGGCCTTGAAGCCCGCACCCCCGCCGCGTGTCGACCACACGCGCGCGCCGCGCCGGTCCCCCCGCCTGTGCCGTCCGCCGGCCGCCGTCCTGCGCGCCCGCGCGCGTCCGGGTCCCCCTCGCCCCGCTGGTTGCTTCAAGACGCGTGAACGCCGCCTATAAAAGGCCACGGCCTGTCTCTCGCGCGCGCCCGCACCTTTGCCACACACTGTGCTCCGCCGCCGGCGCCATTGACGCCGCCGACGGCAAGCTCGCTCCGCGCTCACTCCCCGAGCCGCCCAACCACCCTAAGCTCTCCCATGGACCCCATAGAAGCTCATACTGCCGCGCATTGCCCGGCTCCGCCTCACCCTCACCGGAATCGCAGCTCGTAGCGGCCGTCGCCGCCGTGCGGCGCCGTGCACGCTCACCGGAGCCGCCTCTACCCCAACTCCGGTCACCAGCGAGCCCGAGGTGAGCACCTGGTCGCGTTTCCCCACTTCCCCGGCCGACCCCGCCGCCGGCTCGCCGGAATTCCGGCCGGCCGCGCCGCCCTTTGCCCCCAGGGACCCAATTGCTTGGCTTTCAATCTTTCTAGGGGCTTAAGTGTGAACCAAGGGCATATTTGTAAAGGCCAGGGAAGTTCCAGGGACCTGCCGGCAAAAGTGGATCTCAAATAGTGTTTAGTTTCAGCTGAAACTTAGAAAATCCGTAGAAATCATAGAAAAATTAGAAAAATGCAAACTCAATTTTGTTGTTGTGAAGAACCCTACAACTTTTGTAAAGCATGACCATACTTTTTCCTGATAGTTTTTGCATGATAAATAGAAAACTATTAAACCTAGATCTGTTGTATCTCAAAATCTACATGTGCTCTGTAGCTGAATTTTGGATATGTTGTGTGTTATGCCATGCCTAGCTTCTGTACGAAAAATTGCACAAAGTTACTGTGTAGATCTTTTATTATGATTTATTTTGTATTTATGCTAAATCTATCTAAATGAATTTTGTAGCTAAAAATAATTAGATTTTTGTGCTCAACTTCTGCATGTGATCTTTTTATGCCAAAATGCACCTCTGGTGAATTAATCACAATTTTATAATTGTCAGAAATATTTATTCTTGAAATATACTTGATTTTCAATGTAAATGCATAACCCAAGATCTATGGTAGCTCTAGGTGTATATGTTGCATACCTAGCTTAGTTTTGGACCAGAAGCCATGTGTGAGAAAGTTGGAATCATTTGGATGCTTATTTATTTTTATATGCATTTATCATGTTTTGGTAGCTAGGTTTTGTTATTTTTGGTATATTTAATTTCATGGCTCTCCTAAGTGTGCATGTGTGTTCAGTGGCTTTGCCTAGTGTTTTAGAGCTTGGAAAACACCCCCACTGAATTTCATGAATTTATTTTGTGAATAAAAGCAATGGAAGCTATATTAAGCTTAATAGTAAAGTAAATTGGAAAATCATCAACTCCATATCTAATGACTTTGTGTTGTGATGTTAATCTGGCTAAGAAGCTAAATGTCACCACCCTTGCTGTTTTGTGAAATTTTAATTAATTTATTTACATAAATGTGTACACAATCACTTTCAAAAAAAGAATAATTAATAAAGAACCCCATATTGTTCCTTTAATGGAAGAGTATGCTAAATGTTTGTTTATCTACGTGAATGTGGTCAACCATGCACCCCATGGTTGTCATGTGTTGTTTGTAATTAATTAAATTAAAACCATCAGTTAAATCTTGCATTTGCATCCTCGTGTAGATCTTCCCGACGGTAGCTGTACGCTTGTGCCGGAAGGAGGAGACGGAGGAGCTGACGGAGACGTGCACTACATCGCTGTAGAGCAAGACCTGGACCAAAGTCTAGAAGGGCCCAAGGCCAACCTTGCCAGTGAAGGCAAGCCCCAGATTATTAACCCTTCCTTTTAAAATTATGCAATTATCCTTGCTATGATTGCGCATTTACGTTCAGGAGTTGAATTGAAACCCTAGATGCATGACCCCTAGTACCTATGCTCTTTTACTAGTATGCTAGGTCGACAGCTGCTATGCTATAGGACCCGGTAGAAGTCGAGTGATGTTCGTCACTCGCGAGAATAGGTTCTTATGTTGGAATCATAAGATCTTTATAAATGGATTGCTCATGTGGTAAGAGCATGGGATTTGGGCTCCGGTCCAGTGGCTTTCGTGGGCTAAGCTTTTGAACGTACCAAGCACTTGCCGGGAATGGGACCGGTAAACCTAGTACCTGATGGACACGGCGAGGGAACCTTTCCCTACTACCCCTAGGACACATGTTGTGTCCCCCTGCCTGCAACAGTGGGGTACCTGTGCGAGTCTGGGCGGTCCGGCGTGACGTGCAAGTAAGCCTTTTACCGAGGATTGTAGGTTTCGATCCCCACCGGGAGAAAGATGGGAACCGTTTGGTCAGTGTATACCCCGTTTCGTTTTTGTTGGATTTCTTGGGGTATGCATTCTTCCGTGTGTTTAGGTTTACCTTGCAAGGTTTTTAATCAATCAATTGTCGGCCTCTCACCGTTATCCGAGACTGCTTAATCAACTGGCCACGACATCCCTTAATGATGGAACTTTGTGAATATTACTGCTTGAATTAATTGTATTGTACAATTCTTGATTGCAATAGATGGCTCACTTAGAAATGGTAATCAACTAGAATTTTGTGCTAAAATATTGAAGGTAAGGACATACTCTTTGTTGCTTTTCAGCAAAAGAACTCCACCGGCCAAAAAGCCTCTCATGTCTAGAGTTTGGTGATGTAGTTATCACCCGACGGTTAAGTCTTGCTGAGTATTAGTATACTCAGCCTTGCTTTATAAATGTGGTTGCAGGTGTTGTTTGGTTTGGAGAGATTCCACCCGGCTGGGAGCTGGAATGGGTGGATGACGACGAGTGATGGCATCACGGACGGCCTCCTGTGATGTTATCATTTCGCTAGTTTAATTATTCCGCTGTTTTCGAACTCTGAACATTTACTTATCATGTCATGAACAATGGTTTGTAATAATTAAACCCTTAGGGGTAATTTGGATTTAATTTGCGTTGTACTCTGGACTCGCCTTCGTGTGGGTTTTGATGCATATGTTCGATCCTCTGTGTGATTTCCAAGTGATTTACCGGGTATTAACCCGGCAACTAACGACGGGATGATACTTTATTATTGCTTAATGACCAAAGTGGATTGGTTTAGGCGATAGTACGGTATTTTCCTGGGCGGGTTGTCACAGGTGGACGGTCCGCACAGAGGGGGCGGACGGTCCGCAGGTAGGGCACGGATGGTCCGAAAATCAACCCTGAACCTCCAGTACTACACCTCGAAAAACGAACGGTCCGTAGCCTACCCGCGGACGGTCCGACCCGCGCGGACAGTCCGGTAACCCCGGGCGGACAGTCCGGAAACCTTCTTCCAACCAAGAACTCCCGACCCGACGGATCGAAACAAAGCAACGTAAGAACTCGCGAAGAACACGACGAACAGCCGGCTGACCCGCACCTCGTGGACGGTCCGCACGGTGACCGCGGACAGTCCGCTGGGCTCGCAGACAGCAGCCCGAGCTCGAACTCTTGAAGGTCAACTCCTCCTTCCCTTTGCCCGATCTCCCGAATCAACCAAGGGATTGCTACCAAATCATATGTGAAGGTGAAGCGCCTCTAGGAGATGCTATACCTACGAATTTGTAGCCCCAAACCCACTAAATCGAGAGGAATCGAGATTCTACCGAGCTCACACAAAGAGCTAGGGTTCCAACCGAAATCCTTCAATCGAAGGCCAAATCCGAAGTTTGAGGAGTCAAGATCAAGCACAAAGATGCACGAGACATCTATCCATGATCTGCACAAAAAAATCCGAACCCAAACACCTCGGAATCGAAGGAACAAGCCGCGCACGAAAATTCAACGAAAATAGCCCAAAAAAGACACGAAAATCACACGAGCTACTAGAAGGAAATCAACGCAACCATGAAAGCTTCTATACACTCGGAGGTCAGATTCTCCACAAAACGGTGAAGAAAATCTACGCCTATGGAGCAGGGAAATGAGAAGCAGTCCGGATGGATGGTTTGCCTAGAAACCTTAGAGCTAATATATATGAATTCCTCTGGGTTGGGCAAATGACTAAGCTACCCCTAGAACTTGAAATGAGATACACACCCCTCAGGGGCAACATGGTCAAATAGCACTCCCCTTCATCGCATGGCCACGCCTTTGCCGCAGTCCGCGTCCTCCCGACGCAAGCCCTACGATCCCGCCACGTGTCCGACGGTGCGCCCGGATCCCGTCTCCGCCTGTCGAGTCTCTGGTCTTGGTTTTATGGCTCAACCAAGTAACACGACGGTTTTGTGGAGAACCTTCACAAACCCCGCGTGCAGACTCCGGTCGTGAGCCGCTACCCTGCACCGACCTCTGTCCACGACTTCGTCTTGCTTTTCTTGCCACCATGCGGCCCGCACTTGACCCCGCTGGCCACCGGGTCCCTTGAGCCGAGCCTACTTGTCTCTCCACTCCTCGGAGGCCCCGCAAGCCATAGACCTTTCGCACCCGCTCTTCACCTGCACCAACGCAAATCAAGCCGCAACCTGCACCTGCAATACTCGGCTAAGAGTCAGTCCACACCATGTTGTCAATCACTCATCACAGCCAGGAGCGACCAACCACCGGTCCTCGGACGCTCCGGTCCTCATCTTTTCATTTGGGGTCAAAAACCCATTTGTCATCATGAATGTTTAGCCTACATGTTACCTTGTGGAGAAGCCTAAGCTTCTTTTTGCCGCAAAAGCACTTCATGTACGATGCTTAATTTTAAATCATGAAATTGGTATATTGAAATGCCTATGCTTGAAAAATATGCTTCCATATCATATGTCCTTTAAATTCCTTATTTTGGGTGCTAAACCATTGCATGATGTCTACCATTGAGAAGTCTCATGTTTAGAAGTAGACACATGGCTCGGTGGTTTTGACATGACATGAGATAGCTTGTAGGTATTTGTGATGATTTTGTGATGAGAACTTGTGACCTTGCATGAAGTTTGTGAGTTATATGTTGTTTGTGCTCATTTTGGCCATGTTGAGGTCCTATGCTCATGAGAGGGAAGTTTTGTTGACAAATGTTTCATTATGATCATGGCGATGTCACATTCTTATATGTTCTTTTCTATCTTGTTGGCGATGCTTGTACTGAATATGTGGCTATCTTGCTTGTCTATGTCTCATTTTTAGCATGTTGTAGTGCTCGTTCTCTATTTGAGAAGCACATGCTTGCATTTGTAGCCTTGATTCATGCATTACCAACTAGGGGGAGAAATGTGCATCCAATTCATAACAAGGGGGAGAGATGCATTTTGTAACAAAAGGGGAGAGTCTTTGCATCAAGGGGGAGAAAAAGAGGGATACTCAATTCTGGGGGAGAACTTGAGTTTGCACGCATTTGTTCAGGGGGAGCTTGCATTCATGCATTGGGAGCTCTTTGTGTCGCCTGAATTTGCTTTGTGCTTTGCTCTTTTGCCGGTGGTGTCGAGCCCTTTTGCCTCACCTTGAGGAGTCAGCATTTTGGAGCATTTTGTCTCGGTTGTGTTGAGCCATTGCCCTTTCTTAGGGGACCGAGACTTGCTCTTTCAAGTGATCTTGTTTTGGCTTTTGTTTGGCTTTTGATCACTTGTTTGAGTTCTTTGTTCGTTTCTTTTACTTTTCTTTCTCTTATGAATTGGTGAGTATGTGTGTTGTCAATGCACTCATCAAGGGGGAGATTGAGGACCGGAGCGTCTGAGGATCGGTGGATGGTCGCTCCCTGGTGTGATGAGTGATTGACAACGTGGTGTGGACTGACTCTTGGGTGTGTATTGCAGGTGCAGGTTGTGGCTTGATTTGCATTGGTGCAGGTGAAGAGCGGGCGCGAAAGGTCTATGCCTTTGTGGCCTCCGAGGAGTGGAGAGACAAGTAGGCTCGGCTCGATGGACCCGGTGGCCGAACGAGATCAAGTGCGGGCTGCATTGTGGCAAGAAAAGCAAGACGAAGTCGTGTACATGAGCCGGTGCAGGGTAGCGGCTCACAACCGGAGTCTGCACGCGGGGTTTGGTTGGTTTACTCCACAAAACCAACACCGAGTCATGAGTGGGATTGGCGTGGAGGCTACACCTAGTCCGCGGGGTTTGCGGTGGTTCACCACAAAACCGTTGAGTTCCTTGGTTGAGCCACAAAGCCTAGACTGGAGACTCGGCGGGCGGAGATGGGATCCGGGTGCGCTGAGAGACTTCGAAGCGGAGGACACGCGTCGGGATTGCAAGGCTTGCATCGAGGCTAAGCGAGGTGCAGTTGTCGGGCATCCGTCTGATGGTGCTACGACGAGAATTCCCAAAGTGCCCTTCAGGGGTGTGTATCCTAGTATTATGTAATAGGGGTAGTTTCGTCTTTCAGTTGCATCCATATAAACTTAGAGGAGAGAGGATGGCAGCCATCTCTTGGAACCCTAGCTCATTTGCTTTCTTATTTTCCCTTCCTATTTTCCTTAGGAGTTTCTATAGTACTAGCTTGAGAGCTTCATGGTGAGATCGGAGTCTGCACGCGGGGTTTGGTTAGTTTACTCCACAAAACCAACACCGAGCCGGGACGACCGTGGCAGCCAAGTCATGAGTGGGATTGGTGTGGAGGCTGCACCTAGTCCGCGGGTTTGCGGCGGTTCACCACAAAACCGTCGGGTTCCTTGGTTGAGCCACAAAGCTAAGACCAGAGACTCGGCGAGCGGAGACGGGATCCGGGTGCGCCGAGAGACTTCGAAGCGGAGGACAAGCGTTGGGATCGCAAGGCTTGCGTCGAGGCTAAGCGAGGTGCGATCGTCGGGCATCCACCCGATGGTGCTACGATGAGAATTCCCAAAGTGCCCTTCGGGGGCGTGTATCCTAGTATTATGTAATAGGGGTAGTTTCGTCTTTCGGTTGCCTCCATATAAACTTAGAGGAGAGAGGATGGCAGCAATCTCTTGGAACCCTAGCTCATTTGCTTTCTTATTTTCCCTTCCTATTTTCCTTAGGAGTTTCTATAGGACTAGCTTGAGAGCTTCATGGTGAGATCTTGAGAGAGGGATGGATGTTGAGGAGGTAAGCTAGACCTTGTATGAATCTTTCATGGTATGTATAGAAGGTTCGGCGTGATTCCTCAAGTGTTCTTGTTGCTCCTCCTGTTTCTCTTTTTCGGTGATTTTCAGAGCCTTTTCTTGGGATTTTTGTTCGTCACTCGATTCATCGATTTGAGGGCATTTCTCTTCGGATTTCTCTAAGGGGATCATGGGTGAGTGCCTTGTGCCTCTTTGTGGATGACCTTGACCCCTCAAATGCCGGATTTGGCCTTCAATTCGTTGATTTTCGGATGAACCCTAGTTCATAGTGTTCTTGGCAAGGATTTGCGATTCCGGGAGTTGTAGGGAGTTAGAGGCCGAAATTTTTGGGACACATCCTCCCCTTGGGGTGTTCATCATCTCCCAAAAGTTTTGTCTCAAGGCTCCAAGTGGTTTGGGACATCCATCAATCGAAAGTTTGGAGTTGACCCGCATGCGTTTTTTTGGGCTGTCCAGGAAGTTCCGACCCTGAGGTTGTATGTTCCGGTTGGTCCCGGAAGTTCTGATCCTGAGGCTGTATGTTCCGGTAAGGGGCCAGAAGTTCTGATAATATCTTCCGGTGGGGCTCGGGCTTGGTCCGGAAGTTCCGACCTCTTGGTCGTATGTTCCGGTAGGTGGATGCAGTTCTAGGTTTCGCCAGAAGTTCTGATAATATCTTCCGGTGGGGCTCAGGCTTGGTTCGGAAGTTCCGACCTCTTGGTCGTATGTTCCGGTAGGTTGCTGCAGTGCTCGGTTTTGCTCCGTTTTGTTCGCGGTTGCTTCCATCTTGCGTCCAAGCTTTTCAATCTTTGTTCTAGGGTCTCTAGAGAGGTGTGTGCTTCCTTCCGCTTGTTTGTGTGTGACTGTCGGAGTGGCGATTGGGACATTAGCCGAGTTTTTTGAAGAAGAATTTTTATCGGCTCCCATTCACTCCCCACCTCTCTGGTCGCCAATCCGGTCCTTCATCAAAACACGAGCTCGCAAGAACACATGAAGAACATGACGAACACTTGGTCTGCCGGCTCCTTGCAGACCGTCCGGGAGCCCCTGGCGGACTGTCCGCCACGCTGGAACAAAACTGTCCGAGCTCGACCTCTACAAGGTCAACTCCACCTTTCCTTCACCAGATCTCCTGAATCAACCAAGGGATTGCTACCAAATCATAGGAGATGATGAAGCGTCTCTAGGAGATGCTATTCCTACGAATTTGTAGCCTCAAACCCACTGAATCGAGAGGAATCAAGATTCTACCGAGCTCACACAAAAAGCTAGGGTTCCAACCGAAATCCTTCATCCGGATGCCAAATCTGGAGATTAAGGGGTGAAGATCAAGCACAAAGATGCACGAGACATCTATCAATGATCCCCACAAAGAAATCCGAACCCAAACACCTCAGAATTGAAGGAACAAGCCGCACACGAAAATCTAACGAAAATAGCCCGAAAAAGACACGAAAATCACTCGAGTCGCAAGAACGAAATCGACACAACCATGAAAGCTTCCATACACTCAGAGGTCAGATTCTCTACAAAACGGTGAAGAAAATCTAATCCTAAAGAGCAGAGAAATGAGAAGCAGTCCGGATGGATGAGTTGCCCTGAAACCCTATTGCTATATATATGAAGTCTCTCCGGGTTGGGCAAATGACCAAGCTACCCCTAGAACATAAATGAAGATACACACCCCTCGGGGGCAAGATGGTCAAGTAGTGATCTTCCTTCATCAAGCGGCCACGCCTTCGCCGTAGTCCGCGTCCTCCCGACGCAAGCCCTGTGATCCCGCCGCGTGTCCCCCGACATCGAAGCTTCTCGGCGCGCCCGGATCCCGTCTCCGCCCGCCGAGTCTCCGGTCTTGGTTTTGTGGCTCAACCAAGTAACCCGACAGTTTTGTGGTGAACCACCGCAAACCTCGCGTGCAGACTCCGGTCGTGAGCCGCTGCCCTGCACCGGCTCCAGTCGACGACTTCGTCTTGCTTTTCTTGCCACCATGCGGCCCGCACTTGATCCCGTTCGACCACTGGGTCCATCGAGCTGAGCCTACTTGTCTCTCCAGTCCTCAGAGGCCCGGGAAGGCTAAGACCTTTCGTGCCCGCTCTTCACCTGCAGGAACGCAAATCAAGCCACAACCTGCACCTGCAATACTCGGCCAAGAGTCAGTCCACACCACGTTGTCAATCACTCATCATACCAAGGAGCGACCATCCACCGGTCCTCGGACACTCTGGTCCTCAACTAGAAAGCCGATGAAAACAATTGCGAACATAACCTGATATGCCATTTGTTCGAGTTTGATTCATTCATGACAACATGATCAATGTGACTAACCATATTGTTGAGCATGTCTTTGTAGACATTTCTAGGTCCCAATGATGCAAAAATTCCACATGCCAAAATGAGAAGATATTATATATTTTGAGGGTCTAAACCATGCAAAAAAAGGAGAGAAATAATACCATCGGATGAACCAACAGTACCTTGGAAAACGGCATCAGTGGAATGGCCAGAGTATTTGGTATACTGCGTGAAGTCTCAAGTGAACAGGTACCGTCGGATAAACCGACAGTCCATGTTGTAGTAGCACTGGATGAATACAAGACGTGAAGCTGCGAAGATGAAGGTGTCGAATGAACTGACGGTCCATTGGAAGGAGCCATCGGTCTATCCGATGTATCAATGAATCAAGATAGAGAGGGTTTAAGCACCGGATGAACCGATGGAGAAAGCAACGGTTCATCTGATAGCTTCGAAGATCTTAACAGAAAGGTTTTGGCGCAGAACCCTTCAACACTTGATGAATCAACGGTCAGCATCAGATGAATGGCGTCAGCAGAGCTGCAACGGCTATGTGACGTAGAGGGGGCACTGGATGAACCTGTTGACGCGAAAATAGGATGTCACCTCCGCGCGCAGCACACGTGACTCCCCAGTCTGTAGTGAGGCGTGGCAGCCAATCTGACCTGTTGATTGACAATAGAAAAAATATTAGGGATCGGCTAGAGAACCGATGGCCTTTTAGCGACACGTGTACCAGCCAATCGGCCAATACGAAATAGCGGGATCGGCCGGCTCGAAAGTGACCGAGGCGCGAGGACGTAAATAAGAGATCGGCTAGAATCAGCCGATCGTGACGTCAGCACTCGAGTAGATTGGAATCTGCTGCTATGTTAGAAGCCGATAGAATCTAGATCGAGTGGGATAAATTGGTGATAATAGCTAAAACTACAAGAATTGGTACAAAAACTTGCAGATCTAGCTAATATCGGTAAAGGGTGAATAAAGAACTAGACGAAACCTCAACGATGCGCCCAGAGGTTAAAGCCTAGGGTTATTCGATAAAACTGTACTCACAAGCTTGCCAGAGATCGATCGATGCAGTCCGACGAACTTGAAGGACGACGTTGTAGAAAAGAGAAAAAACGCAATGGCGAAGTCGCCGAAAAGTAGATGCTGTAAATTGTAAAGGGTTTGCCCGGAGGCGGTTTGTTTGATATTGGTGTGTACACTTTTCCTGACCAGGCAGGGTCGCTATTTATGTCCTGAGGGCAACCCGACTCGTATCCAATTACGGCACTGTTTACTTGTATCTAAAGAAAACAAACACTACTAAAAATAGAAAAGGACTCTCGCAGGAGTCAAAATTTTCTAAAACTAACTCTTGACCCGTTGCCAATCATGGATTGACCCACCTCCGCCGTGCTTTTCCTTTTGGCGTATCTCCTTGATTCCTGCCTTCTTTCCCTTCATCGGCCAATTCTTTGGTTGACCATCGGCCGATCGGTTGGACCCATCGTTCCATCGATAGATGAGGTTGGACTCCTTTGACAATCCGCGAGCCTTGCTGACCACCCTTCTTTCTCTTCAATCAGCCGATTGCACTGTTTCTTCATCGGCTGCCCTTCCTTATCCCTTTTGTCCTGTTTTTCCAAAAAATGGTGTCAACACATGCCCTCCTATTTCGGAGTAAATAATCTTTTGCTCCGAAATTTACTCGAATCTAGTATCTCTCTTAATTCAAAAGATAGCCAAATCTTTTCACATGGTTGATACGATCAGTCCCTATTGCTGTCATCGATAGTGTCCTATCCTTTCAATTTAATAGATCATCTGACACTTCCCCAGCACTGTTTATCATGTGACACTCTTGGCCTTTGTGTTCTCCTTCCCTATAAGACTCATCCTCTTGTCCGGGGCTTTCTTCATAGCTTCTCCAGGTTTTAGGATCTCCCTGATGTAGACATTGGCTCCTTTAGCTTTCTAGGCATGAGAGGCATTTTTTCCTGGGAAACTCCTTAGGAGATATCAAATATCACTGGTCATAGACAAACTCTCTCTTGAAATGGCATCTCTCCTGAGTGCTGCTAGTGAGCTTGTCAACTCTATTTGCGACGCTAGGCAGAGGATTTCTGTGAACCATGCTCTGTAGTTTGTGGATGTGTTTAGAGACTTTTCCCACCGTTCATGATGTACGCGTGTTAATCCTATTTTTGGGAGTTATTTCTCTGAACCAGTCATCCTTTGGAAACTGAACCATTCACGGGTCACCTGTTTCCTCTTTTGCCGGATCTAGTATCTCAGGCTTCCGTCTTTTCTGGTTTCCTCATCCTTATCTCTTTCGGTGCCTTGGCTATAAATAACTACCCTTGTCCTTCATGGGGAAATACATCTCCCTTCGTCTATGGCTCGAGATATAGATCCAGCAAGCTTTAGGCTCTTACTCTTCGGTCCCTTTCTTCCCTTCTGACTTATGATGGCTAGAAGAATTCTTGTGATATAGTCTAGGGTACACTTCCATCTCTAGTCTCCTTTTGTGAAGCCAAGAGCTCCAACAGCTAGAAGAACCCTTGTGATGTGTCTTGGGTGCATCAGCTGATGGAGGAGGGCGGAGGTCGTCCCTGGGCGTCTTGGAAAGAAGAACAACCCTATGTCTTCTTTTCCAACAATTCGGACGGGGAGAGTCACCGAATCTGGTGATTCATCTTCGTCTAATTTATGCTTCCTTTTTTGTTTTTCTCTTTCTTCGCCCCGTCGCCCGTCCAGTGATGATGAATGTAATTGACCTGTAGTGTTTCACTTCTCACTGTATTCTTCAGATCTATACTGTAATCATCACCATTGTAATCGAAGATGAGAGAAATATATATATATATATATATTGTTCTAAGGGCGATTTGTACATCGGCCATGACTTCGAAACCGAACATGTTTCGATAATCGGCTATACTAAAGACGATTATACTTGCAATCAGCTGTAACTTCAGTCTTTAATCAGCCGTTTTAGGTTCTGATTTGACTAAACGTCTACCCATATGCTTGGATAGTATTTCTTCAAATATTTTCCATTTAATACTCTGGCAAACCTTTCTCCTTCCAACATTTCTAAGATATACGCATTGCCTGGCACACATTGGCTGATACGATATGGCCCTTCCCAAGTCGGCGACCACTTCCCGTACTTTGGATCTCTAGAGCCGATTGGTAATATAAGTTTCCAAACTAGATCTCCTTCGGCAAACTCCTTAACTTTGACTCTCTTATCATACCATCTGGCTATTCTCCTTTTATTATTTTCAATGTTCTCCAAAGCTCTCAACCGACTACCAGCAAGGTCTTCAAGTTCTTCTTTCATCATGGCTGAGTAATCATCGGCTGATAACTAATCTTGTAAAGAGGTCCTTCTGGATCCGGTTTTTAATTCCCAAGGCAATACAACATCATGACCATATACTAGTTGATACGGTGATACTTTGGTTGATCCATGGAAAGCCATCCTATATGCCCATAATGCTTCATTGAGGATTGTATGCCATCGTTTCGGGTTTTCCTCGATCTTACGTTTGATCAACTTGATGATGCTTTTGTTTGCAGCTTCTGCTTGTCCGTTTTCCTGAGCATAGTAGGGAGACGAGTTCAACAGCTTAATCCCCATGGAGTTTGCGTATTCCTCAAATTCTCCTGAAGTGAATTGACTCCCTTGATCGGTCGTGATGGTCTGAGGTATACCAAACCGATAGACAATATGTTCTTTAACAAAATCAATCATATTGCTGGATGTCACAGTCTTGATTGGGATAGCTTCAACCCACTTTGTGAAGTAACCAGTAGGTACCAGTATGAATTTATGACCTTTGCTCGATGGTGGATATATTTGTCCGATCAGATCAATTGCCCAACCCCTGAACGGCCATGGCTTGATTATTGGGTTCATCGCTGATGCTGAAACTTTTTGAATGCTTCCAAACTTTTGACACTCTTGGCATCCCTTGTAGTATTTGAAGCAATCTTCCAGTATCGTCGGCCAATAATAGTTGTTATTTCTGATCATCCACTTCATCTTGAATGTCGATTGATGGGCTCCACAGACTCCCTCATGAATTTCTCCCATTAAGGTTTTAGCCTCCTCTTCACCAAGACACTTGAGCAAAATTCTGTCAATGGTGCGCTAGTATAGCTCATCTTCTAATAGAACGTATTTAATGGCTCTGTATCTTAATTGTTTGTCAACCTTTCTGGATGGATCTTTCAGATAATCCATTATTTCCTTCCTCCAATCCCCGGTTGATAGCTCCACAGCTATGATCGACCGATAACCTGACGCTCCTTCAGCCAGCCGATTAGTTTCACTGTTGTGACATTTAGGGATATGCTCGAGTTTTACTATCTTGAACTCCCTAAGTAACTGAAGACACTATTCATGATAAATCCTCAATATGTCATCTTTGCATTTATATTCTCCTGCCAATTGATTTATCACGAGTTGGGAATCTCCAAATATCTCAATAGCTTCAGCATTAACTTCTCGTAGCTGTTTTATCCCTTTTAATACTGCCTGGTACTCAGCCTAATTGTTGGTTGAAGTTTTCTCGATTGGGGTGGAAAATTCATAACTTGCTCCTTGAGGTGAAATAAGGACAATTCCAATCCCAGCCCCTACTCCACAGGATGATCCATCAAAGAACATAGTACATGGAACGGGTTCAACAACTGCAACTTCAGGTCCACAATGCTGAGTTACCAGGTCGGCCATTACTTGTCCTTTGATTGCTTTGGCCGATTGATAGGTTAAG
Source organism: Cenchrus fungigraminus (assembly GCA_036936925.1). Lineage (NCBI taxonomy): Eukaryota > Viridiplantae > Streptophyta > Magnoliopsida > Poales > Poaceae > Cenchrus > Cenchrus fungigraminus. The sequence goes on from CM072770.1 coordinate 68,358,458, forward strand.
TCAAATTCTGACAAAGCTAAGATCCACTTCCCGATCCTACCCTTCAAGATTGGTAATGACAACATATATTTGACCATGTCATCTTTGCAAACCACAATGCACTCAGCAGTTAGTAGGTAAGGTCTCAACTTTGTGCACGAGAAATACAAGCATAAGCATAATCTTTCCACCGCCGAGTATCTTGTCTCTGCATCCAAGAGTCTTCTACTTACGAAATATATGACTCGCTCTTTGCCATCAAACTCTTGTACAAGGGCTGATCCAATAGCCCGCTCGTTAGCCGATAAATATAATTTGAATGGCTTTTTATCTTGAGGAGGCATTAGGATAGGAGGAGATTTCAAGTACTGCTTGATGTTATCTAAAGCCTTCTACTATTCTTCTCCCCATACAAATTTCTGATCGGCCTTGAGCTTCAATAGAGGTGTGAACGGCTGAATCCTTTCAGACAGGTTAGATATAAATCTTCTGATAAAATTGATTTTGCCGATCAATGACTGAAGCTCCTTTTTGTTTGATGGTGCCTCTATTTTGTCAATTGCACTGATTGACTTCTGTCCAACTTCGATTCCTCTTTCATGTATCAAGAAACCTAGGAATTGACCAGCTGAAACACCAAAAGCACATTTCTTGGGATTCATCTTTAAACCATGCTTCCTGGTGCACTCCAATGTTTTTCGTAGGTCGGCCAGATGCTGTTTGTAGCTCTTTGACTTGACAACCACGTCATCAATGTAGATCTCTACTATCTTGCCGATGAGTTTGTGGAATATGTAATTCATGGCTCTTTGATATGTGGCACCAATGTTCTTCAACCCAAAGGTCATGACAATCCACTCATGCAATCCAACGTGGCCAGGGCACCTGAAAGTAGTTTTTGCAATATCATCTATGGCCATGAATATTTGAGTGTATCCAGCATTACCGTCCATAAAGCTGATGACTTTGTGCCCTGCAGCAGTGTTGACCAATGCATCGGCTAGTGGCATCGAATATCCGTCCATCGGCGTCGCTTTGTTCAAGTCCCTGAAATCAATGCACACACGTAGTTTTCCATTCTTCTTGTAGACAGGAACTATATTAGAAATCCATTCGACATACCGACATTGCCGAATAAAACTAGCTTCGAGTAACTTTGTTATCTCGACTTTTATATTAGGATAAATCTTTGGATTACACTGCCTGGGATGTTGCTGGAAAGGTCGATACCCTGGTTTAATAGGTAATCGATGCTCAACAATGGATCGGTCTAAGCCAGGCATCTCATAATATTCCCAGGTGAAACAATCCTTGAATTCTTTTAACAATGCAATCAGTTCTCTTTTGTATTCTGCATCTAGCTTGGCACTTATATATGTCGGCCTTGGTTTCCTTCCATCTCCGAGATCTATCTTCTCCAATTCATCGGCTGATGTAAACCCATGCCCAAGCTTCCCTTCATCTTCAATGAACTGATCCATTAAATCTTGTCGTCAGAGCCGACTGCTTGAACCGGCTTTAGTCCAAAATCGGACACTCTGAGATATTTGGTATCCCACGCTTTACCAGATATGCAGCTCACTCGATCATAAGTCCATCCTAGTGCTTCTGTAGCTGCCACTGTCAAGGAGGTTTCTCCCTTGACCATCTCCACTGAATCTCCGATCCATTGGATGATGCATTGGTGCATTGTAGATGGTATGCAATAGTTGGCATGTATCCAATCCCAACCCAGCAGTAGATTATAAGATCCCCTCCCTTTAATGACAAAGAAAGCGGTTGGAAGGGTCTTACTGCCGATGGTGAGCTCCACGCAGATTGCACCTTGAGCTGGAGAGACGTTTCCTTCGAAGTCTACCAGTATCATGTTGGTCTGGGTCAGATCTTCATCAGACTTCCCAATCTTGCGTAGCATGGTATATGGCATTAGATTGACTGCTGCTCCTCCATCTACTAGTATCCTGGTGACTGGCTTCCCATTGACAAAACCTTTGAGAAATAGTGCCTTCAAGTGCTATATTTTCTCATCTTCTGGCTTCTCAAAGATAGCTTGTGTAGGTTCCAGTGTTAACTGAGCCATGCCAAGTTCTTCATCGGACACATCCGAATCAATCGGAGCCATAAACTCTTTCAGTAGGAAGACGACCATGTTTATATCAGCTTGTGGTTTGTTATCCTTCCCATCATCGGCCTTAAGCTTTGGGCGCCATACTTTAGACCGAACCTTCTTCTTGTCCAACACGTGCCTCTCTGCTTCCTCTTGCTGTTCTAGCTGGCATAGACGCTAGACTCTCCTTTTGTAGGATTTCGTCAAGCCATCTGGACACCTTTGTGGATTAGGCTTCTTGTGTGATCGGCTTGACTATTCATCGTCCAGCTGTAGAGTGCGTTGACGTTCAGGATCTCGGCACATGATATCCTCATCAGGGACCAAGGAATCGGCCATCTCTTCCAGCCGATCATTTGACTCTTCATTGACTCAGCCTCCCAGCCGATCATGAACGCTGGCCTTGCCCCCCAGCCGATCGTAGACGTTGGCTTTGCCCCCCAGCCATTGATGAACTGGGATTCATTGATTGCTGAATTCACGGTGATCCCCAGCTGCAGGCCTTCTGTCGTCGAAGCAAACCCTCTTGGAGGAGCTGCTATTGTTGTAGGCCCCATTTCACTCTGGACACTTTTCTGCCGTCGACAGTTTGATCCCTTCTTCCCAGCAGTACTTGAAGAACGGACATCTCCAATGTTCCTCGTTGCGCTGTGCCCACTCTTCTCTTCCCTTTGCTTTCTCCTGCCGGCGCTGAAACTTGTTGATCAGCATCTGGGACGTGACAGGTCGGCGTGGCTTCAAGTCTTCTTCTTCAAGTAGCAACCCTTTTCCTTTGACATCGGCAGCGGTTGCTTGTACCTTGGGATCAACAACTCCTTTATTTTGAGCCGATTCAGACGTCAGCAGCTTAACCCATGACGTGTCTTTGCTAGACACTTCAACTGTATTGGTTGGGAAGGGGTGCTGATCAATCTTCATCGGCTTTTCAGCTTTGGTAGGGGTTTCAAACTTAAGCCTCCCTTGCTCAATAGCTGATTGGATCTGTTGTCTGAAGATCTTGCAATCATTGGTGTCGTGCGATGTTGCATTATGCCACTTGCAATACTTCATCCTTTTGAGCTCTTCTGCAGATGGTATGGTATGGAGCTGGGAGAGTTTGATCTGCCCTTGCTGAAGCAACAGATCAAATATCTTATCGGCCTTAGTGATATCAAAGCCGAATTTTTCTGGTTCCTTTTTACCAAAAGGACAAGACACTGTCTTCTTGCCTTTGACCCATTCTGTAAGCCCTATCATGTTATCTTCATCTTCTGAGTTAGAGTAATCCACATAAGACACCTTCTTTTGGAAGTTTTTTCTAGGCTCGTAGGACTTTGCAGTTTCCTGACTCATTCGACTGACCAATTGGCTGAGACTTTCGAAGTCATGTGATGCATATTTCTCCCTCAAGGTTGGCAAGAGACCTTGGAATGCCAACTTAGCCAGTTGTTTGTCTCCCAGATTTAGACTATAGCATTTGTTTCTGACCTCCCTGAATCTCTGAACGAATCTAGCAACTGTTTCATCGTTCCTTTGCTTGAGTCTGGTCAGATCAGTAATCTTCATCTCATGAATGCCAGAGAAGAAAGAATTGTGGAACTGCTGTTCCAAATCGGACCACTTGATGATGGAGCTAGCTGGCAATGAGGTAAACCATGAGAATGCTGGCCCTGATAGAGATGAAGAGAACAACCGTATCCTGAGTGCATCGACATTCCCTGCTTCTCCACATTGTGTGATGAATCGAGTGATATGCTCCATTGTGGATGTATCATCTTGACCAGAGAATTTTGTGAAGTCTGGCACTTTGAATCTTGGAGGGAAAGGTATCTAATCGTAGCCAGATGGATACAGTGTTCTGTACATGCAGGATTGTTGCTTAGGTTTCATCCCATATTGCTTCTACAGCATCTCTGAAAAGTGGCCAATCAACTCCTGCTTCATGTGAGACTTCAACTCAGTAGATATCTGTTCGATTGCTTGTACTTCAGCTGATGGAGTCTCTGGAGGTTGATCTTCTGAGGTTCTTGACTGTGGATTTGGTGTCATTGATGTCCTTGCTCTGGAAGAACCTTGCGTATTTGATTGACCTGTCATAGGTGGAATTTGTCCGATCGGCTGACCAGCCGATGGAACTGGCTGATGCAAGTTCAACTGGCCTGAGATAGACAATTGATTTAGGAGCATTTGCATCACTTGCGTGGGATCCACCTGCTGCTGTGGTGCTGTTGGTTGTCCTGCCATCCCTTGGTTGATCGGCTGCTGAGGCGACGATCTTGTATGAGCAACTGTATTAGCTAGGGTTAAGACAGGCTGCATGGAAGTTGACTATTGCGGTGGGGCAGTCTGCACAGGCATCCCTAGCATCGGCTGCTGCACTGATTTCTGAGGTTGAACAGGAGCTTTCCTTTCTGTTGGTATGACCATATGAGCATGAGTTGTACTGATCTTGACTCTTTCAAAAGCCTTGCTCCCATGATTGAAGTAGACAAACTCTACTCCCTCCTTGGTCATATGCATAGTCCCTGGAGTACCTCCAATCATAGCTTGATAAGATTGTGGGTACTTCACTTCTGGAACTTCCTCAGGCTGAGATTCGAAGAAATTTGAGATACACTACATGAAAACTCACTTTGGTAACGGGCATAGATTGCCTTTCGTAACGGGAAAAGCGCCCGTTACCGATCAAGTGTTACAAATGAGGCAAGAAAGGTAACGGATAGATGCCCGTTGCTGATAACACATATTCGTAACGGGCATCAAACAACGACCGTTACCACAACTAGCCACCGGTCACGTGAAATGGTTGTTTCTCTGGGCCCACAGGGAACTTTGGTAACGGGCACCAAAACAGAGCCCGTTACAGTAGCTCAATATCGGAGATGCCTGCTATGTACCTGCGTCTCCTCTATCTTGACAAAATGAGACGCGTCTATTTCACGCACGTCTCAGCACATCTAGGATTCGTAACGGGCATCAAACAACGACCGTTACCACAACTAGTCACCGGGCACGTGAAATGGCTATTTCTCTGGGCCCACAGGGACTTTGGTAACGGGCATGAAAACAGAGCATGTTACTGTGAAATCAACATCAGAGACGCGTGCCGTGAACCTGTGTCTCCTCTGTCTCGACGAAATGAGACGCATCTGTTTCCACACGCGTCTGCTTTCTCTCAATTAAATGAGACGCGTGCTTTCAACCTGCGTCTCCTATATCTCGATGAACGGGCCAGGTCCTGGGGCCCACCGGTCAGGACTGGTCACGGGCTTTTACACTGCCCGTTACATTGTTGGCATGTTTGTAACAGACTTTCCGAATGAAGCCCGTTACTCACTGATCAGTGTTTGTAACGAGCTTTAATTAACGCCTGTTACAGATACGTAGGCCACCCCTATAGTAACCTGCCTGCTTGCCGGCTGCATCCTGGAACCAGCCAGGATTTGGCAGCCATCAGGGGCTGCATCCTGCCATCCTAGAACCAGCCAGGATATGGCAGCCACCACAGCAAGGAGACATCACAAACACATTCTCACATCACAGATATAGGCAAGCAAGATCACATTTATAGACAAGCAAAATCACATTTATAGACAATCTAGGATCACATCAAGTTTCAAGTTACTCTCATCAGGGCTTGTTTGGATGGAGTCATGAGAAAACTGCCTGAACCAGGCAGCATCTAACCCCAACCAAGCAAGACAAGCAGGTTTCTCAGGCAACAACACCTAACTAAAGAAGACTGAATGAGTTTCAAGTTTCTAGCTACAATGAACTCACGGTGCACCATTGTAGAAGTTGCCCTTTCGGTCGATGGTCTCCTTAAGAATGTACTCGCACAGCATCTCCCGGACACGCTTTAGATCTTCTGTGGAAACATCTACAGCAGATTTGAAATCCTGCAAAATACAATCATTTATGAAAATACAAGTAGAAATCAGTTTCTAAAATCAGATGGATAATATGAGCAGAGACAAGGTTGAGCATTATTATCTACTTACAGCAGCCTTCTTGATGTCAGGTATGTCATCGAGTAGTCTTAACATATGGAATGCCACATGGAATCCACACAAAGAGGACCCCCATGGCTGCTGAGCACACTGCATCGAGGTACCAAAATGACAAGTTAATGCAGTACCAAATAGGTAAGAAGGGACCATAAAAAAACCACGGTCTTACATCGAGATTTGTTTTGTGCTTGAGTATGGCATTTGGCTTTTTTTTTCTTTCCTTTCGTCACTCCGTCCTATTCATGTTCACCAAAAAGGCCCTGCATGATCAGCAATACCGATTAGAAACACTAAGAGATTGAATTTTTGTGAACAAAACCTACAAGATACTGTACCAAAGGCCCTGCATGGTCAGCAATACCGATTAGAAACACTAAGAGATTGAATTTTTGTGAACAAAACCTACAAGATACTGACCAGCCCACAACAGGTTTGAGGTCTGAGAACTTTAGTGGGGGATGTTGTTTAGCAGAATCTGGATACCAAACCTCTTTGAACTTCATACAGATGATCACTGTTACCCAGTGGCTAGTGCAGTAGGCACCCACCACGTAGTCGTTGTTCATTGCATTTGATATTGGTTTGGTAACAAGGCGAGAATGCTGAGAAATATTTGTGGAAGTAAACAAATCTGGATCTAAAAACCCAACACTGATCTGCATCTCCGCTGCCTTGTCCATCATTTTCCTACAAAAAATCAAATTGTTAGCATGCATGAACTTTGTGGTCAAAATTAAAGAAATATCTTTTTAGGTTTTAAGGGACTTACAATGTCCACAACTTCAAGAAGGTAACATCCAGAGAAGCCAGGGTTATAAGGTTATACACGCTACTGAATGCAATGTTTAACATTAAAGCACCACCACCACCTTTAAAGTAGTCTTGATCCACCTTTGCTGGAAAGGCAAGTTTATCCTTACTGTGTTCCATGGCGTAAGCATGCAACATGGCACAATTTGGTCCAGCAGCCTTTAAGTTTGCTTCTGACAACATAGGTGCACCAGGCTTGTATTTTGGTCGTTCCTGTTCTGTCCCAATAATACAGTTAAGAATCTCATCTTTAGACAGAGGTTTCCTGGCCAGGTTCCCCTTCTGCAGTGGATATTGCCTGGGCTCCTCCTCCTATTGCAGAGGCTGCTGTACATGTTGCATCTGCTGCTTAGGGGGAGATTGCCTGCGCTCCTCCTCCTGCTGCTGGAGAGGCTGCTGTTTCGTTTGTTGCTTATCCTAATGTTACAGCTCCTGCTTAGGTGGAGTTTGCCTGAGCTCCTCCGGCTGTTGTCGACGCTCCTGCTGCTGGAGAGGCTGCTGTTTCGTCTATTGCTTATCCTCATGTTGCAGCTGCTGCTTAGGCGTAGTTTGCCTGGGCTCCTCCGGCTGTTGTCGACGCTCCTGCTGCTGGAGAGGCTGCTGTTTCGTCTGTTGCTTATCCTCATGTTGCAGCTGCTGCTTAGGCGGAGTTTGCCTGGGCTCCTCCGGCTGTTGTCGATGCTCCTGCTGTGTGGTTTTGCTGATCTGCTGCTGCTGCTGCTGTTGAGCCTTCTCTTGCTGACACTGAGCTGCAGTACCTCCATCTGATGTTGTACCCCTGCTACCTGTTGCGGCTTCAGGGTTGGGATGTGTCGTCATGGGTGGTATAAGGATCCTGTCCTTTGGCTATTGGATCCTTTGAATGAGAGCCTCAACTAGGGTTGCTATGTCACCCTGCACCGGTACTGAATGGCAAGCCTTTTGAAATGGAAAGACTTTCGCTAGTGCGAGCTCCACATTAATCCCAGTGCCATCCAAAAGGCTGCACGCGGTTGGCTATGTCAGCTTATCTATTGTGTCCAGCATAGGTGATCGACTATCACTGTGCACTTGAGTCGCTTCGTCCTCGTTGGCATTCCAATGATCTTGCTCTCTGCCACACGCATCTTCCTCGCTGTCATGCGCATGTTCTTCCTCGCGGCCATGCGCATCTTCTTCCTCGCTGCCATGCACATCTTCTTCCTCGCTGCTACTGACAGGCGCTGGTAATTGGGAAGGAAGAAGTACATTTTTCGGTATTTCGATGCCTGATAGTCTTAGAGCATGGACAATTGATTTAAATGTTATGTCCATCATATCATGAGCATCAGACCTCTTGTTCCTCTTCTTCCTGTACATTCCAGCGAACTCTTCACCAAACCCTTTACCCCAGCCAAGTGAACTAGACATGCCTCGGACCCGACCTCGATGCTCTGGAGTCTCAAGTGCTGCGGTGAGCATATCATCCTCCCTAACCCCAGAGAAAGAACCATCGCTACCCTGAGCTGCAAGTGTTTTCACCCTATCTGCTACCCTCACCACCGCAGGGTAACTGAATGTTATGCCCTCGCTTCCTTCACTAGTATTCTTCCTCTTCTTCCCTACCCTTGCCCGCAGATAAGGTCTCGAACGTCCAGGAAATTGGTCCCAAGGGTTCTGTTTTCCTTCTGCAGCTAGCTTTGCATCCTCCTCCTCCAACTCTTTCCTTTTACCACGATAACCTTTTCTGCCCGTCTTGTGTGGCTTATTATGCAATGCTCTCTTTTGTTTCATCTCCTGACTCAATTGCTGAAATGAAGAAGAATTGGTTTCCTGCACAAACATGTCCCAGTCTTGTTGCTGCAAAAAGGCATGCTTCACAAAGGGAGTCTCCTCTTCGCTCACATATTTTTTTCTTAAATGGGCCTTAAACCGCCGTTGCAAGGTTCCAATCTCTAATATAGCTGCCTTAACTGCCTTCTTGCGAACAGATTCTTCCAGATTGGCTGGGTAATCTAGCTTTTCCTCTAAAACTGTGAACAGATGGTCCTTCTCAATTGGTGAGAGATCATCAACCGCCTTGTTGATTGACACCCTCTCCCGAGCAATGAGACCACAGACCAATACAAATCTATCCCTCACAGCATCTGAGGTAGGCCAAAAATTGGCATCAAGTCCAGTTGCAGTCAACTTGTCTTCTGGCCATTTGGTTTGTGTCCTTGACCCGCGAGATCGAGTACTACTCGCAGCAGTCTGTGCTGAGTGACCCTGTGAAGAAGGTTCACCGACGATGGGCTGTGATGATGAAATGGAGGTAGAGGAGTTTGTTGTTGTGGGAGACTGCATAGATGATATGTCAGGTTGTCAGTAGAGCAACATAAGCAAGACTGAAAATCTAAACAAAATTCTTATTAGATAAATTCGTTTTCTCTGACAGGCAAAATAGCTGATATTACACTAGAAATCATTACAAGTCGTAAATAAAATCAGCATAGACATACACAGTTCATATTTTACTTAATTAGCATACAGGGATAGGTGCATACATTTCATATTTTCTCTGACAGGCAAAGCAGAGAATAAATTCCTTCAACTGCTTCCTTGTCCAACTTCAGCAGTGATGGATTGTGTGTTCCATGTGTACATGCAACAAGAGGATAAAGCAATGGTCCTGACATTATATATGACAGTAGTGAAACAACACTCACAACACATCATGACACCAACAATAACAATATATATGACAGGAGTGAAACAATTAACACTCACAACAAAGCATAGGACAGTCTAGTTATCACTACATTATAAACCACTGCGATGCAATTCCCACTGACATTATGTGACCATCAGAATTAAAGTATGCTAACAAGTCCAAAGCATAACTGTCGATCTGGTACATTCAAAGCATAGCAGAATTAAAGTATGCTAACATCCTTTATGCTTTTCATGAATTTACAGTGCAAAAATTGTAGCACCAGGAACATGAAAATGAATTTCAACAGTTCATATAACTTCATCTGTTAGCAACAATTTATTCAAACAGACTTTTAGCAACAAAATCCATCCATCAAATCCACAGTCAATCAATTGAAGATGAACTATTAAGGCATGTCTCCCTAATCCACCTTGACATGAATATATAGCAGATTGGGTGGACTACATTATAAACCATTGTGGTGCAATTCCCACTGACATTATGTGGCCATCAGAATTAAAATATGCTAACAGGTCCAAAGCATAACTGTCGATCTGTTACATTCAAAGCATAGCAGAATTAAAGTATGCTAACAGGTCTAAAGCATAACTGTCGATCTGGTACATTCAAAGCATAGCAGAATTAAAGTATGCTAACATCCTCAATGCTTTTCATGAATTTACAGTGCAAAAATTGTAGCACTAGGAACATGAAAATGAATTTCAACAGTTCATATAACTTCATCTGTTAGCAACAATTTATTCAAACAGACTTGGAGCAACAAAATCCATCCATCAAATCCACAGTCAATCAATTAAAGATGAACTATCAAGGCATGTCTCCCTAATCCACATTGACATGAATATATAGTAGATTTGGTGGCCGAGGAGAGAGAGGGTGTTGGGGGTTCAAGCAGGACTAACCTCTGTCGCGAATGAAGTAGTTGTTCTCGTGATGGTCGGAGGGGCCGGATCCACGTCGGCTCGTGGCCTGAGGTGGCCGGCTCGTCGTCGTGGCCGGGGATGACGGATCCACGTCAACCGTCTTTAGGTTGGCCGGGAAGCCGTCCGCACGCCAGTAACCGCGTCCTCGTCACCGTTGTCACACAGGGAGCGGTGGGGCTGGAGAAGAGCAGGGCTGCGGTGGGGAGAGAGCGGCGAAGGCGAGTGGGGAGAGTGGCGGCGGCGGTAGGGAGAGTGCGGGCGTTGTGGATCTGTCTAGCGAGGAGCCGAATATGAACTGCGCGCGTAACTGTGTTTAAGGAAATTACTGGCATGCCCTTGACGGCTCTCTGCTGGAATTAGAATTCCATGGGCATTATAGTCAATATAGGTGGGAAATTTTGAGCAGCCCGCGCACAGTTTGCCTGCTGACGCTGATGTGTGGGCCAGTGTCATTGGCGATGATGGTTAGTGAACCCGCATCGCCTTTGTTGGCAGTTGGGTCCGGCGGGTGGGCAGCGGTTATCTTTTTATTTTGGCTGCTGACGCTGACGCGTGGGCCAGCCACTATTTTTTTCGAATGAAACGTGCTTCCCTAAAATATTAGAGCCCATAAAACAGCACCTAAAAAATCATACAAATATGAACAATTCGTATTTGGACATTTAGTATTTGAATAAAATATCAACAGTCATACTTGTGTGCCCAAGATTCTTAGAATTCGTTTTTACATCCCATGTTAATGATGTAATAATTCTAATAACATCTAGTGTGCTCAAAAAAAATCTACAAATTGACTTGACAACATCATTTGGGTACCTAGACTTGTCTTCAAAATTTCAAATGGTTTCGATGAAGGAATAATATACTTGTGTACAAATATCTACATCTCTCACATAGTTTCCTAGAATGTTCCTTGAACATTGAAGTTTTCCACACTTTGCAACATGTTCGAACTCTTATGCATTTGAACACTTAACAAAACCTTGTGGTTCACCTTAAGATTACAAAAATGCAAAGTTTCATTACAGGAGGTGTGGAAAACAAATATTATTTATATGTTGTACTTACATAGAACAAGATAAGGCATATAAACATTGTTCAAGAAATGGAATATACACTAAACAATGAAAATAATGAAAACATGGTGATTTTAGAAAATTGTAGAAATAAAAATAATCAAATTTGGACTAATTACGACGGAGAAATACATGTTACAAAATTTGATTGCGAATTAAAAGGAGAAATGGGAATTGTTCTTCATTCGAATAGAACTGGGCCCCACAGTCATTAGCGACGCGGGACTGATAACCCGCGTCGGCTTTGCTGCTCTTCCAAAATTTTACACAGATAATTCGAGCAACATACAAAAGCTAATCTACTACTGATTTCCTATTCCAATACTCCATTCGAACTTCACCATTTCGCAACGGAGCCTACAGTCTTCGCTGCAAAACAGAGAAATTCGAAGCCATCCTTTATCCACGCCGCAGCAGCCGCCGTTGCCTGCGCACGGCTGATCGCCGTGCACCTGTGCCGGAGGCGGCAGCGGTTCACCCCAAATGCGCCAAGTCGAGGAGTGGATCGCACGCGCGGCCTTCTCGCGCAAAGGCAGACACCCCTCGTTGCTCAGCCATCTCGACGTCGTACTGCTGCCGCCCGCAACCCGCCTCATGTACCGCTTCGCGATGTCATCAGTGGCGGCACCGCCATTGTCCCTGTAGAGCAAGATGGCGTATAGATAGGCCGCCGCATCGTGCCCACCCTCGGCGGCGCGCCGGAGATCATTGCATCCCCTGTTTTCCATGAAGACGGCTTTGATCCCGGAGAAGAAGCAAGCCTCCGGATTCCCGAGATCGGTCAGCATAGCAAGGAAGACTTTGTAGGCGGTGGGGTCCCACACCCAAGAACTCTCATCTCGTATCCCCTCTATCGACAAACGCCGGCCGACGTCGCCGTGGCCGCACACACGGCGCATGGTCGAGCAAGTACCGCGTAGGCTGCGGAGGTCAGCCAAGGGCCGCTCCGAGGTCGCACCGACGCGCGCCGCAATCTCAATGCGGAGGTCTCGAGGGAGGTCCAGCAGCGACGATGGCTGGTGCCGCCTGCTTCTTCCCGGCATGCTATTCATCTCCGGCCGGGAATGGTGATGATGAGGAGTAGGCAGTTGCTGTTTTTTCGCGGGTAGATGAAGGGGCAGGGGATCTAAATTATTTTGGAAGGAGAAGATACAGGAGATTTGTTTCCAAACACAGTTTAAGTAAGCAATGGAGACGACGTTTGGCTAATCCGCGTATCCTTTAATTCTCCATTGCAGACAACGTTTGGTTAATCCGCGTATGCTTTAATTCTACTCCCTCCGTCCCAAAAAACATGCAATTATGGGAAACGTGCCAGTCAAACTATTACAACTTTGACCAAGTTTATAGCAAAAAATATTAGCATTTATGTCTTGAAATAACTTTTTTATAAAAAATATACTCCTCTAGATGTGAGAATTGCATGTTTTATTTTGTAATTGTTAGTAGTTTTTCATATAGTTTGACTCCTCGGGATGTGAGAATTGCATCTTTTATGGGACGGAGAGTGTACATTGGAGACGACGTTTGGTTAATCCGCGTATCATTTAATTCTACATTGGAATCACTACCTCTGCTCTCAGCCATTGACTGGGCAACTATTTCCCCATTGACCGTTTCTGGTATCAATTTCTTGGGAACCTTCCCGTTTCCTGTGCTCTTGATCTTATCCCTTCCTCTTTTTTTACAACCGATGTTATCCCTTCCTTGTTTTTGCTATAAAAAGGCACCGATGCCTATCGGTCCTCCTCACTTGCTTCCTTCTTCTCTAGATCTAGATCTAGCTATGGCACAAAGAATAGATCTTGTAGGGCGTAAGCTTTTGCTTTTCTCTCTTCCTCCTCCTCCTCGTTCTCTCAGTTGCTAGAAGAATTCTTGTGATATGGGTGATTGGGTTGCTCATCCCTCTAGCACAACTGCTAGAAAAATCCTTATGATATATTTCCTTGTGATTTGGCATCAGTTGTCGGGGGGAGAGTAGCCCAGAACCTCCTACATCAGGAAGAACAAGCCGACGGAAAGATCACTGAGGTCTGGGGAGAGAAGCCCAACTCCACTACATCTTTCTCGTCCAATTTGCGCTTCCTTTTGCTTTCCCTTCTCCTCCAGGAGGAGGATTTTTGAAGGGATATGTTTCCACCCTCTCTGTATCTTTCTGTTGTGCTCACTTGTAAGCATGAAGAAGAAGCCAGAATCTGGAGCATATCTCGTCATGAAGAACAAGCCGACGGCGGCCTCCTTTCTCTTCACCTCCGACGATCGACTGACGGGTAGGGAAGGCGAGCAAGATCGACCTTTGAGCCTAGGGAAGGAGAGCAAGATCGACCTTTGAGCCTTAACATCGCCAAGTCAGCACCTCTCGTCATGAAGAACAAGCCGACGGAAGTATATCTCTTTTGCTTAGTTTAGATCTATGTTCCTCATCCTGGTAGTGCCTAGTGATGATGAACATAGATGGCCGCTTTGTAACATTTTGATGTATCAATGATGACTGTAATATGTGTGTGTGTGATTTTGCATCTCAAGAGCAATGCTTGTGTGATTATCTGTGTGCAGTACAATTTTTTTTATGATTTACCTACTCACTTGCAAGCATGAATAAGAACAAGCCGACGGGGGCTGGCTAATCCGCGTCTCTTTTGATGTAATATGTGTGTGTGATTTCGCATATCTCGCCCATAACAAAGGCAATGCGGGTTGGTTAATCCTCGTCTCTTGCCCTTAACAAAGGCGACGCGGGTTGGCTAATCCTCGTCTCTTCGATATTAACGCCCATTACTGAACTGAAGCAGCCTGCAACATACTTACTGAACTGAAGCAGAATATAAACAGAATATATATTGTATCTTAGGCAGAATATAATACAAACAGGATTCAAATTCCATCACATCCTATATATTACAAAAAGGATTCAAATTCCACCAATACATCACATCCTTTATATTACAAAACGAATTCTATTTCCACCAATAGACACATCCTGCATTACAAAAAGGATTCAGCAGAAATCAGGCTTGCTTTTTCTTCCTTGATTTCTGTATATGGATTTTTCTCACTATGGTCGCTTTGCAAGTACGGTGTTTTGTTAGTTCCCAAGAGTCGGGGCTTGTATGAAGTGTCAAAGGATGGAATTTCGTCAAACTGGTTGTATTCCTCCTCCTCAACAACATTTTCAACCCCAACAATCCTTTTTTTTTCAGGCATAACCACAGACTAGTTCTTCTTTGCAAGGTCAGGTACATAGAACACTTACTCAACATTGTTGGCGAAGACAAACGGTTCGTTTTTGTAACCAAAGACCCGGAGATCAACACTAACATAACCATATTTGTCCTTGCTCGCAACTCTCTTCCCATTGGTGACCCATCTACACCAAAACAAGGCTACCTTCAATCCTACATAATCAAGCTCCCATATCTCCTCTATTTGACCATAATATGTGTCTGTCTCCGTGTCATCATCATCATGACTGTCGTCGACGATGGCCCGTACACGCACACCACTATTTTGATAGACGCTCTTTTTATCCTGGGCCATGGTGTAGAACGTGTATCCATTGATATCCATTGCTTGGTATCTTGTAACATTGAACAATGGCCCCATTGCTAGATTCCTTATCTCGTTGGTTATTACAGCATTATTACTGCATGTCTCGACATAATCTCGGAGCCACCTGCTGAAACCTTGCATGTGCATCTTTGCAAGCCAAGCCCTACCATGGTCAGGGTTGTCTTCATGTAGTTGTCGCTTGTGCTCATTGGCAAATAGTGTAATTAGGTGCAGCTGTTGTATCACGGTGAAATGAGCCTTTTGGAAGGCATCTGGTTCCGGAGTGACTGACTTTTTCCCTAGGGTCCCAACACCTGAAAGCCTACCTTCATGCCATGAGCGAGGCACACCAATGGGGTTTTGGGGGTCCATATAACCCATGGCCCACTCCACTGCTTTGATGGTCTCGTAGCCACGAACAATGGCTCCCTCCGGAAATAACCGGTTATGTACCAATGAGTTCAGGAGTCCATAGAACCTCTCATATGGAAACATCTGATGAAGGTAAGATAGGCCAAGGAACCAGATTTCCCTCGCGAGGTGTGCTGTTAGATGCAGCATGAGATCAAAGAATGATGGTGGGAAGGTAGCTTCAAGTAGGCATAGGGTCTCGAAATGCCTCCTCTCTAAGTCCAATAGTTTTTCCTCATCAATCACCTTCTGTTCTATTGCATTGAAGAATAAACACAAGCTCGTGACCGCGTCGCGAACCAGTTCTGTCTTGATACCTCTAAGTGCAACAGGAAGAAGAGCTGTCATCAACACATGGCAATCATGAGATTTCATCAAGCTGAAATTCATTTTCATGTCCTTCACTGACACTAGCCTCTTGAAGTTTGATGAGTAGCCTGAAGGTACTTTCAAATCATGCAAAAACTGACAGAATTCTTTTCTCTCTGCCTTTGACAAGGTGGTTGCAGTAACGGGAAGGTTCGTCCCCGTCTCTGTTTCCTCTGCATAGAGCTCCGGCCTAATGCCCAGTTCTTTAAGATCCTCCCTTGCATTTTTATGATCTTTCCCTTTGGACTTCTGTTGTAGCAATGTTCCACAAGTAGCTTCACACACATTCTTCTTGATGTGCATGTTGTCAATCGAATGACGCACATCTAACATCGGCCAATACTCTAGCTCCCATAGAATTGATTTCTTGTTCCACATTCCTTCTTCTTCTTCTTCTTCACCATCTCGTTTCTTTCTTTTGCCAAGGGTTTTTTCAGTCAGTTTGGGTAACTCCTCAATAGTTTTGACGTCCTTGACTTTCAAGTGGACCAGATCTCTAGTCACATGCAACAGCGCCTCTCGATTCTCCTTTTCCCCATTAAACTGACAATCCATGGCCTAGTATGGATGTTTCTTGCGGAGGAAATGATGGTGCCCCATAAATACGTATTTCTTTGAATGTCTTAGCCATACTGCGCAAATATCTTCCAAGCAGTGTGGGCAAGCTGCACCTTTCCTTTTACTCTGGCCAGAGAGGTTGCGATGAGCCGGGTTGTCGTTGATGGTGGTGAACAACATGGCATGCATTGTGAACTCCTCACGCTTGTACTCATCCCAAACCTCCTACACACCAGGCTTCCACAGTATCTTCAAGGCATCAACTAGTGGCCTCAAGTAGACATCAATACGATCGCCAGGTTGCTTTGGCCCGGAGACCAATATTGTCAGCATCATATATTTCTGTTTCTTGCATAGCCAGGGTGGAAGGTTGTACAACGACAGCACGACAAGCCAGGTGCTATGTGTTGAGCTCTAGTTACCGAATGGGTTCACGCCATCTGTGCTCATAGCAAACCGTATGCTCCTTACGTCTTTGTCAAACCACGGAAAGTGGTTATTAATGTTACCCCATTGTGCTGCATCTGCGGGGTGCCTAAACTTGCCATCTTTCTTAAGCTCCTTTCGGCCTTCGTCATGCCAACGCAAGAGTTGGGCCTCCTTTCGTGTTGCGAACCATCTTCTCAGCCAAGGAATGATGCAAAATACCATGCCACCCTCACAGGAGCCCCTCTGTTAGCCTTCTTCTTCTTGCCTCTGATCTCGCCGGGCTCGTTCTCGTCATCAGCATTATTATCATCTCCACCATCCTTTTTCCTCTTGTACCGATCATAGCCACACTTGGGGCACTTGTCAAGGTCTACATAATCTCCACGGAACAATACACAAATGTTCTTGCATGCATGGATTTTTTCAACCTCTATTCCCAGAGGACAGATTATCTTCTTCGCCTCATAGACAGACTCTGCTATTTGGTTTCCTTCAGGTAGCATGTCTCCAAGCACATCCAATAGATGTTTGAAACTTTTGTTACTCCAACCATGATCTGCCTTAAGCTGCAGAAGTTTTAGATCACCAGAAAGGTGAGAGTACTTCTGGCAATATGGATAGAGGGGTTTCTTTGAATCTTCAATGAACTGCTTCAGCCTCGCTAATTCAGAAGGTGTGTACACTCGTTGAAACTCAACATCTCGCAACATTTGATCAACATTGTGCACACATTGCAACACCTCACCATCATCGAAGCCCCTAACTTCTTGATCAGTGATATCCTCAGGCCTCATCACATTTGGTGGGAATAATGGTTCATTTTCCTCAAAAACTCCACCATCATCAAGGTCTTCATCATGGTCGGTAGCATGGTGTCGCACTTCACCTTCATTTAGGCAGCCTGCTTCGAGTTCATTAAGGCCTTCCTCACCATGTTTATTCCAACACGTGTAATTTTTTGTGAAACCACGTGTGACCAAATGATGAAAAATGATTTCCCGTTGTGCGAATTTCTTCTCATTGAGACAATCTATACAGGGGCAAAGAATTGCCTGAAGACCACGGTTTCTCATATCCGCCTCTGCTTGATTTAGAAAACCATTGACCCTGCTTAAGAAATTCTCCCAATCTTCTTGGGGCTGTCTGTACATCCAAGCCCGAGCAGCAGACACTATCTGCATTCCATACACCAAATGAGCATAATTCATCACACAAAAAAAACCGATAACACAAGAGGATTAGGACAGCTGAAGAATTTCAATAAAAGGGGGCAATTAATTTCCACCTTGACGAGGACTTTCTATGAGGCGAGCGCGGTCGAGGAGGAGGATTGGAGGCGGAGTCGCGGCCGCGGTGATAGCGCGGAGGACGGCGCGGTCGACGTCCGCTGGCCCCTTTCGCCGTCGCGCACGCGGCCGGCCGGCCTGCTGCAGCACCGGCTTTCTGAGGAGAGAAATTAAGCGTGATCCTCAGAGCGCGCGCAGCTGGCAGTGGCGAACGGGACAGGCCGGCGGGGACATCTGAGCACAGAGATCGAGCGAGTGACCTTCTGAGGAGAGAGAGCAAGTGTTATTGTCGGAACGGGAGTGGCCTTCTGCGGGGAGAGAGCGAGTGGTGTCGGAAGGAGAAGATAGAGACGAGCAATAACAACGTGCGTCTCCGATGTGAGAAAAAAGGCGACCCTGGGTGGCAATCAAAGGAGACGAGTCCTAAGACACGAGCGTATCCAATTGGGTCGCCAGCAAAGGAGACACATCCTAACAAGCATGCGTCTCCAGTACGAAATTATCGGTAACGGACTTTATAGCCCATTACCAATACGGCAGTGATCAGTAACGGACTTAAACAGCCTATTACTGATAGGGCATTGATCGGTAACGGACTTTACAAGCCCGTTACCGATAGGTTTAACATTTGTAACGGGCTCTATTTAACGTCCGTTACAAAGAATTCATGTAACGGGCGTTTAAGAAGCCCGTTACCAGAAGTCCACATTGGTAATGGGTGTTGTGGAGGCCAACCCTGGGGTCGTCCTGGCGCGCTTATGGGTAACAGGCGCTAAACAACAACTGTTACAGATGTGGGTGGATGTAACAGGCGTTAAGGGCCCATTACAAATGCTGCGTGACCTATTTGAGGTTTTCACGTAGTGATATTAGTCTCAAAATGATCGCGAGGCAAATCCCATCCTGCATGTTTTTCGTCTTGATCTCTCATTGTGGGATATCTCTGATGAGGGTTCTGCACTGAGAACGTCTGATCCTGGACGTTGGACTGTGTTGAGTGAGTTTGGACCACAGGCATTGTAACAGTAGGGTCTTTGGACTTATCTCCAATACTTTGATTCTGAATCAGCTGGGAATCCGATGAAGAACTAGGAGCAGTTGCATTGATCTTTGGAGATGGTGTAACCCCTACTGTTGGATCATCAATCGGCAGAGAAGCCGATTGGTCTTTTTGGAACACTGGAGGAGTTCGATTTCGTTGGAAGTATGCAGGTCCTAGGTATCCTCCTTCTGCTCCTTTTTTGAGCGTCTCAGTCAGACAATTCTGGATGGTGTTGGCGAGGACTTTAGCTTGATCAATCATTGTCTGGAAGGTGACCTGCTTAGGTGTCGGCAAAGGATTCTTCTTGAAAAGTGCACCTTTAGTTTGACCATATGATGCCAGGCATAGTTCTTCATAATGCTTCATGTGAGCTTCGAACTCAGCTTTGTCTGCATCTTTCAGCTGATCCCTGGTGATTGGTTGAGCATTGCTTGGGTTAACCTCAAAACTCTTCGTGTTCTTCGTCATTTTTGACCTTTTTGTGTCCCACTAGGCGTGCCAAAAGTGTCTTGACGCGAAAATAGGACGTCACCTCCGCGCGCAGCACACGTGACTCCCCGGTCTGTAGCGAGGCGTGCCAGCCAATCTAACCTGTTGATTAACAATGGAAAAAATATTAGGGATCGGCTAGAGAACCGATGGCCTTTTAGCGACATGTGTACCAGCCAATCGGCCAATACGAAATAGCGGGATCGGCTGGCTCGAAAGCGACCGAGGCGCGAGGACATAGATAAGAGTTCGGCTAGAATCAGCCGATCGTGACGTCAGCACTCGAGTAGATCGGAATCGGCTGCGGTGTTAGAAGCCGATAGAATCTAGATCGAGTGGGATAAATTGGTGATAATAGATAAAACTACAAGAATTGGTACAAAAACTTGCAGATCTAGCTAATATCGGTATAGGGTGAATAAAGAACTAGACGAAACCTCAGCGATGCGCCCGGAGGTTAAAGCCTAGGGTTATTCGATAAAACGGTACTCACAAGCTTGCCGGAGATCGATCGATGCAGCCCGACGAACTTGAAGGACGGCATTGTAGAAAAGAGAAAAAACGCAATGGCGAAGTCGCCGAAAAGTAGATGCTGTAAATTGTAAAGGGTTTGCCCGGAGGTGGTTTGTTTGATATTGGTGTGTACACTTTTCCCGACCACGCAGGGTTGCTATTTATGTCCTGAGGACAACCCGACTCCTAGTCGATTACGGCACTGTTTACTTGTATCTAAAGAAAACAAACACTACTAAAAATAGAAAAGGACTCTCGCAGGAGTCAAAATTTCCTAAAACTGACTCTTGACCTGTTGCCAATCGTGGATTGACCCGCCTCCACCGTGCTTTTCCTTTTGGCGTATCTCCTTGATTCCTGTCTTCTTTCCCTTCATCGGCCGATTCTCTGGTTGACCATCGGCCGATCGGTTGGACCCATCGGTCCGTCGATAGATGAGGTTGGACTCCTTTGACAATCGGCGAGCCTTGCTGACCACCCTTCTTTCTCTTCAATCAGCCGATTGCACTGTTTCTTCATCGGCTGCCCTTCCTTATCCCTTTTGACCTGTTTTTCCAAAAAAAACGGTGTCAACAGAACCGATGGCCCTGAAAAGCAAGCATCGGTTCATCTGACGGTATACTTTTCAGTAGCCGTTAGCCAACAGCTAGCTTGATGCCTTGGGCTATTTACACCCCCACTCACCCATTTGAGGTTGCTGGTGTGTGTGAAAATGCAGAGGAGTGGAAGACACTTAGAAGATCATATCCAAGTCACCCAAGTGTTAAATTGCTCATCCAAAGACTTGCACATGCTTTGTGTGTGTGCTTAGTGCTAGGCTTAGCTTAGAACTGAGTGAGTGCAAGGTGTGCCAACCTTGTGAGGTGATTCTTGTGTGGATCAAGCTGTACAAGGTGCGTCGGTAGCCTTGGGGCCTAAGTGGCTCACCGGTGAACGTCTTCGACCATTCAGCTTAGTGTGGAGCAGTGAGGACACTTTGTGCAGGGGACGTGGAGGGAGCTTGGCGAGTGCCCTTGTGGTGAGCCTTTGTGGCAAGTCAAGTGATGCTCTTGGGAGAGACTTAGTGACCGGGAAGCAATACTCTTGTGTGGAGTGCTTCAACAACATGGACTAGGGGTGGCTTAGTGCCTACAAAAACCACAAGATATATCACGTGTCAAGAGTTTGCTTCCTCTCATCCCTCCTTGCATTTCCGCATTACTCTCTTGCAATCCTTGCTTGACTTTACTTTCCTAGAGTAGTATCATGCTAGGTTTGGCTATAGGTTGCCAAACTTGTTTTGGGATGAGGGTTTCACACTAGATCGATCAACCTTAGATTGCACATCTAGATAGAAATGATCTAGTTTACTTTATGCAAAGTAGTGGAAGCCATAAGTTAAGTTTTTAAGTTGGCTAATTCACTCCCTCCCCCTCTTAGACTACGAGCATCCAATTCCTTTCAGAAAACAACCCTAACCAGATCTAATGCCTTCGATAACTAGGTAAGAGAGATACCAATCAAGAGGAAAGCAAAGTATCACTTAGGTACTGCATATCTTGCCAAATTAAAGGTAAAACTCAACAACTTGAGCACCTAGAAACAACCCTAACTGCATCCGAGCTAACTCAATATCTCTTAGATGAACTAGATAAAACCACAGTGATACGCCCGGTAGTTAACCCCTAGAAATATCAGGTGAAGGGGTGACGGGTCTTACAAGCTCGTAGATACCGACAGCCATACATACTTCAAGGAACTCGTTGACTTGACTGGACTCTAGGTCTTGGCGGGTTGCACCGGAAAGTGCAGATTAAATATCGATTCCTCAGATACAAGCCTCATGGTCTTATACCTTGGAGCGACCCAAGTTTCTAGTCGAGTATGATATGAATTGCTAGTCGAGCTATTACTCTAAACTACTTTTTTTTTTTGAGAATCACATAGTACAACGCAGACGCTCACAACACGCACGCACACTCACCCCTATGAATACACGTACGCAAACCCTACCCCTATGAGCACCTCTGAAGGACTGAGCACCGGCAGATCTGGAGATTCCCGAAGTCACCATTGGCGCCTCGTCGTCGACGGGAACGTCGCTTACCACTTAACGCATAACGCCGGTAAATCCTGGAAAATCCAGGAAAAGGTGCGAGCACCAGGATTTGAACTCTGGTGGGTAGCGTCCCACTGGACCGTCCTACCATTGGACTACAAGCCCAATCGCATTACTCTAAACTACTAAATTTAAGATACATGTCCACGGTTTCCTTTATTTGGAGTCTACTTTGCTTTAGATTGGGCCCGCTTGGTCCTACGTCTTCCTTGCCTTTTTTAGACCAAGTCACTCTATGCTTTATTGATTAGAGGGACTAACTTGATTACAAACGCCATCCGGTGGCAAATAAACCTGACATGTCTTCCTAATGAATCATAAACTGAACTTCTAGCTACTTTATGTGCATCTCCATCCGACGCACTTTTCTTATGAACAAAGTTCACAGCTGCAAAATTGGTCACCCTATGTCTGTCTTCCTTGCCTCCTATTGTCTATTAGAGTCCGGGCCGAGATCAACTTTCCCTAGTTACTGCAGAGGCCCATTTTGGTGAATGTGGTAGCCCGTCTTGTTGTGTGAAGGTGGGCCTCTTCTCTTTCTTCTATCAGCTGTCAGAACCTTATCCACCACAGTGTGGCCAAAACTTGGGCCAACACATTGAGCATGACTAGTGTGCCCCTAGTCCAATGGAAAAAACAAAAAGAATAAAAGACATAAGTTTAAGAAAATTTTGAAATGATTGGGAAAAAATAAGAGTTGTCCATCCTAAGAAATCTAACAGTGTAAACAAAAAAAGTACCTTAGAATACCTAAAGAGAAGAAGTATTAAATTTGTGGGACAAGTACCAAAAAAAGTGTTTTAATTAATTAATTTTATTTTTTTCTGATCATACGGTGGAAACAAACAAAGTATCTTTAAGTACCAACAAGTACATATAGATACTTTTAAACCATTGTAAGAGAGCTCCTATGATTAAAACTAAAGCCTAAATGAAACAAGAAATGATTTCCCAAAATTAAAATCTAATGACTATAGAAACTGATATAGAAGTTACTAAAGAAAATGGAAAAATTAAGAGAAATTAAAGTAATACATGTGTAAAATAGAGAATAGAAATTAGACTTGGAACAAGGAAATAAGATGAATAAATGAAATTATAAAAATGATGAATACTTAAATGTATATCACAAAACATTATTTACTTGAATAATTGAAATATACCATTAGAACATTATTTTTCACTGACGACGGAACAATTTAGAATAGACCACAGAAAAATTAAAAATCAATTAAACACTTAAAAATTATCATAAAATAGTACATATATGTGAGAGAAATAATTAAATTTTACTATGTGATTAATAGTTTATCAATACTGGAACAATCCAAAATAGACAGCAGAACAAATCATATTTCGATTGGTGGAACCAATTAAAATATCTATGTTTTGAGGAGAAAACGTGGATTTAGTAGATAAGATATAACATCTGTGGGCACCTCAAGTGCGAGTGGTCTTCTCCATTTGCATCATGATGGATTCAGCTGCCAACTCTGCATGCTGACGTTGTTCATTCTTATTTCCTCTTTGATAAGGCTAGGGGTGCGTAAGGTCAAACTAGTCCACATATGACATATCCACATGGCATGACACCTCTGGAAAGTCTCGGTTCAACATTTTCACGGGATTGTGTACTCTCCTGAATTGTTGTATTTGTGATGGAACCCTTTTCCCGATTTAAAATTATGGAATGATGACCTTGCCAAATATATAGGTGATCACGTAATAACACTACTGGAAAAACAGGCATTTGTACCGCATATTGAACCGGTACAAAGCATCCGGTACAAATGTGGTGGAGTACTTGTACCGGGCGAGATACCCGGTACAAATGCCTCACATTTGTACTGGGTGGAGCCTCGGCCGGTACAAATGTGTCGTCCCTCCTCCGACGTGGCAGGGGGGCATTTGTACCGGGTGGAGGTACCACCCGGTACAAATGATGGTTTATTTTTTTTTAATGTTTCTTTTCTCTAACGTATTTGCTTAATGAACTAATACTAATCATAATGCTTATAGAATATATCATCTCAAATCCTGAAATAGAAGAAGTTTGGAAATAATATTATACATTAGCATATTGTGCACACTAAAATTTAGATTAATAATATACATTGGATGAAATGTCAGCAGTGTTTAACTTTTGCTTCCAGATGCTTGGCCTTTGTCTTTGCTTCTAGATGCTTCCTTCATGTTCTGACTTGTCCCTTCCCTGGTAGTCGCTCCCATACTAAGAATAGAGGATAAGCCAGCATAAAACTCTCCCCCTGGACTAATAACCTCGTCTAGAAGAAATCCACATAATTGTTCTTGAATCAATCGGATTTGTTCTGTCTTGAGGAATGTTTCCTTGATGTTGGAAATCTGGCAAAGAATATGAACAAAAGAATAAGAACCGGATCGGAGAATATGAACAATAAGAACAACATGTAGTCGTAGTTGTGTGTGCACGCACCTTCTCTTCAAATTTTAATCAACTCTACAACATCTTGATATCTACTTTTCTCTGTAGTCTTGTACAAAGAGTCGAAGACAAAGACCTTGCTTCGTGACATACAAAAACTAAAGAGAATCCAGTGGAAGCTGTCCATAGATGAAGAAGTATTAGTTTCTTAAAATATGCAATGTAATTTTTGAAAAAGGTAAGGAGATAAGATACACGTTGCTCACCCGAAGTTGTATGGCAGCTCTATGACAGCCTTATTATGGTGTTTGTCTTAAAAGTTGATGATATGATTAAGTGTTTCCCTCTCATTAAGTTTGAGAGTGTTCTGAGTTATCATCAAAGGATCCATGTAGCCCACACTTATGATTCCTTTCCTCCTGGTCCGTTGCATCTCAAAACTGTATGACACAAAAATATAGAGGTTTAGATATGGGATGAAGTGGCTAGAGCATTGTTTTTTAACTTATAGTAGAATAAACACTTACAGAGCCCAGCAACTGACAAATAAGACATCAAGTGCATCCATATTTAATAGGAACTAGAATTCCTTCATGGGAATAGTGAAGACCTGATGCCCACGGAAATAATGATGGTCCTCAATGCGAACATAGATCAAGTCTATCCCGCTAGCACCTTGGAACATGTGCCACCTGTGCAATTCATACATCCTCGTTGGAAGATATTGGAGCAATCACGGCCACACAAGCTCACGCCCAGGCACATACTTCGGTCTATTTACCCCTTTATGCGGTGCAATTTCCTCCTCCCCTAGAAGTTGTGCAGGAGTCAGATCCGATGATTTGGCAAAATCAAGCAATTGTTGTCCATATGTTGTAAGTGGTCTAGTTGCCCTATATGTCCCTTCATGAGTTGGGATTGCATCCTCCCCTCGAATTTGAGCTTCAGTCAGACCTGTTTCTTTGTTAAATTCAGACACTTGCTGGTCATATGTTGAAACCACCTTGAGGTCGGGGATAGATTATTTTGACTAGGTCCCAAGTTGTGTAACTTTAGATGCAGTTTTCTTCTTCAAGCGTTGAGTCTTGAGTACTTGCCGGTTGTAGTCACTCAATGGCTTGGGAAGATCATCTGGTTTTTGTCTTCTTTCCTCCTCCGTTTTCCTCATGAAACGATGAAATTTGACCCGGTCAATTGGTTTCTCAACTGGAGGCTTGGGAGCTTTGAATATCTGTCTATCCAATTCTACCTGAACTGCCTTGTCAAGTTCCTCGTCTGTCTTCTCATAAGAAAGTTTTGGTGGAGGCTTCTTCTGCTTTGGTTTCTTCTGCTTCTTTGGAGGCGGAGGAGGAGGAGCTTGTCGCTTGCCATTGCCCTTAACAGGTGTAGGAGGTGGAGAAGGAGGTGGACTCTCGCTTGGATCTCTGTCACCTACATGACTCATGTTACGCTCTGCCCTTGCAGCTGGTGAATGCGGTAGTTGATCGTCGCATTCAGGCATAGCAACTGGTGATGTAGGTGAGTCAGCTGGAGGAGAAGGTGTCTGTTGCATAATCCTTATGTGAGCTTTGGGCCAAAAAATCCATGTATGCACAGCATCTGGAAGAAACTCTTCCCCATTAGGCCCTAGTATCTCTAACTCCAGTTCAGCCCAACCATCGACCACTCGGTCCACAAAAACTTTGGCGTAATATTCAATTCCACGATGGTGGCCCGTGATGCTATCCCCTTCTACAGTTTTCTCAGCCACGCCATGAGCCACCACAAGCTTCTTGTTTCTGCAAACATCGAGAAGCTCACACGCTGACCTCACGGTGATGTCATCCACGGGCCAGTGTGCCCGATTTTCCGGTGAGCCTGGGTTTGCTGCTTCAACTGCTGGTGCTGCTGCTGCTTCTGTGGCTGTTGGTGCATGTTCTGTTGACGCGACGCTGCTTTTCCCTTTAGCAGATGGGCTCATTTCATCAGTAGGACCTTGTTGGTGAGATGATTGTTTGCTAAGAGCAAGAGCCACAAGCTCGTCAATGATTTGCTCCATTCTTGCCTCGGTTCTGATTACGCGATCTTGCAACTCTCTTAGTTGTTGTTCTTGTTGGTCCTTAGACCTTTTGCGACTTTTATAGGAGTCAATTTGCTCACGCCATGCGAGTTTCCATGGAACTGCACCTTTGCCTCGGCAACGTCCTCTGTGTTCTTTAGTGCCTATTGCAGCACTAAGTTCGTTTCTCTCTCGATCAGGCACAAATGTTCCTTCAGCAGTCATGCAGATCAATTCAATAAGTCTTGCCGCAATCTCTCTTATTTGGTCGCTCGGTACTAATGTTCCATCTTCAGGATTGATCGTGCCACCATGTGCATAATAATAAGTCCTTGCTCGTTCGGGCCAATCTATAGTTGCCGGTATGAGTCCATGTGCAATACAATCATGTTCCATCTTATCCCATTTGGGCATAGCCACCTTGTAACCTCCAGAACCAAGCTTATGAAATTCTCTCTTTTTAGATGCATTGATGGTGTTGGTTTCAATCATCTTGGCGGCTTCTTGCGATTGCTTGTACTGCACAAATGAATCCCAGTGATCTCGCAACTTTGCAAGTCCTTTCTTTGTGAAATCGGGTGCAAGTCCCTTCTTGATGTAGTCTTTGTTCAACCGCTTCTTGTACGACTGAAAGGCTATTGCACCCTTCTGCAATGCCCAAATCCGCACATTTGCCAGATTTGTACCTTCTGGAAATGAGATGTGTAATTGCACCTCGGCCCAAATCATGTCCTTCTCTATGTCCGGGACCACATATTGTTGTGCATTTTCTTGTGCCTCTTCATCTTCATTTTGAACTTCAGCTGCAGCTTCAGATCCTTTCCAGTATCGAAAGCTTATTGGGATGTTATCCCTGACAAGAGCCCCAATGTGGTTTGTCAACTTGACGACATTGTCATGTGGAGCTAATGGCATGCCTTCGTCAGAAACTTCTGTGATGATGAAACGACCCTCTAGCTTCTTGTTCAGACCGCGTATCCCACGAGGTTTTTTGCTGCTCGATGACGGTTCCTGGAAAATTAAGGACTATTATCTGATTGCTCCTATTAATTGGTAATTAAACTTAAAGCGTAATGTGCTACTAGTTTGTAGTAATTATACCTCTGATGGTTGCATATCGTTTCTTGTCTCGGCAATTGGTTGCTCTTCCGCATCGATGCCATCACCAGACATGTTCAGGTAGCTGTCAGCCTCCCGCTGATCTTGTTCATTAACCGGATTGTTGGAACCATTGTTGTTAGCAATTATGTCCATTAACAATGCCTCTTCGTGTTGCTGCTCCGCTATTGGATCCATTGTCACTAAATAACAAGAATAAATAACAATTATTTTCTAATGAA
The DNA here is from genome assembly GCA_036936925.1 of Cenchrus fungigraminus. NCBI lineage: Eukaryota > Viridiplantae > Streptophyta > Magnoliopsida > Poales > Poaceae > Cenchrus > Cenchrus fungigraminus. The sequence goes on from CM072770.1 coordinate 68,386,542, forward strand.
GTAACTAATGTTCTAGTGAAGAAATGAATTTTCTAGTGAAGTAATTAATTTTCTAGTGAAGTAATGGATTTTCTAGTGAAGAAATTGATTTTCTAGTGAAGTAATTAATTTTCTAGTGAAGTAACTAATTTTCTAATAAAGTATCTAATTTTCTAAGGGGAGTTGAGTGAGTGCGTGTGCGAGTCGAGCGTGTCGGGCTAGTCGGGAGTTGGGAATGGCGTGTCGAGCGAGTGTTGAAAGTGTCGAGCGAGTGGCGAGCGAGTCGAGCGTGTTAAGCGAGTCCAATGTGTCGAGCAAGTTGAAAGTGTCGAGCGAGTCGAGCGAGTCCTATGTGCTGAGCTTGTTAAGCGAGTCCAACGTGTCGAGCGAGTAGAAAATGTCGAACGAGTCGAGCGAATCTAAATTTAAATTACATAATAAATAACATTGACATCTAATTCTAATTCTAAATGTAACTAGATCTATATCTAATTCTAAATGTTTATTCTAAATAACATCTAAAATAAACTGAATCTATAACAAAATCAAAATATGATTTAAATGTAAAACAAAATCTAAATCGAGTTTAAAAATTTAAATTTATACCAAAATCTAAATCCAAAACAAATTTAAATATAAATTTAAATTTAAAACTAAATTAAAACTAAATTTAAATAAAAACACATTTAAAAACGGGGGGCTTGACGTCAGCCACAATCGGGCTGACGTCAGCCCCCAAATGAAGCACGCCGGCGGCGGGGACGGCGTCGAGGACGGCGTTGGCAACGCAGTGGCCGGGACAGGGTCGAGGACAGTGCTCGGGCGGCATGGACGGCGTCAAGGACGGCGTCAAGGACGGCGTCAGCGGGGTGGTGGCGGGGCAGCGTCGATCGGTGCGACGGGGACGGCGTCGAAGTACGATGGGGCACGCGCGGGAGTCGGGGACGGCGTCGACGACGCGGTGGCGGGGACGGGGTCGAGGACGGTGCGCGGGCGGCAGGGACGACGTCGGCGCCGCGGTGGCGGGGTGGCGTCGAGGACGGCGTCGGCGGCGCGGTGGCTGGGCGGCGTCGATCGGCACAGCGGGGATAGCATCGGCGGCGCGGTGGCGAGGACGGCATCGAGGATGGCGCGCGGGCAGCGGGGATGGCGTCGGTAGCGCGGTGGAGGGGCGGCGTCAGCGCGGCAGGACGGTGTCGAGGTACGGTGCACGGGCAACGGTGGGGAGGGTGGCTCGGCGTGGCACGGCGGAGCTGGCCGGGCGTCAATCGGCGCGGCGGGGCACGGCGCGGCGGGAGAGTGCGGCAGCGAATGGGGATCAGAGCGAACGAGGCGGAGGCGGATGTAATATAATGCCTTTTAATTTACTTTAAAAATTCTAAATTTCTAGTTTATTTATTATAAAATGTATACAATGCATAAAATAGCAGAAAAATCTCAGTATTCTTACATTTCATATATATTATGCAAAAATACATTTCACATTCAAAATGACAACTTTATTATCATCAACAAGTAATTTCTTCTAATGGGCATTATTTTTTCCTTCACTGCAACAACTACACATAAATTTTTTCTTTTCATGCAAAATCCTCCTTAAGTAGAACATCTAGTGTTTTTAATATGGTAATCATGATTTAGTCTTGCTCGTGTATATTTGTACGTAAAATTATTATTTTATATTTATTGAAGTTACAAAAATTGATATGGTTACTATTTTTATTAAGATATAGTTACAAAAATTGACTAGTGAATAGTATACAGTGGCTTGACACTTGTAAACCATGTTGAATAAGTGCCTTTCGTTTTGTTTTCTTTTAATTTGGTAGTTTATTTATTATATTTAATGAAGCTACAAAAATTGATATGGTTACTATTTAATGGGAGGATCGGGGCCAGATAAAATGATTGACTACTGAAAATAGTTCATATTGGCAACCATAGCCAAATATTACAATACTTTGTTACATGATCACAAAGTTATGAAACTTATTATACATCTGCATCATCTAAGGGAACGTTAACAATCTTCCTCTTCACAAATGTCCCTTGGTTGTGATCGCGACGTAAGTATGGAGTGTCCTCTTTGGCTAACTGGATGCTTGGTCAACATTCACTGAAAATGGAGGAATATCATCGAACTGATCATAATCTTCTGAAATGTCAGTCTTGTCCTCAACTCCAACTATTTTTCTTTTTCCTGGTAGAACTATGTGACCCTTTGGCTCATTATCAATAATCTTCTTATCATCAGCTTTCTTTATTTGCGATATGCTTGACATGTCTTTCACGTAGAAAACATGAGTCACATCATTGGCTAGCACGAATGGTTCGTCTTTGTATCCAATCTTATTGAGATCCACTATTGTCATCCCATATATGTCTGTCATGACACCTCCTGCAGTATTTTTTACCCACTGACACTTAAAAAGGGGGATTTTTAGAGGTCCATAGTCAAGTTACCATATCTCTTGAATGACACCATAATATGTTTCTAGTTCTCCATTGTCGTCTGTTATTGCATCTATACGGACACCGCTGTTTTGGTTTGTGCTCTTTTCATCTTGGGCTTTCGTGTAGAATGTTTAACCATTTATCTCGTAGCCTTGGAATGTAAGCACTGTGATAGATGGACCTCTAGCCAACCATTAGAGTTGCTCTTCAATAGTTTTATCACCGATCATCTTTTTCCGCAACCAAGTTCCGAAGTTATCAACGTGATGACGGGTAATCCAGGCCTCTGTCTTCCCTTTGTTTGAGGCCCGTACAATGGACTTGTGCTCCTCCCTGTATGGAGCCACTAGGGATGATTGTTGCAGGACAGTGGCATGTGCTTTACGATATAACGTTTCATCCATATCCATCCGAGATTTCTTCCCTAGTGGGCCCTTTCCTCTGAGTCTCCCCTCATGGCGTGATACAGGGAATCCAATCGGAGCAAGCTCATCAATAAAGTCGACACAAAACTCAATAACCTCCTCTGTAGCATATCCCTTTGCAATGCTTCCTTCTGGACGGGCACGATTACCGACATACTTCTTAAAACTAGACATCAACCGCTCAAAAGGGAACATGTTGTGTAAATACACAGGCCCGAGGATCACAATCTCTTCAACAAGATGGACAAGAAGGTGGGTCATGATAGTTGAAGGACCGAACTGGCGACCAGAGAGGGGGGAGTGAATGGGAGCCGATAAAAATTCTTCTCCAAGGAGATGGCTACTCCAACAAGACGAACACGGCTAACCAAATCACATCTCCGACTCAACTACCCAAGTTGGCCAAGACCACGTAGCCACTGGAGTGCTACTAGTCCTAAGAACCAACAACTCATCCAACTGAACCAAAACACCCCAAACACGCAGCGGAAAACTGCACAACCTGCTGTTTGTGCCACACCGGTCAGACCGATGGCTCCTGCCGGTCAGACCGATGCCACCGGTCAGACCGGTGGGGTTGGCCGGTCAGGCTGGTGATAAGCAGCAGATCCACAGCAAAGTTCCAGGAAGCCTCAGTGACTTCTCTAGGCCCTGGAACAAAAACCACCTCCAACACTCAAACTCCTTAGGAAGAAAACCCTTCACAAAGCCAAGCCAAACACCTCCAAACCTTCCAAGAACTGACCAACAACACCTCAGCCCAAAGACACACGAACCAGGTAGTTCACCCGAGGCAAATCCCACAAGGGCCTTGCACCGGTCAGACCGGTCACGAGCATCGGTCAGACCGGTCAAGGCTGGGCAGCTCGGGATGAACAGCAACCCGCGGGTCAACTCCCCCAAATCCAAACCTCGATCTCCCGATTCTCTCCACGAATTTGCACAAGACTTTGGGGATAGTAGGAACACCTCATGGGCACTCCATAGCCAAGATTTGGTCCACCAAAACTTGCTAAATCAAGAGGAATCGAAGAAATTCCACCAAGAACGCCTCTAACCCTAGAGAGGAGAAAACCCCAAAATCGAGCCCCTTTGCTCACGGATTTGGAAGGGGAATCAAAGAGAAAAGAACCATGAATGGTTCATGCATACATCCCCCACCAAATCCCAAAGAGAAAGGTCTCAAAACCGCCACAAGAAAAGACTCCGAAAATCACCAAAATGGGAAAACGGGAGAGACACAATCAAGCCTTGAGGAACCATGCCAAATCATCTATACATACCATGAAGGTTCATACAAGGTCTAGCTTGCCTCCCAATCATCCTTCCCTCTCACAAGATCTCACCATGAAGCTCTCAAGCTAGTCCTAGAAATTCCAAAGGAAAATGGAAGAGGAAAATAGCAAAACAAAATGAGCTAGGGTTCCAAGAGATGGCTGCCATCCTCTCACCACTTGGGTTATATGGAGGCAACCGAAAGACGAAACTACCCCTAAATCCTAACACTAGGATACACGCCCCTGAGGGGCACTTTGGGAATCTTTGTCTTCACACCATCGGACGGATGCCCGGCGACCGCAAACTTGCTTAGCCTCGACGCAAGCCTTGCGATCCCGACGCGTGTCCTCCACTTCGAAGTCTCCGGACCGGTCAGACCAGCCTGATGCTGGTGCCTCCGGTCTTCGGCCTAGGCTTTGGAAAGTTTCAATGTCTCTAAAGCATTTGTGGAGTGCAAGTTGGCAGAAGACGCGCCAGTAGGACCACATGTAATCAAAATGGTTGGTTACGTTCAGAGGTTGGAGAAGCTAGGCTTCCCACTGGGCAAGGAGTTGTCCACTGATTTCATTATCACATCTCTTACGCCTAGCTATGGGAACTTCATCTCGAACTACCATATGCATGGGGCGGAGAAGGGCTTGAATGAACTGTGTGGTATGCTAAAGACAGCAGAGAGTGACATCAAGAAAGGCGCAGGCAGCAGGCATGTGATGGCGATCCAAAACAAGCCGATCTTTAAAAGGAAGGGCAATTCTTGGAAGAAGAAAGGCAAGGCCAAGGATAAGATCCCCATGCCAAACCAGGCGCCCAAGGCTAGTCCAGCTGCCAAGGCTGAATGTTTTCATTGTAAGGAAATTGGTCATTGGAAAAGAAACTGCAAGCTGTACCAAGCTTCTTTGAAGAACAAGGGAAGTAAGGGTACTTCCGCTTCAGGTAAACTTCATGTTTACGTTACAGATCATATTTTCCTTGCTGATACTATTATTAATTCTTGGGTATTTGAAACCGGATCGGTTGCTCACATTTGCAATTCGATATAGGGAATGATAAGAAGTAGAAGCGTGGAAAGAGGAGAAGTTGATTTCCGCGTGGGCAATAATGCAAGAGTTGTTGCGTTGACCGTCAGGACGATGCAACTCCACCTCCCGTCAGGATTTATTATGGAGTTGAATAATTGTTATTTTGTTCCTAGTTTGAGTCGAAACGTTTTATCCCCTTCATGTTTGATGAAGGATGGTTATTCATTTGCGAGTGAAAACAATGGTTGTGTGATCTCTAAGGATAATATGTTTGTGGCTTGTGCATCCATTGGGAATGGCTTATTTGTTTTAAATCTTGATGATTCACCTATCTGTAACCTAAGTGCTAAAAGGTCTCGACCTAATGATTTGAGTCCTACCTACATATGGCATTGTCGTTTAGGTCACATTAGTGAAAAGCGCATGAAGAAGCTCCATAACGATGGACTTTTAACTTCGTTTGATTTTGAATCCTACGAGACATGTGAAGCTTGTTTGCTAGGCAAGATGACCAAGATGCCTTTCTCAGGTTTTCCTGAGAGAGCCTCAGACTTACTGGAACTCATACATACAGATGTGTGCGGACCAATGAGTATGACAGCTAGAGGTGGATATCAATACTTCATAACGTTCACTGATGATTTAAGTAGATATGGTTATGTCTATTTAATGAAGCACAAGTCTGAAACTTTTGAAAAATTCAAAGAATTTCAGAGTGAAGTAGAAAATCAACGTGGTAAGAAAATCAAGACCTTGCAATCTGATCGTGGAGGTGAGTATTTGAGCCATGAGTTTAGCAGTCATCTAAAGAGTTGTGGAATTGTTCCACAACTTATGCCACTTGGAACACCTCAGAGAAACGGTGTATCTGAGCGACGTAATCGAACTTTGTTGGATATGGTCTGATTAATGATGAGCCAGTCGGACCTACCATTATCATTTTGGGGTTATGCTCTAGAAACCGCAGCTTTCACTTTAAATAGGGTACCGTCTAAGTCCATAGTTAAGACACCATATGAGATGTGTACTGGTAAGACTCCCAGTTTGTCTTTTCTGAAAATTTGGGCTTGTGAGGTTTATGTGAAGAAACTTCAATCAGATAAATTAACACCCTGTTGACGGTCGATTTTGGTACACCTAGCTATGAGTTTACCGTCAACATTTGCACGTATTTGATATTCTAACTAATGGTACTAACCCCCGGAGGTATCAAGTTCACTCTTGCATGTCGATTTTGGAGTTTGTTGTTTATGTAGGAAACTAGCGCTTAAAGGGAGACTTTCGGGATAAGTTCATCAAGCACTTCAAGAGAAGATCATGAAGCCCGGCACAAGTAAAGACACATCATGAACATGACTCCAAATGGCCCAGGGACTGAAGCATGAAGCCGTAAAACTCCAGGGACCTGAACAGAAGATGCTGAAGCTTGCGCGACAAGGAGCTCTATCTAAACCGTGGAGAAGACGACGTCAAGGGCCCACATGCAGAACGGAGCAAGTCAACAATTGACCGAGAAGCGTCGGGGAGCGAACCGGGGCCGAACCGGGCCGAAACGGGCCCAGGCCGGTCGGCCCAGGCCGGCCGGCGCAGCCCTTTTTCGTGCTGGTTCGCGACGCCCTTTGACCTAGATGCTCCTCAATAAATTGCCTGTGCCTCCGTCGGCCGCCACATCCATCCATTCATCAGAGAGCCGCCGACATGAAGGAGAAGCACCGGGAGGAAGCCGATGGCCGCCGCAAGTCCTCGAGTTCCTTAGGAGATGGCTTAGGCCATGCCCTAGCCGCCATGGTTGGCCCTGCGTGGTGAAGCCATGGTGGAGTTCCGGAGCCATGCCTTGGATCCATCAAGGCATTTGTACTTTCGACATTCGATGGTGATATAAATCAATCCTTGTCCATACTTTGATCTACTACGAGTTGTGCGTATTCATATGTGTAGCTACCATATGCTTTTAGTAGGATTAGATCGAATCATGGTGATTAGTCTTCTCTTGCGGATACATCGTTGTAGTGCACGGACCGAGGTTGTCGTTCGGTGATGATTATCCTTGCGTAGTGACAGTACGGTGGAGGAGAAAGCGGCGAATGAACGTGTATCGGACCACTCCATATCGGGTTACTCCATATCGAGTGTACTCCTTATCATAGTATAGGTTTAGATTGGTTTGTCACCTTGGCCGGAACGGCAACAAGAAGACGGTAGGTTAGGGTTACCCTTTGGTGTTTACCCTTATGGCTAGGTGGATGAGATCCATACATCCCTTCGTGTTTGTATGTTACTTTTATGCAATCAACGCTTCACATAGGGTTAGATCATTAGATTAGATGGATAGCCTTAGGAGTTTGCTTCTGATCCTTGGATTGACAAATCTAGGGAGGACCCTCCTTGGTGAAAAAGGCACCAAGTCACCCGTACGCTTGCGGTGAACTTGAGCACGGTTTTGAACCATCAACAAGCCCCTTTTTCTGGCGCCGTTGCTGGGGATCGGCAACTCGAACCCTAGGGCAATCTATCTTTCTTTTAACTAACTCTAATTTTATTATTTCATATACTCTGTGTTTCTTGTTTGTGTCCTTGAATGTAGGTAAAACTCTAGACACAAAGTGATCGAGAAATTTTCGACGATCGGACTTCGACAAGTCCAACCTCGCTCAACCTAGTTGATGGCTACGCAAAGATTTGCTCTTTAGTGGTAGGTGCTAACCCAACATCCGCTATCGAGTCTCCACCCAAAGCAAACAAAGATGAACAAGGTATGCCTATGTGTCGATTAAGTTTTTAAGACTAATGTCTTTTGGAGATTTGTTTGTTCAAGCTATAGGTTTCGGAAACAACCATGTCAAGCACGATGGAGCAGGATTCCATTACCATCATGCTCATGCAGCGATGGTAATGATTTTTGAAGCCAAGGGATGCGTGACATGGTGCCCTAAAAGACTTAAAGATAAAGACCACGCTTACATCTCCGGATCGATGGACGAAAGGATAATGATGTCATCACGATGTTTGCACAATCTCAGCAGAAAACAATAAGATGTATTTGGATTTTCAGAAGCCCCATGAAGTCTACGTTCCAATGAATCAAGCGGTAAGGCAATCGGAGGTTCCTACAAGCGGATATGGCCGAATCACCGAAGGTTGCACGTGCTGAAATTCTGGACAGCAAGCAGTGCTGAAGTGAAACAGCCATAGCTCCCTCATTCGGACTCCGATTAAGACGAATGAGTACCCGTTGGAAAGGTAATTTTATAAATTTTTCAATAGAACTATATTTTGGTATATGTTCTATTCTGGATGCAGGCGTAAATCCACGAAGAAGAGGCAGCAACAAGGCGATGACGACAAGATAGAGGAGATGGACATGGTGTCAATAAAAGAAAAGATGGGGCAACGATTCCACAACACATACATGATGAAATTCAGAAGCTAAGGACTAAAACAAACCCTCTGGAGCTTGGATGAATGAAGACACAAGAGGCACCACTCAACGCATGATGATGTTGGAAGCGAACCGCTACCGATTTCATAAGGCAACATCAAGCTGCATGGCTACTTTGGATTCTCGCACAAAGAACCATGGCTTCACAACGATAAAAAGGTACGTGAGAAAGTCGAGCTCTATGACTTTAAATGAAGCGCTTTGCGGGAGGCAACCCGATCTTTTTATATATCTATATAAACTATGACGGTCTACATTGTGTTCTTTATTTGAAAACTTCAAGTAACATCGTACCATTGCTCTTACAAATGTCACAACCACATTTTGTATGCTTTATTAGATATTGAGTGAGCACTATGCTACTTGATTTTGGAAAACTTGTAGACCCCTTATTTTTGTGTGCTTATTAGTGTTTAGAGTCTTTTTATTTGTGTCTTTTTAGAGAGAAATATGAAGGATGATCCCTTTTGATTCTAAACTTGTGGCTAGTTAACTTAAGCTAACTTTTGCTTTCGGTTTAGATCACCACCTTATCATGTCATATCATTTTGTTTATTCATAATCATGTTGCGCTTCATTCCACTTTGTTCTCCACCTTTGCATTGTGTTGCATGTTGCATCTCATCTTTTATAACCCATCCCATTAAAAAAATATACCATCTTTGCCTAAACCTTCCTATCAAACCACACCTAACCCAAGCCAACAAAAGGGGGGATCGACTTATGTCAAGTCGACAAAGTCTATCTCTATCCCTTTCTAATTAAAATTTTGACTAGCCTCATCCTAAACCCTTAGGGAAAACCCCTCATACCTTTAGTAATCCTAAAACCATAGGTTTGTTTTTCATCCAAAAATTGAATCCTTGTTTTCTTTTCTTCTTTTTCAAAACCACCTTAGATAGAATTTCTTCACCTGACTTATCTTTTCAAAATTCTTATCTTAAGCTAAAAATATAGGATACCCACAAGCCTTACCTTAAAACCTTGTTAGCATGTTTGATTAGGTCTTTTGATAAAAAATTTGTTGACAAGACTCTACCTCTCATAAAGTGACTTGCTTGTCATTATTGAGGAACAACATCGAAAGCCTTTTTCAAACATTGCTAACCCTTTTTAATAACCCCCTTTTGCATTTGCATTTTGCATCAACCCCTTTGTTCTATCATGCATAGGTTAGCTTGGTTTCTTTGCAAAACTTTTTGATGAATGCTTTATTTCCATGTTAATGCTTCATATGGGCATTTTCCTTAGCAATCTTGTGTAAACGTGGTGTTTAAACTTGCTTGCAGACCATCATCATTTAGTTCAACAAACCTTGCTAATTTACATAAGTGCATTGGTTGGTATATAAACTTTGCATTGAGCTTTATTTTTCTTGTGCTATAAGATTTATTAATCTTGGGATAGACATGGTGTTTTAACCTTGGATAAATAAACCTTTATGGCTATGGAGGAATTCGACAACCTAGTTGTAAACATGGTGTTTAGAACTAGGTGTAAACTTTGTCATTGTTTGTATGCTTTCCTCTCATTTGCTTTTTTTTCACCTACACGCACGTACACCCATTAGATTTCTCTTTTCTTTTTACTAAGTAAGCTATGCCACAAGTTAAGATCTTAGGGATGTATTTGGTTTGTTGGCAATTGTTTCTACTCCTGACCATCACCCCGAGGGTAGAATGTGCATTTGATTTGTTTTGCAGGCATGGCAAAGTATTCCCATGAGTTCTTGACCAATTGCAATCAAGATTGTTAGTCATCTACAAGGCTTGAGGGGGAAGGTGCTGTTTCCATCAAGGTTTGAGCACGTGTTCAGAGATGTACAATGGAAGAAAAGTTCATATTCAGAAGCTCCTTCAAACCTTCTTTCCAATGCATCAAGGATCATCAATTTTGAAGACCCATACAAGGAGATATGGCAGAAACATTAAGCGCTGCACATTCTGAAAATTACAGATTGCATCGCCGGAGTAAAAAAGACATAACTCTCTTGTTCGGAACCCGTTTCATGCGAATGATAGCTCGTTAGAAAGATAATTTCATGAACTTCAACTTGGAGGGGTGTTTCAGTACATGTTCTGTTCTGTAAGTAAAAGAAAAACTGTGAAAGATGAGGCAGCAACAAGGATGGGATGGAAGTCGGTGATGACGATATGATGAAGGATTGGAACCATGGCTTGATGATAATAAGAAGAAGTTGGAGGACAACTGAGGTACAAAGGCAAGGAAGTGAAGATGATTCTCGAACACATGGCAATAGAGAATTACGAGCGATTCAAGTTCTTCCACACTTAGCAACATGCTAAGCATGGGGGAGGATGTGAAGGACCAAGAGGAAAAAGGTCACATGGAGTACAAGGATCACCTTCACCACAAGATATTCATCATTCTTTTTCCATGCCAAGCACAATGCTTAAGCATGGGGGAGGCCACGCTGCACTTCACTATGAGCATCGAAAAGGACGGTAACTCACCCTTAACTTTATCTTTGTTCATCACCTTTTAAATGCTTGCACATATATGCTTTCAACCATAAACAAACTTTGTATCTATCTCTCGATCAATAACATGGCTACTAGGAGGACAACCTAGGTTTGTTAGTTTTATTTTTCAATAAATGAATCACCATCTCTTTTGAGCTTATCACGATGATATCGTTTGTATGTCTTGCTTATGGAAAAATGATGAAAGTTACCGCTTTGTTTTACTTGCATGATGTTTTATATGACATGACTTTTTGCTCTCTATTAAAAGGAACTTAAATTGATTAAATACCGGCTCTTTTCATTTGTGAATGTTAAATGACTAATTTTTAAGACCCACATACTTTATGTTGCTCTTTGATTTAAGTTTACCGATGACCTATGCCTTGTACTTGTTTTATTTAAAATCATTATGCTATCTACATTTGCGAATCTCTTGCAAGGCTCTACCTACCAAAGCCTATACACATACAAGTACTTTCATGATATAACCTTTAGTTTGCAAACTTATGTCTTGATGAGTTGGATTAGGATTGATTTCTGTGGTACGAGACTAAGAAGCTGGTCATTCCTTTGCGTATCTTTTTCATGCAAGCCATTCTTGTCCATGCATTGTGAGTTTCTACATTGGAAATTTCACAAACTTCGCTGGGCATCCACCCTAAACCCAAAACATCTTTTTGTGATTACCTCCTTGACCACAACCCAAATTGAGTATGGATGATCTTTCGACAAATTTTCTGAAGATTTTTTGGCAAGATTTCAAGACATATAACATATGGAGGGACTCATCAATGCAATCAAGATGGAGGATGCCCTGAAGATTTCAAAAGATTTATAGAGGAACACAAGGATTTCGTACTTCTCTAGCAGCCATAAGTCCCCTCACTTCTATGCTCGAGGACGAGCAATCATTTAAGCATGGGGGAGGACTGCTATAGAAAGTACTATGTTGCTTAAAAGTTCGGAGGAGCATAAAAAAATATGATGAATAAAAAAAGAGAGAAGAAAAAAATGAATGAAGGAAAAAAGAAGAAGAAGAAGAAAGAAAGAAAAAATAATAAGAAAAGAAAAAACAAAAAAAGAGAAAAAAAAATAAAAATGCTCCTCGGTTCTTTTTAGCTTCATTTAAATCTTAGAGAGCTTTGAAGACAAGTCCATACTCCATTTTTTTTCCAACCATGTGCAATCTGATAACGAGAACTTCATTCATGTCTCGGGATCACCCATTTGCCACTTGCACATGTCCACCCTTCTAAATGCGTGTGTTCCATCTCTCTCTTTTCAACATTTATTTTCCATGACCTTTTTGACTAGTCTCGGTAATTCCAATAGATCTCTCTCTCTTAGTTTGACAATATTTCAAGTATAATGTTTTGCTAGGATTGTTTTTACCTACCAAGCTCCACATAAGCTTTCCACTTTCATATATGAGTAGAATAGGTTGAGAATAATCTAGTGTAGGCTTGAGTGACTTGACGAGATGAGTGTTTCCATGAGCTTTTGCAAGAGAACCTCACTTATGTTAGATGTGCAACTTTTTGAAAACTCTTTATAATGCAACAAGGTAAAGGTTTGAAGTTTGCTTAAGTTCGAGAGCACTATATTTGTTTTATTGTGGCATGTTCTTTAATGATAGTCTATCTTCCATAATGAAGTAGCCGGTCAAAACATGAACTTTAAATGCTAAACACTTGAGAGAGCAATATGTCTTGTTGTGTATAACTAAGTGCAGGGAAGACATTGAAAGGCAACACTGATTTCTAAGTTAAGCAAAGATCTTGGACTTGCTCGAGGATGAGAAAGGTTTAAGCATGGGGGTATGTTGACGGTCGATTTTGGTACACCTAGCTATGAGTTTACCGTCGACATTTGCACGTATTTGATATTCTAACTAATGGTACTAACCCCCCGGAGGTATCAAGTTCACTCTTGCATGTCAATTTTGGAGTTTGTTGTTTATGTAGGAAACTAGCGCTTAAAGGGAGACTTTCGGGATAAGTTCATCAAGCACTTCAAGAGAAGATCATGAAGCTCGGCACAAGTCAAGACACATCATGAGCATGACTCCAAATGGCCTAGGGACCGAAGCATGAAGCCGTAAAACTCCAGGGACCTGAACAGAAGATGCTGAAGCTTGTGCGACAAGGAGCTCTATCTAAACCATGGAGAAGATGACGTTAAGGGCCCACATGCAGAAGGGAGCAAGTCAACAATTGACCGAGAAGCGTCGGGGAGTGAACCGGGGCCGAAACGGGCCCAGGCCGGTCGGCCCAGGCCGGTCGGCCCAGGCCGGCCGGCCCAGCCCTTTTTCGTGCCAGTTCGCGACGCCCTTTGACCTAGATGCTCCTCAATAAATTACCTATGCCTCCGTCGGCCGCCACATCCATCCGTTCATCAGAGAGCCGCCGACACGAAGGAGAAGCACCGGGAGGAAGCCGATGGCCACCGCAAGTCCTCGAGTTGCTTAGGAGATGGCTTAGGCCATGCCCTAGCCACCATGGTTGGCCCTGCGTGGTGAAGCCATGGTGGAGTTCCGGAGCCATGCCTTGGATCCATCAAGGCATTTGTACTTTCGACATTTGATGGTGATATAAATCAATCCTTGTCCTTATTTTGATCTACTACGAGTTGTACTTATTCATATGTGTAGCTACCATATGCTTTTAGTAGGATTAGATCGAATCATGGTGATTAGTCTTGTCTTGCGGATACATCGTTGTAGTGCACGGACCGAGGTTGTCGTTCGGTGATGATTATCCTTGCGTAGTGACAGTACGGTGGAGGTGAAAGCGGCGAATGAACGTGTATCGGACCACTCCATATCGAGTTACTCCATATCGAGTGTACTCCTTATCATAGTATAGGTTTAGATTGGTTTGTCACCTTGGCTGAAACGGCAACAAGAAGACGGTAGGCTAGGGTTACCCTTTGGTGTTTACCCTTATGGCTAGGTGGATGAGATCCATACATCCCTTCGTTTTTGTATGTTACTTTTATGCAATCAACGCTTCACATAGGGTTAGATCATTAGATTAGATGGATAGCCTTAGGAGTTTGCTTCCGATCCTTGGATTGACAAATCTAGGGAGGACCCTCCTTGGTGAAAAAGGCACAAAGTCACCCGTACGCTTGCGGTGAACTTGAGCACGGTTTTGAACCGTCAACACACCCAAATCGGACAAGTGCATATTCGTGGGATACCCAAAGGAAACCTTGGGATATTATTTCTACAACTGGTCGGAAGGCAAAGTGTTTGTTGCCCAGAATGGTGTTTTCTTAGAGAAAGAGTTTCTTAAAAGACAGAAATATAGACAGAAGGTGTATCTTGATTCTTGAAGAAGTTCAAGAAGAGCCGCTTGGGTAAGATTTCACAAGTGATGCTAATGTAGCTGAACGAGTTGATGTCCCTGTGGCAAGAGAAGCACTACCACAACCACAAAGGTCTAAAAGGGCATGTCGCGCAACTAATAAGCTCAATCTCATGATTACGGGAGAGCACGACATATTGTTGTTAGATAATGATGAACCTATGACATATGCAGAAGCAATGATGGACCCAAATGATGGACCCAGATTCCGAGAATTGGCAAAGTGCCATGAGATCCGAAATAGATTCCATGGGTGACAATCAAGTTTGGAACTTGGTTGACCCGCCAGATGGTGTTAAACCTATAGAGTGCAAATGGATCTATAAGAAGAATAGAGACATGGATGGAAATGTTCACATCCAGAAAGCTCGACTTGTTGCAAAAGGTTTTCGACAAGTTCAAGGAGTTGACTACGACGAGACATTCTCGCTCATAGCGATGCTTAAATCTATTCGAATCATTCTAGCTATAGCTGCATATTTCGATTATGAGATATGGCAGATGGATGTCACAACAGCTTTCCTAAATGGGAATCTAACTGAGGATGTGTATATGACACAGCCTGAGGGATTTGTTGATCCAACCAATGCTGGAAAGGTATGCAAACTTCAAAAGTCCATTTATGGATTGAAGCAAGCATCTCGGAGTTGGAACCTTCACTTTGATGAAGTGGTCAAAGGGTTTGGCTTCATTCAGAGTGAAGAAGAGCCTTGTGTTTACAAGAAGGCAAGTGGGAGCTCTGTAGTATTTCTAATCTTGTATGTGGATGACATATTGATGATTGGAAATGACATTCCTATGCTTGAGGCCACTAAGACCTCATTGAAAAAATAGTTTTTCGATGAAGGACTTAGGTTAGGCGGCATACATTTTGGGCATCAAAATCTATAGAGATAGATCAAAAAGGCTTATAGGATTAAGCCAAGACACTTACATTGATAAAGTGTTGAAAAGGTTCAACATGGAAGAGGCGAAGAAAGGGTTCTTGCCTATGTTACATGGCATACATCTTAGCAAGACTCAGTGTCCTTCGACTACTGATGAGCGGGAACGCATGAGTAGAAAACCGTATGCTTCCACCATCGGATCTATTATGTGTGCAATCATATGTACACGTCTGTCGGGGACGGCCATAAGGGGTCCCCTAACTAAGGGGGAAAACACCCTCTTAAAACGCAAACCACAAAAAAGCCTTCCAAACCAACCACGGCTCAAATCACGCAAGGCCCATGGCCTGCCGCAGCCCAGTGGCCCCAGCGGCCCACCGGGCAAGCGCGCCAACCGCCCTCGAGCGGACCTCCGCCTCGCTCGAGGGTCGGACGCCCCTCGAGCAGGTTTACGCTTCGCTCGAGGGTTCAACACCCCTCGAGCGGACTTCCGCCTCGCTCGAGACTCCCCCTCGGCCCGCGGCACCTCACCTACTCCCCCCGACAGGAGCATTAAATGCCCTGACACGCCGCGGGCACGAGGGTCAAAAGGCGAATCCTCGCCACGCCGATCCCCTTACACCGCCCGGGAATCCGGCCCCGGCGCTGTGCGGACATCCCGCCACTGTGTGGCCATCCCCGGCGCTATGCGGGTGCTGTGCGAAGTGGTCGGTGTCATTCCGCGGCACTGTGCTTCCTGCTCCCGTCCTTCCTCCACGCCGCGCCCCTCGAAAAGGGATGGCAACACCCTCGAAGAGCGTACGGCGGCCGACCTGACGCTCGACCAGGATGGCGCCGTGACGCAGGGTGAGCGAAGCACGTCCCCTCCGTCACCTCCGGCCCTATGCGGCCATCCCCAGCCCTGTGCCACCATCCCGGACGCTGTGGAGCCATCCCCGGTGCTGTGGAGCCCTGTTCCGATGGGACGCGCGCCACGCTGGCCCCAGTACAGCACAAGCACCCCTGTCAGCAAGGACCCTTGAATTGATGTACGGACGGTGACCAGATGCGGACGACAGCCGGACTACCCTCGAAGCTACCCTCCGGCGAGTTCAGAAGCCTCCACGATGTCTGCGAGAGCCAGGATTCGCTAGGATATCCATCAAATCGCAAGCACTGTGCGCCAGTACCGCAACCCTGTGTAGGGAATCACGCGGCACGTCTATAAGCCGCCTCCCCTTGGCCTATAAAAGGAGGAGGCGGCCGCTCAGCTGCGGGCATCGCTTTTCACCCGCATCCACTTACACACACACCTCCCCCGATATTGGCACTTTGCCTCAATCATCTAGTAGGGACTTGGAGGCCTCTCCTCCTCTCCTGGCTTACTTGTAGCTCCCCTCTACAGGCACCCCCGGTGCAACGCAATACAGCGGGCACGCGCAATCTGCTGGATGTACGGCCCCGCGGTAGGAACCAGGATAAACCCGTGTCCTTGTGTTGTTTAGCACCGACCATCGAGAGGCTGATCACGTCGCATCTTACTAGTTAGTGTCGGGACTAATCCTAACACCGACAGTTGGCACGCGAGGTAGGGGACTTCGTGCTGTGATCGACTCCTCACCAGCAGTCTCGATGGTGATTCGCACCGAGATAACGTCCCAGAGGTACGCCTGGGGGAGCTCCAACCCTTTCCCAGCCGGATTCGAAATCCGATTTGGGAGCCTGAACTTTCAGGCCATGGGTAACGGCTACCTCATGTGCCACACTAACCGGGACGAACTCCACCCCTGGCGCTCAACCGGGCCAGGCCCGGTGCCCACCACACCGGCGCTAGAAGCCCCGGTGCCAGCACCAGCAGCAGCAGCGACTGCCTCGACAGCCCGACGCCTTAAACGCTCGGGCCAGCATTCGCGCCAAGTGCGCATGGAGCGGCGCCGGGCAGCGCGCTCTGTGGCGCGGAGGGATGCACCTCCACCAACCCCTGTGGGGGAGAACGCGGCCACAGGGCCGCAGTTTCCTCACGGGATGCGCAACTCCACGGCGACATACGCCTCATCGGTCAGTACAGATGTGGCCGCCTACGAGGATCTCCCGGGTCATCATCTGCTGTCAATCCGAAACCTCATCGCGACCACCAATGACGAGTCGTAACACGGCTCGGCCAGCGAGCTGCCTCCCGCGACCTCACACGGGATGGCAGAGTGGGACTTCACCGGCGTACCGGACCCTGTCATGTTCCAACGCTTCCTCGACGCCGCGGACTACTAGTTCGGCTACGCCGACAACTCCAACGAGGGGAGCTACGACCCCATGCGTGAGTGCTTCGTTGTGGCCATCAACGAGCACGCTGACGGAGCAGGCAGAGCAGGCGACGGAGACATGCCCCATGACCCCGAGCCGAACCCACCGCCGGTGCCACCGGCGGGCAACCCGGACATCACCGCGCAGCTGGCCCAGGCCCGCGAGCTTGAGGCTAAGCTCGCGGAGGAGTACCATCAGGTGCGGCTCCTGTGCGCCACCATCGCGGGCGAGGCCTCGGCACGCGGCGAACACGCCCGGGAGGCGGGACGACAGGCCCGTGAGCGCATCAACGCTGACTTCAACGTGGACGACCTGTACACGCCACCCCGAGCCAGCCAAAAGCTCATCGCAGCGGCGACACTGCTCCGGGCCATGCCCGAGCCGTCAATGCCTGAGGCACGCAACCTGCGCCGCAAGGCGCAGGCCCTCATTGAGCAGGACGCCGTACAGCAGGCCGAGAGCTCCGTGTCCCGCATGCGCAACCAGTCCAGCACACAGGCTGGCGGCGGCACGCTGGACCAAGAGGCATCGGTTCACACCCCGCAAGGGGGCACGGTGGGCCAGCCGGCGAACCAAGGCAGGACGCTGTCAGGGAGTGGATCCTCGACATGTGCGGGCAGGCCCAGGACGGGGACGCCCCCAACGTCCTGAACTCCAAAAGGAGGGAAGATGCGGCGGCACGAACAGCGGCGGGCTACCACCCTCGACGTGGTGGCCGCTACGACAGCAGGAGGATCGCTCTCCGACGCCGGAGCCCCCGGGAACCCGAGTGTTCAGCCGGGAGATCCGCACGGTGAACATCCCCCAGCGCTTCCGCCAGCCCACCACCATCGTTAAGTACTCAGGGGAGACGGACCCTCAGGTATGGCTCAACGACTACCGCCTGGCTTGCTAGTTGGGCGGCGTCAACAACGACGCCGTGATCATCCGCAACCTCCCACTGCATCTTGCGGATTCCGCCCAGACATGGCTCGAGCACCTACCCGCCAGCCAGATCCATACTTGGGACGACTTGGTCCGCACCTTCGTGGGGAACTTCCAGGGCACATACGTCCACCCCGAGAACTCCTGGGACCTGCGAGGGTGCACTTAGAAACCCAGCGAGTCCCTCCGGGACTTCATCCAGCGCTTCTCCAAATGCTGCACCGAGCTTCCGAGCGTCGCCCAGTCCGAGATCGTGCACGCGTTCCTCGAAGGCACAACTTGCCAGGACCTGGTGCGCGAGCTTGGGAGAAGCCCGCCGGTAGACTCCAACGAGCTGTTCGACATCGCCACCAGCTTCGCCTCTGGAGAAGAGGCAGTGGGGGCGATCTTCGACAGCAAGAAAGGCAAATGCGCGGAGGATGCGCCCGCGGAGGGCAGCAAGTCCAAGGACTCCGCGAAGAAGCAGAAGCAGGGCAAGAAGCCCCCGCGTGGCGCGCGTGCGCAGGAGCACACCGAGGATGACGATGAGGCCCTCGCAGTCGACCCTGCGAGCAAGGGCCTTCGAGGCCCCCCTCGAGGCCCCGGTGTGTTTGACGACATGCTGAAGAAGCCCTGCCCATACCACAAGACCCCGGTCAACCACACCCTCGAGCAATGCGACATGCTCAAGAAGTACTACAGCCGTGTCGCCGCGAAGGAGGACAAGGCCAAGAAGGATGGGGGTGACGGGGGTGCTGGCGGCTTCCCCGCGGTGGAGAACATCTTCCTCATCTTCGGGGGACCGACGGTGGACATGTCCACCAGCCAGCGCAAGCACGAGCTGCACGAGGTCCTCACCGCGGAAAAGGCCCCACCATCCTTCCTCAACTGGTCGGAGGAGACAATCACCTTCAGCCGTGAGGACCACCCGAACCGCATCCCCAATCCGGGCCAGTACCCGCTGGTTGTCGATCCCATCATCGGCAACTCGCGGTTCTCCAAGGTGTTGATGGACGGGGGCAGCAGCCTCAACATCCTGTACGCCCACACCCTGCGGCTGATGGGGATCGGCCTGGACAAGCTGCGGCCCAGCACGACGCCGTTCGATGGTGTCGCGCCGGGCAAGTGCGTCCAGCCTCTCGGGCAGATTGATCTGCCTGTTTGGTTCGGCACGCCGGATAACTTCCGCAAGGAGACCCTCACCTCTGAGGTGGTGGGGTTTCAGGGCACGTACCACGCCATCCTCGGGCGTCCGTGCTACGCCAAATTCATGGCGGTCCCAAACTCCAGATACCTCAAGATGAAGATGCCGGGGCCAAAAGGCGTCATCACGGTGGGCTCGTCGATCGAGCACGCATTCGACTACGACGTCGAGTGCGTCGAGCACGCCGAAGCACTCGCACTCTACGAATCGCTGGTTGCGGACATGGAGAAGCTGGCCAACAAGGGCCTCGACTCCCCCGCCAAACACGCCGGTAGCTTCGAGGCTGCCGAGCAGACCAAGGAGGTACCCCTCGACCCTGCTGCCCCCGAGGGCAAGGCGTTGAGGATTAGTTCCACCCTTGACCCGAAATAGGAAGTGGTGCTCGTCAACTTTCTCCGCGCCAACGCAGACATCTTTACGTGGAGCCCCTCGGATATGCCGGGCATTCCGAGGGTGGTCGCCGAGCACTCCCTTGACATCCTACCTCACTCTAGAGCTGCTCAACAGCGCCTGCGACGCTTTGACGAAGAAAAGCGCCGGGCGATAGGAGAAGAGCTACGGAAGCTCTTAGAGGCCAGGTTCATCAAGGAAGTGTTCCACCCTGAGTGGCTAGCCAATCCTGTATTAGTTAAGAAAAAGAACGGGAAGTGGCGGATGTGCGTGGATTATACCGGTTTAAATAAAGCATGTCCCAAAGTTCCTTTTCCTTTGCCACGAATTGATCAAATCGTACTCTACCGCAGGGTGTGAGCTCTTATGTTTCCTCGATGCCTATTCCGGTTACCACCAAATAAAGATGAAAGAGTCCGACCAGCTCGCGACTTCTTTTATCACACCATTCGGCATGTTTTGCTACGTGACAATGCCATTTGGTCTTCGAAATGCTGGGGCCACATAGCAGCGGTGTATGCAACACGTTTTCGGAGATCACATCGGGCGGACCGTGGAGGCATACGTAGATGACATTGTCGTGAAGACCAGGAAGGCGGACGACCTGGTTAACGACTTGCGCGTAGCGTTCGATTGCCTGCGGGCGAACGGGGTCAAACTGAACCTCGAGAAGTGCGTCTTCGGGGTGCCGCGTGGCATGCTATTGGGTTTCATTGTCTCCCAGTGAGGCATCGAGCCCAACCCCGAGAAGGTCTCAGCCCTTGACCGGATGGGACCCATCCGGGGCCTAAAGGGGGTGCAGAAGGTATTGGGCTGCCTGGCGGCTTTGAGCTGCTTCATCTCACGCCTCGGCGAGAAGGGCTTGCCCCTCTACCGACTCCTGAAGAAGCACGAACGCTTCTCCTGGACCGTCGAGGCCCAGGAAGCCCTTGACAAGCTAAAGGCAACACTCGCACACGCGCCAATCCTCACGCCGCCTCGAGACGACGAGCCTCTGTACCTCTACGTCGCAGCCACCACTCAGGTGGTCAGCACGGTCATCATTGTGGAGAGAACAGAGGAGGACCACGCCCTACCAGTCCAAAGACCGGTGTACTACATCAGCGAGGTGCTGTCCGAGACCAAAGTGCGATACCCACAGATCCAAAAGCTGCTCTACGTGGTGGTGCTCGCGTGGCGCAAGCTGCGGCACTACTTCGAGGCCCATCCGGTCATCGTGGTCTCATCTTTCCCCCTGGGAGAGATAGTCTGCAACCCGGATGCCTCGGGTAGAATCACGAAGTGGTCAGTGGAGCTCATGGGTGACACCCTCACCTACACGCCGCGCAAGGCCATCAAGTCACTAATCTTGGCGGACTTCGTCGCTGAATGGACCGACACTCAGTTGCCCCACTGCAGATCCAAGCTGAGTGCTGGACCCTGTACTTCGACAGGTCGGTGATGAAAATGGGCGTAGGTGCGGGCCTGCTCTTTATCTCACCCCTCGGAGAACACATACGGTATGTGGTACGCCTCCACTTCCCTGCGTCAAACAACCTGGTGGAGTACGAGGCCCTACTCTGTGGCCTCCGCATCGCTATTGAGATTGGCATCAAGCGCCTCGACGTGAGAGGGGATTCGCAGCTAGTGATCGACCAGGTGATGAAGAATGCAAGCTGCCACAACGAGAATATGAAGGCCTACTGCAACATTGTGCGCGCGCTCGAGGACAAGTTCTACGGCATCGAGGTCAACCACGTCCTGCGCAAGTACAATGAGGAGGCGGATGAGCTGGCAAAGATCGCGTTGGGGCGGATCACCGTTCCCCCGAACGTCTTCACCCTCCGTCGACATCAACAAGGTAGCCTCGGATTCTGACAAACCCTCGGGGGCTCTCTCGAGGGCCATGGGCGCGGAGCCCATGGAAGAGGACCCCTCGAACGAGGAGTTCGAGGTCTCCCTCCTCGAGAACTACGGGGCATACGAAGACGAAGCCATGTAGGTCGATGAGGATCCTCCCGCTGAAGACTGGCAGAGCAAATACCTCGCCTGGATCGACCGAGAGGAGCTACCCTCGGACCGAACCAAGGCCAAGCGCATCGCCAGAAAGTCCAAATCATTCACGATGATCGGCGGAGAATTGTACATGCGCAGCACTTCCGAGGTCCTGTAACGGTGCATCCCCATCCCCGAGGGGCGCGAGTTGATTCGGGACATTCACGCAGGCATATGCGGCCACCACGCGGCGCCGTGCACCCTCGTGGGCAACGCGTTGCGCCAGGGCTTTTATTGGCCCACGGCGATCGCTGATGCCAGCAAGGTAGTACGCACTTGCGAAGGGTGCCAGTTCTACGCCCGTAAGACGCATCTCCCGGCTCATGCCCTTCAGACTATCCCCATTACATGGCTATTCGCCGTGTGGGGGTTAGACCTCGTCGGGCCCCTACGGAAGGCATCCGGGGGCTACACGCACTTGTTGGTCGCGATCGACAAGTTCTCGAAATGGATCGAGGCATGCCCCATTACCAACCTCAGATCCGAGCAGGCAGTGCTATTCTTCACGGACATCGTCCACAGGTTCGGGGTGACGAACTCCATCATCACCGATAATGGCACCCAATTCACCGGCAAGAAATTCCTGGAGTTCTGCGACAATTACCACATCCACATGGAATGGGCAGCCGCCGCACACCCACAAACAAACGGCCAGGTGGAGCGTGCCAACGGCATAATTCTACAAGGCCTCAAGCCCAGGATCTTCAACATACTGAACAAGTTTGGCTGGAAATGGGTTCAAGAGCTATCGTCGGTCATTTGGACCCTCAGGACTACCGTGAGCAAAGGCATGGGGTTCACACCGTTCTTCCTCGTCTACGGCGCGGAGGCTGTCCTCCCCACGAATTTGGAGTACGGGTCCCCCAGGCTCAGGGCCTATCAAGAAAACCAAAACCAGCGGGCTCGCGAAGACTTGTTGGACCAGGCGGACGAAGCACGCAACGTGGCGATGCTACACTCGGCGAGATATCAGCAGTCACTTCGGTGATACCAAGCCCGAAAGGTTCGACGTCGGGACTTCAGCGAGGGTGGCCTAGTGCTGACGTTACGACAAGACAACCGAGGTCGACACAAACTGTCGCCGCCATGGGAAGGACCTTACGTTGTCGTCTAAGTGCTCAAGCCCGGCATGTACAGGCTCGCAAACGAGAAGGGCGAGGTCCTCACCAACGCTTGGAACATACAACAGCTACGTCGCTTCTACCCTTAGATTTCCAAGCTTCCCTTTGTACATTCCGCACTTGAAATCATAAACAAAAGGGCGACTCGGTTTTACCCTCAGCCAGGGCCTCGATACAAACCAAGTCCCCCTCGGGGGCTACGACGGAGGGTTCCCCCCGGAGTGTCCCAATTCTTTTTCTTAAAGATACTCTTTTTTTGCAAAAACATTAGAATATTATGCCTCAAGCATTTAGGAGAGCAAAGACCGAGCGTGAACTAACTAAGCCTAGGGACGGTCAAGTCGTGGGACCGCTGACACCTCCGCGAGGATAAGCATCCCCCTCGCTACTCTACGACTAAGTTAGCTCGTGAACGCAAATCCTCTAGTCGAAGCTCTCCCAAAAGGCGTGAGGAAGACATGATAACATACGAAATAAAACTCACAAATAAAACTTGTGCATAGCACGACATATTGTTTGTACAATAACCGGCACTCAGCCGACAGATCTAACAAAATACTAACGGGCCTCGAGGCTCGAATCCTCAGGGGGCGTGGGGGCTTGGAGCGGCGGCAGCTTCACCTTTGTTGACGGTCCTTACAACAAAGATTCGACCGTCAAAACCTCGGGTTCGAGAGGAGTATATGGCAAGTTTCATGCACATTTTTAGTACTAATAAAGTTCCACGAGTTGTGTTGTGAATTTCATAGGCAGGTACACATTTTGGGAGAAATTAGAACCAACGTGCCACATAAGCAAGGCACGGCCAAACCACCTGGTCCGGCCGGCCCTACAGGTGCGGCTGGCCAGGCAGGTGCGGCCGGCCCTGCAGGTGCGGTCGGCCCTGCTAGGTGCGGCCGGCCATGCCCTGTGGCTCGTGCCTGGTCAAGAGCACCTCCTCTCCCTCGACCAACACTTGGACGAGCATGATTCACTGAAGAACGTTGGTTTGATCCAAAGGTGGAGGCTAGGATCAATGGGTCCACTTGTCCGGCCGCTCAACCACCACAACCATCATTCCAAGGCGATCCTAGGCGTCCCTGACCGAAGGCGGTGCATCACACGGCATGGAGGTGGGCCGGCCGCACCTACCAACCGACGTGCTGGGCGAAACCGACCCAAGGAACCGACCCACAACCGCCTCAGGAGCAGTGATCAGGGGCGTCCAAGGTGAGAGGCGGTGGATCATAGGGCCGGCCGCACCTCCTGATCCGGCCGCACCTGACATATTGGTCCCACGCGCTCAACCGACCTTCCTTGCCTATAAAAGGCACCTCACACTCGCTGGATTGGACCCACAACACAGGAGCATCTCCATTTCCCTCTTTTGTTCACTTAGAGTAGGATTAGTGTAGCTTGGGACTTAGAGTCGAGTCGAGCTAGTCTTGGGGTTCCGGAGGAGTCTTCTTCAGAGTTCCGGTACTACTCTTGTATCCTTTCTTTGTTTAGACTCAAGTACAATTCAAGTTATCCTTCTATCTTACCTTCTGAGACAATTACATTCAGCTTTTACTTTGCTCTAGAAGCTTTATTCTTGGTTTAGACTAAAGTTAGTTTAGTCTTGGTTAGCATAGCTCCCTTGAACCCTATAGTGTTGTGGTCGTTCTTCGCTTGATCTCTGGTGGTTCACGGGAGAGAGAGACCTTCCTTCGTGGTACCCGGGGAAAGGTTCTTTGGTTCGTTGTGAGCGCGGTGCTCAGAGCTTACCTTAGTCTTAGATTGCTGTCCCGTTCAACGGAATAGTTGTGGTACCCTAAGGAGGTGACAGCTCCGGATGGGCTTTGTAGTCCACCACGTTAGTTCGGGCCGGTAGGATTCAGCGTGTCGTCGTTCTCCCTTCTCATCCCAGTCTGAGAGCACGGCTTTGCATGCCCCTGCAGCACTAGAAGGGCTTGTCGAGTTTAGCTTGCCTTGGTTATCCTTTGCCTTAGTTCTTTGCCTAGAGTTGACAAGAATAGATAGATTGTGTTAGGATCCTTTCTCGTCTCGTTGTCCTCCCAGCTCACTAGATCATCTCTAGTCTTTTATCAAGATCTCCTTGCGTGTGTCAAGTTATCCCCGAATATCTTTATTTGTTACCCCCACTATATCTCTTTAGCAAGTCTTGTTAATCTCCACCGTTTATTCGATTATCTTTGCCGTAGTGCCTCCCTTGGGAAAATATAAATACGATAACCCGAATACCACCGGGTGAAGTGCTACAACGGTAATCTGTGCGCTTGCGGACCTTTCTGTGATCGTGTGTTTTACCAAAGACGTTCCCTAGCCCCGTTACTAGAGGTGTAAACCCGGTAACGACGCTTGTGAGTGCCTCGAGCATTCCTGGCGCCGTCACCACAAGTGCAACCTTAGTAGTGAGGCTAAGAAACGTCAACAAGCATTTCTGGCGCCGTTGCCGGGGAGGCAATATGGCATAAGATATCGTTTAAGCTTTGTGGTAGAATTATCAAGGTTCGGTGAACCGCTATTTAAGCGGGTTTACCCTTGCTCTACTCTCGTGTACGCAGAGTAGTGCATGACCGGTTTGACCTACCGTCCAACTTTAACGATAATCCGGAGTCACTTGTGAGGAGAGTGCGACCTCGCGTCCTCATTCCTCAGAAGTTTCTCTCGAATCAAGAGACGAACACCGTCGATCCCGTAGACAGCACCTCGTCAGCACCGATGGCCGAGAGGACGATCCGCGAGTTTTCCGCTCCCTCCAACACCAATGTCCCTACCGGACCGAACACAACGGTGGGAGACGGAAACTTTGAACTCAAGCCGGCGTTGATCAACATGGTGAAAGCAAATCCGTTCTCCGGCAAGCCGAATGAAGATGCCAATGCACATCTCCAGCATTTTCTGGAGGTGTGTAGGACTTTCACTATCCGTGGAGTGATGGATGATGCAATCCGTCTTCGCCTATTCCCATTCTCATTGCTCGGGAAGGCGAAGCAATGGTTTTATGCGGAGCGAGATGCCATCAACACATGGGATAAGTGCTCAAAGGCATTTCTCGCAAAGTTCTTCCTGGTGGGCAAAACCAATGCCCTCCGCGCAAGAATTTTGGGATTCCAGCAGCAGAATGATGAGAGCATCCCGGAAGCATGGGAACGCTTCCAAGAGTACACCACCGCGTGCCCGCACCATGGCATGCGCGGGTGGTTCTTAATTCAAACCTTCTATCACGGGCTCAAACGTACTTCCCGTGAGCACCTAGATGCAGCCGCTGGAGGAGCCTTCTTCTCGCTACAAGTACCAGCTGCTAAGAAATTGATCGAGAAGATGGTGGCAAATCAAGGTTGGGATGGAGACCGTCTCCAACCCCGTACCCGCGGTGTACACCAAGTCGATGGAATCGACATGCTCACCGCCAAGATGGACCTCCTCATGAAGAAATTGGAGGCACCTAACAACATGGAGACCGCCAAGATCATGGACGCTCGCATGACGTGTGAGGTTTGTGGCAATGTGGGTCATTCGGGAAATGATTGTCTTGAGACAAGGGAAGAAGCCAGCTTCATCAACAATGGCAACAACAACGGGTTCCGCAACAACAACTATAACAATCAAGAGTGGAACTCGAGGCCCAACTTCCTGGTCAATAATCAAAATGGAGGTAACTATTCTAACAATTTCAATAATCAGCCTTCTATTAAAGATCTTGTCTTTGGCCAAGCTAGAATTAATGAAAATTTAAACAAGAAGCTAGCCGCCAATGAGAAAGTTTTTGAAAATTTAAATTCCACCATAGAATCTTTCACTACTGCCATGAAGAATCAGCTAAGCTTAAATAAAATGATAGAAACTCAACTTGCTCAGCTTGCTTCTTCTTTACCATCTTCTGAGTCGGGTGGAATCCCGGGGCAACCCGAGCCTACCCGAGAGAATTTAAAATCGGTGACCACAAGAGGTGGTAAGACCACTCGGGATCCACCACATCCTAACCCCGCAGAGAAGAAACATAAGGAAGTAATCACCGAGTCGGAAGAAGAAGAAGACACCGAGGAGGTAGCCCCTGAAGAGAAAAAGTTAAGGAAGACGGCACCCCAAGATTACGTCGATACCACACTGCTCCCATTTCCTTGAAGACTCAAGAAGCCTACTGTGGATGAGCAATTCGGGAAGTTCGTTGAGGTAATCAAGAAACTCAATGTCAACATACCATTTCTTGAGGCTATGCAGGTACCAACCTACGCCAAGTACCTCAAGGACATTCTCAACAATAAGAGACCTCTACCCACCACGGATATGGTCAAGCTTATGGAGGAATGTAGTGCAGCCATTCTAAAGAAGAAAGACCCCGGGTGCCCTACAATCAGCTGCTCTATTGGGTCCGAACACTTTGAGAATGCACTATGCGACCTTGGAGCTAGCGTTAGCGTCATGCCTAAGGTAGTCTTCGACAAACTCAATTATACTTCCTTGTCGCCTACAACCATGTGCTTGCAGCTAGCGGATCAATCGGTCCGCTACCCGGCGGGGATAGCGGAGGACATTCCGGTGAGAGTTCATGATTTCTTCGTACCTGTGGACTTCGTCGTCCTCGACATGGATGTCGATACAAGGACGCCTCTAATCCTCGGGAGACCTTTCTTGAGCACCGCCAATGCCAACATCGATGTAGGAGCCGGAGAAATCCGCCTCAACATCAACGGCGAGGAAGAACGATTCACCTTTAAACCAAAGGTGGAGCAATGCTCGCAGGTACGAATGGTCGATGGAAAAATTTCTAACTATGTGCAGGAAGATGAGGTGGCCCCGACCAAGGTGAAAGCATTCAAAGGGCGTCACTAACCCAAGAAGGCGAAGGAAATCAACAAGGCTAAGGGGGAAAAGAAGACGGAAACCGAAAACACCCCCGCCAAAGCCTCACCAACTTCAGCACCACCGAAGAAAACAAAGAAGGTGTGGCATGTGAAGAGAGTATCGTCCGAGTCTTCCACTCCGGGACCGGACGAATCCAAGATCAATTAAGCAAACGGAGGAGTCCCGCTCACGGACTCTAAACCACGAGCCCTCACCGAGAGGTAAACCGGTATTTATCTCATATTTCCCTTTCAACATTTTATTTCGTGCATCAAGCATATTTAGATTTCAAATTTGTTTTCACTAATGCATTAGTAAATAAACAAGACATAGAAAAAATAGTTTTGGAGATTTTTGGTGATACGGCCAAACCTAGAGGTACGGCCGTACCCCCCCTCGACAAAATTTTTGTGCAGGATGTTTACAGGAGGGGACACGAGTGCCTGGGGAAAATATAGTAGGACCGGCCGAACCTAGTGGTACGGCCGTACCTATGATTTTTCACAAATCCATCAATTCAACTACTACAAGCTTCCAAGTGCTCAACTCATCACCAAAATGAAGACACGCCAACCAGGTGCCAAATTTGAGCTTGGGGAAGACCCCATTTTCAATCAAGGAAGGTATGTCCATCCAAACCAATTTTCAACATCTTGTTTATCTCTTTTGAATAAAAGAAAACAACAAAAATATTTGCTTCAACCATGTGCTTGAAATCTTGTCTATACCCTCACTTTGGAAATGATGAATGGTTGCTATGTTAAAACTTTGCAAGAACCTAGTGTGCATCCTTGTGCTCTATGTCTATTTGAATTTGTTGGTATATTTTGAGACAAGAGCCTGAAATAAAACTTTGTGGGAAGCAAATGCTTATCACCAAACCTAGGGTGTTGATTCTGCTCTATCTCATAGTATGGTGAAATCTCGGATGAATTTATTTTTGAAAATAAAACAAGGCAAGTTCTTGAATGGTCATATTACCTACCAAAGCCATATGTCAATATCAAAGTACAAACCTTCTACATATGCTTGCTTGTGACCCATTGAGTTTTGCCAAATTGTTGTGACCCTTGGTAGAATCTTTTCATGCTTCCATGATCGAGATCACGTACACCCACATATACATGCTAACTCCTACACCGGGAGTTACGCAAAACATGCCATCCATCCACCAAAAAATAAATACTCCAAAGTCCAAAGAGATTTCTCTTCTTGTAATCTTGCAAAAGGAGAGAGGGGTCATTGAAAAAAATATATATATGTGCTCCAATCAAAGAGCATAGAAAAAAAAGAGAGTGAAACATGACCCCCTCCAAAATAAAAGCAAGAGGAGAATCTCAAAGCAAGGAGTACTTAGAAAAACAAACAAAAATATTCCACACACTTGCACATCTCGATCAAGTTGCATGACTAGTTTCTTCTTGGATCCGGTTTTTGGCTCAACAACATCATGTGGCACAAGTGAGTCTCATACTTATCCTACCCAAAGCTCCACATACAAGCCATAGAGTAGGAAGTTGAGGCTTGCTTAAAGCCTTTGTTGAGGTAACAAATACTACTTGAGTGATCGAGGGAACCATCCGAGGAACCTTGTCTTTCTTTGCAAAATTTTCAAAAACTCCGAGATAGGATCCAGAAAAGAAGAAGAGTGAGAGGTGCAAAGTCAAAACCATTCTACTCTTCAACCTCCAAAGGCAAGGTGAAAAGCTACAAGCCCCACAGGTAAAGTAAGGCTAAGTTTCTCTCATACCAACCTTTTCAAATTAGCAAGAAGAGCATGGAGTTTGTGCACAGGTACTTGCCGAGCGTTAACATCATGCAACTCCTGATCCAGCGAGGCCGAGTCTAGACTTTGCTCGAGGACGAGCAAACGTTTAGCTTGGGGGAGTTTGTTGACGGTCCTTACAACAAAGATTCGACCGTCAAAACCTCGGGTTCGAGAGGAGTATATGGCAAGTTTCATGCACATTTTTAGTACTAATAAAGTTCCACGAGTTGTGTTGTGAATTTCATAGGCAGGTACACATTTTGGGAGAAATTAGAACCAACGTGCCACATGAGCAGGGCACGGCCGAACCACCTGGTCCGGCCGGCCCTGCAGGTGCGGCCGGCCCTGCACCGTGGCTCGTGCCTGGTCAAGAGCACCTCCTCTCCCTCGAGCAACACTTGGACGAGCACGATTCACTCAAGAATGTCGGTTTGATCCAAAGGTGGAGGCTAGGATCAATGGGTCCACTTGTCCGGCCGCTCAACCGCCACAACCTTCATTCCAAGGCGATCCTAGGCGTCCCTGACCGAAGGCGGTGCATCACACGGCACGGAGGTGGGCCGACTGCACCTAAAGGGCCGGCCGCACCTACCAACCGACGTGCCAGGCGAAACCGACCCACTGAGGACCGGAGCGTCTGAGGACCGGTGGATGGTCGCTCCCTGGTGTGATGAGTGATTGAGAACGTGGTGTGGACTGACTCTTGGCCGAGTATTGCAGGTGCAGGTTGCGGTTTGACTCGTGTTGGTGCAGGTGAAGAGCGGGCGTGAAAGGTCTATGCCTTGCGGGGCCTCCGAGGAGTGGAGAGACAAGTAGGCTCGGCTCGAGGGACCTGGTGGCCAGCGGGGTCAAGTGCGGGCCGCATGGTGGCAAGGAAAGCAAGACGAAGTCGTCGACCGGAGCCGGAGCAGGGTAGCGGCTCACGACCGGAGTCTGCACGAGGGGTTTGCGGTGGTTCACCACAAAACCGTCGGGTTACTTGGTTGAGCCACAAAACCAAGACCGGAGGCTCGGCGGGCGGAGACGGGATCCGGGCGCGCCGAGAAGCTTCGATGCCGACGGGCACGTGGCGGGATCGCAGGGCTTGCGTCGGGAGGACGCGGACTACGGCGAAGGTGTGGCCGTGCGATGAAGAGGAGTAGTACATGACCTATTTGCCCCTGAGGGGATTGTATCTTATGTTTAAGTGCTAGGGGTAGCTTGGTCATTTGCCCAACCCAGAGGGACTCATATATATAGCTCTAGGGTTTTCTGGGCAAACCATCCATCCAGACTGCTTCTCATTTCCTTGCTCCATAGGCGTAGATTTTCTTCACCGCTTTGTAGAGAACCTGACCTCGGAGTGTATGGAAGCATTCATGGTTGTGTTGATTTCCTTCTTGTAGCTCATGTGATTTTCGTGTCTTTTTCAAGCTATATTCGTTGGATTTTCGTGCGCACCTTGTTCCTTCGATTCTGAGGTGTTTGGGTTCAGATTTGTTGGTGGGTATCATGGATAGACGTCTTGTGCATCTTTGTGCTTGATCATGACCCCTCAAACTCCGGATTCGGCTTCCGATTGAAGGATTTCGGTTGGAAACCTAGCTCTTTGTGTGAGCTCGGTAGAATCTCGATTCCTCTCGATTCAGTGGGTTTGAGGCTACAAATTCGTAGGCATAGCATCTCCTAGAGGCGCTTCACCTTCACCTATGATTTGGTAGCAATCCCTTGGTTGATTCGGGAGATCGGGTAAAGGGAAGGAGGAGTTGACCTTCAAGAGGTCGGGCTCGAGCTGCTATCTGCGCACCACGTGGACAGTCCGCGCGCCCCTGGCGGACGGTCCGCGAGGAGGCTTTCAGCCAGCAGTTCGTCGAGTTCTTTGTGTGTTCTTGTTTGTCTTTCGTTCGATCCGTTCGGTCGTGTGCTTTTGGTTGCACGAAGTTTGGCGGACAGTCCGCAAGGTGAGTGCGGACGGTCCGTGGGTAAAGGACGGACGATCTGTTTTTCGAGGTACAGTACTGGAGGTTTGGGAGGCTATTTCGGACGGTCCGCAGTGATCCCGCGTACAGTCCGCCAGGCCCCCGCGGACAGTCCGCCTGGTCCATGCGGACGGTCCGCCCCAGGCACCGCAGATTGCCTAAGTCCTTTGCTTCTTGAGTTGCGCTTCCGTGTTGCTTTGAGTTTGGGTTTGTTGCTAGGGTTGGTAGGTCCGTTGTGATTACGTGACCTTGGCAAACTCGTGTGGGAATCCTTGGTTGTGAATTTGGGGTATATGCCGAGTTCATCCTTCGGGAAGAATTTTTATCGGCTCCCATTCACTCCCCCCCCCCTCTCTGGTCGCCTAATCGGTCCTTCAATTGGTATCAGAGCCGGTTACAGATCTTCGTGATTCTAACCAGTCTAAGATCCAAAGATGGCATACCAGGAATGGGGTTCGGGTCCTCCGCACTTTGATGGTAAGAACTACCAGATGTGGCAAAGGCGGATGGCTGCTTTCCTCCGCGGTAAGGGTCAGATCCTGTGGGATGTCATGGTGAACACAGCTTATGTTCATCCAGTGAACTTTCTTGCTCCAGGATCGAGGGACATGTTCGACACCAACAACAAGGCAGTCGACTACCTGTACCGTGCTCTGTGTCAATCCGAATTCGATCGGGTTCAGACAGAGGACTTGTCGTGCAGGATTTGGGAGCAGCTGAAGAATGCTCATGCTGGGAACGCTCAGGTTCAGGCTCGGCTCTTTGCGACCTACCGGAGAGAGTACGAGAACTTCACTCATCTCCCCGGTGAGTCCATAGATGCTATGTTCTAGCGGTTCACGGTGATTGTGAACAACATGAGGGCTAATGTGGCCGTGCTCCTGTACGATGATCATGACAGGGCTATCAAGCTCCTGCACTCTCTGGATCGTACCGTGTGGAGTGAGACGGTCAAGGCCATACTTGAGTCGAAGAAGTATGAGACCCTCACGGTGGACGAGCTGTTTTCCAAGCTCAAGTCGTCCGAGGTGGACCGTGGGGTGCGTGCAAAGATTGAAAACCCGACTGACCCTCATAGTCTGGCTCTCATTTCTGGATCAAGGACTAATGCTAACATGTCTTCGAGATAGTTCTCTCTGTCTTGTCTTGTGTCCATGCCAGATGAGGAGTTTGACGTGCTAGGCGGGGAGGATCTCGCGTTGCTGAGCAGGTGGTTTGAGCGCATGTACATGAACCGGAAGAACGCTCGGAGGAGCTCGAGCATGTGCTACCGGTGCGGGAAGCACGGGCACTTTATCGCTAAGTGCCCAGAAGCCATGGAGGTGAAGCCCGAGCACAAGCACCGTCTGAGGACCGACCACAAGCACCGCTCGAGGGACGACCACAAGGGCAAGAACAAGTCCGAGCGGAGGCCGAGGAGGAGTGGTGGTCACAAGAAGAAGGAGTGAGCGATGGTTGCCGGAGCAACCGACATCGACTCGAGCTCTTGCTACTCTTCATCGAGCTCAAGTGATGAAGATGAGAACCGGCACAAGGGCAAGCGGTCAAGCAAGAACATCAACGGCTTGTGCTTCGCCGCCCAAGGCTTTTGCGGCATGGCACATAGCACCGCAAGCAAGAAGAGCAACAAGGATGACTCGGGCTCCGACTCCAAGGAAGAGGTAAACAATGATCCATCCTTCTTGATAACGGAGAATGCTAGGTTGAATGACTTGCTTGACAATCGTGATGATGTGCTTAGAAAGACCAACAAGGAGAGGAGGGAGTATAGGTCTTTGCTTGGAGAGGCTAAGGAGAAGGTGGTTGAACTAGAGTCTTTACTTGTTGATGCTAGGGCTCAAATAGATTCTCTTAAGTCTGCTCCTATTGTGACCGATGAACCTGAATGCACTGATTGTTCCATGTTTCTTGGTGAATTGACTGTGCTTAAGGAGAAGTATGCCTCCAAGGTCGAGGAACTAGATGTGCTTAGGGTCGAGCTAGATGAAATGAAATCTAGGCCCTCTTTGCTTGGTGCTTGCACTTCTTGTCCTGTTTTGCATGAGAAGCTAGATGTTTCGCTTGTTTATGCTAGATCTCTAGAGGCTCAGCTAAAAGCTCCTATTCCTACATCATGCTCTACTTGTGAAATAAATGCTGTGAAGAATATGGAGCTTGCACACTATGTGGATCGTTTGTAGGATAAGAATGATGAGTT
Source organism: Cenchrus fungigraminus (assembly GCA_036936925.1). Taxonomy (NCBI): domain Eukaryota; kingdom Viridiplantae; phylum Streptophyta; class Magnoliopsida; order Poales; family Poaceae; genus Cenchrus; species Cenchrus fungigraminus. Next base: position 68,420,562 of record CM072770.1, read on the forward strand.
GAGAAAGATGATGGGTTGATTGTCTGGTCATGAGCCTCAGCTGAGGATGATGATCAAGACATACAAGCGCTATGATGGGGAAGCGCTTGGGGCAAACAAGGTTGGTGAGGGAAGTGGTGAGAATGAGGGGAAGATCGGAGATATCCCAGAGCCACCAAGAACCCACCACAAAAATGCCTATGCTCCTAAGCCAAATCCTCTTAGGAACTGACTAGACACAACCCCAGCTCCACCCGTGTTTCCTCCACATACCGACAACTTTCAGAAACCCATCAAGTTCAAGAGTGACTTGGGGAATGAGTTCTTTGGGAAGAAGGGAGAGAAACCGAGTGAGGAGAAGTCAGAGCCCAAAACCAAAGCCAAAACCAAAACCCTTCCATTGTGAGCATTGTGGGAGGGATGGGCACCTTGCTGAGTTTTGCTTCAGGAGGAAGTGTGAGGAGAGGTTGGCTAGGGAGATGGCCAACAAGGACAGGTACCGCCCTTCTCGTGGTGTGCCTGAGCCTAGGTTGGTGCCAAGGGGCGAGGGTATGGTGCGTACCATTTACCCTCGAGAGTGGCGTGTGTTTGTGCCTCGAGGTGAGCCACCACATAGAGAAGGTGGTAGGCGTGTTGGGTTTGGGCATGGTGAGTTTGCTGGACGTTCCTTCGCTCATGGCCAATACGAGTATGGGGGGAACGATCGCAGTTTTAGGTCCCAGAGGAGCTACGGGCCACGGTCTCCACCTCGTGGTGCACGTAGTCCTCCAAGGGGACGTGGGGGTGTTCCACCTAGATGAGATAGGATGGATTTTGCTAACCCCACTTTTGAGCAAATGGCAAGGCACTGGTTTGATTCATTTTGTACTAACCCCAGTGCTGAGTCGTTTGCTCACACTCGCTCTCATTTTTGATTTGCAGGTGGGAGGCATGGAGGGCTTTTGGTTGATCGACTCCGGTTGCTCTCGACACATGACCGGAGATCGAAGGTGGTTCTCCAGCCTCACCCCGGTGACGACCAAAGAGTACATCACTTTTGGGGACAATGGGAAAGGTAGAGTGCTTTCAATGGGTACGGTGAAGGTGAGTGATTCTGTGACTCTTAGGCGTGTTTCTCTTGTCAAGTCTTTGGGGTACAATCTTCTTTCGGTTTCCCAGCTTCTTGATGAGGGTTTTGAGGTCTGTTTCAAAACGGGCGCTTCGCGTGTCTTGGATTCTCGAGATGATCTTGTGTGCACGATCATCCCCAAGAGTCAGATTTTCAGACCGATTTTTCTCAATGTGTTGGCTCTTCTCGTTGCTTGGTTGCTGGTGTTTCGGCGGAGCTTTGGAAATGGCATAGGAGACTAGGTCACTTGAGTTTTGACTTGTTGTCATGCTTGAGTGGGCTAGGATTGGTCCGAGGATTGCCTAAGTTGAAATACCAAAAGGACTTGGTATGTGCTCCGTGTAGGCATGGTAAGATGGTCGCCGCCTCTCACCCGCCTCTGACATCCATTATAACAGAGAGGCCATGCGAGTTGTTCCATATGGACTTGGTTGGTCCAGCTCGTATGTGCTCGGCGGGTGGGAAATGGTATGTCCTGGTGATAGTGGACGACTATTCTCGCTATGCTTGGGTCTTCTTTTTGGCTAACAAGGGGGAGACGTTTGGTTTTGTGCGGGATCTAATCTTGAGGTTGAAGAATGAGAGGAATGGAGATGCCATTCGAGCTATCCATAGCGACAATGGTTCTGAATTTAAAAACTCTCGTTTCGAAACCTTTTGTCGTGATTTGGGTCTCGAACATCAATTCTCTTCTCCCTATGTGGCATGTCAGAATGGTGTGGTTGAGAGGAAAAATCGTTCCCTTTGTGAGATGGCTCGGACGATGCTCGATGAGCATAGGACTCCGAGGAGATATTGGGCTGAGGCGGTGAATACCGCGTGCCATGTTGGGAACCGGATTTTTCTTAGGGCCTTCTTGAACAAGACGTGCTATGAGCTCATGCACGGGCGAGCACCTAGAGTGAGCCATTTCAGGGCTTTTGGTTATCGGTGCTTTATTCTCAAGAAGGGCAGGTTGGATAAGTTTGAGTCGAGGTCTTCCGATGGGATCTTTTTGGGCTATGCTAGTCATTCTCGAGCATTCCGTGTGCTCAGTCTTGATACTAACCTAGTCATGGAAACTTGCGAGGTTACCTTCGACGAGACCCAGCCATGCAGTTCGTCTATTTTTGAGTGTGCAGGTGACGACGAGATTGGCAAGAAGATCTTTGAGGATGAGGAGGATGATGCTAGAGAGGATGATGGTGATGATGAAGCTCCAGCCGAGCATGTACCCTCTACTTCCACTACGACGACTACGGTGCAGGATGGCTCAGCCCCTACACCGACTACGATCCAGCAAGATCAAGTGGAAGCTGCAGCTGAGGGGGAGGTTGTCTCCAGGCGAGAGGCACCGAGGCGCGTTCAAGTTGATCATCCTCCCTCAAGAATCATCGGCGACATCAATGAACGTACGACACGGTCAAGGTCCAGGAATGTTTCTCACTTTGCTCATTCGGCTTTTGTTGCTACCTTTGAGCCGAAAGACATTGGACACGCTCTCTCTGATACTAATTGGGTGAACGCAATGCATGAGGAGTTAGAGAACTTTGAGAGAAACCAAGTTTGGGAGTTGGTAGAGCCACCACCACATTGCAAACCTATAGGGACAAAATGGGTGTGGAAGAACAAAGAGGGTGAGAATGGTGAGGTGGTAAGAAACAAATCGAGGTTGGTTGCTCAGGGGTATAGTCGGAAGGAGGGGATAGACTATGAGGAGACATTTGCTCCTATAGCCCGTTTGCAGGCAATTAGGATCCTTCTAGCCTTTTCCGTGGCTAAAGGGTTCAAGTTGTACCAAATGGATGTGAAGAGTGCCTTCTTGAATGGGTTTTTAGAAGAAGAGGTTTATGTGAAGCAACCACCGAGCTTTGAGAGTGCCGAGTTTCCTCACCGGGTGTATAGGTTGAGGAAGGCGTTGTATGGGCTGAAACAAGCTCCTCGTCCTTGGTATGGCCGTTTGAGGGGGTTCTTGTTCAGCAAGGGGTTTGAGATGGGCAAGGTTGATAAGACTCTTTTTCTCCTCAGGCAGGGCGATGATATCCTAATTGTTCAGGTGTACGTAGATGATATTGTCTTTGGCGGCTCGTCTCACTCTTTGGTTGCGAGGTTTGCAGAGGACATGAGCAAAGAATTCGAGATGTCCATGATGGGAGAATTGCAGTTCTTTCTCGGGCTTCAGATCAAGCAGGCGAAGGAGGGAACCTTTGTGCATCAAGCCAAGTACACGAAGGACATCCTCAAGAAGTTCAAGATGGATGACTCGAAGCCCCTGTCGACACCGATGAGTACGACTACAGCGTTGGATGCAGACGAGGAAAGAGAGCCCGTGGACCAGAAGGAGTACCGGAGCATGATCGGCTCCCTCTTGTACTTGACGGTGACGAGGCCGGACATTCAGTTTTCTGTGTGTCTGTGTGCTCATTTTCAGGCGTCGCCGAGGACTTCACATCGGCAGGCCGTCAAGCGGATCTTCAGGTATCTTCGATACACTCCTGAGCTTGGTCTTTGGTACTCAGCGTCCTCTTCTCTTTCGCTTCTTGGGTTTTCGGATGCCGACTTTGCAGGGTGTCGAGTCGATAGGAAGTCGACTTCGGGGACTTGCCAGTTTTTGGGATCTTCGCTTGTTTCTTGGTCTTCTCGCAAACAGTCTAGTGTAGCTCAGTCTACCACAGAAGCCGAATATGTTGCTGTCGCTAGTTGTTGCTCACAGCTGCTTTGGATCACATACACGCTGACTGACTTTGGTGAGGAGTGTTCCCATGTACCTCTCATGTGTGATAGCACGAGTGCCATTAGCGTTGCCAAAAACCCCGTGCTCCACTCCAGAACCAAACATATAGAGGTGAGGTACCACTTCCTGAGAGACAATGTTGAGAAGGGAAACATAGACCTCATCCATGTGCCAACCGAAAAGCAGCTTGCCGATATCCTAACCAAGCCTTTGGACCAAGCTACATTTGCCCGTTTGCGAGGGGAGCTTGGTGTTCTTTTCCCCTTTTGAGCTTTGGTTGGGGGTTTGATGTACATACTCATGTTGCATTTTTGTATCATATCATGCTTGCATCTTTGTATCATAGACTGCATATGTATCATATCAGATGTGCTTCTCCTATATACTTGGATCACTATGATATGCTAGATATGAGATTATGACTTTGCTTTTGATGCTCATATGATGGATAGCGATGCTCTTGATAGATTTGGGATGTATGTGCTTGTGGATGGCTTATTTTTGTGAAAATGCTATATATGATCCTCTCTTATGAGTTGAATGCCTTTCATGCTAAATTTATGCACTTATGGCTATAGCTTGCTTAATTTGTGCTTGGGACCATGTTCTTTTCATATGGGGTCAAAGTCCCATCTATCATCATGGATGTTTAGCCTACATGCTATCTTGTGGAGAAGCCTAAGCTTCTTTTTGCCGCAAAGGCACTTCATGTACCATGCTTAATTTGTAAATCTTGAAATTGGTATATGTAATACTTGTGCTTGAAAAATATGCTTCCATGTCATGTATGCTTTAAATTTATTATTTTGGGTGCTAAACGGTTGCATGATGTTCACCGTTGAGAAGTCTCACATTTAGAAGTGAACACATGGCTCGGTGGTTTTGACATGACATGAGATAGCTTGTAGGTGTTTGTGATGATCTTGTGATGAGAATTTGTAACCTTGCATGAAGTTTGTGAGTTATATGTTGTTTGTGCTCATTTTGATCATGTTTAGGTCCTATGCTCATGAGAGGGAAGTTTTTGTGAAAAATTGCTTTATTTTGATCATGGCTCTGTCACATGCTTGTATGTCCCTATCTATCTCGTTGGCGATGCTTGTGCTAAATTTGTGGCAATCTAGCTTGTCTATGTCTCTTTTTAGCATGTTGTAGTGCTCTATGTCTATCTGAAAAGCACATGCTTGCCTTTGTAGACTTGATTCATGCATTACCAACAAGGGGGAGAGATAGTACCCAATTCTTGTTTTGGGGGAGAAATGCATTTGTTCAGGGGGAGCTTGCATTCATATACATTTGGGAGCTCTTTTTCGCCTGAATTTTAGTTGTGCTCTTTTGCCGATGGTGTCGAGCCCTTTTGCCTCACCTTGAGGAGTCGGCAATTTTGGAGCATTTTATCTCGGTTGTGTTGAGCCGCTGCCCTTGCCTTAGGGGACCGAGATTTTTCTCTCTCAAGTGATCTCTTCTTGGCTTTTGTTTGGCTTTTGATCACTTGCTTGAGTTTTTCTGTCTTTTCTTTTCTTTTTCTCTTTTCTCTGAATTGGTTACTATGTATGTGTTGTCAATGCACTCATCAAGGGGGAGATTGAGGACCGGAGCGTCCGAGGACCGGTGGATGGTCACTCCCTGGTGTGATGAGTGATTGACAACGTGGTGTGGACTGACTCTTGGCCGAGTATTGCAGGTGTAGGTTGCGGTTTGACTCGTGTTGGTGCAGGTGAAGAGCGGGCGCGAAAGGCTCGGCTCGAGGGACCCGGTGGCCAGCGGGGTCAAGTGCGGGCCGCATGGTGGCAAGAAAAGCAAGACGAAGTCGTCGACCGGAGCCGGTGCAGGGTAGCGGCTCACGACCGGAGTCTGCACGCGGGGTTTGCGGCGGTTCACCACAAAACTATCAGGTTACTTGGTTGAGCCACAAAACCAAGACCGGAGGCTCGACGGGCGGAGACGGGATCCGGGCGCGCCGAGAAGCTTCGATGCCGGCGGGCATGTGGCGGGATCGCAGGGCTTGCGTCGGGAGGACGCGGACTGCGGTGAAGGCGTGGCCGTGCGATGAAGAGGAGTACTACATGACCTATTTGCCCCTGAGGGGATTGTATCTTAAGTTTAAGTGCTAGGGGTAGCTTGGTCATTTGCCCAACCCAGAGGGACTCATATATATAGCTCTAGGGTTTTCTGGGCAAACCATCCATCCGGACTGCTTCTCATTTCCTTGCTCCATAGGCGTAGATTTTCTTCACCGCTTTGTAGAGAATCTGACCTCCGAGTGTATGGAAGCATTCATGGTTGCGTTGATTTCCTTCTTGTAGCTCATGTGATTTTCGTATCTTTTTCGAGCTATTTTCGTTGGATTTTCATGCGCACCTTGTTCCTTCAATTCTGAGGTGTTTGGGTTCGGATTTGTTGGTGGGGATCATGGATAGATGTCTTGTGCATCTTTGTGCTCGATCATGACCCCTCAAACTCCGGATTCGGCCTCCGATTGAAGGATTTCGGTTGGAACCCTAGCTCTTTGTGTGAGCTCGGTAGAATCTCGATTCCTCTCGATTCAGTGGGTTTGAGGCTACAAATTCGTAGGCATAGCATCTCCTAGAGGCGCTTCACCTTCACCTATGTTTGGTAGCAATCCCTTGGTTGATTCGGGAGATCGGGTAAAGGGAAGGAGGAGTTGACCTTCAAGAGGTCGGGCTCGAGCTGCTGTCTGCGCACCACGCAGACAGTCCGCGCGCCCCTGGCGGACGGTCCGCGAGGAGGCTTTCAGCCAGCAGTTCGTCGAGTTCTTCATGTGTTCTTGTTCGTCTTTCGTTCGATCCGTTCGGTCGTGTGCTTTTGGTTGCACGAATTTTGGCAGACAGTTCGCGAGGTGAGTGCGGATGGTCCACCCGACGCGGACGGACCGCGGGTAAAGGACGGATGGTCCATTTTTTGAGGTGCAGTACTGGAGGTTCGGGAGGCTATTTCGGACGGTCCGCAGTGAACCCGTGGACAGTCCGCCAGGCCCCCGCGGACAGTCCGCCTGGTCCATGCGGACGGTCCGCCCCAGGCACCGCAGATTGCCTAAGTCCTTTGCTTCTTGAGTTGCGCTTCCGTGTTGCTTTGAGTTTGGGTTTGTTCCTAGGGTTGGTAGGTACGTTGTGACTACGTGACCTTGGCAAACTCGTGTGGGAATCCTTGGTTGTGAATTTCGGGTATAGGCCGAGTTCATCCTTCGGGAAGAATTTTTATCGGCTCCCATTCACTCCCCCCTCTCTGGTCGCCTAATCGGTCCTTCACCCACAACCGCCTCAGGAGCAGTGATCAGGGGCGTCCAAGGCGAGAGGCGGTGGATCATAGGGCCGACCACACCTCCTGATCCGGCCGCACCTGACATATTGGTCCCACGTGCTCAACCGACCTTCCTTGCCTATAAAAGGCACCTCACACTCGCTGGATTGGACACACAACGCAGGAGCATCTCCATTTCCCTCTTTTGTTCACTTAGAGTAGGATTAGTGTAGCTTGGGAGTTAGAGTCGAGTCGAGCTAGTCTCGGGGTTCCGGAGGAGTCTTCTTCAGAGTTCCGGTACTACTCTTGTATCCTTTCTTTGTTTAGACTCAAGTACAATTCAAGTTATCTTTCTATCTTACCTTCCGAGTCAATTACATTCAGCTTTTACTTTGCTCTAGAAGCTTTATTCTTGGTTTAGACTAAAGTTAGTTTAGTCTTGGTTAGCATAGCTCCCTTGAACCCTATAGTGTTGTGGTCGTTCTTCGCTTGATCTCCGGTGGTTCACGGGAGAGAGAGACCTTCCTTCGTGGTACCCGGGGAAAGGTTCTTTGGTTCGTTGTGAGCGCGGTGCTCAGAGCTTACCTTAGTCTTAGATTGGTGTCCCGTTAAACGGAATAGTTGTGGTACCCTAAGGAGGTGACAGCTCCGGACGAGCTTTGTAGTCCACCACGTTAGTTCGGGCCGGTAGGATTCAGCGCGTCGTCATTTTCCCTTCTCATCCCAGTCTGAGAGCGCGGCTTTGCATGCCCCTGCAGCACTAGAAGAGCTTGTCGAGTTTAGCTTACCTTGGTTATCCTTTGCCTTAGTTCTTTGCCTAGAGTTGACAAGAATAGATAGATTGTGTTAGGATCCTTTCTCGTCTCGTTGTCCTCCCAGCTCACTAGATCCTCTCTAGTCTTTTATCAAGATCTCCTTGCGTGTGTCAAGTTATCCCCGAATATCTTTATTCGTTACTCCCACTATAGCTCTTTACCAAGTCTTGTTAATCTCCACCGTTTATTCGATTATCTTTGCCGTAGTGCCTCCCTTGGGAAAATATAAATACGATAACCCGGATACCACCGGGTGAAGTGCTACAACGGTAATCTGTGCGCTTGCGGACCTTTCTGTGATCGTGTGTTTTACCAAAGACGTTCCCTAGCCCCGTTACTAGAGGTGTAAACCCGGTGACGACGCTTGCGAGTGCCTTGAGCATTCCTGGCGCCGTCACCGCAAGTGCAACCTTAGTAGTGAGGCTAAGAAATGTCAACAACCTTCGGCCGCGTCAGGGAACAGGTCCACCTCGAACATGTCAGCGAGGACCACGGCAGGCTCCGCCATGGATGCGTCAACCACCCTTACGGCCGCAAGCTCAGCTTCTTCACCCACGACCCCTTCAGGGAGAACATAACCATCCCGCAGCAAGCCGAAGTCGAGGATGTAGTGGGTCGAGGTCAACCCCAAGGTCTTCTGGACGCCGAGACGAAGGGCGCCTCGCAGGCGCTCAGTGACCCGGACGCCTAGGGACCGCAGGCGGCTCGCTACCGAGCTACCCGAGGACTGACCCTCAGCCCGCTCGAGCTCGTGGCACACTTCCAGAGCGGTAGTCTCTAGGGTCTTGAGCTCGTCCTGAGCTTCGTCATACGCAACCTGGAGAACCCGCACCTCTTCTGAAGGATCCGCCAAACTCTTCTGAAGCTCTGCGGTATGAAAAGCAAAAGTCAAGTCTCGAAAGAACTTAATAGAAAACCAAAGCGGCTGAGGAACACAACCTACCCTCGGCCCGCATCTTCTCGATCTCGAGCGCGGCTCGCGCGGTGTCAGCATCCTGTTGGAGTTGAAGGATCGAGGTGTCCCGCTTTTGGAGCGCGTTCCTCGCCCCTTCAAGCTCTTCACGCTCAAGCTGGAGCTGAGACTATGTATCCTTAAGAGCGGCGCCCACCTGCTCAGCCTCCTGAACCTTTTGAGTGTCTTGAGAGAGCTGGGCTTGCGCCTCCTCGAGCGCCTTGCGCTCCTGCTTGAGCTGAGCCTGTGCCTCGGCGAGGGCCGCATCCCTCAGCGCGAGCTGAGATTGCGCCCCCTCACGAGAGGTGCGCTCCTCCCGAAGCTGGCCCTCCACCGCCACCAGTGTGTCGCTCTTTTCCTTAAGAGCGGTGGTGAGCCCCTCGACCTCCTGAGCCTTTTGCTCAGCTTGAGCAAGGCGCGCCTGCGCATCCTTCTGCGCCAAGTGCTCACGCTCGGCACGAGCCTGCGCCTCGGTAAGGGCGGTGTCCCTCAGCGCGAGCTGAGACATCGCCTCACCAAGCGCCGCGCGCCCCTGCTGGAACTCCTCCTCCTTGGCTCGCAGCGCGGTGCCGAGCTGCTCGGCCTCCTTGGCCTTCTGTTCCGCCGCGGCACGGTGGGTGTCGCGCTCCTCCTCTGTACGGCGCAGGTTGTCCTCCCTCAGGCGGGCGTTCGCGTTCACCTCGTAAAGCTGGTCGCGGAGACAATCCACCGCCGGGCCCAGATGCTCATTCTCCTTGAACACCTCCTCCAGCTTGGTGTGCAGGTCGGCGATGTAGGAGAGCTTCTCCCCAGCATCACTCCGCAGCCGCTGCCAAGAAAAGAGAGGCGGAGAGACTCAGACAGGACACAAGTGAGAGGCGGAAAGAAGAGCAAGAAACCACGGAACGAACACACATACCCAAAAGAGCGGTGATGCCACATTGGAATGAAGCGCCTCCGCCCGGTGAAGCAGACCCTACACCTCGGACCCGACCTGGAGGAACTCCCGCCAGTTGTTGAACTCCGATAGCGAGCGGTCCACCATCTCCCACGGGACCTCGGGCCGTTTGAGCCCGGTACACCAATCCCCGGGGAAGCCGTCGTAGCCGGGCTGGCGCGATGAGGATGCACTGGCCCCCTGCGTGCCCCCGGGCCACTCCTGCGGCGCCCCAGGCGCGAACTTGAGCGTGGCATCCTCCCACACATTGTCGTCCGCCGCCGGGGCCACATCCCGCGCGTGGGCCATGTCTGCCACGGATGGAGCCTCCATCGCATCGCCTGCCCCTAGACCCCGATCCGGCCGCGCGCGGCCGCTCCTCCTCCCGCAGGACGCCCTGCGATGCCACCACCTGAAGGGGCGGCGCCGTCGCGGCCGCCGGCCACAAAGTCCTCGCCGAGCGAGGCCGCGTCGTGCGCCCCCACCCTCAGCGCCTTGGTCGGCGCCAGCTCGGGCGCGATGGGGGCACCAGTGCGGCTGGGAGAAAGGGAAGGGAAACATTAGAAACTCGATTGGATGAAATTGGGCAAAACGCGTCCAGCGCGGAGCTTACCGTCGAGTCGACACCGGGCGCTTGTGTTTCTTCGAGGCCTGTGCGGACGCGCCCCCCGTCGTAGCACCCTCACCAGCCGAAGCCGCGCCTACCGCGGAGGCAGGTGCGGCATGAGCCCGCGTCGCCGACGGCGCGGGTTGAGCAACAACTTCCTTGCCTTTGGCCCCCGCGGCCAAAGGCACTTCGTCTTCCTCATCTTCCTCCAGCTCGGACCAGCCCACGCTAGCGTCGCTGTCGCTGCTCGTGTTCTCTAGGGTCGGCGGGAGAGGTAATCCCTCTTTCTCCCACTGCACCCACTCCAGGCTGTGTGCCTGGCGGCGCTCCTCGCGCCTCTTCTTCTTCGCCTTCAGGGCGTCCGCCCTCGCCTTCTCCTCTTGCTATTTCTCGCGGTTGGCCGTGTGGGAGTTGGGCGTAGGGGGGTCCGAGCCATAGGCGCTCGTTTCCATCGCCGGCTGCTGGCACCACGATTGTCGAAGGGCAGCCGTCGAAGTCGAAATCAACTCAAAAAATTAGCGAGATCGGCAAAAATTCCTTACCAGCTCGATGTACCCGTCGTCAGGGCGCATCTTGGGCGACCACAACACCTCGTCGAAGTCGCACACCATCTTCATGGTGTCCACCACTCGCCTTGCCCTATGCACCGCGTACACCGGGGCGAAGGGTTCCGCAGCAGCTGCGACCACGTCAGCGCGTCGGGGTCTGCGCCCTCTGCCATCTCGTTGATGGGGAGCGCCCTCTGCATGAGGGGGATCACCCGCCGCTGGTGGCACTGCGCGAGGACAGCCGCCGCGTTCAATCCCGCCTGCGTCAGGGTTTTTAGGGCCTTCATGTAGGGCTCGAGCTTCGTCCGCCGCATTGAGTCCGACACCCCGAGTGCCCAGTTGAACGGGCGGCCATCTAGAACCTTGCCGGTGTAGGGCGGAAGGCCGGCGTCGTCGTTGCGAAGGTAGAACCACCCCTTGTCCCAATCCGTGTTGTTGGTCATCATGTTGCAGGCCGGGTACACGCTGCTCCCTTTGTCCCGCAGCGCGAACGTGAGCCCGCCGACGCGAACGGGCCGGCGCTTACCCTTAGCTCCGGCGGCCAACGCGAAGAGCTCACCCTAGAAGAGGTGAAGCCACAGGTCCCACGAGACGGGGACGCCCAAAAACCCCTCGCAGACGCCTACAAAGGTCGCCGTCTGCGAAATGGCATTGGGGGTGAAGTTGTGCAGCTCCACGCCGTAGTGATAGCACAACCCCCGCATAAACTTGCTGACAGGGGCGTTGAATCCCCACTCGTGCAGGTGAACGAAGCTCACCACGTACCCCTCCGGGAGCTGCGGCTCCTGATGCCGCGCCAGCGGAATGATCCACGCCGGCCTGTTCGGGTCGGTGTTGGCCGTCAGCTGTCTGCCAGCGACGAGCCCTTGGAGGGTGTGCGCGTCCACGTTGGACTGACTCCATGGCCCGACCTCGAGATACTCAACCATGGTGGGCGCAGGACGGAAGATGAGTGCGAAAGTGGGAGAAGCGAATGGGCACGAGCTCAGAGGGCGAGAGGAAGAAGAAGGCGGGCGCAGTACGAGCAAATGGCTAAGGTAAAATCCTCCCCTCCACTCATTAAATTATATAGAGTAAAGGGGGCGGAGGAATCGATCGGCCAGAGCCGGGGCAGGCGGCCGCAGTTAATGCGATAGACGTTGCCCGGGCCCCGCTGTCCCAAAATCACCGCGCGCACGCGCAGGCGCCATCATTACGGCGCGGTAAAAACGCAAACCGCCGCGCATCACCTCCACACCTCCCAAAAAGGCACGCTGATACGGACATTGTCCCGATCTTCACGACGTAGGATCTTGAACAAGATAACTAGCTGATAAATCAGCCAAGATAAATATCTGCGAGCAGCCGGATAGGTAGTGCAACCTGACGACACGCACAAGAAGCCAACCACCGTCTCTATACGGCAGCCTGAATCAAGGATTCGCCCAATCACACTCTCAAAGAACCAACCTACGCAACCTGAACATGAAGTACCAGGAGCACGGATTGGGTGCCGATGAAGCGGCCGCCGATGTAATCTCACAGGGAAATCACAAGAGCAAAGGTGTAGAGAATCACTCTTTGGATTTGTTAGCACGCAGCTGAACAAAGGAGTTCTATTTCATTATCAAAAGTCTTGATTATTTCAGAGATACATAGGGTATTTATACAAGGAACAACCCTCCTTGTTGGGTGTGAATGGACCTTTGAGTTTCTGGAGTTATGCTATGTGAAAAGCCACCACGAGCTGAAATCCCGAACAGCCTCGTGTGACTATTGGCTTCCTGTGCAGTATTCACTAAATCGGTCATAACTCTTTATTGGGAAGTCTAAAGGACATGCGGTTTCTTGCATTGGAAAGTTAACTTCAAGATGGTTCCATGAAGTACTCATGCAGCTCCAGAGCTATCTGGATTTAAGAGTTATGATCAAATCATTATGCAGGTCCGAACTTGTCCGAACTGATCTGTGTGAACTAGTCCGAACTGAACTCTGCTGGATCATCCTTGGTCCGAACTGATCCACTTGTTTCTTCTTCTTTGCTTCCTCTCCGTGTATAGCTACACCACCCCTCTCACATATATACCTAAGTACAACCAATGTAGAACATTTAGGTAGTATAACATTCTCAGATATGTTAAAGTTAATTTCAGCTAGGAGAGTTCACCTCTTGTTGTAGTTTCTTGGCACGACTTCGTGTAATTGGTCCTTGGTTTATATTTATTGGTGTGTTGTGTTCATCCACTTGTGTAACAGCCCAATCAGTGGGGATGTCCGCATCATCCTCCCCCTCTTGAAAAGGAGTCGTCCTCGACTCTGATTCTTCATCACCAAAATATGGTGCCAAGCCAGCAACATTGAATGTTGTGCTAACACCATAGTCATTCGGAAGATCAATCTTGTATGCATTATCATTGATTCGTGCCAGCACTCTGAATGGACCATCTCCTCGTGGCATCAACTTGGATTTACGTCGATCTGGAAAACGATCCTTACGTAGATGTACCCAAACTAAATCTCCTGGTTCAAATATCACCTTCTTCCGATGCTTGTTTGCTTTGGCTGCAAAATACTTCGCTTTCTTCTCAAGTTCTTCCTTGGTCTTCTCATGTATCTTCTTTATGTATGCAGCCCGCTTGGAGGCTTCCATATTACTTCGTTCCTGCAAAGGTAATGGCAACAAATCTATGGGAGTATTTGGTTTAAAACCATATACAATTTCAAATGGACACATTTTGGTTGTAGAGTGTACTGCCCTGTTATATGCAAACTCAACATGTGGCAAACACTCTTCCCACTCCTTCAAGTTCTTTTTTACCACAACTCGCAATAGCATTGAAAGTGTTCGATTCACCACTTCAGTTTGCCCATCTGTTTGCGGATGGCATGTCGTAGAAAACAGCAGCTTGGTTCCAAGTTTTGCCCAAAGAATCTTCCAAAAATAACTCACAAACTTTGTGTCACGATCTGAAATAATGGTCCGTGGTATTCCATGCAATCTCACAATTTCCCTGAAAAATAAGGTAGCTACATGGGAAGCATCATCACTTTTATCACAAGGTATGAAATGCGCCATTTTTGAGAATCTATCAACAACCACAAAAATAGAATCCCTCCCCCTCTTTGTCCTAGGTAAACCCAAGACAAAATCCATGCTAATGTCCTCCCAAGGAACACTAGGAACAGGCAATGGAATGTACAAGCCATGAGGGTTCAGTTTGGACTTAGCTTTGTGGCAGGTAACACAGCGCTGCACAAGTCGCTCAACATCTCTTCTCATCTTTGGCCAATAAAAGTGGTCGGCCAGCATCTCATAGGTCTTGTCTCTTCCAAAATGACCCATCAAACCTCCTTCATGTGCTTCCTGCAGCAACAAAAGTCTAACAAAGCAATTTGGAACACATAGTTTGTTAGCTCGAAATAAAAATCCTTCATGTATGTGGTATTTTCCCCAACCTTTCCCTGTTGTACATTTAGCATAAGGCTCTGAGAATTCATGATCAGTAGAGTATAATTCTTTTATGCTCTCTAATCCTAACACTTTTACCTCAAGTTGATTCAGCAGAATATTTTTGCGGGACAATGCATCAGCAACAATATTATCTTTACCTTTCTTGTACTTCACAATGTATGGAAAAGTTTCAATGAATTCAACCCACTTCGCATGTCGATGGTTCAGTTTAGCTTGGCCTTTCAAGTACTTCAAAGCTTCATGATCTGAATGGATAACAAATTCTTTTGGCCACAAATAATGTTGCCATGTTTCAAGTACTCTTACCAAAGCATACAACTCCTTGTCGTACACGGAGTAATTCAGTTGTCCTCCTCCCAACTTCTTGCTGAAATATGAAACGGGCTTCCCTTCTTGCATGAGCACTCCTCCAATTCCTATCCCACTTGCATCACATTCAACCTCAAAAGTTCTTGTGAAATCTGGTAGCACGAGTAAGGGTGCTTCCGTCAACCGTTTCTTCAATTCTTGAAAAGCATTTTCTTGTGGCTCACCCCATTTGAACACGACACCTTTCTTCGTCAACTCGTTTAATGGAGCAGCTATGGTGCTGAAATCTTTGACAAATCTTCTATAAAAACCAGCAAGACCATGAAAACTTCTCACTTGACTTACATTCTCAGGTGTTGGCCATTCTTTGATTGCTGCAACCTTGGATTCATCCACTTGAATTCCCTGTCCAGAGACAACAAAACCAAGAAACACAACTTGATCTGTGCAAAAGGTGTTCTCAAGGTTAGCAAATAATTTCTCTTTTCTAAGCACATCCAAAACTTGTTTTATGTGTTCAGCATGTTCCTCCAATGTCTTGCTGTAAATTAAGATGTCATCAAAGTAAACAACAACAAATTTTCCAATGAAAGCTCTCAAGACATGATTCATTAATCTCATGAAAGTACTAGGACCTTAGTCAAACCAAAAGGCATAACTAACCATTCATACAACCCAAACTTTGTTTTGAAAGCAGTTTTCCACTCGTCTCCAATTTTCATTCGAATTTGATGGTAACCACTACGCAAATCAATTTTGGAAAATATCATGGAACCACTCAATTCATCAAGCATATCATCTAGCCTAGGAATTGGATGACGATAGCGAACAGTGATATTATTGATGGCTCTACAATCTACACACATCCTCCATGTACCATCTTTCTTTGGCACCAATATAACTGGGACAGCACAAGGACTTAAACTTTCACGCACATAACCTTTATCTAAAAGTGCTTGTACTTGCCTCTGAATTTCCTTTGTTTCTTCGGGATTGGTGCGGTATGGTGGACGATTGGGCAACGCAGCCCCTGGAATGAGATCGATTTGATGTTCAATGCCACGCAATGGTGGCAGTCCAGCAGGTGTTTCCTCCGGAAAGACATCCTTGTAACCCTGCAAAAGACGTGAAACAACACTAGGAAGAGAAGTTATGTCGTTAGCTGAAAGCAACATGTCTTTGTACACAAGTACAATGAGTACTTGGCCTGGGTTATATCTCACATCTCTCATTTCAGATTTAGTGGCTAACATGACCAGATTTTTATCCACTCTTTTATTTTTATCTCTCTCATTTGGCTTGTGGCTCTCACTCACTGATTTGTGGAGGGCACTCACATTGTTTTTCTCACTCTCAACTCTCACTTCGGAACTCTTTTGCAAGTGCTCTGCTAAGAGTTGTTGCGGTGTCATGGGTTTAAGCACCAAGTTCTTTCCCTTCCACTTGATCGTGTATTGATTTGTGCGACCACAATGTAGAGATGAACGATCATATTGCCATGGCCTTCCCAACAGCAGATGGCATACTGTCATGGGTGCCACATCACACTCAATGGTGTCAACATACTCACCAACTTTGAATGGAACTCGCACTCTTTGTGCAATCTTGATGGAATCGGAGTTGTTCAACCATTGCACATGGTATGGATGAGGATGTTTCAGCAGCTTTAAACCAAGTTTATCAACCATTTCCTTGCTAGCAAGATTGTGGCAGCTTCCACCATCAATGATTACCTTGCAAACTTTGTCCTCAACCTTAGCTCTTGTTTGAAATAAATTGTGTTGCTGACCATTCTCAGCTTCCTTCATTTGCACACTCAAAATTTGAGTCACAACAAGGGCAGCACCTCCCTCAAATTCACATGAAGTGAGACCATCATTTTCGGTAGCATCCTCAAATTGGCCTTCATCAAAAGCTTCTTGCTCTTCTTCACTAGCAGATTCATACTCTCCTTGATCATTAACAAGGATGGTTTGATTATTTGGACACTCGATAACATGACCACGACCTCCACACTTGAAGCATTGAATTTCACTACTTTTTGCTGTAGAAGCCATTGATGTAGATGATGATGTTGCAGGTTTACTCCTCTCAGTATGTGCAGCCAACTCTTTGCCACTAGAGTTGCTCATAGCAGCTACACGTAAGCCTCCACTTGAGTTGGAATTTGAACCTCGATTTGAATTGGTTCTTGGTGTAAACTTGCTTGCACTTGGGGTATTCTTGGCACTGAATGAACCTCCTTTATTACTTTTCATGTCTTGCTGCAATTGGCGCTCAGCTTTGCTTGCTTGATGTACCAACTCAATAAGATTACGGTACGGCTGAAATTCAACAATGCGCTGAATATTGCGATGTAAACCAGACATGAACCTTGCAATTGATTGTTCTTGATCTTCATACACATTAGCCCTGATCATTGCTTTCTCCATCTCTTTATAATACTCATCAACAGAGAGACTTCCTTGCTTCAAATTTTGCAGCTTGTCAAAAAGATCACGGCAATGATGTCTAGGTACAAATCTTGCTCTCATTTCTCTTTTCATTTCAGCCCATGTACGAATAGTACCTTGCCCAGCTTCTTCTCTATCATTGAGCATTTGTTCCCACCAGATTAGAGCATAATCATCAAACTCAAGTGCAGCCATTGCCATCTTCTTTTCTTCGGAATAATTATGCAAGCGAAAAATTTTATCAACCTTCAACTCCCATGTAAGATATGTTTCAGGATCAGATCCTCCATCAAACTTGGGGATGGTGAATTTTAACTTTCCAAACCTCTCCTCATTGGGCCGATCACGTTCATAGTTGCCTCGACGACGACGACGACCATAGTTTGGGGGCTGTTCAACCTCTTCTTCTTCATATTCATCCTCAAATTCAGCATAATCATTATCTTCTTGTCCACGACCTCTTCCTCTTCCACAACCACCTCCATTACCTCCATCACCATGCCCTCGAACAGCAGGTCTTCTAGCATGGAAAGCAGCTCTTTGTCGGCGTTCTTGTTGTTCTCTTGCAACTCGTTCAGCAGCTTCCTCTACAGTTTCCTCAACATCATCTTCATGGTTACTCGCATTTTCAGCAACATGAGGAACATGTTGAAGCCGCTGTAAAATAGCTTGCAAATCATTTGCCAATCCATTTGCTCTCTCCTCTATGTTTTGCCTCAATTCATTGAATTGTGCCATGGTAACACAATCTTCAATTTCAGGTCATTCATCCATCTTCCTGTATGGTTAGTAAAAAAACAAACAAAAAGTATATGTGGAATGAAAAATTATGTGGATCTCACAACCTCACCTTCTCTTACCAACCAAAGCTTTTATGCTTCCCTGCAAGTTACTAAGGCAATCCGTTGGTGGTAAAGAGTAGTGATAATTGAGCGAATACAAGATCAGAAAACCGTACACGATGGCTTTTATGTGGAGCTTGGTAGGGTATAAACACAAGGAGCAATCTGAATTCTAGTTGTTGTAAAGATAAGTAACAATCCAAACTAGAAATTCAATGCCTAGTGCTGATCACAAGATATGAAAGATGTGATGTAACAACACACGCACAAAAGATAGATTTCAGATTTGATGCAAACAAGGAATATGCTAGTGATGATTGATTTAAAGAGAATCACTTAGCAAAATTGCACCAAAATGATGATAGCAACCTGGTTACACAAATTGATATGAAGGTTCAAACACTTGTGCATACCAACAATCTGATCCTACTCCTTTGTTTCCAACACTTTCTCTCTTTTTTTAACTTTCTCAACACTTTTTTTTAAGCGTTCTTTCTTCTCTTCTATTTTTTGACACTTTTTTTTGCACAATACTAAACAAGATCAGATATAACACTTGCACAAATTTAAGATGATAGAACCCAAAATAACCAGCAACTATCTTAATAGGACAAAAGTTTTCGCAAAGGATAGAAATGGTTTACTTCTTTTGTGGGGATTTTCAGATATATAGAAAGGCACAAAAAGGACATGCAAAGGATGATATGATCAGCAACTAAACAAGGACTCTAATGGATTGAAACTTAACCAAACTCACTAGATAAATAGATTGTAACAAAAGGCTATGACAATTTTTATGGCTTTTTGGTGGATAGGACAAAGGCAAAAATATATGTAGCTAAGGGTAAAGAAAATCCTACCGTGGTAATGATGGCTCTGATACCAGATGATACGGATGTTGTCCCGATCTTCATGACGTAGGATCTTGAACAAGATAACTAGCTGATAAATCAGCCAAGATAAATAGCTGCGAGCAGCCGGATAGGTAGTGCAACCTGACGACACGCACAAGAAGCCAACCACCGTCTCTATACGGCAGCCTGAATCAAGGATTCGCCCAATCACACTCTCAAAGAACCAACCTACGCAACCTGAACACGAAGTACCAGGAGCACGGATTGGGTGCCGATGAAGCGGCCGCCGATGTAATCCCACAGGGAAATCACAAGAGCAAAGGGGTAGAGAATCACTCTCTGGATTTGTTAGCACGCAGCTGAACAAAGGAGTTCTATTTCATTATCAAAAGTCTTGATTATTTCAGAGATACATAGGGTATTTATACAAGGAACAACCCTCCTTGTTGGGTGTCAATGGACCTTTGAGTTTCTGGAGTTATGCTATGTGAAAAGCCACCACGAGCTGAAATCCCGAACAGCCTTGTGTGACTGTTGGCTTCCTGTGCAGTCTTCACTAAATCGGTCATAACTCTTTATTGGGAAGTCTAATGTACATGCAGTTTCTTGCATTGGAAAGTCAACTTCAAGACGGTTCCATGAAGTACTCATGCAGCTCCAGAGCTATCGGGATTTAAGAGTTATGATCAAATCATTATGTAGGTCCGAACTTGTCCGAACTGATTGTCCGAAGTGATCTGTGTGAACTGGTCCGAACTGAACTCTGCTAGATCATCCTTGGTCCGAACTGATCCACTTGTTTCTTCTTGTTTGCTTCCTCTCCGTGTATAGCTGCACCACCCCTCTCACATATATACCTAAGTACAACCAATGCAGAACATTTAGGTATTATAACATTCTCAGATATGTTAAAGTTAATTTCAGCTAGGAGAGAGTTCACCTCTTGTTGTAGTTTCTTGGCACGACTTCATGTAATTGGTCCTTGGTTTATATTTATTGGTGTGTTGTGTTCATCCACTTGTGTAACAGCTCAATCAGTGGGGATGTCCGCATCACGCGCGCATCACCCTCACGAAACGCCACGTGGGCCACGACCCCACGAGGGCGGTCAATTCGGGTCCACGGCCGGAAACGAAGGGGCAGGGGGATTCCTTCCAAGAGAAGGTGGCCCCTGAGGCCCCATCAAATGGGGGTTCGAGGTGTGATCCCTCGAGAGGACCCTGGCGGGTGCTCGAGGGGTCAGAGGCGACCTCGAACACGCTCACTCAAGATAGCCCTTGAAAGCGTGGTTCGAGGGATGCCTGATGCCTCTCCCCAAGACTCTTACTGATCAGCGGTCCAAGGCACAGCCCAATCAAGGTTCGATGGGCGTCGCAGATGCACCTACTAACGAGGCCTCTACTGACCAAGCGGTTCGAAGCCTGGCCCACCAAGGGCTCGACAGGCGCCGCGGGTCAACAAAGACGGGGATGTGTGTTGCTCCCCGCAAGGCCCTACTGATTAGGGATTCGAGACCTAGCCAGCGGAAGGTTCGAACAGGCGTCTCAGATCGACAGAGTTAGGGACGATCAGGGTGTGCGCGATCGAGCCGATCCCCAGACACGAAGTTCGGGGACGCCCCATAGTTCGTGTTCAAGGCCAAACTAAGGCAGCTAGTTGAGTGATCCCACCGAGGGAGAGCTTCCGCGCCCTCGGTCCCTATCGAACGGGACCGAGCCCTACCTAGCAAACCTATGCGAGGGCTCTTATGGACGTGTCCCTGGACCACGAGCTGACCCTCATCGAATGGGGCATGGACGACCACTTGAACTACCTGCTAACAGCTCAACGAGGCGTCCATGACTCGCGGCCCGTTCGATGGGAAGCATGGACTGCTTCACCCCTCCCCCCTGCGGAAGGGTGGCGAGGGTCGCAGAGTTAAGTCGAAGGGCTCACCCCGATAGGCCCTATCTGGGCCTGGGCTCGGGGGCTCCTCGCACAGCTGCACTCTCTGAGTACGATGCGTAATCCGTGAAGGGTCACCCCCCCTCCGTAAAAAGCAATGAGCAGAACCTCCCAGAGCTCGCTCCGGACAAGGTTGACGCTGCTTCGCACGCGTAGATCGCCGAGGCCGGCTGAAATAACGCCGAGGCCGGCTGAAACAAACACCTCACGAACTCGTCGCTCGTCGTCCATAAAACCTTGCACGAGTGCACGCACTCCTCCAAGGCTTCGGGGGCTACACCCGCGGGTGCGCTAGCACGCCCCCACGGAATGTTACGCACACTCGAGGGGAAGAAAAGTCCTATCAAAAGCTTCCAGCCTTTACAAAACTCTCTCGCCGTTTTTGCAAAGGCTCGGGGGCTACTGTCGGGGACGGCCATAAGGGGTCCCCTAACTGAGGGGAAAAACACCCTCTTAAAATGCAAACCACAAAAACGCCTTCCAAACCAACCACGGCTCAACTCACGCAAGGCCCACGGCCTGCCGCAGCCTAGCGGCCCACTGGGCAAGCGCGCCAACCGCCCTCGAGCGGACCTCCGCCTAGCTCGAGGGTCGGACGCCCCTCGAGCAGGTTTCCGCTTCACTCGAGGGTTCAACACCCCTCGAGCGGACTTCCGCGTCGCACGAGGCTCCCCCTCGGCCCACGACACCTCACCTACTCCCCCCGACCGGAGCATTAAATGCCCTGACACACCGCGGGCGCGAGGGTCAAAAGGCGAATCCTCGCCACACCGATCCTATGACGCCACCCGGGAATCCAGCCCCGGCGCTGTGCGGACATCCCGCCACTGTGTGGCCATCCCCGGCGCTATGCGGGCGCTGTGTGAAGTGGGCGGTGTCATTCCGCGACACTGTGCTGCTTGCTCCTGTCCTTCCTCCATGCCGCGCCCCTCGAAAAGGGATGGCAACACCCTCGAAGAGCGTACGGTTGCCGACCTGACGCTCGGCCAGGATGGCGCCGTGACGCGGGGTGAGCGAAGCACGTCCCCTCCGTCACCTCCGGCCCTGTGCGGCCATCCCCAGCCCTGTGCCACCATCCCGGGCGCTGTGGAGCCATCCCCGGCGCTGTGGAGCCCTGTTCCGATGGGACGCCGCCATGCCGGCCCCTGTACAGCACAAGAACCCCCGTCAGCAAGGACCCTCAAATTGATGTACGGACGACGACCAGATGCGGACGACAGCCGGACTACCCTCGAAGCTACCCTCCGGCGAGTACAGAAGCCTCCACAACGTCTGCGAGAGAAAGGATTCACTAGGATATCCATCAAATCGCAAGCACTGTGCGCCAGTACCGCCACCCTGTGCAGGGAATCATGCGGCACATCTGTAAGCCGCCTCCCCTTGGCCTATAAAAGGAGGAGGAGGCCGCTCAGCTTCGAGCATCACTTTTCACCCGCATCCACTTACACACACACCTCCCCCGATATTGGCACTTTGCCTCAATCATCTAGCAGGGACTTGGAGGCCTCTCCTCCTCTCCCGCCTTGCTTGTAGCTCCCCTCTACAGGCACCCCCGGTGCAACGCAATATAGCGCACACGCGCAATCTGCTGGACGTACGGCCTCGCGGCCGGAACCAGGATAAACTCGTGTCCTTGTGTTGTTTAGCACCGACCATCGAGAGGCTAATCACAGCGCATCTTACTAGTTTGTGTCGGGACTAATCCTAACACCGACAACGTCCAGATATTTCGTATGCGCATAGTGATACAAGCATATACCAAGCTGATACAGGTGACCTGGACAACAGTTAAAAATGTTTTTAAGGACTAAAGGCATGTTCCTAGTCTATGGTGGTGAGGAGGAGCTCACTGTAACGGGTTACACCGATACTAGTTTCCAAACTGACCAAGATGATTCAAAGTCGCAATCAGGATAAGTATTTACGGTAAACGGTGGTGCTGTGAGCTGGAAGAGTTCCAAGCAGGAAACAGTGGCTGATTCTACAATAGAAGCTGAGTACATCGCAGCTTCAGAAGCTGCAAAGGAGGGTGTTTGGATAAGGAAGATCCTTTCTGAACTTGGTGTGTTTCCGAGTGTCTCTAGCCCATTGGATCTTTACTGTGACAACAATGGGGCTATTGCGCAAGCAAAGGAGCCAAGGAACCACCAAAAGAATAAACATGTACTGCGGAAATTTCATCTGATACGAGAGATCGTTAGACGAGGTGATATCAAGATATGCAAAGTACACACGGATTTGAATGTTGCAGATCCTTTGACAAAACCCCTTCCACAGCCTAAGCATGAGGCGCACATGAGAGCTATGGGTATTAGATACATTCTAGATTAACTCAAGTGCAAGTGGAAGAATGCTAGAAATCATAGAGATGATTATATTTCATTATATCCATGACACTTTGTTCTTTTATTGAATATCCATGAAAGGCGACTTGTATTTGATTAGCAATTATGTGAATTGTTTGTGAAACTCTTTTACTTGTATGGTTATTCAAAAGTTGTCCCTAGTATGAGCTAATGACTAGCACATGTATTAATTGATGACTATGTTTCACAAGTCATGAACATGGAGATGTATAACTAATAATGTGGGCACATGTATGACATGGGGCTGGACTAACCCAATTTGAGACTTTGTTATGTAGTTCTTTATTTACACAACATGTACGCTATGTCCTTAGACTTGAGATTGTCGCATGTACTCAAGATGTGAATTGACCTACTTAGGGGCTATCAACCGCTACTCCGTAACTGGGTGGTCATAAAGGTTGCTTTCGGGTTTGTTAGGAAGCATGTTGTGAGGCATGGTCAATCAAGATGGAATTTGCCCCTCTCTACTTGAGAGAGATATCTCTGGGCCCCTCGAGTGATCGGATCAAGAAATGCATGGCCGTGCTGGGTTAAGAGTTAACCCCTTTTAAAGGATCCGAATCACGGTATAGAGAAAGAGAGGTCAGCTTGGAGCTAGACCAAATATCGTGAGGCAAAGGGAATAGCATGTATGAAACGATGTGATGGTTTGTCTGATAAGATCTTTACGTATGCATAGGAGTTGACACGT
This sequence comes from Cenchrus fungigraminus, assembly GCA_036936925.1. NCBI lineage: Eukaryota > Viridiplantae > Streptophyta > Magnoliopsida > Poales > Poaceae > Cenchrus > Cenchrus fungigraminus. The sequence continues at coordinate 68,444,374 of CM072770.1, forward strand.
CTTGCTAGAGGCCGCTATCAACTATCGGCCGAGTAGGAGTACTCGGGTCATGTCTATGTGTACGTGAACCTATAGGGTCACACACTTAAGGGGTTGGAAGCCGAATGAGGATGGATATACTTGCATAGTTGACTCTAATGTAAGTGGGAGACTATTTGAAATATGCCCTAGAGCCAACTGGATTTGATCCACTAGTGGGCTCAGATGGATTTGATCCATTATGGTGTAAAGGTCCTAATAGGCCACAAATGTTGTAAAGCCCATTAGCGTTGGAAGGGGTACACCATCTATTAGTCCCGTATTGCTAATGGACGATGGTGTGGGGGGTTTCCTCCAAATAAATATGGACCACAACCCCTCCTGAAAAGGCACGACTCACAAGCAGAGCCGCGCCGCCCACGCTTTCTCCTCATCGCACTCGCGGACCTAGCAGTCCAGCGCGCGACGCTTCCTTCTCCATACATGTGGATACCTTGGAGGTGCTGCACCTAGAGCACTTGGATCGGGCGAGCCACACGTGAAGGACAAGAAGGACGTGAGCAACTACACTGCCTACTACTCTCGACACGTTCATCTACATCGAGACGGTTCTGCTGCATCTGTGCGTCTAGTGGTAATCCCGTGATCTATAACAGCAGTAGTTCCTGGTTTAAGGGGTAGAAAAATTTTGTTTTGCGCTAGCGTATCCACCCCGTATCCCTTCAAAAGTTTACCATCACGGTGCAAGGGCTTCTTACGTTTTTCTCCAACACCTTCAAAATGCTTTATTTCTTCTTCTCTTAACGGGTGCTTAGGAGGAAGAAATCGACGATGGCCCAAATACACAACCTTTTTACTGTGTTTTAGATACATGCTGCAAGTATCATCTAAACAGTGCGTGCTTTCTCGGAATCCCTTGGTTGTTTGACCTGATAGGTTACCAAGTGTCAGCCAATCGTTGATGGTTACGAACACTAATGCTCTTAGATCAAACGTCTCCTTCTCCTCCTCATCCCACACAGGTACACCTTCTTTCGCCCATAACGTTTTAAGCTCATCAATCAACGGTATTAGGTACACATCGATGTCATTGCCTGGCTGCTTTGGGCCTTAGATGATAATTGGCATCATGATGAACTTCCGCTTCATGCACATCCAGGGAGGAAGGTTGAACATACATAAGGTAACAGGCCAAGTGCTATGACCACTACTAAATTCACCGAATGGATTGAATCCATCCGTACTTAAACCAAATCGAATGTTCCTCGCGTCATTTGCGAAGTCTAGAAATTCTCTATCAATTAATCTCCACTGCGACCCATCAGTGGGGTGCCTGATCTTGTCATCTGGTACATGCTCTTTGTGCCAACGCATCATCTTTGCATTGGCCTTGCACCGGAATAGACGCTTCAACCGTGGTATCAGTGGAAAATACCACACCACCTTCGCAGGAATCTTCTTCTTCTTCTTCACCCCCTCAACATCACAAGGATCATCTCGTGAGATCTTATAACGTTGTCCTTCGCACACGGGACAAGCCTCTAATTTCTCGTATTCTTTACCTCGGTACAGGATACAGTCATTAGGGCATGCATGTATCTTTTCTACCTCCAAGCCCAGAGAACAAACAACCCTTTTAGATTTGTACGTTGACGCCAGCAATTCATTCCCCTCGGGAAGCATGTCCTTCACGATCAACAATAACTCATCAAAAGTCATGTCAGAAATTCCGTTACTAGCCTTCCATTGCAGCATTTCCAATGTTCTACCCAACTTCTTGTGCCCCTCTTTGCAATCTGGGTACAACGGTTTCTTGTGATCTTCTAACATACGTTCAAATTTCTTTGACTCCTTCACCTTTTCCCGCATTTTTCCTTTGCCTCTCGCAACACCTCACCAAGAGCATCATCTCGTCCTTGATTCTCTCCCATTTCTCCATAATCCTCTTCCATTGGTTCATCTGCAAAGGCACCACCTTGAGCCTAGTCAGGAATAGTGTCATCTTCGTCTTCGTCATCTTCCATTATAACCCCTCTTTCGCCATGCTTTGTCCATACAAAATAGTTTGGCATGAATCCCCATTTGAATAGGTGATCGTGAAGACTCTTTATTGATGAGTAATCCTTTTAATTTTTGCATTTTTTGCATCGATACATAATGAAACCAGACGAGGGCTTATTGGATTCAGCCACTTGTAGAAATCCACTCAGTCCCTTAATGTAATCCGATGAGATCCTCTTTTCCGAGTACACCCATTGTCGATCCATCTACAGAAGGATCACCAGACAAAATATATCATTATCTTGCAATAAGTGCTCATGTAAAATGCACATTATATAATTCGGCAAAATTATATCAATTTCTGCCACGTACTCATTTTCTAATAAGGAAACTAATTTTCTACTGAGAATATCAATTTTCTAAAGATGCAAACTAATTTTTTAATAAGGAAACTAATTTTCTAATGAGGAAAATCAATTTTCTATTGAGTAAACTAATTTTCTAATGATGAAAATATAAATAAATAAATTGAAAAAAATCTATCTACATATACAACATCTCATACCTCTATCATGACACCTTTCTATTAGAACATAGACAAATATGCATTTAAATTAAAAAAATCATCATTCTTAGCTCACTCAAAAACATTTCATGAATACTTTAAGTAAAAAGCATAAAACTTAAAACGACAACCGTATATCAAGGGGGATGAATTAACTAACCTCTACACCACTTCAATGAGTGAAATCATGGAGAAATCGTCGCAAATCGGGCAAAAGCTCCCTGGGGCGCCATTGGGGAGGGGGAGCTCTAGTTGGAGAGAGGAAGAAGAAGAGTGAGGAGGGGGCTCGGGCAGGGGCAAGAAGAAGGAATTATAGCCGTTGCACATTTGTATCGGGCCAAGACATGGGCCGGTACAAATGTGCCTACATTTGTACCGGGTGGTGTCTTTTGTACCGGTTGGGTTGGATCAGGCCCCGACAAGCCTCTGTGAGAGGACAGTTGTACCGGTTGGTGGCTCCAACTGGTACAAATGCAGTCATTTGTACTGGTGGGCAAAATACCCGATACAAATGAAAAATCGGGCCTGGGATATATGTGCGATTCTCTAGTAGTGTAAGTTAATTTGTTTCTTGATATCGTGGTAGCAATCAAAACATCGTTAGCAAGAAGGATGATATAACCTTCCGAGATCTCAGATAATATCACCAACAGTCGGTATAGGAATGATCAAGGTACGTAGTTCAATGAAAATGACTTGTGTGAACTGCACCTTTTAATCGAATGAAGATTGCAGCATCTTTTACTTTTTTTTCGTTTTTTGAACGGAAGTCAGTCACCTTTCTCTGGAGATATGATTATACTTGATGCCACTATTTGTTAGATACAGTTCCTAATTAAGGAAAAAGATATATAGCTTCATAGTTTGCGGATCACTGTGGAATAAAGTGAGAGCAGTGCTGGCAGTCAAAAGCACGACTCGTAGCATGCGAACGTCCCGACCTCATCTGGATTTGAAAAAATACCGGCAAAGATAGTCATAAATTTGTTGCGTATGGATCGGAGAAGTATTGATCAACAATAGAATTGATGCGGTTGCAACTTTAAAATACATCCAGTCCCAGCAGTTACCGAGGAAATGAAGCATGCATCGACGAGCAAGAATCATGTACGTAGCGTAGTGGAGGGAACCACTACAATGAGGGGCCGGCCTACTACATCCATCCATATGTCATTATGTCATCATCGGTTTTGGGTGAAATCGATCATATGATCGAATCGGTAGAGGTCGAGGTGGAGGAGACTAATCTCGCTAATCGCCGGAGCTAACTTCACCTTCAAGTACCTTCAAGTACTAGCAGCTTGCTAGTAGTGTGGGCATCGTGAACGAATCGAAGTTGCAGTTTTGTGCACCCCGTTGTGGATGTGTGGGGACTGTTAGGTCGACAACTGAGCGGACAAGGCATGATTTTTGCCAACATAACGAACATAAGCCACCATGGAGCCCTGCAAACGGAACATGTCTTTATGCACCTGGGCCAGTAGAACACACAGTGTGTAGCGCACATGTAGCACTAGATTAGTTGGAGCACGCATTCTCACTACGTGAAAAAACAAACATAGGTAATGGGCGATGATGGTCATACGTAACGAGCATCACTCCCGTTATCGATCCAGGGTTACAAATGACCGTACAAAGGTAACACAACCAGGGCCGCGGGATTCAAGAAGATTGAGGAGAGATCTAGATCGGATTAGCCGAGTCTTAATGACAAGATCCCTATACACATTAAAGAAGGACTCAAACGCCCAGAGGTACCAATGCAAGCTGCAAAGTTTGCATCACAAGGTGAGATCACAGTGCGTGAGCACATACCGATCCTTATTTGCCGGAAGGACTACAAACCGAAGAAGAACCAATAAGATGGTGAAAAGACTGAAGACCATCTCAAGAACTACATGGGCAAACTAGCGTGTGCATATGTCCACTCATATACTACCATAGCTCTTTGCATCCATTCTTGTCATCAATTTTTCTGATAATTGTGATGTGCTAGGGGCAACTTGACATTGACACTACCAGTGAGCCTGTAATGGCGGCATGCAGTGACATGCTGAAGTCGATACCGAGACAGGCGGGGTATCGCTTGAAGCAAAAGTACTTCAATGATGTTCCAGCAAATGCAGTCCCAACTAAATCTTCTGTGACCAATGTGACCGACACCTAATGGAAGACACTAGTTAACATGTGGTCTTCTCCTGAGGACAGCGTATGATAAAACTTCAACTTGCCACTACCATATTTCAATGTACTGATATATTACTCTTATTCTTGTTTCTTACACGAGTTCTTATAAAGGCGAGGTGTAGTACAAACATCGATAATCGAGGAAAGGTCAAGTACCATCAGCACACAGGATCTCGAAGCTACAATGTACAAGCCAATCTTGTGGTAAGCAGATGAACAAGTCATGTTTTTGCTCCGTAGTTCATTTCCTGAACCATTGTCAATGCTAGCATTTTAATTATGCCTGCTTTCCAAACATATTTAGAGGCAGCATGCTGCTGAAGGAGAAGAGCTAAGTCCACTTGTTTATTTCAAGTCCTTCTACTGCAACAAGAATGGCTTCACTGCTCCAATACAGGCAGCCATTGTAAGTACTTGTCTACTCTTGCATTCTTCTTTGCAACAATACTAGAAACATGTGTGAGTATTTTTTTCAAAACCTTTCATTTTATTTCCTTTTTTAGGCTCACATGGACCAAATCATTGCCGAACCTTAAGGCAACCAACCAGGAAAGACTTTTCGGGAGGTTGCTGGCATTCGCCCGCCCTCCATGAAAAAGACTAGAGTTACTACTACACTTCAGGTTTTGGAAATACGAGCCGAACTTGACAATGAGAAGTAAGGGGGCACAACTGCGGCTAAAAATTGTTCAACAGGAGGCCGAGATGAGCGAACTGACACTACAAGAAAATCTTTGACTAGTGACGCAACCAGATTTTAGCGTCATTGATTTATGACGTTCCTGGCTGATCTCGTCATAATATTTCACTTCCGAGCAAATTTAGTGACAAAAAAACTTTCATCATTACGGTTGGTACTGTAGCCGGGCTTTCACTGTTCCATGTTGTTTTGTGACGCCATAAGCTCTACAAAAACGTCATAAACCAACATCGGTCCCACATGTAAGCATTATTTTAAAAATAAAGTGTTCCAAGTCATCATAAAATTTAGTTGGGTCCCACATGTAAGCATGTTTTCGAAAATAGAGTGTTCCAAGTCGTCATAAATTTTTCCAGGGTCCCACATGTAAGCATTTTCGCCATGTCAGCGACGTCATAAACCAACTGTGGTCCCACATGTAAGCATTATTTTAAAAATAGAGTGTTCCAAGTCATCATAAAATTCAGTTGGGTCCCACATGTAAGGATTTTTTTTGAATCTTTAATATAAATCAGTAATTCGCAGGCGAAACGCTTCACTGCCTTAGCAAAGACTCTCGACTTTTACTACGCGCAGATCTGCAATGACTCGTGGTAGGAATGGCGGATTCTAGCGGTGATGAGAGGGTGGTTTATGTGCCACCTCCCGGCTACGAGTTCATGAAACAGGACGACAAGGTCAGTCATCTGGTTTGAGCCACTATATTTTCCCCTATCGACCTAGGGATGGGGATTTCTAGATTTGGGGATCTAGAGGATGGATGACCATATACAATAGATTCATATTTCATCGTACACTCAGATTTGAATTGCAATTGGTGTTAGAAGTAGATTCAGTTAGTTTTCAGTTTGCATCGTTTGATGGATTGATAGGTTCTTGTATTTTTCTAGCTTCTAGAGGTGCTTGAATCCACTGAATAGCTGAGTTGATTTCATCGTACACTCAGATTTGAATTGCAATTGGTGTTAGAAGTTGATTCAGTTAGTTTTCAGTTTGCATAGTTTGATGGATTGATAGGTTCTTGTATTTTTCTAGCTTCTGGAGGTGCTTGAATCCACTAAAGCTGAGCTGCAGAAGGTGAAGAGAGACCTGCAAGAACAACAAGTCAGCAAGCTCAAATCACTGCAAGAGGCTCTAAATTACAAGCACCTGTATGAGCAATTGTTACAGCAGCAGAATGAACAACTAAAAGAGATGAATCAATTGCTGCAACAGGAGTATGCCCGGTTGAATGAAATGGCATTATTACAGCAGGAGAACACTACCCTGATGGAAGAGCTGACCAAAGAGAGGGGCCATGTTAATCAATTGTTACGGCAGCTGAATGACCAGCTGAAAGAGAAACAGCAATTGTTAGCGGAGAATGCCCTGTTGAAAGAAAGAGCAAATATACTCTGACTGAGCTGCAGACAATCGATAAAACATGTCTGGTGTTACTGCTAGCTAGACGGTTCATAGGTGTTGTGTACTTTGTGGTGATGAATTTGTTTGTATTTTTGTGTTTGCTACTTGCTGGTGGTGTGAACTTTGTGGTGATGAGTGCTATGAGATTCCATCTTATTATGTCGATTTGGTTTAATCTGTTTCAAATTGAGTCGAGCATACTCACCATTCTGAATTAATTTTGCTGATGTTTTCCTGGTCAGTTCTGTTGATGTTTTGCTGGAAGGACCTTCCTGAGTAACGATCGCGAAGCTGCTTGTTTCCTACTGTTGGTCATGAAATGTTGCAAAAACAATTTGCCATAGCAAGGGTTCAAACTAGAGACCTATAGGAACGAGACAGCACTATCTACCACTGCACCACCTCTCGGTTGTGTCAATTTAACGAGAAACACTTTCCACCCCAACCACAGCACGGAGCGGTTGTTCTGATAAGTTGAAGGGAGAAAAGCCCGTGCTGTAGCAAAAAATAGTTTTCCCGCAGCCCGCTGCCTCGAAACGGGAAAACGAAGAATGGAGAGGCGAGTAGGCTACCAAAACGAATCATTCCGGCGGTGATTTGCGACTTCCTGAGGACCGGAGCGTCCGAGGATCGGTAGATGGTCGCTCCCTGGTGTGATGAGTGATTGACAACGTGGTGTGGACTGACTCTTGGCCGAGTATTACAGGTGCAGGTTGCGGCTTGATTTGCGTTGGTGCAGGTGAAGAGCGAGCGCGAAAGGTCTTAGCCTTGTGGGGCCTCCGAGGACCGGAGAGACAAGTAGGCTCGGCTCGATGGACCCGGTGGCCGAACGGGATCAAGTGCGGGCCGCATGGTGGCAAGAAAAGCAAGACGAAGTCGTGGACAGAAGCCGGTGCAGGGTAGCGGCTCACGACCGGAGTCTGCACGGGGGTTTGCGGTGGTTCACCACAAAACCGTCGGGTTATTTGGTTGAGCCACAAACCAAGACCGGAGGCTCGGCGGGCAGAGACGGGATCCGGGTGCGTCGAGAGACTTCGAAGCGGAGGACACGCGTCGGGATCGCAAGGCTTGCGTCGAGACTAAGCGAGGTGCGGTCGCCGGGCATCCGTCCGATGGTGCTACAACGAGAATTCCCAAAGTGCCCTTCGGGGGCGTGTATCCTAGTATTATGTAATAGGGGTAGTTTCGTCTTTCGGTTGCCTCCATATAAACTTAGAGGAGAGAGGATGGCAGCTATCTCTTGCAAACCCTAGCTCATTTGCTTTTGCTATTTTTCTTCCTATTTTCCTTAGGTTTTCCATAGGACTAGCTTGAGAGCTTCATGGTGAGATCTTGAGAGAGGGATGGATGTTGAGGAGGCAAGCTAGACCTTGTATGAATCATTCATGGTGTGTATAGAAGGTTTGGCGTGATTCCTCAAGTGTTCTTGTTGCTCCTCCCGTTTCTCTTTTTCAGTGATTTTCGGAGCCTTCTCTTGGGATTCTCGTAGGAAGGATTTGGAGGTGTTTCTTTGCGAGATTTGTTTTGAGAATCACACATGAGGTTGGTTTGCCTCGTTTCTTGGTGATCTTGCCCCTCAAATCCCGTAGGAAGGCCTTCGATTTTGGTGGTTTTTGAGTTCTTCGTGTTCTTGAGGTAGAGGCACGAGTTTCGCGATTCCGGGAGTTGTAGGGAGTTAGAGGCCGAAATTTTTGGGGCATATCTTCCCTTTGGGGTGCTCATCATCTCCCCAAAATTTTGTCTTAAGACTACAAGTGGTTTGGGAGATCCATCGATCGAAAGTTTGGGGCTGTTTCGCGGGCTGAATTTTTAAGGGGGGCGGTACTTCCGACCCTGTCCAGGTAGTACCGATAACCCGATTTTCAGCTGCCAGTGAGTCTTTATCGGTAGTACTGACCCGAGGTCGGTAGTACCGACCCTGTGCCGGAAGTACCGATAACCTGGTTTTTAGGTGCCAGTAAGTCCATATCGGTAGTACCGACCTGGGGCCGGTAGTACCGACAATTTCTGCTGCAGTTTGCCTCGCGCTAGCTTTTTCTCTCGGTTCTTTTTGTGCTTGCTTCTGCTTTGTTCCTAGGCTTGTTCTAACTTGTTCCTAGGGTCAGTAGGTCCGTTGTGACCACGTGATCTTGGCAAGTGTGTGCGGGATTCTTCAGAAGTGATTTTGGGGTATAGGCCGAGTTCTTGAGAAGAATTTTTATTGGCTCCCATTCACTCCCCCCTCTCTGGTCGCCAATCTGGTCCTTCAATTGGTATCAGAGCTGGTTACGGATCTTCGTGATTCTAACCAGTCTAAGATCCAAAGATGGCGTACCAGGAACGGGGTTCGGGTCCTCCACACTTTGATGGTAAGAACTACTAGATGTGGCAGAGGCGGATGGCTGCTTTCCTCTGCGGCAAGGGTCAGATCCTTTGGGATGTCACGGTGAACACAGCTTATGTTCATCCGATGAACTTCCTAGCTCCAGGATCGAGGGATATGTTTGACGCCAACAACAAGGCGGTCGACTACTTGTTTCGTGCTCTGTGTCAATCCGAATTCGATCGGGTTCACACAGAGGACTTGGCTTGTAGGATTTGGAAGCAGTTGAAGAATGCTCATGCTGGAAATGCTCAGGTTCAAGCTCGGTTGTTCGCGACCTACCGAAGAGAGTACGAGAGCTTCACTCATCTCCCCGGTGAGTCCATTGACAGCATGTTCCAGCGGTTCACCATGATTGTGAACAACATGAGGGCTAATGTGGTCCTGCTCCCGTACGATGATCATGACAGGGCTGTGAAGCTCCTACACTCTCTGGATCATACTGTGTGGAGTGAGAAGGTCGAGGCCATTCTTGAGTCGGAGAAGTATGAGACCCTCACAGTGGACGAGTTGTTCTCCAAGCTCAAGTCGTCCGAGGTGGACCGTGGGGTGCGAGCAAGGATCGAGCACCCGACTGACCCTCATAGTCTGGCTCTCGTTTCTGGACCAAGGACTAATGCTAACATGTCTTCGAGACAGTTCTCTTTGTCTTGTCTTGTGTCCATGCCAGATGAGGAATTTGACGTGCTGGGCGAGGAACATCTTGCGTTGTTGAGCAGGCGGTTCGAGCGCATGTACATGAATCGGAAGAACGCTTGGAGGAGCTCGGGCATGTGCTACTGGTGCGGGAAGCACGGGCACTTCATCGTCGAGTGCCCGGAGGCCATGGAGGTCAAGCCCGAGCACAAGCACCGTCCGAGGACCGACCGCAAACACAGCTCGAGGGACGACTACAAGGGCAAGAACAAGTCCGAGCGGAGGCCAAGGAAGAGTGGTGGTCACAAGAAGAAGGTGCGGGTGATGGTTGTCGGAGCAAGCGACATCGACTCAAGCTCCTGCTACTCTTCATCGAGCTCAAGTGATGAAGATGAGAACCGGCACAAGGGCAAGCGGTCAAGCAGGAACATCAACGGCCTGTGCTTCGCCACCCAAGGCTTTTGCGGCATGGCACATAGCTCCGCAAGCAAGAAGAGCAACAAGGATGACTCGGACTCCGACTCTGAGGAAGTGGTAAACCATGATCCATCCTTCTTGGTAGCGGAGAATGCTAGGTTGAATGATTTGCTTGACAACCGTGATGATGTGCTTAGAAAGACCAACAAGGAGAAGAGGGAGTATAGGTCTTTGCTTGGAGAGGCTAAGGAGAAGGTGGTTGAGCTAGAGTCTTTGCTTGTTGATGCTAGGGCTCAAATAGATTCTCTTAAGTCTGCTCCTATTGTGACCGATGAACCTGAATGCACTGATTGTTCCACTTTTCTTGGTGATTTGACTGTGCTTAAGGAAAAGTATGCCTCCAAGGTCGAGGAACTAGATGTGCTTAGGGTTGAGCTAGATGAGATGAAATCTAGGCCCTCCTTGCTTGGTGTTTGCACTTCTTGTCCTGTTTTGCATGAGAAACTAGATGAATCAGTTGCTTATGCTAGATCTCTAGAAGCTGCTTTGAAAGCTCCTATTCCTACATCATGCTCTACTTGTGAAGTAAATGCTGTGAAGAATTTGGAGCTTGCACACTATGTTGATCGTTTGCAGGATGAGAATGATGAGTTGAGAAAGATGATGGGTTGGTTGTCTGGTCATGAGCCTCAGCTCAGGATGATGATTGAGGCATACAAGCGCTATGATGGGCAAGCGCTTGGGGCAGACAAGGTTGGTGAGGGAAGTGGTGAGAATGAGGGGAAGATCGGAGATATCCCAGAGCCACCAAAAACCCACCACAAAAATGCCTATAATCCTAAGCCAAATCCACTTAGGAACCGACTAGACACAACCCCAGCTCCACCCGTGTTTCCTCCACATACTGACAACTTCCAGAAACCTATCAAGTTCAAGAGTGACTTGGGGAATGAGTTCTTTGGGAAGAAGGGAGAGAAACCGAGTGAGGAGAAGCCACAGCCCAAAAAGAGCCCAAAACCAAAGCCAAAACCAAAACCCTTCCATTGTGAGCATTGTGGGAGGGATGGGCACCTTGCTGAGTTTTGCTTCCGGCGGAAGCGTGAGGAGAGGTTGGCTAGAGAGATGACCAACAAGGACAGGTATCGCCTTTCTCGTGGTGTGCCTGAGCCTAGGTTGGTGCCGAGGGGCGAGGGTGTGGTGCATACCATTTACCCTCGGGAGAGGCGTGAGTTTGTGCCTCGAGGTGAGCCACCACAGAGAGATGGTGGTAGGCGTTTTGGGTTTGGGCGTGGTGAGTTTGCTGGATGTTCCTTCGCTCGTGGCCAATACGAGTATGGGGGGAACGATCGCAGCTTTAGGTCCCAGAGGAGCTATGGGCCACGATCTCCACCTCGTGGTACACGTAGTCCTCCAAGGGGACGTGTGGGTGTTCCACCTAGGAGAGATAGGATGGATTTTGCTAACCCCACTTTTGAGCAAATGGCACGGCACTAGTGTGATTCATTTTGTACTAACCCCAGTGTTCAGTCGTTTGCTCACTCTCGCTCTCGTTTTTGATTTTCAGGCGGAGGCTTGGAGGGCTTTTGGTTGATCGACTCCGGTTGCTCTCGACACATGACCGGAGATCAAAGGTGGTTCTCCAGCCTCACCCCGGTGATGACCAAAGAGTACATCACTTTTGGGGACAATGGGAAAGGTAGAGTGCTTTCAGTGGGCACGGTGAAGGTGAGCGAGTCTGTGACTCTTAGGCGTGTTCTCTTGTCAAGTCTTTGGGGTACAATCTTCTTTTGGTTTCCCAGCTTCTTGATGAGGGTTTTGAGGTCCATTTCAAAACGGGCGCTTCGCGTGTTTTGGATTCTCCAGGTGATCTTGTGTGCACGATCATCCCCGAGGGTCAGATTTTCAGAGCTGATTTTTCTCAATGTGTCGGCTCTTCTCGTTGTTTGGTTGCTGGTGTTTCGGCAGAGCTTTGGAAATGGCATAGGAGACTAGGTCACTTGAGTTTTGACTTGTTGTCACGTTTGAGTGGACTAGGTTTGATCCAAGGATTGCCTAAGTTGAAATACCAAAAGGACTTGGTATGTGCTCCGTGTAGGCATGGTAAGATGGTCGCCTCCTCTCACCCACCTCTGACATCTGTTATGATAGAGAGGCCATGCGAGCTGTTCCATATGGACTTGGTTGGTCCAGCTCGTGTGTGCTCTGCGGGTGGGAAATGGTATGTCCTGGTGATAGTGGACGACTATTCTCGCTATGCTTAGGTCTTCTTTTTGGCTGACAAGGGGGAGACATTTGGTTTTGTGCGGGATCTAATCTTGAGGTTGAAGAATGAGAGGAATGGAGATGCCATTCGAGCTATCCGTAGCGACAATGGCTCTGAATTTAAAAACTCTCGTTTCGAAACCTTTTGTCGTGATTTGGGTCTCGAACATCAATTCTCTTCTCCCTATGTGGCTTGTCAGAATGGTGTGGTTGAGAGGAAAAATCATTCCCTTTGTGAGATGGCTCGGACGATGCTCGACGAGCATAGGACTCCGAGGAGATATTGGGCTGAGGCGGTGAATACCGCGTGCCATGTTGGGAACTGGATTTTTCTTAGGGCCTTCTTGAACAAGACGTGCTATGAGCTCATGCACGGGCGACCACCTAGAGTGAGCCATTTCAGGGCTTTTGGTTGTCGGTGCTTTATTCTCAAGAAGGGTAGGCTTGATAAGTTTGAATCGAGGTCTTCCGATGGGATCTTTTTGGGTTATGCGAGTCATTCTCGAGCATTCCGTGTGCTCAACCTTGATACTAACCTAGTCATGGAAACTTGTGAGGTTACCTTCGACGAGACCCAGCCATGCAGTTCGTCTGTTTTTGAGTGTGCAGGTGACGACGAGATTGGCAAGAAGATCTTTGAGGATGAGGAGGATGATGCTGGAGAGGATGATGGTGATGATGAAGCTCCAGACGAGCATGTACCCTCTACTTCCACTACGACTACTACGGTGCAGGATGGTCCAGCCCCTACACCGACTACGATCTAGCAAGATGAAGTGGAAGCTGCAGCTGAGGGGGAGGTTGTCTCCAGGCAAGAGGCACCGAGGCGCGTTCAAGTTGATCATCCTCCCTCAAGAATCATCGGCGACATCAATGAACGTACGACACGGTCAAGGTCCAGAAATGTTTCTCACTTTGCTCATTCGGCTTTTGTTGCTACCTTTGAGCCGAAAGACATTGGACACGCCCTATCTGATCCTAATTGGGTGAACGAAATGCATGAGGAGTTAGAGAACTTTGAGAGAAACCAAGTTTGGGAGTTGGTAGAGCCACCACCACATTGCAAACCTATTGGGACAAAATGGGTGTGGAAGAAAAAAGAGGGTCAGAATGGTGAGGTGGTGAGAAACAAATCGAGGTTGGTTGCTCAGGGCTATAGTCAGAAGGAGGGGATAGACTATGAGGAGACATTTGCTCCTGTAGCCTGTTTGGAGGCGATTAGGATCCTTCTAGCCTTTTCCGTGGCGAAAGGGTTCAAATTGTACCAAATGGATGTGAAGAGTGCCTTCTTGAATACGTTTTTAGAAGAAGAGGTTTATGTGAAGCAACCACCAGGCTTTGAGAGTGCTGAGTTTCCTCACCGGGTGTATAGGCTGAGGAAGGCGTTGTATGGGCTGAAACAAGCTCCCCGTGCTTGGTATGGCCAGTTGAGGGGGTTCTTGTTCAGCAAGGGGTTTGAGATGGGCAAGGTTGATAAGACTCTTTTTCTCCTCGGGCAGGGCGATGATATCCTAATTGTTCAGGTGTACGTGGATGATATTGTCTTTGGCGGCTCGTCTCACTCTTTGGTTGCGAGGTTTGCAGAGGACATGAGCAAAGAATTCGAGATGTCTATGATGGGAGAATTGCAGTTCTTTCTCGGGCTTCAGATCAAGCAAGCGAAGGAGGGAACCTTTGTGTATCAAGCCAAGTACACGAAGGACATCCTCAAGCAGTTCAAGATGGACGACTCAAAGCCCCTATCGACACCGATGAGTACGACTACAGCGTTGGATGCGGACGAGGACGGAGAGCCCGTGGACCAGAAGGAGTACCGGAGCATGATAGGCTCCCTCTTATACTTGACAGCGACAAGGCCGGACATTCAGTTTTCTGTGTGTCTGTGCGCTCGTTTTCAGGCGTCGCCAAGGACTTCACATCTGCAGGCCGTCAAGCGGATCTTCAGGTATCTTCGATACACTCCTGAGCTCGGTCTTTGGTACTCGGCGTCCTCTTCTCTTTCGCTTCTTGGGTTTTCGGATGCCGACTTTGCGGGGTGTCGAGTTGATAGGAAGTCGACTTCGGGGACGTGCCAGTTTTTGGGATCTTCGCTTGTTTCTTGGTCTTCTCGCAAACAATCTAGTGTAGCTCAGTCTACCACAGAAGCTTAGTATGTTGCTGCCGCTAGTTGTTGCTCACAGCTGCTTTGGATCACATACACGATGAGTGACTTTGGTGAGGAGTGTACCCATGTACCTCTTATGTGTGATAGCACGAGTGCCATCAGTGTTGCCAAAAACCCCGTGCTACACTGCAGAACCAAACATATAGAGGTGAGGTACCACTTCCTGAGAGACAATGTTGAGAAGGGAAACATAGACCTCATCCATGTGCCAACCGAAAAGCAGCTCGCTGATATCCTAACCAAGCCTTTGGACCAAGCTACATTTGCCCGTTTGCGAGGGGAGCTTGGAGTGGTTTTTCCTTTTTGAGCTTTGGTTGGGAGTCTAATGTACATACTCATGTTGCATTTTCATTTTCTGTACCATATCATGCTTGCATCTTTGTATCATAGACTGCATTTGTGTCATATGCTTTAGAGATGTGCTTCTCTCATATGCTTTGATCACCATGATATGCTAGATATGAGGGTATGACTTTGCTTGTGATGCTCATGAGATGTATAGCTGTGCTATTGGTAGCTTTGGGATGTATATGCTTGTGGATGGCTTTCTTTTGTAAAAATGATATATGATCCTCTCTTATGAGTTGAATATCTTTCATGTTAAATTTGTGCACTTATGGCTATACCTTGCCTGATTTGTGCTTGGAACCATGTTCTTTTCATTTGGGGTCAAAGACCCATTTATCATCATGAATGTTTAGCCTACATGCTACCTTGTGGAGAAGCCTAAGCTTCTTTTTGCCGCAAAGGCACTTCATGTACCATGCTTAATTTGTAAATCTTGAAATTGGTATATGAAATGCTTGTGCTTGAAAAATATGCTTCCATGTCAAATTTGCTTTCAATTCCTTATCTTGGGTGCTAAACCGTTGCATGATGTTCACCGTTGAGAAGTCTCACATTTAGAAGTGGACACATGGCTCGGTGGCTTTGACATGACATGAGATAGCTTGTAGGTGTTTGTGATGATCTTGTGATGAGAATTTGTGACCTTGCATGAAGTTTGTGAGTTATATGTTGTTTGTGCTCATTTTGATCATGTTTAGGTCCTATGCTCATGAGAGGAATTTTTTTTGTGAAAAATGCTTCATTTTGATCATGGCTATGTCACATGCTTATATGTCCCTATCTATCTTGTTGGTGATGGTTGTACTAAATTTGTGGCTATCTTGCTTGTCTATGTCTCATTTTTAGCATGTTGTAGTGCTCTTTGTCTATTTGAGAAGCACATGCTTGCATTTGTAGACTTGATTCATGCATTACCAACAAGGGGGAGAGATAGTACCCAATTCTTGCTTTGGGGAGAAAGTTCATGCATCCAGGGGGAGTTTTGCATCAAGGGGAGAAAAATTGGGAGAAATGCATTTGTTCAGGGGGAGCTTGCATTCATGTGCTTTGGAGCTCTTTGTCGCCTGATTTTAGTTGTGCTCTTCTTGCCGATGGTGTCGAGCCCTTTTGCCTCACCTTGAGGAGTCGGCAATTTTGGAGCATTTCATCTCGGTTGTGTCGAGCCGTTGCCCTTGTCTTAGGGGACCGAGATTTGTCTCTCTCAAGTGATCTTGTTTGGCTTTCGTTTGGTTTTTGATCACTTGTTTGAGCTTTTCATTCGTTTCTTTTTCTCTTTTCTCTGAATTGGTTACTATGTGTGTGTTGTCAATGCACTCATCAAGGGGGAGATTGAGGACCGGAGCGTCCGAGGACCGGTGGATGGTCGCTCCCTGGTGTGATGAGTGATTGACAACGTGGTGTGGACTGACTCTTGGCCGAGTATTGCAGGTGCAGGTTGCGGCTTGATTTGCGTTGGTGCAGGTGAAGAGCGAGCGCGAAAGGTCTTAGCCTTGCGGGGCCTCCGAGGAGCGGAGAGACAAGTAGGCTCGGCTCGATGGACCCGGTGGCCGAACGGGATCAAGTGCGGGCCGCATGGTGGCAAGAAAAGCAAGACGAAGTCGTGGACAGAAGCCGGTGCAGGGTAGCGGCTCACGACCGGAGTCTGCACGCGGGGTTTGCGGTGGTTCACCACAAAACCGCCGGGCATCCGTCCGATGGTGCTACGACGAGAATTCCCAAAGTGCCCTTCGGGGGTGTGTATCCTAGTATTATGTAATAGGGGTAGTTTCGTCTTTCGGTTGCCTCCATATAAACTTAGAGGAGAGAGGATGGCAGCTATCTCTTGCAAACCCTAGCTCATTTGCTTTTGCTATTTTTCTTCCTATTTTCCTTAGGTTTTCCATAGGACTAGCTTGAGAGCTTCATGGTGAGATCTTGAGAGAGGGATGGATGTTGAGGAGGCAAGCTAGACCTTGTATGAATCATTCATGGTGTGTATAGAAGGTTTGGCGTGATTCCTCAAGTGTTCTTGTTGCTCCTCCCGTTTCTCTTTTTCGGTGATTTTCGGAGCCTTCTCTTGGGATTCTCGTAGGAAGGATTTGGAGGTGTTTCTTTGCGAGATTTGTTTTGGGAATCACACATGAGGTTAGTTTGCCTCGTTTCATGGTGATCTTGCCCCTCAAATCCCGTAGGAAGGCCTTCGATTTTGGTGGTTTTTGAGTTCTTCGTGTTCTTGAGGTAGAGGCACGAGTTTCGCGATTCCGGGAGTTGTAGGGAGTTAGAGGCCGAAATTTTTGGGGCATATCTTCCCTTTGGGGTGCTCATCATCTCCCCAAAATTTCGTCTCAAGACTACAAGTGGTTTGGGAGATCCATCGATCGAAAGTTTGGGGCTGTTTCGCGGGCTGAATTTTTAAGGGGGGCGGTACTTCCAACCCTGTCCAGGTAGTACCGATAACCTGATTTCCAGCTGCCAGTGAGTCTTTATCGGTAGTACCGACCCTGTGCCGGAACTACCGATAACCTAGTTTTTAGGTGCCAGTAAGTCCATATCGGTAGTACCGACCTGGGGCCGGTAGTACCGACAATTTCTGCTGCAGTTTGCCTCGCGCTAGCTTTTTCTCTCGGTTCTTTTTGTGCTTGCTTCCGCTTTGTTCCTAGGCTTGTTCTAACTTGTTCCTAGGGTCAGTAGGTCTGTTGTGACCACGTGATCTTGGCAAGTGTGTGCGGGATTCTTCGGAAGTGATTTTGGGGTATAGGCCGAGTTCTTGAGAAGAATTTTTATCGGCTCCCATTCACTCTCCCCTCTCTGGTCGTCAATTCGGTCCTTCACTTCCAACGGCTGCTCACTCCTACAGGCGCAACCTGGGTGATACTTGCTGCAGCGGCGTGTCAATCTGGTAAGTAATTTTGTGTTCAATTTGGAAATTTTCATTTCGTAGAATGTCCTCCTTTTCGATTCGTTCTGTGGTCAGTAATTTTGAGTTGGATTCGCCAAAAACTTTCTAGATGGATAGACGCTGGATAACCGGTTGTACTGGTTTTACCACCAATCATGAGAAAGGGGTCCAGGATATCTTGGCATTTCTTCGGACAAGATACGCTGAGGACGAAGAAATACTATGCTCGTGTCGTCGATGCCTCAATAACTCTACAGGGATGTGAGTGGGATGGCAACCACTTACACTAGGTGGATCCATCATGGAGATGCTTTGGAGGATATGGTTGACGATGATGAAAATGTACAGGATAACGCTATTCTGCCTGATGCAGAGGGGGATGTGGATAATGCAGCTCCACGGGATGGTGGTGATCAGGAAACAGTCCAGGAAAACCAATACATATCAGGTATGGAGGAGGATGAAGGCCCTGGAGACGATGGGATGTCTGAATTGTTTGCTGACTTGGGCAAGGGTCAGGTGCTCGGTGAGAAAATGTATGAATTTGTAAAGGAACATCTGAACCGTAAGGTGTCACCGACATCTTCATATGCACAATTTACATTTGTTGTGAAGTTACTTCATATAAAGTCTTTCAGTCAGATGAGCAACATCGCATTCAATGCAACGATGAATTTGTTAGAAAAAGGATTCCCAGAAGCATGTCTTCTAGACTCTTTCGATGCGGCAATGAAGTACATACGTTCCATGGGACTCGGCTATGAAAAAATCCATGTTTGCAAAAATAATTATATATTGTTTCGCAAGGAGAAGTATGTCAAACTTGATGTGTGACCAGTATGTTGTGAAGCGGATTCAAGATGGAAGGATGCAGACACCAACAAGCGCGTTCCTCAAAAGGTATTGAGGCATTTTCCGCTGATTTCCAGGCTGAAGAGGATGTTTCTTTCATCAAAAACAGCAAAGGATGCACGATGGCACGAGTCGAAGTGAAAACCGGTGAACAATGAGTTTAGCCATCCAGCGGATGGTGAGGCATGGAAAGAATTCAATAAAAGATGGAAAAAAATTGCAAAAGATGCTAGGAACCTTAGACTTGGTCTTGCAACCGATGGTTTCAATCCATTTGGCAACATGAACAACTCATATAGTATGTGGCCAGTATTTGTTGTGCCGTATAACATGCCACCATGGGTATGCATGGAAGAATCAAACTTCATGATGGCCTTATTGATCCCTGGGCCGAGTTCTCCATCAAAGGATTTTGATATCTTCATGGAACCTCTCGTCGAAGAGCTGCAGCAACTTTGGAAGCATGTCTGGGCAATCGATGCTATTGAGGGTAAAGGATTTAAACTGCATGCTGCGGTTCTTTGGTGCATACATGATTATCCAGCATTGAGCACGTTGTCTGGGCGAGTCACGAAAGGCTATTTTGCCTGTGTGTGTTGCGACAAGGATCCTTGCTCAAGGAGATTGAAGAACAAGATATGTTACATTGGGCATCATCGTTTCCTTCCAACTGACCATCCATGGAGAAGAAAGAGAGCAGATTTTGATGGTACTGTTGAAAACCGAGAAAAGCCAGAGCAGTTTACCCATGAGGAGCTGAAGCAGCAACTAGAGAAGGTTAAAGATGTTAGACCAGGAAAGCATCCTCTACCTCAAGGAAAGAAAAGGAAGCGGGAATCCGGACAGTGCTGGAGCCGAAGGGTTTGTTTGTGGGACTTGCCATACTGGTCATCTCTGAAGTTGGCACATAACCTTGATGTGATGCACATTGAGAAAAACATATGCGAAAACCTTATTGGAACGTTGCTTAAAATTGCTGGGAAGACAAAGGACACCATCAATGCTAGGGTTGATTTGGAAGAGATGGGCGTAAGATCAAATCTACACATGGTGGCAACTGAGGATGGTGAGCCATGCAAAATGCCAAAAGCTCCGTATGTACTTTCAAAAATGAAACAGAAGTTGTTTTGTGATTTTATAAGTTTGGTGAAGTTCCCAGATGGATATGCTTCAAACTTAGCTAGGTGTATTGCTGCAGATGGATGCGAACTACAAAGACTGAAAACTCATGATTGTCATATCCTACTCCAAAGAGTTTTGCCGGCTTGTCTTCGTGGTTTAGTGGACAACGAGATATACACAGCTATGGCAGAATTAGGAAACTTCTTTCGGCAACTATGTTGCAAAACTCTGAAGTTGGATGTCTTGCAAAAACTGAAAACAGATATCCCAATGATTCTGTGCAAGCTTGAGAAAATTTTCCCTCCTGCCTTCTTTGATGTTATGGTCCACTTGGCTGTCCATTTGCCTGAGGAAGCAATCCTGAGAGGTCTAGTACAATATGGATGGATGTATCCCGTCGAAAGAAGGCTATGCACATTGAAGCGTTCAGTGAGAAACCAAGCTAGGCCTGAAGGATCCATTGCAGAAACATATGTTGCTAATGAGGCCTTGACATTTTGCTCTAGGTACTTCGCGACTGATGATGTGACCACACGATTCAATCAGGTTGGAAGGAACAGAGAGAATGATGATTTGTCTGTAGATGGAACATCCTGTTTCGATCACAATGTTCAAGTACTTGGAGCAGGGACCACTTGTTGGCTTGGGTCAAAGTACGACAAGGTGGTTTGGTATGTGCTAAACAATTGTGAAGAGGTGAAGCCATATATCGAGTAAGTAAATCACCATTGCAATGATAGAACTACAATTATTTTGTTCTAACTTTGAGATGGTACTGCTTTGCAGAGTGTTCAAGAATGAATTAAAAGCGAAAGGTGCGTCGGACGAGGATATTGATCATCGAATTGCTATAGAATTCGGCACTGGTTTAGATCGCATGTTAGTATTCATTTTTTGTTTGGTAGCTAGCTTATATTACCTTGTGAGGACCTTTACATAAGACTATATTAAAAAAACTATGGCTCTTCTGTACAGATTACAAACAATCCAGTGAGCGACGACAACCTATATGCATTATCAGCTGAACCAGACCGGCGAGCAAAAACTTATACATCATGTATTGTAGGCGGTGTCCGGTACCACACCAAGGCCCGAGAGGCAAATAGGAAGACACAGAACAGTGGAATCATGACTACAAGATCACATAAAGACATTGCAGAAATTGAGTTTTATGGTTCACTAAGAGACATTATTGAGCTGCGGTACAACTCGGGGCTTGACAGAGATCGAACTGTTGTTTTATTCCAGGTTGACTAGTATGATTTGGAAGGGACCAAGAAGGAACCGAAGATTAGAAATGATGGTTACTTCACAAGCGTCAATACTGGAGATTACTGGTACCAAGATGATCCCTACATTCTTGCTGAACAAGCAACGAAGGTCTTTTACTTTCCAGACACCCTACTACAACACCCATGGAGAGTGGTGCAAAAATTTGAGCACAAGCATTTGTGGAGCTATAATGAAAATGAGGAGGACATAGCTCCCACTGGCATGGTACTTGCATATCAAGATAATGAAATTGACCAAACTTTGCATGATGTTATACTTGATGATGGTCTCGGTGATGGTTCGGAGGTTCCGGTGCCTATTACTGGCGAGGAGACTGTGGTTGCAGCCGCTGAAGTTGACGCAATTCGCCAGCAGGAGCTGTCTGATGTGGATGGATTCAATTCTGAAGATGAGGACGACGACACTCTATGGCAATATGTCGATGAAGATGAAAATGCTGTCGATGAAAGTGACGACGACTAGGATATCAAATCAGTAAATGTTTAAGTCGATCCGAACTGAAATCATGTGGACCTTATGATTTATATGTAATTTATATGTAGTTGAAGTGCACTTTCCTGAATATTAGACCTGTTGTAGGTGCCTACTAACCGGTTCACTGTATTATGTAGCATCGGAACTTCCTGTTGCGTCTTTACAAAATATACGATCGCGCATGGGGATGCCGATTATCCGGTACGTTGTATTATAAAACAACGGAACAATACTTACAGTTCAGCAATTGGTTCACAATGGATGACAGAAAAGGATTCCAAAGAAGAAAAGGAAGCAGATGCAACAATACTCAAGGTTCTATCTGATATTGCAGCAGAGGAAACGAATAAGAAAGATCCTTTGGCGGCAACAGCAAATGGTCCGGAAGATCCTGCTCTAGCTGTCACACCCTGAAATTTCCCAATTTCAGGATGTGAATAGAAAGAATATTAAATAACAAATTTCTCATAATTTTAAAAATTTTCCAACATTTATTTTCTTTACAGGAAATATAGTATAGGAAAAGGCTATTGATTGATTTTAAATAAATTAAATGGTACAATGTATGTCGCATTCATGCCGATGCATTTGGTGTTTTATGAGTGCAAAAGGTTTTTAAATGCGCTTAGGTGCTGATCAAACCCTCCCGAGAATTTTCCGGATTTTTCTGGAATTTATTCTCATTTTCCCTGAGCTTATTCTATTTATTAGAAGGCCCTAAAATCTTTTTCATGATCTCCAAATACTTTATTTGGATTGTTCGTGCTCCAATCTACCTCTGGGAATGTTCCTGCAATTTTGGGAATTCTCTGAATATTTTTCGTGCTTTAAAATAATTTCTAGACTTTTCTGAGATTATTTTCGCACTGAAAAATAAATTTGGAAAATAAACTATTCCTATCCTTTCGGCAAAGCAACCGAAGTCCTGTTATGCTCCCTTAACTTCCCCTGCGTCGCCCTTCCTAAAGCCCACCTTGCCTCAGCACAAGCATCCATCTCTCTTTTGTGGCCCAACACTAGAAGTCTCGAAATGCTCCTCAGACTCCTCCTTTCAGTTTGGGCCGAGCCCGAGGGCCCGACCCGGTCCGCATCGGCCCGGCCGCGAGCCCACACGGGTCCCATCTGAGCCCGACCATCAGTGACCATGGCCACCACGGCAGGCCGCCGCCGCCACGGATTCCTTGGCGTGCACGCCAGGGATCCTCGGCGTCCGTGCCTATTTAAGGCGGAGCACCTGGCCGTCCACGTGCCCTAGCCGCGACGCCGAGCCTCGCACGCCCCTGCGCACCCTACCCTCGCCTCTGCACGCCGCCGTCGCCGCTTGACAGAACCGCCGCCGCCGAGCGCCTCCTCGACGCTCTCCCGGAGCAGGCCGGCGACGCCATGAGCTCCGTGACGACGAGACGAAGCCATAGCGCCGCTTCCCGTCGCGAGTTGGCCACCGGAGCACCGATGCCGTCACGAAGTCCGGCCGCCTCCGAGCTCGACTGCCGGCGCTGTCTTCCCCAGAATCCGATCGCCTCCCTTCCGTACCCGCCTCGGTGAGCACCCCATGCGATCCCCTCGTCCTTCTCTACCCGTTCCGCATCTCACACGAGCTTGTAGAGGTCCCAGACGCCGGTGATTGGAACTGCTGGAGCTCCCTGTCCGCCGTGCGCCTCTGTCCAGAGGTAGGGGATGACCTCGCCGTTTTGCTCTTAGGCCCCTGGAAGTATAGGTTATCATGTTTTCTTTTGATGTGTCTTGCATCTTTTATAAGTAAAACCCTAGATCTTTTGATTTCTTGCAATTAGATCCACCCGAGGCTCTTTTGCAGATCTAACCTCGATCTTAGATATTTTCGCGGTCACTATTCTTTGTGTCTAGCAGATCTTGTTTGCTAGCCCCTGTTATCTTTGCAAAATCTCACATAGGTCCTTTTCATCTTGTTCATCTCATAGAATCCACGTTTTAGATCCGTTTTAATCCGTTCAAGTTGCGTTAGGTTCATAATGAAATAAAGTGCACATTAGTGGTGTGTTTACATCATACATGTTTTCTAAAATTTTATTTAATATTAATTTTGTTAATGTCTATTAAACATGTCTTTTCCAAATAAAAGCAATATAGTGATACACACCATTTTTCATAATCAATGTTAATTTGATTAACGTTTATTTCACATGCTTATGTAATAAAATCTAATTAGATCTTTACCTCGATTTTTCGTAAATCAAATGTTAATTTGTTTAATAATTAAATTAACTTTTCTAATTAAAAGTTGATTAGGCTCTTACACCGTCTTTTATAATAAATGTTAATTGGACTAATGTCAACATGCATGTGCCTTCTAAATAAAGTTTGCTTAGCTCAACACGTCACATGCCTTTATTCGATTAGTTGTTCTAACCTTTTCTAAGTTAAATGTTTAATTGGTATAACCTATATATAAATATTTATAAATAAAATTTGACTAGGTTATATACACCGGTTTTGCAATAAAATATAATTTGCATTAATGACAACATAGGGTATTTTATTTCTGAAATATCCTTTACATTTATTTAATTTGTTAATTAAAATAAATCCAGCTCGCATAGTCTTTTATGCTCACATATGCAAATAGTTCGATAGACGTTCTCTATCAGCTCAATCTCAGTGTGTCTCTGTCATAGAGCTAATCTCCTTTCAAGCTCCAGATATTTTGATCCTAGTTCATGCTCAAACCTAGTGCCTTATCTAAAGCTAACCAAACCTTTCCTTTTCTCAGCACGGTCTGTGTGCTTCAGTGATCCATAGCATCGAGCCTATCCTTTAGTGTGTTCTTTTAAAGCTTTTCTTTTGAGTGGTGTATTGTCCTTAGTTTGTTTGTTTGTCTGCTTTGTATGCTTGTGCCCGATGATTGATGCGCATAGAGTGAACGTGGTTCGAGAAGCTTTGAAGAGCTTGAAGTTGAAGACATTCTGAGCAACTACTCTGTGGTTAAAGGCAAGTGTGTCCTTGTGCTTTTGTCCTAAGAACTATATTTAATCACTTTGCATATGCTTTGCATTTAATATTGATGGGTCCTATTAAGGTTTATCCTAGTCTTTATTATCATTCCTTGACAACCTGGGTTTACCTTTATGTTGGGTAGTTATGCTTAGTTGCTTTACTTGGGTTATGGTGGTTTTAATGAACAAAAATGATGAAACATTCTTTACTTTTATGCTATATCTCTGGTTAATACAAGATCATATGTTTAATCGGAACATGGAGAACCACCCAGGACAACAATGCAACCACAAGAACTATATGGCTCTGGTCTTGGCCGAGTAATTAGGGAAGTCTTTGTGTGGCCATTACTCGCATAGTAGTTTGGGGACGGAGGAATGCTTTTATGGCTCTTCTATTCCGGATTGGTATTAGAATGGAAGTACTCTATGGCTGACCGTCCGTGAGTAGAAGTGTGGTACGAAAGATAGCCTCTATGACATACTACTATGGACTAATACACATGAGAGGACTCTTTGTAAAGGCCTCGTAGCGTCCCTATGCGATCACACCTCGGTAGTGTGGTATGGTGCCTAGCTAGCACCGCATGGTTGGGTTTAAAGTTCCTAGAACTTTTACGCGACTTGTGGTGAAAGTGTACAACCTCTGCAGAGTGTAAAACTAATCGATTAGCCGTGCTCACGGTCAAGAGCGGCCTGGACCCTCACATGATAATTGAACTTGAAGATGGACTTAAATCGTGCTCTCTGGTTATTCTTGCCATATTCTTATGGTGTATCTTACCTTTATGCTTAAATGTGGGTTGGTATATACTTATACTTTATTAGTAATCAGGTGCTAATAAAATTTGACCAACTAAAATTGCTTAATGCAGTCAACCTGTCAGCCCTTCCTTGTTAAGCCTTTGCATTCACACTTTCCCCACACTTGCTGAGTATGACAAGTGCTAACCCTTGCTATAAACAATGTTGCTCAGAAAGAGGAAGCTACTACGGAGTTTGCTGAAGATGTTGCTGAGTTCCAGGCGTACGCAACCCCCAGTCGACTGCCTGTGACGTTTGGAGCCTTCGTTTCCAGGATTAAGCGTAAATCTCTGATAATCTTTCTCTTTCTTTACGTGATACTGTTTCTGTATTCACTTATATGTCACTATATGTATGAAACTTGATCCTGGCATACATATAGTTATGCACTTGGTTTTCTTTGGAAAAACAGGTGTGACACCAGCTACCTCGGAAGGCTCTCGTGCAGCTGATCCTGCTCCAGCTCCTGCTACGTCGGAAGGCTTTCCTGCTCCTGCTCCTGCTACCTCAGAAGGCTCTCCTGCTCCTGCTCCTGCTCCTGCTACCTCAAAAGGCTCTCCTGCTCCTGCTCCTGCTACCTCAGAAGGCTCTCCTACTCCTGCTCCTGCTACCTCAGAAGGCTCTCCTACTCCAGCTCCTGCTACCGAAGAAGGCTCTCCTGCTCCATCTCCAGCTCCTGCTCCTACTCCTGCTCCTGATGACCCTCTTCACAATCCTGTTACATCGGCTCCTTCGAACACCGACGAAAAAGAGGTAGAATGTTAAACATTCCTTTTATTGTCATTGATTCCATTTGATTGTTGTATTCGAGTTGAACAATACAGTTTCTTCACGTGTGCGAACCAGTTATAAATAATCGTTTTGCCTGGGCTTTGTGCTCAGGTCTTCACAATTGCTGACCAAGATGAAATTGTACCGAAGTCAGAAGACTCCCAATACTCTTGTACCGAGTTGCAGAATGAGATACAGGTACCAGCACTTCGTTTCCATAATAGAACATCGTACTTGTGTCGTGACGTTGAAGACTGCGACTTCCATACGATTGAATCCTCCAATTGGATTAATGGCTTGGATCAATGCGGGATTCCTACAACCAAAACAGAGAGTTCTACGGCCTCAACATCACGCAATGCATGAGTCATGCTATGCATAAAACGAACCCAACACTCCCTACGCATGCTTTTGTTTGTAATTTTCAATGTAATCCTTGAATCATGTCACAATACCGATGTTTGATGAGAGGAAGGGATGTGTTGATCTCCAATGTGGGCATGATCGAGGAGTTTGCAACGTGACGTGCTCATAATCTTGTAGTACTAAGCCAATCGAATCAACGAAGGAAGGGTTGTGTTGATCTCCAATGTGGGCATGATCGAGGAGTATGCAATGTGACGTGCTCATAATCTTGTAGTACTAGGTGAACGAATCGACGAAGGAAGGGATGTGTTGATCTCCAATGTGGGCATGATCGAGGAGTATGCAATGTGACGTGCTCATAATCCTGTAGTACTAAGCGAATCAAATAGACGAAGGAAGGGATGTGTTGATCTCCACCGTGGTTATGATCGAGGAGTATGCAACGTGACGTGCTCATAATCTTGTAGTACTAAGAATTGAATCGACGAAGAAAAGGGTTGTGTTGATCTCCAATGTGGGCATGATCGAGGAGTATGCAACGTGACGTGCTCATAATCTTGTAGTACTAAGAATCGAATCGATGAAGGAAGGGATGTGTTGATCTCCAATGTGGGCATGATCGAGGAATTTGCAACGTGACGTGCTCATAATCTTGTAGTACTAAGAATCGAATCGACGAAGGAAGGGATGTGTTGATCTCCAATGTGGGCATGATCGAGGAGTTTGCAACATGACGTGCTCATAATCTTGTAGTACTAAGCCAATCGAATCGACGAAGGAAGGGTTGTGTTGATCTCCAATGTGGGCATGATCGAGGAGTATGCAACGTGACATGCTCATAATCTTGTAGTACTAAGCCAATCGAATCGACGAAGGAAGGGTTGTGTTGATCTCCAATGTGGGCATGATCGAGGAGTATGCAACGTTACGTGCTCATAATCTTGTAGTACTAAGCCAATCGAATCGACGAAGGAAGGGATGTGTTGATCTCCAATGTGGGCATGATCGAGGAGTATGCAACGTGACATGCTCATAATCTTGTAGTACTAAGAATCGAATCGACGAAGGAAGGGATGTGTTGATCTCCAATGTGGCCATGATCGAGGAGTATGCAACGTGATGTGCTCATGATCATGTAGTACTAGGCGAATCGAATCGACGAAGGAATGGATGTGTTGATCAATATAAGGGGAGCAGTACATAAACGAAATGAGTAGTTCCTAGTCAAGGAATATCCTATCTAGTAGTATCTTGATTAGAGGAACATCCTTTGCCGCAGTATATAGCGCTGACCAGCCCTCAGAACAAACTGGCGCGTGATTCAAATATTCGGAATTTCGGACGCCCGGGCAAAGCAGATGTTAAATGTCCTTTTTGCATCCCCCTTCCCAATGCACCCCATTTCAGTCACCACCATAATGAAAGAGTATATTGGTAATCTGACAAGGCCCTCCACTGAAATGGTAAAATTACCCCCGCCCCCGTCCCTTCCCTCCCTTCTATTCCTCTCCTCGCCATCTCAAATCTTTCCGCCCCCATTTCACCTTCCCTCCTCGCCGGCAGCCCAAATCTTCACCTCCTCTCCTCCATCGTCTCAAATCTACCGCTCATAGCTTCAGCCCCTTTCCATCTGCCTCTGTAGTAGCAGCGGCGACAACACAATGGCACCAGGAGGGAAGGTCGTACGAAGAAAATATCCAGAACAAGGTACAATGTTTTCCTCCTCGGTTCAGCTTCCCCGGTGGATTCGTACTTGCGTGTTATCCCATGTGGCAGATCCCATGTGTGCACTAGTTTTTTTTTTATCAGGTAGATCCCATGTCTACACTAGTTCTTTTTAGGATCTTGTTTTGACTAGGAACATCCTTTCAGGATCTTGTTCGGCTAGGAACATCCTACTGGTTCTTATAGAAGTTTTAGATCTGACAGATCCCATGTCTACACTACTTTTTCTTAGGATCTTGTTTTGACTAGGAACATCTTTTTCAGGATCTTGTTTTGGCTAGGAACATCCTACTGGTTCTTATAGAAGTGTTTAGATCTAGTTTTATTTACAGTGGTAGGCCAACCTTACAGAAGTTTCTCTGCTTTCCTAACAGAAGTAGACGAGCGCGACGATTACGAGCGGCAGAGGGACATGAATGTTTTGAAGAATCACAATTTCTTCTCTAGTCTTGGCATCGAGAAAATGAAAGCACTTTTAGCAGCTGACCGACCAAGCAGAAAGGGTACTAATGATACAACAATACACGATTCGGATCTGGAGTACAACCCTTCTGATGAACATGAATCTGACCCAGAGACATGTCAACAAGAGGTAGTCTTATCATGAACTCATTTCATGTACTAGTTATGAAGGATTGCTTCTGATCTTCTCTTTCTTTGTTGAATTTTGTGTAATCAGGTCACTCATAGCCTACCTGTCAGTGGAGGAAGAGGGACCAAGAGAATTCGGGCACCGGATGACCCTACCAGAATGCCTCCTAGACTGAGTAGGACCAAGGCAAGGGAATTGGCTTTAGCTGATGGGAGTGGGACAACTCTTGATACACAATAATTGCCCACTGAAGGCCAAGCAACAGCAACCCACGATGAGAACATCATTGACATGACGACTGCAGAAGGCAGGTCATTTGATCTCATATTCGAATGTCCTAATTACCAACCAAATAATTATTAACTTGTATGGCTGTAACAAACTTGTTAGGTTATGCACACCCTTCCAGAGCACAACAGGGGCTGCAGGATTCAAGAAGATTGGGCAGAGATCTGGACCGAATTAGCCGAGGCTTAAATGGCAAGATCCCTATACACATTCAAGAAGGGCTCAAACGCCCAGAGGCACCAATGCAAGCTACAAAGTTTGCATCAGAAGGTGGGATCATAGTGCGTGGGCACATACCGATCCTTCCTAGCTGGAAGGACTACAAGCCAAAGAAGAACCAGCAAGATGGTGAAAAGACTGAAGACCATCTCAAGAACTACATGGGCAAACTAGCGGTGTGCATATGTCCACTCATCTACTACCATAGTTCTTTGCATCCATTCTTGTCATCCATTTTTCTGATAATTGTCTTGTGCTAGGGGCAAATCGACATTGACACCACCGGTGAGCCTGTAAGGGTGGCATGCACTGACATGCTGAAGTCGATACAGAGACAGGCGAGGTATCGCCTGAAGCAAAAGTACTTCAATGATGTTCCAGCAAATGCAGTCCCAACTAAATCTCCTGTGCCCAATCTGACCGACGTCCTGTTGATGGTTGTTAAGTCCCTATTTTCGACCCTCAACTTTGAACAAATTTCACTCCATCAAAGCTTGCATCATAGCTGTGGGGTTATAAACTAACGGATTCCACGAGCTTTGGTGAATATTTGGATGCAGGTCATAATGAGACATCATAGCACAAATAAAGCATCATGACAAGCAACGTCAAATGCTTAGTTTGATAGCACCATTGCGAAATTCTTGTCGAGATGATCGAAATGGAGTTTTGGTTCACCCAATTCGGAGTCCGGATGCAAAAATTATGCCTCACGGAAGATTGTGACACAAGACATGTCGGGGGGGTCGGTGCGGCCGAACCTATCAACCTCCTCCGATCAACACCAAACTTTGCCAAATGCCTCTACACTTAGCATAATATCCAAGGGGACCAAGTCCATGGGCCAGACACCACAAAAGTTGGTCCGGCCGCACCTCCTAGGTCCGGCCGCACCTACTAGGTTCGGCCGCACCACCCAAAATCCTCCTCTCGGGTCCACGGCACCAACAATCCCACAAACACACCTTGGATGGATGAGATACACCGGTGAATGGTCAGTTTGATCAAAAGGCTAAGGTTGGAAGCACTTGGATCAATGGACCCACACTTAACCGCCGCAACCGCCATCAAGGAGTGATCCTGGACGTCCCTCAACACCGTCGGTGCATCACAAGGCCACTGGGTAGGGCCGGCCGCACCTCTAGGTACGGCCGCACCTATGAATCAGTGAATCAGGCAAATCCGAGCTGGGAACCGATGTGCAACCGACCAAGGATCAGTGATCAGGGTCGTCCAAGTCCATAGGCGGTGGATCACAGGGCCGGCCGCACCTGGAGATACGGCCGCACCTCCTTGCTCGGCACTACAGCTCCCTCTCGCCTACAAGTACCCCCTCCTGCAGCCACCGACCCATTGGGGCTATATATAGAGCCTGGCACCTCGTAGAAGGACACAAGTGATTAGAAGCAAATGGCGGGGCCCTACATAAGTTAGTATTCAGAGAGTAGGGAGAGAGAGTTGAGTGTTGGAGTAGAAGCCAGAGTGTTGGTCTTCTTCCCCTTCCTCGGCGGGTGCGGTACAACTACGATCGTCCACACCTGGGATTTTTTGTAAGTTCGGATTCGTGAGTAACTAAGTCTCAAGTCATTTCATTGTTCGCTCTTAGGTTCTTCGATTGTATTTAGTAGTTTCTACTCGTTGTGATTGCTTTGCTTTGAATTCGAGTAAAGTAGTGCTTGGTTAGTGTAGACGTGGTGTCTAGGCTTTCCAGTACCTTGGAATGCGTCCCAGTTCAACGGAATAGTTGTGGTACCCTAGGGTGGTGATAGCTCCGGACGGGCTTTGTAGTCCACCACGTTAGTTCTGGCAGGTAAGAGTTACGACATCAGAGCCCCCTTCTCATCCCTTTCCGTGGCTCTTTTCCCTCTGGCCCCGACGAGCGGCAAGTTTTACCTTGATTCTATCCGTGACTCTCACGAGTCCCAAACTTCATCAGCTATCCCCTCTCTACCCGAAATCTACCCTTTTCTTTCTATCCTTCGTCACCATATCCCCCGGACGAATTAGTTCAGGTTCACAACACTTCTCGTTCCCCGTGGAAATCGATACCTTGGAATACTCCCGGGTGAAAGCTACAACGGTATCCGTGCGCTTGCGGATCTATCTATGATCGTGTAGTATACGAATAGGCTTTCTGGCGCCGTTGCAAATCTAGTAACGACGTAAGAAGTGCCAACACGCCCAATGGAAGGCACTGGTTAACATGTGGTCTTCCCCTGAGCACAGGGTATGATAGAACTTCAACTTGCCACTACCACATTTTTTATGTACTTATATATTGTTCTTAATCTTATTTCTTACACGAGTTCTTATTATTGTAAAGGCGAGGTGTAGCACAAACACCGGTAATCGAGGAAAGGTCAAGTACCATCAACGCACAGGATCTCGAAGCTACATTGTACAAGCTAATCTTGTGGTAAGCAGATGAACAAGTCATGTTTTTGCTTTGTAGTTCATTTCATGAACCATTTTACAATGCTAGCACTTTGATAATTATGCCTGTTTTTGAAACATATTTAGAGGCAGAAGTATACTGCTGAAGGAGAAGGGCTAAGTCCACTTGATTATTTCAACTCCTTCCACTGTAGCAAGAATGGCTTCACCGCTCCAGTACAGGCAGCCATTGTAAGTACTTGTCTGCTTTTGTATTTTTCTATGCAACAATACTAGAAACATGTGTGACTATTTTATTTTAAACCTTTCATTTTATTTCCTTTTTTAGGCCCACATGGAACAAATTGTCGCTGAACCTCAAGGTGACCAACCAAGAAAGACTGCTGCAGAAGCAGTGGCGGAAGTTGTCCAATCTAGGACTTTTCGGGAGGTTGCTGGCATTCGCCCGCCCTCCATGAAAAAGACTAGGGTTACTACTGCACTTCAGGTTCAGGAAATACGAGCTGGACTTAACAATGAGAAGCAAGGGGGGCACAACTGCGGCAGAAGATTGTGGAATAGGAGGCCGAGATGAGCGAACTGAGATTGAAGGCTCAAGAACAGGACACAACATTGTAGTCTCAAACAGAAGCGCTTGAAGCTTTGAAGAAGAGCACAACTGACATGCATAATCTGATCCAAGGCTTGATAAATTTTAGCCAGGTTTATCCTCCTCTCAACTGAAGTGTGGTCCTGGTGAACTTGTGTTGTTGATGACTTGTTGTATGTTGATTCGATTCGATGCTAACTTGATGTATATTGCACAATTGTACTGGTTGAACTATTCTCTGAATGTGGTGTGAATTATATGGAAGTGGGAAATATTTTGTTTTGTTGTCTGATTATGTGCTGGCGATCAGCAGCAGCCAGAACAGTATACAGTGCCCTGCGAAATGCAATATGGGCTGATCTAAAAAAAAGCAATATGGGCCGAGGCCTAGGAAAGGCCTTGTGGATAATGCCCAAAATCAAATGTCCAAGCATAATGCAATATGGGCCAAGTTCATTAGATTGCTAGGGCCCAAAATAAAATAGCCTAATATACTGTGCAACAAACATTTCGGGAATGGCCAAAAAAAGTAACACGAAAACCTGAAACGGGCTAACCGAAATCGTCATAACCCCCTGCCACGTCGGAGCCATGATGGATCTCGGTCCGACGTGACAGGTAGCTTATGACGCCTTAGTGTTACGAATTTATACGCGTCATTAAACTCATGACGCCAAGAAATAAGGTCTAGTCATTAATCGTAGTTTGTGACGCTCGATTAATGACGGAGCGTTTTCGTAACAACCGACGTCATTAATTGCGGTTTATGACGAGAAACGGCCTTTTTTTTGCGTCACTAGTCGGCGTTTTTCTTGTAGTGTGAGACTGAAGGCTGAACAACAGGATACAACATTGAAGTCTCAAACAGAAGCGCTTGAAGCTTTGAAGAAGAGCACAAATGACATGCATAATCTGATCCAAGACTTGACAAATTTCAGCTAGGTTTATCTTCCTCTCAACTGAAGAGTGGTCCTGGTGAACTTGTGTTGCAGATGAGTTTTGTTGTACATTGCATTGTTGATGCTAACTTGATGTATGTTGCACAATTGTATTCGTTGAACTATTCCTGAATGTGGTGTTAATTATATAGAAGTGGGAAATGTTCTGTTTTTATGTCTGATTATGTGGTGACGATCAGCAGTCATAATAGTATATAGGGCCTTGCGAAATGCAATATGGGCCTGGCTAAAAAAATGCAATATGGGCCGAGGCTCAGGAAAGGCCCGGGGGAAATGGCCCTGCATATTGCAATATGGGTCAAGTTCGTTAGATGGATTAGGACCCAATGAAAACAACCCAATATATCGTGCAACAAACATTTAAGGAATGGTCAAAAAAAAGACCACAAAAATCTAAAACAGGCTAAAATTGTCCCAACAAAATTAGCCTCACAAAGGCTCCTACATGGACCGGGCCTCAATTTGTGACGAACCGAAATCGTCATAACCCCCTGTCACATCGGAGCCATGGTGGATCTCGGTCCGACGTGGCGCAACCGCCGAAACAGGTTTATGACGACAAGTGTTCGGAATTTATACACGTCATTATATTAGTGACACCACGAAATAAGGTCTCGTCATTAATCGTGGTTTGTGACGCTTGATTAATGACAGACTTTTCGTAACAACTAGCGTCATAAATCGCGATTTATGACGAGAAACACTCTTTTTTTGCGTCACTAGTCGGTGATTTCCTTGTAGTGAAGAGATCAAAGTGCGAGGTGATCCCAAATACGCCTCGCACAGATGGATGAATATGGCGATGTGGAGAATGGAGTTGGAGTTGAGATGACAGATCTCTAACCTGTAGTGGTAGAGCAAGCTGCGGAAGAAGGGATGTGCTGGGAGCCCGAATCCCCGCAGGTTGACAAGCTCGAAGACGACCGTTATCGGTTACAGGGATCAAATGGGTCATTGGTAAGAGCATCTCCGAGAGTTTGCCAAATTTTACTTGGCAAATCTTATGTTTTACCAACTTCTAAAAATATATGCTAAGTAAAAAATGAGCTCATCTCCAATAGTTTGTCATAATTCACTTGCCAAATTCAGATCTAACTTATGTCAGGATTCTGAGAGAGAAACAAAATTATGTTTATGTCCTTCCACCTCTCGAAAACTTGTATCATGAATCATTATCTATTCTTTATTTCTTTTTTCACCCTCCCCACCTGACTTGGCCACACCGATGGCAACCCGATCGGCGCGCGTATATTTCCGCGTGAGGAGGTGAGTTTTGCCGAGTTTCTATTTTTGCCAAGTTGGTTTGCCAAACTGTTGGAGGCCATTTTTTCTTGTTTTGCCAAAATTAGATGGATGCTAAGTTAGTTTGCCAAACTATTGGAGATGCTCTAACACGCGTTACTAGTAGCGACAACTAGGTACGATCTCTGCAAGATCGGTAACTGATATGGTAGTGATCGGTAATGGACTTTAAGAGACCGTTACCGATAGGTAAAATTTTCGTAACGAACGCATTTTAAAGACAGTTACAAGGGATGCAAGTAACGGGCGTTGTGGTGGCGAGGTCAGGGTCGAGCCTGCAATGCTTATGGGTAACGGGCGCCAACAACGTCTGTTACTGATGTTAGGCCTTGTAACAGGCCTCAAGGGTCCGTTACTAATGTTGCGTGACTGATTTGAAGTTTTCAAGTAGTGTTTTCTCCTGAGCCGTCGCATGGCACAACACAACATCACATCCTCTGTAGGCTGTAGCATGATTGCTCCATGTGACCATGTGTAAGGTTCCGGGAAAGAAGAAGTGCACTTGAAGTCACCTCCTGTCTTTGTCAACTGGCCTTTTCTCTCAATCCTCTCGTTGTTTGTAGTAGTGCCATGCTTAACTGTCGCCATCATTAGCCACCCCTCCATGGACGACATTGCCATGCCATTTGGTCCCTACAGCTATATATATATAAACGGCAGACGGCAGCTAGCTAGCTCAGTGACTTAGTGCTCCTCGCCTTGTAGGTTCGCGCCCGCCTTTGCTCGACAAAGGCAGTGTAGGGCTATATAGGCTTGCTCAACTCACGGTGGATGCGCACTCGACGCGTGCCAGCTGCCATGGGCTGCGCGGGTGTGCTTTTCTTGGCATTCGTTGTGTTGGTAGCGGTGCCCTTGCTCTCAAATGGCGCCTCGCCGGGAGCAAGCCGGCCGGCGGCTCAGGTGCAGAGTGTAGAGGGGGGTGGACGCAATGTCAGTTACAATGCCAGTAGTGTCGCTGGCCGGAAGGATGGAGGCGGTGGAGGTGGTGGTGGATGGGGCAGCAGCGGAGGGACCTCGTGGAGCTACGGCTGGGGATGGGGGTGGGGCACTGACGAGGGCGGCGGAGGCGGAGGCGGCGGTGGCGGTGGTGGAGGAGGCGGCGGCGGTGGCGGTGGGAGGACAGAGCGGCAGGGACACAATGGCATGGGGACGGAGCCGGCGCGCGGCGGGAGGACGGCGCACCGGCGGCGGCACCGACCGAGCTACAGCTCGAGACTGTACCGCGTGGGGGAGTACGCGCGGTGCACAGCCCCAGGTCGGTGCCGCGGCGTGCGGCTGCTGTGCCCGATGCAATGCAACGGGCCCTGCTTCTACGACTGTGACGCCAACTGCAAGGCGCATTGCCGCTTCTAGCGTCCACCTCATCACCCGCATCAGCTTCGGCTAGGCCGGCCATAGTTATCGTATTAATGCCACTGCCTTGCTTGATCCCCGCACTTTGTGTGCTCGGATTTCCTGCTTTCTCGGTGAATGCAGTCATGTGCTTTTTGTGATTGCCTATGTGTTTTTAGTCTGATTGCTACTACCATCTCAGGCTCTGCCTTTGTTGTTGTTGTTGTGTGTGTGTTGGGCTAATATAACATCACCGGAGTGTAATTTGCTAGCTAGTAGCGTGGTCATCAGCTCAACATCTTTATGTGATTTGGACAATAATGTCAAGTCTGTTTGTTTTTAATTTCCATGAAATAAACTTCATGTTGCAATCCTAGGAATCCTAAGACCTAAGTACATTATTTTGTATTACTATTCACCAAAGGATGTCTATTACACTAACAGAGAACCGACCTTTGGTTCGGGTCTTTAGTCCCGGTTGAAATTTGGAGCCGGGGCAAAAGAATTTAGAGCGATGTGGTCACGAGCGGCTGCAAATGCCCCGACCCTTTTGTCTCGGTTGGTAATACCATCCGAGACTAAAGGCTCCACGTCCATAAGCTAATTCAGCAGCAATTATTGGTGCATGTCTTTAGTATCAGGTGGTGTTTCCACCCGGGACTAAAGGGGAACCTTTTAGGGTAGAAACATCAATCAGACTAAGTATTTAGTCCCAGGTGGTGTTTCCATCTGGTACCAATGACAAAATCTCCCACCCCTACTGTCGCCCTTAGAATTTCTCCGTACCTTATTTAGAAGTCCTCTTCCCTCACGCAGGCTTAAGTTCTCATCTCCTCTCCTCCTCCACCTCCACCTCCTCCTCCTCTCTCTCTCTCTCTCTCTCTCTCTCTCTCACACACACACACACACACACATCTCTTATCCTCCTCCCTTCTCAAGGCAGAGCCACCGCGTGAGGGTTGTCGGCGTGCAAAGCCACCGACACACGAAGCCGCCAATGCGTGCAACCACCAGCGTGACCGGCACGACATCCAGTGCGCGGAGCCACCAGCGTGGCCAGCATGACCGCCGTTGCGCGGAGATCCAGCGCAAGGGGTCACCGCCAGCGCAGGAGCTACCCAGCGCGGGCCGCATAGAGGAGCTGCTAGCGCGGAGCTCATAGCGGCGCGGCTGCCCCGACAGCCGGTGGGTTGTGCATGGGCGGCGCAACAGCGTAGTGGTGTTCGACGATGAATAGTTGATTTGTAGTCCATAATTTTTCTAGTGAAGTGGTGAATCAAACTTGTATTTTTTTTGTTGTGAATCCAAGAAGTGGGGAATGAAACATTGTGTATTTTTCTGGTGAAGTTGCGAATCAAATTGAACTTGCGTGATGATTATGTTGTGTGATGGCGAATGGAATCGAACTTATGTGTGCGGTGTAATTGAAATTGTTCTTGGTTGGGGTTGGGGTTGGGGTTGGAGCTGGAGCTCAAGGCCCCCCTCCATCCCAGGGTGTGGGGCTTTTTTATTATTTTCCAAAAGACCCTTGAGTCCCGGTTGTTCACCTGAGACTAACATTAGGCCTTTTGTCTCTATGGGTTAGTCTCGGTTGGTTCTTAGATTCCTAAGGCCTTTACCAATCAGGACTAAAGCCCGGTTCTCTACCAGTGTTAGGCCCTCTCCAACCGTCCAAGAGAGCAATGACCCATAGCTACATGAACTCATCTGAACCAACACTATAGTTCACAGTCCTTTGAAATCACTGTGGGAGAGAGGAGCCGACTCTGGAGCTGAGCGAAGTGTTCTGGCATGATCAGCTCTTCGTTTCGACATTGTTTATGGATTAAAAAGCTTATAAGCTAGCTTAAGAGTCTGAACATTGGAGAAGGAATTAATCTGTTACATGATTCATATTAAATCACGAAGAGAGAAAGTTGGTTCACAAGTACACATAGCTGTCACACCTGTTTTTCCAAAGAAAACCAAGTGCAAACCTATATGTATGTCAGGATCAAGTTTCATACATATAGTAGACATAAGTGAATAACAGTAACATTATCACGTAAGAAAAAGAGAGATTATCAGAGTATTACGCTAAATCCTGGAAACGAAGGCTCCAAACATCACAGGCAGTCGACTGGGGTTGCGTACGCCTAGCACCAGTAACATCTTCATAGCAGCTTCCTCTTTCTGAGCAACATTGTTTATAGTAAGGGTGAACACTTGTCGTACTCAGCAAGTGTGGGGAAAGTATGAATGCAAAGGCTCAAACAAGGAAAGGCTGACAAGTTGACTGCATTAAGCAATTTTAGTTGGTCAAATTTTATTAGCACCTGATTACTAAGATATAAGTATATACCAACCCACATTAAGCATAAAGGTAAGAGATACGCCATAAGCATATGGCTAACATAATCATAACCACAATTTAAGTCCATCTTCAAGTTCAGTTATCATGTGAGGGTCCAGGCCGCTCTTGACTGTGAGCACGGCTAACCGGTTAGTTTTACACTCTGCAGAGATTGTACACTTTCACCACAAGCAGCGTAAAAGCTCCGAAGAACTTTGAACCCAACCATGCGGTGCTAGCTAGGCACCATACCACACTACCGAGGTGTGATTGCATAGGGACGCTACGAGACCTTTGCAAAGGTTCCCCAGCAAGTTGCAACCCACAAGGTCCGGATCAGTTAGCAAGGTATAAAGCCCCCTAGCAGGTCACTGCCCCGCCATAAAAGAACAAACCCAACCCCCCCCCGCTAGGGCGTCCATACCCCACAGTACCGCCTATCCCTTGTCCTTATCAGGTAAGGTCACCCCAAGCTAAAGTTCCTAATTAATTGACCAAGACCAGTGCCCGTTTAGTTCTTGTGGTTGCACTGTTTTCCTGGGTGGTTCTCCATATTCCAATTAAGCATGTAGTCTTGTAATTAAAATTATCATAAAGGAACATAGAGCATAAAAGGGGTAACCATGTTGATTATTACCAACCCAGTAGAGCTTACTAAGCAACATCTACCATCAATATTAATTAAGCAACCGGTTTATACAAGGCAATGGTAAAAAGAATACTAGACTCATCCTTAATAGGAACCCATCAAAATTAATGCAAGCAATGCAATGAGTGATTAAATATAGTTCTTAGGACAAAAACACAAGGACACACTTGCCTTTAACCAAAGTAGTGTTGTTGCTCAGAGTATCCTCATCCTTCAATACTCCGGAACGACGTTCATAATACTCGCATCAATCATCCAAAGCAAAACATCCGGAGCAGACATATTCTAGCAAGCAAATGAAATAAATTAAAAACAGTACACCAATCAAAGAAAAGATTTAAGGGAACGTGCTAAAAAGATAGGAATTGAACTCAAAGATATGGATTTAAGAAGGATAACTATTTGAATATAAAGTAAAGATGATGTCACAATGAAGCAATAATTAAGAAAGGAAATTCAAAAGAATGGATAAATTGGTTCTACCATGTGAGCAAGGATTTTATAGAATTACTCTACGGATCAAAGATAGTCAAGGCATAAAGATCAACAGAGTTTGTTCACTGTACCGAAAAGAAGTGTAGCATAAGCACTTTAATTATTTTATTAAAAAGTCTGAATTAATGCATAGGCATGATATCACCATGGTGTCATCACCGGCAAGAGAAAGATGCACGAACCGTGACTTGTTCACTTCTGTACAAGAACGTGGCTTCCTTCCCATGGCTACCATCTTGTTGCCCAGGACTCCATGGTCTATTCTTTGCTGATCGATGGCTAGCAACGGCTGCAAAGAGACTTCTGCTGAGTCGGCATGTAACAGAGAGAAAAGATGGATAGAATGCATGCGTAGGTGATAAAAGAAGAGTTTTTTTACGGGACACAATACGACCTGTACAACCGATTGAAAAAGGACTCGTATGTAATAGAAAATGACCTATATGTGAGGATCCGATGGTTGAGATTAATTCTATACGACTGGTTTTTTTAGCTGTCGTACGGTAGTATTCAAAGGTCGTATGGGTAGTATAAGGGTATTATCGAAAATGTAAAATGGTATTGTTGTAATATAAGAAATGAAATATATGAAATGTTTTAGATAGTATAAGGGGACAATGGGGAATTTTTTTCTAAATAATATATATCTATCAAATTATCACTTTACCCATAGAGAAAAACCGATAATACGACCGTAGACCGTTAGGTCGTATTGTGTACTGTAAAAAACCTCTAAAAGGGAGGAGAACAATTATGGTGGGAAGAACAATTAGCTCTTATATCAACCTTGATGATGAGACCCAGACCCGTGCGCGTGGGCGTGCAGGCGATACGACGGAACAAGGCCTCAGTTTACACCGGCACGGCCCTGATGAGACCTAGCGATTGGGGCGAAGCTTACGGCCAGAGTTTGTCGACGATTGGCAGACGGGAAGGCATTACCTTAATCTCATGTACGGTTGCCTTGTAGAATGTGGATGGCACCATGCATGCATAAACTCCGGAGATAGTTTGGGCATGAGGAGTTCAAATAAAATATTTGAAGCTCATGGAAAGGATTTTAGAGCCTTTTAATAAATAGAATTAACTCAAGGGAAAATAGAATTAATTCCGGAAAAAGTCCAGAAAATTCCCAAAAGGATTGATCAGCATCTAATCACATTTTTGAAACCTTTTGCACTCATGAAACACCAAGATGCATCGGCATGAATGCAACACACACAATCATTTATTTAATTTAGAAAATCAAACAATGGATTTTTCTTGTACTATATTTCCTGTAAAGAAAATAAATGTTGGAAAATTTTTAAAATTATGAGAAAATTGTTGTTTTAATTATTCTCTCTATTCACATCCTGAAATTGGAAATTTCAGAGTGTGACAATAGCGGCCCTGTTGGGCAAGAAAACGAAAATATAATTTACAAAAAGAAAATAAAAGAAAGATTACAAAGGCCTCAAGCAAGAAGGCGGGCTAGGGGAAGGAAGTCAGCGGGCTAGGGGAAGGAAGTCAAAACGCGCCCAAGTCTTGGCCTCCTCCGAGGTTGCTGGTGTGAGCGTGACTGGCATGAGTGCCTCCGTGTCATGCACGCGTCTATAGCGCTCCTTCCAAATCGACCAAGCGAACAACGAGATGAAGGCATCGAAGCCTTTCCTTCGAGCCTTGGCAACCTATTTCCAGACCAAGCACCACCAGGTAGCGAGGATCTGTGGGCGGTCCGGAGCAAGATCTTGTAGAAGGATATGCCTATGGGTTCTAAACCACATTTCTCTGCTACAGACATAGTCGACAAGACGGTGATCCGGCGTCTCGACCTCTTGTGCACATAGTGCACATACATCCATATCATGTAACCCATGATGTCGAAGCCTGTTGGACATCCAGCAATGACAATGTAAGACCAACAATGCGAAGAATTTGCATTTTCCAGGCATTTGAACCTTCTAAATTTGTCGAGCTCCCAGGATGTCAACACGACCAAGAAAGAGTGCGAAGTAGGATGAGATCGAGGAATACTCACCGTTGGGTGACCACTTCCAAGTGAACCTATATGGCTCAGATGTTAGTGTTATGGTACGCACCAGGTCCCAGACAGAGTGGAATTGGACAATAACTTGTACTGTTCGGGTATAGGTAATATCTGTGACCTATCGTGTACCACCGATTCTAGCATTGAGTCCATCTCACATAGTGCGAGAGTGTCTGATCCACAGAGTGACGGCCGCCCATAGGTTTGGAGCCAAGGTTTTGATTGAACAGTCGGCGATCTAGTTGTCCTCCTAAAACATGGCCCGAGCACCATCTCAGACCTCAACAGTGATGGAGGCATCAAAGAATGCCCGAGCTGCACTGTCAACTTGGAACTAGAACGTCGCCCATGTCTTGTCTGGGTCAGTACGCGCCAGCCAAAGCCACTGCAGTCGTAGGGTCCTTCCTAAAGCGTGGAGATCAGGTATTCCCAAGCCGCCAAATAGTGTTGGGCAGGAGACGTTGACCGAAGAAACCAGACAGCGACCTCCTGAAGCTACCTCGGTTCTAGACCAGAGGAAGCCCCTTATGAGCATTTCGATAGCTTTAAGTGCCCAAGGTGCGAATAGAGATCGCCATAGAGATATGCACCAGGATTGGTGTTAGGGTGGACTTAGCCGCCAGAATCAGACGACAACTTTAGTTCAGCAGTCTTCCCTTCCATGGTAGCCTTGGGAAGTCTCCTGATGCATGGAAAGGGGAACCCCTAGGTAAGTGCAAGGGAAGTCAGAGATGAAGCAGGAGATGATGGAGCAGACCAAGGAGATTTGTTAATCCGAGCAGTTGATGGGGTATGACTTAGCTTTTGGCATAGTTCGCTGCAAGGCTCGAGACTTTCTCGAACAAGAATAAAATCCCCTTGAGGACACGAAATAGGTCTCTACTTGTACATACTGTTTTTTAACTCACCCTCTTCCATGTCATATCACTGTCTGCTCATTTGTCACAGACATTGTGTAGAAGATTTAGTCAGCTTTTTCAGCATGTCGAATGGGTGAGCCCCCCACGGTTGAAAAAGGCTGACCAAGGCAGCAAGGGCTTTACTAATTATCTTCTGGGATGATGTTAGCAAATCAAGATTATATGTAACAAAAGTACCTGCACCAAGTAGTGGTGAAACCAGAGGTAATGACGTTGATGGTTGCATGTACTATCGAAAATGGAATCTATCTTTTGACACAACAAGTTTATCACTGAGCATTAACAGCCTCCGCGTGCGCCAAATTCCACGCTCCCGCGTGAGGCCGCACGTCAAGCCTCCACCTGGCGTCCTCTAGTCCTATGGGGCTATGACCTAGTCTGGCCAAATTAGTCCCCAATCCATCTTCAAGTGACTGCCTCTGCTTTGGTGCTAGTTCTCCGTCCGGTGGTTCAAGCAACACTTGTTCAGGCATTGGTCGAACCAGCACTCATCTCGCTCTTGCATTTTGGCCTGAATCATCTCTTGGCCAGCAGCTCTCAATGGTATTATAATGTGAATGATTTTTTTTTTGTTTCAGTGGCTCGCGCTATGGCAGCATGAAGGCTACTCGGTTGCTTTTGCACACCTAACCAATTGCGAGAAGTCATTAAATTTGCTCCATATATAGAAATTACTAGTAGAAACCACTCCTTCCCTTCCTTGCGTTCCAAATTATAGGCCATTTTGGTTCATAATTTTGTTTGCATCTAGATATATATTACCGAGGTAAACGTTGAGATCGTCGACCATCTCCCTGCAACCTCGGAGCGGGCCATGGACAACATTCGCAACCTACGGGCGACATGTCCAGAGATACGTCACATGTGCAAGAACGCGGCCGTCGGTCGTCATGTGCCACTGGAGTGGTTTGCTATCAATTGTTTGATGCCCTCCTCGATTGTCTGACCTGCATCAGAATTCTAGAGGTCTGCTTCCTCTCGGGGACGAACATCCTATTCGGGAAAAAC
Organism: Cenchrus fungigraminus; assembly: GCA_036936925.1. Taxonomy (NCBI): domain Eukaryota; kingdom Viridiplantae; phylum Streptophyta; class Magnoliopsida; order Poales; family Poaceae; genus Cenchrus; species Cenchrus fungigraminus. The sequence goes on from CM072770.1 coordinate 68,487,764, forward strand.
CACAGCTTCTGGTCATCCATTATCAAGCATGTGGAGGCTGCCAAGGTCGAGCACAATGTGGCGGCCTATGTAACAGCCATGGTCCTCTACAAGGCCAATGGCGGAGGAGCTAGTAACGACGACACTACGAGGCGGTACATAAGACAGGTTAAGGGAGAGAGAATCAGCGGCAGCGACCGGTAATGTGTTGTGCTATAGCAAAGCCTAACACGAACAATGAAATGAAAAGACTCAAGTATGGAACACGAAAGATGATAAAGCAAAACTCTCAACCGTGTAATTCTCAAAAGTCGATCCCCTTTACATGTGCCGGTCGGCCTACTTTTATAGGGAGACGAGCGGACTTTTTACATACCAAAATTGACCTTGTGTAAAACGGATCAAACAAGAATGTACTAGGCTAATTTTGGGAATTCTCCGTTGGGTCTTCACGTAATCGGCGCTTTCCTGATTTCGCGTTGCACATCACGGCGCTTTTTCCGGCATAAGCACGTGCGCCTGTCGGGTGAAGACCTTTGATTTGGAGAGTACCCTTCGCCTAGCGAATCCTGTTACCTGAAAACCGACACCAAAGTCAACACTGGGAAACAAAACGTTAGAGTCGACGAAACCCCGAGCGAAAGTATAACTGAAGTTTCTCTCATGATGCAGATTCGACTCCTGGGCTTCATCGCGGAAAAACTGATGACGCTAAGCCGTGGCTGAAAACTAAGGTCTTTTGCACTGCTGTGCCTTTCGAGCGACGAAAGGTAGCCTGCGAAAGCCAGGAGGCTAAAAATGAAAAGAGACAAATTGGCTTGGCGGGCTTCGCTATCGCATAAGGAACATTTTTGATTACCCATGATTGCCTCGACGGCTCAAAAACTTTGACTTTGTCAAACTCGATTCTGAATCCCCCAACATAATGCCAAACCAACAACGATGATATGCGGATGAATGAAGGGTGCCTGCGGTGCCACGAGGGAGCCACTAGTAGAGAAAGGACCTTTGGTAGTTCCGGTTCATCTTTGAACCCGAGACTAAAGCCTTTTCGTTGACGTGACCTGAAATGGCCTTGGACGCATCCTACCCTTTAGTCCTGGTTGTTATTACCTACCGAGACTAAAGGCCAGGCTCCCAATAGCTACTAGACTTAATTATTGGCATTGGGCTTTAGTCCCGGGTGGTGTTCCCACCCGAGACTAAAGGGTGCCCTTTTAGTCTCGGGTGGGAACACCACTCGGGACCAAAGATTTAGTCCTGGGTGGTGTTTCCACCCGAGACTAAAGGGTACCTTTAATCTCGGGTGAGGAAATGACCCAAGACAAAAGCCCCTCCTCCCACCTACCGTGGCCCCTCCCCTCCCTCTCTCTCCCTAATCTTTTCATGGCAACACTCCACCGCGCAGTCTCCTCCTCTCCTCTTTCTTTCTTTCCTCTGTCTTCTTCCTTATCTTTTCTTCTTCCTCTTCGTGTGCAGGCAATGGGGAGGAACCAGTGCGGGGAGGATGCACGCACAGTGGCCGGCGGCGGCCATGCCACAGCCAAAGGCAGGTGCGCGTGGCGCGCCAGCCAGGTGCTTCCGGCACGGCGACGCACGGAGGCGCGCGTGGCGGCCAGGCCAGGGGCTTCCAGCAGCACACGCAGCGGCCCGTGTGTTGACGGTCGATTTCCGTCAACCAAGAGCACTTGTTACACTTTGGTTTGAGCTTTGAATTATAACTAACCCGTCACTAGGCATACTAATGATGTAACAAGTTCACACTTGCATGTGGTTTTTGGAGTATGTTATTTACGCAGGATTTAAGCGCCTAAATGATGACTTCTGGGTAAAGTTCATCGAGCACTTTATGAGAAGATCACGAAGCCCGGCACAAGTCGAGACACGAAGTGAACATGACTCCAAATGACTCGAGGACTGAAGCATGAAGGCGTGAAACTCTGAGGACCTAAACAGAAGATGCGGAGTTCGTGCGCCAAGTACCCTTATCTAAACCATGGGGAAAACGACGTCAAGGACCTACAAGAAGTTCGGCATAAATTCAAGGGAACACGAGAAGCGTCGGGGAGGAAGGTCGGGCCGAAACGGGCCCAGGCCGGTCGGCCCAGGCCGACCGGCCCATTTCGGGCTCGGTTCGCGCCCCCCTTTGACCTAGATGGCCGCCGCATCCATCCATCAGAGAGCCGCTGACATGAAGGAGAAGCACCGGAGGAAGCCGACGGCCGCCACAAGTCCTCGAGTTGCCTAGGAGATGGCTTAGGCTATGCCCTAGCCGCCATGGTTGGCCCTGCGTGGTGAAGTCATGGTGGAGTTCCGGAGGCACGCATTGAATTCATCAAGGCGTTTGTACATTCAACATTCGATGGTGATATAATCATATCTTGTCTTTACTTTGACCTACTTCGATGCATGCTTTATCCATATGTGAGGCTAGCATATGACTTTAGTAAGAATAGATCTAATCGTGGTGGTTAGTTTATCTCTTGCGGATACATCGTAGTAGTGCACGGACCGAGGATTGTCGTTCGGTGATGATTATCTACTGTGGTGACAGTACAGTGAAGGAGAAAGCGGCGAGCGAACGTGTAATGTTGAGTAGGATCGAAGGTGAGTACCATGGGAGCCGTTGCGCGGCCACTAGGAAGGAGGAGCTCAGGTAAGAGCACTTAGTTGGACGTTTGAGGTAAAGCTTTGGGGAACCTTAGGCGTAAACACGCACCTTGCAAGGGCGTCCATGGAAAAGTTCTTAGAGATGACTCATTCTCATGTTGTAAGATTAGATTGATTTTCACCTTGACCAGAGCTGCAACTAGAAGATGGTAGGTTAGGGTTACCTTTGGTAGCATTACCTTTTGGCTGTTGAATGTGATCCATACATCCTACCACGTTTGTATGTTAAACCCTTTATGCAATCTTTGCTTCATGTTAGGTTAGATCGATAGGTTAGATGGAGAACCATAGGAGTTTGCTTCCGATCCTTAGATTGACAAACCTTGGGGGGATACTTCGAGGGAAGAGCTACAACTGACCCGTGCGCTTGCAGTCGAAACTTGACGCGTATTTTTACCGTCAACAAGTTCTTCTGGCGTTGTTGCCGGGGATCGTCAACTCGAACCCTAGGGCGATCTATCTATTTGACTAACCTTAATTTTTATTATTGCATATATGCTTGTTTTCTTATTTGTGTCCATGAAAGCAGGTGAAAATCTAGACACAAGACATTCAAGAAATTTCTCTACAACCACACTTCAATAACAAGAGATTCACTTCCAACAACTTGAAGATTCTCTCTTTAGTGGTAGGTGCTAACTATATGTTAGTGGCCCAGCATCCGCTATCGAGCCCACACCGATGAAGACAACAAGGATAAATAAGGTACGCTGCTATGTCAATAAATCCTGTTAAGACTAATGTCTCGTGGAGAATCGTTTGTTCAAGCAATAGGTATTGGAAGCAATCACGGTGCCCCCAAGAAAACAAGATCAAGCTCGTCAACATCTTCGAAGTTTCTATTCACATCAATTTTTGTACAGCCTCATGGGAAGAACAATAGATCAATATCTTTGGATATTTAGAAGCCCCACGAAGTTACGCTTCCAATGAGTCAAGAATCAAGTCAATCGGAGGTTCCTACAAGTGGATATGGCTGAATCACCGATGGTTGCACGTCCTGATCTGGACAGCAAGCAAGGCTGAAGTGAAACAGTCGTAACTCCCTCATTTGGACTCCGATTAAGATGAATGAGTGCCCGTTGGAAAGGTAATTTCGTAAACCCTTCAATAGAATTATATTTTGGTATATGTTCTATTATGTATACAGGATAAAATCCACGAAGAAGAGGCAGCAGCAACACGACGAGGACAAGATGGTGAAGATGAGGACGACAACAACGAAGAGGAGCTTGGGAATGCTTTCATTATACCACACATGAAGAAATTCAGAGGCTTGGAACAAAAAAAGACCCCTGGAGCATTGGCAAATGAAGGCACAAGTTGGCGACATCCGACATAAGGAGATGTTTGGAGCAAACCACGTAGGATTACACACAAAGGACAACATCCAATGGCGCAGACACTTTGGGCTCCCGCACAAAGGCTCATGGAGTTACATGAAGACACTTAATAGATGTGTGAGCCCACAAATGAAGAGGAGTGATACTACATAATGTGACCTTGACGACATATGGCACGAAGGGAGAGGTTGAGAAGAAGTCTACGCGAGCCACCTCTGATCATCAAGGATTGTTCACTTTCAACTCCAAAGGACCACTCACGATGAAAAGCTCGAAGGCTAAGGTACACATTAAACTCTCAAGGTATTTTTGGAGATGATATCTTTCTTTTGAAATATTTATGTTCATACCCAATAGTATGATTTGATTCTATGCCTTGCACCTTTGATGATCATGATAGGCTAGAATTTCTTGAGAATGATAAAGAGGCTATGTTGTGTTTTAACTTTGTTAATTTGCATGCCTAATGAACCCATGCCTAATGAGAGCCTTAGCACTGAGCAAGAAACTTATGCAACCTTTAATCACATTTTGTTCATCCAATTTAAATTGTGGTTATGATTGCATATGTTTATATTACGTTTTGCAAATCTTGGACTTGCTTTGTGCTTAGTCAAGCTCGTGACTTTAAAAGAGCGTGTGTCGGGGAAAACCCGAGTTTCACTAACTATGCAGGGCATTAGACCTTAATCAAGAGGAGAGAAGTCATGCGCCAAGAAAATTTCAAGCTCGTGCATCGCCATCACCGAACCTCGAAAACGACATTGCTGTTTTCATCAGTTTTGAGCACCTGATAAGATATGTAGAAGAAGGAAAAAGTTGAAAATCAGAAGCTCCATCAAGTGTCGATTCCAACGCCTCCAAGATTGGTGAATTTGAAGATCCGTACAAGGAGATATGGCAAAAACATTAGGCGTTGCGCAGTCTGAAATCAGATTGGGACAGATTGCAGCGTTAGAGTAAAACGAGAGCAAGTTACTCGATTGGAGTCCGTTGGGGGTGAATAAACACTTGATGGAAAGACAATTTCGTGTGTCACGCATCGGAGGAATTGTTTTCTTCATGGTCTGATCTGGACAGAGAGGAGAATTCATGAAAAGAGAGGCAGCAATGAAGAACAAATGAGAAGGAGGAGATGATGATGCAAGAGACGATCGGGGAAGCCTCTCATCAAGCAAAATGATCGTGTCAAGCATGGAGAGTGGATCAAAGCTGCATGGACATCTTCAAGTCTTACATGAAGAACCATGGCTTCGCGACTACAAGAAGGTACGTAAGAAAGTCGAGCTCTATGACTTTAAATGAAGCGCTTGGCGGGAGGTAACCCATTTTTCTTTTGCTTATATATATTATATGACCGTCTACTTTGAGCTTTTAAACTGAACCATCAAGTAACATTGTACCGTTGCTCTAATAAATGCCATAACATTATGTTGTATGATTCAATTACTATTGAGATAACACTTTGTTATTTGAATTTGGAAAACTTGTAGACCCCTTTTGTGTGCCTATTAGTGTTTAGAGTCTTTTTATTCGTGTCATTTTTTTAAAGAAATATGAAGAGTTGCACCACCCCTTTGATTCCAAGCTTGTGGCTAATTAATCTAGGTTTGATTTTTCTTACACCCACCACAATCATGTTCATATTTGTTTTATGCATGCATCTAACCATTACCATTCTTTTTTTGCGCTCCATACATGTTTTGCATATAGTTGGCTTGGTTGTTCTCTACACTTAATGATGTATGCCTTCATATCCATGTTGATGCTTCAATTGGGAATTTACCTTAGCAATCTTTTGTAAACGTGGTGTTTAAGCTTGCTTGCGGACCATCATCATTTATTTCAATAACCCTTGCTAACTTCCATAATTACATTGGTTGGTATTTAAGCTTTGCAATGCGCTTGTTTTTTCTTGTTCTTCAAAGAATTATTGACCTTGGGATAAACATGGTGTTCTACCTTTGGTTAATAAATCTTTGTGGCCATGGGAAATTCAGCAACCTAATTGTATGCATGGTGCTTAGAATTAGGTGTAAACATTGTCTTTACTTATGCACCATCCTCTCTTTCGCATGCACGTACACCCATTAGGTTCTTAATTTGTTTCTTTCACTAGATTAACTATGCCACAAGTTAAGATCTTAGGGGATGTCTTTTGGTTTGTTGGCATAAAGTGAGTATTCCCGACCGTCACCTCGGGGGTACATTGTGCTTTAGAGTTGTTTTGCAGACATGGGGAATCACTCCCATGAGTTTGTGATAAAAGATAAAGTTAAAGATCGTTAACACCTCCAAAAACCCGAAAGAAACACCACTGTCTTCATCAAGATTAAGCACATGTTCAGAGATGTACAAAAGAGAAAATTTGGATATTCAGGAGCTCCACAAAGTCTTCTTTCCAACGCATCGAGATTTAACATTTTAGGAGACCCGTGCAAGGAGTTACAACCTGGTGGTATTTCATAGCATCGTTACTAAGATAGCAACGGCGCCAGAAATGCCCGGTAAAACACACGTCACAGAAAAGGTCCGCAAGCGCATAGATTACCGTTGTAGCACTTCACCTGGTGGTATTCGGGTTATCGTATTTATATTTTCCCAAGGGAAGCACTACGACATAGATAGTCGAATAATAAATGAGTGGAGAGTATCGAAACTCGGTAGAAAGCTATGGCGGGGGTAACGATAAAGATATTCAATGGGTAAATTGACACGCAAGGAGATATTGATGAAAGGATAGAGAGGACCTAGTGAGTTGGGAGGACAACGAGACGAGAAAGGATCCTAGTACAATCTATCTATTCTTGTCAACTTCGGGAAGAGAATTAAGGTAAGATAGAGTCAAGGTAAGAGAAATTCGTCAAGCTCTTCTAGTGCTGTAGGGGCATGCGAAGCCGTGCTCTCAGACTGGGATGAGAAGGGAGAACTACGACGTGCTGAATCCTACCGACCCGGACTAACGTGGTGGACTACAAAGCCCATCCGATGCTGTCACCTCCCTAGGGTACCACAACTATTCTGTTGAACGGGACACCAATCTAAGACTAAGATAAGCTCTGAGCACCGCGCTCACAACGAATCAAAGTACCTTCTCCTGCACGTGATAAAGGAAGATCTCTCCCTACTACTAAGCACAAAAGCACTCGGTAGAAGGTCAAGCGAAGAACGACCACAACACTATAGGGTTCAAGAGAGCTTAAACTCACCAAGACTAAACTCACTTTAATATAAACCAAGAATAAAGCTACTAGAGCTAAGTAGAAGCTAAATATAATTGACTCGAAAAGTAAGATAGAAAGATAACTTGATATTGCACTTGAGTCTTACAAAGAATAGGATACAAGAGTAGTACCAGAACTCTGAAGAAGACTCCTCCGGAACCCCGAGACTAGCTCGACTCGACTCTAACTCCCAAACTACACTAATCCTACTCTAAGGTAGAATTGAGGCTTCAAGTGATGCTCCTGCTTCGTGTGTGTTGTTCCAGCAGGTGAGGGGTGCCTTTTATAGCCTTGGAAGGTCGGTGGAGCAGTGTGGAGGACGGTTGTAGGTGCGGGCGCACCAAGAGGTGCGGGCACATCTATGATCCACCGCCTCTCACTGTGGACGGCCCTGATCCTTGGTCCTTGGTCGGTTGCAAGTCGGTTCCCAAGTCGGTGGCGCGAAACTCCACCGATCACAGGTGCGGGCGCACCTCACCAATCGTCGTGTGATGCACCGACTGTGTGCAGGGACGTCCAGGATGGCTCCTTGATGGCAGTTGTGCAGGTTATGTCGGTTGGTTGCATGGATAGGTGGACCCATGGATCCATGTGCTTCCAACCTTGTCCCTTTGATCAAACTGACGTAAAATCGACGCTTCTCATTCATCCAAGATGTGCCTGTGCCATTGTTGATGTACAGGATCCGAAACATGGCACTTGGCAGGTGGGGGTGCACCTGCCATGTGTGGCCAGGTGGTCCGTGCATGTCCCCTAATGGTGTACTTGCATATGAAATTCACACACAACTCGTGGAACTTTATTAGCACCTAAAAATGTGCATGAAACTTGTCATATACTCCTCTCTTTCTTGAGATTATGATGGTCGAATTTTCGTTGTAAGGACCGTCAACACAACCAAATCTTTAGGCGTCACACGTTATGAAATCAGCCCGGGACAGTTTGCATTGATGGAGTAAAAAGGGGATAACTCTCTTGTTAGGAGTCCGATTGGGGTGAATGACCACTCGTTGGAAAGATAATTTCAAGAACTTATGCTTATGTGACTGACTGGTATCTACTAAATTTATATGTATAGTACCTTAGAACCTAGAACTAACTCGTATGTTGCCTCCTAAGCCGTAGTGTACCAAAGAGAGAATGAGTTCGAGTGTGTTCACACTGCCCTATCATTATCATATCTTACCCCTGTATTTAGAACCTGACTTACTCTCGTCTGTGATTTATACTCATTGCAATAGTGTTGAACTTGTTAATCTGACCATGCCTTCCTTGGATTCGATACCCTTTGGAATACTCCTTTGGAAAATGTTACAATGGTATATCCGTGCGCTTGCGGATTCTTTGTGATCGTAAGGATTACCATCGGACATTTCTGGCATCGTTGCTAGGAACTCATAAACTTAGCAATGATATTAAGAAATGCCAACACTCGTCTAACTACCTCTCGTATCAGATGAAATTTTCGCAGTACATGTTTATTCTTTTCGTGGTTCCTTTGCTCATTTGCCTGTGCAATAGCCCCATTGTTGTCACAGTAAAGATCCAATGGGCTAGAGACACTCGAAAACACACCAAGTTCAAAAAGGAACTTCCTTATCCAAACACCCTCCTTCGCAGCTTCCGAAGCCGCGATGTACTCAGCTTCTGTAATACAATCAGCCACTCTCTCCTACTTGGAACTCTTTTAGCTCACAACACCACCATTTATCATAAATATGTATCCTGATTGCGACTTTGAATCGTCTTGGTCAGTTTGGAAACTAGCATTGGTGTAACCCGTTACAGCGAGCTCCTCCTCACCACCATAGACTAGGAACATGTCTTTAGTCCTTCTTATGTACTTAAAACATTTTTAACCGTTGTCTAGTGACCCTCACCAGGATCAGATTGGTATCTGCTTGTAACACTATGCGCATAAGAAAAAATTGGACGTGTACATATCATTGCATACACAATAGATCCGATATTCGAAGCATACGATATTCTACTCATGCGTTCCCGCTCATAAGTAGTCGAAGGACACTGAGTCTTGCTAAGATGTATTATACCATGTGACATAGACAAGAACCCTTTCTTTGCCTCTTCCATGTTGAATCGTTTCAACACTTTGTCAATGTAAGTGTCTTGGCTTAATCCTATAAGCCTTTTTGATCTATCTCTAGATTTTGATGCCCAAAATGTATGTCGCCTCACCTAAGTCCTTCAATGAAAAACTATTTTTTAATGAGGTCTTAGCGGCCTCAAGTATAGGAATGTCATTTCCAGTCAGCAATATGTCATCCACATATAAGATTAGAAATACTACAGAGCTCCCACTTGCCTTCTTGTAAACACAAGGTTCTTCTTCACTCTAAATGAAGCCAAACACTTTGACCACTTTATCAAAGCGAAGGTTCCAACTCTGAGATGCTTGCTTCAATCCATAAATGGACTTCTGAAGTTTGCATACCTTGCTAGCATTGGTCGGATTGACAAATCCCTCAGGTTGTGTCATATACACATCCTCGGTCAGATTCCCATTTAGGAAAGCTGTCTTGACATCCATCTGCCATATCTCATAATCAAAATATGTAGCTATAGCTTAAATAATCCGTATAGATTTAAGCATAGCTACGGGCAAAAAAGTCTCGTCGTAGTCAACTCCTTGAACTTGTCGATAACCTTTAGCAACAAGTCGTGATTTATGGATGTGAACATTTCCATCCATATCTCTCTTCTTCTTATAGATCCATTTGCACTCTATGGATTAAATGCCATCAGGCAGGTCAACCAAGTTCCAAACTTGCTTATCTACCATGGACTCTATTTCGGATTGCATGGCACTTTGCCATTTTTTTGGAGTCTGGGTCAATCATTGCTTCCGCATATGTCATAGGTTCATCATTGTCTAACAACAATATGTCGCACTCTCCCGTAATCATGAGATTGAGCTTATCCGTTGTGCGACGTGCCCTTTCAGACCTTCGTAGTTGCGGTGGTGCTTCTCTTGCCACAGGCATGTCAACTCGTTCAGCTACATTAGCATCACTTGTGAAATCTAGCCCAAGCGACTCATCTTGAACTTCTTCAAGATACACCTTTTGTCTACTTTTCTCTCTTTTGAGAAACTCTTTCTCTAAGAAAACACTGTTTCAGGCGACAAACACTTTGTCTTCTGACCAATTGTAGAAATAATGTTCCAAGGTTTCCTTTGGGTATCATAAGAATATGCACTTGTCCGATTTGGGTGTTAATTTAACTGACTGAAGTATGTTCACATAAACCTTATAACCCCAAATTTTCAGAAAAGACAAACTGGGAGTCTTACCAGTCCACATCTCATATGGTGTCTTAACTACGGACTTAGACGGTACCCTATTTAAAGTGGAAGTTGCGGTTTCTAGAGCATAACCCCAAAATGATATCGGTAGGTCCGACTGGCTCATCATTGATCGAACCATGTCCAATAAAGTTCGATTACGTCGCTCATATACACCATTTCACTTAGGTGTTCTAGGTGGCGTAAGTTGTGGAACAATTCCAAAACTCTTTAGATGATTGCTAAACTCGTGGCTAAAATACTCGCCGCCATGATCTGATCGTAAGGCCTTAATTTTTTTCCACGCTGATTTTCTACTTCATTTTGAAATTCTTTGAACTTTTCAAATGTTTCAGACTTGTGCCTCATTAAATAGACATAGTCATATCTACTTAAATCATCAGTAAACATTATGAAGTATTGGTATCCACCTCTAGCTGTCGTACTCATTGGTCCGCACACATCATATGTATGAGTTCCAGCAAGTCTGAGGCTCTCTCAGGAAAACCTAAGAAAGGCATCTTGGTCATCTTGCCTAGCAAACAAGCTTCACATGTCTCATAAGATTCGAAACCAAACGAAGTTAAAAGTCCATCAGTGTGGAGCTTCTTTATGTGATTCTCACTTATATGACCCAAACGACAATGCCACATGTAGGTTGGACTTAAATCATTAGGCCGAGGCCTTTTAGCACTTATATTACAGATAGGCGCATCATCAAGCATGAAGGAGGCACAATGTTTCGACTCAAACTAGGAACAAAATAACAATTATTCAATTCCAAAATAAATCCTGATGGGAGGTGTAGTTGCATTGCTCTGATGCTCAATGTAGCAACTCTTGCATTATTGTCCACGCGGAAATCAACTTCTCCTCGTTCCATGCTTCTACTTATCATTCCTTGCATCGAGTTGCAAATATGAGCAACCGATCCAGTATCAAATACCCAAGAATTAATATAAGAATCAGCGATGAAAATGTCTGTAACATAAACATTAAGTGTACCTGAAGAGGAAGTACCCTTACTTACCTTGCTTTTCATAGAAGCTAAGTACAACTTGCAGTTTCTTTTCCAGTGACCGAGTTCATGACAGTGAAAGCACTCATTATCAGCAGTTGATTCAGCTTTAGCCTTGGGCGTTGGCTTGGATATCCCATCTTTAGCCTTGCCCTTCTTCTTCCAAGAATTACCTTTCCTTTTAAAGGTAGGCTTGTTCTGGATTGCCATCACATGGCTACTGCCCGCGCTTTTCTTAACGTCGCCCTCTATTGGTAATGGGCTGCCTAGAACTTCTTCCTTTCTCAGTCGTGAGAACAATTCTTAGGTTACGGATCCAATCCGTAAAGTTTGTTTCAGTCAACTTGTCCTTCTCAAGGACTGAACACAAAGTAAACGATGTGGTGTTGCTAGGTGCCATTGATCTACAATAAAATAATGCAAAATACTAAGACAACAAATCCATGACGGAGTAAATTACATTAAGCATTTAACAGAATCTACTCCCACTAAAATCAATATCCCTCAATTGATACTTAGTGATTCAGGACCCCCAACTAACAAGTGAAGGACCGAACTGGCGACCTGAGAGGGGGGGAGTGAATGGGAGCCGATAAAAATTCTTCTCGAAGGAGATGACTTCTCCAACAAGATGAACACGACCTATCCAACACTTCTCCGACTCGAACTACCCAAGTTTGCCAAAGTCACGTAGCCACTGAAGTGCTACTGACCCTAGGAACAAACCACTCAACCAACCGAAACAAACACTCCAAACGCACAACGGAAATCTGCACAACTTGCTATCTATGCCACACCGGTCAGACCGATGGCACCGGTCAGACTGGTGATCACTGCCGGTCAGGCCGGTGGCAACGACAAACGCATAGGAATGTTCCAGGAAGCCTTAGTGATTCCTCTGGGCCCTGGAACAAAAACCATCTCCAAAACTCAAACCGAAGGGAAAGAAAAAACCTTCACAAGACCACGAGCACCACAGCACAAAGCCACATGCACCCAGCAGTTCACCCGAACCAGAACCCAACAAAGGGCAGCACCGGTCAAACCGGTGGGAGGCACCGGTCAGACCGGTCAAAGCCTGGGCGCTCGGGATGAACAGCGAGTCGCAGGTCAACCCTTCCAAACAACCTTCCCGATCTCCCGATTCGCTCCACAGATTCGCACAAGACTTTGGTGATACTAGGAGTACCTCATGGGCATCTCATAGCTACGATTTGGTCCACCAAAACTTGCTAAATCAAGAGGAATCGCAGGATTTCCACCAAGAACACCACTTTCCCGAAACCTAAGAAAATCCCAAAATCGAGCACCTTTTCCCACGGATTTGTGAGAGGGATCACAAGGAAAAGAACCACGAAGGGTTCATGCATACATCCCCAACCAAATCCCCAAGAGAAAGGCCTCAAATCAGCCACAAGAAAATCGCCAAGAAAAGGCTCCGAAAATCACCAAAAAGGGAAAACGGGAGAGACAACATCAAGCCTTGAGGAACCACGCCGAATCATCTATACATACCATGAAGGTTCATACAACATCTAGCTTGCCTCCCAATCATTCATCCCTCTCTCAAGATCTCACCGTGAAGCTCTCAAGCTAGTCCTAGAAAATCCTAAGGAAAATATGAAGGGAAAATAGCAAAGGGAAAATGAGCTAGGGTTCCAAGAGATGGCTGCCATCCTCTCACCACTTGGGTTATATGGAGGCAACCGAAATACGAAACTACCCCTATTACATTAAACTAAGATACACACCCCTGAAGGGCACTTTGGGAATCTTCGTCGTAGCACCATCGGACGGATGCCCGGCGACCGCACCTTGCTTAGCCTCGACGCAAGCCTTGCGATCCCGACGTGTATCCTCCGCTTCGAAGTCTCCGGAAGACGTCGTCGCACACCGGTCAGACCGGTCGAGTGCTACTGCACTTCAGTCTTCGGCCTTGGCTTTGTGGATCAACCAAGGAGCCCAGTGGTTTTGTAGTTGAAGGACCGATTAGGCGAACCAGAGAGGGGGGAGTGAATGGGAGCCGATAAAAATTCTTCTCGAAGGAGATGAGAACTCCAACAAGACGAACACGGCTTCCAAATCGCGTCTCCGACTCAACTACCCAAGTTGGCCAAGACCACGCAGCCACTGGAGTGCTACTGGTCCTAGGAGCCAACACACAACCCTCCGAGCCAGAACTCACCAAAACACACAGCGGAAACTTGCACGGCTTACTGCCTGTGCTACACCGGTCAGACCGATGACCTGCGCCGGTCAGACCGGTGACACTGGTCAGACCGGTGGACAGCGCCGGTCAGGCCGGTGGCTACAGCAGCCGCACAGCAAACGTTCCAGGAAGCCTCAGTGACTCCTCTAGGCCCTGGAACAAAAACCACCTCTGAAACACAACCTGGAAGGAAGAAGAACCCCTCACAAAACCTAGCAAAACAACTCCAAACACGCCAAGAACTGACCAGCAGGACCATGGGACAAAACCACACGGACAAGGCTATTCCCCGAGACAAATCCCACCAAGGGCTAGCACCGGTCAGACCGGTCAAGAGCACCGGTCAGATCGGTCGCGCCTGGGCAGCTCGGGATGAACAGCGCCCGCGAGTCAACTCCCCCAAATCCAACTCCCGATCTCCCGATTCGCTCCACGGATTCGCACAAGACTTTGAGGATAGTAGGAACACCTCATGGGCACTCCATAGCCAAGATTTGGTCCACCAAAACTTGTTGAATCAAGAGGAATCGAAGGATTTCCGCCAAGAACACCACGAACCCTAGAACCACGAAAACCCCAAAATTGAGCCCCATTACTCACGGATTTGGGAGGGGAATCAAAGGGAAAAGAACCACGAGGGGTTCATGCAAACATCCCCCACCAAATCCCAAAGAGAAAGGTCTCAAAACCGCCACAAGAAATTCACCAAGAAAAGCCTCCGAAAATCACCAAAAAGGAGAAACGGGAAAGACACAACCAAGCGTTGAGGAACCACGCCGAATCATCTATACATACCAAAGAGGTTCATACAAGGTCTAGCTTGCCGCCCGATTATCCTTCCCTCTCACAAGATCTCACCATGAAGCTCTCAAGCTAGTCCTACGAAAATCATAAGGAAAATAGGAAGGAAAATAGGAAAACCAAATGAGCTAGGGTTCCAAGAGATGGCTGCCATCCTCTCACCCCTTGGGTTATATGGAGGCAACCGAAAGACTAAAATACCCTTACTTGCTAACTAGGGATACATGCCCCTCAAGGGTGAAATCGGAAATCTTTGTCTTCGCACCATCGGACGGATGCCCAGCAACCGCAAACTTGCTTAGCCTCGACGCAAGCCTTGCGATCCCGACGCGTGTCCTCTGCTTCGAAGATTCCGGACCGCGTCGTCGCACACCGGTCAGACCGGTGCTCCTCACCGGTCAGACTGGTACCCACCGGTCAGACCGGTCAGACCCACCGGTCAGACCGGTCTGGAGCTGCTGCACCTCCGTCTTCGGTTCTTCGGTCTTGGCTTTGTGGATCAACCAAGGAACCTAGTGGTTTTCTGGTGAACCACTGGAAACCCCGCGAACTCGGTGTAGCCTCCGCCAATCACCACTCATGACTCGGCTCCCACTTAGTCCCGGCTCGACCTTGGTTTTGAGGCTCAACCAAGAAACCGTCCATGACTTCATCTTGCCGTTCTTGCCACCATGCGGCCCGCACTTGACCCCGCTGGCCACCGGGTCCCTCGAACCAAGCCTACTTGTCTTCTCCACACCTGGAGGCCTCACCGGCAACGACCTTTCGCGCTTGTTCTTCACCTGCACCTGCACCAGTCAAGCCGCAACCTGCACCTGCAATACTTAGCCAAGAATCAGTCCACACCACATTGTCAATCACTCATCACACCAGGAAGCGACCATCCACCGGTCCTCGAACCACACCTGGCTCTCAATCTCCCCCTTGATGAGTGCATTGACAACACACACGTTTTGGTAACCAAGAGAAAAGGAAAAGAAAAGAAACGACTAAAGGAAACTCCAACAAGCGATCAAAAGCCAAAGAAAAGGCAAAGAGCAAGATCACTTGAAGAAGACAAGTCTCGGACCCCTTAGGCAAGGGCAACGGCTCGACACATCCGAGACAAAAGCATGCTCAAGCAAAGAGCACAAGCCAACAATCCAAAGCTCGAAAATCACAAAGAGCTCCCCCTGCACACATGCAAGCTCCCCCTGAACGCAATGCAACTCCCCCTGGACGAATGCATGCGAGCCACTTCACGAAACAGAGCAGCTGCAACAGCTCAGCTCTGACCGGTCAGACCGGTCGACACCACCAGTCAGACCGGTGCTCAACATGTGAACAGGACCAGCACTCTGACCGGTCAGACCGGTGACCTCAACCGGTCAGACCGATATACAACAGAGCCCAAAAATGGCTCGAAACCACCTGAAAACCTTCTAGATGCATTCAGTAGGCCAAAACATGCTCAAACTTCTCCCCCTTGTTGACAATGCATGAATCAAGCCAAAAATGCAAAAAATGCAACCTAGAGCTTCTCAAATAGACAAAATTCAACATAGGATGCTACACATGTCCAAATGAGCAAGTTAGATACTCTATAGCTTCGTAATGACATCAACTACAAGATCACCAAGTTTCACAACCATTGGGCGAAGCTAAGATAGAATTGAGCAATTTTGCGAAAAATCACCCTCTCATGAGCAAAGTCCTAAACATGAGCAAAACATGTCAAAATGGCAAATCCACACAAACTTCATGCTAGGACAACCATTCTAAGCATAAGACCATCATAAACACCCATAAGCACCTCATGTCATGTCAAAGCATACCGAGCCATGTGCTTACTTCTATGTATGAGACTTCTCATTGGTAAGCAACATGCAACGGTTTAGCACCCAAAAGCAAGTAAATTAAGCACATATGACATGGGAGCACATTTTCCAAGCAGTTTACATTTCATTTTCAGATTTATAATTGGTACATGAAATGTCTTTGCGACAAAAAGGAACTTATGCCCCTCCACAAGATGAAGCATGGGGGCTAAACATTCATGATGGCAAATGAGCCTTTGGCCCCATATGATCAAAATAAGCTATCCAACCACAAATTAAGCATAGCCAAGCCACAAAAGCATGTCAAGATCATGTAAAGGTATTTACTCACAAGAGAGCATACATATGAACTTTTTCAAAAACATAGCCATCAACCATGGATATAAACCAAGATTATCAAGAGCTAAGCCAAACTAACCATAGCTTACCAAATTAGCTCACAAAGACATATATATCATTCCATGGTGAATAATGTATATAGGAGAAGCCTTTCCTAAACAATGCATATGATACAAAATGCATGCAACCTAAGATACAAAGATGCCTATACATCATGTTACATATGCCATGCCAAATGCAAGAAATGCACAAAGGAAAGCTATACATATGCTACAAAAGAGCTCCCACACGCCAACTCAAGAAATCAAACAAACACCAAGCTCCCCCCGCAGACGAGTGAAAGTTGCTTGATCTAGAGGTTTGGTGAAAATATCGGCTAGTTGGTCATGTGTGGGTACATGGATCAAAGCGATTTTTCCTTTCTCTACGTTGTCTCTCAGAAAATGATACCTCACTTCTATGTGCTTGGTTTTGGAATGGAGCACTGGGTTCTTTGCAACGCTTATGGCACTGGTGCTATCACATTGAAGTGGGACATGGGTATACTCCTCACCAAAGTCACTCATGGTGTATGTGATCCAAAGAAGCTGAGAGCAACAACTAGCTGCGGCCACATACTCTGCCTCGGTAGTGGATTGAGCAACACTTGACTGTTTGCGGGATGACCAAGACACCAAAGAAGAACCCAAGAACTGGCAAGTCCCAGAAGTGGACTTCCTATCCAACCGACACCCGGCAAAATCCGCGTCTGAAAATCCATGAAGCGCCAAAGAAGAAGACGCAGAGTACCAAAGGCCGAAGTCGGGAGTGTGTCGCAAATACCTGAAAATACGCTTGACTGCTTGCCGATGCGAAGTCCTCGGAGACGCTTGAAAACGAGCGCACAGACATACCGAGAATTGGATGTCCGGCCTCGTCGCCGTCAAGTAGAGGAGCGACCCGATCATGCTCCGGTACTCCTTCTGGTCCACGAGTTCACCTTCCTCGTCCGCATCAAGAGCTGTAGTCGTACTCATAGGCGTCGCCATGGCCTTGGAGTCCTCCATCTTGAACTTCCTCACAATGTCCTTGGT
Organism: Cenchrus fungigraminus; assembly: GCA_036936925.1. Taxonomy (NCBI): domain Eukaryota; kingdom Viridiplantae; phylum Streptophyta; class Magnoliopsida; order Poales; family Poaceae; genus Cenchrus; species Cenchrus fungigraminus. Next base: position 68,505,538 of record CM072770.1, read on the forward strand.
GTACTTAGCTTGGTGCACAAATGTTCCTTCCTTTGATTGCTTGATTTGTAGCCCGAGGAAGAACTGCAACTCGCCCATCATGCTCATCTCAAATTCCCTGCTCATGTCTTCTGCAAACCTTGCAACAAGAGAGTTAGACGAGCCACCAAAGACAATATCATCCACGTATACCTGCACAATCAGGATATCTCTGCCCTGCCTGAGGAGAAACAAGGTCTGATCGACCTTTCCCATCTCAAACCCTCTCTCAAATAGGAACCCCCTCAACCTACCATACCAAGCTCTAGGCGCCTGCTTCAACCCATACAGCGCCTTCCTCAACTTGTACACCCGGTGGGGGTACTTCTCACTCTCAAACCCCGGTGGTTGCCTCACAAACACCTCTTCCTCCAACACACCGTTCAGGAAAGCACTCTTCACATCCATCTGGTACAACTTGAACCCTTTAGCCACGGAAAAGGCTAGAAGGATCCTGATCGCCTCCAAACGAGCTACAGGAGCGAAAGTCTCCTCGTAGTCGATCCCCTCTTTCTGACTGTACCCCTGAGCAACAAGTCTCGACTTGTTCCTCACCACTTCTCCTTTCTCTCCCTCTTTATTTTTCCACACCCATTTTGTCCCAATCGGCTTACACCCTGGAGGAGGGTCAACCAACACCCAAACTTGGTTCCTCTCAAAATTCTCCAACTCCTCATGCATCGAGTTAACCCAATTATGATCAGATAACGCGTGTCCAATGTCTTTGGGCTCAAAGGCGGCAACAAAAGCAGCATGAGCGAAATAAGAATTGTTCCGAACCCTCGACCGTGTAGTACGTTCATTCATGTCGCCGATGATTCTCGAAGCTGGGTGATCCACTTGCACTCGCCGGGGAGGTTCTCACCTTGATGCTACCTCCCCCTCAACAGCAGCTTCGCCTTGATCTGGGTTTGTCGTTGTAGGTGTGGGAGAGGGTCCGTTCTCGATCGTTGTCGAAGTAGTAGGTACATGTTCAGCTGAGGGCACCACACCGCCATCTTCATCATCTCCATGTTCATGCTCCTCCTCCTGAAAGATCTCCTCGCCAAGTTTGTCGTCACCTGCACACTCAAAAACAAGCTGACTACGTGGTTGTGTCTCGTCGAAGGTTACCTCGCAAGTCTCCACGATTTGGTTAGTTTCAAGATTGAGCACACGAAATGCTCTAGAATGAGATGCATAACCAAAGAAAATGCCATCGACAGACCTAGCCTCGAACTTGTCCAACTTCTTCCCTTTCTTCAGAATGAAGCATTTACAACCAAAGACATGGAAGTGACTCACCTTGGGTGTGCGACCGTGGATCAACTCGTAACAGGTTTTCTTCTTATGAACCCTGAGGTAGATCCTGTTCGACACATAGCACGCGGTATTGACCGCCTCAGCCCAGAACCTTCTCGGAGTCCTATGCTCGTCGAGCATCGTTCGAGCCATCTCGCACAAGGTTCTGTTTTTTCTTTCCACAACGCCATTCTGGGGAGGCGTATACGGACTCGAAAACTGGTGCTCAAGACCCAAGTCATGGCAAAAGGTTTCGAAGCGAGAGTTTTTGAATTCCGAGCCATTGTCACTGCGGATCGCTCGTATGGCATCTCCGTGCCTCTCGTTTCTTAACCTCAAGACAAGATCTTGAACAAAACCAAACGTCTCCCCTTTCTCCTCAAGAAAGAACACCCACGCATACCGAGAGTAGTCGTCCACCACAACAAGGACATACCACTTTCCACCCGCAGATCGCACATGAGCTGGGCCAACAAGGTCCATATGGAGCAGCTCGCATGGATGCTCAGTCATCACATCGGTGAGAGGCGGGTGAGAAGAGGCTACCATCTTCGCATGCCTACACGGCGCACAAACCAACTCTTTCTCAAACCTCAACCGAGGCAATCCTCGGACCAAATTGAGTTTACTCAAGCGAGACAAAAGGTCAAAGCTCAAGTGACCCAACTTCCTATGCCACTTCCACAACTCACTCGAAGAACCAGCCAAAAAGTAACGCTCCACACCAGAAGACTGAGAAAAATCAGCTCGAAACACTTGACCCTCGGGAACGGCCATGCAAACAAGGTCCCCTCGAGAATCTAAAATCCGAGAACCACCAGGCCGAAACAACACCTCAAAGCCCTCATCCAACAACTGTGACACAGAAAGCAAATTGAACCCCAGCGATTGAACAAGAGCAACACGCCTGAGAGTGACCTTGTCACTTACCTTGATCTCACCTTCTGATAGCACACGCCCTCGCCCATTGTCCCCAAAGGTGATGTATGTCTTGGACACCACAGGGACGAGACTTGAGAACCACCCCTTGTCTCCGGTCATATGCCTCGAGCAACCGGAGTCAATCAACCAAACGTTCCTCAAGTCTCCCACCTGAAATTCAAAAGCGAGCACGTGAGAGAACAAACGACTCAGCACTGGGGTTAGTACCAAAAGAGTAAAACCAGTGCCGAGCCATTTGCTCCAAAGTGGGGTTAGCACAAACCAAATCATCACGCCTATCAAAGCTACCACCACGAACACCACCACGGTAACCACTACGAGGGAACCAACCCTCTCTAGCTGGAGGAGGACGAAAGCCACGAAAGGAAAGTCGTGGATCGTTCCTCCTCTCCATCTCAAAGCTATGACTCCTCCCACCCCCATATTGAGCACGAGGTGGAGAACGTCTAGCAAACTGACCACCTGCAAACTTTCCAGACCAACCACCAGAACCACGACCTCCAGAACCAAACCGAGCATCCTCACGAGCACGAAACCCGACTCGCTATCTGCCCAGACCTGCACCGGTCTGACCGGTGTGGCTCGGCCAGCAGCAGCACCTGCAGCCTTCCAGTTTCCCCAAGCCGGAACCGTCCTCACGATTGCCTTGGCCCTGGGCATCTGCATACGAGGCTCAGGTACACCATTAGAGGGGTGGTACCTGTCCTTGTTAGCCTACTCTCTAGCCATTCTCTCCTCACGCTTCCTCTTGAAGCAAAACTCATCCTTGTGACCATCTCTCCCACAATACCCACAATGGAACTTTATGGGTTGTGGCTTAGGCTTTGGCTTGGGTTGGGGCTGCCCACTCGGCTTCTCACCCTTCTTCTCTCCTTCCTCACCTCCCTTTGGGCTCACAAACTTCACCGGTTTCTGAAAATCATTTGTTGGGTGAGGGAATATGGGTGGATCTGGAGTAGTGTCAAGTTTGTTTCTGAGATGGTTAGGCTTGGGCCCAAACTTGTTCTTGTATCTGTTTAGTGGTGGGATAGGAATCTCTCCAACTCTCTCAACTCCCTCACCACTGTTCTCTCCAAGCTTGTCAGCCCCAAGTGCCTGACCATCATAGCGTTTTAAAGCCGCTATCATGATACCAAGCTGAGGCTCCTGACCCGACAACCAGCTCATAAATTTTCTCAGCTCATCATTCTCATCCTGCAAGCGATCAACATAATGTGCAAGCTCCAAATTCTTAACCGCATGCAATTCACAAGTAGAACAAGAAGTGGGAATAGGCTCTTTCAACTTAGCCTCAAGCGAAATAGTGTAAGCATGCATCTCATCAATCTTTCCATGCAAAACAGGGCAAGAAGTGCAAGCACGTAGCAAAGCAGGTCTAGACTTAAGCTCAACCACTTCAACCCTAAGCATTTCTAGTTCGTCACAAGTAGAAGCATGCTTATCCTTAAGAGCAGTAAGATCAGCTAGGTACACAGAGCAATCACAGCAATCAATCTCATCAGAAACCACAGGAGAAGCCTTAAGCGAATCAATCTCAAGCTTAGCATCTAGGTTCTGGGTTTCTAGCTCAGCCACACGGTTCCTAGCATCTTCTAGTGAGGCCCTAAGCTCTTTCCTCATCTTCTTGGCCTCTCTAAGCATGTGATCGCGGTTATCAAGCAAGTCAACCAACTCATCATTCTCCTTGCGCAAAGAAGAGAGCTCATCACATACCTCATCCTCGGAGTCGGAGTCCGAGTCACTCTGGTGGCTCTTCTTGCTGCCAGAGCTACGGCCCATGCCGCAGAAGCCATCTCCCGCGAAGCAGCTCAACCCGCTCAAGTTCCTGGATGACTTCTTGTTCTTGCGCCGATCACCTTCATCTTCACTGCTACTCGAGCTCGAGGAAGAGTAGGCAGAGCTGGAGTCGACGTCGCTCGCTCCGACCATCGCTCGGGCCTTCCTGCCGCGACCGTCCTTCTTCCTCGACCGTCGCTCGTCCTTGTGCTTGTTCTTGCGCTTGTGATCGCGCCTCGATCGGTACTTACCGTCCTTGCTCGACCGGTGCCTGTAGCCGTCCTTGTAGCCGTCCTTGTTCTCCATCTTCTCCGGGCAGTCGGCGACGAAGTGTCCTGGCTTGCCGCACTGAAAGCACGTCCGTGCTGTCCTCCTTGTGTTCACTCGGTTCTCGTGCAGCCTCTCGAATCGCCTGGTCAGCAACGCCAGCTCGTCCTCTCCAAGCACGTCGAACTCCTCGTCTGGCAAAGACATCAAAGAAGACAGAGAGTACATCTTGGAGGATGCGTTAGCGTTAGACTTAGCTCCTTTGCCACCAACGAGAGCAAGACTATGAGAATCAGTCGGGCTCTCGATCTTGGCTGTCATACCACGGTCCAACTCAGCTGACTTGAGCTTCGAGAATAGCTCGTTCACCGTCAAGGTGTCATACTTCTCGAACTCAACAATAGCCTCAAACTTCCCGTCCCATACGGTACGATCCAACGAGTGCAAGAGCTTCACGGCTCTATCATGATCATTGTATGGGAGGACGTCCATATTGGCTCTCATGTTGTTCACAACGACCGTAAACCGCTGGAAAAGGGCATCGACGGACTCGCCGGGGAGATGAGTGAAGTTCTCGTACTCTCTTCGGTAAGTCGCGTACATCCGAGCCTGAACCTGAGCATTCCCAGCATGAGCATCCTTCAACTGCTCCCAAATCCTACAAGCTAAGTCCTCTGTCTGAACCCGATCGAATTCAGGCTGACACAGAGCACGAAACAAGTAGTCGACAGCCTTGTTGTTGGCTTCGAACATATCCCTCGATCCTGGAGCAAGGAAGTTCATCGGATGAACATAAGTTGTGTTCACCGTGACATCCCAAAGGATCTGACCCTTTCCGTGGAGGAACGCCGCCATCCGCCTTTGCCACATCTGGTAGTTCTTCCCATCGAAGTGCGGAGGACCCGAACCCCGTTCCTGGTACGCCATCTTTGGATCTTAGACTGGTAAGAGTCAATAAAGACCCAAACCGGCTCTGATACCAATTGAAGGACCGATTAGGCGAACCAGAGAGGGGGGGAGTGAATGGGAGCCGATAAAAATTCTTCTCGAAGGAGATGGGAACTCCAACAAGACGAACACGGCTTCCAAATCGCGTCTCCGACTCAACTACCCAAGTTGGCCAAGACCACGCAGCCACTGGAGTGCTACTGGTCCTAGGAGCCAACACACAACCCTCCGAGCCAGAACTCACCAAAACACACAGCGGAAACTTGCACGGCTTACTGCCTGTGCTACACCGGTCAGACCGATGACCTGCGCCGGTCAGACCGGTGGACAGCGCCGGTCAGGCCGGTGGCTACAGCAGCCGCACAGCAAACGTTCCAGGAAGCCTCAGTGACTCCTCTCGGCCCTGGAACAAAAACCACCTCCGAAACACAACCTGGAAGGAAGAAGAACCCCTCACAAAACCTAGCAAAACAACTCCAAACACGCCAAGAACTGACCAGCAGGACCACGGGACAAAACCACACGGACAAGGCTATTCCCCGAGACAAATCCCACTAAGGGCTAGCACCGGTCAGACCGGTCAAGAGCGCCAGTCAGACCGGTCGCGCCTGGGCAGCTCGGGATGAACAGCGCCCGCGAGTCAACTCCCCTAAATCCAACTCCCGATCTCCCGATTCGCTCCACGGATTCGCACAAGACTTTGGGGATAGTAGGAACACCTCATGGGCACTCCATAGCCAAGATTTGGTCCACCAAAACTTGTTGAATCAAGAGGAATCGAAGGATTTCCGCCTAGAACACCACTAACCCTAGAACCACGAAAACCCCAAAATTGAGCCCCTTTACTCACAGATTTGGGAGGGGAATCAAAGGGAAAAGAACCACGAGGGGTTCATGCAAACATCCCCCACCAAATCCCAAAGAGAAAGGTCTCAAAACCGCCACAAGAAATTCACCAAGAAAAGCCTCCGAAAATCACCAAAAAGGAGAAACGGGAAAGACACAACCAAGCCTTGAGGAACCACGCCGAATCATCTATACATACCAAAGAGGTTCATACAAGGTCTAGCTTGCCGCTCGATCATCCTTCCCTCTCACAAGATCTCACCATGAAGCTCTCAAGCTACTTGTCTTCTCCACACCTGGAGGCCTCACCGGCAACGACCTTTCGCGCTTGTTCTTCACCTGCACCTGCACCAGTCAAGCCGCAACCTGCACCTGCAATACTTAGCCAAGAATCAGTCCACACCACGTTGTCAATCACTCATCACACCAGGAAGCAACCATCCACCGGTCCTCGAACCACACCTGGCTCTCAGTGGTGAACCACTGGAAACCTCGCAAACTTGGTGTGGCCTCCCCCAATTCTCCACTCATGACTAGGCCCCCACAAAGTCCCGGCTCGACCTTGGTTTTGAGGCTCAACCAAGAAACCGTCCACGACTTCGTCTTGCTGTTCTTGCCACCATGTGGCCCGCACTTGATCCCGCTGGCCACCGGGTTCCTCGAACCAAGTCTACCTTTCTGCTCCACACCTGGAGGCCTCACCGACATCGACCTTTCGCGCTTGTTATTCACTTGCACCAGCACCAATCAAGCCGCAACCTGCACCTGCAATACTTAGCCAAGAGTTAGTCCACACAACGTTGTCAATCACTCATCACACCAGGAAGTGACCATCCACCGGTCCTCGAACCACACAGGTCCTTAATCTCTCCCTTGATGAGTGCATTGACAAGACACACATTTGGTAACCAAAGAGAGAAAAAGGAAAAGAAAAGAAACAAACAAAGAAACCTCAACAAGCGATCGAAAGCCAAAGCAAAGGCAAAGAGAAAGATCACTTGAAGAAGACAAGTCTCGGTCCCCTTAGGCATGGGCAACGGCTCAACACAACCGAGACAAAAATAAGCTTACAACAAAGAGCAAAGACCACCAAACCAAAGCTCGAAAACCACAAAGAGCTCCCCCTGCACACATGCAAGCTCCCCCTGAACTAATGCAACTCCCCCTGGACCAATGCATGCAAGCCTCTTCACAAAATGGAGCAGCTGCATCAGCTCAGCTCTGACCGGTCAGACCGGTGCACAACATCTGCACAGGGTCAGCACCCTGACCGGTCAGACCGGTGACCACCTGGGAACTGCAAGAGCCCAAAAATGGCTCGTAACCACCCGGAAACCTTCTAAATGCATCCAGAAGCATTTTCCCTTCACAATCATCTCCCTCTTGTTGACAATGCATGAATCAAGACAAAATTGTGAAAAATGCAACCTAGAGCTTCTCAAATAGACAAAATTCAACACAAGATGCTACACATGTCCAAATGAGCAAGTTAGATACTCTATAGCTTCGTATGAACACTAGCTACAAGATCACCAAGTTTCACAACCATTGGGCGAAGCTAAGATAGAATTGAGCAATTTTGCGAAAAATCACCCTCTCATGAGCAAAGTCCTAAACATGAGTAAAACATGTCAAAATGGCAAAGCCACACAAACTTCATGCTAGGACAACCATTTTAATCATAAGATCATCATAAACACCCTCAAGCACCTCATGCCATGTCAAAGCCACTGAGTCATGTGCCTACTTCTATGTATGAGACTTCTCATTGGTAGACATCATGCAATGGTTTAGCACCCAAAGCAAATTAAATTAAGCACATATGACATGGGAGCACATTTTCCAAGTAATTTACATTTCATTCTCAGATTCATATTTGGTACATGAAATGTCTTTGCGACAAAAAGGAACTTATGCCCTTCCACAAGATAAAGCAAGCGGGCTAAACATTCATGATGACAAATGAGCCTTTGGCCCCATATGATCAAAATAAGCTATCCAAGCACAAATTAAGCATAACAATGCCATTAAAACATGTCAAGATCATATAAAAGCATTTGCTCACAAGAGGACATACATGTAGCATTTTTCAAAAACATAGCGATCAACCATGGATATAAATCAAGATCATCCATAGCATATCATGGTGAACAATGTATATGAGAGAAGCTTTTCCTACAACAATGCATATGATACAAATGCATGCAACCTAAGATACAAAGATGCATATACATCATGGTACAAATGCAATGCAAATGCAAACATGCACAAAAGGAAAGCTGTACATATGCTACAGAGGAGCTCCCACAACCAACTCAAGAAATCAAACACACACCAAGTTCTCCCTGCAAACGAGTGAAAGTTGCTTGATCTAGGGGCTTGGTGAAGATATCGGCTAGCTGGTCATGTGTGGGTATATGGATCAAGGCAATTTTTCCTTTCTCAACATTGTCTCTCAGAAAATGATACCTCACTTCAATATGTTTGGTTTTGGAATGAAGCACTAGGTTCTTTGCAACGCTTATGGCACTGGTGCTATCACATAGAAGTGGGACACGGGTATACTCCTCACTAAAGTCACTCATGGTGTATGTGATCCAAAGGAGCTAAGAACAACAACTAGCAGCGGCTACATACTCTGCATCGGTGTTGACGGTGAATTTCCGTCAACCAAGCCATGAGTTTACCTTCGGTGTTGGCATTGATTTGATATCCAAACTAACGATCCTAACCCTCATGATATATCAAGTTCGCATTCGCATGTGGTTTTTGGAGTTTATTATTTACGCGGGGTTTTAACGCTAAAAGGGAGACTTCCCGGGAAAGTTCATCAAGCATTTTGTGAGAAGATCATGAAGCCCGGCACAAGTCAAGACACGAAGTGAACATGACTCCAAGTGGCCCAAGGACCAAACCGTGAAGGCAGAAAACTCCGAGGACCTAGACAGAAAATGCTGAAGCTTGCGGGACAAGGAGCCTTATCCAAACCGCGGAGAAACTAACGCCAAGGGCCCACATGTAGAAGGTGGAAAGTTCTAGAAGACACGAGAAGCGACCGGGAGGAAACCGGGGCCGAACTGGGCCGAAATGAACCTAGGCCAGTCGGCACAGGCCGGCCGGCCCAGCCCATTCCGAGCCCGGTTCGGCGCCCCCTTTGACCTAGATGCCCCTCGGACTATTTATAGTCCCCCTGCCAAGAGCCACGCATCAATTCATTTGACATCCGCTGCCGAGGAGCAGAGAAGCTAGAGGGACACCATCTCGGAGAGGAGGGTCGTGCTAGTTGTCTAGGGTTTCCCTAGCCGACATGGGAACCTTGCATGGAAGACCACGTCGGAGCTCCGGAGCAAGGATCAAGATCGAGGTAGGATCCCGGTGGTGATCTTGTTCATGTAATCATTCATGGTAAAGTCTTTAAGTGAATCCGATTTCTAGCGATCAAGTGCCTTCTCGATGATTTTGTTCTCCCTTGGTTTTGCTTCTTCCTCAATCTATACTTAAGATAGATTGCATAGGGTGCTCTTGTAGCCGCGGTGGCTAGAGGTGCATACCGGACCGACCAAGTGTTTTTCAACTTGTTCTTCTCGAACTCGCCCTAGGCTAACCCGCACGAATAGGAGTGCGTTGTGACAGGACGGTGGCTCCAAAAGGCGGGCGTCTTCGGAATCGAATCGGAGGCCACGGTTTAAAGATGCTTTTTATGAGATTCGCTTTTCTATCTTCATCTATCTTGTTTGGAGCTACAACATACACATGATCTAGACTCTCTAGATCGGTTATCTCTTTGCTTTCTCTTGCTACCTCTTTAGTAGATTAGATTAGATTAGATTAGATGTGTTTTCTTGATGGTTTCTTAGATTAGATGCAAAAGCAACCTCTTGAAGATCAAATGTTCTTGCCTTACTAGATTGAATCCTTGCGTTGCACATTGTTCCACGAATTCGATACCTTGGGTTCTCACACTTAAGGAAAGAAGGGTCCCTTGACTACGACGGGGGATTTGTCCGCTTGCAAATCCAAACGAACTTTGATACGACAATCAACCGTCAACACTCGGTAGTGGATTGAGCAACGCTTGACTGTTTGCGGGAAGACTAAGACACCAAAGAAGAACCCAAGAACTGGCAAATCCCAGAAGTGGACTTCCTATCCAACCGACATCCGGCAAAATCTACGTCTGAAAATCCATGAAGCGCCAAAGAAGAAGACATGGAGTACCAAAGGCCGAAGTCGGTAGTGTATCGCAAATACCTGAATATGCACTTGACTGCCTGCCGATGTGAAGTCCTTGGAGAGGCTTGAAAACAAGGGCCCAGACATACCGAGAATTGGATGTCCGGCCTCGTCGCCGTCAAGTACAGGAGTGACCGATCATGCTTCGGTACTCCTTCTGGTCCACGTGTTCACCTTCCTTGTCCGCATCAAGAGCTGTAGTCGTACTCATCAACGTCGTCATGGCCTTGGAATCCTCCATCTTGAACTTCTTCACAATGTCCTTGGTGTACTTCGCTTGGTGCACAAATGTTCCTTCCTTCGACTACTTAATCTGGAGGACGAGGAAGAACTGCAACTCACCCATCATGCTCATCTCGAATTCCATGCTCTTGTCTTCTGCAAACCTTGCAACCAAAGAGTGAGACGAGCCACCAAAGATAATATCATCCACGTACACCTGAACAATCAGAATATCAACGCCCTGCCTGAGGAGAAACAAAGTCTGTTCTACCTTCCCCATTTCAAAGCCCTTAGCAAAAAGAAACCCCCTCAACCTGCCATACCAAGCCCTAGGCGCCTGTTTCAACCCATAGAGCGCCTTTCTCAACTTGTACACCCGGTGGGGGTACTTCTCACTCTCAAACCCCGGTGGTTGCTTCACATACACCTCTTCCTCCAACACACCGTTCAGGAAGGCACTCTTCACGTCCATTTGGTACAATTTGAACCCTTTAGCCACGGAAAAGGCTAGAAGGATCCTAATCGCCTCCAAATGGGCTACGGGAGCAAAGGTCTCCTCGTAGTCGATTCCCTCTTTATGACTATACCCTTGTGCCACCAACCTCGACTTGTTTCTCACCACTTCTCCATTCTCACGCTCTTTATTTTTCCACACCCATTTTGTCCCGATAGGCTTACAACCCGGTGGAGGATCTATCAACTCTCAAACTTTGTTTCTCTCAAAGTTCTCCAACTCCTCATGCATTACGTTGACCCAATTAGAATCAGATAGCGCGTGTCCAATGTCTTTGGGCTCAAACGTAGCGACAAAAGCAGCATGGGCAAAGTGAGAATTGTTTCGAACCCTCGACCGTGTAGTATGTTCATTGATGTCCCCGATGATCCTCGAAGCTGGGTGATCCACTTGAACTCGCCGGGGAGGTTCTCACCTTGAAGCTACCTCCCCATCAGCAACAGCTTCTCCTTGATCTGGGCTTGTCATTGTAGGTGTAGGAGATGGCTTGTTCTCAATCATAGTCGAAGTAGTAGGTACATGCTCAGCCGCGGGCGTCACACCACCATCCTCACCATCCCCATGTTCATGCTCCTCCTCCTGAAAGATCTCCTCGCCAAGTTCATCATCTCCTGCAGAATCACAGATCAAAGAGCTACGTGGTGGTGTCTCGTCGAAGGTAACCTCGCAAGTCTCCACGATTTGGTTAGTTTCCAAGTTGAGCACACGAAATGCTCTAGAGTGAGTAGCATAACCAAAGAAAATACCATCGACCGACCTAGCCTCAAACTTATCTAGATTCTTGCCCTTTTTCAGGATAAAGCATTTGCACCTGAAAACATGGAAATGACTCGCCTTGGGAGTGCGACCGTGCATCATCTCATAGCACGTCTTCTTCTTGAAAGCTCGGAGAAAAATCCTGTTCGACACATAGCACGCGGTATTGACCGCCTCAGCCCAGAATCTCCTCGGAGTCCTGTGCTCATCGAGCATCATCCGGGCCATCTCACACAAGGTTCTGTTTTTCCTTTCCACCACGCCATTCTAGGGAGGCGTATACGGACTCGAAAATTGGTGTTCAAGACCCAAGTCATGGCAAAAGGTTTCAAAGTGAGAGTTTTTAAATTCCGAGCCATTGTCATTGTGAATTGCTCGTATGGCATCTCCGTGCCTCTCGTTCTTCAACCTCAAGACAAGATCTCGAACAAAACCAAACGTCTCCCCCTTTTCCTCCAAAAAACGTCCCAAGCATACCGAGAGCAGTCGTCCACCACAACCAGGACGTACCACTTCCCACTCATAGATCGCACATGAGCTGGGCCAACAAGGTCCATATGGAGCAGCTCGCATGGACGCTCCGTCATCACATCGGTGAGGGGTGGATGGGAAGATGCTACCATCTTGGCATGCCTACACGGCGCACACACCAACTCTTTCTCAAACCGCAACCGGGGCAATCCTCGAACCAAGTTGAGTTTACTCAAGCGAGACAAAAGGTCAAAGCTTAAGTGACCCAACTTCCTATGCCACTTCCACAACTCACTCGAAGAACCAGCCAAAAAGCAACGAGCCACACCAGAAGACTGAGAGAAATCCGCTCGGAAAATTTGACCCTCGGGAACGACCATGCAAACTAGGTCCCCTCAAGAATTCAAAATCCTAGAACCACCAGGCCGAAACAACACCTCAAAACCCTCATCCAATAGCTAGGACACGGAAAGCAAATTGAACCCGAGCGATTGAACAAGAGCAACACACCTGAGAGTGACCTTGTCACTTACCTTAATCTCACCTTCTGATAGCACACGTCCTCGCCCATTGTCCCTAAAGGTGATATATGTCTTTGACACCACCGAGACGAGATTGGAGAACCACCCCTGTCTCCGGTCATATGCCTCGAGCAACCAGAGTCGATCAGCCAAACGTTCCCCAAGTCTCCCACCTGAAATTCAAAAGCAAGCACGTGAGCGAACAAACGACTCAGCACTGGGGTTAGTACCAAAAGAGTAAAACTAGTGCCGAGCCATCTGCTCCAAAGTGGGGTTAGCACAATCCATATCATCACGTCTATCAAAGCTACCACCACGAAAACCACCACGGGAACCACCACGAGGGAACCACCACTGTCTCACTGGAGGAGAACAAAAGCCACGAAAGGAAGACTGTGGATCGTTGCTCCTCTGAGACTCAAAGCTATGACTCCTCCTATCCTCGTATTGAGCACGAGGTGGAGAACGTCTAGCAAACTCAACACCACCAGACTCACCACGCCAACCACCTATACCATGACCAAAGGAACTGAACCGAGCATCCTCACAGGCACGAAAACCAAACTGCCCAGCACCCAGACCTGCACCGGTCTGACCGATCCCCCTGACCGGTCTGACCAGTGGTGCTCGCCCAGTAGCACCACCTGACCTTCTTCTATCTCCCCAAGCCGAAATCGTATGCACAATGGCCTTTGCCCTGGGCATTTGCATACGAGGCTCAGGTACACCATTTGAAGGGTGGTACCTGTCCTTGTTAGCCCACTCCTTAGCCATTCTCTCCTCTCGCTTCCTCTTGAAGCAAAACTCATTCTTATGACCATCCCTCCCACAATACTCACAATGGAAGCGGATTGGCCTAGGCTTAGGCTTGGTTGGGGCTGCTTACTTGGCTTCTCTTTTGGTTTCTCCTCACTCGGCTTCTCTCCCTTCTTCCCAAAGAACTCGTTCCCCATGTCACTCTTGAACTTGATGGGTTTTTGGAAATCGTTCGTTTGGGGAGGAAACACTAGTGGAGCTGGGGTTGTGTCAAGTCGGTTTCTCAGAGGGTTTGGCTTAGGAGCATAGGCATTTTTGTGGAAGGTTTTTGGTGGAGCTTGGATATCACTAATATTCTCTCCTCCCTCACCACTGCACTCTCCAATCTTATCCGACCCAAGCGCTTGCCCATCATAGCACTTGTATGCCTCTATCATCATCCTAAGCTGAGGCTAATGACCCGACAACCAACCCATCATTTTTCTCAACTCATCATTCTCATCCTGCAAATGATCAACATAATGGGAAAGCTCCAAATTCTAAACAGCATGCAATTCACAGGTAGAACAAGAAGTAGGACTAGGTGCTTTCAAATCAGCCTCAAGCGAAACAATACGAGCACGAGACTCAGCAAGCTTTTCATGCAAGACAGGACAAGAAGTGCAAGCACCTAGCAAAGCAGGTCTAGACTTGAGCTCAGCCACTTCAACCCTAAGCACATCTAGTTCCTCACACTTGGAGGCATGCTTTTCCTTAAGAGCAGTAAGATCAGCTAGGAAAACAGAGCAATCACCACAATCATCCTCATAAAAAACAACAGGTGAAGCCTTAGGCGAATCTATCTCAAGCTTAGCATCAAGATTCTGTGTTTCTAGCTCAGCTACTCTGTTCCTAGCAACTTCAAGTGAAGCCCTAAGCTCTTTCCTCATTTTCTTAGCCTCTCTAAGCATGTCATCGTGGTTATCAAGCAACTTGCCAAGTTCCTCATTCTCCTGGAGCGAGAAGGAAAGCTCATCACGTACCTCATCCTCGGAGTCGGAGTCCGAGTCGTTCTTATGACTCTTCTTGCTGCCGGAGCTGTGTGCCATGCCGCAGAAGCCGTCTCGCGCGAAGCAGCTCAACCCACTCAAGTTCTCCGACCCCTTCTTGCTCTTGCGCCGATCACCTTCATCTTCGCTGCTACTGGAGCTCGAGGTAGAGTAGGCAGAGCTGGAGTTGACGTCGCTTGCTCCGACCATCGCTCGGGCCTTCTTGCCGTGGCCGTCCTTCTTCCTCGATCTCCGCTCGTCCTTGTTCCTATGCTTGTGCTTGTGATCGCGCCTCGACCGGTGCTTGTTCTCCGTCCTCGACCGGTGCTTGTAGTTGTCCTTGTTCTCCATCTTCTCCGGACAGTCGGCGACGAAGTGTCCTGGCTTGCCGCACTGGAAGCATGTCTGTGAGTTCATCCTTGTGTTCACCCGGTTCTCGTGCATCCTTGAATCTCCTGGTCAATAGCGCCAGCTCGTCCTCTCCAAGCACGTCGAACTCCTCATCTGGCAAAGGCATCAAGGAAGACAGAGAGTACATCCGGGAAGATGGGTTAGCGTTAGACTTAGCACCTGAGCCTTCGACGAGAGCAATACTATGGGAATCAGTCGGGCTCTCAAGATGGGCTGTCACACCACGATCCACCTCAACTGACATGAGCTTAGAGAACAGCTCATCTACCGTCAGAGTCTCATACTTCTCAGATTGTAGAATGGCCTCGACCTTTCTGTCCCAAATGGTACGATCCAAAGAGTGCAAGAGCTTCACAGCTCTGTCATGGTCATCGTACAGGAGCACAGTCACATTGGCCCTTATGTTGTTCACAATCACCGTGAACCGCTGGAACATCGTGTCAATTGACTCACCGGGGAGATGAGTGAAGTTCTCGTACTCTCTCCGGTAAGTCGCATACAACCAAGCCTGAACCTAAGTGTTCCTAGTGTGAGCATTCTTCAGCTGCTCCCAAATCCTACAAGCCAAGTCCTCTGTCTGAACCTGATCGAATTCAGATTGACATAGAGCACGAAACAAGTAGTCAACCGCCTTGTTGTTGGTGTCGTGCATGTCCCACGATCCTGGAGCAAGGAAGTTAATCGGATGAACATAAGTTGTGTTCACCGTAACGTCCCAAAGGATCTGACCCTTACTGCGGAGAAAAGCAGCCATCCGCCTCTGCCACATCTGGTAGTTCTTTCCATCGAAGTGCGGAGGACCCGATCCCCGTTCCTGGTACGCCATCTTTGGATCTTAGACTGGTTAGAGTCTCGAAAGACCCGTAACCGGCTTTGATACCACTTGAATGACCGAACTGGCGACCAGAGAGGGGAGCGTGAATAGGAGCTGATAAAAATTCTTCTCGAAGGAGATAACTTCTCCAACAAAATGAACACGACCTATCCAACACTTCTCTGACTCAAACTACCCAAGTTTGCCAAAGTCACGTAGCCACTGAAGTGCTACTGACCCTAGGAACAAACCACTCAACCAATCAAAACAAACACTCCAAACGCAAAGCGGAAATCTGCACAACTTGCTGTCTGTACCACACCGGTCACATCGATGGTTCTCACCGGTTAGACCGATGGCACTGCTCAGACCGGTGGCAACAGCAAATGTGCAGGAATGTTCCAGGAAGCCTCAGTGATTCCTCTAGGCCCTGGAACAAAAACCTCCTCCAAAACTCAAACTGAAGGGAAAGAAAAACCTTCACAAAACCTAGCAAACACCTTGAAACCTGCCAAGAACTGACCACGAGCACCATAGCCCAAAGCCACACGCACCCAGCAGTTCACCTGTAACACCCCGCCCACCAAAGCCGCACCGCCCAGCCCTTCCGTAGGGGCGAGCACACGTACACATAGCACCCTGCTTACACTTTCGTCCTCGCTTCGTGTAAAAGGGTTAACCTGAGGGTGTTATGGCTGGTGGACAAAGGCTTATAAGTTAGCTCCACCCTTGCTCTACTAGCAATGTGACACTAAACATGCGCACCTGCGCTCATGGACCACTCATGGGCCATCCAAATTGGGCCGAGTGTGACATTCACCCCCCCTCAAAGAACCTGACGTCCTCATCGGTCCAACTCACTCGTCCAGTGCCGACCCATACGCCATGTCGTGTGTCCCATCCCAGGCCCATACGCGTATGCATATGTCCGCACACTGACCCGAGCAAATGTCCAGGAACCTTCCCTCTTAGCGCACGACCGTACGTCCAGTGCCGACCCATATGCCATGCCATGTGCCCCATCTCAGGCCCACATGCGCCATGCGCCATATGCCCGCACACTGACCCGTACGCGCAACCGCAAGGGTCGGCTCTGATACCATTTGTAACACCCCGCCCACCAAAGCCGCACCGCCCAGCCCTTCCGTAGGGGCGAGCACACGTACACATAGCACCCTGCTTACACTTTCGTCCTCGCTTCGTGTAAAAGGGTTAACCTGAGGGTGTTATGGCTGGTGGACAAAGGCTTATAAGTTGGCTCCACCCTTGCTCAACTAGCAATGTGGCACTAAACATGCGCACCTGCGCTCATGGGCCATCCAAATTGGGCCGGGTGTGACATTCACCCCCCCTCAAGATGAATCTCGTCCTCGAGATTCGGATGGATCAAAGAGATGGGGATAATCTTCCTTCAACTCCTCTCTTTCCCAAGTTGCCTCATCCTCTGCATGATTACTCCATTGCACCTTGCACATTTTAATAACCCAATTCCTCGTAACCCATGTTAAAATATCCAAGATCTTGATAGGCCGTTCAGTAATGGTGAGGTCCTCCTTAACATCCAATCCATCTATGGGTAGTGGCTCTTTGTCATGAGGTTTGAGACCCCTTTTTAACTGAGAGATATGAAACACATCATTCACATCTGAGAGCTGATTAGGCAACTCCAGCCTGTATGCTACCTCTCCTACTCTCTCCAAGATCTTGAAAGGTCCGATAAAGCGAGGTGAAAACTTCCCCTTCACTTTAAATCTGCGCAAACCTCTGATGGGTGACACTTTCAAGTACACATAATCGGCAGCACCCGTCAGACCGGTGGGAGGCACCGGTCAGACTGGTCAAAGCCTGGGCGCTTGGGATGAACAGCAAGCCACGGGTCAACCCTTCCAAACAACCTTCCCGATCTCCCGATTCACTCCACGGATTCGTACAAGACTTTGGGCATACTAGGAGTACCTCATGGGCATCCCATAGCTACGATTTGGTCCACCAAAACTTGCTAAATCAAGAGGAATCGAATGATTTCCACCAAGAACACCACTTTCCCGAAACCTAAGAAAATCCCAAAATCAAGCACCTTTTCCCACAAATTTGTGAGAGGGATCACAAGGAAAAGAACCACGAAGGGTTCATGCATACATCCCCAACCAAATCCCCAAGAGAAAGGCCTCAAATTAGCCACAAGAAAATCGCCAAGAAAAGGCTCTGAAAATCACCAAAAAAGGAAAATGGGAGAGACAACATCAAGCCTTGAGGTACCACGTCGAATCATCTATACATACCATGAAGGTTCAAACAAGGTCTAGCTTGCCTCCCAATCATCCATCCCTCTCTCAAGATCTCACCATGAAGCTCTCAAGCTAGTCCTAGAAAATCCTAAGGAAAATAGGAAGGGAAAATGAGCTAGGGTTCCAAGAGATGGCTGCCATCCTCTCACCACTTGGGTTATATGGAGGCAACCGAAATACGAAACTACCCCTAATACATTAAACTAAGATACACACCCCCGAAGGGCACTTTGGGAATCTTCGTCGTAGCACCATCAGACGGATGCCCGGCGACTGCACCTTGCTTAGCCTCGACACAAGCCTTGCGATCCCGACGCGTGTCCTCCGCGTCGAAGTCTCCGGAAGGCGTCGTCGCACACGGTCAAACCGGTGCTCCTCACCGGTCAGATCGGTACGACCCACCGGCCAGACCGGTCCAGTGCTGCTGCACTTCGGTCTTCGGCCTTGGCTTTGTGGATCAACCAAGGAACCCAGTGGTTTTGTGGTGAACTACTGGAAACCCCGCGAACTTGGTGTGGCCTCCCGCCAATCTCCACTCATGACTTGGCCCCCACGAAGTCTCGGCTCGACCTTGTTTTGAGGCTCAACCAAGAAACCGTCCACGACTTCGTCTTGCTGTTCTTGCCACCATGCGGCCCGCACTTGATCCCGCTGGCCACCAGGTCTCTCGAACCAAGCCTACTTGTCTGCTGCACACCTGCAGGCCTCACCGGCATCAACCTTTCGCGCTTGTTCTTCACCAGCACCAGCACCAATCAAGCCGCAACCTGCACTTGTAATACTTAGCCAAGAGTCAGTCCACACAACGTTGTCAATCACTCATCACACCAGGAAGTGACCATCCACCGGTCCTCGAACCACACAGGTCCTCAACAAGTCTACTAGTGAGCTTTTGCATCACCGCTAGAAGACAGGTGATCGGTAAGCAACTCTTTGCCAATCATATCACATATGACTCCTATTGTTGGGTGACATCTCTATGTCTCGGCGCCCAACCTTTATGCCCCAAAGCCCTTAACCGTTAAGATGGCTTTGATCAAGTAATCAAACTTTATGTTGTAAGTATCATACGAACCCATCTAGTCGAGGAAAACTGGTGGCACTCTGATTTTATAGACCCATCACCAATCGTACAAGACTCGTGACAGTGCAAGGTTTGGGAGGGCATGAAACTTCAACATTACCGAGGGATCGTTCTACTTCTACCGTCACATGTAGAAAAATAACCATTATCATCGCAAATGAATTAGAACTGTAAGAACGACATCCACACAGTTGTAACACAGTATGGCCAATTATAATATGGTGATCTCCATCTCCATTGACTTGTACATCATGTTGTTCTCCATCTCCATGATCTGTGTGCGTCATCCTCCATGGGATGAGTCCTCCAAGAACTATCTAACGCGTGATAGTACACTAAGTTACACAAATTGCGCATTAGAACATCACAAATTGGTACACAAACCATTGCATCAATTTTGACAATATATGTGGCTCCAGTCGTATTGTCGTACGTGTGACACGCCACGAATAAATTACACACATGCATCACATACACATACAGTTCCGACGTCTAAACTTAAACTGCCAAAAACTCCATCTTACAGGCCGATTTTGGGAAATCTAATTTCACCGATACTAGAATATCTAGTTGATCTCATGTGTAAAATTTTCCGTAGATCAATTTTCGTATAGAAAACATCTCCATCCGTGTTAATCACGACAAGTTATGGTTGTTTTACCGAACAACATGTTTTCTGGTTTTTTTCCGGACCGGTAGCAGATCCAATCTGCCGCCGCCGCGCATCCCATGCGTTTGGCACTTGACCTAGCTTCGATTTGACCAATCCAATTGATCTCCTCCTCGTTGTGACTGGGTTTACGTGTATCACTTAACTCCGATAAGGAATTCCGACCGGTAGGAATAATTCGTTACACGACCATCACGGCAAGAACACGAAACCGATCACAATTTTTGATCTACGTCCACACATCACAATATAATGCACACATCCTGAATCTAAAACTTAGCAGCTATGGCTCTGGTACCACTGAAGAGATACGGGGAGGCTATGCTAGCACAAACAAAATTTTCCCCGCAAAACAGGAATTGCTGCTGTTAGAGATCACAGGATTACCACTAGACGCGCATATGCAGTGAAACCGTCTCGGTGTAGACGTCGAATGTAGCAGTATCATGCTGTTGCTCACGTCCTTCTTGTACTTCACAGTTCGTCCAAGTACTCCAGATGTAGCACCTCCAAGGTATTCACACGTACGGGGAATGAATGTCGATCATAGATGTACTAGCACCTCACGAACGACCACGATATGTAAGATATAGATGGAGGAGGGGGATGCAGGAATTACTGTAGCACACGGGTACTATTCCCCTGTGGTGTTGTAGCGGCGTCTACTGTTCAGGCGTGGTTACGATAGCGGTGGCAGTACTGTAGCAGCGATTAAGTTTTCCCCCTCCCTCCACCTTTGTATATATAGAGGCTACTAATGTGCTTTTCAACCTTTGCGGTCTATCGAGACTCTAGTACCCTAGTGGATCAAATCCATCAAAACCTATTAGTGGATCTGATCCAATTGACTTTAGGGTATATATCTAACACTTTAGTGGTAGTAAATTGAAGGGAAATTTGGATCATACCAATTAAAAGATCCCAAAGTTAGATATATACTATTGTAAGTCAATAACATATGAGGTTCACATGAGTCAATGACATGTAGGGTCAATGATATATATCTAAGTTTTGGATTTTTCAATTGTACGATCCAATTATTCCTAAATTTGGAACACTACATAGCAACTCACAATCACGCTTTTACTATCACACGACTTGCATTTTCTTATATTTTTTTGCGACACTACATAGGAAGCTAAAATGAAAATTCACAATCACGCTTCTTGCAAAACATAAAAAGGAAAATAGAATTATAATTATGGAGCCGGAATGTTTGCTCCAGGTGTTTTGATCTGTTGACGCCCCTTCGTCGCTAGCAGACACTGACGAACGGAGCCCATCAAAAACCACATAATTGGTGCCGCAAAATACCAGCTAGGCGGAGCGATAAATAGTTTCCGAAAATGACATGACCGCATCATGTGAACGCTACGCGGGGAAAAAAAAGGCTTTCCTCAAATAAAAAGAATCGCGTCTGTTCACTTGGTAAATATCTCACCTACAAGCTTTACAGTTACCCCAACTGCCGCGAATTCCGTGTATTGCAGGGCCTCTCGTAGAAAAGCACGCGCTTCCCAATTGGCCAATTCCCTTTCCCTCTATTGATCGGGGAGCTTCGGGCATTTTCTCCTCTTCGTAGATTGCAGCTGCTTTTTCCCCTCCATTTTGGGTCAAGAAATTTGCCAGGGGCGGGGGGTTTTCGAGACGAGGATTTGCAAAAAATCCGGGGGATTGAGTGGCCCCTTGCCGTGGTGATCAATAATTTCTCAGAATTATTCGATTGAATTTTTAGGGTTTATATATCTTGGGTTTTTGGTTTTCTCCGCCGTATTTCGTAGGGGAAACTCGTCCCTGTTAAGGTTTCGTATATTAATTTGGGGATTTTCTTCCGTGCTACTGTGCAATTCCGAATCTTGTCAGAGAAAAGAGAAGGAAAAGCGAAAACAAGAAAACAAGGATTTTGTACCTCGAGGTTGTTCTTCTGGTGTTCACTTGCGAGTAAGTACACTCTCTCCTGTCTCCAGTACGCTTCTTGATCTCGCCGAGTTGCTCGTCGGGACACTGCGGCCTGGATTTTCTGAGCTGATGGCGATCGAGCTTGCTGTCTAGGTCGGTGAATCTTGCGGTTGCCGGCGAGATCTAAAGGAGGAACCCTCTGCTCGTGTTGTGTGCTTGCTGAGGGGAGCCATGTCGTCGGCGGCGGCGATGGGCGAAGTTGCGTACGGCGCTGGCGTGCAGAAGGGACCGCTGCAGCAACACCAGCCGCAGCAGCCCGGCCCCGGGGCGCTTCTCTACAACCACAACGGCGCCGCCGTCTACAGGAAAACCGCCATTCCGCCATTCTATCAGCAGCCAGCGGCCAGCAATGCCACCGCGCCGATGGCGCCACTTCACTCCCCCGCAAGCGCTGAGCCTGTAAAGCGCAAGCGGGGGCGCCCGCGCAAGTATGGCCCCGCCGACAGCGCCGTGCCACTGGCTGTCGTGCCCCCGTCCCCGCCGCCGGTTCCTGCCTCAGCTGGTGCTGGCACTAACTCTGTCGCGTCACCCACGCTTCCTCCCGGCTTCGCTCCAAGCCCGCAGGGTGGGGCTGTGGTGAGTCCCCAGGCGTCTCCGGTGGCTGTGTCGCCGCTGCCGGCGTCAGATGCTTCAGCTGCGAAGAAGAGGGGCCGGCCGCTGGGCTCCACTAACAAGAAGCAGCAGCCGAAAGCGGCAGCGCCAGGTAATGTTCTTGCCAGCCTTTTCAGTTGGAGCAAGTAGCAGTAGCAAAACGGGCAACAACGAGGCAATGTTGGATTCATCGTATTTCAATTTAGAGCTTCAGATACACGTATATACCAGGGGACAGTGGTACTTTAGTATGGGCAAAAGGTGCATCAGAGTTATTTATATTCATTCATTTTTTTTCTGTCGTGCTGCCATCTGCAGTAGGACTGGGGCAGAGGAGTTGTGGGCAGGGAATGGTATACTTGGTGATAATGACCTCCATGCGACCATGCCCTTGCTTTATATGCTTGCTAGAGATTTCTTTCAGAAAAGAAACGGCAAGAATTGAACATAAATGAGCTCTGGTCCTTCCCCACTTAGGAGAAACTTTGGTCAGCAATCAGGATTGTTACCTCGGAGTAGAGTTGAACTGGAGGGATTGGTAAATATTTGCCCCGGCATGTCTGAAAATTTACTTCCATATTTGTACTGCTTTGCAATAATTGTAACTATGTGGGTTATTAGCTTTTTTTTTCCTTTTCCTGTGTGAATCTGATTTTTTATACTCTTAATCAATCACCTAGAGGCTTGCATTGGTGTTAGTTTCAGATTTGATTGTACACCATTAATGCACTAATTGTGATTACTTTATCCAGTTGGAATGAATGGAACTATTTATCCATGCTAAATCTTTTATTAAGAGCTTTAGTAATGATAGTTGGCGTTTGTAATTCACCTTCCTTCCACTTAGTGTCTTTCTGTTCAGATCCCTCCATAAGAGTACCTGTGGATATTTTGCTTAACATTTGATTGGAGAATCTTGACGTTTATGCATATTAATTCAGTTTGTGGCAGTATGATTAGATATAGTCTTTCCTGATGTTTTTTTTTTGTTTCACAGGACCAGGCTGGGCCGGATTGAAACCTCATGTTTTCACAGTCCAAGCTGGAGAGGTACACTGTCCAATGCTTTTGATGCTCTTACCTGTCCTGATGCATTCTTAGGATTTTTTCATTATTAATGTCAGAATCTGTGCGAAATATGTTTACTTGATTTATTTATGACATTTCAACCATTATTGTCTGCTCTATGGCTATGTGAATTATTAATCTGCTGACGAAGTCTCTCCCTCCCTCCCTCCCTGCCCTTTATTGAGAGTTGTTCTTGTGTCTTCCTAGCTACTATGGTACCATAAGGTGTATCTTTTATTAATATGTTCAGTCACCTAATACAATTATATATCTGTCTTTCTCTTTGTAGAAACATTTACTCAGCCCCTGAAAATGTTTTTTATGCTTGCACATGCTGCTCTGTTTTCATTTACACCATATGTCATGCCATAGCAGGGACTTGACCTATATCTTGAGTATTTCATGCTGGCAAATCATTAAATAGTTAAGAGCTTATTCAAACAAGAATATAGTTTGTGGTCTTAGCTTGATCTATTGAGATACTTTAGTTAGCTTTATTGCTAGTCCATTTCTTTGTATTGTTTGTGCTATTCTGTTAGTCTGCTAAATAAATGAGCAGAATGCTTTGCCTTCATCATTTACTTGAACTCGTATTTTTTAAAGTGCAATAACGGACTTGTCTTGTGACAATCATTTAGTTTCAATCATAGTAATAGTATTTTATGTTGCTTTTGTCCTATAATTTATTTATACTTTATCTTCAGTTTGTTTCTACATTGTAAATTTCATTTTTTTCCTTGCTTTAAGCTCCTTTGTGTTGCCCTCATTTTTCATGTGTTT
The DNA here is from genome assembly GCA_036936925.1 of Cenchrus fungigraminus. NCBI lineage: Eukaryota > Viridiplantae > Streptophyta > Magnoliopsida > Poales > Poaceae > Cenchrus > Cenchrus fungigraminus. The sequence continues at coordinate 68,529,782 of CM072770.1, forward strand.
TTAATTTTTTCCACGAGAACTTAGTGCGGTAATACATATTTTTGCTTCTGTATTATGTGGGTCAGCATTTGGTAGTGGCTTTTACTGTATCTTCTTGCCATGAAATTATTAACAGATAAGGAAGTTATTGATAAATTAGTGAGTAGATTCCTTTGAAGATATTTGCCTAGCTGTTATCTGATTATTATGAAACTGCTTGCTATTTATGAAGACATAATAAAGTGCAGGCAAGAACCGAATTACGAGGACATCTTTGGCTCACAACCATCTCTCTTCACCACCCTTGCCATAGTGAGAGCTGTTGTTAGGGGCCTTTTTCTAAAAAAACTTTGTAAGGGACCTTATCCTCTGCTGGCAGTCTCGAACTCTGATTTTTCTTTCAAATACGTAGGAGCTGCTTATCATTTCGTTATTGAAGAACTAAAATGAAAACAAATTGACTCCACAACACAACATGTCACAAAAGTTTAGAACATGTGCGCTGCGCACCACTGGACCAAGAAACGACGACCAACCTAAAACAACCACAGAATCTAGGCAGTGGCACAGTCTGTTTACACTTTACACCATCAACTCCAACCTTGCCCATAACAGCCATTTTTCACATGTTCCTGAGTCCTTTACTCTTCCAATTTATCTTTTGGTTTCGTCATATTGCTCTTCCCCGGTAACCTTCTAAAGAAGAATTCATTATTTCAGGATATAGCATCAAGAGCAATGTCATTTTCTGGGAATGGATGGGCAGTTTGTATCCTCACAGCCAATGGCGCTGTATCCAATGTGACCCTGCATCAAGGAGATTCTTGTGGTGGAACAGTAACTTATGAGGTTTGTAGGTTCTTCCAACTTCGTCTCTATTCAGTTTAAATACCCTTCTTGTGTATCTTTAAAACTGTATCCCAGTTATTTGCCACCAGAATTTACTGAGATAGAAAGAAAAGTACAATGCATGGAACATAGGAGAGGTAGGGAATGTAAGAAAAGTACAATGCATGGAACATAGGAGAGGTAGGGAATGTAATTATTTTCATTACCACACATCTCTAGAAGGGCCACATTGTTTTGCAGTTCTGTAAGCAATAGTCTTGCATTGATTTTCACGGTTTCTTGCATCCAATATATGCAGGGACGTTTTGAGATTCTCTCTTTGGCTGGTTCATATCTGCTGTCAGAATGTCCTGGGATGAGCAGTCGAACAGGTGGACTTAGTGTTTCTCTTGCTGGTCCTGATGGGCGTGTTTTAGGTGGTGCAGTAGCAGGACCTCTAACTGCAGCTTCGCCAGTTCAGGTTTCATTTTTCTCTGTCTGAACATGCTTAGATAGCTCTAATTAAAATCTTTACAAACTACAATTACCTCCCATGTTTCCAAACCTTCCTCTGCTTATTCTTGAAAGTCACTCTCTGGTTTGTCACAAATAACTTCCTCTGAAATACTACCATCTATGGTTTCATAAAATGAGGACAGTTTCATGTATGGTATCCTTTTTCCCACTTTTGCAATTGGCCTTATTGCACAGCTATTGTTTGCATTCACTCCATGAAGATTTAGAACCTTTACAATGTTTCCTAATGGATTGTGTTTTTGTTATCCTGCTGCTTAGGTGGTCATTGGTAGCTTTCTGTCTGGTGGGAAATTGGAGCTTTCCTACTGCCCGCAGTCCTCCGTCCAGGGGTACTGAATCCTCTGGTGGGCATGGAAGCCCCCCAAATACTGCTGCCACGTTCAACACCGGAAGCCAATCAGGCTTTGCTAACTTCCCTCAATGGAGATGAGCTTATATTAGCTGTTGCCCCCCCCCCCCCCCCCGCACCAAGTTGTGGGGACTAGGCTTTATTATTGTTTTAGGTACCACCGAAGGAATTAACTGATGGTTTTCAGGACTCAATAGATCGTTGTCATGTAATGTGCCATTTGGTTAGGTTTATGCTCATCGATCCTTTTGGGGTAACCTCTAACTGGTTGCATTGAAGTTTAGCTTCTCGTTTCTCTCGTATAGGGGTGGCAACGGCCTCGATCCCCGACGTGATTTCATCCATTAGGCCTCGTTTGGCAACAGGTGGAAATCTTACCGGGCTAGATGTCACCCACGGGGGTAATGGGTGGATCCACGTGCACCACCCAATGCCCTTCCATGCTTGGGTTTAATTCTCTTTCTTAATTAAAACGTTTGGGAGGCCGGTTGGTTTGGGGGGCTGGTTTTGGCTGGAGATGATGGATTATTGCAGAACCGTACTATTGTGAAGCCAAAACAAAATTTTAAAAATAAAACAAAACCTAGAAAGTATACAGAAATAACCTAGAAAAAATCTAGAAAACAGAAAATTAATTACACACAATCATAGAGAAATTTTGAAGGGAAGAAAACGTGCATGTGCATACATGAACACATGGCAGTACATGACTCCAAGTAATGCATTATTATACAGATAAATGACTTGAAATTCAGTGTTTCAGTTTATAAAATTTGAAGACTAGCTTTTCTTAAGGGCATTGTTGCAGAATCATCTTTGATAACTTCTGCTCCTTCATATCTGTTACAAAAGCAAACAAATGTTACAAAAGCAAACAAAGGCAATTATGAACAAACAGAAGGCACTTTCTGTTTGTAGACCTAGTAAGGCAAACCACAAACCCAATTAAACAGTTGTCACACATGTTTCTCGATAAGATAGCTCCTACATTATTGAATCGAACATGTTTCTCAACGATCTATATCAATTTTTTTACTCACAAAATGCCTAGTGTAAATCATAGAGATGACCATCATACCTTCTCAAGCACCTCACGGAGTGCTTCCATTGCGCTCTTATTTTCTTGTTTCAGCATCTGCAAACAATGAATTCATATGAGATATCATTATTACCACCACTACAGAACAACGTCCATATCATTGTCCTAAGAGACAGGAGCTTATGCATACCATTTTAAACTCTGAGTTAGACTTCCAAGGATCTACGTCAAGCTGAAAGTTGAATAACAGAAACAAACAATCTAAGAATGTCACAAAGAGTACCATTACAGAAAGAAAATAAAGGACTAATCTGTCATAGAATCGCTTACTATTGGCATGTGCCATAAAGCCAGACTAGGCAATCATGCTTGTCTTTCTTCTTACGCTTGCTACCAACACATGATTCATTGATGACCTTGAATTCAAAAAATAAAAAAAAACTGGGTGTAATTAGATGCAGGGGAAGCTAGAGTCCAGAACAAGTAATACTAAAAAAAATGCCATGACTCATGACTTCAGATGATACGCATGCTAAGGTGTTAGCTAAACTATAAACACTGTTTGTTTTAGTCGTTGTTGATCAATGTAAGTTCAAACAAAAAAGACAAGCAATTGTAGCAGCCAAATTTTATATTCTTAATGTTCAAGCTAGCATTTGTCCAATGTTTAGTTCCGATGTGGGCAGTGAGCAACAAGGACATTTGCCACTAGCAATTAAAATTTGTCTAGTTCCGGGAAAAAGAACATACTTTCAGCACTAAAAGATATGCTAACAAGGTGCAAGGTCGTAACATATACCTGGGCTGGCCACCATGAAGACCCAATAAGCTTAACCCATGTTATATCTCCCAAACAAAAATTGTGCCTTCACTTATTTTCTGGAACCTGAGAAACTGATGGACCTTCATCAATACCATGATCTATCCAATACCATGTAACCCATCTGAAGGAATTTAAAGAAAACCTTAGTAAAATAGGCAATTCAGTTACGAGTTATCATGGACCTAAAAAATAGCAAGCCTACCTGATTTCGTAAGACCTTTTGACTTCGTAAACCCCTATAAGCTAAAAGCAGAGCAGCAGAAACGATATATCCTGTTGTATGCAGCAAATAAACTGAATAAGAGCCAACCAAATCATACATATACACTATGATGTGCTGTTGTGGGATTTTCTTCCTTTTCGACTAATGAACAAAAGATGCTGACATAACACTCGTCTTTCTAAAAACATGCAGGCTGAAATCCACAAACTGCAATGAAGGCATTTTAAAGATACACTAAATATATTTCCTATAGAATCTTTACAGAATATGATATCATCTACTAAACACCTAGCTTGAATGCATTCTGAGAGTTGGCATCATGAACTGTAGACTTTCTGCAGAATAAAAAACAACAAAATAGATGTCAGCATCATGGTAAGGCAAGGCATTATGGTACTCATCTCTAGATCTGAACTACAATAGTGACAACAAATCAAGACTGGGCAAAATAGATAACAATAGATACTCAGCTCCAATGATATCTAACCTATTGGCTGACAAGCAGAACACCACGGTATGAAATGCAATCCGACAAATCAGATGGAGCTACAACTCTATCAAGGACTGCTAAGTCGATCATATGTGGGATACTACAGACCTGAGAACAAGACTACCACACACTTCTTTATTCTAATATCATGACTGAAATCAAAATGACAATAGTAAATACTAGTAGGCATGAACACAAGTATCTAATATCAGTGACTCCTCCAGCGTGCATGATTAATTGTTGTTTAACTAGCGATTCATTTCATTCTATGTATGTAGGAGATCATTATTGTTGATGGGCAACTTATTTCATACTGTTAACTATATATCTGCGTTATAATACTCATGCATATATTCTTCACATGAATAGTACTAGTAGGAGCAGCAGCAGTAATATATTCCCGAACCTATACACATTGTGTTGGGTTGACCTGTACGCATCAAGCCAATGCACATACACCTTGCATGAAGTGCAGTAATAATAATGATCCAGATACACCTTGCATGCAATGCAGATACGCCTTGCTTTAATCCAGTCATGCACATATACTGGTATATGATTCATTTTTAATCGAAACAATGATGAAGATCCATCGCTCCTCATTACCTGGATGGGGAAGAGCTTGGTGATGCCCTTGCTGGCGAGTCTATCGACGATCTTGGACGAGATCCCCAGCTTGGCAATCTCCAGCCCCTCCTGCGCGGCGGCGGCACCGCCGACCCTCTTCTCCTCCTCGTAGAACGACCCCTCCTTGGCGAACTGTGGCCGCGCCGACGTCTCCTCCTCTCCTGGATAACGGATCTTGAAATTAGAAATACTAAGCTGGCGGATCGAATCTAGCAAGAAGGGAGGAGGAGGAGGAGGAGGAGGAGGGGGAGGGAGGGAGGGAGGGGAGGAAGGGGATAATTACCTAGAGGAGCCGAATCGGGGATGTGGTTGGAGTAGCAGCCGCTGCCGCCGCCGCCGCCGCCACTGCCCGACGAACCCTAGAAGTGGAAAAAGGAGTGGGGAGGGGATGAGGTGGTGGAGGAGATGGAGGGAGGGGAGGAGGATAAGGAGGTGGCGCACCTTCCCGGTGTGGTGGGGCTCGCCTCCGCCGACGTGAGAGAGGCGGCGGAGCGTCACGCAGAAGAGAGACGAGCGCGAGGAGCTCGCGTGGAAGACGAGCGCGGCGTCCGGGCGTGCGGTGGGAAACTCCCGTGTTTTCCAGGGGATCGACGTGGGCCAAAAACCAATCCCAGAGAAGCCAAATGCCATCTTTTGGGCCGCCATGTGAAATTTTCCACGCGTGGACTTGAAACCGCGCGACACGGGGTTTTGGGCTGATTCTACGTTGTTCGTCGCTTTGCCAAACGAGGCCTTAGGGGATGTAATTGAGGAGATTTTAGTCCTCACGGGGAGCTTATTGGGTAGAATTCCACCCCCATGGGGTGAAGCGGGAGCGGGGACGTTCCCTGTCCCCGTTCACCGTCGGGGACCGCGAATACGTGCAGTGCATCTCATTCTCCTCCTTTCGGCCATGAGAACGAAGACCCAACAATGGTCATTGTATGTATAAATACCGGCTAGCCCTAAGCTTCAATAATCCGTTCCCCCATTCTCACTCGCGCCGCCGCCACACCCTGCCAGCAACCAGACTCGAACTCCAGCAGGCGCAACCGCGCAAGCCCATGCGCAGATCGAGACGAATCCGATGTTGATGCCATGCTTGCGCATGACACGCCCCAGTCCCCAACAGGACAGCCAGCAGCAGTCCAGCACTCGCGCTGGGCGCTCAGCCACCGTCCAACGACGATGCACATCAGCACATCTAGGAACCGTGTGTCTTTTTTTCACTTTGTTTGCTCTGCGAGAAGTATATGGATTCGATGTTGAATCTTGTATTTGTTCTTTTTTTCCATTCTTATTATATACTTGATGATTGATTTTTGAAAGCTCCATAATTGTACGTTGAGGTTAAACGAAGCTTCAGCTCGGTGCCGTGAGAGCATGCATGCTGGCTGCTCGTTCTCGTCCTCTGCGTCGATGCAGACTGCAACACGTCCTTTTCGGGGGCGTGGAAATCCTATATACCTTCGGGAAGATAGAAACATAACCATATTTGAACTCATCAACAGCCCACCAATGTCTATATAACGACTAAACTCTACTCTCTCTCCTTCTTCCTCCTCCCTCACCCTCACTGCCCGCTGCCGCCTCTTGCTGCTCGCGCCGCCACCCTGCTCGCAGCCAGGCGTCGCGGCTGCGGCTGCGGCCGGCCTTCCGCGCCGCGCGCCTGCCGCCAGGGCTCCGAGTGCCGTGCGTTCGGTGGCCACGGCCTTGTGCCGCCGTGCCGGAGGTGAAAAAGACGACGTTCATTTTTTTAGAAATTGTTGTCTAGCATTTCTAAAAAATGTTGATAGTTGACGAAACCAAAATTTCATAAAAATGTTGTAATATTTTTGGAAAATGTTGGAAGAAGCAAAAAAAAATGTTGGTTCAAAAAATGTTGCATTTGTAAAATGTTGACGAAAAATGACTAGAAACTTTGAAGAAAAATGTTCTAACATTTCTGAAAAATGTTGAAACATTTTTAATTTAATAGTCATGAAGTGGGCTGGTGGGAAAATAAACAACTTACATTTAGATAGGTTTTGGTGGGTTGGAAGTTCATAGGTTTATTCATCTTCCAGAAGCCATATAGGAGCCCTTTTCGCCCTTGGAGACAGCTGGCCCATGGCGCCAACATGAGACGCGTGCGGCCCAACGACAGTCGGTGTGCGTCACCCGTCGAGGCCCGTTACTCCAGTCGGGGACGGGGACGGGAGAAAGTTAGGCTCAAGACGGGGCCGGGGAGCGCGAGAAATAGAGGATGTCGAGGGTGGGGACGGGGTATCACTCCCCGCTGGATGTCCCTGTTGTCATCCCTACTTTTGATGTATTACAACGCAGAGGTGCACCAAGGTGATCGCAACAGAATGTTAATTAGATAAGTTTTTGTAACAATAGTGGTCAGAAGATATTCATTCCGGGACCTGAGGTTTTCGGTTTTTATCTCACCTAACGATTATTTGCTGTTTTATTTCTGTAGAGTAGTGAGATGAGACAGTCACATGTTGAAGATCAGAATTTCGTCCCAATTTCATTGATCATTGCTCAATTTTGTGTTCCATCTTGAGAATGTATGCGTATCAAATAATAATTATGTTTTGTCGTGAGACAATAGAATTAGTATCCTCAAGTTCTAGCGTTAGTTCTGATTTCTGAATGTCCTAAAGCCTATCCGCACTCGTCATACCGCATATTCATCTTTCAAGAATATTTTATCTTGATCATCGTAATTCCCTACTCTATCCTACTACTCCGTCTCTAAATGATGGTCGTTCGGGAAGCGCGTTTGTAGGGGAAACACGGTTCTCTAGAGACAGTCATTTAGGGACCGAGGGAGTAACTTCTTCGACACCACTTTAAACATTATTATACTCCAAATCAACTACCAGCTGATGGGTCTCACACATCAACTTTTTTCTTCCTTCCATCTTATCCGGTCAGCCCACCACCACATTCGTCCCCATCTCTCCCAGCCCACACACACGAAGGTCGGCCGGTGGCTATGCGCCCTGGTGGCGGACGCCGAATACCAAAGATCAAGCTCAGGAGGGTATCGAAGATGCCTGAAGATCTGTTTGACGGCCTGCCGATGTGAAGTCCTCGGCGACGCCTGAAAACGAGCGCAGAGACACACAGAAAACTGAATGTCCAGCCTCGTCGCCGTCAAGTACAAGAGGGAGCCAATCATGCTCCGGTACTCCTTCTGGTCCACGGGCTCTCCGTCCTCGTCCGCATCCAGCGCTGTAGTCGTACTCATCGGTGTCGACAGGGGCTTCGAGTCGTCCATCTTGACCTTCTTGAGGATGTCCTTCGTGTACTTGGCCTGATACACAAAGGTTCCCTCCTTGGCCTTCTTGATCTGAAGCACGAGAAAAACTGCAATTCTCCCATCATAGACATCTCGAAGTCTTTGCTCATGTCCCCTGCAAACCTTGCAACCAAAGAGTGAGACGAGCCGCCAAAGATAATATCATCCACATACACCTAAACAATTAGGATACCATCACCCTGCCTGAGGAGAAAAAGAGTCTTATCTACCTTGCCCATCTCAAACCCCTTGCTGAACAAGAACCCCCTCAACCTACCATATCATGCCATGGGAGCTTGTTTCAGCCCATACAAGGCCTTCCTCAGCTTATACAATCGGTGGGGAAACTCAACACTCTCAAACCCAGGTGGTTGCCTCACATAAACCTCTTCCTCCAAAAACCCATTCAGGAAGGCACTCTTCACATCCATTTGGTACAACTTGAATCCTTTAGCCACATAAAAGGCTAGAAGGATCATAATCACCTCCAAACGGGCTACAAGAGCAAATGTCTCCTCATAGTCTATCTCCTCCTTCTGGCTATAACCCTGAGCAACCAGCCTCGATTTGTTCCTCACCACCTCACCATTCTCACCCTCTTTGTTTTTCCACACCCATTTTGTCCCAATAGGTTTGCAGTTTGGTGGTGGCTCCACTAACTCCCATACCTGGTTTCTCTCAAAATTCTCTAACTCCTCATGCACGGCATTTACCCAATTAGGATCAGAGAGTGTGTGTCCAATGTCTTTCGGCTCAAAGGTAGCAACAAAAGCCGAATGAGCAAAGTGAGAAGCATTTCTGGACCTTGACCGTGTTGTACGCTCATAGATGTCGCCGATGATTCTTGAGGGCGGGTGATCAACTTGAACGCGCCTCGGTGCCTCTCGCTTGGAGACGACCTCCCCCTCAACAGCAGCTTCCACTTGATCTTGCTGGATCGTAGTCGGTGTAGGGGATGGACCATCCTGTACCGTAGTCGTCGTAGTGGAAGTAGAGGGTATATGCGTGGCTGGAGCTTCACCATCATCCTCTCCAGCATCATCCTCCTCGTCCTCAAAGATCTTCTTGCCAACTTCGTCGTCACCTGCACACTCAAAGACAGACGAACTGCATGGCTGGGTTTCGTCGAAGGTAACCTCACAAGTTTCCACGACTAGGTTAGTATCAAGGTTGAGCACACGATATGCTCGAGAATGATTAGCATAACCCAAAAATATTCCATCAGAGGACCTCGACTCAAACTTATCAAGCCTACCCTTCTTGAGGATAAAACACCGACAACCAAAAGTCTTGAAATGGCTCATTCTAGGTGCTCGCCCATGCATGAGCTCATAGCACGTCTTGTTCAAGAAAGCCCGAAGAAAAATCTAGTTCCCAACATGGCACGCGGTATTCATCGCCTCAGCCCGATATCTCCTCGGAGTCCTATGCTCGTCGAGCATCGTCCGAGCCATCTCACAAAGGGAACGATTTTTCCTCTCAACCACACCATTCTGACAAGCCACATAGGGAGAAGAAAATTGATGTTCGAGACCCAAATCACGACAAAAGGTTTCGAATCGAGAGTTATTAAATTCAGTGCCATTGTCGCTACGAATAGCTCGAACAACATCTCCATTCCTCTCATCCTTTAACCTCAAGATTAGATCCCGGACAAAACCAAATATCTCCCCCTTGTAAGCCAAAAAGAAGATCCAAGCATAGCGAGAATAGTCGTCCACTATCACAAGGACGTACCATTTCCCACCTGCCAAGCACGCACGAGCTGGACCAACCAAGTCCATATGGAACAGCTTGTCGGTGTTTTAACCTGGCAACCTACCAAGGGGGGTACCCGAGGTAGATGAATGTGGCCTCACCGAGATCGGGAACTCGAAGGAGAGACACGTGGCACACAATTTAGACAGGTTCGGGCCGCGAGGTGCGTAATACCCTATGTCCTGTATGCTGCGTAGCTCTGGATTGATTGGGTATGTTTACAAGATGATGCGGATGAAGAGATAGGGGTCCCTGCCTCGCCTTATATAGTCCGGGAGGCAGGGTTACAAGTCGGTTTGCCAGAAGAGTTCTAGTCGTGTGCGGCTAGGAGTACTCTACATGGATCCGGGCATGTCTAGCTTCCTAACCGAGTACTAGTCCTCTGTATACCTTGCGCTCCACGTCATCCGGTGCCGTGTAGCCCAAGTCGAGTAGTCCCAGGGGGCCCACGGAGTAGTCGGTCCCTGTACCCACCTGAGTAGTGGACCCAGGGATGCCCGTACGACAAGCCCCCGAGTACTTTGTAGTCCAGCAGGATGTCTTCGAGTAGTCTTGATGGCCTTGGCGAGTAGTCCTTGAGCGTCCTCGAGTTCCACAAGCCGAAAGTCCTCAAGAATGCTTGAATCATCCCGAGGCTGGAAGGTACTCCAGCTGATCTTTGAGTAGTCTTGAAGTCTTCTCGAGTAGTCCCCAAGCGTCCCCGAGTGCTTCTCTCGAAAGTCTTCAATAGTACTCGTGTTGCCTTGATGAAGAAACCATATGGAAAATGCGATTCGGAGAATCACATTCCATATGGAATGTAGCCCCCGAGCCTTAGGTCGAATCACAGATTCAAGCTGAGGGTCGATCTGAAGTTCTGCCAATCTTATCCTGAAAAATCCGGAGAAAAAACCGAAGGACACGTGGCACGGAGCCCCCGAGCCTTGAGTCGAGTACTTTCTCTCGAATTGAAGGGTCATCTTGACTGTAGAATGTGTCCGGAGTGGGGTCTTGATATGGTGTAGTCCACTGATTCCGGATGCCGTAGTCGAGCCCCCGAGATGGAAAGCATCGAGTACTGGAATACGAAGAGTCAGGCTGCTGCCGCTAGGTCACCCGTCTGGCGCCTTATCTGCCCGTTGAGAACTGGACCGCCGTGCCGGTTATAAATAACCGGTAAGCCCTTAGGGTTTTTCACACCTAGCAGTTGCATTCCTTAGATTAGATCTGAGTCTTCGCCCCGTCTGCTCCTATGCTGCCGCCGCCGCCGCTCAGAGGTTTAGATCTACTTGCGCCCGCCGCTGTAATCCGCTCACCTCCGTAGCCCCCGAGCGAATGCGAGTGAAGACTCCTGTCACTTGGAGGATGAAGGGGTCTCCAGCGAAGGGCAAGAAGACCGACGCGTCGAAGAAGAGGAGCCGTGAAGAAGCCGGGGATGCCGGCTAGTCGTCGTCGTCACCGCCCTCGTCCCCTCGCCCCAATCCGGCGAAGGAATGGAAGAAAGCGAAACTGAAGACCGAAGATCTCCTCGCCTTGGTCAACAGCGGATTCCTCCGCGAGAAGGAGATGGATCTCTGGCGCACCGCCACCGGCGATCCGTACCCGATGGAGAAGAACCCAGACAATATTCCAATGTTCGCGCGGTTCGTGGAGCGTGGACTAGCGCTCCCGGCCAGCGATTTCTTCAAGGGGATGCTCAGGTACTACGGCATCGAGTACCTCAACCTCAACCCCAACGGGATCTTCCACACATCCATCTTTGTCCACTTCTGCGAAGCCTTTCTGGGGATCAAACCCCACTGGATCTTGTTCTAGAAGTTCTTCCGGGTGAAGCCGCAGTCGAGCACTGACGACCCGCGAGTAGTCGGTGGCGCGGGGATTCAGATGCGTGAAGACGTCGCCGGCCAGTACCTGCCGTACAAGCTCATCGACTCCAACCAGGACTGGAAGGCGAGGTGGTTTTACATAAGCAACCACCACCCCGAGTTGCCGAAGCCGAGCGGGCGCCAGCCGAAGCATGCGCCGTGGTGGAACACAGAGCCCACCATGCAGGAGGGTATTCAACTACCCCCTCTACTGAAGAAGATCAAGGCCCTACGGGAGGCCGGACTGAGGGCCGAGCATGTGGCCTTCAGTTTCATGAAGAGGAGGGTACAACCATTGATGGCGCGAGACACCCTCGGGTACCAATACACGGGCGACGAGGACACTTCTCGGATGCCCGGCTTTGAAGTCGAGGACGATGTCATCATCGAGAGGTTGGGCAAGATCTTCAAGGACATGTCGCCGTACACACCTTGCCCAGTCCCTGAGTACTCCGCAGCTCGTCCGCCAAACCAGGTCAGTAGTCGTGACAGAAGCCCCCGAGTACTGATTAGCTTGAAGTAGTCGTGCTCACATATACCGTATGGTGTAGGACGATGTGGCGAAATACGTCTCAATCCCACCCTCTCCTCCGCGACTTGAGGAACAACCGCAGGGGAAGGGCAAGAAGAAAGAACGCCATGAAGTCGGTGAAGGTGATGATGCTGTCATCATCGAGAGTAGTTCCGATGAGGATGACGAGGAAACACTGCAGGAGAGGTTCTAGATGCGCTCGAGGTTTAGCCGGGCTGGGATGCCAGACGTCCCAGTCATCATCGAGAGGCCATCGAGCCTTGAGGCTAACCTGCCGGTGCCGCCGAGGAGGCCGCGCAATGCGACGCGGAAACGCGCCGCCAAGAAGCTGAAGATCTCCGAAGCCACCAGCCAAGAGGTCAGTACCACTACCAGAGTAGTCGAGTACCACCAATAAGTAGTCTTGTGCTGACAAACCCAGTTGAACTATTGCAGGACATTCCCTCCTCGGACCTCGTAGATCAGGACGGCGAGGGCGCCTGGGATACGGTGGGGGCGGCGGCTGAAAGGAGTGTCAGCCCACCTCCGACCACTGAAGAAGCCGTACCAGTGGCGGCACAACAAGGGACCGGCGCTGTGGAGTCACGGGCGTCGGTCGAAGAAGGACAAGGCCCCTCTCTAGCTGCAGTGGTAGAGCAGCCAGAGGAGGCGCACACTGAAGCCGAAGTTGCCAGCGAGGCTGGCATAGTGGACATCGCCAGCATTTTGGGCGCACCGACCGTGACTGTGGTGCGGTCAACCCTGTAAGTTCTCCGAGCTCTTGAGTAGACATGTAGTTATTAATCTCGTGTTGCTGATTGGATACTTCGTGATGCAGGAAATCCACGGACTTGTCGTGGGATGGTGGGGAAACCAGCACACCCGCTGAAGGCAAGGACCGCTCAGCGGAGACGCGCGAACCCACACCACCACCACAAACTAAAGCCGCAACGGCATCAACACTGGAAGAAGCCACCTTGGTTGAAGGTATGAAGCCTGGCACCAATGGTAGTCATCATCTGTGGTAGTTGTAGTTGTTGAAGTCGACTTTGTGTACTCATTTTGTCAGGAGCACAAACTGAGGGAGCCGCGATCTCGAAAGCCGTAGCCATGGAGACGACGACTGTGGAGACGGAGCCCACGGGAGCAGTTACTGGGGCGGCGGAAACGACAGCCCCCGAGCTGGGAACTACAGTAGCCCCCGAGGTGGGTGTGGAAGCGCGAGTTGATCCGCTCCCCGAGACAAGCACGGACGTAGTCGTCCGTGAGCCCATCATAGAAGAAGCTGCGCCGATCCGTTCGGCACCCATGCCCGAGGCGGCGTCATCTAGCCGTGGGGGTCTTGAGCTGCTGGAAGACAACCTCATCGACCCGGCTGGAGTCGCCCTGAGCATGGAGTCGTGGCGCCGAATGGAGCAATGGGTCAAGGTACGTTGCGAGTATCCTGAGTAGTCTTGCATTGCGAAATACAGGATGCCCATTTGACTTGTTCTGTCTTGCGCAGGATGTTGTTGAATGGTCCCGCCAGAAGTCCGAGCTTCTGAAGGGGTTTGGCGACACGGTCCTCCGTGCCGAGGCTTTAGAGAAGGAGCTCGAGAAGTCGAGGAAGCATTCTGCTTTGCTCCAGTCCAAGCTTGACGACGCCTTCGCCCAGTACCACAATGAGGTACAAGAAGCGCAAGCGAAGAGGGACGACTTGATCCGGAAGAACAAGTCGCTGCGCCAGAAGAATAAAGGTATGTCCTCCGCCGAAGCCTTTGAGTACTTATTGGAATACCTTGGAGTAGTCTGACATTGCGTTGAGTTGTCTGCAGATCTTGAAGCAAGAGTTGACCAACTGAAGGCTTCAGAGACGGACTTGAAGATTATTGTTTATCGAGAGACCGATAAAAGAGAGGTACTCGAGTACAAGTACACTCAGTTGAGCCATGAGTGCATCTATCACATGGAGCTCCGTGATGCCTCAGACCGTGATCTTGTAAATTGCTATAAATCTCTGCAGAAATTGCACGAAGACTGCGAGAAGCTCCGAGGCCAATTGAAAGAACTCGAGGAGGCCGCACTACCCATCGCGAGGTTGCTGGTACAGCACTCGGGCGGGCCCAAGATAGCTCCACTGGTAGACCGGTTGAAGGAGGCCCTCGGACGACTGGCGACGTATGTCAAGCACTTGGCGAAGTCTATTCCAAACCAGGTGCTGGCGTACATGAAGTCATATTTCCCGAAGGCACCAGTGGATGTGGTAGCCGGCGGTCTTGCGGCTAACTGTAGTGATGATCAGTACAAGACCCTCCTCGAGGAGATGACACCTATTGCAGAGCAAGTGGCGGAGAAGCTCAATCTGCAGTAGATGTACCTGTAGAAGTAGCTTAGGGTAGTTTATGTAAGACAAACATAGTAGTTAGTAACATGTATGAATTATCAGTGAAAATTATCCATGCTGTGTATCTGAAATGTGTACTCGTGGCCACCACTTGCAGCGAAGTGTGCGGAGTACCAAACCGTGGAGAACTCGTGAGTAGTAGTACTCGATGGAGTCTGCCTGATTGGAAGGCTCAATAGAGAAGTTGAGTAAAATCAATCTTTATTACAGATGAATGAGTACACCTGGATGGCCAGGGCCATTTACAAGTGTAGTCGCCAGGACTCGTAGGCCGCCTACGGCTAAGTGGTGCTAAGGCCCTTGAGCCGCTTACAGCTGGAGATCCGTTAGTAGCCGTATAGGCTGGATCTAGAGTACATGGTCTTATAGACCGCCGCTAGAGTCCTCGGTGCTCTGAGCAGCCCAAGATCCGTTAGTAGCCGTTGACGCTGGATCTTGGAGAGAAGTAGTCCGGAGACTAGTGCTAGGACCGAAAGGCTGCTTACAGCAAAGAGCCCGTGAGTAGCTGTATAGACTTGGACCTGTTGATGAGTAGTCGAGCAACTACGCGTAGAAGCGACACAGCTGGTCGACGTTCCACGAGTTGCTGATGTTGTCACCTTCAAGTGTTTGGAGGCGATAGGAGCCTGGTCCGGTCACCTTGGAGACTGAGAAGGGACCTTTCCATGGCGAGCTGAGTTTGTGTAGTCCTTCCGTGTTCTGGATGCGATGGAGAACTAGATCGCCGACATTGAAGGATCGTTCCTTGACGTTGCGATTATGGTAGCGTCGGATACCCTCTAGGTACCTTGCTGACTGGACGAGGGCGGCGCAGCGGGCTTCTTCGAGGTTGTCGATGTCGACCCGTCTGCTGTCTTCTGAGATGCCTTCGTCGTACTGTTCTACTGCCGGGGATTCCCACATCACGTCGGTAGGTAGAATAGCTTCGGAGCCGTAGACCAGGAAGTAGGGCGACTGCCCTGTCGGCTTGGTAGGTTGAGTACGAAGCCCCCAGAGTGCATTGGGTAGTTCCTTGATCCACTTGCCTCCTTTGGTGTTAGCTGCGTCGTGCAATCGTTTCTTGAGGGCATCGAGTACCATCCCGTTGGCGCGCTCGACTTGACCGTTGGCGCGGGGATGACCGTTGGCGCGCTCTACCTTTCCCATTGTCCCCAAAAGTGATGTACTCTTTGGTCATCACCGGGGTGAGGCTGGAGAACCACCTTCGATCTCCGATCATGTGTCGAGAGCAACCGGAGTCGATCAACCAAAAGCCCTCGAAGCCTCCCACCTGCAAATAAAAAACGAGAGCGAGAGTGAGCAAACGACTCAGCACTGGGGTTAGTACAAAATGAATCAAACCAGTGCCGTGCCATTTGCTCAAAAGTGGGGTTAACAAAATCCATCCTATCTCTCCTAGGTGGAACACCCACACGTCCCCTTGGAGGACTACGCGTACCACGAGGTGGAGACCGTGCCCCGTAGCTCCTCTGGGACCTAAAACTGCGATCGTTGCCCCCATACACGTATTGGCCATGAGCGAAGGAACGTCCAGCAAACTCACCACGCCCAAACCCAACATGCCTACCACCTTCTCTATGTGGTGGCTCACCTCGAGGCACAAACTCACGCCTCTCTCGAGGGTAAATGGTACGCACCACACCCTCATCCCTTGGCACCATCCTAGGCTCAGGCACACCGCAAGAAGGGCGGTACCTGTCCTTGTTTGCCATCTCCCTAGCAAACCTCTCCTCACGCTTCCTCCTGAAGCAAAACTCCGCTAGGTGCCCCTCTCTCCCACAATGCTCACAATGGAAGGGTTTTGGTTTTGGGTTCAGTTTGGGCTCTAGCTTCTCCTCACTCGGTTTCTCTCCCTTCTTCCCAAAGAACTCATTCCCCAAGTCACTCTTAAACTTGTTGGGTTTCTAGAAGTTGTCTGTGTGTGGAGGAAACACGGGTGGAGCTGGGGTTGTGTCTAGTCGGTTCCTAAGTGGGTTTGGCTTAGGAGCATAGGCATTTTTGTGGTAGGTTTTTGGTGGTTCTGGGATATCTCCGATCTTCCCCTCATTCTCACCACTTCCCTCACCAACCTTATCCGCCCCAAGCGCTTGCCCATCATAGCACTTGTATGCCTCAATCATCATCCTGAGCGGAGGCTCATGACCAGACAACCAACCCATCATCTTCCTCAACTCATCATTCTCATCCTGCAAACAATCAACATAGTGTGCAAGCTCCAAATTCTTCACAGCATTTACATCACAAGTAGAGCATGATGTAGGAATATGAGCTTTCAAAGCAGCTTCTAGAGATCTAGCATACGCAACTGATACATCTAGTTTCTCATGCAAAACAGGACAAGAAGTGCAAGCACCAAGCAAGGAGGGCCTAGATTTCATCTCATCTAGCTCTACCCTAAGCACATCTAGTTCCTCGACCTTGGAGGCATACTTTTCCTTAAGACAGTCAAATCACCAAGGAAAACAGAACAATCAGTGCATTCAGGTTCATTGGTCACAATAGTAGCAGACTTAAGAGAATCTATTTGAGCCCTAGCATCAACAAACAAAGACTCTAGCTCAACCACCTTCTCCTTAGCCTCTCCAAGCAAAGACCTATACTCCCTCTTCTCCTTATTGGTCTTTCTAAGCACATCATCACGGTTGTCAAGCAATTCATTCAACCTAGCATTCTCCGCTACCAAGAAGGATGGATCATTGTTTACCTCATCCTCGGAGTCGGAGTCCGAGTAGCCCTCGTTGCTCTTCTTACTTGCAGAGCTATGTGCCATGCCGCAAAAGCCTTGGGCAGCGAAGCACAGGCCGTTGATGTTCTTGCTTGACCGCTTGCCCTTGTGCCGGTTCTCATCTTCATCACTTGAGCTCGATGAAGAGTAGCAAGAGCTCGAGTCAATGTCGCTCGCTCCGGCAACCATCGCTCGCTCCTTATTCTTGTGACCACCACTCCTCCTCGGCCACCGCTCGGACTTGTTCTTGCCCTTGTGGTCGTCCCTCGAGCGGTGCTTGTGGTCGGTCCTCGGACGGTGCTTGTGCTCTGGCTTGACCTCCATGGCTTCCGGGCATTCAGCGATAAAGTGCTCGTGCTTCCCGCACCGGTAGCACATGCCCGAGCTCCTCCGAGCGTTCTTCCGGTTCGTGTACATGCACTCGAACCGCCTGCTCAGCAACGCGAGATCCTCCTCACCTAGCACGTCAAACTCCTCATCTGGCATGGACACAAGACAAGACAAAGAGACCTGTCTCGAAGACATGTTAGCGTTAGTCCTTGGTCCAGAAACGAGAGCTAGACTATGAGGGTCCGTCGGGTTCTCGATCCTTGCTCGCACCCCACGGTCCACCTCGGACGACTTGAGCTTGGAGAACAGCTCGTCCACCGTGAGGGTCTCATACTTCTCCGACTCAAGAATGGCCTCGACCTTCTCACTCCACACGGTACGATCCAGAGAGTGCAGGAGCTTCACAGCCCTGTCATGATCATCGTACGGGAGCACGACCACATTAGCCCTCATGTTGTTCACAATCACCGTGAACCGCTGGAACATGCTATCAATGGACTCACTGGGGAGATGAGTGAAGTTCTCGTACTCTCTCTGGTAGGTCGCAAACAACCGAACCTGAACCTGAGCATTTCCAGCATGAGCATTCTTCCACTGCTCCCAAATCCAACAAGCCAAGTCCTCTGTCTGAACCCGATCGAATTCGGATTGACACAGAGCACGAAACAAGTAGTCGACCGCCTTGTTGTTGGCGTTGAACATATCCCTCGATCCTGGAGCTAGGAAGTTCATCGGATGAACATAAGCTGTGTTCACCGTGACATCCCAAAGGATCTGACCCTTACCGCAGAGGAAAGCAGCCATCCGCCTCTGCCACATCTGGTAGTTCTTACCATCAAAGTGTGGAGGACCCGAACCCCGTTCCTGGTACGCCATCTTTGGATCTTAGACTGGTTAGAATCACGAAGATCCGTAACCGGCTCTGATACCAATCGAAGGACAGATTAGGCGACCAGAGAGGGGGGGAGTGAATGGGAGCCGATAAAATTTTTTCCCGAAGGATGAACTCGGCCTATGCCCCAAATTCACAACCGAGGATTCCCACACGAGTTTGCCAAGGTCGCGTAGTCACAACGGACCTACCAACCCTAGGAACAAACCCCAACTCAAAGCAACACGGAAGCGCAACTCAAGAAGCAAAGGACTCAGGCAATCTGCACAGCCTGGGGAGGACCGTCCGCGTGGAGGGGGCGGACTGTCTGCGGGGGCCAGGCGGACCGTCCGCAAGCACAGGGCGGACCGTCTGAAAATGCCACCCGAACTTCCAGTACTGCACCTCGAATAACAGACTGTCCGTGCCCTACCCGCGGACCGTCCGCGAAAAAGATCGTCTGCACTCTCCTCGCGGACCGTCTGGCAAACCTTGAGCAACCAAAAACACTGGACAAAACGGATCGAAACGAAGCAACACAAGAACTCGCGAAGAATACGACGAACACCTGGTCAGTAGGCTCCTCGCGGACCGTCCGCGAGCACCTGGTGGACTGTCCGCCACACGCTGACAGAGTAGCTCGAAAACGCGAACACAACTTCACCTATCCGTCCATGGATCTCCCAAACGGCTTGAGCTCTTGAGGCAAGATTTGGGGGAGATGTGAAGCGTCCCTAGGAGATGCTATACTCCAAAACTTGAAACCTCAAACGAACTAAATCGCTGGGAATCAAATTGTAACCGAGCTCTACCAAAAAGCTAGGGTTCCAACCGAAATCCTTCAATCGGAGGCCAAATCTGGAGATTGGGGGTCAAGATCAAGCACAAAGATGCACAAGACATCTATCCATGATTCCCTCAAGAAAATCTGAACCCAAACACCTGAGAATTGAAGGAACAAGCCGCGCAATCCAACGAAAATAGCCCGAAAAAGACACGAAAATCACACGAGCTACAAGAAGGAAATCGACGCAACCATGAAAGCTTCCATACACTTGGAGGTTAGATTCTCTACAAAACGGTGACGAAAATCTACGCCTATGGAGCAGGGAAATGAGAAGCAGTCCGGAAGGATGGTTTGCCCAGAAACCCTAGAGCTATATATATGAGTCCCTCTGGGTTGGGCAAATGACCAAGCTCCCCTAGCACTTAAACTTAAGATACAATCCCCTCAGGGGCAATATGGTCAAGTAGCACTCCTCTTCATCAGACGGCCACGCCTTTGCCGCAGTCCGCGTCCTCCCGACGCAAGCCCTGCGATCCCGCCGCGTGTCCTCTGGCATCGAAGCTTCTCGGCGCGCCCGGATCCCGTCTCCGCTTGTCGAGCCTCCGGTCTTGATTTTGTGGCTCAACCAATTAACCCGACGGTTTTGTGGTGAACTGCTGCAAACGCCGCGTGCAGACTCCGGTCGTGAGCCGCTACCCTGCACCGGCTCCGGTCGACGACTTCGTCTTGCTTTTCTTGCCACCATGCGGCCCGCACTTGACCCCGTTCAGCCACCGGGTCCATCGAGCCGAGCCTACTTGTCTCTCCACTCCTCAGAAGCCCCGCAAGGCTAAGACCTTTCATGCCCGCTCTTCACCTGCACCAACACGAGTCAAGCCGCAACCTGCACCTGCAATACTCGGCCAAGAGTCAGTCCACACCACGTTGTCAATCACTCATCACACCAGGGAGCGACCATCCACCGGTCCTCAGACGCTCCGGTCCTCAGAACCACTGGAAACCCCGCGAACTCGGTGTAGCCTCTGCCAATCACCACTCATGACTCGGCTCCCACGTAGTCCCGGGTCGACCTTGGTTTTGAGGCTCGACCAAGAAACCGTCCATGACTTCATCTTGCCGTTCTTGCCACCATGCGGCCCGCACTTGACTCCGCTGGCCACCAGGTCCCTCGAACGAAGCCTACTTGTCTTCTCCACACCTGGAGGCCTCACCAGCAATGACCTTTCGCACTTGTTCTTCACCTGCACCAACACCAGTCAAGCCGCAACCTGCACCTGCTATACTTAGCCAAGAATCAGTCCACACCACGTTGTCAATCACTCATCGCACCAGGAAGCGACCATCCACCGATCCTCGAACCACACATGGCTCTCAATCTCCCTCTTGATGAGTGCATTGATAACACACACGTTTTGGTAACCAAAGAGAAAAGGAAAAGAAAAGAAACGACTAAAAGAAACTGCAACAAGCGATCGAAAGCCAAAAGAAAGGCAAAGAGCAAGATCACTTGAAGAAGACAAGTCTCGGACCCCTTAGGCAAGGGCAACGGCTTGACACATCCGAGACAAAACCTTGCTCAAGTAAAGAGCAAAAGCCACCAATCCAAAACTCGAAAACCACAAAGAGCTCCCCCTGCACACATGCAAGCTCCCCCTAAAACAATGCAACTCCCCCTGGACGAATGCATGCAAACCACTTCGCGAAACAGAGCAGCTGCTTCAGCTTTGCTCTGACCGGTCAGACTAGTCCTCCTCACCGGTCAGACCGGTGGACAAGATCGTCCAGCACCTGATACTCACACTAGTCAGACCGGTGAACAGCACCGGTCAGGCCGATGACCACCTGGGAAAAACTGGGAACTGCACGAGCTCAAAATTAGCTTGAAACCACTTGAAAACCTTCTAAATGCATGCAGCAAGCCAAAACATGCTCAAACTTCTTCTCCTTGTTGACAATGCATGAATCAAGCCAAAAATGCAAAAAATGCAACCTAGAGCTTCTCAAATAGACAAAATTCAACATAGCATGCTACACACCTCCAAATGAGCAAGTTAGATACTCTATAGCTTCGTATGGACAAAAACTACAAGATCACCAAGTTTCACAACCATTGGACGAAGTTAAGATAGAAATGACTATTTTTGCGAAAAATTTCCTCTCATGAGCAAAGTCCTAAACATGAGCAAAACATATCAAAATGGCAAGCCACACAAACTTCATACTAGGACAACCATTTTAAGCATAAGACCATCATAAACACCCACAAGCACCTCATGTCATGTCAAAGCCACCGAGCCATGTGCTTACTTCTAAGTATGAGACTTCTCATTGGTAAGCAACATGCAACGGTTTAGCACCCAAAAGTAACTAAATTAAGCACATATGACATGAGAGCACATTTTCCAAGCAATTTACATTTCATTTTCAGATTTATAATTGGTACATGAAATGTCTTTGCGACAAAAAGGAACTTATGCCCCTCCACAAGATAAAGCATGGGGGCTAAACATTCATGATGGCAAATGAGGCTTTGGCCCCATATGATCAAAATAAGCTATCCAACCACAAATTAAGCATAGCCAAGCCACAAAAACATGTCAAGATCATATAAAGGCATTTATTCACAAGAGAGCATACATATGACATTTTTCAAAAACATAGCTATCAACCATGGATATAAATCAAGATCATCAAGAGCTAAGCCACACTAAGCCATATCATACCAAACTAGCTCACAAGATCATATATAGCACAACATGGTGAACTATGTATATAAGAGAAGCTTTTCCTACAAAATGCATATGATACAAAATGCATGCAACCTATCCTACAAAGATGACTATACATCATGATACAAATGCAATGCAAATGCAAGAAATGCACAAAGGAAAACTATACATATGCTACAAAGGAGCTCCCACACAACCAACTCAAGAAATCAAACAAACACCAAGCTCCCTCCGCAAACGACTGAAAGTTGCTGGATCTTTGGGTTTGGTGAAAATATCGGCTAGCTGGTCATGTGTGGGTACATGGATCAAAGCGATTTTCCCTTTCTCTACATTGTCTCTCAGGAAATGATACCTCACTTCTATGTGCTTGGTTTTGGAATGAAGCACTGGGTTCTTTGCAACACTTATGGCACTTGTGCTATCACATTGAAGTGGGACATGGGTATACTCCTCACCAAAGTCACTCATGGTGTATGTGATCCAAAGGAGCTGAGAGCAACAACTAGCTGCGGCCACATACTTTGCTTCGGTAGTGGATTGAGCAACACTCGATTGTTTGTGGGAAGACCAAGACACCAAAGAAGAACCCAAGAACTGGCAAGTCCTAGAAGTGGACTTCCTATCCAACCGACACCCGGCAAAATCCGCGTCTGAAAAACCATGAAGAGCCAAAGAAGAAGACGCGGAGTACCAAAGGCCGAAGTCGGGAGTATGTCGCAAATACCTGAATATGCGCTTGACTGCTTGCCGATGCGAAGTCCTTGGAGACGCTTGAAAACGAGCGCACAGACATACCGAGAATTCGATGTCCGGCCTCGTCGTCGTCAAGTAGAGGAGTGACCCGATCATGCTTCGGTACTCCTTCTAATCCACGTGCTCACCATCCTCGTCTGCATCAAGAGCTGTAGTCATACTCATAGGCGTCGCCATGGCCTTGGAGTCCTCCATCTTGAACTTCCTCACAATGTCCTTGGTGTACTTTGCTTGGTGCACGAATGTTCCTTCCTTGGATTGCTTGATCTGGAGGCCGAGGAAGAACTGCAACTCACCCATCATGCTCATCTCAAATTCCCTGCTCATGTCTTCTGCAAACCTTGCAACCAAAGAGTTAGACGAGCCACCAAAGACAATATCATCCACGTATACCTGCACAATCAGGATATCCTTGCCCTGCCTGAGGAGAAACAAGGTCTGATCGACCTTCCCCATCTCAAAACCTCTCTCAAACAGGAACCCCCTCAACCTACCGTACCAAGCTCTAGGCGCCTGCTTCAACCCATACAACGCCTTCCTCAACTTGTACACCCGGTGGGGGTACTTCTCACTCTCAAACCCCGGTGGTTGCCTCACATACACTACTTCCTCCAAAACACCATTTAGGAAAGCACTCTTTACATCCATTTGGTACAATTTGAACCCTTTAGCCACGGAAAAGGCAAGAAGGATCCTAATCGCCTCCAAATGGGCTACGGGAGCAAAAGTCTTCTCGTAGTCGATCCCCTCTTTCTGACTATACCCTTGCACCACCAACCTCGACTTGTTTCACCACTTCTCCTTTCCCTCCCTCTTTATTTTTCCACACCCATTTTGTCCCAATCGGCTTACACGCCGGTGGAGGATCCACCAACTCCCAAACTTGGTTCCTCTCAAAATTCTCCAACTCCTCATGCATCGAATTAACCCAATTATGATCAGATAGCGCATGTCCAATGTCTTTGGGCTCAAAAGTAGCAACAAAAGTAGCATGGGCAAAGTGAGAATTGTTCCGAACCCTCGACCGTGTAGTACGTTCATTGATGTCGCCGATGATCCTCGAAGCTGGATGATCCACTTGAACTCGCCGGGGAGGTTCTCGCCTTGATGCTACCTCCCCCTCAACAACAGCTTCTCCTTGATCTGGGTCTGTTGTTGTAGGTGTGGGAGAGGGCCCGTTCTCGATCGTAGTCAAAGTAGTAGGTACATGCTCAGCCGCGGGCACCACACCGCCATCTTCATCATCTCCATGTTCATGCTCCTCCTGGAAAATCTCCTCGCCAAGTTCCTCGTCACTTGCACACTCGAAAACAAGCTGACTACGTGGTTGTGTCTCGTCGAAGGCCTCGCAAGTCCACGATTTGGTTAGTTTCAAGATTGAGCACTCGAAAGGCTCTAGAATGAGACGCGTAACCAAAGAAAATGCCATCGACAGACCTAGCCTCAAACTTGTCCAACTTCTTACCTTTCTTTAGGATAAAGCATTTGCACCCAAACACATGGAAGTGACTCACCTTGGGCGTGCGACCGTGCAACAACTCATAGCATGTTTTCTTCTTGTGCACCCTGAGGTAAATCCTGTTCGACACATAGCACGCGGTATTCACCGCCTCAGCCCAGAACCTTCTCGGAGTCCTATGCTCATCGAGCATCGTCCGAGCCATCTCGCACAAGGTTCTATTTTTCCTTTCAACCACACCATTCTGGGGAGGCGTATACAGACTCGAAAACTGGTGTTCAAGACCCTAGTCATGGCAAAAGGTTTCGAAGCGAGAGTTTTTAAATTCCGAGCCATTGTCACTGCGGATCGCTCATGTGGCATCTCCGTGCCTCTCATTTCTCAACCTCAAGACAAGATCTCGAACAAAACCAAACGTCTCCCCATTCTCCTCAAGAAAGAAAACCCACGCATACCGAGAATAGTCGTGCACCACAACCAGGACGTACCACTTCCCACCCATGGATCTCACACGAGCTGGGCCAACAAGGTCCATATGGAGCAGCTCGCATGGACGCTCCGTCATCACATCGGTGAGGGGTGGATGGGAAGCAGCTACCATCTTAGCATGCCGACACGGCGCACAAACCAACTCTTTCTCAAACCTTAGCCATGGCAATTCTCAGACCAAATTGAGTTTACTCAAGCGAGACAAAAGGTCAAAGCTTAAGTGACCCAACTTCCTATGCCACTTCCACAACTCACTCGAAGAACCAGCCAAAAAGCAACGAGCCACACCAGAAGAATGAGAGAAATCTGCTCGGAACACTTGACCTTGGGAACGACCATGCAAACTAGGTCCCCTCGAGAATCCAAAATCCGAGAACCACCAGGCCGAAACAACACCTCAAAACCCTCATCCAAAAGCTGGGAAACGAAAAGCAAATTGAATTCGAGTGATTGAACAAGAGCAACAGGCCTGAGTGACCTTCTCACTTACCTTAATGTCACCTTCTAAAAGCACACGCCCTCGCCCATTGTCCCCAAAAGTGATGTATGTCTTGGACACCCCCGGGACGGGACTTGAGAACCACCCCTTGTCTCCGGTCATATGCCTCGAGCAACCGGAGTCAATCAACCAAATGTTCCTCAAGTCTCCCACCTGAAATTCAAAAGCGAGCACGTGAGTGAACAAACGACTCAGCACTGGGGTTAGTACCAAAAGAGTAAAACCAGTGCCGAGCCATTTGCTCCAAAGTGGGGTTAGCACAAACCATATCATCACGCCAATCAAAGCTATCACCACGAAAACCACCACTGGAACCACCATGAGGGAACCACCCCTGTCTAGCTGGAGGAGAACGAAAACCACGAAAGGAAGACCGTGGACCATTCCACCTCTCCATCTCAAAGCTACGACTCCTCCCACCCTCGTATTGAGCACGAGGTGGAGAACGTCTAGCAAACTGACCACCTGCAAACTCTCCATGCCAACCACCAGAACCACGACCACCAGAATCGAAACGAGCATCCGCACGAGCACGGAAACCGAACTGCTGTCTGCCCAGACCAGCACCGGTCTGACCGGTGGAGTGCACCGGTCTGACCGATGGTGCTCGACCAGCAGCACCATGTGCCACCTTTCGATCTCCCCAAGCCAGAACTGTCCTCACAATCGCCTTGGCCCTGGGCATTTGCATACGAGGCTCAGGTACACCATATGAAGGGCGGTACCTGTCCTTGTTAGCCCACTCCTTAGCCATTCTCTCCTCACGCTTCCTCTTGAAGCAAAACTCACCCTTGTGACCATCTCTCCCACAATAGTCATAATGAAACCGTATGAGCTTAGGTTTTGTCTTGGGTTGGGGCTGCTCACTTGGTTTCTCCTCACTCGGCTTCTCACCCTTCTCCTCTCCAACCTCACTCACCTTGGAGCTCACAAACTTCACCGGTTTTTGGAAATCATTTGTTGGGCGAGGAAATATGGGAGGATCTGGGGTTGTATCAAGTTTGTTTCTCAGTGGGTTGGGCTTAGGAGCATAGGCATTTTTGTGGAAGGTTTTTGGTGGAGCTAGGATATCACAAATCTTCTCTCCTCCCTCACCACTACACTCTCCAACCTTCTCCGAACCAAGCGCTTGCCCATCATAGCGTTTGTATGCCTCTATCATCATCCTAAGCTGTGGTTCATGACCCGACAACCAACCCATCATTTTCCTCAACTCATCATTCTGATCCTGCAAGCGATCCACATAATGTGCAAGTTTCAGATTTTTCAAAGCATGCAATTCACAAGTAGAGCAAGAAGTGGCAATAGGTTCTTTCAACTTAGCCTCAAGGGAAACAGTGTAAGCATGCATCTCATCAATCTTTCCATGCAAAATAGGGCAAGAAGTGCAAGCACCTAGCAAAGCAGGTCTAGACATAAGCTCAGCCACTTCAACCCTAAGCACATCTAGTTAATCACTAGTAGAGGCATGCTTATCCTTAAGAGTAGTAAGATCATCTAGGTACACAGAGCAATCACAATAATCAATCTCATCAGAAACCACAAGTGAAGCCTTAAGCGAATCTATCTCAAGCTTAGCATCAAGGTTCTGCACTTCTAGCTCAGCTACTCGGTTCCTAGCATCTTCTAGTGAGGCCCTAAGCTCTTTCCTCATCTTCTTTGCCTCTCTAAGCATGTCATCACGATTATCAAGCAACTTACCAAGACGCTCGTTCTCCTCACGCAAGAAGGGAAGCTCGTCACATACCTCATCCTCGGAGTCGGAGTCCGGGTCGTTCTGGTGACTCTTCTTCCTGCCGGAGCTACGAGCCATGCCGCAGAAGCCATCTCTTGCGTAGCAGCTCAGCCCGCTCAAGTTCTTGGATGACTTCTTGTTCTTGCACTGATCACCTTCATCTTCACTTCTGCTCGAGCTTCAAGAAGAGTAGGCAGAGCTGGAGTCGACGTCGCTCGCCCCGACCATCGCTTGGGCCATCCTGCCGCGATCGTCCTTCTTCCTCGATCGTCACTCGTCCTTGTGCTTGTTCTTGTGTTTGTGATCGCGCCTTGATCGGTACTTGCCGTCCTTGTTCAACGGGTGCTTGTAGCCGTCCTTGTTCTCCATCTTCTCTGGACAGTCGGCGACGAAGTGTTCTGGCTTGCCGCACTGAAAGCATGTCCGTGGATTCTTCCTTGTGTTCACCCGGTTCTCGTGCAACCTCTTGTTGGCACTTCTTACGTCGTTACTAGATTTGCAACAGCGCCAAAAGCCTGTTGGTATACTACACGATCACAGATAGATCCACAAGCGCACGGATACCGTTGTAGCTTTCACCCGGGAGTATTCCAAGGTATCGATTTCCACGGGGAACGAGAAGTGTTGTGAACCTGAACTAATTCGTCTGGGGGATATGGTGACGAAGGATAGAAAGGCAAGGGTAGATTTCGGGTGGAGAGGGGATAGCTAATGAAGTTTAGGACTCGTGAGAGTCACGGATAGAATCAAGGCAAAACTTGTCGCTCGTCGGGGCCAGAGGGAAAAGAGCTACGGAAAGGGATGAGAAGGGGGCTCTGATGTCGTAACTCCTACCTGCCGGAACTAACGTGGTGGACTACAAAGCCCGTCCGGAGCTGTCACCTCCCTAGGGTACCACAACTATTTTGTCAAACCGAGAAGCATTCCAAGGTACTGGAAAGCCTAGACACCACGTCTACACTAACCAAGCACTACTTTACTCGGATCCAAAGCAAAGCAATCACAACAAGTAGAAACTACTAATTGCAATCGAAGAACCTAAGAGTGAACGATGAAATGACTTGAGACTTAGTTACTCACGAATCCGAACTTACAAAGTATCCCGGGTGTGGATGACCGAAGTTGTACCGCACCCGCCGTGGTACGAGAAGAAGACCAACACTCCGGCTTCTACTCCAACACTCAACTCTCTCTCCCTACTCTCTGAATACTAACTTGTGCAGGGCTCCGCCACTTGCTTCTAATCACTTGTGTCCTTCTATGAGGTGCCAGGCTCTATATATAGCCCCAATGGGTCAGTGGCTACAGGAGGGGGTACTTGTAGGCGAGAGGGAGCTGCAGTGCCGAGCAAGGAGGTGCGGCCGTATCTCCAGGTGCAGCCGGCCCTGTGATTTCCGCCGCCTTCGATCGTGCATCCGTGATTTGGTCCCTGAGGCGGTTAGAAGGCGGTTGTGAGTCGGTTTGCTGAGTGAAGGAGGTGCGGCCGGACCTCTTGGTGCGGCCGGTCCTGGGCCCCCTTGTCATTCACTCCGGATCGTGCTCTAGTGGGTAGATGAAGTCTTGGACGCTGTCCCACGTAGGTTGTTCACTGGATTGTGCGTGCATGGATCCAAGTGAGGCTAATCTCAACCCCTGGATCAAGCCGACCTTGTTCCTTCGATCAGGATCATTCCTAGCTGTGTTCCATTGAGTGACCGAGGCTTGGTGGCACGTTTGGGCGAGTCGGGCAGGTGCAGCCGGCCCTAGTGGTGCGGCCGGCCCTGGAGGTTCGGCCGGCCCTAGTGGTGCGGCCGGCCCTGCCTCCTGGCCCTTGTGCAGCTCGCAAGTGGTGTGTTTGCTTGATCCAACACGACCGTGATGAGTTTGGTCTTTTGGGAGCTGGTGCACAGGACTTCACTCGGTGTGAACCTGAATAGTGGTGCAAGGTAGGGCTGGCCGTACCACTAGGTGCGGTCGTGCCTACCTTATGTGGCTCGACGCTCCGGAATTGCTCCCTAATCTTGATCCTGTAGATAAAACCTCAACACAACTCGTGGAACCTCGTTAGCACCTAAAACATGCATGAAATTGGTGCCTGGCCCATGGACTTGGTCCCCTTGGATATTATGCTAGGTGTAGAGGCATTTGGCAAAGTTTGGTGTTGATCGGAGGAGGTTGATAGGTCCGGCCGAACCTACTAGGTTCGGCCGCACCTACCCCCCGACATGCCTCGTGTCACAATCTTCCGTGAGGCATAATTTCTGCATACGGACTCCGAATTGGGTGAACCAAAACTCCATTTCGATCATCTCGACGAGAACTTCGCAATGCTGCTATCAACCTAAGCATTTGACATTGTTTGTCAAGATGCTTTATTTGTGCTATGATGTCTCATTATGACCTGCATCCAAATATTTACCAAAGCTCGTGGAATCCGTTAGTTTATAACCCCACAGCTATGATGCAAGCTTTTGATGGAGTGAAATTTGTTCAAAGTTGAGGGTCGAAAATAGGTACTTAACAACCGCCAACACACCCCCACACTTGGCCCTTTGCTCGTCCTCGAGTAAAGGTTAAGGACCAAGGTAAAAACTAAAATTCCTATGGTATGAAGCGAGCATAAGAGATATTCCGAATCATACCTTGCACTTGTGAACTTTGAAGTGTCTATCATGCCATCTTGGGTAGTTGAGGAATGGAACGGTCTTGAATCAAATCAGTTCTACTCCTCATGTCATGTAGCTTGCGATTTTTTTCAATAAGTTTTCAAAATAAACCTTGCTTAGCACCTCATTCGATTCTCTCAAACCGCTCAATGTATATAGTCCTCACCAAGGCATTAGATTGCCTTTCTTCAACCTACTTCTAATGATGGCTATATTTGGAGCTCAAGGTAGGGTATAAAGATGAGGCATACTTGCATCACATGTATTGCAAAGTCAAAAACCGGATCCAAGGAGAAAATCAAATCATACAATCAGGTCAAGATGTGCATGTGTAGGGATATGATGGATATGGTAAGGTGGATACTAGGCCCAGAACGGGTGCTAGATATTACCATATGTATAATGAACGTTATGATGATGGTAAGGTGTACACTAGGCCCGGAATGGATGCTAGTTATTACCATCTGATTTGTTGTAACTCCATTTTGCATGATCCTCTCTCTGTATTTTGACTCTTTTGTGGACATGGCTATCTTTTCTTTTTTTCTTTTTTTTCTTTTTCTTCTTGGACCTTCATGTGTCTAACTTTTTTCTTGGACCTTCATGTCTCCATTTTTTTCTATAGCCATGTATCTTTTGTAATATTAACTTGGAGAGAGAGAGAGATCAACACATAGTGTGGAGCTTTATTTTGTGGAATAGATAGATGGTACAATGCTAGATCTCAACTGAGCATAGCAAGGAGGATGTTGGCGTGTACGTGTATCTTGATCATGAAAGCATGAAAAGAATTCTCACAAGGGTCACAACAATTTGACAAAGCTCAATGCAACAACAAGTAGCATATGTGTATGAGGTTTTCAAGATGTCTCATCATATGGCTTTGGTAGGACTCGACATATCAAAGAGGAGCTTCGCAAAGGGGTTTCAAAATTTTCAAATAAATTTCCCAAGCGCTCAAACATTTGGAGCAAAGATCATTTCATCAGACCATTTCTCAAACATCAACTACTTAGATGGGCATGGTTTCCTAAAGATATTTTGTTCACAAGCATCAAGATAATAAGTACGGAATAAAACTTATGCAAGCCAACCATATGAAACATGTCGAGCATTGGGTGCATGAGGATTCAATTGAGTTTGATTTATATGATCGGATTTAAAGCTCATTTAAACTCATGATTTCCAAAAGTAGAGAGGTAGGGGTGCACATACCATCGCTCTTGGAGAAAGTGGGGAATGAGGTAGACAATTGGTGATTCGGCCAAACCACAGGGGCGACCGACTTGCTCTGGTGCACTTACCTCATCCCTTGTCGATTAGCGTAGTCGGTGTTGTGCGGCACCATGGCGGGAGATATCAAATTTGTGTTTCGACGAGCCTGAGAAATCTCCCCCACACTTGCTCTTGTACCTGGTGTTATTATTCAAAGAAAGAAGATGGAAAAAAAGGGAGGCTCTGCTAGCTGGAGAGCTAGGAAACTTTTATTCAAATTCAAATATTATTGTGTTTTTTTAAGAGAGCAAGATGCAAGAACCAACACCATCTTCAAACCAAAAAAAGATTTAGTACGAGAGAAACTTACTCGGGATACTCACATATCTCCCCCACACTTGGAGTTTGCATTGCTAGGCAACACAATCAGGTGTGCGGAGTTCAAGCTTCCTGCATGATGTTCCCTCACAAAAAATTACATAGGCATTGCAGTCGGTGTAGCTCTCATGTTTTTAGGCATCGCCAAACCATCGGTCATTTCAATCTCCACCTGAGACGGTTAGCGACCAAAAATACCCGAAGGATGACTAATCCTAAAGACATGCTCTTGCTTTTATTTGAAAAGGAAATCTAAATGATTATTTGGGCTATCTCCCGATAGTGCTTTGTTTTTGGTCATAAGCTCGACCATTGGAGATCGTCATCTTGCAGCCAATCGAGATGATGAAACCACAAAATTTGCAATGTTTATGGTAAACAAAAGCATCTACAACCTTCCTTTCAAAGTTAGCATGCAGAAGGAAAATGAGGAGGTTGTAGGTTTCGTAAAGGTCATTGATAATGGGGCTTGATAACATTGGAAACTTTTGATGTGAGGATGGGATTTGTGATCCCTCTAGTGTAAAACCTTCATGCTCGAGTCTGTTTTGCGAATCCAGTGTCGACGCCTCAAGAATGTCCATAGACCACTCATGTTCTTTCTTAACCTCAGGTCTATGACATTGGAGATGTGTATCTCGAACCTCAAGATGATATGGCTGCTTTTCATGGTCGAGCACACTACTTAGTACCCCTTCAATGGGTCTTCTAATGAGAATGAAGGGTGGATCTCCCTTTGGGATGTCAAAGATATGATAATCTAGGAAGATCCCATACTCTCCAATCTTTGTTAGGACGACTCTAAGGATTCCCTCCATCTCTATGGTTTGACCCGAAATCCATTGGAGACGCTTCTGAGAGAAAGAGAGGGGTTCGTCGGGAAAGGACTCTAATACTAAGGACTTAGGAATGATATTGATATCGACGCTAGGGTCATATAACACATCCTGGTAAGAGAGGTTTCCTACTTGGAATGAGAGTGACTTTAGCTCGGGATATAGCTGGATTACTTTATCCATGCCTTCTGCTTCTCTCA
The DNA here is from genome assembly GCA_036936925.1 of Cenchrus fungigraminus. NCBI lineage: Eukaryota > Viridiplantae > Streptophyta > Magnoliopsida > Poales > Poaceae > Cenchrus > Cenchrus fungigraminus. The sequence continues at coordinate 68,562,098 of CM072770.1, forward strand.
ACCATTCCCAGCTACTGATAGCGGAGACATGTTCCAACTTTTCTCTCCATCTTTTTACCTCTTCTGGGTTGAGTAAGTTGACTAATTCATTCTCGTGTGTTGAGTCTCTTTCCCTTCTCGGGAAGGATTTCTCCGTCCAATGTTTATCAAATAACTCATCATAGTATTCATAGATGAAGTCACACGAGGGGTGATCGAACTCTCGATAAGGTTGGAATGGTTCCCCTGTGAACCAAGTTTTGGTAAGAGGAGGATGGGTGTCTGTGGATATGAATTTTTCTAGGATAGGCTCCTCCTCCATGAATTCCGTTTCAGAGAATGAATCGGAGTATGTTGATTCCTCGTCGAAGTCATACGAGAAATCAGATGGGTACACACGGGGATAGAGGAGTGGTTCTTCATGCCAAAAGGTGCTAGTGGGTTTCTCCTCTATGGGTTTCAGTTCCGAGAGAGTGTTTGGCATGTGCTCTTCCTGAGTGATCTCTTCCTCATCCGGGAATTCATCATAAACTCCCGTGTAAGGGGTATTTTGAAGGATTTTTGTTAGAATGTCCTTACACTCAGACAAGGTGAGATCAGTGAAAGATCCTCCGGAAGAAGAGTTTAAGAAAATTGCTGACTCTGGTCCAAGACCATCGCGAAAGTGTTGCAAAAGAGCGGGCTCTGCGATACCAAGGTTTGGACCAGAATCTACAATTTTTGTAAATCTTGCCCATGCGGCTCCTAGAGATTCGGTTTTCTGTTGCTCAAAACAGATGACCTCTCGTCAGAGTTTCACTACTTGGGGAGTCGGGAAAAATGTTAGGCAGAAAGCCTTTCGTAAACTTTCACAGTTCCCCTCCATACTTCTCACACGGAGCGAATACCATTATTTTGCTCTCCCCGTTAATGAAAACAGAAAGAGTTTCCATTTCAAGGTATCTTGACTCATTCCTGCGATCACAAGACACGAACAAAGTTGTTCGAACTCGCGCAGGTGGGAATAAGGACTTTCATCCTTATCTCCGGAGAAGCTTTGCTCTCGGACCATATCTATGAAGCCAGGACGTAGCTCAAAGCTAGATGTTTCAATGGAATGTGATGAAGATGGAGGCTCCAAATGATCTCCCTTTGGAGAGTCAAAATCGAAAAGGGTTGGATTGGAATCCATGTGATAAATTGGGAGATACACGGACGAACTGGGTTCAGAATCAAAACAGCTACTGTTCCCCGGCAACGGTGCCAGAAAGCTTGTTGGCACTTCCTACGTCGTTACTAGATTTACAACGGCACCAGAAAGCCTGTTGGTATACTACACGATCACAGATAGATCCGCAAGCGCACGGATACTGTTGTAGCTATCACCCGGGAGTATTCCAAGGTATCGATTTCCACGGGGAACGAGAAGTGTTGTGAACCTGAACTAATTCATCCGGGGGATATGCTGACGAAGGATAGAAAGGCAAGGGTAGATTTCGGGTAGAGACGGGATAGCTGATGAAGTTTAGGACTCGTGAGAGTCACGGATAGAATCAAGGCAAAACTTGTCGCTCGTCGGGGCTAGAGGGAAAAGAGCCACGGAAAGGGATGAGAAGGGGGCTCTGATGTCGTAACTCCTACCTGCCGGAACTAACGTGATGGACTACAAAGCCCGTCCGGAGCTGTCACCTCCCTAGGGTACCACAACTATTCCGTTGATCCGTGAAGCATACCAAGGTACTGGAAAGCCTAGACACCACGTCTACACTAACCAAGCACTACTTTACTAGGATCCAAAGCAAAGCAATCACAACAAGTAGAAACTACTAATTGCAATCGAAGAACCTAAGAGCGAACGATAAATGACTTGAGACTTAGTTGCTCACGAATCCCAACTTACAAAGTATCCCGGGTGTGGACGACCGAAGTTGTACCGCACCCACCGAGGTACGAGAAGAAGACCGACACTCCAGCTTCTACTCCAATACTCAACTCTCTCTCCCTACTCTCTGAATACTAACTTGTGCAGGGCTCCGCCACTTGCTTCTAATCACTTGTGTCCTTCTACGAGGTGCCAGGCTCTATATATAGCCCCAATGGGTTGGTGGCTATAGGAGGGGTTACTTGTAGGCGAGAGGGAGCTGCAGTGCCGAGCAAGGAGGTGCGGCCGTATCTCCAGGTGCGGCCGGCCCTGTGATTTCCACCGCCTTCGATCGTGCGTTCGTGATTTGGTCCCTGAGGCGGTTAGAAGGCGGTTGTGGGTCGGTTTGCTGAGTGAAGGAGGTGCGGCCGGACCTCTTGGTGCGGTCGGTCCTGGCCCCCCTTGTCATTCACTCCGGATCGTGCTCTAGTGGGTAGATGAAGTCTTGGACGCTGTCCCACGTCGGTTGTGCACTAGCTTGTGGGTGCATGGATCCAAGTGAGGCTAATCTCAACCTCTGGATCAAGCCGACCATGTTCCTTCGATCATGATCATTCCTAGCTGTGTTCCCTTGAGTGACCGAGGCTTGGTGGCACGTTTTGGCGAGTCAGGCAGGTGCGGCCGGCCCTAGTGGTGCGGACGGCCCTGGAGGTTCGGCCGGCCCTAGTGGTGCGGCCGGCCCTGCCTCCTGGCCCTTGTGCAGCTCGTCTGTGGTGTGTTTGCTTGATCCAACACGATCGTGATGAGTTTGGTCTTTTGGGAGCTGGTGCACAGGACTTCACTCGGTGTGAACCTGAATAGTGGTGCAAGGTAGGGCCGGCCGTACCTCTAGGTGCGGCCATGCCTACCTTATGTGGCTCGGCACTCCGGAATTGCTCCCTAATCTTGATCCTGTAGATAAAACCTCAACACAACTCGTGGAACCTCGTTAGCACCTAAAACATGCATGAAATTGGTGCCTGGCCCATGGACTTGGTCCCCTTGGATATTATGCTAGGTGTAGAGGCATTTGGCAAAGTTTGGTATTGATCGGAGGAGGTTGATAGGTCCGGCCGAACCTACTAGGTTCGGCCGCACCTACCCCCCGACATGCCTAGTGTCACAATCTTCCGTGAGGCATAATTTCTGCATCCGGACTCCGAATTGGGTGAACCAAAACTCCATTTTGATCATCTCGACGAGAACTTCGCAATGGTGCTATCAAACTGAGAATTTGACATTGTTTGTCAAGATGCTTTATTTGTGCTATGATGTCTCATTATGACCTGCATCCAAATATTCACCAAATCTCGTGGAATCTGTTAGTTTATAACCCCACAGCTATGATGCAAGCTTTGATGGAGTGAAATTTGTTCAAAGTTGAGGGTCGAAAATAGGGACTTAACAACCGTCAACACACCCCCACACTTGGCCCTTTGCTCGTCCTCGAGTAAAGGTTAAGGACCAAGGTGAAAACAAAAATTCCTATGGTATGAAGCGAGCATAAGAGATATTCCGAATCATACCTTGCACTTGTGAACTTTGAAGTGTCTATCATGCCATCTTGGGTAGTTGAGGAATGGAACGGTCTTGAATCAAATCACTTCTACTCCTCATGTCAAGTAGCTTGGGATTTTTTTTCAATAAGTTTTCAAAATAAACCTTGCTTAGCACCTCATTTGATTCTCTCAAATCGCTCAATGTGTATAGTCCTCACCAAGGCATTAGATTACCTTTCTTCGACCTACTTCTAATGATGGCTATATATGGAGCTCAAGGTAGGGTATAAAGATGAGGCATACTTGCATCACATGTATTGCAAAGTCAAAAACCGGATCCAAGGAGAAAATGAAATCATACAATCAGATCAAGATGTGCATGTGTAGGGATATGATGGATATGGTAAGGTGGATACTAGGCCCAGAATGGGTGCTAGATATTTCCATATGTATAATGAACATTGTGATGATGGTAAGGTGTACACTAGGCCCGGAATGGATGCTAGTTATTACCATCTGATTTGTTGTAACTCCATTTTGCATGATCCTCTCTCTGTATTTTGACTCTTTTGTGGACATGGCTATCTTTTCTTTTTTTTCTTGGACCTTCATGTGTCCAACTTTTTTTTTCTTGGACCTTCATGTGTCCATTTTTTTTCTATAGCCATTTCTCTTTTGTAATATTAACTTGGAGAGAGAGAGAGAGAGATCAACACATAGTGTGGAGCTTTATTTTGTGAAATAGATAGATGGTACAATGCTAGCTCTCAACTGAGCATAGCAAGGAGGATGTTGGCGTGTACGTGTATCTTGATCATGAAAGCATGAAAAGAATTCTCACAAGGGTCACAACAATTTGACAAAGCTCAATGCAACGACAAGTAGCATATGTGTATGAGGTTTTCAAGATGTCTCATCATATGGCTCTGGTAGGACTCGACATATCAAAGAGGAGTTTCGCAAAGGGTTTTCAAAATTTTCAAATAAATTTCCCAAGCACTCAAACATTTGGAGCAAAGATCATTTCATCGGACCATATCTCAAACATCAACTACTTAGACAGGCATGGTTTCCTAAAGATATTTTGTTCATAAGCATCAAGATAATAAGTACGGAATAAAACTTATGCAAGCCAACCATATGAAACATGTCGAGCATTGGGTGCATGAGGATTCAATTGAGTTTGATTTATATGATCAGATTTAAAGCTCATTTAAACTCATGATTTCCAAAAGTAGAGAGGTAGGGGTGCACATACCATCGCTCTTGGAGAAAGTGGGGAATGAGGTAGACAATTGGTGATTCGGCCAAACCACAGGGGCGACCGACTTGCTCTAGTGCACTTACCTCATCCCTTGTCGATTAGCGTAGTCGGTGTTGTGTGGCACCATGGCGGGAGATCTCAAATTTGTGTTTCGACGTGCCTGAGAAATCTCCCCCACACTTGCTCTTGTACCTGGTGTTATTATTCAAAGAAAGAAGATGGAAACAAAAAGGGCGGCTCTGCTAGCTGAAGAGCTAGGAAGCTTTTATTCAAATTCAAATATTTTTGTGTTTTTTTAAGAGAGCAAGATGCAAGAACCAACACCATCTTCAAACCAAAATAAGATTTAGTACGAGAGAAACTTACTCGGGATACTCACATATCTCCCCCACACTTGGAGTTTGCATTGCTAGGCAACACAACTCAGGTGTGCGGAGTTCAAGCTTCCTGCATGATGTTCCCACACCAAAAATTACAAAGGCATTGCAGTCGGTGTAGCTCTCATATTTTTAGGCATCACCTATCCATCGGTCATTTCAATCTCCACCTGAGACGGTTAGCGACCAAAAATACCCGAAGGATGACTAATCCTAAAGACATGCTCTTGCTTTTATTTGAAAAGGAAATCTAAATGATTATTTGGGCTATCTCCCGATAGTGCTTTGTTTTTGGTCATAAGCTCGACCACTGGAGATCGTCATCTTGCAGCCAATCGAGATGTGAAACCACAAAATTTTCAATGTTTATGGTAAACAAAAGCATCTACAACCTTCCTTTCAAAGTTAGCAAGCACAAGGAAAATGAGGAGGTTGTAGGTTTCGTAAAGGTCATTGGTAATGGGGCTTGATAACTCTGGAAAATTTTGATGTGAGCATGGGATTTGTGATCCCTCTAGTGTAAAACCTTCATGCTCGAGTCTGTTTTGAGAATCCAGTGTCGACGCCTCAAGAATGTCCATAGACCACACATGTTCTTTCTTAACCTCAGGTCTATGACATTGGAGATGTGTATCTCGAACCTCAAGATGATATGGCTGCTTTTCATGGTCGAGCACACTACTTAGTACCCCTTCAATGGGTCTTTCGATGAGAATGAAGGGTGGATCTCCCTTTGGGATGTCAAAGATATGATAATCTAGGAAGATCCCATACTCTCCAATCTTTGTTAGGACGACTCTAAGGATTCCCTCCGTCTCTATGGTTTGACCCGAAATCCATTGGAGACACTTCTGAGAGAAAGAGAGGGGTTCGTCGGGAAAGGCCTCTAATACTAAGGATTTAGGAATGATATTGATATCGACCCTAGGGTCATAGAACACATCCTGGTAAGAGAGGTTTCCTACTTGGCAGGAGAGTGACTTTACCTCGGGATATAGCTGGATTACTTGATCCATGCCTTCTGCTTCTCTCAACCATTCCCGGCTACTGATTGCGGAGACATGTTCCAACTTTTCTCTCTGTCTTTTTACCTCTTCTGGGTTGAGTAAGTTGACTAATTCTCTCTCATGTGTTGAGTCTCTTTCCCTTCTCGGGAAGGATTTCTCCGTCCAATGTTTATCAAATAACTCATCATAGTATTCATAGATGAAGTCACACGAGGGGTGATCGAACTCTCGATAAGGTTGGAATGGTTCCCCTATGAACCAAGTTTTGGTAAGAGGAGGATGGGTGTCTGTGGATATGAATTTTTCTAAGATAGGCTCCTCCTCCATGAATTCCGTTTCAGAGAGTGAATCGGAGTATGTTGATTCCTCGTCGAAGTCATACGAGAAATCAGCTGGGTACACACGGGGATAGAGGAGTGGTTCTTCATGCCAAAAGGTGCTAGTGGGTTTCTCCTCTATGGGTTTCGGTTCCGAGAGAGTGTTTGGCATGTGCTCCTCCTGAGTGATCTCTTCCTCATCCGGGAATTCATAATAAACTCCCGTGTAAGGGGTATTTTGAAGGATTTTTGTTAGAATGTCCTTACACTCAGACAAGGTGAGATGAGTGAAAGATCCTCCGGAAGAAGAGTTTAAGAAAATTGCTGACTCTAGTCCAAGACCATCGCGAAAGTGTTGCAAAAGAGCGGGCTCTGTGCTACCAAGGTCTGGACTAGAATCTACAATTTTTGTAAATCTTGCCCATGCGGCTCCTAGAGATTCGGTCTTCCGTTGCTCAAAACAGATGACCTCTCGTCGGAGTTTCACTACTTGGGGAGTCGGGAAAAATGTTAGGCAGAAAGCCTTTCGTAAACTTTCCCAGTCCCCCTCCATACTTCTCACACGGAGCGAATACCATTATTTTGCTCTCCCCGTTAATGAAAACGAAAAGAGTTTCCATTTCAAGGTATCTTGACTCATTCCTGCGATCACAAGACACGAACAAAGTTGTTCAAACTCGCGCAGGTGGGAATAAGGACTTTCATCCTTATCTCCGGAGAAGCTTTGCTCTCGGACCATAGATATGAAGCCGGGACACAGCTCATAGCTAGATGTTTCAATTGTATGTGATGAAGATGGAGTCTCCAAATGATCGCCCTTTGGAGCGGCAAAATCGAAAAGGGTTGGATTGGAATGCTTGTGATAAATGGGGTGATACACGGATGAACTGGGTTCAGAATCAAAACAGCTACTGTTCCCCAGCAACGGCGCCAGAAAGCTTGTTGGCACTTCTTACGTCGTTACTAGATTTGCAACGGTGCCAGAAAGCCTGTTGGTATACTACACGATCACAGATAGATCCGCAAGCGCACGGATACCGTTGTAGCTTTCACCCGGGAGTATTCCAAGGTATCGATTTCCACGGGGAACGAGAAGTGTTGTGAACCTGAACTAATTCGTCCGGGAGATATGGTGACGAAGGATAGAAAGGCAAGGGTAGATTTCGGGTAGAGAGGGGATAGCTGATGAAGTTTAGGACTCGTGAGAGTCACGGATAGAATCAAGGCTAAACTTGTCGCTCGTCGGGGCCAGAGGGAAAAGAGCCACGGAAAGGGATGAGAACAGGGCTCTGATGTCGTAACTCCTACCTGCTGGAACTAACGTGGTGGACTACAAAGCCCGTCCGGAGCTGTCACCTCCCTAGGGTACCACAACTATTCCGTTGAACCGGGAAGCATTCCAAGGTACTGGAAAGCCTAGACACCACGTCTACACTAACCAAGCACTACTTTACTCGGATCCAAAGCAAAGCAATCACAACAAGTAGAAACTACTAATTGCAATCGAAGAATCTAAGAGCGAACGATGAAATGACTTGAGACTTAGTTACTCATGAATCCGAACTTACAAAGTATCTCGGGTGTGGACGACCGAAGTTGTACTGCACCCGCCGAGGTACGAGAAGAAGACCGACACTCCGGCTTCTACTCCAACACTCAACTCTCTCTCCCTACTCTCTGAATACTAACTTGTGCAGGGCTCCGCCACTTGCTTCTAATCACTTGTGTCCTTCTACGAGGTGCCAGGCTCTATATATAGCCCCAATGGGTCGGTGGCTACAGGAGGGGTTACTTGTAGGCGAGAGGGAGCTGCGGTGCCGAGCAAGGAGGTGCGGCCATATCTCCAGGTGCGGCCGGCCCTGTGATTTCCACCACCTTCGATCGTGCGTCCGTGATTTGGTGCCTGAGGCGGTTAGAAGGCGGTTGTGCGTCGGTTTGCTGAGTGAAGGAGGTGCGACCGGACCTCTTGGTGCGGCCGGTCCTGGGCCCCCTTGTCATTCACTCCGGATCGTGCTCTAGTGGGTAGATGAAGTCTTGGACGCTGTCCCACATCGGTTGTTCATTGGGTTGTGGGTGCATGGATCCAAGTGAGGCTAATCTCAACCTCTGGATCAAGCCGACCTTGTTCCTTCGATCAGGATCATTCCTAGCTATGTTCCCTTGAGTGACCGAGGCTTGGTGGCACGTTTGGGCGAGTCGGGCACGTGCGGCCGGCCCTGGAGGTTTGGCCGGCCCTAGTGGTGCGGCCGGCCCTGCCTCCTGGCCCTTGGGCAGCTCGCCTGTGGTGTGTTTGCTTGATCCAACACGATCGTGATGAGTTTGGTCTTTTGGGAGCTGGTGCACAGGACTTCACTCGGTGTGAACCTGAATAGTGGTGCAAGGTAGGGCCGGCCGTACCACTAGGTGCGGCCGTGCCTACCTTATGTGGCTCGGCGCTCCGGAATTGCTCCCTAATCTTGATCCTGTAGATAAAACCTCAACACAACTCGTGGAATCTCGTTAGCACCTAAAACATGCATGAAATTGGTGCTTGGCCTATGGACTTGGTTCCCTTGGATATTATGATAGGTGTAGAGGCATTTGGCAAAGTTTGGTGTTGATCGGAGGAGGTTGATAGGTCCGGCCGAACCTACTAGGTTCGGCCGCACCTACCCCCCGACATGCCTCGTGTCACAATCTTCTGTGAGGCATAATTTCTGCATCCGGACTCCGAATTGGGTGAACCAAAACTCCATTTCGATCAGCTCGATGAGAACTTCGCAATGGTGCTATCAAACTGAGCATTTGACATTGTTTGTCAAGATGCTTTATTTGTGTTATGATGTCTCATTATGACCTGCATCCAAATATTCACCAAAGCTCGTGGAATCCGTTAGTTTATAACCCCACAGCTATGATGCAAGCTTTGATGGAGTGAAATTTGTTCAAAGTTGAGGGTCGAAAATAGGGACTTAACGACCATCAACACCTCTCGAACCGCCTGGTCAGCAACGCCAGCTCGTCCTCTCCAAGCACGTTGAACTCCTCGTCTGGCAAAGACATCAAAGAAGACAGAGAGTACATCCTGGAGGATGTGTTAGCGTTAGACTTAGCCCCTTTGCCACCGATGAGAGCAAGACTATGAGAGTCAGTCGGGCTCTTGAGCTTGGCTGTCATACCACGGTCCAACTCAGCTTACTTGAGCTTCGAGAACAGCTTGTTCACGGTCAGGGTGTCATACTTCTCGGACTCAAGAATAGCCTCGACCTTCCCATCCCATACAGTGCGATCCAACGAGTGCAATAGCTTCACGGCTCTATCATGATCATCGTATGGGAGCATGGCCACATTGGCTCTCATGTTGTTCACCACAACCGTAAACTGCTGGAAAAGGGCATCGACGGACTCGCTGGGGAGAAGAGTGAAGTTCTCGTACTCTCCCCGGTAAGTTGCGTACATCCGAGCCTGAACCTGAGCATTCCCAGCATGAGCATCCTTCAACTGCTCCCAAATCCTACAAGCTATGTCCTCTGTCTGAACCCGATCGAATTCGGACTGACACAGAGCACGAAACTAGTAGTCGTCCGCCTTGTTGTTGGCGTTGAACAAGTCCCTCGATCCCGGAGCAAGGAAGTTAATCGGATGAACATAAGCTGTGTTTACCGTAACGTCCCAAAGGATCTGACCCTTACCGCGGAGGAAAGCCGCCATCCGCCTCTGCCACATCTGGTAGTTTTTGCCATCGAAGTGCGGAGGACCCGAACCCCGTTCCTGGTACGCCATCCTTGGATCTTAGACTGGTTAGAATCTGAAGATCTGTAACCGGCTCTGATACCACTTGAAGGACCGAAACTGGTGACCAGAGAGGGGGGAGTGAATGGGAGCCGATAAAAATTCTTCTCGAAGGAGATGGAAACTCCAACAAGATGAACACGGCTTCCAAAGCACGTCTCTGACTCAACTACCCAAGTTGGCCAAGATCACGTAGCCACTGGAGTGCTACTGGTCCTAGGAACCAACAACCACTGAAGCTAACCCGAGAACGCAGCGGAAAAACCAACTCGAGCAGCTACTGGACTGCACCAGTCAGACCGGTCGCACACACCAGTCAGACCGGTCCCTGCTGGAGCACCCTGACAGAACCTGAGAACTTCCACAGAAAGCTCCTACACTGGTCAGGTCGGTGTAGCACGCTGGTTAGACCGGTCTAAGCTAGGAAGCCCCAAACCCACAAACCTGACCTTCCGAGTTCCAAATCGAACCAAACTCGAAACAGCAGCAACACAAGACAACAGGGAACTCACCAAGACGTTCACCCGAGCAAAACCCAACCAAGGGTCTGCACCGGTCAGACCGGTGAGAGGCACCGGTCATACCGGTCACGACCTGGGCTCTCGGGATGAACAGTACTCGCGGGTCAACTCCTCCAAATCCAACTCCCGATCTCTCGATTCGCTCCACGGATTCACACAAGACTTTGGGGATAGTAGGAACACCTCATGGGCACTCCATGGTCAAGATTTGGTCCACCAAAACTTGCTAGAACAAGAGGAATCGAAGAAATCCCGCCAAGAACACCTCTAACCCTAGAGCCAAGAAAACCCCAAAATTGAGCCCCTTTACTCACGGATTTGGGAGGGGAATCAAAGGGAAAAGAACCACGAAGGGTTCATGCATACACCCCCACCAAATCCCAAAGAGAAAAGTCTCAAAACCACCACAAGAAATTCGTGAAGAAAAGGCTCCGAAAATCACCAAAAAGGGAAAACGGGAAGAACACAATCAAGCCTTGAGGAACCACGCCGAATCATCTATATATACCATGAAGGTTCATACAAGGTCTAGCTTCTGCCCGATCATCCTTCCCTCTCACAAGATCTCACCATGAAGCTCTCAAGCTAGTCCTAGAAATTCCAAAGGAAAAAGGAAGACGAAAATAGCAAAACAACATGAGCTAGGGTTCCAAGAGATGGCTGCCATCCTCTCACCACTTGGGTTATATGGAGGCTACCCGAATGACTAAATTACCCCTAAGGCCTAATACTAGGATACACACCCCCAAGGGGCACTTTGGGAATCTTTGTCTTTGCACCATCAGACGGATGCCCAGCGACCGCAAACTTGCTTAGCCTTGACGCAAGTCTTGCGATCCCGATGCGTGTCCTCCGCTTCGAAGTCTCCGGACTGCGTCGTCGCACACCGGTCAGAACGGTGCTCCTCACCGGTCAGACCGGTACCCATCGGTCAGACCGGCCTGATGCTGCTGCACCTCCGTCTTCGGCCTTGGCTTTGTGGATCAACCAAGGAACCCAGTGGTTTTCTGGTGAACCACTGGAAACCCCACGAACTCGGTGTAGCCTCCGCCAATCACCACTCATGACTCGGCTCCCACGTAGTCCCGGTTCGACCTTGGTTTTGAGGCTCAACCAAGAAACCGTCCATGACTTCATCTTGACGTTCTTGCCACCATGCGGCCCACACTTGACTCTGCTGGCCACCGGGTCCCTCGAACCAAGCCTACTTGTCTTCTCCACACCTGGAGGCCTCACCAGCAACGACCTTTCGCGCTTGTTCTTCACCTGCACCAACACCAGTCAAGCCGCAACCGGCACCTGCAATACTTAGCCAAGAATCAGTCCACACCACATTGTCAATCACTCATCACACCAGGAAGCGACCATCCACCAGTCCTCGAACCACACATGGCTCTCAGAAATACATGCTGTGAAGAATTTGGAGCTTGCACACTATGTGGATCGTTTGCAGGATGAGAATGATGAGTTGAGAAAGATGATGGGTTGGTTGTCTGGTCATGAGCCTCAGCTCAAGATGATGATCGAGGCATACAAGCGCTATGATTGGCAAGCGCTTGGGTCGGATAAGGTTGGTGAGGGAAGTGGTGAGAATGAGGGAAAGATCGGTGATATCCCAGAGCCACCAAAAACCCACCACAAGAATGCCTATGCTCCTAAATCAAATCCACTTAGGAACTGACTAGACACAACCCCAGCTCCACCCATGTTTCCTCCACACACCGATAACTTCCAGAAACCCATCAAGTTCAAGAGTGACTTGGGGAACGAGTTCTTTGGGAAGAAGGGAGAGAAACCGAGTGAGGAGAAGCCAGAGCCCAAAGAGAGACCAAAGCCAAAGCCAAAACCGAAGCCCTTCCATTGTGGGAGGGATGGGCACCTTGCTTAGTTTTGCTTCAGGAGGAAGCGTGAGGAGAGGTTTGCTAGGGAGATGGCAAACAAGGACAGGTACCGCCCTTCTCGTGGTGTGCCTGAGCCTCGTATGGTGCCAAGAGGTTTGGGTGTAGTGCGTACCATTTACCCTCGAGAGAGGCGTGAGTTTGTGCCTCGAGGTGAGCCACCACAGAGAGATGGTGGTAGGCGTGTTGGGTTCGGGCGTGGTGAGTTTGCTGGACGTTCCTTCGCTCGTGGCCAATACGAGTATGGGGGAATGACCACAGCTTTAGGTCCCAGAGTTGCTACGGGCCACGGTCTCCCCTTCGTGGTACGCGTAGTCCTCCAAGGGGACGTGTGGGTGTTCCACCTAGGAGAGATAGGATGGATTTTGCTAACCCCACTTTAAGCAAATGGCACGACACTGGTTTGATTCATTTTGTACTAACCCCAGTGCTGAGTCGTTTGCTCACTCTCACTCTCGTTTTTGATTTTGCAGGTGGGAGGCATGGAAGGCTTTTGGTTGATCAACTCCAGTTGCTCTCGACACATGACCGGAGATCGAAGGTGGTTCTCCAGCCTCACCCCGGTGATGACCAAAGAGTACATCACTTTTGGGGACAATGGGAAAGGTAGAGTGCTTTCAGTGGGCACGGTGAAGGTGAGCGAGTCTGTGACTCTTAGGCGTGTTGCTCTTGTCAAGTCTTTGGGGTTTAATCTTCTTTCGGTTTCCCAGCTTCTTGATGAGGGTTTTGAGGTCCGTTTCAAAATGGGCACTTCGCGTGTTTTGGATTCTTGAGGTGATCTTGTGTGCACGATTATCCCCGAGGGTCAGATTTTCAAAGCCAATTTTTCTCAGTGTGTCGGCTCTTCTCGTTGTTTGGTTGCTGGTGTTTCGGCAGAGCTTTGGAAATGGCATAGGAGACTAGGTCACTTGAGTTTTGACTTGTTGTCACGCTTGAGTGGGCTAGGCTTGGTCCGAGGATTGCCAAAGTTGAAGTACCAAAAGGATTTGGTATGTGCTCTGTGTAGGCATGGCAAAATGGTCGCCACGTCTCACCCGCCTCTGACATCCGTTATGACAGAGGGGCCATGCGAGCTGTTCCATATGGACTTGGTTGGTCCAGCTCGTGTGTGCTCAGCGGGTGGGAAATGGTATGTCCTTGTGATAGTGGACGACTATTCTCACTATGCTTGGGTCTTCTTTTTGGCTGACAAGGGGGAGACGTTTGGTTTTGTCCGGGATCTAATCTTGATGAGGTTGAAGAATGAGAGTAATGGAGATGATGTTCGAGCTATTCATAGCGACAATGGCACTGAATTTAAAAACTCTCGTTTCGAAACCTTTTGTCGTGATTTGGGTCTCGAACATCAATTTTCTTCTCCCTATGTGGCTTGTCAGAATGGTGTGGTTGAGAGGAAAAATCGTTCCATTTGTGAGATGGCTCGGACGATGCTCGACGAGCATAGGACTCTGAGGAGATATTGGGCTGAGGCGGTGAATACCGCGTGCCATGTTGGGAATCGGATTTTTCTTCGGGCTTTCTTGAACAAGACATGCTATGAGCTCATGCACGGGTGAGCACCTAGAGTGAGCCATTTCAGGGCTTTTGGGTGTCGGTGCTTTATTCTCAAGAAGGGTAGGCTTGATAAGTTTGAGTCGAGGTCCTCCGATGGAATTTTCTTGGGTTATGCTAGTCATTCTCGAGCATTTCATGTGCTCAACCTTGATACTAACCTAGTCATGGAGACTTGCGAGGTTACCTTTGACGAGACCCAGCCATGCAATTCGTCTGTCTTTGAGTGTGCAGGTGATGACGAAGTTGGCAAGAAGATCTTTGAGGACGAGGAGGATGATGCTGGAGAGGATGATGGTGATGATGGTGAAGCTCCAGCCACGCATGTACCCTCTACTTCCACTACGACGACTACGGTGCAAGATGGTCCATCCCCTACACCGACTACGATCCATCAAGATCAAGTGGAAGCAGCTGCCGAGGGGGAGGTTGTCTAGAGGCGAGAGGCACCGAGGCGCATTCAAGTTGATCATCCGCCCTCAAGAATCAACGGCGACATCAACGAGCGTACGACACGGTCGAGGTCCAGAAATGCTTCTCACTTTGCTCATTCAGCTTTGGTTGCTACCTTTGAGCTGAAAGACATTGGACATGCGCTATCTAATCCTAATTGGGTGAATGCCATGCATGAGGAGTTAGAGAATTTTGAGCGAAACCAGGTGTGGGAGTTAGTGGAGCCACCACCAAACTGCAAACCTATTGGGACAAAATGGGTGTGGAAAACAAAGAGGGTGAGATTGGTGAGGTGGTGAGGAACAAATTGAGGCTGGTTGCTCAGGGTTTTAGCCAGAAGGAGGGGATAGACTATGAGGAGACATTTGCTCCTATAGCACGTTTGGAGGCAATCAGGATTCTTCTAGCCTTTTTCTGTGGCTAAAGGATTCAGGTTGTACCAAATGGATGTGAAGAGCGCCTTCCGGAATGGGTTTTTGGAGGAGGAAGTTTATGTGAGGCAACCACCTGGGTTTGAGAGTGCTGAGTTTCCCCACCGAGTGTACAAGCTGAGGAAGGCCTTGTATGGGCTGAAACAAGCTCACAGGGCATGGTATGGCAGGTTGAGGGGGTTCTTGTTCAGCAAGGGGTTTGAGATGGGCAAGGTTGATAAGACTCTTTTTCTTCTCAGGCAGGGCAATGATATCCCAATTGTTTAGGTGTACATGGGTGATATTGTCTTTGGCGGCTCGTCTCACTCTTTGGCTACGAGGTTTGCAGAGGACATGACCAAAGAATTCGAAATGTCTATGATGGGAGAGTTGCAGTTCTTTCTCGGGCTTCAGATCAAGCAGGCGAAGGAAGGAACCTTTGTGCATCAAGCCAAGTACACGAAGGAGATCCTTAAGAAGTTCAAGATGGACGACTCGAATCCCTTGTCGACACCGATGAGTACAACTACAGCGCTGTACGCGGACGAGGATGGAGAGCCCGTGGACCAGAAGGAGTACCGTAGCATGATCGGCTTCTTCTTGTACTTGACGGCGACGAGGCCGGACATCCAGTTTTCTGTGTGTCTGTGCGCTCGTTTTCAGGCATCGCCGAGGATTCACATTGGCAGGCCGTCAAGCGGATCTTCAGGTATCTTCGATACACTCCTGAGCTTGGTCTTTGGTACTCGGCGTCCTCTTCCCTTTCGCTTCTTGGTTTTTCGGATGCCGACTTTGCGGGGTGTCGAGTCGATAGGAAGTCGACTTCTGGGACGTGCTAGTTTTTGGGTTCTTCGCTTGTTTCGTGGTCTTCTCGCAAACAATCTAGTGTAGCCCAGTCTACCACAGAAGCTGAGTATGTTGCTACCGCTAGTTGTTGCTCCCAGCTTCTCTCAATCACATACACGCTGAGTAACTTTGGTGAGGAGTGTTCCCATGTACCTCTCATGTGTGGTAGCACGAGTGCCATCAGTGTTGCCAAAAACCCTGTGCTTCACTCCAGAACCAAATATATAGAAGTGAGGTACTACTTCCTGAGAGACAATGTTGAGAAGGGAAACATAGATCTCATCCATGTGCCAACCGAAAAGCAACTCGCCGATATCCTAACCAAGCCTTTGGACCAAGCTACATTTGCGCGTTTGTGAGGAGAGCTTGGAGTCGTTTTTCCTTTTTGAGCTTCGGTTGGGAGGGTTGATGTACATATGCATGTTGCATTTTCATTTATGTATCATATCATGCTTGCATCTTTGTATCATATGCCTCAGAGATGTGCTTCTCTCATATGCTTTGATCACCACGATATGCTGGATATGAGGTTATGACTTTGCTAGTGATGCTCATGAGATGTATAGCTGTGCTCTTAGTAGCTTTGGGATGTATATACTTGTGGATGGCTTTTCTTTTGTAAAAATGCTATATGATCCTCTCTTGTGAGTTGAATGCCTCTCTTTTTGCCGCAAAGGCACTTCATGTGCCATGCTTAATCTGTAAATCATGAAATTGGTATATGAAATGCTTGTGCTTGAAAAATATGCTTCCATGTCGAATTTGCGTTAAATTCCTTATCTTGGGTGCTAAACCATTGCATGATGTTCACCAATGAGAAGTCTCATATCTAGAAGTGGACACATGGCTCGGTGGCTTTGACATGACATGAGATAGCTTGTAGGTGTTTGTGATGATCTTGTGATGAGAATGTGTGACCTAGCATGAGGTTTGTGGGCTATATGTTGTTCGTGCTCATTTTGACCATATGTAGGTCCTATGCTCATGAGAGGGATATCTTTGTGAAAAATGTTTCTTTTGATCATGGCTATGTCACATGTTTATATGTCCCTATCTATCTTGTTGGCGATGCTTGTACTAAGTTTGTGGCTATCTTTCTTGTCTATGTCTCCATTTGAGCATGTTGTAGTGCTCTTGGTACATTTGAGAAGCACATGCTTGCATTTGTTTACTTGATTCATGCATTACCAACAAGGGGGAGGAAAGTACCCAATTCATGTTTACAGGGGGAGTTTAGGGGAGGAAAATTGGGAGAAATGCATTTGTTCAGGGGGAGGTTGCATTCATGCATTTGGGAGCTCTTTTTCGCCTGAATTTTAGTTGTGCTCTTTTGCCGATGGTGTCGAGCCCTTTTGCCTCACCTTGAGGAGTCGTCAATTTTGGAGTATTTTATCTCGGTTGTGTTGAGTCGTTGCCCTTGTCTTAGGGGACCGAGATTTTTCTCACTCAAGTAATCTTGTTTTGGCTTTTGTTTGGCTTTTGATCACTTGTTTGAGTTTTTCAGTCGTTTCTTTTCTTTTCTCTTTTCTCTAAATTGGTTACTATGTGTGTGTTGTCAATGCACTCATCAAAGGGGAGATTGAGGACCGGAGCGTCCGAGGACCGGTGGTTGGTCGCTCCTGGCTGTGATGAGTGATTGACAACGTGGTGTGGACTGACTCTTGGTCGAGTATTGCAGGTGCAGGTTGCGGCTTGATTTGCGTTGGTGTAGGTGAAGAGTGGGCGCGAAAGGTCCATGCCTTGTGGGGCCTCCGAGGAGTGGAGAGACAAGTAGGCTCGGCTCGAGGGACCCGGTGGCCAGTGGGGTCAAGTGCGGGCCGCATGGTGGCAAGAAAAGCAAGACGAAGTCGTGGACAGAAGCCAGTGCAGGGTAGCGGCTCACGACCGGAGTCTGCACACGGGGTTTGCGGCGGTTCACCACAAAACCATCGGGTTACTTGGTTGAGCCACAAAACCAAGACCGGAGACTCGGCGGGCGGAGACGGGATCCGAGCGCGTCGAGAAGCTTCGATGTCGGTGGACACATGGCGGGATCGCAGGGCTTGCGTCGGGAAGACGTGGACTGCGGCAAAGGCGTGGCCGTGTGATGAGGAGGAGTGCTACTTGACCATGTTGCCCCTGAGGGGTGTGTATCTCGTTTCAAGTTCTAGGGGTAGCTTAGTCATTTGCCCAACCCAGAGGAACTCATATATATTAGCTCTAGGGTTTCTGGGCAAACCATCCATCCGGACTGCTTCTCATTTCCCTGCTCCATAGGCGTAGATTTTCTTCACCGTTTTGTAGAGAATCTGACCTCCGAGTGTATGGAAGTTTTCATGGTTGCGTTGATTTTCTTCTTGTAGCTCGTGTGATTTTCGTGTCTTTTTCGGGCTATTTTCGTTGGATTTTCGTGCGCGGCTTGTTCCTTCGATTCCGAGGTGTTTGGGTTCGGATTTGTTTGTGGGGATCATGGATAGATGTCTCGTGCATCTTTGTGCTTGATCTTGACTCCTCAAACTCCGGATTTGGCCTTCGATTGAAGAATTTCGGTTGGAACCCTAGCTCTTTGTGTGAGCTCGGTAAAATCTTGATTCCTCTTGATTCAGTGGGTTTGGGGCTACAAATGTGTAGGTATAGCATCTCCTAGAGGCGCTTCACCTTCACCTATGATTTGGTAGCAATCCCTTGGTTGATTTGGGAGATCGGGCAAAGGGAAGGAGGAGTTGACCTTTAAGAGGTCAAGCTCGGGCTGCTGTCTGCGAGCCCGGCGGATTGTCCGCGGTCACCGTGCGGACCATCCGCGAGGTGCGGGTCAGCCGGTTGTTCGTCGTGTTCTTCGCGAGTTCTTGCGTCGCTTTGTTTCGATCCGTCGGGTCGGGAGTTTTTGGTTGGAAGAAGTTTGTCGGACTGTCCGCCCGGGGTAGCCAGACTGTCCGCGCGGGTCGGACCGTCCGCGGCTAGGCTACGGACCGTCCGTTTTTCGAGGTGCAGTACTAGAGGTTCGGGGTTGATTTTCGAACCGCCCGTGCCCTACCTGCAGACCGTCCGCCCCCTCTGTGCGGACCGTTCGCCGGTACCCCGCGGACTGTCCGCCCGACCCTCGCAGATCGGCTAAGTTCTTTGCTTCTTGAGTTGCGCTTTCGCTTGGGGTTTGTTTGAGACTTGTCCTAGGGTTGGTAGGTCCGTTGTGACTACGCGACCTTGACAAGCTCGTGTGGGAATCCTTGGTTGTGAATTTGGGGCATAGGCTGGGTTCATCCTTCGGGAAGAATTTTTATCGGCTCCCATTCACTCCCCCTCTCTGGTCGCCTAATCGGTTCTTCTGCATTGAAATGAGAAGCTGTCAGGAAGGATGGTTTGCCCTGAAACCCTAGAGCTATATATATGAAGTCCCTCTGGGTTGGGCAAATGACCAAGCTACCCCTAGAACTTAAAATGAGATACACACCCCTCAGGGGAAATATGGTCAAGTAGCACTCCTCTTCATTGGACGGCCACGCCTTTGCTACAGTCCGCGTCCTCCCGACGCAAGCCCTGCGATCCCGCCGCGTGTCCCCTGGCATCGAAGCTTCTCGGCGCGCCCAGATCCCGTCTCCGCCCGCCGAGCCTCCAGTCTTGGTTTTGTGGCTCAACCAAGTAACCCGACGGTTTTGTGGTGAATCGCCGCAAACCCCGCGTGCAGACTCCGGTTGTGAGCCGCTACCCTGCACCGGCTCAAGTCCACGACTTCGTCTTGCTTTTCTTGCCACCGTGCGGCATGCACTTTATCCCGTTCGGCCACCGGGTCCATCGAGTCGAGCCTACTTGTCTCTCTACTCCTTGGAGGCCCCTCATGGCTAAGACCTTTTGCGCCCGCTCTTCACCTGCACCAACGCAAATCAAGCCACAATCTGCACCTGCAATACTCGGCCAAGAGTCAGTCCACACCACGTTGTCAATCACTCATCACACCAAGGAGCGACCATCCACCGGTCCTCAGACGCTCCGGTCCTCAGCCGGTCCTTCCGTCGCTGCACTGGCCCCCTCACTTTCGCTCCGCACCGCTAGATCTGGGCGAGTGCCGAAGCCGAGGGAGAAGGCTGGGTGGCGGCGGACGGAGCGAGGCAGGGGCGCGATGAGAAGGGAGGGAGAAGGGGGTTGTCAGTGGGTGGAGTGAGGCAGGGGGGCGACGAGGAGGGAAGGAGAAGGGGGCGCGGCGGCGGGTGGCGGTTGGTCCTGCAGCGGATGCAGCAAGAAGATAGAAGGGCCAAAAAACCCCAGGAATGCAGCACGCCTCTGGCCTTCGCTCATTTTGCAGAACCGGATGCGACATCCGCCGGAGGAGCAACAGTAGCGATTTTTGCCTCATTTTGGGGATGCAGATGCTGATCAAACACCTGCTAGAGACGGTCTTAAGCACCAACTCCAGCCAAACATTATGTTCTTTCGTTCCACCAACCAGTTAGGGTTGGGCGCCACCGATCAGAGTGCGAGATTAAGGGCCCAATAGGCCATTTGGTCCACTGGTGAGGAGATCAATCTAACACCAAATACACTCAACCAGTCACACCATGGGTTCTTCTACTTGCTATTGCCGGCCCAACGTGTACACTGAGCTTGTCAAAATAGAGAACCCACTAGAACGAAAGAGAGTTATCGTTGGCGGTCACTACATTGAATGGTATTTGCACAAAGATGGATATAGCGGAATACCAGAAAGTGTACTTCAGTGGGTTCATGAGATGTTTTAATCATCCAAGATATATTTATAAGATGTTTCGGATGAGCATGGAGGTTATCATGGTACTTCGTGATTGCTAGTCTCTACTCTCTACCTACTATTTGATGTCAACTAACAAAATGTTTCGTCGGGCCCTGTTTAGTTCCCTAGGTGAAAACTTTTCACCTGCCACAACGGATGTTTAATCACTAATTAAAAGTATTAAATATAGACTAATTAAAAATTAATTGCACAGATGGAGTGTAAATCATGAGATGAATTCATTAAGTCTAATTAGTTTATAAATTAACAATGTGGAGCTAAAGTAGGGCTTGCCGCACTGCTATGCGGTAAATGATACTCTAGTATCGTTTTCACCGCAAAAATGCCTGCACCGCAACATGCTACCTCGCACGCTATGCCCTGTTTACATCAAACCTAGTAGGGTAGCGGGCGTCTAGTATCGGCAGACACTACTAGAGAACGAGCATTTATCCATGGGCTGATTTTTCATTTGTATCAGGTATTTTTGCCCCGATACAAATAAGGGCATTTGTACCGATTAGAGCCACCAACCGATACAAATGTCCCCTCACAGGGGTGTGTTGAGGCCTCCTCCCAACCCGGTACAAATGCCTCACATTTGTACCGGTGGTGCCTTCGCCTGGTACAAATGTGCTAGCCTCACATTTATACCGGGCGGAGCCACCACCCGGTATAAATGTGGCGACATTTGTACCGATTCCTGTGGGGACTTAGAAAATTTTTTGCGAGCGCTTCTCCGTCCGCGTCGCCCCTCTCCTTTAATTCTCACCACCGGTCTCTCTCTGTACTCAATCCTTATCTCTTCCTCATCTCATTTTTCTCTCTTCCTTCTTCCTTTCTCATTTTTCTTCTCTTCTCTCACACAGGGTAGAGGTAGGGCGGAGGCTGGCGGTCAGGTCGGCACGGCGCGGGCGGCCGACTGGGCCAGCACGGGGCGGCGCGGGGCAAGTGGCCGGCGCGAGGCGGACGGTGTGGCGCGGGGCGGCCGGCCGAGCCAGCACGGGGCGGCGTGGGGCGGGCGACCGGCCCGGCGCAGGCGGTGCGAGGCGAGCGGTCGGCGCGGGAGGCTGCAGGCCAGCGCGGCGGCGCCTGTAGCGCTGCAGCATAAGAGCTCAACGTGAGTTCTTGTTATTGTGAGTTCTTGGTTTCCTGTGAATCCTGACTCGGTGTGTTGTTGAATCTTATTGTGTTAGTTGTTGTGCGAATCTTATGAGATGTATGAGATTGATGTAAGATGTAATGAGATGTGTAGAGATTGTGATTTGGAAACATGTTGTGAATTTTGTGATTGAATCTTGATTCGAGACTTGTAAAATTTGTAATTTTTAATCTGGATGAGATGAGATAGAGATGAGATTAGGAGAAGAAAGAAAAGAAAAAAGAAAAGAAAAACGAAGGGAAAGAGGGCTTAGGGGGGGACATTTGTACCGGTTGGTAACACCACATTTGTACCGGATGTCTATCCCGGTACAAATGCTCCACCTCATTTGTAACAGATGGTTTGTACCGGTTGGATACCCGGTACAAATGAGGGTTACCAACCGGTACAAAAGGCCATTTTTTCAGTAGTGAGACGTGGCGTGGGGCCCACACGCCCACAACCTCCGTGCGCCATCTCAACCACCTGTTGGAGAATGAAGAGAGAGGGAGGAGGAGCGCGCGGCAAGGGTTTGGGAGGGAGAGAAGGAAGGAAGGTAGGTTGAGTAGGGAAGCCGTCCGTCGAGCCACCTTGTTGCCATCATCGGAGGAGTCGCAGCTTTGTCCACTTTTGGCATTTCTAACGTCGCCACTATATTGAATCCCCAACTATATATGGCACCAGAAACACCCTTTATTGATATATGGTGAGTGGGCGTCTCTGATATTGCCACTGGGTTTGGAACCCAATAACATTACCAGGAGACGGGCCTGTTGATGGTGTGAAAGGTGTACCCGCAAGCGTACAGATATATCTCAATTGTAGTATTTCACCCATGAGTATTCCCAAGGGTATCGTTATTTATAATTTTTCCCAGAGGAAGGCGTGGGGATTGCATATGCATTATCGGGTATATATCCAGGACAATATGAATAAGTTGACGTCTAGGCCCCTAATTTGTGTCTTGGTAATTAATGACAATCTTTGTGGACTTACAATTTCATTGAGAGTATGAGTATAGCTTAGTCCCAGAGTTGAATTGAGCTCCATGATGGCTATGTCGATAGCGAGGATGAATTCTAACATAGAAAGCTCACGGCAAAGCTCAAGAAAATTGTGAAGTTGCCTTGGAAGAAACTTTTTATAAGAGATTTAACAAGTTGTAGCATTTCACCCATGAGTATACCCAAGGGTATCATTATTTATTTTTTAGCAGAGGATGGCATGAGGATTTTATCATATGGATTATCGAGTACATATCTAGGATAATATGAATAAGTAAAGCATACCAAAGCATTATAACAGGGGTAGGTGATAATCATATAGGTACATGAGGGGTAATGTGACACACACACTTGCCATCATCTCAGATAAGGAATAAAGAACAAAAGAATAGAAGAAAGATCTAAAGGTTAGTAGAAGTAGACACTAGAATTGCCCTTACATCCGTATCTACTAGCAAAGCATACATCATATGGTTAGTCTAGATTTACCATATTGCACTGAGGAGAATACCCCCCCTGGTCATCTTTCAGAACTTCGACACCATAGACTCACGTGGGGGAATACAAGGGATGTACGGGGCTGTCACCACCCGTACACCTACCCCTTAGACCGTGGAATATTGTCATTTGTTGTGGATCCCATGACACCTGGGCACCACGCCCACGACCATGATCACTACTACTAGCTCCTCCAGAACCCGAGCCATGATGACCCACAAGCATAGAGCTAGAGCAAGCCCGAAGGCACACCCCACCGATACAATAAGGTAAAACTATACTAAGCATCACTACAAGAAAAACGCCGACTAGTGACGCAAAAAAAGGCCTTTTCCCGTCATAAACCGCGATTAATGACGCCGATTGTTACGAAAACGCGCCGTCATTAATCAAGCGTCACAAACCGCGATTAATGACGAGACCTTATTTCCCGGCGTCATGAGTTTAATGACGCGTGGAAATTCATCTATACAATGCGTCTTAACTTCGTTCCTGCAGCTTTGCCACGCTGGACAGAATCTGATGTGGCATCCGATGTGGCAGGCCAATTGTGACAAATCGTATGCATCATAAAACGAATTTGGCCCGTTTGTAGCTGGGTTGAGCCCAAAACTGTTCCTGTAGGCTGGCATTGTTCATATAGCCCAAAAAAGATTTTCTTGGGCCCAATTGTAGCTTTTTCAGATGAAATTTGATTAGGGTGGGCCCATTTTGGTTGTGTCGAGTCCAACAAGTGCGCACATTGTTGCGGCCTTCTGTGTCATGTTAATTTGACAAAAAAAGACTTTTGGCCCAATTAAAAGTGGGCTAAGCCCACTGAAGGACAATATAAAATTAACTAATCATGCATCAGCATTAATGGATTTAATTTCAATTCTGATCTTTTTTTGAATAATTCCGATCTGGTTGGCAAAATAGTAATCAGCACATATTTCTTTATACAATAAAGCAAACTATTGTTTATTATCAAGCACTACCATATTGTTCATCACATATCACAAACTATTACAAGATAATAGTATCACAAGGAACATTGATTAACAAAGCTAAATCCAGTTCATAATCACAAGAGAAAGTGGAGATTTGATCTAATGATCTTAACCTCTTCATCTTTTACTCCTAAGCAGTAGACGAAGGAGGTCCTCACTGACTTCGGTTAGCTTCTGCAACCTCTTAACCTCACAGACTGTATTTTCAGAGTTGATTCTGATTCTTTGGTCTTCTTCTTCAAGCAACATAACTCTTTCTGGTGAGCAACAAATCGTTGTCGAAGTTGTACCCCATCCTGATTGGGAGCGTCAACTCGCTCTTCATCAACACTACTACATAAGGATTTGGTACCCATTCTTGAGTACTCGGCTGCCTCTGTTTTAATTTGTTCGGGAAGAAGCATCAATGACTTGGTAGCTTCCATCTAGCAACAGTGGATCCCAAGTCAGATTAGGACCTTGTAATTGATTCGAAATAAGGAAACAAAGGTGTTAAGTTTGTTACCTTGGAGCAGATCTGAACAGGAGCGACTTCAGATGTTGACCCTTTGGCCTGCTGAAACAAGTACAAGAACAAGAGGTAAGGGTTGAGATCATTCACAATCAGAAACAAATGTGTTAAGTTTGTTACCTTGGAGCAGGTTGTTGACGGTCCTTACAACAAAGATTCGACCGTCAAAACCTCGGGTTCGAGAGGAGTATACGGCAAGTTTCATGCACATTTCTAGTACTAATAAAGTTCCACGAGTTGTGTTGTGAATTTCATAGGTAGGTACACATTTTGGGAGAATTTGGAACCAACATGCCACACGAGCAAGGCACGACCGAACCACCTGGTCCGGCTGGCCCTGCAGGTGCGGCCAGCCTGGCAGGTGCGGCCAGCCTGGCAGGTGCGGCCGACCCTGCCAGGTGCGGCCGGCCCTGTCCCGTGACCCGTTCCCGGTCCAGAGCAACCCCTCTCCCGCGTGCACAACTTGGATGAACGAGATCCACCAAGGAAACGTCGGTTTGATCCAAAGGTGGAGGCTAGGATCAATGGGTCCACTTGTCCGGCCGTTCAACCGCCACAACCGTCATTCCAAGGTGATCCTAGGCGTCCCTGAGCGAAGGCGGTGCATCACACGGCACGGAGGTGGGCCGGCCGCACCTAGAGGACCGGCCGCACCTCCCAACCGACGTGCCGGGCGAAACCGACCCTCAACCGGCTCAGGAGCAGTGATCAGGGGCGTCCAAGGCAAGAGGCGGTGGATCACCGGGCCGGCCGCACCTCCTAATCCAACCGCACCAGTGATCTTGGTACCACGCGCTCAACCGACCTCCCTTGACTATAAAAGGCACCTCACACTCGCTGGATTGGACACACAACGCAGGAGCATCTCCATTTCCCTCTTTTGTTCACTTAGAGTAGGATTAGTGTAGCTTGGGAGTTAGAGTCGAGTCGAGCTAGTCTCGGGGTTCCGGAGGAGTCTTCTTCAGAGTTCCGGTACTACTCTTGTATCCTTTCTTTGTTTAGACTCAAGTACAATTCAAGTTATCTTTCTATCTTACCTTTCGAGTCAATTACATTTAGCTTTTACTTTGCTCTAGTAGCTTTATTCTTGGTTTAGACTAAAGTTAGTTTAGTCTTGGTTAGCATAGCTCTCTTGAACCCTATAGTGTTGTGGTCGTTCTTCGCTTGATCTCCGGTGGTTCACGGGAGAGAGAGACCTTCCTTCGTGATATCCGGGAAAGGTCCTTTGGTTCGTTGTGAGCGCGGTGCTCAGAGCTTACCTTAGTCTTAGATTGGTGTCCCGTTCAACGGAATAGTTGTGGTACCCTAAGGAGGTGACAGCTCCAGACGAGCTCTGTAGTCCACCACGTTAGTTCGGGCCAGTAGGATTCAGCGCGTCGTCGTTCTCCCTTCTCATCCCAGTCTGAGAGTGTGGCTTTGCATGCCCCTGCGCCACTAGAAGAGCTTGTCGAGTTTAGTTTGCCTTGGTTATCTTTTGCTTTAGTTCTTTGCCTAGAGTAGACAAGAATAGATAGATTGTGTTAGGATCCTTTCTCGTCTCGTTGTCCTCCCAGCTCGCTAGGTCCTCTCTAGTCCTTTATCAAGATCTCCTTGTGTGTGTCAAGTTATCCCCGAATATATTTATTCGTTACCCCCGCTATAGCTCTTTACCAAGTCTTGTCTTTCTCCACCGTTTATTCGATTATCTTTGCTGTAGTGCCTCACTTGGGAAAATATAAATACGATAACCCGAATACCACCAGGTGAAGTGCTACAACGGTAATCCGTGCGCTTGTGGACCTTTCTGTGATCGTGTGTTTTACCAGCGACGTTCCCTAGCCCCGTTACTAGAGGTGTGAACCCGGTAGCGACGCTTGCGAGTGCCAACAAGCATTCCTAGCGCCGTCACCGTAGTGCAACCTTAGTGGTGAGGCTAAGGAGCGTCAACAAGCATTTCTGGCGCCATTGCCGGGGAGGCAATAGGCATAAGATATCGTTTAAATATAGTGGTAGAATTATCAAGGTTCGGTAAACCGCTATTTAAGCGGGTTTACCCTTGCTCTACTCTCGTGTACGCAGAGTAGTGCATGACCGGTTTCGACCTACCGTCCAACTTTAACGACAATCCGGAGTCACTTGTGAGGAGAGTGCGACCCCGTGTCCTCATTATTCAGAAGTTTCTCTCAAACCAAGAGACGAACACCGTCGATCCCGTAGACAGCACCTCGTCAGCACCGATGGCCGAGAGGACGATCCGCGAGTTTTCCGCTCCCTCCAACACCAATGTCCCTACCGGACCAACCACGACGGTGGGAGACGAAAACTTTGAACTCAAGCCGGCGTTGATCAACATGGTGCAAGCAAATCCGTTCTCTGGCAAGCCGAATGAAGATGTCAATGCACATCTCCAGCATTTTCTGGAGGTGTGCAGGACTTTCACTATCCGTGGAGTGACGGATGATGCAATCCGTCTTCGCCTATTCCTGTTTTCATTGCTCGGGAAGGTGAAGCAATGGTTTTATGCGGAGCGAGATGCCATCAACACTTGGGATAAGTGCTCGAAGGCATTTCTCACAAAGTTCTTTCCGGTGGGCAAAACCAATGCCCTCCGCGCAAGAATTTCGGGCTTCTAGCAGCAGAATGATGAGAGTATCCCGAAAGCATGGGAATGCTTCCAGGAGTACATCACTGCGTGCCCACACCATGGCATGCAGGGGTGGTTCTTAATTCAAACCTTCTATCACGGGCTCAAGCGTACTTCCCGCGAGCACCTAGATGCAGCCGCTGGAGGAGCCTTCTTCTCGCTACAAGTACCCGCCGCCAAGGAATTGATCGAGAAGATGGTGGCAAATCAAGGTTGGGATGGAGACCGTCTCCAACCCCGTACCCGCGGTGTACACCAAGTCGATGGAATCGACATGCTCGCCGCTAAGATGGACCTCTTCATGAAGAAATTGGAGGCACCTAACAACATGGAAACCGCCAAGATTGTGGACGCTCGCATGATGTGCGAGGTTTGCGGTCATAGGGGACATTCAGGAAATGATTGTCCCGAGACAAGGGAAGAAGCCAGCTTCATCAACAATGGCAACAACACAACAACAACTACAACAATCAAGGGTGGAACTCGAGGCCCAACTTCCCGTTCAACAATCAAAATGGAGGTAACTATTCTAACAATTTCAATAATCAGCCTTCCATTAAAGATCTTGTCTTTGGCCAAGCTAGAATTAATGAAAATCTAAACAAGAAGCTAGCCACCAATGAGAAAGTTCTTGAAAATCTTAATTCCACCATAGAATCTTTCACCTCTGCCATGAAGAATCAGCTAAGCTTTAATAAAATGATAGAAACTCAACTTGCTCAGCTTGCTGCTTCTTTACCTTCTTTTGAGTCGGGTGGAATCCCGGGGCAACCCGAGCCTACCCGAGAGAATGTTAGCACTATATCCACCAGATGGGGTAAGACATCTAGGAGGATGTATGCACCTAACCATGTAGGGAAGCTTATACATCAAATCCAAGACCCATGGGACGAATCAGCAGTCTTGCACAAGAAAGACAATGGATATCCGGGTATCACATGCACAATTTACTACCAAAAGATCAAGAATGCTCTTTGTGACCTTGGAGCGAGTGTCAACCTGATGGCCAAAGCCATGTTTGAGGAGTTAGGATATCCGGCTATCTCTCCGACGACGATGACAGTCCAACTTGCCGACTCATCGATCAAATATCCAGAGGGCATAGTGGAAAATCTCTTGGTGAATGTCAGAGGCTCATATGTCTTTGCGGATTTCGTGGTCCTCGACACACAAGAAGAAATGCCGCTTATTCTTGGGCGACCATTCCTAAGAGATGTCAATGCAAGGATTGATGTCGGAGCCGGAAAGATCCAATTCCGCATATGGCGAAGAATCATGACATTCAAATTCCAAGCGAAAGAGGAGCAATGTTACCTAGTGCAAGATGAGGAAGCTAAGGGGTGGAGGACATCACGGCCCCAATACAAGAAAGAAGAGGTGGCCCCGACCAAGCCCAAAGACAAAGCATTCAACGGGCGCGACCAACCAAAGAAGCCGAAGGCAATCAACAAGGCTTAGGGGGAAAAGAAGACGGAAACCAAAAACACCCCCGCCAAAGCCTCACCGACTTCAGCGCCACCGAAGAAAACAAAGAAGGTGTGGCGTGTGAAGGGAGCATCGTCCAAGTCTTCCACTCCGGGACCGGACGAATCCAAGATCAATTGAGCAAACGGAGGAGTCCCGCTCACGGACTCTAAACTACGAGCCCTCACCGAGAGGTAAACCGGTATTTATCTCATATTTCCCTTTCAACCTTTTATTTCGTGCATCAAGCATATTTAGATTTCAAATTTAGTTTCACCGTTGCATTAGTAAGTAAACAAGACATAGAAAAGCAGTTTTGGAGATTTTTGGTGATACAGCCGAACCTAGAGGTACGGCCGTACCTCCCCTCGACAAAATTTTTGTGCAAGATGTTTACAGGGGGGAACACGAGTGCCTGGGGAAAATATAGTAGGGCCGGCCGTACCAAGTGATACGGCCGTACCTATGATTTTTCACAAATCCATCAATTCAACCACTACAAGCTTCCAGGTGCTCAACTCATCACCAAAATGAAGACACGCCAACCAGGTAGCCAAAATTTAGCTTGGGGGAGACCCCAGTTTCAATCAAGGAAGGTATGTCTACCCAAACCCATTTTCAACATCTTGTTTATCTCTTTTGAATAAAAGAAAAACAACAAAAAGATTTGCTTCAACCATGTGCTTGAAATCTTGTTTCTATACCCTCACTTTGGAAATGGTGAATGGTTGCTATGTTAAAACTTTGCAAGAACCTAGTGTGCATCCTTGTGCTCTATGTCTATTTGAATTTGTTAGTATATTTTGAGACAAGAGCCTGAAATAAAACTTTGTGGGAAGCAAATGCTTATGACCAAACCTAGGGTGTTGACTAGTATGATATGGTGCGACAATGTTGATCTGCTCTATCTCATAGTATGGTGAAAATCTCGGATGATTTCTTTTGAAAATAAAACAAGGCAAGTTCCTCAATGGTCATATCACCTACCAAAGCCATATGTTGATATCAATGCATAAACCTTCTACATATGCTTGCATGTGACCCATTGAGTTTTGCCAAATTGTTGTGACCCTTCGTAGAATCTTTTCATGCATCCATGATCGAGATCACGTACACCCACATATACATGCTAACTCCTACACCGGGAATTACGCAAAACATGCCATCCTTCCACAAAAAATTAAATACTCCAAGTTCCAAAGAGATTTCTCTTCTTGTGATCTTGCAAAAGGAGAGAGGGGTCATTGAAAAAAAAGAGAAGAAAAAAGTATATGCTCAATAAGCATAGAAAAAATGTGCTCCAATCAAAGAGCATAGAAAAAAAAGTGAAGCATGACCTTCCTCCAAAATAAAAGCAAGAGGAGAATCTCCAAGCAAGGAGTACTTAGAAAAACAAACAAAAATATTCCACACACTTGCACATCTCGATCAAGTTGCATGACTAGTTTCTTCTTGGATCCGGTCTTTGGCTCAATAACATCATGTGGCACAAGTTAGTCTCATACTTATCCTACCCGAAGCTCCACATACAAGCCATAGAGTAGGAAGTTGAGGCTCGCTTAAAGCCTTTGGTGAGGTAACAAATACCACTTGAGCGATCGAGGGAACCATCCGAGGAACCTTGTCTTCCTTTGCAAAATTTTTAAAAACTCTGAGATAGGATCCAGAAAAGAAGAAGAGTAAGAGATGCAAAGTCAAAAACCATTCTACTCTTCAACCTCCGAAGGCAAGGTGGAAAGCTACAAGCCCCACGGGTAAAGTAAGGCTAAGCTTCTCTCATACCAACCTTTTCAAATTAGCGAGAAGAGCATGGAGTTTGTGCACAGGTACTTGCCGAGTGATAACATCATGCAACTCCTGATCCGCCGAGGCTGAGTCTAGACTTTGCTCGAGGACGAGCAAACGTTTAGCTTGGGGGAGTTTGTTGACGGTCCTTACAACAAAGATTCGACCGTCAAAACCTTGGGTTCGAGAGGAGTATACGGCAAGTTTCATGCACATTTCTAGTACTAATAAAGTTCCACGAGTTGTGTTGTGAATTTCATAGGCAGGTACACATTTTGGGAGAATTTGGAACCAACATGCCACACGAGCAAGGCACGGCCGAACCACCTGGTCCGGCCGGCCCTGCAGGTGCGGCCGGCCTTGCCAGGTGCGGCCGGCCCTGCCCCGTGACACGTTCCCGGTCCAGAGCAACCCCTCTCCCGCGTGCACAACTTGGATGAACGAGATCCACCAAGGAAACGTCGGTTTGATCCAAAGGTGGAGGCTAGGATCAATGGGTCCACTTGTCCGGACGTTCAACCGCCACAACCGTCATTCCAAGGTGATCCTAGGCATCCCTGAGCGAAGGCGGTGCATCACACGGCACAGAGGTGGGCCGACCGCACCTAGAGGACCGGCCGCACCTCCCAACCGACGTGCTGGGCGAAACCAACCCAAGGAACCGACCCTCAACCGCCTCAGGAGCAGTGATCAGGGGCGTCCAAGGCGAGAGGCGGTGGATCACAGGGCCGGCCGCACCTCCTGATCCGGCCGCACCTGTGATCTTGGTCCCACGCGCTCAACTGACCTCCCTTGCCTATAAAAGGCACCTCACACTCGCTGGATTGGACAGACAACGTAGGAGCATCTCCATTTCCCTCTTTTGTTCACTTAGAGTAGGATTAGTGTAGCTTGGGAGTTAGAGTCGAGTCGAGCTAGTCTCGGGGTTCCGGAGGAGTCTTCTTCAGAGTTCCGGTACTACTCTTGTATCCTTTCTTTGTTTAGACTCAAGTACAATTCAAGTTATCTTTCTATCTTACCTTTCGAGTCAATTACATTCAGCTTTTACTTTGCTCTAGAAGCTTTATTCTTGGTTTAGACTAAAGTTAGTTTAGTCTTGGTTAGCATAGCTCTCTTGAACCCTATAGTGTTGTGGTCGTTCTTCGCTTGATCTCCGGTGGTTCACGGGAGAGAGAGACCTTCCTTCGTGATATCCGGGAAAGGTTCTTTGGTTCGTTGTGAGCGCGGTGCTCAGAGCTTACCTTAGTCTTAGATTGGTGTCCCGTTCAACGGAATAGTTGTGGTACACTAAGGAGGTGACAGCTCCGGACGGGCTCTGTAGTCCACCACGTTAGTTCGGGCCGGTAGGATTCAGCGCGTCATCGTTCTCCCTTCTCATCCTAGTCTGAGAGCGCGACTTTGCATGCCCCTGCAGCACTAGAAGAGCTTGTCGAGTTTAGCTTGCCTTGGTTATCTTTTGCTTTAGTTCTTTGCCTTGAGTTGACAAGAATAGATAGATTGTGTTAGGATCCTTTCTCGTCTCGTTGTCCTCCCAGCTCGCTAGGTCCTCTCTAGTCCTTTATCAAGATCTCCTTGTGTGTGTCAAGTTATCCCCGAATATCTTTATTCGTTACCCCCGCTATAGCTCTTTACCAAGTCTTGTCTTTCTCCACCGTTTATTCGATTATCTTTTCCGTAGTGCCTCCCTTGGGAAAATATAAATACGATAACCCGAATACCACCAGGTGAAGTGCTACAATGGTAATCCGTGCGTTTGCGGACCTTTCTGTGATCGTGTGTTTTACCAGCGACATTCCCTTGCCCCGTTACTAGAGGTGTGAACCCGGTAGCGACATTTGCGAGTGCCAACAAGCATTCCTAGTGCAGTCACCGTAGTGCAACCTTAGTGGTGAGGCTAAGGAGCATCAACACAGGTCTGAACAGGAGCGACTACAGATGTTGACCCTTTGGCCCGCTGAAACAAGTACAAGAACAAGAGATAAGGGTTGAGATCATTAGCAATCAGAAGCAATTTCATTTATTAAGTTCAATGCGGTACATGAATGATCACACCCAATCCATCATCACCCAAGCATGCAACAAAAATATGGAAAGCCAAAGAACATGGGTAAGCAATATAATAATTTCATCCTTTAATTTCTACAAACCTCAAGTAAGTTGACTTGGAACAATCTCTTGCAATAGGGAACAGAAGATCCACAATCACCCAAGCATGCAATAACAATATTCAAAGGCAAAGAGCATGGGGAAGCAGTCCAATAATTTCATCTACAAATTTCTACAAACCTCAAATAAAATGACTTCGAACAAATTCTTGCGATAGGGTACAGTAGATACACAATCACCCAAGCATGCAACAACAATATTCAAAGGCAAAGAGCATGGGGAAGCAGTCCAATAATTTCATCTACAAATTTCTACAAACCTCAAATAAAATAACTTCGAACAAATTTTTGCGATAGGGTACAGTAGATACACAATCACCCAAGCATGCAACAACAATATTCAAAGGCAAAGAGCATGGGGAAGCAGTCCAACAATTTCATCTACAAATTTCTACAAACCTCAAATAAAATGACTTCTAACAAACTCTTGCGATAGGGTACAGTAGATCCACAATCACCCAAACATGAAAGAATATTATATAATGCCAAAGAGCATGCGGAAGCAGTCCAATAATTTCATCTACAAATTTCTACAAACCTCAAATAAAATGACTTCGAACAAATTCTTGCGATAGGGTACAGTAGATACACAATCACCCAAGCATGCAACAACAATATTCAAAGGCAAAGAGCATGGGGAAGCAATCCAACAATTTCATCTATAAATTTCTACAAACCTCAAATAAAATGACTTCTAACAAACTCTTGCGATAGGGTACAGTAGATCCACAATCACCCAAACATGAAAGAATATTATAGAAAGCCAAAGAGCATGGGGAAGCAATCTAATTCAATCGATCAATACAGGGAGGAGACCGCAGACCTGACGAATACGACGGGAAGAAGGTGCCGAATGCCGTCTCGATTTAGCACCCCGACCTTGCGCGTTCAGCACGATGTTCTGCGCAACTGTTGCAGATCTGCGGCCGCCAGGGTGAGCCTCGAGGGAGCCGACGAAGCAACAAGTTTGAACCATCTTGCAGCTTCAAGGACGTTGCCGAGGAAGGTCGCCGCTCATAGAAGAGTAAGGCCGCCGCTCGTAGAAGAGGAAGGTCGCCGCTCGTAGCAGAGGAAGCCGTCGTCGGTAGCTAGGCCTCCGTTGCTGCTTCCACCGCAGATCTAGGTCTCTTCGGCGGTCGAGGAGAAGATCTCCTGATTTTGGAAAATTACCAAGAGGGAATTGGGAGATCTGGTTTCCCTCTTTGTTTTATATATAAATGAGGAGGACCAGAAGGAGGAGCGGGGAATTCAAGTTCTTAAGTCCCGCCTTTGTGGTCCAGAGTGGGAAACGAAAGACTTTGGATCATGGACCCAAACGTCAGTGACCAAAACGAAAGACCGCTTGGGTGTCAGACCCAAATGTCAGTGACCTTACGCAGAGAGGCAAGTTGTTGACTAGGTTGTCCGTGCCACCATGGATCATGGAATGGACAAACACACACAGGACTATACTCTACTTCATATTCACGTAAGACGGATGATCCGATATTCGCATTACAAATGTACTCACTGCAACAAAATAACGTACTGTTTCAACTGTTTATTACATGACTACAAACACTTAAATAAAACATTAAAACTACAGGGGACCCTGGTACAACCCTTCAGGTAATCTTCTACGGAGATTGTGCATAAATTCGAGATGATCAGTGCATACAACCGCCCAATCATATGTGAGTACTTCGTGAGGAATGATTCGCTCTAAGAGAGACATGCACTTGTCCTGCAATTGTGTGCAATTAGCCTGAATTGCCCATCGTAGAAATGAAGTAATAGTTTTCTCGCTTGCCATGTCCCACATCTTTGACGCACAGTGCAGCTTCAACCTTTCGACTTGGTACATGTCGGCGACCGAGAGTAAATAAGGCCAGGCATTGGCAGGAGCGTCCCATAAATCAGCCTCCTCCGGGAGTGATCCATCACTAGCATATTTGATCAGGACCGAGAAGCCATCAGGGTGTGTGTCAATAATTGTAACAGTTTCAGAGCTAGACTCCACTCCTGGGCCGTAGAGCATTGCCTCCATCACACAAGATACTTTTGCCACATCGGCACGTATCGCTCGTATCACCCGGCATTCCGCACCTACGTGGAACACAACTTCCACAGGGGCTTGGGCTGCAACGGTGTGGCATATGCTTCTTTCCACTGATGGAGGAGGAACTTCAATGCATTCGTCCTCCAGTACTGAAACAACACATGATATGTGTATGCGATCTTCACTAGATGTCACGCGCTCAATGTCATGATGCTCCACCAGACATTCAAATCCTCTGGCTTCTAGATCCCGATTCATGAACCAAACTTCTTTTGTAGCTTGAACTCGAACGTATGATCTTCATCATTTGGGTCTCCAACCATCGCACGCAATAATACTCGCACCTACGTAGAAGCAGTCACAGGTTTGACAAACAATAACATAATGCGACCGTATCGCCATGTGTGAGTGTGTGTCTTCATAGCAGCAACGAGACACGTACCATTTGGGATTTGTGCAGAGGAACGAGGATGACGGCAATGCTGTCTGGAACATGCATCCACTGATGATCTTTCATACCTGTAGGATAGCAACGTAGTTTCCATTGACGGCCTCCCACCATGAACGTACCGGATTCCTTGAAGTTGCCCACGGTTCCTTCGGCTTTCGCTTCCTGGCTTGAGACTGAGAAATCGATTTGCATGGAAGGAATCATTTTAGCGTCTAAAGCCATTAACACAAATGGCCTACATTGATCGTCTCATGCCTAAAGTGTCTCTTATTATAGTGGGCCGGGAGTGAATGTGTCATTCCAAAACGTCTGTTCGTGGACATCAGTTACCACTCGGAATGGACGTGTCCCTTCAGAGCGGGTGTGGCCACGTCCGGGTCATGAACTTC
This sequence comes from Cenchrus fungigraminus, assembly GCA_036936925.1. NCBI lineage: Eukaryota > Viridiplantae > Streptophyta > Magnoliopsida > Poales > Poaceae > Cenchrus > Cenchrus fungigraminus. Next base: position 68,597,648 of record CM072770.1, read on the forward strand.
CTGGTTCTAGTCCTTAAGTGCGATTCACAATGATCGACACGTCCGTTCAGAGGGGGTGTGTTGCGTGTGCACACAAGTTCGTCGGTTAACGCCCGGTGCTAGTGCTTAACTACAATTCTCAATGATCGACACGTGGATCAACTTGTGAGAGCATGTCATTGCCAAACGCCCATTCGAGATGCCCTTCTGTGCTTATATGCATGTTAATATTACACACACACACACACAAAGATATATTGCTATTCCAATTCCAGCTTATTCCGTTTTGGTCTTGTCGCGTCAACAAGTTCATCACATTTCTCAGTCTCCAAGGCCAGCGGGAATCATCAAGTGCAAATCCTGACCATTCGTAGACCTTTACAGTTATGACTCACGTAGCATACCTGATCGAGGAGGACTTGACACGTCATCCCGCATACTGCGTGTTGCAACGCAAGGACCATCCGGTCCCTCTGATTATAGTGCCCAATCTTGTTCTCCAGATGCAATTGACACCTAAACCATTACATAAATAAACGGTAGAGAGTTGTCTCGTTGTTGATGCGGCATGAGCTGACACAGTGAGACAGCCATTAGATGCAGCTGATGCGGCGTGATTTGTCCGCAGGACTTTCTTGTGCTCTATAGAGAGGAAAGTCCGGAAGTAAACACATACCTAGACACGTCGGGCTCATCCTGTGATACCCATCGTCCACACATGTAATCGATGCACGCCACTGAAGATTCTGACCTAGATAGATTCCTATCATGTGTAGGCCTGACTATATTCCGAGCATCTCACGTTTTTCTTAGTAACTTTAGCAATGCTACATCAAGCTCATGTGACCACTGTAGTCCTCGATAAATAGGCGAGTGCAGTAGAGCATTCTTGAAAGGAAAGGCCAACACTTATCAGTTCCCCGTCTTGCATTTCTCTACTTCAGTGGGATACAAGGGTGAGATCATTTTGTTGGCTAATCTTGTTTACTTTAGGTATGCATGGTATCGAGACGGTCACATTATTAGCTAATGTAGGGTTTGTTCTTCGTTTGTGTATGCAGTACGTGGGGAATGGCCAGGCAAGGAAGGGACGGAGCATGGAACTTGGAGGAGTCGGGGAAGGGGGAGCTGTCGGGCGCAATAGCACCTCACTGCCACCCGGTTCAGCTGCTGCCATCGGCACCACAGCAGCACCCGGCCCCAATGGCACCTCCACTTCCACTGGTATCGGCACCTCAGCAGCACCCGGCCCCAATGGCACCTCCACTTCCGCTGGCATCGGCACCTCAGCAACACCCGGGGGTGATGCCACCTCCAGTTCAGCCGCTGGCAACGGTAGCTCAGGATCAGCTGAACCTCATGGCACCACCTTTTCACCCACGGCCCAGGCCGCCAGCTCTGCTGTTGCCCGTTGAAATGCCACCCCTGCGGCCAGTGCTCATTGAACAAGATGAATCGCATGACCTAAAATGGTCTGTGTTGCTTTGGCTTCAGCAGGGCGGGCCCGCCCGTGTTTATCACGAAGGAATGTGGGTGTGCCCTTTTTACCATAGGGGTCACAGGTAATGGACCATTCGTGACCTGCTGTTACACACGCATAACATCACCGTTTCGCCTGCCTAGATTTGGGATGCAAGGGCGAGGCATCGCGCTTTGGAGGAGTATCTGATCCAGGAGACACGTTTTGCTGCACTCCGTGCAGCGGCTGGATTTCCATGAGCCCGTGATGGTAGTAGTATGAGCCGTGATGGTAGATGCTTGTAGTATGCGGTGATGGTAGTAGTATGAGCAGTGATGGTAGATGCTAGTAGTAAGTGGTGATGGTAGTAGTATATGAGCCGTGATGGTAGATGCTAGTAGTATGTGGTGATGGTAGTAGTATGAGCCGTGATGGTAGATGCTAGTAGTATGTCGTTCAGAGTATGTCGCTGTAGTTCGAACTATGGTGGATCTATCCATCCTCATGTGTAATCAATGCGTATGCATGCATTTGTGTCGTTTGTATTTGGATTGTGTTGTTTCTAATAAAAATGGTATTGTGTGTGTACTCCCTCGGTATAAATTCGTTGTATACGGAAACTCCGTTCCATTGATTTCTTAAATACCGGAAGAACACAGACGAAAGTCCAGTTTGTAGTTTTTAGTCGGACTAGATTAAACTGTCACTGCTATGCAATGAGAAAACCTACATCTTACAAGGAAAAAGCAGTAGTAGTAGTATTCAATCAGACCAGATGAACAGAAGGTGAATCTTCGTTCTGCTTCTTCTACTCCTACTTCTACTAGCAGCAGTTACCACTAATCCACTAATCAAGGCGCCGCTTCTTTGTCGATGGTGCACCCGGCGCCTTGTTGCAGCTCCTCACGGACGAGGATGTCACTCTGTTGCCGCCGCTCGTGGAAGATGGTGGCGGACCTCCCAGGGTGCCGCCCGCGGATGAGGCTGTCCCTCCAATGCCGCCGCCAGAGGATGATGTCGCCGCTCCATGGCGGCCGGTCGAGCACTGCCTTGGCGCCGCTCCATGGCGGATGATGACGGCCGGTCGATGATGGCCTCTGCTCGGCGAGGATGGCAGAGATCGACTGCCGCCGACCGATGAGGATGAGAGAGGATGACGGCGCTTGGAGACAACAGTTCCCCGGCAAGTGGCGGTGCTTCCGCGCCCCTGACCCCTGGCACCTCTTGCTGACTTGCATGGGGTGCGATGTTTCAGAGGCACATGATCTTAGATTTCATTTTGTTCCACAAACTCTGAATCATCACAGGATGTGTCAACCAGCACCCCAATGGGCCTCCGCTCTGCCTCCTCTTCATCAGACCACTGGAGATCCTCCCTTTCATCAGAAGAGAAGGAGGATGTGGCTGCGCCGCACCTCTAGGAGACAATGGCTCCATGGGGAGAGGAAGAGAGCATTGTGCGAGGATGGGGTTTTTTTGTTGGTTGTAAGAGTTGGGAGAGGAAGAGGGTGCTATGCGAGAATGGGGTTTTTTGTTGGTTGCAAGAGTGGGGAGGGGAAGAGGGCGCTGGGAGGAAGGGCGATATGTATGGCCAGAGGAACCCATTCAGCCATTATTGAAAAAACTGCTCCCGAAAAGATTAGAGTAGTTGTGGGATCCGTTCAGTTCAAACTAATTCAATTTTGACCAAATTTACACTTATATCTACTTATCGGGAAGTGAGAATTGCATTCTTTTGTGAATGGAGGGAGGACATTCTGAGGAAGGGGGAAAGACCATTCAGCGGAATGTTAACGGACCGAAAGAAATAATTGTAGTCCAGAAGGTCCTTTTAGCAAGATGTCAGTATACCGGACCTTATGGACTACCTTTTCCACTCATTTGTCTTTGTTGGAGCTGTAACTCCTCCATTGTTCTCCCACAACCTTGTTCTTTGGCTATCCTGTCAATGATGCCTCGTCCCTGGGCAAATCTTATTCCTGACATTGTTGTGAGCGTCGCCAATAAGATCAGTGATGCAAGAGATTTCATCATGTTCAAAGCTGTCTGCAAAGGTTGGAACTACGCTCGTTCAGGTGAGGCACGCCAGTTTGACCCTTGGATTCTGAAATCTGAATTTATCGGTGAATCTGGAGTAGTGACATTCGCATCCATCGCTGATATGTGGCTTTTTGAGGTCTCCTTTCCTGCATTAGCTGGGAAAAGGACCAAATTGATTGGTTGTGACGGATCTGGAAGCCTAGTCGCCTTAGATTGTAGAGATTGGTGCAACGCGCTCATGCTGAATCCTTTGTCTCCTCGGAAGCACATTCGCCTTCCTTGACTTCCGAAATGGAGCCAAATGGCTACTCTCCAAGCTTGTATCTTGTGCCTTGAAACAGCAACTGGTGCAGAGTCATTTGTCGTGATTACTTTCTTTTGGCCAGTGAAATCTTTTGCAGCGCTTGAGTCATTGCCCATTTCCATGTGGCATTTGGGTAGCCAATCCGACTAGACTACACTTCCTTCGGAAGATTTCTGGTGCAGTTCTTCTGAACACATGCGGATCTACTTGGGGCAGGATCTTCCGGCACCTCCCCATCCCATTGGACTTCGGTTGTCATGGGTTATTGGCATGGGCAACTCTTCTCTACTCGAAGGTGAAGACCAATTGTTCTTTGTTGTTCTAGAGGAGAAAGAAGCTGAGGTGGTAGAATTAACTTTGCATTCATTCATGGGGGACATTTGGCAGCCTATTTCCTGGGAGAGAGCTCCTGAGTTCCGGAATAAGATCATCTTGTTTGGTCCTGGCAAGTGCATTGTTATAGAAGAGCATGCCATTTCTGGTTTGGCTGACCTGAGGGCAAATCACATTTACTTCCTACGAACTTATCATCATGATGAAAAGAATGAGTACTGGATCTACCAGCAGGGAATAGGTATTGTTCCAGGCATCAACACTACTCCGGCGATCCGCATTAAGCAGGTTCATGGGGACTGGATTTGGTCGAGAGGAACATGGCTGTTGCCTAGCTATCCTTAATGAGGAACTTCGATTGTGTACCACTTGTAACGCAATTCAATGTACAAATATCTATATTATCATCCTTCGTCAATTATTCCGTGCATATGTATGAGTTTCTACCACAATCACTGTAGGGAACAAGCAGTTAACATTCGATAATCAGGAAGGTCCTTCCCACAAAACATCAACAGAGCGGACAAGTATCAAACATCATAAGATGGCATCTCACAGCTAGTCATCACCACAAAATTCACACCACCAACAAGTAGCAAATACCAAAATACAAGCATGATTAGCACCTCTAAACCGTCTACCTAGCAATAACACCACGATTCACATTATTCCTCATTGTTGTCCTTGCTGAGTGACCTCTTATATGAGGCCTGTCTCAGCAATTCCCTCACCTTCTTCACCACAAGTGTTGCAGAATCCAGGAGCTGCTTGACCGTCTGCAGCTCAGCGGCAGTCTCTTGAATCTCCCTCTTAGCCTTTGCACATTCTTCCTTCCACATCCTTGCCTCCCTTTCAGCTTTTAGGTACCTGTTGGCTTCACCCTTTTCTGTAGGAGACAACAGAGCATCATTTCTCATTTTCTTTCTTGTCTCAAACAGGTTATGGGTTACCTTCCCGTAGTATCGTGTTATCGTCTGCAGCTCAGCTGCTTTGACATTGGCCTCCTCCTTAGCAGTTGCACATGCTTCTTTCCACGACCTTGCTTCCTCTTCTGCTTTTCCCTTCATTTCCATCAGTTTCTCTAGAACTTTTAGAGTCCTAATATCTCATTCAGGATCTATCCACCTAAATGATGTGCACTTCATGCCATCAGTCTGCAGTCACCGATTTCGTTCATATAATTAGCGATTGACCACACTAACATCAAACGCAGAAGCAACATTTATTAGAAGTGATACAGGTTATCGTTTACCTCGCAGCAGCATACATATCGACGCCCAGGGTTGGCGCATGTCCAGTCATACTTCAGATGGACAGGCAACCCATCCTTGCACTCGTTTTCATTAGGCTCTATAACGATGACTTCACGAGGACTAGGCATCGGCGATCTAGAGCTTTCGGAGTCTACTCCAAACACCTTTAAAATACGTGAATATAGTCTGTTAACCCAGATCCCCAAATCCAGAATTCCCCTTAACTAGTATGACAGATCAAAGTAGCATGGCTAAACAGAGGACTGACCTGACCAGAGCGAGTCCTGCTTCTCCGTTCGCCGCTAGGGTCGCTACGATTCGCCATTCCCGCGACGGGCAACAGCAGATCTAAGCACTGACGCTAGCTCTAGTCTTTACCACAAGGAAAAGGAGCGTGGTGCCGGCGAGTCTCTTGCAGAGTTGCAGTAGTGTACGCCTCGTTGTCGAGAGAAATGAGATATATACACTTGTCTGCGGGAAAACTTTTTTTTGGCTGCCGCGCGTGCTTTTCTCCCGCCAACTTACCAGAACCGCTCCGTGCATTTTTGGGGCAGTTACACAATTGTTTCTCAGGAAGGTCCTTCCTGCAAACCATCAAAAGGACGGACGATCCGATTCTGGATCAATCCAAACAAACAACATCTTAGCTTTTCCTCCCTTTTTACTACTAGGAAGGTCCTCCTTGCGAAACATCAACAAGCCGGAGTTTCCTCAATCAAAACTTCCCCCTTCTCTATCTATTACCACCATACCTCCATTGTTCTTTCTCTACCTCCATTGCAACGCGTATGAATTCTGAATGGTGAGTATGCTCGAAACGAATGAGTTTAGATCTTCTAAGGAGATTGTGCATAAATTCGGGATGATCAGTGCATACAACCGCCCAATCATATGTGAGTATTCCGTGAGGAAAGATTCGCTCTAAGAGAGACATGCACTTGTCCTGCAATTGTGTGCAGTTAGCCTGAATTGCCCATCGTAGAAATGAAGTCACAATTTCATCGCTTGCCATGTCCCACATCTTTGATGCACAGTGCAGCTTCAACTTTTCGACTTGGTACATGTCGGCGACCGAGAGTAAATAAGGACAGGCATTGCGATTCACAATGATCGACACGTCCGTTCAGAGGGGGTGTGTACACAAGTTCGTCGGTTAACGCCCGGTGCCAGTCGTTAACTGCAATTCTCAATGACCTCCATTGCAATGCGTATGAATTCTGAATGGTGAGTATGCTCGAATCAATTTGGAATAGATTAAACCAAATCGGCATAATAAGATGACATCTCATAGAAACTCATCACCACAAAGTTCACACCACCAGTCCACCAACAAGTAGCAAACATCATACGATGATCCGGTAGCCAACACCAAAACACAATCATGATACAAGTTTCACAATAATCATCACTACTCATTCATAATCATAACTCCATCTCATGTTTGGCCTCCTGCAGCTGTTCCTTCACCTTCTGCACCTCCTACCGTGAATTTTGTGGCCTTGCGGGACTCTCTTGCATTTCTTAATGTCCTTTTAGAAGATCTGGATGTCTCTTCTCAGGGCGAGGACTCTATAGGATCTTGAAAGAGATTGAAAACATCATAGATCAATTAGCAGAATAAGAGAAAGAGCTTCAGTACAAACCTAAGGACAAGACAACTGAGGGCGGAGATCATTCTTCTTACCATATACATTGGAATAAAAGCGTCAATGAATGGGTAGGATATTGAGTTTATTTGGTCAGTCTTTTCTTTTAAATTTTCAAGAAGTTCGTTGTCTGTTGGACTGAAACGGGTACTAATAGGCAAGGGTACCCATTTCAGTCCAACTAACAACGAACTTCTTGAACATTTAAAAGAAAAGACAGACCAAACAAACTCAATGTCCTACCCATTTATGGACGCTTTTATTCCAATGTCTATGGTAAGAAGAATAATCTCCGCCCTTAGTTTTCTTGTTCTTAGGTGTGTACTGAAGCTCTTTCTCTTTTTCTGCTAATTGATCTATGATGTTTTGGATCTCTTTGGAGATCCTAATAGAGTTCTCCCCCGAGATGAGGCATCCAGATCTTCTAAAATAACATTAAAAAGTTCTTGTAGAACTAAACTAATCCTTGGAGAAAACTCATCTTGATCTGAAAAATAAACTCATCTCAGTCTATAAAAAACCTGAATCCCTTGAACCTAATTGTATGAGTACAGTAAAACAACCACCACATGCCACAAAACCTGATTGTTTGCTACCTACATAAACTCAGCAAGGGCATGGTTGTCCTAAATGAACCTATCGATCCATCGAACGATGCAAATTGGAAACTAACTGAATCTAACACCTATGAATTGTGCAAACGCTAACAATCGTGGCAGAATCCAGATGTCCCTTCAACGGTCTGCAGCTCCGAAATAGTATCATCAATCTACCAATTCATAAAATGATGGACCTATCAATCCTATCAATTGTGCACCTCGACAAAAATCCATAAAACGAGTGGCTTGAAGCACATCTAGAAGCTACTAAAATACAAAACCTACTGTAAGACGATGAAAATTGAAAACTAACTGAATCTAATATGAATTGTCTATAGCCTATCAACTTCTAACACCTATCAAAGTGCAAATCTAAAGGTACGATAATGAAATCTAAATCTACCAAATATGCTCATCAATCCTCCAGATCCCCAAATCTAGATATCCCCAACCCTAGTAAGATAGGGGAAAATATAGCAGCTCAAACCAGAGGACCAACCTCGTCTTGCTGTCTCATCCTCTTGTTGATGGGATGTAGCGGCGCAACCATCTTCCCCTCACCACTAGGATCCGCCATTCCTACCACGAACTATTGCAGATCTGCGTAGCGGAAGTCAAAAGTCTTTGCGATGTCTGAGTGAAGTGTCTCGCCAGCCATTCGATACGTAAGTATAGACCCAACTGAAACTTACATGTGGGACCTGGTCATAGTAAAGAATTCGCATGAACTATTAGTAGAGGTTCCCATAAACGTCTCACAACCAACAAGTGGTGCAGTGGTAAACAGCACAACCTTGTTCCTTCAGGTCCCTGGTTCAAACCCATGCCATGGCATATTATTTTTGCAACATTTCGTGACCTATGCTTACACGTGGGACCCTGGAACTATTTATGACAACTTGGAACACTCTATTTTTGAAAAAATGCTTACATGTGGGACCCAACTGAATTTTATGACGACTAGGAACACTCTATTTTAAAATAATGCTATCATGTGGGACCAAAGTTGGTTTATGATGCCGCTGACATGGCTAAAATGCTTACATGTGGTACCCTGGAAAATTTTATGATGACTTGGAACACTCTATTTTCGAAAAAATGGTTACATGTGGGACCCTACTGAATTTTATGACGACTTGGAACACTCTATTTTTAAAATAATTCTTACATTTGGGACCAATGTTGGTTTATGACATTTTTTCAGAGCTTATGGCGTCACAAAACAGCATGGAACAGGGAACGCCCGGCTACAGTACCAACTGTAATGACGAAAAAATTTTTTGTCACTAAATTTGCTCGGGAGTGAAATATTATGACGAGATCAGCCAGGAACTATTGACGCAAAAATAGGACGTCACCCTTGCGCACGACACACGTGACTCCCCAGTCTGTAGCGAGGCGTGCCAGCCAATCTAACCTGTTGATTGACAATGGAAAATATTAGGGATCGTCTAGAGAACTGATGGCCTTTCAGCGACACGTGTACTAGCCAATCGGCCGATACGGGAAAAGCGAGATCGGCCGGCTCGAAAGCGACCGAAGCGCGGATGCGATCGGCTGGATCGGCCGATCGTGACGTCAGCACTCGAGTAGGTTGGAATCGGCTGTGGTGTTGAAAGCTGATAGGATCTAGATCAAGCGGATGATAATGATAATAGCTAAAACTACAAGAATTTGGTACGAAAACTTGTAGATCTAGCTAATATCGGTAAGGGGTGAATAAAGAACTTGACGAAACCTCAGCGATGCGCCCGGAGGTTAAAGCCTAAGATTATTCGGTAAAACGGTACTCACAAGCTTGCCGGAGATCAGTTGATGCAGCCCGACGAACCCGAAGCACGGCATTATAGAAAAGAGAAAATCGCAATGGCGAAGTCGCCGAAAAGTAGATGCTGTAAAGGTAGATGCTATAAAGTAGATGCAGTAAAAGTAAAGGGTTTGCCCGGAGGCGGTTTGTTTGATATTGGTGTGTACAGATTTTCCGACCACGCAGGGTCACTATTTATGTCCTGAGGACAAACCCGACTCCTAGCCGATCACGGCACTGCTTACTTGCATCTAAAGACAAAAACTACTAAAAATAGAAAAGGACTCTCGCAGGAGTCAAAGACCTTCTAAAAACTGACTCGTGACCCGTTGCCAATCGTAGATTGACCCGCCTCCACCATGCTTTCCTTCTGGCGTATTTCCTTGATTACCGCCTTCTCCCTCTCCATCGGCCGATCTTCTAGTTGACCATCGGCCTATCGCTTTGACCCGCTGGTCTACTGTCAGGGTCGAATTCCTCTGACCATCGGCGAATCTTGTTGACTATCTTCCTCTTTCCTCAATCGGCCGATTGCACTCTGTTTTTCATCGGCTGCTTCTCCTTATCCTTTTTTGACATGTTTTTCCAAAAAACGGTGTCAACACATGCCCCCCAGTTTCGGAGTAAATAATCTTTTGCTCCGAAATTTCCTCGAATCCGTTATCTTCCTCGATTCGAAGTCGGCTGTAGAATCCCAACAAATCTTTAGGGGCCATAAATATAGCTGCCTTGGCTCTTTCTTTCTCCCAAATCTTGTTGTTTTAATAGCTCAAGCTTTCAAATGACGAACCCTAAGCCTCAAAGCTCCTGTTGATTCATGGCGTCTTCAAGCTCCGCTGGAGGTTCCTGCTCTGCTTCTGCACTTCCGAAGGCGTCTCTTTCTTCAGTTCCCCCGGTATTTTCTTTCGATCTTTTGCTTTTCTTTGTCCCTAAATACCGTCGTTCTGCTTTGCCTGAAGCTTAGATTTATTCATCTCTCCAGGAACTTAGATCCCATCTCACCATCCCTGTTGATGATAAGCCCGGACTTACTTTCCTTGGACCGATGGGTGATACTGACCCCATAGAGATGATTAACTTTGAAACTGGCTGAATTCCTTTTAAGCACGCTTCCTTAAATCTGGCCGATTGGGACAGCTATTTCAGGTCTTGGACCGGTTATGTTAAAGGATGGAGAGATTGGTATCTCAGAGTTTCTGCAAAGAACAAGGGATCTTGGGAGCAGTATAAAATTAATCAATGCATCACCTTATCCCTATCTAAGATGTCCCGGAATGAATCTCTTCTGATAGCTGCTTCTTACTTTTGGTCTGATGCACTTAATGCTTTTCTGTTTGGCCATGGGCCGATGGCTCCAACCTTGGCCGACGTCCTCGTGCTGACCGGTCTAGATATTTCCTCCCCAGATACCCTTTTCAGTCATCGTAATGACAAACTTTCTCATCAGTTGAAAACCAAAGGCATAGGTGGATGGTCTGGCTATATCGCCGAGCACAAGAAAGAAGGAACCGTGGGACAGAGGGAACATGTTGCTTTCTTGAACATGTGGCTTGAGAAGTTTCTTTTCTGTGGCAAAACTTTTGGCCCCACTGCTAATTACTAGGTAGTGGCTGAGCGGTTGGCTGCTGGCAATCATATCCCTCTCGGAAAATACCTTTTAGGTGCAGTTTACCACCTTCTTCATCACGTAGCAGTCAGCCTATCAACCAATTCTCCCATAGGTACTCCGGGAGGTCCCTGGTGGTTCATAAATATGTGGCTGAACCTTCATCTCCGAGATAGGTTGGAGCAAAACATTTTTACCAAGACTTTCCCAGGAGATCAACCAGATGGTGTTCCAATCGTGAGGCGCCGATGTATGAATTTTGGAGAAGCTGTTTCTGTCTTTCCAGGACACAAAAGAACTCCTTCTCGTATAGCAGAGCACTTCAAAAGTTTCTACCTCGGCTTCAATCAAAATTCCATTATTTGGTTTGCATATAGAGACGATGAGACCTACTTTGAGACCACATTCAGCTTTGATGATATCCACAAGGATGATGAAGATAGGATTGTTTTTGTAGAAATCATCAAACCGGGGCTTCTCCCTTCTTGTGTTTTTGGAAAGGATCAATCGGCCACCTACGAATTTTACAACCCCTCAGTATGTGCGCGTCAGCTGGGGTTTGGTCAATTGCCAATTGGCCTTTACTTCTCTGATTTGATTAAGCCACGGGAAATCATTCCTAGTGGCACTTGTTACCAGTGCCTTTTGGATCGGGTTCCTGATTCTGCCACTATTGATCTTGATTCTTAGAGATTTTCTGGCTTTTCTTCCCCCCTTTTTAACATCTGGTGGGCGGAATGGTGCGATCACCTTTTCTGCGTTTCCCCAAGAATCTATTGTGAGCAATTGGACCCTGATTATGTGGCATCAGCTGATGAGGTACTCCTCTTATCTGGTTTACTTTACGCATTGCTTGACCATACCCAGATTTGTTATATCTTCTTTTTCCTTTTCAGCCTGAAACTACAGAACCCCCTGTCGTCAGCAGAAGTGGCAAGCCGATTCAATATTGGCCACCAAGACAGGCGCCATATATCGGCCATAAAGCTCCTTCGATTTCCTCAGTCATGTAGGGTCCTAGAGTTAATCCTGTCTCGGATAACCTACCTTTGTCGACGCTCAAAAGGAAAGGTGTAACCAGCAAGGTTCTCGCTCATAAAACGAAGAGGAAGATCGACACCGTGGTCGTTAACATTCCTGATATGGTTGGGAAATTGGTGGACGCTTTTGAGGTATGGCTCCTCTCACCACTTCCTTTTCCTCTTTGCATTTCTCACTGATCATTTTGTGCAGTCTTCGGGATTAACTGGTCAATCAATACAAACCAATGTTACTGATTCTGATAGAGGTCCAGTACAGGAGTCAATTCAAGAAGTCCCAGCTGATGATATCTTGGTCGAGCCATCTGAACAACCTGAACCAGACAGAATAGAGAACTTGGGTGATGACATCCTTACTTCATCAATCGAACAACCTGATATCCAGAGGACCGATGTGTCAGATGCTCTTGTTAATCAGCCTCGGCATCCTTCTGAACAAGTCGATCTTCAAACTGAACAACCAACTGAGGTATAATCTTCATTAGTTGTTTCTTTACCACTCTCATTCTCTGACTCCCTGTCTTCTGCTCCAGGACATTGTTAGGTCATCAACTGAGGTTCTTGACAAGTCTTCAGGTGATCTTCAACAAGATACCGGTGATCAACCACAATTGCCGATTGTTGAAGTCCCTGAATCATTATCGGCTGAAAATCCAACTGCCCAGATTCGAGCAGCACCCTCTGCTGAAGAGGTAAACTATTTCTCGAATTCTTTCTTCAATTCTTTTGCTACCCCGCAGGCTCTAACAAATCTTGTCTTCTTTCCAGGGTACTTTGGCAGTTATTCTCCCAGATGAAGTGAAGACCAAGCTGATAGAGGTGTTGCCATTGCTAAACCAGAATATTGGTCAACTTGTACAAGATGCTGAGCCGATTAGGGTTATCTTCAAGCAGATTCAAAGTCAGTTGCCTAAAGATCTTAAGGCGAAGATGCTCTAAGTTGCTTTCATTGAGAATCGGCAGCTCATAGTTCAGGAAGCTCAAGATCGGCTGGATGAAAGGAAACGTCAAGAGCAACTTACCCAGGACAGGGAGAACCTGGATAGCAGTATGGCCGATCTGGACAATAGGATTGAATTCCTGACTTCCTCTCGTTCTGATATTGTCAACAGCATCGATCGTTTCAAGAAGCGTCGTGTTGAACTGATGAAAGAACTTGGTCAGGTCGAGCAAGACTTGGCAGCCGAAGAGCAGAAGCTTGCAGATCTTCCAGGCACCATTGCTGCCATGCGAGAACAGAGGGATTCCACTGCACGTCAAGCCCAAGTTCTCCGTGAACAAGAGCAGCCGATTCCTGGTTCGGCCGATGCCGATCGTCAGGAGATAGAGGCAGTCGATCAACTGCGTCTGGACCTCATCAATGCCATCCATCTTTTAGGCATAGTTTAAACTTTATTTGTAATTTTCTAAACTGTGATTGGCCTTTACTGGCCAACTTCCAACGCTCCGCGTTAATTGTTTTGACCGAACGTTCTACTCGGCCTTTTATAAAACGCCTAGATCCCTTTAGTCATTTGAACTGTTATCTTCTCTTTGCGATGGCTTCTTCTTCTTCCTACTCTTCTGTGAATCAGGTTGGTTCTCTTTCTTTTCTTCATTCTCATGATCTCTTTCCCTGAGGCTTCTTCTTTTCTCAGTCTCCAAATCGTGATACTGTGGAAAGGATCGTGTCGAGCATCAATACCTTTGGTGCGAATCGGCCAAACCAACCATCTAGACAAGAACGCAGTCTCCGTCTGGTGATTGCTAACAATGAGAAGAAGCTGGAGGTTCTCGAAGCCAGGAGGACAGCTCTCCTTCAGGAACTGGATCGTGTAGGTGAAGAGATAGCCCAAGTTAAAGTAGAGCTAGACAAGGCCAAGAGCCTCCTTTGAATTCTGATGTACTATCAGCCGATGCGATCGGCTTTTTTATGAATAAAATTACCACCTTTTGATTGGTATTCGATGGATTTAATGCACCATTTTCTGGCGATGAATTTTCACCCATACTTGTAGGTGCTCTTTATGATCTGGTTCGACTTCCCTGCTATAAAAATGTGGTTTGCTCCTTATGCAGTACCATAATCTTCTGACTATGAACCAGACTAGCTTCCATTAGGAATGAGAGGTAGGCCTCTTTCAGAGTGCTTCCAGGAAAACACAACTATTCCCATTCCTTGACAAGTTTCTTCTTGAAGTGTTCTTGCATCCAAATGATGCATCAAAGCTTGTCGTTGTTGCTGGAAATGTTGAGAGAGGGGAATCCTGATAGTCTCCTCTTCTAGAGTATAGAGTGGGGCCACACATTGTTATTCAATCCTCCTTCAAAGCCAGTCCCTGATTTTCGGGAAAAGCATCACTGCATGCCTGCCCATTGCCCAGTCTGAGACTTTCACGGGGAAACTGTTCTTGCTTTGACTTCCTTGGATACCTTTCATTTCCCCTTTTTCAATTCCCTCTTGTAGTTATCCCTTCTGCCATTTGGGGCTATAAATAGGCCTGAACCTCGATGGAGAAACTCATTCATCGACCATGGCGCAACCAACTCATTTAGATTATAGACTCTTGTTGTATGACTATCCCTTTTTCCTCTTTCTCTTTTATAGCTAGAAGAATTCTCGTGAAGTTGTGTAGTGACCCCTCTTCTTCTTCGTCTCCTTTTGAAAAACCAGGAGGCACTATAGCTAGAAGAATCCTTGTGAGGATCTGGCTTTAGGGGAAAGAAACAGGTAGGGTGTCTTGCTGCACATTTATCAGAGGAAGAGCGTGCCAAAGGAACGGCCATCTTGGTCATCAACTCGGGCTCCCTCTGGCGGAAGATTGCAGAATCGGGTGAAGATTTTAATCTTTCGTTTCCTCTTCGCTGTGTCCTTTTCTCATTCATCGATTCAATATCCTCATCATACTTGAGATTAGGACAATGCACCCCTTGTAACCTCTTGAAAAGCATGTAATTTGTAGATCTGAGTTGTAATATCACAGTTGTAATTCAAAGCAGAAGAGATAAACATGTGTTCACTTTGTTCTGAAGGCGATACATGTATCGGCTACGACCGAATTAATCTTAATTTCGTACATCGGTTTTACATTTTTTGCACTAAAGGCGATTCTTTACAGATATCGGCTATTCTATGATTACATTTGCAATCGGCTGTAGCTCGAAAACTCAATCGGCTGATAGGCACGATAAGGCAATCGGCTTACATAACTGCTTGTAGACTTGGGCAACCAATCCATCGGCTGCTGTGACTCTGAACCCAAGCTTCCTTTCGTAATGAATTGATTCATTAAGCCTCGTCATCAGAGCCGACTGCTTGAACCGGCTTTAGTCCAAAATCGGACACTCTGAGATATTTGGTATCCCAGGCTTTTCCAGATATGCAGCTCACTCGATCATAGGTCCACCCTTGTGCTTCTGTAGCTGCTACTACCAAGGAGGTTTCTCCTTGCACCACCTCCACTGAATCTCCAATCCATTGGATGATGCATTGATGTATTGTAGATGGTATGCAACAATTGGCATGTATCCAATCCCGACCCAGCAGTAGATTATAAGATCCCCTCCCTTTAATGACAAAGAAAGCGGTCGGAAGGGTCTTACTGCCGATGGTGAGCTCCACGCAGATGGCTCCTTGAGCCGGAGAGACATTGCCTTCGAAGTCCACCAACATCATGTCGGTTTGGGTCAAATCTTCATCAGATTTCCCGATCTTGCGCAGCATGGTGTACGGCATTAGGTTGACTGCTGCTCCTCCATCTACGAGCATCCTGGTGACTGGCTTTCCATTGACAAATCCTTTGAGAAACAAGGCCTTCAAGTGTTGTCTTTTCTCATCTTCTGGTTTCTCAAAGATGGCTTGCCTAGGTCCTAGTGTTAGTTGAGCCATGCCAAGTTCTTCATCGGACAGATCCGAATCAATTGGAGCCATGAACTCTTTTGGTAGGAAGACAACCATGTTTATATCAGCTCGGGGTTTGTCATCTTCCTCACCATCGGCCTTAGGCTTTGGGCGCCAAACTTTAGACTGAATCTTCTTCTTGTCCAGTACAAGTCTCTCTGCTTCTTCATGCTGTTCTAGCTGACGTAGGCGCTGGACTCTTCTCTTCTGGGACTTAGTCAAGCCATCTGGACACCACTGTGGATTAGGCTTCTTACGTGTTTGGCTTGACCCTTCATCATCCAGTTGTAATGTGCGTCGACGTTCAGGAGCTCGGCACATGATGTCTTCATCAAGTACCAGTAAATCAGCCATCTCTTCCAGCCGATTGTTTGACTCTTCATTGACTCGGCTTCCCAGCCGATCATGAATGCTGGCCTTGCCCCCCAGCCGATCGTGGACGCTGGCTTTGCCCCCCAGCTGATCGTGAACCGAGACTCGTTGATTGTTGAATCCACGGTGATCCTTGGCTGCAGGTCTTCTGTCATCAAAGCAAATCCTTTTGGATGAATTGCCATTATTGTAAGCCCCGTTGCACTCTGGACAGTTTTCTGCCGTCGGCAGTTTGATCCCTTCTTCCCAACAGTACTTGAAGAACGGACATCTCCAATGTCCTTCATTACGCCGTGCCCACTCCTCTCTTTCCTTTGCCTTCTCTTGTCGGCGCTGGAACTTGTTGATCAACATTTGTGACGTGACGGGTCGGCGTGGCTTTGATTCTCCTTCTCCAAGTAGTAACCCTTTTCCTTTAACATCGGTAGCGGTTACTTGTACTTTGGGATCAACGGCTCCTTTATTTTGAGCCGAATCAGATGTCAGCAACTTAACTCGTGACGTGTCTTTGCTAGACACTTCAATTGTGTTAGCTGGGAAGGGGTGCTGATCAATCTTCATCAGCTTTTCAGCTTTGGTAGGAGTTTCAAATTTAAGCCTCCCTTGCTCAATAGCTGATTGGATCTGTTGTTTGAAGATCTTGCAATCATTGGTATCGTGCGATGTTGCATTGTGCCACTTGCAATACTTCATCCTCTTCAGCTCGTCTGAAGATGGTATGGTATTGAACTGGGAGAGTTTAATCTGCCCTTGCTGAAGCAACAGATCAAATATCTTATCGGCCTTAGTGATATCAAAGCCGAATTTCTCTAGCTCTTTCTTGCCAAAAGGACAGGACACTGTCTTCTTGCCTTTGACCCACTCTGCGAGCCCTATCATATTGTCTTCATCTTTTGAGTCGGAGTAGTCCACATACAACACCTTCTTCTGAAAGTTCCTTCTAGGCTCATAGGACTTTGCAGTGACTCATCCGGCTGACCAACTGGCTGAGGCTTTCAAAGTCATGTGATGCATATTTCTCCCTTAAGGTCGGCAAGAGACCTTGGAAAGCCAACTCAGCTAGTTGCTTGTCTCCCAAGTTCAGACTATAGCACTTATTTCTGACCTCTCTGAATCTTTGAACGAATCCAGCTATTGTTTCATCGTTCCTTTGCTTGAGTCTGGTCAGATCAGTGATCTTCATCTCGTTGATGCCAGAGAAGAAGTAATTATGGAACTGCTGTTCCAGATCAGACCACTTGATGATGGAGTTAGCTGGTAGTGATGTAAACCACGAGAATGTCGGCCCTGATAGAGATGAAGAGAACAACCGTATTCTGAGTGCATCAACATTCCCTGCTTCTCCACATTGGATGATAAACCGAGTGATGTGTTCCATAGTGGATGTTTCATCTTGTCCAGAGAACTTGGTGAAGTCTGGCACTTTGAACCTTGGAGGGAACGGTATCTGATCATAGCCAAAGGGATACGATGTCCTGTACATGCAGGATTGCTGCTTGGGTTTTATCTCATATTGCTTCAGTAGCATCTCCGAGAAGTGGTCGATCAACTCCTGCTTCACATGAGATTTCAACTCTGTAGCCACTTGCTCAATTGCTTGTATCTCAGCTGGAGTTTCTGGAGGTCGTTCTTCTAAGATTCTTGTCTTTGGATCTGGAACTGTCCTTGCCTCAGTAGAACCTTGAGTGTTTGAATGACCTGTAATAGGTGTAGCCTGTTCAATCGGCTGACTAGCCGATGGGGCTGGTTGCTGTGTATTCAACTGGTTTGAAATAGCCAATTTATTTAGAAATGTTTGCAGCAGTTGAGCTGAATCCACTTGTGGAAACACTGGCTGCCCTACTGCTCCTTGGTTGATCGGTTGTTGAGGCGATGATCTTATATGTGCCACCGTATTGGCTGGGGTTAAGACAGCTTGCATTGACGTTGATTGCTGTAATGGGGCAGTCTGTATGGGCATTCCCAGCGTTGGCTGCTGTAGTGGAGCAGTTTGCACAGGCATCCCGAGCATCGGCTGTTGAGCCGATCTCTGAGGTGGAGTGGGATTTGGCCTCTGAGGTGGAATAGGAGCCCTTTTCTCTGTTGGTATGACCATATGAGCATGAGCTGGGCTAATCTTGACTCTCTCAAAGGCTTTGCTCCCATGATTAAAGTAGACAAACACCACTCCTTCCCCATTCATGTGCATAGTCCCTGGAGTACCTCCAAATGTAGCTTGGTAAGACTGTGGGTATTTTACTTCTGGGACTTCCTCAGGCACAGGCTCAAAGAAATTTGAGATGTTAGTCTCAAAGTGATCACGAGGTAAATCCCATCCCGCAAGCTTCCCATCTTGATCTCTCATCGCAGGATATTTTTGCTGATTCTGCACTGGAAACACCTGGTCCTGGGCGACAGATTGCACTGGTGCTGTGATGGCAGGATCTTTAGCTTTACCATCACCACTTTGATTCTGAATCGGCTGAGAGTCCGATGAAGAACTGGTGGCAGCTTGTGGAGATGGTGTAGCTTTTGCTGTTGGATCATCAATCGGCGGGTTGGCCGATTGGTTTTGCAGGAACACAGGAGGAGTACGCCTTGGTTGAAAGTATGCAGGTCCCAGATATCCTCCTTCTGCTCCTTGCTTGAGTGCATCAATTATGGCATTCTGAATAGTATTTGTGAATACCTTGGATTGATCAATCATTGTTTGATGCATAGCCTTGGTCATCATGTCTTGAAGTCCTTCAGGATCGGCTGAAAAGGTGACTTGTTTAGGCGTTGGCAGCGGATTCTTCTTGAAGACTCCACTTTTAGTTTGACCGTATGATGCCAGACAAAGCTCTTCATAATGCTTCATGTGAGCCTCGAGCTCGGCTTTGTCTGAATCTTTCAGCTGATCCTTGGTGATGGGTTGAACGTTGTCCGGATCAACTTCAGAAGGACCAGTCTTCATAGGCTTCGTCATTGTTGACTTTTTTCGTGTCCCACCGGGTGTGCCAAAAGTGTGTTGACGCAAAAATAGGACGTCACCCTTGCGCGCGACACACGTGACTCCCCGGTCTGTAGCGAGGCGTGCTAGCCAATCTGACCTGTTGATTGACAATGGAAAATATTAGGGATCAGCTAGAGAACCGATGGCCTTTCAGCGACACGTGTACTAGCCAATCGGCCGATATGGGAAAAGCGAGATCGGCCGGCTCGAAAGCGACCGAAGCGCGGATGTGATCGGCTAGATCGGCCGATCGTGACGTCAGCACTCGAGTAGGTTGGAATCGGCTGCGGTGTTGAAAGCTGATAGGATCTAGATCAAGCGGATGATAATGATAATAGCTAAAACTACAAGAATTTGGTACGAAAACTTGTAGATCTAGCTAATATCGGTAAGGGGTGAATAAAGAACTAGACGAAACCTCAGCGATGCGCCCGGAGGTTAAAGCCTAGGATTATTCGGTAAAATGGTACTCACAAGCTTGCCGGAGATCAGTTGATGCAGCCCGACGAACCCGAAGCACGGCGTTGTAGAAAAGAGAAAATCGCAATGGTGAAGTCGCCGAAAAGTAGATGCTGTAAAGGTAGATGCTGTAAAGTAGATGCAGTAAAAGTAAAGGGTTTGCCCGGAGGCGGTTTGTTTGATATTGGTGTGTACAGATTTTCCGACCACGCAGGGTCGCTATTTATGTCCTGAGGACAAACCCGACTCCTAGCCGATCACGGCACTGCTTACTTGCATCTAAAGACAAAAACTACTAAAAATAGAAAAGGACTCTCACAGGAGTCAAAGACCTTCTAAAAACTGACTCGTGACCCGTTGCCAATCGTAGATTGACCCGCCTCTACCATGCTTTCCTTCTGGCGTATTTCCTTGATTACCGCCTTCTCCCTCTCCATCGGCCGATCTTCTGGTTGACCATCGGCTGATCACTTTGACCCGCTGGTCTACTGTCAGGGTCGAATTCCTCTAACCATCGGCGAATCTTGTTGACCATCTTCCTCTTTCCTCAATCGGCCGATTGCACTCTGTTTTTCATCGGCTGCTTCTCCTTATCCTTTTTTGACCTGTTTTTCCAAAAAACGGCGTCAACAGGAATGTCATAAATCAATGACGCTAAAATGTGGTTGCGTCACTAGTCAACGATTTTCTTGTAGTGCATACTAGTATAGACCAAGCCCACAACCATGATCACTACTACTAGCTCCTCCGGAACTCGAGCCATGATGACCCACAGGCATAGAGCTAGAGCAAGCCTGAAGGCACACCCCACTGATACAATAAGGTAAACCTATACTAAGCATACTAGTATAGCATGAATAATCACATAAGGTATAGCATACTATAAGAATAGCACAAATACCAAGCTCTGTAGAAGTACGAAAGATACAAGTCGAGTACAAATTCTTACCATAGGCTGGAGGTTTGGAGCCAACCGACCTGAGGTGATGCTCAATACTACTTAGCGAGAAAGATCTTCACCTAACCCACTACCTTACAACTAAAGAATACAAGAGAGGGAGAGAGAGAGAGGCTCCTTGTGTGTGTGTGTGTGTTTGAAGGTGGGTAGGCCTCCTTATATAGGGGTGGAGAGGCGGTTCCCGAGGCTTCTTGGTGCCAAATCCACCTCTGCCGCCATTGGCTTTGCGCGGGAGATCTTGGCACCAAAGTTGGGCGCCAACTCCCTCAGCCTTGGTTCGACTGAACCAGGCCTGGCCCATCTGGCCACCACCTTTGGCAGGTGGGGTGGTGGGTCCTTGGAGTTCTTTTTCCTTGTGGGTCCCACTTGATTTGACATGTTTTTCTTCGTGTTTTGGCACATTCTTCCTTGTGCAAAACACCGTGTGTCGGTTTTCGTGTTTGTCTTGTACTTCTGCATGCTTTTCCCCTGTTTCCAGCTTCTCTTCCCTAAGATGCTTATTGAATGGAAACTAGTTAATATGTTAGTAAGAGATTCTAGTTTCCTTCTTATTCCGAGTAATGTTGACGGCTAAAAGTGGTTCATAAGGACCGTCAACAAACTCCCCAAGCTGCCCTTTTGCGTGTCCCGGACAAAACACTTGGTTGTTGACCATAGCTTTCATTCGTTCTGGTACCTTGAATTCAACAATGTACTCTTTCTTGGATCGAATAAGTTAGCATTGCTTACCCCTTTCTCTTTACCCCCCATGGGGCTTTTAATATTCTCTTCGTCTTTGGTGATTGCAGGGCAGAACGGTTATATAAAGTCACCATTCACATGTTCCTCAATCAACTTTCTTTTTGGAGGTTTCTGATAATTGTTTCTGAAAAGAAAATTGAGTTCCTCAAATGATGCACTCTTGGTCGCTCAATATGTATAGTCCTCACCAAGGCATTGTGATTGCCTCACCTACTTCTAATAAGGCCATTTGTGGGGTTTTAGGTAGGGAGAAGTAGGGGCATACTTGCATCACATAATATTGCAAAGTCAAAAAGCGGATTGTTGGGATAAAAATCTTCCCTGAAGAGGGGCTAACAGTCGAAAAGAACTAGGCTAAGAAAAAACACTAACGACACCGAAAAATAGAAACTCGAACTCGACTGAGTGTAATGAAACTCAGCTGCATCCAAATCGCCCCCATTTCATTACCGTCGGGTCCTTTTTATAGGCCCGTAACAATTACGCTTTACAACGCTTGCCATTACTTTTTTACATTGTGCGAAGCATCTCAAGGGTATTTCGGTAACCTCGTAGGGCCCGTACTCACACACTTTACAGATGTCCACTTTACATCCTGTCAGCCTACGTGTCTTCTCTCATGGCGCACTGATCTTCGGTTGTGCCTCTTCTTCCCCACCGAAGTCTCTCCCGCTTCTTCTTTAGGGCATCTTTTCTTGCTTGTCTTCGGGACCGCTTCGATGCTTGGCCTCTTCACGCCTCTTCTATAGACTTCGCTTTGTGCTCAGTCCCTCGATCTCTTCGCGGGTTGTTTCTCACGTGAATGCTCCGCGCCCCTTTTCTTGTCTTGGCTCCTCCGCATCCTTTCTTCGCACGGACGCGGCATACCTTCGCAGCAACTGCTTCTCGCCATCTTCGCGATCTGGTGGCATCTCACTAGGCGAAGACCCCATGCTTCGCTGGACCTTCGCTTATCAGCTTCCAATTTCATCCTGAAATGACCAAGGCAAGAGCCGAACCAGACTCCGCTCTTCTCCGAAGAGCCGAAGACACAAGGGAGGGGTTAGTTGCGAAATATTTACCCCAACATTCAGCCCCTTGCTAGTGAGGGTTTTAACCAAGGACGAGCCGAACTAGCAAAACCTCTTCGTGACGGGTGAAAATGTTTCGCTCCAAAGCGCCTCCCCTCTTCGGCTCGTCATCATATTTTACCATCATTATTATTATTATTATTATTTATTGTTTTTACTGTTTTGCATGTTTATCCGCGAAGTTCCGTGATTTTTGCCACCTCATGCTGATGGTCCTGGATTTTCACCACGTCTCACGCTGCACGATCTCTGAGATTTCCTCCTTTGGCATCCTATATAAGTTCCGTCCCCTCGCATGGTTTTTTCACCGCGGTAAATCATGACTGCTTGACCTTTGCCTTCGCGGGTGCTTCCTGGTCTGCCTTCCCTTCCCTCGCTGACTTGGTACCTTCTCCTCCTTCGCTTCTTATGTCTCTTTCTTCGCTTTGATTTCTTATTGTCATTTATACTCGTGTAGTTTCTTTCCTTGGCTTTTGTACTACTTTAAAGTAATGGCTCCCAAAGTCGATAGGCCTGCGGCTACTTTTGTCTTCGGTCTGAGCAAAGTTTCCAAAGGTTTGCTGGCTGAGTACGTGACCTTTGGATATATCAAGGAAGGGAAGGTAGAGCCCCTGGCTCTGAAACTGTCCCCACGCATCGTCCCAACAAAGTGGTGGTTTTTTGCGATCTTTTCACTGCTAGACTTCGGTTCCCCCTTGATGGAGCAGTTGTCTCAATTCTCCGCAACTTCGAAATGTTCCTTCATCATCTCACGCCTATCGCTATTCTTCGGCTTAGCATGTACATGTGGTCTTGCAAGACTATGGGTGTGTCTCCCACCACTGCTAACTTCATTAGAGTTCATACAGTCCATCATCAGCCTTTGAAAATCGAGCGACTCGCCGATGGTGCTCTGGTTCGCGAAGAGGCGCAATTTGCTTCTCTCAACTTCAAATATCGCAGTGACACTGAGGTTCCTGTTGTTTGTTATAAAAACAAGTGGCATGAAAACTGGAATCATTACTGGTTTTACCACACCATTGAGGACGAAGAGCTCCCACTTGTCTGTACTCAGTTTGAGAATCTGCCTATGGGCGTTGGCACTTCCTACGAAGATGGTGACACGGATCGTCTTTTCCTCACTGCTTTCCAAGAGCTTCCGAAGACCTATGCAACCCGTGACCTTGTTAAGGAATATATTGGTGCGAAGGTGTTCCCTGTTCGTGCCAGGTGGTTTATTGCCGTCTGGAACGACTTCGCTTCTCCTATCAAGATCCCGGACTTCACCCGAAGCTTCCGCTTGGAGAAGAACGGTACCCACCGTTTATTTCTTTTATGTTTCTATCTTCCTTTAGTTTACAGTTTTTATTGATTGTTTGCTTTTATTCTGTTGTTTAGATATCAACGTTGTTGAGATTGAAGCGAGGGCCAATGAAATTCTTGGGCCCATCTCTGCTAATGAGGATGCTAAGATTCAAGAGCGTCTTGCTGGTACTCGAGACAATCATCTCTTTTTTTTCTTAAGCATTCATGCTGGTGACCGTGTTGTCACCGTTGGTCGCCGCGCAGCACAAGCGAAGCGTTTGGTGAAGAAGGGTGGTCAAGGTAGCTCCGAAGCTGCAGCCCCTTCGGCGCGCCCGAAGACAATTAGGAAGCGCCGCGGTCGTGGTACCGGTCGTAATATCTCAAAACTTCAGAAAACTTCTCGCGCGACGACCTCCGAAGTTGTGTCTTCAAGCCCTAAAGAGTCTGACCACTCTAAGAGTGCTGCTGAGACAAATCCCCCCGAGGTTGCTGTCGGCTCTGGTACCAACGGTGAAGCTTCGTTTTGCTGATCGCGCTATGAAGCGACCCAATGCTGCTATTCTTCCAGTGAGCTTCTGGATATCTCTTTTTGTCTATGGTGTCCTCATGTTTCTTATTGCCTTTATCTTCTCTGGATTCGCTTGTATGCCTGACTTTGACACCATGCAACCCAACAATTTTCCTCTAGATACCCCGAAGATACACTTTTCTGGGTTTAGCCTGAGACCGTATTTTCTTAAGTTCGTGAAGGTTTCTCTGAGATCTTCGATGTATTGTTCTTTCTTTTTGCGGTGTATGAAAACATCATCTACGTAGGCTGATACATTTCTCCTCAATTGTGGGCCAAGTACAATCTTCACCATTTTGTTAAATGTTGGGCCGACGTTGCGTAGGCCTTCGGGCATTCTCACGAAGCAATATACCCCAAAAGGTGTTATGAAACTTGTCTTGTCTTCGTCCTCCCTCATCATCCAAATTTGGTGATATCCAGAGAAGCAATCTAACAGAGACATTCTCTCGCAACCTGCTGCTGCATCTACCAACACATTGATTCTTGGTAATGGGTAGTCATCTTTTGCGCAAAGGGTGAAATCAATGCACATTCTCTGTCCCCCATTCTTCTTCAGTACCATCACTATGTTTGAAAGCCAAGTTGTGAACTGTATTTCTTTGATGACCCCAGCGTCCAACAGCTTCTCTACTTCATTTTGTGTTGTTACTTCTTTCTGAGGTGAGATGACCCTGAGCTTTTGTCTCTTCGGTGGGATCTTTGGGTCTAGGTGCAGTGCGTGCTCTATCACTTCGCGAGGCACTCTCTTAAGATCACTTTTGCTCAAGGCAAATACATCTTGATTATTGCGAAGTCACGTGATCAAAGCCTTCTCCTCTTCTTCGGTCATTCCTCTTGCTATGGTGACCAATTTGTCGTGAACGTCTTTGTGTGTTCGTGGGGTTGCATTCTCTTCTTTTCGTCTTGGCAAAGCCACTTTTTCATTTCGAGCTCTTTGGGCTCGTCTTCTTCGTTTTCTATTGTGCCTTCGCTGTTTCCCACAGCGTGTACTGGTTTCTAGTTCTTGCCTACATTGTATTCTCTGTCGTGTGCATCTTCCTGATCTCCGTATATTGTGAGAATGCCGTTGCTAGTTGGTATCTTCATACACAAGAATGGCATGTGTATCACTGCTGCGAATGTATTTATGATTCCCCTACCGAAGATAGCTTTGTAGGCATATGGGATGTCAACTACATCGAAGGTCACCATCTCTGTTCTCATCAGTGCTCCTGTCCTGAGACTTACGTTCATTTCAATTGTTCCTAGAGCCTCGACTTTCTTGTTGCTGAAGCCATATAACGGCTTCGAAGTCTTCTGCAATTGGTCTTCTCTGAACTCCATTCTCTTGAATAATTCATAAGTTATGATGTCTGCGGAGCTGCCATTGTCTACCAAGATGCCTCCCACATCATTGCCCAACAAGTATTTTGTGTTCTTTCCCAGCACTGCTCTGATGACTAGAGGATCTTCGTCAGGGTACTTTTTCAGCTTGAGATCTGCCTCTGTGAAAGTGATTGGGATATGTGACCACTCTGTTTTGAAGACTTTTCTAGCGTATACATGGCTCACTTCTCTTTGCTGATCTTTTTTCTGTCTTTTCATCAGATGTTCGGGTGAATTGCACCCGCCTGTGATAGCATTGATTATGTTCATTCTTCGGTAGCAATCTTCGCCGTCTCTGTTTTGATTGGCCTGCGAAGGTGCCTAGTGAGCGGGCTCTGGTTTTGGCTGACATGATGCGGTGCTTTGTTGCTATAATTGCATCATGTTTGGATTGAACATTGGTGGTGGGAATGGCATTTTATAGAAGTATGGCTGCGCAATGTATGGTTGCCAGTTTTGCATTGAACTCTGAGCCATCGAAGGTGCCACTGAGGATGTAGGATTGACTGTATTCGCTTGACTCTGTGTTGTTCTCTTCTTGTCTTCTTCAATCTGCTTCTTCCGAAGTAAAGCTCTGCATTCATAAGAACAATGCCCTTTGTTGATGCCATGCAAAGAACATATAGATTGAGGTGGTGGGCCCCTGCTAGAATTTTGGCTTTTGCTTCGTGTGGCTGCCGAAGATGCCATTTGTGAGTTGTTTCCTTAAACGTGGTTTACATTGTTTCTGTTGTAGAAGTTCGATCTTGTCGAAGGTCCATGATTGCTCTGAGGCCTATTTCCCCATTCTGCCTGGGACTTCGCTTGGTTCTTTCTTTTGTTGTATTCATCTATTCTTTGCTGTTTGCCTCTATCTGATTTGCAATACTCTTGCATTATGTCGAACAACTGCTTCTCTGTTTTGGGTCTTCTTTGATCTAGATATTCTCCACAAGGTCCCACCTTGAGGCCATCTATCGCTGCATCGATGACGGAAGTTGCTTGTACATGTGGTGCTTTAGCCCTGGCTTTGGCGAACCTTTTGATGTATTCTTGCAGTGGTTCTTTGTCTCTTTGCTTTATGAGGTGAAGATCACCTGAAGTGAGGTCTTGAGGTTGGTACCCCTGAAAGTTGTTCTCTATTCTCTGCTGAAGGTGTTCCCATGATCTGATGCTTCCTTTTGGTAACGAAGTGTACCACTGTTTAGCTGAACCCGTCAAGGCCATTATCATAGCTCTTGCCATTGCTTCATCATCTCCCCCCCCCCCCGAAGATATTGCCACAGTGTATTTCTGGAGGAACTGTCTGGGGTCTGATTCACCGTCATACTTCGGCAAAGATGCGGGTAACTTGAACTTCGGTGGCCAATCCGCCTGTTCGAGCTCTAATGAAATAGGAGAAGCGGGTTTCACGTTGGCTGGGAATACTTCTTTGTATCTCTTTTGTGGCCTACGTTCCACATACGCCTCTTCGTCTGAGTCCTAATACCAAGAATCCTCATCATTGTAATCCTCATCTTCATAAGTTTCTTCATCAATGATTATGGGTCTTCGTTTTTTGCTTTGCCATTGTGTTTTGCGAGGTTGTTGGGTTTGTTCTGGTTGCTGAAGAGAGTTCAGCTGAGCATGTAGAAGTGCCATTTGATCTTGAAGTTGTAGTGTTTTGCTGCTTATTGCTTGTTGTTCTACGTATTCCTGCAGTTGCTGCAGTAACATTCTGTTTTTCTTGACTTGTTGCAACATCTCATTGTACTTGGCTTTTTCTTGTCCTGGATCTTCATTCTGTATTTCTTTCGCCCTGAGAATTGCAGCCTCTACTTGAGCTCTTGTTCGGATGTTTGCTGGCATTGTTCTTTCTCTCATCTTTGCGGCAAGTCTTTCTTCGATTCTTCTCAGCGAGGCGATGTCCTCATCTTCGACCCCCGCATCCACTAGGCCGACCTCAAAGTTTCCTTCTGCTACATCTTCGGCTTCATCTTCTCCGCCCCTGTGATTGTGTGGACTCAGAACCATGTCCCTTGTTCTGTTTGTGTTGTCTAGTTTCTGTCTCTCTCTAGGGTTTTCGCTCTCTGCTTCCGGCGGATCATCGGTCGCTCTATTTGGGTGTGGTTGTGGGTTCATCGGTGGCTTCTTCGGTGGCATGGCTGGGACAGACCACGGTGGGCGCCTTAACTGTTGGGATAAAAATCTTCCCCGGAGAGGAGCCAACAGTCGAAAAGAACTAGGCTAAGGAAAAACACTAATGACACCGAAAAATAGAAACTGAACTCGACTGAGTGTAATGAAACCCAGCTGCCTCCCAATCGTCCCCATTTCATTGCCGTCAGGTCCTTTTTATAGGCCCATAACAATTACGCTTTACAACACTTGCCATCGCTTTTTTACATTGTGCGAAGCATCTCAGGGGTATTTCGGTAACCTCGCAGTGCCCGTACTCACACACTTTACAGATGTCTACTTTACATCCTGTCAGCCTACGTGTCTGCTCCCGTGGCGCACTGATCTTCGGTTGTGCCTCTTCTTCCCCGCTGAAGCCTCTCCCGCTTCTTCTTTCGGGCATCTTTTCTCGCTTGTCTTCGGGACCGCTTCGATGCTTGGCCTCTTCGCGCCTCTTCTATAGACTTCGCTTTGTTCTTAGTTCCTCGATCTCTTCGCGGGTTGTTTCTCACGTGAACACTCCGCACCCCTTTTCTTCTCGTGGCTCCTCCGCATCCTTTCTTCGCACGGACACGGCATACCTTCGCAGCAACTGCTTCTCACCATCTTCGCGATCTGGTGGCATCTCACTAGGCGAAGAACCCATCCTTCGCCGGACTTTCGCTTATCAGCTTCTGATTTCATCCTGAAATGACCAAGGCAAGAGCCGAACCAGACTCCACTCTTCTCCGAAGAGCCTAAGACACAAGGGAGGGGTTAGTTGCGAAATATTTACCCCAACATTCAGCCCCTTGCTAGTGAGGGTTTTAACCAAGGACGAGCCGAACTAGCAAAACCTCTTCGTGATGGGTGAAAATGTTTTGCTCTAAAGCGCCTCCCCTCTTCGGCTCATCATCAGATTTTACCATCATCATTATCATCATCATTATTATTATTATTATTATTATTATTATTATTATTATTATTATTATTATTATTATTATTGTTGTTGTTGTTGTTGTTGTTGTTGTTGTTGTTGTTGTTTTTACTGTTTTGCATGTTTATCCGCGAAGTTCTGTGATTTTCGCCACCTAATGCTGATGGTCCTGGATTTTCGCCACGTTTCACGCTACACGATCTCCGAGATTTCCTCCTTTGGCATCCTATATAAGTTCCGTCCCCTCGCATGGTTTTTTCACCGCGGTAAATCTTGACTGCTTGACCTTTACCTTCGTGGGTGCTTCCTGGTCTGCCTTCGCTTCCCTCGCTGCCTTGGTACCTTCTCCTCCTTCTCTTCTTATGTTTCTTTCTTCGCTTTGATTTCTTATTGTCATTTATACTCGTGTAGTTTCTTTCCTTGGCTTTTGTACTGCTTTAAAGTAATGGCTCCCAAAGTCGATAGGCCTCTGGCTACTTTTGTCTTTGGTCTGAGCAAAGTTTCCGAAAGTTAGCTGCCTGAGTACGTGACCTTTGGATATATCAAGGAAGGGAAGGGTAGAGCCCCTAGCTCTGAAACTGTCCCCACGCCTCGTCCCAACGAAGTGGTGGTTTTCCACGATCTTTTCACTGCTGGACTTCGGTTCCCCTTGATGGAGCAGTTGTCTCAATTCTCCGCAACTTCGGAATGTTCCTTCATCATCTCACGCCTAACGCTATTCTTCGGCTTAGTGTGTACATGTGGTCTTGCAAGATGATGGGTGTGTCTCCCACCGCTGCTAACTTCGTTAGAGTTCATACAGTCCATCATCAGCCTTTGAAACTCGAGCGAGTCGCCGATGGTGCTCTGGTTCGTGAAGAGGCACAATTTGCTTCTCTCAACTTTAAATATCGCAGTGACACTGAGGTTCCTGTTGTTTGTTATAAAAACAAGTGGGATGAAAACTGGAATCATTACTGGTTTTACCACACCGTTGAGGACGAAGAGCTCCCACTTGTCTGTACTCAGTTTGAGAATATGCCTAAGGGCGTTGGCACTGCCTACGAAGATGGTGACACAGATCGTCTTTTCCTCACTGCTTTCCAAGAGCTTGCGAAGACCTATGCAACTCGTGACCTTGTTGAGGAATATATTGGTGCGAAGGTGTTCCCTGTTCGTGCCAGGTGGTTTATTGCCGTCTGGAACGACTTCGCTTCTCCTATCAAGATCCCGGACTTCACCCGAAGCGTCCGCTTGGAGAAGAATGGTACCCACCTTTTATTTCTTTTAAGTTTCTATCTTCCTTTAGTTTACAGTTTTTATTGATTGTTTGCTTTTATTCTGTTGTTTAGTTATCAACGTTGCCGAGATTGAAGCGAGGGCCAATGAAATTCTTGGGCCCATCTCTGCTGAAGAGGATGCTGAGATTCAAGAGCGTCTTGGTGGTACTCGAGACAATCGTCTCTTCTTTTTCTTCAGCATTCATGCTAGTGACCGTGCTGTCACCGTTGGTCACCGCGTAGCGCAAGCGAAGCGTTTGGCGATGAAGGGTGGTCAAGGTAGCTCCGAAGCTGCAGCCCCTTCGGCACGCCCGAAGACAATTAGGAAGCGCCACGGTCGTGGTACCGGTCGTAATGTCTCAAAACGTCAGAAAACTTCTCGCATGGCGACCTCTGAAGTTGTGTCTTCAAGCCCCGAAGAGTCTGACCACTCTAAGAGTGATGCTGAGACAAATCCCCCCGAGGTTATTGTCGGCTCTGGTACCAACTTTGAAGCTCCATCGGTTGATCACCCCGAAGAGATAATAGATACTACCTCTCTTTCTCCTGGCGCTGCTGCTGGTGCTACACTTGCTGATCCCCTCAATATCAGCTACAGCGAGCCTGAACCTGAAAGCGACGAAGATTGTGCTCCTCGAGCCAAACCCGCTAAGGACAAGGCTCCAATTCCTCCACCTTCTGTCGCTGATCTCCCCGGTAGCAGCAAGATTATTTCGGCTATTCATCAGAAAACTTTAGCTCGTGTGGAACAAAGCAATTTCTCTTCGTCGGAAACTAAGAGTGACACCCGAAGTGGCGGTGTGTTTGTTAGCAATGAATCGCCTAGTGTTGTTGCCCGGCGCCTTGGCATGAAGCCTAACGCTCGCATCTTCGGCGATTCTATGCGTAAGGTGCTTCAATTTTGTAGCGATGATCGCGAGGGAAACCTTGCTTCAGGAGGCTGGTGATAGCTTTACCTTTCCCATCATGGAAGATGAACTCAGCAAGGAAAGTGTCGAAGAGATTTTATATCAAGCTCAGGATCTAAGTACGAAGTCCTTCTTGGCTTGCCGTGCTGCTCAACGTCGATGTCGTGCTGACCTTCGATCCCGGCAACTTTCTGAGAAGACCTCTGCTACTGTGCTTAATAAAGAAATTGACATTGTGAAGGCCCTCCAGGCTAAAAAGGTATCCCTCTCTTCTTCGCTGGAGTCAGAGAAGAAGAAGTGCCTTGAAGTCTCTAAGGAGAAGGATGAACTAGTGAAGAAAAATGTTGAACTTGAACT
Source organism: Cenchrus fungigraminus (assembly GCA_036936925.1). Lineage (NCBI taxonomy): Eukaryota > Viridiplantae > Streptophyta > Magnoliopsida > Poales > Poaceae > Cenchrus > Cenchrus fungigraminus. Next base: position 68,628,964 of record CM072770.1, read on the forward strand.
TCAGCTGACTGAACTTCGTCACTTGGCTTCTATTGTGGAGGATGAGAAGAAAAAGGCTGAAGGTCTGCAAAGGTTGTATGATGCTAAGGTTGCTGAGCTTTCTGAGCTTCGAAAGACGCATGCCACTCTCACTTCGGAGCATGAAACCTATTGCGATGAAATTGAGCGTCATGTACAGCCTGTTTGTAAGAAAGTTCATGATCTTCTTGTTGACTATGGACTCACCCCAACTCCCTATGATGTTAAAGAGATGTACATAGGCCAAGTGTTTGAATGGCTTTCTAATGGTGTTGGCTCTCTTGCATCTGCTGGGTGTTCTTTTGGAGAGCTTGGAGCTGTTGTTGCTGCGCGAAGCCTCGCTCATGCAATATACTCCTTGTTCAAATCTTCTGGAGATGGTGAGCCTAGCATTACCAAGACTGATCTTCTGCAACTTCGTGACGTGAATTTTACCTGGACAACCGAGACAGCTGTTGAGAAGATCCCTGTCTTACCCAAGAACATATAGCGAAGAACTTTATGCAAACATTTTTTAAGAAGTTTGGCTTTGGGTTAACTGTTGCCGAAGGTCGGTGTGTGCTTCTCAAGGTTCATAATACTTCTTCTCATCTTGGCCTGTTTTTATTTTGTAAATTTCTATCTCCCTATGCTTAGCTTTTTCTTCTTTGTTCCAGGGTTCTCAAGCAACATCTGGTTCTGTGGCCGCGCCTTCGCCTGCTGCTGCATCTTCTGGAGGCGGGGCCAATCCTTCTTCGGCTGCGGTGTCTTCGGCTGCACCTTCTACGCAAGCTGCCTCTCTGCATGAAGGCTGCGCGACGGACATTAATTCGGGAGCCCCTGAGGTGTGAGGGAGTGCGTAGTCTTAGCGGTGTGGGCCCTTGGGATATTTTGTGAACAATTTATCTAAGACATTTGCAACTCCGCGTAGGTGCCGGAGGTGTATCCTGCGTAGGTTGCCGAAGATGTTTGTCCTGTAACTATTAACTATGGTGATGACTTTATGTCTGGTTCTATATGGCGCAAATTTAACTCTAAGTTCTCTAAAGTATCCTTCGATACTTTTATGTCGCGTAAGATAGAAAAATACGAGAAGAAGAACCTCGATGCAAAAAATGTCTTCGAACATTCTCGCAACCGTCTTTGTCACGATGGTACTCATCATCACCGGATTCATGGATCTGAACTATCTTCTGTTGTGCTTGCCCGCGAAGACGCTTCTTCGTCTTCGAGCCCCCTTGTCCTCCCCAAGATCGAAGTTATTGATCTCACTGAAGATGCGGAGTATGAGTATATGTACAAGCGCCCCCGCTGATCTCTGCTGTGATGTATCTATCTTTGACATGTATTCTGCTATGCTTGTAATCATTGAAGCTATGCTGTTGTACTGAGATGCCATGTTTGTAAGCTACTTTTTCGACAACGATGTAAGTCACAATGTTATTGGAACCGTGTATGTGCGAAGATGATGTTTAATTTGCCTGATGATGTGTTTGTCTATTTGTTTTTATGTTCGTTCGGTCTTCGGTGTTTTTCTGCTTCTGAAGATTGAACATGGGAACTGCGTTCAAAAAGCACCTCCCCCCAGTTTCCTGTTTTAATATTCGCGGTTCATTTGCCCCTGAACGTATGATGTATCATGATAAGATGAAAACGAGTCATGCGCATAAAGTAATTAGTCTGCCGTGCATGTGAGTTTCAGCTACACGAAGTGGCGTGATAGCTCAACTTCAATTATTCTTTGAAGGATATGACCTCGAGGTGGCTCGCTAGCCCTGCCTCGCAATTTGCTTCGCACATTCACCGCCGAAGGCTTCTTTGCTTGTGATAAAGCGGATAATTTTGCGACTACACCATTTAATGAGTCGACTTATCCCTACAGCAGTTTCCTGAGGGGCTTCACACATTGACCGCCGAAGACTTTTTGTTCGCAGAAAATAGGCCTTTAAGCGAATCATGCACTCCTCTTTGGGACAGATTGTTGCATGTTCCTTAACATCTACGCGACCTTTGCAGAGCAGTTCTCACATGCGCCCCCTCAATCATTTTTTTCTTAAGTGAACTAAATGCGACTTGTCTTCGCGAGGCCAGGCGCATGTGTTCACTTATTTCTGCAATGTTTTCCCGAAAGTAACAATCTCATCGGATGATTGTTACTTCAAGACCAATGATAGATAATGATGATCTTTTTTTGGGGGAGCCCTTGTTATATTTCTCAAAGGGATATTACACAAGTCCACCTCATTAAAAACATCGCATCTTCGGTGTTCCCGTTGTGAGATCACCGAAGACTCTCCCCGCGAGGAAACGAGTACGGAGTTCACTACATATTTACAAAAATTGAAAGTGCAAAGAACTTGAAATGAAGATTACAAAAATTGTAAACGAAGAGAAACTAAAAAAATGACAAAACGTAGCAAATGATACACTTATTCTTAGAGCTAATACTTCTGCAATTTGTGCTGATTCCATGAGTAAGAAACCTCTTCTCCTTCCAAGGTCTGCAATCTGTAAGCCCCTTGCCTTGTCTCTAATGCTAAGAATGAACCCTCCCTCTTCCAATTTTCCGACGCCTCTCGTTTTCTTCGGAGAACCATGTCCCCTGTGGATATTTTTTGTTCACGAACCTTCTTGTTTCTCCACTTTCTCGTTTCATCTTGGTATTTTTCTATGTTGCTCAGCACTTGCAGCCTGTCTTCTTCCCTTGTATCAATTGCCAAATTTTTGTCTTCTTCGTTTTGTGGCTCTTGGTCTTTTCTCAATGACCCCAGCTTGACCTCTTTGGGTATGACTGCTTCTTCTCCGTACAGCAACCTGAAAGGTGTGAAGTTTGTGGCTCTAGAAGTAGTTGTGTTGTGAGACCATACAACAATAGGCAGCTCTTCGGCCCATTCCCCCCTAGCTATTCCTGTCAGGTTCTTTTTGATTCCTGTGAAGATGATGCCGTTGGCTCTTTCTATTCCTCCGTTGGATTCTGGGTGATACACTGAAGCGAAGCATAACTTAGTGCCCAAGTTGAAGCAAAACCTCCAGAAATCTGTGCTGTCAAACTGTTTGCCATTGTCCACTGTTACTTCGTATAGAACTCCAAACCTGCATACGACACTTTGCCAGAAAAACTTTTGTATTACTTGCGAAGTGATTCTTTGTACTGCCCTTCCCTCTATCCACTTTGAGAAATACTCCACTGCCACTATTGCATACTTGTAGTTGCCTGGTGCTGTTGGCAGCTGTCCCACTATGTCAATCCCCCATCTTGCAAAGGGCCAAACTGGTGGTAGCAACTGCATCTCGTAAGGAGAGGTTTTTGTGTAGTTGCAATGCTTTTGACAATTGTCACATCTTCACACTATATCTTCGGCATCACAGACTGCCATTGGCCAGTAAAACCCCTAACGGAATGCCTTCACGACCAGTCTTCTTGTTCCGATGTGAGATGAACACATTCCTGAATGAATCTGCTGCAATAGGTCTCGTCCTTCTTCTGTGGAGATGCATTTAAGTAATGGTGCACACACTCCTCTTTTGTATAAGTTGTTTCCTCTTATTTCATATGATCTTGCCCTCAAGGCCATTCTTTTGCTCTCCTCCCTTGACTGTGGTTCGTAGTGTCCTCTCAGAAATGCCATGATCGAAGATCTCCAGTCTTCGCTGGATATCGCATTTATGTATCTCACTGGTGCTTCATCGCAATCGACTGATTTGCATTTCAGGACTTCGTAGAAGACATCTGGCGGTGGTGGCTCTTTCTGTGCTGCTACCTTCGCTAGGATATCTGCCTCATTGTTCTGATCTCTTGGTATTTTCTTGACAGTGAAGCCAAAGAAGAATTTTTCCATGCCTCGTACGGTTTTCAAGTACTTTGCCATTTCATCATGTTTTGCCTTATATGTCTTGCCAATCTGCCTTGTGATTAGTTCTGAATCTGTGTTTATAACCACTATTCGTGCCCCTATTGCTATTGCTTTGCGAAGCCCCAATATCAATACTTCATATTCTGCCACATTATTTGTTTTGCCTTTGAAGTCCAGTCTCACAGTGTATCTCATCCTTATGCCAGATGGTGACATTAGGACTGTTGAAGATGCGGCTCCGTCATCACAATAAGCTCCATCACAATGCATCACCCATGGTGTTTCTGGCTTTTCTTCTTTCATTTCTTCGCCCTGACTTGGAGTCCAGTCTGTGATGAAGTCTACTAGGACTTGTGACTTGATGGCTGTTCTTGCCGTGAATTCTATGGCGTATTGGGATAGCTCTGTAGCCCATTTTCCTATTCTCGCCAAAGATTCCTTGTTCTCTAGTATTTCGCGAAGAGGGTATGATGTGGGGACTGTGATTGTGTAGCTTTGGAAATAATGGTTTAGCTTTCTCACCGCCATTACCACTACGTATGTCATCTTCTCGAGTTCAGAATAGAATTTTTTCGCTCCTGACAAGGCCTCGGAGACGAAGTATACTGGTACTTGTTTAAGATGCCCTTCTTCGTATTTCTCTTCCACTAGAGCTGCGCTTACTGCACTGGCTGAAGCTGCAATGTACAACAATAGCTTTGCTTTGTCCCCTGGACTTGTTAGCACTGCCAAATTTTCCAGGTAAGATTTGAACTATTCAAATGCCTCCTGCTCTTCGGGACCCAGTTGATTTTATTCTTCGCAGACAAAAGCTTGAAGAATGGTAAGTTTCGTTCTGCTGATTGCGTTATGAAGCGACCCAATGCTGCTATTCTTCCAGTGAGCTTCTGGATATCTCTTTTTGTCTGTGGTGTCCTCATGTTTCTTATTGCCTCTATCTTCTCTGGATTCGCTTGTATGCCTGACTTTGACACCATGTAGCCCATCAATTTTCCTCTAGATACCCCAAAGATACACTTTTCTAGGTTTAGCCTGAGATCGTATTTTCTTAAGTTCGTGAAGGTTTCTCTGAGATCTTCGATGTGCTGTTCTTTCTTTTTACTGTGTATGACAACATCATCTACGTAGGCTGATACATTTCTCCTCAATTGTGGGCCAAGTACAATCTTCATCATTCTGTTAAATGTTGGGTCAGCGTTGCGCAGGCCTTCGGGCATTCTCACGAAGCAATATACCCCAAAAGGTGTTATGAAACTTGCCTTGTCTTCGTCCTCCCTCATCATCCAGATTTGGTGATATCCAGAGAAGTAATCTAACAGAGACATTCTCTCGCAACCTGCTGCTGCATCTACCAACACATTGATTCTTGGTAATGGGTAGTCATCTTTTGGGCAAACCTTGTTCAGAAGGGTGAAATCAATGCACATTCTCTGTCCCCCATTCTTCTTCGGTACCATCACTATGTTTGAAAGCCAAGTTGTGAACTGTATTTCTCTGATGAACCCAGCGTCCAACAGCTTCTCTACTTCGTTTTGTGCTGCTAGTTCTTTCTGAGGTGAGATGACTTTGAGCTTTTGTCTCTTCGGTGGGATCTTTGGCTCTAGGCGCAGTGCGTGCTCTATCACTTCGCGAGGCACTCCCTTAAGATCTCTTTTGCTCCAGGCAAATACATCTTGATTATTGCGAAGACACGTGATCAAAGCATTCTCCTCTTCTTCTATCATTCCTCTTGCTATGGTGACCAATTTGTCGTGAACATCTTCGCAAAGACGCACCTTCTTTGTGTGTTCGTGGGGTTGCATTCTCTTCTTTTCGTCTTGGCAAAGCCTCTCTTTCATTTCGAGCTCTTCGGGCTTGTCTTCTTCTTCGCTTTCTATTGTGCCTTCGCTGTTTCCCACTGCGTGTACTGGTTTCTGGTTCTTGCCTACATTGTATTCTCTGTCGTGTGCATCTTCCTGATCTCCGTATATTGTGAGAATGTCGTTGCTAGTTGGTATCTTCATACACAAGAATGGCATGTGTATCACTGCTGCGAACTTGTTTATGATTCCCCTACCGAAGATAGCTTTGTAGGCATATGGGATGTCAACTACATCGAAGGTCACCATCTCTGTTCTCATCAGAGCTCCTGTCCCGAGACTTGCGTTCATTTCAATTGTTCCTAGAGCCTCGACTTTCTTGTTGCTGAAGCCATATAACGGCTTCGAAGTCTTCCGCAATTGGTCGTCTCTGAACTCCATTCTCTTGAATAATTCATAAGTTATGATGCCTGCGGAGCTGCCATTATCTACCAAGATGCCTCCCACATCATTGCCCAACAAGTATTTTGTGTTCTTTCCCAACACTGCTCTGATGACTAGAGGATCTTCATGAGGGTACTTTTTCAGATTGAGATCTGCCTCTATGAAAGTGAGTGGGATATGTGACCACTCTGTTTTGAAGACTTTTCCCGCGCATACTTGGCTCACTTCTCTTTGCTGATCTTTTCTCTGTCTTTTCGTCAAATGTTCAGGTGAATTGCACCCACCTGTGATAGCATTGATTATGTTCATTCTTCGGTAGCGATCTTCGTCGTCTCTGTTTTGATTGGCCTGCGAAGGTGCCTGGTGAGCGGGCTCTAGTTTTGGCTGACACGATGCGGTGCTTTGTTGCTGTAATTGCATCATGTTTGGATTGAACATTGGTGGTGGGAATGGCATTTGTTGGAAGCATGGCTGCACAATGTATGGTTGCCAGTTTTGTATTGAACTCTGAGCCATCAAAGGTGACACTGAGGATGTATGATTGACTGTCTTCACTTGACTCTGCGCTGTTCTCTTCTTGTCTTCTTCAATCTGCTTCTTCCGAAGTAAAGTTCTGCATTCATAAGACCAATGCCCTTTGTTGATGCCATGCAAAGAACATACAGATTGAGGTGGTGGGACCCTGCTAGAATTTTGGCTTCTGCTTCGTGTGGCTGCCGAAGATGCCATTTGTGAGTTGTTTCCTGAAATGTTGTTTATATTGTTTCTGTTGTAAAAGTTCGATCTTGTCGAAGGTCCGTGATTGCTCTGAGGCCTATTTCCCCATTCTGCCTGAGACTTCGCTTGGTTCTTTCTTTTGTTGTATTCATCTATTCTTCGTTGTTTGCCTCTATCTGGTTTGCAATACTCTTGCATAATGTCTAACAACTGCTTCTCTGTTTTGGGTCTTCTTCGATCTAGATATTCTCCACAAGGTCCCACCTTGAGGCCATCTATCGCTGCATCGATGACGGTAGTTGCTTGTACATGTGGTGCTTTAGCCCTGGCTTTGGCGAACCTTTTGATGTACTCTTGTAGTGGTTCTTTGTCTCCTTGCTCTATGAGGTGAAGATCACCTAAAGTGAGGTCTTGAGGTTGGTACCTCTGAAAGTTGTTCTCTATTCTCTACCGAAGCTGTTCCCATGATCTGATGTTTCCTTTTGGTAACGAAGCATACCACTATTTAGCTGAACCCGTCAAGGCCATTATCATAGCTCTTGCCATTGCTACGTCCTCCCCCCCCGAAGATATTGCCACAGTGTATTTCTGGAGGAACTGTCTGGGGTCTGATTCACCGTCATACTCCGGCAAAGATGCGGGTAACTTGAACTTCGGTGGCCAATCCGCCTGTTCGAGCTCTAATGAAATAGGAGAAGCGGGTTTCACGTTGGCTGGGAATACTTCTCTGTATCTCTTTTGTGGCCTATGTTCCACATACTCCTCTTCGTCTGAGTCATAATACCAGGAATCCTCATCATTCTGATCCTCATCTTCATAAGTTTCTTCATCAATGATTATGGGTCTTCATTTTTTGCTTTGCCCTTGTGTTTTGCGAGGTTGCTGGGTCTGTTCTTGTTGCTGAAGAGAGTTCAGCTGAGTCTGTTGAAGTGCCATTTGATCTTGAAGCTGTAGTGTTTTGCTTCTTATTGCTTGCTGTTCTTCGTCTTCCTGCAGTTGCTGCAGTAACATTATCTTTTTCTTGACTTGTTGCAACATCTCATTTGAGGACTGTAGTGTCCGAGGACCGATGGATGGTCGCTGCTTGGTGTGATGAGTGATTGACAACGTGGTGTAGACTGACTCTTGGCCGAGTATTGCAGGTGCAGGTTGCGGCTTTATTTGCGTTGGTGCAGGTGAAGTGAGGGCACGAAAGGTCTTGGCCTTGCGGGGCCTCCAAGGAGTGGAGAGACAAGTAGGCTCGGCTCGAGGGACCCGGTGGCCAGCGGGGTCAAGTGCGGGCCGCATGGTGGCAAGAAAAGCAAGACAAAGTCGTGGACAGGAGCCGGTGCAGGGTAGCGGCTCACGACCGGAGCCTGCATGCGGGGTTTGCGGCAGTTCACCACAAAACCGTCGGGTTACTTGGTTGAGCCACAAAACCAAGACCGGAGGCTCGGCGGGCGGAGACGGGATCCGGGCGCGCCGAGAAGCTTCAATGCCGGCGGACACATGGCGGGATCACAGGGCTTGCGTCGGGAGGACACGGACTGCGGCAAAGGCGTGGCCGTGCGATGAAGAGGAGTGCTACTTGACCATGTTGCCCCTGAGGGGTGTGTATCTCATTTTCAAGTTCTAGGGGTAGCTTAGTCATTTGCCCATCCCAGAGGAACTCCATATATATAGCTCTAGGGTTTCTGGGCAAACCATCCATCTGGACTGCTTCTTATTTCCCTGCTCTATAGGCTTAGATTTTCTTCACCGTTTTGTAGAGAATCTGTCCTCCGAGTGTATGGAAGCATTCATGGTTGCGTCGATTTCCTTCTTGTGGCTCCAGTGATTTTCGTGTCTTTTTCAGGCTATTTTCGTTGGATTTTTGTGTGCGACTTGTTCCTTCGATTCTGAGGTGTTTGGGTTCAGATTTTCTTGTGGGGATCATCGATAGATGTCTTGTGCATCTTTGTGCTTGATCTTGACCCCTCAAACTCCGGATTTGGCCTCCGATTGAAGGAGTTTGGTTGGAACCCTAGCTTTTTATGTGAGCTCGGTAGAATCTCGATTCCTCTCGATTCAGTGGGTTTGAGGCTACAAATTCGTAGGTATAGAATCTCCTAGAGGCGTTTCACCTTCACCTATGATTTGGTAGCAATCCATTGGTTGATTCGGGAGATCGAGCAAAGGGAAGGAAGGGTTGACCTTCAAGAGGTCGGGATCGGGCTGCTGTCTGCGAGCCTGGCGGACTGTCCGCGAGCCCCGTGCAGACCGTCTGCGAGGTGCTGACCAGCCGGTTGTTCATCGTGTTCTTCGCGAGTTCTTGTGTCGCTATGTTTCGATTCGTCGAGTTCGTAGGTTTTGTTTGCAAGGAGTTTGCCGGACTGTCCACCCGGGGTAGCCGGACTGTTCGCATGGCACAGACTGTCCGCGGTGAGCTCGCGAACCGTTTGAATTTCGGAGGGTACCTACTGGACGTTCGGTGTCATTTTGCGGACCGTCCGCCCCTGACCCACGGACCGTCCGCCAGGACCACGCGGACTGTCCGCCCAGTCACTGCAGACTGTCCGCCCAGGCCCTCGCAGATCGGCTAAGTCCTTTGCTTCTTGAGTTGCGCTTTCGCTTGGGATTTGTTTGAGACTTGTTCCTAGGGTTGGTAGGTCCACTGTGACTACGCGACCTTAGCAAGCTCGTTTGGGAATCCTTGGTTGTGGATTTGGGGCATAGGCCGAGTTCATCCTTCGGGAAGAATTTTTATCGGCTCCCATTCACTCCCCCCCCTCTCTGGTCGCCTAATCGGTCCTTCATCATTGTACTTGGCTTTTTCTTGTGCTGGATCTTCATTCTGTATTTCTTTTGCCCTGAGAATTGCAGCCTCTGCTTGAGCTCTTGTTCGGATGTTTGCTGGCATTGTTCTTTCTCTCATCTTTGCGGCAAGTCTTTCTTCGATTCTTCTCAGCGAGGCGATGTCCTCATCTTCGACCCCCCGCATCCACTAGGCCGACCTCAAAGTTTCCTTCTGCTACATCTTCGACTTCATCTTCTCCGCCCTTGTGATTATGTGGACTCAGGACCATGTCCCTTGTTCTGTTTGTGTTGTCTGGTATCTGTCTCTCTCTAGGGTTTTTGGCTCTCTGCTTCCGACGGATCATCGGTCGCTCTATTTGGGTGTGGTTGTGGGTTCTTCGGTGGCTTCTTCGGTGGCATGGCTGGGACGGACCACGGTGGGCGCCTTAACTATTGGGATAAAAATCTTCCCCGAAGAGGGGCCAACAGTCAAAAAGAACTAGGCTAAGGAAAAATACTAACGACACCGAAAAATAGAAACTTGAACTCGACTGAGTGTAATGAAACTCAGCTGCCTCCCAATCGCCCCCATTTCATTACTGTCGGGTCCTTTTTATAGGCCCGTAATAGTTACGCTTTACAACACTTGCCAACACTTTTTTACATTGTGCGAAGCATCTCAGGGGTGTTTTGGTAACCTCGTAGGGCCCGTTCTCACACACTTTACAGATGTCCACTTTACATCCTGTCAGCCTACGTGTCTGCTCCCGTGGTGCACTGATCTTCGGTTGTGCCTCTTCTTCCCCACCGAAGCCTCTCCCACTTCTTCTTTAGGGCATCTTTTCTCACTTGTCTTCGGGACCGCTTCGATGCTTGGCCACTTCGCGCCTCTTCAATAGACTTCGCTTTGTGCTCAGTTCCTCGATCTCTTCGCGAGTTGTTTCTCACGTGAACGCTCCGCGCCCCTTTTCTTGTCCTGGCTCCTCCGCATCCTTTCTTCGCACGGACGCGGCATACCTTCGCAGCAACTGCTTCTCGCCATCTTCGCGATCTGGTGCCATCTCACTAGGCGAAGACCCCATGCTTCGCCGGACCTTCACTTATCAGCTTCCGATTTCATCCTGAAATGACCAAGGCAAGAGCCGAACCAGACTCCGCTCTTCTCCGAAGAGCCGAAGACACAAGAGAGGGGTTAGTTGTGAAATATTTACCCCAACACAGATCTTAGAAGGTCAAGTCACGCAACTTGATCAAGATGTGGATGTGTGTGGATGATGAGATGTGGAAAGTTGGACGCTAGGCCTGGAATATGTGCTACTCCCTCCATACCGGTATTAGATGATGTTTAGGACAGCGACACGGTCTCCAAAGTACAACTTTGACTTCTCTTTTCTATAAAAATATTTATGGGAAAGTTATATATGTATATTATTATGAAAATATTTTGCAAGACAAATCTATTGATATAATTTTCACATTTTAAAACTCAACAACTTGAAAGTTATTAATGATTTATATTCCCAATGTTTGACCCAAACCTTGTCCAAAACATCTTCTATTTGCAATACGGAGGGAGTAGCTACTACCACATATGAATACTTAGGATTACGGTAAGGTGGATGCTAGGCCCGGAGTGGGTGCTAGCTATTACCGCAAATGATGAGTATGATATTAATGGTAAGGTGGACATCAGGCCTAGAATGTGTGCTAGTTATTACCGTCCTTGTGAAGCACTGAGGTGATGACAAGGTGGACACTAGGTCTGGATTGGGTTCTAGTTGTTGCCATCTATGAAAAGTGCTTTTGCGGTCTCACGGTAAGGTGGACACTAGGCCAAGAATGGGTTCTAGTTATTACCGTGATCATTATTCGGACTCAGTGCACATGACTCCCTCCTTTATTTCTTTTTGAGACATGGGCTATCTCTTATTTCTTTTCTCTCTTTTTTTCCATAGACCTTATGTGTCAATTATTCTTCTTTTTGCATGGACTTGGACTAGTCCATCTTTTCTTTCATTTTTCCAACATGCTCTTTGGCATGGATTTTATTCTCATTTTTCTATTCCTTTTCCTTTTTCTCTTTCTTTCTTTTGCATAGCCCATATCCTTTTGAATGATGAATAGGGATGAGTCATGATATACAGATGGAACTTATTATTCTACAAGCATGAAAATGAATGCATAACTTCTAGTGCAGAAGTTAGCATGAATGTGAATGTGGAATGTACGTGATCTTGATCAAGAAATCATGACAATGACCATTCAAGGTTCACGCCGTTTGACAACATTCAATGTGACGACAAACACCCTATGCACTGGGTTTATATGATGATCCTACAAGGCTCTAGTGGGACATGTCATCATCATTGAGGAACTCTTATTTTTGGGTTTTCGAAAACAAAAGCTTCAGATTTCCAGTTTCATGCAGAACAAGATCATAGCAAACTCTATTATACCATACCGTACCAAGCAACAACCTATACTTAGATCATGCACTCGCAACCCACAAGGTTTCAAGATCGAAAGTCAAACGACAGCTAACAAACTCAAAACCAGAGAGAGAACTAAGTTGTAAACTATGCAAATGAATGAAATTAAGTAGGGCAACTATTCATCATTTCAACGAGGAATAACTAAAGATTCCTACTAACATAGGAGAAAGCAAGAAATATTTTTGTTCCTTTTATCATATTTAGATTTTTTTAATGCATAAGAAAGATAAGATAAATAAAGACAAGAAATGATAAGGGTTACCTCTTCCAAGCTTGCTTTTGCTCACTATTGATGATGAGGGTTGATGCCCTATGAGCAGAAGTAAGCTTGTAGGTTTGTGTTGGTGCTTTGTAGCGAGGTGTTGAGGGTGTTGTATTGCGTATCCACCCGCTGCTCAAAAGAAGCAAAGTTCTGGACATGTGTGTTAAAAATATTCTGAATATCACCTGTTCGAACGTCGAGGTCGTTCACTCAGCTTGTGAGATCTGCAATTTTGTTGTGCCTTCTTCAAGATCGTCGTGCACCACCTGTTGGAGGATCACTAGAGATGGACGAAGCGAGGCGAAATTGTCGTCCTTGCTCGAATTTTTCACTGCCTGCGCTTTGCCAACCAGAGCCTCCAGCTTCATGCGGCTGCGGTGGCTGATCCCAACCGGGCTAATACCTAGGTGAGTGTGCTGACATCTGTGTAGCCTACCATGATGATCCTCCAGCTTCATGCGGTTGCAGGGGTTGACCCCAAAGTGGCTGATACGTGGGGACTGGCCCCGACATCTACCTAGTTGGAACCCATCTCGCCTGGTACATCTGTTGTAAAATCTGTTGGGACTGTGACGGCTGATATGATGTGTTCGCTTCTATTCTCAACCTGCTTCGGGTTTCCCTGCTAGACAAATTACTTCTACGAGCTTCTTCTCGCGCTAGGAGCGGAAAGGTTAGCGCCCGTGACTTATACAAATGAAGACCCAGGTTAGATAACGGAATCTCATTTGTATTACCGGGGAAGAAAAAAACAAGTCACTAGTCCTGAGCATGCTTAAGAATATGACCTTGAATAAAGAATTCTTGATTAAGGTGAATGCACTCAGGCTGAATGTAAAGCACAGCATTACTGTGGTGTGCCCCGACTCTAACGGCGATGCAGGTGATCAAGGAGGTACACTCAATAGGATCAGACATCTTAAAATTGTCTGACCATTGCATGATCATAGGCTTAACAAGAGAAACCTTAATTTTATTTGTCATGGCAAAGAGAATTTTAAGCTTATAGTCTAACATCATCTCTAGGAAAAAGCGAAACTGCAAGCCACTTATGCATAAACCTCAAAGTAGGATGATGAATATCATTGCAGCGAGGTTTGAAATTACTGACTAGCACCTGGCCGAAGATGCTTGTCTGGAAGGAATGGCGATCGTAGTCACGGACGGCTTTGTCGAAGTCGATCTTGCACTTCTTATGAAAATCGAGCAACAAACTCAGCTCTTTCCAAGTACGCATGTACTCTTGCCTGAGGAGGTGAAAGGAAAGTCCATCATCGTTGTATTGCAAGGTGCATAAGAAGTGGATGGTGAGCGAATGAGACCCCTCCTCTAAAATAGGCACAAAAGCATCACATCCAATTGCATGCCAAATGTTAGCAAAATCAACATTCATACTTGTGCTCTCGAGGAGGTCGGGGTCGAGGTCCTTGGTGTGGGCGAAGACTCGATCCTTGATGAGTGCGTAGGCTTGTACTTCTTGGCCCGCGCGTAGGTACGGAAGGATTACTTCCACCTCCGCGGCTTGTGGTTGAGCTTGCTCTTCTTGTGGTGCTTCTTGCGGCACCTCCTGTTGTTGCACTTCCTCATCTTCCTCCATCGGACTAGGAGTGTAGTCATGGGATGCGTGCTTGAGCTTGCACGAGAACGGTTTGAGATCGATCCCGTCACTTTCCGGACAGCGCCAAAGAGTCTCCTTCCGAACGCTCTCGTGGTGGCGGAGAACAACACAAATGACTTGCAAGCGGGTTACGTAAATGAAATCAATTGAACTTCTTACCTCTGAGTCGTTCCTCCAAGAGTTGGCTCCATGTAGTGATGAAAACCAAGAGAGGGAGAAAGAAGGCTTGAACGGACACGAACACGAACTTGAACAAAGCTTCGAGAGAAAACCAAGGAGCAAATGAATGGAGAGCGAGTGAGTGAAGGAACCGTTGAATGGGTGATCAACACCCCTTCTCATCCTCTATTTATTATAGCCATCTGAAGGTGGAACCTCGGGGTATGGTTGTTGGCCATGGGCTCCTAGCCGTTGGAGGCGGTGGGGCCCAAGAGCTATTGGCCCTGGTTTAGCAGAACTGTTGGTTCAGCCAACCCCCTCTAGGGCCCGCTGGCTAACAACTTTGGCTCACCGGCCCACAACGACTATATTGCTTAGCTCATGTGGTGTCCGGCCAAAGTTTTTCACCATACATGCTCCAAAATATTTTTGATGTTTTTGTTCAAGTTGATGGGCGCTCACGACCGTCTGCTTGCCACGAGAAGAGGGTGCATAGAAACTTCAGAAAAAAAACTGACCCTCGTGTCGTCTCTGTGACGCAACTCAGGGGGAAACGCGCTGCCACCTGAAGCCCCCTCCCTACGATCCCTTGCGGCGGCTGCCGCCTTGCCCGGCCTGTGACGATGGTGGTGGCCGACGGTGACCCCAAGTGGTGGTCCTTGCGCCCCTCAACTCTATCCTTCCTCTCTGCTCCTCTCCCAACCCTCCTCTCGTCCTCATTCCGGCAGCGGTGCCCCTACCCGGCTTTACCTCCGGCCCTCTCTGGTGCAAATCTGGCCTCTCCAGACGTGAATCTGGTCTTCCCCCAGGCGGATCTGGTGTGGGCAGTGGTGGATTCGGCGTGGGCGCCGTTGACGGCGGCGGCCATGGAACCGCACGGGGATCTGCTTCGGGGGTTGCCGGTGCGCACGCGGGGCTGCTACTACACGCCGGTGGTGTGCTCCGACCAGAGGTTGCAAAGGCACTGTCTTTCATGGTTGGTCGCAGGTCGTGGTCGCGATGTCACTGCCGGTAGTTCCCTTTGGGGCCATCACTCACCTCGGTGTGCCCGACGCTGCTCTGGATGCCCCGTTCCGCGGCGTCGGTCGACTGCATGCCGGGGGGTGGGGGCTACCGATCAGCTGCACAACTGGAGCTCGTCGCACGGGAGGCTCGCTGAAGGCCCCGTCTGCCCCTAGTGGCGGGTCTACCTGACAACATCGAGTCGTCGTCGGCCTCTAGGTCCCATCCTGTCGTCGGAGCTGGATTAGACGTGGACGTGGCCCTCAGGAACGCACCCGCCGCCGTCTAGGAGACGTGTGCCGGAGACCGATGTGGCGGTGGCAGAGTTGGAGAGGGGCTTGTACCACCGAGTCGGATCCGGAACTAGAACCCGAAGGATGCGGCCGCCCTTGCGCTTCTGGCAGTTGGCCCTCGCTGCACCAAATCAGGGAGGGCACTGGCGCGCGCGCCCCTTGGCCTCGCCGTGTCGCCGACCGGAGGCCACGTCCCCACCGCCCTGCCGAGCACGGCACTACTGCGGCCCGCATGGTGACCTCCCGTCGCGCCACTGGATCTAGTGGTTCACTTGACGCCGCCGCAGTCGATTCGACGGACCCCATGCGCCCGGATCCAGCAGTGCCTCTACACAGATCGAGGTCCACGCTGCTCGCTCGATGTGCCCGAGGCGCTACCAGCCCCGCTCCGAGCGCCCTCGCTATACTCCGATGGGACAGGGTTGTCGTACCCCGTGCTACACCCGCACGTCCAGCTTGTCGCGGATCTCTCCTCTCTGCATCGTGCGCCATGAGAGGGAGGGAGGGAGGTGGAGAGCTCGAGGGGCACCCGAGCGGGAGGAGCCGCCGCCATGAGGAGGACGGCGGAGGAAGAGGCTGTCGCGCGGACCACACCCCGTGCCGGTGCCAGACCTACACTGCGTTGGATCCGGATCCGGCGGCCGCGCTCGGAACTGTCGTCGTGTCGGCCGGATCCGGCGACCGCGGCCGGCTGCTAGCTTGTACAATGAGGATAGAGACTGAGACAACGGTTTTTGAAATGGGGGCAAGATGATATTTGTTCACCGAATCGGTACAACATTGAATATGTACCGGTCCAGCTGGGAACCATCTGGTCACCTGTACAGCCAGCCCTCTTCACAAAAACCAATTTCAAGTTGTTCCTCTCCTGCCCTGCACGCGAAATACGTACACCCCCACCCACCGCGTATTGCCACTGACAGCCCTCTACCATCTTCTAATTCAGAACATATCCCCACACACTACGTATGCCGCTGACAGCCCTCTACCATCTTCTAATTTAGAACATATCTCAATACCATACCAGGTCGGGACCATAAAACAAGGGTGGGGATTCAATCTTTCATGAGTTTCACCCACTATAAATCTTAGTCCCGTTCCTGGAGAAGAGGAAAGCATGGTAGCATGAAGAACATTTCCTTTGATTTTGTTTTCTTAGTTCCGACAGCTTTAGTCTATTCTATCTTTCTGGCGTTGCGTGAAGGTCTTGTAGTTAGTGTTCTTTTGGTTCTACTAGGATCATGCCCGTGCGTTGCCACGGGCAAAACAAATTTATATAACCATCAAATTGGATTGTGCACCATGAAATTGGATTGTGCAAAATATTTACACGTAGAAACTCAAAAACATAAAGCATTTAATTCATTTGCATATGCATTACGGTTATGCAAGGTTTCAACTAAATGCAACACTACATTTTAATTGGCAAAAACTTTGGAATGAGTAAAAAAATAAACAATGTCAAACAAAAAAATGACTTCGCAATGAGCATAAATAAACATAAGCTTGTCCTTTGGGTCCAGCTTTGCATATTAATCCAATTGATTTTTATTCACAGTTAATAGCAAAAGTTGGACACAGCCTCCATGCCATTAATCTCCATAGACAACTGGATCACCAATATAACCATAACAAAGTTCAGAGTACTAAAATAGTCAAAATATTGATCCACCAGACGTGATACAATAAGAGGCACATGCCAACTCAACAATCAAGTTAAAGCAAATGGTCACTTGTGATTTACACAGAACCGCAAATGGACTGCTGCTGTTACTTGTGGTTATAAGGAAAAATACTGTGATGTCCAGTTCAACCCAAACTTGTGGTCATCATGTCAAAAGGTTTGCAAATGAGGACTGAACATCACTTTCCCTCTACTTCTTAAGTTTGATTTATTATCAAACTGGCCTGGAAACACAAAAATGTGTCAAATAAACAGATGACTATAAGGTGGGAACGTAAAAAATGCATTCCTCTATTAGATGTATGTTCAGTTACTATTGGACTTCGGAATTCCTACGGCAAGAATAATGTAGCAATATGTTCACATTGTAATTAAAGAAGAGAAGAAGGGCTCACATTCAACAAAGCTTCACATATTATATTTTTTTAGGTTGTGTTGTTCTTGAGGCAGAAGAATAGTAGTCCAGACAAATGTGAATTTTAGACCTGTTATTGCACAAGTCCGTCAAGAAAAATAGAACAAAAGAACCTTTGGAAGCACCTAGGAGGATATTAGTTCCAAACTACCAAGATGGAATATGAAGATAACATATGTTGGTACATCATTATATGTTACACACTACAAAGATGGAATGCAGAATACAAATGCTCATGATACTGGCTAGGAAAGAGGCCCACTCAAGCTTGGGAGTCTATAATCTTTGGCTTCAGGATAATACACTTAACAAAACCAAAGTGATCATAACAAATTTACAATGAACTGTCCTTTGAGAAATAAAAAGGCATGGTTCGTTTTCCAACCAAACAAATTGTGCTTACTTCTAATTCAAGATATTATCTAATTGATTTACTATAATAAAGCAAAATGCAAATTAGACATGAATTATATTATATTACCTTAGCTACAGTGTCAAAACCTCTCTGTACACAATATTCTTGGTATATGTGCCATTCACTGATATTACTCTTTTTGGTTTTTTGACCACATATTTTTTTTACCCTTGCCCTTCTCTTTCTTTTTCGCATCTTTCTCTTCCTGCCTTCTAGCCTCTTCCTCTTCTGCCTCTGCGTTAGGCGGGAGGGCAAGGATCTTGATGTTCGTTCTGGCTGTTGCTCTAGACATAGCAACGTACAGCTGACCATGGGAGAACACAGGTGCGGGCAAGTACACTCCTACGTTTGGTATTGTTTGACCCTGTGACTTGTTGATAGTCATGGCGAAGCTGAGCCTAATAGGGAACTGCTTCCTCTTGAATTGAAATGGGAACATCTCATCATCAGAGGGGCACAAGGGTATCCGAGGAAGGAAAACCCTCTTCCTGGCATGGTCTCCCAAAACAATTTCGGCATCAATCAAGTTTCTTTGGCACCCTCTAACCACCAGCCTCGTTCCATTGCAGAGTCCGTTTGCAGGGTCTATATTTCTAAGCAATATTACTGGGCAGCCGATCTTGACCTTGAGGACATGTGGAGGTAGCCCGTTGGGAGTCAGCGTGTTAAGAAACTCTTCAGGATAGTAGTTATGTGGATCATCCACCGCTTCGTCGAAACTATGATACACCATCTCCCCACCCTGGAACTTATTGATCATCTTCAAATTAATATCATCCACCCAATCATTACGTGTTGATAAAATTGCTCTGGAGGTGATGTAGTCCTTGTTTGTCATGTTTGTATTGAGGTCTGGAAAGATGGTCTCGATCAATGTGTCAAGATCTTTCTCGGAATCCCCAGAGTAGGGGACACATATTTCGTCGGGAAGACGTACATCACCATCTTTGTTAACCTCCTCTGTGCCATCACCAATGCGCAACAGATAATTCGCGAACGGACGGTCACTCTGGGCCCTCATGTTGTGCACAAGCTTAAGATGTCGCATGTCCTCCCAAAGGTACGATTTCCGTAAGGAAGCACCGACAATTTGAGCCCTAGATCCTTTCCGTACAACAGGGAGGACCTGCCTAAAATCTCCACAAAAAACGATTGTCTTGCCACCGAAAGGAATATCTAGACGTCCCATTATATCACGCATGCTGTTGTCGAGCGCCTCAACGGTTGCCTCTTTGTCATAGACGCCTCGTCCCAAATGATGAGAGATGCTTGCTGCAACAGCTTGGCGGTTCCACTCTGTTTAGTGAAGGTACAACAACACTTCTCATCAAGCGTAAGCGGTATCTTGAAACGTGAGTGTGCCGTCCTCCCACCGGGCATTATAGATGCTGCGACACCAGATGTAGCTGTAGCAACTGCAATCTTGTTCTGACTGCGGACGGTTCCTAAAAGTGCTCTGTACAAAAACGTCTTGCCTGTGCCGCCAGGTCCATCAACAAAGAATATGCCACCTCGTTCAGTGTCGACAGTTGACATAATGTCATCGTAAGCAGCCTTCTGCTCCTCGTTTAGCATTTCAGCTAGTCTCACATCTTCAAGATTCGGCTCAATGCTCGACTCCTCAAATATCTCACGAGGGACCCCGCTAGCATCGTCGAATGCATCGTCGATTTGTGGAAGAGGGAACGAGCTTATCTCCTTACCCATGGATTGCAACATTTTCCAGATGTCAACCAGAACCATCTGTACCACAAAGTTCGGGTTTGGATTGTTGCGCTTGTAGTCTTCTGCCATCGCATCGAAGTGTTTGGTAAACAAACCTTGCACATCTTTCGGCTCGCAGAATACTAGTATTGTAGCGAACAACCTACGCAATGAGGATGGCATTTGGAACAGACTATTTTCAGTAAGACATTCATCAAGCGATTTGTCTTCTTCAATCAGGCCTCGCCTCATTGCAGCGTCACGGAACGAAGGATAATGCACACCATCAACAATCCTGAGGTCGTTCCACGACGTCGCTCTAGGGACGTTGTTCAGGAGAATTCGGAGAAAATAGCGTTCGCCCTCCGCTGGATTCGCAGATACGAGTCTCCCGACCTGGTATACCGAGTTTTTCCTTGGTTGCCAAACTTTATCTTTCGTGTTCCATGTATAATACTTTGGAAAGTCACGATACAAGATTCCGCGAGCTTCCGAATGCTGCATGTTGAAGTTAAACCATTCTGTCAGCATTGACTCCTCGATACGCGGACGCTTTAAAACCCTTTCAACCTTGTCACGTTTTTGAAACGAAACCATATGCATGCCAGGAAGATGACATTGCAGCGCCAGCACAGGTGGGTGACACTGGTGTAAATCAAAACCGTATATCCTCCACATCGCTTCTGGAGGCCCCACCCACCGGGCCTCTCTGTACTCCTCGATCTCATCAACATTTCCATTGGCATCTTTCTTGCCATTTTCCCTAACAGCAACAGATGTTCTATCATGGCCCTTGTAGATGTACTTGAAAAAATATTTCACAGACTTAATACTGCTGCATGCCTCAACATTTATGTGGCAGTTGAAAGTGCGTACTAAGTACGGGTTGTACGGAACAACCCATCGATTATCCAGCATGTGACCTCGAATCATTTCCCTACGACCATCATCACGTCTCCTGTACATCGGGTACGAATCCCTGCCTTGCGATGTTGAATCGCAAAATGGTCGCGGGTAACGGTTCTTGCACGAAGGGCGGTCCTTTGTGCACGGGCATTCACGATTAAGCACCCCGCACGGCCCATGCATCATATGCTTCGTCACCATCTTGTAGAGCTCTGGGAACTTCTTCTTGTTTGGTAGCTCCGCAGAGATAAGCCTGTCATACTGCTCAGGACACGTGATTTTGTACTTCCTTTGCATTATCAGCAACCAGTGTGCGTGCGGCAAGCCCCTCTTCTGGAACTCAACGACATATACGTATGCACGTACCTTGCCAAGTATGTCGTTGTGCAACAACCGCCTTTTCAGCTCATCCAACTTCGCCCTGAACACTCGAGACACGATATCTGGATGGTCCTATGCCTGCTGTCCTGGATACAGCTCATTCTTTATCTCTTCCCAATTTGGATTGCACGCCATGGTGAGGAAGATATCCGGTTTGCCATACTTTCACACCAGAGCCATCGCGTCCATGTACCGCCGCCGCATATCACGAGGACCACCAATGAACGTTGATGATAGCACCGTACGCTTCCCAACCTCGTTCGCGTCTTCCACGCCGGTACGGTAGCTGTCAACCAAACCCTGGTATAAGTCAGCCCTAACTGTATCCTGATTGAATCGGTAGTAGTCAAGACGCGAGTTTTCTATCTTCACATAGGTGTCGACGGCAAACTGCTGGAACAGACGCTTGCCGTACAGTATTGGATTGAAAATACCAGGGCGCATCTGAAACTTGTAGGCGTAGTAATCACGAACGGAAACACATAAATTTCCGGCAGAACCTACACACATAAAGGTGTTTAGTTAGTATCGTGAGACACGTTCATCGGGTCATGTTAGTTAGTTAAGAAGGATTTATGCAATTACCCGCGTCATCATCTCCACCCCCGTGCATACGTTCCTTGCGTTTGGCTCGGGCTGCCTGCACCTGCGCATCAGTCGCACCAACTTTGGGAATGCAGTTGTGCCACCCAAACTCTCCTCTTGGAAAGAAGAGAGGGTACGAGAGGGGGTCATAGCACGCATGATACGACCGGATGCCTTTCCATGATCTATCCTTCCCGTGGAGCACAACGCTATTATCGAACTGACCCCGATGCTCACTTCCCTCGATCCATACGGCAGCCACCTCAGACGTTAAAGGCTTGTTATATACTCTCTGGTCCAGATGTTGATCAAGGTTGAACCCAATATGGACATCTGAAAAATTCTCTACCTCTCCCATAGGGCGAAGGTGATCAGAGTAGGGATTGATGCCATTATTCAAGATGCCAACCAACGTACAAATGACCTCTCTATCTTTCTGTTCAGTTTTCTCACGACACTTCTATAGCCTATAATCAAGAGTTGGATCATTGTCGTAGAAATAAAGCTCAAGGTGACATGGTTCATACTTCTCTTCTTTCCCAAAGTTCTTTACATTATGGTAAAGAGCACCATGCGCACGAAAAGTGTAAATACCACAATTTCGGGTGTCGGTGGTAGCACCATCAAGTTTGCAGTACAGAGAAGTGAATGAGAAGTGGCCATTGAAATGTCTGATGTGCTCACGAAAATGTCTGGCATCAGCGTCTGAGGCCGTCCACAATCGCATGAGTTCTTCCGGGGGCGGGTCGGCGGGGGCTATATGAATAGCTCCACTACGGCAACAGAATCCTGGCGGTTCTCCCTCAAACTTCTTTGCATTGCAGAACTTGCAATTATCCACAGGCTTTAGCAAGTGGGTCTCGTCCGTGACATTTGCATAGACCGCGCCGAATGGATCCGGTACATCTAGATCAATGGTATCTTCACCTTCCATCGCGACATCAGCTTCCAGGTCGGCTTGATCATCGTCCTCTATTATAATACAAAGCATAGGTCAAGACTCTTATATTATGTTGGATAACATAGAATGGTAATTTAATAATGCGGGATAATTGCATCGAGGTAAACTACCTTGTCCCGCAAAAAGGTACTCTTCATCCTCTTCCTCGTCCTCATCGAACACGACGTTCTCATCACCATCTAATGCAACACATCCACATGATTGGTGAGACGGACATACGGGCACTTGCAAAATATGAACTGGAAGGGCTTGCATGTCTCACGACATTCACAATTCATGGGCACATACCTTCAACAACTGATGGTTGTGTTTGAGTACACCCCTCATGAACAACATGTTTAGAAGTCCCTGTAGAAGTAGAATGGCAGGTGAGACACATATAAAGTGCCAACCCTCCCCCCAAATCAGGTAATGTTGTCACCTGCTACTCCGGCATCAGATGAAATCACATTTCTGTCACCCAGAGGGTCGGTCTGTGTGATACCTTTATATATAGAAGTAAAACACAGTTTGGTTAAGTGATCATTAACTCATCAGTTGTAATAATACACAAGTTGGCCGGTTCCTTACCGTTGTCAACGACACAGGACTGTGTCGGCTGACTCGTAAAATTCTCGTTATCACCAGTGGTCCCTTTGGTGTTTCTACCAATGGTAGCTTCAAACTCTTGATTACGACACTTTCGTCGAGAATTTCTCAATCCTGGAGTCAAGTGGGTCGTATGGATAGTGTTGGATAGAAAGGCCTCCGAGGTATCTACTTGAGGAGGGGGTTCTGGAACAGTTGGCTCGAAGTATCGAGGTGTACCACCAATCTCGGGGCTTTCCATCTTGTCTGAGGGTTTATGACCGGGAGGTATTATAAGCTCTGGTTTCCATTGAGGATTTGCCATGGCGATGGAGTCAGGATGCAAGTTATTTGCACGCTGCTCTTTCATCCTCTTTTTGTAGTCCCTCTTGCTCTGTATTGCATTCTTCTTGATCTCTTCGGGCGTCTTAAATATCCGCTTGGCGGCGGCCGCATCACGCCTCCTCTTATTTATCATCACCTTCTTCCCAGGAGACATCGCTGCATAACGTGCTCTAGCCAACCTTTTCCTACGATCAGACTTGGACTCATTCTGATCGTTCAACGCAGTTGACAAATCTACACCACCTAAAATGAATTGTAATGGTCCATTGATTTTTACATTAACATGTATTTGTCTGACAAATTTTACAGAATATATACTATTTAAAAAGAGAACAAAGCTGCCAGATTCAAGATGGTGGCAAATGGGCAACCAGAATGGTACTAAACTTTATATTTGCGGCAAGTACTAAAACTTTAACTGCCATAGTGATATTTGGTCATATTTTTCATGCATCTATAACCGCAAGCTGTAACACCAGACGTCTTGGCCCAGATAAATTTTTTCATCATCAACTAATTGTTAAAAAAATGCCAATTTATACTATCACTAAAAGAATCTATTTGCGGCAAGTACTAAAGACAATCTAGTTGCGACAATATAGAGTTATAATTTACATCAGTCATCTATTCTTGCATCAATATAAAATTTCCTAAACAATGTACTGCAAATCAGCTCAGAATTACCTTCATCTGGATGCTGTACAGACCCTGCCTCCTCAGTGTCCAGGACGTGTGTGTCTAAAGGAGCATCCAAACTATTACTTGGTGCCCCATCTTGATCTAATTAGAGGAAAATAAAGTACTTTTAGAAGTGAGATGACATGTTTTCCAATATCAAGTAAATGAATAGGTGCACCAAAAAGGAAAATGATTATCAGTATCATTGTAACCTGGCAGCTCATTGCCTGGCGCAAGATTTCCCCTATGGAGCCATGCATCGTCTTCATCTTCATCCAGTGATACACTACCACCTGGCCAAATTAAATGCATTTCTATTCATGTACTTAATTAAATCACCCATTGCTACACCAAGATGTGGTGTAAATATAACAATGCATTTATTAAAGAATGAAGGTGCATTTAAACGGATTAGACGTGTTGCCTCCAAATTAACCTGGCAAGTAACTGTTTTGTGTCCAATGACCCCTATGTAGGCATTCATCTTCATCTCCATCAGTTGATACACTAACATCTGGTCAAAATAAACAATGCATTTAATTAAATCATACATGTATGCACCTCGATTGTTATCATACAAACAATTGCAGTTGAGAACGCTACTTACCAATTGCCGCCGCCTTCTGTTTCATTCGCCTTTCACGATCCTTCTTGTTTCTTTCATCCTTGCGTTCTCGCTCCCTCTGATTCTTAAGAGATTCAGAATCATATTGTTCTTGTGGCTCACAATGTGGTACTAAATCACCTGGCACGTAGGAGTTACACAATTTGAAAAGAAACGTGTGTGCTACAATACGGTATGAACAACATCATATTAACATCATACATAGACAATTCTAAACTTTGAAGCATCATATTAACATCATGGTAGATAGTCACGCAAGCAGCTAGGCCCAAACTAACCTGTTTGGTCATGATCCCCATCCTCCACTGCCACACTAACATCTGGTCAAATTAAACAATACATTCAATTATTCAATTAAATCATACGTTTATGCAAGGAGATTTAGGAGTAGATCATGTTGCTCACCATTTTTCAAGGCCTTCATCTTCATCCGCCTTTCGCGTTCCTTCCTATTTTTTTCATCCTTCTTCTCTCTTGACATTGCCGCATAACGTTCTCGCTCCCTCTGATTCTTTAGAGCTACTGAATCCTCTTGTTCTTCCTGAGTTTCTATGTCACCTGTCATGTAGGGGGTTACACAACTGGAAAAGTAATGCAAACTTACGTTGAAAATCAAGAAATAACACCTCTTCGATATGTGTTTGTGAGGTCTCCAAGGGGGACCCCAGACCGTCTAGGTTGGTCCTGGTGCGCCATCGCTCGTGCGGAGCGACGAAATCAACAGGAATGTTTGATTCCTCTACAAACTCGAGACGTACATGAAATCACCAGGAACGTTCGAACCACTCTGCCTGAAATCACCAGGGACGTTCGAACCACTCTGAACCTGTGGCGAACATGAATTAATTGTCTCAGTTCTGTGCTTTTCTGGTAAAGATCAATCTTGCAAGCTAACTATACAAGTTGAAAACATAATCCCTCTTTTTTTGTCAAATTGTGTCATCTTTTGACAACATAGCAATATATTAAGATAGTTGGTGGTTTGTGTATATCAACCATATCAATATGATTATGTTTAACTCTATAGTAAGTATAAGCAAACTTTTTTTATTTGACAGGAAATGATGAGTTGGTGCAAAGAACTTTGAAGCAAACTTTTTTTATTTGACAGAAAATGATGAGTTGGTGCAAAGAACTTTGAAAAAGCAATACAAATGGGTTATTAAACCTACCATCATCTCAAGGTAGCCATATTCTTTACTGTCTAATGTTCTCATCAACATTTATATATAATGCACATAGACATAACTAACAGATTGTAGATATAATGAAATTGGTACAAGCCAAAAAAATTGAAACCAGAGCAATATAAGAAGAGTAAGAGATATTTATATGCACATGTTATTATAGTTAGTAGTTCTCCATTTTGCAGATCGGAGGCCACGCAAGCACTGCCCGCGGATCAGCAGCTACAGAGGCGGCAACGATCGCAGGACAGAGTATGATATCGCTGATCCATTTTGCAGGTGAGCATTAAAGATCGCAGGAGATCAAAACCCACACCCTACCACACTAAATTTCTATGACAGATAATGCACATTGATATCCGAATAACCTACATTGAGATCCAAGTGTGGAGTTCAGAATAACCTAAGCTCCAGCAAACATTCAATCGAGTAGATCGAGTCCCTTCCTCGCAATGTGCATGGATTTCCATGTAATTAATTCAGGTTAAGGGCAACAGGTTAGGCTTAAGAAGCTGTTGAAATTAATCAAATAGTTGCATTTTAGTGGCCAGGAGCATTGAATAATTCAGTATTTCAGTGATTGGCAAAATAAAATCATATTAGTACCAGAAGCTAGGCTATTCAGTGAATGTCGTAATCAAATTGCAGTGTTGAGCCGTGTTGCATTATCACCAAGAGCAGCAAACCAGCATGAAATGTTGTTAACTCAACCTGAGGCTGAATCTTTGCTGAATTATGTTATCTTGTTTAGAGAGCCCTCCTGTGCATGGTGAGGAAAATGAGGATCTTGATACTGAAGATGCGAGAGACTACAACTACCCAACAACCAAGATCAGAAGCAGAAGATTGCTGAGATAATGCTCACCTGGGCACCAACTCATGTGTGATTGCTTTAAGGTGACGTGAAATATTTAATGGCAAAACAAAACTATTCGCATTGTTCTAATACTGACAATTTCACAATGCTACTTATCAGGTATGACCAAGAAAGTGAACCATCGTAGTTTGCTCCTATTAATATTTTTGTCAGTACTTCCCAGAACGAAAGGGACAATGCATGCATGGAGTAATTTTGGTTCATTCGTGAAATGAATTCAGATTTCTGGGAGGGGAAATATATCGTTTCATCTGACTGTCATACCGAAGCCTCTCTTTGAGTTCAGCAATAGCTTCGGCACCACCAGACTCACTCTCTGAATTAGTAATAGAAATAGGCCAGAAAAGTTGGCCAGCATCAATAGAAATTGCTCAATTCGACAGTCAACTGTTTCTAATATGGCATACACTCACTGGAAGACGCTCAAACTTCGTATGGTCTTAGTGCTCTTCTATCTTCTTCAGGTCCTTCATATTTGTTGTGTCCACGCTGCAAAAGAACCAAACAGTTTTAGCTTTAGGAAAACAACATGCACTCGGGAAGGTGTTAGAACCTAGTTCACAATGACTAAAGATGCACTCTTTTTCAACCCTACTTGCAAAGTTAAAAGGCCATGATGGGAGAAACAGCAAAATACATGGCTGGATCAATCAATACCCAAAGGCTGCCCCCTTGCACCATAACACAGGTATCTTACTGATCAGTGATCACTGAACAGCCAATTAGCCTGATGTGTCTATGCATATGGTCTGACACTAATTGTTGCAAATCCAATTAGCTCATATAATTTCCAATTCATGTTCTTATTTGAGATATGCAATTTCGCCTTCCCCAAATATGTAAGTGACATTACAGCCTGGATCTCCTTCAGTCACTTTTACTTTAGACAACTATCATCCTTCTCCTATCTTTATACACACTATCAAGCCTTCTTGCCAACAAAAAAAAAAAGTAGCACTGACCAAAACGGAAACAGAATAGTGTGTACCAAGTGCTGATGTTCTGTAAGCAAACAAGTGAAAAGAAAAACTCACGTTACTGTTGTAACATGCATATACAGATATACTTCAATCTAGAAGAGGAAAATCAAACTACCCTGGGCGAGCGGCCGACGGGATCGGGGGAAAAGAAAAAAAAAGGCCAGGCGTGCGGCAGATTGAAGGGGCGTGAGGGGGTGGACGGCAATGTTAAAGATCAGGAGCACTGGCGCATGAATCTCGACACAAATCTTTGAGAAGATGGGCAGGGATGTGACATCGACAGAATCAAAATAAGCTCTGGCGGGTGTGCTAGGATCGTACCCACGACGACCACAGCGGCTCCGGCAGGTGTGGCCGTTGCTGGCTGCTTCGGCGGACGGCCGACGGTGGAGTCCGGCGAACAGCGAGCGGCGGAGGCTCCGGCTCACGGCGGGCGGCGGCGGCTCCAGCGGACGGCAGGCGGCGGGTCTGGTCCGCTTCCTCTCTCTGTGGGTGGGCTGGGGAGGCGGCTGACCTAGGTTTTTTTTAGAACCGGCAACTGACCTGGGTGGTAGGAGAAAAAAGTAAACGCAGGAGGGGCGGGCGTGCGTGGGCCGATGGGGGCCGAGCGGAGACGACCGCGGTCGTCGGGCAGACACGCGAGCGGCGGACGCACGGGCGCAGGGTGGAAAGCTCGACTGTGAAAATTCTCCTCTTCATTCTTTTTAGGAGTGGAGATATGTTTGGGTTTGTTGTTGTTCTGCTTGTAAGCTGGTAACCCCCGCAAAGGTGTGGTCGAATTGTATCAAACCTATATGCTTTCTATAAAAGTAGAGTCTAAGACTTTCATAAAAAAAGGTGCCGAACAAAAAGGTGGTGTGCCGACACATGCCAAGGTGCGGGCTCTAATGGTACAGACGCGACGGTCTCTCACGAGAGCGGCAGCACATGGACAAGGACATAGAAAGGAGGTGCCGAACGAGGAGCTAGCCGGAGGTGTCCGTACGAAGATTTTTCTCGGAATATATTATCTATTTTTCTCATAATTCCAGAAATCTACTTGTTGTGTAATGAAAATGTGCAATTAGATCGTAAAGTATCTTCGATCCCCTATAAATTTAAGCCTAGTAGAGTAGAAGTGGTCTTTAAGCCCTCGAGTAGACTAGAAGTGGCAACAGAGCAGGGTCAGGCTTCGACATCCCTAGTAGGAACTTAGTCCTTCGGAGAGGTTCAAAAGGGGTTTGTAACCTAGTCTGTTCTGGACTATACTTCAATTGACAGCAATGAAGCTGCTAAATTTGAATGGTACATCAAAAAAATTATAAGCTGTAATGGCATACAGAAAATTTGATATAGAAACAATGTTCGATTGTGGCTTGGGAGGCACCGCATCCAGATAGGGTGAATGCAGCTATCAAATCATCCCTGAAAAGCACAATTTATCTGAGGTTTTCGTAGATTTTAAAGCCTACCTAAATACTATTTATCTAATACTACGTTCAGACATCACCGTTTAGGCTGCTGAAAACATATATTCCCGACCGCTGAAAAGTCTGTTTTTTTTAAAAAAAAATTCGCAGCTTATGAGCCTAGGAAGCTAATATATCTAATAAAAACAACTATGGGCTTTAAAAATAAAAGGCAGCAGCTTTTCAAAAAACTTTAAAAGCTGCAACATAAACAAGCAAACCCAAATTTGCTCAACTACTACGAAGTAGACTGTAACCATGGGAACAAATACGAACTGAAGTTCAGAAGGGTTTTTTTTTCGTACGGATGTCTCAAATGGAAGAAGACACGTCAAATTCATACAAGCAACAATTTCCCACCCACCCTTGCTGACAATTCCATGAAGCCAAATGGACAACTTATTCCACTCGCTATCACTGCTAATGCGAACGAGTGTTTCAGATATTGAAGAAAATTACTGCACAACTGCGACAGGAATTATCTGGAGTATCTCTATGTTCAGGCCTCGTTAAATTTGAAGACGCAATCATAAAGTCTTCCTCCTAAAAATTGGGCGACTTCAGGATGCTTAACCTGAAACATAAGGCAACATTGTTCGCAAATTCCGATAATAATCTACAACTAGTTGGCATTATCCTATAAATAACACGATAGCAAGCACAGGAGGGGAGAGCAACGCACCATTCCAATCTTGATCGAGTCACATTTCATCTGTGCATATAGGTTAGTTTCAATTGCTCTTCCCTACAACACAAACCGCCAGAAATTCAGCAAGTTCGTCCTCCAAACAGAGTCATTCAAATGCATAAATGTACTTACCATGCCTTCTAGGACAACCAGGTCAGCATCGTTTGCCATAAAGGCAAGTTCTGGTGACACACTAGACAAATCTATAACCTGAGAATCAACATCAATCTATTTAGTATCAAGATAATGTCAGACAATGGAAGGCGTAGCAAGATTTGATAGATTCTTACAGGCAAATCGTTACCAGAGTTGGCAACAAGGAGGTTGGATGTATCCACACCTGAAAGCTTTCCATCTGCATCCTTGAGCTTAAAAACAATTGTAATAGCAGGAGTCAGATGCTTGACTCAAGGGATACAACCTATCTACTGCTCACCGTGTTTGTAATCTCAACCAGCTCTGGATAGGTGACATCATTAATTGAAGGCATGTCATTAGCAGCAAGTATCACCTGCAGTAACCAAGGTTAGCAATTTATTGAAGACAAGGAAACTTGTGAGAAGGAGGCAGCAAATCCGTGAGACCATGGTTTTAAATAGCAGGCTAAGGCGTTTAGCGGCAGGACTGCCGTTATGGTATTTAGCGGGATATAGCCGGCATTTAGCGGGCTAAATGACATAGCGGCTGCCCTTTCGAGAAGCTATATCCGGCTATAGCGGTAGCTGTAGCCGGCTATTTTGAGACCCAAACCAGATTGGCAGATTCAACTACAATGGGTCAGCCTTCCATATGGACTGAAGCATGTACATTGACTGGTGCTGCATGCTAGCTAGATAAGGCCAACACCTTATTCTCTTTTGCAATGCTAGGCTAAGAACTAGGAAAAAAATTCAATTGGCAATTGGGGTGCGAGAGGACTTTCTTCAGATCCCCGAGAAAGGGCGCCCGCTCGCGTCGCCCCCGCGCGGCGACCAAGCGGGCCCAAAACCCTAGCGCCGCCGCCCAAAACCCAATGCCGCCGCGCCGCCGCCCGAGGGGCCTCTGGAAGCCCACGAGGAGTCCAAGGACGGCAGCGGTGTGGCCGTTTCCCCTAGCGCGGGCGGAACGTGGCGGGCACGGCTGTCTCACCCCTCGGCGGTAGCTCACGGGTGCAGACGTCTCCATGGCCGGCGATGGCGGAAGGTCACGGATCCAGCCCCATCTCGCCCAGATCTGGTGGCTGCGCGGCTAGGAGGTCCGGTGGCGGCGACCGGCAGTGGCGACGCGTGCAGCGGTGGCCGCGGCAGGCGCAGTAGGAGCAAACGGCGCGAGCAGTCGTGGCCGCGGCCAGCGACGGCCACGACGCGCACAGGACGGTCGTGCGAGCTGTTGTGGGCAGCGGCCAGCTGTGGCCAACGCAGGTCTACGCAGGCGGCGGCAGCAGCGCCCAGTGCGGGTCGACGTCGGCGGCAGCCTCAACCGGTGCGGGGCGGCAATGGTGGCTGCCACAGGGACTGGAGGCGTTTGAGGTGCGCGGCGAGCAGGCGACGAGGGAGGTGCAGGGTTGGGCAACGTTACCCTTCTCTCCTTGATGGCGTTGCAGGGTCGGTGTCACCACAGTGGTGGGGTCAAGTGTTTGTGCTGGGAGCTTCCAGCACATGGATACGCTTGTGGCGTCATGGTGGCGCTTCGGGTTGTGCCGAGCCTTCTCTCTGGCATGGGCGTTGTGGAGGCAGCAGGAAGCTGGCTGTTGTCATTTGGTCATGTGTGTGTTACAGGTTTGGGGTTCAGCCGGGCGTAAGCCTTTACTGATAGTGGCTATGGTGGCGGTGCTTTTGAAGCGTCATTCTCCCTGTTGAGGGCGCCACTGTGGAGCACCCTGCCCTGCAGCATGAGGTTCTCGGGGTGAAAACCCTGTCTAGTTATGGACGAGCAATGGCGGCGCCGTTGGCGTCGCACCCTCCTTGGAGGCGTCGTTTCTCAAGACCCGTCTCGATTTGTGGTAGTGTTGGTGGTGATTGGTTTGGTGGTGTTGCCCGTGCACAGTGATACATGTGCGCATGTCTCGTGTTGGTGGTGAGGTGCAGAGGACCCAGGGTGCTGGATGTCTTGAGTTGGCGCGCAGTATGCAATGGTGTTCTCGGTGACAACTGGGCGGAGGGGATGCTCTCAAATCGGCTTTACATATCTGAGTCCTTGGCAGATGAGTGTAAGGCAGTGGGTGAGGCGAGGCCCCAACGTAGAGTGGCCAGGATCATTGGTTTTCATTGGTGCTGAGATGGGAGTGTTCGGCCGAAGCAACGCTGGAGCATGAGGATCGACAATCGTGCGTGTGCAATTTGAGGGTGATAGTCCCATGGCGATAGAGGTCAGGTGGCCGCTCGGATCTGCAGCGGGCTGCGGCTTTGGTGTGGCACAGCGTTGTGACGACGACGCAGTCTTTCGACGGCTTACTTTCATCTCCTCTCCCAAGGAGTGCTGGTGGTGTAGCGTGGTGTTGGGTGAGTTTGTTTGTGTGAGTTTGGTTGTGTGGTGTTAACGCTTCGGCGCGTTATGTATGAATGCTTCTTCTTCTTATATGACAGCGTAGGAGCTTGCTCCTGCTATAAAAAAAAGAACTAGGAAAAATTAACCTTGCCAAATGTAGGTAGCAAATACTTGATAGCATTCAAAGAGAAGTTCCCTGTTGTAACAACTAGAGGAAGCTTGTTGAGAAGTATCGGAGTAGTGCAAATGTCAAAGATGAGATGCATGTTTTGAAGCTCAGCCAATATCCACTCCACACAAAATAAAAATGGACAGAGGATGAGCATCTAAAGATGCAAAGTACACAAGAAAGGTCCTGATGACTAAAGAGGTTTAATAGTGACGCCACAGCACACCCCTTCCCAAGGTTCCGCTGGGCGCTAGGCGGAATCTAGGCGCTGACCCACTGCCTAGCGCCTAGTCAGGAGTACTCGCGCCTAGGCATTCCTAGGCGTTTCCCTAGGCGTTTTGCAAAATAGCCATAATCAATTAATCAATACATGATACATTGGTTCAAGGGGAGTAGCATTCAGAAAAACAGGAAGTCAGTGGGCCTTCTTAAGCAGAAAAAGGCCCATGAAAAGGCCCAACTCCAGCAGCCCACCTCTCCTCCCACCTTATCCACATCTCCTCCCACCTTATCCCCCGACGCACGGACGTCCTCCAGTCGAATCGTCGCGGCCGCCTGTCGAACTCCGCCACCGCCGGCTCAGGTGCGTCCTCCTCCTCCACGTTCCCGCAGCCACCCCTGTCTATTCTGCCGCCGCCGGCCATCCCTGCCTCAGCAGCCGGCCGTTCCTGGCCTCCGCCCCGTCCCTGACCTCCGCCACCGCCACGGCCGCCTAGGGGTCCGACTACCCCCTAGGCGAGGGGGCGGGCCTCGACTCGCTACTAATCGCGCGGAATCACCGCCTAGGCGTCGCCTAGCTGAACCTTGCCCCTTCCCTAACAAAAGGGAACTGCCAAGCAAGAGGCAGGCCACACAGGGACAAGATAACATTGTTCATGTTAGCAAGCAAAAGTTGGCATCATGCCACTATGATATAATCTGGGATTTCGTTCTAGTGTTTTACCAAACCTCCTGTGGAATCAGGAAAAGTTATATTAGGCTCTACAGCACCCTTTTTCTGGTTCTCTTTCTTTAGTTTACGACAGTATAAGATGGTTTGATGGTTGAAGTAATTGAGTTATTTTCCATTTCTAATGTAGAGCCAACACAATGCCATGCACTCATATTTGTTTGTGAGATTCAGTTTGTAGAGACCGGGTCTGCCAAATACTATGTTTATAAAAATCTACTATAGGCCTGTTTTCATAGAAACAGAGGTTTTCTGGAAGTGGAGGGCTGTCCTAGCTAGTTAGCTATCACATTTTATGAATCACCACAAGCTCAAATGTAAAAGAAGAAAACACATTAAAATTGAAGATTGCAGAATGATTAATGTTTGGGGAATAATTTCCTGTGTATTCTTCCAACCCTAGAAGGGTGGGTATATAGAGTTAGCTATACATGGGCCTCTATGGGCTACACAGGTCATATGGGCCACTCACACATATATATACTAACATCCCCCGCAGTCTGGACTACCGGCGCAGCGGTGTACAAGACTGGCCAACAAAGAAAGAAACTCACACACAAGGCCTCCCGCAGCAACAACTAGCCACTGGCTACGTTGAGGCTGGACCGGAACTCCGAGAAGGTCGAGGAAGGAAGACCCTTGGTGAAGATGTCAGCGAACTGGGAGGTGGTCGGTACATGCAGAACCCGAACATCGCCGATAGCCACCTGGTCACGAACGAAGTGCAAGTCAATCTCCACATGCTTCGTCCGCTGATGCTGAACCGGGTTGGTGGAGAGGTACACGGCGCTGACGTTGTCGCAGTAGACGAGCGTGCTCTTGGCGAGCGGGCTGTGAAGCTCAACCAAGAGCTGTCGGAGCCAGGACGCCTCAGCCACGCCGTTAGCAACAGCCCGGTACTCCGCCTCAGCACTCGAGCGAGAGACAATCGGCTGTCGCTTGGACGATCAGGAGATCAGGTTGCCGCCGAGGAAGACGGCATAACCTGAGGTAGAGCGGCGCGTGTCCGGGCATCCCGCCCAGTCAGCGTCAGTGTAGACGACCAGCTCAGCAGACGGGGACCGGTGGAGGACCAAGCCAAAGTCAACAGTGCCTCGGACGTAGCGAAGAAGGTGCTTCAGCGCAGCAAGGTGTGACTCTCGTGGATCATGCATATGGAGGCAGATCTGCTGGACAGCGTAGGTGAGATCCGGCCTGATGAAAGTGAGGTACTGTAAGGCTCCAGCAAGACTCCTATAAGCAGTAGGATCAGCCACAGGATCACCCAGAGTAGCAGACAGCTTCACCTGAGTGTCAACAGGAGTGGAGCAAGGCTTGCAATCAGTCATCCCGGCACGCTCCAGGATATCCAGGGCATACTGGCGCTGGTGAAGGAGAAGACCAGTCTGACGGGGCTCAACTGTCACACCCAAGAAGTGGTGAAGCTGACCCAGATCCTTCATGGCAAACTCCTGCTGAAGTGAGATGATAATCCGCTGAAGCAACTGTGGACTGGAGGCAGTCAGAACAATGTCATCAACGTAGAGGAGGAGGTAGGCAACCCCATCAGCATGGTGATATATGAACAGCGAAGTATCTGACTTGACCTCAACAAACCCCAGTGTCAGCAAGAAGGTGGCTAACCGAGAGTACCATGCCCGAGGAGCCTGCTTCAAACCATAGAGAGACTTGTTCAACAGGCAGACCAAATCCGGACAACTGGAGTCCACAAACCCTGCTAGCTGGCTGCAGTAGACTGTCTCGATCAGAGTGCCATGAAGAAATGCATTCTTGACATCGAGCTGGTGCACGGGCCAAGACCGAGAGAGAGCCAAAGAGAGAACAGTGCGCACAGTAGCAGGCTTCACCACTGGACTGAAAGTCTCGTCATAGTCCACATCGAGACGCTGAGTGAACCCCCGAAGGACCCAACGCGCCTTGTAGCGCTCCAGAGTACCATCAGCACGGCGCTTGATTGTCCAAATCCACTTGCCAGTGACCACATTGCAACCCGACGGACGTGGCACAACGTCCCAAGTCTGGTTGGCAAGAAGGGCTCCGTACTCCTCTTCCATCGCACGACGCCAGTTCGGATCTGCCAGAGCCTCACGAACCGACGTCGGGATCGGAGAAAGCCGCGGCTCCCCCTCGGTGGCGGAGAGAGCCCGCGGCCGAAGAACCCCGGCCGCCTGCCAGGTCACCATGGGATGGGTGTGGCGAGGATCCCGATGGATGACCGGCGGGTGGTACACGGCCGACTCCACCCGAGAGCGACGTGGTGGAGGCGGTGGTGGTGGCGGCGGAGGCGGTGTGGGCGCCGGTGGAGGAGGCGGAGACCGCTCCGGTGACGGTGGTGGAGGAGGCGGAGCCGTGGAGCGGCGCCCGTAGACATGGCGCACAGGAGGCACATAGTCGACGGGCACTACCGGTGGGGGAGCCGGAGAGGGCAGCGGCGGTGGAGGCACCGGACGGCGCTGGAACACTTGCACGGGCTCGGTGTAGCGTGCAGGTGGTGGCGGGGCCGCGTGTGGCGCGGGAGGAGCCGGAGCCGCGTGTGGCGCGGTGAGGGGCGCCGGGGGCACCGGGGCCGCGTGTGGCGCAGCGAGGGGTGCCGGGGGCACCGGGGCCGCGCGTGGTGCGGCCGAAGGCACCAAGCCCACGTCAGGTGCGACCAATGGCACCGGAACCGCGGGTGGTGCAAGAGGAGGCTCAGGCACCGCACGGGGCACAGCCGTAGGAGCCAGAGCCGGTGGTGTACCAGAGGGACCTGCTGGAAAAGGAAAAACAGAAACAGGCGGCTGCACCACCGGGTCAGAAAACATGGACTAAATGTCAGGATCAGGAGTGGGTGTGGAGGAGGAGGAAAAGGGGAAGTCCGGCTCCTCAAACACAACGTGTCGGGAGATAAGAACCCGACGAGAGACGAGATCGTAGCAGCGGTACCCCTTATGGTCAGGGGAGTAACCAAGGAACACACAACGTGTCGAGCGAGGTGCGAGCTTGTGAGGAGCAGTGGCAGCAAGGTTCGGGTAGCAAGCGCACCCGAAGACACGAAGGTGAGCGTAAGTGGGAGGGGTACCGAAGAGAGCGTGGTGAGGAGTCGGAGCGGGAGAAGCGGTGGAAGGAAGACGGTTGAGAAGGTAGGTGGCGGTGTGAAGGCTCTCTGCCCAGAAGCGCGGGGGCAGGGAGGCCTGGATCAGAAGAGTGCGTATGACATCGTTCGTGGTCCGAATCATGCGCTCTGCCTTGCCGTTCTGTGGGGAAGTATACGGACAAGACATACGTAACTGAACACCTCGGGTGAGAAAGAAGGAGCGAGAGGTGGAGTTATCGAACTCACGACCGTTGTCGCACTGGACGGCCTTAACGGTGAGGCCGAACTGAGTGGACACCCTGGCAAAGAAGTGAAGATGGGTGGGGAAGGTGTCAGACTTGGCACGCAAAGGGAAGGTTCAGGAGTAGTGAGAGAAATCATCAATGATCACTAGATAATACTTATAACCAGAAATGTTGAGTACAGGAGAAGTCCACAAATCACAGTGGATAAGATCAAAAGCATGCAAAGCATGCGAAGAAGAAGAAAAAGGAAGCCGAACATGACGACCAAGCTGGCATGCCTGACAGAGGTGCTCAGCAGTAGTCCTAGTACAAGAGATATCTCCACTACGACTAATCTGAGCCAAAACATCTCGGCCGGGATGACCGAGGCGGCAGTGTCAGGTGGTGGAAGACGGTGTTGCGGCGAGAGCAGCGGACGAGGAGGACGAAGGTGAAGTAGAGGCAGCGGAGACAGGAAGCCGAAGGGTGTAAAGGGGCCCGGTGCTGTCACATCGGAGGAGTGGACGCCCGGTAGCCAAATCCTTCACAGAAAGACCAGAAGTGTCAAACTCCACAGAACAAGAATTGTCAGCTGTAAATTGACGAATAGAAAGGAGATTGTGAACCATCTGAGGAGCAACAAGGACATCAGAGAGACGGAAAGGACCATGAGCAGAACCCACAGAAGTGACCGGAAGACAAGAACCATCACCGACCATGATGGAAAAAGGACAAGAGGGGTGAGGAGGTCGGACAGAAGAAAGGATACCCGCATCTGGAGTGGTGTGGTAAGAGGCACCCGAGTCGGCGATCCACTCGGTGCCAACGGGCGGAGTCAGCCCCACAGTGCTGAAGGACTGCGCCAAGGCAGCCTGATCCCACCCCCCCGGCCACGACGAGCTGGGCGGCGGAGGTGGGGTCCAGGTCGGCGCGTAAGAGGCAGCACTCACGACCATGGCCGCCGGCTGGTGCGGAGGACAAGGCCCCCCTCCCTGACCCTGGTGGGGCCACATGGAGATACGCCCTGACTACGGGTTGGAGAAGGTCGGCCAGGGTGCACCTCCGGGAAGAGGAGCGAGAGGGGGGGTCGGAGCCTGGGTGGGCGTCCCACGACCCCCACCACCGCGTCCTCGGCGGCCCCCACGCCCCCCCCCCCACCCCTGCTCGGCCCGGGGGGAGGAGCACCAAGGAGAGAGGCAGACGGCGAGGCGGAGGACGGTGGTGGGGCAACGACGAGTGCGCGGGAAGTAGAGGACGAAGACGTGGTCGAGGCAGGTGTGTGGAGGCCCCGGGTGAGCTCCTCCAGGGTGAGGGTGTCGGGGACCTGCAGGAAGGTGGGTGGCGGCTGCTGGTGCGTGAGCAGCGTCCGCACAGCCTCGTAGCTGCTGGGAAGGCCCCGCAGAACGTTGAGGACCAGGACGTGCTCCGGGACCATGAAGCCGAGGTCGCGAAGCCCATCGGCCGTGCTCTTCATCTTCCGGCAGTAGTCTCCCACGGATAGGTCACCCTGCTCGAGCGTGCGAAGCTCGGCGTCGAGCTGGAGGGCGCGTGTCTGAGCATTCCCGAGAAACTGAGTCTCGAGGGAAAGCCACGTCACACGCGCGGTGGGATCCGGAGTCCGCACGATGTCCTGGAGATCCAGGGAGATGGTCCCAGAGATCCAGGACATGGCGATGCTGTTGCGGCGTCGCCACGCCGGGTCGCGAGCACAGGCAGGAGTGTCGGAGAGGACGTGGCCGTCGAGAGCGTAGCGGCGGAGAACGAGGAGAATCTGGTCCCTCCATCGAGCGTAGGAGGTGGAGGTGGAGTCGAGGAGGACGTTGACCAGGTTCTTGATGTGCGGGACCCCGGCGGCCTGAAGGTGGAGGTAGGCGACCATGGGGTCGTCCGTGCCACCCGGGGGTCCAGCACCCGGCTGGAGCAGAGCCGTAGGCGGAGGCTGCTGAGAAGAGGCGACGCGCTCCCCCGTAGAGGCGTGGAGGAAGCGCTCCGCCTCGGCGACCTGGCGAGCAAGAGCGTCAGCCGTGGTACGCTCGTGCTCCCAGGCGAGGGTAGCCACATGCACGCGCTCCTCGGCGGCGGCTGCCGCGGTCTTGGCGTGCTCCAGGGCCACAGCGAGGGCGCTGTCGGCGGCGGCGACAGAGGTGGGACGCGGAGACAGCCCACGGAGGAAGGCGGTGGCGGAGAAGGGTCCAGTCGCTGGAGGCGTCCCGTAGAGGGGACCGTGGGGGTAGCCGCCGAGCAGCAAGGTGCCGTCCGCGCCCACTACACCAACACCGGGGTCTGGAGGAGCACCCACGGTCGGAGAAGTCCCAGCGGAGACGGAGGCGGCGGCCGAAGTGGAGACGGGGCCACCAGCACCCGCGCTCAGGCCAGGATAGCCGGCGAGGGTGGGGGCCAGGGCAGCCGCAGCTGCATGCAGGGCCCGCGCGCGCCCCCAAGAGGCGGAGGGCGGCAGCCACGGCATCAGGCCCGGCCGCTGCCACGGCGGCCACGGTGGCAGGGGAGAGGCCATGGGCGGCGGCCAGGGCTTGGAGGGCGGCCGCGGCTGCGTCCTGGGCAGCCAGAGTACTGGGAGCCGCGCCCAGTGAGGCCCCAGCCAGGGTGAGGGCGGAATCAGCCAGAGAAGGGGCCGAATCGAGGTCCTTAGCGCCGCCGGCCCCATCTGCTGCGGCGTGCAGGTCTGCACTCGCGACCTCGGCGTCAAGGCCCGCACCCGCGGCCTCCAGGCCGCCGGTACCCGCGCCAGCGGCCTCCACGCCGCCAGGACCCGCGCCCCCGCCTCCAACGCCCGCGCCCAGGCCTCCCGCACCTCCTGCGCGGAGGACGGCGCCCGCGGCGGCGGAATCGGGCAGGAAGGGGCGCGATTCGGCCAGAAAGGGGCGCGAATCGAGGATGGCAAGGGCGGCGGCGGGATCCAGGTGGGGCGGCGGGAGAGAAGGACGCCGAGCCGCAGCAGAGGCGTAGGAGAAGGGGAGGAAGGTGGAGAGGGGAGGAGGGGGCGGCCAGCCGGCCATGGGTGCTGCTGGAGAGCCGGCGGCGCCTGGAGCTAGAGGAGAGAGGAGAGGATGGAAACCCTAGCTGATACCATGTTTGGGGAATAATTTCCTGTGTATTCTTCCAACCCTAGAAGGGTGGGTATATAGAGTTAGCTATACATGGGCCTCTATGGGCTACACAGGCCATATGGGCCACTCACACATATATATACTAACAATTAACATGAAGGTGACCGTTTCCTTGCCTTCAATTTCTAATGTATTCTCAGTAAAAGGATTGAGTGTCAGATACCAACATGACTTGGGTGGAAATGCCAAATAGTAGGTGACACGAAGTCAGAAACTCAGAATAAAAAGCTACTTTAACATGGTTTAATTGATCAGGAAAAATAATAGGTGTTATTTTTTGATTTTTTTCTAAGATAATAAAAATAAAGTGGCAATGATCTGTTAAAGAAAATTTTAATCAAAAGTGCAACTACTCAAAAATAAAGTACTATAAAATTATACAGGTACAGATAGGCAGAAGACAGTTATCAGCAAATCAAATTGGAAGGAGACAGTTTAAGTAAATTCTTTAGATACAACAGCATCAAAATAATACACACTCAGTATCTCTCAGAAATTTGTAAAATTGGCGATAATAGAGAATTGTAGTGGTTGTTTAGACAGCAAAACATATAGTAGAACTTTCAGAAAAAAATGGTTTTAAGTTGATATTGGTTTTTAATCATATACATAGATGGCTTTGATTAGTACAACTGAAACATTCCTCTCCAATGCCCCCACTAGCTCTGCTGCGCAAACATCATGTTTCTCTCTTCTGCTTTTCCATGCTCACGCATATTGGTTTCTCAGACTGTAATGAGGATATGTATAGGATCATGTCTACTTGATAGTTAGTTTTCCTATGCTACCCTCTGGTGTTAAGAACCTGGATACCAGAAACTGTTTAGTTAAAAACTGCATGTACTCATTTTAAAAACTTTTACTTAAACTAATGAATTAGTCGGAGGATGCAAATGCTTAAAGTGGTTTGTTCAAGTGAAACTGGTTTTTTTGAAAATATGGTTTTTCTAAAAGTCAAGTTGCAAACAATCCTGTAGTGTTCTAAAAGGTACTTTTGATAACAGAGTTCTTAAAGCTGAAGTATCCAAGCAAGTCCTAAGACTTCTCAATATATGAGAAATGAAAACTTGTGATGTTGCATATTTAACACAAGTTATTGGAAAACTTAAAGTGGTTTTTCAACCTTTGATTCACAATGTGATTTTAGAAAAAAAAAATGATGCCCTTTCACTGAAGGGTCATAGGCTCATAGAACGAGTTCACTACAACTTGTTTTACAAATTTTTATTTCACATAATTAAAAGGTTGTATAAACTTAATAATGTGAAAAAATCTGATTGAAATAGTTCGAGAAAGGCTAAATCTTGTGCAGGCCTTCAAGAGATTAGTTCTAACTCAAACCTATAACAAAAGGAGAGTGAAAAGGTTAATACAAACCTTTGTGCCTCGTCGGAGCAACTCCCTTGCAAATGGTAATATACCCAAAATAACATCAGCACCAGAGTTATCAACAAAAATAACTGCCTACAACATTTGATAGAAATGGACTCAGATACATATATACTTGTGTTGTAAAATACTTCATTGTTAATATGATGATGTACAGAGGTTAAATATTGACGTTCGGTTTAGAAATATATAAAAAAATAGCATACATAAAATGATGTGCACCAAATGGTCTTCACCTGGAGTTGATGTATGGATGATCCAGAGGTTCTACTTAATACAACCAATAACAGATATATAAATAACAAATCACTAGCATCTCAGAAATGTGACCGAAAAATCAAATACGTTGGAAATAATTCAATCCCAAATGAACGATCTTAATAACTTGAGAGTGAACAGTTAAACAGTACTCCAAATGTTTCACTATGTCTGTTGATAGACTCAGGAGAACATTTGCTTGGTTAGCGAAGACGGTGCACTCTAGAAAAACATTAGTGAAAGGAGGGGATAACTAAGCCAGTAACAGTTAACAACCCCTAGGATTAGAGTGGAACCAGAACAGCAGTGTCGTATGTGGTTGCAAACTTGAAATATTTTTGCAAAGATGAGGATAAAGCTGATAGTATATTAAAAATGAGCCAAACAGTAGATGATCACATTTACATGGTTACATGTTGTACATCAGTGCAACAACAGTGATTGCTGAACCTATGCATATTAAGCATTTACACATTATGACATGAATAAAAAGACTCTTGTATATATAGTTGTATGTGGTATCCAGGTTTACATGTACCAAAAACATCAGAGTGCAATAAAATAATACCTTTTCCCATGATTTCTTCATCCATTTGCTCTTAAATGCATCTAGGTCATCAATCACCCAAGGTCGAGATACAAGATTCTGGCAACTTGCCAAGAACGACATGCCGTCTTTTGCAAAAACCTCTGCAAGCTTTAAAATAAAAGAAAAAAGAAAAGAGTTATTAGAGGTCCCCACATGTAATGGCTTCACAGAATATAGAAGATATAGCATTTGTTCAACAATAGAAATGTTATTATTGTAAGAGAACTCAAGAGGAAAAATTAAAGATAATTTTGTTGATTCTACATATGCGTGATGTTGCTTGAGCTTCCACATAATGATGACGACAAAAAACCAACAGCAGAAGTTCAATAACAAGGGAAGGCAAACAAGAAACTCATGCAGTTGATGATACACACCTGTGCAGATCCTAGATCAAAAATGTTTCCTGCTAAGATTCCACGGATTAAGTTCTCAATTCTTTTCCCATCATCTTCAATTTCGTCATTCCGCTGAACAACTCCCTCAAACAGTGACATAGCCTTTGCATTCTCCTCATCCTATTTATGATAATAAATCATTAAAGGAGCATAGGAAATTACAATCACCGAAACATTATTTAGAACAATTTCAGAAAAAACAAAGAAGTCAAGAATCAAGACCACAAAGGCGGGAATTTGACAAAGGTTACCTTAACCTTCTTGAAGATATCCCTAAACCCCAGCTCTCTAAGTACTAGCTCCCGAAGCCTACAAAGAAGCTTGAGATATACATTTAAGAGGTTAAGTACAAGTAACCCCAGTTTCTATTAATTCTCAAAGAACTCTATCGGTGCCATACTATGCAGTCTGGTGGTCCCCCATGGCTCTCCGGATTCTTCTTCATCTCTTCAAGCATTGCCGTGTACCTGCACCACAAAACAATATTTCAGAAGCACCATAATGTTGGCATACAAGTATTATGTCAGAATCTATTGGAATACAAAACAAGGTTGCAATTCAAATTTCAGTTACAACCAATGCCAAACAGAGATTAGCTTTGGCCATGACATTTGTTCTTCCAAGAGAACTGACAGTGAACCATCCTCTCTAGACACAAAGTCTGGCCTGTCTCTTGCAAATAACTATATAAATTTGGTAAATTTTTTATTTCTCAAGGAAGAGAAAATATGGTAGCAGCAAGAAGGATGGCTATGCAAAAAGTTCATTGTTCTTGTTCATATCCCTTTCAACAGAGGATAGTAGGCTACCATGCACCATGCGACTGAGATCCACTTGACACAGAGAAAAACAGGGTGTTCTCAAATCTTTGTATCTGCAAGTGGGGGCAATGATTTGGCAATGCAACAACAGCACAACAGGCAAATCTACTTGACATGGCAGAATTTGCATCCAAAACACAGAGGCAAACTCCATCCACTAGTACCCCACCTCTCAAACTAACAAACTAACAATTAGCATGGACAATAATCAAAACAAACAACTACTCTGACCAAGTTCTAAGGGAGCAGCACGAGCAACAAATCTGATACTGATCACTGACCCAGCGCACAGAAGAGGAAAGTTAAATGCGGAGCACACACCTCTGCGCGAACTTCTCCGCCTTGGCCGGCGCGTCGGGCACGGTGGGGTCGTTCTCGGCGCGCTGCCTGCAAGTACCATCGGAGGACGGCGGTGAGCAAGAAGAACTGCCGCCGCAGGAGCCGAAACGGACGGAGATCGGATCGGATCGGATCGAGAGCCGGGGCCTTACTTGAAGGACGGGACGGAATTGAGGAAGAGGTCGATCCACTGGATCTCGACGGGGGTGGCCTTGCGCGGGTTGTCGGAGGGGAACCGATAGGGGATGGTGCAGGCGCGGTAGGTGCTCTCCACCGGCGCCTGCAGCAGCGGGAACGGCACCGATGGCGACGAGCTCTCCATGGCACCCTCAGCAGCCGGCAACCTTCTCGGGTTCTCCGCCGGCCGCTGGAGGCAATCTCGATCGGGTGAGTTGGGACTTGAGACTGAAGGGGAGGAAGAGGAAGACAAATCGAAGCGCCGCCGCCCGCCACAACAGTTTCTGATGCTGCGGGAGAATGCTGATGGTGATGCCCATGTTTGAAGTGGGCTGCTGGACCTCTTCCACCTGTTGTGTTGGTGGGCTTTAGAGGGAGGAAGGAGGTGAATATTTGTGTGATTTTTAGCCCAAACTAATAAGGGCCCAGATTAGTAAAAACTGAAGCGCTGCCG
This sequence comes from Cenchrus fungigraminus, assembly GCA_036936925.1. Classification (NCBI taxonomy): domain Eukaryota; kingdom Viridiplantae; phylum Streptophyta; class Magnoliopsida; order Poales; family Poaceae; genus Cenchrus; species Cenchrus fungigraminus. The sequence goes on from CM072770.1 coordinate 68,673,235, forward strand.
ATAATGTGTGTGTGATTTGCAACTCCCGAAAAAGCTACATGGTTTATCTATCTGCATGTTTAAATTTTCATGTGTTGGATTCTTCTGCGAACAACTTTGTGTTATGATTCGTGTACTCTTATTTTCCCTTACTAATGAGTAGAGGTATTGTAATAGAAAATAATAGAAAAAGTCTATTTTTTATCATCCAGCTATCGTCTCGATTTAATTTCGACCATCCAACTTCAAAACTAAAAATCTTTGGTCACCAAACTATTGATATCAGGCGCACATTTGGCCATCAAGCAGTTTTGAAGAATGATTTTGCTGACGTGGCTAACACATGGTAGTGAGCCCCACATGTCATGTATTTTTTCTTGAGTAAAATGAAGCGGCGGTCTTCAAACTTACGTTGTTGTGTCATGCCGGTCCACGAACTCACAAAGTGTGTCATTGAGGTCGCTAAGGGCAGCCGCAACGGAGGTCGACAGGCTCTCTACAAGATGCCACATAGTAAAGAGAATAGATGAGAGAGAAGAAAACATCGCCAGCCCTAGCGAGAGCCGTTAGACACGTGCACCCATGCGAGCGGGCCTCACCGCGTGCGAACTCGCCTTGCTCGCGGTGGTGACTGCAGATGAGGGATAGAAAGAGGCGGCTTGGGTGGCCTCTAGCGGGGACGAACCACGACTTCTGTGCATCGGTTGGTGAATTACGCCTTGGCGCGGTGCCGCACCTCCATCCGGGCCACCGGCGTGGGGAGAGACCAGCACGAGAGGAAGGGTGGGCTACGACCGCCGGCGTGTGGTGAAGTCGACGCGGCCGGTGCAGATCGGACACGGAGTGCGCTGTGCGCAGCAGGGCCTCAACACCGCCATGGGCGGTGGAGCTCAGCTGGTGCTGCGACCGTGGGCGGTGGGGCCGGCAGCCTCGCCCCGAAAAGAGAAGAGAAGATGAAATGCAGAGCCGCAAAGAGGGCCTCAACGCCGCCGCAGGAGCTGGACCGGAGGCACCGACTCAGCCAGCAGCCTGGGGCGTGGCGAGCCTGGCGGTTGGTGCTGGGCAAGCCGCAGGCGCGTTACGGCCACCGGTGAGGAGGAGAAGCGGCAAATTGGGGCACGACTAGGCGGCTGCACAAGAGGAGACGGGTCGCCGCGGAGGTGGAGTCGTGGCCGCCGAGCCACGCGAGCGGAGTAGGGGCACTTCGCCAGTGCATCGGCGAGCAGCAAAGCGGATCACGCCAGCAAGCAGCAGAGTGAATCACACCGGCGAGCATCAAAGCGTGTGCAGTGGCTGCTAGTACGAAGGAGATGGAGAAGATAGAGGAGTGAAAGGTGGATTAAAAAAATACTAACATGTGAGGTCTACTCATTTTAAGAAGTAAATGTTATAGTCAACTTTTTAAGCTGTTAGTCTATAAGCATCGTCTATAGCTGATGTGTACATGTTATAGAGAACTTGCTCTCTATAACCATTGCGGGTGCCCTAACGTTGTTTGTGTCTCGTTAAGGTCCAATCGGGTGTTAAAAAGTCATTAGTGTTAGGGCAGCTGAGTCAGCAATCAAAACAAGAGCAATACACTTCAAAAGCAGAACTATTACTTTCACAATTTCTACTAACGTGTTCATCTTCGGTTCTAGATTATAGATCTTCAGTTCTTCCATGTTCTTATTCTCTTCTTGTCCTTGCTTCTTCTATTCCATGGTTTGAAGCTCCACTAAGTACTCCTCCTCCCACCTGTAGAATTAGCAACCACACTCACACTGCGAATCCAAAATCAAATTTCAACAAATGATGAATGTTGGAACCACACAATTCAAATCCCAAGAAAACCTACTATAATCAGTACATTCCCACCAGGGTAGGCGGCTGCTTGACGGAGAGGTTATGGTGATTTGGGAGGGGAAAGACAAACATGGGGCCAATATGTGGATGGAGGCGGTTGTTGGATGGAGAGAAGTGCCCCACAAGTACACCACGTCATCACAGTTCAGAGGTCTAGACCTGTTTGGACGTGTAGTGAAACCCAAACAACGATTAGGGACCTCGGTGACACACTTTGTGAGTTCGTGCACCGGCATGGCACAATATCACAACACTACAAGAAATGTGCCGACTAGTGACGCAAAAAAAGGGCTTTTCTCGTCATAAAAAGTGATTAATGACGCCGATTGTTACGAAAATCCTCCGTCATTAATCGAGCATCATAAACCACGATTAATGACGAGACCTTATTTCGCGGCATCATGAGTTTAATGATGCGTGCAAAATCGTCATTACAAAACGCCATAACTTCGTTCCTTGCCACGCTGGACATAATCTGATGTGGCATGCCAATTGTGACGTACCGTTTGAGTCATAAAAAAATTGGCCCGTTTAAAGCTGGGTTGAGCCCAACACTGTTATTGTAGGCCGGCAATGTGCAGATAGCCCAAAAAAAGATTTTGTTGGGCCCATTTGTTGTTTTTTGGAGCACAAATTTGATTAGGGTCGGCTCGTTTTTGTTTGGATGAGTCCAACAATTGCGCACGTTGTTTGCGGCCTTATATGTCATGTTAATTTGAATAAAATTAACTTTTGGCCCAATAAATAGTGGCTAAGCCCACTGAAGGCCAACATAAAATTAACTAATCGTGCATCAATATTAATTGATTTCATTTCAACTCTGATCATTTTTTTAGAATAATTCCGATCTGGTTGGCAAAATAGTAATTAACACATATTTTTTATACAATACAACAAACTGTTGTTTACTATCAAGCATGACCATATTGTTCATCACATATCACAAACTATTACAGGATAACAGTCTCACAAGGAACATAGATTAACAAAGCTAAATCCAGATCATAATCTCATGAGACAGTGAAGCATTGATCTAATGATCTTAACCTCTTCATCTTTTATTGCTAAGCAGTAGACGAAGGAGGTCTTCAATGTCTTTAGTTAGCTTCTGCAACCTCTAATCTCAGTCGACTGCATTTCCAGAGTTGATTCTGGTTCTTCGGTCTTCTTCTTCAAGCTACATAACTCTTTCTACTGAGCAACAAATCGTTGTCGAAGTTGTACCATATCCTGATTGGGAGTGTCAACTCGCTCTTCATCAACACAACTACATAAGGATTTGGTACCTATTCTTGAGTACTCGGCATCCTCTGTTTTAATTTGTTCGGGAAGAAGCATCATTGACTTGGTAGCTTCCATCGAGCAACAGTGGATCCCAAGTCAGATTAGGATCTTGTAATTGATTTGAACTACGGAAACAAAGGTGTTAAGTTTGTTACCTTGGAGCAGGTCTGAACAGAAGTGACTACAGATGTTGACCCTTTGGCCCGCTGAAATAAGTACAAGAACAAGAGGTAAGGGTTGAAATCATTCGCAATCGGAAATAAAGGTGTTCATTAAGTTTGTTACCTTGGAGCAGGTCTGAACAGGAGTGGCTACAGATGTTGACCCTTTGGCCCGCTGAAACAGGTCCAAGAACAAGAGATATGGGTTGAGATCATTGACAATCAGAAGCAATTTCATCTAAAGTTCAGTGCGGTACATGAACAATCACATCCAATCCATAATCACCCAAGCACGCAACAAAAATATGGAAAGCCAAAGAACATGGGTAAGCAAGATAATAATTTCAAACTTCAATTTCTACAAACCTCAAATAAGTTGACTTGGAACAATCTCTTGCAATAGGGAACAGAAGATCCACAATCACCCATGTACTCTGGACTTGACTTCGTATGAGTTTTAATACATATGTTCGATCCTTTGTCGCTATGTGAGTGATTTCACCGGGCTTGACCCGACAACTTACGACGGGATGATACTTTATTATCGCTTAATGACCAAAGTGGATTGGTTTAGGCGATAGTACGGTATTTTCTCGGGCGTGTTGTCACAGCTGGTATCAGAGCGATTAATATACACCAGAGTTTAATTAACAACCTTAATCACTTGTTTTTGAATAAAATTTGCCAACATTGCTTGTATTTGCAAAATACGTTGGATCGTTAAGGATGGAAATAGACCGAGAGGCCCTAGAGGGAATTTTTGGGTACTTTCAGATGGCTTACAAATCTATGGTTTATTTTGCTAACTTCCAGCACTTCTTAAGCCACATGTTTTATACGTGTGTTGTGCCGTACCACGAGTATGCGAGGGTCGTTAGGGCAATCCATTCCGTGGATCCTATCTTCTCGGTTGGATGCCCACGTGTTTTATATGTGCGCTTTCCGTATGTAAAGCATACAAAGGATGGCATGTTCTATTCAAGATGAACATGTCATGGGTTGTGATGTCGCCATGTTTTGCCATACGTGTGTGTTCCGCATTATGAAAATGCGAGGCAAGGATACACTCCATTCAAACGGAGGGTGTCTAAAGTTGGACGATGTCCATGTTGATGTGAACCCGCTAGGATTTATGCCCAATCTTTCGATGAGAGGTGTGGGGGATAACTCGGTTGGAAGAAATGACGTTCATGGCCCGACTACAACCTTTCCAAGGATGCGCCTTAGCAACTGATACACCACCTCCTATGGTTGTCGCGATCTTGTGGAGCGCGTCAACCGCTATTAGGGCACCCGTTCCTGCGAGCAATCGAAGAACAAGTCGAACAAGCAATTGAATTACAAATATTGATATCACAACCAATCTGAAGTAACCAAGTAGGGGTTCTGAATCGGGTAGAACGGGTGGTCTCGCCGACACATGCGTCTACAAGGAAGTAGCAATGGCTAAACTTACATCAAAACAAAACCCGAGTGTTCTCGACGGCGGCTAAGGAGTATATGACAGGGGAAGGGCGACCACAGGGGTGCTAGGGTCGTGCTCCAACCCTAGGACACCTCCCTAATGGACCCAACTTGATACATAGCCCATTGGGCCAAAATAAGGTGGCGCAACACCCTAGACAGGAAAACCTCTGGTCAATGATTCGTAGATTGCGGACACCTCAGGACAGATATGAACATGAGTCTGGATCCATGTGAAAGTTGACTTCATCACGGTTCCAGGAAGTACTTGAACACTCCAATCCGACTCCGTATGCGTCCATGGCGTCCGTCAGAAGTTGGTGTTGTGCTGCAGTCTGAATCCAGCCGACCCGAATCCTTTTCCAAGTCGCTCTTCTCCATGATTCCTAAGCAAACCAATAGTGCACGTGTCTCCACAATCTAAACATGATGTATATAAACTCACGAGGGAACTTACTTGATTTAGTTGACGAGCACAAGCACGAGTAATAGGGCCAGCAAGAGGAATATGGGATGTATCCTGCGGAAGTAGTGATGGTGTTGATGTTGGTGTAGATGTTGGGGGTGTATCGTTGGCGGGGATGTCCTCATCATCCTCCCTTCTTGCATTTGAGTCATCCTCGACTCAAGCTCATCTCCTTCTCCCAAATATGGCTTCAAATCTGCAATGTTAAATGTGGGACTAACCCCAAAATCTGCAGGTAGATCTAATTTGTATGCATTGTCATTAATCCTCTCTACCACTTTAAATGGTCCATCAGCCCTAGGTAATAATTTAGATTTATGCAATTTAGGAAACCTCTCCTTACTTAAATGTAACCACACTAAATCTCCAGGTTCAAACTTTAATTCCTTTCTACCTTTATCACCAGCAAGCTTGTACATAGTATTCATGCGCTCTATGTTTTCTTTTGTTGTTTCATGCAACTTTAACATCAATTCAGCACGTTTAGTAGCATCAAAATTTAGTTTCTCAGAAGCTGGCAAAGGCATTAAATCAATAGGAGCACGAGGCAAGAAACTATATACAACCTGAAATGGGCACATCTTTGTAGTAGAATGCAACGAACGATTGTAAGCAAATTCAATATGAGGTAAACATTCTTCCCACATCTTAATATTTTTCTTTAAAACAGCCCTTAACATAGTAGACAAGGTTCTATTCACAACTTCAGTTTGACCATCAGTTTGAGGATGACATGTCGTAGAAAACAAAAGCTTAGTCCCCAATTTAGCCCACAAAGTTTTCCAAAAATAACTAAGAAACTTAGCATCACGATCAGAAACAATTGTATTGGGCACTCCATGCAAGCGAACAACTTCTCTAAAGAACAAATCAGCAATATTTGATGCATCATCAGTTTTGTGACATTGTATGAAGTGTGCCATCTTCGAAAATCTATCAACAACCACAAACACACTATCAAGACCCTTCCTAGTCCTTGGCAAACCCAACACAAAATCCATAGAAATATCTTCCCAAGGAGCACTAGGAACAGGAAGAGGCAAATACAAACCGTGTGGATTTAAGTGTGACTTAGCCTTTTGACATATAGCACATCGAGCAACAAATCTCTCCTCATCTGTGGCCAAAAGAAATGACCAGCAAGGATGTCCGCCGTCTTTTTGGCTCCAAAATGTCCCATCAAGCCACCTCCATGCGCTTCCTGCAACAACAACAAATGTACGGAGCTAGCTGGAATGCATGGTTTGTTAGCTCTAAACACAAACCCATTACTAACGATGAATTTGTTCCATCCTTTTCTATCTTTGCAATGCAGCAAAACATCTTTAAAATCAGCACCATTAACATTTTGTTCTTTAATTGTTTGTAGTCCAAATATCTTGTAATCAAGTTGATTCAGCAAAGTATATATCCTAGACAAAGCATCAATGATGATATTTTCTTTCCCTTTCTTGTACTTAATAACATAAGGAAAAGATTCAATGAATTCAACCCACTTAGCATGTCTACGGTTCAGTGTTCCTTGACTACGAATATGTTTCAAAGATTCATGATCAGAATGAATAACAAACTCTTTGGGCCACAAATAATGCTGCCATGTTTCCAAACATCGCACAAGAGCGTACAATTCTTTATCATAAGTGGAATAATTCAGAATAGGACCGCTCAATTTTTCACTAAAATATGCAATTGGTTTTCCTTCTTGCAACAAAACACAATCCGATGCAACCGAAAACTCAACAAGCCCTAACTAAGTAGTAGTAGTAAAGGCTCAAAAAAATTTATAGGATTGTAGGTAAACTGATCTACTATTTTATTTTGGCTTTTCTAGACTATAGGAAAAAAAACAGCGATGGATGTGGAAGTCTCTCACCGATAAACCTTGCTCTGATTACCAACTGATGTGAACCCACTAGGGTTTATGCCCAATCTTTCGATGAGAGGTGTGGGGGATAACTCGATTGGAAGAAATGATGTTCACGGCCCAACTACAACCTTTCCAAGGATGCGCCTTAGCAACTGATACACCACCTCCTATGGCTGCCGCGATCTTGTGGAGCGCGTCAACCGCCACTAGGGCACCTGTGTTGACGCGAAAATAGGACGTCACCTCCGCGCGCAGCACACGTGACTCCCCGGTCTGTAGCGAGGAGTGCCAGCTAATCTAACCTGTTGATTGACAATGGAAAAAGATTAGGGATCAGCTAGAGAACCGATGGCCTTGTAGCGACACGTGTACAAGCCAATCGGCCGATATAGGTAAAAGCGGGATCGGCCGGCTCGAGAGCGACCGAAGCGCGGGTGCGTGAGTAGATGGATCGGCTGGGATCGGCCGATCGTGATGTCAGCACTCAAGTAGGTCAGAATCGGCTGCGGTGTTAGAAGCCGATAGGATCTAGATCGAGTGGGATAATGATAATAGCTAAAAACCACAAGAATTGGTACGAGAACTTGCAGATCTAGCTAATACCGGTAAGGGGTGAATAAAGAACTAGACGAAACCTCAGCGATGCGCCCGGAGGTTAAAGCCTAGGGTTATTCGGTAAAACGGTACTCACAAGCTTGCCAGAGGTCAGTTGATGCAGCCCGACGAACTCGAAGCACGATGTTGTAGAAAAGGAGAAAAACGCAATGGCGAAGTCGCCGAAAAGTAGATGCTGTAAAGGTAGATACTGTAAAGTAAAGGGTTTGCCCAGAGGCGGTTTGTTTGATATTGGTGTGTACACTTTTTCCGACCACGCAGGGTCGCTATTTATGTCCTGAGGACAAACCCGACTCCTAGCCGACTACGGCACTGTTTACTTGCATCTAAAGAAAGATAAAAACTACTAAAAACAGAAAAGACTCTCGCAGGAGTCAAAGACTTTCTAAAAACTGACTCATGACCCATCGCCAATCGTAGATTGACCCGTCTCCACCATGCCTTTCCTTCTGGCATATCTCCTTGATTACCACCTTCTCCCTCTTCATCGGCCGATCCTTCGGTTGACCATCGGCCGATCGCTTTGACCCGCTGGCCCACTGTTAGGGTCGAATCCTTCTAACCGTTGGCGAATCTCGTTGACCGTCCTTCTCTTTCCTCAATCGGCCGATTGCACCCTGTTTTTCATCGGCTGCTTCTCCTTATCTTTTTCTGACCCATTTTTCCAAAAAATGCTGTCAACACATGCCCCCTAGTTTCGGAGTAAATGATCCTTTTGCTCCGAAATTCGCTTGACATCTTTTGAATAATAGCCAAATCTCTTCACGTGATCATCATGATCAATCTCCATTGATAGTGTCCCGTCCTTTCTATCTGACCCTCCTTAGGGTTGTTCACCATGTGACTCTCTGGCTCTTTTGCTCCCTTTCCCTATAAGACTCACCCTCCTATCCGGGGCTTCTCTGTATCCTTTTCAGCCTTTTGGAATTTTCTGATGTAGGTGTTAGTCCCCTTAGCTTTTGGGTATGAGAGGCATCTTTCCCTGGAAAACTCTACGAGTGTTGATGATCATCACTGGCCATTGACAGACTCTAGCTTGAAATGGCATTTCTCCTAGGTGCTGCTAGTAAGCTTGTAGACTCTGTCTGCAATGTTAGGCAGATGATTTCTGTGAACCATGCTCTGCAGTTTGTCGATGCGATAGAGAAATTTTTTCACCGCTTGAGTGTACGTGTGTCATCCTTTATTCGGGGTGATTCCTCTGAATCAGTCATTCTTTGGAAATCGAGCCATTCACGGGTTACCTGTTTCCCTTTTTACCGGATCTAGTATCTTCGGTTTCCATCTTTTCTGGTTCCTTCATCTTTATCTCTTCTGGTGCTTTGGCTATAAATAGCCGTCCTCATACCCTTACGGAGACCACACTTTTCCTTTCATCTATGGCTCGAGATATAGGTCCAGGGAGTTTTAGGCTCTTGCTCTTCGGTTCCTTTCTTCTTCTCTGACTCAAGATGGCTAGAAGAATTCTTGTGAAACAGCCTAGAACATACTTCCCTCTCTAGCCTCCTTTTGTGAAGCCAGGAGGTCCAACAGCTAGAAGAAGCCTTGTGATGCAACTTAGGTGCATCAACTGGTGGAGGAGGGTGGAAGCTGTCCCTGGGTGTTGTGGAAAGAAGAACAACCCTATGTCTTCTTTCCCAACAATCTTGACGGGGAGAATTACCGCATCTGGTGATTCATCTTCGTCAAATCTACGCTTTCTTTTTTGTTTTTCTCTTTCTTCGTCCCCATCATCTGTCTAGTGATGACTAATGTAATCGATCTGTAATGAATCGTCTAAGTCTGTCTTCTCAAATGTATTCCTCAGATCTGTACTGTGATGCCACCATTGTAATCGAAGATGAGAAAAAATATATATATATACATACATATTTTTTATTCTAAGGGCGATTTATACACCGGCCATATCCTGAAACCGAACATGCTTCGATGATTCGGCTTTCTGCTACTAAAGATGATTTTATTCACAATCGGCTGTAACTTCAGTCTCGAATCGGCCGCTTTTAGGCTCTGATCGGACTAAGCGTCTACCCATATGCTTGGATAGTATCTCTTTAAATATTTCCCATTTAACGCTCTGGCAAACTTTTCTCCTTCTAATATCTCCAAGATATATGCATTGCCTGGCACGCATTGGCTGATCTGATACGGTCCTTCCCAATTAGGGGACCACTTCCCATATTTAGGATCTCTAGAGCCGATCGGTAATATGAGCTTCCAAACCAGATCTCCTTCAGCAAATTCTTTAGCTTTAACTTTCTTATCATACCACCTGGCTATCCTTCTTTTGTTCTTTTCAATATTCTCTAAAGCTCTCAGCCGATTACCAGCCAGATCTTCCAGTTCTTCTTTCATTATGGCTGAATAGTCATCGGCCGATAGCTGATCTTGTAAGGAAGTCCTTCCGGATCCGATCTTCAACTCCCAAGGCAATACAGCATCATGACCATACACCAACTGATATGGTGATACTTTGGTTGCCCCATGACATGCCATTCTGTATGCCCATAGTGCTTCATTGAGGATTGTATGCCAACGCTTGGGATTCTCATCGATCCTACGCTTAATTAATTTGATGATGCCTTTGTTCGCTACCTCTGCCTGCCCGTTTGCTTGAGCATAATAAGGGGACGAGTTTAGCAGCTTGATCCCCAAGGAATTTGCATATTCTTCAAACTCCCCTGAAGTGAATTGACTCCCTTGATCAGTTGTGATAGTCTGAGGTATACCAAACTGATAGATAATATGTTCTTTAACAAAATCAATCATATTGCCCGATGTCACAGTCTTGATTGGGATGGCTTCAACCCACTTTGTGAAATAATCTGTAGCTACCAGCACGAATTTATGGCCTTTGCTTGATGGTGGATATATCTGTCCAATCAGATCAATGGCCCAACCTCTGAACGGCCATGGTTTGATTATTGGGTTCATTGCCGATGCCGGAACCCTTTGAATGCTTCCAAACTTCTGACACTCTTGGCATCCTTTATAATATTTGAAGCAATCTTCTAATATCGTTGGCCAATAATAGTTATTATTTCTGATCATCCACTTCATCTTGAATGCTGATTGATGAGCTCCGCAGACTCCCTCGTGAATTTCCCCCATTAAAGTTTTACCTTCTTCTTCACCGAGACATTTGAGCAGAACTCTATCGATGGTACGATAGTATAACTCATCTTCTAGCAGAACATATTTAATGGTCTTGTACCTTAATTGTTTATCAACCTTCTTGGATGGATCTTTCAGATAATCTATTATCTCCTTCCTCCAATCTTCAGCTGATAATTCCACAGCCAGAATCGGCCGATATCCTGACGCCCCTTGAGCCAGCCGATTAGCTTCACTATTGTGACACTTAGGGATATGTTCAAGTTTTACTATCTTGAATTTTCGAAGTAACTGAAGGCATTCTTCATGATAAACCCTTAATATATCATCTTTGCATTCATATTCCCCTGCCAATTGATTTATCACGAGTTGAGAATCTCCAAATATCTCGACAACTTCAGCATTGACTTCTCGTAGTAACTTTATCCCCTTTAACACTGCCTGGTACTCAGCTTGATTGTTTGTTGAAGTCTTCTCAATTGGGATGGAAAACTCATAATTTGCTCCTTGAGGCGAGATGAGGACGATTCCGATCCCAGCTCTTACTCCACATGATGATCGATCAAAGAAAGTCCATGGAATAGGTTCTATGACTGCAACTTCAGGTCCACAATGCTGAGTCACCAGATCGGCCATTACTTGCCCTTTGATTGCTTTGGCCGATTGATAGGTCAAATCAAATTCTGACAAAGCTAAGATCCACTTTCCGATCCTGCCCTTCAAGATTGGTAACGATAACATATATTTGACCACATCATCCTTGCACACTACGGTGCATTCGGTAGTCAATAGGTAAGGCCTCAACTTTGTGCATGAGAAATATAAGCACAAACATAGTCTTTCCACCGCTGAATATCTTGTTTCCGCGTCCAAGAGTCTTCTACTCACGAAATATACAACTCGCTCCTTTCCTTCAAACTGTTGCACAAGGGCTGATCCAATAGCCCGCTCATTAGCCGATAAGTATAACTTGAACGGCTTCTTGTCTTGAGGGGCATTAAGATAGGAGGAGATTTGAAGTACTGCTTGACATTATCTAGAGCTTTCTGCTGTTCCTCCCCCCATACGAATTTCTGATCGGCCTTGAGCTTCAGTAAAGGTGTAAATGGCTGAATCCTTTCCGACAGATTAGATATAAATCTCCTGATGAAATTGATCTTGCCAATTAATGACTAAAGCTCTTTCTTGTTTGACGGTGCTTTTATATTGTCAATCGCACTGATCGACTTCTGGCCCACTTCGATTCCTCTCTCGTGTATTAAGAAACCCAAGAACTGACCAGCTGAAACACCGAAAGCGCATTTGTTGGGATTCATCTTCAAACCATGCCTCCTAGTGCATTCCAATGTTTTTTCGTAGATCTGCCAAGTGTTCCTTGTAACTTTTTGACTTGACAACTACATCATCAATGTAGATTTCCACTATTTTGCCGATGAGTTCATGGAATATGTAATTCATGGCTCTTTGATATGTGGCACCAGCATTCTTCAAACCAAAGGTCATGACGATCCACTCATACAATCCGACGTGGCCGGGGCACCTGAAAGTAGTTTTTGCAATATCCTCTATGGCCATGAATATTTGATTGTACCCAGCGTTACCGTCCATGAAGCTGATGACTTTGTGCCCTGCAGCAGCATTGACTAATGCATCGGCTACTGGCATCGGATACCCATCCATCGGCGTTGCTTTGTTCATGTCCCTGAAATCAATGCGTACACATAGTTTGTCATTTTTCTTGTAGACAGGGACTATATTAGAAATCCATTCGGCATATCGACATTGCCGAATAAAACCAGCTTCGAGTAACTTTGTTATCTCGGCTTTTATATCAGGATAAATCTTTGGATTACACTACCTTGGGTGTTGCTGGAATGGGCGATAACCCGGTTTAATGGGCAATCGATGCTCGACAATAGACCGGTCTAAACCAGGCATTTCATAATATTCCCAGGCAAAATAATCCTTGAATTCCTTCAACAGCGCGATCACTTCCCTCTTGTATTCCGCTTCTAGCTTGGCACTAATGTACGTCGGCCTTGGTTTGCTCCCATCTCCAAGATCTACCTTTTCTAATTCATCAGCCGATGTAAACCCATGCCCAAGCTTCCCTTCATCTTCGATGAACTGATCCATTAAGTCTCATCATCAAAGCCGACTGCTTGAACCGGCTTTAGTCCAAAATCGGACACTTTGAGATACTTGGTTTCCCAGGCTTTTCCAGATATGCAGCTTACTTGATCATAAGTCCATCCTTGTGCTTCTGTAGCTGCTTCTGTCAAGGAAGTTTCTCCTTGGACCACTTCCACTGAATCTCTGATCCATTGGATGATGCATTGTAGATGGTATGCAACAATTCGCATGTATCCAATCCCGACCCAGCAGTAGATTATAAGATCCCCTCCCTTTAATGACAAAGAAAGTGGTTGGAAGGGTCTTACTGCCGATGGTGAGCTCTACGCAGATTGCACCTTGAGCCGGAGAGACATTACCTTCGAAGTCCACCAACATCATGTCGGTTTGGGTTAGATCTTCATCAGATTTCCCAATCTTGCGCAACATGGTGTACGGCATCAGGTTGACTGCTGCTCCTCCATCTACTAGCATCCTGGTAACTGGCTTGCCATTGACAAATCCTTTTGAGAAACAAAGCCTTCAGATGTTGTCTCTTCTCATCTTCTGGCTTCTCAAAGATAGCTTGTCTAGGTTCCAGTGTCAACTAAGCCATGCCAAGTTCTTCATCAGACAGATCTGAATCGACTGGAGCCATGAGCTCTTTTGGTAGGAAGACAACCATGTTTATGTCAGCTAGTGGTTTGTCATGTTTCCCATCATCGGCCTTAGGCTTTGGGCACCAAACTTTAGACCGAACCTTTTTCTTGTCTAGCACATGTTTTTCTGCTTCTTCTAGTTGTTCTAGCTGACGTAGGCGCTGGACTCTCCTTTTCTGGGACTTGGTCAAGCCATCTGGACACCACTGTGGATTGGGTTTCTTACGTGTTTGGCTTGACCCTTCATCGTCCAGTTGCAGCGTGCGTCGACATTTAGGAGCTCAGCACGTAATATCCTCATCAGGGACCAGAGAATCGGCCATCTCTTCTAGCCAATTGTTTGACTTTTCATTGACTCGGCTTCCCAGCCGATCATGAACACTGGCTTTGCCCCCCAGCCGATCGTGGATGCTAGCCTTGCTCCCCAGCCGATCGTGGACTGAGATCCGTTGATTGCTGAACTCACGGTGATCCCCAGCTGCAGGTCTTCTGTCGTCGAAGCAAACTCTTTTAGATGAGCTGCTGTTGTTGTAAGCCCCATTGCATTCTGGACAATTCTCCACTGTTGGTTGCTTGATCCCTTCTTCCCAGCAATACTTGAAGAACGAACATCTCCAATGTCCTTCGTTACGCTGTGCCCACTCTTCTCTTCCCCTTGCTTTCTCCTGTCACCGCTGGAACTTGTTGATTAGCATCTGGGACGTGACAGGTCGGCGTGACTTCAAGTCTCCTTCTTCAAGTAGTAACCCTTTTCCTTTGACATCGGCAGCGGTTACTTGTACTTTGGGATCGACGGCTCCTTTATTTTGAGCCGAATCAGACGTCAGCAACTTAACTTGTGACGTGTCTTTGCTAGACACCTCAACTGTGTTAGTTGGGAAGGGGTGCTGATCAATCTTCATCGGCTTTTCAGCTTTGGTAGGAGTTTCAAATTTAAGCCTCCCTTGCTCAATAGCTGACTGGATCTGCTGTCTGAAGATCTTGCAATCATTGGTGTCATGCGACGTTGCATTGTGCCACTTGCAATACTTCATCCTCTTCAGCTCTTCTGCAGATGGTATAGTATGGACCTGAGAGAGTTTAATCTGCCCTTGCTGAAGCAACAAATCAAATATCTTATCGGTCTTAGTGATATCAAAGCCGAATTTCTCTGGTTCTTTCTTGCCAAAGGGACAGGACACTGTTTTTTTGCCTTTGACCCACTCTGCAAGCCCTATCATATTATCTTCATCTTCTGAATCAGAGTAGTCCACATAAGACACCTTATTCTGAATGTTTCTTCTAGGCTCATAGGACTTTGCAGTTTCTTGACTCATCCGACTGACCAATTGGCTGAGACTCTCGAAATCATGTGATGCATATTTCTCTCTCAAGGTTGGCAAGAGACCTTGGAAAGCTAACTCAGCCAGTTGTTTATCTCCCAGGTTCAGACTATAGCACTTGTTCTTGACCTCTCTGAATCTCTGAACGAATCCAGCAACCGTTTCATCGTTCCTTTGCTTGAGTCTGGTCAGATCAGTAATCTTCATCTCATGGATGCCAGAGAAGAAGTAGTTGTGGAACTGCTATTCCAAATCGGACCACTTGATGATAGAATTAGCTGGCAACGACGTGAACCATGAGAATGCTGGTCCCGATGGAGATGAAGAGAACAAACGTATCCTGAGTGCATCAACGTTCCCTGCTTCTCCACATTGGATGATGAATCGAGTGATACGCTCCATAGTGGATGTCTCATCTTGCCTAGAGAACTTGGTGAAGTCTGGCACCTTGAATCTTGGTGGGAACGGTATTTGATCATAGCCAGATGGATACGGTGTCCTGTACATGCAGGACTGCTGCTTGGGTTTCATCCCATATTGCTTCTGCCGCATCTCTGAGAAGTGGTCAATCAACTCCTGCTTCATGTGAGACTTCAATTCAGCAGATACTTGTTCAATTGCTTGTATTTCAGCCGGAGTTTCTGGAGGCCATTCTTCTAAGATTCTTGGCTGTGGATTTGGTACCATGGATGTCCCTGTCCTAGAAGAACTCTGCATGTTTGCAACAGATGGAGTCTGCCTGATCGGCTGACCAGCCGATGGAGTTGGCTGCTGCAAATTCGATTGGCTTGAGATAGCCAATTAATTTAGAAGTGTTTGCAGTAGTTGTGCAAAATCCGCTTGTGGAATTACTGGCTGCCCTGTTACCCCTTGGTTGATCGGCTGCTGAGGCGATGATCTTGTATGAGACACTGTGTTGGCTGAGGTTAAGACAGGCTGCATTGGTGTTGACTGCTGTAACGGGGCAGTCTATACGGGCATCCCCAATGTTGGCTGCTGTAGTGGAGCAGTTTGTACGGGCATCCCAAGTATCGGCTGTTGAGCCGATCTCTGAGGTGGAATAGGAGCTGGTCTCTGAGGTGGAACTGGAGTTCTTTTCTCTGTCGGTATGACCATATGAGCATGAGCTGGACTGATCTTGACCCTTTCAAAGTTCTTGCTCCCGTGATTGAAGTAGACGAACACCACTCCTTCCCCATTCATGTGCACAGTCCCTGGAGTACCTCCAAACATGGCTTGGTAAGACTGTGGGTACTTCACTTCTAGAATTTCCTCAGGCTGAGGCTCAAGAAAGTTTGAGATATCATTCTCAAAATGATCACGAGGTAAATCCCATCCTGCAAGCTTCCCATCTTGATTCCTCATGGTAGGATACTTTTGATTCTGCACTGAGAACGTCTGATCTTGGGCATTGGACTGTACTTCATGTGTTTGAATCATGGGCATGGTAACAGCAGGATCTTTGGCTTTTTCTCCAACACCTTGGTTCTGAATCGGCTGGGAGTCCAATGAGGAACCAGTAGCAACCTGTGGAGACGGTGCAACTCTTACTGTTGGATCATCAATCGGCGGAGCGACCGATTGGTCCTGCTGGAACACTGGAGGAGTTCGTTTTGGTTGAAAATAGGCAGGTCCTAGATATCCTCCTTCAACTCCTTTCTTGAGTGCTTCGATCAGACTATTTTGCACCGTATTAGCAAAAACCTTAGCTTGATCAATCATTGTCTGGTGCATCGCCTTAGTCATCATGTCCTGAAGTGACTCAGGATCGGCTGAGAAAGTGACTTGCTTAGGCGTGGGCAACAGACTTTTCTTGAAGATCCCATTCTTAGTCTGACCGTATGATGTCAGGCAAAGCTCTTCATAATGCCTCATATGAGCTTCGAACTCAGCTTTGTCTGTATCCTTCAACTGATCCCTGGTGATTGTTTGGACGTTTTCTAGATCAATCTCAGAAGGACCAGTCTTCGTAGGCTTCGTCATTGTTGACTTTTTTGGGTCCCACCAAGCGTGCCAAAAGTGTGTTGACACGAAAATAGGACGTCACCTCCGCGCGTAGCACACGTGACTCCCGGGTCTGTAGCGAGGCGTGCCAGCCAATCTGACCTGTTGATTGACAATGGAAAAAGATTAGGGATCGGCTAGAGAACCGATGGCCTTGTAGCGACACGTGTACCAGCCAATCGGCCGATACAGGTAAAAGCGGGATCGGCCGGCTCAAGAGCGACCGAAGCGCTGGTGCGTGAGTAGATGGATTGGCTGGGATCGGCCGATCGTGACGTCAGCACTCGAGTAGGTCGGAATCGGCTGCGGTGTTAGAAGCTGATAGGATCTAGATCGAGTGGGATAATGATAATAGCTAAAAACCACAAGAATTGGTACGAAAACTTGCAGATCTAGCTAATATCGGTAAGGGGTGAATAAAGAACTAGACGAAACCTCAGCGATGCGCCCGGAGGTTAAAGCCTAGGGTTATTCGGTAAAACGGTACTCACAAGCTTGCCAGAGGTTAGTTGATGCAGCCCGACAAACTCGAAGCATGGCGTTGTAGAAAAGGAGAAAAACGCAATGGCGAAGTCGCCGAAAAGTAGATGCTGTAAAGGTAGATGCTGTAAAGTAGATGCTGTAAAGTAAAGGGTTTGCCCGGAGGCGGTTTGTTTGATATTGGTGTGTACACTTTTTCCCGACCACGCAGGGTCGCTATTTATGTCCTGAGGACAAACCCGACTCCTAGCCGACTACGGCACTGTTTACTTGCATCTAAAGAAAGATAAAAACTACTAAAAACAGAAAAGACTCTTGTAGGAGTCAAAGACTTTCTAAAAACTGACTCATGACCCATCGCCAATCGTAGATTGACCCGCCTCCACCATGCCTTTCCTTCTGACTTATCTCCTTGATTACCACCTTCTCCCTCTTCATCAGCCGATCCTTCGGTTGACCATCGGCCGATCGCTCTGACCCGCTGGCCCCCTATTGGGGTCGAATCCTTCTAACCATTGGCAAATCTCGTTGACTGTCCTTCTCTTTCCTAAATTGGCTGATTGCACCCTGTTTTTCATCGGCTGCTTCTCCTTATCTTTTTCTGACCCATTTTTCCAAAAAACGGTGTCAACAACCCGTTCCTGTGAGCAATTGAAGAACAAGCAAGAACAAGTCAAACAAGCAACTAAATTGCAAATATTGATCTGACAACCAATCTGAAGTAACCAAGTTGGGGTTCCGAATCGGGTAGAACGGGTGGTCTCGCCGACACACGCGTCTACAAGGAAGTAGCAATGGCTAAACTTACATCAAAACAAAACCCGAGTGTTCTCGACGGCGGCTAAGGAGTATATGACAAGGGAAGGGCGACCAAAGGGGTGCTAGGGTCGTGCTCCAACCCTAGGACGCGTCCCTAATGGACCCAACTTGGTACATAGCCCATTGGGCCAAAATAAGGCAGTGCAGCACCCTGGACAGAAAAACCTCCGGTCAATGATTCATTGATTGCGGACGCCTCAGGACAGATATGAACATGAGTCCAGATCCATATGAAAGATGACTTCATCACAGTTCCAGGAAGTACTTGAACACTCCAATCCGACTCCGTATGCGTCCGTGGTGTTCGTCAGAAGTTGGTGATGTGCTGCAGTCCGAATCCAGCCGACCCGAATCCTTTTCCAAGTCGCTCTTCTCCATGATTCCTAAGCAAACCAATAGTGCACGTGTCTCCACAATCTAAACATGATGTATATGAACTCAGGAGGGAACTTACTTGATAATTTAGTTGACGAGCACGAGCACGAGTAATAGGGCCAGCAAGAGGAATATGGGATGTATCCTGTGGAAGTAGTGATGGTGTTGATGTTGGTGTAGATGCTGGGGGTGTATCGTTGGCGGGGATGTCCTCATCACATGCAGCGATAAACGCATGGGTGCCATTTCTATTGTGAATGGTAATGTTTGTGGACGTTTCTGTGAGTGCTGGCACAGAAGGTTCGTTTCTACAGGTACACTAACAACATTTCGTAAGTCGCTAAGTGAGATTCAAGTAGCTCTCGACTAGTCATTATAGGGAGAAACGCATATAAGTCTTGCCACTGGCACTCACTTCCATTTTTGGCTTGATCGCCTTGTGAGGACGAATAGGACGTTTTGCATCATGTTAAAAATTGTGGAAACTTAAAACTGAACTCATACATGTTTTGTGTGCTCTCTAGGTGAAATCTTGCTAGTTGGTAATTTCTTGCATAGCCTCACATGTGTAGATGATGTTGCTGTCCAAAATCTGATAGAGTTGTTTGATTGATTTTTTGCACCCTGTTCAAAAATCAATTTGACTGGATGACCTATACCAAAGTTGCTCCATATCTAATGTAATTTTTGCTCACAAAACTTCACGGTCATAGTTTCTGTATACCTCAAGTTATGCTCTGTTTAGGAGACCTAGGTCCTGCTGTTTTTCCAGGGTACATCAATCTAAATCTTGTTTAGATTCGACCTTCGTCCTAGAAGCTTTGGATCAACCTCTGAATACCAATGTTGTGCCCGATCATCTAAGAAACAATCTGGTAGATGTTGAGAACCCCCAGGCTAATAGTTTTTGAGATACCATTCTTCTCCTCCACGTTCATATTCATTCTTATACTCCAAAGTTCGAGCATGGATCATTTTGTCTTCACCAACTTTGGTATGTGTTGGTATTTCTTAACCTCACTACTAGTGGCGCATCTAGCGTGAGTGTGTAAGGAACACCCGGATACACTGACGGGTGCGAATGAATCCGCAAGCGCATGGATACACTGTTGTAGCACTTCACCTAAGGAGTATTCCCAAGGGTATCGAATCCAATGAACGGTGAGCGCTACCTCCTAGCCTAGCTATGGTCCAACAACACCACTCTATAGGATGAGAAGAAGATGGAAAGGATCCGGCTGATAGCGTACAGAGTTAAGAATGGTCTCTCAATTAGGAACTCTCGTTTCAGGCAACAGTTCCCTCCTGTCTATAACAGTTGGTTCTGGCCGAAAGCTCTACGTCGTATCGGACGTGGAGGAGTACAAAGGGTCTAACAACTGTCACTACTGCGGCCTACCTCAAGACAAACCGTGGGATACGGGGCAAACGAAGGATAACCCGCAGTCTAGACACCACGTCTACACCAACGATCACTACTATAGCACGGCTACGTCTGCATGCCCGTAGCAACACTATAGCACACCGTATAAATATGGAGCGACGAACCCACGAGGGAGAGACTAGAACTCACTCAGGTATTAGCTATCTCATGTAAGGGATCATAGAAGGACTTTGGTCTAGTTAGAACATACGGAGTATACCCACTTTATTCTAGTTAGACTAACAGGCATACAAACAAAATTGGAAACTTATGAGCTGCACCGGAAGATCAAAAGGTTGAGTTCATGAAGAACGCAAGCCTCTAAATCAAGAACAGATGAAGAACACAAGAACTATTCAATAATGTAGAAAGCCACTTTAGTCTAAATAGAAAATGTCGAAATACTCACTTTAGTCTAAATGAAGAACAAAGGCATTCGTAGAGGTTTGTTCTTGGGGAAAGGTGCCAAAACACCATGGCACGTCCCCAAGTCACCCCCTCACCTTCCTTCTAATCTCTAAGCACTAGCAAGCCAGCACTAATCCTATGCAAAGCCACTCCTCTCCTAGAGAGGTAGGAGCCCAAAGGCAAAATGAGGAGAAGAAGTGTGTGTCCTATTCTAACCCCTCCTTCCTTTTATTTATAGGGACTGGGCAACTTCATGAGGACACCCCGAGCACCCTGGGAATGAACTCCAGAGCCAACCAGGAGTCACCACGTGGAAGAAAGGCAGTGGCGGCCACAAGGTCGGTTCAGCCGACCTGTGGGGTCGTCTGACCCCCTGTGGGCCCACTTCCCTTGCGCTTTCTTGTGGTGGCTGTCAGGTGGGTCCTCAAGTCGGTTCCAGGTGTCCACGCGGTTTGGAGGTGGTTTGGGCACATTTGTGGGCCATAGGATCCATGTGATGTACATGTGTCAGCTTCTGATTCGTCGGGTTTCTCTCCCTTGTATTGGTGACATCAGCAATCTGTGGCACTTTGCATGGCAGCCTCTCATTGGCTGGGATAAGGAGGCTTGGATTGATGAGGTGGATGGATAAGGTGTGCTTTTGCTCTATTTCTTGTGCCAAGTACCTGCATTCAAATATACATCGCCACTTGTGGAATTTGTCAGTATAAGCTCCTATTCTAGTGTGGATGCTCAATTTCTATTTGTTTTATGCAGAGTATTGACAACCTAAAAGTGGTGCTTAACAACCGTCAACAACTCCCCCACACTTGACCTTTGCTCGTCCCGAGTAAAGGGAGAACAAATTAAGTGGGACTTGATATCCAAAGGTATGAAGTGAGCATAAGAGATATTCCAAACCATACCTTGCACTTGTGAGCTATGTGCAGTGTCTATCATGCCATCTTGGGTAGTTGAGGAATGGAACAGTCATGAATTAAATCACTTCTAGTACTCGTCTTGTCAAGTAACTTGGGGTTTTGGTAATAAGTTTTCAAAACAGACCTTGCTCAGCTTCCTCATTTGATTCTCTCAGATCACTCAATGTGTATATGTCCTCACCAAGGCATTAGAATTGTCTTTCTTCATCCTACTTCTAATGATGGCTATATGTGGAGCTCAGGGTAGGATAAAAGATAAAGCATACTTGTTTCACATGTATTGCAAAGTCAAAGACCAGATCCATAAAGAAAATCAAATCATACAATTAGATCAAGATGTGCACGTGTATGGGTATGGTAAGGTGGATACTAGGCCCAGAATGGGTTCTAGATATTACCATACATGATGAAATGCTATGGTGATGGTAAGGTGGACACTAGCCCCAGAGTAGGTACTAGTTATTATCATCTAAATTATGAAACTCTTTTTTGAATGATTTTCTCCTCTCCTTGAAATATTTGAGACACGAGCTATCTCCTCTTTTTTTTGGAACATGTGTTTGAGCATGTCTTTCTTTTTTTTCTTTTTTTTGTATGGCCCAGTCTCTTTTGGAGATATTTGGAGAGGGGTAAATCATTGAACAATACATGGAGCTTTATTTGGTGGAATAGATGGATGATACAATGCCAACTTCCAGTGTAGAAGCATAGCAAGGGGGAAAAATGGTGGTGTGCACATGAATCTTGATCATGAAAGTATGAAAAGAATTCTCACAAGGGTCACAATAATTTGACAAAGCTCAATGCAATAACAAGTAGCATATGAGTATAAGGTTTTCAACCAGAACATCATATGGCTTTGGTAGGACCGTGGCATATCAAAGAGGAGCATTGCAAAGGGTTTTCAAGGTTTTCAAATAAATTCCCAAGCACTCAAGCATTAAGAGAGAAGATCATATCATCAAACCATATCACAAACCAACTACTCAGATGAGCATGCTTTCTTAAAGATATTTGTTCACAAGCATCAAGGTGATAGGCATGGAATAAAACATATGCAAGCCAACCATAGGAATCATGTAGAGCAGGCAGAGCACCATTAATTGAGTTTGATTCATTAGATAGGAATTGAAGATCATTCAAAATCATAGGTAGAGAGAGAGTGAGATGAAGGCTGCACATACCATCGCTCCTGAAGGATATGGGAATCAAGGAAGACTAGTGGTGATTTGGCTAACCCGTGGGGTAGCCAGCTCACTCTAGTTTATCTTCTCCTTGTCATGAAGGTGTAGGTGATGTCGTGCAGCCCTTGTGTGGGAGTTCTCGAGTGGACATGTTGATGATGAGATCGAGAGGACTCCCCCACACTTGTTCTTGTACCTGGTGTTGTTCTTCAAGCAAAAGTGGAAACAAACAGAGGGACTCTGCTGGTTTGATGACCATGGAGCCTTTATTCGAAATCAAATATATTTTTTATTGTTATTGTCATCATGTCATTTGCTCAAATAGGGTTAGATCAAAATTACATTTCATAAACAAAGGGGAATATGCTTACCTGGGACCTTTGAGAGGTCATATGTGCCACCTTTGTATGTTATGCAACATGAATTCAAACCTTTACTTACCTTCCCATTTAAAACCACCTCAATGCATGACTCACCCAGGTGAATTTGATGATTTTCTACAGGGGTTAGTCCACATATATGCAACCAAGATCTATGAAAGCACAACTCTATGGTTCATCAATCAAAACTCGACACCATGTCTTGTTTTGACTGAAGAAGATAGTTTTAACCTAAGCACCATGCTTATTTTAGAAACTATCCATGAATGTGCGTCGCGAAACATACATTTAGACCAGAGCATATGAACACAGATGAAGGAAGCATGATTAAGCTATTTTCAAAGGGATGCAAGCATGAGCGTGTGACGGTGAACATCGGGCAACCTCCAGGAAGGGCTTTGTTTAAAGTCAAAAGTAGGACATACCTAGCCAGTCGGGCAAGATGCAAGAGCTAACATCATCTGCAAACCAGGATAAGATTTGGCATGAGAGGAACTTTACTCGGGATGCTCACATATCTCCCCCACACTTGGAGTTTGCATTGCTAAGCAACGAAACTCAAGGGTGTGGAGATCAAGCTTCCTTTGTAAATGTTCCCTCACCAAAATCTTACCAAAGTGTTGTAGTTAATGTAGCTCACATGTTCTTAGGAATCACCTGTCCATCGTTCTTTTCAATCTCCACCTGAAAGGTTAGCGACCAAAAGTACCCGAAGGACAACTTATCTTAAAAACATGTTCTTGCTTTTATTTGAAAGGGGAAATAAAACCTATGCTAATCCAGGCTATCTCCTGGCAGTGCTTTGTTTTTGGGTCATAAGCTCGACCAGGGGAACTTCATCTTGTAGCTATCATTGGTGGTGTCACTTCCGTCTCACCACCAATCTTGGATGTATCAATGAAGCTTTAGCTGCAAGGTTAGTGCCACAACGTACACACGAAATCTGATATGCTTATGGTAAACATATGCATCCACAATCAACCTTCTAAACATTTTGCAAAAGAGGACCAGAAGGTGGTTGTAGCCCTCATGTGTGCTCAGTGCACTAGGCATGGCTAACTCTGGAGAGGAATTATGCAAGCATGGTTCATAAGGTATATCAAGGATGAAGCTACCATGCTCGTCAATGGAATCCTTTCCTATGAATTCCAGAGTCGGTGCCTCACAAATTTCCATGACCCATGAGTCCTCTATCTCAAGAGATTTATCATGAAAGCTCGATATTGACTCCCGATCATGATCGAAAGCAACAAGATACGAGCCAGCGGGAAGAGGCTCAAACTCAGTCGAGAGGGGTGATGATTGTTTGCCTTACAGAGGTGAAGAGAATCTTCCGAGTCATTCTCATGAGGAGTAGGATAGTCTACGACCTCAATGAGAACAAGCTCGGATGATGCGAACAGAGATACGTGCATCATTTTCCCGAGTGGGTTTTGCTTGGGAAGATGCTCTGCCATGGAATGTTCATGACAAGAGATGGATGTGGTAGAAGCGGCTTCCCTAAGCTTTACATATAGGCTTCCTAGAGATTTATCAAGAAGTTCATCCAATGGGAAGCCTAGGAGAAGATTGAAATCCATGATGTCATAGATATGAAAATCTAAGCACACCTCGATCTCTTCTATGATGATCGGCACATCCCTAGCAATCCCTCGACATGGGAAAAAGTAGTTCCACTTGGGACTTCGGAAATATCTATCAGTCGGGGTGAGGGGCATGTCACCCACCAGAGTGTTCAGAAGGCACTCCGGTATGATGCAAGCTCCAGCAGTAGGGTCATGAACAACATCTACGGTGTTTCCCCTCATGGAACAGTGGATGGTCGTGGAAATCAAGCTAACCCGAGTTGCTTCGGAAGTAGGCTTTAATTCCTGAGGCGACCAATCCACTATAGTCCCATGATTCCAAACTTCATCGAGGACCTCATAAAGGTCCAACGATGTCGTAGGATTCTCATGCCTATAGTGATTCGAGGCATTTATAATATCTCTAGGCGAATCATCCTCAAATACGTGAGAGAACTCCGAAGGTTGAATTTTTTCTTCCTTCGGTGTTCGTGGTTCGGGAGAAGGCTCTCGAGACGAATGATAGGATGTGTAGGGTGAAAGCTCAAATTCGTCTATTAAGAGACTCTCGTGGATCGACTCTGATTCTTGGTGGGGTTCATTGTGACTGGTATGGGAAGAAGAGGCTTCTAAGAAGAATTCTAGGATCTCTCTTCTTTCCATTGGGGATTGATGTTCGAACGAACGTCCAGCTAGAAGGTCGAGCTCTCGTGCAGATTCCATGTCTAACCTCATGTAAAAGGTGGTATAGACAAGTCTGAGCTAAGCTCCAATAGGTGTGAGAACCTAGCCCAAGCTGCACTTATAGACTCACCCTCTAATTGGCAAATTCACGGAATTCACACGGTAGCAACTCTTAGCGTCCAAAAGGGGAGAACGAGTGACAAAAGTCATCTCGTAGTTCTTCCCAATTGTCTACACTCCCTATCGTGCGGGTGTACCACTACTCTGCTCTGTCTACGAGAGAGAAAGGGAACAACTTCCACCTCAAAGTTTCCTGTGTCATACCTGGGATTACCAAGCACGAACACAATTCTTCGAAAACTCCTTTTAATGATCATGGGGATCATCACTGATGGCTCAAGAGAATGGTCGATTCCAAACCATTGCTATAAAGCCGGGACGAAGTTCGCGCCTAGATGAAGAAGTTGATGGTTGCTCTAAGACGAACTCGCCCCTAGGGGTAGAGAGGCTTTGACATGAAGGCATCTCAATGGGTAGCGGGGGTAAAGGTAGAATTCAAGAAAAGTAAAAAGATACGAGGACCACTAGGTTCGAAGATAGATACAGCAACCGTTCCCCGGCAACTGCGCCAGAAATGCTTGTTGGTATTTCTTAACCTCACCACTAGTGGCGTGTGTAGCGTGAGTGTGTAAGGAACACCCGGGTACACTGACGGGTGCGAATGAATCCGCAAGCGCACGGATACACCGTTGTAGCACTTCACCTAAGGAGTATTCCCAAGGGTATCTAATCCAAGGAACGGTGAGAGCTACCTCCTACCCTAGCTATGGTCCAACGACACCACTCTATAGGATGAGAAGAAGATGGAAAGGATCCGGTTGATAGTGTACAGAGTTAAGAATGATATCTCAATTAGGAACTCTTGTTTCGGGCACTAGTTCCCTCCTAGCTATAACAGTTGGTTCTGGCCGAAAGCTCTACGCCGTATCCGGACGTGGAGGAGTACAAAGGGTACAACGGCTGTCACTACCACGGCCTACCTCAGGACAAACCATGGGATACGGGGCAAACGAAGGATAACCCGCAGTCTAGACACCACGTCTACACCACCGATCACTACTATAGCACGGCTACGTCTGCATGCCCGTAGCAACACTATAGCACTCCGTATAAATACGGAGCGACGAACCCACGAGGGAGAGACTAGAACTCACTCAGGTATATTAGCTATCTCATGCAAGGGATAACGGAAGGACTTTGGTCTAGTTAGAACATACGGAGTACCCACTTTATTCTAGTTAGACTAACAGGCATACAAACAGAATTGGAAACTTATGAGCTGCACTGGAAGATCAAAAGGTTGAGTTCATGAAGAACACAAGCCTCTAAATGAAGAACAGATGAAGAACAAAAGAACTATTCAATAATGTAGAAAGCCACTTTAGTCTAAATAGAAAATGTCGAAATACTCACTTTAGTCTAAATGAAGAACAAAGGCATCCGTAGAGGTTCGTTCTTGGGGAAAGGTGCCAAAACACCATGGCACGTCCCCAAGTCACCCCCTCACCTTCCTTCTAATCTCTAAGAACTAGCAAGCCAGCACTAATCCTATGGAAAGGCAATCCTTTCCTAGAGAGGTAGGAGCCCAGAGGCTAAATGAGGAGAAGTGTGTGTCCTATTCTAACCCTTCCTCACTTCTATTTATAGGGGCTGGGCAAATTCGTGAGGACACCCTGAGCACCCCCGAAATGGACTCTAGAGCCAACCAGGAGTCACCACGTGAAAGCAGGGCAGTGGCGGCCACAAGGTCGGTTCGGCCGACCTGTGGGGTCGGCCGACCCCCTGTAGGCCCACTTCCGTTGTGCTTTCTCGTCGTGGTTGTCAGGTGGGTCCTCAAGTCGGTTCCATGTGTGGACCTGCATTCAAATATACATCGCCACTTGTAGAATTTGTTAGTATAAACTCCTATTCTAGTGTGGATGCTCAATTTCTATTTATTTTATGCAGGTATTGACAACCTAAAAGTGGTGCTTAACAATCATCAACACTATGGTTATGTGACTTGGATCAATGACCTCGTCCTTTATCTAATCATTCTTTTCAATATCTTGGCTATTCCCTTCTAACTTGGAATTTGTGGCCAAGTAAAGCTTGAATTATGATAAAAATGGTGTTGGTCGGTTTGTTAAACTTTTGGGTGGCAGCAAACTAGGTCTGTATCATTTCGATTTTCTTCCCATCAGTTTTGGCCCAACCTTTGGTTACCAAAGATGTTGGGAGCTTCATGTGTGGTATACTTGTAAAAATTCAGCACCGTAGTCTTCGTATGCCGAGAGTTATGGGATTTTTAGTAAAACCCTGCTTGCTGTCCAAACAGCTAGACAAAACTTTGGTAATGGAATTTTTCAAGCAAGATAACCTTGGGTTTTGCCTTGGAGTTGAATACCAACATTGGAGCTTGGGAAATCCTACACCTACTGATCAATAATGAAAATTTTTCGGTACATGAGTAGAGATCTATGAATTTTATGCTTATGATCATTGTGCTGTCCGGTTTCGGAAAATTTGCCATGAATGAGTTTTCGTCGTGCATATTCTACTTGTTAATTTTTTTTATGAGCAAGCTTATGAGTGTATGTTTAATGAAAACTCAAATTTTCAGATGGTGAGACCAACACGCAGCTCTCCTAACAGTTTTGGTGCGTCGGGTAGTGGTGACCTACCGCCGCCACTGCCCATGATGCCGGCGGAGGCATTCATGGCCACCCAAACCGAAGTGTTGTGTCAGATCCTACAGACATAGCAGCAGATGGCCCAGCAGCTGCAACAGAGACCTCCATATGGGGATAATCATGATGCATCGCATACGGTCACCACATACACCTAGTTTCTTGGGATGAAGCCCCCAACGTTTGGTAAATAGATTCTTCCCTTTTTGGTCAATTTTGGCCAGAGCTTAGAAAAATTGTAGAATATCACAGAAAAATCATGAAAATTCCAAACCAATTTTGTTGGTTTCTTTGTGACTAGATCTACAACGTTTGCAAAGCATGACAATACTTTTGACTGATAGTTTTTGCATGAAACTTCAAACTTAGTTTGACCTACTTTTACTGTAGCTCACAATCTAGATGTGATCTTGATCTGAATCTTGGATATGTTCTTAGTGATGGCATGTGTAGGCTCTGGACAAAAATTTGCACAAAGTTGCTGAGTAGATCTTTTATTATGATTTCTTTTGTATTTATGCTAAATCAGTCTAAATGGTTTTTGTAGATAAATATTAATAAATTTTTTGTGCCCAACTTCTGGCTATAGTCTTAATATGCCTAGATTCACCTTTGGTGAATTAATCATGATTTTAGAACTGCAGAAAATTTTATTCTTGAATTATGCTTAGTTTTAAATGTAATTACATAGTTTAAAATCTAGAAAGGCCCATGAGCTAATTATGGTGTGTGTGGCCTAGGTTTAGGTCAGAGATGATGTGTGTGAAAAATTGGATCCAGAAGATATTTATTTATTTTTATATAAATTTATCTTGTTTTGGTAGCTACAATTTGTCATTTTTGCTATAATTAATTTATACCTCAATTAAATGTGAAATTTTCTCAGTGGCTTTGATTAGAGTTAGAGATCTTAGTAAGCACTACCCACTGTATTTTATGAATTAACTTTATGGATAAAAATATTGGAAGCCAATTTAAGCGTCGTAATTGATTTAAATTGGAAACCCACCACTACCACCCTTAGGTAATCCGGTGGATGTGTTGTGGAGCATGGTTAGGAGCTTAGGACCACCCTTGCTATTTTTCTGAGTTACATTAGTTCATTTGTATAAATGTGTACAAGTCACCATCAAAGTGAAGGATTAATTCCTTCCAACACCACCATTTGTTTAATAAGAAAAATATGCTTGATATATTCTTATCTAGGTGAATGTGGCCAACCATGCACTCCATGGTTGTCATGTACTATTTTGTAATTAACTAATTTAACACTACCAATTAAATCTTGCATATGCATCCTCGTGTAGATCTTCCCGACGGTAGCTATACGCTCCTGCCGGAAGGAGGGGACGAGGGAGCTGATGGTGAGCTGCAGTACGTGGACATAGCTCAGGACCTGGACCAAAGTCCAGAAGGGCCCAAGGCCAACCTTGCCGACGAAGGCAAGCCCCAAATCATTAACCCATGTTTTATTTAAATTTATGCAACTACCTTTGCTATGTTTGTGCATTTAAGTTTCAGGAGTTGAATGAAACCCTTGATGCATGATCCCTAGGTACCTATGCTCTTTTACTCGTATACTAGGTCGATAGCTGCTATGCTATAGGACCCGGTAAAAGTCGAGTGATGTTCGTCACTCGTGAGAATAGGGTCTTATGTTGGAATCATAAGATCTTTATAATTGGATTGCTCATGTGGTAAGAGCATGGGATTTGGGCTCCGGTCCAGTGGCTTTCATGGGCTAAGCTTTTGAACGTACTAAGTGTTGACGCTCCTTAGCCTCACTACTAGGTTTGCACTTACGGTGACGGCACCAGGAATGCTTGAGGCACTCGCAAGCGTCGCTACCGGGTTTACACCCCTAGTAACGGGGTTAGGGAACGTCTTTGGTAAAACACTCGATCATAGAAAGGTCCGCAAGCGCACGGATTACCATTGTAGCACTTGACCCAGCGGTATTCGGGTTATCATATTTATATTTTCCCAAGGGAGGCACTACGGCAAAGATGATCGAATAAACGGTGGAGAAAAACAAGACTTGGTAAAGAGCTATAGCGAGGATCTAGCGAGCTGGGAGATCTTGATAAAGGGTTAGAGAGGATCTAGCGAGCTGGGAGGACAACGAGACGAGAAAGGATCCTAACACAATCTATCTATTATTGTCAACTCTAGGCAAAGAACTAAGGCAAAGGATAACCAAGGCAAGCTAAACTCGACAAGCTCTTCTAGTGATGCAGGGGCATGCAAAGCCGCGCTCTCGGACTGGGATGAGAAGGGAGAACGACGACGCGCTGAATCCTACCGGCCCGAACTAACGTGGTGGACTACAAAGCCCGTCCGGAGCTGTCACCTCCTTAGGGTACCACAACTATTCCGTTGAACAGGACACCAATCTAAGACTAAGGTAAGCTCTGAGCACCACACTCACAACAAACCAAAGAACCTTTCCCTGGATATCACGAAGGAAGGTCTCTCTCTACCGTGAAACACCTTAGATCAAGCGAAGAACGACCACAACACTATAGGGTTCAAGAGAGCTATGCTAACCAAGATTAAACTAACTTTAGTCTAAACCAAGAATAAAGCTTCTAGAGCAAAGTAAAAGCGGAATGTAATTGACTCGAAAGGTAAGATAGAAAGATAACTTGAATTGTACTTGAGTCTAAACAAAGAAAGGATACAAGAGTAGTACCGGAACTCTGAAGAAGACTCCTCCGGAACCCGAGACTAGCTCGACTCGACTCTAACTCCCAAGCTACACTAATCCTACTCTAAGTGAACAAAAGAGAGAAATGGAGATGCTCTTGCATTGTGTGTCTGATCCAGCGAGTGGGAGGTGGCTTTTATAGGCAAGGAAGGTCGGTGGAGCGCAGGGGGGCCACATGCCAGGTGCGGCCGGCTCACCAGGTGCGGCCGGCCCTGGGATGTGCCGCCTCTCGCCTTGGACGCCCCTGATCACTGCTCCTGAGGCGGTTGTAGGTCGGCTCCTTGGGTCGGTTTCGCCCGGCACGTGAGTTGATAGGTGCGGCCAGCCCTCTAGGTGCTACCGGCCCACCCCCGTGCCGTGTGATGCACCGACTATGCTCAGGGATGCCTAGGATTGCCTCTGGATGACGGTTGTGGCGGTTGAGCGGCCGGACAAGTGGACCAATTGATCCAAGTGTCGGTGTTTTAGACTGGCAACCTACCAAGGGGAGTACCCGAGGTAGATGAATGTGGCCTCACCGAGATCGGTAACTCGAAGGAGAGACACGTGGCACACAATTTAGACAGGTTCGGGCCGCGAGGTGCGTAATACCCTACGTCCTGTATGCTGCGTAGCTCTGGATTGATTGGATGTGTTTACAAGATGATGCGGATGAAGAGATAGGGGTCCCTGCCTCGCCTTATATAGTCCGGGAGGCAGGGTTACAAGTCGGTTTGAGGGGAGAGTACTAGTCGTGTACGGCTAGGAGTACTTTACATGGATCCGGACATGCGTAGCTTCCTAACCGAGTACTATCCCTCTGTAGTCCTTGTGCCCCACGCCAGCAGGTGACGTGTTGCCCAAGTCGAGTAGTCCCAGGGGCCCACCGAGTAGTCGGTCCAGGTACCCACCAGAGTAGTGGGCCCAGGGATGTCCATACGATAAGCCCCCGAGTACTTTGTAGTCGAGCAGGATGTCTTCGAGTAGTCTTGATGGCCTTGGCGAGTAGTCCTTGAGCGTCCCTGAGTTCCACAAGCCGAAAGTCCTCAAGAGTGCTTGAACCATCCCGAGGCTGGAAGGTACTCCAGCTGATCTTTGAGTAGTCTTAAAGTCTTCTCGAGTAGTCCCCAAGCGTCCCCGAGTGCTTCTCTCGAAGGTCTTCAATAATACTCGCGATGTCTTGATGAAGAGACCATATGGAAAATGCGATTCGGAGAATCGCATTCCATATGGAATGTAGCCCCCGAGCCTTAGGTCGAATCGTAGATTCAAGCTGAGGGTCAATCTGAAGTTCTGCCAATCTTATCCCGAAAAATCCGGAGAAAAAACCGAAGGACACGTGGCACGGAGCCCCCGAGCCTTGAGTCGAGTACTTCCACTCGAATTAAAGGGTCATCTTGACTGTAGAATGTGTCCTGAGTGGGTCTTGAATCTGGTTGTATCCCACTGAGGTCATCTGAAGTAGTCGAGCCCCCGAGATGGAGAGCATCGAGTACTGGAAGTTGAAGAGTCACGCTGCTGCCGCTAGGTCACCCGTCTGGCGCCTTATCTGCCCGCTGAGAACCGAGCCGCCAGGGCCGGTCATAAATAACTGGTGAGTCCCTTAGTGGTTTTCACTCCTAGCAGTTGCATTCCTCAGATTAGATCTGAATCGCCGCCCCCTCCGCTCCTCTGCTGCCGCCGCCGCCGCGCAGAGACCTAGATCCATTTGCTCGCGCTGCCGTAGTTCACCCACCGCTGTTGCCCCCGAGCGAATGCGAGTGAAGACACCCGTCACTTGGAGAATGAAGGGATCTCCAGCGAAGGGCAAGAAGACCGGCGCGTCGAAGAAAAGGAGCCGCGATGAAGAAATCGGGGATGCCGGCCAGTCGTCGACGTCACCACCCTCGTCCCCTCGCCCCAATCCGGCGAAGGAGTGGAAGAAGGCGAAACTGAAGACCGAGAACCTCCTCGCCTTGGTCAACAGTGGGTTCCTTCGTGAGAAGGAGGTGGATCTATGGCGCACTACCACCGGCGATCCGTACCCGATGGAGAAGAACCCGGACGAAATCCCAATGTTCGCCCGGTTCGTAGAGCGCGGATTGGCGCTCCCCGCCAGTGATTTCTTCAAGGGTCTGCTTAGGTACTACGGCATCGAGTACCTTAATCTCAACCCCAACAGAATCTTCCATGTTTCTATTTTTGTCCACTTCTGCGAAGCATTTTTGGGTATCAAACCCCACTGGGTGCTGTTTCGGAAGTTCTTCCAGTTGAAGCCGCAACCGAGCACCAACGATACACGAGTAGTCGGAGGTGCTGGTATCCAGATGCGTGAGGATGCCGCCGACCAGTACCTACCGTACAAGTTGATAGACTCCAACCAGGACTGGAAGGCCAAATGGTTCTACATCAGCAACCACCATCCTGAGCTGCTGAAGCCGAGCGGGTGTCAACCGAAGCACAAGCCGTGGTGGAACACAGAGCCCACCATGCAAGAGGGTATTCAGCTACCCGAGTTGCTGAAGAAGATCAAGGCCTTGCGAGAAGCCGGTCTGAGGGCCGAACATGTGGCCTTCAGCTTCATGAAGAGGAGGGTGCAGCCACTGATGGCACGAGACACCCTCGGGTACCAGTACACCGGCGACAAGGATACGTCCCGGATGCCTGGCTTTGAAGTAGAGGACCACGTCATCGTTGAGAGGCTGGGCAAGATCTTCAAGGATATGCCCCCGTACACACTGTGCCCGGTGCTAGAGTACTCTACGGCACGGCCGCCAAATCAGGTCAGTAGTCGTGACATAAGCCCTCGAGTACTGAATTGCTTGAAGTAGTCATACTTATATGTGATACATGTTCTAGGATGACGTGGCGAAATACGTCTCAGTCCCGACTTCCCCTCCGCGACTTGTGGAGCAACCGGAGGAGAAGGGCAAGAAGAAGGAACGCCGCGAAGTCGGTGAAGGCAGTGACGCCGTTGTCATCGAGTCCGGCTCTGATGACGATGAAGATGAAGAAACACTGCAGCAAAGGTTCCAGCTGCGCTCCAAGTTCAGCCGAGCTGGGATGCCAGACGTCCCAGTCATCATTGAGAGGCCGTCGAGTCTTGAGGCTAACCTGCCGGTGCCGCCGAGGAGGCCTCGCAACGTGGCGCGGAAACGCACCGTCAAGAAGCTGAAGATCTCCGAGACGACCAACCAAGAGGTAAACACCGCGACTAGGGTAGTCGAGCACAGCTGATAAGTAGTCGTGTGCTAATGAGTTGTCTTGTAATGTTGCAGGATATCCCCTCCCCGGACCCCGTAGACCAGGGCGACGAGGGGGTCCTGGACACCGTGGGGGCGGCAGCTGAGAGGAGTATCAGCTCACCTCCGTCAACTGAAGAAGTCGTGCCAGCAGCGGCACCGCAGGAGACCGGCGCTGCGGAGCCGCAGCCAGCGGTTGAAAAAGGACGAAACCCTCCGCCGGCTGCAGCTGTGGAGCAACCAGAGGAGGCATCTATTGATGCCGGAGCTACCGCCGAGGCTGGCATAGTTGATATTGCCAGTATACTAGGTGCTCCGACCGTGACTGTGGTGCGGTCAACACTGTAAGTTCTTTATGAACTTTCAAGTAGTCGTATAGATGGCAGACTTGTATTACTGACTTGATTACTTCGTGATGCAGAAAATCCATGGACCTGTCGTGGGACGGTGAGGAAACCAGCACTCCAGCTGACGGAGAGGGCCGCTCGGCGGAGGAGCGCGAACCCACGCCGCCGCCACAGACTGAAATCGCGGTGTGGTCGACGTTGGAGGAAGCCACCTTGGTTGAAGGTTTGTGTCCTGTCACCACTGGTAGTTATCATGCATAGTAGTCGTAGCCGCTGAGATTGGCTGCGTGTACTCATTGTGCTAGGAGCACAAGCTGAGGGAACCTCGATTCCTGAAGCCGTGGCCATGGAAACGGCTACTGTGGAGTCGGAGACCACAGGACTGGTGGCCGGGACGGCAGAAGAAACAGCCCCTGAGCTGGGGACTGCAGTGGCCCCCGAGTCAGGTGCGGAAGTGCAGGACGATCCGCTCCACGGGACGAGCACGAACATAGTCGTCCGCTCGCCCATCATAGAGGAAGCCGCGCCGATCCATTCGACGGCTATGGCAGAGGAGGCATCTTCGAGCCACAGGGGTCTTGAGTTGCTGGAAGACAATCTTGTCGATCCGGCCGTTATTGCTCTGAACATGGAGTCATGGCGGTGTACCCAGCAGTGGGTCAATGTACGTTGCGAGTACCTCGAGTAGTCTTGTACGACGAAATACAAAGTACCCTTTTGACTGTTCTGTCTGCACAGGATATTGTTGAAAGATCCCGCGAGAAGTCTGAG
Organism: Cenchrus fungigraminus; assembly: GCA_036936925.1. NCBI lineage: Eukaryota > Viridiplantae > Streptophyta > Magnoliopsida > Poales > Poaceae > Cenchrus > Cenchrus fungigraminus. The sequence continues at coordinate 68,708,119 of CM072770.1, forward strand.
CTTCTGAAGGGGTACGACGACACAGTCCTTCGTGCCGAAGCCTTGGAGAAGGAGCTCGATAAGTCGAAGAAACATTCCGCCCTGCTCCAATCCAAGCTCGACGGCGCCTTCGCCCAATATCATAACGAAGTGCAAGAGATGCAGGCGAAGAGGGGCGACTTGATTCAGAAAAACAAGTCGCTGCGCCAGAAGAATAAAGGTATGCTTCCCGCTAAAGCCTTTGAGTACTTATTAGGGTACCTTGGTGTAATCTGACAGTGTGATGAGTTGTCTGCAGAGCTTGAGGAAAGGGTCGACCAGCTGAAGGTGTCGGAGACGGACTTGAAGAACATCGTGTATCGTGATACCGACAAAAGAGAGGTACTTGAGTATGAGTACGCTCAGTTGCGCCATGAGTGTATCAAGCACATGGAGCTTCGTGAAGCCTCAGACCGTGACCTTGTCAATTGCTATAAATCTCTGCAGAAGCTCAATGAAGATTGCGAGAAGCTGCAGGGCCAGCTGAAGGAACTTGAGGAAGCCGCGCTACCCATTGCAAGGCTGCTGGTGCCACACCCGGGCGGGCCGAAGATTGCTCCACTGGTGGACCGGTTGAAGGAAGCCCCCGGGCGTCTGGCGACGTATGTCAAGCACTTGGCGAAGTCGATCCCGAACCAAGTCTTGGCAAACATGAAGTCATATTTCCCCAAGGCTCCAGTGGAGGTAGTCGCCAGTGGACTTGCAGCGAACTGTACTGATGATCAGTACAAGACCCTCCTGGAGGAGATGGCGCCCATTGCTGAACAAGTGGCGGAGAAGCTCAACCTTCAGTAGGAGTACCTGTAGGAGTAGCTTAAAGTAGTTGATGTAAAACAATCAGAGTTGTTAGTAATTTGTTTGGATTATCAATGAAAGTTGTCCATGATATATCTGTGAAATAAGTACTCATAGCCGCCACTTGCAACGAAGTGTGCGGAGTACCAAACCATGGTGGAACTTGTGAGTAGTAGTACTCAGTAGGAGATGCCTGATTGGAAGGCACAGTAAATAAGTTGAATGAAAATCAAACTTTATTATTGATGAATAAGTACACCTGGATGGTCAGGGCCATTTATAGGTGTAGTCGCTAGGACCCGGAGGCCGCCTACGGCTAAGTGGCGCTAGGACCCTTAGGCCACTTACAGCTAGAGATCCGTTAGTAGTCGTATAGACTGGATCTAGAGTACATGGTCTTACAGACCGCCGCTAGAGTCCTCAGCGCTCTAAGCAGCCCAAGATCCGTTAGTAGCCGTTGACGCTTGATCTTGGAGAAGAGTAGTCCAGAGACTAGTGCCAGGACCAGAAGGCCGCTTACAGCGAGGAGTCCATGAGTAGTCGTGTAGACCTGGACCCGTAGAGTAGTCGAGCGACTACGCGTAGAAGCGACACAGCTGGTCGACGTTCCACGAGTTGCTGATGTCGTTGCCTTCAAGTGTTTGGAGGCGGTAGGAGCCTGGTCCGGTCACCTTAGAGATTGAGAAGGGACCTTCCCATGGTGAGCTGAGCTTGTGTAGTCCGTCCGTGTTCTGGATACGACGGAGGACTAGATCGCCGACGTTGAAGGATCGTTCCTTGACGTTGCGATCATGGTAGCGTCAGATACCCTCGAGGTACCTTGCTGATTGGACGAGGGCGGCGCAGCGGGCTTCTTCAAGGCTGTCGATGTCAACCCGTCTGCTGTCTTCTGAGATGCCTTCGTCGTATTGTTCTACTGCCAGGGATTCCCACATCACGTCGGCAGGTAGAATAGCTTCGGAGCCGTAGACCAGGAAGTAGGGCGACTGCCCCGTCGGCTTGGTAGGCTGAGTACGAAGCCCCCAAAGTGCGTTGGGTAGTTCCTTGATCCACTTGCCTCCTTTGGTGTTAGCTGCGTCGTGCAATCGCTTCTTGAGGGCGTCGAGTACCATCCTGTTAGCGTGCTCAACTTGGCTGTTGGCGCGGGGATGGGCGATTGAGACGTACCGGACGTCGATCCCGCTGTTCTCGCCGTACTCCCAGAATAGATGGTTGTTGAAGTTGGAACCCAAGTCTGTGATGATGCGATGGGGTAGCCCGTAGCGATGCACGAGTTCATCCAAGAAGTCGAGTACTCTGTCGGCCTTTGGGCAGGTGACCGGCTTGACTTCGATCCACTTGGTGAACTTGTCGATGGCCACCAAGACTCTGTTGAATCCTCCTGGCGCAGTTGGCAGAGGCCCAATCATGTCGAGCCCACAGTAGGCAAAGGGCCAGGTCGGTGGTATGGTGACTAGCTTGTAGGCCGGGACGTGTTGCTACTTGGCGAAGAATTGACATCCTTGGCACTTTCTGACGAGTTCTTCAGCGTCGGCCAGAGCTGTGGGCCAGTAGAAAGCTCATCGGAAGGCCTTGCTCACCAGCGTTCGAGAAGATGCGTGGTTGCCGCAGACGCCTTTGTGGATCTCCTCCAAGATATCCTTGCCTTCTTCTCAAGGTATGCACTTCATGAGTACTCCAGAAGTGGCACCTCGCCTGTAGAGCTTGTCTCTGACTAGTACGTAGGCCTTGGCTCGGCGGACGAGTTGTTCGGCCAAGTTCTTGTCGGATGAGACCTTCTGCTCGCGGATGTAGTCGATGAAGGGTTGTCTCCAGTCCACGTCAATCATCATGACCTCCTGGCCAGACTGTAGTGGCGCAGGGTCAGTGGCCGTTGGCGCCGACTCCAGGATGGATGGCACGTGAAGCTCGTGGACGAAGACTCCAGCAGGTACTTGCGCGTGAGTAGAACCAAGCTTTGACAGGACGTCCGCGGCAACATTGTTGTCGCGGATGACGTGGTGGAACTCGAGACCATAGAATTTGTTCTCGAGCTTGCGGACTTCCAGACAGTAGGCGTCCATGTTCTCCTTGTTGCGATCCCAAGACTTGTTGACTTGGTTGATGACCACTGCGGAGTCGCCGTAGACTAGTAGCCGCTTGATGCCCAAAGAGATTGCGAGGTGGAGCCCGTGAAGTAGGGCTTCGTACTCGGCTTCGTTGTTTGAGACCTTCCAGAAGATCTGTAGGACGTACTTGAGTTGTTCGCCCTTTGGAGAGATCAGTAGTACCCCTGCACCTGCCCCTTCGAGCTTGAGTGAGCCGTCGAAGTACATCACCCAGTGCTCTGGGTGCTCGGTTGGAGTTGGTAGCTGATTCTCCCGCCACTCTGCCATGAAGTCGACTAGTGCCTGGGACTTGATAGCAGTACGTGGCTTGAAGTCGATGTTGAGGGCGCCGAGTTCGATCGCCCATTTGGAGATTCTTCCAGTAGCATCCTGATTGCGGAGTATGTCACCGAGCGGGTAGTCGGTGATAACGACAATCGAGTACTCCTGGAAGTAGTGTCGTAGCTTCCGCGAGGTGATGAGCACTACATAGAGTAGCTTCTGGACCGGCTGGTACCGTGCCTTGGACTCTGACAGAACCTCGCTGACGAAGTAGACTGGTCGCTGGACTGGGTAGGTGTGGCCTTCTTCCTGCCGCTCAACGACGATGGCAGTACTGACCACATGAGCAGTCGCAGCGAGGTAGAGCAGTAGCTGCTCCTTTTTGCGAGGAGCCGTGAGGACCGGTGGCTTAGACAGGAAGTCTTTGAGCTGCTCTAGAGCTTGATCAGCCTCCGCGGTCCACGCGAACTTCTCTTGATGCTTGAGTAGTTTGAAGAAGGGTAGTCCCCATTCTCCAAGCTTCGAGATAAATCTGTTCAGGGCCGCCATGCACCCGGTCAGCTTCTGGACATCCTTGATGCAGGTTGGAGCTTTCATGTTGGTGATGGCGGAGATCTTCTCGGGGTTGGCTTCGATGCCACGATGGCTGATGATGAAGCCGAGTAGTTTCCCAGATGGTACGCAGAAGACGCACTTGTTGGGATTGAGCTTCCATTGGTACTCTCGTAGGGATGCGAAAGTCTCTTCAAGATCGGCGATGAGCGTATCGGAGTTTCTGGTCTTGACGACCACGTCATCCACGTAGGCTTTGACATTCTTGTTGAGCTGCTTCTTGAAGCAGGCCTGGATAGCTCGTTGGTAGGTGGCGCCGGCGTTCTTCAACCTGAACGACATTGTCGTGTAGCAGTAGGCGCCGAACGGGGTGATGAACGCGGTCTTCTCCTGGTCTTCTTCCTTGATAGCGATCTGGTGGTACCCGGAGTAGCAGTTGAGGCAGCAGAGCAGGTCGCAGCCCGCCGTGGAGTCGATGACTTGATCAATCTGCGGCAACCCGAAGGGGTCTTTGGGGCAGTGCTTGTTGAAATCGGTGTAGTCGACGCACATCCTCCACTCGTTGGTGTTCTTCTTGCGGACGAGGACGGGGTTGGCGAGCCACTCAGGATGGAAGACTTCACGGATGAAGCCCGCCGCGAGTAGTTTGGCGAGTTCCTTCTTGATGGCATCCCGTCGGTCGTCGGCGAAACGGCGAAGGTGTTGTCGTTTGGGGGTAGCTTTAGGGTCGACGTTGAGTGAGTGCTCGATCAGCCTCCTGGGCACCCCTGGCATGTCCACTGGCTTCCACGCGAAGATGTCTCGGTTAGCCCGGAGGAAGCTGACGAGCGCGTCTTCCTATTTCGGGTCAAGACCCGCCGCGATCATGGTAGTCTTGCTGCTGTCGCCCGTCCCAAGGTCGATGGCCTTCACTTGGACTTCCTCTGATGGCTGAGCCTTGTTTGCGGTGTCAGTCTTCTCGGGAATCTCGAGTTCGGTTGGAGCGAGCCTCTTGGACGCAGCAAAGATCTCCATCATTGCATTGGGTACTTGGTTGGTCGCTGCGAGTTCCACAGCTTCGGTGTCGCAGTCGAACGAAATCTTCAAGTCCCCTTGCAGTGTGAGTACTCCGGCAGGACTTGGCATCTTGAGTACCAAGTAGGTGTAGTGTGGTACCGCCATGAACTTGGCGATAGCTGGTCTGCCGAGGATGGCATGGTAGGAGGTTTCGAAGTCCGCAACCTCGAACTTGATGTACTCGGTGCGGTAGTTCTCCCTTGTCTCCCCGAAGGTAACTGGCAGGACCACTGAGCCGAGTGGAATAGCCGCGTTACTGGGGACAATGCCGTAGAAGGGTGACGCGCTCTTGGTGAGCATGTCGGTGGTGTCATGCTTCATCTTCTTCAAAGTCTTAGTGAAGAGGACGTTGAGTCCGCTCCCGCCGTCGATGAGGACCTTGTTGAGTCTGGAGCCCGCGACTACAGGTTTTAGGACGAGTGGAAAACGTCCTGATTCGGAGAAGCTTGTCCATTGATCTGCGCGGGAGAAGGAGATGGGTACCTCCGACCACCTCAGAGGTGTCAGCACCGCTGGTTCGATGTTCAAGACTTCCCGTCGGGTGGCCTTCTGAGACCGTCTGGTGGGTAGTCCGCCGAAGAGGACATTCACCGTCTTGTCAGGTTCCTGGAAGTCACTGTTGCCCTCGTCGACTTTTTTCTTGCCCTTCTTGTCGTGAGGAGGCCGTGGGTCGGGAGTATCCTTGAGTGCTCGCCGGAGCTGGTAGCACTGCTTGGTGGTGTGATTACCATCCAGATGCCACGGGCACTTCTCTTTGAGCAAGTCTCTGAAGCCGCCTGAGGTCTTTTTCGAGTTGTCCTTTGCAGGGCGCTGTATAGTCGCGACTGTGTTGTCTGGCTTGCGCTTGCAGTTGGAGCTCGAGTAGTTGTTGTTGTGGCGACCCCCTTGATCTTTGTTGTTGTTGTTGTTGTTGCCGCCCGTGTTGCTCTTGTTCTTACCGTGAATGGAGTCGTACTTAGCGTTTGCCTTGTCCTCTTCGTCGGCCCATGACGTGATCATGTCTTTGAGCTTGGTGATGGAGCTCGGGCGGCGGCGACCGAAGTCTTCGAAGGTGCGACGGTGATAGAGTCCGTCTTGGAAGAGGTCGATGACTTCTTTGTCGGTGACGTCGACTACGGTCACGCGCTTGTCGAAGAAGCGCCGCATGTACTGGCGAAGCATCTCGCCTTGTTCCTGTTTGACCATCACCAGGTCCATGCGAGTACCCGAGCGCCCCATGGCGCTCGCGAAGTTGCTGGTGAACTGAGCATTCAGCTGGTCCCACTGGTCGATCGAGTTCTTTTCAAGTGACTCGAGCCATGTGAGTGGAGCCTGGTCCAGGCAGAAGGCGAAGAAAAGGCACTTCGCGTCGTTGTTGCCACCAGCATTTTCGATGGCCAAGGTGTAGCACCTGAGCCACTGAACTGGATCTTGCTTCGCGTCATACTTGGAGATCCCGAGAGGTTTGAATTTCTCGGGAAGAAGCAGGTTGCGAAGTCTTGCGGAGTATGCGGGGAAGCCGTCGTTGTCGCTTGCTTCAGTAGCCTTCTTGCGGCAGATCTCGTCGATCTTGTGGCGGGTGTCGTAGCCGCCACGTGCGTTGCTGGTGGCGTGGCTAATCGCGTGGCCTCGGCCGCCGCGATCGCCACCGCCACCAGCTCTTCTGCCGGCGTCATGGGATGAGTTCCCGCCGCTGCTGCCACCACCGCCGCCGCCGCCGCGACTACCTCCAGTGCCACCCTGGCTGATGCCGCCCTGTGAGGGTCCTCCAACTGAGGCCCTAGAGCGGTTGGGATTTGGCTGGTGTTCACCACGGACACGGTTGTGTCCGCCGTCTGCCGGGCTGCGGCTAGTGGCTTCGTGGTTTCTGGCATCGTGAGTTCTGACGGGGGGTACTTGGTCAACTCTGTTGTCGACCCGCATGAAGTAGGCGTCTTCAGCGAGTTTGGCGATGACTTCGCCCGCGCGGATCCCCTGGGCCTGCCGTGCTATCGTGGTGATAGACATGAGGCACTGCTCAGGAGTAGTGTGTACCCAGTTGGCAACTTGTTCCAGGGCCTCATTGAGGTTCCGGATAGGGAGAGTTTCCCGGAGACGTCTGCGTCGATCGTTCCACTTCCTGTTGCGGTCACGCCGAGCGTTCTTGTCTTCGAGGGTCTCATTCGGAGGTGCGTTGGCAGACAACTCGTCCTCTGAGATGTCGTCAAGGTACCGGTCAGGTCGGTTTTCCGAAGTCCCAACATCTGTGGCCGTCATGAAGACTTCACGGTCGGGAGTGCAGAGACTGGAGTCAGTAGTCGCCACCTCGGTGGGGGTGTGCTCGTCATTTAGAGCCAACGGGGTCCCCTCCTGGAAGGGGAGTGAATCGAGGTAGGCGACGCAGCGTGAGTTGTCGTCCGTCAAGTCTGCGGGCTTGCGGTCGGGCCAGTAGATAAATCTGCCGGCGGGAGTGGATGTAATGACCAGGCCAGTGGCAGGACCTGACAGCGGTTCCTCAGTCATGTTGAGCTCGGACTCGGACTCGATTGGGTCCGATCCGAAGTCAAACTCGTAGGAGGAGTCCGAGTAGTAGCCGATTGCGGTGTTGGAGTCCGAGGAGTACTCGGAGACGATCTCCTTGCCGGCCCGACGTGCGGCGAGGGCTTCCACGTGGGCCCTGCTAGCATTGCAGAGACCGTATGGGAAGTGCTCGTGGAGAGGGGCCGCTTCACACGATGGCTCAGGAGCCGGCTCGTATGAGGCGATCCAGGGTGACGTCGAGTTCGAGTTGGAGGCGGATCCGAGCTCGAAATCAGCGACTTGGTTGTAGAGCGAAATTTCACCGAATTTTTTGATGAGTGGGCCCGTGGCATCTTCGGGAAGCGTCACGAGCCCGGTCTTTGGGTCCGAGGTCATGGTGAGGTAGCGCTGGAACGATCCAGCACCATCGGCGGTGCAGACCCAGGAGCCGAAGATGAAGGTGTCACCACGATAGAAAGCGGCGGTTGGCTTGATGACGATTGAAGCCGTCGAGTTCGCCATGTGATCTTCGGCGAGTTCCCCTACATAGCGCGCCAGCTATCGGTGTTTTAGACCGGCAACCTACCAAGGGGAGTACCCGAGGTAGATGAATGTGGCCTCACCGAGATCGGTAACTCGAAGGAGAGACACGTGGCACACAATTTAGACAGGTTCGGGCCGCGAGGTGCGTAATACCCTACGTCCTGTATGCTGCGTAGCTCTGGATTGATTGGATGTGTTTACAAGATGATGCGGATGAAGAGATAGGGGTCCCTGCCTCGCCTTATATAGTCCGGGAGGCAGGGTTACAAGTCGGTTTGAGGGGAGAGTACTAGTCGTGTACGGCTAGGAGTACTTTACATGGATCCGGACATGCGTAGCTTCCTAACCGAGTACTATCCCTCTGTAGTCCTTGCGCCCCACGCCAGCAGGTGCCGTGTTGCCCAAGTCGAGTAGTCCCAGGGGCCCACCGAGTAGTTAGTCCTGGTACCCACCAGAGTAGTGGGCCCAGGGATGTCCATACGACACCAAGTGATCCTAGCCTCCACCATTTGATCAAACCGACATTTCTTCAGTGAATCTCGTTCGTCCAAGTTGTGCTCGAGGGAGAGGCGGTGCTTAGGACCAGGGACATGCCACGGGGCAGGGCCGGCCGCACCAGGCAGGGCCGGCCGCACCTGCAGGGCCGGCCGCACCTGCAGGGCCGACCGTGCCTAGCACGTGTGGTGTGTTGGTCCCAAATTCTCCCAAAATGTGTACCTACCAATGAAAATCACAACATAACTCGTGGAACTTTATTAGTACTAAAATGTGTATCAAACTTGCCATATATTCCTCTCGAACCCGAGGTTTTGACGGTCGAATTTTTGTTGTAAGGACCGTCAACAAACTTCCCCAAGCTAAAAGTTTGCTCGTCCTCGAGCAAAGCCTAGACTTGGCCTCGGCGGATCAGGAGTTGCTTGATGTTACCACTCGGCAAGTACCTATGCACAAACTCATGCTCTTCTTGCTATTTGAAAAAATTGGTATGAGAGAAACTTAGCCTTATCTTACCCGTGGGGCTTGTAGCTTTCCACCTTGCCTTCGGAGGTTGAAGAGTAGAATGGTTTTTGACTTTTCATTTCTCACTCTTCTTCTTTTCTGGATCCTATCTCGGAGTTTTTGAAATTTTTTCAAAGAAAGCCAAGGTTCCTCGGATGGTTTCCTCGATCGCTCAAGTGGTATTTGATACCTCACCAAAGGCTTTAAGCGAGCCTCAACTTCCTACTCTATGGCTTGTATGTGGAGCTTTGGGTAGGATAAGCATGAGACTCACTTGTGCCACATGATGTTGTTGAGCCAAAGACTGGATCCAAGAAGAAACTAGTCATGCAACTTGATCGAGATGTGCAAGTGTGTGGAATATTTTTGTTTGCTTTTCTAAGTACTCCTTGTTTTGAGATTCTCCTCTTGCTTTTATTTTGTAGGGGGTCATGCTTCATTTTTTTATGCTCTTTGATTGGAGCACTTCTTTTTTTTGTATGCTTCTTGAGCATATACTCTTTTTTTTCTTTTGATGACCCCTCTCTCCTTTTGCAAGAATACAAGAAGAGAAATCTCTTAGGAACTTTGGAATATTTATTTTTGGTGGGTGGATGGCATGTTTTGCGTAACTCCCGGTGTAGGAGTTAGCATGTATATGTGGGTATACGTGATCTCGATCATGGAAGCATGAAAAGATTCTACCAAGGGTCACAACAATTTGGCAAAACTCAATGGGTCACAAGCAAGCATATGTAGAAGGTTTGAACTTTGATATCGACATATGGCTTTGGTAGGTGATATGACCATTGAGGAACTTGTCTTGTTTTCTTTTCAAAAGAAATCATCCGAGATTTTCACCATACTATGAGATAGAGCACGATCAACATTGTCTCACCATATCATACTAGTCAACACCCTAGGTTCGAGCACAAGGTTGTTCACTAGGTTCTTGCAAAGTTTTAACATAGCAACTATTCATCATTTCCAAAGTGAGGATATAGACAAGATTTCAAGCACATGGTTGAAGCAAATATTTTTGTTGTTTTCTTTTATTCAAATGCGATAAACAAGATGTTGAAAATTGGTTTGGATGGACATACCTTCCTTGATTGAAAATAGGGTCTCCCCCAAGCTAAATTTTGGCTACCTGGTTGGCGTGTCTTCATTTTGGTGATGATTTGAGCACTTGGAAGCTTGTAGTAGTTGACTTGTTGGATTTGTGGAAAATCATAGGTACGGCCATACCACTAGGTTCGGCCGGCCCTACTATATTTGCTCCAAGCACTCGTGTCTCCTCCTGTAAATATCCTGCACAAAAATTTTGTCGAGGGGAGGTACGGCCGTACCTCTAGATTCGGCCGTATCACCAAAAATCTCCAAAACTGTCTATCTATGTCTTGTTTATTTACTAATGCAATGGTGAAATCAAATTTGAAATTTAAATATGCTTGATGCACGAAATAAAAATGTTGGAAGGGAAATATGAGATAAATACCGGTTTACCTCACGGTGAGGGCTCGTGGTTTAGAGTCTGTGAGCGGGACTCCTCCATTTGCTCAATTGATCTTGGACTCATTCGGTCCCAGAGTGGAAGACTCGGACGATGCTCTCTTCACACGCCACACCCTCTTTGTTTTCTTCGGTGGCGCTGAAGTCGGTGAGGGTTTAGCGGGGGTGTTTTTGGTTTCCGTTTCTTTTCCTCCTTAGCCTTGTTGATTGCCTCGGGCTTCTTGGGTTGGTGGCGCCCTTTGAATACTTTCACCTTGAGCTTGGTCGGGGCCACCTCATCTTCCTTGTATTGGGGCTGTGGCTTCCTCCACTCCCTAGATTCCTCATCTTGCACTAGGTAACATTGCTCTTCCTTTGCTTGGAATGTGAATGTCATGTTTCTTCGCCCTACGCGGAATTGAATTCTTCCGGCTCCGACATCGATCCTTGAATTGACATCTCTTAGGAATGGTCACCCAAGAATAAGCGGCATTTCTTCTTGTGTGTCGAGGACCACGAAATCCGCAAAGACATATGAGCCTTTGACATTCACCAAGAAGTTTTCCACTATGCCCTCTGGATATTTGATCGATGAGTCGGCAAGTTGGACTGCCATCATTGTTGGAGAGAGAGCAGGATATCCTAACTCCTCAAACATGGCCTTGGACATGAGGTTGACACTCGCACCAAGGTCACAAAGAGCATTCTTGATCTTTTGATAGTAGATCGTGCATGTGATAGCCGAATATCCGTTATCTTTCTTGTGCAAGACTGGTGATTCCTCCCATGGGTCTTGGATTTGATGTATAAGCTTCCCTACATGGTTAGGTGCATACATCCTCCTAGATGGCTTACCCCATCTGGTGGATATAACGCTAACATTCTCTCGGGTAGGCTCGGGTTGCCCCGGGATTCCAACCGACTCAGAAGAAGGTAAAGAAGCAGCAAGCTGAGCAAGTTGAGTTTCTATCATTTTATTAAAGCTTAGTTGATTCTTCATAGCAGTAGTGAAGGATTCTATGGTGGAGTTCAAATTTTCGAGAACTTTATCATTGGCGGCTAACTTCTTGTTTAAATTTTCATTGATTCTAGCTTGGCCAAAGACAAGATCTTTAATGGAAGGCTGATTATTGAAATTGTTAGAATTATTACCTCCATTTTGATTGTTGAATGGGAAGTTGGGCCTCGAGTTCCACCCTTGATTGTTGTAGTTGTTGTTGCGGAACCCGTTGTTGTTGCCATTGTTAATGAAGCTGGCTTCTTCCCTTGTCTCGGGACAATCATTTCCCGAATGACCCACATTACCGCATACCTCGCACGTCATGTGAGCGTCCATAATCTTGGCGGTCTCCACATTGCTTGGTGCCTCCAATTTCTTCATTAGGAGGTCCATCTTGGCGGCGAGCATGTCGATTCCATCGACTTGGTGTACACCGCGGTTACGGGGTTGGAGACAATCTCCATCCCAACCTTGATTTGCCACCATCTTTTCGATCAATTCTTTGGCGGCGGGTACTTGTAGCGAGAAGAAGGCTCCTCCAGCGGCTGCATCTAGGTGCTCACGGGCGGTACGCTTGAGCCCGTGGTAGAAGGTTTGAATCAAGAACCACCCCTGCATGCCATGATGCGGGCACGCGGTGATGTACTCCTGGAAGCATTCCCACGCTTCCGGGATACTCTCATCATTCTGCTGCTGGAAACCCGAAATTCTAGCGCGGAGGGCATTGGTTTTGCCCACCGGGAAGAACTTTGCGAGAAATGCCTTTGAGCACTTATCCCATGTGTTGATGGCATCTCGCTCCGCATAAAACCATTGCTTCGCCTTCCCGAGCAATGAGAACGGGAATAGACGAAGACGGATTGCATCATCCGTCACTCCACGGATAGTGAAAGTCCTGCACACCTCCAGAAAATGCTGGAGATGTGCATTGGCATCTTCATTCGGCTTGCCGCAGAACGGATTTGCTTACACCATGTTGATCAATGCCGGCTTGAGTTCAAAGTTTCTGTCTCCCCCCGTCGTGTTCGATCCGGTAGGGACATTGGTGTTGGAGGGGGCGGAAAACTCGCGGATCGTCCTCTCAACCATCAGTGCTGACGAAGTGCTGTCTACGGGATCGATGGTGTTCGTCTCTTGACTCGAGAGAAACTTCTGAGGAATGAGGACGCGAGGGCGCACTCTCCTCACAAGCGACTCTGGATTGTCGTTAAAGTTGGACGGTAGGTTGAAACCGGTCATGCACTACTCTGCGTACACGAGAGTAGAGCAAGGGTAAACCCGCTTAAATAGCGGTTCACCGAACCTTGATAATTCTACCACTAAGTTTAAACGATATCTATTGCCTATTGCCTCCCCGGCAACAGCGCCAGAAATGCTTGTTGACGTTCCTTAGCCTCACTACTAGGTTTGCACTTACGGTGACGGCGCCAGGAATGCTTGAGGCACTCGCAAGCGTCGCTACCGAGTTTACACCCCTAGTAACGGGGCTAGGGAACGTCTTTGGAAAAACACACGATCACAGAAAGGTCCGCCAGTGCATGGATTACCGTTGTAGCACTTCACCCGGTGGTATTCGGGTTATTGTATTTATATTTTCCCAAGGGAGGCACTATGGCAAAGATGATCGAATAAATGGTGGAGAAAAACAAGACTTGGTAAAGAGCTATAGCGAGGGTAACGAATAAAGATATTCGGGGATAACTTGACACACACAAGGAGATCTTGATAAAGGATTAGAGAGGATCTAGCGAGCTGGGAGGACAACGAGACGAGAAAGGATCCTAACACAATCTATCTATTCTTGTCAACTCTAGGCAAAGAACTAAGGCAAAGGATAACCAAGGCAAGCTAAACTCGACAAGCTCTTCTCGTGCTGCAGGGGCATGCAAAGCCGCGCCCTCGGACTGGGATGAGAAGGGAGAACGACGATGCGCTGAATCCTACCGGCCTGAACTAATGTGGTGGACTACAAAGCCCGTCCGGAGTTGTCACCTCCTTAGGGTACCACAACTATTTCGTTGAACGGGACACTAATCTAAGACTAAGGTAAGCTCTGAGCACTGTGCTCACAACGAACCAAAGAACCTTTCCCCGGATATCACGAAGGAAGGTCTCTCTCTACCGTGAAACACCGTAGATCAAGCGAAGAACGACCACAACACTATAGGGTTCAAGAGAGCTACGCTAACCAAGATTAAACTAACTTTAGTCTAAACCAAGAACAAAGCTTCTAGAGCAAAGTAAAAGCTGAATGTAATTGACTCGAAAGGTAAGATAGAAAGATAACTTGAATTTTACTTGAGTCTAAACAAAGAAAGGATACAAGAGTAGTACCGGAACTCTGAAGAAGACTCCTTCGGAACCCCGAGACTAGCTCGACTCGACTCTAACTCCCAAGCTACACTAATCCTACTCTAAGTGAACAAAAGAGAGAAATGGAGATGCTCCTGCGTTGTGTGTCTGATCCAGCGAGTGGGAGGTGGCTTTTATAGGCAAGGAAGGTCGGTGGAGCACAGGGGGCCACATGCTAGGTGCGGCCAGCACTGGGATGTGCCGCCTCTCGCCTTGGACACCCCTGATCACTGCTCCTGAGGCGGTTGTAGGTCGGCTCCTTGGGTCGGTTTCGCCCGGCACGCGAGTTGATAGGTGCGGCCGGCCCTCTAGGTGCGACCGGCCCACCCCCGTGCCGTGTGATGCACCGACTATGCTCAGGGACGCCTAGGATTGCCTCTGGATGACGGTTGTGGCGGCTGAGCGGCCGGACAAGTGGACCCATTGATCCAAGTGATCCTAGCCTCCACCATTTGATCAAACCGACGTTTCTTCAGTGAATCTCGTTCGTCCAAGTTGTGCTCGAGGGAGAGGCGGTGCTTAGGACCAGGGACACGCCACGAGGCAGGGCCGGCCGCACCTGCAGGGCCGGCCTTGCCTGGTGGTTTAGCCGTGCCTAGCACGTATGGTGTGTTGGTCCCAAATTCTTCCAAAATGTGTACCTGCTTATGAAAATCACAACACAACTCGTGGAACTTTATTAGTACTAAAAATGTGCATCAAACTTGCCATATATTCCTCTCGAACCCGAGGTTTTGACGGTCAAATTTTTGTTGTAGGGAACGTCAACACTAAGCACTTGTTGAGAATGGGACCGGTAAGCCTAGTACCTGATTGAAGCGGCAAGGGATTTGTTGTTACTAATCTTGAGCATTCACCCGCCCAGATCATAACCGGGAGGGGGGTACATGTGTAAGGCAGGATGTACTATGTGGGGCATACCAGATAGTCTTGTACCTGGGACTGTAATCCTTATCCCGAACCGAATATCGACGGGAACTGCCTGGTCGGTGCCAACTCTGTTGGGGCACTATTCCGTGTGTTTAGGTTTACCTTGCAAGGGTTTTAATCAATCGATTGTTGGCCTCTCACCGTTATCTGAGACTGCTTAATCAATTAGCCATGATGTCCCCTAATGATGGAACTATGTGAATATCACTGCATGAATTAATTGTTTTGCACAACTCTTGTTTGCACTAGTTGCTTATTTAGTTATGATTGATCCACTAGAATTTGAACTAAAATATTGAAATTAAGGATCAATGATTTTAGTTGCTTTTTGGCAAAACAAACCCAATAGCCAAAAACCTTACATGTCTAGAGGTATCTTTTAATTGTCAGACAATTAAGTCTTGCTGAGTATTAGTATACTCAACCTTGCTATATAAATGTTGTTTCAGGTGAAGTTGTTTGGCCTGGAGAGATTCCACCCGGCTGGGAGTTGGAATGGGTGGATGATGACGAGCGATTTCATCATGGATGGCCTCCTATGATGTTTATCTATCGTTAGTTTATTTTTCCGCTGTTTTAAAAACTCCGAACCTTATGCTTACCATGTTGAACCTTTTATTTTGTGTCATGAACCATGGTTTGTAATAATTGAACCCTTAGGGGTAGATTTGGAATTAATTTGTGTAATGTACTTTGGACTCGCCTTTGTGTGAGTTTTAATTCATATGTTCGATCCTTTGTCGCTATGTGAGTGATTTCACCGAGCTTGACCCGGCAACTTATGACGGAATGATACTTTATTATCACTTAATGACCAAAGTGGATTGGTTTAGGCGATAGTACGGTATTTTCTCGGGCGGGTTGTCACACTATGGTACTGAAACAAAGTGTGTAACCTATTCAAAAACTTGCTGTCTAGAACCACCACCAACTTGAGATTATAGAGATCAAACATTTGGTTACACAATCCGTAATACAACTCCTGTCAACTTCTCTTTCCTTTCCCTTTTTTCTTTGTTTTTTTTGCTTCTCCTTTTTTTCTTTCACACTGTTTTTCTGATTTTTTTACTAACAACAAACACTAGCGAACATACGAGAGGCACGGGAAAAAAACTAAAACACGGCGGAAGAACGAAGATGGTGGCTAGAAACAAGATGAACGCAACACACAATGTATAGATGGCCAAATGGCCCGGGCTTAACGGGCGGCACGAGGCCCGGCCTGTTTTGGCTCGGCCCACGAACGGCCTGGCATGAAATAGCCATAGGCTGGGCCAGCACGGCCTGACATTGCAGGCCGGACCTGGGCCAGCGGTGCAGCCTGCCGGGTGGCACGCGGCCCGGCCTGTATAAGAGGCGGCCCGCATAACGGCCCGCATAAGAGCAACGGCTCTTAGCCGCCCGGCGTGCATATATATATATCAACCCCACGCCCGGTGCCTCAACCCTAACCCTAATCGACTCTCCTGTCTCCTCCCCCTCCCCCTCATTTCCCCTGTCGCCGCTGCTGCAACCCTAGATCCACCACTCTCATCTCCACCGCCGCCAGACTCGCCCAGACGACGGATCCGCCGGCCACCGCGACGAACAGCCCTCCTCCAGTCCCCCTCCTTCGGTCCTTCACCGGATCTTGGCCGCTCGGGTGCTCCGGCAGTGCAGGTAAGAGTACCCCTACCCCGTCACGGGCCTACAGCTCTCCGCCGGCCGGTTGTTCTCGTTTCTCGTCTCCGAATCTTCATTTCTTCTGATTTCTGAATCCGTTCGACCCTTCCCTTTGTTTGTCTTGTTCTTGTAGGTCACTGGCCGAGGATGATACTGTCGTAGTGTCGTCCTCGTGCGTGCGTGGCGCGCGCCGTTGAGGAACCTGAGCCGCCGGGGTCGTCGGAGATGGATACCGACACACCTACCTCTGACACACCTTGGACCTCAGAGGAGGATGCTGGTCAGCGGCGGCAGGTTGGCGCTGTCACCGGCATCATCAACCTTTCCGGTGGCGGCGATGCTACTGCTGATTGTGATGGTGCTAGTGCCGCAGCCAGCGCCGGCGCACCGGTGGAGCCGTCGCCCACTACTGTCGGCATGGCCGTCGGCAGGAAGAGGAAGAGCACCTCAAAGGTATGGCTAGACTTCGATGAGATGTTCGCCATGGGGAACGGTAAGAAGGTCAGGTATGGTGCTAAGTGCAAATACTGTGGTCAGGAATACTCTGGCAAAATAGTGTTACTGGTCATTTCAAAAGGCATGCTCTTGTTTGTGGGAAGAAACATCAAACTAATCGCATGACTCAATCTCTTTTGAAGTACAACCCTGATGGTTCTATCCATCATTGGGAGTATAAGGAGTCTGTTGCTCGTATTGAACTTTGTCGTTTGATAGCTAAAATGGATCTGCCTTTAGGTTTTGGTGAATCTAATGCTTTTGAATAGTATATAACCCGTGCTCATAATCCTAGGTTCTCTAAATTCTCTAGGCAAACCACCACCAGAGATTTTGTGAAACATTTTAGTGAATGCCGTGCTAAGCTTAAGGAAACCTTGATGTCTTCTGTTTCCTCTGTTTGTCTTACTTCTGATATTTGGTCGGGAAATGCTAAGGAGGATTATATTAGTGTGGTTGCTCACTTTGTTAATGCTGATTGGGAGTTAGAAAAAAGATTGCTAGCTCTGAGATTGATTGATGAATCACATACTGGTGCTAACATTGCATAGCGTGTATCCATGGTGGTTTATGAGTATGGTTTAACTGATAAGATCTTTGCTGTTACTCTTGATAATGTTTCTTCAAACTCTACAGCCACGGATATATTGTCTCCTGTTTTTTCTGGTTACATACTAACTGCTTTACCTCCTGATGCAACTGAAGATGAGGTAAAAGAAGAGCGTTCTCTTTTCATGCATCAATGTTGTGCTTGCCATATTATAAATCTTATTGTTAAATCTGGTATGAAACGTTTGAAGCCTTACATTGAAGATTTTAGAACTGCTATATCATTCTTGAATTCATCTAACCAACGCATTGCAGCATTCAAAAGTTTTTGCATGAGCATGGGTGTACATCCTCGTATGTTTGGTTTGGACATGGATGTTAGATGGAACTCTACCTACATCATGCTCAAGCATGTTGTTTCATATCATAGTACCTTTTCTACTTTTATCCAAACTCATCATCCTTTTCGTAATGGCTCTCCATTACTCACTGATAACCACTGGTATGTTGCAGAAAAGGTATTGGAATTCCTTGAAACCTTTTATGACTCAACTGTTGCTTTATCTGGTGTTTATTATCCTACATCTTCTCTGATGTTGCATCATATTCTTGAAATTGCTAGTCATCTTGATGCATATGAGAATGATGAATTGCTTAGACATGTTGTTGTTCCTATGAAGGATAAGTTTCTAAAATATTGGAGAAACATACCTATGCTATATGCCTTTGCTTTTATATTAGATCCTAGAGCTAAGATGAAAGGCTTTCATAATGTTCTTTGATTGTTATCTGACTATACTGGTGTAGATTACTCCAGATTCCCAACTGAGGTGTGTGGTAAGTTAACAAAGGTCTTTGAAAGGTATGAAACTAAGTTTGGTGATGCTCGCTTGCATCGACCCCAACAGTCAGCAAGTGTAAGTTCTGGTAAGAAGAAAATGGCTTGGAATAAAATCTTTGCTTCTAATGTG
The DNA here is from genome assembly GCA_036936925.1 of Cenchrus fungigraminus. Lineage (NCBI taxonomy): Eukaryota > Viridiplantae > Streptophyta > Magnoliopsida > Poales > Poaceae > Cenchrus > Cenchrus fungigraminus. The sequence continues at coordinate 68,726,358 of CM072770.1, forward strand.
TCTTCTGGTTCTGGTCCTTCTCAACTAGGAAGGAGGACAAGTACTGCTTCTTTACCATCTCCTGTAGCTCTTTCAGAGCTTTCCTCTTACCTTGACAGTGATTGCGTCGTCCAATACGACGAGGACTTCAACATTCTGAATTGGTGGCATGAGCATAAGAGAACTTACCCTATTCTTTCTATACTTGCTAAAGATGTGCTAACTGTACCTGCTTCCACAATATCATCTGAGTCTACTTTTAGTCTTGATAGCAGGGTGCTTGAAGAGCAGCGACGACGGTTGACAAGTGAGATGGTGGAGATTGTCAGTGTTTTAGCCCGGCAACCTACCAAGGGGGTACCCGAGGTAGATGATTATGGTGGGGATCGCCAGACCTGGAACTCAAAGGTATGCGCAAGGACATGGGACACAAGATTTATACAGGTTCAGGCTGCTAGAGTAAAGGACCCTACGTCCTGTTTGGGGGATCAAGTATGGCGCCCTGCGCTTGGGTGTTGGGTTGGTTAGATGTCTCCTCCTAGGTACCCGACCCTCCTTTATATAGTCCAGGGGGCGGGTTCCTAGTCAGTTACAAGATAGGAGTCCTAGTAGGATTACACGGAACGAGTCCTAGTAGGATTACAAGGGAATTCTAGTAGGAGTCTGTCTTCATCCTTCCTTGTATGAGTACCCGGGGTTTATGCCTGACAAGCCCCCGAGCACGTTGTAGTCGAGAGTAGTAGTTTGAGTAGTCTTGAAGCCTCTTCGAGTAGTTCTTGAGCGTCCTCGAGTACTGCTTGGAGAAGTCTTCAATAGTATTTGAACTGCCACGAGGCTGGAAGGTGGTCCAGCTCACCAGTCTTGAAGTCAAGATTATATGGAAGTGCGATTGCAAAATCGCACTCCATATGGAGTAGCTCTAAGCCTTGGGTTGAGTCGCGGACTCTAGCTGAGGGTCAATCTTGATTCTGAGTCTTCCGTCTTGAAAAATTTGAATGATGGGTGTAGTATAGTAGCCCTCAAGCCTTGAAATGATTAGGTAATCAATCCAAGGGTCTTCAGTGTTCGCAAAAGCCATCATCCGAGTACTCTTGTAGCGTGTAGCCCCCGAGGTAAGAGAGCCGTATGAGCCACGTCGAGTAATTGTTGGTGCGGAGCCCCCGAGCTTGAGAGCGAGCAAAGCCTACTGAAGTTATCCTCGAGTAGTAATTGAAGTGCAGCCCCCGAGCTGGAGAGTTTCTGAGTAGTAATTTGGCGTCGAGCCATTGAGATTGAGAAGTAGCCATGCCATCAGAGCGGACTTTAGATGCGACCGAAGTCGACTTTAGATGCCGGCAGAGCGGACTTTAGAATGCGACTTGAAAACCGAAGTTGACTTTGTGTCGCGTGGAGCGGAGTTTGAGATGCGACTTGAAAACCGAAGTCGACTTTAGATTGCCGCACGGAGCGGACTTTAGAATGCGACTTGAGAACCGAAGTCGACTTTAGATTGCCGCTCGCAGCGGACTTTAGATGCGACCGAAGTCGACTTTAGTTGCCGCGCGGAGCAGACTTTGATATGCGACTTTAGAAGTCGACTTTAGATTACCGCGTAGAGCGGACTTTAGATGCGACTACAGTAGTCGACTTTGTGCCACGCGGGGTGGACTTAAGATGCAAAAAACGAAAAGCACTTCTGGAAGGCAAAATTGAATGAAAAAAATCAGAGAAAATGAGTAGTTTTGCCGCCGAAGCTGGCTTGAGGTTGCGACCATTAGCATCGACTTGTGCCACCGAAGTGGGCTTGGGTGCGACCGTTAGCGTCGACTTGTGCCACCAGAGTGGACTTTAGTGCGACCGTTAGCGTCAACTTTTGCCATCGTAGTGGACTTGAGGTTGAGACTATAGAAGTCGACTTGAGTACTTAGGGTACTAGGACCCATGGTACGGAGCGCGAGTACTTAGGGTACGAAACCCATGGTACGGTGTGCGAGTACTTAGGGTACGAGACCCATGGTATAGAGCACGAGTACTTAGGGTACTTGGACCCATGGTACGGTTGCCGCCAGAGCGGGCTTGAGATTGCCTCCTTGGGATACAACCATTGTGACCTCCGAAAACTCGGTACACCCAAAGCCGTGGCCAAAGCCCCCGTGATGTAATGTACCGAACTCGTGGTGGAGCCTCCAAAACTTAGTGTACCAAACTCGTGGCCGGAGCCCCCGAGATTCAGTGTAGTAAGCTTGTGGCAGTTTGGTCGATTTATTCCAAGAGTAGTCAGCAGGGTGTAGCTCTCGTGAAAACCCGCCGAGAAGCATGCATAGATGAGTAGTCATTGAGACTGTTCCACGTGGCGGAAAGAAGATAGCACATGATGTGCGTGGTGCCTCCTTAGAGTGAAGCCGATGTGCACCTCCAGTACTTGGTACACAAAACATTGTGGCAACAGCCGCCTCATTTGGTGATCAAAAGCCTGTGGCAGTCGGTCATCACGCCTAGCGAATAGTTGGTGAAGTGCAGCTCTGCTGGCAAGTAGCCATTGAGAGACGTACACAGGGGTAGTCGGCATGTTGTCCTGCATGATGAGGAAAACAAGCCAAGGAAAGAGAAATAATCATTTAATTAAATGACTTAGCTTTTGCTGCCTGGGCAGACTGTTGATGCGACCGTTGGAGTCGAGTTGTGCTGTCGTAGCGGACTTTAGACTGCGATCGTTAGCGTTGACTTGTGTCGCCGTAGCGGACTTGAGATTGCGACCGTTGACGTCGACTTGTGCAGCTCTGGAGGGTAGTTCCATGTAGAAGCGTGCACAGATGAGTAGTCTTTGGCGTGTTTGTCCTGCGCACGAAAAACAAACCAAAGTAGAAAAAAGCAATCATTTGAATAAATGACTTAGCTGTTGCCGCTAGGGCAGTCTTGTAAATGAAGTCGTGGCGGTCGGCGATGGAGCCGCGACGGTTGTTGCTGAAGTTGACTAGTCAGAGTTGATTCCGACTAGTAGTTGGGGGCGTGACAGCTGTTCTCGAGGTAGAGTCGGCGTTGCTGTGAGACAAGTAGTCGCGGCGCATTGCGTGGCTGAAGTAGAGCCAGTGCGACCGGACATGTTGAGCGGCGGCGCAGTCGAGCCACGAGACGGAGTGACCGGGTGCACGGCGAGAGCCAGTGCGACCGACCGACGAGAAGTGGAGCGGCGAGACGACACGTTCGGATGCACGGCATAGGCGCAGTAGAGCCGGTGCAACTGGGTGACAAATAGTCGGGCCGCGAGACGCAGTGACCGGGCGCACAGCGAGAGCCAGTGCGACCGACCAATGAGAAGTCGAGCGGCGAGAAAGCGCGTCCGGATGGACGACATAGGCGCAGTAGGGCCGGTGCAACCAGGCGACGAGTAGTTGAGGTCAAGCCAGTGGGAGACGCATGGCGTAGGCGAAGTAGTCGACGGCGAGCCGCGCGAGGAGCCGAGACACCCGGTCGCACGGCATAGGCGAAGTAGTCAACGGCGAGCCGCACGAGGAGCCAAGGCATTTGGTCGCACAGCATAGGCAAAGTAGTCGACGGCGAGCCGCACGAGGAGCCGAGGCACCCGGTCGCACGACATAGGCGAAGTAATCGACGACGAACCACGTGAGGAACCAAGGCACCCGGACGCGCGCAGTAGTTGAGGTAGAGCCGCTGCGAGGACTGGGAGCTATCTTGCTTGAAGGACTGGGAGCTTGCTGATGGTCATCTGCAGCACAATGTGGAGAAGGAGACCAAGGAGCTGGAGCTGGCCTTTGCGGACATGTACGTGGATGAAGATGTTGCTGCTCAAGCTCAAGCTGGATGATGATGATGCACTGCTACTGGTTGAAGGAAGCTGCTGCCTACTGGCTGTCTATCTTATCTGTTTAGTTTTCCTGCAATATTTTTGTAATGGACATTGGACTGTAACCTTAAGACATTAAGAACTCTGAACTCTAGATCTGGGCTGTACTCTTTTCCTTTCTAGGGTTTTCCTCACGAGGTGTGAGTTTTACCTAGAAGGTTTTTAAAGAGGAAGCCAATACATAAAACAGCTCATAAATTTTGTCTTTGATACTCTGATGTCTTTGTGGATGTTTGATGAATGATGAGTATATCAGAGTATGTTTTGATTTATGTATCTTTGAGAAATGTTATTGTGTTCTTTGCATTCCTGGTGGTTTTCTGCAACTGGTGTTGGTATTATCTATTGCGGGCCGGTGGGCCGCCCAGCCTGTCTAGCATGGCAGGCTAATGGGCCGGCCCGACCTGCATAACAATTAAGGAGGCCAGGCCTGGGCCGGAAGGTCAGCCTGCCGGGCGGCCTGGCCTGGCACGATTATTAGACCGGGCCTATACAGGCCGGGCCGCCCGTTTGGCCATGTATAACACAATGCAACAATGCCACAAAAGGCTATGGGATTTTGTTTTGGTGTGGCTTTTTAGTGGACGGTAGGACATGCACAAAACGATATAAAAGATGATAAAGGGTGGGAGGGTGGGTAATAACCAAAACCTACTGTGACAACAATAACTCTGACTACCAAATGATTGGGACCGTTGCAAGAAAGGTCCTGGGGATGGCCCGATCTTCACGGCAGTAGATTTTGTAACAAGATAACTTGCTGCAAGCAGTGAGTAAATGCTTTATATCTAACAAAGGTTGGATGCAACCAAGCGATAGGGAGAGAGGCACCCAAACCGCAAAGACTTGGACTCAATCTCCAAACGACCGCAAAACCACAAGTCGGAACTAATTCACACAATACGACACAGTCGAACGGAAGCCATATAGCACAAAGTAGCAAAACCCAGAGGGATCTCTTCACAAGTCCAAGAGGAACAAGGAAGAACAGGGGGTGCGAATTACTAGCAGACCAAGCTAAAAAGCTCCACCTGAAGCTGGTTTTCACGGAGTGGCGTCTATGGTGATTCTAGGGCGACTCGGCGATGACCTGGACTTCGACGGCGCTCCTTGATCTCTACCAATCCTTGAGCGACAACTGCCATCCTAAACTGCAGGACTGCTCCATCGACGTGTGGCTGCCGTGGTGCCCGCGCTCATCGGCGCATCTAGGTTTTCTGTCGTCATCCATTCTGACTCTGCGAGGCGCCACCTTGGTGACCTCATGAGAGAATACAACTTCTTCGGGAAGGAAAGTCAAGTCTCCGGTTCCGTGACGTGAAGATATCCAAGGCTTACCACTTGGTCTCGGCTGTTGTCGTTTTGATAATAGATTGGTCTCGTACATTCCTCATTTCGCTAGGGTTTATTCGCCGCTGCCGTCTTGCTGCGTGAAACAGTGGGGGTGACCAAGGGGAGCCCGGTGAGGGATCTTCCCACCCGAAGCTGTCCACGTAACGAGGTGCAGTAGGGGTTCCCGAGTGCTGAGGAGGATCGTAGTGAAGAGGAAGATGGTGTCTGGTAACTCGGCGAGTGGAGAGGGTGCCGGCAAGAAAGCTGTTGATGACATGGCTTAGGACTCTGATCAGATCAGAGCTGATTCCGCGGTAGGGAAGCAGATCGTTGTGGCGACCTAGCCGGGGGAGGAGGCGACGCCTGAGGAAGAGTTCGATTTTGATCCTACTGCGGAGGAGGGAGCGCGTGCGCCAGGTTTTCTATGCCACGTTACTATTCAAGTATCCTAAACCCTAAGGGTTTGTTTGAGGAGATGGGGGCGGCATGGCGGCTGAAAACGCCAATCACGGTGAGAAAACTTGGTGATAATAGATTCATATTGGAGTTCAACGATGAGCACCACTACCAGTATGCCCTCAATGGTGGTCCATGGAGGCACAAGGGAGATGCACTGATTGTGGTGCCATATTATGGGTTTAGTAGGCCATCTGAGATTGAGATTAATTCTATTAACATGTGGGTGAGATTCTATGATGTGCCGGTCACCTTGATGAGCCCGGCATTCACAAAGGCTTTGGCTAAAAAGGTGAGCAATGAAGTTCTGGAGATCGGAGATCAAGTGTGAGATTTTATGAGAGCAAGGGTTGCTTTTCGGTTGGAAGACCCTCTGCTGCCAACAGTGGAACTCAAGATTAAAGGCAAGGGAGAAATGAGCTTTGAAGTGAGATATGAAAATGCCCCCTTCTTTTGTTTCACTTGTGGCAGAATGGGTCATTTGGAAAGGGAACGCCCGGAGGAAGAGGAAGAAACGGATGAGGACAAGGAAGAACAGACTGTACCAAAGAAGAAGAAATTTGGTGATTGGCTTAGGAAGTCCCCGCCGAAGAAAGCAGATGAGAGAAAGATCATCATCCCAGCAGCACCAACACGGTTGAATCGCGCCCTGAATTTCAGTGGTGCGCAATTAAGCAAAATAAGAGGTGCGGTTAGTGCTTCATTTGAGAATGGAGCAAAGCGCAAGGTGCAGGAAGGAGGTTATGTGCCTAGACAGCAACCTACTTACCCCCCTGACGCTTCTCTAAAGCAGTTGCCAAAGGATGTGAGTAATGCACTATCTAATGACATGAGGAGAGTTTCTGTAAAGGAGGGCAGACTGGACCTCAATGTCACACTGGCAGAGATGAAGGATAAGGTATCAGGCTTGGATTCCTATGCTGATTCGAGCAGCCAGTCTGATTCCCGCAGCGTACATGATCACTTCCAAGCCCCCAAGCCTTCCCTACCCAAAGGGGCAGCAGATAGAAAGTCAGGTTTGAAGGGTCCTAGCAGGAACGAGGAGTTTAACAAGCATAAGAAGCCGAGGAAGAACGTCATCAATGAGGATGCTGTGGAGCACATGTTGAAGGTGTACGGGAAGGCATCATCACCAGCGGACACTACAATGGGAGAAGCCCTAGAAGCCATGCAGGAGGACATGACGCGCTTGAAGGATGGTGAGGGTGCACATGCTACAAACCAGCTGGCCCAACGCCAGTCTGATAACCTGACGGGTGCTCACGGCGAGCCCCGTCAGGAGCAATGAATGCGTTGGCATGGAATTGCCGGGGATTGGGGAATCCCCGGACAGTTCGTGAGCTTTGTGGCTTTGTGAAGTCGCACTTCCCCAAGTTGGTTTTTATTTCAAATACTAGAATGTTAGGTAGTAGAGTCCATAATCTTAGGTGGAGTCTGGGTCTTCGTCATTGTCTTTCAGTTGATAGCGTCGGTTTGAGTGGAGGTCTAGGTTTGTTTTGGGATGAGTCAATAAATGTAACCCTGCTGTCGCAGGGAGAGCGTTACATTGATGTCATAATTAAGGAGGATATGAATGCAGCCCCCTGGAGGGCAACTTTTGTTTATGGTGAGCCTCGTGTTGAAAAAAGAAAAGAGATGTGGGATACTCTAAGGGATTTATGTGGGGCATGGTTGGGGCCATGGATGCTCATAGGAGATTTTAATGAGACTATGTGGCAGTATGAGCACTTCTCAGAGACCCCCCGACCTGAGCGCTAAATGATGGACTTCTGTGAAGTACTTAGCCATTGTGACTTACATGACTTGGGTTTTTCAGGCCTCCCATGGACGTACAATAACAATCAAGGTGGAAGAAGAAATGTCCGCATTCGTCTAGATCGGGGAGTTGCTAATACTGATTGGTCCTTTCGTTTTCCTAATGCTAATGTGCTCCATTTACTATCTACTTGTTCAGACCATAAAGCCCTTTTGCTCCAGATGGATCGGCCTTGCAGGACACCTCAACAGAGGAAGACATTCAGGTATGAAATCATGTGGGAGCACGATGTTGAGCTGCAGACCGTGATTGAAAAATCGTGGCTTCGGAAAAACCCTGGAAGTGATTTGGGGGCACTCTCTAAATCACTTGAAACCGTTGTCGTTGATCTGAAGGAGTGGAGCAGTAGAAATTTTGGAAACGTCAGCAGACGCTTTGAAGAGCTGAAAAAAGAGATGGAGAGATTGGAATGGGATGATCCAATATATAACAGGGATAAAAGTTTAGAAGCCAAAAGGGAGCTTGATGAGGTACTGTATCAAGAGGAAATGATGTGGCTTCAATGTTCCCGTATTTCATGGCTGCGTGAAGGGGACCGTAATACCAAATACTTCCATCGCAAGGCAATGTGGAGAGCAAAAAAGAATAGAATCAAAAAACTGAAAAGAGAGGATGGAAGCTGGTGCTCGGATGAAGCTGAGATACAAGGTATGGCTAAGAATTACTTTAAATCTCTATTTTCGAAAGATAGTTTTATCGACCTGGATGATGTGGTGGATTTATTTGAGCACAAAATTAATGATGATCTGAATGTGGAACTGTGTAAAACGTATACTCCTAAAGAAATTGCAGATGCTTTGTTCCAAATAGGGCCCTTGAAGGCGCCTGGTCCGGATGGGTTGCCAGCAAGGTTCTTTCAAAGAAATTGGCTCCTTCTCAAAGAGGATGTTGTAAAGGCTGTTCAAGCTTTCTTTGCATCGGGGATTATGCCGGAGGGTGTTAATGACACTTGTATAGTGGTCATCCCTAAACCAACCACTCGGAATCTATGAAGGATTTTAGGCCAATAAGTTTGTGCAACGTGGTGTACAACGTTGTTTCCAAATGCATTGTGAACCGACTAAGGCCAATGTTACAGGATATAATTTCCATGAGCCAGAGTGCGTTTATCCCTGGAAGAATGATTACTGATAACGCACTCATAGCATTTGAATGTATACATGCTATCAAGGGAAATTCAGATGCAAGGGGAGGTTTCTGTGCGTATAAGCTGGATTTATCGAAAGCTTATGACCGAGTGGACTGGGATTTTTTGAACAAAGTTTTGTTGAAGCTGGGCTTTCAGAGTTCATGGGTGCAATGGGTCATGTCCTGTGCGACGTCAGTGCGCTACAAGGTTCGATTCAATGGGGTGACGACGACCCCTTTTTCCCCGTCCAGAGGTCTTCGCCAAGGTGATCCGCTATAGCCCTATCTCTTCCTCTTTGTAGCTGATGGATTATCTAAGATCATTAGCAGCAAGGTGGAGTCGCAGGCTCTACAAGAACTTCATATCTGTAGGGGTGCTCATGGGGTGTCACACTTACTGTTTGCAGATGACACATTGTTATTTTCCAAAGCATATGTAGATCAGGCAAATGTTGTCAAGGGGATTCTTGATACATATGCTCGCTGCACTGGCTAGTTAATTAATCTTGGTAAATGTTCCATAATGTTCAATGAGAAAGGCCACCCTGAGTTGCATAATCAGGTGAAACAAGTGTTTGGTGTAGAGAGAAGCTCCTTTGAACCCAAGTACTTGGGGTTGCCTACGCCTGCGGGAAGATTAAAAGGAGTACGCTTTCAGTCACTAAAGGAAAGGTTGGGCAAGAGATTGAAGGATTATACGGAGAAGAATATGTCGGCAGCAGCGAAAGAGGTACTAATCAAAGCGGTGGCTCAAGCCCTGCCTACGTATACCATGAGTGTTTTTAAAATCCCCTTGGGTATTTGTGACGAGTTGACACGTATCATACGAGAATTTTGGTGGGGAGTGGAGAATGGGAAATGCAAAACTGCTTGGGTTGCATGGAAACTACTCACTCACAAAAAAGGTGAAGGGGGGTTAGGTTTTAAAGATCTCCAAATTTTCAATCAAGCACTCCTTGCCCGGCAAGCATGGAGATTGATACAGTTTCCAGACAGCCTCTGTGCTAGACTTTTGAAAGCTGAGTACTACCCACGTGGCTGCCTGGTTGACACAGTTTTTAGTGCTAACTCATCATAACTTGGCAATCTATTCTCCATGGTTTGGAGTTGCTGAAGAAAGGAATAATTGGGAGGGTGGGATGTGGCTCACAGATCAGAATTTGGCGCGACCCATGGATTCCTAGACCACACTGTTACAGAGTTACATCAAGGTAGGTGCAGACTAAAATGGGTCTCTGAATTATTAGACATACATGGTCTGGGCTGGGATTATGACAAGATCATCAGGACTTTTAACCATGCTGATGCTGAAGCTATTGGAAAAATAAAACTGCCGAGCAGGCGATCAAAAGATTTTCTTGCATGGCCGCATGAAAAATCAGGAACTTTTACTGTTCGCAGTGCATATAATCTTGGATTAATGCAGCGTGATCTAAATGATTGCACAGCCTCGAGTTCAATGCCTGATGGTGAGCGGAAGCTATGGAGTAATTGTTGACGCGAAAATAGGACGTCACCTCCGCGCGCAGCACACGTGACTCCCCGGTCTTTAGCGAGGCGTGCCAGCCAATCTGACCTGTTGATTAACAATGGAAAATATCAGGGATCGGCTAGAGAACCGATGGCCTTGTAGCGACACGTGTACCAGCCAATCGGCCGATACAGGTAAAAGCGGGATCGGCCGGCTCGAGAGCGACCGAAACGCAGGTGCGTGGGTAGATGGATCGGCTGGATAGGCCGATCGTGACGTGAGCACTCGAGTAGGTCGGAATCGGCTGCGAAGTTAGAAGCCGATAGGATCTAGATCGAGTGGATGATAAAGATAATAGCTAAAAACCACAAGAATTGGTACAAAGACTTGCAGATCTAGCTAATATCGGTAAGGGGTGAATAAAGAACTAGACAAAACCTCAGCGATGCGCCCGGAGGTTAAAGCCTAGGGTTATTTGATAAAACGGTACTCACAAGCTTGCCGGAGATCAGTTGATGTAGCCCGACAAACTTGAAGCACGGCGTTGTAGAAAAGAGAAAATCGCAATGGCGAAGTCGCCGAAAAGTAGATGCTGTAAAGGTAGATGCTGTAAAGTAGATGCAGTAAAGTAAAGGGTTTGCCCGGAGGCGGTTTGTTTGATATTGGTGTGTACAGATTTTCCGACCACGCAGGGTCGCTATTTATGTCCTGAGGACAACCCCGACTCCTAGCCGATCACGGCACTGTTTACTTGCATCTAAAGACAAAAAACTACTAAAAATAGAAAAGGACTCTCGCAGGAGTCAAAACTTCCTAAAACTGACTTTTTGACCCGTCGCCAATCGTAGACTGACCCGCCTCCACCATGCTTTCCTTTTGGCATATCTCCTTGATTACCGCCTTCTTCCTCTCTATCGGCCGATCCTCTGGTTAACCATCGGCTGATCGCTCTGTCTTGTTGGCCCACTGTCAGTGTCTCTGACTATCGGTGGATTTTGTTGACCGTTCTTCTCTTCCTTCAATCGGCCGATTACACTTTGTTTTTCATCGGCTGTTCCTCCTTATCCCTTTTGACTTGCTTTTCCAAAAAACGGTGTCAACACATGCCCCCCAGTTTCGGAGTAAATAATCCTTTTGCTCCGAAATTTGCTTGACATCTTTTGAATAATGGCCAAATCTCTTCACGTGATCGACGCGATCAATCCCCATTGATAGTGTCTCGTCCTTTCTATCTAACTTTCCTCAGGGTTGTTCACCATGTGACTCTTTGGCTCTTTCGCCCCCTTTCCCTATAAGACTCACCCTTCTATCCAGGGTTCTCTGTATCCTTTTCAACCCTTTGGATTTTCCTGATGTAGGTGTTAATCCCCTTAGCTTTTGGGTATGAGAGGCATCTTTCCCTGGAAAACTCTGTGGGCGTCGATGATCATCACTGGTCTTTGACAGACTCTAGCTTGAAATAGCATTTCTCCCAGGTGCTGCTAGTGAGCTTGTAGACTTTGTCTGCAATGTTGGGCAGAAGATTTCTGTGAGCCATGCTCTGCAGTTTGTGGACGTGTCAGAGAAACTTCCCATCGTCTTGTGTGTGTGTATCCTTTATTTGGAGGCGATTCCCTTGAATCGGTCATTCTTTGGAAACTGAGCCATTCACGGGTTATCTGTTTCCTTTTTTGCTGGATCTAGCATCTTCGGTTTCCGTCTTTTTCGGCTCCTTCATCTTTATCTCTTCTGGTGCTCTGGCTATAAATAACCGTTCTCATACCCTTACGGAGGTCACACCTTTCCCTTCATCCATGGCTCAAGATATAGGTCCAGGGAGCTTTAGGCTCTTGCTCTTTGGCTCCTCTCTTCTTCTCTGACTTAAGATGGCTAGAAGAATTCTTGTGAAATAGCCTAGAACATACTCCCCTCTCTAGTCTCCTTTTGTGAAGCCAGCAGGTCCAACAGCTAGAAGAATCCTTGTGATGCAACTTAGGTGCATCAGCTGGCGGAGGAGGGTGGAGGTTGTCCCTGGGCGTTGCGGAAAGAAGAACAACCCTATGTCTTTTTTCCCAACAAATTTGACGGGGAGAGTTACCGCATCTGGTGATTCATCTTCGTCAGATCTATGCTTTTCTTCTTTTTTTTTGTTTTTCTCTTTCTTCGTCCCCATCGCTTGTTCAGTGATGACTGATGTAATCGATCTGTAATGAACCGTTCAAGTTTGTCTTCTCAATGTATTCTTTCAGATCTGCACTGTAATGTCACCATTGTAATTAAAGATGAGAGAATATATATATATTTTTTTGTTCTAAGGGTGATTTGTACATCGGCCATAACTTTAGACCGAACATGCTTAGATGATTCGGCTTTCCGCTGCTAGAGAAGATCTCATTTTCAATTGGCTGTAACTCGAGTCTCTAATCGGCCACTTTCAGGCTCTGATCGGACTAAGCATCTACCCATATGCTTGGATAGTATTTCTTCAAATAGTTTCCATTCAATGCTCTAGCAAACTTCTCTCCTTCCAATGTCTCTAAAATATATGCATTGCCAGGTACGCATTGACTGATACGAAACGGTCCTTCCCAAGTTGGTGACCACTTCCCGTACTTAGGATCTCTAGAGCCGATTGGTAATATGAGTTTCCAAACCAGATCCCCTTCAGCAAATTTTTTAGTTTTAACTTTCTTTTTGTCAGAGGTTTAGATCTAAACAGTCCAAGGGGGGTCAACCCCGGTGGTTTATTTGTTCGGCGGGGAGATCGGGAGCTAAGAATGCGATGGTTATGCTAGCGTAGCACATGGAAATCACGGTGAGACACAAGGGACAAGGCGATTTTATACTGGTTCAGGCCTCCGGAGAGTAAAACCCTACGTCTAGTTCTTGATTGTATTGCTTTGATCGTGGCGAAGGTGGAGGTCGATGTGCGGTCTACATGGTCCTCAGAAGGACGCCCTTGCCCGCCTTATATTGGGCGACGGACAAGGTCGGTTCCCAGATTCCTGGTCGGTTACGACCAGGAGACCTAAATCTAGTTGATTACAACACTTGCCATATCCGTCGATCTGCTTGGTCGGGATTCACCGATGTCTTGTCTTGCATGCCAAGTCTTGAAGTCGTTCTGGATAAGGTCATCTGGAATCTTCTGGAAGGTCTTCAGGAGGTCGTGTGGGCCACCAACTAGGTCGGTTGGGCCCACTGACAGGTCGGCGGGTCTTCTGGTAGGCCGGACCCACTTGTCGGGGACGGTCGTGAGCCTGGTCGGTGGGGACCCAGGGGTACCCATGTCTCACAAGCCCCCGAGCGAGGTGTAGGCGCAGCGACCTTAGAAAGGTCATGACGTAGTCGTAGAGCTTTCGACAGGTCGAATAGCATGCACGTCGGTCAAAAAGAAAAGAACAAATCGACTTAGCAGCCGACCTGTTTGGAATCTTGCCGAACAAAGAGAGGTCGAGTGACGACCTATAGGAACTTGGCTTCCAATAGATCGGAACGACGATGAAAAAATTTCAGAGGGCGTCAAGGACACACTCATAGAGTAGTATCCGAGCATCATAACGGGCAGGATGGCCGGTATGATGATCCAAAAAGAAAAGAAGAAGAAAGAGTAAGTCGAGTAATGATGTGATGAGAAACAGGTTTCCCAACAGGTCGTTACGATAAAGAGAACAAGAGGGCGTCGAAGACGCACTCGTAGAGTAGTCCCCGAGCATTGAAGCAGGCAGCATGGCTCGTTTGATGCTCAAAGAAAAGAAGAAAAACCGAGTCATGATCTTGATCGAATGAAGTGTAGAGACACCCAAATCTCCGAGCATAGCTGCATGGAGTCTGGCGGGGCCGACCTCAAGGAGGCCTTGTAGGCGTGCCGACCTCAAAGAGGTCTCAAGTCAACAATGTCCAGTATCCGAGGATACCCAGCATGATCTTGAAAGGCACATCGCATGAGGAGATCTTCTGTAGTGGTTGAAACGATCTACGATGAAGCTGTTGAAAAATATTGATCTTGAACATATGGAGTGTAGAGACATCCAGATATCCCGCATAGCTGCAGAGAGTCTGGCAGAGCCACCCGAGGCATGCCGACCTTAGGAAGGTCTCAAATCAAAAAACGCCCAAGCACCTGGAGATACTTGGCAGGGCCATTAGGCGCGCACCCCACAGGGAGGCCTTCATTCCCGACGTAAAATCCTGGGAGTCTAGAGCAGGCTGGCAGGGCTACAAGAGCACACCAACCTCGGAAGGTCACGCATCCGGGGCGCCCAACTAGGTTGGCAGAGCCATAGACATACCGAGGTATTGGAAGACCTAGGTATTAAGGCACGCCGACCTCAGGGAGGTCATTTTGGTGCCCAGATGACCAACATAGCTGCTAACCATCCAGCGGAGCCATGGTACTAAGGTATTGACGACCTCAGCAATAGGCACACCGACCACGGGGGCCCGACAAAATCGTAGACGTGAAGAATCTGGACTCCAGGCGCCCAGACGGATCTGGCAGAGCAGCGAGGCACGCCTACCCCGGAAGGTCTTCAATCAAACCTATGACCATTCTGCTCAGGAAACAGAAATATAGGCTGATTGGAATAGGTTCGTTTACGTGCAGAGCCATAGCGGGTGCACCAGGACGCAGAGCCTAGCGGGTGCAATGAAGACACAGAGCCGTAAAGGGTGTGTTTGATCGTTGTTGTCGTCCGTAGATGTAACGAGGCGCAGGGCCCTCTGACGCAGAGTCAGGTTTATCTCTCCATAGACTGCAGGGTCACGGGTCAACAGTGGTCGGAGATTCTCTTGCCACCCAGAAAATGACAAACTGCCCACTCTCGATCACGTGGTAACAGTGTCGGAGCTCATCCGGCCATAACCGTGTCTTGGCTCTCGCTATAAATAGCGGCAAAAGCCTGCAGGCAAGCACCGAGCATTGCTGAGCTATGAAGCCACAGAGTAGAAATTTGACCATGCCATGGGCATGTGTCCGTCCACCAGAGCATAGGATGCAAAGCCGTAGAAGCTTAGAGCTAGAAGAACGAAGTCACTGAGGAGGTCTTCCGAACTGGCGAAGGCGACGACGAAGCCGCAAAAAGGTCTAGTGACCTGAAGCCGGCGACAAAGGAGCCGTAAGGAGGTCTTGATCTTGACGAAGGGAGGTCTGGCGACCTGACGAAGGCGACGACAGAGCCGTAGGAAGGTCTAGTGACCTAACGCCGGCGACGATGGAGCCACAGGGAGGTCTAGCGACCTGTCGAAGGCGATGATGGAGCCGTAGGGAGGTCTAGCGACCTGACGAAGGCGACGACGAAGCTGGAGGAAGGTCTAGCGACCTGACGAAGACGATGACAGAGTCGCAGGGAATGGTGCACCGACCTAAAGCAGGCGGCGACGAAAACGCCGGGGGAAGGTCTAGCAACCCGACGAAGGTGACGACGGAGCTGCAGTGAGGTCTAGCGACCTGACGCTGGTGACGACAGAGCTGAAGAGAGGTCCAACAACCTGATGAAGACGACGACAGAGGCACTGGGAGGTCCGCCGACCTGAATCCGACGATGACGGAGCCACTAGGAATATTCGCCAAAGGTGACGCCGGAGTTGGAGAAAGGTCTAGCGACCTGACTAAGGTGATGCCGGAGCAAAGAGCTGGTCCTGCAAAATAAAATATACACCAGGTCGGAGTATCAATCTGTCGAATATAAATATGATGAAAACTTAGCCTGAGCTAAACAAGTAGATGTTGAGTAATGCTAGCCGGAGCTGAACATTCTTGTGCTATGTTTTGTTTGAAAAGGGCATTCCACTTATCGTGCCAGGCACACATTATACGGACTCGAAAGCTCTGAAGCTGCAAAGTGTTTCACCCCTCTACAATGCTCAGCAGGGAGCCTTAGATGTAGCCGACGCACGGGGAGGAGTCTGGGACTCAGGTTTTGCAACCACACAACATCGAATCTTTATAACGAGAGTCAAGCAGTTAAAGGAAGAACACACATAAAATGGATATACCCCTCAGGTCTTGCGACCCTTAGATTGGCATGGCCAAGCCCCCGAGCATGTCGAGGGGGAGGGGAACACAGCACAAGATAAAAAAATGAACCCTCAGGTCTGGCGACCTACGTGTTGGCATTGCCAAGCCCCCGAGCATGTCGAAGGGGAGGGATAGGAAGAGCAGAAAAAACGTGTAAAGCAGGTCTACAAAAGAAATTGAAGCTGTAAAAATTTTTAATTGAAAATAACACTTAGCTTGTGCGTGGAGCCAAGGTCGAGGCGTCGAAGTGGTCGGCGGTGCGAGCCAGAGCTGCACCGAGCTGGAGCATCGAGACAACGAGGTCGGTGACGGTGGTGGGCTGATGCAGCAGGTCCCATACGCATGGCCGCCAAACAGGTGCCGTGACGAGCTCTTCCGTTGCTTGACAAGTTGATAACCACATGGATGACCATGCTGTTCACGTACACGTCTTGGAGATTGGTCTCCTTAATGCATGCAGACATGCAAGGATACGTGGCTGTCTTGTAGATTGATTTTTTCTTGACCGCAGGCAACACACGCGGACGTCGGATTCCACAGGCTTTATTCGACGAGACCAGTTGTGAGCGGATCACATCTAGCCGGCTTGAAATTGTTCTGGCAATTCGTGTTGCACGCACGCACACGGAGAGTGGCCGGAGCCTAGCGCCGACACGCGCATCTGGTACACGTCGACGATATTAGATTGCATCTATGGCACGGACTTGGAGGTTGGCGCAACTGAAGAAGCGACAGTCCAAGAGTCTACGCCGTCATGTCGGGTGGGCGGGTGGACACCAAAAAATTTTGGCGCGCCGTCCGCAAAACGAAGACGTCAACCTCGTGATTAGATCGGAGGGTGGCAGCGAGCAGGTCGCTGCGGGGATATCCATCTGTGTCGTCGTCAAAGATGATCACCGGAGCAAACTGCCATCGCGCTACACGAAGAGCTCGCGATGCCCCCTACCTGGCGCGCCAACTGTCAGAGGTTTAGATCTGAACAGTCCACAGGGGGGTCAACCCCGGTGGTTTATTTGTTCAGCGGGGAGATCGGGAGCTAAGAACACGATGGTTATGCTAGCATAGCACACGGAAATCACGGCGAGACAGAAGGGACAAGGCGATTTTATACTGGTTCAGGCCTCCGGAGAGTAAAACCCTACGTCCAGTTCTTGATTGTATTGCTTTGATCGTGGCGAAGGTGGAGGTCGATGTGTGGTCTGCGTGGTCCTCGGAAGGACGCCCTTGCCCGCCTTATATTGGGCGACGGACAAGGTCGGTTCCCAGATTCCTGGTCGGTTACGACCAGGAGACCTAAATCTAGTTGATTACAACACTTGCCATATCCGTCGATCTGCTTGGTCGGGATCCACCGATGTCTTGTCTTGCACGCCAAGTCTTGAAGTCGTTCTGGATAAGGTCGTCTGGAATCTTCTGGAAGGTCTTCAGGAGGTCGTGTGGGCCACCAACTAGGTCGGTTGGGCCCACTGACAGGTCGGCGGGTCTTCTGATAGGCCGGACCCACTTGTCGGGGACGGCCGTGAGCCTGGTCGGTGGGGACCCAGGGGTACCCATGTCTCACACTTATCATACCACCGGGCTATCCTTCTTTTGTTCTTTTCGATATTCTCCAGAGCTCTCAACCGATTGCCAGCAAGATCTTCTAATTCTTCTTTCATCATGGTTGAATAATCATCGGCCGATAGCTGATCTTGTAAAGAAGTTCTTCTGGATCCGGTCTTTAACTCCCAAGGCAGTACAGCATCATGACCATACACCAATTGATATGGTGATACTTTGGTTGCCCCATGGCATGCCATCCTGTATGCCCATAATGCTTCATTAAGGATTGTATGCCATCGCTTGGGATTTTCATCGATCTTGCGTTTGATCAATTTGATGATACCCTTGTTCGCCGCTTCTGCCAGTCCGTTGGCTTGAGCATAATAGGGAGATGAGTTTAACAGTTTGATTCCCAAAGAATTTGCATATTCTTCAAATTCCCCTGAAGTGAATTGACTCCCTTGATCGGTTGTGATAGTCTGAGGTATACCAAACCGATAGACAATATGCTCCTTAACAAAATCAATCATATTGCCTAATGTCACAGTCTTAATTGGGATGGCTTCAACCCACTTTGTGAAATAATCTGTAGCCACTAGCACGAATTTATGACCTTTGCTTGATGGTGGATATATCTGTCCGATCAGATCGATTGCCCAACCCCTAAATGGCCACGGCTTGATTATTGGGCTCATGGCCGATGCTGGAACTCTTTGAATGCTTCCAAACTTCTGACACTCTTGGCATCCTTTGTAATACTTGAAGCAATCTTCTAATATCGTCAGCCAATAGTAGTTATTATTTCTGATCATCCACTTCATCTTGAATGCTGATTGATGAGCTTCACAGACTCCCTCGTGAATTTCCCCCATTAAAGTTTTAGCTTCTTCTTCACCGAGACATTTGAGCAGAACTCCATCGATGGTACGATAATATAATTCACCTTTTAGCAGAACATATTTAATGGCTCTGTACCTTAACTGTCTAGATGGATCTTTCAGATAATCTATTATCTCCTTCCTCCAATCTTCAGCTGACAACTCCATAATCAGAATCAGCCGATACCCTGATGCCCCTTGGGCTAGCCGATTAGCCTCACTGTTGTGACACTTAGGGATATGTTCAAGTCTTACTATTTTGAACTCTCGGAGTAGTTGCAGACATTCTTCGTGATAAACCCTTAATATGTCATCTTTACATTCATATTCTCCTGCCAATTGATTTATCACAAGTTGAGAATCTCCAAATATCTCAACAACTTCAGCATTGACTTCTCATAGTAGCTTTATCCCTTTTAGCACTGCTCGGTACTCAGCTTGATTGTTGGTTGAAGTCTTCTCAATTGGGATGGAAAACTCATAATTTGCTCCTTGAGGTGAGATGAGTACAATTCCGATCCCAGCTCCTACTCCACATGATGATCCATCAAAAAACATAGTCCATGGAATAGGTTCTACAACTGCAACCTCAGGTCCACAATACTGAGTTACCAGATCAGCCATTACTTGCCCTTTGATTGCTTTGGCCGATTGATAAGTCAAATCAAATTCTGACAAAGCTAAGATCCACTTTCCGATCCTGCCCTTCAAGATTGGTAATGACAACATATATTTGACCACATCATCTTTGCACACCACAGTGCATTCGGCAGTTAATAGGTAAGGCCTCAACTTCGTGCATGAGAAATATAAGCACAAGCAAAGTCTTTCCACCACCGAATATCTTGTTTCTGCATCCAAGAGTCTTCTACTCACGAAATATACAACTTGCTCTTTTCCTTCAAACTCTTGCACAAGGGCCGACCCAATAGCCCGCTCATTAGCCGATAAGTATAACTTAAACGGCTTCTTGTCTTGAGGAGGCATCAAGACAGGAGGAGATTTTAAGTACTGCTTGACATTATCTAGAGCTTTATGTTGTTCTTCTCCCCACACGAATTTCTGATCGGCCTTGAGCTTTAGTAGAGGTGTAAATGGTTGGATCCTTTCCGACAGATTAGATATAAATCTTCTGATGAAATTGATCTTGCCAATTAGTGACTGAAGCTCCTTCTTGTTTGATGGTGCTTTTAAATTGTCAATCGCGCTGATCGACTTCTGGCCTACTTTGATTCCTCTCTCGTGTATTAAGAAACCCAAGAATTGACCAGCTGAAACACCGAAAGCACATTTGTTGGGATTCATCTTCAAACCATGCTTCCTAGTACATTCCAATGTCTTTCGTAGATCTGCCAAGTGTTCCTTGTAACTTTTTTACTTGACAACTACATCATCAATGTAGATTTCTACAATCCTGCCGATGAGTTCATGGAATATGTAATTCATGGCTCTTTGATACGTGGCACCAGCATTCTTCAACCCAAAGGTCATGATAATCCACTCATACAATCCGACGTGGCCGGGGCACCTGAAAGCAGTTTTTGCAATATCTTCTATGGCCATGAATATTTGATTGTACCCAGCGTTACCGTCCATGAAGCTGATGACTTTGTGCCCTGCAGCAGCATTAACTAATGCATCGGCTACTGGCATTGGATACCCATCCATCGGCGTTGCTTTGTTCAAGTCCCTGAAATCAATGCATACACGTAGTTTGCCATTTTTCTTGTATACAGGGACTATATTAGAAATCCATTCGGCATATCGACATTGCCGAATAAAACCAGCTTCGAGTAACTTCGTTATCTCGGCTTTTATGTCAGGATAAATCTTCAGATTACACTGCCTTGGGTGTTGCTGGAAAGGTCGATACCCTGGTTTAATAGGTAACCGATGTTCAACAATGGACCGGTCTAAGCCAGGCATCTCATAATATTCCCAAGCAAAGCAATCCTTGAATTCTTTTAACAATGCGACCAATTCTTTCTTGTATTCAGCATCCAGCTTGGCACTAATGTACGTCAGCCTTGGTTTGTTTCCATCTCCAAGGTCTATCTTTTCCAATTCATCAGCCGACGTAAATCCGTGCCCGAGCTTCCCTTCGTCTTCAATGAACTGATCCATTAAATCTTGTCTTCAGAGTCGACTGCTTGAACCGGCTTTAGTCCGAAATCGGACACTTTGAGATACTTGGTATCCCAGGCTTTTCCAGATATGCAGCTCACTTGATCGTAAGTCCATTCTTGTGCTTCTGTAGCTGCTACTGTCAAGGAGGTTTCTCCTTGAACCACTTCCACTGAATCTCCGATCGATTGGATGATGCATTGATGTATTGTAGATGGTATGCAACAATTGGCATGTATCCAATCCCGACAAAGCAGTAGATTATAAGATCCCCTCCCTTTAATGACAAAGAAAGCGGTCGGAAGGGTCTTACTGCCGATGGTGAGCTCCACGCAAATTGCTCCTTGAGCCGGAGAGACGTTGCCTTCGAAGTCCACTAACATCATGTCGGTTTGGGTCAAGTCTTCATCAGACTTTCCAATCTTACGCAGCATGGTGTACGGCATCAGGTTGACTGCTGCTCCTCCATCTACTAGCATCCTGGTGACTGGCTTCCCGTTGACAAATCCCTTGAGAAACAAAGCCTTCAAGTGTTGTCTCTTCTCATCTTCTGGTTTCTCAAAGATAGCTTGTCTAGGTTCCAGTGTCAACTGAGCCATGCCAAGTTCTTCATCGGACAGATCCGAATCAATTGGAGCCATGAACTCTTTTGGTAGGAAGACAACCATGTTTATATCAGCGTGTGGTTTGTCATCCTTTGCTTCATCGGCCTTAGGCTTTGGGCGCCAAACTTTGGACCGAACCTTCTTCTTGTCCAGCACATGTCTCTCTGCCTCTTCATGTTGTTCTAGCTGTCGTAGGCGCTGGACTCTCCTTTTCTGGGATTTGGTCAAGCCATCTGGACACCATTGTTGATTGGGCTTCTTACGTGTTTGGCTTGACCCTTCATCGTCCAGTTGTAGCGTGCGTCGACGTTCAGGAGCTCGACACATGATATCTTCATCAGGGACCAGAGAATCGGCCATCTCTTCCAGCCGATTGTTTGACTCTTCATTGACTCGGCCTCCCAGCCGATCATGAATACTAGCCTTGCCCCCCAGCCGATCGTGGACGCTGGCTTTGCCCCCCAGCCGATCGTGGACTGAGACCCGTTGATTGTTGAATTCACGGTGATCTCTGGCTGCAGGTCTTCCATCATTAAAGCAAACCCTTTTGGATGAGTTGCCATTATTGTAAGCTCTGTTGCACTCTGGACAGTTTTCTACCGTTGGTACCTTGATCCCTTCTTCCCAGCAGTACTTGAAGAACGGACATCTCCAATGTCCTTCATTACGCCGTGCCCACTCTTCTCTTCCCCTTGCTTTCTCTTGTCGATGCTGGAACTTGTTGATCAGCATCTGGGACATGACAGGTCGGCGTGGCTTTAAGTCTCCCTCTTCAAGTAGTAACCCTTTTCCCTTGACATCGGCAGCGGTTACTTGTACTTTGGGATCGACAGCTCCTTTATTTTGAGCCGAATCAGATGTCAGCAACTTAACTTGTGACGTGTCTTTGCTAGACACCTCAACTGTGTTAGTTGGGAAGGGGTGCTGATCAATCTTCATCGGTTTTTCAGCTTTGGCAAGAGTTTCGAATTTAAGCCTTCCTTGCTTAATAGCTGATTGAATCTGTTGTCTGAAGATCTTGCAATCATTGGTGTCGTGTGATGTTGCATTGTGCCACTTGCAATACTTCATCCTCTTCAGCTCCTCTGCAGATGGTATGGTATGGAACTGGGAGAGCTTAATCTGCCCTTGCTGAAGCAACAGATCAAATATCTTATCGGCCTTAGTGATATCAAAGTCGAATTTCTCTGGTTCTTTCTTGCCAAAGGGACAGGATACTGTCTTCTTGCCTTTGACCCACTCTGCAAGCCCTATCATATTATCTTCATCTTCTAAATCAGAGTAATCCACATAGGACACCTTCTTCTGAAAGTTTCTTCTAGGTTCATAGGACTTTGCAGTTTCTTGACTCATTCGACTGACTAACTGGCTGAGACTCTCGAAGTCATGTGATGCATATTTCTCTCTCAAGGTTGGCAAGAGACCTTAGAAAGCCAACTCGGCCAGTTGTTTATCTCCCAGATTCAAACTATAGCACTTGTTTCTGACCTCTCTGAATCTCTGAACGAATCCAGCAACTGTTTCATCGTTCCTTTGCTTGAGTCTGGTCAGATCAGTAATCTTCATCTCATGGATGCCAGAGAAGAAGTAATTATGGAACTGTTGTTCCAAATCGGACCACTTGATGATAGAGTTAGTTGGCAGTGATGTGAACCATGAGAATGCTAGCCCTGATAGAGATGAAGAGAACAAATGTATCCTGAGTGCATCAATGTTCCCTGCTTCTCCACATTGGATGATGAATCGAGTGATGTGCTCCATAGTGGATGTTTCATCTTGCCCAGAGAACTTGGTGAAATCTGGCACCTTGAATCTTGGTGGGAACGGTATTTGGTCATAGCCAGATGGATACGGTGTCCTGTACATGCAGGACTGCTGTTTGGGTTTCATCCCATATTGCTTCTGCAGCACCTCCGAGAAGTGGTCGATCAACTCCTGCTTCATGTGAGACTTCAATTCAGCAGATGCTTGTTCAATTGCTTGTATCTCAGCTGGAGTTTCTGGAGGTCGTTCTTCTAAGATTCTTGGCTGTGGATTTGGTACCATTGACGCCCCTTTCCCAGAAGAACCTTGCACATTTGAAACAGGTGGAGTCTGCCCGATCGGCTGCCCAGCCGATGGAGTTGGCTGCTGCAAATTCGATTGGCTTGAGATAGCCAATTGATTTAGAAGTGTTTGCAGTAGTTGTGCAGAATCCACTTGTGGAATTACTGGCTGCCCTGTTACCCCTTGGTTGATCGGCTGCTGAGGCGATGATCTTGTATGAGCCACTGTGTTGGCTGGGGTTAAGACAGGCTGCATTGGTGCTGACTGCTGTAACGGGGCAGTCTGTAGAGGCATCCCCAATGTTTGCTGCTGTAGTGGAGTAGTTGGCACGGACATCCCAAGTATCGGCTGTTGAGCTGATCTCTGAGGTAGAACAGGAGTTGGTCTCTGAGGTGGAACAGGAGTCATTTTCTCTGTTGGTATGACCATATGAGCATGAGCTGGACTGATCTTGACTCTTTCGAAGGCTTTGCTCCCGTGATTAAAGTAGACGAACTCTACTCCATCCCCATTCATGTGCACAGTCCCTGGAGTACCCCCAAATGTGGCTTGGTAAGACTGTGGGTACTTTACTTCTGGAATTTCCTCAGGCTGAGGCTCAAGAAAGTTTGAGATGTTAGTCTCAAAATGATCACGAGGTAAGCCCCATCCTGCAAGCCTTCCATCTTGATCTCTCATCACAGGATATTTTTGATTCTGTATTGGGAGCATCTGATCCTGGACGTTAGATTGCACTGGCATTGTGACAGCTGGGTCTTTAGCTTTACCATCACCACTTTGATTCTGAATCGGCTGGGAGTCCGATGAAGAACCATGAGTAGCCTGTGGAGACGATGTAACTTTTACTGTTGAATCATCAATCGGCGGAGTGGCCGATTGGTCTTGTTGGAACATTGGAGGAGTTCGGTTTGGTTGAAAATATGCAGGTCCCAGGTATCCTCCTTCTGCTCCTTTCTTGAGTGCATCAATTATGGCATTCTGAATAGTATTAGCGAAAACCTTAGATTGATCAATCATTGTTTGATGCATCGCCTTGGTCATCATGTCTTGAAGCCCTTCAGGATCGGCTGAGAAGGTGACTTGCTTAGGTGTTGGCAAAGGTTTCTTCTTGAAGACTCCACCTTTAGTCTGACCGTATGATGCCAGGCCAAGCTCTTCATAATGCTTCATGTGAGCTTCGAACTCAGCTTTGTCTGTATCTTTCAGCTGATCCTTGGTGATTGTTTGGACGTTTTCTGGATCAACCTCAGAAGAACCAGTCTTTGTAGGCTTTGTCATTGTTGACTTTTTCGGGTCCCACCGGGCGTGCCAAAAGTGTGTTGACACGAAAATAGGACGTCACCTCCGCGCGTAGCACACATGACTCCCCGGTCTGTAGCGAGGCGTGCCAGCCAATATGACCTGTTGATTGACAATGGAAAATATTAGGGATCGGCTAGAGAACCGATGGCCTTGTAGCGACACGTGTACCAGCCAATCGGCCGATACAGGTAAAAGCGGGATCGGCCGGCTCGAGAGCGACCGAAGCGCAGGTGCGTGGGTAGATGGATCGGCTGGATCGGCCGATCGTGACGTCAGCACTCGAGTAGGTCGGAATCGGCTGCGAAGTTAGAAGCCGATAGGATCTAGATCGAGTGGATGATAAAGATAATAGCTAAAAACCACAAGAATTGGTACAAAGACTTGCAGATCTAGCTAATATCGGTAAGGGGTGAATAAAGAACTAGACGACA
Source organism: Cenchrus fungigraminus (assembly GCA_036936925.1). Classification (NCBI taxonomy): domain Eukaryota; kingdom Viridiplantae; phylum Streptophyta; class Magnoliopsida; order Poales; family Poaceae; genus Cenchrus; species Cenchrus fungigraminus. The sequence goes on from CM072770.1 coordinate 68,751,310, forward strand.
CCTCAGCGATGCGCCCGGAGGTTAAAGCCTAGGGTTATTCGATAAAATGGTACCCACAAGCTTGCCGGAGATCAGTTGATGCAGCCCGACGAACTCGAAGCACGGCGTTGTAGAAAAGAGAAAATCACAATGGCGAAGTCGCCGAAAAGTAGATGCTGTAAAGTAGATGCAGTAAAGTAAAGGGTTTGCCCGGAGGCGGTTTGTTTGATATTGGTGTATACAGATTTTCCGACCACACAGGGTCGCTATTTATGTCCCGAGGACAACCCCGACTCCTAGCCGATCACGGCACTGTTTACTTGCATCTAAAGACAAAAAACTACTAAAAATAGAAAAGGACTCTCGCAGGAGTCAAAACTTTCTAAAACTGACTTTTTGACCCGTCGCCAATCGTAGACTGACCAGCCTCCACCATGCTTTCCTTTTGGCGTATTTCCTTGATTACCGCCTTCTTCCTCTCTATCGGCCGATCCTCTAGTTAACCATCGGCGGATCGCTCTGTCTTGTTGGCCCACTGTCAGGGTCTCTGACTATCAGTGGATTTTGTTGACCGTTCTTCTCTTCCTTCAATCGGCCGATTACACTCTGTTTTTCATCGGCTGTTCCTCCTTATCCCTTTTGACTTGTTTTTCCAAAAAACGGTGTCAACATTAATGTATGGAAGGGAGGTGTTCCGCCAAAGGTAAAGGTGTTTACATGGAAATTGGCTAGAAATGCTCTTCCTACTCGGCGCCGAAAGTTTACCAGGAAGATGGAACAGGCGGATACTTGCCTGCTGTGTGGCTTAGTAGTGGAGATGAGCTTCCTTGCAACGGTGGAGTGCCCACAAGCCTTTGACCTGAGACAAGCTATGCGAGCACACTGGGTACTCCCTGATGAAGAGTGGTTCAAATTTACAGGACCAGATTGGCTGTTACTGTTACTGGACAGATGCTCGGCTGATCAGCGAGATCATATCAAGCTAGTTCTTTGGCGGGCATGGACGGTCCATAACAATATCACACATCAATCAGGTTCCTCACTTATCTCCGATTCAGTATTTTTCTTGCTAAATTACTGGGAGTCCTGTGAGCAGGCTAAAAAGAAAGAAGTCGTCTCAAGCAAGGGCAAGGAGCCCTGTAGCAGGTCCGACAATAGGAGAAATGCAGAAGTGCAGCGTTGGAGTCCTCCGCCGGAAGGATGGTCCAAGATTAATTTCGACGGATCTTATGTGGAGCAAACGGGCGATGCTGGTGTCGGGGTATTTGCAAGAAACCATCAGGGTGAAATGATCTTCACTGCTTGGCGTAGCATATCCCATTGCACCAGTGCAATCAAAGCGGAAGCCAGTGCTTTACTTGAGGGAGTTCGGCTTGCTACCTAATGGATACATGGGCCTGTTTTGTTCGAGACCGACTGTGCAAGAGTGCACAGCGCCATGTCGAGCAGCGAGAACAGGTCAGAGATTAGCTTCATCATCGGAGAGGTTAAAGAACACGCCCGGATGTTAGGGGATTGGGGCGTGGTTCATGCCAAAAGAGAGTGTAATCATGTTGCTCATGAACTTGCTCATTTAGCTAGGCGTTCAGCCAATGCGGCAGTCTAGATGGGTCGTGCACCAGCGTGTGTTATGGACATAATCGCTGCTGATTGTAACTCTTTTTCGCCTAATTAATAAAGCTCTCTTTGGCCCGCAAAAAAAAAAGAACAGGGGGTGCGCAAGGCACTCAACAGCTCGGCTGCAAAAAAATCATATGTGGTTGTCAATTCATAATCATCAAAACTGAGTTTTCGGTAGTACATAGGGGGTATTTATACTAGGAACAACCCTCCTAGATGAGTGTGGGATGAGTATGTACTGAAGAGGCCACGTTGGGAGGTCGAAGGCTAGCTGGTGGAAGCATTCATGTTGTCCTCTTCAGTTCACGCGCGTCTTCTTAGCTTCTGCGCAACCTTCACTAAAATGGTCATTACTCCTAGCTCGGAAGTCAAAATGATGTGCCGTTTGTTGGGTTGGAATCTTGACTTCAAGGAGCTTTCAGTCATGTGTCACTTGACCCTTTTCTCTTCCCGAGATGGTACATAATTGGACTGGAAGTTGGTGTTTGTATCACGTAACCCTCAGTCTTGTGTGTTTAACCATTCTCAGCTTGGGCAACAGTCTTGATGTCCTCTACGTAACCTTTTGCCTCCTTCATGTAACCCAGCGAAGAAGCCTCTTGTGTAACCCTGAGTAGGAGAAAAGTACAAGACTTAGGTAGTATATGACTCTCACCAATATTACAATGTAACTCAGAGAGAAAAGCATGCATTTCTTGTTGGAGTTTGTTTGCACGGCTGCACGCAACTGATTCTTTATACACTTGTGCTTGCGTATCAAATGCTTGATCTTGTATAACCGGTTGAGCACTTGATTCTTGATGCATAACCAGAGGAGGACTTGGCGTCACCAGAGATGCATCATGTGTAACTAGGATATCTGGGTTACGTATGGCTGGGATGTGCTCATCACTAAATTTGCGTAATTCACCCCTCCCCCTCTTAGCCTACGAGCATCCAATCCCTTACAATTCAGTACCGTTTGATATTATGACCCAATACTGGAAGTCTCTTCACAAGTTACTTCCAAAGTATGCGCTGCATAGGTGGAGTGGTAAAGAAGGATTGCGTGAGGCCGAAGGTCGTGGGTTCGAATCCACATTTGCGTAATCCATGTTACGCGTGTAAATCACGTGACTTGAGATTTGACCTGGAACCCTCACGATCTGCCGCTCCACCAAGGAGAGCGAGATACACTCATACACACAGCCAGAAGAAGAAGAGTGGAGAGAAAAAGGAGAAAATGAGAAAACAAGGGAGACATTGGCACATCTTGTATGATTGTGTATTCTCCAATTTGTGTAAATAGTTTTTCCGCTTGTGACAACATCATTATACGGTATTCTCTAGTAGCGCATACACAATTTTGTGCATATATGAAACAGGCAAACCGAAGCATTTCTCTGATTAATTATTAACTACTTTACACCTAAACAGACCTATGGAAGCATCACACATTCAGTTTCAGACAGAGAACCGGTGTGGGTGGATAGGTGACGAGCTAACGTGCGAGCTAACCATGGACGCCGGGCTCTTTGGCAGCTCAAGAATAAGTTCCTGTAAGCGCTGGCCGACTTCGCCTTCGCCGGCATGGCTCTCGCCATGCTCGCTTTCGTTCTCCTCCAGCGACCGCCTCATGGTCTCGGGCGTGAACACGTAGGTGACGGCGAGCCCGAGCAGGCAGATCCCGGCGAGGATGATCAGCGCATACATCATGCCGATGCCGGGCTCGTACTCCTCCAGCACCTTCCTCCTGTCTCGGTCCTGCGACGCCCAGAGGAACCCAACGGCGCCGACGAGCGCGCCGAGCTTCCCGGCCGCGCCGGAGATCCCGTGGCACGTCGACCGGAACCTCGCCGGGAAGAGCTCCGCCGGCAGGATGAAGGTGGTGGTGTTGGGCCCGAGGTTGGCTGAGAAGAATGTGAGCGCGTAGAGCACGATGTACCAGGCGTCCGTAGCGTGGCCGCGCCAGTAGCGGTCGTAGGGCCCGGCGAGCGCGAGGAGGAAGGCGGCCATGAGGAGGAACCCGGCCATCTGTAGCCTGCGGCGGCCGACGCGGTCAATGAGGAGCACGGCGGCGAAGTAGCCCGGGATGGTGGAGGCCGCGGCGATGATGGCCTGGAACTTGGCCACGTTGAAGGCCTCCTGGAACGCGTTCACGCGGTCAGCCGGCGGGAACCACGGGTGGTAGATCTGCGATTGGAACAACGTGCTGCTGTAGTAGGGGATGTCGAGGAGGAACCAGGCGGCCGCGCACGCGAACAACTCCCGCCCGTGACGGCGGAGGAAGCGCCGCGAGAAGAGGCCGTAGTAGGATGCCGCGGTGGGCCCGAACTGCGGCGGAGGAGCGGCGCGGTGGAAGGCAGTCGCCTCCTCCTCGGTGACCGTGGCAAGGTTGAGGTCGCCAAGGACGCGGCCGATGTCGTTGGTCGCCTTCACCACGTCGCGCTCCACCAACGCCGTAAACCTGCACCAAGGACAAGTAGCAAGCACGACAGTTAGTTGCTTTTGGGTGACCCAGGAGTACGTTCCAAAAAGGTAGAGCTAAAGTGATGCACCAAATGAATTGGAGAGAATTACTAGGATGACACTGGAAAAAATATTCATTACCACCTATTTAACATTCAAATTTGAATTTTTTCCTATATATTTCTATTCACATTTTCAGTTTCCTATTTGATACTTCTGTTGGTCCCTTCCCTTTCATTGTCCAAATGAGGCTAAGAGCAACTCCAACAGCTTCTTTATTTTTGCTAGCTAAATTTGAAGTTTTAGCTCTTTGTAAAAATAAAAAACTTCAAAATTCTGTTGAGTAATCCAACAGCCTAGCTATTTTCTATTTTTAAAAACCCACCAATCACTCACTAACACACGTGACCCACATGTCATCTCCTTTCTACCCCACCTTATCCTTTCCCCCGTCGGTCCGCGTTGGCCATCGTGCGTAGTGCGTCGCCGCCCCCAACGCGATCCCGTGCCCACGACCGGTGGATTTGCTCGCCTCTCCGTCCACCGCCACCACTGCCGCACTTCCGCTCTCTCTTAACTAGCAGCCGCCGGCACGCTCTCACTCGAGTGAGGGGCGCGGGGCCAGGGCACGCTCCTTGGCTGGATCCCGGCGGGAGCAGCGACCGACGGGGCGCCGTGGGAGCAGGTGCGGCGGGAGCAGCCAGGCTCCGGCGGCCCCTCCCGCCGGCTGGGAGCAGCCAGGCTCCGACGGCCCCTTCCTTCCGGTGGGAGCAGCCATTGTCGGGAGGAGGAGGAGCTGGGCTGGGCGCGGGAGAGGAGGGGCGGGAGGCTCGATTCGGCGCGGGAACGGCGCGATTGCGAGGCGACGCCCTCGCCAAACCTCGCGAGCGGAAGGGCCTGAATGGCGAGGCGGATTGCGAGCGGACATCTTAGCGAACCTGTTGGATCGGACTTTTTGATGTTTCCTTTATTTTTTACCAATACAAAATAAGTTAGAGAGGCTCTTGGAGTTGCTCTAAAGGAATGTATCAGAATGCCCCGGCTCTCAATCACGTGAGAGGAACGATAGAAGGCATGGACAGCCACTGACGGACGGCTCCTCTGCTCTGTAAACAAAAGAAACAGAACCACCCTGCACCAACCCTAGATCGGGTGGCATGGCGACGGGCGGCGGTTCCCTGACCTTGGACGGCATGATGGCGCGACCGCGGAGGAGTAGGGCGGCGCAGCCCCGTCGACACCCTGGCACCCTGCGCGGCTGCGAAGGAGAGCGGGCACGGCCAGTACAGCATCCCCCTGCCGGCGGAGGAGGGGGGCAGCGAGGCCTCCGTGGCGGCTCCCTCGGTGCCCCGCGCGGTCAAATAGGAGAGCGGCGCGACCCCTACGGAACCTCGCGCAGCCCCAGAGGTGGCCAGGCACATCGCTGGTGCGAGCAAGCAGTTAACTAGCAGTAGGCTTTCATTGTTGGAGATGTTCTCGCAAATGGCGCTGTTGTGTTCTCACAGGATGGATTCAGATACTACTTTTCTATTCAAATTTTATTTGCTTGGCAATCCCAAAAAAAAGTAGAAAGTACATATGATGTTTTGACATTGACTCTACCAAATTTTTATAATTCGACAATCTGAATCAATGTGAAAACATCTTATGTCCATGTCTATGCCATAAGTCGACAAATCTAAATCAACAACTATGTCAATGGTCATTTTGTTGATTCAGATTTGTCAAAATGATTAGGCTACTTGGAAGTTGCACATGTCCAGTACTATGATAATGTTGTTAAGGATTTCCCCCAAGATCAGGTCATACTCCACTTCCTGTATTTGGATTCCAAATTATCGATGTCTTATCCTAGTACTTTAAATATTATTGTAGTAAAAACTTGGCATCTAAACCTACAACTAATTAGAAGAGAAAGGGAACTAACTCCACTTCTGGACCATAATCAAGGTAATTAATCAAATTTTGAATAAATGTTCTTTCTATAGAAAGCTAATGTTGACATGTAAGCACCCAAACTTTTTTTTAGCCTAACCTTGGAGAATACAAGTAATAAAAAGGGAAAGTGGGGGTTTTCGTAACTCTGGAGCATCAAAAAGGTAGCTTATACTAAATCTGAATTTGGCATTTATGGTCATTTTTCAATTCGATATTTCGATTTCTAATTTTTTTTCATGCACATGAACATGTATAGGTAAAAGAAGTGGTTCAAATTAACCTGAATCACTTTCTATTGAGCTTTCTATGTCCAAAGACAAACCAGAAGTTCCTGACAAATTAAAAGGCAAAAGGAGGAAGAAAGAAGTAGATGCAAATGCTCAAAAAAAATATTTTCTTGCAGCTTGGTAGCAAGGGGCACAAGGAGCAAAAAAAAAACTTCTGTCGAGTAGCCCTGCCCTGAGCACTAGAAGCAAAAGACGATTACTGATTTCTACAAAAACCTTTTTGGTAATCCAAAGAAGAACAACTTCTCTCTTGTAGAATCGATAAATGGGGATATCCCACAGGTCTCTACAGAAGAGAATGAAGCCTTGACTGCTGACTTCTCGGAAAAGGAAGTGAGAGATGCCATTTTCCAAATGAAGCATAACAAGGCTCCGGATGGGTTTTCGGTTGAATTCTATCAGGTTTTTTGGAGTCTCATCAAGGATGACCTAATGGCTATGTTCCTAGATTTCCATGCGGAAAACCTTAGGCTGTTTAGCCTCAATTTTGGGATTATTACGCTGGTTCCGAAATTGAGCGAGGCTACGAAAATTGAGCAGTACCGTCCAATTTGCATGCTCAATGTGAGCTTTAAAATTTTTACTAAAGTGATAGCCAATCATTTGTCCCTGGTGGCTAATAAAGTCATTGGGCCCTCACAATCGGCTTTTCTTCCGGGACGGTATATTCTCGATGGTGCTGTTATCTTGCATGAGACACTGCATGAGCTTAAGAAAAAAAGGTTGGACGGGATTGTTCTCAAAATCGATTTTGAGAAGGCCTATGATAAAGTCAACTGGCATTTTTTGCAGTAGGTTATGAGGATGAAAGGCTTTTCACAGAAATGGGGGAGATGGATAGAGCAAATAGTGTCGGGGGGAAGTGTGAGTGTTAAGGTGAACGATGAGTTGGGTCACTTCTTCCAGACCAAATTGGATTTGAGGCAGGGTGACCCTCTTTCACCTGTTTTGTTTAACATTTTGGTGGTTATGCTCGCGGTTCTTATCGAGAGATCCAAAGACCAAGACCTCATTGGGGGACTAGTGCCCCATTTAGTGGATGGTGGTCTCTCCATTCTGCAATATGCAGATGACACTATCCTCTTTCTGGAGGATGATGTTGCGAAGGCAAATAACCTAAAGCAAATTCTTTGTGCCTTCGAAAATTTGTCAGGTCTTAAGATAAACTTTCATAAGAGTGAGATCATTTGCTTTGGCAAAACAAAGGAGAAAGCAGACCAATATGTGGGTCTATTTGGCTGTAAGGAGGGAAAGATGCCCTTCAGGTATCTGGGGATCCCGATGAGCCACAAAAAGATTGCGAACAGTGATTGGAGAGAGGTTGAGGAAAGATCCCAAAAGAAACTAAGTAGTTGGAAAGGTAAAGTGTTGTCAGTGGGGGGTAGGCTGGTGCTGATTAATTCAGTACTCTCCAGTCTACCAATGTACCTCATGTCCTTTTTCAGGATTCCTAAGGGTGTGCGTGAAAAATTAGACTATTATAGGTCAAGGTTTTTTTTTGGCAAAGCGACGGACATAAAAAGAAATATCGTCTTGCGAAGTGGAGTATCCTAAACAAACCTATGTGTAGGAGGTTTAGGAATTCTCGACTTAGATGTGCAGAACATTTGCTTGCTTAGTAAGTGGCTGTACAAACTCCTAAATGAGAATGGAGTTTGGCAAAGTATGATAAAGAAAAAGTATCTTCAGAACAAAACTTTATCTCAGGTGAACAAGAGGAAGGGGGACTCACATTTTTGGAAGGGTCTGATGGATGTTAAAGACCACCTCCTAGGGAGAGGGTGTTTCGAGGTCCATAGTGGACATCAGACAAGTTTCTGGAGTGATTTATGGATTGGCAATGAACCCCTGATGAAGGTTTACCCATCTCTGTATAACTTAGCGCGTAACAAAAAGGTCTCGGTTGCGAAGGTCCTCTCAACGTCCCCACTCAACATATCTTTTCGAAGAGCTTTGGTGGGGGCTAATCGGGACAAATGGATGGAACTGGTTGGGTCTGTACTACATGTACAGTTAGATGACCAGGATGATGAGTTCAGGTGGGGCCTTGGTAACAAGGTTTTCTCTACGCAATCGATGTACAAGGACATAATGAGGAGGGAAGGTATTTCCCGTAGCTGTTTCAACTGGAAGGTAAAACTTCCTTTAAAAATCAAGATTTTTCTTTGGTACCTTAATAGAGGGGTGGTTCTTACTAAAGATAACCTTGTTAAAAGAAACTAGAAGGGGGATGAGAGATGCGTTTTTTGTGAGGCAAAAGAAAGCATTCAACATCTATTTTTTGACTGTCAAATGGCCAGATTGGCGTGGGGTGCAATCTCCATTACCTTTGGGTTTAGACCGCTCTATTCGATGAGCTCCATGTTTGGGTGTTGGCTGAAAAGTTTTCACTCAAGTGTGAGGAAAATGATGTTGATTGGGGTAGCAGCGGTGTGCTGGCCTTTATGGCTCATTAGAAATGATGTTGTTTTTCAGAGAACAACTTCTAAATCTTTTTTGCAGGTGGTGTTCAGAGCGGCGCACTGGATCAGAAGTTGGGCGATTCTCTCTAAAGAGCAAGCATGTATATAGGCCGTCAAGACATTGACTCTTGTAAAGCGACATCCATTTTGAATTAAAGGGGGTATATACAATTGTTATTACTTAGAACTTTTCAAACTACAATGTCTCCACTAATAATCTAATGAGAGAGATCCAGAGTAACGTACACCTCACCTCAGAGTACAGATAATTAAAACTTGTTAAATTATTGATCAAGCTGCATGCTTAGGAAACTTGATGCATATATGACAAATACTGTACCTAGAAAAATATAACCAAAGCCGTCGTGACTTGTAGCCAGAGCCAGCAGAGCTAAAGCTTTCAATTAAAAAAACTGAAATAATAGGATCAAAAGAAGGTTGACTAGGGGAGCAGCCCTGACCGGTCAGCGTGTAGGTGCCAGAGTATACTTGTAACTTGTTGGGTGATCTGCAGCACGGTTTATTCCTTGGGATCCCAGGTATCGCGCCGTATAATATCCAAGTCGACAGTTGTTCATAAGGAAGAACAGCGCCATATATAGTTATTATTATATGCTAATAATATATAATAATACATGTTTGGCACTTTAAGGTCGTATAGTCGTAGTTTTTTTTTTTGTTACAAATGATTGAGAGAAGCTTCATCACTTGTCATATATGATCTATCAAGAGGGTACTACAAGAGCTAGCTGCTGTTCAACCTGGCAAATTTGAATTGTTGGGAACCATATTGGAAAGCATTTCCTCGTACATGAAGAAAGCTCTTTTTCCCCTCAGCCCCTTACCATGCAACGTACAGTTATCATGCGCAAGTGCTCCCTTGGAAACACACATCAAAAAGAATACATGTGTACTGTCATAGGGAACTAAAACGTGTCGTCCTAAAGGCTAAATCAAATCACAACGCACCTTTTAACCTTGTCTCTCACTTTAGCAAAAAGTTCCGTACTACGTACACGTACGTTGCGTTGGGTAACCAACAGTGCAACACTGATCATAATTCGTTCATGGCATGATGGTCTGGACCGTACGTCTGGCTCGATCTATCGTAGTCGTAGCGTTACACGACGAAACTAGTACTAGTAGTAGTAGAGTAGTAGTAGTGCATGCGTACCTGGCGGTCTCAGGCATTGCCATCCTCCAGTAGAAGGTGACCGCGGCGGGGACGGCTCCGATCATGAGTATGACGCGCCACGCGAGGTCGGCGGCCTCCGGCGTGTCGAGCGGCGCGCGCCGGCCTGTGTAGCGGTCGAAGGCGGCGGCGACGGCCATGGTGACCGCGGAGCTTGCGAGGATCCCGAACCCCTGCATGGAGAAGACGGCGGCGATGAAGGCGCCCCTGGTGCGGCGGTTGGCGAACTCGGACATGATGGTGGCGGACAGCGGGTAGTCCCCGCCGATGGCAACGCCGAGGAGGAAGCGGAAGAGGCAGAGGGACGCGAGCGCGCACCGGCGCGTGCGGCAGACGGAGAAGCCGCTGCCGACGGAGGAGGCGACCATGAGGAGCAGGGAGGCGCCGTAGACGCGGCGGCGGCCGGCGCGGTCGCCCAGCGCGCCGAAGAGGAGGTTCCCGGCGACGGCGCCGAGCAGCGCGACGCCGACGGTGGCGGAGACGACGGCGGGCGGGGTGACCCCGGGCCTGGCGGCGACCGGGTCGGCGGGGTAGTAGACGCGGCCGATGAGCTTCATGACGGGCGGGATGCAGAAGAGGTCGTAGGCGTCGGTGAAGAGGCCCATGCCCGCGATGACGATGGCCTTGAAGTGGTAGTACTGCGTCCGCGCCTGGTCCAGCGCCGTCAGCACCCGGATCGCCGGCATGCCGTACGTCGCCGATGGGGTTCCGGGGCCGCGAGGCACCAGCAGCACCCTTGGCCAATGATCGATGCGGACGCGCGCGGCGGACTGAGCAGCAGCAGCAGCTGGAAATGCAGAGCTTTATTGGGCGCGACCGGCGACCGACCGCGGAGGTGAACAAAACCGAATGATGATGGCGGCCGTACTGGTGAGGGCTACGTGCGTGCGGTGGGAGGGATTAAACAAAAGCGGCCGAGCGCGTTGACATCCGGGGCGGAGCTCAGATGCCGGGGGAAGATGCCATGCCCAGCGTTCCCGTTTCGCCAGCAGACCAAACGCAGGTTCACTGGTGCGTGCATTCGGCGGTAAGTGTGACAGGGTAGCGAGCGCCGAGCAGCAGCGACGTGGCTGTGGGCCTGGCCACGGCAAGGGGGAGAGCAGCCAATGAGAGTGCAGTCAAAGTCTTCAGAGGAGAGAAGACTGGTCTTTGCATACCTGGCGCGGTGGGGCCCATAGGTTTGGTGTTTGTGGATACCAGGTGGTCCGGGTCTCCCCCGTCTCCGGCCCATTGAGTCTTGTTCGCGATCGACTCCGTGCCGGGCGTCTCTGCGGTGAATTCCCACGCAGTTTCATCCGCGCCTCTCTGCTCAATGCTGATGCTGCTTCTTCAGGAGAGAGTACCCATCACCTTCGGAGGCTTAGACTGTTCGCGCTCGTGCTGTTTGGAACCAATGAATAAAAAACACAGAAATCATAGAATCACAGGAACGAAGTAATCGTGGACGAAGAAAACAGAGGAATGAAAAACACAGAAATGAAGCGAAAATAGTTGTTTGGAACGTATGTTAAATGTAGGAATCACATTATGAAAAGAATTAAAAAATCAAATTAATATTTTCTTTCATATCTGGTTACATGTCTAAAGCATTCTTCGTGATATCTATGTTCTCCAAGGACTATAGTTTAAAAAGCAAAGGGTCACATTGTAAAATGAACAAATACCTCTGGATGGTGGATGGACAGACTCGATCTCTCTCTGGTCGTCGTCCTATCCTCGTCTCTTTCCACTGTCTTCTGTGGATCTTCTCCATGCGGGCGCCCGAGGTGAGGATGGTGAGGCGCAGCTGCTTGGCATGGGCAGCTTGCGCAGTATCTAGTGGCGGGTGGTGCTCGATGCGGCTTCTAGCGGCTGGCGGGCGTCGGAAGCAACGCAGGCGCTAGCGCGAGGAGCAAGATGCGCAAGTAGACCAAGTTTGCCACCTTTGCTCGATTTTGCCCGCCAAAACAGGACTCACCGTAACTGATCATGTGTATTTGGTTAATCTTCCTCATCTGAACTGAGGAAGGAGGAGGGGAAGAATGAGGCGGACTTGTTTTCCTCCTACCAGAGGTTGCTGTGAACCTGTCATCTCCGGTGATTCGCACCACTTTCTTCTAGGGCGCCGATGACATGGTGGGAGCGAGGAGACAGGAGCGAGATGGAGGAGAAGCAGAGGCAGAGCGAACGAGTTTCTTTCCCCTGAGTCAGAGTGGATTTTTTTATTCATGTGTTTTGTGAAGAGCCTCCACCTATTCCTCCGGAACGAAAAGCTTAATTCCCTTGTTCCAAACGTGTTTGCTTGGTTTCTTTCCTGTGGAATTCATTCCTACGAATTCTTTTGTCACTCACACGTTCCAGACGGGACCTTATTTATTTTCTTAAAACGAATATTTCTACTTAGTCATCGAGTTTCTTTTATTTATACTCACTTTCTCCGCACCCATTATCCTTCATATTTTTACTCTATATCCGAGGCATCAACATTTTCTACTCAAATACACCTTATCCACCCACTGACGAGTGGGACCCACCCCACCCTTATCTCTTCATCGTTGCCCCCGCCGTCCACTCCATCTGCCCCCATCGTCTCTCTCTCTCTCTCTCTCTCTCTCTCTGCCATGGAGCGGGGGACCACTGCTTCGACGACCGCCCCTCCCTCTTGAGCTCCCCACAACCATTGTTGTCCTTCATGCTACTGCCTCCCTCCCTCCGCGGCCGCTGCCTTTCTCTCTCTCTCCATGGCCACCTCTCTCTCTCTCTCTCTCTCTTCGGGTCAACACGACGGTCATGGCATCTAGATTCTTTTCTCTATCTTCAGTTTTCTGCATCCATCTTCCTTTATATCTTCTCCTCTATACCAACTACCAGGCAGTGGGACCCATCCGTCATCCTCTCACGTTCTTTTGCGCCCAAAAGCCCACTTGAATGACTTTAAGTACCCTCCACTAGTGAAGAGGGGATAAACCGATGGTAATAAACTTAGCCCCTAATCCCCCAATTTACAAGACTAAGACGGCCCACGACCACGATGGCCCAACATCAACTCCAACGATACATGCCCATCATCTCCAGCAAGCACCGGGCTCAAAGCTTCCCGAAGGCCCGACTCCGACCTACGTGTCCCCGCGCGACCTAAGGAGGCGCTCGGGCACGATGGCTACCTCGAGAGGAGACTCCGCGTCGCATGACCTAAGGCTCCGCCTCCAGAAACCGAGCACCAGAGCTGAAAGAGCATCTAGGCCCCTAATTATTTTGGTGATAATGACAAATATAATTTGGGTATTTCATGGTTCAAATAAGTGTGTGCAGGGATAAAGAGAAATAAATGTGAACATTCAAAGGAAGGCCCTCAATTTCTTATGAATGGTGTTGAAGCTCAATCGGCGATTTAATTTTAATTTTCGGTTTGAATTTGAGTTTAGGAAACACCGTACTATAAAGAGGGACGTGGTCGGTTGGTCGGGGTTCGCTACAAGTGCTCTTCTTGATTTTCTCTCATCTTTTCTAAGAGTGAAAACCCTAGAAAAATCCTTAGAAAACCTAGAATAGCTTAGCCTTAGCTTTACCTTGCTCTCTCAGCCCTACCGGGTCAACCGGCCTGAGTGGCCGGGCGACTCGGGACGGCTCTGGAGAGTGTCGGGTGACCCGGCCACCCGTGCTGGTTGACCCGGCTAGGCCGCAGGGAGCCCCCAACGGCTAGCTCGGGGGGAGTGGGTATAAATACCCCTTCTTCTTCCTCTCTAGGGTTCTGCCTCCCCTTCCATTGAAACACCTCCCAAGCTTCATCCCTCTCTCCAACTCCCTTCCAAGCACTCCAAGCAAGGATTCCTCCTAGGGTTTGGGTGTGAGAGGCCTTTGAGGTGTAGGATTTAGCCCCTTTGTGAGAGCTCTTCACTCCTTCCTCTCAAGAAGCACTTGTGGTGGCTTTGGTTGATTGATTCGCGTTTGTTACTCTTGAAGCTTGCTTCTAGACGGTTAGGCGTCGCCCGTTGAGTGCCCTCTCCGTGTGGAGTACCCGGGATCGTTTGTATTACCCATCCTTTGTGGATTTCTCTTAGTGAGCACCAATTTTCCTTTGTGGAAATTGGATGAGGAAAAGCGGCTCTTGGTGATAGCCCTCCCTTCGTGGGATCCTCAACGGAGACGTAGCTTCCTTTGTGGGAGTGAACTTCGGATTATTTCGCTTGTCTCTTGCTTGCTTGAGTTCATCCCCTCCTCTAACCCTAGAAGCTATATTTGGATCGATCTCCATATTTGTGTTGTTGCTTGTAAAATCTTTGGTTGCAGGTGGTATCTACACCGTATACGCAAAGTTTGATTCATTTACTTTCTGCAAATTTAAGTCTTCCATAGCTTATTGTACTCTACCTTCGCGCGCTGGTTGATCCAGCTCAAGTGCCAGGGTGACCCGGACCCCCCGGGTCATCCGGTCACTCATGCCGGGTCTTCCGGTCCCTGATCCGCTGCTAAGTTTTTGCAGAATTTTAAAGTGATCCTATTCACCCTCCCTTTAGGCATCACAAGGTCCTTTCAATTGGTATCAGAGCCTAATCCCTTGATTTAGGCTTAACCGCTAAGGGATCAAGATGTCGGGGAGTGGAGACAACCAATCCACCGAAGAAATCACCGCCAAGGAAGCTCAAGAAAGAGAGCTTAAGGCAGCCCAAGACATCACCGGGAAGGCTCCAAGCCGTTCCAACGGAGAGAGCTCCGGTGACTCTTCATCCGACTCTGACTCGGACTCCGACTCAAGTGATGAAGACATCAAGGATTGTGATGATGCGGCAAGGAAGGTGGCGAAGAAGAGAAGAAACGCTAAGAAGAAGAAGATGACCAAGAAGATGGCCAAGAAGCTCCTCAAGAAGATGATCAAGAAGAAGCAAGCCAAGTACACTCACTCCGGCTTCCATGAAGTGCCCCACAACTACGCACAATTTCCGGGCAATCATCCTAACGAAAAATTCTATTCCGTGCATTTGGGAAAGCCTCCTCATTTCGATGGGAAGGACTATCCCAAATGGGCTTATGATATGCAAATGCACCTTTACGGGCTTCACCCTTCTCTTTGGAAGATTGTGGTTGTAGGTGTGACAATCCCCGCCGAAGGAGAAGCCCTCACACTTGAGCATGAGCAAGACCTCCACCGCAATGTGCAAGCAACAAGAGTCATCTCGGGATCCTTGTGTGCTCAAGAATTCAACAAGGTTCGGAACATCCAAATTGCCAAGGTGATTTGGGACACACTCAAGGAAGCACATGAGGGGACCGAGCATGTGAGGCAAGGGAAGATGGACTTGATCAACGGAGAGCTTGAGCTATTCTTCATGAAGGATGGAGAAACCGTGAGAGAAATGTATGATAGGCTCATGCTCCTTGTCTCGGATATTAGAGCTCTTGGAAGTGATGATTGGGAAGACTCCAAGGTCACAAAGAAGTTGCTAAGAGCTTTTGCCCCGAAGGACAAAAACCTAGCGGCCATGATAAGAAGGGATCCGAACTACTACAAGATGACCCCCAATCAACTTCTTGGAGAGGTTTTGCATCAAGAGCTAGTTTACCAAGATGTGGAAAAGTCTCTAAGCTTGAAGATGAACAAGAGCTTAGCCCTCAATGCTAGCTCTAGTGAAGTGGTGGAAGTGAAGCCAAGGACATCCAAGACCAAGAAGGAAGACACTAGTGAAGAAGGAAGCACGGATGAAGAAACCGCCTTTGCCATAAGGAAGTACAAGAAATTCTTGAAGTCAAGAGCATCAAGGAAAGGCGGTGATGAAAGGAAGAAGTCTCAACGGAAGTGCTATGAGTGTGGAGAGTATGGACACTACATTGCCGAGTGTCCTAAGAACAAGAACAAGAATGAGGAAGAGAAGAAATACAAGGAGAAGAGCAAAGAGTACAAGAACAAGTACCAAGGGCGTGCTCACGTGGGTCAACAATGGGACTCAAGTGACGAAGATGAAGAACCGAAGAAGCAAGGCATGGCAACTATCGCCATGGCACAAGGGTCATCTTCACCACGCCTCTTCAGCAACTTCTCCGACGATGAGGACCACTCTCACTTTTGCCTCATGGCAAGGGGGAGCAAGGTACAAGAAACTACCACCTCATCCTCTCTCACCTCTTCTTCATCCACACCTAGTGACATAGATGATCTAGATGATGAAAAAGAAATTGTCAACATGATAAGGCAATTTAGTAAAAAGGGCTATAAAGAAATAAAAAGGCTTTTAGAGAAATTAGAGAAAAAGAAAGTGTCTCTCCATGAGCAAGAAGACTTGCTTATCCTTGAGAAGGAAAGAAACCTTACTCTAGAGAGACGCCTTGCCGAAGAGGCGGCTAAGGTGGAGAAGTTGACCACGGACTTGTCCTTGGCCAATGACACCAACAAGAGGATGTCAAAGGACTACACTTTGGCAAATGAATCTCTAGCTTCCCTAAAGGCCACTCATAGTGCACTTCAAACAAGCTTCTCATGCTTGTCAGATAAACATAAAAATCTTGAAGCAAGCTATAGTGCTCTTTGGGAAAGCACCAAAGCCAATCCTAAGGCAACAATTACCTCTAATGCCTCCACTAGCAAAGGTTGTTATATTTGCTCTAATGTTGATATAAATGCTCTCAAGACTAACCATGCAAGGCTTGAAGAAACAATCAAGAGCAAAGACAAAGAGATAGCCCGGTTGAACATGTTGATCACTCAAGGCAAAAATGGTGCCAAGTCCATTGCTAAGGTTGTTGACAAGCAAGGACTTGGGCATCACAAGAACAACAAGGTCAATGGTAGGGTGGTGGTAAAAGGGCATGAGATCCCCTTGTGGAACAAGGGAGGCTACCTCAACACAATCCTGGACATTGCCCATGGAGTCACCACCTCTACCACAACAAAAGACAAGCCGAAGGTTGAGAGCACCACAAAAGGATATGGTGGGGTTAATTCACCACCTAAGGCATCGAAGAATGTGGTTGAACACAAGCCCTCTCCCAACTACACGTGTGACTATGTTGTGACCTTGGACCACAATGGTAAAATGGTGGTCAAGTATGTGGGAACCTACACCAAGAAGGCTATGAGGAAGAGTGTGTGGATTCCAAAAGTTTATGCTTCTAACCTCCAAGGACCCAAATCTTTTTGGGTACCTAAACCAAAAGCTTAAACTTGTTTTGTAGGCCTACTCCTCCGGTGGAAGCGCATGGTTGATTGATAGTGGTGCCACTAATCATATGACCGGAGATGAAGGCTTATTGGCATCTATTGATCATTATGACACACCAACGGAAACTATCATCTATGGAGACAATGGTCAAGGATATGTTGTTGGTCTAGGTAAAATTGCTATCTCAACAACTAATTCAATTGAAGATGTTTATCATGTTCAAGGGTTAGGATACAACTTGTTGTCGGTGTCACAACTTTGTGAGAAAGGCTATAATTGTCTCTTTACCCATGAGGGTGTGACCGTCTCTAGAAGGGAGGATTCCTCTATTGTCTTTGCGGGTCATTTACGGGGAAAACTTTACTATGTGGATTTCACAAAAGTGAAGGTGGACCCTAAGGCTTGCTTAGTGGCAAAATCCGACTTGGGTTGGCTATGGCATCGTCGACTAGCCCATGTTGGCATGAGGAACTTGGCCAAACTTCAAAAAGACGAGCACATCCTAGGACTAACAATTGTTGTTTTTGAGATAGATAGGTTGTGCAGTGCTTGTCAAGCCGGGAAGCAAGTTGGAGCGCATCATCCCGCCAAGAACATCCTATCTTCATCAAGACTGTTGAAGCTACTACACATGGACTTGTTTGGACCAATTACCTACATAAGCATCAGTGGTAACAAATATGGTCTAGTAATTGTTGATGACTTTTCCCGTTTCACTTGGGTATTCTTTTTGCAAGATAAAAGTGAAGCAAAGGGAGTGGTCTAGAAGTTCATTAGAAGAGTTCAAAATGAGTTCGAGCTCAAGGTCAAGAACATAAGAAGTGACAATGACTCGGAGTTTAGGAACACTCAAGTTGAGGAGTTCCTAGATGAAGAAGGCATCAAGTATGACTTTCCGCTCCATACACTCCTCAACAAAATCGCATCGTTGAGAGGAAGAACCGTACGTTGATTGAAGTAGCAAGAACAATGCTTGATGAATACAAGACTCCGGACTCATTTTGGGCGGAAGCCATCAACACCGCATGCCACGCCGCCAACCGCCTCTACCTCCACAAGTACTTGAACAAGACTCCCTACGAGATCATCACCGGTAAGAAGCCTAGTGTGCACTACTTTAGGGTCTTTGGGTGTAAGTGTTTCATACTTAACAAGAAACCCAAAGCCTCAAAGTTTGCACCCAAGGTTGATGAAGGTTTTCTCATTGGTTATGGAACTAACGAACAAGCCTATCGTGTTTTCAACAAAACCACCGGTTGTGTTGAGACCACGGTAGACGTGAAATTTGATGAATCCAATGGCTCTCAAAGAGAGCAAGTTAGTGAAAACCTTGTAGATGATGAGGGACCCCCAAGTGTATCAATTTTTAGAATGGGGACCGGTGAAGTGATGCCTCGTGAGGTTCAAGTTCAAGCTCCGGTTGACACAAGTAATAAAGATCCACCATCATCAACAAGAGTGGAACCACCAAGTTCTCAAGTTCATCAAGAAGAAAGTCAAGTTCATAGTGACGATCATGAACGGGGCTTTGATCAAGGGGGAGAACAAGGTGGTGATGCTCAAGAAAAAGCTCCATAAGTTGAAGATGATGATGATGGACCCATTCAATGTCATTCTCAAGCACCACACCCAAGAGTACATCAAATGGTTCAACGGGATCATCCCGTCGACAACATACTTGGGAGTATCCAAAGAGGGGTAACAACTCGCTCAAGATTGTCAAATTTTTGTGCATTTTACTCGTTTGTTTCTTCTTTGGAACCTCTTAGTGTGGAACAAGCCCTTGAGGACCCGGATTGGATTATTGCCATGGAGGAAGAGTTGAACAACTTCAAGAGAAATGAAGTTTGGGAGTTGGTGCCAAGACCCAAGCAAAATGTGATCGGCACCAAATAGGTTTTTAGGAACAAGCAAGATGAATTTGGTGTCGTCACAAAGAATAAGGCAAGACTCGTTGGCAAAGGCTACACTCAAGTTGAAGGCTTGGACTTTGGAGAGACCTATGCTCCGGTAGCAAGGCTTGAGTCATTTCGTATCCTTTTGGCCTATGCTACTCATCATGACTTCAAGCTTCATCAAATGGATGTGAAAAGTGCATTTTTGAATGGACCTCTCCAAGAAGAAGTTTATGTTGAGCAACCACCGGGCTTTGAAGATCCAAAATTTCCAAACCATGTGTACAAGCTCCATAAGGCGCTCTATGGGCTTAAGCAAGCTCCTAGAGTATGGTATGAATGCCTTAAGGATTTTCTTCTCAAGAACGGTTTTGAGATAGGCAAAGCCGATTCTACTCTCTTCATTCAAAGAAATGGAAAAGATATCTTTATTTGCCAAATTTATGTTGATGATATTATATTTGGGTCTACTAATGATAAATTTTGTGAAGAGTTTAGTAGGATCATGACCAAGAGATTCGAGATGTCTATGATGGGTGAATTGAAGTTCTTCCTTGGTTTTCAAATCAAGCAATTGAAGGAAGGGACTTTCTTGTGTCAAACCAAGTATGTGAAGGATATGGTCAAGAGGTTTGACATGGCCGATTCCAAGCCCATCAAGACTCCCATGGCTTTGAATGGACATCTTGATCTCAATGAAGAAGGGAAGTCGGTCGATCAAAAGGTATTTCGTTCCATGATTGGCTCCCTCCTTTACCTTTGTGCATCTAGGCCCGATATAATGCTTAGTGTGTGCATGTGTGCAAGATTTCAAGCCAATCCTAAGTATTGTCATCTAATGGCCATTAAGAGAATCTTTAGATATTTGGTACACACTCTTAACCTAGGCTTATGGTATCCCAAGGGCTCCACTTTTGATTTACTTGGCTACTCCGATTCGGACTATGCCGGTTGCAAAGTAGATCGAAAGAGCACTACCGGGACTTGTCAATTTCTTGGTAGGTCTTTGGTGTCGTGGAGCTCAAAGAAGCAAAATTCGGTTGCTTTATCCACGGTCGAAGCCAAATATGTGGCGGCCGGTGCTTGTTGTGCACAACTTTTGTGGAAGAAGCAAACGTTGAGTGATTACGGTTGTGAGTTAAGTAAGATTCCACTCTTGTGTGACAATGAGAGTGCCATCAAGCTAGCAAATAATCTGGTCCAACACTCTAGAACAAAGCACATAGATATTCGACATCATTTCTTAAGGGATCATGAGGCCAAGGGAGATATTGCTCTACGTCATGTGAGCACCGAGAGGCAACTTGCCGATATCTTCACTAAGCCTCTAGATGAACAAAGGTTTTGTGCTTTGAGAATTGAGCTAAATATCTTGGATTCTCGTAACTTGACTTGACTTATTGCACATACTTGATTGATGCCTAGTTAAGTTGAAATTTTTTTATTTTTCTTCATTTGTGTGAGTTTTTCAAAAGTTTGAATTTTGAGATCTTTGGATCAAATACTTGGCTCAAGTGACTATTGTTATGTTTGTTGAATGTGGCTAGTCACTTGGTGTCAAGGGTTTATTATATGTCCACTAGCTAAATTCTATTATCCATCTCAAATCTTGAAAAATCTCTTATCCATCCATAAATCTTTGTCTATCTCATATCTTGAAGGTTTATCTTCCCTCAATCTCTTCATCTATATATATTTCTATTGTTGAAAAGCCCAATATCTAAATCTGTCTTTTTGGGCTGTTTATGGGGGAGGCGGGTTCACCCGGCGCGGCTCTGGAGGTTGCCGGGTCGCCCGGCCACCCATGCCGGGTCGCCCGGCCCCAGCGCTGGACCTATAAAAAGGGCCGAACCGGCGGGTTCTAACCCTAATCTCTTTTCTCTTCCACTCGAACCGCCGCCGCCGCCCCTTTCACTGCCCTAGGCGATTTTGGTGCTCCTCCACGGAATTTGTCCGTGATTGGGGGCATTGGATTCTCCTTTCCTCCAAGAGCCCCTTCCTCATCGGGTGTTCTGGAAACTTCGCGGGAATCCAACGGTAAAATCGATTCAAACTCCGGATTTTTTGATCTCTCAATGTAGTTCGTTCTAGTTGATTGCCCTTTGTCATTAGCTTCCATTTATGCTCTAGAACAACTCACTTTGATCTTGTTTCAATCCCACAAACATATCTCTTGCTCCTCCGATTCCAGCGTTGTAGGGTTCTTCCCGACCCGCCGGTCGACCCGGCCACCTGTGCCGGTTGACCTGGCTAGGGTCGGGGTGCCCCAATAAGCCTTGTTTCGGACAGTCTTTGTTACATATCTTAATTCCTTGCATATCTCGTCTATGTACATATGGGTAGAGAGAAGAGGATCACTCATGGCAAGGAGATTCGCACCGAATCAAGTGAGTAGGAGGAGGAACATTCATCGGGAGAAGAGTATGGTATTCATGTGCATGAAAATAGGACCAAGCCTCAAGCTCCTCCTTCCCGTACTCAAGGCTGTGGTCGTGGTCAAGATGGCAATCCCATTCTCAAGAAGAGGACCACCACCATTGGTGCTAGGACCAAGGGGGCAAGTACCGCCGATGAAGTTGGAGATCGATATGATGAAGACATGGACTTGTCTCTCTATGTGCAGATGGCAGTTCCCGTTCATCCTCCGGAGCGCACAAGGCGTGACCCTCCTTTGGTGAACTACATGAAGGCCGGGACCGACATGAGGCCACTTCGTTTTCAAGACCTGAGGAGGCTCCAAAGGTCTTTTTTCAGCGATGATCGGTTTTGGCTTGCTCATCAAGCGGATTGGTATGAGTCAACCATCCTACCCAAGGGACATATCACAACCGAGATGAAGTGGATTGATTGGCCTTTCTTCCTTGATCTTCCTCCACCTATTGAGAGGCTATGCAGGCTGTCCACACTCGTTGTCAGTTCATGGGGATTGCTTATCTCATGGGCTTACGCTCGGACTACTCTCAGGAGGTGGTGGCACAGTTCTATGCCACACTTTATGTTGATCGAGATGAGAATGCCATGCACTTCACCCTTGGTGGTAAGAGATCCTCAATCACTGTTAGTGAGTTTGCTATGCTTTTCAAACTTAGAGGTGCAACCACAACAAATCAATTCTCTAGTGATCTTGTCAAACTTCGTAGTGGAGATGAGTTAGAAGTGACTAAGATGAGATTTATGTATGATCGTGCCTATGGAAATATCAACTATGGTCATATAAGTGGACTCACCCCCTACTACAAGATGCTCAACCTCTTATTTAGGTATACCCTTTGTCCTAGAGGTGGTGATTCCGACAACATTTCTCATAGAGCTAGAAATTTGCTTTATCAAATGGCTCCCGATCAACCTAAGTTCAATGCTTGTCACTTCCTTTGAAATGAGATTATCATTTGCTCACACACTTCTTCTAGTGGATGTCACTATGCACCGTATATCTTTATGATGGTTAAGCATGCCACTAAACTTGATCTTAAGACAGATGTTGTTCATGAGCACTACAAGACTAGCAAAGGCAAGCTTGTTCAAACTTTTAGACTTGGTAAGCATCAGACTGGTATTGATGCTAGAGGTCGCTATCCGGGCATGTATCCCATTGATGGACCTATTGATGTGGGTGCCTCCTCCTCTCAAGCTCCACCATCAAGGAGTCTGTATGATCCCCTTCCAATGGAAGGTGCCTATCACTCTCGTGGGGCTCCTAGGGGTAAGAAGGGGAAGTTCAATTTTCTTGCGAAGGGTTTGTTTGCTTGCTTCAACATGCTCCGCAAAGATGCTAGAGAGCGTGAGGCCGACCGTCGGTGGTTGGCTCAAGAGCTACATATGCAAGAAAAGAATCAAAAGGACATGGCAGCTCGACTCAATCTTCCACATTCTCCAGTGCATGAGATGAGAACCTTTGATCCTCCATCTCCCGTTCCTAATCCGTGGGAGGACATTGGCTCTTGGGTCCCGGTTGATGATGATGAAGAAGAAGAGGACTATGGAGGTGAGGAGGAGGAGTATGACGAGGACGACGAGGAGTAGCCCCCTTTTTGGTGCTTGTTGCCAAAGGGGGAGTGAATTTGGAGGATGGAAGCCCCTATCTATCTTTATCTATCTTTTATCGCTATTTATGTAATAGAACTAGTGGACATGTAAAGAACTATGTGTGGTGTGATGGATGATGATGTGCCAAGTGCAAACTTTTATTTGTAAGACTTATTTGTGGTACTTTTATCTATGCTAGTGTGATGTAAGGATCTTAATGGTTATGTGTGATGCATGTGTTGGTTGATGTCATGTTATTTTCTCACTTTATTGTTGTGATATACTTGTCATATGCATCACGGACTATTGCTTATCACACCCTTGCACCTTGTGTTGTATGCAATAATTAAGGGGGAGCCCTATCTAGATATGTGCTATTGGCATTTGAGGCCAATTTATTTGAAAAGGCACACATTTAGGGGGAGTTTTCATCTAAATTATTGGACACAACATTTCATTTTATTCCTCTCTTATGAGCTCAAATTATAGTTGTCATCAATCACCAAAAAGGGGGAGATTGAAAGAGCATCTAGGCCCCTAATTATTTTGGTGATAATGACAAATATAATTTGGGTATTTCATGGTTCAAATAAGTGTGTGCAGGGATAAAGAGAAATAAATGTGAACATTCAAAGGAAGGCCCTCAATTTCTTATGAATGGTGTTGAAGCTCAATCGGCGATTTAATTTTAATTTTCGGTTTGAATTTGACTTTAGGAAACACCGTACTATAAAGAGGGACGTGCTCGGTTGGTCGGGGTTCGCTACAAGTGCTCTTCTTGATTTTCTCTCATCTTTTCTAAGAGTGAAAACCCTAGAAAAATCCTTAGAAAACCTAGAATAGCTTAGCCTTAGCTTTACCTTGCTCTCTCAGCCCTACCGGGTCAACCGGCCTGAGTGGCCGGGCGACTCGGGACGACTCTGGAGAGTGTCGGGTGACCCGACCACCCATGCCGGTTGACCCGGCCAGGCCGCAGGGAGCCCCCAACGGCTAGCTCGGGGGGAGTGGGTATAAATACCCCTTCTTCTTCCTCTCTAGGGTTCTGCCTCCCCTTCCATTGAAACACCTCCCAAGCTTCATCCCTCTCTCCAACTCCCTTCCAAGCACTCCAAGCAAGGATTCCTCCTAGGGTTTGGGTGTGAGAGGCCTTTGAGGTGTAGGATTTAGCCCCTTTGTGAGAGCTCTTCACTCCTTCCTCTCAAGAAGCACTTGTGGTGGCTTTGGTTGATTGATTCACGTTTGTTACTCTTGAAGCTTGCTTCTAGACGGTTAGACGTCGCCCGTTGAGTGCCCTTTCCGTGTGGAGTACCCAGGATCGTTTGTATTGCCCATCCTTTATGGATTTCTCTTAGTGAGGACCAATTTTCCTTTGTAGAAATTGGATGAGGAAAAGCGGCTCTTGGTGATAGCCCTCCCTTCATGGGATCCTCAACGGAGACGTAGCTTCCTTTGTGGGAGTGAACTTCGGATTATTTCGCTTGTCTCTTGCTTGCTTGAGTTCATCCCCTCCTCTAACCCTAGAAGCTATATTTGGATCGATCTCCATATTTGTGTTGTTGCTTGTAAAATCTTTGGTTGCAGGTGGTATCTACATCGTATAGGCAAAGTTTGATTCATTTACTTTCTGCAAATTCAAGTCTTCCATAGCTTATTGTACTCTACCTTCGCGCGCTGGTTGATCCGGCTCAAGTGCCAGGGTGACCCGGACCCCCGGGTCATCCGGTCACTCGTGCCTAGTCTTCCGGTCCCTGATCCGCTGCTAAGTTTTTGCAGAATTTTAAAGTGATCCTATCCACTGTAGCAGCACTGTAGCAGAACACAATTTTACCATCCTAACCCTTGTACATCGGCTCCCCTTGAACTATAAAAGGGTAGACAGGTACCGAACGAGGGGGGAGGGGGAGATGGAATCGGATCAAACGGCATCAGACAACAACACATCAAGATCGATAGAAACCCACACACACACACACACTCAAGAACATTACGAGCTCTCCACCACACTAAGAGACCTGGGACTTGCTCCCTCTCTCAACCTAAGCTTGTACCCCCTACTACAAGCCCCCTGGGCATATAGAACACTTCCCCGAACTGAAAGTTGCCCCCCCCCGCGGTGCCTGAACCAGTATAACACCTGTGTCTCTAAGTCCAACCATCCGGATCAGACGCACGAACATACCAAAGTTTACTTGCCAGCAGTATCAAACCCTAACAACTAGCTCCCTCCCTCCCATTCTCCTCCCTCCCTTTCTCTCCCCACTGAGCCCCTTCTCCCCGTCACTGCGCCCGCCCGATCGCTGGCACTGGATCTAGTAGCACCTCCTTCTCCTTCATGCTACTGGCTCCCTCCCTCTACGACCACTGCCTTTCTCTCTTTCCATGGCCGCCTCTCTCTCTCTCTCTCTTCGGGTCAACACGGCAGCCATGGAGGTCTTGGCGGCCGGTGCAAGAACACACCTGCGCTCCTGCTCTACACGCCTTTAAGCTTCGTCGGCTCCAAACCAGGACGCGTCACGCTGGAGATCCAGAGACACCGCATCCATGGCCGATTAAGTTGCTCTCTCTGTCTCCTCGGATCCCCTATGCCAGAGCTTCATCACTGCCTTTCCTCCGCGTGGCAGGCAGCCCGGCGGTCTGCATGCCCCGCCCATAGCCTCCTCCACCCCTTCCTCTTATCCTCTTTTCAGCCAGGCAAAATTGAGGCAGGGGTAGGAGCACGCTGGCGAGACGGCTGTGGCATTCGGCTCCCTCCCTCCCTTCCCTCCAGCGGCAGTGCTTCCTCCTTCCCTCATATGCGGTAGGCCCGCTCCCATGGATGGCTGTGCGGGCGGCCTCTCGGGGTGCGGATTCCAGGCCTAACGGCAAAGGGCTCCACGCCTCCACTGCTCCGCTCTGCCTCTCTCTACAATGGACGGCTTTCGAGTACGGGCACGAGGATGGAGGCACGCCAGCATGGCTGGTACAGGAGCTCCTCTGATCCCTCACGTGGGAATAAAGGAAACCAAAAGAATCCTCCGGCTTAGCGTGCACGTCCAGTATGCCATTGCAGCCGTTTTCCCTTTAAATCGATCCTGAAGGAACGGATCCCGCTGCAGGCAGTGTCTTATGTGCCACGTACAGAGTCCAACAGAAGGTTTATCCTAAAGTATACTGAATTCTAGCTGTATAACTTGATGTCAGGCCTGCACCTGCATAAGCCATGAACGTGATGATGAAGGCGTAATATGATGTAATGGAAAACATAAAGTAGTTTAAGTCTTGCGTGGGCCCAAGTGGCAGAGACTGTAACGCTATATGTTGGCTTGCGTGCTCGAACAGGAACATGTCTGTATTCTGAATTCGTAAACCAGTTCGTATCCAGGAGTTCAGGGTTCCTTGCCCTACTCCGCCTATCAAAGGTTTAGATCTGGACAGCTCACAGGGGAGTTAACCCCGGTGGTTTATTTGTTCGGCGGGGTGGAATCTAGGGCTAAGAACTCGAAGGTTGCGCACAAGTACACGGAACATAGAGAACACAGCGAGTTTGTAATGGTTCGGGCCTCTGGACATACGTCCAGTTGTCGGTGTAGATTGCTTGAGCATTGCGTGATTATACATGGGGTCGCCTCGCCGCCTTATATTGACCAGCGAACAAGGTCGGTGCCCAGACTCCTAGTCAGTTACGACCAGGAGACCTAAATCTAGCTGTTTACAACCATTGCCATATACGTCGATCTGCTTGTCGAAATCCACCGCTGTCTTGTCTTGCACGCCAAGTCTTGAAGCGTTATGGATAAGGTCATCTGGAATCTTCTGGAAAGTCTTCAGGAGGTCGTGTGGGCCGCCAACTAGGTTGATTGGGCCCACAGTCTGGTCGGTGAGTCTTCTGGTAGGCCGGACCCACTTGTCAGGGATGGCCGTGAGCCTGGTCGGTAGGGACCCAGGGGTACCCATGTCTCACAAGCCCCCGAGCGATGTGTAGGCGCAGCGACCTTAGAAGGTCATGATGAAGTCATAGAGCCATCGACAGGTCGAATAGCGTGCACGTCGGTCCAAAAAAGAAAACAAAGCCAGCTTAGTAGCTGACCTGTTTGAAGTCTTGCTGAACGAAGAGAGGTCGAGTGACGACCTATAGGAAGCAGACTTCTAATAGATCGAAACGACGATGAAAAAATTTAGAGGGCGTCAAGGACGCACTCATAGAGTAGTATCCGAGCATCGTGGTGGGCAAGATGGCCGGTATGATGATCCAAAAAAGAAAGAGAAGAAAGAGTAAGTCGAGTAACGACTTGATGAGAAACAGGTTGCCCAACAGGTCGATACGACGAAGAAAATAAGAGGGCGTCGAAGACGCTCTCGTGGAGTAGTCCCCGAGCATTGAAGCAGGCAGCATGGCTAGTTTGATGTTAAAAAAAGAGAAGAAAACTGAGTCATGGTCTTGATCGAACGAAGTGTAGGGACACTCAGATCTCCCAACATGGCTACAAGGAGTCTGGCGGGGCCGACCTCAAGGAGGCCTTTGTAGGCGTGCCGACCTTGAAGAGGCCTTTGTAGGCATGCCGACCTTGAAGAGGCCTCAAATGAACAATGTCCAGTATCCGAGGATACCCAACAAGATCTTGAAAAGCGCGTCGTGTGAAGAGGTCTTCTGTAGTGGTCAAAACGGTCAATAATGAAGTCATAGTAAAATGTTGATCTTGAATGAATGGAGTGTAGAGACACCCAGATGTCCTGCATAGCTGCAAAGAGTCTAGTAGAGCCACCCGAGGCATGCCGACCTCAAGAAGGTCTCAAATCAAGAAGCGCCCAAGTACCCAGAGATACTTGGCAGGGCCATTAGGCGCGCACCCCACAGGGAGGCCTTCATTCCCGACGTAAAAACCTCGGTGTCCAGAGCAGGCTGGCAGAACTATAAAAAGCACACCGACCTCAGGAAGGTCACGCATCTAGGGCGCCCAACTAGGTTGGCAAAGCCGTAGATATATCAAGGTATTTGCAAGACCTAGGTATTAAGGCACGCCGACCTCAGGGAGGTCATTTTGGTGCCCAGACGACCAGCATAGCTGCCAGCCATCCAACAGAGCCATGGCACTAAGGTATTGACGACCTTAGTGATAGGCACACCGACCACGGGGGCCCGACGAAATCGTAGATGTGAAGCTTATGATCTCCAGGCGCCCAGACGGATCTGGCAGAGCAGCGAGGCACGCCTACCCCGGAAGGTCTTCAATCGAACCTACGACCATTTTGCTTAGGGAACAAAAATATAAGTTGATTGGAATAGGTCTGTTTACGTGCAGAGCCATAGCGGGTGCACCAGGACGCAGAGCCTAGCGGGTGCAATAAAGACGCAGAGCCGTAAAGAGTGCGTTTAATCATCGTCGTCATCTGTAGATGTAACGAGGCGCAGGGCCTTCTGACACAGAGTCAGTCTTGTCTTTTCCGTAGTCTGCAGGGTCACGGGTCAACAGTGGTCGGAGATTCTCTTGCCACCCAGAAAACGATGAACCGTCCACTGACTGAGAGGTGTACTGTAACCATGTGACACCGTAGCGGCCTCGGGGGAGCAATGATGCATAAGTGACAAAGGCGTCGTAAAGTAAGGGAAGAGGACATCACTTTAAGTCATCCACATGCCTACAGGTCCTCTGGGTCATGTGGTAACAATGTCACCACTTCACCAGCCACTCAAGGCCTAGTGTGGGCTATAAATAGCGCCATGGGGCTGGAGAAGGCAAGCACCAAGCATTGTTGAGCTATGAAGCCGCAGAGTAGAGTTCCGGCCATGCTATGGGCATGCGACCGTCCACCAGAGCATAGGATGCCAAGTTTGTAGAAGCTTGGAGCTAGAAGAATATTTGCGAAGTAGAGGTGTCACCCCCACTCTTTGTACCATGCCTCAGTGAAGAGTCATGGAGAATTTGGAGGTGATGCTGTAGAGGCCCGAGGTTATGCTGTAGGTTCTTGGTAAGCATAAGATGCTCGTCGAGGGCTCGCAGGACGCGCCGAAGAGTAAGCTCGTGTCTGCATTCCATAGTAAGGCACAAAGTGTGTCCTGCTATGCGCAGCGTCGTGTAGGCATTCACCGCAAGGCCACCATCGAGGATCTGAAGCTAGAAGAATTCTTGCGATGTGCTCTGCTGTAGCAGGGAACACCTCAAGGATTGCTCTAGGTAGATCAGGTCTTCAAATATGTTTGTGTTGGCACTTCTTACGTCGTTGCTAGATTTGCAACGGTGCTAGAAAGCCTGTTGGTATACTACACGATCACAGATAAATCCGCAAGCGCACGGATACCGCTGTAGTTTTCACCCGGGAGTATTCCAAGGTATCTATTTCCACGGGGAACGAGAAGTGTAGAGAACCTGAACTAATTCGTCCGGGGGGTATGGCGATGAAGGATAGAAAGGAAAGGGTAGATTTCGGGTAGAGAGGGGATAGCTAATGAAGTTTGGGACTCGTGAGGGTCACGGATAGAATCAAGGCACAACTTGTCACTCGTCGGGGCTAGAGGGAAAAGAGCCACAGAAAGGGATGAGAAGGAGGCTCTGATGTCGTAACTCCTACCTCCCGGAACTAACGTGGTGGACTACAGAGCCCATCCGGAGCTGTCACCTCCCTAGGGTACCACAACTATTCCGTTGAACCGGGAAGCATTCCAAGGTACCGGAGAGTCTAGACACCGCATGTACACTTACCAAGCACTACTTTACCCCGCGCTAGAGCAAAGCAATCACGATAAGTAGAAACTACTTAAACCACAATCGAGGAACCTAAGAGCGAACAATGAAATGACTTGAGACTTAGTTACTCACGAATCCGAACTTACAAAGTATCCCGGGTGTGGACGACCGAAGTGGTACCGCACCCGCCGAGGTACAAGAAGAAGACCGACTCCGGCTTCTACTCCAACACTCAACTCTCTCTCCCTACTCTCTGAATACTAACTTGTGTAGGGCTCCGCCACTTGCTTCTAATCACTTGTGTCCTTCTACGAGGTGCCTGGCTCTATTTGTAGCCCCAATGGGTCGGTGGCTGCAGGAGGGGGTACTTGTAGGCGAGAGGGAGCTGCAGTGCCCGGCAAGGAGGTGCGGCCGTATCTCCAGGTGCGGCCGGCCCTGTGATTTCCACCGTCTTCGATCGTGCGTCTGTGATTTGGTCCCTGAGGCGGTTAGAAGGCGGTTGTGGGTTGGTTTGCTGAGTAAAGGAGGTGCGGCCGGTCCTCTTAGTGCGGCCGGCCCTGGGCCCTCTTGTCATTCACTCTGGATCATGCTCTAATGGGTAGATGAAGTCTTGGATGTTGCCCCACGTCGGTCGTTCACTGGCTTGTGTGTCCATGGGTCCAAGTGAGGCTAATCTCAACCTCTGGATCAAACCGACCTTGTTCCTTCGATCAAGATCGTTTGTAGCTGTGTTCCCTTGAGTGACAGAGGCTTAGTGGCACGTTTGGGTGAGTCGGGCAGGTGCGGCCGACCCTATTGGTGCGTCCGGCCCTGGAGGTTCAGTCGGCCCTGGTGGTGCGGCCGGCCCTTCCTCTTGGCCCCTGTGTTGCTCGCCTGTGGTGTGTTTGCTTGATCCAACACGATCATGATGAGTTTGGTCTTTTGGGAGCTAATGCACAGGACTTCACTCGTTGTGAACCTGCATAGTGGTGCGAGGTAGGGCCGGCCATACCACTAGGTGCGGCTATGCCTACCTTATGTGGCTCGGTGCACCGGAATTGCCCCCTAATCTTGATCCTGCAGATAAAAACTCAACACAACTCGTGGAACCTTGTTAGCACCTAAAACATGCATGAAATTTGTTATAATGTGCTACCGTAGCCGAGATGTTGACGGTCAAAAGTTTGTTGTAAGGACCATCAACAAACTCCGCCACGCTAGACGTTTGCTCGTCCTCGAGCAAAGCCTAGGCTTGAAAGGCGGATCAGACATTGCTTCGTGTTACCTCCCTGCAAGTACTAGTGCACAATTCCATGCCCTACTGGCTATTTGAAAGTATTGGTACCAACGAAACATAGCCTTGCTCTTAGCTGTGGGGCTTGTAACTTTTCACCTTGCCTTCGGAGGTTGAAGAGTAGAACGGTTTTGACTTTGTATCACTCACTCTTCTCTTTTCTGGATCTATCTCGGAGTTTTGATTTTTTTTTTGCAAAGAGAGACAAAGTTCCTCAGATGGTTCCCTCAATCGCTCAAGTGGTGTTTGTTACCTCACCAAAGGCTTTTGAATGAGCCTCAACTTCCTACTCTATGGCTTGTATGTGGAGCTTTGGGTAGGATAAGCATGAGACTCACTTGTGCCACATAATGTTGTTGAGCCAAAGACCGGATCCAAGAAGAAACTAGTCATGCAACTTGATCGAGATGTGCAAGTGTGTGGAATATTTTTGTTTGTTTTTTTCTAAGTACTCCTTGCTTTGAGATTCTCCTCTTGCTTTTTGGAGGGGGGTCATGCTTCCTTCTTTTTTTCTATGCTCTTTGATTGGAGCACATTTTTCTATGCTTCTTTGAGCATTTATTTTTCTCTTTTTTTTCAATGACCCCTCTCTCCTTTTGCAAGAAGAGAAATCTCTTTGGAACTTGGAGTATTTATTTTTGGTGGATGGATGGCATGTTTTGCGTAACTCCCGGTGTAGGAGTTAGCATGTATATGTGGGTGTACGTGATCTCGATCATGGAAGCATGAAAAGATTCTACCAAGGGTCACAACAATTTGGCAAAACTCAAAGGGTCACAAGCAAGCATATGTAGAAGGTTTATACTTTGATATCGACATATGGCTTTCGTAGGTGATATGACCATTGAGGAACTTGTCTTGTTTTATTTTCAAAAGAAATCATCCGAGATTTTCACCATACTATGAGATAGAGCAAGATTAACATTATCTCACCATATCATACTCGTCAACATCTTAGGTTTGGTC
Source organism: Cenchrus fungigraminus (assembly GCA_036936925.1). Taxonomy (NCBI): domain Eukaryota; kingdom Viridiplantae; phylum Streptophyta; class Magnoliopsida; order Poales; family Poaceae; genus Cenchrus; species Cenchrus fungigraminus. Next base: position 68,783,191 of record CM072770.1, read on the forward strand.
ATAAGTATTTGCATCCCACAAAGTTTTAATTTAGGCTCATGTTTCGAAGAGAACCAATAAATTCATCAAACCTATAGAGTATAAAATTGTATACTAGGTTCTTGCAAGGGTTTAACTTAGCAATTATTCCTCATTTCCGAAGTCAGGATGGGTAGGCAACATTTTCAAGAGCATGATAAAGCAGTTTTGATACTAAGCAAGATAAATAGGATAGCCATAAGATAACGTCACGAGATGAGTTAGGGATTCAAACCAGCGTGACTCAACATGAAGATGTTCGGTTCGTAAAAAGATGACAGGTGCGGCCGGCCCTATGTGGTGCGGCCGGCCCTCCCAAACTTTGTGTCGTGCTTCGCGAGCTGTCTCTGGTGCACCTCGGGTACCTGCACGTTGTTGGTTTCGCATTTGTGTGATGAAGGTAGGTGCGGCCGGCCCTCTAGGTGCGGCCGGCCCTACCTCCTTTCGTTTTTCCTGCACACTCGTGAACCGGGTGAAATAACATTCTCTGGCTGGCTCAAATCACCAGCCAGAGCAGCAAAATAACCAGAGATTTATAAGGTGGTCAAGGCGTTTGTAGCATCTTTTTATTCAAGCACACCTAAACGAATTAAAGCAAACAAGTTTTTGAAAAAGCAAAACTAGCACACAAGAAAGGAAACAACACTAACGAGATGCTACACGGATCCTACGCTTAGAGATCTAAGGCAAAATGCAGTCGTAGAGATCCGGACGCCCTAGTTCCTTTAACAGGCACCTAAACTTGCTGCAGAGGGCTTTGCGAAGAATTTCTATCCGGTCATCCATGTCCATCCGCCCGAGCTCAGCCTCGGCTATGTGCTCCTCCAGCAAGTTGTTCTTCATCTTTAGCTCAGCGACCTCATTACGAAGACCCTCGTAAGGATCCTCGTCCTCAGAATCCTCCTCTGAATCTTCAAACTGGCCAGGAGGACCACGGATCGGTGGAGGCTTGCGGTGGCGCATCCCGCTAGTAGGGGTGGAGAAGATAGACTCATCGGGCTCCAAATCGTCCCTGTCCAACTGAGGGATCAACTGCTTCTCATACCCACTTGGAGTCTTGCGCCCAATGATCTTGTATTTCCCCTCTGTTGGGGGCTTGAAGAATTCTACCCCGGCTGTCTTTATGGCGAAGATGTTCTCTCTTGGCGACTCGTTGAAGAGCCGCCTAGAGATTGGCGTCTCCAGCTCCTTCAGCCTCAGCTGGCCCGTTGTAGGGTGGGTGACTCTGAACATCGGGGCTTCCCTTTCCCGATCGTTCTCCTGGGGGACAAGGACCTCCTCTGCACGTCGGCCGGGCTGGCCGAACGGGCTTGGTGCGGCCGGACCTGGGTGGTACGGCCGGTCCTACCCCCTCCTAGGGTTGCCTCCTGGGATGCATGAGCAAGGGCCAGGGACCCCTGGCGAGGTGAGTTTTGGCTCGACCCTTCCCCGGAACCTCCTGCGAGCACTTTCGAGGACGCACCGCCAGGGGTGGTAGGTGCCGAAATCTTGGAGAGGTTGCTAGGGCCGTCACCACCCATGGTTTGCTAGGAGATGACGAGAAAGCAAGGTTTTTTGGAAAGGAGATTGGTTTCTGGAGAGGAACTCGTTACGCGAGGTTTGCAGGGGTTATCTGGATAGCACACAGGGGGATACTAGATACCCTAGCTCACGCGCAGCCGAGAGCCAAATGAGGGAGGTGCGGCCGGCCCACTAGGTGCGGCCGGCCCTAGCCCATTCCCCCAAAAGGCTGGCTTCGTGGCAACTAAGAAAGGAGAGCAAAAAGAAACAAGAAAACAAACAAGAAACACTCTATATACACAAGACAAGCAAGACTCCAATCATTCCAAGTTAATGACCTCGATAACGTCAAATTCTTCGAGGTTAGGCATGTTTGGTTCAAGGAAGATTTTAAGTCTTTGCCCATTTACTTTAAAAGTGTTTCCATCTCAATCTTGTAGGGTTATGGCCCCATGCGAAGCAGAATTTAAAACCGTGAAAGGGCCGTCCCATTTACTTCTAAGCTTTCCACGACCAAAAAGTGTAAAGTGAGAGTTAAAGAGTAGTACCTTATCTCCCGGTTCAAAAGATTTCTTCTTGATCCTCTTGTCGTGCCACCTCTTGGTTTTCTCCTTATACATCTTTGCATTGTGATATGCCTTCTCCCTCCATTCCTCAAGTTCACCCAATTGTATTTGTCTTTTGATTCCGGCGGTGGGAAGATCCATATGCCACTTCTTGATAGCCCAATGTGATTTGTACTCCAATTCCACGGGCAAGTGACATGTCTTCCCATAGACCAATTGGTATGGTGTCATACCGATGGGAGTTTTGTAAGCCGTGCGATATGCCCACAATGCTTCGGGAAGTTTATCTTTCCATCCTCTTCCCATCTCGTGGACGGTCTTCTAAAGGATGTTCTTGATTTGCTTGTTTGATGTTTCAACTTGGCCACTTGTTTGGGGATGATAGGGAGTAGCGACTCGGTGCTCCACTCCTTGAGCTTTCAAGTATCTTCTGAAGTTCCCATCAATGAAATATGATCCCCCGTCACTGATGACTACCTTTGGTACTCCGAATCTAGGGAATATTATGTCATGGAACATTTTCTTCGAGCTTCAAGCAGCTGCTGCATGACAGGGTATTGCTTCTACCCATTTTGACACATAATCCACTGCCACTAGTATGTATTCACAATTCCCTGACATTGGAAAAGGTCCCATGTAGTCAATCCCCCAGACATCGAAGATTTCGACTTGAAGATTGGTGGTGAGGGGCATGGCATCTCTTGTACTAATGTTACCATGCTTCTGACATCTTGGGCACCTTCTCACAAAATCCTTGGCATCTTGGTACATAGTGGGCCAAAAGAAACCACACTGCCAAACTTTCGCATTGGTGCGGAATGCTCCATAGTGTCCTCCATATTCTGACGAGTGACACCTTTCTAAGATGCCGTTCACTTCCCATGATGGTACGCAATGTCGTAGGAGATCGTCTGCGCATATACGGAATAGATATGGCTAATCCCACATGTGGAGTCTACTCTCGTATATTAACTTCCTCTTATCTCCCCCGGGTGGCACATATCCTGATGCCATAAAATTGACAATGTCTGCATACCAAGGATCATTGTTGTCTACCCTGAGGAGTGTATCGTCCCTCAAGAAATCATTGATTGGCTCGCGATGAATCATGCTCTAGATGAAGCCTTGATAAGTGATCTTCTACTGAATTTTCCACTCCTGGTTTATCCTTGATTTCTATGTCAAATTCTTGGAGTAGTAGAATCCATCGAATCAATCTTGGCTTTGCATCTTTCTTTGTGAGGAGGTACTTGAGAGCGGCGTGATCTGTAAAGATAATCACCTTGGCCCCCACTAGGTAGGACCTAAACTTGTCTATTGCAAAGACCACAACTAGGAGCTCTTTCTCGGTGGTAGCATAATTCAGCTGAGCACCGTTGAGAGTCTTGCTAGCGTAGGCTATAGCATGGTGTTTCTTGTCCTTAGTTTGTCCTAGGACCGCCCCAACGGCATAATCGCTAGCATCACACATGATCGTAAAAGGCAAACTCCAATCGGGAGGTTGGATAATCAGGGATGAGATCAAGGCTTTCTTGAGGGTATGGAATGCGATAAGGCACTCTTCATAAAAAATGAAAGGGGTGTCCTTGGCTAAGAGTTTGGTCAGAGGACGGGCAATCTCCGAGAAGTTTTTGATGAACCTACGGTAGAATCCTGCGTGGCCTAGGAAACTACGGATGCCTTTGACATTGGCCAGAGGTGGAAGTTGCTCAATAACCTCTATCTTAGCTCTATCCACCTCTATCCCTCGTTCGGACACCCTGTGTCCGAGGACAATCCCTTCTCTTACCATGAAATGGCACTTTTCCCAGTTGAGGACAAGATCCTTCTTGGCACACCTTCTAAGAACTTTATCAAGATTTTTAAGGCATCCCGAGAAGGTCTTTCCATAAACCGAGAAATCATCCATGAATACTTCCATGATTTGCTCGATCATATCCGAGAAGATTGATATCATGCAGCGTTAAAAAGAGGCTGGAGCATTACATAGCCCAAAGGACATTCGCCGGTAGGCGTAAGTTCCGTAAGGGCATGTAAAAGTGGTTTTATCTTGGTCATCGGGATGGATAGGAATTTGGTGATAACCAGAATAGCCATCTAGGAAGCAAAAGAAGGAATGCTTCGCTAGCCGTTCCAACATCTCGTCTATGAAAGGAAGGGGAAAGTGGTCTTTCTTGGTGGCCTTGTTAAGCTTGCGATAATCTATGCACATACGCCATCATGTGACTGTGCGCTGAGGGATAAGCTCATTCTTATCATTGCGCACCACTGTCATGCCTCCCTTCTTTGGCACAACATGAACGGGACTAACCCATTCACTATTGGGTACCGGGTAGATAATCCCGGCATGAAGGAGTTTTAAGACTTCCTTTTTCACTACCTCACTCATGTTGTTGTTGAGCCGACGTTGAGGTTCTCTTGTAGGGGTTGCGTCGGGTTCGACGGGAATCCTATGTGTGCAAAGAGTGGGGCTAATTCCCTTGAGATCTTGAAGAGAATATCCTAGTACTGATCGATGGGTTTCAAGAACAGTGATGAGCTGCTGAGTTTCCACCTCAGATAGCTTATCGCTGATGATCATTGGAGTTTCTCGATTCCCATGGAGAAACGCGTACTTTAATCCAGGAGGAAGAGGTTTGAGCTCTATTGGTGGCCGTTCCGGCTTTTCGGTCGGATCTAGCTTAAATGAGACTGGGGTCTCATCCTCCTCTGTGAAGAACGGGATTTCCTCTTCAAAGTTTGGTTGAGCTAACTCTGCTAGGGAGGCAGCCATTACCTCCTCTAGTAGATCTGGTTTGGGTTCGGCTTCTACGGGGGTGTTTTCGGTTCTAAGATAAGACATCGGTAGGAAGTCGTCACCGGTCTTTAGCTCCGACACTGGTTTCCTTGGGGATTGCTCTAAGATTTTCATGATAGGTCCACCGATGATGATTGAATAGGTGTGATGACAAGGTAGGTCAAAGAGATGAAAATCAAGATAGAGCTCGTGTTCCGTAAACTTTACGGAAAACACCCGAAGAATGCCCTGGCAACCTAATGTCTCTCCTGAAGGGATGTTAAGGAGTCTCGAAGATCTTGAGAGAGAAGATATGGCTGCTAGGGATTTCGCTAAGGATGAACTGATGATGTTGATCCCTAGGCTAGGTTCATACCCGACATCATGCTTATTTCCCATGAGTTCACATCTAGTGTGCCTCATTTTGGTTGGGAGTTTTATGACATCGGTCGAGGCTTCCGCCTCATCCAACCATTCTCTACTCATGATGGCCGAGTGATTCGTAATGAGCCTAAAATGCTTGGCTCCTTCCTCTGAGCAAGAGATAGGAGTTTCCGGCTCCTCTTGTGCTTTTGGTCTCTCTACTCTTTGGTAATTCCAAGTATTCCCAAAGTCAGCAAATAGCTCATCGTAAAACTCATAGACGAAATCGCACGAGGGGTCGTCAAACTCTCTATATGGTTGAAATGGTTCATCGGTGAACCATGTTTTTGTTAGAGGAGTGCAATCCTCTACAGATTGGATAGTTGGGAAAGTGGGTTCCTCCTCTATGGGTTTTGGTTCCGAGAGAGTGTTTGGCATGGGTTCTTCATCTTCGTCTGGAAATTCATCAAAAATTCTCGTCTAGGGAGTGTTTTCTAGGATTTTTCCTAGAACCGCCTTCCCTTCACTAGGAGTCAAGTGAGAGAACGAGCCTCCAGATGACGTGTCCAAAAAATTTGGCTGACTCGTTATCGAGACCCATTCTAAAATGTGGTAGAACAATAGGTTCTGAGATCCCAATGTCGGGTCCAGAGGCCAAAGAATTGGTGAATCATGCCTAAGCAGTTCCTAGTGACTCCTTGTCTAGTTGCTTGAAAGAAAGGATTTCTAGCCGTAGGGTCACTACTCGAGACATAGGGAAGAAGGTCAGACAAAACTTTTCTCTAAGCTTTTCCCAACTTCCCTCCATGCTTCCGACTGAGGAATAGTACCATTTCTTCGCTCCTCCCACTAAAGAAAATGGGAAGAGTTTCCATTTGAGGGTTTGCTGGGTCATTCCCTCAATTATGATTATCGAGCAAATTCGCTCAAATCCTCACAAATGAATGTATGGGCTCTCCTCTTTCGTTCCAGCGAACGAATTCTCTCGGACCAAGACTATAAGAGCAGGGCGAAGCTCATAGCTCTATGTTTTGATAGGATGTGATGATGATGGAGGCTCCAAATGATCACCCCTTGGAGCGGAAAAATCGAAAAGAGTTGGATTGGAATCCATGTGATAAATGGGGTGATACACGAACGAACTAGGTTCGGTATCAGAACAGCTACCGTTCCCCGGCAACGGCGCCAGAAAGCTTGTTGGCACTTCTTACGTCGTTGCTAGATTCGCAACGGCGCTAGAAAGCCTGTTGGTATACTACATGATCACTGATAAATCCGCAAGCGCACGGATACCGATGTAGCTTTCACCCGGGAGTATTCCAAGGTATCGATTTCCACGGGGAACGAGAAGTGTAGAGAACCTGAACTAATTCGTCCGGGGGGTATGGAGACGAAGGATAGAAAGGCAAGGGTAGATTTCGGGTAGAGAGGGGATAGCTAATGAAGTTTAGGACTCGTGAGGGTCACGGATAGAATCAAGGCACAACTTGTCGCTCGTCGGGGCCAGAGGGAAAAGAGCCACAGAAAGGGATGAGAAGGGGGCTCTGATGTCGTAACTCCTACCTGCCGGAACTAACGTGGTGGACTACAAAGCCCGTCCGGAGCTGTCACCTCCCTAGGGTACCACAACTATTCTGTTCAACCGGGAAGCATTCCAAGGTACCGGAGAGTCTAGACACCGCGTCTACACTAACCAAGCACTACTTTACCCCGCGGTAGAGCAAAGCAATCACGATAAGTAGAAACTACTTAAACCACAATCGAGGAACCTAAGAGCGAACAATGAAATGACTTGAGACTTAGTTACTCACGAATCTGAACTTACAAAGTATCCCGGGTGTGGACGACCGAAGTGGTACCGCACCCGCTGAGGTACAAGAAGAAGACCGACTCCGGCTTCTACTCCAACACTCAACTCTCTCTCTCCCTACTCTCTGAATACTAACTTGTGTAGGGCTCCGCCACTTGCTTCTAATCACTTGTGTCCTTGTACGAGGCGCCTGGCCCTATTTATAGCCCCAATGGGTCGGTGGCTGCAGGAGGGGGTACTTGTAGGCGAGAGGGAGCTGTAGTCCCCGGCAAGGAGGTGCGGCCGTATCTCCAGGTGCGGCCGACCCTGTGATTTCCACCGTCTTCGATCGTGCGTCCGTGATTTGGTCCCTGAGGCGGTTAGAAGGCGGTTGTGGGTCAGTTTGCTGAGTAAAGGAGGTGTGGCTAGTCCTCTTGGTGCGGCCGGCCCTGGGCCCTCTTGTCATTCACTCCGGATCATGCTCTAATGGGTAGATGAAGTCTTGGACGTTGCCCCACGTCAGTTGTTCACTGGCTTGTGGGTCCATGGGTCCAAGTGAGGCTAATCTCAACCTCTGGATCAAACCGACCTTGTTCCTTCGATCAGGATCGTTTGTAGCTGTGTTCCCTTGAGTGACCGAGGCTTGGTGGCACGTTTGGGCGAGTCGGGCAGGTGCGGCCGGCCCTAGTGGTGCGGCCGGCCCTGCCTCTTGGCCCCTGTGTTGCTCGCTTGTGGTGTGTTTGCTTGATCCAACACGATCGTGATGAGTTTGGTCTTTTGGGAGCTGATGCACAGGACTTCACTCGGTGTGAACCTGCATAGTGGTGCGAGGTAGGGCCGGCCGTACCACTAGGTGCGGCCGTGCCTACCTTATGTGGCTCGGTGCACCGGAATTGCCCCCTAATCTTGATCCTGCAGACAAAAACTCAACACAACTCGTGGAACCTTGTTAGCACCTAAAACATGCATGAAATTCATTATAAAGTGCTACCGTAGCCGAGATGTTGACGGTCAAAAGTTTGTTGTAATGACCGTCAACAGTTTGTATCTTGTAATAGATTCTGGATCCAATGAGGTCGCAGGCGACTTGTGTACCTTCGAAGTTCCCATGTAATGTTCGCTCTCTTCTGTCATGTAATGGTCGTTTTGAAGAAATTATTCATCAAAGACCTGAAATGATATGGTTTGGGGGCTTGTCGACCTCGTGGAGATCGAATTTCCTATCAGGACGGCCTGATAGCTTTGAAGTGCTCACGACCTAAACTCAGGGTGTAGGTTGCCAATTTATCCGTTGGGCATATAGCCGTTGGCGTGAAAGCCGGCGAGATCATCTCGCGAGATTAGCGGCATATAGCCGTTGCGGTAGGTCTGTTGCGTCAACAGATCCGCAACGGGCGTCCGTGGCGGGGCCCATATAAATAGAGCTGCGGGGGGCGGGCATTGACCCTCCCAATGTCATCGTCTTCTTCCTCTTGCCATCCTCGCCGGAATCTTTCTTGCCCTAGCCGCCGTGCTTGTGCATCCAGCCACCACCTTCGAATCTCGAGCTTGCCGCTGCCGTCTCTAGCAGACAGCGCGCCACCACTGCGACCTGTGCGCTGCGCCACTCTGTATGCGCACAAAAACCCTAGTCACATTTAGATCCAAATCCACTCGGCTTGAAGAAATGGCGGCCGCGGCTCCCGAAATCCCGTCCTCGGAGATGGTCTGGGATCCCTCGGTGATGACTAAGGAGAAGATCCAAGCGCTGGTTCTGAGATCCAAGGCGGAGGTGGAGTGGAAGGCGCCCACCAGCGAGGCGTTTCCGAAGGAGGACGACAAGGAGCAGGTCGTCTGCGCCTCCTTCTTTGAGCGTGGGTTCAATGTACCTGTGAGAGCCTGTGTGGTTCGAGGACCGGTGGATGGTCGCTTCCTGGTGTGATGAGTGATTGACAACGTGGTGTGGACTGACTCTTGGATAAGTATTGTAGGTGCAGGTTGCGGCTAGACTGGTGTTGGTGCAGGTGAAGAACAAGCGCGAAAGGTCGTTGCCGGTAAGGCCTCCAGGTGTGGAGAAGACAAGTAGGCTTGGTTCGAGGGACCCAGCGGCCAGCAGGGTCAAGTGCGGGCCGCATGGTGGCAAGAAAAGCAAGACGAAGTCGTGGACGGTTTCTTGGTTGAGCCTCAAAACCAAGGTCGAGCCGGGATAACGTGGGAGCCGAGTCATGAGTGGTGATTGGCGGAGGCTACACCGAGTTCGTGGGGTTTGCAGTGGTTCACCAGAAAACCACTGGGTTACTCGGTTGAGCCACAAAACCGAGGCCGAAGACTCGACGAGGAGGTGTGGACACCCAGGCCGGTTCAACCACCCAGGAGGGGCGGTCAGACCGCCTGGGCCGGTCTAACCGCCTCTAGGCCCTTGGGTGGAGTTTCGGTTTTCGCCAAGATTTTCTGGTAGCTAGCTTGGCCTTGACCAGAGAATCCTGTAGGTGAAACCGTGGAGAGTTTTGGAGCTCGGAAGAGGTGTTTCGGAGGATTTCTTGGTTACCAGGTGGAGGCGGTCTAACCGTCCCCCATACCCGGTCTAACCGCCCCCTCCAGGCAGGCAGCTTCCGAGTTGTTTCCGTTGCCGTGTGTGTGTAGGAGTTGAGGCTGCAGGTAGTATTTGTTCCTAGGACCAGTAGCACTCCAGTGGCTATGTGCTTTTGGCAAACGGAAGGTTGCGTGCGGAGCGTGTGATTTTGGGTATCCGACCGAGTTCATCTTGTTGGGGAAGTCATCCCCCTCGAGAAGAATTTTTATCAGCTCTCATTCACTCCCCCCTCTCTGGTCGCCAGTTCCGGTCCTTCAAGTGGTATCAGAGCCGGTTACGGATCTTCGGATTCTAACCAGTCTAAGATCCAAGGATGGCATACCAGGAACGGGGTTCAGGTCCTCCGCACTTCGATGGCAAAAACTACCAGACGTGGCAGAGACGGATGGCTGCGTTTCTCCGCGGCAAGGGATAGATCCTTTGGGACGTTACTGTGAACACAGCTTATGTTCATCCGATTAACTTCCTTGCTCCAGGATCGAGGGACATGTTCGACGCCAACAACAAGGCGGTCGACTACTTGTTTCGTGCTCTGTGTCAGTTCGAATTCGATCGGGTTCAGACAGAGGACTTAGCTTGTAGGATTTGGGAGAAGTTGAAGGATGCTCATGCTGGGAATGCTCAGGTTCAGGCTCGGATGTACGCGACTTACCGGAGAGAGTACGAGAACTTCACTCATCTCCCCGGCGAGTCTGTCGATGCCCTTTTCCAGCGGTTTACGGTTGTGGTGAACAACATGAGAGCCAATGTGGCCGTGCTCCCATACGATGATCATGATAGAGCCATATGGGACGGAAAGGTCGAGGCTATCCTTGAGTCCGAGAAGTATGACACCCTGACCATGAACGAGCTGTTCTCGAAGCTCAAGTTGGCTGAGTTGGACCGTGGTATGATAGCCAAGATCGAGAGCCCGACTGACTCTCATAGTCTTGCTCTCATCGGTGGCAAAGGAGCTAAGTCTAACGCTAACACATCCTCCAGGATGTACTCTCTGTCCTCTTTGATGTCTTTGCCAGACAAGGAGTTCGACGTGCTTGGAGAGGACGAGATAGCATTGCTGACCAGGCGGTTCGAGAGGTTGCACGAGAACCGGGTGAAGACAAGGAGGAATCCACGGACATACTTTCAGTGCGGCAAGCCAGGACACTTCGTCGTCGACTGTCCGGAGAAGATGGAGAACAAGGACAGCTACAAGGACGGTTACAAGCACCGGTCGAACAAGGACGGCAAGTACCGATCAAGGCGCGATCATGTTGACGTTTCTTAGCCTCACTACTAAGGTTGCACTTGCGGTGACGGCGCCAGGAATGCTCGAGGCACTCGCAAGCGTCGTTACCGGGTTTACAACTCTAGTAACGGGGCTAGGGAACGTCTTTGGTAAAACACACGATCACAGAAAGGTCCGCAAGCGCACGGATTACCGTTGTAGCACTTCACCCGGTGGTATTCGGGTTATCGTATTTATATTTTCCCAAGGGAGGCACTACGGCAAAGATAATCGAATAAACGGTGGAGAAATACAAGACTTGGTGAAGAGCTATAGCGGGGTTAACGAATAAAGATATTCAGGGATAACTTGACACACGCAAGGAGATCTTGATAAAGGACTAGAGAGGATCTAGCAATGCTGGGAGGACAACGAGACGAGAAAGGATCCTAACACAATCTATCTATTCTTGTCAACTCTAGGCAAAGAACTAAAGCAAAGGATAACCAAGGCAAGCTAAACTCGACAAGCTCTTCTAGTGCTGCAGGGGCATGCAAAGCCGCGCTCTCAGACTGGGATGAGAAGGGAGAACGACGACGCGCTGAATCCTACCGGCCCGAACTAACGTGGTGGACTACAAAGCCCGTCCGGAGCTATCACCTCCTTAGGGTATCACAACTATTCTGTTGAACGGGACACCAATCTAAGACTAAAGTAACCTCTGAGCACCGCGCTCACAACGAACCAAAGAACCTTTCCCCGGGTACCACGAAGGAAGGTCTCTCTCTCCCGTGAACCACCGGAGATCAAGTGAAGAACGACCACAACACTATAGGGTTCATGGGAGCTATGCTAACCAAGACTAAACTAACTTTAGTCTAAACCAAGAATAAAGCTTCTAGAGAAAGTAAAAGCTTAATGTAATTGACTCAAAAGGTAAGATAGAAAGATAACTTGAATTGTACTTGAGTCTAACCAAAGAAAGGATACAAGAGTAGTACCGGAACTCTGAAGAAGACTCCTCCAGAACCCCGAGACTAGCTCGACTCGACTCTAACTCCCAAGCTACACTAATCCTACTCTAAGTGATCAAAAGAGGGAAATGGAGATGCTCCTGCGTTGTGTGTCCAATCCAGCGAGTGTGAGGTGCCTTTTATAGGCAAGGGAGGTCGGTTGAGCGTGTGGGACCAATATGTCAGGTGCGGCCGGATCAGGAGGTGCGGCCGGCCCTATGATCCACCGCCTCTCGCCTTGGACGCCCCTGATCACTACTCCTGAGGCGGTTGTGGGTCGGTTCCTTGGGTCGGTTTCGCCCGGCACGTCGGTTGGTAGGTGCGGCCGACCCTCTAGGTGCGGTCGGCGCACCTCCGTGCCGTGTGATGCACCGCCTTTGGTCAGGGACGCCTAGGATCACCTTGGAATGACGGTTGTGGCGGTTGAGCGGCCGAACAAGTGGACCCATTGATCCTAGCCTCCACCTTTGGATCAAACCGATGTTCTTCAGTGAATCGTGCTCGTCCAAGTGTTGCTCGAGGGAGAGGAGGTGCTCTGGACCAGGCACGAGCGACGGGGCAGGGCCGGCTGCACCTGGCAGGGTCGGCCGCACCTGCAGGGTCGGCCGCACCTGCCAGGCCGGCCACACCTGCAGGGCCGGCCGGACCAGGTGGTTCGGCCGTGCCTTGCTCATGTGGCACGTTGGTTCCAATTTCTCCCAAAATGTGTACCTGCCTATGAAATTCACAACACAACTCGTGGAACTTTATTAGTACTAAAAATGTGCATGAAACTTGCCATATACTCCTCTCGAACCCGAGGTTTTGACGGTCGAATCTTTGTTGTAAGGACCGTCAACAAACTCCCCCAAGCTAAACGTTTGCTCGTCCTCGAGCAAAGCCTAGACTTGGCCTCGGCGGATCAGGAGTTGCATGATGTTATCACTCGGCAAGTACCTGTGCACAAACTCCATGCTCTTCTTGCTAATTTGAAAAGGTTGGTACGAGAGAAGCTTAGCCTTACTTTACCTGTGGGGCTTGTAGCCTTCCACCTTGCCTTCGGAGGTTGAAGAGTAGAATGGTTTTTGACTTTGCATCTCTCACTCTTCTTCTTTTCTGGATCTTATCTCGGAGTTTTTGAAAATTTTGCAAAGAAAGACAAGGTTCCTCGGATGGTTCCCTCGATCGCTCAAGTGGTATTTGTTACCTCACCAAAGGCTTTAAGCGAGCCTCAACTTCCTACTCTGTGGCTTGTATGTGGAGCTTTGGGTAGGATAAGAGAGACTCACTTGTGCCACATGATGTTGTTGAGCCAAAGACCGGATCCAAGAAGAAACTAGTCATGCAACTTGATCGAGATGTGCAAGTGTGTGGAATATTTTTGTTTGTTTTTCTAAGTACTCCTTGCTTTGAGATTCTCCTCTTGCTTTTATTTTGGAGGGGGGTCATGCTTCCTTCTTTTTTTTATGCTCTTTGATTGGAGCACATTTTTTTTCTATGCTTCTTGAGCATATACTCTTTTTTTTTCAATGACCCCTCTCTCCTTTTGCAAGATTACAAGAAGAGAAATCCCTTTGGACTTTGGAGTATTTATTTTTGGTGGATGGATGGCATGTTTTGCGTAACTCTCGGTGTAGGAGTTAGCATGTATATGTGGGTGTACATGATCTCGATCATGGAAGCATGAAAAGATTCTACCAAGGGTCACAACAATTTGACAAAACTCAATGGGTCACAAGCAAGCATATGTAGAAGGTTTATACTTTGATATCAAGATATGGCTTTGGTAGGTAACATGACCATTGAGGAGCTTGCCTTGTTTTATTTTCAAAAGAAATCATCCGAGATTTCACCATACTATGAGATAGAGCAGAATCAACATTGTCATACCATATCATACTAATCAACACCCAAGGTTTGGTCATAAGCATTTGCTTCCCACAAAGTTTTATTTCAGGCTCTTGTCTCAAAATATACCAACAAATTCAAATAGACATAGAGCACAAGGATGCACACTAGGTTCTTGCAAAGATTTAACATAGCAACTATTCATCATTTCCAAAGTGAGGGTACATAAACAAGATTTCAAGCACATGGTTGAAGCAAATATTTTTGTTGTTTTTCTTTTATTAAAAAGAGATAAACAAGATGTTGAAAATTGGTTTGGATGGACATACCTTCCTTGATTGAAAATGAGGTCTCCCCCAAGCTAATTTTTGGCTACCTGGTCGGCGTGTCTTCATTTTGGTGATGAGTTGAGCACCTGGAAGCTTGTAGTGGTTGACTTGATGGATTTGTGAAAAATCATAGGTACGGCCGTATCACTTGGAACGGCCGACCCCACTATATTTGCTCCAAGCACTCGTGTCCCCTCCTGTAAACATCCTGCACAAAAATTTTATCGAGGGGAGGTACGGCCGTACCTCTAGGTTTGGCCGTATCACCAAAAATCTCCAAAACTGCTTTTCTATGCCTTGTTTACTTACTAATGCAGTGGTGAAAACAAATTTGAGATCTAAATATGCTTGATGCACGAAATAAAATGTTGAAAGGGAAATATGGGATAAATACCGGTTTACCTCTCGGTGAGGGCCCGTGGTTTAGAGTCCGTGAGCGGGACTCCTCCGTTTGCTCAATTGATCTTGGATTCGTCCGGTCCCGGAGTGGAAGACTCGGACGATGCTCCCTTCACACGCCACACCTTCTTTGTTTTCTTCGGTGGTGCTGAAGTTGGTGAGGCTTTAGTGGGGGTGTTTTTGGTTTTCGTCTTTTCTCCCTTAGCCTTGTTGATTGCCTTCGACTTCTTAGGTTGGTGGCGCCCTTTGAATACTTTGTCTTGCTCCCAATGCTTCCTCATCATTGTAATAAGGCTATCCACCTTGGGCTTAGTCGGGGCTACCTTTTCTTTCTTGTATTGGGGCCGTGGCTTCCTCCACCCACTAGCTTTCTCATCTTGCACTAGGTAACATTGCTCTTCTTTCGCTTGGAATTTGAATGTCATGTTCCTTCGCCCTATGCATAATTGGATCTTTCCGGCTCCGACATCAATCCTTGCATTGACATCTCTTAGGAATGGTCGCCCGAGAATAAGCAGAATTTCTTCTTGTGTGTCGAGGACCACGAAATCCGCAAAGACATATGAGCCTCTGGCATTCACCAAGAGATTTTCTACTATGCCCTCTGGATATTTGATCGATGAGTCAGCAAGTTGGACTGTCATCGTTGTCGGAGAGAAAGCCGGGTATCCTAACTCCTCAAACATGGCTTTGGGCATGAGGTTGACACTCGCTCCAAGGTCACAAAAGGCATTCTTGATCTTTTGGTAGTAGATCGTGCATGTGATGCCCGGATATCCATTGTCTTTCTTGTGCAAGACTGCTGATTCATCCCATGGGTCTTGGATTTGATGTATGAGCTTCCCTACATTGTTAGGTGCATACATCCTCCTAGATGGCTTACCCCATCTGGTGGATATAATGCTGACATTCTCTCGGGTAGGCTCGGGTTGCCCCGGGATTCCATCCGACTCAGAAGAAGGTAAAGAAGCAGCAAGCTGAGCAAGTTGAGTTTCTATCATTTTATTAAAGCTTAGCTGATTCTTCATAGCGGTGGTGAAAGATTCTATGGTGGAATTTAAATTTTCAAGAACTTTCTCGTTGGCGGCTAGCTTCTTGTTTAAATTTTCATTAATTCTAGCTTGGCCAAAGACAAGATCTTTAATGGAAGGCTGATTATTGAAATTGTTAGAATAGTTACCTCCATTTTGATTGTTGAACGGGAAGTTGGGCCTTGAGTTCCACCCTTGATTGTTGTAGTTGTTGTTGCGGAACCCGTTGTTGTTGCCATTGTTGATGAAACTGGCTTCTTCCCTTGTCTTGAGACAATCATTGCCCGAATGACCCACATTACCGCAAACCTCGCACGTCATGCGAGCATCCATAATATTGGCGGTCTCCATGTTGTTAGGTGCCTCCAATTTCTTCATGAGGAGGTCCGTCTTGGCGGCGAGCATGTCGATTCCATCGACTTGGTGTACACCGCGGGTACGGGGTTGGAGACGGTCTCCATCCCAACCTTGATTTGCCACCATCTTCTCGATCAATTCCTTAGCGGCTGGTACTTGTAGTAAGAAGAAGGCTCCTCCAGCGGCTGCATCTAGGTGTTCACGGGCGGTACGCTTTAGCCCGTGGTAGAAGGTCTGAATTAAGAACCACCCTGCATGCCATGGTGCAGGCACGCGGTGATGTACTCCTGGAAGCGTTCCCATGCTTCCGGGACGCTCTCATCATTCTGCTGCTGGAAGCCCGAAATTCTTCCGCGGAGGGCATTGGTTTTGCCCACCGGGAAGAACTTTGCGAGAAATGCCTTTGAGCACTTATCCCATGTGTTGATGGCATCTCGCTCCGCATAAAACCATTGCTTCGCCTTCTCGAGCAATGAGAACGGGAATAGGCGAAGACGGATTGCATCATCCGTCACTCCACGGATAGTGAAAGTCCTACACACCTCCAGAAAATGCTGGAGATGTGCATTGGCATCTTCATTCGGCTTGCCGGAGAATGGATTTGCTTGCACCATGTTGATCAACGCCGGCTTGAGTTCGAAGTTTCCGTCTCCCACCGTCGTGGTTGGCCCGGTAGGGACATTGGTGTCGGAGGGAGCGGAAAACTCACGGATCGTCCTCTCGGCCATCGGTGCTGACGAGGTGCTGTCTACGGGATCGACGGCGTTCGTCTCTTGATTCGAGAGAAACTTCTGAGGAATGAGGACACGAGGTCGCACTCTCCTGACAAGTGACTCCGGATTGTCGTTAAAGTTGGACGGTAGGTCGAAACCTGTCATGCACTACTCTGCGTACACGAGAGTAGAGCAAGTGTAAACCCGCTTAAATAGCGGTTCACCGAACCTTGATAATTCTACCACAAAGTTTAAACGATATCTTATGCCTATTGCCTCCCCAGCAACGGCGCCAGAAATGCTTGTTGACGTTTCTTAGCCTCACTACTAAGGTTGCACTTGCGGTGACGGCGCCAGGAATGCTCGAGGCACTCGCAAGCGTTGTTACCGGGTTTACACCTCTAGTAACGGGGCTAGGGAACATCTTTGGTAAAACACATGATCACAGAAAGGTCCGCAAGCGCACGGATTACCGTTGTAGCACTTCACCCGGTGGTATTCGGGTTATCGTATTTATATTTTCCCAAGGGAGGCACTACGGCAAAGATAATCGAATAAATGGTGGAGAAATACAAGACTTGGTGAAGAGCTATAGCGGGGGTAACGAATAAAGATATTCGGGGATAACTTGACACACGCAAGGAGATCTTGATAAAGGACTAGAGAGGATCTAGCGATGCTGGGAGGACAACGAGACGAGAAAGGATCCTAACACAATCTATCTATTCTTGTCAACTCTAGGCAAGGAACTAAAGCAAAGGATAACCAAGGCAAGCTAAACTCGACAAGCTCTTCTAGTGCTGCAGGGGCATGTAAAGCCGCGCTCTCAGACTAGGATGAGAAGGGAGAACGACGACACGCTGAATCCTACCGGCCCGAACTAACGTGGTGGACTA
Organism: Cenchrus fungigraminus; assembly: GCA_036936925.1. Classification (NCBI taxonomy): domain Eukaryota; kingdom Viridiplantae; phylum Streptophyta; class Magnoliopsida; order Poales; family Poaceae; genus Cenchrus; species Cenchrus fungigraminus. The sequence goes on from CM072770.1 coordinate 68,800,547, forward strand.
CAAAGCCCGTCCGGAGCTGTCACCTCCTTAGGGTACCACAACTATTCCGTTGAACGGGACACCAATCTAAGACTAAGGTAAGCTCTGAGCACCACGCTCACAACGAACCAAAGAACCTTTCCCCGGGTACCACGAAGGAAGGTCTCTCTCTCCCGTGAACCACCGGAGATCAAGCGTAGAACGACCACAACACTATAGGGTTCAAGGGAGCTATGCTAACCAAGACTAAACTAACTTTAGTCTAAACCAAGAATAAAGCTTCTAGAGCAAAGTAAAAGCTGAATGTAATTGACTCGAAAGGTAAGATAGAAAGATAACTTGAATTGTACTTGTGTCTAAACAAAGAAAGGATACAAGAGTAGTACCGGAACTCTGAAGAAGACTCCTCCGGAACCCCGAGACTAGCTCGACTCGACTCTAACTCCCAAGCTACAATAATCCTACTCTAAGTGAACAAAAGAGGGAAATGGAGATGCTCCTGCGTTGTGTGTCCAATCTAGCGAGTGTGAGGTGCCTTTTATAGGCAAGGGAGGTCGGTTGAGCGCGTGGGACCACTATGTCAGGTGCGGCCGGATCAGGAGGTGCGGCCGGCCCTATGATCCACTGCCTCTCGCCTTGGACGCCCCTGATCACTGCTCCTGAGGCCGTTGTGGGTCGGTTTCACCCGGCACGTCGGTTTGTAGGTGTGGCCGACCCTCTAGGTGTGGCCGGCCCACCTCCGTGCCGTGTGATGCACCGCCTTCGGTCAGGGACGCCTAGGATCGCCTTAGAATGGCGGTTGTGGCAGTTGAGCGGCCGGACAAGTGGACCCATTGATCCTAGCCTCCACCTTTGGATCAAACCGACATTCTTCAGTGAATCGTGCTCGTCCAAGTGTTGCTCGAGGGAGAGGAGGTGCTCTGGACCAGGCACGAGCCACGGGGTAGGGCCGGCCGCACCTGCCAGGCCGACCGCACTTGCAGGGCCGGCCGGACCAGGTGGTTCGGCTGTGCCTTGCTTATGTGGCACGTTGGTTCCAATTTCTCCCAAAATGTGTACCTGCCTGTGAAATTCACAACACAACTCGTGGAACTTTATTAGTACTAAAAATGTGCATGAAACTTGCCATATACTCCTCTAGAACCCGAGGTTTTGACGGTCGAATCTTTGTTGTAAGGACCGTCAACAGATCACAAGCACAAGAACAAGCACAAGGACGAGCGACGATCGAGGAAGAAGGACGGTCGCGGCAGGAAGGCCCGAGCGATGGTCGGGGCGAGCGACGTCGACTCCAGCTCCGCCTACTCTTCCTTGAGCTCGAGCAGCAGTGAAGATGAAGGTGATCTGCGCAAGAACAAGAAGTCATCCAAGAACTTGAGCGGGCTGAGCTGCTACTTGAGAGATGGCTTCTGCGGCATGGCTCGTAGCTCCGACAGCAAAAAGAGTCACCAGAGCGGCTCGGACTCCGACTCCGAGGATGAGGTACGTGACGAGCTTCCCTTCTTGCGTGAGGAGAATGAGCGTCTTGGCAAGTTGCTTGATAATCATGATGACATGCTTAGAGAGGCAAAGAAGATGAGGAAAGAGCTTAGGGCCTCACTAGAAGATGCTAGGAACTGAGTAGCTGAGCTAGAAACCCAGAACCTTGATGCTAAGCTTGAGATAGATTCGCTTAAGGCTTCACATGTGGTTTCTGATGAGATTGATTGTTGTGATTGCTCTGTGTACCTAGCTGATCTTACTGCTCTTAAGGATAAGCATGCTTCTACTTGTGATGAACTAGATGTGCTTAGGGTTGAAGTGGCTAAGCTTAAGTCTAGGCCTGCTTTGCTAGGTGCTTGCACTTCTTGCCCTGTTTTGAATGGAAAGATTGATGAGATGCATGCTTACACTGTTTCGCTTGAGGCTAAGTTGAAAGAACCTGTTCCCACTTCTTGCTCTACTTGTGAATTGCATACTTTGAAAAATCTGGAACTTGCACATTATGTGGATCGCTTGCAGGATGAGAATGATGAGTTGAGGAAAATGATGGGTTGGTTGTCGGGTCATGAACCACAGCTTAGGATGATGATAGAGGCATATAAGCGCTATGATGGGCAAGCGCTTGGCTCGGATAAGATTGGAGAGTGTAGTAGTGAGGGTGAAGAGAAAATTAGTGATATCCCAGCTCCACCAAAAACATTCCACAAAAATGCCTATGCTCCTAAGCCCAACCCACTGAGAAACAAACTTGACACAACCCCAGATCCTCCCATATTTCCTCGCCCAACAAATGATTTCCCAAAATCGGTGAAGTTTGTGAGCTCCAAGGAGAGTGAGGTTGGAGAGAAGAAGGGTGAGAAGCCGAGTGAGGAGAAACCAAGTGAGCAGCCCCAACCCAAGCCTAAACCTAAGCTCATACGGTTTCATTGTGACTATTGTGGGAGAGATGGTCACAAGGGTGAGTTTTACTTCAAGAGGAAGCGTGAGGAGAGAATGGCTAAGGAGTGGGCTAATAAGGACAGGTACCACCCTTCTCATAGTGTACTTGAGCCTCGTATGCCACTGCCCAGGGGTAAGGCGGTTGTGAGAAGTGTTCCGGCATGGGGAGATGCGAGTTCCCGCAGCCGAGGTGGTTTTCTGGAGAGGACGGTCAGACCGGCCTGGTGGGGCGGTCAGACCGGCCTGGAGGGGCGGTCAGACCGGCCCTACCCAGAGGGGGGCCGTTAGACCGGCCTGGCTAGGCGGTCAGACCGGCCCCCCCTAGAATTCTGGGCGGTTTGGTTTTCGAGGTGGCGATTCGAGTGGTTTCAGTCCTGGTGGTCGTGGTTCTGGTGGTTGGCATGATGAGTCTGGTGGTGTTCAGTTTGCTAGACATTCTCCGCCTCGTGCTCAATACGATGGGGGAGAAGTCGTAGCTTTGAGTTGGAGAGGAGGAACGGTCCACAGTCTTCCTTTCGTGGTTTTCGTTCTCCTCCAGCGAGACAGGGGTGGTTCCCTCGTGGTGGTGCTCGTGGTGGTTCACGTGGTGGTAGCTTTGATAGGTGTGATGATATGGTTTGTGCTAACCCCACTTTGGAGCAAATGGCTCGGCACTGGTTTTACTCTTTTGGTACTAAGCCCAGTGCAAAGTCATTTGTTCACTCGCGTGCTCATTTTTGAATTTCAGGTGGGAGACTTGAGGAACGTTTGGTTGATTGACTCCGGTTGCTCGAGGCATATGACCGGAGACAAGGGGTGGTTCTCAAGTCTCGTCCCGGTGGTGTCCAAGACGTACATCACCTTTAGGGACAATGGGCGAGGGCGTGTGCTTTCAAAAGGTGAGATCAAGGTAAGTGAGAAGGTCACTCTCAGGTGTGTTGCCCTTGTTCAATCGCTCGGGTTCAATTTGCTTTCCGTTTCCCAGCTTTTGGATGAGGGTTTTGAGGTGTTGTTTCGGCCTGGTGGTTCTCGGATTTTGGATTCTCGAGGGGACCTAGTTTGCATGGTCGTTCCCGAAGGTCAAGTGTTCCGAGCGGATTTCTCTCAGTCTTCTGGTGTGGCTCATTGTTTCTTGGCTGGTTCTTCGAGTGAGTTGTGGAAGTGGCATAGGAAGTTGGGTCACTTAAGCTTCGACCTTTTGTCTCGCTTGAGTAAACTCAATTTGGTCCGAGGATTGCCAAGGCTGAGGTTTGAGAAAGAGTTGGTTTGTGTGTCGTGTCGGCATGGTAACATGGTAGCTTCTTCCCATCCACCCCTCACCGATGTGATGACGGAGCGTCCATGCGAGCTGCTCCATATGGACCTTGTTGGCCCAGCTCGTGTGAGATCCGTGGGTGGGAAGTGGTACGTCCTGGTTGTGGTGGATGACTACTCTCGGTATGCGTGGGTTTTCTTTCTTGAGGAGAAAGGGGAGACGTTTGGTTTTGTTTGAGATCTTGTCTTGAGGTTAAGAAACGAGAGGCACGGAGATGCCATACGAGCGATCCGTAGTAACAATGGCTCGAAATTTAAAAACTCTCGCTTCAAAACTTTTTGCCATGACTTGGGTCTTGAACACCAGTTTTCGAGTCCGTATACGCCTCCCCAGAACGGCGTGGTGGAAAGGAAAAACAGGACCTTGTGTGAGATGGCTCGGATGATGCTCGTTGAGCATAGGACTCCGAGAAGGTTCTGGGCTGAGGCAGTGAAAACCGCGTGCTATGTGTCGAACAGGATTTACCTCAGGGTGCATAAGAAGAAAACTTGCTACGAGTTGATGCACGGTAGAACCCCCAAGGTGAGTCACTTTCACGTGTTTGGGTGCAAATGCTTCATTCTTAAGAAAGGGAAAAAGTTGGACAAGTTCGAGGCTAGGTCTGTCGATGGCATTTTCTTTTGTTCCGCGTCTCATTCTAGAGCCTTCCGAGTGCTCAACCTTGAAACTAACCAAATCGTGGAGACTTGCGAGGTTACCTTCGACGAGACACAGCCACGTAGTCAGCTTGTTTTTGAGTGTGCAGGTGACGAAGAACTTGGCGAGGAGATTTTTCAGGAGGAGGAGCATGAACATGGAGTTGATGAAGATGGCGGTGTGGTGCCCGTGGCTGAGCATGTACCTACTACTTTGACTACGATCGAGAACAAACCCTCTCCCACACCTACAACGACAAATCCAGATCAAGGCAAAGCTGCTGTTGAGGGGGAGGTTGCATCAAGGCGAGAACCTCCCCGGCGAGTTCAAGTGGATCATCCAGCTTCGAGAATCATCGGCGACATCAATGAACGCACTACCCGGTCGAGGGTTCGAAACAATTCTCACTTTTCTCATGCTACTTTTGTTGCTACTTTTGAGCCCAAAGACATTGGACACGCGCTATCTGATCATAATTGGGTCAATTCGATGCATGAGGAGTTGGAGAATTTTGAGAGAAACCAAGTTTGGGAGTTGGTGGATCCTCCACCGCGGTGTAAGCCGATTGGGACAAAATGGGTGTGGAAAAACAAAGAGGGAGAGAAAGGGGAAGTGGTGAGAAACAAGTCGAGGTTGGTGGCACAAGGGTATAGTCAGAAAGAGGGGATCGACTACGAGGAGACCTTTGCTCCCGTAGCCCGTTTGGAGGTGATTAGGATCCTTCTAGCCTTTTCTGTGGCTAAAGGGTTCAAATTGTACCAAATGGATGTCAAGAGTGCTTTCCTGAATGGTGTTTTGGAGGAAGTAGTGTATGTGAGGTAACCACTGGGGTTTGAGAGTGAGAAGTACCCCCACCGGGTGTACAAGTTGAGGAAGGCGCTGTATGGGTTGAAGCAGGCGCCTAGAGCTTGGTACGGTAGGTTGAGGGGGTTCCTGTTTTAGAGAGGTTTTGAGATGGGGAAGGTCGATCAAACTTTGTTTCTCCTCAGGCAGGGCAAAGAGATTCTAATTGTGCAGGTATATGTGGATGATATTGTCTTTGGTGGCTCGTCTAACTCTTTGGTTGCAAGGTTTGCAGAAGACATGAGCAGGGAATTTGAGATGAGCATGACGGGTGAGTTACAGTTCTTCCTCGGCCTCCAGATCAAGCAATCAAAGGAAGGAACATTCGTGCACCAAGCCAAGTACACCAAGGACATTGTGAGGAAGTTCAAGATGGAGGATTCCAAGGCCATGGCGACGCCGATGAGTACGACTACAGCTGCTGACGCGGACGAGGACGGTGAACACGTGGACCAGAAGGAGTACCAGAGCATGATCGGGTCACTCCTATACTTGACGACGACGAGGCCGGACATCCAATTCTCGGTATGTCTGTGCGCTCGTTTTCAAGCGTCTCCGACGACTTCGCATCGGCAAGCGGTCAAGCGCATATTCAGGTATTTGCGACATACTCCCAACTTCGGCCTTTGGTACTCCGCGTCTTCTTCTTTGGCTCTTCATGGATTTTCGGACGCGGATTTTGCCGGGTGTCGGTTGGATAGGAAGTCCACTTCCGGGACTTGCCAGTTCTTGGGATCTTCTTTGGTGTCTTGGTCTTCCCGCAAACAGTCGAGTGTTGCTCAATCTACAACCGAAGCCGAATACGTTGCCGCAGCTAGTTGTTGCTCTCAGCTCCTTTGGATCACATACACCATGAGTGCCTTTGGTGAGGAGTGTACCCATGTCCCACTTCAATGTGATAGCACAAGTGCCATAAGTGTTGCAAAGAACCCAGTGCTCCATTCTAAAACCAAGCACATAGAAGTGAGGTATCATTTCCTGAGAGACAACGTAGAGAAAGGAAAAATCGCTTTGATCCATGTACCCACACATGACCAGCTAGCCGATATTTTCACCAAGCCCCTAGATCAAGCAACTTTCACTCGTTTGCGGGGGGAGCTTGGCGTGTGTTTGATTTCCTGAGTTGGGTGTGTGGGAGCTCCTTTGTAGCATATGTATAGCTTTCCTTTTATGCATTCTTGCATTTGCATAGCATGTGTATCATGATGTATAGTCATCTTTGTATGATAGGTTGCATGCATTTTGTATCATATGCATTTTGTAGGAAAAGCTTCTCTTATATACATTGTTCACCATGGTATGATATATATCTCCTTGTGAGCTAGTTTGGTATGATATGGCTTAGTGTAGCTTAGCTCTTGATGATCTTGATTTATATCCATGGTTGATGGCTATGTTTTTGAAAAATGTCATATGTATGCTCTCTTGTGAGTAAATGCCTTTATATGATCTTGACATGTTTTAGTGGTATTTCTATGCTTAATTTGTGGTTGGATAACTTATTTTGATCATATGGGGCCAAAGGCTCATTTGCCATCATTAGCCCCCATGCTTTATCTTGTGGAGGGGCATAAGTTCCTTTTTGTCGCAAAGACATTTCATGTATCAATTATAAATCTGAAAATGAAATGTAAATTGCTTGGAAAATGTGCTCCCATGTCATATGTGCTTAATTTACTTGCTTTTGGGTGCTAAACCGTTGTATGTTGCTTACCAATGAGAAGTCTCATCATAGAAGTAAGCACATGGCTCGGTAAGCTTTGACATGACATGAGATGCTTGTGGGTGTTTATGATGGTCTTATGCTTAGAATGGTTGTCCTAGCATGAAGTTTGTGTGGCTTTGCCATTTTGACATGTTTTGCTCATATTTAGGACTTTGCTCATGAGAGGGTAATTTTTTCGCAAAAATGGTCAATTCTATCTTAGCTTTGCCAAATGGTTGTGAAACTTGGTGATCTTGTAGTTTTTGTCCATACGAAGCTATAGAGTATCTAACTTGCTCATTTGGATGTGTGTAGCATGCTATGATGAATTTTGTCTATTTGAGAAGCTATATGTTTAAACTTTTTGCATTTTGCCTTGATTCATGCATTGTCAACAAGGGGGAGAAGTTTGGGCATGATTTGGGCACCTGGGAGCATTTGGAAGGTGTTCCAAGTGGTTCGGGCAGGTTTTGAAAAGTTTGGTGCAGGGCCGATTTCTTGGGGCGGTCTAACCGCCCCCAAGGCGGTCAGATCCCAGAGAGGCGGTCTAACCGCCCTGGGCAGAGGTGCAGGAATTTGCTCCTTGTTTGCATTCCCATGTTGCATTGCAGCATTGGTTCAGGGGGAGTGTGCATGCTTTGGCTCAGGGGGAGCTTGCATATGTGTAGGGGGAGTTCTTCTGTAAGTTTGTGGTTTGCGGCCTTGTGTGCCTTTGGTGGTCTTTGCTCTTTGTGTGAGCTTGTTTTTGTCTCGGTTGTGTCGAGCCGTTGCCCTTGCCTAAGGGGACCGAGACTTTCCTTCTTCAAGTGATCTTGCTCTTTGCCTTTCCTTTGGCTTTCGATCGCTTGTTGAAGTTTCTTTTAGTCGTTTCTTTTCTTTTCCTTTTCTCTTTGGTTACCAATCATGTGTGTTGTCAATGCACTCATCAAGGGGGAGATTGAGAGCCTGTGTGGTTCGAGGACCGGTGCATGGTCGCTTCCTGGTGTGATGAGTGATTGACAACGTGGTGTGGACTGACTCTTGGCTACGTATTGCAGGTGCAGGTTGCGGCTTGACTGGTGTTTGTGTAGGTGAAGAACAAGCGCGAAAGGTCGTTGCCGGTAAGGCCTTTAGGTGTGGAGAAGACAAGTAGGCTTGGTTCGAGGGACCCGGTGGCCAGCGGGGTCAAGTGCGGGCCGCATGGTGGCAAGAACAGCAAGACGAAGTCGTGGACGGTTTCTTGGTCGAGCCTCAAAACCAAGGTCGAGCCGGGACAACGTGGGAGCTGAGTCATGAGTGGAGATTGGCGGAGGCTACACCGAGTTCGCGGAGTTTGCAGTGGTTCACCAGAAAACCACTGGGTTACTCGGTTGAGCCACAAAACCGAGGCCGAAGCCTCGACGAGGAGGTGTGGCCACCCAGGCCGGTTCAACCGCCCAGGAGGGGCGGTCAGACCGCCTGAGCCGGTCTAACCCGCCCCTAGGCCCTTGAGTGGAGTTTCGATTTTCGCCAAGATTTTCTGGTAGCTAGCTTGGCCTTGACCAGAGAATCCTGTAGGTGAAACTGTGGAGAGTTTTGGAGCTCGGAAGAGGTGTTTCGGAGGATTTCTTGGTTACCAGGTGGAGGCGGTCTAACCGCCCCCATACCCGGTCTAACCGCCCCTCCAGGCAGGCAGCTTCCAAGTTGTTTCCGCTGTCGTGTGTGTGTAGGAGTTGAGGCTGCAGGTAGTGTTTGTTCCTTGGACCAGTAGCACTCCAGTGGCTACGTGGTTTTGGCAAACGGAAGGTTGCGTGCGGAGCGTGTGATTTTGGGTATCCGACCGAGTTCATCTTGTAGGGGAAGTCATCCCCCTGGAGAAGAATTTTTATCAGCTCCCATTCACTCCCCCTCTCTAGTCGCCAGTTCCGGTCCTTCAGCCCGTCGGCGACTTCTTCCGAGGTCTGCTGTACTACTACAAGTTGGAGCTGGTACACCTCGTCCCCAACTCCATTACTGTAGTATCGTCGTTCATCCATCTGTGCGAGGCGTATCTAGGGATACCGCCGCACTTTGTGTTGTGGCGCTATTTCTTCAATGTGAAGACCACCGGCAAGCGGACCGGTGTAGTAGGGTCGGTTATGTTCTGCTTAAGATCAGGTCTTAAGGCAGAATGGATCGACATGGATCTGCCGGACAATACCACTGGGTGGAGGTCGGAGTGGTTTTATATCGCCGACCAGAAGCCAGCGCTCCCGAAGCGAACCGGGCACAAGCCCGAGAAGATACCAGAGTGGGACCTGGCACTCACCTCCTGTGAGATAGAAGACGTCAAGGAGCTGCTTGCCCTCGTGGCCGACCTCAAGAAGAGAGGCCTGACGGGAGGTTCAGTGGCGATGTCATTCTGTCGTCGTCTGATCCAGCCGATCAAGGACCGGGTGCATCCGGCGTACGAGTATTGGGGGCAATCAGACCCTACTCGCGAGTTCAACCGCAAGGTCTCCTAGGAGGAGATGGCGGCCAGAGTTACGCAGATGTATACCGGGCAGATCTGGAATAGGAAGTGCCCAAAGGCGCATTCCCTTTCCCGACTTGCTGATCCTGTAAGTCCTGAGAGAACCCGGCCGCTTCGTCTTGTTTCTTTGCGTTATTCAGTTAGAGGAAGACCTCTTATGTCTTGTTGCTTATTTTTGTAGACTCGGGAGATGCAGTTCTGGTGTCCTGCACCCTTGCCGACCGGCGAGGAGCCACATCGGAAGTTAAGGTCGGAGGACTACCAGCCACCAGCAGCTGTGCTGCTGGAAAATTATCAGTCAGATTCGTCGGTTGGGGCTGATGAAGACAGCGACCCAGAGGTCGGTGACGACGCAGTGGACCGGCCTGAGGCTAGCAGTGCCACAAGGCCGGGGCGCAAGACGAGGGCGGCGACAGCGAAGCAGTCGAGCTCGAGAGCTACCGTGATGGCCGCAGCAGCGAAGACTGCCAAGCTCAAGGCCGATAAGAAGAAGAGGAAGAGGAAGGCGATCCCCACCCCGACGATCCCCACACCGATGTCCAAAGAGATCGAGGAAGAGGATGAAGCCACTGTTGATCCGCCGGTTGTTGATAACCGCGTGGCACCGAGGTCGCCATGTCCCGCGACCAAGAGGCAGCGGGAGATGGAGCGGCAGGTGACGGAAGAAGACCTCCGCCGCATAAGGGAGGCACAGGTAGCTGCGGCCGGTGCCCAGGCAAAGATGCCTGTGAAGATACGAGTTTGGCCCTTGAGGCCGAAATTGCGTGCGCCAGTGGTCGTGAGGTAAGACCCTAGTACTTAGACTTGTTCATTGATAATCATTGTTAGATCTTTAATCATGTTGATGATATTACCGCAGGTCGGGTGCCAGACCTCAGAGCACCTCGGGTGTTCAAGGTTCCCCCACAAGGACGACGACGTCCGAGCAGGAGGTCGGAACTCAGGGTTCCGTTGGCGACGTGGGGGTGTTGACTCCCCCGCCCGTCATTGAAGTGGACCCAATCAGCGCGGTGCCAGTCACGTCAGCTCAGGACTCAGTGGTGGACCAAGCTTAGTTCGAGCAGCCACAACAGGGCCCAGAAACAACCGGCGGAGAGGTCCCTGGTTCGACGTCGATGGGGCCAGGTTTGAGGGGGCAGGACATCAACTGGAACGGCACTCCCTGGGAGGGAGATATCTTCGAGGACGACGAGGATATGAAAGAGGTCCGCCGGGAGATCTTGACACTCAATCAGGCCTTCACGGTAAGCATCCGTCTTTGAATTGAATAAACGACTTATCTTGTGAATGTTGTTGACGACCTGTCTTGTGTTTTGCGAAGCAGTCACTAGCCAACCATGCCCAGGGTAGGGCCGACCAGTGCAAGAATGCCGCAGCCATGCAGCTGTGGATGGGGGAGCTCGAACAGGAGCTCAAGTGAGTTTGGGAGGAGGCCGCTGTAGACAAGAAGAAGCTCGAAGACGAGCTGAAGGAGGAGCAGCGGAAGAACCATGAAGCCGACACGCTGTTGACGACCGTGAGCGCTGGTAAGACCAACGACCCATGACCTTGTATATTTCAACTTGTATAACTGGATCTGATGACTTCTTTATATCGCAGAGTTTCACCGGGAGAAGGACAACCTCAAGAACGACCTCAAGGTTACTAAGGAGAGAGTCCGAAGCCTGAAAGTGGACCTGCGGGCTGTTGTTGCATCGGGTGAAGAGCTGAAGCGGACGATGAAGGCCACCGTGGAAAGTGAGTATGCCGTGAGGCAGAAGCTGGCTTACGAAAGACAAACACGAAAGGACCTCGAGGTCAGTCTTGTGGTAGCATTGCAGTCATTGCGGAATGACCAGGTTACCATTGCAGGGCTTGAGCTGGAGGTGAACGACCTGAAGAATGCTGCCAACTATGTGATGGACATGGTGGAGACGCAGGTCGCTAGGGAGGAGCCCAAGCCGGCTATTGACCGGCTTCTGGATGCACCCCAGAAGTTGGTTGACCTCTTGAGGGTCACAAGCTTAACATCGTCAACGGAATCGCTGGTGCGAGTGAAGTCGCATCACCCCGAGGTTGACATGGTCAAGCTCGGGGAGGGGCTTAACGCCACAAAGGACCTCAAGGCCGTAAAGGACGAGGTACGGGAGGCCGCGGAGAAGATAATGGACGCCATCGATTACGAGCGCGACGACGGTGAAGAGTAGTCGTAGTCATAGAGTTGTACCCCCTCCTCCTCCAATAATGTAAATAACGATGGTAATCTTCTTTTTGGCCTGCATGACGTACTTAGTTTATGTCTGCACGAACTTGGTTGCCCTGAAGCAATGTGTCTTTATCATACCTCGCTAACCACTACTCACGGAGAGGTTGGCTTACTAATCACCATAGCTTAGCAGGGAGACTTAGGTGCGATCAGTGCGTAGGGAGGAGTCTAGGACTCGGGTTTTGCAACCACACGACCAAGCAGGTTCGCAACAACATGAAGTAAATAGTCATGATGGACGACATCCTCAGGTCGAGCGACCCTTGTATTGGCTTGTGCCAAGTCCCCCGAGCATGTCAAGGGGGAGGAACAGGAAACTTCACCCTCAGGTCTTTCGACCCTTGTATTGGCTTGCGCCAAGCCCCCGAGCATGTCGAGGGGGAGGGGACATGACATGGGGAGAAGAGGATAGAACTCGAGACACTGCAGATGACTGCTTTAATTAATATTTATTGAACTAAAAATACAAATACGAAGAATACATAGCTGTAATGAAAACTATTCTACAGATAGAATCGACGGAGGTGCTCCACGTTCCATGGGTTGGGTACTCCTTGGCCGTTGCCCCACTGGAGGCGATATGTAGACAGGCTGATGACTTCTGTGACGATGAAGGGTTCTTCCCAAGGGGCGGACAACTTGTGCATGCCGTCGGTCTTCTGGATACATCGCAGAACTAGGTCGCCAACGTTGAAAGAGCACTCCTTGACGTTGCGATCATGGTACCGACGAAGCTGCTGGTCGTGGCGAGCTTGCCTCATAACAGCTGCCACTCGTTGCTCTTTAAGACTGTCCAGGTTGACACGATGGGTTTTCTCGGCTTCTCCTTCTTCATAGAACTGTATGCGTGGAGCTCCAAAGGTGACGTCGGTGGGTAGGATGGCCTCTGAGCCATAGAGCAGGAAGAACGGCGAGAAGCCCGTAGCAGAACTGACTTGGGTCCTCAGACCCCAGATCACATGTGGTAGCTCAGCTAACCACTGGGAAGTGTAATTAGAAGCGTCATCAAAGATACGATCCTTGAGAGCTTGAAGAACCATGCCATTGGCACGTTCGACCTAGCGGTTGCACCGGGGGTGGGCGACCGATGAGTAATAAACATCAATCATGCTGTCCTGGCAGAAGTCCCAGAAGGCAGATCCTGTAAAGGCCGTCCCGAGGTTGGTGATGATTCTGTTAGGCACACCGAAGCGATGTGTTATTTCTTGTATGAACTTCGCTGCTTCTTCCGACGTGACCTTGGCGACAGGTCGGACTTCAATCAACTTGGTGAATTTGTCGACAGCTACAAGGATGTGCTTGTAGCCGCCAGGGGCGGTTCAGAAAGGACCTATGGAGTCGAGACCCCACATGGCGAAGGGCCATGATCGGGGAATTGTGCGCAGGATCTGAGCTGGCAGATGCTGCTGTTTGGCAAAGAATTGACATCCTTTGCACCTCTTTACGAGGTCTTTGGCATCAGTCATGGCCGTGGGCCAGTAGAAACCAAATCGATAGGCCTTGCCGACCAGATTGGCGGATGCTTCGTGGCAGCCGCACTCACCGCAATGGATCTCAACCAAGAGCTGGAGTCCTTTTGATCGCAAGATGCACTTCATCAAGACGCCAGTAGAGGTGGCTTTTCTGTAGAGGTCGGAACCGATCACGACGTAGTTAGCACTACGCCGTGTGATGTGTTCACGTTCAGCTTTATCTTCTGGAGCTCGCTGGTCGAGCAGGAAGGCTAGGAAAGGCTCGCACCAATCATCCTCTTTTTCTATCATCAGCACATCGTGGGGAGGTGCTAGAGTTGGGTCGGACTGTGCTTGGTCCGGGTTGTCCGGATTTGACAGCTTGATCGATAGCTTGCGTAGGTCTTGGACGAACACACCCGCCGGAACTAGAGCTCGTTTGGAGCCTAGTTTAGATAGGACGTCGGCAGCCACATTGTTGTTGCGTGGCACATGTTGAACCTCGATCCCCTCGAAGTGGCCTTCGAGCTTACAGATCTCAGCGCAGTAAGCATCCATTGTGTCTTTGACACAATCCCACTCCTTGTTGACTTGCTCGATGATGACCTTGGAGTCGCCATATGCCAGTAGGTGTTTGATGCCAAGGGACACTGCGATACGAAGCCCATGGATTAGAGCCTCGTACTCTGCTCCAATGTTGGAGGCCTTGTAGTGTATTTGCAGGACGTATTTGAGCTTCTCTCCCTGGGGAGAGATAAATAGCACTCCTGCTCCTGCGCCTTCGAGGTTAAGTGCACCGTCGAAGTACATTTTCCAATGTTCAGGCCTCTCCTTGGGAGGGGGCATCTGGATTTCCGTCCATTCTGACACAAGTCAGCTAGGATTTGCGACTTGATCGCCTGCCTGGGGCAAAATTCGATGTCGAACTCACCGAGCTCAACCGACCATTTGACGATGCGGCCGTTAGCGTCGCGGTTGCAGATGATCTCCCCTAGCGGGTAAGATGAGGGCACCTTGATTTTGTGGGCTTGGAAGTAGTGCTGTAACTTTCTCGACGTGATCAGGAGTGCGTAGAGCAGCTTCTGAGGCTGTGAATAACGTCTTGGCATCGGCCAGAACCTCGCTCACATAGTACACAGGTCGCTGAACAGGATAGGCTTGTCCTTCTTCTTCTCGTTCGGCGACGAGAACCGTGCTGACCACATTAGTGGTGGTGGAGATGTAGAGGAAGAGTGTTTCTTTGGGTATTGGAGGGGTCATGATTGGAGGCGTAGTCAGGGAATCCTTGAGAGCCTCGAAAGCCTTCTGTGCTTCTTCATCCCATACGAACTTATCTGCTTTCTTCAATAGCTTGAAGAAAGGCAGACCTTTTTCGCCGAGCTTGCTGATGAAACGACCTAGGGCCGCCATCATACCCGTGAGCTTCATGACGTCCTTCTTGCAAGATGGTCTGGCCATGTTGCGTATTGCGTCGACCTTGACGGGGTTGGCTTCGATGCCTCGGTGTCCCACCATGAAGCCCAGAAGCAACCCGGAGGGGACACCGAAGACGCACTTGGTCGGGTTGAGCTTCCACTGGTACGTGCATAGGTTTGCGAAGGTTTCAGCGAGGTCGGCGATGAGTTGATCTTGCACGGTGGTCTTGACGACCACGTCGTCAACGTAGGCTTCCACGTTCTTCCCGATCTGAGATTTCAGGCACTTCTGTATTGCCTTCTGGTAAGTCGCACCAGCGTTTTTTAGGCCAAAAGTCATGACCTTGTAGCAGTAGATGCCGTTGGGCATTATGAATGCCATTTTGTCTTGATCGTCGGGATTCAGGGCTATTTGGTGATACCCTGAATAGCAGTCGAGGAAGCATAGTAGGACGCTGCCAGCCGTGGAGTCCACGGCTTGATCGATGTGAGGAAGAGGGAAGGGATCCTTCGGGCATTGCTTGTTGAGATCGGTGTAATCGATACACATCCTTAATCCTCCAGTCTTTTTGGGTACAAGGACCGGGTTTGCGAGCCAAACCGAGTGTTTACATTCTCGTATGAATCCTGCAGCTAAGAGCTTACAGACTTCTACTTCTATGGCCTGCTTTCTATCTTTTCCAAATTGCCGGAGCTTTTGCTTGATAGGTCTTGCTGTCTTGCTTACTTCAAGGGCGTGCTCAGCCAGCTCCCTGGGGACACCGGGCATGTCAGACGGGCTCCACGCGAAGATGTCGGCGTTGTCCCGGAGGAAACTGGTGAGCACGAGTTCCTATTTGGGGTTGAGGTCGGCCCCGATGGTGACTTCCTTGGATGCGTCGGGCAGGCCGAGGCAAACTTTCTTCACTGCGGGACTTGCGTCCAAGGCGGTGGCTGTACGCTTCTGCTCTAGCACCTCCAGAGTGGTTTGGTCGATCTTGGCGGCCTGAGCGACCATGACCTTAGCCGCAGCTTTACATGCAGACACCTTGGCGAGGTCGACCGTGTCGCTCTCGCACTTGTAGGAGACGAGGATGTCGCCGTAGATGGAGAGGATCCCGTTCGGTGCTAGCATCTTCATGATGAGGTAGGTGTGATTCGGGATGGCCATGAACTTGGCCAACATGGGTCGACCAAGGATGGCGTGGTAGGAGGAGCGGAAGTCCATGACCTCGAACGTCAGGTATTCTCTGCGGAAGTTGTCTTCTTTGCCGAATGTGACCAGCAGGCATACACGACCTATGGGGTATGCAGCCTTGCCGGGCACGACCCCATAGAAGGGTTCGTCGCAGGTAGTCATCTTGGAGAAGTCGAAGTCCATCTTCTTCAGCGTTTCGGTGAAGATGATGTTTAAGCTGCTACCTCCATTGACGAGGGTCCTAGGTAGGAAGGCACCATCCACGATGGGGTTGACGACTAGCGGGTAGGTCCCGGGGTCGGGTTTGTGCACCTAGTGGTCTTTCCTAGAGAAGGTGATAGGGAACTCCGACCACCGCAGAGGTTGTGGAGTTTCAGTGTTGACTTGGCCGATCTCCTTTGCGTTCGATCGCTGCTGTCTGTTGCTCTTGGCTGCTTGGCAGCCACCAACGATGAAGTTGAGTTGCCGTTTGGCATTCTGAAACACGCCGTTAGGGTTGCTTGGTTTAGGCGGTGGTGGAGGAGTTGACTCCTTACGACGGTTGTCGTCGTTGTTGCGATAATCATAGTGGCGGCGGTCATCACGCCGATCGTCGCGACGTTCATCACGTCGATCGTCGCGGTGATCATCGCGGCGATCGTCGCGGCGGTAGTTGTCACGTCGATCATCACGTCGGTCATCGTGGCGATAGTCGCGGCGATAATCACGACGATCCCTATCGTCATTGCGACGGTAAGGTCGTCGGTCGCGGTAGTCACGTCGATCAGGTCGATGGTTTCGGTTGTCGTAGCGACTGCCGCTATTCTGGTCATCATTGTTGCCGCTCTTGGTCTTCTTTGGCTCCGGAGGTACGCCTAGGGCGCGTTTTAGCTGCTTGCACTCCCTCATGGTATGCTTGGCGTCGCGGTGGAACTGGCACTGGTCATCCATGACGATGTTGAAGTCACCGTCGAGGAAGGTGGAAGGTCTAGGTGGATCGGTCGCATAGACCTTGCCAGTTCGCTTGCGCGATCTGCCGCCACTGTCATCGTGATCCTCTCCTTTGAAGTCGTGTACCACCGCATCTTGGGTATCGACGAGCTTGTCAACGTAGGCCATGAGGTCGGTGATGGTGTTGGCGTCAGCTTCATGGATCTTCTCGAAGAGCTTGAGGTTAGTTACCCCCTTCTTGTAGTAGGCTATGACATCTTCATCCTTGACGCCCGCAAGAGTGTTGCGGTACTCGAAGTAGCGGTTGGTGTACTTGTTAGAGGTTTAGATCTAGACAGCCCACAGGGGGGTTAACCCCGGTGGTTTATTTGTTCGGCGAGGTGGAATCTAGGGCTAAGAACTCGAAGGTTGCGCACAAGCACACGGAACCCAGAGAACACAGCGACTTTATACTGGTTCGGGCCTCTGGAGAGTGAAACACTACGTCCAGTTGTTGGTGTAGATTGCTTGAGGATTGCGTATTGATACAAGGGGTCACCCTGCGTGGCTTATATTGGCCAGCGGACAAAGTCGATTCCCAGACTCCTGGTCGGTTACGACCAGGAGACTAAGTCTAGTTGTTTACAACACTTGCCATATCCGTCGATCTGCTTGGTCGGAATCCACCGATGTCTTGTCTTGCACGCCAAGTCTTGAAGTCGCTCTGGATAAGGTCGCCGATGGAATCTTCTGTAAGGTCTTCAGGAGGTCGTGTGGGCCACCAACTAGGTCGGTTGGGCCCACTGACAGGTCGGCGAGTCTTCTAGTAGGCCGGACCCACTTGTCGGGGACAGCCGTGAGCCTGGTTGGTGGGGACCCAGGGGTACCCATTCTCACAAGCCCCCGAGCGATGTGTAGGTGCAGCGACCTTAGAAAGGTCATGACGAAGTCGTAGAGCTATTGACAGGTCGAATAGCATGCACGTCGGTCCAAAAGAAAAGAAAGAAATCAGCTTAGCAGCACACCTGTTTATGATCTTGCCGAACGAAGAGAGGTCGAGTGATGACCTATAGAAAGCAAGCTTCCAATAGATCGAAACGACGATGAAAAATTTCGGAGGGCATCAAGGATGCACTCACAGAGTAGTATCCGAGCATCGTGGCAGACAGGATGGCCGGCATGATGATCCGAAAAAGGAAGAGAAGAAAAATTAGGTCGAGTAACGACTTGATGAGAAACATGTTTCCCAACAGGTCGGTACGACGAAGAAAACAAGAGGGCGTCAAAGACGCTCTCGTAGAGTAGTCCCCGAGCATTGAAGCAGGCAGCATGGCTGGTTTGATGCTCAAAAAAGAGAAGAAAAACTGAGTCATCGTCTTGATCAAACGAAGTATAGAGGCACCCAGATCTCCCAGCATGGCTGCAAGGAGTCTGGCAGAGCCGACCTCTAGGAGGTCTTGTAGGCGTGTCGACCTCGAAGAGGCCTAAACTCAACGAAGTCCATTATCCGAGGATACCCAGCAAGATCTTGAAAGGCGCATCGCATGAAGAAGTCATCAATGATGTCGTAGCTGAAGTTGTGATGTCTGAATCTGTTGATGATAATGCTGAGAAATTATAGAGATCTTGGTCAAGTGGAGTGTAGAGGCACCTAGATATCCTGCATAGCTGCTAGGAGTCTGGCAGAACCACTCGAGGCATGCCGACCTTTAGAAGGTCTCAAATCAAAAAGCGCCCAAAAATCCGGAGATACCTGGCAGGGCCATTAAGCACACACCCCACAGGGAGGCCTTCATTCCCGACGTAAAATCCTTGGTGTCCAGAGCAGGCTGGCAGAGCTATACGAAGCACACCGACCTCAGGAAGGTCACGCATCCATGGTGCCCAACTAGGTTGGCAGAGCCGTATACATTCCGAGGTATTGCAAGACCTAGGTACTAAGGCACGCCGACCTCAGGGAGGTCATTTTGGTGCCCAGACGACCAACATAGCTGCCAGCCATCCAGCAGAGCCATGGCACTAAGGTATTGACGACCTCAGCGATAGGCACACCGATCACGGAGGCCCGACGAAATCATGTACTTGAAGCTTCTGATCTCCAGGCGCCTAGACGGATCTGGCAGAGCAGCGAGGCACGCCTACCCTGGAAGGTCTTCAATCGAACCTACGACCATTTTGCTCAGGGAACAAAAATATAGGCTGATTGGAATAGGTCCATTTACATGCAGGGCCATAGCGGGTGCACCAGGACGCAGAGCCTAGCGGGTGCAATGAAGACGCAGAGCTGTAAAAGGGTGCGTTTGATCGTCGTCGTCCATAGATGTAGCTAGGCGTAGGGCCATCTGACGCAGAGTTAGTCTTATCTGCTCCGTAGACTGCAGGGTCACGGGTCAACAGTGGTCGGAGATTCTTTTGCCACCTAGAAAATGACAAACTGCCCACTGATCGAGGAGTACACTGTAGCCATGTGACGCCGGGGCGGCCTCAGGCATCATTGATGCACCAGCGACACAGGTGTCGCGAGGCAGGTAAAAGACATCGCCTTTAATCATGCACATGCCGACAGGTCCTCCTGATCACATGGTAATAGTGTCTCCACTTTACTGGCCGCACAAGGCCTAGCTCAGGCTATAAATAGCACCATAAGGCTGAAGGAGGCAAGCACCGAGCATTGCTGAGCTATGAAGCCGCATGGTAGTATTGAGGCCATGCCATGGGCATGTGTCTGTCCACTAGATTGTAGGATGCAAAGTTTGTAGAGGCTCGGAGCTAGAAGAACTCTTGCTAAATGTAGGTAGCACACCCACTCTTTGTATCGTGCCTCAGCGAGGAATCAAGGAGAGTTTGGAGGTGATGCTGTAGAGGCCTGAGGTGACGCTGCAAGTTCTTGGTAAGCATGTGATGCTCGTCGAGGGCTTGCGGTCCGCGCTGAAGAGCAAGCTCGTATCTGCATTCCATAGTCAGACACAAAGTGTGACCTGCTATGTGCAGCATCGTGCAGTTGTTCACCGCAAGGCCACCATCGAGGACCTGAAGCTAGAAGAATTCTTGCGATGTGCTCTGCTATAGTAGAGTACACCTCAAGGATTGCTCTAGGTAGACCAGGTCTTCGAATATGTTTGTATCTTGTATCGAGTTATGGATCCAATGAGGTCACAGGCGACTTGTGTACCTTCGAAGTTCCCGTGTAATGTTCGCTCTCTTCGGTCATGTAAGGGTCGATTTGAAGAAATTATTCATCAATGACTTGAAATGACGTAATTTGGGGGCTTATCGACCTCATGGAGATCGACTGTGCTGTCAGGATGACCTGATATCTTTGTTGTATTCGCGACCTAAACTCAGGGTGTAGATCCCTAAACTATCCGTTAGGCATATAACCGTTGGCGTGAAATCCGGTGAGATCGTCTTGCGAAATTAGCGGTACGTAGCCGTTACGACGAGCTCATTGCGGCGATAAATCCGCAACGGGCACCCGTGGTGGGGCCCATATAAATAGAGCGGCGGGGATAGGTGTTGACCATCCCTTTCCATCTTCTTCCTCCTCTCGCTGTCTCCGTCAGAATCTTCGTGCCCTAGCCGCCATGCGCTCCACATCCATCCTCCACCCGTGAATCCTCAGCCCGCCGTCATCTGTAGCAGACTGCGCGCAGGCTCCGCCATCCACGCGCCGCGCCGCTCC
The DNA here is from genome assembly GCA_036936925.1 of Cenchrus fungigraminus. Classification (NCBI taxonomy): domain Eukaryota; kingdom Viridiplantae; phylum Streptophyta; class Magnoliopsida; order Poales; family Poaceae; genus Cenchrus; species Cenchrus fungigraminus. The sequence goes on from CM072770.1 coordinate 68,820,774, forward strand.
GCATGCGTGTGAAAACCCTAGTTAACTTTAGATCCAAAGCTCCTCATCCTCAAGAAATGGCGGCTACTGCTTCCCAAATCCCGAACCCGCAGACGGTTTGGGAGCCCTCGGTGATGATCGAGGCGAAGATTCAAGCGCTAGTGGATCGCTGCTCCTGAGGCCCAAGGCGGAGGTGGAGTGGATGGCGCCCACGGGCGAGGCCTTCCCGACGGAAGATGACAAGGAACAGGTCGTCTTCGCCTCCTTCTTCGAGCGCGGGTTCAACGTGCCTGCCGGCGACTTCTTCAGAGGTCTCCTCTTCTACTACAAGCTGGAGCTGGTACACCTCGTCCCCAACTCCATAACTGTGGTGTCGTCGTTCATCTAGTTTTGTGAGGTGTATCTCGGGATACCACCCCACTTCTTGCTCTGGCGATATCTTTTCAATGTCAAGAGCACTGGCAAGCGCCTTGGCGTGGTCGGATCGGTTATGTTCTGCCTGAGATCAGGTCTCAAGGCAGAATGGATAGATATGGACCTGCCGGACAACACCACTAGGTGGAGGTCGGAGTGGTTCTACATCGCCGACCAGCAACCGGTGCTCCAGAAGCGGACCGGGCACAAGCCTGAGAAGATACCAGAGTGGGACCTGCAGCTGACCTCCCGTGAGCTGGATGACGTCAAGGAGTTGCTCACCCTGGTGAGCGACCTCAAGAAGAAAGGGCTGACAGGAGGCTCGGTGGCGAGGTCGTTCTGTCACCGCTTGATCCAGCGGATCAAGGACCGGGTGCATCCGGCATACGAATATTGGGGGCAATCAGAACCCACTCGCGTGGTCAACCACAAGGTCTCCCAGGAGGAGATGGTGGCCAGGGTGTCACAGATCTACACCGGGGGTACTCGTGGTAGGAAGTGCCCGAAGGCACACTCCCTGACTCGACCAGCTGAACCTGTAAGTCCTGAGACTACCAGGTCATTTTTGCTTATTTAGTTACTTGCGTCGATCTTATTCCTTGTTGCATGTTTGTTGCAGGCTCGGGAGAAGCAGTTCTGGTGCCCTGCACCCTTACCAAAGGGCGAGGAGCCACGTCGGAATCTGAGGTCGGAGGAGTAACAGCCTCCAGCAGTTGTGCTACTGGAGAATTATCAATCAGATTCATCAGTTGAAGCTGATGAAGATACCAACCAAGAGGTCAGTGGCGATGCAGCGAGCCGCCCTGAGGCGAGCAGCGCCACAAAGCCCGGGCACAAGACGAGGGCGGCGACAGCAAAGCAGTCGACCACAAGAGCTGCTGCCAAAGCTGAGGCAGCCAAGACATCCAAGCTCGAGGTCAACAAGAAGAAGAGGAAGAGGAAGGCGAGCCCTCCTCCGACGATCCGTACACCGACGATCCCCACTCTGGCAACCAAGGAGGTCGAGGAGGATGAAGACGAAGTTACCGATGATCCACCAGTTGTTGAGGATCATTCGTCAAGGAGGTTGCTGAGTCCCGCGGCCAAGAGGCAACGGGAACTGGAGCAACAAGTGACAGAAGAAGACCTCCGTCGAATGAGGGAGGCACAGCAGGCTACCGCTGGTGCACAGGCCAAGATGCCTGTGAAGATACGAGTTCGGCCCCTGAGGCCGAAGCTGTGTGCGCTGGTTACCGTGAGGTAAGTTCTTAGCACTGAAGTTGGTTCATTTGCTAGCTATCATTAGCTCTTCTATTGTGTTGACGAAGATTACTTTAGGTCGGACGTCCAACCTCAGAGCACCTTGGGTGCTCAAGATTCACCCTCGCGGATGAGGTCGTTCGAGCTTGAGGCTGGGAGTCAAGGTTCGGTCAGCGACGTGGGGACGTCGGCTCCGCCGCCTGTTATTGATGTGGACCCCATCAACTCGATGCCCAGCACATCGGCTCAGGGCCTGACTGTGGACCCGGTTCAGATCGAGCCACCACAGGGGAACCCAGAAACAACCGGTTTGCAGGCACCGGGTCCAACGTCGACGGGGCCAAGTTTGAGGCGGGAAGACATCGACTGGAGCGGCATTCCCTGGGAGGGAGATATCATCATAGATGATGAGGATATGAGGAAGGTTCGTCGGTCGATCTTGACACTCAACCAATCCCTCACGGTGAGCAACTGTTCTTGAGTTAAATAAACGACTTATTTTCTGAATGTAGCTGACGACCTGTCTTAATGTTGTAAAACAATCACTGGCCAACCGTGCCAAGGGCAGGGTCGACCAGCTCAAGGATGCTGCAGCTCTGCAGCTGCGGGTGGGGTAGCTCGAACAAGAGCTCAAGCAAGCCCGTGAAGCGGCAGCGGCTGACAAGAAGAAGCTCGAAGACGAGCTAAATGAAGAGAAGCGTAAGAATCAGGAGGCCAACATGCAATTCAATACTATGAGCACTGGTAAGACCAACTGCTTCACAGCTTCAATCATCATTGATTTCTACTGCTGAGGATTGGACCTCAGGACTTCTTGTATATTGCAGATTTTCACAGGTGAGAGGATGACCTCAAGAACGACCTAAAGAACACTAAGGAGAAGGTCTGAAGCCTGGAAGTGAACCTGCGGGAGGCCGAGGCCAGTGCTGAAGAGGTGAAGTAGCTGATGAAGGGCACCATAGATAGTGAGTATGCCGTGTCCCAGAAGCTGGCTTATGAGAAACAAGCTCGAAAGGACCTTGAGGTCATTCTCGAGGTACCTTTGAAGGTGCTGCAGAATGACCAGGTGACTATTGCAGGGCAAGAAGTGGAGCTGAACAACCTGAAGAACGCTGCCCACATTGTGATGGACATGGTGGAGACGCAGGTCGCTAGGGAGGAGCCCAAGCCGGCTATTGATCAGCTTCTGGCTGCACCAGAGAAGTTGGTTGACCTCTTGAAGGCGATGAGCTTGACGGCGGCTATAGAGTCACTGGTGCAGGTGAAGTCTCATCACCCCGATGTTGACATGGTCAAGGTCGGAGAAGGCCCAGACACGACGAAGGACCTCAAGGCCGTGGAGCTTGAAGTACGGGAGGCCACCATGGCGATAATGGACGCCATCGACTACGAGGGCGACGACGGTGAAGAGAGCTGTACCCCCTCCTTCCTCTAGTCATGTAAATGACAACAATAATCTTCTTTTGGTCTGCATGGCGTACTCAGCTTATGTTTGCGCAAACTTGGTTGCCCTGGAGCGATATGTCTTTTTCATACCCCGCTAACCACTACTCATGGAGAGGCTGGCTTACCAATCACCACAACTCAGCAGGGAAACTTACGTGCAATCGGTGTGCGGGAAGGAGTCTGGGACTCAGGTTTTGCAACCTTACAACCAAGCAGGTTCGCAACAACATAAAGTAAGTAGTCATGAGGGACGACATCCTCAGGTCGAGCGACCCTTACGTTGGCTTGTGCCAAGCCCCCGAACATATCGAGGGGGAGGAACAGGAAACTTCACCCCCAGGTCTTTCGACCCTTGTATTGGCTTTGGCCAAGCCCCCAAGCATGTCGAGGGGGGGTACATGACATGAAAGAAGAGAAGGTAGAGCTCGAGACACAACAGATGACTGCTTGAACTAATGTTTATTGAACTGAAAATACAAAGATGAGGAATACATAGCTGTAATAAAAACTATTCTACGGATAGAATCCTCGTAGGTGCTCCACATTCCATGGGTTGGTACTCCTTGCCCGTCGCCCCACTGGAGGTGATATGTAGAAGGGCTGATGACTTCCGTGACGATGAAGGGTCCTTCCCAAGGGGCAGACAGCTTGTGCATGCCGTCGGTCTTCTGGATACAGACTAGGTCGCCAACGTTAAAGGAAGTCTCCTTGACGTTGCGATCATGATACCAACGGAGTTGCTATTCGTGGCGAGCTTGCCTCATGACGGCCGCCATTCTCTGTTCCTCGAGGCTGTCAAGGTCGACATGACGAGTCTACTCGGCTTCTCCCTCCTCGTAGAACTGTATGTGTGGAGCTCCAAAGATTACGTCGGTAGGTAAGATGGCCTCCGAACCATAGACCAGGAAAAACGGCGAGAAGCCCGTAGCAGAGCTGACTTGGGTCCTTAGACCCCAGATTACATGTGGTAGCTCGGCTAACCACCGGGTGGCGTAATTTGAAGCGTCATCAAAGACACGATCTTTGAGAGCTTGAAGGACCATGCCGTTGGCACGTTCGACCTGGCTGTTGCACCGGGGGTGGGCGACCGAGGAGTAGTAGACGTCAATTGTGTTGTCTTGGCAAAAATCAAAGAAGGCAGACCTTGTGAAGGCCGACCCTAGGTCGGTAATGATTCTGTTGGGCACACCGAAGCGATGTGTTATGTCTTGCATGAATTTCGCTATTTCCTCCAACGTGACCTTTGCGACAGGTCAGACTTCAATGCACTTGGTGAGTTTGTCGACAGCCACAAGGATGTGCTTGTAGCCACCCGGAGTGGTTTGGAATGGTCCTACAGCGTCAAGGCCCCACATGGCGAAAGGCCAGGATGGGGGGATCGTGCGCAGGACCTGAGCTGGCAGGTGCTGCTGTTTGGTAAAGAGTTGGCATCCCTTGCACCTCTTGACGAGGTCTTTGGCATCAGACATGGCCGTGGGCCAGTAGAAGCCAGAGCGATATGCCTTGCCGACCAGATTGGCGGATGCCGCGTTGCAGCCACACTCACCGCCGTGAATCTCAGCCAGGAGCTGGAGACCTTCTGATCGCAAGATGCATTTCATAGAGATGCCAGTAGAGGCAGCTTTTCTGTATAGGTCGTTACCATTCACGACGTAGTTAGCACTTCGTCGTGTGGTACGCTCTTGTTCAGCCTTGTCTTCTGGGACTCGTTGGTCGAGTAGGAAGGCTAGGAAAGGCTCGCGCCAATCGTCCTCTTTTTCTGTCATCAACACGTTGCGGGGAGGTGCTGGAGTTGGGTCGGGCTGTACTTGGTCTGGGTTGTCCGGGTCCAACAGCTTGATCGACGGCTTGTGTAGGTCTTGGATGAATACACCCGCCAGGACTAGAGCTCGCCTGGAGCCTAGTTTGGATAGCACGTCGGCAGCCACGTTGTTATTGCGTGACACAAGCTGAAACTCGATTCCCTCGAAGTGGCCTTCGAGCTTGCGGATCTCAGCACAGTAAGCATCCATTGTGTCTTTGACACAATCCCACTCCTTGTTGACTTGCTCGATGACGACCTTGGAATCACCGTAGGCTAGTAGTCGCTTGATGCCAAGGGACACTGCTATACAGAGCCCGTGAATTAGAGCTTCATATTCTGCTCCATTGTTGGAGGCCTTGTAGTGTATCTGCAGGATGTACTTGAGCTGCTCTCCCTGAGGAGAGATGAATAGCACTCCTGCTCCTGCACCTTCGAGGTTAAGAGCGCCGTCGAAGTACATTATCCAGTGTTTAGGCCTCTCCTTGGGAGGAGGCATCTGGATCTCTGTCCACTCTGACACGAAGTCAGCTAGGATCTGCGACTTGATCACCTGCCGAGGGCAGAACTCGATGTCGAACTCTCCAAGCTCCACCGACCACTTGACGATGCGGCCATTAGCATCGCGGTTGCGGATGATTTCTCCTAGCGGAAATGATGATGGTACCATGATCTTGTGGGCTTGGAAGTAGTGGCGAAGCTTTCTCGACGTGATCAAGAGTGCATAGAGCAACTTCTGAGGCTGTGAATAACGTGTCTTAGAATCGGCAAGGACCTCGCTTACGTAATACACAGGTCATTGAACAGGATAGGCCTGCCCTTCTTCTTCTCGTTCTGCGACGAGGACCGTGCTGACCACATGAGTGGTGGCGGAGATGTAGAGGAGGAGCGTTTCCCCTGGTATAGGTGGCGTCATGATTGGAGGCGTGGTTAAGGAATCTTTGAGAGCCTCGAAAGCCTTTTGTGCTTCTTCATCCCATACGAACTTATCTGCCTTCTTCAATAGCTTGAAGAAAGGCAGACCTTTTTCGCCCAGCTTGCTGATGAAATGACCTAGATCCACCATCATACCTGTGAGTTTCATGACGTCTTTCTTGCAAGATGGCTTAGCCATGTTGCGTATTGCATCGACCTTGACGGGGTTAGCTTCGATGCCTCGGTGCCCCACCATGAAGCCCAGAAGCAATCCGGAGGGGACACCAAAGACGCACTTGGTCGGGTTGAGCTTCCACTGGTAGGTGCGTAGGTTGGAGAAGGTCTCGGCGAGGTCAGCGATGAGCTGATCTTGTTCTGTGGTCTTGACGACCACATCGTCGACGTAAGCTTCTATGTTCTTCCCGATCTGAGACTTCAGGCACTTTTGTATCGCCTTCTGGTATGTTGTGCCAGTGTGTTTCAGGCCAAAAGTCATGACCTTGTAGCAGTAGATGCCATTGGGTGTTATGAACACCGTCTTGTCCTGGCCATCAGGATTCAAGGCTATCTGGTGATACCCTGAATAGCAGTCGAGGAAGCACAATACGACGCTACCAGCCGTGGAGTCCACGACCTGGTCGATGCGAGGAAGAGGGAAGGGATCTTTCGGGCAGGGCTTGTTGTGGTCGGTGTAGTTGATACACATCCTTAATCCTCCAGTCTTCTTGGGTACAAGGACCCGGTTTGCGAGCCAAACAGGGTGTTTACATTCACGATGAATCCTGCAGCTAAGAGCTTGCAGACTTCTACTTCTATAGCATGCTTTCTATCTTTTGCGAATCGCCGGAGCTTTTGCTTGATAGGTCGTGCGGTCTTCCTTACTTCAAGGGCATGCTCAGCCAGCCTCCTGGGGACACCGGGCATGTCAGACGGGCTCCATGCGAAGATGTCAGCGTTGTCCTGAAGGAAACTGGTGAGCGCGAGTTCCTATTTGGGATCGAGGTCGGCCCCAATGGTGACTTCCTTGGATGCGTCGGGCAGGCCGAGGCAAACTTTCTTCACAGCGGGACTTGGGTCCAAGGCGGTGGCTGTACGCTTCTGTTCCGGCACCTCTAGAGTAGTTTGGTCGATCTTGGTGGCCCGAGCGACCATAACCATGGCAGCAGCTTTGCACGCAGAGACCTTGGAGAGGTCGATAGTGTCGCTCTCGCAGTTGTAGGAGACGAGGATGTCGCCGTGGACGGAAAGGATCCCGTTTGGTGCTGGCATCTTCATGATGAGGTAGGTGTGATGCGGTATGGCCATGAACTTGGCCAACATAGGTCGACCAAGGATGGCATGGTAGGAGGAGCGGAGGTCCACGACCTCGAACGTCAGGTACTCTGTGCGGAAGTTTTCCTTTTTGCCGAAGGTGACCGGCAGGCATACACGACCTATGGGGTATGCAGCCTTGCCAGGTACGACCCCGTAGAAGGGTTCGTCGTAGGCAGTCATCTTGGAAAAGTCGAAGTCCATCTTTCTCAGCGTTTCTGTGAAGATGATGTTCAAACTGCTGCCCCCGTCGATGAGGGTCTTAGGCAGGAACACGCCATCCACTATGGGGTTGACGACCAGTGGGTTACTCCCGGGGTCAGGTATGTGCACCCAATGGTCTTTTCTGGAGAAAGTGAAGGGGTACTCCGACCAACACAGAGGTTGCGGAGTTTCAGTATTGACTTGGCTGATCTCCCTTGCGTTTGATCGTTGGTGTCTGTTGCTCTTGGCTGCTTGACGGCCACCGACGATGAAGTTGATTTGTCGGTTGGCGTTCTGGAACGCACCATTGGGATTGCCCATTTTCGGTGGAGGTGGAGGAGATGGCTCCTTGCGACAGTTGTCGTTGTGGTCGCGATCATCATGTTGTCGGTGATCATCACGCCGGTCGTCACGACGTTCGTCACGGTGGTCGTTACGGTGGTCGTTGCGGTGGTCCTCACGACGATCGTCGCGGTGGTGGTCGTCGCGACGATCATCACGTCGGTCATCACGGCGATAGTCGCGGCGATCCCTGTCATCGTTGCGATGGTATGGTCGCCGGTCGTGGTAGTCTCGTCGGTCAGGTCGACGATTGCGGTTGTCGTAGAGGCGGTCGCTGTTCTGGTCGTCGTTGTTGCCGCTCTTGGTCTTGTTAGGCTCTAGAGGTACTTCTAGGGCGCGCTTTAGCTGCTCGCACTCCCTCATGGTATGCTTGGCGTCGTGGTGGAACTGGCATTGGTCGTCCATGACCATGTTAAAGTCACCTTCGACGAAAGTGGAAGGTCTGGGCATGTCTGTAGCGTAGACCTCGCCAGATCGCTTGCATGACCTGCCTCAACCGTCGTTATGGTCATCCCCTTTGAAGTCGTGCACCACCGCATCTTGAGTATCGACGAGCTTGTCGACATAGGCCATGAGGTCAGTGTTGACACTCTCTAGCATCGCACTAGGTTTATATCCCCGGCAACGGCGCCAGAAAGCTTGTTGGCACTTGCTAGCGTTGCTACTAAAGATGCAACGACACCAGAAGGCCTGTTGGTATAAATAACGATCGCAGAAAAGTCCGCAAGCGTACGGATACCGATGTAGCTTTCACCCAGGAGTATTCCAGGGTATCGAATCCACAGGGAACGTGTGTGCACTAGTGAAGAATCAAGAATTGGCCTTGGACGAGACAAGATATGATAATAGTGTAGGAGAGGTAGAGAGGGTTTCGAAGGATTCCGGATACTAAAGATAAGATCAGCGTTTACTACGATGCTTGCTTCGGGACGCTCAACCGTCCTAACCCGGAAAGGGATGAGAAGGGGGCTAGGCAAGCCAATCAGGGGTCCTACTGCGCTCTAGTGGATCTCACGTGGTGGACTACGTAGGCCGTCAGGGCTGTCACCACCTGGGGCACCACAACAATCCGTGCCACTAGGTGTACTCCGAGGTAATCGCAAGACTAGACACCACGTCTACTATTGTAACTACTATTCTAGCTTTGAAATTACTAGAACACTAATCAAAGCAAGGAGCCCACAAGCCTAAATAATAAAGCTGAACTTAATTAATTAAATAAATCCAAAATGCCAAAGAGTTACCCGGATGTTACTCGAAGTGGAGCCGCATCCGCCAAGGTACAAGAGGAAGGGAGGAAGCCGACAACTCCGGCTTCTCCCAGACTCGCACCTCAACTCTCACCTAATTCTAACACTAATTTTGGTAGAGCTTCGCTTGATCTCCGCTTCTCTGTTCCACCAAGGAGAGGCCTCTCCTTTGAAGGGAAGCACTCATCCTTGGGTGAAGTGGTGTCCTTTTGAAGTGAGGAATGGACTTCCATTTATAGGGGGAGGAGACTTGGGAGAGCCCCCTCTTTCCAGGGGCGCAACCGGCCTTCCAAGGGGCGGTTCACACGTGAACAGTGCGGGGCACGCCTCCCCAAGTCGGTGGAGCAAAGAACCGGGCGAAACCGGATCCTAAGGTGCTGAACCGGAGGTGAATCGGTCGGCTGGGCGCTAAAACGGCACAAAAAAGGAAAAAACCAGGCGAGCCGGCCAAACCGACCTGCAGCGGCCTCCCCCGTGCTGCCACCTGGTGGCCCGGCCGGCCTCCCCACGCATGCCCCGCGGGGGCGACCCGCGCTCTCGGCGCAGGCCAACCGGCGGGCGCCGTGTGGCCCGGCGGGTCCGCGCGCCTGCACGCCTGCATGTGGCCCGGCCGGCAGCCAGCCGGGGGGCGACGCATGGCCCAAGCGGGTCCGCGCGTGCGCCTACCCCCGCACCTGGGCGTTGACCTGGCCGGGTTGCTGTGCTACCGCGTGGGGCCCTCGGGCCCGTGGTGCTGGCCAATCAGATTTCGACACGTGGCATCCATGCACACGTCAGCATCTTGTCCTTTCCATATCTTCTTCATCCGGACTCCGATGCATACAAATAATATGTCCATTTCGATCGTCTCGACGAGCCCTTCGCAATGGTGTAGTCCAAATTGGCATTTGATGTTGTTTGTGATAATGCCGTGTTTTATTCTATAATTGCTCATTTGCACCTGCGACCAAATATACACCAAAGCTTGTGGAATTTGTTAGATTATAACCCTATAGCTATGGTGCACACTTTCATGGAGTGATTTTTGTCCGAAGTTGATGGTCGAAAATAGGGGCTTAACGACCGTCAACAAGCTCCCCCACACTTAGCCCTTTGCTCGTCCTGGTGTAAAGGTTAAGGACTAGGGTGGAAAACATGAATCCAAGATGATATGATGAAAGCATGTAAGATATTCCAAGACATACCTGTACTTGTGACTCTTTGGGGTGTCTACCATGTCATCTTGGATGGTTGAAGAATGGAACGGCTGGATTTGAATCACCTCAACTCCTTCTGTAAAGTAGCTTGGGTTTTTGATAAAATATTATTTTTTTTCAAAACTTAGCCTTACTTGACTCCTCAAATGATGCTCTCAGATCGCTCAGTGTGTATGATTCCTCACCAAGGCATTAAACTAGCCTTTCTTCAACCTACTTCTAAAGATGGCTATATGTGGAGCTCAAGGTAAGGTTGAAGATATAAGGCATACTTGTATCACATAATATTGCAAAGTCAAAAACCGGATCCAAGAAGAAGACTAGTCATACAATCTGATCAAGATGTGCAAGTGTGTGGAAAGTGTATGATATGGAAATTTATACTCCTTGTTGTATGATCTCTCTCCATTTGAACTTTATTTTGAGAACATGGCTATATATATTTTTTTCCTTTTTTTCATCATGTGTCTTTATCTCTTTTTTTTCTTTTTCTTTCTTTCTTTCTTTTTTTTAGCCCATGTCTCTTTTGGAGGAAAATCTAGGGAGAGAGATTCATAAATTGAATGGAGTATTTATTTTTGTGGATGGATGGATGTTGCTAACTTCTGGTGTAGAAGTTTAGCATATGAAGGTGGAGTGTACGTGATCTTGATCATGAAAGCAGGAAAAGCTTCTAGCAAGGGTCACAACAATTTGACAAAGCTCAAAGTAATAACAAGCAGCATAATTATAAGGTTTTCTAAAGTAAACAACATATGGCTTTGGTAGGAATATATCATCACTGAGGAGCTTGTAAGGCTATCTTTTTTTTTCAAGTAAAACATCCCAAGCACTTCGTCAGAGAGAGTAAGATTCATCGCATCGTACCATATCTCATTAATCAACCATTTAGATGAACATGTTTCCTAATGATATTTGTTCACAAGCAACAGATGTATGTGCTAGGAATAAAGAACATGCAAGCCAATCAATTGAAAACATGTATAGCAGTGGAGCATCAAGATTCATTGAGTTTAATTTAATGATTATCTTATGAAAGGAATTATAACTCATGAATCATGGAATTGGGGGGGGGGGATAGAATTGTTCAAACCATGATGTCCCTTTGAATGTCAGGAGAAGTTGACTCTCGGTACCTCTCCCACACTATCTTTTGTTGCGTCTTTTCATGCACACTCTTAGACAAAGATGAGATACATGGATTTGGCTAGTACAGATTGTACTAGCCAAATCAAAGCAAAGATTTTTTTATTATTATTCATCATTTGACTGATGGTGAACATCGGGCAACCTCCCGGAAGGGCTTTGTTTAAAGTCAAAAGCAGGACATACCTAGCTAGGCAAGATGCATGAGCTGCCATCATCTTCAAATCAGGATAAGATTTTGGTATGAGAGGAACTTTACTCGGGATGCTCACATACCTCCCCCACACTTGAAGTTTGCATTGCTAAGCAACAAAACTCAAGTGTGTGGAGATCAAGCTTCCTTTTGTAAACATTCTTTGACCAAAAACTTACCAAAGTGCTGTAGTTGATGTCGCTCACATGTTCTTAGGCATCATCTATCCATCGTTCTTCTTGGTCTCCACTGGAAAGGTTAGTGACCAAAAGTACCCGAAGGACACTCTTATCCTAGAAACATGATCCTGCTTTTATTTGGAAGGGGAAATAAAACAAACCTATGCTAATCCAGGCTATCTCCTGGTAGTTCTTTGTTTACGGTCATAAGCTCGACCCTGGGAACCTTCTCCCTGCAGCTATCATTGGTGATGTGATTCCCGTCTCACCACCAATTATTGATGTATCAGTGAAGCTTCAGCTGCAAGGTTAGTGCAACAGTGCATACACGAAATCTGCAATGCTTATGGTAAACATATGCATCTACAACCGTCCTTCTAAACTTTTTACAGAGGAGAACCATAAAGCGGTTGTAGTCCTGATGTGTGCTCTGTGCACTGACCGTGGCTGACTCTGGAGAGACATGATGCAAGCATGGTTCCTGAGGTAAATCAAGAGTAAAGCTGCCATGCTTGTCGATGAGATCCTTTCCTTCGGACCCCAGAGTCGGCGCCTTATAGATTTCCGTGGCCCATGAATTCTCCATCTCAAGAGATGCATCATGTATGAACAATGTTGATTCTCGACCACGGTCGGAAACAACATGATACGGGCCAGTGGGAAGAGGCTCAAACTCGATCAAAGGTGATGATGATCGTTCATCTTCACAAAGGTGAAGCGGGTCTTCCGAGTCATACTCCTGAGAAGTAGAAAATTCTACAAGCTCAATGAGAACGGGCTCGGACGACATGAACGGAGATACATGCATCATCTCCTCGAACGGGTTTTGCTTGGGAAGCAGCATCACCATATAATTTTCTGAGAACAAGGGAGTGGTGGCCGAAACGACTTCCCTAAGCTTTTTATCTAGGCTCCCTTGAGATGCATCGAGAAGTTTTTCTATAGGGGAGCCTAGGAGGAGATCAAGATCGAGGACATCAAAGACGTGGAAGTCTAGATTAACCTTAATCCTGTCTACTAGGAGTGGCACAACACATGCAACCCCCTGACACTCAAGAATGTGTCCGGAGGGACAACTCTTGAGGAGCTTGTCGGACGGTCTTAGCATCACGTTGCCCAATAAAGTGTACGCTAAGTGCCATGGCATAATATTAACCTCCATGACGGGGTTAAGATGGGCTTCTACGGTAATTCCTTTTATGGAACAAGGAAGGATCGTAGAAGGTGAACAAATCCAAAGTGCTTCGGAAAAGTGTTCCACTCTAGACGACCACTTCTTTTCCATGGCATCCATGATAGATGTTTTGGTTGGAGGATCAGGAGGCAAAGGAGGGACTGTAGGCCTAGGGGAAGACTCTGTCAAAAGATTTCTAGCTGGCTGGATTTGGACAGAAGAGGGCTCCTTCCTTTGTTCGGCATCCAAGTGATTAAAGGTGTCTTCAGGATTCTCAGTGGGATCATCCTCGAATCGGTCATGGAACTTTGCTATTGCATTCCGTGCATGAGCAAAGGAGACGGTTTGTGTGGATTCATCTAGTTGCACGGCTAGGCTACCATTAGCCATTTCTTGGAAAAGTCTCTCGGTAGGCCGACCTATAAGAATAGGTATGTCCGGATTATCATAGACATGAAAGTCCAGAAAGATCTCTGCCTCATTGGCAACTACCGGGACTGTTCTGACAACACCGGAACATTCCAACGTGGTCCCATAAGGATCTTGAAAAATCTTTCGGGACGAACATAGGGTCATGTTGGGATAGAGCTGTTGGGCAAGAGATTTTGAGATGATATTTATCCCAACAGTGGGGTTGTACTGGACATCCATCATGACGCCTTGTATTTGATAGGAAAGAAGAGTGGACGGCATGATGAGTCTAACTACCTCGGGCGATGTCTCGGCTTCTCTCAACCATTCCACACTCATAGTCGCCGACAAGCATTTAAGGTCTTCTTTGAGAATGGGCTTATCGGGTTGGCTAGCATTTCGTTGAAACGGAGAGTTGCACTCTCAAGGTTTTGGTTGGATCGGAAAATTCGAGGCATTTCCAAAGTCTGAGAAAAGATCATCCTCGATTTCGCTGATAAAGTCCATTGGATGAGTTTCCTCATCTTCTAGACTATGAAGGTTTTCTACGGGAGGCTCTACTTTTATTGGCTCAGAGAGAGGAGCGGTCACGGGTATAGGCTGGATAGGTAAAACCTCATTTTCCGGCTCAAGGATTTTATCAACCTCTTCTTCGGGAAATTCATCAAAAATACCAGTGTAAGGGGTATTCTCAAGAATTTTGTTGACAATGTTCCTCCCTTCACTAGGTGTTAAATGAGTAAAAGAACCTCCCGAAGAAATATCGAGAAACTGGGCGGACTCCTTGCTAAGGCCTTGACGAAAATGCTGTAAAAGCATCAGTTCGGAGAGTTCGAGGTTGGGACCGGACATGTTTAGGTCCAAAAATCATGCCCAGGCTGCTCCTAAGGTTTCTTTTTCCTTTTGCCTAAAGCCTAAGACTTCCATACGGAGGTCGACCAATCAGGATTCCAGGAAGAAAGCTAGACAAAATTTGTTTCGCAAAACCTCCCAATCTCCCTTGACACCCCTAATGGTTTGAGTGTACCATTTCTTGGCAATCCCCGTCAAAGAGAACGGGAAAAGCTTCCATCTTAGTGTTTCATGTGACATGCCATGAATGACAAGGCACGAACACACTTCCTCAAAACCGCGAAGGTGGGTGTACGGATTTTCCTCTTCTGCTCCGGAAAAAGATTGCTCCCGTACCATAGTTATGAGGGCGGGACGAAGTTCATAGCTAGGTGCATGGATGGGTAATGATGAGGGTGGAGGCTCCAGATCTTCGCCCGTTGGAGCCAAAAACGGATTGATAGGTTTGGAATCCATATGGGGATATGTGATGGTATGGATAGGGATACACGGACGACTCGGTTCGACACTAGTACAGCAACCGTTCCACGGCAACGGCGCCAGAAAGCTTGTTGACACTCTCTAGCATCGCACCAGGTTTATATCCCTGGCAATGGCGCCAGAAAGCTTGTTGACACTCTCTAGCGTCGCACCAGGTTTATATCCCTGGCAACGACGCTAGAAAGCTTGTTGGCACTTGCTAGCGTCGCTACTAAAGATGCAATGACACCAGAAGGCCTGTTGGTACAAATAACGATCGCAGAAAAGTCCGCAAGCGTACAGATACCGATGTAGCTTTCACCCAGGAGTATTCCAGGGTATCGAATCCACAGGGAACGTGTGTGCACTAGTGAAGAATCAAGAATCAGCCTTGGACGAGAGAAGATATGATAATAGTGTAGGAGAGGTAGAGAGGGTTTCGAAGGATTCTGGATACTAAAGATAACATCAGGGTTTACTACGATGCTTGCTTCGGGACGCTCAACCGTCCTAACCCGGAAAGGGATGAGAAGGGGGCTAGGCAAGCCAAGTAGGGGTCCTACTGCGCTCTAGTGGATCTCACGTGGTGGACTACGTAGGCCGTCAGGGCTGCCACCACCTGGGGCTACCACAACAATCCGTGCCACTAGGTGTACTCCGAGGTAATCGTAAGACTAGACACCACGTCTACTCTATAACTACTATTCTAGCTTTGCAATAACTAGAACACTAATCAAAGCAAGGAGCCCACAAGCATAAATAATAAAGCTGAACTTAATTAATTAAATAAATCCAAAATGCCTAAGAGTTACCCAGATGTTACTCGAAGTGGAGCCGCATCCGCCAAGGTACAAGAGGAAGGGAGGAAGCTGACAACTCCGGCTTCTCCCGGACTCGCACCTCAACTCTCACCTAATTCTAACACTAATTTTGGTAGAGCTTCGCTTGATCTCCGCTTCTCTGTTCGACCAAGGAGAGGCCTCTCCTTTGAAGGGAAGCACTCATCCTTGGGTGAACTGGTGTCCTTTTGAAGTGAGGAATGGGCTTCTATTTATAGGGGGGGAGACGTGGAGGACGTCCCCCTCTTTCCAGGGGCGCAACCGGCCTTCCCAGGGGCGGTTCGCACGTGAACAGTGTGGGGCATGCCTCCCCAAGTCGGTGGAGCAAAGAACCGAGCGAAACCGGATCCTAAGGTGCTGAACCGGAGGTGAACCGGTCGGCTGGGCGCTGAAACGGCACAAAAAAGGAAAAAACCAGGCGAGCCAGCCAAACCGACCTGTGGCAGCCTCCCCCGTGCTGCCACCTGGCGGCCCGGCCGGCCTCCCCACGTGCGCCCCGTGGGGGCGACCTGCGCTCTCGACCGCAGGCCAACCGATGGGCGCCGTGTGGCCCGGCGGGTCCGCGCGCCTGCGCGCCAGCATGTGGCCCGGCAGGCAGCCAGCCGGGGGGCGACGCGTGGCCCAGTAGGTTCGCGCGCGCCTGCCCCCGCGCCTAGGTGTTGACCTGGCCGGGTTGCTGTGCTGCCGCGTGGGGCTCCCGGGCCCGCGGTGCCGGCCAATCAGATTTCGACACGTGGCATCTATGCACACGTCAGCATCTTGTCCTTTCCATATCTTCTTCATCCGGACTCCGATGCATACAAATAATATGTCCATTTCGATCGTCTTGATGAGCCCGTCGCAATGGTGTAGTACAAATTGGCATTTGATGTTGTTTGTGATAATGCCATGTTTTATTCTATAATTGCTCATTTGCACCTGCGACCAAATATACACCAAAGCTTTTGGAATTTGTTAGATTATAACCCTATAGCTATGGTGCACACTTTCATGGAGTGATTTTTGTTCGAAGTTGATGGTCGAAAATAGGGGCTTAACGACCGTCAACAGTCGGCGATGGTGTGGGCATCAGCTTCGTGAATCTTCTCGAAGAGCTTGAGGTTGGTTACTCCCTTCTTGTAGTAGGCTATGACGTCTTCGTCTTTGACTCCTATGAGAGTGTTTTTATTCTCGAAGTAGCAGTTAGTGTACTCACGAAGAGTCTCGTTGTGCCTCATCCGCACTTTGGCGAGGTGGTGAGTGTTGCCGGGGCGATTGTAGGTTGCTTGATAGTTGGTCGTGAAGAGCCGCGGCAAGGTCGCTCATGAGGTAATGCATTCTGCAGGAAGGTTGTCGAGCCACAAGAGTGGCGCTTTGCCCATCAGGAGAGGAAAGTATCCTGCCATGTGGTCTTCATTGCCTCTAGAGGCTCGAGCTGTGATGCTGTACATCTTGAGCCAAATACTCGGATCAGAATGACCATCGTATTTTTCGATGGCTGGCTTGAAGTCCTCGGGGTATCTAATCGTCCTGAGACGTTGCGAGAATGCTGGGAAATTGTTGATTGCTCCAGGACTAGCTGACGGGGCGTAGTCCGTCGGGATGACGTAGAGGTCGTCGGGAGGACCATTGTCTTGGTCGTACTGGACACGTCGCAGGAGCTCTTGTTCGTGCATTTGCCGAAGTTCCGTGGCTTGGATGGGTTGATTGGCGTCAAGGGGATCAGGGACCCCGTGGTCGCGGTTGTAATTAGCACGTCGTGCTATCTCCACTTCGTCTATATGCGCAGATGTTGACTGCTCTGAGCGCGGTTGGCTTGCACTGGTGGAGGTTGAGCTCCTGTGTTCTGTCCTGCATTGCCGGCAGCGTTCTGCTGTGGGGCACCAGCAGCATTGGCGGTGTTGTTTTGTGCATTACCAGGGGCGTTACTAGCAGCGTTGATGGGTAGATTGGCTGCTGGGTTGGTAGCGACATTAGCAGCAGGGTTGACCAGCTGTACGACTTCATTCTCGCCTCCTCCCACCTCGGCCACGGGCTGAAGGGGGGCATTGGTGTGGCGTCGCTGGCGAGGTCGTTCTGACCTACTCCTGGAGTAGGATCTTGAAGCTGACCTGCTGTACCCTAGTCCTCTTTCTACGACTTGAGCAGTGGCGATGCGGATGTGAGCTTGCAGACGCCGAGTTGCAGGAGTATCCTCAAGTTGTCCTAGCTCGGCGAGGGCCGCGCCTAGGTTAGCTTGAGGTGAGTTGTAGACTTCATGGCCATTTTGCTCAAAGTCCTTCAGGAGGTCTCTGGCACATAGGCGGTGTCGTCGAGGCTCGTTGTCCTGTTGCTGCTGAGGGGGGGCCTGAGCCGCGGGAGGTGGCCCCCCGTTGACGGCGTTGCCTGCGGGTTGGTCGCCAACACCTGGCACAACATTGCCTGTAGGCTGACCTGCTACTGCGGCAGCTGCATCTACTTCCTGCTGACGATGCGTAGCTCGTGCAGCGTTAGTGTTCTCACGCTGTATGTGCTGCTCATCCGTTTCACCAGCTTGAGGGCGTACGTCGGCAGAGACCACAAGGACCTTTAGGTCCGGGATCTCAAACACCTCGCCCGGATAGTTGGGGGAGATGGTCGTGCGGGCAATCTGGAACGCGAGGCGGACCAGGGATGGCTCACGGTTGAACTGTCGGCGATGAGCCGCGGTGAGAGGTCGGCGAAGCTTCTTGAGCACACGACACTGGCAAGCCGTGTGTTTGGAGTCTTCATGGACGGGGCAAGGGTCGTCGAGGTGACCTCTGCAGTTTCCACAATGTGGGACCTTGGGTCCAGATTGGATCTGAAGCTTGTTCTTCATGTAGCGAGACGCTGCATGGGTTGCATTCCGCAGACCAAAGGGCATGCGGGATGAAGATGGAGGGGTCCTGCGATGGCGCTTGACGTGCTCACAGACCTTGATCGTGTTAGAGAGCATGTCTTCGTTGCGATCGAGCCCCACGATCAGGTCGCTTGGAGTGGGTGGGTGGGTTTTCTCCAGCAGATCGGATCCGACCTGCTAGTTGGAGGTGACCGCAGTGCTCTCGATGATGTGGCATGCGGCTAGAACAGTGGATCCCACCGGCATAGAACCGAAGCAGATGTCGATGGGGTTGGCGAGGATGTCCGCCATGCTCTCCGGGAAGATGACGCCGCTTGACGAAGCCATCGAGTTGCACGAAGAACCCTGGATTCCCTCCTACCTGGCGCGTCAACTGTCAGAGGTTTAGATCTAGACAGCCCACAGCGGGGTTAACCCCGATGGTTTATTTGTTCGGCGAGGTGGAATCTAGGGCTAAGAACTCGAAGGTTGCGCTCGAGCACACGGAACACAGAGAACACATCGAGTTTATACTGGTTCGGGCCTCCGGAGAGTGAAACCCTATGTCCAGTTGTTGGTGTAGATTGCTTGAGGATTGCGTATTGATACAAGGGGTCACCCTGCCCGCCTTATATTGGCCAGCGGACAAGGTCGGTTCCCAGACTCCTGGTCGGTTATGACCAAGAGACCTAAGTCTAGTTGTTTACAACACTTGTCATATCCATCGATCTGCTTGGCCAGAATCCGCCGATGTCTTGTCTTGCACGCCAAGTCTTGAAGTCGCTCTGGATAAGGTCGCTTGGGGAATCTTCTGGAAGGTATTCAGGAGGTCGTGTGGGCCACCAACTAGGTCGGTTGGGCCCACTGACAAGTCAGCGGGTCTTCTGGTAGGCCGGACCCACTTGTCGGGGACAGCCGTGAGCCTAGTCGGTGGGGACCTAGGGGTACCCATGTCTCACAGTACTCACGGAGAGTTTCATCCTTCCTCATCCGCACTTTGGCGAGGTGGTGAGTGTTGCCGGGGCGGTTGTAGGTCGCTTGATAGTTGGTCGTGAAGAGCTGAGATAAGGTCACCCATGAGGTGATGCACTCTGCAGGGAGATTGTCGAGCCACAGGAGTGGCGCTTTGCCCATCACGAGAGGAAAGTATCCTGCCATGTGGTCTTCGTTGCCTCCAGAGGCCCGAGCAACAATGTTGTACATCTTGAGCCAAATACTTGGGTCGGAGCGACCCGTCGTATTTGTCGATGGCTGGCTTGAAGTCTTTGGGGTATCTGATTGTCCTCAGACGTCGTGAGAACGCCGGAAAGTTGTTGATTGCTCCAGGACTAGATGCTGGGGCGTAGGCTGTTGGAATGATGTAGAGGTCGTCAGGAGGACCATTATCTTGGTTGTACTGGGCACGACGCAGAAGCTCTCGATCGTGCATCTCCCGGAGGTCTGTAGCTTGGATGGGGTGATTGGCGTCAAGGGGATCAGGGGCCCTGTTGTCGCGATCGTAGTTAGCACGGCGTGATATCTCCACTTCATCTCGTACGGGTTGACGTTGATTGCTCTGAGCGCGTGTGGCTTGTGCTGGTGGAGGTTAAGCTCCCGCGTTCTGTCCTGCATTACCAGCGACGTTCTGCTGCTGGGCGCCAGCAGCATTGGCGGCGTTGTTGACAGCATTGCCAGCGGCATGACCGGCGGCATTGGTAGCTAGGTTGGCTGCTGCGTTGGCAGCAGCGTTGACTGGTTGCACGACTTCATTCTCACCACCTCCCTCTTCGGTCATGGGCGGAACGGGAGCATTATTGTTGTTGTGACGACGATGGAGAGGTCGCTCCGACCTACTCCTGGAGTAGGAACTTGAAGCTGATCTGCTGTATCCTGGACCTCTTTCTTCGACCTGGGCAGTGGCGATGCGGATGTGAGATTGTAGGCGTCGTGTTGTAGGAGTGTCGTCAAGTTGTCCCAGCTCGGCAAGGGCCACGCCTAGGTTAGCTTGAGGCGAGTAGTAGACCTCGTGGCCATCTTGCTCAAAGTCCTTCAGGAGGTCTCTGTCACGCAGGCGGTGTCGATGAGGCTCGTCTTGATTCTACTGTCGTTGGGGGGCAGCTGGAGTCGCGGGGGCGGCTGCACCATCAGGGACGTTGCCTGTAGGTTGGCCACCAGCGCCGGGTATGACGTTGCCTGCAGGTTGACCTGCAGCTACTGCAGCTGCGTCTACTTCCTACTGACGACGCACAACTCGTGTGGTGTTAGCATTCTCTCACTATTGGCGCTGTTCATCTGTCTGACCAGCTTGAGGAGGCACGTCGGCGGAGAGCATGAGGACCTCTCGATCCGGGATCTTGAAGATGTCACTCGGATTGTTGGGAGAGATGGTCGTACGAGTGATCTGGAACGCGAGGCAATCCGGGGACAGCTCACGGTTGATCTGGCGGCGATGAGCCACAATGAGAGGTCGATGAAGCTTCTTGAGCACACGGCACTGACGAGCCGTGTGTTTGGAGTCCTCGTGGACAGGGCAAGGGTCGTCGAGATGACCTCTACAGTTTCCACGGTGTGGGATCTTGGGTCCAGATTCAATCTGGATCTTGTTCTTCATGGAGCGAGACACTGCATGAGCTGCGTTCCGCAGAGCAAGGGGCATGCGGGGTGAAGGTGTGGAGGTCCTGCGAGGGCGCTTAGCGCGCTCACAGACCTTGATCGTATCGGAGAGCATGTCTTCGACATGATCGAGCCCCGCGATTAGGTCGTGAGGAGTGAGTAGGTGGGTTTCCGCCAGCAGATCAGATTCAACCTATTGGTTGGAGGTGACCGCGTTGCCCTCGATGATGAGGCAGGTGGCTGGAGCGGTGGATTCCGCCGGCATAGAGCCAAAGCAGATGTCGACGGGATTGGCGAGGAAGTCTGCCATGCTCTCTAGGAAGATGACACCGCTTGGAGAAGCCATCGAGTTGCACGAAGAACCCTGGATTCCCCCCTACTTGGCGCGCCAACTGTCAGAGGTTTAGATCTGGACAGCCCACAGGGGGGTTAACCCTGGTGGTTTATTTGTTCGGCAGGGTGGAATCTAGGGCTAAGAACTCGAAGGTTGCGCACGAGCACATGGAACACAGAGAACACGATGAGTTTATACTGGTTCGGGCCTCCGGAGAGTAAAATCCTACGTCCAGTTCTCGGTGTAGATTGCTTGAGGATTGCGTGATTGTACAAGGGGTCGCCTCGCCCGCCTTATATTGACCAGCGGACAAGGTCGGTGCCCAGACTCCTGGTCGGTTACGACCAGGAGACCTAAATCTAGCTGTTTACAACCATTGCCCTATACGTCGATCTGCTTGTCGGAATTTACCACTGTCTTGTCTTGCACGCCAAGTCTTGAAGTTGTTATGGATAAGGTCGTCTGGAATCTTCTAGAAGGTCTTCAGGAGGTCGTGTGGGCTGCCAACTAGGTCGATTGGGCCCACAGTCAGGTCGGCGAGTCTTCTGGTAGGCCGGACCCACTTGTCAGGGACGGTCGTGAGCCTGGTCGGTAAGGACCTAGGGGTACCCATGTCTCACACCGCCGTATCCTCTGTGTGCTGGTTGTGATTGTCTCACGTCGACGGCGAGTCGCCAGCGGCCAAGGGTCGTTACAACTGGTATCAGAGACAGTGTTCCTCGGCGCGCATCCGTTCCCTAATCATGTGATTCTGTCAATCTGAGCTGAAAACAGGGTAGGCGGGTTGAAATCGATCTGTGTGTCACAAGCACCGGCCACGGTTTTAGATTTCCCATCAGTCCTACGCTACCTCAGTTCGATTTGCGGGCGATTGGTGCGGATCAGTCTATTTATCCTCTTCAATTTGGTACTCGATTCGTGTAGGCGAGGGTTGCTCGACGCTATTCGAGTGTAAAATTCCATAAGCCGAAGCGGATTTGGGTGCGGAGGCGACGGTGGGAGATCTGATTCGATTCGGGTTGTGTAGCGTGTCTGCACGTAAAATTCCTTGGTCGATCGCTGATCTCGGGCAGTGGTGATTAATTCAGGCAAGCTAACTGGTGAGGGAATTCATTGCTGAGCTATCTTGTCTGAATAGTTGGAGGTTGGTAGGCGGTGGAACTGGGCTCCCGATTCGTCAATTGGTTGGGGTCTCTCAACTTGAGGTGAAGCATCACGGCTCCTCCTAAGCCATCCTTGCAGACGCAGCTCCTGCTGTCTGCGATGGAGCAGCAATCTCAGAAGGATGCTGAGCGTTGGGTGGATCTGAACAATAGGGATGAGGACAGGTGGGAGAGCCTGAGTAAGAAAGAAGATAGTCGTTGGGAGGAAATGATGGAAAGTATTGACCTCTTGTTCTCAAAGGTCACAGAAATCGACGCCAATCAGACAAAGATGGAGGCTAAGCATGATATGTCTTCCAGGATCATGGAACAAATGCTGAAAGATCAAGCAAAATTGGCAAAACAAATAGAGTCCACAGGCCATGCAGTAGCAGAGTTGACGATGCATAAAAAGAAAGAAGAGGACAATTCAATTCCAGAACCTTATGATTCCAGGCAAGAAGATGGTTCTCAACACCCTAAGGCAAGCTTTTCAGAGAAGCAAAAAATAGGGTATCATGGGTTTGGTCCTCACAAGCAATCTCTGGGTGATAGACAGAACAATAGAGGCTTTACACCTAAGTTGAATTTTCCAAGATTCAGTGGAGATAACCCTTTTATCTGGAAAGCTAAATGTCAGGACTATTTTGCCATTATGGACACACCAGAGAGCATGTGGGCTACAATTGCTGCTTTACACATGGAGGACATTGCAGAAAAATGGTTGCATATGTACAAGCAACAACATGGTCTGGGCAGCTGGAAACATTTCATGGCAGTTGTACAGAACAAGTTTGGCGCATATAATTACAAACATGCTGTGGATGATATCCTGGAACTGCAATAAACAGGCACAGTGGAGGAGTATGTTACTGAATTTGAAGGCCTCCAATACCAGATATCTATGCATGACCAGGGAATGAGCAACACTTATTTTGTGTCTCAATTCATTAAAGGCCTCAATCCTGACATCAGATATGCAGTCCAAGGTCAGGTACCTACATCCATGGAAAGAGCTGTTATGCTGGCAAAAATTCAACAGCAGATCCAAGACACGAGTAAGCACAAGATGCAAAGAAGCTTTGCTCAATCCAGAATGACAGGGGCTCTGGCTAACAAAGCTGAAGGTTCTAAAGCTCCTGTAGTGTCTCAACACCCCAGGGAAAGGCAAATGAGATATATACTATTGCCGAGCTAACAACTTATGTTTCTTTTGTAAAGAACCCTATGATGCTACTCATGCAGCTAAGTGCACAAAAAGGCCCAAAGCACAGGTGAATGCATTAGTGCTGAATGATTTGGATGTCAATCTGACAGAAGAGGTGCTCACTGAATTGGCTGTGGAAGATGCTCTCACAGAGGATTTCTATAACCTCTCTCTTAATGCTATGGCTAGCACTGCTCATGGTGATGCTATGAAACCGAGGGCATTAGTTCAAAACAAAGTGATGGTGATTTTGGTGGATAGTGGTAGCTCCCACACCTTTGTTAGCTCACAGTTTCTACACAAAGTTGGCATTCAACCTACATCCACAAAACCTAAAACTGTCAAAGTTGCTAATGGGGAAGTGTTAATCACTGACCAATATGTCCCACAGATGGATTGGTGGATCCAGGGCCACTCTTTTGCTACTGACATGAAGGTTTTGGATTTAGGGGCTTATGATTGTATTTTGGGCTATGACTGGATGAAATCATTTAGCCCCATTAACCATCATTGGGAGGCAAAGACTATGGAATTCATGCACATGGGGAAAATGATCACATTGCAGGGTATTCCAGACCAGCCACTATCTCTTGAAGAATTACCTGCAGAGCAACTGGTTAAGTGGAGTGCTGGCAATGATATTTGGGCATGGGTTATTGTGGACATGCAACAATCAGAGGAACAACAATCTGTACCTCCACCCATACAAGAGGTCCTTCAAGATTTTGAGGGGATCTTTGAAGAACCTACACATTTACCTCCACTATATTCCCATTATCCCTGGTTCAGTGCCTATTAATTCTAGACCCTATAGGTACTCACCATTGCATAAAGATGAAATTGAAAGACAAGTTAAAGTCTTATTAGCTGCTGGTCACATTGTTCCTAGTGCTAGTCCTTATGCATCACCTGTTCTGCTCATTCAAAAGAAAGATGGCACTTGGCGTTTTTGCATTGATTATAGAAAATTGAATGAGATTACAATCAAGAATAGGTTTCCCATGCCTGTGATAGAGAAAATTTTGGATGAGCTAGCTGGTACAAAATTTTTCACCAAACTAGATATGAGATCAGGGTATCACCAAGTCAGGATGAAAGTGGAGGATGAGTATAAAACTGCTTTCAAAACACATCATGGCCATTATCAATTTAGAGTGATGCCTTTTGGCCTAACAAATGCCCCAGCCACTTTCCAGTGTCTTATGAATGATATCCTTGAGCCATTCTTAAGGAAATTTGTACTGGTGTTTCTGGATGATATACTTATCTATAGTCCTACAATTCAAGCACATGCTGAGCATCTCAAATTGGTTTTACTCAAATTACAAGAGCATCACCTATATTTGAAGAAGAGTAAATGCTCCTTTGCTCAACAACAGCTTGAGTACTTAGGCCACACTATTTCTGATCATGGGGTAGCAACTGATCCCACTAAAATAGAAGTAATGCTCCACTGGCCTACACCTACCTCAGTCACAGAATTAAGAGGGTTTCGGGATCTCACAGGCTACTACAAAAAGTTTGTTAAGCATTCTGGGCTGATAGCAAAGCCACTTACACAATTGCTTAAAAAGAAACAGTTCTGCTAGTCTACAGTAGCTCAACAGGCATTTGACCAACTGAAACAAGTCATGGTGACCACTCCTGTATTAGCCATCCCAGATTTCTCTGTTCCTTTCATTGTGGAAACTGATGCTTCAGATGCTGGCATTGGGGCAGTGCTTATGCAGCAAGATCAACCAGTGGCCTTCATGAGTAAAGCACTGGGGCCTAATCACTAGAAGTTGTCCATCTATGAAAAGGAATTTCTTACTCTTATCACGGCTGTTGAGAAATGGAGACCATATTTACAAAGGCAGGAGTTTGTCATCAGAACAGATCACAGAAGTCTCTCTTATTTATGTGGGCAAAACTTGCATTCTGAAATGCAAAGGAAAGCTATGACCAGGCTCACGGGCTTGCAATTCAAAGTTGTGTACAGAAAAGGGAAGGAGAACTTTGCTGCAGATGCCTTGTCTAGAATGCCACATTTGTAGGCTATTCAAGCTGTTTCTGAAGTGAAACCTTTATGGATCCAGGAAGTTACTAACTCCTATGTAACAAATCCTCAAGCTCAAGACATGCTCACCAGATTGGCTGTCCATAGCCCTGATGAGCATGGGTTTTCTCTGGATAAAGGGATGATCAGATATCACTCTAAGGTGTGGATTGCACACAACTCTGCCCTGCAAACAAGACTCATTGCTACTTTACACTCAAGTGCCATTGGTGGTCACTCAGGCATTAAGGCCACTTACCATAGGGTCAAACAGTTGTTTCATTGGAAGGGGCTCAAAGCTTATGTGGAGAATTTTGTTAAACAATGCCAAGTCTGCCAGCAAGCCAAACACGAGCATATTCACCCAGGAGGGTTATTACAGCCTTTGCCTATTCCTATGGGGGTGTGGCAGGACATTTCTATGGACTTTGTAGAGGGCCTATCCATGTCTGAAAACAGCAATGTGATATTGGTGGTGGTTGACAGGTTTACCAAGTACAACCACTTTCTACCACTAAAGCATCCTTTCACAGCTGTACAAGTGGCTCGGTTGGTGTTAGATAATGTGGTCAAATTGCATGGGTTACCAAGGTCTATAGTGTCAGATAGAGACAAAGTGTTTACAAGAACATTCTGGACTAAATTGTTTGCTCTGGTGGAAAATAAGCTACTCAAAAGCACATCATATCACCCACAAACTGATGGTCAGACCGAGAGGGTCAACCAATGTTTGGAGATGTACTTAAGATGTGTTGTTCATGCATCACCTAAACAGTGGAAATCCTAGTTGTCATTGATAGAGCTCTAGTATAACTCTACTTATCATTCTGCATTAGGGTGTTCACCATTTAAAGCTTTGTATGGTCATGAAGCTAATCTGGGTACTATGATCCTACTGCAAAACCAAGAGACGGATCCAGCAGTGGAATTCTTGCAAGATAAAGAGGCTCACATGCAGATGCTCAAGCAACACTTATCCACAGCACAAAATAGAATGAAGACTCAGGCTGATAAAAACAGAACTGATAGACATTTCCAAATTGGAGAGCAGGTGCTCCTCAAGTAACAACCTCATGCCCAGTAATCTGTGGTCAGCAGACCATTCCCAAAATTGGCCTACAAGTTTTATGGTCCATTTACAGTGCTTGACAAGATTGGGTAGGCAGCTTATTAGTTTGCACTGCCGGAAGACAATCATATTGATCATGTCTTTCATTTATCGCAGCTGAAACCTTTTACACCTAACTACTCTCCAGTGTTCACAGAGTTGTCTAAGCTGGTGGATCTCAGTGAGCAGGACCTGACACCGGAAGCTGTTCTCGAGAGAAGACTTGTGAAGAAAGGCAACCTTGCAATCCCTCAAGTCTTGGTGAAGTGGAAGAATGTACCGACGACTTCATCAACCTGGGAAGACCTCTACATCGTGCAGAATCGGTTCCCTACTGCGGTTGCTTGGGGTCAAGCAACATCTGCAGAAGGGGGAGATGTCAGGCCTGCACCTGCATAAGTCGTGAACGTGATGATGAAGGCGTAATATGATGTAATGGAAAACGTAAAGTAGTTTAAGTCTTGCGTGGGCCCAAGTGGCAGAGACTGTAACGCTATATGTTGGCTTGCATGCTCGAACAGGAACATGTCTGTATTAAACCAGTTTGTATCCAGGACTTTAGGGTTCCTCGCCCTACTCCGCTGTATCCTCTGTGTGCTGGTTGTGATTGTCTCACATCAACGGCGAGTTGCCGGCGGCCAAGGGTCGTTACACTGGACAAGTACTCTTGTCTACGATCATAGCTACAATCCTTCGTGCTGAGTTTAAGATTGGTAGTATTTGTCAAATACCATGATCACGCTCATGACCATCGATGTGAGATAATCGAGAGCTACTGGACTTCATTTGCTATATATCCGCCAAGTAGTCCCTACCAAAACGCACGTCCATGCATCGTATCCCTAGCTTTAGTGCGTCTTTGGTTACTACTATAGTAAGTATAAGTGCCATCCTAACAGATGCTATGAGGTTAATTAAGAGTAACAAATGTAAATTAATGGTAAAACAAATTTCATAACCTTAAGTTTAATTAACACTACAGTAAACATGTGCTAATTATGGATTAATTAGCCTCACTAGATTCGTCTGGGGAAATATGATTCAGAGTCCCATGGTCTAGTGGTTAGGACATTGGTGACATCAACAGAACGGACCAGCAAAACATCAGCAAAATTAATTCAGAATGGTGAGTATGCTCGACTCAATTTGAAACAGATTAAACCAAATCGGCATAATAAGATGGAATCTCATAGCACTCATCACCACAAAGTTCACACCACCAGAAGTAGAAAACACAAAAATACAAACAAATTCATCACCACAAAGTACACACCACCTATGAACCATCTAGCTAGCAGTAACACCAGACATGTTTTGTCGATTGTCTGCAGCTCAGTCAGAGTATATTTGCTCTTTCTTTCAACAGGGCATTCTCCGCTAACAATTGTTGATTCTCTTTCAGCTGGTCATTCAGCTGCCGTAACAATTGATTAACATGGCCCCTCTCTTTGGTCAGCTCTTCCATCAGGGCAATGTTCTCCTACTGTAACAATGCCATTTCATTCAACCGGGCATACTCCTCTTGCAGCAATTGATTCATCTCTTTCAGTTGTTCATTCTGCTGCTGTAATGATTGCTCATACAGGTGCTTGTAATTTAGAGCCTCTTGCAGTGACTTGAGCTTGCTGACTTGTTGTTCTTGCAGGTCTCTCTTCACCTTCTGCAGCTCAGCTTTAGTGGATTCAAGCACCTCCAGAAGCTAGAAAAATACAAGAACCTATCAATCCATCAAACTATGCAAACTGAAAACTAACTGAATCAACTTCTAACACCAATTGCAATTCAAATCTGAGTGTACGATGAAATCAACTCAGCTATTCAGTGGATTCAAGCACCTCCAGAAGCTAGAAAAATACAAGAACCTATCAATCCATCAAACGATGCAAACTGAAAACTAACTGAATCAACTTCTTACACCAATTGCAATTCAAATCTGAGTGTACGATAAAATATGAATCTATTGTATATGGTCATCCATCCTCTAGATCCCCAAATCTAGAAATCCCCATCCCTAGGTCGATAGGGGAAAATATAGTGGCTCAAACCAGAGGACTGACCTTGTCGTCCTATTTCATAAACTCGTAGCCGGGAGGTGGCGCATAAACCACCCTCTCATCACCGCCAGAATCTGCCATTCCTACCACGAGTTGTTGCAGATCTGCGCGTAGCAAAAGTCGAGAGTCTTTGCTAATGCAGTGAAGCGTTTCGCCTGCGAATTACTGATTTATATTAAAGATTCGAAAAAATGCTTACATGTGGGACCCAACTGAATTTTATGATGACTTGGAACACTCTATTTTTAAAATAATGCTTACATGTGGGACCATAGTTGGTTTATGACACCGCTGACATGGTGCAAATGCTTACATGTGGGACCCTGGAAAAATTTATGACGACTTGGAACACTCTATTTTCGAAAAAATACTTACATGTGGGACCTAACTAAATTTTATGATGACTTGGAACACTCTATTTTTAAAATAATGCTTACATGAGGGACCGATGTTGGTTTATGACGTTTTTGCAGAGCTTATGGCATCACAAAACAACATGGAACAGTGAAAGCCCGGCTACAGTACCAACCGTAATGATGAAAGTTTTTTTATCACTAAATTTGCTCGGAAGTGAAATATTATGACGAGATCAGCCAGGAACGTCATAAATCAATGACGCTAAAATGTGGTTGCGTCACTAGTCAACGATTTTCTTGTAGTGTCAGTTCGCTCATCTCGGCCTCCTGTTGAACATTTTTCAGCCGCAGTTGTGCCCCCTTACTTCTCATTATCAAGTCCGGCTCATATTTCCAGAACCTGAAGTGCAGTAGTAACTCTAGTCTTTTTCATGGAGGGCGGGCGAATGCCAGCAACCTCCCGAAAAGTCTTTCCTGGTTGGTTGCCTTAAGGTTCGGCGATGATTTGATCCATGCGAGCCTAAAAAAGGAAATAAAATGAAAGGTTTTCAAAAAAATACTCACACATGTTTCTAGTATTGTTGCAAAGAAGAATGCAAGAGTAGACAAGTACTTACAATGGCTGGCCTGTATTGGAGCGGTGAAGCCATTCTTGTTGCAGTAGAAGGACTTGAAATAAACAAGTGGACTTAGCTCTTCTCCTTCAGCAGCATGCTGCCTCTAAATATGTTTGGAAAGCAGGCATAATTAAAATGCTAGCATTGACAATGGTTCAGGAAATGAACTACGGAGCAAAAACATGACTTGTTCATCTGCTTACCACAAGATTAGCTTGTACAATGTAGCTTCGAGATCCTGTGTGCTGATGGTACTTGACCTTTCCTCAATTACCGATGTTTGTACTACACCTCGCCTTTATAAGAACTCATGTAAGAAACAAGAATAAGAGTAATATATCAGTACATTGAAATGTGGTAGTGGCAAGTTGAAGTTTTATCATACACTGTCCTCAGGAGAAGACCACATGTTAACTAGTGTCTTCCATTAGGCGTCAGTCACATTGGTCATAGAAGATTTACTTGGGACTGCATTTGCTGGAACATCATTGAAGTACTTTTGCTTCAAGCGACACCCCGCCTGTCTCGGTATTGACTTCAGCATGTCACTGCATGCCACCATTACAGGCTCACTGGTAGTGTCAATGTCAAGTTGCCCCAAGCACATCACAATTATCAGAAAAATTGATGACAAGAATGGATGCAAAGAGCTATGGTAGTATATGAGTGGACATATGCACACCGCTAGTTTGCCCATGTAGTTCTTGAGATGGTCTTCAGTCTTTTCACCATCTTATTGGTTCTTCTTCGGTTTGTAGTCCTTCCGGCAAATAAGGATCGGTATGTGCTCACGCACTGTGATCTCACCTTGTGATGCAAACTTTGCAGCTTGCATTGGTACCTCTGGGCGTTTGAGTCCTTCTTTAATGTGTATAGGGATCTTGTCATTAAGACTCGGCTAATCCGGTCTAGATCTCTCCTCAATCTTCTTGAATCCCGCGGCCCTGGTTGTGTTACCTTTGTTCGGTCATTTGTAACCCTCGATTGATAACGGGCGTGATGCTCGTTACATATGACCATCATCGCCCATTACCTATGTTTGTTTTTTCACGTAGTGAGAATACGTGCTCCAACTAATCTAGTGCTACATGTGCGCTACACACTGTGTGTTCTACTGGCCCAGGTGCATAAAGACATGTTCCGTTTGCATGGCTCCATGGTGGCTTATGTTCGTTATGCTGGCCAAAATCATGTCATGTCTGCTCAGTTGTCGACCTAACAGTCCCCACACATCCACAACGGGGTGCACAAAATTGCAACTTCGATTCGTTCATTTGATGCCCACACTACTAGCAAGCTGCTAGTACTTGAAGGTACTTGAAGGTGAAGTTAGCTCCGGCGATTAGCAAGATTAGTCTCCTCCACCTCGACCTCTACCGATTCGATCATATGATCGATTTCGCCCAAAACCGATGATGACATAATGACATATGGATGGATGTAGTAGGCCGGCCCCTCATTGCAGTGGTTCCCTCCACTACGCTACGTACGTGATTCTTGCTCGACGATGCATGCTTCAATTCCTCGGTAACTGCTGGGACTGGATGTATTTTAATGTTGCAACCGCATCAATTCTGTTGTTGATCAATACTTCTCCGATCCATACGCAACAAATTTATGACTATCTTTGCCGGTATTTTTTCAAATCCAGATGAGGTCGGGACGTTCGCATGCTACGAGTCGTGCTTTTGACTGCCAGCACGGCTGTCACTTTATTCAGTGATCCGCAAACTGTGAAGCTATATATCTTTTTCCTTAATTAAGAACTGTATCTAACAAACAGTGGCATCAAGTATAATCATATCTCTAGAGAAAGGTGACTGATTTCCGTTCAAAAAATGGAAAAAAAGTAAAAGATGCTGCAATCTTCATTCGATTAAAAGGTGCAGTTCACACAAGTCATTTTCATTGAACTACGTACCTTGATCATTCCTATACCGACTGTTGGTGATATTATCTGAGATCTCGGAAGGTTATATCATCCTTCTTGCTAACGATGTTTTGATTGCTACCACGATATCAAGAAACAAATTAACTTACACTACTAGAGAATCACACATATTTCCCAGGCCCGATTTTTCATTTGTATCGGGTATTTTGCCCACCAGTACAAATGACTGCATTTGTACCGGTTGGAGCCACCAACTGGTACAAATGTCCTCTCACAGAGGCTCGTCGGGGCCTGATCCAACCCAACCGGTACAAAAGACACCACCCGGTACAAATGTAGGCACATTTGTACCGGCCCGTGTCTTGGCCCGATACAAATGTGAAACGGCTATAATTCCTTCTTCTTGCCCCTGCCCGAGCCCCCTCCTCACTCTTCTTCTTCCTCTCTCCAACTAGAGCTCCCCCTCCCCAATGGCGCCCCAGGGAGCTTTTGCCCGATTTGCAACGATTTCTCCATGATTTCACTCATTGAAGTGGTGTAGAGGTTAGTTACTTCATCCCCCTTTATATACGATTGTCGTTTTAAGTTTTATGCTTTTTACTTAAAGTATTCATGAAATGTTTTCGAATGAGCTAAGAATGATGATTTTTTAATTTAAATGCATATTTGTCTATGTTCTAATAGAAAGAAGGGGTCATGATAGAGGTATGAGATGTTGTATATGTAGATAGATTTTTTTCAATTTATTTATTTATATTTTCATCATTAGAAAATTAGTTTACTCAATAGAAAATTGATTTTCCTCATTAGAAAATTAGTTCCTTATTAGAAAATTAGTTTACTCAATAGAAAATTGATATTCCTCATTAGAAAATTAGTTTCCTTATTAAAAAATTAGTTTGCATCTTTAGAAAATTGATATTCTTAGTAGAAACGTAGTTTCCTTATTAGAAAATGATTATGTGGTAGAAATTGATATAATTTTGCCGAATTATATAATGTGCATTTTACATGAGCACTTGTTGCAAGATAATGATATATTTTGTCTGGTGATCCTTTTGTAGATGGATCGACAATGGGTGTACTTGGAAAAGAGGATCTCATCGGATTACATTAAGGGACTGAGTGGATTTCTACAAGTGGCTGAATCCAATAAGCCCTCGTCTGGTTTCATTATGTGTCGATGCAAAAAATGCAAAAATGAAAAGGATTACTCATCAATAAAGAGTCTTCACGATCACCTATTCAAATGGGGATTCATGCCAAACTATTTTGTATGGACAAAGCATGGCGAAAGAGGGGTTATAATGGAAGATGATGAAGACGAAGATGACACTATTCCTGACTAGTCTCAAGGTGGTGCCTTTGTAGATGAACCAATGGAAGAGAATTATGGAGAAATGGGAGAGAATCAAGGACCAGATGATGCTCTCGGTGAGGTGTTGCCAAAGGCAAAGGAAAAATGCGGGGAAAAGGTGAAGGAGTCAAAGAAATTTGAACGTATGTTAGAAGATCACAAGAAACCGTTGTAACCAGATTGCAAAGAGGGGCACAAGAAGTTGGGTAGAACATTGGAAATGCTGCAATGGAAGGCTAGTAATGGAATTTCTGACATGACTTTTGATGAGTTATTGTTGATCGTGAAGGACATGCTTCCCAAGGGGAACGAATTGCCGGCGTCAATGTACGAATCTAAAAGGGTTGTTTGTTCTCTGGGCTTGGAGGTAGAAAAGATACATGCGTGCCCTAATGACTGTATCCTGTACCGAGGTAAAGAATACGAGAAATTAGAGGCTTGTCCCGTGTGCGAAGCACAACGTTATAAGATCTCACGAGATGATCCTTGTGATGTTGAGGGGGTGAAGAAGAAGAAGAAGAAGAAAAAGATTCCTGCGAAGGTGGTGTGGTATTTTCCAGTGATACCACGGCTGAAGCGTCTATTCAGGTGCAAAGCCAATGCAAAGATGATGCGTTGGCACAAAGAGCGTGTACCAGATGACAAGATCAGGCACCCCGCTGATGGGTCGCAGTGGAGATTAATTGATAGAGAATTTCCCGAGTTCGCAAATGGCGCGAGGAACATTCGGTTTGGTTTAAGTACGGATGGATTCAATCCATTCGGTGAATTTAGTAGTGGTCATAGCACTTGGCCAGTTACCTTATGTATGTTCAACCTTCCTCCCTGGATGTGCATGAAACTCCACTGGCACGATTCAACTCCGCAGGCAAACATGCATGAACAACACAGGCAGAAGAGCAGGCAGATCAAACGTGTACAAGCAGACCAGTCAAGCAATTAATTGGCTGCTAGAGGGTGGTGGCCGTCAATATATAGCCAGTAGTCGTTGCTAATCAGGCATGGCGGCGGGGCAGGATGGTATATATTTTTTTTTCAAAATGACCCTTCACGAAAATTATTTTTACAAATAGACTCCTGGGAAAACTATTTCTGAAAATGGACCCGCCACCTCGGCGCGAGGGGCATGAGTGCCGAGGTCTTTTGGTCAGCACTACAGGCTCCAGCGCCGAGCCCCTACCACATCAGCGCCGAGCTACCGCCTCCTGCCTGCGTGGCAGGATGCTCGGTGCTCAGTCCTTAAACGCCGAGCCACAGACCTCGATGCCGCTGCCTCTAGCGCCAAGGTCTGGGCACTTAAGGCCGGTCGAGCCCCCTTTCCTCCTCCCTCCATTACTTCCACCGCGGTCCCAAACCATAGGCGGCGGCGAGCAGAGCGCGGGGTGTGCGGCGGCAAGCAGACCGCGATCGGCCGCACTCCCCTGAAACCCTAGCGAGGGTAGGCGGCCCGGCCTCGAGGTGCGGCGGTCGGCGGGAGGCACTCGTGCCCCTGGCCGGCGAGCTCGCGCCAACACGGGCAGCCCGAGCGGCCATTGGAGCAGGCCTCAAGGTTTATGTCGATTCCCCTCTTTTAGTTAAAGCATCCATGTCCTTGTTTCCTCGTTCTTCGCTTACTTGTGCTGCAAAATTGATATGAATGCTTGTTAGTGAAAATGGTGTGGTCTAAGGAATTGTATAAGGTCAGGGTGTTTGGATGAGTGTAGGAAGAACATAGGAAGTTTTGAATGGGCCTAAAGGGAAAAAAAGGGACCTAATGTAGCACTTTTCAGCCTGAGGTATCATGTGAAGTTTCAGTCAAAATAGGTCGTAATTGGTCTTAAAAAGTCAGGAACGAGGAGATGAGCAAGAACCAAAGTGTCCATTGGTTAATAACACTTACCCAATTAAATCATTGTTTTTATATTATTGTTATTCTCATGTATTTGGCTCAAGCCAACTTTAAAATAAAGTGGTAATTATTTTGATGTAGATGGATCGTTTAGTGAGGATTTTTCATGGTGATATTGTTAAGAAGAATAAAGATGACATCATGGAGTTTCAAAATATGTTAGAGACGGTCTTGGTCTTTCCCAATTTTCCATCGTTGGCTGAATTGGTTGATAGAGTGAAGGTGAAGTTGGATTGGCATGATAGTGTTCTCCGTATGCATATGAATGGTGTAGTGGATGTTTGCTCATCGAAAGGTCCCCCGTACAAAGATGCTTGTACCTTTGGATTCACTGGCAGAATGGGAGATTTATAGGGATATTGTTATGGCCTCAGAAGTGCACTCTCTCTTTATAGTGGTGTCTAAGGTTCCTTTACTCGACTGCATTGTCGGGCTCGACCTGAACAAGCCACCTGTTGAGGATGCAATGTTTGGTGACCCCGAGAGTGTGGCCCCATCATTGGTAGATGACATAAAGGCCGAGCCTAAGTACTCAGATGATGATGGAGTTGATACATATCATGCTGATTTGGGTGATTATGTAGACATGTTTGCTTCATTTGATGGTGATGCCAAAGCATCTAACCGTCTGGATGTGGAGGTAAGCGGGGATGATGACAATTATAAAGATGAAAAAGCTTGCAACTCGGAGGATGATCGACCCATTCCTTGGTTGTCTAAATGGGAGAAAACAATCTTGCAATCTATCTTTCCCGGCCGTGACCCATTAGTTCTGGAGTGTGTAGACGTTGGACAGAGCCACAAGGCAGTTGCTGATGGGGGTTGCAGTGATGATGATGGTCCTGAGCTGAAGCGGGATAGTATCATACAAAAGGGCATGGTATTTCTAAATATGGATGAGTTGAAGAGTTGGTTGCAGGGATACTTAGTGATGCACCACTGTCCTTTCAAGGTGGTGCATTCATACCGCAAGAGACGATATACAGTTAAGTGCGAACAAGAAGGTTGGAGTAGAGTTCTCATTAATTACTCATTAACACCTGGGCACCATGATTTCACCCATTCCGTGATGAGGATGAGTGGCCAGTGTATGAGAGACCAAAGTATATTGCCGACAAGGGCTTGAGAGTTACATCACGTGGAACTAGAAAAAGGAAGAGGCACAAGATGGACATGGACCAAACAGTGTCGGGAAGGTCCACGAAAAAGTCAGTTGGTACGCACTTTGTGGAGGACACAGAGCGGTCACTATGCTTAAAATGTCACAAATCAGGGTATAATATACGACGCTGCCCCTTACGAGCGTAAATGCAGGTAGATAGTCATTTGTTCACTAGTGTAATTGAATTTTCTTAATTACTATTTTGTTTGTTGGCGTCCTACTTTTTAGTAAGTTAAATATCATGTACTAACCTTACCAGGCTCGACTGATGTAGCAGGGTGAGGTACTGATTCATTTTATATTGGGTTCAATTCTAAACTTTTGATATCTTCCATTGACACGACCCACGACGGTAGTATCATTTTGCGATACGATGAGCGCTACACCCCCCTATGCGGCACGCGGGACTTGCCACGGTTGTGAGGCTTGCCAGCCGTGGCATACCACTGTTCAACCCTGCCGCTCTCACTGTGCTGATCGACCGCTGGCGACCTGAGACCCACACCTTCCACCTTCCCTGTGGTGAGATGATGATCACCCTTGAGGACGTTGCCATGATCATGGGCCTTCGGATCGGAGGACAGCTATTGACTGGAGATGTGATGTCCGTCGGTTGGGAGGACCGAGTCCAGGAGTTTCTTAGCACTACAAGAAAATCGTTGACTAGTGACGCAACCACATTTTAGCGTCATTGATCTATGACGTTCCTGGCTGATCTCGTCATAATATTTCACTTCCGAGCAAATTTAGTGACAAAAAACTTTCATCGTAAGATTGGTACTGTAGCCGGGCATTCACTGTTCCATGCTGTTTTGTGACGCCATAAGCTCTGCAAAAACATCATAAACCAACATCGGTCCCACATGTAAGCATTATTTTAAAAATAGAGAGTTCCAAGTCGTCATAAAATTTAGTTGGGTCCCACATGTAAGCATTTTTTCGAAAATAGAGTGTTTCAAGTCGTCATAAATTTTTCCAGGGTCCCACATGTAAGTATTTTCGCCATGTCAGTGGTCCCACATGTAAGCATTATTTTAAAAATAGAGTGTTCCAAGTCGTCATAAAATTCAGTTGGGTCCCACATATAAGATTTTTTTTGAATCTTTAATATAAATCAGTAATTCGCAGGCGAAATGCTTCACTACCTTCGCAAAGACTCTCGACTTTTGCTACGCGTAGATCTGCAACGGCTCGTGGTAGGAATGGCGGATTTTGGCGGTGATGAGAGGGTGGTTTGTGCGCCACCTCCTGGCTATGAGTTCATGAAACAGGACGACAAGGTCAGTCCTCTGGTTTGAGCCACTATATTTTCCCCCTATCGACCTAGGGATGGGGATTTCTAGATTTGGGGATCTAGAAGATGGATGACCATATACAATAGATTCATATTTCATCGTACACTCAGATTTGAATTGCAATTTGTGTTAGAAGTTGATTCAGTTAGTTTTCAGTTTGCATCGTTTAATGGATTGATAGGTTCTTGTATTTTTCTAGCTTCTGGAGGTGCTTGAATCCACTGAAGCTAAGCTGATTTCATCGTACACTCAGATTTGAATTGCAATTGGTGTTAGAAGTTGATTCAGTTAGTTTTTAGTTTGCATAGTTTGATGGATTGATAGGTTCTTGTATTTTTCTAGCTTCTGGAGGTGCTTGAATCCACTAAAGCTAAGCTGCAGAAGGTGAAGAGAGACCTGCAAGAACAACAAGTCAGCGAGCTCAAGTCACTACAAAAGGCTCTAAATTACAAGCACCTGTATGAGCAATCGTTACAACAGCAGAATGAACAACTGAAAGAGATAAATCAATTGTTACGGCAGGAGAATGACCAGCTGAAAGAGATTCAACAATTGTTAGCGGAGAATGCCCTGTTGAAAGAAAGAGCAATCGAACTCTGACTGAGCTGCAGATGATCGATAAAACATGTCTGGTGTTACTGCTAGCTAGACGGTTCATAGGTGGTGTGTACTTTGTGGTGATGAATTTGTTTGTATTTTTGTGTTTGCTACTTACTGGTGATGTGAACTTTGTGGTGATGAGTGCTATGAGATTCCATTTTATTATGCGGATTTGGTTTAATCTATTTCAAATTGAGTCGAGCATACTCACCATTCTGAATTAATTTTGCTGATGTTTTGCTGGTCCGTTCTGTTGATGTTTTGCTGGAAGGACCTTCCTGAGTAACGATCGCGAAACTGCTAGTTTCCTACTGTCGGTCATGAAAAGTTGTAAAAACAATTTGCCATAGCAAGGGTTCGAACTAGAGACCTATAGGAATGAGACATCACTATCTACCACTACACCACCTCTTGGTTGTGTCAATTTAATGAGAAACACTTTCCACCCCAACCACAGCACGGACCAGTTGTTCTGATAAGTTGGCGGGAGAAAAGCCCGCGCTGTAGCAAAAAATAGTTTTCCTGCAGCCCGCTGCCCCGAAACGGGAAAACGAAGAACGGAGAGGCGAGTAGGCTACCAAAACAGATCATTCCAGCGGTGATTTGTGACTTCCAACGGCTACTCACTCCTACGGGCGCAACCTGGGTGATACTTGCTGCAGCGGCATGTCAATCTGGTAAGTAATTTTGTGTTCAATCGGGAAAATTTTATTTCGCAGAATAACCGGATAGACGCTGGATAAACGGTTGTACTAGTTTTACCACCGATCATGAGAAATGGGTCCAGGATTTCTTGGCATTTCTTCGGACAAGATACGCTGAGGACGAAGAAATACTATGCCCGTGTCGTCGATGCCTCAATGACTCTACAGGGACTATAGAGTGAATTTGAGTTCACTTACTTGTGAGTGGGATGGCAACCACTTACACTAGGTGGATCCATCATGGAGAAGCTTTGGAGGATATGGTTGACGATGATGCAAATGTACAGGATAACGCAATTCTGCCGGATGCAGAGGGGGATGTGGATAATGCAACTCCACGGGATGGTGGTGATCAGGAAACGGTCCAGGAAAACCAATACATATCGGGTGGGGAGGAGGATGAAGGCCCTGGAGATGATGGGATGTCTGAATTGATTGCTGACTTGGGCAAGGGTCAGGTGCTCGGT
This sequence comes from Cenchrus fungigraminus, assembly GCA_036936925.1. Lineage (NCBI taxonomy): Eukaryota > Viridiplantae > Streptophyta > Magnoliopsida > Poales > Poaceae > Cenchrus > Cenchrus fungigraminus. Next base: position 68,859,754 of record CM072770.1, read on the forward strand.
GAGAAAATGTATGGATTTGTAAAGGAACATCTGAAGCGTAAGGTGTCACCGACATCTTCATATGCACAATTTACATTTGTTGTGAAGTTACTTCATATAAAGTCTTTCAGTCGGATGAGCAACGTCGCATTCAATGAAACGATGAATTTGTTACAAAAAGGATTCCCAGAAGTGTGTCTTCCAGACTCTTTTGATGCGGCAATGCAATACATACATTCCATGGGACTCGGCTATGAAAAAATCCATGTTTGCAAAAATAATTGTATATTGTTTCGCAAGGAGAAGTATGTCAAACTTGATGTGTGCCCAGTATGTTGTGAAGCGGATTCAAGATGGAAGTATGCAGACACCAACAAGTGCGTTCCTCAAAAGGTATTGAGGCATTTTCCACTGATTTCCAGGCTGAAGAGGATGTTTATTTCATCAAAAATAGCAAAGGATGCACGATTGCACGAGTCGAAGCGAAAACCGATGAACAATGAGCTTATCCATCTAGCTGATGGTGAGGCATGGAAAGAATTCAATAAAAGATGGAAAAAATTTGCAAAAGATGCTAGGAACCTTAGACTTGGTCTTGCAACCGATGGTTTCAATCCATTTGGCAACATGAACAATTCATATAGTATGTGGCCAGTATTTGATGTGTCGTATAACATGCCACCATGGGTATGCATGGAAGAATCAAACTTCATGATGGCCTTATTGATCCCTGGGCCGAGTTCTCCATCAAAGGTTTTTGAAATCTTCATGGAACCTCTCGTCGAAGAGCTGCAGCAACTTTGGAAGGGTGTCTGGGCAATCGATGCTGTTGAGGGTAAAGGATTTAAACTGCGTGCTGCGGTTTTTTGGTGCATACATGATTATCCAGCATTGAGCATGTTGTCTGGGCGAGTCACGAAAGGCTATTTTGCCTGTGTGCATTGCGACAAGGATCCTTGCTCAAGGAGATTGAAGAACAAGATATGTTACATTGGGCATCATCATTTCCTTCCAACTGACCATCCATGGAGAAGAAAGAGAGCAGATTTTGATGGTACTGTTGAAAACCGAGAAAAGCCAGAGCAGTTTACCTATGAGGAGCTGAAGCAGCAACTGGAGAAGGTTAAAGACGTTAGACCAGGAAAGCATCCTCTACCTCAAGGAAAGAAAAGGAAGCGGGAATCCGAACAGTGTTGGAGCCGAAGGGTTTGTTTGTGGGACTTGCCGTACTGGTCATCTCTGAAGTTGGCACATAACCTTGATGTGATGCACATTGAGAAAAACATATGTGAAAACCTTATTGGAATGTTGCTTAAAATTGCTGGGAAGACAAAGGACACCATCAATGCTAGGGTTGATTTCGAAGAGATGGGCGTAAGATTGAATATACACATGGTGGCAACTTAGGATGGTGAGTCATGCAAAATGCCAGAAGCTCCGTATGTACTTTCAAAAACGAAACAGAAGTTGTTTTGTGATTTTATAAGTTCGGTGAAGTTCCCAGATGGATATGCTTCAAACTTAGCTAGGTGTATTGCTACAGATGGATGCAAACTACAAAGACTGAAAACTCATGATTGTCATATCCTACTCCAAAGGGTTTTGTCAGCTTGTCTTCGTGCTTTAGTGGACAAAGAGATATACACAGCTATTGCAGAATTAGGAAACTTCTTTCGGCAACTTTGTTGCAAAACTCTGAAGTTGGATGTCTTGCAAAAACTGAAAACAGATATCCCAATAATTTTGTTCAACCTTGAGAAAATTTTCCTTCCTGCCTTCTTTGATGTTATGGTCCACTTGGCTGTCCATTTGCCTGAGGAACCAATCCTAAGAGGTCCAGTGCAATATGGATGGATGTATCCCATCGAAAGAAGGCTACGCACATTGAAGCGTTCAGTGAGAAACCAAGCTAGGACTGAAGGATCCATTGCAGAAGCATATGTTGCTAATGAGGCCTTGACATTTTGCTCTAGGTACTTCGCGGCTGATGATGCGGCCACACCATTCAATCAGGTTGGAAGGAACAGAGAGAATGCTGATTTGTCTGTAGATGGAACATCCTGTTTCGATCACAATGTTCAAGTACTTGGAGCAGGGACCACTTGTTGGCTTGGGTCAAAGTACGACAAGGTGGTTTGGTATGTGCTAAACAATTGGGAAGAGGTGAAGCCATATATCAAGTAAGTAAATCACCATTGCAATGATAGAACTACGATTATTTCGTTCTAACTTTGAGATGGTACTTCTTTGCAGAGTGTTCAAGATTGAATTAAAAGCGAAAGGTGTGTTGGACGAGGATATTGATCGTCGAATTGCTACAGAATTTCGGCACTGGTTTAGATCGCATGTTAGTATTCATTTTTTTGTTTGGTAGCTAGCTTATATTACCTTGTGAGGACCTTTACATAAGACTATATTAAAAAAACTATGGCTCTTCTGTACAGATTACAAACAATCCAGTGAGCGACGACAACCTATATGCATTATCAGCTGAACCAGACCGGCGAGCAAAAACTTATACAACATGTATTGTAGGCGGTGTCCGGTACCACATCAAGGCCCGAGAGGCAAATAAGAAGACACAGAACAGTGGAATCATGACTACAGGATCACAAAAAGACATTGCAGAAATTGAGTTTTATGGTTCACTAAGAGACATTATTGAGCTGCGGTACAACTCGGGGCTTGACAGAGATCGAACTGTTGTTTTATTCCAGGTTGACTGGTATGATCTGGAAGGGACCAAGAAGGAACCGAAGATTAGAAATGATGGTTACTTCACAAGCGTCAATACTGGAGATTACTGGTACCAAGATGATCCTACATTCTTGCTGAACAAGCAACGAAGGTCTTTTACTTGCTAGACACCCTACTACAACACCCATGGAGAGTGGTGCAAAAATTTGAGCACAGGCATTTGTGGAGCTATAATGAAAATGAGGAGGACATAGCTCCCACTGATATGGTACTTGCATATCAAGATGATGAAATTGACCAAACCTTGCATGATGTTATACTTGATGATGGTCTCGATGATGGTTCGGAGGTTCCGGTGCCTATTACTGGCGAGGAGACTGTGGTTGCAGTCGCTGAAGTTGACGCAATTCGCCAGCAGGAGCTGTCTGATGTGGATGGATTCAATTCTGAAGATGAGGACGACAACACTCTATGGCAATACGTCGATGAAGATGAAAGTGCTGCCGATGAAAGTGACGACGACTAGGATATCAAATCAGTAAATGTAAAGTCGATCCGAACTGAAATCATGTGGACCTTATGATTTATATGTAATTTATATGTAGTTGAAGTGCACTTTCCTGAATATTAAACCTGCCGTAGGTGCCTACTGTTGATGGTCGTTAAGTCCCTATTTTCGACCGTCAACTTCGGATAAAAATTACTCCATGAGAGTGTGCACCATAGCTATAGGGTTATAATCTAACAAATTCCACGAGCTTTGGTGTATATTTGGTTGCAGGTGCAATAAGCAAATAAAGAATAAAATATGGCATTATCACAAACAACCTCAAATGCCAATTTGGACTACACCATTGTGACGGGCTTGTCAAGACGATCGAAATCGACATTTTATTTGTATGCATCGGAGTCCGGATGAAGAAGATAGGAGAAGGTCAAGATTGCTGACGTCATGCGGGCCCCACATCAAACCGTCGTACCTCGTACCTGCGTAGGCCAGCAGAAGCCGACACGTGGCGGCCGGCCAATGGGCCAGACCCCGCGCCGTGGCGACGCGCACGCGCGCTCGGGCGGCCCCGCCAGGCCACGTGGCCGGCGCTGGTTGGCTGCCCTGCCGCGACGCGGGCGCGCGCGGGCGCGGGAGTCAGCCCCGGTCGGGCACGTGGCAGGCCCTTGTTGGCTGCTTTCCCCCGCTGCGCAGACGAGCGCGCGGGCTCGGGTTTGCACCCCTGGCCGGGACGCGTGGCGACGCAGGGTTGGCTGGCGCAACGTCGGTTGCATGGGCCGCGGCTGGCTCGGCCAGTTTTCCATTTTCCGCGCCGATTTAAGCACCCGGTAACCGGTTTAGCCCCGGTTCAAGGCCCTAAAGACCGGTTCTCGTCCGGTTTTCTTCTCCACCGCCTCAGGCACCTTCCCCTACACGCTACAGTGCCATGGGGGGTCGGTTTGGGCGCTGGAAAGAGGGGAAGGTCCTCCACTCTCCCAAGTCTCCTCCCCCTATAAATAGAAGCCCCATTCCTCACTTCAAGACATGAAGAAGAGAAGCAAAGATCAAGGCGATGCCCTACCAAATTAGTGTTAGAATTAGGTGAGAGTTGAGGTGCGAGTCCGGGAGAAGCCGGAGTTGTCGGCTTCCTCCCTTCCTCTTGTACCTCGGCGGATGCGGCTCCACTTCGAGTAACATCCGGGTAACTCTTAGGCATTCTGGATTTATTTAATTAATTAAGTTCAGCTTTATTATTTTTGCTTGTGGGCTCCTTGCTTTGATTAGTGTTCTAGTAATTGCAAAGCTAGAATAGTAGTCACTATAGCAGACGTGGTGTCTAGTCTTGCGATTACCTCGGAGTACACCTAGTGGCACGGATTGTTGTGGTAGCCCCAGGTGGTGACAGCCCTGATGGCCTACGTAGTCCACCACGTGAGATCCACTAGAGCGCAGTAGGACCCCTGCTTGGCTTGCCTAGCCCCCTTCTCATCCCTTTCCGGGTTAGGACGGTTGAGCGTCCCGAAGCAAGCATCGTAGTAAACGCTGATCTTATCTTTAGAGTTCGGAATCCTTCGAAACCCTCTCTACCCCTCCTACACTATTACCATATCTTCTCTCGTCCAAGGCCGATCTTGATTCTTCACTAGTGCACACACGTTCCCTGTGGATTCGATACCCTGGAATACTCCTGGGTGAAAGCTACATCGGTATCTGTACGCTTGCGGACTTTTCTGCGATCGTTATTTATACCAACAGGCCTTCTGGCGTCGTTGCATATTTAGCAGCAAAAGCAAGTGCCAACAAGCTTTCTGGCACCATTGCCGGGGATATAAACCTGGTGTGATGCTAGTAAGCATCAACAAGCTTTCTGGCGCCGTTGCCTGGGATATAAACCTGGTGGCAACGCTAGTAAGCGTCAACAAGCTTTCTGGCCCTGTTGCCGGGGAACGGTTGCTGTACTAGTGTCGAACCGAGTCGTCCGTGTATCCCCATCCATACCATCACATATCCCCATATGGATTCCAAGCCTATCAATCAGTTTTCGGCTCCAACGGGCGAAGATCTGGAGCCTCCACCCTCATCATTACCCATCCATGCACCTAGCTATGAACTTTGTCCCGCCCTCATAGCTATGGTATGGGAGCAATCTTTTTCTAGAGCAGAAGAGGAAAATCCGTACACCCACCTTCGCGGTTTTGAGGAAGTGTGCCCGTGCCTGGTCATTCGTGGCATGTCACACGAAACACTAAAATGGAAGCTTTTCCCATTCTCTTTGACGGGGATTGCCAAGAAATGGTACACTCAAACCGTTAGGGGTGTCAAGGGAGATTGGGAAGTTTTGCGAAACAAATTTTGTCTAGCTTTCTTCCCGGAATCCCGATTGGTCGACCTCCGTATGGAAGTCTTAGGCTTTAGGCAAAAGGAAAAAGAAACCTTAGGAGCAGCCTGGGCACGATTTTTGGACCTAAACATGTCTGGTCCCAACCTCGAACTCTCCGAACCGATGCTTTTACAACATTTTCGTCGAGGCCTTAGCAAGAAGTTCGCCCAGTTTCTCGATATTTCTTCGGGAGGTTCTTTCACTCATTTGACACCTAGTGAAGGGAGGAACATTCTCAACAAAATCCTTGAGAATACCCCCTACACTGGTATTTTTGATGAATTTCCCGAAGAAGAGGTTGATGAAATCCTTGAGCCAAAAAATGACAATTTACCTATCCAGCCTACACCCGTGACCGCTCCTCTTTCTGAGCCAATAAAAGTAGAGCCTCCCGTAGAAAACCTTCATAGTCTAGAAGATGAGGAAACTCATCCAATGGATTTTATCAGCGAAATCGAGGATGATCTTTTCTCAAACTTTAGAAATGCCTCGAATTTTCCGATCCAACCAAAACCTCGAGCGTGCAACTCTCCGTTTCAACAAAACGCTAGCCAACCCGATAAGCCCATTCTCAAAGAAGACCTTAAATGCTTGTCGGCGGCTATGAGTGTGGAATGGTTGAGAGAAGTCGAGACATCGCCCGAGGTTGTTAGACTCATCATGCCGCCCACTCTTCTTTCCTATCAAATACAAGGCGTCATGATGGATGTCCAGTACAACCCCACTGTTGGGATAAATATCATCTCAAAATCTCTTGCCCAACAGCTCTATCCCAACATGACCCTCTGTCCGTCCCGAAAGATTTTTCAAGATCCTTATGGGACCCTGTTGGAATGTTGCGGTATTGTCAGAACAGTCCCGGTAGTTGCCAATGAGGCTGAGATCTTTCTAGACTTCCAGGTCTATGATAATCCGGACATACCTATTCTTATAGGTCGGCCTACCAAGAGACTTTTCCAAGAAATGGCTAATGGTAGCCAAGCCGTGCAACTAGACGAATCCACACAAACCGTCTCCTTATCTCGTGCACGAAATGCAATAGCAAAGTTCCATGACCAATTCGAGGATGATTCCACTGAGAATTCCGAAGACACCTTGAATCACTTGGATGCCGAACAAGGGAAGGAGCCCTCTTCTGTCCAAATCCAGCCAGCTAGAAATCTTTTGACAGAATCTTCCCCTAGGCCTATGGTCCCTCCTTTGCCTCCTGATCCTCCAACCGAAACATCTATCATGGATGCCATGGAAAAGAAGTGGTCGACTGGAGTGGAACACTTTTCTGAAGCACTTTGGATTTGTTCACCTTCTACGATCCTTCCTTGTTCCATAAAAGGGATTACCATAGAAGCCCATCTTAACCCCGACATGGAGGTTAATATTATGCCATGGCACTTAGCGTACACTTTATTGGGCAACGTGACGCTAAGACCGTCCGACAAGCTCCTCAAGAGTTGTCCCTCCGGACACATTCTTGAGTGTTGGGGGGTTGCATGTGCTGTGCCACTCCTAGTAGACAAGATTAAGGTTAATCTAGACTTCCACATCTTTGATGTCCTCGATCTTGATCTCCTCCTAGGCTCCCCTATAGAAAAACTTCTCGATGCATCTCGAGGAAGCCTAGATAAAAAGCTTAGGGAAGCCATTTCGGCCACCACTCCCTTGTTCTCAGAAAATTCTATGGTGACGCCGCTTCCCAAGCAAAACCTATTCAAGGAGATGATGCATGTATCTCCGTTCGCGTCGTCCGAGCCCGTTCTCACTGAGCTTGTAGAATTTTCTACGTCTCAGGAGTATGACTCGGAAGACCCTCTTTATCTTTGTGAAGACAAACGATCATCATCACCTTTGATCAAGTTTGAGCCTCTTCCCACTGGCCCGTATCATGTTGTTTCCGACCGTGGTCGAGAATCAACATTGTTCATACATGATGCATCTCTTGAGATGGAGAATTCAGGGGCCATGGAAATCTATAAGGCGCCGACTCTGGGGTCCAAAGGAAAGGATCTCATCGACAAGCATGGTAGCTTTACTCTTGATTTACCTCAGGAACCATGCTTGCATCATGTCTCTCCAGAGTCAGCCACGCCTAGTGCACAGAGCACACACGAGGACTACAACCGCCTTATGGTCCTCTCCTGTAAAAAGTTTAGAAGGACGGTTGTAGATGCATATGTTTACCATAAGCATTGCAGATTTCGTGTATGCACTGTTGCACTAACCTTGCAGCTGAAGCTTCACTAACACATCAATGATTGGTGGTGAGACGGGAATGACATCACCAATGATAGCTGCAGGAAGAAGGTTCCCAGGGTCGAGCTTATGACCGTAAACAAAGCACTACCAGGAGATAGCCTGGATTAGCGTAGATTTATTTCTCCTTCCAAATAAAAGCAAGAGCATGTTTCTAGGATAAGATTGTCCTTCGGCAATTTTTGGTCACTAACCTTTCAGGTGGAGATCAAAATGAATGATGGACAAATGATGCCTACGAACATGTGAGCTACATCAACTACAACACTTTGGTAAGTTTTTGGTGAGAGAACGGCTACAAAAGGAAGCTTGATCTCCACACACCTGAGTTTTGTTGCTCAGCAATGCAAACTTCAAGTGTGGGGGAGGTATGTGAGCATCCCGAGTAAAGCTCCTCTCATACAAAATCTTATCCTGATTTGGAGATGATGTTAGCTCATGCATCTTGCCTAGCTAGATATGTCCTGCTTTTGACTTTAAACAAAGCCCTTCCGGGAGGTTGCCCGATGTTCACCATCAGTCAAATGATGAATAATAATAATAAAATAAAACTTTGCTTTGATTTGGCTAGTACAATCTGTACTAGCCAAATCCTTGTATCTCATCTTTGTCTAAAAGTGTGCAGGAAAAGATGCAGCAAAAGATAGTGTGGGGGAGGTATCGAGAGTCAACTTCTCCCGACATTAAAAGGAACAACATGGTTTGAACAATCCTGTCCCCCTAATTCCATGATTCATGAGTTATAATTCCTTTCATGAGATAATCATTAAATTAAACTCAATGAATCTTGTTGCTCCATTGCTATACATGTTTTCAATTGATTGGCTTGCATGTTCTTTATTCTTAGCACATACATCTGTTACTTGTGATCAAATATCATTAGGAAAACATGTTCGTCTAAATGGTTGATTGATGAGATATGGTACGATGTGATGAACCTTACACTTTTTGACAAAGTGCTTGGGATGGTTTATTTGAAAGAAAAAATATATGCCTTACAAGCTCCTCAGTGATGATATATTCTTACCAAATCCATATGTTGTTTACATTAGAAAACCTCATACATATGCTGCTTGTTATTACATTGTGCTTTGTCAAATTGTTGTGACCCTTGCTAGAAGCTTTTCATGCTTTCATGATCAAGATCACGTACACTCCACCTTCATATGCTAAACTTCTACACTGGAAGTTAGCAACATCCATCCATCCACAAAATAAATACTCCATTCAATTTATGAATCTCTATCCCTAAATTTTCCTTCAAAAGAGACATGGGCTAAAGAAAAAAAAGAGAGATAAAAACACATGCTCAAGAGAAACTCTTCTCAAGCATGATGAAAAAAAAAGAAAAAAAGAAAGAAAAAAAATATAGCCATGTTCTCAAAATAAAGTTCAAAGGGAGAGAGATCATACAAGGAGTTACATATTTCCATATCATCCCCTTTCCACACACTTGCACATCTTGATCAGATTGTATGACGAGTTTTCTTCTTGGATCCGATTTTTGACTTTGCAATATTATGTGATACAAGTATGCCTTATATCTTCAACCTTACCTTGAGCTCCACATATAGCCATCATTAGAAGTAGGTTGAAGAAAGGCAAGTTTAATGCCTTGGTGAGGAATCATACACACTGAGCGACCCGAGAGCATCATTTGAGGAGTCAAGTAAGGCTAAGTTTTGAAAAAAAAGAAAAATATTTTATCAAAAAACCCAAGCTACTTTACATAAGGAGTTGAGGTGGTTCAAATCCAGCTGTTCCATTCTTCAACCATCCAAGATGACATGGTAGACACCCCAAAGAGTCACAAGTACAGGTATGTCTTGGAATATCTTACATGCTTGCATCATATCATTTTGGATTCATGTTTTCCACCCTAAAATAGGGACTTAACGACCATCAACAAGCTCCCCCACACTTAGACCTTTACTCGAGGACGAGCAAAGGGCTAAGTGTGGGGGAGCTTGTTGATGGTCGTTAAGTCCCTATTTTCGACCGTCAACTTCGGATAAAATAGCTATAGGGTTATAATCTAACAAATTCCACGAGCTTTGGTGTATATTTGGTTGCAGGTGCAATAAGCAAATAAAGAATAAAATATGGCATTATCACAAACAACCTCAAATGCCAATTTGGACTACACCATTGTGACGGGCTCGTCGAGACGATCGAAATGGACATTTTATTTGTATGCATCGGAGTCCGGATAAAGAAGATAAGAGAAGGTCAAGATTGCAGACGTCATGCGGGCCCCACATCAAACCGCCGTACCTCGTACCTGCGTAGGCCAGCAGAAGCCGACACGTGGCGGCCGGCCACTGGGCCAGACCCGGCGCTGCGGCGATGCGCACGCGCGCGCGGGCGGCCCCTCCAGGCCACGCGGCCAGCGCTGGTTGGCTGCCCCGCCGCGACGCGGGCACGCGCGGGCGCGGGAGTCAGCCCCGGCCGAGCACGTGGCAGGCCCTTGTTGGCTGCTTTCCCCCGCTGCGCGGACCAGCGCGCGGGCGCGGGTTCCCCCCCCCCGGCCGGGATGCGTGGCGATGCAGGGTTGGCTGGCGCAACGTCGGTTGCATGGGCCGCGGCTGGCTCGGCCGGTTTTCCATTTTCCGCACCGGTTTAAGCACCCAGTCACCAGTTCAGCCCCGGTTCAAGGCCCTAAAGACCGGTTCTCGTCTAGTTTTCTTCTCCACCGCCTCAGGCACCTTCGCCTGCACGCTACAGTGCCGTGGGGTCAGTTTGGGCGCTGGAAAGAGGGGGAGGTCCTCCACTCTCCCAAGTCTCCTCCCCCTATAAATAGAAGCCCCATTCCTCACTTCAAGACACGAAGAAGAGAAGCAAAGATCAAGGCGAAGCCCTACCAAATTAGTGTTAGAATTAGGTGAGAGTTGAGGTGCGAGTCCGGGAGAAGCCGGAGTTGTCGGCTTCCTCCCTTCCTCTTGTACCTCGGCGAATGTGGCTCCACTTCGAGTAACATCCGGGTAACTCTTAGGCATTCTGGATTTATTTAATTAATTAAGTTCAGCCTTATTATTTTTGCTTGTGGGCTCCTTGCTTTGATTAGTGTTCTAGTAATTGCAAAGCTAGAATAGTAGTCACTAGAGTAGACGTGGTGTCTAGTCTTGCGATTACCTCGGAGTACACCTAGTGGCACGGATTGTTGTGGTAGCCCCAGGTGGTGACAGCCTTGACGGCCTACGTAGTCCACCACGTGAGATCCACTAGGGCGCAGTAGGACCCCTACTTGGCTTGCCTAGCCCCCTTCTCATCCCTTTCCGGGTTAGGACGGTTGAGCATCCCGAAGCAAGCATCGTAGTAAACGCTGATCTTATCTTTAGAGTCCGGAATCCTTCGAAACCCTCTCTACCCCTCCTACACTATTACCATATCTTTTGTCGTCCAAGGACAATCTTGATTCTTCACTAGTGCACACACGTTCCCTGTGGATTCGATACCCTAGAATACTCCTGGGTGAAAGCTACACCGGTATCCGTACGCTTGCGGACTTTTCTGCGATCGTTATTTATACCAACAGGCCTTCTGGCGTCGTTGCATATTTAGTAGCAATGCTAGCAAGTGCCAACAAGCTTTCTGGCACCGTTGCCGGGGATATAAACCTGGTGCGACGCTAGTAAGCGTCAACAAGCTTTCTGGCGCCGTTGCCGGGGATATAAACCTGGTGGCTACGCTAGTAAGCGTCAACACCTACTATCCGGTTCACTGTATTATGTAGCATCAGATCTTCCTATTGCGTCTTTACAAAATATACGATCGCGCATGAGGATGCCGATTATCCGGTATGTTGTATTATAAAACAATGGAACGTCCTGTTGGGCTACGTGAATGGTAGGTTAGAAAATATCCATTTCTTATCCTGTCCAATGTGGGCATGATCAAGTAGTATGCAACGTGATGTGCTCATCATCATGTAGTACTAGGCGAATCGAATCGACGAAGGATGGGATGTGTTGATCTCCAATGTGGGCATGATCGAGGAGTATGCAATGTGACGTGCTCATGATCATGTAGTACTAGGCGAACGAATCGACGAAAGAAGGGCTGTGTTGATCTCCAATGTGGCCATGATCGAGTAGTATGCAACGTGACGTGCTCATGATCATGTAGTGCTAGGCGAATTGAATCGACGAAGGAAGGGATGTGTTGATCTCCAATGTGGGCATGATCGAGGAGTATGCAACGTGACGTGCTCATGATCATGTAGTACTAGGCGAACGAATCGATGAAGGAAGGGCTGTGTTGATCTCCAATGTGGCCATGATCGAGTAGTATGCAACGTGACGTGCTCATGATCATGTAGTACTAGGCAAATGAATCGACGAAGGAAGGGATGTGTTGATCTCCAATGTGGGCATGATCGAGGAGTATGCAACGTGACATGCTCATGATCATGTAGTACTAGGCGAATCAAATCGACGAAGGAAGGGATGTGTTGATCTCCAATGTGGGCATGATCGAGTAGTATGCAACGTGACGTGCTCATGATCATGTAGTACTAGGCGAATCGAATCGACGAAGGAAGAGATGTGTAGATCTCCAATGTGGGCATGATCGGCTAAGTATGCGAATGGATTGTCCGATTCTTTGCATTATGTACGACAGGACCATCCTGTTATGACTTTCATACTCATCGACATACGTCCGGAGGATGGTCCGGTCTGGTATACATCAGAATAGAGGAACTTCTGTAGGCACATCTGGTCCTCAGACGAGGCTAAGGTGCAGGCCTGCGGCACAGGATTCTTCCTCTGCCCCTACACGCCGCACACGGGGTGGGTCAACCTCGGTGCCTTCCTGCCGCACACGGGGTGGGTCAAGCTCGATGCCTTCCTACCGCACACGGGGTGGGTCAACTGCGGTGCTTTCCTGCCGCACACGAGGTGGGTCAACCGCGGGCCGTCGTCCGCCCCGCCCTTCAGAGTTTCCTGCGCCAGATCCCAGGAAGGAGAAATAGGTGCAACTTCACCCTCCACCGGAAGGGCCGCTTAAGATGGACCTGTGCAACCACACCTACCAAATGATTAAAGGTCTTAGATGGGTGCCTGAGAAGTAGTGGTGCGACAAAACTAAGGACAAATGGGTCGAACCAAGATTTAGGAATGTCCTTCAGCAAACTTTCTATTACAACTACAAATACCTGCCCATGAAACTGTACCAGCACAGGGTTATAAATTGGGATCATATGACGTTGGCCGCGGGAGGGGATGTTGAGGCATACTTCGATGATCATCCCGAATTGGCTGATTTGGTCTCAATGCATCATAAGTATGTTGAGGATTGGGTGAGAGTTTTTTATGCTACTGTGTACATTGCCGATACTAGGGAGTACATCATGTTCATGTTTCAGGGATGCTAGTATACTCTTTTCTGACACCATATTGCCGACAAACTTGGATTGAGGGATTTTGAAATAGGAAAGTACGACCATAAGACATCCCTACATAATATTATCTATGGGGATCGTGAACCACCTCGACGTAGTTTGCTCGGTGGGTCGTTCCCGTCCGATGAGGAGATGGCCGGACTTTTTGTTGAGTCGTTCACAGGTAGGCGAGCATATCACACGCCTGACATGCTTACCCCTGAGGCAAATGTGGTTCACCGAGCTCTATGGAAGACATTGCTACCACGGATTGGCCATGCAGAGTCGATCACTAGTCTTTAGCAGTGGCTTCTCCTTCACGTCATGACCGGTCGGCCCTTCGACATCGTGGACTTCATTTTAGCCGAGATTGAAGATGTTATCTTTGATGGGTTGACCGTGGCACGAAATATGCCGTATGCTCACTGGATCTCCTTCATGCTGAGTAGTGTTACCAAAGTAGATGAAGACGAGGAAAGGGTGCGAACCGGACCCAAAGATTGGCGTCCCGAGTACATGATGTCCGAGACACATTTCAAGGAATACAGGCCTGTGAGACCAGGAGACAGACGTCGTGGCCTAAGGGCTACAATTGAGCCATCTCCTGATGACATTTGTTCCTCAGACAGTGAAGGCAATGAGGTGTCTCCAGTGAGACATCTCCGAGTACATGAGGGTGCATCGCTACCCACTGAAAAAATAGAAACAGTTCCAGTCACTCCAGCAACAACCAGTGAGCCAATGGACTCTTCCTTCTTTCTGAAACTGATCCTTGAAAATCAGTATGACCAGAGAAAGTTCCAGTCAATGATGGAGATGAGGATGGCACAGCAGGAGGAGTTAAATCGCTCACACTCGGAGCAGATAGCACAAATGGTAACACAGCACCAGCGCACTATGGAGAATTTTGTGAATGCTTCACTCAGTCACCTTCACCAAGTTAAGAGCTTACCGCCACCGCCCACTCTACTCGCACCTATTGGTCAGACTCCCTTGCAACTCATGCCTCCTGCTAACTTGGGTAAATCATCTGAAGTCTATGAGCTGCCTCACAGTTCAGCAATTGGTTCACAATGGATGACAGAAAAGGATTCCAAAGAAGAAAAGGAAACACATGCAACAATAATCAAGCTTCTATCTAATATTGCAGCAGAGGAAACGAATAAGGAAGATCCTTTGGCGGCAACAGCAAATGGTCCGGAAGATCCTGCTCCAGCTACCTCGGAAGGCTCTCATGTAGCTTATCCTACTCCAGCTCCTGCTACGTTGGAAGGCTTTCCTGCTCCTACTCCTACTCCTGCTACCTTAGAAGGCTCTCCTGCTCCTACTCCTGCTACCTCAGAAGGCTCTCCTGCTCCAACTCCTGCTACCTCAGAAGGCTCTCCTGCTCCTGCTCCTGCTACCTCAGAAGGCTCTCCTGCTCCAGCTCCTGCTACCTCGGAAGGCTCTCCTGCTCCAGGTCCTGCTCCTGCTACTGAAGAAGGCTCTCCTGCTCCTGCTCCTGCTCCTTCTTCTGCTCCAGCTCCAGCTCTTGATGACCCTCTTCACAATCCTGTTACATCGGCTCCTTCGAACACCGACGAAAAAGAGGTAGAATGTTAAACATTCCTTTTATTGTCATTGATTCCATTTGATTGTTGTATTCGAGTTGAACAATACATTTTCCTTTACGTGTGCAAACCAACCATAAATAATCGTTTTGCCTGGGCTTTGTGCTTAGGTCTTCACAATTGCTGACCAAGATGAAATTGTACCGGAGTCAGAAGACTCCCAATACTCTTGTACCGGGTTGCAGAACGAGATACAGGTACCAGCACTTCGTTTCCAGAATAGAACATCGTACTTGTGTCGTGACGTTGAAGACTGCGACTTCCATACGATCAAATCCTCTGATTGGAATAATGGCTTGGATCAATGCGGGATTCCTACAACCAAAACGGAGAGTTCTACGGCCTCGACATCACGCAATGCATGAGTCGTGCTATGCATAAAACGAACCCAACACTCCCTACGCATGCTTTTGTTTGTAATTTTCGATGTAATCCTTGAATCATGTCACAATACCGATGTTTGATGAGAGGAAGGGATGTGTGGATCTCCAATGTGGGCATGATCGAGGAGTATGCAACGTGACGTGCTCATAATCTTGTAGTACTAAGCGAATCGAATAGACGAAGGAAAGGATGAGTTGATCTCTAATGTGGTTATGATCGAGGAGTATGCAACGTGACGTGCTCATAATCTTGTAGTACTAAGAATTGAATCGACGAAGGAAGGGTTGTGTTGATCTCCAATGTGGGCATGATCGAGGAGTATGCAACGTGACGTGCTCATAATCTTGTAGTACTAAGAATCGAATCGACGAAGGAAGGGATGTGTTGATCTCCAATGTGTGCATGATCGAGGAGTTTGCAACGTGACGTGCTCATAATCTTGTAGTACTAAGCCAATCGAATCGACGAAGGAAGGGTTGTGTTGATCTCCAATGTGGGCATGATCGAGGAGTACGCAACGTGACGTGCTCATAATCTTGTAGTACTAAGCCAATCGAATCGATGAAGGAAGGGTTGTGTTGATCTCCAATGTGGGCATGATTGAGGAGTATGCAACGGTACGTGCTCATAATCTTGTAGTACTACGCCAATCGAATCGACGAAGGAAGCGATGTGTTGATCTCCAATGTGGGCATGATCGAGGAGTATGCAACGTGACGTGCTCATAATCTTGTAGTACTAAGAATTGAATCGACGAAGGAAGGGATGTGTTGATCTCCAATGTGGGCATGATCGAGGAGTATGCAACGTGACGTGCTCATGATCATGTAGTACTAGGCAAATCGAATCGATGAAGGAAGGGATGTGTTGATCAATATAAGGGGAGCAGTACATAAACAAAATGAGTAGTTCCTAGTCAAGGAATATCCTATGTAGTAGTATCTTGATTAGAGGAACTATCATACAGACATCCCTGGGCCCACTACTCAGGTGGGTACTGGGACCGACTACTCCATGGGCCCCTGGGACTACTCGACTTGGGCAACACGGCACCTGCTGGCGTGGAGCGCAAGGCCTACAGAGGATTAGTACTCGGTTAGGAAGCTAGACATGTCCGGATCTGTGTACCGTACTCCTAGCCGTACACGACTAGTACTCCTCTGGTAAACCGACTTGTAACCCTGCCTCCCGGACTATATAAGGTGAGGTAGGGACCCCTATCTCTCTATCCGCATCATCTTGTAAACACACCCAATCAATCCAGAACTACGCATCATACAGGACGTAGGGTATTACGCACCTCGCGGCCCGAACCTGTCTAAATTGTGTGCCACGTGTCTCTCCTTCGAGTTCCCGATCTCGGCGAGGCCACAAACATCTACCTCGGGTACTCCCCTTGGTAGGTTGCCGGTCTAAAACACCGACAGCTGGCGCGCCAGGTAGGGGATCTCGCCGAAGATCACATGCCGAACTCGACAGCTTCAATCGTCATCAAGCCAACTGCCGCCTTCAACCGTGGCGACACCTTCGTCTTCGGCTCCTGGGTCTACTCCGCTGATGGCGCTGGATCGTTCCAGTGCTACCTCACCATGACCCCGGACCCGGTGACCGGACTAGTGACGCTTCCCGAAGCCATCACGGGCCAACTCGTCGAGAAATTCGACGAATTTTCGCTCTGTAACCAAGTCGCCGACTTCGAGATTGGATCCGCCTCCAACTCGAACTCGACGTCACCCTAGATCGAATCATGCGAGCCGGCTCCTGAGCCATCGTGTGGAACAGTCCTCCTCCACGAGCACTTCCCATACGGCCTCCGCAACTCCAGCAGGGCCCACGCGGAAGCTCTCACCGCGCGTCGGGCCGGCAAGGAGATCATCTCCGAGTCCTCCTCGGACTCCAACACCGTCCCCGACTACAACTCGGACTCCTCCTACGAGTTCGACTTTGGTCTCGATCCGATCGAGTCCGAGCTCAACTCCATTGAGGAACCGCTGTCAGGTCCTGCTGCTGGCTTGGTCATCACGTCTACTCCTGCCAGCAGATTTGTCTACTGGCCCGACCGCAAGCCCGCAGACCTGATCAACGACAACTCACGCTGTGTCGCCTACCTCGAGACACTCCCCTTCCAGGAGGGGACACCACTGACCCTGATCAAGGAAGAGCACACGCCAACTGAGGTGGCGACTACCGACTCCGGACTCTGCACGCCTGATCGCGAAGTATTCATGGCTGCCGGAGAAGTTGGAACCTCAGACAACCAAGTTGATCGCTACCTCGACGACATCTCAGCTGACGAGGAATCAGCCAATGCACCCCCAGACGAGACTACTGAGACCAAGAACGCTCGGCGCAAGCGCAACAGAAGACGAGCTGATCGGCGCAGGCGGCTCTGAGAAGCTTTTCCCATCCGGAACCTCACAGAGGCTCTGGATCAAGTCGAAAACCGGGTGCATACCACCCCTGAGCAATGCCTCATGTCTATCACTACGATAGCACGAACAACTTAGGGGCACTGTGCAGGCGAACTCATCGCCAAGCTTGCTGAAGACGCCTACTTCATGCGGGTCGACAACAGAGTCGCCCCAGTCCCCCCAACTGGAAACCACAAAGCCACTAGTCGCAGCCCAGCAGACAGCGGACGCAACCGCGTTCGTGGCGAACACCAGCCAAACCCCAACCACTCTAGAGCCTCGGCGGGAGGACCCTCACAGGGTGGCAATAGCCAAGCGGGCGCCGGCGGTAGTCGCGGCGGCGGCGGCGGTGGCGGCAGCAGCGGCGGAAGTTCATCCCATGGCACCGGCAGAAGAGCTGGTGGCAGCGGCGATCGCGGAGGCCGAGGCCACGCGAATAGCCACGCCACCGGCAACGCACGCGGTGGCTA
The DNA here is from genome assembly GCA_036936925.1 of Cenchrus fungigraminus. Lineage (NCBI taxonomy): Eukaryota > Viridiplantae > Streptophyta > Magnoliopsida > Poales > Poaceae > Cenchrus > Cenchrus fungigraminus. Next base: position 68,877,802 of record CM072770.1, read on the forward strand.
TGACGCCCGCCACAGGATCGATGAGATCCACCGCAAGAAGGCTACTGAAGCAAGCGACAACGACGGCTTCCCCGCCTACTCTGCACGACTTCGCAACCTGCTCCTTCCTGAGAAATTCAAACCTCTCGGGATCTCCAAGTACGATGCGAAGCAAGACGCAGTTCAGTGGCTCAGGTGCTATGCCCTGTCCATCGAAAACGCTGGTGGCAACAATGACGCAAAGTGCCTCTTCTTCCCCTTCTGTCTAGATCAAGCTCCACTCACAAGGCTCGAGTCACTTGAAAAGAACTCGATCGACGAGTGGGACCAGCTGAAGGCCCAGTTCACCAGCAACTTCGCAGGCGCCATGGGAAGCTCAGGTACTTGCATGGACCTGGCGATGGTCAAGCAGGAACAAGGCGAGACACTCCGCCAGTACATGCGTCGCTTCTTCGACAAGCGCACGACCGTAGTCGACGTCACCGACAAAGAAGTCATCGACCTCTTCCAAGACGGGCTCTATCACCGTCGCACCTTCGAAGACTTCGGTCGTCGCTGCCCGAGTTCCATTACCAAGCTCAAGGACATGATCACATCATGGGCTGATGAAGAGGACAAGGTGAACGCCAAGTACGACTGCATTTGCGGTAAGAGCAAAAACAACACGGGCGGCAACAACAACAACAAGGATCAAGTGGGTCGCAACAACAACAACTACTCGGGTTCCAACCGCAAGCGCAAGCCAGACAGCACAGTCACGGCTATACAGCACCCTGCAAAGGACAACTCGAAAAAACCTCCGGCGGCTTCAGAGACTTGCTCAAAGAGAAGTGCCCGTGGCATCTGGATGGCAATCATACAACCGACCAGTGCTACCAACTCCGGCGAGCACTCAAGGATATTCCCGAGCCACAGCCTCCTCACAACAAGAAGGGCAAGAAGAAAGTCGACGAAGGCAACGGCGACTTCCAAGAACCCGACAAGACGGTGAATGTCCTCTTCGGCGGACTACCCACCAGACGATCTCAAAAGCTCACTCGACGGGAAGTCTTGAGCATTGAACCAGCGGTGTCGACACCTCTAAGGTGGTCGGAGGTACTCATCACCTTCTCCCGCGTGGATCAATGGACAAGCTTCTCTGAGCCAGGACGTTTCCCACTCATCTTGAAACCAGTAGTTGCGGGCTCCAGACTCAACAAGGTACTCATCGACGGTGGGAACGGACTCAATGTCCTCTTCACCAAGACCTTAAAGAAGATGAAGCTCGACATCACCGACATGCTCACCAAGAGCGCGTCACCTTTCTATGGCATCGTCCCTGGTAACGCGGCTATACCACTTGGCTCAGTGGTCCTGCCAGTTACCTTCGGGGACTCAAGGGAGAACTACCGCACCGAGTACATCAAGTTCGAGGTTGCGGACTTCGAGACCTCCTACCATGCCATTCTCGGCAGACCAGCCATCGCCAAGTTCATGGCGGTGCCTCACTACACCTACTTGATACTCAAAATGCCAAGTCCTACCGGAGTACTCACGCTGCAAGGGAACTTGAAGATTTCTTTCGACTGCGACACCGAAGCCGTGGAACTCGCAGCGACCAATCAAGTACCCAACGCAATGATGGAAATCTTCACTGCATCCAAGAAACTCGCCCCAACCGAACTCGAGATACTTGAGAAGACCGACACCGCAAACAAGCCTCAGCCAACAGACGAAGTACAGGTGAAGGCCATCGACCTCGGGACGGGCGACAGCAGCAAGACTACCATGATCGGGGCGGGCCTCGACCCGAAATAGGAAGACGCACTCGTCAGCTTCCTTCGGGCTAATCGAGACATCTTCGCATGGAAGCCTGTAGACATGCCAGGTGTGCCCAGGAGGCTGATCGAGCACTCACTCAACATCGACCCCAAAGCTACCCCCAAGCGACAACACCTCCGCCGTTTTGCTGACGACCGACGGGATGCCATCAAGAAGGAACTCGCCAAACTACTCGCGGCTGGCTTCATTCGAGAAGTCTTCCATCCTGAGTGGCTCGCCAACCCCGTCCTCGTCCGCAAGAAGAACACGAACGAGTGGAGGATGTGCGTCGACTACACCGACCTCAACAAGCATTGCCCCAAGGACCCTTTCGGGTTGCCGCGGATTGATCAAGTCATCGACTCCACGGCGGGTTGCGACCTGCTTTGCTTCCTCGACTGCTACTCCGGGTGCCACCAGATCACTATCAAGGAAGAAGACCAGGAGAAGACCGCGTTCATCACCCCGTTCGGTGCTTACTGCTACACGACAATGTCGTTCGGGTTGAAGAACACCGGCGCTACTTACCAGCGAGCTATCCAGGCCTGCTTCAAGAAGCAGCTCAACAAGAACGTCGAAGCCTATGTGGATGACGTGGTCGTCAAGACCAGAAACTCCGACACGCTCATCGCCGATCTTGAAGAGAATTTCGCATCCCTGCGAGAGTACCAATGGAAGCTCAATCCCAACAAGTGCGTTTTCGGCGTACCATCTGGGAAACTACTCGACTTCATCATCAGCCATCGCGGCATCGAAGCCAACCCCGAGAAGATCTCCGCCATCACCAATATGAAAGCTCCAACCTGCATCAAGGATGTCCAGAAGCTGACCGGGTGCATGGCGGCACTGAACAGATTCATGTCGAAGCTCGGAGAACGGGGACTGCCCTTCTTCAAACTACTCAAGCATCAAGAGAAGTTCGTGTGGACCGCGGAGGCTGATCAAGCTCTGATGCAGCTCAAAGACTTCCTGTCTAAGCCACCGGTCCTCACAGCTCCTCGCAAAAAGGAGCAGCTACTGCTCTACCTCGCTGCGACTACTCACGTGGTTAGTACTGCCATCGTCTTCGAGCGGCAGGAAGAAGGCCACGCCTACCCAGTCAAGCGACCAGTCTACTTCGTCAGCGAGGTTCTGTCAGAGTCCAAGTCACGGTACCAGCCGGTCCAGAAGCTACTCTACGCAGTACTTATCACCTCGCGGAAGCTACGACACTACTTCCAGGAGTACTCGATTGTCGTCATCACCGACTACCCGCTCGGCGACATACTCCGCAATCAAGATGCTACTGGAAGAATCTCCACGTGGGCGGTCGAACTTGGCGCCCTCAACATCGACTTCAAGCCACGCACCGCTATCAAGTCTCAAGCACTAGTCGACTTCATGGCAGAGTGGCGGGAGAATCAACTACCAACTCCTACAGAGTGACCAGAGCACTGGGTGATGTACTTCGACGACTCACTCAAGCTCGAAGGCGCGGGTGCAGGAGTACTCCTGATCTCTCCAAAGGGCGAACAACTCAAGTACGTCCTGCAGATCTTCTAGAAGGTCTCAAACAACGAAGCCGAGTACGAAGCCCTGCTGCATGGGCTCCGCCTCGCAATCTCACTGGGCATCAATAGACTACTAGTCTATGGCGACTCCGTAGTGGTCATCAACCAAGTCAACAAGTCTTGGGATCGCAACAAGGAGAACATGGATGCCTACTGTCTTGAAGTCCGCAAGCTCGAGAACAAATTCTATGGTCTTGAGTTTCACCACGTCGTCCGCAACAACAACATTGCAGCGGACGTCCTGTCGAAGCTTGGTTCTACTCGCGCGCAAGTACCCGTGGGAGTCTTCGTCCACGAGCTTCACGCGCCATCCATCCCGGAGCCAGTGCCAACGACCACTGACCCTGTGCCACCACAGCCCGGTCAGGAGGTCATGATCATCGACGTGGACTAGAGACAACCCTTCATCGACTACATCCGCGAGCAGAAAGTCCCCTCCGACAAGAACATTGCCAAACAACTCGTCCACCGAGCCAAGACCTATGTACTAGTCGGAGATAAGCTCTACAGGCGGGGTGCCACTTCTGGAGTACTCATGAAGTGCGTACCTCGGGATGAAGGCAATGACATCTTGGAGGAGATCCACAAAGGCGTCTGCGGCAACCACGCGTCTTCTTGCACGCTGGTGAGCAAAGCTTTCCGATGAGCTTTCTACTGGCCCACAGCTCTGGCCGGCGCTGAAGAACTCGTCAGAAAGTGCCAAGGATGTCAATTCTTTGCCAAGCAGCAACACGTCCCAGCCTACAAGCTAGTCACCATACCACCAACCTGGCCCTTTGCCTGCTGGGGGCTCGACATGATTGGGCCCCTGCCAACTACGCTAGGAGGATTCAACAGAGTCTTGGTGGCCATCGACAAGTTTACCAACTAGATCGAAGTCAAGCTGGTTACCTGCCCAAAGGCCGACAGAGTACTCGACTTCTTGGATGAACTCGTGCATCACTATGGGCTACCCCATCACATCATCACAGACTTGGGTTCTAACTTCAACAACCATCAGCTCTGGGAATACTGCGAGAACAGCGGGATCGACGTCCGGTACATCTCAGTCGCCCACCCCCGCGCCAACGGCCAAGTTGAGCGCACCAACGGGATGGTACTCGATGCCCTCAAGAAGCGATTGCACGATGCACTAACACCAAAGGTGGCAAGTGGATCAAGGAACTACCCAATGCACTCTGGGGGCTTCGTACTCAACCTACCAAGCCAACAGGGCAGTCGCCCTACTTCCTGGTCTACGGCTCCGAAGCTATTCTACCCGCCGACGTGATGTGGGAATCCCCGGCAGTAGAACAATACAACGAAGGCATCTCCGAAGACAGCATACGGGTTGACATCGACAGCCTCGAAGAAGCCCGCTGCGCCGCCCTCGTCCAATCAGCAAGGTACCTGGATGGTATCCGACGCTACCATGATCACAACGTCAAGGAACGCTCCTTCAACGTCACTGATCTAGTCCTCTGTCGTATCCAGAACACGGACGGCCTACACAAGCTCAGCTCACCATGGGAAGGTCCCTTTTCAGTCTCCAAGGTGACCGGACCAGGCTCCTATCGCCTCCAAACACTTGAATGTGACGACATCAGCAACTCGTGGAACGTCGACCAACTGTGTCGCTTCTACGCGTAGTCTCTCAACTACTCCTCTACGGGTCCAGCCTATACGGCTACTCATGGACTCTTCACTGTAAGCGGCCTTTCGGTCCTAGCACTAGTCTCCGGACTACTCCTCTCCAAGATCCAGCGTCAATGGCTACTAACGGATCTTGGGCTGCTCAGAGCAGAAGGACTCTAGTGGCGGTCTACAGACCATGTACTCTAGATCCAGCCTATACGGCTACTAACGGATCTTCAGCTGTAAGCGGCTCAAGGGCCCTAGCAAACACTTAGCCGTAGGCGGCCTACGGGTCCTGGCGACTACTCATTTGTAACGGCCCTGGCCACCCAGGTGTACTTCTTCATCAGTAATAAAGTTTGATTTTACTCAACTCATTTACTGTGCCTTCCAACTAGGCAAACTCTACCGAGTACTACTACTCACCACATCGCCCACGGCTTGGTACTCCGCACACTTCGCTGCAAGTGGCGGCCACGAGTACTCATTACATATACAAGCAGTGGACAACTTTCATTGATATTTCAAACAAGTCACTAACTACTTTGTTTGTTTTACATCAACTACTCTAAGCTACCTCTACAGGTACATTTACTGGAGATCCAGCTTCTCTGCCACCTGTTCAGCAATGGGCGCCATCTCTTCGAGAAGAGCATTGTACTGCTCATCGGTGCAGTTCGCCGCCAGACCACCTGCTACCACATCCACCGGTGCTTTTGGGAAGTACGACTTCATGTACGCCAACACCTAGTTCGGGATTGACTTCGCCAGATGCTTTACGTATGTCGCCAAGCGCCCGGGGGCTTCCTTCAGCCTGTCTACCAGTGGGGCTATCTTGGGTCCTCCCGGATGTGGCACCAGTAGCCTCGCAATGGGCAGCGCGGCTTCTTCAAGTTCTTTCAGCTGGCCTCGAAGCTTCTCGCAGTCTTCATTGAGCTTCTGCAGATATTTATAACAATTGACAAGGTCACGATCCGAGACTTCACGGAGCTCCATGTGCTTGATACACTCATGGCGCAACTGAGCGTACTCATATTCAAGTACCTCTCTCTTGTCGGTTTCACAGTACACAATGTTCTTGAGGTCCGACTCCGACGCCTTCAGCTGGTCAACCTTTGCCTCAAGATCTGCAAATAACTCATTGCAAGGTCAAACTACTCACATGTACTCCAATAAGTACTCGGTGGCTTTGGCGGAAGACGTACCCTTGTTCTTCTGGCGCAATGACTTGTTCTTCCGGATCAAGTCGTCACTCATCGCCTGCATCTCTTGTACCTCGTTGTGGTACTAGGCGAAGGCGCCATCAAGCTTGCACTGGAGCAAGGCTACATGCTTCCTCGACTTGTCCAGCTCCTTCTCCAAGCCCTCAGCACGAAGAACCGCGTCGCCATACCCCTTCAGAAGTTCGGACTTCTGGCGGGAACTTTCAACCACATCCTGCGCAAGACAGAACAGTCAATGGGTACTTAGTATTCAACAAGGCACGATTACTCAATGTACTAGTAACGTACCTTGACCCACTGCTCGGTGCGGCGCCATGACTCCATGCTCAGAGCGACAACAGCTGGGTCAACAAGGTTGTCCTCCAGCAACTCAAGTCCTCCACGGCTGGAAGATGCCGCCTCTGGCATGGGCACCGAGCGAAGCGGTGCAGCTTCTTCTATGATCGCCTCACGGACGACGACGTCAGTACTCACCTCGAGGAGCGGATCAATCCGCGCTTCTGCGCTCGGCTCGGGGGCTACCGTAGTCCCCGGCCTGGGGGCTGTTGCCGTCGCCGCCTCAACGGTTGGCTCTGCGGTCATTGTCTCCACAGCAGCCGTCTCAATGGCTACTGCCTCAGGGACCGTGGCTCCCTCGGCTTGTTCTCCTGTTAGGATCAATTCAACAAGTCAGCAACGGCCACGACTACCCTCCATGACGACTACTCGTGGTGGCAGGAAGCATACCTTCGACCAAAGTAGCCTCTTCAAGTGCTGGCTCTACTGCGGCACCAGCTTGTGGTGGTGGTGTGGGTTCGCGCACCTCCGCTGAGCGGTCTTCTCCATCGGCCGGAGTGTTGGTCTCCCCACTATCCCACGACAAGTCCGTGGATTTCCTGCATCACGAAGTTCTCAGTCCACCACATTAAGCTTGACGACTACACGATTACTCAAGAGTTCACGGAACTTACAGAGTTGACCGCACCACGGTCACAGTTGGAGCGCCCAGTATCCTGGCAATATCAACTATGCTAGCCTCGCTTGCAGCTCCGGCCTCGACAGGAGTTTCCTCTGGCAGCTCTACAATTGCAGCCGGAGGAGGGCCCTGTCCTTCCCCAACCGACGCCTACGGCTCCACGGCGCCGGTCTGCTGCTGTGCCTCTTCTGGCACGATGTCTTCAGTGGATGGAGGCGGGCTGATACTTCTCTTAGCTCCCGCCCCCACAGTGTCCCAGACATTGTCCTCACCCTGGTCAGTGGGGCCCGACGGAGGGATGTCCTGCATCAACACAGTTACTCAGTCAGCCACAGACTACTCATCGGCGGTACTCGACTACTCTGGTCATGAAGCGACTACTAGTGGTCGTGGTACTTACCTCTTGGCTGGTTGCCTCCGAAAGCTTCAACTTCTTCACGGCGCGTTTCCGCGTCGCGTTGTGCGGCTTCCTGGGTAGCGCCGGCAAGCTAGCCTCCAAGCTAGATGGCTTCTTGATGACGGGGATATTAGGCATCCCAGCCCGGCTGAACCTTGAGCGGAGCTGGAACCGCTGCTGCAGCGTCTCCTCATCCTCGTCATCAGAGCTGTCTTCGATGACGACAGCATCGTCGCCCTCACCAACTTCACGGCGCTCCTTCCTCTTGGGCTCTGCCTTCCCTTGCGCTTGTCCCTCAAGTCGTGGAGGGGAGGGCGGAACGGAGACATACTTCGTCACATCGTCATGCAACATCAAACAGACATGAGTTCGGCTACTTCAAGCAAATCAGTACTCGGGGGCTCTAGCCACGACTACTGACCTGGTTTGGCGGCCGTGCCGCGGAGTACTCGGGCACTGGGCATGGCATGTACGGGGGCATATCCTTGAAGATCTTGCCCAGTCTCTCGATGATGATGTCATCATCAATCTCCTCGCCAGGCATCCGAGACGTATCCTCGTCACCGGTGTACTGGTACCCGAGGGTGTCTCGCGCCATTAGCGGCTGCACCCTCCTCTTCATGAAACTGAAGGCCACGTGCTCAGCCCTCAGTCCGGCCTCCCGCAGGGCCTTGATCTTCTTCAGCAGGGGAGGTAGCTGGATACCTTCCTGCATGGTGGGCTCCGTGTTCCACCACGGCGCGTGCTTCGGTTGACGCCCGCTCGGCTTCGGCAGCCCGGGATGGTGGTTGCTGATGTAGAACCACTTCGCCTTCCAGTCCTGATTGGAGTTGATGAGCTTGTACGGCAGGTACTGGCCGGCGGCGTCCTCACGCATCTGGATCCCGGCACCTCCGACTACCCGTGAATCATCTGTGCTTGGCTGTGGCTTCACCCGGAAGAACTTCCGGAACAAGATCCAGTGGGGCTTGATCCCCACGAACGCTTCATAGAAATGTACAAAGATGGAGACGTGGAAGATACCGTTGGGGTTGAGGTACTCGATGCCGTAGTACCTGAGCATGCCTTGAAGAAGTCACTGGCCGGCAGCGCAAGTCCGTGCTCCACGAACCGCGCGAACATCGGGATCTCATCCGGTTCTTCTCCATCGGGTACGGATCGCCGGTGGTAGTGCGCCAGAGATCCACCTCCTTTTCACGGAGGAATCCGCTGTTGACCAGGGCGAGGAGGTCCTCGGTCTTCAACTTCGCCTTCTTCCACTCCTTTGCCGGATTGGGGCGAGGGGAGGAGGGCGGCGACGACGACGACTGGCCGGCATCTCCGGCCTCATCACGGCTCCTCTTCTTCGACGCGCCGGTCTTTGAGCTCTTCGCTAGGGACGCCTTCATCCTCCAAGTTACAGGTGTCTTCACTCGCATTCGCTCGGGGGCTACAGCGGCGGGCGGACTACGGCGCGGGTGAGTGTAGATCTAATCTACTTTGCGGCGGCGGCGGCAGCAGAGGAGCAGAGGGGGCACTCACTCAGATCTAATCTGTGAGAATGCAACCGCTGGAAGTGAAAAACCCTAAGGGGTTCACCGGTTATTTATAACCTGTTGGGCGGCTCAGTTGCGAACGAGCAGATAAGCGCCAGGCGGGTGACTCAGCGGCGGCAGCCTGACTCTTCATATTCCAGTACTCGACGCTCTCAGTCTCGGGGGCTCGACTACGCCAGATGGATTCAGTGGGCTACATCAGATCCAGATCCCACTCAGGACACATTGTACAGTCAAGATGACCCTTCAATTCGAGAGAAAAGTACTCGACTCAAGGCTCGGGGGCTCCGTGCCACGTGTCCTTCGGTTTTTTCTCCGGATTTTTCGGGATAAGATTGGCAAAACTTCAGATTGACCCTCAGCTTGAATCTACGATTTGACCTAAGGCTCGGGGGCTACATTCCATATGGAATGCGATTTTCCGAATCGCATTTTCCATATGGTTCTTTCATCAAGACAACACGAGTAATATTGAAGACCTTCGAGAGAAGCACTCGGGGACGCTTGGGAACTACTCGAGAAGACTTCAAGACTACTCAAAGATCAGCTGTAGTACCTTCTAGCCTCGGGATGATTCAAGTATTCTTGAGGACTTTCGACTTGTGGAACTCGCAGACGCTCAAGGACTACTCGCCAAGGCCGTCAAGACTACTCGAAGACATCCTACTCGACTACAAAGTACTCGGGGGCTTGTCGTACAGACATCCCTGTCCCACTACTCAAGTGGGTACTGGGACCGACTACTCCGTGGGCCCCTGGGACTACTCGACTTGGGCAACACGGCACCTGCTGGCGTGGAGCACAAGGCCTACAGAGGATTAGTACTCGGTTAGGAAGCTAGACATGTCCGGATCCGTGTACAGTACTCCTAGCCGTACATGACTAGTACTCCTCTGGTAAACCGACTTGTAACCCTGCCTCCCGGACTATATAAGGCGAGGCAGGGACCCCTATCTCTCTATCCGCATCATCTTGTAAACACACCCAATCAATCCATAGCTACGCAGCATATAGGACGTAGGGTATTACGCACCTCGCGGCCCGAACCTGTCTAAATTGTGTGCCACGTGTCTCTCCTTCGAGTTCCCGATCTCGGCGAGGCCACAAACATCTACCTCGGGTACTCCCCTTGGTAGGTTGCTGGTCTAAAACACCGACAGGAACATCCTTTGCCGCCAGTATATAGCGCTGACCAGCCGTTAGAACAAACCGGCGCGCGATTCAAATATTCGGAATTTCGGATGCCCGGGCAAAGCAGATGTTAAATGTCCTTTTTTCTTCCCCCTTCCCAATGCACCCCGTTTCAGTCACCACCATAATGAAAGGGTATATTGGTAATCTGACAAGGCCCTCCACCGAAATGGATAAATTACCCCCGCCCTCGTCCCTTCCCTCCCTTCTACTCCTCTCCTTGCCATCTCAAATATTTCCACCCCCATTTCACCTTCCCTCCTCGCCGGCAGCCCAAATCTTCACCTCCTCTCCTCCATCGTCTCAAATCTACCGCTCATAGCTTCAGCCCCTTTCCCATCTGCCTCTGTAGTAGCAGCGGCGATGACACAATAGCACCAGGAGGGAAGGTCGTACGAAGGAAATATCCAGAACATGGTACAATGTTTTCCTCCTCGGTTCAGCTTCCCCGGTGGATTCGTACTTGCGTGTTTTCCTATGTGGTAGATCCCATGTGTGCACTAGTTTTTTTTGATCAGGAAGATCCCATGTCTACACTAGTTCTTTTTAGGATCTTGTTTTGACTAGGAACATTCTTTCAGGATCTTGTTCGGCTAGGAACATCTTACTGGTTCTTATAGAAGTTTTTAGATCCGACAGATCCCATGTCTACACTACTTCTTCTCAGGATCTTGTTTTGACTAGGAACATCTTTTTCAGGATCTTGTTTCGGCTAGGAACATCCTACTGGTTCTTATAGAAGTGTTTAGATCTAGTTTTATTTATAGTGGTAGGCCAACCTTACAGAAGTTTCTCTGCTTTCCTAACAGAAGTAGACGAGCACGGCGATTACGAGCGGCAGAGGGACATGAATGTTTTGAAGAATCACAATTTCTTCTCTAGTCTTGGCATCGATAAAATGAAAGCACTTTTAGCAACTGACCGAACAAGCAGAAAGGGTACCAACGATACAACAATACAAGATTCGGATCCGGAGTACAACCCTTCTGATGAACATGAATCTGACCCAGAGACATGTCGACAAGAGGTAGTCTTATCATGAACTCATTTCATGTACTAGTTATGCAGGATTGCTTTTGATCTTCTCTTTCTTTGTTGAATTTTGTGTAATCTGGTCACTCATAGCATACCTGTCAGTGGAGGAAGAGGGACCAAGAGAATTCGGGCACCGGATGACCCTACCAGAATGCCTCCTAGACTGACTAGGACCAAGGCAAGGGAATTGGCTTTAGCTGATGGGAGTGGGACAACTCTTGATACACAAGAATTGCCCACTGAAGGCCAAGCAACAGCAACCCACGATGAGAACATCATTGACATGACGACTGCAGAAGGCAAGTCATTTGATCTCATATTCGAATGTCCTAATTACCAACCGAATAATTATTAACTTGTATGGCTGTAACAAACTTGTTAGGTGATGCACGCCCTTCCAGAGCACAACGGGGGCCGCGGGATTCAAGAAGATTGGGAAGAGATCTGGACCAATTAGCCGAGGCTTAAATGGCAAGATCCCTATACACATTCAAGAAGGGCTCAAACGCCCAGAGGCACCAATGCAAGCTGCAAAGTTTGCATCAGAAGGTGGGATCATAGTGCGTGGACACATACCGATCCTTCCTAGCTGGAAGGACTACAAGCCAAAGAAGAACCTGCAAGATGGTGAAAAGACTGAAGACCATCTCAAGAACTACATGGGCAAACTAGCGGTGTGCATATGTCCACTCATCTACTACCATAGTTCTTTGCATCCATTCTTGTCATCCATTTTTCTGATAATTGTCTTGTGCTAGGGGCAATTCGACATTGACACCACCAGTGAGCCTGTAAGGGTGCCATGCACTGACATGCTGAAGTCGATACAGAGACAGGTGAGGTATCACTTGAAGCAAAAGTACTTCAATGATGTTCCAGCAAATGCAGTCCCAACTAAATCTCCTGTGCCCAATCTGACCGACACCCAATGGAAGGCACTGGTTAACATGTGGTCTTCCCCTGAGCACAAGGTATGATAGAACTTCAACTTGCCACTACCACATTTTCATGTACTTATATATTGTTTTTAATCTTATTTCTTACACGAGTTCTTATTATTGTAAAGGCGAGGTGTAGTACAAACACCGGTAATCGAGGAAAGGTCAAGTACCATCAGCGCACGGGATCTCAAAGATACATTGTACAAGCTAATCTTGTGGTAAGCAGATGAACAAGTCATGTTTTTGCTCTGTAGTTCATTTCATGAACCATTTTACAATGCTAGCACTTTGATAATTATGCCTATTTTCGAAACATATTTAGAGGCAGAAGTATACTACTGAAGGAGAAGGGCTAAGTCCACTTGATTATTTCATGTCCTTCCACTGCAGCAAGAATGGCTTCACCGCTCCAGTACAGGCAGTCATTGTAAGTACTTGTCTGCTTTTGCATTTTTCTTTGCAACTCGTGAGGTCAACCGCAAGGTCTCCAGGGACGAGATGGCGACCGGAGTGACACAGATGTACACCGAGCGGATCCGGAACAAGAAGTGCCCAAAGGCGCACTCCCTGACCCGACGTGCCGATCCTGTAAGTCTTGAGACAATCAGGTGGCTTCGATGTGTTTCTTTATGTTAGAGGAAGACCTCTTATGTCTTAATGCTTGCTTCTGTAGACGCGGGAGCTGCAGTTCTGGTGTCTGGCACCTTTGCCGACCGGCGAGGAGCCACGTCGAAAGCTAAGGTCGGAGGCTGCTGGAAAATTATGAGTCAGATTCGTCAGTTGAGGTTGATGAAGATAGTGACCTGGAGGTCGGTGACGGCGCAGCAGACCGACCTGAGGCTAGTAGTGCCACAAGGCCGGGGCGCAAGACGAGGGCGGCGTCGGCAAAGTAGTCGAGCTCAAGAGCTGCCGCGATGGCCGCAGCAGCAAAGACTGCCAAGCTCGAGGCCGACAAGAAGAAGAGGAAGAGGAAAGCGATCCCCACACCAACTATCCCTACCCCGACCTCCACAGAGATCGAGGAAGAGGATGAAGCTACTGATGACCCGCCAGTTGTTGAGAACCGTGCGGCACCGAGGTCGCCAAGTCCCGCGACCAAGAGGCGGCAGGAGATGGAGCAGCAGACGACGGAAGAAGACCTCCGCCGCATCAAGGAGGCACAGCTGGCTGCAGTTGGTGTTCAAGCGAAGATGCCGACAAGGGTGCGAGCTTGGCCCTTGAGGCCGAAACTGCGCGGTACGGCGGTCGTAAGGTAATACCTTAGTGCCGAGACTTCATTATTTGACTACAGTTAGCAGGTCGTTGTGTTTTGATGAAGGTGTTGCTGCAGGTCGGACGCGAGGCCCCTGAGCACCTCGGGTGCTCAAGGTTCTCCCTCGAGGACAACGACGTCCGAGCATGAGGTCGGAACTCAGGCTTCTGTTGGCGATGTGGGAACAACGGCTCCCCCACCTGTCATTGAAGTGGACCCAATCAACACGGTGGCCAGCACATCAGCTCAGGGCCCGGCTGAGGATCAGGCCCAAATCAAGACACCACAGCGGGACCCAGAAACAACCGGTGTGCAGGCGCCGGGTTCGACGTCGATGGGGCCAAGTTTGAGGCAGCAGAACATTGACTGGAACGGCACTCCCTGGGAGGGAGATATCTTCGAAGATGATGAGCATATGAAGGAGGTCCGCCGGGAGATCTTAACGCTCAATCAAGCCCTCACGGTAAACAACCGTCTTTGAGTTGAATAAACGACTTGTCTTGTAAATGTTTGTTAACGTCCTGTCTTGTGTTTTGCGAAGCAGTCACTGGCCAACCACGCCTAGGGCAGGGCCGACCAGTGCAAGAATGCCGCAGCTATGCAGCTGCGGGTGGGGGAGCTCGAACAGGAGCTCAAGCAGGTCCGGGAGGAGGCTGTTGCGGAGAAGAAGAAGCTCGAGGACGAGCTGAAGGAAGAACAGCAGAAAAATCGGGACGCCGATACACTGCTGACGACCTTGAGCGCTAGTAAGGCTTAACTGCTTCACAGCTTGGTGTATTTTTGTGACTGAGAGTTATATCTGACGACTTTTTTATACTGCAGACTTTTACCGGGAGAAGGACAACCTCAAGAACGACCTCAAGGTTGCCAAGGAGAGAATCCGGAGCCTGGAGGTGGACCTGCGGGCTGCTGACGCGTCGGGTGAAGAGCTGAAGTAGACCATGAAGGCCACCGTGGACAATGAGTATGCCGTGAGCCAGAAGCTGGCTTACGAAAAACAAACACGAAAGGACCTCGAGGTCAGTCTCGTGGTAGCGTTGCAGTCATTGCGGAATGACCAAGTCGCCATTGCAGGGCTTGAGGTGGAGGTGAATGACCTGAAGTACACCGCCAACCATGTGATGGACATGGTGGAGCCTCAGGTCGCGGATGAGGAGACCAAGCCTGCAATAGATCGACTTCTGGCTACGCCCCAGAAGTTGGTCAACTTATTGAGGGCGACGAGCTTGACGGCGGCGATGGAGTCTTTGGTGCGAGTAAAATCCCATCACCCGGAGGTCAATATGGTCAAGGTCGAGGAAGGCCCAGACGTGACAAAGGATCTGAAGCTTGTGGAGGACGAAGTGCGGGAGGCCGCCGAGAAGATAATGGACGCCATCAATTACGAGGGCGATGATGGTGAAGAGTAGTCATTGTCATAGAGTTGTACCCCTTCCTCCTCCAGTCATGTAGATAACAATGGTGGCCTTGGTTGACATGGCATGCTTAGTCTATGTTTATACGAGCTTGGTTTCTCTGAAGCGACGTGTCTATTATACCCCGCTAACCACTACTCACGGAGAGGCTGGCTTACCGATCCCCACAGCTCAGCAGGGAGACTTACGTGAGATCAGCGCGCGGGAGGGGAGTCAAGGACTTGGGTTTTGCAACCAAATGACCAAGCATGCTTGTAGCAACATAGAGTAAGTAGTCATGTCGGACGACGTCCCCAGGTCGAGCGACCCTTGTATTGACTTGAGCCAAGCCCCTAAGCATATCGAGGGGGAGGAACCGGAAACTTCACCCTCAGGCCATTATGTCGTACAGACATCCTTGGGCCCACTACTCAGGTGGATACCAGGACCGACTACTGCGTGGGCCCCTGAGACTACTCGATTTGGGCTGCACGACACCAGATGGCGTGAAGCACAAGGAATACGGAGGACTAGTACTCGGTTAGGAAGCTAGACATGTCCGGATCCATGTAGAGTACTCCTAGCCGTGTACGACTAGTACTCTCCCTACCAAACCGACTTGTAACCCTACCTCCCGGACTATATAAGGCGAGACAGGGACCCCTATTCATCTATCCGCATCATCTCTTAAACACACCCAATCAATCAAGAGCTACGCAGCATACAGGACGTAGGGTATTACGCACCTCGCGGCCCGAACCTGTCTAAATTGCGTGCCACGTGTCTCTCCTTCGAGTTCCCGATCTCGGCGAGGCCAAGAACGTCTACCTTGGGTACTCTCCTTGGTAGGTTGCTGGGTTAAAACACCGATAGCTGGCGCGCCAGGTAGGGGATCTCACCGAAGATCTCATGGCGAACTCGATGGCTTCAATCATCATCAAGCCAGCCGCCGCCTTCAATCGCGGTGACACCTTCGTCTTCGGCTCCTGGGTCTGCATAGCCGACAGCGCCGGATTGTTCCAGCGCTACCTCACCATGACCCCGGACCCGGAGACTGGACTTGTGACGCTTCCCGAAGCCATCACGGGTCAACCCGTCGAAAAATTCGACGAATTTTCGCTCTGCAATCAAGTCGCCGACTTCGAGACTGGATCCACTTCCAACTCGAACTCGACGTCACCCTGGATCGAACCGCGTGAGCTGGCTCCTGAGCCATCGTGCGGACCGGTCCTCCCCCACGAGCACTTCCCGTACGGCCTCTGCAACTCTAGCAAAACCTACGCTAAAGCACTCACCTCGCATCGGGCCGGCAAGGAGATCACTTCCGAGTACTCCTCGGACTCCAACACTGTCCTCGACTACAACTCGGACTCCTCCTACGAGTTTGACTTCGGTCTCGATCCGATCGAGCCCGAGTCCGAGCTCCACACCGTCGAGGAGCCGCTGTCAGGTCCTGCTGCTAGCTTGGTCATCACGTCTACTCCCGCCAACAGATTCGTCTACTGGCCGGACCGCAAGCCCGCAGACCTAACTAACAACAACTCACGCTGCGTTGCCTACCTCGAGGCACTCCCCTTCCAAGAGGGGACACCGCTGACTCCAAACGAGGATGAGCACACGCCAACCGAGGTGGCAACTACCGACACTGGCCTCTGTACGCCCGACCGTGAAGTATTCATGGCAACCGGAGAAGCTGGAACCTCAGATGCCCGACCTGATCGGTACCTTGAAGATATTTCGGAGGTCGAGGAATCAGCCAACGCACCCGCACATGAGACTACCAATGCCAAGAAAGCCTGGCGCGAACGCAACAGAAAACGAGCAGATCGACGCAAGCGGCTTCGAGAAGCGCTTCCTATCCGGAACCTCAATGAGGCTCTAGACCAAGTTGCCAACCGGGTCCACACAACCCCTGACCAATGCCTCATGTCCATCACTACGATAGCTCGAACAGCTCAGGGGCATCGTGCAGGCGAACTCATCACCAAACTCGCAGAGGATGCTTACTTCATGCGGGTCAACAACAGGGTCGCCGGAGCCGGAAATCACGAAGCCACTAGTCGCAGCCGCACCCCAGCAGAAGTCGGACGCAACCGTGTCCGTGGCGAACACCAGCCAACCCCCAATCGCTCTAGAGCCTCTGCGGGAGGACCTTCACATGGCGGCACTAGTGGCGGCGGTGGTGGCGGCGGTGGCAGCAGTGGTAGCTCTTCCCACGGCGCCGGCAGAAAAGGCGGTGGCGGCGGCGATCGCGGAGGCCGAGGCCATGCAAACAGCCACGCCACCAGCAACGCACATAGCGGCTACGATGCCCGCCACAGGATTGACGAGATATGCCGCGCCAAGAAGACTACTACCGAAGTCAGCGACAGCGACGGCTTCCCCGCCTACTCTGCACGACTTCGCGCTCTGCTTCTTCCCGAGAAATTCAAACCTCTCGGGATCACCAAGTACGACGCGAAGCAAGATCCAGTTCAGTGGCTCAGGTGCTATGCCTTGGCCATTGAGAACGCTGGTAGCAACAGCGAAACCAAGTGCCTCTACTTCCCCTTCTGTCTGGACCAAGCCCCACTTACATGGCTCGAGTCTCTCGACAAGAACTCGATCGACAAGTGGGACCAGCTGAGGGACAAGTGGGACCAGCTGAGTGCCCAGTTCACCAGCAACTTCGCGGGCGCCATGGGACGCTCGGGTACTCGCATGGACCTGGCGATGGTCAAGCAGGAGCAAGGTGAGACGCTCCGCCAGTACATGCGCCGCTTTTTCGACAAGCGTGCGACCGTAGTCGACGTCACTGACAAAGAAGGCAGCGACCTCTTCCAAGACGGTCTCTACCACCGTCGCACCTTCGAAGACTTCGGTCGCCGTCGCCCAAGCTCCATCACCAATCTCAAAGACATGATCACCTCATGGATCGACGAAGAGGACAAGGCGAACGCCAAGTACGATTCCATTCGCGGCAAGAGCAAAAATAACACAGGCGGCAACAACAATAACAAGGATCAAGGGAGTCGCAACAACAACAACAACTACTCGGGTCCTAACTGCAAGCGCAAGCCAGACAACACAGTCGCGGCTATACAGCGCCCTGCAAAGGATAGCTCCAAAAAGACCTCCGGCGGCTTCAGAGACTTGCTCAAAGAGAAGTGCTCGTGCCATCTGGACGGCAATCACACAACCGATCAGTGCTACCAACTCCAGCGAGCACTCAAGGATGTTCCCGAGCCATGGCCCCCTCACGACAAGAAGGGAAAGAAGAAAGTCGACGAAGGCAATGGCGACTTCCAAGAACCCGACAAGATGGTGAATGTCCTCTTCGGCGGACTACCCACCAAGCGGTCTCAGAAGCTCACCCTACGGGAAGTCTTGAACACTGAGCCAGCGGTGCCGACACCTCTAAGGTGGTCGGAGGCACCCATAACCTTCTCCCGCGTAGATCAATGATCAAGCTTCTCTGAACCAGGACGTTTCCCACTCAACCTGAAACCAGTAGTCGCGGGCTCCAGACTCAACAAGGTACTCATCGACAGCGGGAGCGGACTCAATGTCCTCTTCACCAAAACCTTGAAGAAGATGAAGCTCGACATCACCGACATGCTCACCATGAGCACGTCACCCTTCTACGGCATCGTCCCAGGCAACGCGGCTATACCACTTGGCTCAGTGGTTCTGCCAGTTACCTTCGGGACAAGGGAGAATTACCGTACCGAGTACATCAAGTTCGAGGTTGCGGACTTCGAAACCTCCTACCATGCCATCCTCGGCAGACCAGCCATCGCCAAATTCATGGCGATCCCACACTACACCTACTTGGTACTCAAAATGCCAAGTTCTGCCGGAGTACTCGCGCTGCAAGGGGACTTGAAGATTTCCTACGACTGTGGCACCGAAGTCGTGGAACTCGCAGCAACCAATCAAGTACCCAACGCAATGATGGAGATCTTCGCTGCATCCAAGAAGCTTGAGCCAACCGAACTCGAGATACCTGAGAAGACCGACACCTCCAACAAACCTCAGCCAACAGAGGAAGTACAGGTGAAGGCCATCGACCTCGGGACCGGCGACAGCAGCAAGACTACCATGATCGGCGCGGGGCTCGACCCTAAATAGGAAGACGCGCTCGTCAGCTTCCTTTGGGCTAACTGAGACATCTTCGCGTGGAAGCCAGCGGTCATGCCAGGCGTGCCCAGGAGGCTGATCGAGCACTCACTCAATGTCGATCCTAAAGCTACCCCCAAGCGACAACACCTCCGCCGTTTTGCCAATGACCGACGGGATGCCATCAAGAAGGAACTCGCCAAACTACTCGCGGCCGGCTTCATCTGAGAAGTCTTCCATCCTGAGTGGCTCGCCAACCCCGTCCTCGTCCGCAAGAAGAACACCAACGAGTGGAGGATGTGCGTCGACTACACCGACCTCAACAAGCACTGCCCCAAGGACCCCTTCGGGTTGCCGCGGATTGATCAAGTCATCGACTCCACGGCGAGCTGCGACCTGCTCTGCTTCCTCGACTGGTACTCTGGTTACCACTAGATCGCAATTAAGGAAGAAGACCAGGAGAAGACTGCGTTCATCACCCCGTTTGGCGCCTACTGCTACACGACGATGTCGTTCGGGTTGAAGAACGCCGGCGCCACTTACCAACAAGCTATCCAGGCCTGCTTCAAGGAGCAGCTCAACAAGAACGTCGAAGCCTATGTGGATGACATGGTCGTCAAGACCAGAAACTCCGACACGCTCATCGCCGATCTTGAAGAGACTTTCGCATCCCTACGAGAGTACCAATGGAAGCTCAACCCGAACAAATGCATCTTCGGTGTACCCTCGGGGAAACTACTCGGCTTCATCATCAGCCATCGCGGCATCGAAGCCAATCCCGAGAAGATCTTCGCCATCACCAATATGAAAGCTCCAACCTGCATCAAGGATGTTCAGAAGCTGACCGGGTGCATGGCGGCCCTGAACAGATTTATCTCGAGGCTTGGAGAGCGAGGATTACCCTTCTTCAAGCTACTCAAGCACCAAGAGAAGTTCGTGTGGACCGCGGAGGCTGATCAAGCTCTGACGCAGCTTAAGGACTTCCTGTCCAAGCCACCGGTCCTCACGGCTCCTCGCAAACAGGAGCAGCTACTGCTCTACCTCGCTGTGACTACCCATGTGGTCAGTACTGCCATCGTTATCGAGCGGTAAGAAGAAGGCCACGCCTACCCAGTCCAGCGACCAGTCTACTTTGTCAGCGAGGTCCTGTCCGAGTCAAAGGCACGGTATCAACCGGTCCAGAAGCTACTCTACACAGTGCTCATCACGTCGCGGAAGCTACCACACTACTTCCAGGAGTACTTGATCACCGTCATCACTGACTACCCGCTCGGCGATATACTCCGCAATCAAGATGCAATCGGGAGAATCTCCAAGTGGGCGGTCGAGCTTGGCGCCCTCAACATCGACTTCAAGCCACGAACCACCATCAAGTCTCAGGCACTAGTCTACTTCATGGCAGAGTGGTGGGAAATCAACTACCCACACCAACAGAGCGACCAGAGCATTGAATCATGTACTTCGATGGCTCACTCAAGCTCGAGGGCGCGGGCGCAGGGGTACTCCTGATTTCTCCAAAGGGCGAACAACTCAAGTACGTCTTGCAGATCTTCTGGAAGGTCTCAAACAACGAAGCCAAGTACGAAGCCCTGCTGCATGGGCTCCGACTCGCAATCTCACTAGGCATCAAGCGACTACTAGTCTACGGCGACTCCGCAGTGGTCATCAACCAAGTCAACGGCTCTTGGGACCGCAACAAGGAGAACATGGACGCCTACTGTCTGGAAGTCCGCAAGCTCGAGAACAAATTTTACGGTCTCGAGTTCCACCACGTCATCCGCGACAAGAATGTTTGAAGGACCGATAAGGCGACCAGAGAAGGGGGGGAGTGAATGGGAGCCGATAAAAATTATTCCCGAAGGTTGAACTCGGCCTATGCCCCAAATTCACAACCAAGGATTCCCACATGAGTTTGCCAAGGTCGCGTAGTCACAACGGACCTACCAACCCTAGGAACAAACCCCAACTCAAAGCAACACGGAAGCACAACTCAAGAAGAAAAGAACTTAGGCAATCTGCACAGCCTGGGGCGGACTGTCCACAGGGAGGGGGCGAACTGTCCACGGGGGTCAGGCGGACCATCCGCAAGCACAGGGCGGACCGTCCAAAAATACCACCCAAACCTCCAGTACTGCACCTCGAATAACGGACCGTCCGTGCCCTACCCGCGGACCGTCCGCGCGGAAGAGACCATCCGCACTCTCCTAGCGGACCGTCCGGCAAACTCCGAGCAACCAAAAGCACCGGACAAAACGAATCGAAACACGAGCACGCAAGAACACGCGAAGAACACGATGAACACCAGATCTGTCGGCTCCTCGCGGACTGTCCGCGTGCCCCAGGCGGACTGTCCGCCAGGCACGAAAATAGCAACCCGAGCACGAAAACGAGAGGTCAACCCCTCCTATCCATCCATGGATCTCCCAAACGGCTTGAGCTCTTGAGGAAAGATTTGGGGGAGATGTGAAGCGTCCCTAGGAGATGCTATACCCCAAAACTTGAGACCTCAAACGAACTAAATCACCGGGAATCGAATCGCAACCGAGCTCTCCCAAAAAGCTAGGGTTCCAACCGAAATCCTTCAATCGGAGGCCAAATCCGGAGATTGGGGGGTCAAGATCAAGCACAAAGATGCACAAGACATCTATCCATGATCCCCACCAACAAATCCGAACCCAAACACCTCAGAATCGAAGGAACAAGGCGCGCACGAAAATCCAACGAAAATAGCTCGAAAAAGACATAAAAATCACACGAGCTACAAGAAGGAAAACAACGCAACCATGAAAGCTTCCATACACTCGGAGGTCAGATTCTCTATAAAACGGTGAAGAAAATCTACGCCTATGGAGCAAGGAAATGAGAAGCAGTCCGGAAGGATAGTTTGCCCAGAAAACCCTAGAGCTATATATATGAGTCCCTCTGGGTTGGGCAAATGACCAAGCTACCCCTAGCACTTAAACTTAAGATACAATCCCCTCAGGGGCAAATAGGTCATGTACCTCTTCATCGCACGGCCACACCTTTGCCGCAGTCTGCGTCCTCCCGATGCAAGCCCTGCGATCCCGCCACGTGTCCGCCGGCATCAAAGCTTCTCGGCGCGCCCGGATCCCGTCTCCGCCCGCCGAGCCTCCGGTGTTGGTTTTGTTGCTCAACCAAGTAACCTGATGGTTTTGTGGTGAACCGCCGCAAACCCCGCGTGCAGACTCCGGTCATGAGCTGCTACCCTACACCGACTCCGGTCGACGACTTCCTCTTGCTTTTCTTGCCACCATGTGGCCCGCACTTGACCCCGTCCGGCCACCGGGTCCATCGAGCCGAGCCTACTTGTCTCTCCACTCCTCGGAGGCCCCGCAAGGCTAAGACCTTTCGCGCCCACTCTTCACCTGCACCAACACGAGTAAAGCCGCAACCTGCACCTGCAATACTCGGCCAAGAGTCAGTCCACACCACGTTATCAATCACTCATCACACCAGGAAGCGACCATCCACCGGTCCTAAGACGCTCTGGTCCTCAATCTCCCCCTTGATGAGTGCATTGACAACAAACACATAGTAACCAATTCAGAGAAAAGAGAAAAAGAAAAGAAACGACTAAAAAAACTCAAACAAGTGATCAAAAGCCAAACAAAAGCCGAAACAAGATCACTTGAGAGAGAAAAATCTCGGTCCCCTAAGACAATGGCAACAGCTCGACACAACCGAGATAAAATGCTCCAATCTTGCCGACTCCTCAAGGTGAGGCAAAAGGGCTCGACACCATCAGCAAAAGAGCACCACTAAAATCAGGCGCAAAGAGCTCCAAAGCACATGAATGCAAGCTCCCCTTGAACAAATGCAAAACTCCCCCTGGATGCAACTTTCTCCCCAAAGCAAGAATTGGTTACTATTCCTCCCCCTTGTTGGTAATGCATGAATCAAGTCTACGAATGCAAGCATGTGCTTCTCAAATAGACAAAGAGCACTACAACATGCTAAAAAGAGACATAGACAAGCAAGATAGCCACAAATTTAGTACAAGTATCGCCAACGAGATAGATAGGGACATATAAGCATGTGACATAGCCATGATCAAAATAAAGCATTTTTCACAAACATTTCCCTCTCATGAGTATAGGACCTAAACATGATCAAAATGAGCACAAACAACATATAGCTCACAAACTTCATGCAAGGTCACAAATTCTCATCACAAGATCATCACAAACACCTACAAGCTATCTCATGTCATGTCAAAGCCACCGAGCCATGTGTCCACTTCTAAATGTGAGACTTCTCAATGTTGAACATCATGCAATGGTTTAGCACCCAAGACAAGGAATTTAAAGCATACATGACATGAAAGCATATTTTTCAAGCACAAGCATTTCATATACCAATTTCATGATTTACAAGTTAAGCATGGTACATGAAGTGCCTTTGCGGCAAAAAGAAGATTAGGCTTCTCCATAAGGTAGCATGTAGGCTAAACATTCATGATGATAGATGGGTCTTTGACCCTAAATGAAAAGAACATGGTTCCAAGCACAAATTAAGCAAGCTATAGCCATAAGTGCACAAATTTAACATGAAAGGAATTCAACTCATAAGAGAGGATCATATATAGCATTTTTACAAAGAAAGCCATTCACAAGCACATACATCCCAAAGCTATCAAGAGCATCGCTATCCATCATATGAGCATCACTAGCAAAGTCATAATCTCATATCTAGCACATCATGGTGATCCAAGTATATAGGAGAAGCACATCTCATATGACACATATGCAGTCTATGATACAAAGATGCAAGCATGATATGATACATAAATGAAAATGCAACATGAGTATATACATCAAACCCCCAACCGAAGCTCAAAAAGAAAAAACAACACCAAGCTCTCCTCGCAAACGAGCAAATGTAGCTTGGTCCAAAGGTTTGGTTAGGATATCAGCAAGCTGCTTTTCGGTTGGCACATGGATAAGGTCTATGTTTCCCTTCTCAACATTGTCTCTCAGGAAGTGGTACCTCACCTCTATGTGTTTGGTTCTGGAGTGGAGCACGGGGTTTTGGCAACACTGATGGCACTCGTGCTATCACACATGAGAGGTACATGGGAACACTCCTCACCAAAGTCACTCAGCGTATATGTGATCCAAAGCAGCTGTGAGCAACAACTAGCGGCAGCAACATACTCGGCTTCTGTGGTAGACTGAGCTACACTAGATTGTTTGCGAGAAGACCAAGAAACAAGCGAAGATCCCAAAAACTGGCACATCCCCAAAGTCGACTTCCTATCGACTCGACACCCCGCAAAGTCAGCATCCGAAAACCCAAGAAGCGAAAGAGAGGAGGACGCCGAGTACCAAAGACCGAGCTCAGGAGTGTATCGAAGATACCTGAAGATCCGCTTGACAGCCTGCCGATGTGAAGTCCTCGGCGACACCTGAAAACGAGCACACAGACACACAGAAAACTGAATGTCCGGCCTCGTCACCGTCAGGTACAAGAGGGAGCCGATCATGCTCCGGCACTCCTTCTGGTCCACGGGCTCCCCGTCCTCGTCCTCGTCCGCATCCAACGCTGTAGTCGTACTCATCGGTGTCGACAGGGGCTTCGAGTCGTCCATCTTGAACTTCTTGAGGATGTCCTTCGTGTACTTGGCTTGATGCACAAAGGTTCCCTCCTTCGCCTGCTTGATCTGAAGCCCGAGAAAGAACTGCAATTCTCCCATCATGGACATCTCGAATTCTTTGCTCATGTCCTCTGCAAACCTCGCAACCAAAGTGTGAGACGAGCCGCCAAAGACAATATCATCCACGTACACCTGAACAATTAGGATATCATCGCCCTGCCTGAGGAGAAAAAGAGACTTATCAACCTTGCCCATCTCAAACCCCTTGCTGAACAAGAACCCCCTCAATCGGCCATACCAAGCACGGGGAGCTTGTTTCAGCCCAAACAACGCCTTCCTCAGCCTATACACCCGGTGAGGAAACTCAGCACTCTCAAAGCCCGGTGGTTGCTTCACATAAACCTCTTCTTCTAAAAACCCATTCAAGAAGGCACTCTTCACATCCGTTTGGTACAATTTGAACCCTTTAGCCACGTAAAAGGCTAGAAGGATCCTAATCGCCTCCAAACGGGCTACAGGAGCAAATGTCTCCTCATAGTCTATCCCCTCCTTCTGACTATAACCCTGAGCAACCAACCTCGATTTGTTTCTCACCACCTCACCATTCTCACCCTCTTTGTTCTTCCACACCCATTTTGTCCCGATAGGTTTGCAATGTGGTGGTGGCTCTACCAACTCCCAAACTTGATTTCTCTCAAAGTTCTCTAACTCCTCATGCATTGCGTTCACCTAATTAGGATCAGAGAGGGCGTGTCCAATGTCTTTCGGCTCAAAGGTAGCAACAAAAGCCGAATGAACAAAGTGAGAAACATTCCTGGACCTTGACCATGTCGTACGTTCATTGATGTCGCTGATGATTCTTGAGGGAGGATGATAACCTTGAACGCGCCTCGATGCCTATCGCCTGGAGACAACCTCCCCCTCAGCTGCAGCTTCCACTTGATCTTGTTGGATCGTAGTCGGTGTAGGGGCTGGACCATCCTGCACCGTAGTCGTCGTAGTGGAAGTAGAGGGTACATGCTCGGCTGGAGCTTCACCATCATCACCATCATCCTCTCCAGCATCATCCTCCTCGTCCTCAAAGATCTTCTTGCCAATCTCGTCGTCACCTGCACACTCAAAAATAGACGAACTGCATGGCTGGGTCTCGTCGAAGGTAACCTCGCAAGTTTCCATGACTAGGTTAGTATCAAGGTTGAGCACACGGAATGCTCGAGAATGACTAGCATAACCCAAAAAGATCCCATCGGGAGACCTCGACTCAAATTTATCAAGCCTACCCTTCTTGAGAATAAAGCACCGACAACCAAAAGCCCTGAAATGGCTCACCCTCGGTGCTCGCCCGTGCATGAGCTCATAGCACATCTTGTTCAAGAAGACCCTAAGAAAAATCCGGTTCCCAACATGGCACGCGGTATTCACCGCCTCAGCCCAATATATCCTCGGAGTCCTATGCTCATCGAGCATCGTCCGAGCCATCTCACAAAGGGAACGATTTTTCCTCTCAACCACACCATTCTGACAAGCCACATATGGAGAAGAAAATTGATGTTCGAGACCCAAATCACGACAAAAGGTTTCAAAACGAGAGTTTTTAAATTTAGAGCCATTGTCGCTACGGATAGCTCGAATGGCATCTCCATTCCTCTCATTCTTCAACCTCAAGATTAGATCCCGCACAAAACCAAACGTCTCCCCTTTGTCAGCCAAAAAGAAGACCCAAGCATAGCGAGAATAGTCGTCCACTATCACCAGGACATACCATTTCCCACCCGCCGAGCACACACGAGCTGGACCAGCCAAGTCCATATGGAACAGCTCGCATGGCCTCTCTATCATAACGGATGTCAGAGGCGGGTGAGAGGAGGCGACCATCTTACCATGCCTACACGGAGCACATACCAAGTCCTTTTGGTATTTCAACTTAGGCAATCCTCGGACCAAACCTAGCCCACTCAAGCGTGACAACAAGTCAAAACTCAAGTGACCTTGTCTCCTATGCCATTTCCAAAGCTCCGCCGAAACACCAGCAACCAAACAACAAGAAGAGCCAACAGACTGAGAAAAATCGGCTCTGAAAATCTGACCCTCGGGGATGATCGTGCACACAAGATCACCTCGAGAATCAAAAACACGCGAAGCACCCATTTTGAAACGGACCTCAAAACCCTCATCAAGAAGCTGGGAAACTGAAAGAAGATTGTACCCTAAAGACTTGACAAGAGAAACACGCCTAAGAGTCACAGACTCGCTCACCTTCACCGTGCCCACTGAAAGCACTCTACCTTTCCCATTGTTCCCAAAAGTGATGTACTCTTTTGTCATCACCAGGGTGAGGCTGGAGAACCACCTTCGATCTCCGGTCATGTGTCGAGAGCAACCGGAGTCGATCAACCAAAAGCCCTCCAAGCCTCCCACCTGCAAATCAAAAACGAGAGCGAGAGTGACCAAACGACTTAGCACTGGGGTTAGTACAAAATGAATCAAACCAGTGCCGTGCCATTTGCTCAAAAGTGGGGTTAGCAAAATCCATCCTATCTCCTCTAGGTGGAACACCCCCACGTCCCCTTGGAGGACTACGCACACCACGAGGTGGAGACCGTGGCCCTAGCTCCTCTGGGACCTAAAACTGCGATCGTTCCCCCCATACTCGTATTGGCCACGAGCGAAGGAACATCCAGCAAACTCACCACGCCCAAACCCAACACGCCTACCACCTTCTCTATGTGGTGGCTCACCTCGAGGCACAAACACACGCCTCTCTCGAGGGTAAATGGTATGCACCACACCCTCGCCCCTCGGCACCAACCTAGGCTCAGGCACACCACGAGAAGGGCGATACCTGTCCTTGTTGGCCATCTCTCTAGCCAACCTCTCCTCACGCTTCTGCCGAAAGCAAAACTAAGCAAGGTTCCCATCCCTCCCACAATGCTCACAATGGAAGGGTTTTGGTTTTGGCTTTGGTTTTGGTTTTGGGCTCTCTTTGGGCTATGGCTTCTCCTCACTCGGTTTCTCTCCCTTCTTTCCAAAGAACTCATTCCCTAAGTCACTCTTGAACTTGATAGGTTTCTGGAAGTTGTCGGTATGTGGAGGAAACACGGGTGGAGCTGGGGTTGTCTAGTCGGTTCCTAGGTGGATTTGGCTTAGGAGCATAGGCATTTTTGTGGTGGGTTTTTGGTGGCTCTGGGATATCTCCGATCTTCCCCTCATTCTCACCACTTCCCTCACCAACCTTGTCTGCCCCAAGTGCTTGCCCAACATGGCGCTTGTATGCCTCAATCATCATCCTGAGCTGAGGCTCATGACCAGACAACCAACCCATCATATTTCTCAACTCATCATTCTCATCCTGCAAATGATCAACATAGTGTGCAAGCTCCAAATTCTTCACAGCATTTACTTCACAAGTAGAGCATGATGTTGGAATAGGAGCTTTCAAAGCAGCTTCTAGAGATCTAGCATAAGCAACAGATTCATCTAGTTTCTCATGCAAAATAGGATAAGAAGTGCAAGCACCAAGCAAGGAAGGCCTAGATTTCATCTCATCTAGCTCAACCCTAAGCACATCTAGTTCCTCGACCTTGGAGGCATACTTTTCCTTAAGCACAGTCAAATCACTAAGAAAAGTGGAACAATCAGTGCATTCAGGTTCATCGGTCACAATAGGAGCAGACTTAAGAGAATCTATTTGAGCCCTAGCATCAACAAGCAAAGACTCTAGCTCAACCACCTTCTCCTTAGCCTCTCCAAGCAAAGACTTATACTCCCTCTTCTCCTTGTTAGTTTTTCTAAGCACATCATCACGGTTGTCAAGCAAATCATTCAACCTAGCATTCTCCGCTATCAAGAAGGATGGATCATTATTTACCTCTTCCTCGTAGTCGGAGCCCGAGTCATCCTTGTTGCTCTTCTTGCTTGCGGAGCTATGTGCCATGCCACAAAAGCCTTGGGCAGCGAAGCATAGGCCGTTGATGTTCTTGCTTGACCGCTTGCCCTTGTGCCGGTTCTCATCTTCATCACTTGAGCTCGATGAAGAGTAGCAAGAGCTCGAGTCGATGTTGCTCGCTCCGGCAACCATCGCTCGCTCCTTCTTCTTGTGACCACCACTCCTCCTTGGCTTCCGCTCGGACTTGTTCTTGCCCTTGTTGTCGTCCCTTGAGCGGTGCTTGTGGTCGGTCCTCGGACGGTGCTTGTGCTCAGGCTTCACCTCCATGGCTTCCGGGCACTCAGCGATAAAGTGCCTATGCTTCCCGCACCGGTAGCACATGCTCGAGCTCCTCCGAGCGTTCTTCTGGTTCGTGTACATGCGCTCGAACCGCCTGCTCAGCAACGCGAGATCCTCCTCGCCAAGCACGTCAAACTCCTCATCTGGCATGGACACAAGACAAGACAAAGAAAAATGTCTCGAAGACATGTTAGCGTTAGTCCTTGATCCAGTCACGAGATCCAGACTATGAGGGTCAGTCGGGTTCTTGATCTTTGCACGCACCCCACGGTCCACCTCGGACGACTTGAGCTTGGAAAACAGCTCGTCCACCGTGAGGGTCTCATACTTCTCTGACTCAAGAATGGCCTCGGCCTTCTCACTCCACACGGTACGATCCAGAGTGTAGGAGCTTGATAGCTCTGTCATGATCATTGTACGGGAGCACGGCCACATTAGCCCTCATGCTGTTCACAATCACCGTGAACCGCTAGAACATGGCATCTATGGACTCACTGGGCAGATGAGTGAAGTTCTCGTACTCTCTCTGGTAGGTCGCAAATAGCCGAGCCTGAACCTGAGCATTCCCAGCGTGAGCATTCTTCAGCTGCTCCCAAATCCTGCATGCTAAGTCCTCTGTCTGAACCCGATCGAATTTGGATTGACACAGAGCACGGTACAGGTAGTCGACCGCCTTGTTGTTGGCGTCAAACATGTCCCTCGATCCTGGAGCAAGGAAGTTCACAGGATGAACATAAGCTGTGTTCACCGTGACATCCCAAAGGATCTGACCCTTGCCGCGGATGAAAGCAGCCATCCGCCTCTGCCACATCTGGTAGTTCTTACCATCAAAGTGTGGAGGACCCGAACTCCGTTCCTGGTATGCCATCTTTGGATCTTAGACTGGTTAGAATCACGAAGATCGGTAACCGGCTCTGACACCAATTGAAGGACCGATTAGGCGACCAGAGAGGGGGGGAGTGAATGGGAGCCGATAAAAATTCTTCCCGAAGGTTGAACTCAGCCTATGCCCCAAATTCACAACCAAGGATTCCCACACGAGTTTGCCAAGGTCACGTAGTCACAACGGACCTACCAACCCTAGGAACAAACCCCAACTCAAAGAAACACAGAAGCGCAACTCAAGAAGTAAAGAACTTAGGAAATCTGCACAGCCTGGGGCGGACCGTCCGCAGGGAGGGGGCGGACTGTCCGCGGGGGTCAGGCGGACCGTCCGCAAGCACAGGGCAGACCATCCGAAAATACCACCCGAACCTCCAGTACCGCACCTCGAATAACGGACCGTCTGTGCCCTACCCGCGGACCGTCCGCGCGGAAGAGACCATCCGCACTCTCCTCGCGGACCGTCCGGCAAACTCCGAGCAACCAAAAGCACCGGACAAAACGGATCGAAACACGAGCATGCAAGAACACATGAAGAACACGACGAACACCAGATCTGTCGGCTCCTCGCGGACTGTCCGCGTGCCCGAGGCGGAGTGTCCGCCAGGAACGGAAACAACAACCCGAGCACGAAAACGAGAGGTCAACCCCTCCTATCCATCCATGGATCTCCCAAACAGCTTGAGCTCTTGAGGAAAGATTTGGGGGAGATGTGAAGCGTCCCTAGGAGATGCTATACCCCAAAACTTGAGACCTCAAACGAACTAAATCGCTGGGAATCGAATCGCAACCGAGCTCTCCCAAAAAGCTAGGGTTCCAACCAAAATCCTTCAATCGGAGGCCAAATCCGGAGATTGGGGGGTCAAGATCAAGCACAAAGATGCACAAGACATCTATCCATGATCCCCACCAACAAATCCGAACCCAAACACCTCAGAATCGAAGGAACAAGGCACGCACGAAAATCCAACGAAAATAGCTCGAAAAAGACACGAAAATCACACGAGCTACAAGAAGGAAGTCAACGCAACCATGAAAGCTTCCATACACTCAGAGGTCAGATTCTCTACAAAACGGTGAAGAAAATCTACGCCTATGGAGCAAGGAAATGAGAAGCAGTCCGGAAGGATAGTTTGCCCAGAAAACCCTAGAGCTATATATATGGGTCCCTCTGGGTTGCGCAAATGACCAAGCTACCCCTAGCACTTAAACTTAAGATACAATCCCCTCAGGGGCAAATAGGTCATGTAGCATTCCTCTTCATCGCACGGCCACGCCTTTGCTGCAGTCCGCGTCCTCCCGATGCAAGCCCTGCGATCCCGCCACGTGTCCGCCGGCATCGAAGCTTCTCGGCGCGCCCGGATCCCGTCTCCACCCGCCGAGCCTCCGGTCTTGGTTTTGGGGCTCAACCAAGTAACCTGACAGTTTTGTGGTGAACCGCCGCAAACCCCATGTGCAGACTCCGGTCATGAGCCGCTACCCTACACCGGCTCCGGTTGACGACTTTGTCTTACTTTTCTTGCCACCATGCGGCCCGCACTTGACCCCGTCCGGCCACCGGGTCCATCGAGCTGAGCCTACTTGTCTCTCCACTCCTCGGAGGCCCCGCAAGGCTAAGACCTTTCGCACTCGCTCTTCACCTACACCAACAAGAGTCAAGCTGCAACCTGCACCTGCAATACTCGGCCAAGAGTCAGTCCACACCATGTTGTCAATCACTCATCATACCAGGGAGCGACCATCCACCGGTCCTCAGACGCTCCGATCCTCAACGTTGCAGCAGACGTCCTGTCGAAGCTTGGTTCTACTCGCGCTCAAGTACCTACTGGAGTCTTCGTCCACGAGCTTCACACGCCATCCATCCCAGAGCCGGCGTCAACGACCACTGACCCTGGGCCAGCACAGCCCAGTCAGGAGGTCATGATGATCAACGTGGACTGGAGACAACCCTTCATCGACTACATCCGCGAGCAGAAGGTTCCTTCCGACAAGAACGAGGCCGAACAACTCGTCCGCCGAGCCAAGACCTACGTACTTGTCGGAGAAAAGCTTTACAGGTGGGGTGCCACTTTTGGAGTACTTATGAATTGCATACCCCGGGAAGAAGGCAAGGACATCTTGGAGGAGATCCACAAGGGTGTCTGCGGCAACCACGCGTCTTCTCGCACGCTGGTGAGCAAAGCCTTCCGACGAGCCTTCTACTGGCCCACAGCTCTGGCCGACGCTGAAGAACTCGTCAGAAGGTGCCAAGGGTGCCAATTCTTCGCGAAGCAGCAACACGTCCTGGCCTACAAGCTAGTCAC
Source organism: Cenchrus fungigraminus (assembly GCA_036936925.1). Taxonomy (NCBI): domain Eukaryota; kingdom Viridiplantae; phylum Streptophyta; class Magnoliopsida; order Poales; family Poaceae; genus Cenchrus; species Cenchrus fungigraminus. Next base: position 68,909,790 of record CM072770.1, read on the forward strand.
CATACCACCGACCTGGCCCTTTGCCTGCTGGGGGCTCGACATGATTGGGCCTCTGCCAACTGTGCCAGGTGGATTCAATAGAGTCCTGGTGGCCATCGACAAGTTCACCAAGTGGATCGAAGTCAAGCCGGTTACCTGCCCAAAGGCTGACAGAGTACCGAAAAACCAATTCCGCGGGCGTGCGCGCGGAGCGCTCGCTCCGCGATGCGACCAGCTCTGCCTTGCCGTCATCTCAGTTTTCCGTGTTCACTTACATCCTCCCCGTTCACATGCATGCTGCGTCTCTCTCTTTTGATTTCTATTCCACTCCGCACTTCCATACTGGTTGCTTGCTACCTCTCTCTTTCTTATCATTTTCTATTCCTTGCCGATAACTTTTCTCACGGGGGACAGGCCATGTGCAGCTGGCCCACACGGGAAACGATGAGCAGTGCATGCCATGGTCCTGTTTTTCTTTTTTTTTCTTTTTTACATATACAAGTAAATATTATTTAAATGTATAATACATGCGCATAATATAACTTGTAGGAGAAAAGTTATGCATATAAATGTTTTTTAGGAAAAAGTTGTGCTCACAACTTGTCGTTAGGAAAAAAGTTATGCGCATAACATATCGTTAGAGAAAAATTTATGCACATAAGTCGTCGTTAGGAAAAAAAGTTATGCGCATAACATATCGTTAAAGAAAAATTTATGCGCATAACTTGTCGTTAGGAAAAAATTATATGTATAACTCGTCATTAGAGAAAAAAGTTATGCACATAAATTTTCTTTTAGAAAACAAGTTATGCACATAAATTGTTATAGAAAAAATTATACACATAAAATATTCATAAAAAAATATGTATCAAAATTATGCGCATAAAATTGTATTGTGCTAAAGTTGTATTAAAAAGTTGTGTCCCAAAACTTATATCGTGAAGTTATACATCAGAATTGTGTGTATAAGTTATGATATTCCGAAAATTGTATAAGTTATTTACATATCTTTTAATTTGCAAAAATTGTACGCATGAATTTTGCATTTTAAAATTTTTCTTATGCAAAACTTGTATAGTTAATTTCTTAATTTTTTTAATGAACCTGAGTTCCAACTTGGTGGAGCCATGGAAGCGAGTGGTACTGGTGGCGAGTCACGAGGTGTCTGCAGCTGTGCGGGGCTGCGAGGTACTACTGTACATCATACATGTGGGGGCCACCAACCCCAATGAGGAAACGTCGCTGGGTGCGAAGGCAAATGAAACGTGAACCAGCTGTCCAGCTTGTTGTTGGAATCGATCGCTAGGTTCTCGCTATTTAGTCTCCCCCACAGAGTACTCGACTTCTTGGATGAACTCGTGCATCACTACGGGCTACCCTATCGCATCATCACAGACTTGGGTTCCAATTTCAACAACCACCAGTTCTGGGAGTACTACAAGAACAGCGGGATCGACGTCCGATATGTCTCAGTCGCCCACCCGCGCGCTAACGGCCAGGTGGAACGCGCCAACGGGATGGTACTCGACGCCCTCAAGAAGTGATTGCACGATGCAGCTAACACCAAAGGAGGCAAGTGGATCAAGAAACTAGCCAATGCACTCTGGGGGCTTCGTACTCAACCTACCAAGCCAACCAGACAGTCACCCTACTTCTTGGTCTACGGCTCCGAAGCTATTCTACTTGCCGACGTGATGTGGGAATCCCTGACAGTAGAACAATACGACGAAGGCATCTCAGAAGATAGTCGACGAGTTGACATCGACAGCCTCAAAGAAGCCCGCTGTGCTGCCCTCGTCCAATCAGCAAGGTACCTAGAGGGTATCCGATGCTACCACAATTGCAACGTCAAGGAACGCTCTTTTAACGTCGGCGACCTAGTCCTCCATCGCATCCAGAACACGGACGGACTACACAAGCTCAGCTCGCCGTGGGAAGGTCCCTTCTCAGTCTCTAAGGTGACCAGACCAGGCTCCTATCGTCTCCAGACACTTGAAGGCGATGACATCAGCAACTCGTGGAACGTCGACCAGCTGTGTCGCTTCTACGCGTAGTCACTCGACTACCTGTCTATGGGTCCAGCCTGCGCGGCTACTAATGGACTCTTCACTGTAAGAGGCCTCTCGGTCCTAGCACTAGTCTATGGACTACTTCTATCTAGGATCCAGCGTTAATGGCTACTAACGGATCCTAGGCCGCACATAGCCTAAGGGCTTTAGCGGCGGTCTACGGACCATGTACTCTCTAGATCCAGCTACAACGGCTACTAACGGATCTCCAGCTGTAAGCGGTCCAAGGACCCTAGCAATTACTTAGCCGTAGGCGGCCTGCGGGTCCTGGAGACTTCCTATTTGTAACGGCCCTAGCCATCCAGGTGTACTTATTCATCAGTAATAAAGTTTGATTCTACTCAACTTGTTTACTGTGCCTTCTAACTAGGCAGATCCGACCGAGTACTACTACTCGTCACCTCTCCAACGGCTTGGTACTCCGCACGATTCGATGCAAGCGGCGGCAACAAGTACTCATTACAACATAGAAGTGGACCAACTTCATTGATATTTCAAACAAGTTTCTAACTAATTTGTTTGTCTTACTTCAACTACTCTGTACATAAGCTACCTCTACAGGTACATCTACTAGAGGTTCAGCTTGTCCGCAACTTGCTCCGTGATAGGCGCCATCTTCTCCAGAAGGGTCTTGTACTGCTCATCTGAGCAGTTCGCCGCAAGGCCACCAGCTACTACATCCACCGGCGCCTTCGGAAAGTATGACTTCATGAAGGCGAGTACCTGGTTCGGTATCGACTTCGCCAAATGCTTGACGTACGTCGCCAGGCGCCCGGGGGCTTCTTTCAGCCTGTCTACCAGAGACGCTATCTTGGGCCCGCCCGGATGTGGGACTAGCAGCCTTGCTATGGGCAGTGCGGCTTCTTCCAGTTCTTTCAGTTGCGCCCGCAGCTTCTCGCACTCTTCATTGAGCTTCTGCAGAGATTTGTAACAGCGCACAAGGTCAAGATCGGAGGCTTAACAGAGCTCCATATGCTTGATACACTCATGGCGCAACTGTGCGTACTCATACTCAAGTACCTCTCTCTTGTCGGTCTCCTGGTACACGATGTTCTTGAGGTCTGTCTCGGAAGCTTTCAGCTGATCGACCCTCGCTTCAAGATCTACAGACAACTCGTCACAACGTCAGATTACACACAAGCTCTGCAATAAGTACTCAGTGATCTTGGTGGAAGGCACACCTTTGTTCTTCTAGTGCAGTGACTTGTTCTTCTTGATCAAGTCATCTCTCTTCGCCTGCATCTCTTGTACCTCGTTGTGGTACTGGGCAAAGGCGCCGTCAAGCTTGGATTGGAGCAGTGCTGAGTGTTTCTTTGACTTGTCCAGCTCTTTCTCCAAAGCTTCAGCGCGGAGGACTGTGTCACCATACCCCTTCAGAAGGTCGGTCTTCTGGTGGGATCTCTCAACCAGGCCCTGCGCAAGACCCAATGATCACTCAGTACTCGGTACTCAATAAAGAAAGACAACTCAGGGTACTCGCAACATACCTTGATCCAGCTCTCCGTGCGACACCACGACTCCATGCTCAGAGACACGAAGGCTAGGTCGATCAGCTCATCATCCAGCAACTCGAGACCTCCGCGGCTCGAGGTCCCAGTCTCTGGCATTGGCGCCGAGTGAAGCGGCGCCGCGTCTTCTATCATCGCTTCATGAACGACAACCTCAGTCCCTGCTTCTGGTAGCGGATCAACCCGTGCTTACGCGCTTGGCTCGGGGGCTGTCAAGGTTGTTGGCTCAGCAACTGGCTTCATAGCTGTCGCTTCACCAGTGGCCGTCTCCATGACTATCGCCTCAAGGATCACCGCCCCCTCGGCTTGTGTCCCTGTCAAGATTCGCTCAACAGTCAGTGGCAGCTACGACTACTCTCCACAATAAGTACTCGTGGTGACAGGATGCGTACCTTCCACCAGAGTAGCTTCTTCAAGCCTCGGCTCTGCTGCGGCATCGGCTTGTGGTGGCGGTGTGGGCTCTCGTACCTCCGCCGGGCGGTCTTCACCACCGGCAGGAGTGCTACTCTCCCCCTCATCCCACGACAAGTCCGTGGATTTCCTGCATCATGGATTATTCAATCAACAACACGAGCTTAACGGCTACATGACTACTCAAGAGTTCCGGAAACTTACAGAGTTGACCGCACTACAGTGACGGTCGGGGCGCCCAGTATCCTGGTGATATCCACAATGCCAGGCTCGCTGGCGGCTCCTGCCTCGACAGGAGGCTCCTCTACTCTCTCCTCTGGCTGCCCAATGGCCACGACCGCAGCTGGAGGAGGGCCCTGTACTTCTTTGACCGACGGCTGTGGCTCCACAGCGGCGGTTTGCTCCTGTGCCCCTTCTGGCACAATGGCTTCAGTAGCCGGAGGCGGGCTGGTACTTCCTCCAGCCATCGCCCCCACAGTCTCCCAGACTTCTTCCTCGTCCTGGTCAGTGGGGTCCGAGGAAGGGATGTCCTGCAATAATACAAGTCATGCAGTTAGCAACAGACTATTCATCGTCAGTACTCGACTACTCTAGTCGCGGTACTCACCTCCTGTCCAGTGGCTTCTGACAACTTTAATTTCTTCACGGCGCGTTTGCGCGCCACGTTGCGGGGCTTCCTAGGCGGCACCGGCAAGCTTGGCTCCAGGCTAGATAGCTTCTCAATCACTGGAATATGTGGCATTCTAGCTCGGCTGAACCTCGAGCGGAGCTGGAACCGCTGTTGCAGCGTCTCTTCGTCCTCGTCATCGGAGGTGTCCTCGATGACGATGGCATTATCGCCTTCACCGACCTCTCGGCGCTCCTTCGCCTTGGGTTCCGCCTTCCCTTGTGTTTGTTCCTCAAGCTGTGGGGGGGCAAGACAGAGATGTACTTCTTCAGATTGTATTACAAGATCAAGCAAGCATAAGTACGACTACACAAGCAATTAGTACTCAGGGGCTCTGGCCACGACTACTAACCTCATTTGGCGGCCGTGCCACAGAGTACTCTGGAACGGGGCACAGCATGTACACGGGCAAGTCTTTGAAGATCTTGCCCAGCCTTTCGATGATCACGTCATCCTCAATTTCTTCATCGGGCATCCGGGAAGTATCTTCGTCGCTGGTGTACTGGTAACCGAGATGGTCTCGCGCCATCAGCGGCTGCACCCTTCTCTTCATGAAACTGAAGGCCACATGCTCGGCCCTCAGTCCGGCCTCCCTCAAGGCCTTGATCTTCTTCAGCAATGGAGGTAGCTGGATACCCTCTTGCATGGTGGGCTCCGTGTTCCACCATGGTGCATGCTTCGGCTGTCGAGCGCTGGGCTTTGGCAGCTCGGGGTGGTGGTTGCTGATGTAGAACCACTTCGCCTTCCAATCCTGGTTGGAGTCAATGAGCTTGTACGGCAAATACTGCCCAGCGGCGTCTTCGCGCAACTGTACTCCAGCCCCTCCAACTACTCGAGGGTCGTCTGTACTCGACTACGGCTTCACCCGAAAGAACTTCCGGAACAGGATCCAGTGGGGCTTGATTCCCACAAACGCCTCGCAAAAGTGTACGAAGATGGAGATGTGGAAGATACCGTTGGGGTTGAGGTTGAGGTACTCAATCCCGTAGTACCTGAGATCCCCTTGAAGAAGTAGCTGGCAGGCAGCGCGAGTCCACGCTCCACGAACCGCGCGAACATCAGAATCTCATCCGGGTTCTTCTCCATCGGGTATGGATCTCCAGTGGCGACGCGCCACAGATCCATCTCCTTCTCGCGGAGGAAACCACTGTTGACCAGGGTGAGGAGATCTTCGGTCTTCAGCTTCGCCTTCTTCCACTCCTTTGCCGGGTTTGGCAAGGTGGAGGGAGGCGGCGACGACGACGACTGGCTAGCATTGCAGGCCTCATCACGGCTTCTCTTCTTCGACACGCCGGTGTTGGTGCTCTTCGCTGGAGACCCCTTCATCCTTCGAGTCACGAGCGTCTTCACTCGCATTCGCTCGGGGGCTGCGGAGGAGGGCGGACTACGGCGGTGGGGCTGCTCTTCACTCGCATCTAATCTACTTAGCGGCGGTGGCGGCAGCAGAGGCGCAGGGGGGCAGTGACTCAGATCTAACCTCAGAAAAATGCGATCGCTGGGAGTGAAAACCCCTAAGGGGTTCGCCTGTTATTTATAAGCCACCACGCAGTCAGTTCCGAACGGGCGGATAAGTTTCAGGCGGCTGACTCAGCAGCGGCGGACTGACCCTTCGTATTCCAGTACTCGATGCTCTCAGTCTCGGGGGCTCGACTACATTCGATGGATTCAGTGGGCTACACCAGATCAAGATCCCACTCAGGACACATTCTACAGTCAAGATGACCCTTCAATTCGAGAGAAAGTACTCGTCTCAAGGCTCGGGGGCTCCGTGCCACGTGTCCTTCGGTTTTTTCTCCGGATTTTTCGGGATAAGATTGCCAGAACTTCAGATTGACCCTCAGCTTGAATCTACAATTCAACCTAAGGCTCGGGGGCTACATTCCATATGGAATGCGATTCTTCGAATCGCATTTTCCATATGGTTTTTCATCAAGACAACACGAGTACTATTGAAGACCTTCAAGAGAAGCACTCAGGGATGCTTGGGGACTACTCGAGAAGCCTTCAAGACTACTCAAAGATCAGCTGGAGTACCTTCCAGCCTCGGGATGATTCAAGCATTCTTGAGGACTTTCGGCTTGTGGAACTCGGGGACGCTCAAGGACTACTCGCCAAGGCCATCAAGACTACTCGAAGACATCCTACTCGACTACAAAGTACTCGGGGGCTTGTCGTATGGACATCCCTGGGCCCACTACTCAGGTGGATACCAGGACCGACTACTGCGTGGGCCCCTGGGACTACTCGATTTGGGCTGCACGGCACCAGATGGCGTGAAGCACAAGGCATACAGAGGACTAGTACTCGGTTAGGAAGCTAGACATGTCCGGATCCATGTAGAGTACTCCTAGCCGTGTACGACTAGTACTCTCCCTACCAAACCGACTTGTAACCCTGCCTCCCGAACTATATAAGGCGAGGCAGGGACCCCTATTCATCTATCCGCATCATCTTGTAAACACACCCAATCAATCCAGAGCTACGCAGCATACAGGACGTAGGGTATTACGCACCTCGCGGCCCGAACCTATCTAAATTGTGTGCCACGTGTCTCTCCTTCGAGTTCCCAATCTCAGTGAGGCCACAAACGTCTACCTCGGGTACTCCCCTTGGTAGGTTGCCGGGTTAAAACACCGACACTTTCGACCCTTGTATTGGCTTGAGCTAAGCCCCCGAGCATGTCGAGGGGGAGGGAACATGTCATGGGGAGAAAGAGGGTAGAACTCGAGACACAGCAGATGACTGCTTTAATTAATATTTAAACTGAAAATACAAAGATGAAGAATACATAGCTGTAAAGAAAACTATTCTACAGATAGAATCGTCACAGGTGCTCCACGGTCCATGGGTTGGGTACTCCTTGCCCATCGCCCCACTGAAGGCGATATGTAGACGGGCTGATGACTTCTGTAATGATGAAGGGTCCCTCCCAAGGGGCGGACAACTTGTGCATACCGTCGGTCTTCTAGATGCGTCTTAGGACTAGGTCGCCAACGTTGAAGGAGCACTCTTTGACGTTGCGATCGTGATACCGACGGAGTTGCTGGTCGTGGCGGGCTTGCCTCATAACAGCTGCCACTCGTTGCTGTTCAAGACTATCCAGGTCGACGCGACGGGTTTGCTCGACTTCACCTTCTTCATAGAACTGTATGCATGGAGCTCCAAAGGTGACGTCGGTGGGTAAGATGGCCTCTGAACCATAAACCAGGAAGAAGGGCGAGAAGCCCGTGGCTGAGCTGACTTGGGTCCGCAGACCCCCAGATTACGTGTGGTAGCTCGGCTAACCACAGGGAAGCGTAATTTGAAGTGTCATCAAAGATACGATCCTTGAGAGCTTGAAGAACCATGCCATTGGCACGTTCGACCTGGCCGTTGCACCGAGGGTGGGCGACCGATGAGTAGTAGACATCAATCATGCTGTCCTGGCAAAAATCCTAGAAGGCAGGTCCTGTAAAGGCTGACCCGAGGTCGGTGATGATTCTGTTGGGCACACCGAAGCGATGTGTTATCTCCTGGATGAATTTTGCCGCTTCTTCCGACGTGACTTTGGCAACAGGTCGGACTTCAATCCACTTGGTGAATTTGTCGACAGCCACAATGATGTGCTTGTAGCCACCAGGGGCGGTTCTGAACGGCCCTATGGAGTCAAGACCCCACATGGCGTAGGGCCAGGATGGGGGAATCGTACGCAGGATCTGGGCTGGCAGATGCTGCTATTTAGCAAAGAATTGGCATCCTTTGCACCTCTTGACGAGGTCTTTAGCATCAGTCATGGCCGTGGGCCAATAGAAGCCAGATCGATAGGCCTTGCCGACCAGGTTGGCTGATGCTGCGTGGCAACCACACTCACCGCCATGGATCTCAGCTAGGAGCTGAAGACCTTCTGATCGCAGGATGCACTTCATCAAGACGCCAGTAGAGGCGGCATTCCTGTAGAGGTCGAAACCAATTACGACATAGTTAGCACTGCGCCGTGTAATATGCTCACGTTCAGCTTTGTCTTCTGGGACTCGCTGGTCGAGCAGGAAGGCTAAGAAAGGCTCGCGCCAATCATCCTATTTTTCTGACATCAGCACGTCGCGGGGAGGTGCTGGGTCTGGATTTGACTGACCTTGGTCCGGATTGTCCGGATCCAGGATTTTGATCGACGGCTTGCGTAGGTCTTGGATGAACACACCCGCCGGGACTAGGGCTCGCCTGGAGCCTAGTTTGGATAGTACGTCGGCAGCTACGTTGTTGTTGCGTGGCACATGCTGAAACTCGATCCCCTCGAAGTGGCCTTCAAGCTTACGAATCTCGGCACAGTAAGCGTCCATTGTGTCTTTGACACAATCCCACTCCTTGTTGACTTGCTCGATGACGACCTTGGAGTCGCCATACGCCAGTAGTCACTTGATGCCAAGGGACACTACGATACGGAGCCCATGGATTAGAGCCTCGTACTCTGCTCCGTTGTTGGAGGCCTTGTAGTGTATTTGCAGGACGTATTTGAGCTGCTCTCCCTGGGGAGAGATAAATAGCACTCCTGCTCCTGCACCTTCGAGGATAAGAGCACCGTCGAAGTACATTTTCCAGTGTTCAGGCCTCTCCTTGGGAGGGGGCATCTGGATTTCCGTCCATTCTGACACGAAGTCAGCTAGGATTTGCGACTTGATCGCCTGCCTGGGGCAGAACTCAATGTCGAACTCACCGAGCTCAACCGACCACTTGACGATGCGCCCATTAGCGTCGCGGTTGCAGATGATCTCCCCTAGCGGGTAAGATTAGGGCACCTTGATTTTGTGCGCTTGGAAGTAGTGACGTAGCTTTCTCGACGTGATCAGTAGTGCGTAGAGCAACTTCTGAGGCTGTGAATAGCATGTCTTAGCGTCGGCCAGGACCTCGCTCACGTAGTACACAGGTCGCTGAACAGGATAGGCCTGCCCTGCTTCTTCTCGTTCGGCGACAAGAACCGTGCTGACCACATTAGTGGTGGCGAAGATGTAGAGGAGGAGTGTTTCCTTGGGTATCGGAGGAGTCATGATTGGAGGCGTGGTCAAGGACTCCTTGAGAGCCTCGAAAGCCTTCTATGCTTCTTCATCCCATACGAACTTATCTGCTTTTTTCAATAGCTTGAAGAAAGGTAGACCTTTTTCGCCGAGGTTACTGATGAAACAACCCAGCGCCGTCATCATACCCGTGAGTTTCATGACGTCCTTCTTGCAAGATGGTCTGGCCATGTTGCGTATTGCGTCGATCTTGATGGGGTTGGCTTCAATGCCTCGGTATCCCACCATGAAGCCCAGGAGCAACCCGGAGGGAACACCGAAGATGCACTTGGTCAGGTTGAGCTTCCACTGGAAGGTGCGTAGGTTAGTAAAGGTTTCAGCGAGGTCGGCGATGGGCTGATCTTGCACGGTGGTCTTGACGACTATGTCGTCGACGTATGCTTCCACGTTCTTCCTGATCTGGGACTTCAGGCACTTCTGAATCGCCTTCTGATAGGTCGCACCGGTGTTTTTCAGGCCAAAGGTCATGACCTTGTAGCAGTAGATGCCGTTGGGCGTTATGAACGCCGTTTTGTCTTGATCGTCAGGATTCAGGGCTATATGGTGATACCCTGAATAGCAGTCGAGGAAGCATAGTAGGACGCTACCGGCTGTGGAATCCACGACCTAGTCGATGCAAGGAAGAGGGAAGGGATCCTTCGGCCAGTGCTCGTTGAGATCGGTGTAATCGATACACATCCTTAATCCTCTAGTCTTTTTGGGTACAAGGACCGGGTTTGCGAGCCAAACCGGGTGTTTACATTCACGGATGAATCCTGCAGCTAAGAGCTTACAGACTTCTACTTCTATGGCCTGCTTTCTATCTTTTGCAAATCGCTGGAGCTTTTGCTTGATAGGTCGTGCGGTCTTGCTTACTTCAAGAGCGTGCTCAGCCAGCTCCCTAGGGACACCGGGTATGTTGGATGGGCTCCATACGAAGATGTCAGTGTTGTCCCTGAGGAAACTGGTGAGTGCGAGTTCCTATTTGGGATCGAGGTCGGCCCCAATAGTGACTTCCTTGGATGTGTCAGGCAGCCCGAGGCAAACTTTCTTCACCGCAGGACTTGCGTCCAAGGCCGTGGCTGTACGCTTCTGTTCTGGCACCTCCAGAGTAGTTTGGTCGATCTTGGCGGCCTGGGCGACCATGACCGTAGCAACAGCTTTGCACGCAGATACCTTGGCGAGGTCGACGGTGTCGCTCTCGCAGTTGTAGGAGACGAGGATATCACCATAGATGGAAAGGATTCCGTTTGGAGCTGGCATCTTCATGATGAGGTAGGTGTGATGCGGGATGGCCATGAATTTGGCCAACATGGGTCGACCAAGGATGGCATGGTAGGAGGAGCGGAAGTCCGCGACCTCAAACGTCAGGTACTCCGTGCGGAAGTTGTCCTGTTTGCCGAAGGTGACCGGCAGGCATACACGACCTATGGGGTATGCAGCCTTGCCGGGTACAACCCCGTAGAAGGGTTCATCGTAGGCTGTCATCTTAGAGAAGTCAAAGTCCATCTTCCTCAGCATTTCTGTGAAGATGATGTTCAAGCTGCTGCCCCCGTCGACGAGGGTCTTAGGCAGGAAGGTGTCGTCCACTATAGGGTTGACGACCAGCGGGTAGGTCCCGGGGTCTGGTATGTGCACCCAATGATCTTTACTGGAGAAAGTGATGGGGTACTTCGACCAACGCAGGGGTTGTGGGGTTTCAGTGTTGACTTGGCCGATCTCCCTTGCGTTCGATCGCTGCTGTCTGTTGCTTTTGGCTGCTTGGTGACCACCGACGATGAAGTTGATATGTCGGCTGGCATTCTGGAATGCGCCGTTGGGATTGCCCGCTTTTGGTGGTGGTTGAGGAGAAGGCTCCTTACGACGGTTGTCGTTGTGGTTGTGGTCATCGTGGCGGCGGTCATTACGCTGGTCATCGCGGCGCTCATCACGGCGGTCGTTGCGTCGATCGTCGCGGCAGTAGTCGTCACGATGATCATCACATCGGTCATCGCGGCGACTATCGCGGTGATAATCACGCCGGTCCCTATCGTCATTGCGACGGTAAGGTCGGCGGTCTCGGTAATCATGTCGATCAGATCGACGGTTACGGTTGTCATAGTGGCGGCTGCTGTTCTGGTCGTCGTTGTTGCCGCTCTTGATATTCTTGGACTCCGGAGGTACGCCTAGGGCGCGCTTTAGCTGCTTGCACTCCCTCATGGTATGCTTAGCATCGCGGTGGAACTGGCATTGCTCGTCCATGATGATGTTGAAGTCACTTTCAAGGAAAGTGGAAGGTCGAGGTGGATCGGTCGCGTAGACCTCACCGGATCGCTTGCGCGACCTGCCCCCACCGTCATCGTGGTCTTCTCCCTTGAAGTCATGTACCATCGCGTGTTGAGTGTCAACGAGCTTGTCAACGTAGGCCATGAGGTCGGCGATAGTGTTGGCATCAGCCTCGTGGATCTTCTTGAAGAGCTTGAGGTTAGTTACCCCCTTCTTGTAGTAGGCTATGACATCTTCATCCTTGACACCCGCAAGAGTGTTGCGGTTTTCAAAGTAACGGTTGGTATACTCTCAGAGGGTTTTGTCTTTTCTCATCCGTACTCTGGCGAGGTGGTGAGTGTTGCCACGGCGATTGTAGGTCGCTTGATAGTTGGTCGTGAAGAGCCGTGCCAAGGTCGCCCATGAGGTGATGCACTCCGCAGGAAGGTTGTCGAGCTACAGGAGTGGCGCTTTGCCCATCACGAGAGGAAAGTATCCTGCCATGTGGTCTTCGTTGCCTCCAGAGGCGCGGGCCGCGATGCTGTACATCTTGAGCCAAATACTTGGGTCAGAGCGACCGTCGTATTTTTCGATGGCTGGCTTGAAGTCCTTGGGATATCTGATCGTCCTGAGACGTCGTGAGAACGCCGGGAAGTTGTTGATTGCTCCAGGGCTAGCTGATGGGGCGTAGGCCGTCGGGATGACGTAGAGGTCGTCGGGAGGACCATTATCTTGGTCATACTGGGCACGATGCAGGAGCTCTTGATCATGCATCTGCCGGAGGTCTGTTGCCTCGATGGAGTGGTTGGCGTCAAGGGGATCAGGGACCCCGTTCTCACGGTCGTAGTTAGCATGGCGTGCTATTTCTGCTTCGTCTCGTATGGGCTGACGTTGATTACTCCGGGCATGTGCAGCTTGAGCTGGTTGAGGTTGAGCTCCCGCATTCTGTCTTGCATTACCGATGACGTTTCTGCTGTTGGGCGCCAGCAGCGTTGGCGGTGTTGTTGGCGACATTGCCTGCAGCATTAGCGGTGGCATTGGCCGCAATGTTAGCTGGAGGGTTGGCTGCTGCATTGGCAGTGTTGTCCGGTTGCACCACTTCGTTCTCACCACCCCCCTCTTCAGCCACGGGCTGAAGGGGAGGGTTGTCGTTGTGGTGACGACGATGACGAGGTCGCTCCGACCTACTTCCAGAGTAGGAACTTGAAGCTGATCTGCTGTATCCTGGGCCTCTTTCTTCGACCTGGGCGGTGGCGATGCGGATGTGGGCTTGTAGGCACCGTGTTGTAGGAGTATCCTCAAGTTGTCCCAGCTCGGCAAGGACCGCGCCCAGGTTAGCTTGAGGCGAGTTGTAGACTTCGTGGCCATCTTGCTCAAAGTCCTTCAGGAGGTCTCTGGCACGCAGGTGATGTCGACGAGGCTCGTCTTGATTCTGCTGCTGCTGAGGAGCTGCTGGAGCCGCAGGTGCGGCTGCACCATCAGCGACGTTGCCTCCAGGCTGGCCACCGGCTCCGGGTACGACGTTGCCTGCAGGTTGACCTGCGGCTGCTGCAGCTGCATCTACTTCTTGCTGACGACGCACAGCTCGTGCAGCATTAGCGTTCTCGCGCTGTATGCGCTGCTCATCCGTCTCACCAGCTTGAGGGGGTACGTTGGCGGAGACCACGAGGACCTCTCGATCCGGGAACTCGAACGTGTCACCCGGATAGTTGGGAGAGATGGTCGTTCGAGCGATCTGGAACGCGAGGCGGTCCGGAGACGGCTCACGGTTGATCTGGCGGCGATGAGCCGTGACGAGAGGACGACGAAGCTTCTTGAGCACACGGCACTGGCGAGCCTTGTGTTTGGAGTCCTCGTGGATAGGGCAAGGGTCGTCGAGATGACCTCTGCAGTTTCCACGATGTGGCGACCTATCTGGATCTTGTTCTTCATGTAGCGAGACGCTACATGAGCTGCGTTCTGCAGACCAAGAGGCATGCGGGGTGAAGGTGCGGAGGTCCTGCAAGGGCGCTTGGCGCATTCGCAGACCTTGATCGTGTCGAAGAGCATGTCTTCGACGTGATCGAGCTCCGCAATCAGGTCGCGAGGAGTGGGTGGGTGGGTTTCCGCCAGCAGATTGGTTTCGACCTGCTGGTGGGAGGTGACCGCGTTGCCCTCGATGACGAGGCAGGCGGCTGGAGCGGTGGATTCCGCCGGCATAGAGCCAAAGCAGATGTCGACGGGATTGGCGAGGAAGTCCGCCATGCTTTTCGGGAAGATGACGCCGCTTGGAGAAGCCATCGAGTTGCACAAAGAATCCTGAATTCCCCCCTACCTGGCGCGCCAGCTGTCAGAGGTTTAAATCTGAGCAGTCCACAGGGGGGTCAACCCCGGTGGTTTATTTGTTTGACGGGGGAGATCAGGAGCTAAGAACGCGATGGTTATGCTAGCATAGCACAAGGAAATCACGGCGAGACACAAGGGACAAGGCAATTTTATACTGGTTCGGGCCTCCGGAGAGTAAAACCCTACGTCCAGTTCTTGATTGTATTGATTTGATCGTGGCGAAGGTGGAGGTGGTCTGTCCCCAGGAGGGCGCCCTTGCTCGCCTTATATTGGGTGACGGACAAGGTCGGTGGACCGGAGTCCGGGTCAGTTACAACAGGGAAACCTATCTCTAGTCAGTTACAATATGGAAGGCTTATCCGAGCTGCCTTAATCCGTCTGAATTGCCTTGTCTTGCATGCCAAGTTGTCTTTTCATCTTCGGGCCCACATGTCAGGTCGGGCAGGCCTACTGACAGCTCAGCGGGTCTTCTGGTGGGCCGGACCCACTTATCAGGGACGGCCGTGAGCCTGGTCGGTGGGGACCCAGGGGTACCCATGTCTCACAACCGGGGACTCGGCATTATAGATGTACTTGCCAGGCCTTCAAAACTAGGATGACGCCATCGAGTATAGTTGGGGCTCGTCTATGCTTACCTACCTGTACCGGTAGCTCTACGAGGCTTGCCACCGTATGAGAGGGACGTACGCTACACAGTCGAGCTGCATGTACCTCCTCCAAGTGTGGATGTGAGAGAGGCTTCCGATGGGAAGGCCCTACACTGTTCGTGACCTGGCGCCCTGGTTTCCACTTAATGATGAGGTCGTTGCCCCTGCCGTCAATTGGTTCTGCCTTGTAGCATTGACCGTCGGAGGCAGAAGAAGATCACCGACTTCACCGCTGAGCACCTCACGCACATCGAGAGGTGGTACCTATATGAGGGCAACGTTGTGCAGTTGCAGGGCAGCCACAGTGACGCCGCCTTCGACCGGTACCTAACCTGGTTCCAAGAGGTATCCAATAGCCCTCGGTGGGTCATATTTATAGCTGGCGCACATGAACCACCTTATGCCATAGTGGCCACCTAACAACTACGACTTCACAAGTTTGCACTGATCACCGCAGTAGCACATGGGCACATCCACCCCTTCAGAAATGGTCTCTGACCTCTTCTTACCCGCCAGCGTTATCTCGTCAGGTCGAGATCCCATGGTGATTCCTTCAAAAAATGCAAGAAAACAAGAATTAATCCAACACTAACCATTCCTGACTCTAAATTAGCAGCTCAGAATAAGCAAGTCACAAGCCAAAAGGCAAAAACAACTCACTCTAATGCAAACCCTGACAAACCCTCAAAACCTAACCTAACCACCGATTCAAACAAAACTACATGGCCAAATTGAAAGTGGGGAGCCATATTGCCTTGGGGACAGCTTGAATCCAAAGGGAACAACTTCTACACTCATCTACGAGGCCTATGGATTGCCCCACCGCCGGAGAGGGAGAGAACAGAGAGCTATCAGGTAGAAAAGAATGGGAGGGAGGAGGAGGAAGGGGGCTTCACCGGCCTTAAGTGGTCAGACCTCGGCGCTGGAGGTGGCGGCGTCGAAGTCTATGGCTCGGTGTTTAAGGCCCAAGCGTCGAGCATCCTATCACGTAAGCAAGGGCGCCAGCTCGGCGCTGACGTGGCAGGAGCTCGGCGCTGGAGCCTGTAGCGCTGACGAAAAGACCTCAGCGCTTATTCCCCTCATGCCGAGGTGCGGGTCCATTTTTTGAAATAGTGTTCCCAAGGGTCTATTTATAAAAATAGTTTTCACGAAGGACCATTTTGAAAAATAATTACCAACAGGATGATCCTTCCCGCCGGCTTAAGCTCTGCATATAAAAATAGCGACAGAGAACATGTCTGGTTCCAGAAATATATACTTGCTCCGTTCATACATATCAGTCGAGCTAATTTTCTTTGTCCGAACGTCAAATAAAAACAAACATAAGAAGTATTATGTTTTCCTAAAAACTACTCCCTCCGTTCTTGAATATATGACACCGTTAACTTTTATTGCAACTTTCACCACCAATATGATGAGGATATCTTCCTCCACTATTACCTGTTGGTAAAGATGCAACATATAGGCCGTAGCCCAGTTGTAGTCGGGCGGCAACCGTCTGAGCCTCATAAACCCATCTTGCTTAGCTTGAAGGAGGAAGCCACCTTAAAAGGGAGAGCTACCCTCCCCCTATTCTTTTGGGGCGATTGGACCTTTCCGTGAGTGGGTGCGCCGGAGTGCGGTGCTAAGATTGGCGAGGCGCAACAAGAGGCCCTAATGACGTTGTAGCCGGGTTGGTGTGTCAAACTTTTCATCCAACCCCAACTGAGCCGGACTCATCACTATATAAATATATATATAGTGTTTTGCTATAATGCACATGGGTGCATTCTGTATAGAGAATGTACCCACCCTGATTGTAATTGATTTTCGCTTAGTTGCAACTGGAGTTACTCTAGTTGCAATTGGTTCGCGTCGGGCTGCAATTGGGTGGTCTAGTTGCAATTGGTTCGCGTCTAGTTGCAACGGGTCAGATTTGTTATAATTAGTTCCGTCGAGTAGCAATTAGTATAGTGTCATGGTTGCAATTGATCTAGTCTCACTGTTGCAATTGGTTTACACGCTGTGAGCGCCTAGTTGCAACTAGTTGGGTCCGATTGCATTTGGTCCACATCCAATTGCAACTGGCCCATCTAGTTGTAATTAGTGCAGTCGCACATTCCTAACTTCGAGAGTCTGTACATTTGTTGTGCAAAATGCTTTTCTGTCGAGTTGCAATTGGTACGGTGTTACAGTTGCAATTGCTCTAGTCAACCTGTTGCAATTGGTAGAAACTGCGGGGTCTGTGCATCTGCTGTACATATTGCACCTTGTTGCATTTTAGCCTTACCCTATATATATATATATAGCTGGCGCAAACAAATTAGTTAAGTACAATAAAATGTATATCATTATATCTATTATCAAATGTACTTTAAGTTTAACGTGTAGGTTTATCAATTTGCTAAAATATTTGTAGAAAAGACAAATAGTCAAATGAATAAAAAAAAGTTAATGATGCTATATATTTGAGAATGGAGGTAGTACTTCATACAATTCAAAGTACATGTTGTTTCAACTTTTCTAGTTCATAGATAAATTTTATTATGTTGAATAATGATCCAAATTCATATGTGCACAAGATAAAGGCCAACTTCTGACGGAGTGTAGCGGAGGCGCGGCCGAAGGCTATGGCCGAAGCGGAGCGGTGTCTGACCGTGAGAAGTGGATTGCAGCTATGCAGGATGAGATGCAGTCTTTGGAGAAGAACTGCACATGGGATGTTGTTCCTTTGCCTAAGGGTAAGAAGCCTGTTCGCTGCAAGTGGATCTACAAGAGAAAGGAGGGTTTATCTCCTAGCGAGCCTCCAAAGTATAAGGGAAGGTTAGTTGCTAATGGCTTCAGTCAGATTCCTGGTGATGATTATAATGATGTGTTCTCTACGGTTGTTAAGCATAGTTCGATTCGCACTTTTTTTAGTATTGTTGCTGCACATGATCTTGAGCTTGAGGAGTTAGATGTGAAGACTGCATTTTTACATGGAGAGCTTGAGGAGGAGATTTACATGGACCAGCCTGAGGGGTTCATAGTGCCTGGCAAGGAGAATTATGTCTGTAAGTTGAAGCGATCCTTGTATGGTTTGAAACAGTCTCCCCGTCAGTGGTATAAGAGGGTTGGTTCATTTATGTTGTCACATGGCTTTAAGAGATCTAAATATGATAGTTGTGTTTACATCAAGCATGTTAATGGATCACCTATATTCTTGTTGTTATATGTTGATGATATGTTGATTGCTGCCAAGAGCAGGAAATAGATCACTACATTGCAGAAATTGTTGAGTAGTGAGTTCGAGATGAAGGACCTTGGTGCGGCTAAGAAAATTCTTGGTATGAAAATTACTAGAGACAGAAAAGCTGGTTTATTGTTTCTTAGTCAGCATGCTTATACTGAGAAGGTCCTTCAGCGTTTGTACATGCATGATGGACATCCTGTTAGTACTCCTATTGCACCGCATTTTAAATTGTCTGCTGAGCAGTGTGCTAGTTCAGATGAGGATATTGAATACATGTCAAAAGTTTCGTATTGCAGTGTTGTTGGTTCTTTGATGTATGCTATGGTTTGCTCACGTCCGGATTTATCTTATGCTATGAGTATTGTTAGTAGATATATGTCTAACCCTGGTAAAGAACACTAGAGGACAGTTCAGTGGATTTTCAGGTTTCTCAGAGGGACGACAGATCATTGCTTGCAGTTTGGCAGGACAGCTAAGTGACTTATTAGATATGTGGATTCAGATTATGCTGGTGATTTGGACAGGCGAAGATCGCTCACAGGTTATGTGTTTACTGTTGGCAGTTGTGCTGTGAATTGGAAGGCTGTTTTGCAGCTTGTTGTTGCATTGTCCACTACTGAGGCAGAGTACATAGCTATTACTGAATCATGCAAGGAGTTGATTTGGTTAAAAGGATTGTATGCTGAGCTTTGTGGAGATGATTCTTGCATTAACCTGTTTTCTGATAGTCAAAGTGCAATTTATCTTACTAAAAATCAGATGTTCCATGCCAGGACAAAGCACATTGAGATCAAGTACCATTATGTTCGAGATGAGATCGAAAAGGGTAAGCTAAAGGTATGCAAGATAAGCACTCATAATAATCCAGCTGATATGTTGACAAAGTTAGTTCATGTTGCTAAGTTTGAGCTTTACTCAAGCTTAGTTGGTATAATTAATTAGCCTAAGAGGCTGTTTGGCGACAGAAGTATTTTGTTTCTTTTGATGTGTTCAGGATGAAAGTTCTTTTTTTATGCTAGAAGAAGAAATTTGTCTCAAGGTAGAGTTTGTTGAATAATGATCCAAATTCATATGTGCACGAGATAAAGGCCAACTTCTGACGGAGCGAAGTCTAAAGTTGGCCCATTGGGCTGTACCCCGTTTGCTAGGTCGCGACTGGGGGTGCGGGGGGGGGGCAACGCCCCCCGCGGTACAGTAGGTTTTTCCATTGGAGATTGATTCATTCTACTTCTTGTAAGCCGCCGCCGTTGGCGTTTGTAACCGACTCCGATCATAGTGAACTTGGTTCCTGGCTGGCGCCCGTGGTTTTTCCCTCTCGTGTTGAGAGGGTTTTCCACGTTAAATCTCGTGTCTCCTTGCAGTTTGATCTTTTTACTTCTCTTCGTTTCGCACCATCATTTATAACATATTATACGTCTGAACATACATTATATTTATATACGAACGTTAGTCTTAATGAAATTCCAAAACGGGGTACGAACGGCCGGCATGCTGATTAAAAAAAGTTGGATCTATCCAAGGAGACAGATATGTTACTGGGCTCACAGCTTGTCCTACACGCGTACACGCACCTAAGCGATGTCCTCCGAACCACGCTTTGTGGCTTGCATGCCATCGAACCAAAGCGTGATATCAGATGACTCAGCATCGTCCATGCCCTCCTCGCTGCCTTCCCCGTCTACACATACATAGAATCCGACTCATAAATAAGCATGGACCCAACAAGTCAGTCAAGAACACACCCATTAGGATCGACAGCCCACGATAATCCTTGCAGAGTTGCAGTGATGAACATGTCCGCGCAGGATCATGGCTGCTCCAGGCGGCAGCCTCTCGTCGTCCCTGGTGCGACAGCGGTGGCATCGCCGGGACACGCATTGTCAGACTCAAGCGGCACGCCGTCGACGCAACCGGCGGGGACGACGAGGTGCCCTCGCTTGCCGCACCACGTTCCCGTGCACGGCGTGCGGCAAGACTTTCCCGACCCAGCAAGCCATGGCCGGTCACTGCAGCGCCCACAACCGCACTGGGCTCACTGCTCACCGTGGCCATGTTGGCGGATAAGATCCGCCCGCCTGCCACGCACGCGCACGACGCGCTCCCAGGGCCGCGCACGACGCGTTCCCGGCGCCCAGCTCCGCATGCAGCGCTCGCCAACGGCACGACCGCAGGACTCGCACAAGCTGTTAGCTTCCGGACTTGTAAACGTGACTTGTAAACATACATGACTTGTATGTATAAAAGGCAATGCCTAGATTAATGAAAGATTCACAGTTGGTCATATACCTTTCTACATGGTATCAGTCTAACCTCGGTCCTCTCTTCTGCATCCTCTGTTTCTTTCTCTCGCCGCCATGGCGCAGTCGCCCGGTGGTTCTTCCTCCTCTGTTTCCGGCGCTACCAATCCATTCTTTGATGCTCCGCAACCCGCCTCCCTTGCCGTGCTTCAACCTGTCAACATTCGCAACCACGTTCCAATCCAGCTCGATCTCCTCGACTGCAATTACAGCCAGTGGCGCTGCCTCTTTGACTCCGTGCTCGGCAAGTACGGTCTCACCGGCCATGTCCGCTCGCCGCCGTCCATCCTTGAACGCGACGCCGAGTGGCAGCAGGTGGGTTGCTGCCTCACCAACTGGATGTATACCACCGTCAACAAGGGCGTCTTCGATCTCATCTACAAACCTGATGCCTCGGCCTTCACGACTTGGTCCGACATCGAGGGACTGTTCCGCGACAATGAGATGCAGCAGGCAGTGCTCCTGGAGGCTGAATTTCGGAGCATCGTCCAGGGCGACCTCTCGATCACCGACTACGACTGCAACAAATTGAAGAAGCTCGCCGACAATCTCCGTGACGTCGGCCATCCCGTCTCCGAGCCAAGCCAAGTCTTGAACCTCCTCCGTGGCCTGAACAAGCGCTTCCGCCTGTCAAGCCGGTCCTCACCGCCAAAACTGACACCTTCATGAGTGCGAGATCTTACCTCCTTCTCGAGGAACTCCGGCTGCAGCAGGATGACAAGACGGAGGCTGGACAGGCGCTTCTCGCCACGCACGGTAGGTCCTCGGCTTCTCGCACTGCCGCGTCGGGCGGCCATACCCCAGGATCTGCTGGGGGCGACGGCGGCTCCTCCAACACCTCCTCTGGCGCTGACTCCACCGGCAACCGCGGGTACAAGACCAAGTCCAAGTGCCGCGGCCGCGCCCGCAACAACGGCTCCGTCCCCGCCGGCGGCGGCGGCGCCCCTGGATCTCGCCCTCCGACCCCATGGGCGGCCAACTACAACCCCTGGACCGGAGTGGACCAGGCCTGGCAGATGCCTTTCCGGGCCCCGGGATCCGGCGGTTTGGGCCCGCGTCCCCCGGCCCAGCAAGCCATGCTGGTTCAAAATCAGGCGTCCCTCCCGCCCGCCGGCCAAGCATGGGACAACAGCGCCCTCTATGCGGCGTTGAACTCCGCCGGTGTCGCCACTCAGCCTCCCAGCTCCTCTGAATGGTACCTCGACACCGGCGCCTCCTCCCACATGGCCAACAACTCTAGTATTCTTTTTTCTTCACCAGTTCCTTTTCGTTCTGTTGTCACCGTTGGAAACGGCGACCGGCTGCCTGTCACTCATGCAGCCGCCGCCAAGATTCCTACAACTTCTTCTCCATGCTGCTCAACAATGTTCTTGTGACTCCTGCCATTGTTAAAAACCTTGTTTCCGTTCGTCAACTTACTCGTGACAATAATGTGTCTGTCGAATTTGACCCCACCGGTTTTTCTATCAAGGATCTGTCCACTCAAATGGTGAAGCTCCGATGTGATGCTCCAGGAGCCCTCTACCCTCTGCGGCTGTCTCGTCCTCAGGCTCTCTCGGCGTCGTCTCCGGTGTCGATCGAGCTGTGGCACAATCGCCTTGGGCACCCGGGTTCCCCTGCCTTGCAGAAGTCCGCCCAAGCCGCCGCGTCCACGTCGCCCGCGCCATCATTCGGTACTCCATCATGCGCTCCACCATCAGCTGCGCCACGGGCTGCACCGGCTGAGCGCCAACATCCCATGCTCACCCGGGCGCACGCAGGGGTGTTCAAACCCAACCCCAAGTACGCGCTCAGCAGCTCCACGCCGGTATCAGCCGTTCCACGCGGTGCGCGCGCCGCACTCCAGGACCCCAACTAGCGCGCGGTGATGCAAGACGAGTTTGATGCGCTCCTACGCAATCGAACATGGACGTTGGTGCCCCGACCTCCAGACGCGCGCGTCATCTCAGGGAAATGGGTGTTCAAGATCAAGACTGGCGCCGACGGCTCATTCAACCGCTACAAGGCAAGGTGGGTGCTGCGCGGCGACATACAGCGACCAGGGATCGACTTCACCGAAACTTTCTCCCCGGTCGTCAAGCCCGCCACCATCCGCATCATGCTCGCCATGATCGCCTCCAACCGCTGGCCTGTCCATCAACTCGACGTCTCCAACGCCTTTCTGCACGGCGACCTCACCGAGCGCGTGTATTGCCGCCAGCCAACCGGCTTTGAAGATCCTGATCGCCCTAACGACGTTTGCCTTCTCTCACGGTCGCTGTATGGTCTACGCCAAGCACCTCGGGCATGGTTCACTCGTTTCGTCGCTCACGCAGTCTCCATCGGCTTCAAGCAGTCAAGGACCGACTCTTCGCTCTTCGTCTACAAGAACGGGAACGCCACATCGTATCTCCTTCTCTACGTCGACGACATGATCCTTTCGGCCTCGACACCAGCGCTGCTTCAACATTTCATCCAGTGCCTCAAGTCTGCCTTCGCCGTGAAGGACATGGGGCCCCTACATTATTTCCTCGGCGTCGACGTCAAGCGCACGGCCGACGGGTTCTTCCTGTCTCAGGCGACCTATGCTCTGGAGATCCTCGACCGTGCAGGCATGAACTCCTGCAAACCGGTCTCCACGCCAGCTGAGGCACGAACCAAGCCGTCCACTAGCGAAGGAGTTCCTCTGAACGCCGACGACGCGACCTGGTACCGCAGCACTGTCGGCGCCCTACAATATCTGACTCTAACCCATCCCGATATTGCATACGCTGTGCAGCAGGAATGTCTTTACATGCACGCACCGACGACAAGCCATGCCGCTCTCATCAAGCTTGTTCTACGGTAACTCAAAGGCACGGTTTCCCTTGGTCTTCACCTCCATGGCACGACGACGCCGGTGATCACTGCGTACACGGACGCGGACTGGGCCGGGTGCCCGGATACGCGTCGTTCTACGTCCGGCTTCGCCATTTTCCTCGGGACCTCGTTGGTCTCATGGCCATCTAAGAGACAAACGACTGTTTCTCGATCAAGTGCGGAGGCGGAGTATCGCGGCGTGGCAAACGCTGTCTCCGAGTGTACGTGGCTGCGCCAATTGCTTGGTGAACTTCATTGCCCGACGAACAAAGCAACAGTGGCATACTGCGACAACATATCGAGCGTCTACATGTCCCGGAATCCTGTCCACCATCGACGCACGAAGCACAACGAAATAGATATACACTTCGTTCGTGAGAAGGTCGCCATTGGGGAGCTCCGCGTTCTACCGCTGCCGAGCGCGCAGCAGTTCACGGACATTTTCACGAAGGGCCTTCCGACGGGCTTGTTCGAGGACCTCAGGGATAGTCTCTGCGTCGGCACGACGAGCTGAGACTGCGGGGGGTGTTGGCGGATAAGATCCGCCCGCCTGCCACGCACGCGCACGACGCGCTCCCAGGGCCGCACACACCGCGCACAACGCGTTCCCGGCGCCCAGCTCCGCATGCAGCGCTCACCAACGGCACGACCGCAGGACTCGCACAAGTTGTTAGCTTCCTGAGTTGTAAACGTGACTTGTAAACGTACATGACTTGTATGTATAAAAAGCAATGCCTAGATCAATGAAAGATTCACGGTTGGTCATATAGCTTTCTACAGGCCAGCCGGAAGCGGGCTCGAGCGCCACCAGCCGTACGCCGGCGGTGGTTCTACCTTACCCCTCATTCTCGACATTTATTCACCCGTTGATTAACCAGGTGACAAGAAGGGGACCGTCTTTCCTTCAGCTGCACGGTCCAAGGCCAACCACGATCTGGCCGTCGGCACTGCAACTGCAACAGATCCAGACGGCGCCGCTTGCCTGGGGAACGGTGGTTCATTCCTACGCTTGCATGCTGTTGCCGTGCAACGTGGCGGCGACGATGATGGGTGTTGTGCCGGGCCTGCGCACCGCTTGCACGGTGGATCGCCCGGGGGGTGTGCGGGCTGATCTGACACTGCAGCTAGGCTCTACTGGTGGTGGTAGCAGCGCACAGAAGAGGACATTACTGCCTTTGCTTGAAGATGGACCACAAAGGAAGAGGGCGGCGGCAGTGCTGGATGGTGGTGAAGAAGGTGGCCGTGAGGGGCAGGAAAAGGACGACGACCTGGATCTGGAGCTGTCTCTGTGACACAAACACTTGGAGCTGTGCACCTGGAATGTAATAATGAGTGATTGGAAGGATCTCGGTGTTGTGTGTCTGCTATGTTTAATTTGGGTATACTATATTTTGAGAAAATTCGCTGTATGCCACAGAAAAATGTAGCTTGTGTGCTCTATGCCATAGAAAATACAAATTTGAGCTCCATGCCAAAGGTTGTAATTTTTCATGTGCTCTATGCCATTTCCGTCAGATGTAGATGGATGTCGTTAGTGGGCCGTTGGTGGGCCCCACATGTCAGTGGGGACAGGGAAAAATCCCCTTCTTCCTCCGACCTGCCGCCTCCAAGGAGCCTCTCCGCGCTTGAACGGCCTCCCCGCGCTCGACGCCTCTCGCCCACCGTTTGTGTTTGGCTCGAGTAAGAAACCCAAGATGTCCACAAGGAAGAAGAGGACTACCGCTAATTCCAGCAAGGGGGCTTCGTCGTCCCTTGACGAGGAGTTGAATCAGTCCAACTTGCTCACCCAGGGAGAGGAGCTCCCAGAAACAAACGCTACTCAGCCTAGGCTAAACCAGGACACTGCGGCCACGGCCAAGGCAGCGTACGAGGCCGAGCTGGCTAAGTTGCGCAAGGAGGCCGAGGAGCTGGCCAAAACTAAAAAGAGGCTCTTGGCAGTGCAACAAGAGGCTAAAGCAGCCAAGGAAATCCAAAGGCAAAAGGCTGAGATCGCCAAATTGCAAGAAGAGTTGCACATTATAAAAGCCAAACAGTCCTCAAGTTTCAACCAGCCTTCGCCCGAATATAACGTACCTGTCCAATCCACATATACGGAGGGTAACATGCTTTTCACCCAGCCCCCTCCGCACACCACTTTTAGCTGTAACCCTCTCTTCAACCCTTTCGAGTCTGGCCCCTCGAACCAGGATACTCGCACCATCCACACGAGGGCTTGGGACCCTAAATTTGTCTCAGGAGGTCCAAATTACCCCGTGGCCCCAGTCCTACAGGCCTGTACCACTCCCAAGGTTTTCGGGGCAATCAGACCCCAGGCAATTCTTAATGGGCTATGAGGCTGCCATCCTTTCAGCCGGAGGTGACGATTCCGTGCTGGCAAAATCATTCATTATCGCTGTGGACGAGGCGGCAGCGTAGTGGTACTCTCTCCTGAGCCCCGGAGTGATTCACGGATGGGAAGATCTAAAACAGCGGATCCTCTCGAATTTCTAGGGTTTCCAACGTCTAGAGCTTACTGAGAGCGACCTTTTCTCTTGTAAGCAAAAAGAAAAAGAACCTCTTCAAAACTACTTCAGAAGATTCGTTCACCTCAGAGCTCAGGCACCAAATGTGTTGGACGCCGTCGCTATCAATGCTGCAATTGTGGGTTTGAGGGCATGTCAATTTCGCTCGCATCTCATGCGCGAAAGGCCCAAAACAATCCAGCGCTTGTACGAGGAATTCGAGAAGTACTGTCGCTTAGACAATGACTTCAGAATGTGTATGGAGGAGCAGTCTCAGCAAAAGAAATCTGCCAAAGCTAACCAGTCCGGCGAAAGGGAATGGTCCAACCCCAGAAACGCCTCGCACGCTAACCCCAGAAATGTTTTCGGCCTAGAGGGAGAAAATGCTCAGGAAAATCCCAACCCTCAGAGCGACACTCCAAACCAAAATCCCAGCCCACCCAGCCCACCGCACCAAAATCAAGGGGGCGGCCGCAGAGGTGGAAGGGGAGGCGGCAGAGGCAGAGGTCGCGGCAGGGGCCAAGGCCACCAAGAGAAAAGAAAGTGGTACTGCCTCTTTCACAAAGAGAATGATGACCACAGCTCAAATTATTGCCCAGACAAGAAAAGGTTTGAGGCTATCCTAGAAGAGGAGAAGAAGGAGAAAGAGAGGATCAGCTCTGTAAACCATTCCGCCCCGGCTTGGCAAAACCCAAATTTTGGAAGGAATCCTTTCGTCAATCCTTTCCAGCCACCTCACTTCCCGCCATCTATCCCAAACTACACTCAACCACCACCCTGGCAATCCCAAGTTTTCCAAGCTCAAAATGTTGAGCGCAGGCCCATTGATCAGCACCCCATCGCTCCTCCTCCTCCCCCATACAAAGGCCTAACCGCTCCACCTTTACCAGCAAAGCTTGAGGGCCAAAACGACCCATTACCATCTGTCAGAACCATCCTCCCCATTTTGGGTGGCTCCGCTCTGGAGTTTGATTGCAAGAAGGACAGGAAGCATTACTTTCGTGAGGTCCGGAACATTTGCGTGGAAGGGAGAGTAGAAAGAATAAGATGGTCCCATATTCCGATCACCTTTTCAGAGGAGGATGTGAGATTACAAGGTTTTCCTCACAACGACGCCTTGGTAATCGAAGCCAACATAGCAAGCTGGACTTTGGGAAAACTCTTAGTCGATAATGGCTCGTCAGCAGACATAATCTTCGCCGACGCGTACGACAAAATGGGGTTGAGTCGAAATCTTTTACAACCTCCCGATACACCATTGTATGGTTTTGGAGGGCGTGTCATCCATGCAATAGGAAAGGTTTCGCTTCCAGTATCCTTTGGCACTGTTCAAAACGCTACAACAGAGTACTTGTCTTTTGATGTGGTGGAAATGTACTACCCGTACAATGGAATCCTTGGGAGAGGATTTCTCAACAAGTTTGAAGCTATCATTCATCAGGCCTACCTGTGTGTGAAAATACCAGCGACGCAGGGGGTCATCACAATCTGGGGTCACCAAAATGATGGCCGAAACCTAGAGAGAGGCAGAACTCCAGGCCAAAGAAATGTCAATGCTCTCCACGAGGTAGTCAAGGCCAAAGATGTGGAGAAGCAGCCGAAAGCAGACAGGGAAAAAATCAATGTACAGCCAGATTGTGACACTAAGAAGGTTTTATTGGATGAGATGATTTGGGATCAGGCCGTCGTCATTGGGTCCGATCTCACATCTAGCGAAGAAGAGGTGTTAAACCAATTCCTTCAGAAGAATAGAGATGTGTTTGCCTGGTCTGCTAAAGATCTCACAGGTGTGGATCGAAACTTCATCGAGCACAAGTTGAACATTGACGCTTCGGTCAAGCCGCGAAGGCAAAAGCTCAGAAAGATGTCTGATGACAAAGTGGTAGCAGTCAAGTCTGAAGTTCAGAGATTGCTAGACGCCAGTGTCATTCGCGAGGTCATGTATCCCAAATGGCTAGCGAACACTGTGCCCGTCAAAAAGAAGAATGGAAAATGGAGGATGTGCATAGATTTCACAGACCTCAACAAAGCCACACCCAAAGACAATTATCCACTTCCGAGAATGGATCAGGTCATTGATTCAGCAGCCAGTGCCGCTATCATGTCTCTTTTGGATTGTTTCTCTGGCTACCATCAATGCTGGATGGCGAAAGAGGACGAGGAAAAAACTAGCTTCATCACTCCTTTTGGCACCTTCTGTTTCGTGCGAATGCCTGAAGGTTTGAAGAATGCCGGCCCAACTTTCACTAGAATGACTGGGGAAGTATTCAAGCCACAAATCGGCAGGAATATACAAGCCTACGTCGATGACCTCATAGTCAAAAGCGGCGAAAGGGCCAGCCATATCAGTGACTTGGCAGAAACTTTCGCCAACATGAGAAGAGCAGGACTGAAATTGAACCCAGAAAAGTGTGTATTTGGGGTCACAAAGGGAAAGATATTGGGATGCCTGATCTCAGCCAAGAGGATTGAGGCAAATCCAGACAAGATAAAGGCCATCAGGGAAATGGAGGAGCCAAAAACGAAGAAGGACATTCAAAAGTTGAATGGTCGAGTTGCGGCTTTGAACAGATTCATCTCCAGATCTGCTGAACGAAGCCTTCCATTCTTCAAAGCATTGAAAGGCAAGGGCAAGATTGAGTGGGGACCTGAGCAGAGCAAAGCCTTCGCTGAGCTAAAGGCTTACATCGAGGAGATGGCAATACTTTCACCACCTCTCCCGTCTGAGCCACTTTTTCTATACGTAGCCGCATCCAAAGCAGCAGTCAGTGCAGCTCTCGTGTGAGAGGTTGATGGTGAAAAAGGGAAATACCAGAGCCCTGTGTACTTCGTTTCGGAGGCTTTGTCAGGTTCCAAGCTGTTGTACTCGGAACTAGAGAAGATTGCATATGCAGTGGTTATGGCCACAAGAAAGCTCAGGCATTATTTTGAAGCGCACAAGGTCACCGTGCTCACTGACCAGCCTCTCAATGATCTTTTCATCAACAAGGAAGCTTCGTCCAGAATCGCCAAATGGGCAACCGAGTTATCGGAGCACACAATCGATTTCGGGAAAAAATCAGCAATCAAGTCTCAAGTCTTAGCAGATTTTGTGGTGGATTGGACCTCACCAAGTAACACCGCTGGGGATGAGGAGCTGATTCCAGTCTGGGAAATTAGGTGCGACGGAGCATGGGGGCGCAAAGGCGCCGGAATTGCAGCTATTGTTACTTCACCGACAGGAGTCAAGCTGAGATACACTGCAAGGCTGGATTATTCAGATCCATCCGACAGGTGCACCAACAATACCACTGAGTATGAGGCACTCCTTTTAGGCCTCAGAAAGGTACGAGCCTTGGGAGCAAGCAACTTTCTGGTCAAGTGTGATGCCGAGGTCATCAAAGATCATGTTGAGAAGGAGAGTGAGGCCAAAGAGCTGGAGCTTGTCAAGTATCTTGCGGAGGTACGAAAAATGGAAAGACACTTTCAGGGTTTCACCATCGAACATCTGCTGAGAAAAAGAAATGGGGAAGCTGATGAGCTGGCAAAGAAAGCTGCGAGGGGGGAGGCGATGCCTCCAGATGTATTCTTCGAAATTCTGACTGCCCCATCTATCAAACCAGATAAGCAACCCCTCAGCACAGTCAATGCAATCGCAAGCATAGATTGGAGAGCTCCTATCATCGCTTTCCTTCGTGGGCATTATGAGCCAGTCGAAACCCACGATATGAAAAGGATGCAAGCTCGAGCAAAGGGCTACGTCCTTAAAGATGACAACCTTTTCAAGCTGGGAGTGTGTGCACCGCTGCTAAAGTGCATCACACAAGAGCAAGGCATTGAGCTCATGAAAGAAATTCACAGTGGGATGTGTGGGTCTCACATCGCAGCAAGAGCTTTAGCTGGAAAGGCTTTCAGACAAGGTTTCTATTGGCCAATGGTAATAAGAGACGCTGAGCAGATCGTCAAGACTTGCAAAGCCTGCCAGTTTGCAGCAAAGCATCAGCGAAGGCCAGGGGCTCTTTCGCAACTCATCACACCTACTTGGCCCTTGCAGCGTTGGGGCATGGACATCGTGGGACCGTTGCCTACAGCTCAAGGCAATTTCAAGTTCGCTGTGGTAGCGGTCGAGTATTTCACCAAGTGGATTGAAGCAAGGCCTGTCGCTACTATCACTTCAGCCACTATCAGAAAGTTTTTCTGGCAGCAAATCATCTGCAGATTTGGAGTACCCAAAGAACTCACAGTTGATAATGGGAACCAGTTTGATTGCCAGGATTTCAGAGAGTACTACCGCACAATTGGAACAAAGCTTCGCTTTGCTTCCGTGTATCACCCTCAGTCCAATGGCACAGTCGAAAGAGCCAATGGTCAAATCTTTTCAGCCATAAAGAAGTGTCTCTTCGATCAGAAGAAAGGAAAGTGGGCTGATGAGTTATCCAGAGTTATTTGGTCACATAACACCACTGAATCAAGAGCTACCAAAATCACCCCATTCAGGTTATTGTATGGAGCCGAAGCTATGTGTCCAGAAGAATTAGCCAATGAGAGTGCCAGAGTTTTGGTGGGAAGCTCTCGTGAGAACGAAGAGGTGGACAAAGACCTGGTAGAGATTGACAGGCTCGATGCAGTGGCAAATCTTCTGAAATACCAAGAGGAAACCAGGAAGTGGAGAGATAAGAAGGTTTCTCTGAAGAATATTCAGGTCGGAGATTTCGTCTTAAAGAGGAAAAAGAACGCTGACTCAATAGGCAAGTTGCAATTCGCATGGGAAGGCCCTTACATTGTCATGAGCAGTGTTAGAGACGGAGCCTTTCGTCTCAAGGACCAGGAGGGTGTGGAGTTACCGCATTCGTGGAATATGGATAACTTGTGCAAATTCTTTCTATAGTGTAAATTGGTAGGAGTCAGTCGCATGGAACTATAAATGCGAACGACTCATAAGTTTTACTTTTTCTAGTCTTTACTTTCGTGCAATTTAAATTCAATAACAAGGTATGTACTCCTTTCCTCACATAGGGAGGACTCCACCCTAGAGCGTGAGGTTTTTAACAAGGCAGCCTTGATGTAAAATTTTCCTTTCCTTAATGAATGGAATAATTCCTCCCTACATTTTTTGCCTTTCACTTTCATGCATGTTTTAAAGTGCTATCCACGGATAGCCCACTCCAAAAGCGAGTGAATTGAAGTGCTATACGAAGATAGCCCACCCACAAGTGGTGAAATATAAATGATTCACAAGAATCAATATTTTTAAAGAGCTGTTTTCGCAACAGCCCGTCCGCAAAGGGCGCATCAAAAGCGATTCAACTTTGAATCGAAACAGCGTGAATGGTTCACAAAAATTAATGTTTTAAAGAGCTGTTTTTGCAACAGCCCATCCGCAAAGGATGCGTCAAAAGCGATTCAGTCCTGAATTGAAGCAGTGATGGAAAGTTGCCAAATATAAAGTCGATTTTTAATAAGCGAAACCTGGCGTTGCACCAAGACGCCAAGGTCAAGTTAGGGAAAAACTTTCGTTGTCGAAAAACAGCTCCAAAGCTGTAATATTCGACGCGATTTATACGGCTCCTAGTCCTACAATGCGTTTCACGCCTACGCGTCGCATAGTAGGCTAGCTTTTATATGACGAAAAAAGACAAGGAAAAGTAAACAAATTCATGCAAAATCTCTCGTCAACAAAAACATTATTAAGTGAAGCGTTGTTTAGTACAAACAGTCAAACAAAGTTTAAAGTACGAGGTTTCCCTCGGTACAACTTGATGTTCTCAGTTTGCATTCTCCCCGTTTTCGAAGGGGGGAAGACGTTTTCTTTCAGAAACTTCAATCGAAAACAGCGAGAATGATAATCCAAGAACATGGTTTTCACGAGAAAGGTAGCTCTATGCCACTACCATCTGAATACCATCCCCCGCGGCTCCTAGCCATATCATACACGAAGCAATGATCCGCGTCTTCTTCTTCGCACGGTTCTTCTTTTTACTTTCGGGGCTTCGTAAGTTCTTGGTTCCATCAGAGCGACTTTGCTATTGTCATTCGCAGTCATAAAAAACGAAGGGGATAACTGTGCAACGAATGATATTGACAGCAAAACTCCCAAAACTCGTCAAAAGTTTTGCTAGGGTATCGGCGTTGGAAAACCTTCCAAGATGCACCGCTGACGCAGGTGTTGGCACGACAGAAAGTCCTAGGCATCACATCCAACACTACCCCTTCGTTCGACGTCTGTGGAAATAATTCACACAAAGTTTACATCACAGTTTTAAGAACCCAGTCAAGTTTACATTGACCAATTCCTTAAGAGTTTTGTTCGTTCTACACCTCCGAAGTTGGGTTGGCAGTCGGATTGCGGGGCGACCCTTCATGCTGCAAGGGAGCGAAGGTCTCGCCAGTAATCGGGTCCACGCGCTCCTCTTTGGTGCTGGTTGCTTCGCGAACTAGGGCTCCAGGGACGACAATTTCGCCTTCTTCAGCGCTAGGTTTCGGTGGCCAATCCCTGTAGGGTCCGTAGGGTCCAAGAGTTGCTTCCGCTCCGTGCGCCGCTTGATGCTCACGAAGTTCCAAGTCCTGTTTCGCCTGGCCAAAATAGAACTATGAGAAAGGAAACATATCAAAAACACCAAACGTTAGCATAAAAAATACGTAAGGTCAATCAAAACTGCGCAGTCAAGGCAAAGGGTCTGACCTTATTCAAACGATCCACAGCTTTCTTCCGAGCATACTCTCAACCACTTTTCATCCAGAAATTGCGAAGGACTATCTTGGTGATTAAGTCGATAGTTTTGCTCGGGGCTGACTTGTCCTCCGAAGATGGGAATTCAAAACCTCGAGCACCAAAAGCTTTGAAATGTTCACAGCCTTGTCGCTCTAGCAGATGGAAAATGGTTTCAGAGCAGGTTGCTGCTCCGTAGTCCCCAACTTTGGACATGGTATCAGGCAAAAGTTTAAGTTCACTGTTCATCCAAAGGCAGTTCTTCGGCCTCGGCACCATAGCGTTCAAGCACACGACGATAGGCTGAGGCCAGGTGTGCCCCCCATTGATGACAGTAAGTTTCATTCTTTTCTAAAGTTTCCTCCAATTCGCCCTTCACCCTTTTTAATTCCGCAATCAAATTGTCGCGGGTCTGTATCTGCACTTGTTGGGCATCGTACTGGGTAACGAGGTCGCAAAGCTCAACGCGACATTCTTCATAGCACTTCATGCTTTTCTCCAACTGTTGTTTCAGAGCGTCCATCGCCGTTTTCTGATTGGAGCATTGTGCTGTGAAGTTTTGAACTTGGCCGATCAATTGCTGGGAATGATTTTTCAGCCTTTCGTTTTCCTCGCGCAACTTGCGATTTTCCTCTTCCAGGAGAATTTTTTCCTCACGAGAGACCTTCGCTTCGTTTGCGATTTGCTCAAATCCTTTTTGGCCAGCAGTCATGCCTTTCGAAAGAAAGGAGTGCATCATCTTTAGCAACTGATCTCCATTAAGCCCTTCCAAGGATTGGAGGAAATCTACAATTACAGAGCAATGAAAGGTCGTCAATTGAAACCCCAAATTAGAAGCATCTTGCGTTCAATGGCGAAAGTTCAATTCGAAATCCATTCAGGAAATCAGTCAATTAGAGATGCATACCAAGTTCCAGTACCGAAGGATCAGTGCCCAATCCAAACGAAGGTGAGGCATTTCGCTGATCGAGTGGGCCTTTTTCCTTGCCACTCAGGGTAACCAAAGTTGAAGCCACTAAAAAAAAGGAAACAACACAAAAAAGTGGTAAGCTTACAATAGCAGAAACTTTTACTTAAGTCAGGAGGAAAGTAATACGAAGAAACGCACCAGCGCTTTCGAGCAGAAAGGTGTCGTCGCCTTTGGAATGAGCAACGACATCGTCTCCAGCTTTTTCTTCGGTTCGTTCTTCAGCCTCATCAAATGTGGGAGGTGGAGACGGAGACAGGTTTTCATTGAGTTTCTCATTTTCGGTCGAACCCAAGTCGATGGGGTCACTCGCTTTCAAGCCCGACCCTTGTCCTTCATCTGGCGTTGATTTGATCTTGGTCTTATCAGGCAATGAAGCAGATGGATTCATCCTCGAGGTTTCCATTGGGGTGCCGTCATCAATATAGCATAGCTCTTCAGTCTCGTCGACCACATCCATCAGACCGACAATAGGATGCTCAGGAGCGGGGCCCTTCATCAAAATCTGTTTCTGCAGGATTTCTGCTACACGCTTGCTTCTAGCCTCAATCTCTGCTGCTTCCACAGGATCGAGCGGAGTAGTTGCGGGGATTTCTTTCGGCTCTTGAGGCTCTTTAGCCTTTGGAGGATAACGACTCGACAGCTCAATCCGTGGTGTAGCCAAAACATCCACATCTTCATCTGTTTCCGCGGATGGGTCCATTCGTGCTTTCTTTCCTTGAGGTTTTTCAACCTCGGGCTATCGTTCTTCAATGACAATCCCTTTATCTTTTTCGGACGCGCTTGGGGCTTTTCTCTTGGAAACTGTTTTCTTCTCAAGGTTAACAATCGGAGGCACGTCGTGAATTTTCTTTTTCTCCCTCTCGGAGGCAGCTACTCTTGCTGCCTCAGTCTTTCGACGAATCAAATTTTCATTGACCTTCATTAGTTTGGAGGACTTCTCAGCAAGAGGAGGCAGCGTGGTTTTGGCAGCTTCAGCCTTGCGCTGCGCCAAAACTTTGGTAGCTTTCGCACCTTTAGACGTGCCCTCTATTGTAACAACTGTCTTGCCCGTCTTCCCTTTTTTAGAAGTTTCCGCCGGCTCAGATCCAATGTTTCCGGGCGGTTGCATCTTTTTACCCGGGGTCGCAGGTTTCGGACGTGTCGGGCACGAAACTCCCATCTCTTCCAGAACACGATTGACATGGCCCTGGTGCTTCAAACTCTTTTGAGCACACTCCCACTCCTTGTGAGTGTAGTTCCCTATCATCTGAATCACTTTCCTCTCAATTTCAGCCAAAATCTCTTCGTCAGTTTTCCCTTCGGGACGCTTGACGTTGAATTTGGGGCTGCGGGTCTCGAAGTCCAATCCAGGCAATTTCTTCATCCTAAAAGCCCATGAACCCCATCGAGGCTTGCAGGGCCAAATATCAGCCGCCATGAATTCTTCAAGTGCATCTCGTGTAGTAATCACATGAGTGGCCTGGAAGAATGCACTAGTGCTAGCAGTGGTGCGGCTGGCTTTCATGAGCTCCGGGGCCAACTCAACATCCAAATCAACCATACGACTGGCCAGGTCGTAGGTTATCACTTCCTCATGCTTCGCATCCATGCCAACCACCGGAATGATGGCGTAAAACCAATAAGAGTGCCACCTGTTAGCCCATTTGTTCTGGTAAGCTGGGGCTAACTCCACCGGAGCCTGATTCTTATTGATCTGGCGAGTCTGGAAAGTGCAGCAACCGTATTGAGCTTCCTTGTCTTCATCATCAACAGTCACTAGCCTTTTAGCCTAGTGAATCTCAAAGTGACGAATGAAAGTGTCTACGTCGTTGTCGCCAGCAAAAGTTCGACAAGCCCACAGGAACTTCAGAACTTGGGGAAACGAGTTGGGGGTCAGTTGATGAATTTGCACCTTGTAGGCAGCTAAAATTTCAGCGAACCTTTTCGACACTGGCAGCCAAAAACCCACGGTAAAGAAGTCTCGAAACACGACGCTCTCATTTTTCCTGGGTTTCGGGCGTAGTTTCCCTACCAGGCAAACGACAGCTACCAGCTTCAAAGCAACCTTCCGAAGCCATGGCATCCAAATCAACCTCAGTCATCAAGGACCGACCTAGAAAGCAAGTGCTCACTTTAACCAAATCTTGAGGGCCAGCACTCACGCCTGCCAAATTTTCTCCAGATTCTTCAGCTGCCGCAGCACCACTCCCTTCACCAATCTCGCCCTCCTCAACGCCAGCAATGCATTTTTTGGCATCTGTGTCGCTCAGCATTATTTCCACATCACCCCCACTATCGGAATCACTATGTTCATCGCTAGTAGAGGTGGATGAATAACTGCCGCTCTTGCGAGAGCTAGCCGTTCCATCCAAGTCAGAAATCTTACCAGATTCCGAGCTGGATGACACCGAGGAAGATGCAGCGGCAGCCTCCGCAGCCTCTGGGGAAGCAGGTCGATCCTCGCGATTTGATGGGGAGCTTTCGCCTTCAATTGCTTTTGCAGTGTGCCTAACGCGAGCCATGCGCCTATAAAGTCCCCATCTCAAAACATACCACAGCGAGGATAAATGATCGAAGAAACTACCCATCGGAGATAGGAACTAACCTTCGAAGATGGTCAGCTTCCGTAGAGCGTGGACTGCAGGAAGCGAAGCCCAAGAACTCAATCGCAAAATCTAAAAGAGAGAGGGGGTCGTGAAAGTGATAGCAGTAAGAAGGCGCCGTCGACCCTCCCTATTTATAGGCAGCAAACCGCAACGGTCGAAATTTTGAACCTAACGGCTAAAAAGCGGGGGCATTTTGGTAACTTGCGCGGTTGTCTCGGGAGTCGACGCCGTGGAAGACGTTTTCTTTTACCTCGATTCTCGAATCTTAAGTTTCGATGGCTCAGGTTTGTGGTCTCGCAAACGTTTCGCCATCGAGGGGCTTCTGTTGGGGGATTCGGAATCGACTCTAATGAGCTTAACACCATGAGATTGCCATGATTCGATGGGGGCAATTCGAAAGTCAGAGCAGCGAAACCCTTAAAGCCAATCAACACCTTTTCACTCATTTATGTTACCCTTCGACCTTCACCCTTCGTCGTTCGAAAGCCCAAGCAAAGGGTGAAGGTTTCAATTTCCCAAATGTTAGGGGTAGAGGCTTTCGGTTCTACCCGGGGCGAAGCCCCTGAGGCCATTCGGTCTGTTTCTTTCGTCAACCCGCGAGTTTCCCCTGGGCATCTTTCGTCGCCCAAAAGCCGTAGCGGTATAAGAAGTACTGATTTCTAACCTGTAAATGTTAACACCACTGATTTTCGCAGGATGAAGCCTTCGAGACAAATTTGGGATGAACGAAAGACCTTAGCTAGTCTTTCGCTCGGGGCTTCATCACGATTAATGATAAGTTCCACAATGTTTCGCTTGTGGTGTGTTTCAGGTGGTGATATCTGCTAGGCGAAGGGTGGCCTCCAAAGTCGAAAGTCTTCACCCGACAAGCGCATGTGCTGGTGCCGGGAAAAGCGCCGTGATATGCGGCGAGATTTCAGGAAACCGCTGATTACGTGAAGACTTTATGGAGGACTGCCAAAATTAGCCTAGTACATCCTTGTTAGATTCTTTCCATACAAGGTCAATTTCGGTATGTAAAAAGTCCGTTCGTCTCCCTATAAAAGGAGGCCGACCGGCACTTGTAAAGGGGATCGACTTTTGAGAATTACACTGTTGAGGAATAGCTTTTTGTCTTCCTTTGGCATTTATTTGAGTTTGTGTGCTTGAGCCCTTTCTTTTCCTTTCATTGCCTGTGTTAAAGCTTCGGCATAGCACAACACCCGTGCTCGCACTATCCTTCCCCACTCTGCCTCCTTTTTTTCTAAGCTCTGCCACGTCCCCGCCCTATCGTCAAAGCCTTTGGCCCCCTCTCGGCTCCCTCCTCTCATACCAGTCCACCCCCACATCGTCCGCTGCCATTGCGTTGCATCCCTTCATTCTCTGCAGTCACCGATTATGTTCATGCAATTAGTCATTTACAACACTAACATCAAAAGTAGAAGCAAGGTTGACTAGAATTGGAACAAGTTATCGTTTACCTTGTACCAGCATACATATAGACACCTAGGATTGGCACCTACCCAATCATACCTCAAATAGACAAGGAACCTATTCTTTGCACTTGTTTTCAAGATCCACAATGATAACAACAGGATCAAGCGACGATGATATATCACAATTAGATTCTACTCCAAGCACCTGTGGGCACTAATATAATACACAAACCTATCAACATCTAACACCAATCCAAATGCAAATCTAAGGGCACGACGAAAGTGGAGTGTAGTCTCTTCAACCTAGGTCCCCAAATCTATAATTCCGCTTCCCTAGGACGATAGGGGAAAGTAATGGCACAAAGCAGATGACTGACCTTATCAAAGTAGGTCCTGCTCCTACAATCGCTGCTTCGCCTGCTAGGATTCGCCATTCCCGTCGCGGGTGGTTGCAAATTTGTGCACCTATGTTAGTGTTTACCACAGCCAACAGGAGCGTTACGCCAACGAGTCTCTTGTAATAGTGTATGCCAAGTCGAGAAATGAGAGTAACAATGAGTGATGACTTCTTTTTCTTTTTTGGTTATAGTGACAACTTTTGTGACATCTCGTCACTCTGTTAAAATTCCTTGGATGTAAAACTTTATGTCATTTTCAGCTAGAAACATCACAGATGTATGGCCATAAAAAATGGGTCATACAAGTTTTGTCACTAGTCGGCATATTTCTTGTAGTGATTTGCAGTCAAGTCCCTTCCTTGATTATGTCTAAAATTTCTTTGGGAGGGCTATAACAAGCTGCAGGAATAAGACAACATTTTGTTGAATAAGAGAGAATGACGAATGACTTGAAGATGAAGGCACAAGCTTGTGATGCAGCAATGAAAATGCAGTCTGGAGATTATGAGTTTGAAAAAAGTAGTAAGACAAACTGAATACATCCTTCATCAACTGCTGAACTTTAGAGGGTATAATATCAATAATTTTCTTAAGCATCTTCTCAGACTTTTCCCTCGTGCATACTATCATTAGACAAGTCCGCTAATCAACCACTTCGCAAGTTCCATTGTAGTGGATCTAAGGGATTGATATTTTGTCTATGACTTTTGTATTCGTTATCGTACCTGGACTTCTTAGTCGGAAATCTAGTTCAAATCCTATGTCGGAATAGTGTAACTCAGATGAAAACCATGCAAAAATCAACCTTCAATATAATTTCATGGTCAAGCTATATTTAGTAATAGTCAAATGATGAAAATGCCAATATAATATAGGTAGAACATCTCAAGGCACATACTCATTCCACTTTCACAACGGCTCCTGTGATTCTTGTATAAGCAACATCAGTTTTTTTTTACTATTCCTCCCTCCCTTCTTAAACTCGGTGCCCTTGTATATAATGGCAAATACTACGAAGATGATGAAGTCGAGAACTGATAGCCCAACCAGGAGCAGGAAGAACCGTTCAAGGTGTCCATGGTTAACGTTCTTTGTAATCCAGCCTCTGTTCCTTCGCCGACCGGTGATTGCATTGACTGTACTGACTGTCAGCATGCTCACAAAGTTTCCAAGCGAGATGGATGCCATGCACAACGAGCTGCCTAAGCACTTCATGCCGTCCGGCATCTGTCCACTGAAGAAATCTAGCTGGCCTATGTACATGAAGACTTCTGAAGCACCAATCAGTGCATACTGTGGAGCCTGCCAAAGGACACTCATGGGGCTTGGCTGGTCCGTTGCCACGATGTGACGCCGTCGGTAGATCTCAACGACTGCTGCGGCGAGCATGCCCATCAACGCGATGATCAGCCCGGAGCCCATGCGTTGGAGATCAGTGATGCCATCGGGATTCTTTGTGAACCTTGATGCCATGGGCGCAATGACGAAGCGGTAGGCAAGGACGGAGAGGATCACACTGATGATGTCGAACACTGACATGCTTGCGGCGGGCACGCGGAACTTGCCAAAGAGGTTGTTGTCCATGGCCGTGCCTTGCTCCACGAATGTAGATCCCATTTGGGTGAACTCAAGCGAGTAGATGATGGTGCAGATCCATATGGGGATCAACCCCAGGATGCACTTCACCTCCTCCACCTGCGTCACCGTGCACAACCTCCATGGGTTCTTTGTGTTCCCAGCATGGTAGTCCTCCTGTGTCACTATCGCTGCCTTATCAAGACACCTATACAAACAAATGTCATGTACAAGAAGTATGACCCAAATAGATATATATTTTTTTCATCCCATTATTGTAATTAAGTAAATTAAATATTCTTATACATCTTGATGAACATGGTAATAAGTACCTGAACCGATCTCTGTGCAGGAGTTTGCGAGTGCTTGCAACCTCTGAATCCTCATCATCTTCAACCTCATGGAGCTGCTCACCAGGGGGTGTATGGATGTGCCTCTTATGGAACGCAGCAGTGAACACCTGTGCCATGCGTGTGAGCGGGTTGCCAGTAGGCTTGTAGTGGCGGTAGTATGGTGTCCCCAGAAGAAAGACAACAAGCCCAAGTGCAGCAGCTGCAGTGGAGGCCCAGAAGCCCCTGACCCACATGCCCTTGTCCTCGTAGAACGCCAGGAAGGTGTTGGAGAAGAGGGAGCCGATGTTGAGCGCCATGTAGAAGTAGCTGAAGAAGGTAAGCTTTGAGCCCCGCTCGCTGTTGTCTGAGTCATCGAATTGGTCTGCCCCGAACGTCGCCACTGACGGCTGATACCCGCCTATCCCGAATGCAGTCGTGTAGGCTGATAGATGGAACATCACAATGCCGAGGTGCGATGGTGGTTGGCACGGCCTCAACCCTACTCCATCCCCGCACCTCGACGGCACCACCAGGAATAACACCGAGGACAGGGACAGCATCGCCAACCCCTGCATGCCACAAAGCAAATTAGAGTTAGCATTCACCGATAAAGGCCCGGGTAAGAGTAGTAAGAATACAAGTGTTTAGTGTTCTTATATATTTTTAGATTAAGGATTCAAATCCGACCTCTATACCCACAAAGGTGGATATATATAGCCAAAATGTTACAAACATTTCTTAGACTCTAATCCTCCATAATCAGGAAAACAAAATATAAGAAACAGAACTCTAAGACAGAAAAATATAAAATACTAAGCTTCATTCTTTTTCTCCATTCATGTTTCAAACTTGCATTGTGGTTTTACAGCATCAATCCATCCTTGTCTACTTAGAAAGTTGATGTCGGACTTCAACGCTCGCCTTCTGTCACTCACATAGAAGCTTCACCATAGATAATGAATGGGAGGTTAACATGACTTCCAAGACTTCTAAGATGACGCCTCCAACAAGGATACGATGTCGAAGACGCTGTTGCCACCCTTCTGACAAACTGAAACAAGGTTAAAACTACAAAGTCCCTGACCTAGCAGAAAGCCTCTCAACAAATGCCTCAAAGGAGGTTAACGACACCCAACGACGTCATCATTGCTGACCAATGCACAGTCGGGTAAGACTTTCACCCAAAGCTCCTGCATGACCAAAACATCACCGGGGAAGCTAACGATGGACCGCCAAACCACATAAGAACCAATCGACATGGCACCCACCGCACTGCACTGAATCCGATGATGAAGACCGGACCAATGACAGAACAAACAATGTCAACATGTCCACATGGCTCCAACATCATGCTTGGCCGGTGGCGTGGTTGCCATCCTAGGAGGGCATCACTCGGTATGAGATGCTCAGATCCAGCGGGAGCGACAGTTCGCGCTGCCACCAGCAAGACATAGCACCACATCGATCGTGCCCAGGCAGTAGCGCCTCGTCAACACCGAGGCAGGAGGACGTGGATTGGGGTGGCAGCACGGCTAGGGTTTGGGGGAGCCGCTCGTGCCAGAAGAAGAGGACTCCATCTAGATCATCTGTTCTTATATATGGACCAAATGTAACAACTTAACCAGTGAATTCTTACCACGATATAGATGACCTGGAACACAATGCAGGTTATGTAGCGGCCCATGTAGGAGTCGCTGAGGAAAGCACCAAAGAGCGAAAAGATGTAGACAGTGCCAGTCCATTTGCTGATGGCATTGGCAGCCGCGGCATTCTCCTGACGAAGCACCCTCCGTAGGAACATCACCAGGTCAACAGAAACTCCACCGAAGGCCAAGTTCATAAGAGCATAGTTCACTGATGATCCCAAGAACAGGTTGAAAAACTGTTAGTGGGGTGATAGAAACTAACATAAGGACATTGTTACGTAGTATAGGTATATAAAAAAGACTATTGTGTGTGTAGCACTCAATGAGTGAGGAGACTTGAGATTCGGATCCATGCAATTGTAAGCTAAACAAATATGCAATTTTAGGTGACTTGAAGATAAGAGATTTTCAAGAAATTCAAACTAGCAAAGCTTAAGCAACACAGGATAGCGAGCACTGTCATGCCATACAAATAAAGAGTGCGCGAATTTTAGGAGAAGTTTTTACCAAGTAGTATGACGCTGGTTCTCTTTCCCCCCGTGGTGGCTTTAACTGCCGGGTTTCCCTTGAAGTCTACGGTGCCATCTTTAGTGTATAAAGATGGTTTTGTATTCTCATTCTCGTTGTTTGATGGACTTGATATAGAGAAAGAGAATTCATCTTGCAGAGGCTTCACATAGAGTTCATAAAATAAGTGAGACAATACGTTAAATGCAAACAAAAATAACGATGAAAGTTATGAATTAAGATTTGCCTTTTCAGGAAAGATAAATGGCTCCTTAATCGTTCTGCAATATTCCAGTGTGATGTTGCCTAGGAGGTTTAAGTTATACGTGTTTGGACTGAAATTTGCTGGAGTGGAAAAAAGAGCAGCCTAATGTCATTGTGGTTAAAATTAAAATAGCTAATCGTGACAGTAAAATAAAACATATTTCTGATTCAAATAATATCACAGGTATGGAACACATTATGGTTCAGCGTCATTCTTACTGCTGTGGTTATGCTACTAATCTTCGGAGACTCCATCATGCTGGGAACCTTTAGTAGAAAACACACAGCAGAAAAAACAGTTAGCGACAAATCTGACTTTTTTTGCAAGTAATTAATCTGACTAGTTATCCTAATATTTCATATTTGATGCTTGGAAATACAAGAATATTTGCAATACTGCCATGTCATTAGTAGAGAAAAATTAAAAGTACTTCTATATTGGCTGATTTGCATCCTCCATTAAAATACACTCAAGGTGCCACGAAATTGGGGGACAAACTATCAACCCATATCTTAATTTTTTTCTCCAAAAAAGGAAATTAGAAATTTCCAGTGTATTATTGCTAGCATACGAATTAATTTCATCCCATGTGGGGAATAGAAGGATTTCCTCATACCATGCTTTACCAAGTAACGGAATAGCAGCATGGAGGTTATTGACATGATAAATACATTAAGGACAAAGAAGTGAGTTACTTTTTCTGATAACAAAATTATTCCATCATGATACTTTTACAACCAATGTCTACAAAAATATAATTATTCCAATATAAATTACAAGTTTCTTGTGTGGAATTAGAACTTATATTCATCTTGGGAGGCAGTTCTTACAGGCACAGCAGTCGTGACGATCTCTATCTCTGAAGTGTCCATCTTATCAAAAAGCGCAGACAGAAAAACAACATGAGAAAATTTGATCAATTGACCCTCACTTTGTAACTGTAGAGGATGCAATAACGTAAAAGTTGTACCTTCCGGCCTGATATATAAGCATTGTACATAAGAAATATACTATAACGTAATATAACCTTGATATAAAAAGCTATATATTATTAAAATAGAATTTACCATTAATAATATACTAGTGGAAATCATGTGGCGCCAATCTAAATCAAAGTTTAGATGATGATTGATGATGATTTAGGACTCGCATTCATGGTTGGAGGAAGTTAAAAGATCGAGAGGTAGTTCTTACCTGTGCAGTAGTGGTGACTATCTCAATCTCAGAAGTGTCCATCTTGTTGAAATGTGCCAACTATATAAAAGGACATTATAACTATTATGTAAAAAGTTTATCAATAATCAGCCTCACTTTGGTATTATGTGAAATTTTAGAGTTCTTGTAATGGATGTGAGCTATCCATCAAATGAAATCTAACGGTGGAAGTACTAGATAGTACGAAAAAGTACAAATACAACACAACACAAAAAGTAAGTAGAAAGGTGTCGCTCGTAGAGGGTGACTCAGGAGGCACCCGAGCCGCCACCGCCGAGAGCCCCTCCGCCGCCCGCCTCTCGCCCTTGCCGCCGCTCGAGCAGGGAGCAGAAAGTCCGCTCGCCTGCAGGGACAGCGGCGGCGGGGCACTCCATCTCTGTTTCCTTCCTATCCACTTCCTCTCCCCAAGTTCTTCAACAACTCCCGAGCTCAAGGGAAGCCATGGCGCGGCTGTCGCCGACGGGTTTTGGTGTCCCCGAGCATGGATCCGGCATCCCCAAGGGCAGATCTGGTGTCCCCTTGGTCGGAGCTCGCTGATCAACACCGCTTCCGTGCGGTGTACGGTGTACGGTGTACGGAGGTCCTGGGTCGGTGCTCACCAGGGTCGGATGGCACAGTTGAGGTTGGATCCGACGTCCCCGAGGCCAGATTCGGTTCTCCCCTGGACAGGCCTCTCTTGGGAAAGGCCTATCCGACATGCGGCCACTTTTGCCGGCAGTGCCACGATCTCGTCTCCCCCGCGCGGCTCTGGCTATCAGCGGGCTGCTGCGTGTCCCCGACTTGCATCAGGCATGTCGCCCGCGGCAGTGGCAACACCTCTCAGCGGTGGTTCGCTGCCCGCGACTATGGCCTAGGCTGCGACGGCGTCACCACTGGCAGAGCTAAGCCCCCCAGCGACAGTATGGCCGGACGCGTGACCCGTGGTGGTGGCACATGCGACCACTACAGTGCCGGCACCCCAAGTCATGCTGCTGCGGCGGTGTGCACAGACTGTTCGGGCCTTGGTGGAGGTGATGGCAAAAGCTTGGGATGGCGACGTCTGCGGATGCTGCTCCCTCCTTGGAGGCATCCATTTTACACCTCCCCTCCCTTTCATTCCGGGCTGCTGTCGACAGCGTCATCGGCGAACATTCCTCTCTGTGCAGGTGGTGGTGTGGGGGCGGTATCAGGTGCAAGCCTTGCCTGGCTCTTTGTCGGTGCCGGCGACGACGATGCATGCAGGCGCTGTTCTCCTCCTTAGAGATGTTGTCATGTTCCACCCCCTCCACCATGGTCATCTCCGGGTGAAAACCTAGTCCGGCTCAACAGACGAGCGTTGGCGGCATCCTCGACGTCATGACCTCATTGGAGGCATCATTTTGGAAATCTCTGTGGGCACTTTGAGTGTTCTTGACTGTTCTCCTCTCATGGGATCATCAACAGATTTGGCCTCTGGTATTGGCCTTGTTGTTAGATTTCCATTGTGGTTTGGCAGGGACTCATTGCTGGCTCCTCTGCTTCGTCATCATACTCCTTGTTGACACAACCATCAAATCAAATTCCATGTGTGTCCATACTTACTGGCCAACCCTCCGGTGTGGATTCCTCCCCACAAAGGGTGTAGGATAGTGGTTCATGGAGACCAGATGTGCTCAAGGTGCCTTTGTCAGCTTCAAGGGAGGTCGACGTTTTCTGACTC
This sequence comes from Cenchrus fungigraminus, assembly GCA_036936925.1. NCBI lineage: Eukaryota > Viridiplantae > Streptophyta > Magnoliopsida > Poales > Poaceae > Cenchrus > Cenchrus fungigraminus. Next base: position 68,954,788 of record CM072770.1, read on the forward strand.
GTGGTGATCAGTGTGCTTCCCTCACTCTTAGTCCCCATCCTGTTGGGCGGTCCTCTCGTCCTTCAAGGATTCCTCCCCTTGTTGGAAGGTGGAGGGTGACAACATGATGGCGTAGCTACGAGGAGTGGGTGACAGCACAATGGTCGTTGTGGTGAAGGCAAGCATGATGTTTGGTAGTGATGTTTTTCGTCGAGCATTGGTGGTCGTCCTCAACTTGCTCAAGATTAGGGTTAATCTTCAAAAGAATCTATTGTTTCTGTACCTCTTGGTGCTATATAGCCTCTGTTTGTTTTGAGCCCATGGTGTTTTGGGTGTGCTGTTGTAATATGTGGTCTGCCACAAACATTGTAACCATTGATGGACGGGCTTCGGCCCGACCCTCCCGTTGGGATGCCCCCCTGTTGACCACCCAAAAAAGTACAAATACAGAAGTACTAGAAAATACCAGTTTATTGGATCCAACAACTAATTTTGTTTATTAATATAAATTAGCTGGTCGAAAAATATTAGTACAAGGTACTGTAGATAACGCAACTTCGCTATTTATTCAAACAATACTTATAGAGTAGGTGCTAGAATATTTTTCACTATATGCTTCTACTCCTACAACTGTAACGTAAATTGAGACGTAAGGTACCAAGAAAGTAAATTGTTACATGAACCACACGAAATATAGTCAATAATTGTGCAGAAGTTAGCAAACTGAAATAGCAGCAAAATCAGGCATGGACAAGGGTGAAATTCATCCAAATTTTTGAACCAGGAGTAGCTAAATGCCAAAACGAAGGTAAAAGACATCTCTGTTTAAATGTATTTTATAAGTAAAGAATCAAGATATAATGTTCTTACAGGGCTATCAACACACCGAATCTCTGGGGAATCCATCTTCTTGCTGGAAACATTGCAAGCGAATAAGACCAAAAGAAAACACAAAACATCAGATTACAGCACAAACATATTTCTTATGCTTCCTAGACTTTTAGCATTAAAAAATATGCTTGTTTTCTGCTGGTATGACAATTTTTTTGGCGCAGGAAATAATTGTGAAGATATACTTGTAATGCCTTGTTTCTTTAACACTCAATAATGCTAAGGTGTTCTCAATCCCTTCGTCTGCACAATTCCAGTTAGGGCACGAAAGTGGCAAGGGCGCTAGTTATTGTCGAATTTGTCAGCATGTTGCATAAATTACATATATATTCTCGGAGAAAGTACAAGCAATCTCAGAATCCTGTAGTAGCTGTGAAACGGTATTGAACACACCTGGTCCCTGACTGTGGGAGCTGGGCAAGCCTTCACTCTACTTACTACACTACTCTACACTATAGTGCAGAGCTTCAGGCCGGTAATAGAGTACTGATGATGGATGAGGATATAACCTCTCTGATGCGAATGTGCTCCTATTTATCCTGTAACACCGGTCACTAACGTCCACAGGTGACACATCAGACTCGACGAGCGCCATGCGTGAAAGGATCGGAGATGCCTGCCCGCCGCAGGGCACGCAACAAACGATGACGCTGCCAGGTCAGGCAGACGCCGATCAAGTAAAGGGAGACGCGACATGCGCCCGGCCGCGAGGGCAGCTTGGCAGCTAGCTAACGTCCGCGAGGTGATCCCTGTGATCTCTCCACCGATATATGCACACGGCGTCGCAAATGTGCCAGGAAATGGAATGCAGCACACTCTGTGTGTGTGTGTATATATATATATATATATATATATATATATATACACACACATTGCTTGCTGTTGTAGCGGCCGGATTTTGTGCTTGTCCAAAACCGGCCGGTGATGTGGCGCAGGAAGAGAACAAAGTTAAAGGTACATCACTCGATCACGTCGTCCAAGGCGGAAGCATGGCAGGCGATGCGCGCACGTACACCCTTTTGCAACAGAGTTTTGCGTGCTTTGTTGTGACGCTGATCACTTGATCAGTTAGTGTGTGATGCTGATGATAACAAGATCTTGCCTTCTAGACAAGAGCTTTAGGGGTAGAGATTATTCCCTATTTGACCCCGAAAAACTTGCTAGTTCTTTTTTTTGACACTGAAAATTTTTTCCTTTCTTATTTGACACTGGGTATAAGTTTCATTCCTCATTTGACATTCTTTTTGATTTCCCATCCGTTCACCGTTAACTACCTCATGAAAAGACAATTTTGCCCCTGGATGGACGTGGGTCCCACCAACCAACCTTCTCTCCTTTTCTCTCTCATGTCTTCACCAGGACGCCGCGCCTCCCCCAACCGTTCCGCGCTGGTCGTGCCTCCTTGCTCCTTCGTGTCGTCACAAGGTTCGGCGATGTGTTGTCTCTGAACCTGAAGGCGATGTCGAGGGCGGCACGAGCGACGCCGAGGACACGGTGGACTCCGCCGCGCTCCCTGTAGCAGAAGCAGGAGTAGAAGGTGAGAGGCCGCATGGCCGCTCACGGAATACGACATCGCGCCAACACCGGACCTCCCAGCGGTCACGTTCAAGTGGAAGAACAGCTTCAAGGCGGGCGACGGCAAGGCCAAGGACCGCAAGAAGGTGGAGCACCGCGTCAGCAGCGTTAGCGGGAATGTCGAGCTCATCAACATCAGCATGTGGCCCGTCTTCAGGAGCCGCTCCGCCGGAAAGCAAGCAAGCACGCAAGCAACATAACACATCAGAGGGAAAGCAAGCAAGCGCCATGCACTACCGGAAATCTCATAGCTGCCGTGAGCCTAGTGTTTTGCCGTGAGCTTTTTGTCAGGCTCACGGCAAAATAGCTTTTTGCTGACGGCCAAAATTAAAACGCACGGCAAATAGATTGGCTCCGGCAAACAAGTATTTTGCCGTGAGACTTTTGTGGCCGACGGCAACATGCTATTTTGCCTAGAGTGGCTCACGGCAAACAAGTATTGTGCCGTGAGCCTTTTGTGGCCGACGGGAACATGCTATTTTGCCTAGAGTGGCTCACGGCAAACAAGTATTTTGCCGTGAGCCTTTTTTCTGGCCGACGGGAGACTTGCCTTTGTCGTAAATTCAAATCAAATTTTGAACAAGTAAATTAATTCAAATAAAAAACTTTCAATTACAAAGTTTCATTACTTCTCAAGATGAATAAATTTTATTAGAGTCATTTTTTCATTTGACAAAGTTGAAATAATTTTGTTCACAAATCCTATATCTCTTACATAGTTTCATGAAACTATACGAGAGATGTATAGAATTTGTGAAGATTGTTAGTACCACAATACCGGATGGTCAAATGACCAAAATAAAAGTTGTCGGTCTTGAGAACTTATGTAACTTTGTAGTTGAACCATTTCTAATGTGAATTACTTTCGTCAATGAAAAGTACGTCTGAATTTCTCAAATTTGAAAATTTGAATTTTTGACACGAAATCGAATGGAGAAACATTGTAAATAAAAGTTGTACATCTTGACAAGTTATGAAACTTTGTTGCCCACAAACTTATGATTGTTAACGAAAATATTGTCAATGAAAAACTAAGTTGATTGTTTCAAATTTGAAATTCAAATTTTGTAAACTTCCTCGAATGGAGAAACTCGCAATATGAAAGTTGTGTATCTCAAAAAGTTATGAAACTTTGTATATGACAACTTTTTAATTTGAAGTCGTTTGCTATTTTTAACTAATTAAATATATTTGCTACAATTATTTAACAATTGTTCCTTTCCCGTGGGCCAAAATTGGAACTCACGGCAAAGGTAATTGGGCCGGCCGGCCCAATTTACACACCGGCCCAAAAAAACCCTAACACTACATAACCCCTCCACCCCCGACCCTCCCCGTCCCGCCTCCCTTCTCGCCGCCGCCGCCTCCTCTCTCCTCTCTTCAGATCCTCTTCTCCGCCGCCTCCCCGTCCCCCACGACGACGTCCCCCTCCCCCACGGCGGCGACCTCCCCGACACATCCCCCTCCGCTCGCTGCCCCTCCTCTCCCCCCTCCGCTCGCTGCCTCTCGGCCTGGCAGAGAGGAGCGGGGCGGGGCGAGGGGTGGAGGCAGCCGCAGCGGCGCCCTCAGATCCGGCGGTGCGCGTCACCTCTCCCTCCGGCGGCGCCCTCAGATCCGACGGACAGCGCGAGATCCGACGACGGGATCCACGAGGATGGCGTGCGGCGGCGGGCTCCACAAGGATGGCGTGCGGCAGCGAGATCCACAACGGCGATCCACAACGGCGGCGGCGAGATCTACAACGGCGCCGGCGAGATCTACAACGGCGCCGGCGAGATCTACAACGGCGGCCCGGCCTCCTCCTCGGCTCCCCGGCTTCCTCGGTGCGATGCGACCTCCTCCACGGGCCACGGCGCGGCGCGGCCTCATCCCCGGTGCGGCGCAGTGCGGCCTCCTCCCCGGCGCGGCAGGTGTGGCCTCCTCCTCGGCGCGGCTGATCCCCTTTCATGCGCGGCCTCCTCCTATGTCGATGGCTGGGGGTGGTGGTGCTCGGACAACAGTGGCAACTGGCGGTCGGGTGGTGGTGCTTGTGGTTGTTGGACGGCGGAGGCAACGGGCGGCGGTGAGACAGCGGCAGCTGTGGGCGGTGGTGAGACGGCGGCGGCAGTGGGCCCGGCCTGTGGGCCTTTTGTTTTTTTTATTCTTTTGAAAAACACTTTGCCGTGAGCCTAAAGCTACTTACGGCACACCATTGCCGTGAGCCCGAGCTTCGGCTCACGGCATAGAGCTGTTTGCCGGCCAAATTTTGCCGTGAGCTCTATGACGGCGGCTACTCACGGCAAACTCTTTGCTGTGAGTAAACTGTTTTTTGCCGTGAGGAACCGGCTCACGGCAACTATGCCATTTCCGGTAGCGATGGTGGCGTCCAAAGGCGAAGGCCGTCATGGGCAGCTGCGCGACAATGCTCCGGTACACAGTGGTGTATTTACACCACCTTATCGGAGCGCCGTCCACGATCTGATCGACGGTGCTCGCTGCTTTATGGTTAGGAGACTGGAGCTTGTGGGCCACAGTCATTACTATTCCAGACGACTTAATTCTGACGTCCTCGCCGTTGACGGCATTAAGGCGGAGAATATTGAAGCGGTGTACGTGTGGCTTTTGGCAGACGCAGCCTTGCGGCCTGGTCAACATCAGGAACCTTCTCAGTTCTATTTTGTGGGCCCAGATGCATTTAAGATCGACAGTACTTTTTTCCCAAGAAAAACTAATGATGGCAGTACTTTGCTTGGTTTTTGAGCTAAGAAAAATTAACCTTGCATAGATGAATGACGAGAGTATATAAAAAAATGCAGTGTGTCATTTTTTTTTGCTTCGCGTGTCAAGATTTGCTCTCACATCTATTCTAAGGTGAGTAGTCAGATAATTCGACAAGAAAACAATGCACCAGCTGGTACTAACACGTCGAAACGTTCTACCCACATCACAGAATCAATCGAGACACAACATTGAGAAGCACTGCAAGGTAAAAACGATAAATTTCCATTTCATCTCCATCGATCATGATTTGTTTCAAAATAGCAGTTATGCATTACATTGACACAAATAGATTAGAACTGAAAATGGATAAACATAACTGCCTCCAGCATCAATTTCCAGCCAATCAAAAGTCTGCCACTGCTTGGTATGCCCCCATATGCCAGTATCCTCCGCCCCTAGTCACTACTCATCAGCAACAACACATACTGTATACTCTATCGACGACTATGCCACTATGTGCAGGTTCCTGCAGGCTCTACTGTCTCTCCCTCAGTGGAGTCAGCCGTGTTGGTGAGTAAAGGGGAAGTGTTGGCACATGCCCCATTTATTGCGCCTGGCCTAGAAAGGGAGAAGAAGGTGGTGGCTAATACCGACAGTCCGTCAATGTTTCCTTCACTGGCCCTGGGTCCTCTTTTGGACTATCATGGGGCTTAAGGAGACAAATGGTGACTTGGTTGCTGGTGGGGAAGATGGGTTGGCAACGGGGAACCAAGGAGAGGTGACCCCGCTTGAGGCCGTGCTGGCTGAACCCGTCCAAAGCCCGCCGCTTAGAAGGAGCAAGAGAAGGGAAGCAACTGCAGATGAGGACTCCACTGCAAGGGCGTCCAGGTTGGTCGCTAAGAGGAATCTAGAAGTGGATGAAGGTAAAACTTTTAATAACTCTATTCTTTCCTTTTCAAATGAGCATGTGGCAGATAAAGTAAAGAACATAGGTATCTCAATTGGTAATGATGCTAGTATTGTTCATTCCTCTGTCATGCTTATGAAGAAAGTTGAAAAAGATAGATTTAAGCTTCCTTCTTCTGTTCAAACATGTCAGGATAGCCATTTAGACTTAGTTGAGTCGGATTGTGAATTCGACCATTTGGCCCTTGGCCACCTTTGTGGTGACTTAACTGAGGAGCTAATGGACGATAATAATCCGCTTTTGGATCTTTCATCTAGACCTAGTAAAAGGTGTACCGGTTCTAAGAAAAAGGTAGTAGATCGAAAGATGAAGGTAAAAAATTTGCAGCCAACCCGTAAAGGACAGACAACCAAAAAACATAATGTTCTTACATGAAGGGTGTTTTTTGGAATAGCAGAGGTCTTCGGGACTTGGCTAAAACTAATTTTCTTCGTGACTTATCTGCGGAAAAAGACCTTGATTTTATTGCCTTACTCGAAACCCACAAAAGAGACTTCATTGATGCTATGTTAGAAGACTATTGTGGGGGCAAAGATTTTTTTTGGCATTGGGTCCCTCCTAGAGGCAGATCAGGAGGTATTTTGCTAGGAGTTAACTTATCTGTTTTTGTGGTAGAGAATACTCAGGTGGGTGATTTTTTTGTGAACTTCACTGTTAAGAACAAATGCGATGGCTTTCGTTGGGTTTTAATGGCTGTATACGGTGCAGCTCAACCTGAACATAAAGATAGCTTTCTTGCAGAATTTGTTAATACCTGTAGTAGTCAGACTTTACCACTTATGGTGGGTGGTGATTTTAACATTATTAGAAGTCCTGATGAAAAGAATAATGATCGTTTCGACAGTAGGTGGCCTTTGTTGTTTAATGCTTGCATTGAATCCTTGAATCTAAGAGAGTTGGCACTTTCTGGGAGAAGATTCACATGGGCAAGTTCAGCAGAGATACCAACCTTTGAGAAACTGGATAGAATTTTGGTTAGTACAGATTGGGAGCAAAAGTTTCCTGTCTCAACGGTTGAAGCTTTAACTAGAGAACTCTCGGATCACACGCCATTTTTGCTTAATACTGGAGATGCAGCTCACAGAGGCAACACTCACCAATTTAAATTTGAATTGGGATGGTTGACTAGAGATGGTTTCCATGATATGGTAGCTAAAGTGTGGCAAAGTGCCTCCAGGGGAAACTCTCCTATGCAACAGTGGCAGAATAAAATTAGGGCTGTTAGAAGATGGTTGAGGGGTTGGGCAAAGAATTTAGTGGGAGAAAATAAAAGAAAAAAATCCTTCTTGTTGGCCCAATTGGATTTTCTTGACAGGAAAGCAGAAGGCAGTGTGTTATCACTACAAGAAGTTGAATATAAAAGTTGTCTTCATGTCGAACTAACTAAGTTGCTTAGAGAAGAGGAGTTATACTGGCTCCAAAGATCTAAACCCACTAGACTAGTGCACGGTGATGATAATACAACATATTTTCAGCTACTTGCAAATGGTAGATATCGCAAAACGAGAATTTATCAACTAGAGCAGGAGGAAGGAGTCATAGTGGGAGAGGAAAACCTAAATATTTGGATCCCCTGAAAGTAATCATTTTACTTTGGATGAGACTCACATTGAGGATATTCCTCAGGTCTCTGATTTAGAAAATGAGATCCTTTCAGGCGCTTTTAGTGAGAATGAGATTAAAGAGGCAATTTTTCAAATCGAACACAATAAGGCGCCTGGGCTGGATGGCTTCCCAGCTGAATTTTATCAGTATTTTTGGGATATAATAAAGCCTGACCTATTGGCGTTGTTTAATGAGTTTCATCAAGGAACTTTACCTCTGCACTGTCTCAATTTTGGCATAATTACTTTGCTACCTAAAAAAGCTGAAGCGACCATGATTCAACAATATAGGCCTATTTGTTTATTGAATGTAAGCTTTAAGATTTTTACAAAGGTTCTGACGAACATAATTAATTTGGTAGCACAAAAAGTAATTAGGTCCTCTTAAACAGCCTTCTTACCTGGTAGATACATTATGGAGGGGGTTGTTGTTCTTCATGAAACAATCCATGAGTTGCATCGGAAAAAGAAAGATGGAGTTATTCTTAAGCTAGACTTTGAAAAAGCCTATGACAAGGTAAAGTGGTCATTTCTGCAACAGGTGTTACGCATGAAGGGCTTTTCACCTAAGTGGGCTTCCTGGATACAGCAAGTTACGTCAAAAGGGTCCGTAGGAATTAAGGTGAATGACAGTGGAGGACATTACTTTCAAACGAAGAAAGGTGTTAGGCAAGGCGATCCTTTATCACCTATTCTCTTCAATATTGTAGTAGATGTCCTTGCTATCTTAATTGCACGGGCCAAGGATAACGGCCTGGTCAGAGGCTTAGTCCCAAATCTAGTAGACGATGGCTTGTCTATTTTGCAGTATGCAGATGACACAATTCTTTTTATGGAAAATGATCTAGAAGAGGCGAAGAATATGAAGCTCTTGCTATGTGCTTTTGAGCAATTGTCAGGCCTCAAGATTAATTTCCATAAAAGTGAGATGTTCTGCTATGGTAACGCTAGGGAGCTAGGGAGGGAGTACTCAGAAATCTTTGGTTGTGATATGGGGAATCTCCCGTTTAGATACCTTGGCATACCAATGCATCATAGAAAGCTTCGAAACTCAGATTGGAAAGAAGTAGAGGAGAGGTTTCAGAAGAGATTAAGTGGATGGAAAGTAAAAATGCTCTCTGTTAGGAGTCGGTTGGTTCTTATTAACTCTGTTCTTAGTAATTTGTCAATGTTTATGATATCATTCTTTGAGGTTCCTCGTGGTGTTCTTGAAAGATTAGATTATTATAGATCTAGATTCTTTTGGCAGAGCGATGGACATAAGAAAAAATATAGACTGACAAAGTGGAGTGTATTATGTACACCTAAGGACCAATGTGGGTTAGGAATCCTAGACCTAAATTTGCAGAACAGATGTCTTCTGAGTAAATGGGTGTTTAAACTCATTAATGAGGATGGCATTTTGCAAAGACTCCTTAGGAACAAGTATTTGCGACATAAAACCATTACCTAAGTAGAATACATGCCAGTAGATTCTCACTTTTGGTCGGGTCTTATGAAGATCAAAAATGACCTATTGAGGATGGGCAAATTTACGGTGGGTAATGGGTCACAAACCCGTTTTTGGGAGGATGCCTGGCTGGATAACACCCCTTTCAAAAGTCAATATCCATCCTTATATAACATTGTACGGAAGAAGAGTGCAACTGTAGCAACAGTTTTCAGATCGAATCATTTGAATGTGGCCTTTAGGAGATCCTTAGTTGGCAATAATTTACAGGCTTGGCACCATTTGGTTGCTAAACTTGTGAGTGTCCAATTAACAGATCAGAGAGACCGATTTATTTGGTCTCTAAAACAGAATGGTCAGTTTACTGTTCGATCTATGTATAATTCGCTCATTGCTCAGTTGCCTGCACCACGGAAAAATGTGATATGGAAATTAAAATTGCACTTAAAAGTTAAAATCTTTGTATGGTATTTGCAAAAAGGAGTAGTTCTAACTAAAGATAATTTAGCTCGTCGACAATGGAAGGGAAGTTTAAAATGTTGTTTCTGTAATCTGAAAGAAACCATCCAACACCTTTTCTTTGATTGTCAAATGGCTAGAATTATGTGGAGGATTGTACAAGTTTCTTTTAATATAACACCACCTATGAACATTGAACATATGTTTGCTGGGTGGCTAAATGGGATTATAGAAAGCTTATGTACAAAATCCTGGTTGGAGCATCTACTTTATGTTGGGTAATTTGGTTAAGTAGAAATGACATGATTTTTAACAATACTCGAGCTGTTACTCCTATGCAGGTTATCTCCCGAGGGACCCATTGGATCCGTTTTTGGGCGTTGCTGCAGAAAGAGGACGAGCGACCTCATATTATTCGGGGATGTCGTGTGCTTGAGACCACGTCGATGGAGATCTTTGCATCCAATGGATGGTCTTTTAGCAACAGATTTACTTTTATGTGATGTTAAACTTGGTTCCACAAACCGACCTTCATGTTCTTTCCGTAACGTTCGTGTTTGTAATAAGAAACAGTTATATGCATAGTTTTATGCAGAGGCTAGAATATTGAAATATATTCCCTTTTCTAAACAAAATATCCACACCATGTCCAGATAACACAAACTGACTACACCTCCACCTGTCAAACCACCATGCCTTCTGATCAAGGGGAAAACACTACGTTGGTGTGAGATTCAGCAGCTCAATGCCGTGCTGCCTTGCAGATTCCACGATGCCCTCTGCGTTGCCGCCGCTGGCCTTGCATGAGTTCATGTGTGCATGCCACAGCTTGAAGGAGAAGGGGTAGACCGATGTGGTCTGCTGGTAGAACCTCTTGACGATCTCTGTGGTTTGCAGTTTCTCCAGGAGGTGGGCGCCTTCTAGCCATACAGATTCTGGTGCAACTGGTACTGCTCGGAAGATTGCATTGATCAGAACAGAGCTTGCCCAGAACCTGGTGCCCATGGAGGTAGCATCAGAACCTTTGTAGCGCATAACGATGAATCGACCAACTGCCAGGGCTAGCTGATAGTTTGCAGGAAGAACCTCCATTACTGTTTCGACAAAATCCACCAAGGACTTCAAATCACCAATTCTTCCTGGAAGGAGTGCCGGGCCGAAGCACACTTCCAGGACAGAGTTTACCAAAGTAGAATCTACGGGAATAGGACCTATAGTGTCTTGTATTAACTACCTAAGCCTATGCTTCTTAACATTCTAGCAAAACCTTCGTGACAGTAGCTCCCTTGTGGGCAAATTCCGATGATCTGCAAGATGGCCAATGATGAAACTGAATGTAGACTGAGTTTGAGCATCTGAATAAACCGATGATTTCTCCAGTTCCAGCACGTGAATTGCAGCATGTTCTCTTAAACAATGCTCATAGCATTCCCCATGAGCCAATTTCAATGCTTTATCCACAGCAAATTGTGCTTCCTGTAGGTTGTTCTCTAGTATCTTGTACAATGACAGTTGACAGGCTTAATAACCAAAAGATATGATCTTCTGGTGCAGATGGAACAGAACCAACTTCCTGGACTGAAACAAGTGATGGTGGCTCAGGCTCTTCATTGCTGAATTCTAGTGCACCAACAGCAGTCTTACTTGGGATATCAGTATATCACAATCTTTTCCAATGTCTTCAAACCAGCAGTTCTGTACCTTCTCAGCTAGTTTGGTATCAGCAGCCAGAGCATGCTCAAAATATTGATTCCAAAGATATTGAATTCCTTGCATCTTTTTAGGCCAATTCAAGATATTCAAGATCAATTCATCAAATCCTTTCAGACCAGGACATGCACCATGCTTTCTATCTAGCCGTGCTGAGATAAGGAGAATCTGAGGACACATTGGGTACTCCTTCATATACTTCACCAGCATATCAGCAGAAGATTTGAATCCTTCAACAGCTGCTAGACAACTAATGTGGTTAACAGCAAGAAATTGTGATAACATAAGGTAAGATAGATCCCCATTTTTTACACACTCACTAATATCTTCAGCCATCTTACAAGCAGCATAGTTCAGCAGCTCTATGATCCGGTTTCTGTTATCTGCGCTAGGATCAATAGGAGACCATATTAAGGCACGAGGCAAAGCTTTCTGGAACTCTAGCTGATCAATAATTTCCTCCGGGAGCTTCCTGTAAATTGAGATATATAGGCACGAAATCCAAAATACACATCTGTCGGACATGGTCAAGCAAGATTATTATGGTTCCAAAATCACAAGATGTATAAAAGCTGCTCAAGATATACTTCTTAGGGATTACAACAATCCAATGCATGCGTTTGAGGAAGATTCGTTTAAGGTCTTGCGGTTGTTGATCAATATGAAGAGCCGAATTACAGAACTGCAGATAGCTAGTGCTTGTCAAATATTTACATGCTTAGACCATCAACCTCTTAGGTCCATACTGTCAATATAGCATATATATAACTATATATGTTCTAACTTCTGTTTCGTATACGATAGATCACCAAAGCTACACATATACTATATTCAAGTACTTAGTCTTTCCCCCACATGCAGTTTGAGGGTTGCTTATTGTTGTATATTTTTGGAAATTATGCACTCTGCCATTAAGTACTGCTATATAGGAAATTTTATTCTTCATTGCAAAAGAAGCAAGCAAAACAATCATTCAAACCCATGTTGACATGCTCATTTTAATATCACTGCAAAATATTCTGCTGCTCATCTTGACATGACTATAGGTCAATGAGAATAATACAAATAATTATGTTGATTTTTTTACGCATTGAATCCATGCATCAAATTTATTTGAGCTGTGCAAGGTATGCTGCTAAGTCCCTAGGGTAAAATTATTGATACTGTAATGTAAAGGAAATGCATTAGGTTGTTATTTGCAGCAAACAGTTGGGTTCAACTTGTATACATTTGTGCAGACAAGCTACCAATGCTAAATAAAGGGTACACCAGTATAATCATACTATTTCTTGTGTGAACATTGCTTCACGATTATATATATATTTATTTATATACATAAAACCAGTTTCTAGCAAATTTACCATAAAAACCTTATGTATATATCTGAATAACTCGTCAAGATCCACGATCAAGTTATGTGGTCAGGATTACTGCTAACTATGTTTACAAAAATAAAAGTGCTGCAGTATCTTACATTGGATCAGTTCTTGAAGATTCAGGTAGCCTACGATCGATCCCCCTCTCCAGAACCATGTCCTCCGGTTGACCACCAGTTCCGGCGGTATTTGGGGAGATTTGGACGCCATTTGTACCACCTTCATCTCCCAATCCTTCGGCGCCCTCGCTACTTCCTTCATCCCTCGATCCGGCGACACAAGAAGATGGACCTCCCGCAACCATGGGGATTGAACTGGAGAGGCAGATATAATCTTCTAGATCTGAGGAAAGAACAAGGTCAGCTGCCAGCAATGGTGGTAGTTTGGTAGCGATTCAGACCAAGAGCTCACCTTGCATTTATTCGGTTCATCTGACGGGGGGAGACGGAATTTCCAACGGTGATAGTGCGCCCCTTCCAATCCTCTCTGTACCCACACATCTGTAATTGCAGATCTCTGCTAGAGTGCATCTAATATGCAATTGATAGTTTTGCAGGCGTTTCAATCTGAACCATCGGATAAGGTGGTGTAAATACACCACTGCGTACAAAATCCGCGTTCCCGCGGCGTCCTCCCGCGGCGTGCGCGCGTATCCTAGACCGGTTCGACCTGCTCCACCACCGGGGCTCCTCGCACGGCGAGTCCCGTACCATCCGCGCCACCTGCCCGCAACCACACTACCCGCCCATGGTACGCCTCTCACGGCGCCTCCGGGAGGAGGTTCAGTCTGACGTCGGCTACTGGGTGCTCACGCCATGGACACACCTCGACCTGAGCCTGTGGGACGACCCCGACCTCTATGCCACCGCCGAGGACCCGTTCTCCTAGACGTGGGCGGGCGTGTTCTGGGTGACCGATGGGTGGACGGCGGCGACCAGCGAGCTCGGCGGGGTGATGTCGATAGCCGCCCTGTTGCGCTTTCGTCGCCGGGTGGTGGCGCTTTAGCTGTGTTTTGGCTGTTGTTTTTTCGTTTCTTCGGGCCTTGGGTCCATACTCGTTTGCTGTAAGTTGTCCAAACTTCTCTCTTCTTAATAAAAAATGTGCTATGCACGTCTTAAAAAAAAGGTCGCGGCCATGTTCCAGGCGCTCGCCATCAGGAATGGCGCCATCGTCAGGGACCGGACGGAGGTGGTTGACTTCGAAGCGTGGTTAGCTCACGCGCGCACGCCTCGTACGCTAAGTCTTCTTCTTCCTCCCACAGAGGTATGAGCTAATCCTCGGATGCGACACGGCGCCGCAAACTAGCAGAGGAGCAAGGAGGCGCGGCCAGCGCGGAGACTATGAGAGACATAAGAGACTTTTAATTTTCAAAAAAAAAAAGACTGAGGATAAGGGTGGTCGGTGGAGCCCACGTCCATCCAAGGGCACAATTGTCTTTTCATGGGGCAGTTAACGGTGAATGGATGGAAAATTAACAGAATATCAGATAAGGAATGAAACTTATACCCAGGGTCTAATACGGAAGGGAAAAATTTTCAGTGTCAAAAAAAAGGAACCAACAAGTTTCCAGGGCCAAATAGAAAAATAATCTCTTAGGGGAAGGATTGTTTCGGAGGAGCGGACGACAACGACAGATCCATACGCGCTGTGCTGGCGTGCCGTGTATTTCAAGCAATCGCTCCGCGCGGAGGGTGTATGTTTTGCAGATCATCGATATAGTGTCACTCTGACGTGGTGGCTTAATTTGCCTCTAATGGCCATTTGTTGCATTGGGACCAGCTGTTTGTTCTTGTCTTCTTGATCCTCTGCTGTCCAGGCATCACTACTCCTCACAAAAAGGCAACGGGACACGACATTCAGTTACTCTCCTGGATCACGGAAATGGTGCACAGATTCATTATTACGTTGGATTAACTGAAGTATTTCTAGTGCTTCATGCAAAAAATCAACAGCCTCGTGTTACATACAAGATATGCTCCGGTACTCCTCTTCCAAGTTTTCTGCACGAATTTTAAAGCAGCACATTAACTAATTATCAATTGTATTAATTAATTTTTGGGTGGGTTCCGAATGGGCCCGGCCCGATCCGCACCCGGTCCATGACCCCAGCACAACCCATTTTCGTCCGTTGACTCGCCCCCGAACACCCTCCCGCGATCTGATTACCGCAGTTCCGCTCCCTTCTTCCTCCTCCCCTCCGCGCGCTGTCGTTCGCTGTCTGCCTTGCGCCCTTGCCGCGCCCCTGCGGGCGCTCCCGTCGCAGCAGCGGGCGTCCGAGCCGTTTGCCGGACTGCCCGACCGCTCTGCTGTTCCGCTTCCTATTCCTAATTCCCGTCCCGCAACCTGTCACTTGAAGTCGTCACCGTGCTGATTTTTGGTTCAGCTCATTGCAAACAATTTGTGATTTGAATTGTTAGTCCCTAGTAGTGTGTGTGGGTCGTTCTTACTTCGTCAACTCAGTATACCCCTTTCTCCTGTCAGGATCTCAAAGATTATTATACCAAGAATGTATATGTTGACTTGAGCGTGATTTTTCTCATAGCGTTTTAGTTATGTATGCCCTGCATGAAGAATTCGTGTCCTGAACAATTTTGGAGCAAAAGGTGAATGCATTGTAATAATAAGAAAAATATTCTTTCAAGATGCTTAGCATCCCGTGACACTTGATTTTTAAGTATAAATCCGTGTTTTGGTTTCATCAAGCCACCTTGAGAAACCAAAATCACATATTTTTGGCTCCATATTCTATTCAATAGTATATTTGCAGGTTTGTGATCTAAATAAAGAATACGATTCATATGAAGATAATATAAGCCCTCACAAATTCTCTTCAATATTTGATAGTGCATCTTCCATACAAGTCCCACATTTGCTTCTGCATTCATGATGGCACAGAATGTGTTTTTGGAATGCCTAGAGTCCTTGATGTTAAAAGCTACTTCATCCTCCATTAATAAAGAAGAAAACAGAAATAGAACAACTGGTAATAAACAGGACTTAGAAGCAGTTTCTAAATTTCAGAGTGCTAGCTCGCACGGAATGGAACATGACTTAGAAACAGAGCATCATATCTCGCACAAAACACAACTTAAATCAACACGCAATGCCACTTCCAACCATCCTTTTAAAAAACCATAGTTCCAAAAAAAAATTGAATCGAGCTTAACAAGCCAAATCTCTCTAACAAACTGAATCATTCCAGAAGCAATTGTCTGCACTGAATATTTTTTTTACTTACACTGGATATGCACAAGTTGTTTAGATATTGTGCCACTGCCATTTCTCGAGGACTTCGGGCATCCATATCAGAACAAACTTAATGATTGTAACCCTACCCAATTGAAGAACATCCCTAATGACATGCTTACAAATTCCAGGAACTTCCATTGACATTATCTCAGTTTTCAGAAAATCCTTCATCTTCCTATGAGACCTCAGGAAGGGAACTCCATTGAATAAGCTTAAATGAATACACAATGCAAGTTGCAACCAAATCCTTTAAAAAGCAATCGTTCCAAAAAACTAAACTGGACCAAGCTTAACAAGCCAAATCTCACAAACTAAATCGTTTCAGAATGGGAAAGAACTAAACTTGATCAAGGTACATATATCTCCTTAAGTGACTACGCCTGAATGATAACTGTCTAGTTTTGTGGAGGGCTTCCTTGATTGTTTCATCTTTCAACTTCATTCATTATCTTTTCAACTTCATTCATTATCTTTTCAACTTCTTTTTTGGACGCCTCATATGAGTATTAATTGGTCAGACAGCTCTGGTCCTGTATCATATAATTCTTCTTCAGTGCTACCTTTGTCACTACCTTTGCCACCATCAGATCAGGCACTAGTGTGAGAAGTATCTATTTGGGTTAAACTGTCAGCCCTACCACAATCATTTGAATCATCACTGTTATGCATGGGTGTGGGTGGATCACTTTCGGCTTACATGTCAAAGTATTTCTGTAGGGGAATGCAACAGTATTTGATTATGAACAATATCAACACAAGGACAAGTACACCAGTGTTGCATCGAACATTAAAATGTAAATTGCTGGAATAGTAGACTGAACAAGAGCATATCATGTCGATTTAAATGTAAATTGTCAACCAAAGATCTCGGTTTCTAAAAGCCAAGACTGGTAAATGCAAACACACTGGTGAATTACATATATAAAAAGAAAGAGCTCTGAATAAACTAAATCAAAATTATCAGATGGGGTCAAGTAAAATTAACAATCTAATTTGCCCCTGCGTCAGGGATCTGCAACCAGGAATGTCGGCTCGCAGATCGTTCAGATGTGGGCAGTGATGGATGGATACAGGAGGACGGCGGTGGCGGCTGACTTGAGGAGACAGCTGTGGCGGATGGTTACAGGAGGACTGCTTCCTCATCGGCGTCGCACACGCTGCCGTCGTCGTGGTATCTTTCCTCGTCGGGGTCGCCCACGCTGATGTGGCCTTCCACGCCGTCCACACAACAAGGGAAGCATACCGCGGTGGATGTCCATTGGCAGCAGCGAATCCAGGATTCGAAGCTAGGGTGGGCCAAGAGCAAATTTTTTCGTTCATCTACAGTAGCTACAGTGGTTGCAGGAGTAAATTCGGATTTTTGCACGAGTTCAGGGACGTTATATATCTGATTTCATAGTTAGAGGATCAAAATTAACTTTTATGATTGTTGAGAGGGTAAATCTGACTTTTTTAGAGAAAAATCACAAGTTGGTGATTCTTAGGCTGAATCTTAGGGTGGGTCGGCCCACCCTTTAGATACACCACTGTTCGTCCATTGGAGAGGGAGCAAATGGGGGCGTAGGCGGCCAGGTGCTTAGGCAGATGGGGCAGCGGAATGGGGTGCCGGCGACGGAGGGCTCTTGCCGATGGACAGCGTAATGGCCGACGAAGAGTGCGGCAAAATCGGATCGGGGGAAGGAAGTCAGCGGACGATGAGAGGATGCTGGGTTGGGGTCATGGACCGGAGTGGATAGGGCCGGGCCCAATCGAAATCCATCAAGAAATTAATTAATAAAATGGATAGTTATTAGTGGGTTGATTTAATATTTATGCAGAAAATTTGGAAGAGGTGTACCGGAGTGGATCTCGTTACATAGAAGGGTGACTTTTGTAAAGAGTGAGCACCCTACCTTCGCAGCGTGCGAGATCTCTGGATGCTGCAGCCGCTGTCATGACCTAGTTCGTCCATCCAATGCACACTTGGTCCACATGAAATTGATTGTTACATCCTTTTCCTATGGAGAGCTATCGATCGGTTTCATATTGCCATCTGGCACCACCTCCTATATCTAACAACAGCTCCAACAATGAATTTATAGCTGCAAACAGTTCAATTCAGAACCCGGCATTGGACATCCAATCTCAAGATGCTAATGAACACAAAAAAAAAAAACATCCTTACAACAAGAGAACATAGAGATGGACTAAAACATTGTAAATAATTTAATGCTGGCATGACGATGAACATAACTAAAATGTTACAAGCTCCCCAATATTTCAATGGAAAAAATTCATGCTGTATTTAAACTATGGCAGACTAATACAAAATTGCAGGTAATAATGCTCAGATAACATTGCAACAACATATCAAATGACATATCAAAAAAAAAAGTCAAAATACCAAGGATCTTATCACTTGTAGCATTGGTGTTGGAGCTCCATGAACCTTGGATTGGGAGTGGAAGGTAGCCAACAAATCTGTTGTTAGCATACCGAGCTATTCCCAACAAGCGATGAGCAGCCGAGGCAAATAGACCTCGACCATCCTCTGCCTACCCGTCGGGATCTCTCGGCTATTACATTGGTATCAGACGGCCAGCGATTCTCGGCTCCATGGCTTCTGCTGCCAATCTATCTGCACCAAAGCCAATCGATGACCGGTCCGATCCAGAACTCGGATTGCTGGCGCATATGCTGTGGCACCGGCTTCATCCATCGCCGGTTCAGCTAGCCACGGATTCCAATCAGCCACCGACTCCTTCGAGCGGGCCTGTCTTGCATATTCCATTGGAAGAGCTGGCGGCAGTGCGGCTTCAGGCGGCCGCACGTGGATTCCTCACAAGATTGAGGATGCAGGCGTTGCGCGAGGCGCAAGTCTGCTGCGTCGGACTCATCGATTCCTCGTCAGGGAGTCCGGATCATGGCTTCCAATGGGGGGCAAAGCCGCCGGCGGAGACATCGATCTTGCTCTTTCTGGAAATTAACCTGAGGACGCCTCAGCGCTGCAGGGTTCCGGCCAGCGCGACGGGTCGCCTCCGCGTCGTGACCGGAGGGCAGTTGCAAGGAGCGCAGCGCCCATGCCATCGTCCCTGTTGTCCCTGGGTTCCGTTCCTTCACGGGACTCGGTGCCGGCCGCCACGAGCTCGTCTTCGCGGCCTCCGGCTACATCCAGGGAAGCAGAAGTGGGTGCGGCAGCCAGTTGCGACAGCGCGCAGCACCCTAACGGGGAAGACGGCGAGGCCGCTGCGCGAATCGCGGGCATCTCCTATCTCCCTCCACGGGCGGCGCACGAGACGACGCGATCTACGGGGCCAAGGACGGCATTCGCTGCGACAGGCTGCTCTGTTCAGCGGGAGAGGAGGGGTGGCCTGTGGTGGGCTGCCATGGTTGCAAAGGGAAACACACGTGGACTGGTGGGCTTCTATGGCCAATTGTCTCCAGCCCACGTGCATCCACGTGCTGGGTTGTTTCCATGGGATCCAGGAGACTGGGTTGTTTCCATGGGATCCAGGAGACCAGCGTTTCAGCCACAAGCAACTCAAGCTGCGCTAAATAAGTAGTCTTAATTTATTTTGCATTTTTTTAGCCAAGATGTCAAAGGCTTAAGGGTTTGTCTGTGTCCTCCTCCTC
This sequence comes from Cenchrus fungigraminus, assembly GCA_036936925.1. NCBI lineage: Eukaryota > Viridiplantae > Streptophyta > Magnoliopsida > Poales > Poaceae > Cenchrus > Cenchrus fungigraminus. The sequence continues at coordinate 68,974,360 of CM072770.1, forward strand.
AAGGTTTGCTGCAGCTCGAGGACGAGCTGCTCATAAGGGGGGAGAAATGTTATGGGTGGCCGGAGGGCCAGCCCCTCTATCTGTCACGCCTAGAGATAGGGTTAGTTAGTTGGATAAGATCAATTAGAGCTAAGATTAGAGTTAGTTTGGATCTTTACTTAAGGGTCAAGCCATCCCCTCTATATAAAGGGAGGCAGTGTATTCAGATAATCAATCAATGAAGAATTAATCAATCCCAAATCCCCCAATTCTCCTAAGCCGCCGGAGTAGCAAGGTCTACCCTGTCCTCTGTTGTGTCCCTATCCCGGCGGGGATCATCCGGCTATTACAATACCGGATCTATTCATGCGGGATCCACATGACAGAATTGCTCTATCCAAACCTCGAAGTCCTCAATGTTTTTACATGATGAGCTTGGGAGACATCATAGCATACTCCATGGCGTTCCGTGCTCATAAATATGAAGATCAATGTGCACATGGAGATTCAGATGTGGATGGTGATACCTTTTAAATTCAGCTCTACCACTGGATGAATCTATGAAGCATAGAGAGGATATATAGGGATGGGATCACAGCTTTTTGTGGTGGATGAGACGAAGGAAGGTGAGCGAGGAAAGGATATGATGACGAGGAAGATATAGGGTGAAAGAAGTAGGACGTGGGTTTTAAAAGTAAACCAAAGTAAAAGGGCAATATCTTGCAACACGTGCACGGAATATTGATGCTCTTAAAGAAGGAACAACATTTCACACCTTGGGTGCAGTGGCCGAAGCAAAAGAAAAACACTGGATTGTTTTTAGTAGTGGCCTAGTTGCCAATAGGCAGCATTAGAATTTGTGAAGAGATAGATTTAATACAATTTTTATAGTTAGTTGATGATTCTTCATGTGTTCCATTTCCATTATACAGGGTTTTGTTATGAATTTCACTATTTGGCCCCCTTTTGCCTATGTCACCAAAGGATTACCATAGGATTTTCCGCTCCATGCCTTATAGAATGATTAGTCCGATTTGATACTATTGTAGTTGAAAAAATGAATTCTCTTCGACTTTTAGGGTGTGTTTGGTTGAGCTGTGGCTGTGAAAAAAGTTGTTGTGAGTTGTGAGCTGTGAAAAAAAGCTGCTGTGAGATTTTAGCTGTGAGAAAGCTGAAAGTCGTTTGGTTGTAACAACTGTGGACAAGCTGCTGTGAGATTAAGCTGTGTGAAAAGACTATAATACCCACCTTTAGAGCTTTTTACCCTTATACCATTTAATTTGTTTTCATATTGTGGATTAATAATTATTTGGCTTGTTAACCAAGAATTGTAGTTGCCTAATAAAACAAAAAAATGATATAAAATACTGTTTTTAACAAATTGTTTTTCCATTTCATCATCCTTCTCCATTCTCTTTCTTTCTTTATCAGCAAACACACGCCGGTTGTTCCTGTTCCGCTTCACCTACGACGCCGCAAAACAGAGCACGCTAGCTTCCACTCGCCAGCAAAATTCACAGGCTACAACCCACCTCCAATCGATTCCTCTCGCCCATGGCACCACAACCTTCTCATCTCCATCCATGCCAAGCCCTAGGTGCAACCGAGCTCAACCACGACGGGAATCGCGGATCTCGTGACCTCCATGGCTCCATTTACGGCAGTCGTCCGAGCTCCGCTTGTCGTCTCGAGGCAAGGAGGAGGAGGGGCACCGCCAACGTGGCTTGTAGGCTTGGAGGGGCGCCACCGTTTCAAGGGAAGGAGGAGGATGGGCGTCGCCGGCGTGGCTCATAGGCAGAGGAGGGGGACTACCGGTTCAAGGGGATGCAGAGGATAGTCGCCATCGGCTCGAGGGAGGGTGGAGAATGAGTGCCACCGGCGTGACTCGTCTCGCTGCCGGAGGGCAGGGGCGGGCCTTCCCTCGGAGAGCAGGCCTGGACGCGCCGCCGGTGTGCGGAGGTGGCGTCGAGAGGAACTGGCAAGAGGAGGCATCTGGGGAAAAGAAAACGAAACGTTACGCCCATAACGATTGGCAAGGCGGGTAATTTCTCTGAAACCTCCGCCCTCGCAGTTGAGAAAAGCAGCCCAGCACCGGTTGTGGCATTTGTGAAGGAGAAAAGCAGCTTTTCTTGAAAGTAGCTCTATGGGTAACCCCTTTGGTTGAACTTTTAGCTTTTTTGAAAAGCTACAGCCAAAAAAAGTTGGAACCAAAGGGACCCTTAGTCACTTTGATTGAAAATATTAGTTATTTTAGACTTGTGCACAAGGATTAATTAGGAAAATAAATTACACTACAAGAAAAAGGCCGACTAGTGATGAAACTTTGGTGGCACGTTTTTTATTGTCACTGATTTATGACTTTTCTGGATGATATCATTATAAAATTTCAGTTTCGAGCAAATTTAGTGACAAAATTAAGGAACATCATAAAAGTTGCTAATGTAGCTGAAAATAAATGATCATTTCTATTACATGGTGGTTTTGTGATGATATAAAGTCCGCGAAAATGCCAAAAACCAAGAAGAGTCTCACATGTAAGTTTAAGTTGATAAATAAGGTGGTAAAACAAGGAGGAAAATGTGATGCTCTCGTGGGTCGAACCTATTACCAATCAAATGGGAATTCTTTACAGCGACCAAGTCCCACATGTAAGTTTCAGGTGAGTCTTTAATTACCAATTGAATGTCAGCAACACGCTTCACTATGCAGATCTGCAATGGCTCGTCGTAGGAATGACGCATCCGCGGCAACGGGAAGATGGTTGCGCCACCACCTCCCGGCTACAAGAGGAAGAAACAACACAATGAGGTCAGTCCTCTAGTTTCAGTTGCTATAATTTTTCTTATCATCCTAGCTAGGGATGAAGATTTCTAGATTTGGGGATATGATGAATTGATGAACATATATATACTAGATTCAGATTTCATCGTACACTCATATTTGCACTCTGATTGGTGTTAGAAGTTGATAGGTGTTAGATTCACTTAGTTTACAATTTGCATCATTTTATGGATTGATAAGTTCTTGTATTTAGCTTCTAGAGGTCCTTCAAGCTGCTGGTAGCAGCAGATTGGGACCTCCAGATGCTGATTGTCTCCTTGTAGATCCTAATAACAAGTGTGAGCATGGGTACCCTCTCCTTTGAGGACCATGTGTGGTTCGAGGACCGGTGGATGGTCGCTTCCTGGTGTGATGAGTGATTGACAATGTTGTGTGGACTGATTCTTGGCTAAGTATTGCAGGTGCAGGTTGCGGCTTGACTGGTGTTGGTGTAGGTGAAGAACAAGCGCGAAAGGTCGTCGCCGGTGAGGCCTCCAGGTGTGGAGAAGACAAGTAGGCTTGGTTTGAGGGACCCGGTGGCCAGCGGGGTCAAGTGCGGGCCGCATGGTGGCATGAACAGCAGGATGAAGTCTGTGGACGGTTTCTTGGTTGAGCCTCAAAACCAAGGTAGAGCCGGGACTTCGTGGGAGCCGAGTCATGAGTGGTGATTGGCGGAGGCTACATCAAGTTCGCCGGGTTTGCAGTGGTTCACCAGAAAATCACTGGGTTACTCGGCTGAGCCACAAAACCGAGGTCGAAGACCGGGCGTGGCTGTCAGGCCAAAACCGGTCTGACCGGTTTGGGAAACCGGTCTGACCGGTTTGGGGTCGCAGGGCACCGGAAGCTTCGAAGCGGAGGACACGCGTCGGGATCGCAAGACTTGCGTCGAGGCTAAGCGAAGTGCGGTCGCCGGGCATCCGTCCGATGGTGTTACGAAGACAAATTCCCAAAGTGCCCTTGGTGGGCGTGTATCCTAGTTTAGGCTTTAGGGGTATTTTAGTCTTTCGGTTGCCTCCATATAACCCAAGTGGTGAGAGGATGGCAGCCATCTCTTGGAACCCTAGCTCATTTGGTTTTCCTATTTTCCCTTCCTATTTTCCTTAGGATTTTCTTAGGACTAGCTTGAGAGCTTCATGGTGAGATCTTGTGAGAGGGAAGGATGATCGGGCGGCAAGCTAGACCTTGTATGAACCTCTTTGGTATGTATAGATGATTCGGCGTGGTTCCTCAAGGCTTGATTGTGTTCTTCCCGTTTTCCCTTTTTGGTGATTTTCGGAGCCTTTTCTTGGATTTTCCGTGGGGAAGTTTTGGGGGCGTTTCTTTGAGGGATTCTTGTTGGATGTCACATATGAGGACCGTGTGCCTCTTTGCTTGGTGATCTTGCTCCAACAAACCCTCCGAAACGGCTTCAATTTGGTGGTTTTCGGTGGAACCCATGGGAAGGTGTTCTTGAGGGTTGACTTCCGATTCCTCTTGATTGAGTAGGTTTTGGGGACGGAGCTTCTAGCCAAAGGTAGCCCACAAGGTACCCCAGCTATCCCCAAATTCTCACTTGAATCCGTGGAACGAACCGGGAGATCGATCGAGGTGAAGGCTAGGTTTTTCCCGCGGGCTGAGTTCTTCCCGACTGTCCAGGCAAAACCGGCCTGACCGGTTTCCCAAACCGGTCTGACCGGTTTAACCCTAGTGGGCTGTCGTGAGGATTTTGAGTAGGAGAGTCTTGTGCTGGCTATGGCTTTTCTTGTTCAAAGGTGGAGAGGTTCTTGAGGTGTTTTGGGGCAGTTTTGGCCTCGAAGGTCTTTTGGGGATTTCCTGGACAAAACCGGCCTGACCGGTTTGCCAAACCGGCCTGACCGGTTTCCCCTGCCTGTGAGAGGCTAAGTCCCAGAGAATCGGTCTGACCGGTTTCAGAAACCGGCCTGACCGGTTTTGGTTGCCAGCAGCAGTTTCGAGTTGTTTTCCGCTGCGTGTTTCGAGTGGCTGTTGGTTGGATCTTGCTCCTAGGTTCAGTAGCACTCCAGTGGCTACGTGGACTTGGTAAGAGAAGCTTGCGGAGGTGTCCGAGTGAAATTGGGTTCATAGGCCGAATTCTTGAGTAGAATTTTTATCGGCTCCCATTCACTCCCCTTCTCTGGTTCGCCGTTCCGGTCCTTCAAGTGGTATCAGAGCCGGTTCGGGTCTTCATTGACTCTTACCAGTCGAAGATCCAAAGTTGGCGTACCAGGAACGGGGTTCGGGTCCTCCGCACTTCGATGGGAAGAACTACCAGATGTGGCAAAGGCGGATGGCAGCGTTCCTCCGCGGAAAGGGTCAGATCCTTTGGGACGTTACGGTGAACACAGCTTATGTTCATCCGATGAACTTCCTTGCTCCAGGATCGAGGGATATGTTCGAAGCCAACAACAAGGCGGTCGACTACTTGTTTCGTGCTCTGTGTCAGCCCGAATTCGATCGGGTTCAGACAGAGGACTTAGCTTGTAGGATTTGGGAGCAGTTGAAGGATGCTCATGTGGGAATGCTCAGGTTCAGGCTCGGATGTACGCGACTTACCGGAGAGAGTACGAGAACTTCACTCATCTCCCCGGCGAGTCCGTCGATGCCCTTTTCCAGCGGTTTACGGTCGTTGTGAACAACATGAGAGCCAATGTGGCCGTGCTCCCATACGATGATCATGATAGAGCCGTGAAGCTCTTGCACTCGTTGGATCGTACCGTATGGGACGGGAAATTTGAGGCTATTGTTGAGTCCGAGAAGTATGATACCTTGACGGTGAATGAGCTGTTCCCGAAGCTCAAGTCGGCTGAGTTGGACCGTGGTATGACAGCCAAGATCGAGAGCCCGACTGATTCTCATAGTCTCACTCTCATTGGTGGCAAAGGAGCTAAGTCTAACGCTAACACATCCTCCAGGATGTACTCTCTGTCTTCTTTGATGTCTTTGCCAGACGAGAAGTTCAACGTGCTTGGAGAGGACGAGCTGGTGTTGCTGACCAGGCGGTTCGAGAGGCTGCACGAGAACCGGGTGAACACGAGGAGGACAGCACGGACGTGCTTTCAGTGCGGCAAGCCAGGACACTTCGTCGCCGACTGCCCGGAGAAGATGGAGAACAAGGACGGCTACAAGGACAGCTACAGGCACCGGTCGAGCAAGGACGGCAATTACCGATCAAGGCGCGATCACAAGCACAAGAACAAGCACAAGGACGAGCGACGGTCGAGGAAGAAGGATGGCCGCGGTAGGAAGGCCCGAGCGATGGTCGGAGCGAGCAACGTCGACTCCAGCTCCGCCTACTCTTCCTCGAGCTCGAGTAGCAGTGAAGATGAAGGTGATCGGCGCAAGAACAAGAAGTCATCCAGGAACTTGAGCGGGTTGAGCTGCTTCGCGGGAGATGGCTTCTGCGGCATGGCTCGTAGCTCCGGCAGCAAGAAGAGTCCCCAGAGTGACTCGGACTCCGACTCCGAGGATGAGGTATGTGATGAGCTCTCCTCTTTGCGCAAGGAGAATGATGAGTTGGTTGACTTGCTTGATAATCGCGATCACATGCTTAGAGAGGCCAAGAAGATGAGGAAAGAGCTTAGGGCCTCACTAGAAGATGCTAGGAACCGTGTGGCTGAGCTAGAAACCCAGAACCTAGATGCTAAGCTTGAGATTGATTCGCTTAAGGCTTCTCCTGTGGTTTCTGATGATGTTGATTGTGTTGATTGCTCTGTGTACCTAGCTGATCTTACTGCTCTTAAGGATAAGCATGCTTCTACTTGTGATGAACTAGATATGCTTAGGGTTGAAGTGGCTGAGCTTAAGTCTAGACCTGCTTTGCTAGGTGCTTGCACTTCTTGCCCTGTTTTGCATGGAAAGATTGATGAGATGCATGCTTACACTGTTTCGCTTGAGGCTAAGTTGAAAGAGCCTATTCCCACTTCTTGCTCTACTTGTGAATTGCATGTGGTTAAAAATTTGGAGCTTGCGCATTATGTTGATCGCTTGCAGGATGAGAATGATGATCTGAGGAAATGTATGAGTTGGTTGTCGGGTCAGGAGCCTCAGCTTGGTATCATGATAGCAGCTTTCAAACGCTATGATGGTCAGGCGCTTGGGGCTGACAAGGTTGGAGAGAACAGTGGTGAGGGAGTTGAGAGAGTTGGAGAGATCCCTATCCCACCACCAAACAGACACACGAATAAGTTTGAGCCCAAGCCCAACCATCTCAGAAACAAACTTGACACTACTCCAGATCCACCCATATTCCCTCAACCAACAAATGATTTCCAAAAACCGGTGAAGTTTGTGAGCCCAAAGGGAGGTAAGGAAGGAGAGAAGAAGGGTGAGAAACCGAGTGAGCAACCCCAACCAAAACCAAAACCAAAACCAATCCGGTTTCATTGTGACTAATGTCGGAGAGATGGTCACAAAGGGGAGTTTTGCTTCAAGAAGAAGCGAGAGGAGAGAATGGCAAAGGAGTGGGCAAACAAGAACAGGTCCAACCCATCTTATGGTGTGCCTGAGTCTCGTATGCCACTGCCTAGGGGTAAGGCCATTGTTCGCACAGTTCCGACTTGGGGAGAAAAGAGTGCTTTGGGTGGAAGGAACCCTGCTGGAGGAGTTATACCGGCCAGACCGGTTTGGAAACCAGTCAGACCGGTTTGGGCTGATCGGACAGCGAAACCGGTCAGACCGGTTCCAGAACCGGTCAGACCGGTTTGGAGACAGCAGGATGACCAGTTTGGTTTTCGTGCTTGGGATGAGGCTCGGTTCAGGTTCTTTGGTCATGGTTCTGGTGGTTGGTCTGGAAAGATTGCAGGTGGTCAGTTTGCTAGGCACTCTCCACCTCGTGCTCAATACGAGGGTGGGAGGAGTCATAGCTTTGAGATGGAGAGGAGGAACGATCCACGGTTTTCCTTTCGTGGCTTTCGTCCTCCTCCAGCTATAGAGAGTTGGTTCCCTCGTAGTGGTTACCGTGGTGGTTTTCGTGGTGGTAGCTTTGATAGGCGTGATGATTTGGTTTGTGCTAACCCCACTTTAGAGCAAATGGCTCGGCACTGGTTTTACTCTTTTGGTACTAACCCCAGTGCTGAGTCGTTTGTTCACTCACATGCTCGCTTTTGAATTTCAGGTGGGAGACTTGAGGAACGTTTGGTTGATTGACTCCGGTTGCTCGAGGCATATGACCGGGGACAAGGGGTGGTTCTCAAGTCTCATCCCGGTGGTGTCCAGGACATACATCACCTTTGGGGACAATGGCGTGTACTATCAGAAGGTGAGATCAAGGTAAGTGACAAGGTCACTCTCAGGCGTGTTGCTCTTGTTCAATCGCTGGGGTTCAATTTGCTTTCCGTGTCCCAGTTGTTGGATGAGGGCTTTGAGGTGTTGTTTCGGCCTGGTGGTTCTCGGATTTTAGATTCTCGAGGGGACCTTGTTTGCATGGTCGTTCCCGAGGGTCAAGTGTTCCGAGCTGATTTCTCTCAGTCTTCTGGTGTGGAGCGTTGCTTTTTGGCTGGTTCTTCGAGTGAGTTGTGGAAGTGGCATAGGAAGTTGGGTCACTTGAGCTTTGACCTTTTGTCACGCTTGAGTAAACTCAATTTGGTTTGAGGATTGCCACGGTTGAGGTTTGAGAAAGAGTTGGTTTGTGCACCGTGTAGGCATGCCAAGATGGTAGCCTCTTCTCACCCGCCTCTCACCGATGTGATGACGGAGCGTCCATGCGAGCTGCTCCATATGGACCTTGTTGGCCCAGCTTGTGTGCGATCTGCGGGTGGGAAGTGGTATGTCCTTGTTGTGGTGGACGACTACTCTCGGTATGCGTGGGTGTTCTTTCTTGAGGAGAAAGGGGAGACGTTTGGTTTTGTTCGAGATCTTGTCTTGAGGTTAAGAAACGAGAGGCACGGAGATGCCATACGAGCGATCCGCAGTGACAATGGCTCGGAATTCAAAAACTCTCGCTTCGAAACCTTTTGCCATGACTTGGGTCTTGAACACCAGTTTTCGAGTCCGTATACGCCTCCCCAGAATGGCGTGGTGGAAAGGAAAAACAGGACCTTGTGCGAGATGGTTCGGACGATGCTCAATGAGCATAGGACTCCGAGAAGGTTCTGGGCTGAGGCGGTCAATACCGCGTGCTATGTGTCGAACAGGATCTACCTCAGGGTTCATAAGAAGAAAACCTGTTACGAGTTGATGCACGGTCTCACACCCAAGGTGAGTCACTTTCATGTCTTTGGTTGTAAATGCTTCATTCTAAAGAAAGGGAAGAAGTTGGACAAGTTCGAGGCTAGATCTGTCGATGGTATTTTCTTTGGTTATGCATCTCATTCTAGAGCATTTCGTGTGCTCAATCTTGAAACTAACCAAATCATGGAGACTTGGGAGGTAACCTTCGACGAGACACAGCCACGTAGTCAGCTTGTTTTTGAGTGTGCAGGTGACGACGAACTTGGCGAGGAGATCTTTCAGGAGGAGGAGCATGAACATGGAGATGATGAAGATGGCGGTGTGGTGCCCGCAGCTGAACATGTACCTACTACTTCGACGACGATCGTGAACGGGCCCTCTCCCACACCTACAATGACAAACCCAGATCAAGGCGAACCTGCTGTTGAGGGGGAGGTAGCATCAAGGCGAGAACCTCCCCGGCGAGTGCAAGTGGATCACCCAGCTTCGAGAATCATCGACGACATGAATGAACGTACTACACAGTCGAGGGTTCGGAACAATTCTCATTTCGCTCATGCTGCTTTTGTTGCCACCTTTGAGCCCAAAGACATTGGACACGCGCTATCTGATCATAATTGGGTTAATTCGATGCATGAGGAGTTGGAGAATTTTGAGAGGAACCAAGTTTGGGTGTTGGTTGACCCTCCTCCAGGGTGTAAGCCGATTGGGACAAAATGGGTGTGGGAAAATAAAGAGGGAGAGAAAGGATAAGTGGTGAGGAACAAGTCGAGACTTGTTGCTCAGGGGTACAGTCAGGAAGAGGGGATCGACTACGAGGAGACTTTCGCTCCTGTAGCTCGTTTGGAGGCGATCAGGATCCTTCTAGCCTTTTCCGTGGCTAAAGGGTTCAAGTTGTACCAGATGGATGTGAAGAGTGCTTTCCTGAACGGTGTGTTGGAAGAAGAAGTGTATGTGAGGCAACCACCGGGGTTTGAGAGTGAGAAGTACCCCCACCGGGTGTACAAGTTGAGGAAGGCGCTGTATGGGTTGAAGCAGGCGCCTAGAGCTTGGTATGGTAGGCTGAGGGGGTTTCTGTTTGAGAGAGGGTTTGAGATGGGGAAGGTCGATCAGACCTTGTTTCTCCTCAGGCAGGGCAGAGATATCCTGATTGTGCAGGTATACGTGGATGATATTGTCTTTGGTGGCTCGTCTAACTCTCTTGTTGCAAGGTTTGCAGAAGACATGAGCAGGGAATTCGAGATGAGTATGATGGGTGAATTGCAGTTCTTCCTCGGGCTACAAATCAAGCAATCAAAGGAAGGAATATTTGTGCACCAAGCTAAGTACACCAAGGACATTGTGAGGAAGTTCAAGATGGAGGACTCCAAGGCCATGGCGACGCCTATGAGTACGACTACAGCTCTTGATGCGGACGAGGAAGGTGAACACGTGGACCAGAAGGAGTACCGGAGCATGATCGGGTCACTCCTCTACTTGACGGCGACGAGGCCGGACATCCAATTCTCGGTATGTCTGTGCGCTCATTTTCAAGCGTCTCCGAGGACTTCGCATCGGCAAGCAGTCAAGCGCATATTCAGGTATTTGCGACACACTCCCGACTTCGGCCTTTGGTACTCTGCGTCTTCTTCTTTGGCGCTTCATAGTTTTTCAGACGCGGATTTTGCCGGGTGTCGGTTGGATAGGAAGTCCACTTCTGGGACTTGCCAGTTCTTGGGTTCTTCTTTGGTGTCTTGGTCTTCCCGCAAACAGTCGAGTGTTGCTCAATCCACTACCGAGGCAGAGTATGTGGCCGCAGCTAGTTGTTGCTCTCAGCTCCTTTGGATCACATACACCATGAGTGATTTTGGTGAGGAGTATACCCATGTTCCACTTCAATGTGATAGCACCAGTGCCATAAGCGTTGCAAAGAACCCAGTGCTCCATTCCAAAACCAAGCACATAGAAGTGAGTTATCATTTTCTGAGAGACAACGTAGAGAAAGGGAAGATAGCTTTGATCCATGTACCTACACATGACCAACTAGCCGATATTTTCACCAAACCCCTAGATCAAGCAACTTTCACTCGTTTGCGGGGGGAGCTTGGTGTGTGTTTGATTTCTTGAGTTGGTGTGTGGGAGCTCCTTTGTAGCATATGTATAGCTTTCCTTTGTGCATTCCTTGCATTTGGCATAGCATATGTAACATGATGTATAGGCATCTTTGTATCTTAGGTTGCATACATTTTGTATCATATGCATTGTGTGGGAAAAGCTTCTCCTATATACATTGTTCACCATGATATGCTATATATGATCTTGTGAGCTAGTTTGGTGTGATATGGCTTAGTGTGGCTTAGCTCTTGATGATCTTGTTTTATATCCATGGTTGATAGCTATGTTTTTGAAAAATGTCATATATATGCTCTCTTGTGAGTAAATGCCTTTGTATGATCTTGACATGTTTTTGTGGCTTGGCTATGCTTAATTTGTGGTTGGATAGCTTATTTTGATCATATGGGGCCAAAGGCTCATTTGCCATCATGAATGTTTAGCCCCCTTGCTTCATCTTGTGGAGGGGCATAAGTTCCTTTTTGTCACAAAGACATTTCATTTACCAATTATAAATCTGAAAATGAAATGTAAATTGCTTGGAAAATGTGCTCCCATGTCATATGTGCTTAATTTACTTGCTTTTGGGTGCTAAACCGTTGCATGTTGCTTACCAATGAGAAGTCTCATACATAGAAGTAAGCACATGGCTCGGTATGCTTTGACATGACATGAGGTGCTTGTGGGTGTTTATGATGGTCTTATGCTTAGAATGGTTGTCTTAGCATGAAGTTTGTGTGGCTTTGACATTTTGACATGTTTTGCTCATGTTTAGGACTTTGCTCATGAGAGGGTGATTTTTCGCAAAAATGCTCAATTCTCTCTTAGCTTTACCCAATGGTTGTGAAACTTGGTGATCATGTAGTTGATGTTCATACGATGCTGTAGAGTATCTAGCTTGCTCATTTGATCATGTGTAGCATCTTGTGATGAATTTTGTCTATTTGAGAAGCTCTAGTTGCATCTTTTCAAAATTTGAGCCTTGATTCATGCATTGGCAACAAGGGGGAGAAAGGTTGGTTGAGAAAAGTTGCATTGCATCCCTAGAACATATTTCAACAGTCAAGGGGGAGCTTGTGCATTTCTTTTGCATTTTTGGTTTTTGGGGGGTGTTTCTGCTGAGTTAAACCGGCCTGACCGGTTTTGGGAACCGGCCTGACCGGTTTGGGAAACCGGTCTGACCGGTTTGTGCCTAGGGTTGGCACATGTCCAGGGGGGTATGCATATGTGCAGGGGGAGCTCGTGATTGCTTTGGTGGTTTGTGCTCTTTGCTTGAGCTTGTTTTTGACTCGGTTGTGTCGAGCCGTTGCCCTTGCCTAAGGGGACCGAGTCTTTCCTCTTTCAAGTGATCTTGCTCTCTGCCTTTGTTTGGCTTTCGATCGCTTGTTTGAGTTTTCTTTTAGTCATTTCTTTTCTTTTCCTTTTCTCTTTGGTTACCAAATGTGTGTGTTGTCAATGCACTCATCAAGGGGGAGATTGAGGACCATGTGTGGTTCGAGGACCGCTGGATGGTCGCTTCCTGGTGTGATGAGTGATTGACAACGTTGTGTGGACTGATTCTTGGCTAAGTATTGCAGGTGCAGGTTGCGGCTTGACTGGTATTGGTGCAGGTGAAGAACAAGCGCGAAAGGTCGTCGCCGGTGAGGCCTCCAGGTGTGGAGAAGACAAGTAGGCTTGGTTCGAGGGACCCGGTGGCCAGCGGGGTCAAGTGCGGGCCGCATGGTGGCATGAACAGCAGGATGAAGTCTGTGGATGGTTTCTTGGTTGAGCCTCAAAACCAAGGTAGAGCCGGGACTTCGTGGGAGCCGAGTCATGAGTGGTGATTGGCGGAGGCTACATCAAGTTCGCCGGGTTTGCAGTGGTTCACCAGAAAACCACTAGGTTACTCGGCTGAGCCACAAAACCGAGGTCGAAGACCGGGCGTGGCTGTCAGGCCAAAACTGGTCTGACTGGTTTGGGAAACTGGTCTGACCGGTTTGGGGTCGCAGGGCGCCGGAAGCTTCGAAGCGGAGGACACGCGTCGGGATCGCAAGGCTTGCGTCGAGGCTAAGCGAAGTGCGGTCGCCGGGCATCCGTCCGATGGTGTTACGAAGACAAATTCCCAAAGCGCCCTTGGTGGGCGTGTATCCTAGTTTAGGCTTTAGGGGTATTTTAGTCTTTCGGTTGCCTCCATATAACCCAAGTGGTGAGAGGATGGCAGCCATCTCTTGGAACCCTAGCTCATTTGGTTTTCCTATTTTCCCTTCCTATTTTCCTTAGGATTTTCTTAGGACTAGCTTGAGAGCTTCATGGTGAGATCTTGTGAGAGGGAAGGATGATCGGGCGGCAAGCTAGACCTTGTATGAACCTCTTTGGTATGTATATATGATTCGGCGTGGTTCCTCAAGGCTTGATTGTGTTCTTCCCGTTTTCCCTTTTTGGTGATTTTCGGAGCCTTTTCTTGGATTTTCCGTGGGGAAGTTTTGGGGGCGTTTCTTTGAGGGATTCTTGTTGGATGTCAAGTATGTGGACCGTGTGCCTCTTTGCTTGGTGATCTTGCTCCAACAAACCCTCCGAAACGGCTTCAATTTGGTGGTTTTCGGTGGAACCCATGGGAAGGTGTTCTTGAGGGTTGACTTCCGATTCCTCTTGATTGAGTAGGTTTTGGGGACCGAGCTTCTAGCCAAAGGTAGCCCACGAGGTACCCCAGCTATCCCCAAATTCTCACTTGAATCCGTGGAACGAACCGGGAGATCGATTGAGGTGAAGGCTAGGTTTTTCCCGCGGGCTGAGTTCTTCCCGACTGTCCAGGCAAAACCGGCCTGACCGGTTACCCAAACCGGTCTGACCGGTTTAGCCCTAGTGGGCTGTCGTGAGGATTTTGAGCAGGAGAGTCTTGTGCTGGCTATGGCTTTTCTTGTTCAAAGGTGGAGAGGTTCTTGAGGTGTTTTGGGGCAGTTTTGGCCTCGAAGGTCTTTTGGGGATTTCCTGGACAAAACCGGCCTGACCGGATTGCCAAACCAGCCTGACCAGTTTCCTCTGCCTGTGAGAGGCTAAGTCCCAGAGAATCGGTCTGACCGGTTTCAGAAACCGGCCTGACCGGTTTTGGTAGCCAGCAGCAGTTTCGAGTTGTTTTCCGCTGCGTGTTTCGAGTGGCTGTTGGTTGGATCTTGCTCCTAGGTTCAGTAGCACTCCAATGGCTACGTGGACTTGGCAAGAGAAGCTTGCGGAGGTGTCCGAGTGAAATTGGGTTCATAGGCCGAATTCTTGAGTAGAATTTTTATCAGCTCCCATTCACTCCCCCCTCTCTGGTTCGCCGTTCCGGTCCTTCATCCTTGTGAGGTAGAGTTGGACATGTGCAACCTAGGCTCCGATATATATCAGATTTTGTGATGGAAACCAAACTTGTTTTAGTGTATGCATCCCGCACTGAGGTAAACAATAAATTCTTACAATTCTAATAAACCTTACTTGTACTCTTGATGTTAGTGTTGTAAATGAAGAATTGTATGAACACATACGCATTTGGTGTTTGCAGCCTGAAGAAAAAAATGTGCAACATTTATGTGGATTGATCTTGAATGGGATGCTAGGACTAAAGCTATTATGATGAAGCTAATGGGTAGAAATGCAAAAGCTGAAGAGGAAGCAATGTCATGGAAAAAAGATTGCACAAAGGCTAACATGAAGCTTGGCGCTACTCTTGATGAGCTATAGAATGTGAAGGCACAACTGCAACAGGCCACCAGGACTTTGAAGGTGGTCAAGCAATCGATACTATAGAAGATTGACGAGTTCTAGCACACAATTATGATGCAGCCAATTCAGGACATGCCATCTAATGAAACTTGTTGCTGTTATGTTTATTGCTTGCTTCTTATGTGCACTTTATAGTGATGAATGACTATGACATGGTGTAATAACATTCCAAATTCAGATATGCTGCATAGTGATGAATGATTATGACATTGCTTCTTGCACTTCATGTGCACAAGGAAGCGCTTTCAAAGGTTTGATCTATTGATGTTTTGCGAAAAAGAACTTCCTCATGTAACAAGTACTTCTATTTGTTCATGTACACTGGCTCATCTTGTTTAACCACTTGTTTACAAGAGCAGAGCAGTTCATGTCCACGAGTCAAATCGGAAGTCTTTAAAAATGAAGGAAAATTAAAAGGATTGAGTGTCTGTAGCACGACTCGAACTTGTGGCAAAAACTATATACGTTTTCTAGTTAAGATATGTCCTATTGATTTAAAATTTAAGAAGTGTGGTCTACATGCCTGTCGCAGGCCCAAGCATGGATTATATATCTCATTTCTCTCGACACATCATACACTACTGCAAGAGACCCGCTGGCACCACACTCCTGTTGGTTGTGGCAAAAACTACAGTTAGTGTGGATGCGTAGATCTGCTCCTGCCTGTGGCAGAAATGGCAAATCCTACCACCCGTAATGACGAATGGAGGAGCAAGACTCACTCCGGTAAGGTAAATCTCTTTACTAGTCATGTTACTTTCACTTGTCATTCTAGGTGGTAATGGGAATTCTAGTTTTGGGGATCTGGGTTAGAAGACTACATTAAGGGTGTATTTGGCATACCTCCACTCCAACTTTTTTTAGCTCCACTCCAATTTCGGCTTGCCAAGTGCGTCCAGCTCTAGGTTTTGAAAGTCCAAACAACTCAAGGATCCAGTGTTCCACTCTAGGATTTTCTTAGAGCTCCTTAAGGGGTGCTCCAAGTTTCGTTGTTACAGGACAAAACATAGAGGTGAGGGGAAATTACCAACTACCACTAGTTACACACGTACCCCTTCGCGATAAATAAAGGCCACATCCCACCCCGTCCGCTCGTCTCCCACGCACGTGACTCTTTCTGCGTTGTGACCTGGCTGTCGCCCTAGTTTCGCCGCCGCGACCCTTATGTACCACCGTTGGCGCCACTTCCCGTTGCCAGCCGTTCTCTAGAAACACCAAAATGGATTTGCATGAAGATGATGCCCCCTATAAAGCAGGTATTTGGTCATGTTTCCATTGAATCGTGACTCAAACTTTCTCCTCCCGTCAAACCTTATACTGCATTGTACTATGTTCAAGCAAAAGATGATAGTTGTGGCAGCCATGGTCTTTCGTAATTTCATTCATGAGCATGGAGGTGAGGATCCAAACTTTGCTCGGTTTGATCGTGATCCTAATTTCAAACCAACTATACCGGACATCGGTTGGCTCAACATACAAGCGCAACACTCCAATAATGGATGTCTTTCATGATGAATTGGCTAGCTCAATATCTCTAGCTTGGAACTAGATTGTAGGTAATGTATTTCGAAGCATATTGCATTTTGTAATGAATTTTGAACTTTTTCATATAATAAGTAAACAAGTAACGATTTTAGGAGTCACTACAGTAACTACTATAGTATGCTGCGTGATACTGTAGTACCAACCAGGGGAAAAACGATCCCACGCACCATCATCGCACGCACCAAAAATTGATCGGAACAAACCACGAGATAAGAAAGTAATTGTTACTCCAACTCTTATTTTTCTAGAGCTACATACACTATTTTGCCAAACACACCCACAAGATCATGGAGTTGCAGATCCTGGATTTGTAGATCTTGGAGTTGATTTCTTGGAGCTGGAGTTGTGCTAAGCACACTCTAATATTTTGTTGTCCCCTGAGACTTGCATTCCGATTAGTTCAGAAAAAGAAGGATAAGAAAATGAGGGACACCTTGAAGGCCTTACATACCCATGCCGTCCTCCAACCTCCTAGGTCTTCGATTTCACCATCTCCTCCAGAAGTTGAGATCCCTTCAGTGGATGACAGGGTCAATAGCTTCATGCAGCCAGATTTCTATAATCAGTATGGAAGCAACTTTCCCTCGGACACGGGTGCCTCCTCCTCAGCTCCACCTACGGGCTTCGACACCATGTTTGAGGGTGATACAGTTGCACCGGAGCCATGGGTTCCTCCTCCACCTTCAGCAGATTGGGGAGCTCGGTTTTCTCATGAGATCTTTGATAGGCCTCCAGCATCCTATGGTACGGAATAATTCTAATCCTTTTTTACTTTCTAAAATCTTCGTACCTATTTCCATTTCATCTCATTTCTCCTTTGCATTGCTTAATTGAAGACCCGCATGCCGGAGAGGAGCGTTGGGATGATTGGCAGTGAGTTGGCAGCAGCTACATCTTCTCTAGGCCCTTTATGGATGTTTGATGACAAAGGGGGAGACGAATTGGATTAAAGCATCTTGTTTATCTCTTGTTGTAGTTGTTCTGCAGGAGGGCGGTCTAACCGCCCATGCTAGGTAATCTAACCGCCCTGGCACTTTGAGCTGAGAGAGCTCTATAATAAATTTGGATTTCGTTTATCTCGTGGACTTGAGAATTAGTAATGTGTGCTACTGAGTGTGTTGAACTCATTTATTTACCTTAAGTGACAATTGTGTTAGTTTGTGATGCATGAATTGATTGGTGGATGTTTTTGTGTAGGCTGAATGGGAGAGGCAGTCTAACCAGCTTGCAACCCCGGTCTGACCACCCCTGCCCAGACATCAAGCACTTATTTCTTTATTGATTTCTCATCTTGTCATATGCATTATGGTTTTATTTTTATTTGTCACACACACCTCTAGCACTCCACTGATTCTAAGATATAGGGGGAGCTTCTATGGTTTTCTTTTCTAAATATGTACTTTTGGCATTTGAGTCCAATTTTTTTGAAATTCTATTCAAAGCACACATTGAAGGGGAGCTCTAGCTATATCTAAAAATCGAAATGCGCTTTAATGATTTATTTGTAATCTTTAATCGAGTTGTCATCAATCACCAAAAAGGGGGAGATTGAAAGTGCATCTAGTCCCCTAAGTGGATTTTGGTGAATTGAATGACAAAGCGATTAAAGGTCTAACTTGTTTGTCTAAGATTGTGAGCATGTTTTTATTAATTATTCATGAGCTATGATCATCTTGTATTTTAATGAATATTATTTGGTTCACATTATTTCAAGACAAGCAAGTATGTGATCCTTAGGCAAAGTGGTAAATGTCAAGCATCAAATGGATTTTTTTATATATTGGGGTTATTTCGCAAGATACATGACATGTCTCCGATGGTAGCGGTAGCTTGACTAAAAATAAAAAGGATCATAAAAAGAGAAATTGGTAATTCTCTCAAATTAAGTGCAAGGCTTCATTTGGTGATAGCAAAATGATACAAGGATGACTGTCTACTCAATGGTCCTAAACTGGAAGCTTGCACATTCGGTGTCAATCAAGAACAAGCATTTGAAGATTAATTATGGATGAAGCAAAGCCAAACTCGGTGTGGATTGGGTAAGTGATGAAGAGATCAACCGAGATGACTAAGGCGAGGGACTAAATAATCTATGGTTCTATCTAGACTGCCATTGGTGTTTTGCTAGGGTGAAGTAACTAGTATCCGTGGGGTCTCGAAGAATCATATCAAGCCTTAACCGAGGGAAGTAATGTAACTCATCTATATGTTATGATTGGCAATATGGAGCGACTTACGGATTCAAGTGTGCATTCTTATGCTAGATGGAAAAATCCTAAGGCATTAGCTCAAGTGTGGATATGCTCAAGACATTGGCTATGTTGGAAGCCCTCAAGTTGGAATTGCTAAAGTATGGCAAGATTGAAGATCTACAAGCTCAAGAGGTTAACACAGTTTTATATTTATTCTTGAGTATAGGAATGTCGTACTATCAAGAGGGATGCAACATTAGCTTTAAGACAATCATCAAAAGTGCTCATTAGTTGACCTATGTGAGAAATAACCTTGAGAGAGTCCTTGAGTGATCTAACAAATCTCTAACCCATCCTTAGTCACTTCAACACGTCTTGAAGTGTTTGTGAGAAGAGAAAAGAGTTTTTGGGCTCTCTCTGCCCAGGGCGGTCTAACCGCCCTAGGGGGGCGGTCCGACCGCCCCAGGCAGCCAACGGCTAGTTTTTCAAACTGGCCGGGAGCAGGCGGTCTAACCACCCTGGCTAATTCTCTAACGGCTAGTTTTCCTTGTGAGAGGTATAAGTACCCCCACGAGCTCCACTTGTTGGGGCTGCTGGTTCTAGGGTTGCTGGTGTGCTTCCCTTGGTGTTTTTCATAAGCCAAAGCCAAAGAAACTCTCCCCAACCCTCTCTTTGTGAGATTTGTGATTCAAGCCATATCCTAGTGTTAGGTTGAGAGATTAAGCCTTTGTGAGCTTGTGTGAGCTGAGTAAGAGCATCCCATAGTGTGAGCACTTGTGATTCGCGTCGGAAAGCCTTTGAAGCATTTGTTACTCTTGGAGGTTCGCCTCCTACACGGTTATGATGCGTCGCCAACTAGCTCCCAAGGTTGTGGTGAGCAGCGGCAAGTTTGTGAGGGTTGTGATCTTGCCTCTTCGTGGAAAAGATCACCTTAGTGGAAAAGGAGGAAAGCGGTTGAAAGAGACCCGACTTGTTGTGGGAAAGTTCCCTTACAAGCTCCTCAACGGAGACATAGCCTTTCCTTGGTGGGAGGTGAACTTCGGGAAACAAATCATCATCTCTCCTTTGTGGTTTGACTCATTTGTTGATTTCTAGCATATCTACTTTGCTTCCGCTCGATCTACTTGGCTGTGCTTGTCTTTGAGTGCAGGGATCATTACCCTGCTTGTGATCATCTACTGAAGCGACTCAAGAACTTTGGTTCGTACTAGAAGTCAAGAGAAGCTTTGAGTTGTGTTTTGTAGGTTAACTATGTGGAGGTGGTCTAACTGCACCCAGGACGTGGTTTAACCGCCCCCTTGTGCTCAGTGTACCAAGGGCGGTCTAACCGCCTGAGCTAGAGAAGCTCAAATTTCGGAAAAAGTTTGATTTGGTCGTCACGCCTATTCACCCCCCTTTAGGCGACATCAAGGTCCTTTCAGAGAGCTTGATGGCCGCCACCTTTAATATTCTTTGCATGTCTCCATTTACCCTATTTCATGTGGTACAAGGTAAATTAGAATTTAAAAATCCCAAAGTAACAAACTGATCATAAACTTTTTATTTGAAATCCAACATTCAAAATTGCATTCATTTTGCCTCCATTTTTATGAGAAGCCTAATCAATTTATTACACTTCAGCATGCAGTAATTAGTATTTTGTATTGTCGGTGATATGCTCAGGAGACAATAGTAACAATTCCGACCAAAGTCCAAAAAAATTATTGATCCATGAGGTAGGTAAGAAATGGTCTTTCAACCTAGAAGTCCATTGTTGTGCTCTATAGATATAAGGGGAGGGGCTAGGGCCGCACCAATTTCTCATGCCACAACCCTAGCCACCGCTCTCGCTCGACTTGAGCTCGAGATCCCCACCGTGTGGTGCTAGCACACCAGGGCACGGTGTTCCTCTTCCATACACGTGTGATTTCGGAGGCATTGTTGTTTTTTTTGACAACATACTTTCATTAATTAGCAGCATGAAGCTGCTAGGATCCTCGAAAACTCAAGGGGTACAGAGGATAGTGCAGCCATTAGGGGGCACTGTTGATCAAGGTGCTCATAAGAGCAGGAAGGTACATAATCCTGATGCTGCAGATCAGGTGAAGAAAAAGCTAAGCGAGCTAATGTATCTGCAGTACAGTTATGAGATCTATCTATTTTCAGCACTTGTGATCCCCTATCTCTAATATAATCTTGGAAAATTTGAAGAGGAGTAGTCATCCTCCAATCTAGGAGATCAGAGAGGTCCTTGGAGTTGAGAAGCTGCACCAGAAATTGAGAATCTGAAAAGAAAGAAACTTGAAAGCATCCCATCCTGTGCAGTACCACTGCCGCCAAAGCTAAGGCTGCAGACTCAGCATATATGACACTATGAGTTTCCTGTAGAGTAGCCCTGATATAAATGTGGTTGGCCAGCTGAACCTGCAAATTGGCAATAAAAATACCCAGACCAACCCTTCTCTGATGAGAGAGGCCATTATCTGGAGAAGTGGAGGCATCAACATAGCAAGATAGTTGTGGGGAGGTAGATAACATATGTTGCCAGTCAAAGAAATCGCCAGGTGCCCTGCAAAAAATATCAGACATAGAAGGAGTAGAGTTTGTAACTGTGCCTTGGATATTAAGATTTTGATTCATATGTGGAGAATGATTAGGCTGTGTAAAAGAGTGATGTTGAGCAGTTTGGTGTGGGGGGATAGCTGAGGTAGCCTGAATGGTGGGAGAGCTTTGAGTAAAAGGAGGGTGGTGTTGCTGACAGTGATTTTCCATGGCAGAATTATGAGTGTGTCTGTGGGCATGAGCCGAGTGTAACACCTGAAAAGAATTCCATTTGCGCCTTTGGAATCGGAGGTCATTACTGGCTTTCCAGATATAGCAGGCAATGAAAAGAAAATTTGAGAGATCCTCTTCAAAAGGAGAGGAGGATAAAAGAATTGGTAGAGCAGACTGAATTCCATCCTCTGTAGGGTCAATCAAATGTAAAGGGAACCTGAAAGAAGAAGAGTTCCAAACTAGCCTAGGCATATCACAGAGGAAAAGAAGATGAACATCATTTTCAATAAGTCCACATGAGGAGCAACAATTATCTATATGGCTGGAATACCTAGCTGCCCTTTCTGCAGTAGCCAGAGCTCGTCTAATGAGTCTCCAAGCGAAAGTTTTAAGAAAAGGAGGGATCATTTTAGCTTTCCATACCTTTTGTAAGATTGAGTGTACTTGAGGTGAAAGGTTTCTACTACCTTGTTGAGGGAGGATGTGTTGATGTAGGCTTGCTAAATAGGAATAGGCAGCCTTAGTTGTATACTTGCCATTGATTGCTGGAAGCCATCTTAGAATGTCATCCTGTTGGGACTGAACCACTGGGGCTGAATTGATTGATTGCACCATTTGTGGGAGAAATGTAGATGAGAGGAGCTGATGGTCCCATGTTCTTGTTCCCTGCAGCCACAATTGAGAGACTGAAGAAGGTAGAGGAGGGTTAGCAACTGGCAAAATTAAGTGGTCATGAATTTGTTGCCAATTGTCTGTCCAAGGTGAGGCCCAAATAGATGAGTTTCCATTGTGAAGTTGTAGCCTGGCATTAGTGTGCAAGTGAATCTTGACCTATAAAATGGAGGACCAATACACAGATCTGAAAGATGAATTAGGAGCAGTCCAGAAATTGTTATCTAGGTAGTATTTTGCCTTAAGAATGGCTGAAAGAAAAGGGTTTTTATTAGTAGCAATGTTCCGGGCAGAATTAATGATAAGACTTTGATTAATGAGACCCATATCCCTAATACCACGACCTCCCTGATCATAAGGTTTACATATATCTTCCCAGGAACGGAAAGCTATAAGATTGGTGTTGTTTTCCTCTTGAATCCTTGCCCACCAAAACTTTCTAATAATAGCATTAATTTGATCAATGAAAGTTTTAGAGAAAAGAATGGTAGACATGTAATAGATAGGAATAGAAGAAAGAATAGATTTAATATACTGAAGTCTACCTGCATGATTAAGCTTATTAGCCTTAAGGGTGCCAAATTTTGCAATGAATTTATTATGGATGAACTTATAAGCTTTATTCTTGTCTTTATGAGAGAAAATTAAAGGATGACCTAAGTGCATAGTGTTAGGTTGGAGAGTGGAAACAGGGAAGATACCTTGAATCTGATTCCTGATTGAGATGGGCACATTCCTACTAAACAAGATAGAATATTTTTGAAGGTTAGGGGTTTGTCCAGATTGTTGACAAAAGTTATAAAGGATATCTTTGATTCTGTGAGCTTCTTCCAAAGTAGCTTTTCCACATAGAATTAAGTCATCTGCAAATAAGAGAGAGGGAATGGGTGGTGCACCAGGACCCACTACAAGAAACTATTTAATCCGCGACGAACTTTCTGCGACGTTCTCAGAGAACATCACGAAGAGCACTGCGTCTGCGACGTATTCCTGTTTTTCGTCACGGATGTGTACTGATGGATATTGAAGCCCAGAACACTGTGACGATTTGTTAAATTCGTCACAATCCGCTCTGCGTTTACGACGTATTCCTGTTTTTCATCACGGATGGGCACTGATGGATATTGAAGCCCAAAACATTGCGACGATTTGTTAAATTCGTCGCAATCCGGCCCACAACACTGCGACATTTGAGCAAATTCGTCACGACCAACAAATACAAAATAATCATGTTACGAATGAAATTTTTTTTGATAAATTGAAAAAAAATCTTAAAAAACAAAAAAAAGAGGAATGGAGAATTGAACTCAAGACCTTATGGTAATCTTGTAATACATCAACCATTGAGCTACAAGTTCTCTTGTGGTTATGATCTTCAAATCTTTTTATAATAATATGTCTTCCCTGGACGCCACGTCCCGCCACCTCATCACCATGTCATCAATTAAAAAAATGCAACGCACAAAGGTGGGAGAGTGGTTCGAACCCAAAACCTTAGCCCACAAAGGATTGTGTCTTACCACTGGGCTACTACACAGTTCTTGTATTAGTCAAACATTTTAATTATTTTGTACATGAAACTAACCACGTGATTAACAAGCCGGGCCCGCATCGACACGCCGCATGCGAGAGCTGCTGTTCCCTGTCCGTCACCGCGTCGCTGGCACCCAGCTATGTTGATGGCTGTTTTGCTATAAGTAAATAATAACATGAAAAGTGTTAAAATTACTTGATTAGCTCAATGGTGAAGACGTTTGTGTCTGACCCTGGCGACCAGGGTTCGAATCCGGGGGTTGTCACCATTTTTTAAAATTTTCAAAAAAATTAAGAAAAAAAGAAAAGGTCGTGCGAAATGAGGAGGGACCGAGAATCGAATTCGGGACCAACCACACAAGCCCCATGAGTCCTACCACTGCACCACTAGAATCGAATTCGGGACCAACCACACAAGCCTGATGAGTCCTACCACTGCACCACTTCTATGTTCATTCACATAGATTGCAAACAATTTACTTATCAAATAGAGATAAGGAGCACCAGGTGCCAGCACGTGATTGGCTTGGCTACTTTGGAGATGAAGAACACATGGATGGTTGGTATTTATCTTTTTAATCTGGAATTAAGAAAAAAAGAAAAGGTCGTGCGAAATGAGGAGGGACCAAGAATCGAATTCGGGACCAACCACACAAGCCCGATGAGTCCTACCATTGCACCACTAGAATCGAATTCGGGACCAACCACACAAGCCCGATGAGTCCTACCACTGCACCACTTCTATGTTCATTCACATAGATTGCAAACAATTTACTTATCAAATAGAGATAAGGAGCACCAGGTGCCAGCACGTGATTGGCTTGGCTACTTTGGAGATGAAGAACACATGGATGGTTGGT
This sequence comes from Cenchrus fungigraminus, assembly GCA_036936925.1. Taxonomy (NCBI): domain Eukaryota; kingdom Viridiplantae; phylum Streptophyta; class Magnoliopsida; order Poales; family Poaceae; genus Cenchrus; species Cenchrus fungigraminus. Next base: position 68,998,709 of record CM072770.1, read on the forward strand.
ATTTCTCTTTTTAATCTGGAATTAAATTTTGTAACTAGTATTTCTCCATCATACATACTCCGAATTTGACGTTTTTTGTTCCTAAATTTTTCTAAATTCACGATCTTTCGTTTAATGATGTTGTCTGATATAGATTCTATTTTGAAATCCTATTTATATGACTTCATCTAGTTCCTCCAAAATACCGAATGGAAAAACCAATTGTTTTGCACAATCATTACTAATGTAACTTCGTATTTTGTAATAATAAGCTAAACACAAGGTTATGATCAAGTTTGAAGTGCATATGAAATCGAAAATTTTGAAAAGTATGATACACTTTAATGTTCAAGTAACATTGCATGAAACTATGTGAGACATATATCCATTTGTAAACAATGTAGGTTCCGCCGTTACCGAAATCATTTGAAAATTTTATGTCAAGTTTAAACATCCATGATTCCATGTCAATTTTTAGCGGAGAAGTTTCTAGTATTATTATCATTATTTTATAATAAAGTGACTAGTATAAGTTCGAGTTTTCCCTACAAGTCAATTGAGTTTTTCTTCAATCTCCCAGATGTGGGCTAGAATGGACCATAGGCACCTAAATATAGGTTTTTTGAATTTTTTTTGAATCTTATTAGAGGTACATTTAGGTCAATTTGGAATTATTTTCGGTAAAAATGCAGAAATTCATTTATATCATAGAAAAATAGCAAATCTACTTGAAGATTCTTGAAACTCCTAGGTGACAACTTCTATGTTGTATGTTACATTAGAAAAATGTTTTGAGGGTATGTAAGATAATATTTTTGCAGGTTACTTCACAAGGGTGTCTTAAATAGGTCTTAGAAAAAATAGAAAAACTACTTTTTTCGCATGACAATTGGAAATCTAAATCTCCAAATACTAATAGGAGAGTAAGGGTAAGGTTGCATCCAAATTTGAGGTGTCCATGGGGTAAGAAACTACTTGAATGTGTACAAATTTTAAAGTTTACGTTGAGTTATATGAAACAATGTGATAAACTATCTAGTTTATGAACAATGTATACTCCATTTTTCACAAAATCTTATGAAACTTTTTTTGTCAAGCTTGTCCATCCATAAAATCATTCTATGTCAATTTACATAATTTTTGGATAAGTTTTAAGTATTGTTATCATTATTTTACAACAAGGTGACTAGTAGAAGTTCGTGTTTTCCCTAGAAGCCAAATGAATTTTTCGTCAATCTCCTAGATGTGGCCTAGAATGGACCATAAGCGCCTAAATATAGTTTTTTTTAAATTTGTAATCTTATTAGAGTAGATATAAGTCAATTTGGAATTACTTTCGGTAAACGTGCAGAAATTCATTCATATCATAGAAAATAGCAAATGTACTTGAAAATTCTTGAAACTCCTATATAATAGTAACATGTAAAAAATGTATCGAGGCCTTCAAGGTAATTATTGTAATGAGTTGTTGCATAATGATGCCTTAAGTAGTTGAAAACAAAAGGTAAAGCTAAAGAGGCCAAAAACTTGGTTTTAGGCTAGTTTGTCAGCGGGCCTGCAAGGCCCAACTATTGTGGTCCGTTGATCCTTGATCGTATGGTAAAAATGGTGTGTGTTCCTTCTCCTTTGTATAACCCTAAGTATATAAGACGGCTCCCTCAGAGCCTCACCCACTCGGCCACCCCCTCCACGCCTGCCGCCTCCCATGGCGCTGGGCCGCCGACAGCTGCTCGGCTCTTTGCTTGCTCCCCCTCGCGCCATCCGCCTTCCACCCTACGCCACCGCCTCCGCTCTCCAGACCCGCTCGCCGTGCCAGCCGCTTGCCTCTGCTCCCGTCGCCTCGAAGGATATCCTCCCCACCTCGCCTCCCGTCGCCTTGAAGGATATCCTCCCCACCTCCCCACTGTGCTCCCATCAACCCTAGCTCTCCTCCTCGCCTCGCGGCCATGGTGGAGAACGAGGTGGTGGCCGACCCAAACCCGGCCCCCTCCCCTCCCATCGCCTACCTGCAGATCCACCGCACCCCTCTCCTCCTAATCCCCACCGCCGCCACCCACGCCCCCGCTGCCCGCGCTCCTTAGATCCGGCGGCGCCCCCAGATCAGGCAAGGTGGCGTCGGCGTGAGGGGGCAAAGAGACGGGCTCTGCGACGGATCCGAGCTCCACCGGGGCTGGGCCTGGGTGAGCGCCTTCGACGTGCTCGCCGTCGAGGCCGATAAGGGGGCCGAAGTCCTCGAGGCGCCCAGCACAACGCCGTTGACGACCTCGCCGGAGGGTACTGCGACGAGGAGTGCCGACAACCTGTTTCCCCAATGTGAGTGTTCCCCAATCTGCCATTCCGTCCTCCCTGTCCGGCTCGATTGGTTGGTTGTTCGCGTTTCCGATCTGATCTGGTTGCGTGATGCTAGGTGCTGGGAGGTAGAGCGCGATGGCAGCGCAGCCGGCGAGGGCTCGAGCAGACTATCTGCTTCTCATCGGAGACAAATGTGAGCTCGCCGAACCTCTCAACCCCTTCCTCTCTTGCTCTATCTCGATCTGCGCGAGATCTGATTCGTTCGGGGTCATGTGTTATGTCTTGTTTCCGTGTGATTTGGCAATCCGGTTGGGATCCAATACCTAGATCAGTCTCTGCAGATGGTTGTGTAAAATGTGAACGAGCGGATGAATCTAACCAATAGACGGCACTTGGGGTCTCACCTGTGTAACGTTCTTATTTCTAGTGAATGTGCCCCCTACTTGCATTGATTATTCTTGAATTACACAACTAGTAGCACGTGCAAGTGGAGCTATCTCTTTGCATATTTCAGACTTCCTCTTATTGTCATGCTCAGTGGTCATAAAGCATACCATCTCTCTATAGTTTCCTAAATGGCTTGATGGTTAATATTGTCACTCCATGTCAAATTGAAATGTTAACTGATGCAATTTAGCCACATCAAAGTTAGAACATTGAAAAAAATCCAACAATGCTTGAACATTAGCGAATTGCTGGTTGTGAAATGCATAGTCTCAGGCACAAACTAGGCAATACCTCAAGTTGGAAACTGAAATTGTGCTATCTATAAGATAATTGAAGTGTGACATTTCTGCTAAGCTGTACTACACAAATAACAAATTTATTAGAACATTTTTATCATAATGGAGCTAGTGAAGGGTGCATGCTGAGAAGTTAATTTTCATCATTGAAAATGGTAGTTTTTTGTTTGCAGGTTAAGACAGAATCCTTCATTGATGGTGGATTCTTCAAGGCAGGTGATACAGTAACTTTAGATGAGGAAGGATACTTGCTACTGCTACTTGCTAAGTACTCAATATGCAATTAAGTTGATCGGTAGTCAATCAGACAAGAACATTTAACTGTCACATGTCACTGACTGAAGCCTATTGCCAAATTAATGAAATTGTCGTCTGTAGACTGGAGTAATGAATCCTGTAATTGCACTTGCACTCTACTATAGTTGATTATTTTCCAAACTGATAGGCAAACTTTTGAGCTTAGTAGGCTATTTAACTTCTGACCACTCTTAAGGTTTAACCTCACCTTTTACTTGCAAGGTGATTCTATACCTTCAGATATTCCTCCATTGTCTGACTCTTTACATTATGCTTTGGATTTCCCATACAAACATTTCTCTGAAACTCAAAAGATCAGGATCGAACTATCTCCAAAGCCAACTAACAGAGTTCACCAGAATGCTTTTTGAAACAGCCTTATTTTCATCAAAGTAAATTTTGCTTTTATAATATTTTTGGGCCTGGCTCATATTCTGCTGCTACAATTATTTTTTATCCTAGAATAGTTCATGTTCTATTCTATCTCTACTCTAATTATATTTACTTGTTTTCAGGAGAGCAGTAGCAGCTCGGCACATCAATAGCTGGGAACTCTCAGCTACTGCAGCCTCTACTCTCGAGTGCAGGTGATTGTTGTGGCAGCTCAGTTCAGAGTAGCAAAGAGTCTCTTTCATGCTATAGTGCTTTGACTAGTTAACCTTTATTTATTCAATCTCTTGAGCACTAGTTTATTATGTGGCTTAGCTTGATCATTTGTGTTGGGCTTAAATTAACAGCTCTAGTTTGAATATGTGAGATGTCGCATTCATGTAACAGGGAATCATCTTTGCCATGCCTTTGTTTATTCACTAAATGCATGTGGTAGCTCTCACTATATTGGATGCTAGCAGTTTCTGTGCAACAGTTCAACTTATTTCATATATTCATGTCTCCTTTTACATTTTCAAAGATGAAAGCTCATATGTCTCATAATAGTATTGTAAACAACTCACATAATGGTTAAAACATGTTTGCCCTTGTACTCCTTTTCTTGCAAAATTATATATATTTTCTATTTGTGCTGATATTGCTATCTGTCACTTCTGAGATGTTACTTGCGATTGCCTGTAGGATGTCATCGTCCATGGCTGCAAGGCATGCAACTCCTACAGTCAGACTCCATGTGTTGTATTGGAAACTATTGATGCGGGAAACTATGCTTCAATAGATTGATTGTGTTGCAAGATGGAGGTTTGAGCTGCAATAGATGCTGATGTGTTCTTGCAATGTATTTTCCTAGGCAGATACATAAAGTTACATTACTGATTTGTTGTATTTGATCGCCATTGAATTCTGATTCAAAAACTGTAAATAATTATGAAGAAACTGTACAAAATTATGAAGATGTCGTTATGGATTTTTTTGCTAGTTTTGTGCTGCAATTATAATTCTGAAATGGTATAATTTTGAAATGGGCCGTGTGGGCTGTAATAGTAATCTGAACTGGGCTGTGGTCACGTATGCTGCCACATCATTATTGTCCATGTAGGCCGCCACGTCATCGTTGTCCACGTAGGCAGCCACGTGTCATCCACGTAGGCAGCCATGTGTCATCCATGTAGGCAGCCAAGTAGGCAGCCACATCAGCAGCCACGTCAGCGTCCACATCAGCAGCCACGTCAGAGTTGTAGCCACGTAATGATCCATGTCAGCAGCAATTCGTGACGATTATTTTCGTCGCTAAAATTGGCTTTGAGTTGGGCTGGATGGGTCTCGGGCTACTCCGTGACGATCCAGATACGTCACGGACTGTGACGTTTATTAAGGAACGTCGACAGATTTAATCAATGACGCTCATTCCACCACGAAAATTTAAATCGTCGCGGACACTGATTTGCGACGAATTTTCAACGATCTGCGACAGAATGATTGCGTCATGGATTAAATAGTCTCTTGTAGTGACCTAGAGAGACCCCTGTCAGATTGTTATTTTGGAGAGCCTCATGCAGTCTTATAGATAGTTCATTAATAGCTAAGACAAATAAATAAGGAGAGAGAGGACAGCCTTGTTTGAGACCTCTCTGAGGGTGAAAGTAAACAGTAGGCTCATCATTAACCAGAATAGCTAGAGAGAAAGTAGGAATACAGGCTTGAATAATATTAATAAAATGATTAGTAAAGCCAATCCTGTGCAGTAGAAATAAAAGACCATTCAATTCTATCAAAGGCTTTAGCCAGATCAAGTTTGAGAATAAAAGCATGATCACTCCAAGATTTCAAATTGAAAGAATGGATAATTTCTTGAGTGATAATAATATTAGAGGAAATGTGCCTCCCAGCAACAAAAGCTGCTTGAGAATAACTAATGTAATCAGTGAGATGATCTTTAACTCTATTAGCAATAGACTTAGCAATAATCTTGTAAATAACATTGCATAACCCTATTGGTCTATAATCTTGAGGTATTAAAGGCTGGTTCTTTTTAGGAATGAGAGTAATAAAAGTGTTATTAATATCCTGGGGAAGAGAAGCATAGGTATAAAAGTTGAAAACCAAGTTATGAACATCATCCTTAACTAAATTCCATGAAGATTTGTAAAAGCAGCATTACTTCACATACTTTTGACAATGTCATGCAATTCTTTAAGAGAGGGATGAGAGTTTGTAAACCTGAACCTTGCCCTCCTGGTTATAGCTTCTGCAAACTGTGGGTTCGAGTTGGGTAAGTGGCAGGAGTTCGGGATATCAGATTCAGGATGTATGTGAGTTGGATTGGTTGTTTGTTGAGGAGAATTGTTGGGCAAAGGATCAGAAGGGCTAGAATGAGGAGTTGAAGTATCTATGCTAAGATGAGAAGATTGCATAGGAGAGGAGCTGGTAAAAATGTTGATGTTGACACCCAAAATTGGCAGGTCTGGGTAGACCCGGTTAGACCGGCCTACCAACCCGGTTAGACCGCCCTGGCCAAAGTCCTTAAAAGGTACTCCCTCCGTTCTCATTTATAAGGCACACACCCAAAACGAGATTCAAACTTTATCATCTTTGACCAATAATTTACCCATCTATTTTTTGTTTTGTCATTCAAATTTGACATGGTTGGATTTGTAATCAAATGTACTTTCCGATGAGTATAAATTCATAACCATAACTAATATAATATAAAAGAAATGAATAGTCAAAGTATGATTTAGAAGACCGTGTCATGTTAGCTCGCGCCTTATAAACAAGAACAGAGGGAGTAATTTGGACTTCTCCATTGGATAGTTCTCGTCGAGTAGATCAAGATCCATATATAGAACGTCCAATTCAGAGTCTGGATGAGAGAGATATGACTTCTGGAAGATCTGGACGTCGCATAGGCGGTTAGACCGGGTGGTCCAGGCGGTTTGACCAGGTTCGGGCATTGTAAACCGAGTCGGAGTTGTATTTTAGCACGAGATTTGTTAGGCCTTCAACTCCAGCAGGGCAAGACCTCCTCACCCTATAAATATAAAGGGCCGTGGCCGATTGAGGACCTATCACCCAATCGAACATATCAATTTTACCTTTTTATCTCCAAACCCTACTTTTCCAACCTCCTTTGCTTCCTTCTTCGTCTCTACGTCGATTTAGGGCGTTCTATGTGGCCTGCCGATCTTAGAACAACTCTAGGCACGTTGTTCCTGACGGGGTCCCTCCCGGGGCAGCGATATTAGGTTTTCGGCGACGTTCCTGTCCAAGGCGGTTAGACCCCCCCCAAGGTGGTTAGACCGGCCCGTGCTGGGAACCTCGACGAGGTGATTTCGATTACCGTGCGATCCAGCGCACTCGTGTGTTCGACCGGAAAAAGCGTCAACAGTTGATGTTACTACATGGATCAACTAAGTCAGTTGCTGAGGTGAGGATGAGGAGGAGTCGGTTCGATCGACTATACTTCCTCTGCACCGACGTGCATCTACGTTGGACCGTTGCTCCAACTCCTCTTCTAATGTGTTAGGTGTCTACTTGTAACTATCTATGACCTCTTTATTACTCACAAGGTTTCTGAGTGAGTGATACAGTAGATGTATGCTAGAGTAGCCTATCTGTTTCCCTACGTATATATCCGGCATAAAATAACTTCTATGTACTCACATTTATTGATCTATACCACTCGAATAATTTTAAACAATTTGCTTTTCACAAAGTTATCGTGTGTTGACAAATAAATTATAAAACTCCTATAATTTGTTTTCTTTGGAGGAATATGATGACCCCACATGTTTCGAATAAAAAACTATACCATATTTAAATTAACAATGCTTCATCTTTTTACCTATCATCAAATGTCTACTCCCTTCATGCAGAAAACATGCAATTCTAGCTTTGTGCACGCAGACCAATGTCAAGACGTAAAGACGAAAATGCCCCTATAAAAGAAAACAGGCGGATGGAATTTGGTCAGATGTGCTAAGACTATCTCCAGCAAGTTTCTTCGTCTACATCTGCAAAAACCTGGCATCTGCACAGGAGAGAGAAGGAGCCTATGTGGTTCAAGGACCGGTGGTGGGTCGCTTCCTGGTGTGATGAGTGATTGACAACGTGGTGTGGACTGATTCTTGGCTAAGTATTGCAGGTGCAGGTTGCGGTTTGACTGGTGTTGGTGCAGGTGAAGAACAAGCGCGAAAGGTCATTGCCGGTGAGGCCTCCAGGTGTGGAGAAGACAAGTAGGCTTGGTTCGAGGGACCCGGTGGCCAGCGGAGTCAAGTGCGGGCCGCATGGTGGCAAGAACGGCAAGATGAAGTCATGGACGGTTTCTTGGTTGAGCCTCAAAACCAAGGTCGAGCCGGGACTACGTGGGAGCCGAGTCATGAGTGAAGATTGGCGGAGGCTAAGTTCGCGGGGTTTCCAGTGGTTCACCAAAAAACCACTGGGTTCCTTGGTTGATCCACAAAGCCAAGACCGAAGACAGAAGACGGAGGTGCAGCAGCATCGAACCGGTCTGACCGGTGAGGAGCACCGGTCTGCCCAGTGTGCGACGACGCAGTCCGGAGACTTCGAAGCGGATGACACGCGTCGGGATCGAAAGGCTTGCGTCGAGGCTAAGCAAGTTTGCGGTAGCTGGGCATCCGTCCGATGGTGCGATGTCAAAGTTTCCCCAAAGTGCCCTTCGGGGGCGTGTATCCTAGTGTTAGGCTTTAGGGGTAGTTTCGTCTTTCGGTTGCCTCCATATAACCCAAGTGGTGAGAGGATGACAGCCATCTCTTGGAACCCTTGCTCATTTTGTTTTGCTATTTTCCTCTTCCATTTTTCCTTTGGAATTTCTAGGACTAGCTTGAGAGCTTCATTGTGAGATCTTGTGAGAGGGAAGGATGATTGGGAGGCAAGCTAGACCTTGTATGAACCTTTATGGTATGTATAGATGATTCGGCGTGGTTCCTCAAGGCTTGATTGTGTCTCTCCCGTTTTCCCTTTTTGGTGATTTTTGGAGCCTTTTCTTGGCGGATTTCTTGTGGCGGTTTCGAGACCTTTCTCTTTGGGATTTGGTGGGGGATGTATGCATGAACCCCTCGTGGTTCTTTTCTCTTTGATTCCCCTCCCAAATCCGTGAGCAAAGGGGCTCGATTTTGGGGTTTTCTCCTCTCTAGGGTTAGAGGCGTTCTTGGTGGGATTTCTTCGATTCCTCTTGTTCTAGCAAGTTTTGGTGGACCAAATCTTGGCTATGGAGTGCCCATGAGGTGTTCCTACTTTCCCCAAAGTCTTGTGCAAATCCGTGGAGCGAATCGGGAGATCGGGAGTTGGATTTGAAGGAGTTGACCCACGGGTTGCTGTTCATCCCGAGAGCTCAAGTCACACCGGTCTGACCGGTGCCTCTCACCGGTCTGACCGGTGCCGACCCTCCATTGGGTTTTGCTCGGGTGAACGTGTTGGTGAGTTCCCTGTTGTCTTGTGTTGCTGTTGTTTCGAGTTTGGAGCTCGGAAGGTCAGGTTCGTGGATTTGAGGCTTCCTGGCTTGGACCGGTCTGACCGGCGTACTACACCGGCCTGACCGGTGTAGGAGCCTTCTGTGGAAGTTCTCAGGTTCTGTCAGGGTGCTCCAGCAGGGACCGGTCTGACCGGTGTGTGTGACCGGTCTGACCGGTGCAGTCCAGTAGCTGCTCGAGTTGTTTGTTCCGCTGCGTTCTCGGGTAGGCTTTGGTGGTTGTTGGTTCCTAGAATCAGTAGCACTCCAGTGGCTGCGTGGTCTTGGCCAACTTGGGTAGTTGAGTCGGAGACGTGTTTTGGAAGCCGTGTTCGTCTTGTTGGAGTTTCCATCTCCTTCGAGAAGAATTTTTATCGGCTCCCATTCACTCCCCGTCCTCTCTGGTCGCCAGATCGGTCCTTCACTCGTCTCGCAATACTAGGAGGCTTCCAGTAGAGAAGCGGATCCCGCCTCGCATGCCAGGAGGTAGTTGGCTCCCGCCCCTCCCCGGCTTCTCCGCCTCCCAGCGCCCGTACCTCCCCGCGTACTCCAGAGGGGGGCCGCCGTCGCGAGCCTTCCGCAGCGGCATCACATAGGGGGTGGAGACGGCCGTCGCGGCGCTCCTCCCTGGAGGCCGCGCCGCCCTGCAGGTCGCCGCTTCTGGGGTGCAGGTGATTGGGGTCGAGGAGGCAGCGGCCGCGCAAGACGGCCGACGCAGAGCTCGCCTCCCAGGCGGAGCCTCACCGTCCGGGGCTAGATCCAGCCACGCGAGCCCTGCCTCGCCTCGCCGCACCTCGTCGCCGTCGTCAGAGAGGGGAAGAAGGGAGGATCCACCGCAATGCGACGCTCCACCCGTCGTAGGCGTCCACAAGCCGTCGTGGCATCCTCCGAGTTGTGGCGGCGGAGCTCTGCCTCGACAGCAAGCTGCCTCTGCCTGTCGCGCAGAGCTCGAGCCGCACGTGCCTACCTCCCGCCCCTCCGCCACTTCTCCCGCCTCCCGAGCACTACAGAGGGGGTCGCCGCGTTCCATCGTCGGGTAGGTCACCGCCGTGCACGGCCCGGAGATCCCCGTCGAGTGTTGTCATCATCCAGATCGAGCAAATCGAGCCCCGTTGCCAACTGAATCGACCGCGGGGAAGGAGGCGGCCGGGTCGAGCCAAGCGGCGGGGAAGTCAACACGCGGCCGTGTCCACCTGCGCCTCCTCCGGCTCCACACCGGCCTGGAAGAGATGCGGGAAGGGGCCTGGAGGATGCAGAGGAGGGAGAGGGACGGAGACGGACGGGAGAGAGCGGTTGGAACTGTGCGTGATGAGGTAAGGAGAGAGAAGCCTCCAGTTTCCTCAAGGATGGGCGTGCCGCCGAGTCCGACCGCAAAACGCAGATCGGGCTGCAGCGACTGCTGGAGCATGAACAATGCTACTTCCTTCTTCATTCTGCAGATGCAGTGACCTATACAGATTCCACTGGAGATAGTCTAAGATGTATTCTCTCGATGCTCCAGTCTGCGTCCCGAGCTCCTCGCCAATGTGCTAGGCACAAATTCTTTGCTGATGTTTTTCCCCTCAGGTACTCCATCAAGCCGTTGGTGATTTTCTCATCAAAGGTTCCTGGGTCCCACATCATACAAAACTTAATAAGAGCACCCCACTAGACAATTCTCTCTACTCACAGCCATCTACGTCATGCGATGACGTCATCCCTCCCACCCCCGATGCCCCTTCCTTCTCCACCCGTGGGCCGCAATGCCCTTTCCTTCTCCATCCGATGGCATCCCCCCGCGCCTCAAAAGACCGCCGCCGCCACCTCGGCTCCCACCTCCGCCCCCTCGTATCCCCACCACCGACCTCTCACCCATCTCATAAAGGTTCCCCAGGCCTGTGCCTTCCCTCTGTGCGTTGCCTCAAGCTGACGGCGGCGCCCGTCCTCTGCCTCCCATCGAGCCGGTGGAATCCGGCGACGCCCCTCCTCCACCTCCTTTCGATTCTACGGTGAAAATCGAGCCAGCGACGCACCTGCTCCACCTCATCTGCACATCTGCTTCATCTTCCCCTTCTCGATCTACACGTCTTCCGAGCTCGAGGCCGCCGCAGGAGAGGAGGGAGGCTCCACGACAACCCCACCGCCGCATCCAAGGGGAGGGAAGCTCGCTCGACGACGAGCACTAGAGCACCGCCGACAGCGCGCCTGGATCCGGCAGCCGCGACCGCGAGTGGAGGAGATGGCGGCGAGCTGCTGCGCCACCCGCCGGTGGTGGGAAGTAGGGCTCGATTCGACGATTTGGGGCTCAAATCGGAATAGAGGGCGGCAGGGAAAGGGTCGATAGGCGGAGAAGGCCGGCTGCTGCCCACAGGGGAGTGGGCGCGCAGCTCCCCTGCCTCCGGCCGCATCTGTTCCGCGCCGCCGGAGATCCCGTGCTCCGCCGAATGGAGCTCCACCGGCCACCGAGGGTTGTCTACCACTGGTCGCCTCGCGCTGGCGGAGGTCGAGGGGCCGCCCTCCACTGTGAACGTGCGCTGCCTCCACCACGGCCCGTGGGGAAGTAGGGAGGCGATGGAGGGAGGGAAGTCCGCCTGGCCGGATCCTGTCACCGCGAGCTCGAGGAGCCCGGTCTTGCTTGACCTGCGCGCTGCGCAGATGCTGAGATGGAGATGGCACATCTTCGAGCCCGCGCACGCTGCCACCTTCTGGCCGAAGATGCACTTGTGGGGGAGAACTAGCTGCTGCGCTGCACGAGGATGGAGTAGACGAGAGGAGGAAGGAATTCGCTGGTCAAGACCGAGGAAGAAGACGACCAGCGAACGGATAATAAACCACAGAGAGAGGATAAGAACGAGCGGTTGGAAATAAAGGGCAAGTGCCTTGCTGGTGGGGTCGATGTTCTTAATGGCCTACCTGTCACTGATTTAAATTGGTTTCAGTTGTCACGGATTGTTTTGACTAAGAAATTAATCCGTTTCCTTTCATATACATATATTTTTTACTTTGGCTGATCATTTTCTACCAAGCTACTCTTTGTCGCCTTAACAGAACATTGGTTTCGTGATCAAGAAATGTCGTTAATCAGGTAAAATTCTCTGCTCTAACTTTATTAGCAATGTCATTTGCAAAATAATGTTGTCTTGCAATCATCTTAATTTTTCTACTTTTAAAGTTCATCTTAAAATGTTAGTTATAAATACCCGCAGCAACGCGCGGGGTATCACCTAGTAAGCAATAGTTGCATGTTTTTTTTGACAAACTTCAAATCATAGAGTTGCTTTTATTTTAATGAACAGAGGGAGTAGGAAAGAAGGGAAGCGAAGCAGCAAAGCCTCTCTTCTTACATGTGCACCCGAGATCGCCCGCTAGGAAAGGTATACGTGTGCAGTTGAAACGGCAGCCATCGGACGCGTGGGGGTACGGTGCACCTGCCGACCTGCGTCCTGCGACGTGCGCAAATTAGATGGTGCCATGTGACAGAGGCACTGCCGCACATGTCCACACGTGGAATGAAAACATGCTATGCCCTTTTGATTTTTATATATATACATGCTAAGCTGCAGCGTTTCGATCAAACGCTGAGATTTCCACTGACCGATTCACTGATCCAAAAACCAAAGGCAGGAGATCGAGCATGTCCGCGATTAAAGAGACGCTCAAGGATGCGGCCTCTTCCGCCAAGGCCGGCACAGAGAAGGCCAAGGTCGCCGCCGGCGAGAAGGTCTCGTCACCCACTTTACTGACCTATTCCGCGCCTGGGAATGCACCATCCGTCTCTAATATGGCATTGTTTCTCCTCACATGCGGCATACGTTTGTGGTAAGTGCACCGGCTGATCTTTGTTGAGTCGTGGACATGGCGTTGCAGGTGGAGAAGGCGACGACGAGAGACCCGATGAAGAAGCGGGAGGCGGAGGAACGAAAGGAGGACCGGAAGCTGGAGATCGAATCCGACAAGAGAGTCGAGAAGGCCGGCCATGGTTCCGAGAAGACCATCACCCACACGGTGGAGGAGTAGGCAAGCTGACTCCGATGACGCTGTTTCGAAATGAGTAATCTTATGTTGCATAGTTTAAATTGTGGAAGTGTAAGCCAGCTTTGCTTGTTCTGTTAAGGATGGACTTCCTCCATAGTTGGTTATTGACGCTATGTTGGTAATAATGAAAGAACTCACGCCCAGGAATAAGCGCGGTTGTCTATCTTGGGTCGTCGCTTGTGCGTGTTCATATATAGGCCTGCGGGATTACAACAGAATTGTTTACAACTTGATTCCCAAGCTACTTGGTTTGTTTCTAATACAAAGTCTATCTCTAACAAATCAAGAGTCTTGATCAAGTACTATACGCACACAGGCGTGTATTACATACAGTTACATAAAGAGTTGTAATTCTAACAGCCTCCCTCAATCTCAACCGGGTTGACAAATCAGGTTAAGATTGCTTCTGAATTTTTCAAACAATTTCGTTACCAATGCTTTGGTGAACCCATCTGCTAGCTGATCTTTAATCTTTAGTGGAGACAAAACGAATACTCAATTGCTTCCTGGCAACTCTTTCTCTTACAAAATGAAAGTCAATTTCAATATGTTTTGCTCTGGCTTGAAATACTGGGTTTGCAGATAGGTAAGCTGCTCCAAGATTATCACACCAAAGACAAGGAGGAACTTTTAATCTGACTCCTAGTTCCTTCAATAACGCATCTACCCAAATTAATTCAGCAGTAGCATTGGCCAAGCACAGCTTCGGTACCTGATCTCAAAACTGTAGCCTGTTTCTTTGCACTCCATGATATAAGGTTGGGGCCAAAGAAAACAGCAAAGCCACCAGTTGATCTTCGATCATCAATGCTTCCTGCCCAATCTGCATCAGAGAATGCACTCAACAAGGTAGAGGGCGATTTTGTTATCTTAATTCCAAAGCCACTAGTACCTCTAACATATCGCAGGATCCTTTTAACTGTTGTCCAATGTGATGTGGTAGGAGCATGCAAAAATTGGCAAACATTATTAACAGCAAAAGCTAGATCAGGACGTGTGAGGGTAAGATATTGCAATGCTCCCACTATACTTCGGTATTTAGTGGCATCTTCAGGAGATAGCAGCTCACCATCTTCTTTTGACAAATTTTCACCTGCTGCTAGCGGAGTAGATGATTGCTTACAGATTTTCATGCCAACTCGTTCCAAAATATCACCAGCATATTTTTCTTACTTCAGTAGAATGCCTCCCTATATCGGTTTGACTTCAATGCCTAAGAAATAGTTCAGCTCTCCAAGATCTTTTAGTGCAAAATCTTCCCTTAAATCTTTGAGTAGAGCTGACACCGCCTCAGTAGATGAACTGGTCACAATAATGCCGTCAACATAGATAAGCATATATATATAACAACTCCATTCTTCGAATAGATAAACAGAGAGATATCTGATTTAGAAGGTTTAAAACCAAGGTCACGTAATTTTGTGCTCAGCCTTGCATACCAGGCCCTAGGGGCTTGCTTGAGTCCATAAAGAGCCTTGTCAAGCTGACACACAAAATGTGGTCTTTTAGCATCTTCAAAACCCGAAGGCTGTCTCATATATACCTCTTCTTCAAGAACGCCATGTAAAAACGCATTCTGTACCTCTAGTTGCCTCAGACACCACCCTCTTGATACTGCCACTGACAATACCAACCTGATTGTAGCAATTTTTATGACGGGACTAAACGTGTCTTCATAATCTAGTCCATACCTTTGTTTATATCCTTTAGCTACTAGCCTTCCCTTGTATCGATCTATACTTCCATCAGCTTTTCGTTTTATTTTCCAAACCCACTTGCAATCAATAATATTCATCCCTATGGAACAAGATGCCAAGTCCCATTCTTGTCCAATGCATCGATTTCTTCTTGCATAGCATGTTTCCATTTGGGATCCACAAGAGCTTCATCAATGTTTGATGGTTCACCTGTGGTACTATAATTTGCATATCGTATCTCCATCTGTAAAAGTTTTGGGTTTGGAAATACCGCTTTGTGACCGAGTCTTTGGCCTTTGTATAGGATGTGCAGCAGAATCTTCAGCCACACCGGATTCAGCTTGTGCCAATCCGGATCAGGTCGGGAGCGCCTGTGCTGCAGGGGCCTGTCGCCGGCTTCCACGTGCGCCCGCAGGGTAGGATTCGCCTGCTCCATGTGCTGATGCAGAGCGCGCGTCGTCCGAGGTCGCAGGTGGATCAGCACCGGATCCCTCGCCGTCTGAGGTTGCAGGTGCATCATCATGGATTTCAGCGCCGGTGTAGTTTTGTGCCTGATCTCCTGCATCGCTGATCTGTGCACTGTTTTGATCCGAATTTTCTCCTGATTTTTGCTCTTGGCTTCCTTCTATCTCCTGCTCATCAATCACAATACTCACAACATCATGAGGGTTAGTATTAGCCAAATAATGATCATTACTACTTACTCCCCCTTGATTGAAGCTAAGGAGATGATCAGGAAGCAAGGAGATTTCTTGCTGAACTCTAGCTCCAGCATTATCATGGAGAGATGCAAAGGGAAAGACGTTCTCATCGAAAATTACGTCTCGTGAGACATAAACTCTCCCTGTAACAATATCTAGGCACTTCAATCCCTTGTGTCTAGAGCTATATCCAAGAAATGCACATCTTTTTTATCTAAAAGCAAGCTTTCTAGAATTAAAGGTCCAAAGGTTTGGCCAGCATGCACAAGCAAACACTCGAAGGGAAGAGTAATCTGGTTTTTCTTTAAGGAGAAGCTCGGCTGGGATCTGATAGTTTAGAACCTTGCTTGGAAGAAGGTTTATAAGATGGGTTGCAGTTAAGAAAGCTTCTTCCCAATATTTTAGTGGCATAGAGGCATTTGCTAGGAGAGCTAGGCCTACTTCTACTATATGCCTATGTTTTCTCTCTGCTGCACCATTTTGTTGGTGAGCATGAGGGCAAGACACACGATGGGCGATTCCAATTTGTTGGAAGAAGGAGTTAAGCCTCTCATACTCTCCTCCCAGTCTGTTGGCATGGAGATGATCTGCTTGTTAAATTTTCTCTCTACTAGGGCCTGGAAGTCACGAAAAACAGCAAAGACATTGGATTTTTGGCGAAGCAAGTATATCCAGGTGTATTTGGTGTGATCATCAATAAAACTCACATAATAGGAGAATCTACCAGCAGATGTGGGTGCTGGCCCCCAAACATCAGAATGGATTAACTCAAGAGGAGCAGCAGATCTTTTATTCGAAATATCATATGGAAGTTGGTGACTCTTTGGCATGAATCACACACAGACTCATCACTTTTATCACTAACAAAAGGAAGACTATTATCTCTAAGGACACAGGACACTATGGGGAAAGCCGGGTGGCCTAGACGACTATGCCATCTTGATGTAGACGGCTTATTTGACTCCAAGAACTTGCTTGCTCCGATTCACTCCTTCTCTATTTAACTCTAAGGGATAGAGGCCACCACTACACCTTACTTGATGAAGAGTTGTCTTCGACTCCCGATCCTTAATAAGAAAATAATTCGGATGAAATTCAAGAAAGGCATTATTGTCAGAGGCAATGCGATGAACGGAAGCAAGGGATTTATTTGCACTTGGCACATGAAGGATGTTTTTAAGATTTAAATCACGAATAGGGGTATGTAAGGTAGTATGACCAATATTGCTAATACTCATACCTGATCCGTTGGCAGTGTGTACTTGGTCACGTCCTCCATACTTTTCTCTCATGGTGAGCTTGTCAAGTTCGCCGGTGATGTGGTCAGTGGCTCCGCTATCAACGTACCAGTTTGTATCCACACCATATCCTGACGACATGAACCCTGCACTCTTGTTATTTGGCTGATAATCTTCTTCGAATCTGTACCAGCACTCAAGTGTAGTATGGTTCAGTTTGTCACAGATTTGACACTTTGGTTTGGAGGCACCTTGTCCTCCTGAATTTGCTCCATTGAGTTTGTTCCTCGTCCACCGAAGCCACGGCCCCTACCACCGCGACCTCGACCTGGTCCTCGGCCACAATTATTCCCACGACCCCTAGAGGCCATGTTAGCAGAAGATTGATATTGACTTCCGCCGGACTGCTGATCTGTTAGCATCTGCAACCTCATCTCATAGGCAGTGACTTGTGCATACAGGTTGCTAATGGAGATTGAATCCGAACGGCCAAGGACAGAGGATACAATTGGATTATAATCAAAATCCAAACCAGCAAGTATGAAAGATACCATCTCATCGTCTTCAACCTTCTTGCCTGCGGCTGCAAGTTCATCAGCAAGGGCCTTCATCTTGTTGAAGTAGGCCGAAGTTGTCCGGCTCCCCTTCTTGAGGGTAGCAAGCTGTATCCGCAGATTTGTGACTCGTGCGCGAGATTGCGCAGAGAACATGCCTTCAAGGATCGCCCACGCCTCGGCTGCTGTGGACGCCATGGCCACCTGCCCTAACACATCCTTGGTGAGGGAATTCAGTAGATGGTCGAGTACCTACTGATCATGTGCCAGCCAGGTTGAGTATGCCGAGTTCGGCACCTCCTCCTTGGTCTTGTCATCCTTGACCACCTGAAGACGCTTGGGGGGCTCTTGAATAGATCCATCTAGATGTCCATCTAGTTGAGCTCCGTGGATACGTGGTATGACTTGTGCCTTCCATAGAAGGTAGTTGTCTCGGGTAAGTTTTTCCGAGACAGGAGGACCAAAGGGAGAACGATGGTAGTCGTGGTTTGAAGAGGAAGAGGCAGACATGGAAACATATGTTTTAGAGGAAGAAGAAGAAGGCTCTGATGACCATGAAAGAACTCACGCCCAGGAATAAGCGCGGTTGCTTATCTTGGCTCGCCGCATGTGCGTGTTCATATATAGGCCTGAAGGCCGACGGGATTACAACAGAGTTGTTTACAACTTGATTCCCAAGCTACTTGGTTTGTTTCTAATACAAAGTCTATCTCTAACAAACCAAGAGTCTTGATCAAGTACTATACGCACATAGGCGTGTATTACAGTTACATAAAAAGTTGTAATTCTAACAAATAACACTACAAAAGAATTCTAATGAATCGAAACGTGTTATAAACAATTTTTTACATAGGTCAATCTCGGTGGCAGTGTTATCGGCACAGTTACCAAGTCTGTCACATCAGTTTTTCAATATCATGATATTGTCACTTTCAATGCATATGTTCATGGGCACAGTTTCAAAGATCAATATTCAAATCTTGCATTTATAAATCATGACCATGCATGTGACTTCTCTCGATGCAGGATCATAAGGGCACTCCCAATGATAGAAACTACATGGGAAGTCCAAGAAAAATATAATAGCAAAAGTTATTGGTAGAAACTATCTCACACAATGGTAGAGTCTTCACGTAATAAATATCAGAGTATTCTATCTCAATCTCCCATTGGTGCAACACGAAGCACGGAGCATATAGAAATGACTGGTTTCCTCCCAATGGTGATTTTGCAGTTTCTTGTGCATTGATCCACATGAGGAGGTGGTTTCTCCATGAGGAAATGGTTTCTTCAAATTTTGTTCTCTTTCTTCATTAATAAGGCTGAAACATTAAATTTTTGCTTAGGTGGCAGATCAATTAATAGGGATAGAAACCACTATAAATACACCATTGGGACTGCCCTAAGTATTGGTAATTATACCCACTTATGGTCATCACCATGACCCTGTGATGTTCTCTCCATTAATTTGGTGTTATGTATAAAAAATTTTATATGACAGTTTATTAATTGTTGATGACCCTGTCACTGAAAATGACCTTATGCTGTTCATGCGTGTGACAAAACACCATGTGTCATTAATCGAACGATGTTCATTATATCTATATTTATCGTCATAAATGTCATGAATTGGATGAGTTTGTCCATGCCGTGATTGACAAAACGGTGTGGTTTTACTGTGACGTTTTGCCATGATGGATAATAACCCGACGTGGAATTGGGACATTGTTTGGTTATAAAATAAATTTGGTACATTTGTTATTTGTTGGGTTGATGGTTGATCCACATTGTTTTCACATGCTAATATTATTCTGATTAAAATGTATTTTGATAGGTCCATTTTTTGTTAATCTTGACGTTGAGCTTATTGTTTGCGGTCTTCTTTTACCAGACTTATGAATGAAGAACATTTTTAGCCAGTTTTTTACTAGATTTATGAATGAAGAACACTTTTTAGCTGGTCTTTTTTACCAGATTTATGAATGAAGAAATCTTTTAGCCAATTATATGTGGTTTAGCCCACTTAAAACATACATAAATTTAACTAATTAAGCCTGAGAAATAACTAATTTGGAACATGTCAGCATTGCATAGAAAGTTATATGAGAAGGTATTTCTGTCTCCACAAAATGTTCTAGTGTTCAATTTAAGAAATTTCCTTCATTCGGTGTGCAAAATGACTCGCGGGTAGGCAATGCGTTTAGTAGAGAGAAATTTATGGGCAGAAATTTTTAGCCTTAAAATAAACAAGCTCTATAAAGAGAGCTCTACAAAGAGAGGATTAAATATATACTAATTATAAAACCACGAGAAGAATCTATTAAGCTTAATTAATTTATCATTAGAGACTATTTACTGTAGCACAATATTATCTCGGTATTGTCCATTCATGACTTAATAGTATTAGTTTTATTGCGAGTTTTGAGGTGCAGATTATGAAATAGGTTTCTTATTAATCTATGTTTAATATTTTTAATTAATTAATGTTTGAGCATCTGATGTAACGGAGGATGGAAAAATATTTGGAACCAAATATGCCCGCTCACATGCACTGCTCTCTCTCTTCTCTATCCTTATCTTTATCTTCTCCGGAACTCCTTACTATTTCTCAATTTGTTTATAGATCTTTATCCTTATCTTCTTTAGGGCTCCTTACTACTACTCAATTTGTTTGTACAATCCACATGCACCGCTCTCTCCTTTCTATCCTTAATTGCCTTCTCCCGGGTTCTCTATTGTCAGAGGTTTAGGTCTGAACAGTCCAAGAGGGGTCAACCCTGGTGATTTATTTGTTCAGTGGGGAGAGATCTAGAGCTAAGAACTCGATAGTTGTACGATGACACAGTGAACAAGAGGGACACGGCGAGTTTATACTGGTTCGGACCTCCGGAGAGTAAAACCCTACGTCCAGTTCTTAATTGTATTGCTTTGATCTTGGATGACTTGTCCCCAGGAGGACGCCCTTGCCCGCCTTATATTAGCTGACGGACAAGGTCGGTGGACCCAGAGTCTAGGTCGATTACAACATGGAAACCTATCTAAAGTCGGTTACAACATTATCTCGTAATCTTCGGACTGTCTAGCGGCACGGTCGACGTCCTGGCGTGTACTCCAAGTCTTGTACCGGATAAGGTCGCCTGGAGGAATCTTCTGGAAGGTCTTTGGGGCCACAGATCAGGTTTGTTGGGCCCACTGTCAAGTTAGTGAGTCTTCTGATGGGCCGAACCCACTTGTCGTGGACGGCCGTGAGCCTGGTCGGTGGGGACCCAGGGGTACCCATGTGTCACAGCTCCCGAGCAATGTGTACGCGCAGCGACCTCGAGGGGGTCATGACGAAGTCTTGAAGCCATCGACAGGTCGAATAGCGTGCACATCGGTCTAAAAGAAAAAAACTAGCTAGCTTAGCAGTCGACCTGTTTGTAGTGTCCCGAGAGTAGCGAGGTCGGGTGCCGACCTATAGGAAGTAGACTTCTAATAGGTCGAAACGACGAAGAAAAAATTAGAGGGCATCAAGGACGCACTCGTAGAGTAGTATCCGAGCATCGAAGAGGGCAGCATAGCCGGTTTGATGATCCAAAAAAGAAAACTAAGGTCGAGTATCGACTTGATGAGAAACAAGGTTTCCCGGTAAGTCGATACAATGAAGAAAACAAGAGGGCGTCGAAGACGCTCTCGTAGAGTAGCCCCCAAGCATTGAAGTAGGCGGCATGGGTGGTTTGATGCTAAAAAAGAGAAGAAAATTAGGTCATGGTCTTTGATCAAACGGAGTGTAGAGACACCCAGACCGCCAAGCATAGCTGCAAGGAGTCTAGCAGAGCCATGGAGGCGTGCCGACCTCAAGGAGGCCTCAATTCAACAACGCTCATTTTGTCATGTACAATGTTTACAAACCGAAATATCTCCGGAGAAGTTTCATAAGTTAAGAAGGTGGCGTTTGGTTTGTAGCCAAAGTGACGTTCAATTTGGAATTTGAATTCAAAATTTTTTCTACTTTTCACATACAACAAGTGGTCTTCTATATTAAAATTTTGTTAATTTTTGTATTTATTTACTATATTTAACTAAATAAAAGCATTTGATTCGATTTTTGAGAAAAATCTTTGTCGTGGGCTAAAATATGGGCTCACGGCAAAGTCTAATTGGGCCATCTGGCCCATCAAACCCGTCAGTCCATCGTATAAAACACCCCAATCCCTCTCTCTCAAACCCTAACCCACCAGCACCCCTCCACCCCTATCGGCCGCCGCCTCCTCCCTCCACAGACTGCCCCCTCCCGTCGGACGACACCTCCTTGTGGCACGGCGACAGAGCGTCCCTGCTCCTCCCCTCCCTCTGAACGGCGCTTCCCTGCTCCACCTCCTCCCTGCAGCGATAGAGCGGTGGTGGCCACCGGTGGCTGCGGCCCCTCCCTTCTATCCCTCACATCTAGCTCCACCGGCAGCAGTCCTTTCCTTCTCTCCCTCAGTTCTAACGGCACATGGAGCGGCGGCGGCGCAAGGAGTGCCGACCGGTCCACCCTCTGCCTATCCTCCAACACGTCCTCTACCTCCCTTCCGACGCGTCCTCTACCTCCCCTCCGGCACGACGGTGGTGGCGATGGCGGCAGGGGAGCCTCGACATTGTGGTGGTAGCGACGGCAGTGGGGTCTCCTTCCCACAACAGCGTCGTTCTCCACCAGGCGGCCTCCTTCACCATGGCGGCGACCTCCTCCCCTCGGCGACGTCCTCCACCACGCGGATATAGCTTGCAGCGGGATGGCGGTGGAGGTAGCGATGGCCGTCTGGCGGAGCGGATGCGGCCTCCTCTTCCTCTGCGGCGAGATCTGCAAAGGTGGGACGATGGTGGTAGCGGGCGGTGGCGGCGGCCAGCAGTGGGCCCGACCGATGGTGGTGGCGGTGGCAGCAGTGGGCCCAACTAGTGGGATTTTTAATTTTTTATTCTTTTTCAAAACTCTTTGTCAAGAGCCAAACAGTATGCACGACACACCTTTGTTGTGAGCCCGAGCTTCGACTCACGGCAAAGGGGTTCTTTGCCGGCTGAGATTTGTCGTGAGTGCTGCACCGAGGGCGGCCTTCGGCAAACCGTCTGCCGAGGGTATTCTGTCCTTCGCTGTGAGTTTTTCGCTCACAACATGTTGCTTGTTTCCGTAGTGACCGGTGGCGCGGCCAGCCCTCGACGGTGCGTGGCTCCCAGCGGTCGGCGCGCGGTTTCCCTGGTTCTTGTTCTTGATGTTAGTTGTTTCCTGTTCCTGATGTTTGATTCAATATGATGGAGCTTGTTTTTTGCTCTTTATTTTTGTTCTTGATGTTAGAGTCAGTGTGATGGAGAGTTGAACTTGTCATGAACTTAGTGATGAACTTGTCTCCAATGTTTGTGAAGTGTTGTTTTGAATGATTTTGTGGTGGAGTTGGAGCTCAATTTGTGGCTGGTGTTGCGAACAGAAGGCGGCGGCGGCGGAGCTGGAGCAGAGGCTAGCCGGCGCGGGTGCTTTTTAGGAAAGTGACCGCATGTTTTTTTTACTGGGTGCTTAAGGAGCTGGCTTCCATCAGAGCAATGATCAGGTCACTTTACTGGTGGGCGCGGAGTATCCAGTTGAACCTGATACCCTGTTTGGCTGGGGATCGGAGTTCCACCATCGGATAAGTACATATTTGTTAAAAAAAAAGAGAATCAGGTTCTAGTAGGTGTGTTGAATTCGGAAATCCATGCATGTTCAATGTTTATCAGCATTCAAATGTTCGGTTCTGGCTTATCCTTCCGTATATGTTTATCAGCATTAATTAACTTTTTAACTTCCCTTTGACCACCTTTGTCTCTTGGATCCCTGACTTTTTTACCTCTAGTTGTTTTATATACATATCTTTACGTTGATTTTTTCTTTTTCAAGAACTGAGATTTCATAGGCAAAACAAACCCTCGCACACGCGCACCTCCCCACACACTATCACATATATGAATGTTTACGAGATACTCCCTCCGGTTTGGTAAAAGAAGTCGTTCATGATAGTGATACGGTGTCCAAAACACAACTTTGACTTTTCTTTTCTATAAAAATATTTATTTAAAAGTTATATATGTATATTTTTATTAAAATGATTTTCAAAACAAATCTATTGATATGATTTTCACTTGTCTAAATTTAACAATTTAAAAGTTATTCATCATTTATATTCCCAATGTTTGACCAAAATATTATCTAAAACGACTTCTTTTACCAAACCAGAGGGAGTACTGAGTTGGCAGATATATTGACGAAGTCAACCCGCTCATCATATTTTAGATCATGCACTTCCCGTACTACTAAATGAACAATAGCTATTCGAAAAAAAAGAACAATAGCTAAAAACGGGAGCATCTTCCAGTTCGCCCAATGCATTCACAATTTGTTATAAAAAACTACATAAACTCAGAATAATTTCCAGAAATTATACAGAATAACATGGACTAGTTCACAACTTTACAGCAAGAAAAAATGTTTTTACCGATTTCTATCAATTCGTTCCTTCAAGCGTAAGAATTAACTATAGCTGGAGAAAGGTAGTAGCACGAAGGAAGGAGAGAGGCGAGGCACCTTCCCATGAACTGACCGTCTAGTCTAGCACATGTACACATTTTTCAGCAACCTGAGAGGGCAAAAACTGAGAAAAAAGACAACCAAGTGGCCTAACTAATTTGAAGAAGATGCCATGTACATACAACCAAAATCATACGGATTCGCTATATGGTTCTGAAACAATCACTATATAGTCCATCACACCTCAACAACATAATTAACAGGTAATCTAGCTAGCTAGATAAGGGTACAACCACAACAGTAGCGTCTCGTTATTTTTCTTGGGAGCACGTAAATAGAACAGATGCACCGAAGGTCAAGGGCCAAATAATCACAGTAGTGCAGTCCTCGTTGCTCACCTCAGCGGCGTGATTTGCCTGGTGGCCTGCGAGCGTCCTTGCCACCATATGCATGGTCCTCGCCACGGCCATGATCACCGAGGCCATTGTTGGCAGCCGGCACTGGTGGCACAGTGGGAGAAGCAATGGGGTAGTCGTCGTCTTCACAGCCACGACGAGCGATCTGCGGCGAGGGTGGTGTCCTCACGGTACCAGTGGCCTTACCTTCTGGCCGCGGCGGTACTGCCACTGGCTCTTGCTGGCGAGGACCATCAGCTACAGATTGCTTGGGAGCTTGGTTGGCCGGAGCAGACGTCCTGGAAATTTGATCCCCATGCTCAGGGGGGTCCACGATCTTTGGAACCCTAAGCTTAGGACCTTTCCCAGCCGGAGGTGGCGAGGAGGTCTTCTGCTCAGCCCAATCTTCAGGACCTTTGCCGGTTCTTGGAGTAGGTGGTGAGTAGTGCGGTGGCGGAGTAGGCGGTCCCATCCTGTTCTCACTTGCACCATTGCCCGTACTTGGAGTAGGCATAGGAGGCGAGTGCTTTCCATTTCCAGAGGACGATTGTTGGTTGCCGAACTGATCAGTGTGGCCGTCCCCAGGACCTGGAGGATAGGTCGACTTCATCCCGGTACCACCCTCAGAAGGTGACCCGTGATCATCGCCGCAGCAGAACGGGAGACACATACCCGGCGGAGCCAAGGAATAGCTAGCCGCAGCAAGGAAATTATTCCGAGAGCGATTGGACTGGAGATAGTGGGGAGAGTGTGTTTAGAGGTGTGTGGGTTAGGCCGGAGAATATATCGGAGCAGATATTATTGGACGCCAGTCAGGTGAGTTCGTAGGACTTAAGCTAACGTTAAACTCAATGAAGATACGTCCACACCGTATGAAGCAACAGAAAGATAGATGCTCGTGCCAGCTCAATGATGGAGAATTTATGCCCAAGGCTTTATCAATCCCTGCCCTCGTCCTTGCAAGGCATTGGTGGGTCCTCGGTTATCTACAAAGAAGAACAGATAGTGTGATCAGGGCCGTGCCGGCATAAATTGAGGCCCTGTACGACATTATAGTTGGACTTATTAGACCAGTGAAATAGAATAATAAAATATATAATATAATAAATATTATATTTTTAAAATGAAATATTCTATAATAATCTCGTAATCAATCTTCTCTAATATGTCACTCTCAATTGCTTTTACGTTTTTGATAGCCACAATCGAATTTTCTATATACTTCAATCGTTGAACAGACATCTAGAGAAATTTATAAACATCCATGAAGAAACATAGTCAACAATCAAACATAAATATTTAAAAAATATAATAATAATAACGTGTAATGGACTTCGGAGATAGAATCAAAGACACAAGTGATTCGCAGCAGTACGAATACTAGCTTGTTGGCGTTGTATCCTGTCGGGCTAATAGATTGCATGTTAAAGTTTACTAAAAAAAGTTACATGGTAAAGCAAAAAGAAAAAATAAGGCCCTAGAAAATTGGGGCCCTGTTCTTATGCACCGGCCGCACGCCCATGTGCACCGGCCCTGAGTGTGATGCTTAATGATTTCAAAAGAGAAAGGGAGAGAGACAAAGCGATGCTAGCTTTGCTTCTTGTATAATTGCCAGATGTGGTGCCCATGTAAAATGTTATCGACCTCAATCCGGAATCATTTGGCACGTAGGGTCCCTGCTCCCATATCATCCTGCCAGGTGACGCTAGCTTTTGTTTGTTTGAATTCTGCAATACATTTAGAGCCGATCTTTTACGATGCACAATACTACCGAGTGCTAGTACGAAGTATAACTGATTTTTTAGTGTAGATAAAATTATAATTTACACAAATTATATTATTAAAATATTCTGCTATTTTTTTCCACGCCCCTGTCCACACACCGCACCGTCATTCCGCACAACCTCTCGAACGGGTGCGTCTAGATGTCACTTTGGCGACAAAAACTTCAATCATCACGCCGGTAGCTCAGGCGCTAGAGAGAAAAGTGCATAGTGCCTTGCTGCCGGCAACATGCATGTTGCATGCATGCCGAACTAGACGAAATGGATGATGGCACCCATATGCAAAGGAACTTTCAAAGAAAAGAAATCTATAAATGGAGGATGGTTCACGGAAAGGAAGAAAAAAAGGGGGGAAACTCCCTCTGCGGCCTCTTGTTGCCTCTCGCGCGGGCGGCACGGGAGCCACCCAAACCCTAGCCGCCGCCCCTCTCCCGCCGGCCTCTCCCTCGCCGCGCCGCCGCCCAAGTAGGCCGCCGGCAACCTGCGCAGCATGCGAGGAAGGCGGTGAAGAGGCCTCTTCCCTGCTCCTGAGCGGATCCGTGCGGGTGCGACCGCTAGAGCCTCCTAGGGGTCCTCGCCATCGCGAACGGCCTCCCGTGGTGGCGGAGCTTGCAGGCCTTCGATCCGGCACGGCGGTGGCCGAATCTAGTGGTTGTACACCCAAGGGAGCACTGGTGTGGTTGGTTGGCGCGTCGAAGGCTCAATGACGGTGGACGGCGCAAGAAGTCGGTGATGGTGGCTCCGCAAATGCACGCGTAAGTGGTGGCAGATCCTCTGCGGACGTGCGCGTAGGCGGCGGAGGCGGATATGTGGGTGGCACTGGCATCGGCTGCGGCCGGCTCGAACGGTGTCGGTGGCGACTGCAGCCGGCGAGGGAGGTGACGGCGGCGGCGGCGGCCGGGCATCGCCGGCTCCTACCGTGCTGGGCCATGGAGGCCTAGACATGGTGGAGGTGGGGGCGTGCTGCACATGTGCGACGGTGCAGAGGTGACGTGGTTGGTGCATCCCTTCTCTTCTCGACGACGATGCTGGTCCAGTGTCACCTTGGTGGTGGGGGTTGGGGGCTGTACATGTGCTTGCTAGTGGCTCCAAGGTGGTGCTTCGGGTTTTGCCATCCTCGTTCGGTAGAGGTGTTGTGGAAGCGACGGGGAGCGGGTTGTTGGCACACATGGTGTGAGCCAGGCGAAAGTCTTCCTTGACGCTTGTTGGTGATGATGGTGGCAGCGCACTTGGGGTGTTGTTTCCCCGCTAGGAGCATCATTGTGGGGCACCATATTCTTGCAACACGGGGCTCTTGGAGTGAAAAAACCCTGCCCATCTATGGACGTGTGACGGTGGATCCATTGGGGTCGTACCCTCCTTGGAGGCGCCAAATCTGGAGACTCGTCTCGGTTGTGGCAATGGTGTTGGTGTTGGTT
This sequence comes from Cenchrus fungigraminus, assembly GCA_036936925.1. Classification (NCBI taxonomy): domain Eukaryota; kingdom Viridiplantae; phylum Streptophyta; class Magnoliopsida; order Poales; family Poaceae; genus Cenchrus; species Cenchrus fungigraminus. The sequence goes on from CM072770.1 coordinate 69,026,195, forward strand.
GGTTGGTTGGTTGGTGGTGTTGCTCGTGCGCAGCGGTAGAGGAGGTGTGCAAGGTCTGTGTTGGCGGGGAGGAGCAGAGGGCACATGGGTGTTGTGAGGATGGTGCGGTGGTGACCCTGGTGTCGGTGTGGCTTTGGTGGTGCTCTTATTGTGATTTCGATGGCAAGAATCTTTGGAGAAGTGTCTAGTGTGACGGACGGCAAGGTCCCCGTACACTTTAAGGTGGTTTTTTCTCAGGAGCATGAGGCGGTGGATGAGGAGAGGCCCCCACGAATTAAACGTTAAGGTTGACTACATTGTTTTTGTAGCGGGAGTGTTATACTGAAGCAAGGCTGGAGCTGGGGGATCGACGGTCGAGTGTGTGCGGCATGAGGTTGACAACCCTATGGAGGAGGAGTTCGAGTTATCGCTTAGACTTGCAGCAGGCCGCGGCATTCAGCGTGGCACAACGTTGGACACAATGACGCAGTTCACAGTGGCTTACTTTCGGTTCCTCTCCAAGGTTGTGGTGGTGTAGTATTTTGTTGTGTGCGTTATTTGTCTGTGTGGTAGTAGTGCTCACTTCGGAGCGTGAAGTACAATTGCTTCTTCCTCTTAAATGACAGAGCACTACTCCTCCTATCTTTTCAAAAACAAAAAGATCTATTAATTTTGAACCATATATCCAAATTAAATTTTGATGGTATCTTTCTGACAATAAAAGCTTCACAACAAGATCTGTTGATTATATTTTTAACGAAAATTTTTTATTCATATTTTTTAATCAAGATTTATATTTTTTGTGGCACATATAATATGGAACAAAAATTTCAAACTCTCGGAACAAAATATTTGCATGTATCGAACAAACTATATGAACTCACAAAATAAATGTGTATACTTATAGAACAAAATAACGATACGTAATGAACAAATTATATATAATTACAAAACATAACATACAAACTCACTGAACAAATATTTATCAAAAGCGAACAAACATCTACAGTGGATGAACAAATATGTAAAAAGAGAGAACAAATAAAAATGAATTAAATAATAAAGGAAAATTTAAAGATATCAACTTTAGTATATTAAACAAATAATTGAATAACTAGAAAAATGATTAGATCTAGTTAAAAAGCATTAAGATGAACAAATCAGTATAAACAGTAAATGAAATACTAAATATCACAAAAGATCGCATGATGCAAAATGAACATCACAACGATTAAAAATTTTGTTGTGTAAAAAATAGTAGAATATGAACATAAAAAAAGTATAAACTAGAAAAGAGAATTGAGAACAAAAGGCGTAAAGCATAAATAAAGAAAGGAAAAGAAAAATGAAAGAAGATGAGAAAAAAAGTAGAAGAGATGGAAATAAATATATGAAAATAAGAAAAGGAAGTAATAAAAATAAAAGAATACAAAAAGAAAAATAAAACGAAAATAAAGGTACAAGAAAAGGAAAATGGAAACAAGGAAATAAATAAAAACAAAAAGAAGAGAAAAGGGAAAGAGAAAATTGATTATTAAAAAGAAGAAGGGATAAAAATAAAAATATATATAACAGAAAAAACAAAAACAAAATAATAGAAAGAGAAAATGAAAAAAAAGAAAGGAAAGAGAAGAATCACCGTACGTACGCCGCTCGGTCTCCACTTGCACAGAGAACCATGCGCTTATGGTGGCTCACTCTCCTCTCACGGCCCACTCACGTGCTTTTGCCGCCCACGCGCTTCTGCAGCCCACCGGCGTGACAAATTGCGAAACTGTCACATTGGTGATGTATAGTCACGAGCTCGTATCTCCCTGCGGTCGGCCACCGCCACCGCTGTCATCTCATCCTAGCCTTGGGAAAAAACTAAGAACCAAGAATCGAACCGAAAGAACCGGAAACTGAAAGAATCGGAACCGAGAAAATCGGTTCTTGTTCGGTTCGTGATTCTCTGGAACCAAAATAGCTAGTTCTTTCGGTTCAGTCCACTGAGAACCGAAGAAACAACCCTGAGCCCAATAATCCTACGTTCGTACGGCCCAACCAAAAGCCATATAGGAAACACAAACCCTAGCTCCCATGTCCCAACCGGCGAAGCCAAGTAGCCAACCCCCACCGACGCCCCACTGCCCCAGCCCCCGTGACCCCGTCTGGCTGTCTCCCCCCGCGGTGCCCAACCCACGCCGCGCGCCCCATGTTGACTCCCTCGGTTGGCGCTCGCCAACTCTAGGATCTCCGGTCGGCCAGGTGCTCCCAGGCGGCCAAGACCCCTCGGCACCCCCTCTCGAGATCTTGGGCGGTGTAGCATAGGAGCGGCGTGTGGCCATGGCTGGGAGGTCTCCCAGCGGCGCCTCCCCAACTCCTCCCCACCTGCAGCACGAGGCATGGCCCGGCGGCCGGCATCCCCCAGGCCTCGACCCCGGCCGGCCACCACCCCGCCCCCGGCGGCCATCCCCTACAGGCACCGACACTCCCTCTCTCTTCCATCCTCGTCAAATCTCGGCAGCCGGCGGTGCAGAGGGTAGTAGCGCGAGCTCGACGGCTCAACGCCCGCCGTACGCTCCATACGCGCCTCTCTTCAGCTCCCTCGGTTAGAACCAGAACTGAACCGAAAGAACTGAAACCGAACGGTTATCTCTTCGGTTCAAACTTTCTGGGAGCCGAATTGTCAAGAGAACCGAATAACTGAACAGATCGGTTCGGTTAGAATCGAACGCCTAGGCCTACCTCATCCTCCCTTTCCAAGACGTTGCTGCCGCATAATCATCCTCCCTTTCTAGTCCGCTGACGCAGCCTCCCCCTCCGTCTCTATAATGCCGCCCCCAGCCGCATCCTCCTTTTTCCAATTGTCCATCCAAATCAATTATGACTGCTTCTACCGCCGAGAGCTTTAGATGACGGGTGCGCCACCGATCAAGCGGGCGACGATAGGTGGCCTGCGTGATTTGTTCTTACCATACCGTGCTAGTGCGACTCACCACCTTACACGAACGAGGAAGGCCAGGCTCTCCACGGTGTCCCGCTATCCCACCAATTCTTGCCATGGATGGCGCCTTCTGGCCGGCTTCAGCTGTGGCCTTAGTCTACATTCGGCAGCTCGACAGAGATGACTAACGAATGGTAATGCGGCTCCGAGCTGACGACCACCTACTGGCTGTAGCTAGTCTAGTTGCAATCTAAGGGTCCAACTACTAGGAGAGCTTGTGGCGGTGTTTAGATCACCATGACTAGATGTAGTCAGGTACTCAAGTTAAATTTAGTCACTTTTAGGCCCTGTTTGGAACGAAGGAATGGAAAACGTAAGAATGAAAGGAATCACAGGAATGGTATGTAGCATTTATGGCAAAACAGAGGAATAAAAAAACACATGAATGAGATGAAGATGATCGTTTTGGAATATGTAGGATTGAAAACACAAGAATGAGATGAAGATGATCAATTTATGTTTATAACCCTCATTATAAAATACAGTTTCATATAAATAAATTAAAAAGATCACTGAATATAAATTCTAAATTAACAAATATACTCAACAACCATATACTTTATTCATCTACCTCCAACTACACATATTTGATTAAAAATGTGAAGAATATATAAGTTCTAAGGATTAGAATGTAAGAAAATAGAAGTTCTAGGGACTAAAATATAATTATTACTAATAGCAAGGGGCAACACAGAAACAAAACAAAACCTTATCTTCTACTACCTCCCGGTCTTTCTCTCTCACCAAATCTCTTGCTCCATCCGCCTCCCTTTGCGCTGACCACCGTCCACTCTCCGGCCTTCCTCTCCGGCGGCGCGGCGCGCCCTCCTCCTCCCCATGCCCACGACCCCTTTTCCACCCATGCCCGCGGCCCGTTCCTCCCCGCAGGTGGCCTCACCGGCGCCCCTCCTCCCCGCGGAGGCTCGTCCGGCCAGCGCCGTCAGGGAGGGGGGGCAGGTTCGCGCCGGCCTTTTCTACCGGGGTCCTGAGATCTACATCGGCCTTCTCCGCGGGGGGGGGGGGCAAGCCTTTACCAGGGGCAGCAGCGGAGGAGGATGGGGTGGAGCCATCTTCCTGCGACCGGAGCTGCTTTGTTGTCACGAATTAGTCTTCTCCAGCGATTTGCGCCATTTTTTTCCTCTACGGCATAGCCATGGCGCATGGCGGGAAGGAAGATATGAGAGCGGGAGGAAGGAGAAGAAGGGAGGGAGAGTGCAAGACTAGTTCCCTTGATTCTGGGTGGATTTTCTTGTTCCTACGTTTTGCGTGGAGGCTTTTGCGATTCCTCTGGAACGGAGCTAACGTTCCTGTGCTCCAGACGTGTTCCTGTGTTTTCTTTCCTCCGGAACTGATTCCTTTGCGATTCCTATGAAAATCCCACGTTCCAGACGGGACCTTATAGACTAATAAATTGCCAAACATGTGAGACTAAAAGAGGACTAAAACTAATTTAATTTCTAGTTAGAGAAAGGCCAGCTAAAGTTGTTGTAGTCTCTCTCTCATTTACACAATTCATCCATCACTTTAGTTCTATCTTCCAAACAGAAGATGACTAAAAACTACTAATCTAGCTAATTTTAGTCATAGGACTAAATCCAAACATGCTCTGTGTCCAAGAGATCGCGTGAAACGTTAAGGTACTGTCAGTGCAGGAGACATTGCGAATATTCCTCTGAGTTGAGCTGGAATCTGGAATGACAATATGCGGCATCATTTAGCCTTGCAGCGCAAAGAGCGAACACGGAGTAGGAGCTAGTTAGGGTCAGCTCATTCCAAGACTGACAGCAAAACAGAACACATAAACGGAGTCAGTTTTGTTGTTTCACAAGATCAAACGTCCATCTTTCTAACACCTTGGCTTGCCACTGAATTCTTGCGAAAAAATTAGCTGAAAGCAAAATGGCGCTAGATCAGAATTTGCCACACAACACTTGATACACAGAAGCCATGTCGACATTGTACTCAGGAAGTTCAAAGATAAAGCTATATAATTATTAGTGCCATACACAGGCAGAAGTACAAGGACGGTGGTTATGCAAACTGCATCATACAGATGTCAAGGAAAAACTTGACACTTCTGTCCTACTTTCCTGGTTTTGTAATCTATACCATAAAGAGCGAAAGAATTATCTTACATATTACGAGGAACAGTGAGATTTATGTGCAAATGTGGGATATTTGCAGGGAGTTATGGGTAAAAGTTTCAAGAGACAAAAATAGAATTTGCACGCGAGGGTGGAATTTATATGCAAAGGTAGGATTTCTGCAGGAGGTTATCAATAAAAGTTTCAAAAGACAAAAAATAGAGCTTGCGGTTTGGAAATTCCTCGGAGATCTAAATACAAAACCGCTTTATCTAAATTGTGAGTCGTGATGATGATAGGCTGAAAAACAGCTCCGCTTCGCGCTTCCTAGCATCAATGTCTTCGTCCAGTGCTCAAGCACGACAAAACGGCGTTGGCCGGCAGCGCTCTGATCGGGCGACGGACGGTGCAAGTTATTATATACACGTCTACTTCCCCTAGACTACACAAAAAAAAAATCCTATTATTCTACACAGCCAAGCAGGTGAACGCCCAATAGAATAAGAAGCAACTGCCAGCTAAAACACCTAACAGAATAATATAACACAACTTCACACCAAGACCAGAGCTACAAAGCAAGATTTTTCAGTGAGTCCCCAGCAGTTAGAAAACTGAAAACCTCAAGTGTCCGGTTCCTCCCTGATACTTGATGGCTTTGCGTGATCTTCCTATTCTCCCTCTCTGATGTGAGGAAGCCAGGAAGGCTAAAGGATTCGGAATCTACATTTTGCTTGTAAGCTTCATGAAGCTGCAAAACATACTCAAGATGCCACAGGACATCGCCCATTGATGGCCTGCTTCACCCGTCATCAGAAAAAAACATTTCTGTGCGATCTCGCCAAACTTCTTCAAGGATTTTGATGAAAACACTATCCAGCTGAGGATCCATGATTGCTTCCAGTGATGTTGGCGCTGCCATCTCATCGCCCTTTCTGCCAACTTGATTTGATCCTTTGGCAACGTGTGGTATCACTAGCCTTTTCCCTTGTGCAAGCAACTTCAAAGAAGAATACTTCACTGGACGATGTGGTGGGGAGAGTGGGAGATAGGACGGGGAGTTGTGGGCTTGTGGCCATCGCCGGTGCCGATGCGGCAGGGGCAGATATGGGCCTAGGGCCACGGCCCTAGGCGCCCAAAAACCCCTTCATAGTATCTTCAATTTTCCTTGACCTAACTATGATTTATCTGAATTGACCCTAGTCATCAGCCCAAGTTCGGCCCAGCAGCCAGCGGCCCAGCGCCATCCCTCCTCATGTCCTTGGCCTAAGCCGCCAGGCGCATATCTCCCTCGCTCTTTCCCAGCCGGCCTGCCCCGAGCCGCCGGCCAGCCCCGAGCCCCCGACTCCCCGAGCTCCCGCCCGGCCGCCACCTAACCCTACCGCCGCCGCCGCACTGCCAACGCGGTTGTGTGCCTACGCTGCTGCCCGTCGGGCGCCCCACCGCACCTGTTGTCCTGCTGCGCGCCTGCGCCACGGTCGCCGCCTCACCGGAGCCCGGAAGGAGAAGGACCAGAAGGCTAGAAGAGCCTGAAGAGGCGAAGTCCGAAGAGTCGATGGACACGATGAAGGGTCAGAACAAGAAGAGATGCAGGACACTGACATCTTGCTTTTCTCTAGCACCTACTCCAGTAATTTCATCAGGTACATCTTTGGTGCAACAACCAGAACCGGAAGTAGGTTGAACATCCGGCGTAGTAGAACAGGAAATATGAGAAACTAGCAATGCCAGTGTGAATGATGAAACGGAAATAGAGGGAATGACTGGTAGCAATGATCCTAATGTTGTACTTAATGATCCTGGGCTACGCATGCCAATCGTGAAAATGAATCCAAACCTTAGGGATGCAGCCATAAGAGCGTGTATTTTGAAAGGTCCATGCCAACCAAAAGGTCATAAATATCCAGTAAGAAAGATATATGGTCGCAATATGTCTTTTCATGATAAGTGGTTCGAAAATCATCCATGGTTGGAATATAGTGTTGCTAAAGATGATGCCTTTGTCTCTATTGTTATCTCTTTAAACAACCAAGAGCTGAAAATTGCGGTGTTGATGCCTTCACGGTTAATGGGTTCCATGGATGGAAGGATGGGCGTGAACTAATTGATGCTCATGGTAATGGCATCAACCACAATAAGTCTAGAGGGGAGTATGAGGCCTTCAAGAACCAGAGGCAAAGTTTATCACATGTTATGAGGCGTGAAAGCAAGAAATCTGAGGAGGTATACAAAGGTCGTTTGATTGTCACTACGTGAAAAACTCACTTTGGTAACGGGTATAGATGGCCTTTAGTAACGGGCAAAGCGCCCGTTACCGATCAAGTGTTACAAATGAGCCAAGAAAGGTAACGGGCAGATGCCCGTTACTGATAACACATATTCGTAATGGGCATCAAACAATGACCGTTACCACAACTAGCCACCGGTCACGTGAAATGACTGTTTCTCTGGGCCCACAGGGAACTTTGGTAACGGGTACCAAAACAGAGCCTGTTACTGTAGCTCAATATCGGAGACGCCTGTTGTGTACCTGCGTCTCCTCTATTTAGACGAAATGAGACGTGTCTATTTCATGCGCGTCTCAGCACATCTAGGATTTGTAACGGGCATCAAATAACGACCGTTACCACAACTAGTCACTGGTCACGTGAAATGACTGTTTCTCTGGGCCCACAGGGAACTTTGGTAACGGGCATGAAAACAGAGCCCGTTACTGTGAAATCAACATCGGAGACGCGTGCTGTGAACCTGCGTCTCCTCTGTCTCGACGAAATGAGACGCATCTGTTTCCACGTGCGTCTGCTGTCTCTCGACTAAAGGAGACGCGTACTTTCAACCGGCGTCTCCTATATCTCGACGAACAGGCCAGGTCCTGGGGCCCACCGGTCAGTACTGGTAACGGGCTTTTACAGTGCCCATTACATTGTTGGCATGTTTGTAACAGGCTTTCCGAATGAAGCCCGTTACTCACTGATCAGTGTTTGTAACGAGCTTTAATTAACGCCCGTTACAAATACGTAGGCCACCCCTACAGTAACCTGCCTGCTTGCCGGCTACATCCTGGAACCAGCCAGGATTTGGCAGCCATCAGGGGCTGCATCCTGCCATTCTGGAACCAGCCAGGATATGGCAGCCACCACAGTAAAGAGACATCACAAACACATTCTCACATCACAGATATAGGCAAGCAAGATCACATTTATAGACAAGAAAGATCACATTTATAGACAAGCTAGGATCACATCAAGTTTCAAGTTACTCTCATTAGGGCTTGTTTGGATGGAGTCATGAGAAAACTGCCTGAACCAGGCAGCATCTGACCCCAACCAAGCAAGCCAAGCAGGTTTCTCAGGCAACAACACCTGACTAAAGAAGATTGAATGAGTTTCAAGTTTCTGGCTACAATGAACTCACGGTGCACCATTGTAGAAGTTGCCCTTTCGGTCGATGGTCTCCTTAAGAATGTACTCGCACAGCATCTCCCGGACACGCTTTAGATCTCCTGTGGAAACATCTACAGCAGATTTGAAATCCTGCAAAATACAATCATTTATGAGAATACAAGTAGAAATTAGTTTCTAAAATCAGATGGAGAATATGAGCAAAGACAAGGTTGAGCATTATTATCTACTTACAACAGCCTTCTTGATGTCAGGTATGTCATCGAGTAGTCTTAACATATGGAATGCCACATGGAATCCACACAAAGAGGACCCCCATGGCTGCTGAGCACACTGCATCGAGGTACTAAAATGACAAGTTAATGCAGTACCAAATAGGTAAGAAGGGACCATAAAAAAACCTCAGTCTTACATCGAGATTTGTTTTGTGCTTGAGTATGGCTTTTGGCTTTTTTTTCTTTCCTTTCGTCACTCCGTCCTGTGCATGATCACCAAAGGCCCTGCATGATCAGCAATACCGATTAGAAACACTAAGAGATTGAATTTTTGTGAACAAAACCTACAAGATACTGTACCAAAGGCCCTGCATGGTCAGCAATACCAATTAGAAACACTAAGAGATTGAATTTTTGTGAACAAAACCTACAAGATACTGACCAGTCCACAACAGGTTTGAGGTCTGAGAACTTTAGCGGGGGATGTTGTTTAGTAGAATCTAGATACCAAACCTCTTTGAACTTCATACAGATGATCACTGTTACCCAGTGGCTAGTGCAGTAGGCACCCACCATGTAGTCGTTGTTCATTGCATTTGAGATTGCTTTGGTAACAAGGCTAGAATGCTGAGAAATATTTGTGGAAGTAATAAAACCTGGATCTAAAAACCCAACACTGATTTGCATCTCCGCTGCCTTGTCCATCATTTTCCTTAAAAAAATCAAATTGTTAGCATGCATGAACTTTATGGTCAAAATTAAAGAAATATCTTTTTAGGTTTTAAGGGACTTACAATGTCCACAACCTCAAGAAGGTAACATCCAGAGAAGTTAGGGTTATAAGGTTATATACGCTACTGAATGCAATGTTTAACATTAAAGAACCACCACCACCTTTAAAGTAGTCTTGATCCACCTTTGCTGGAAAGGCAAGTTTATCCTTACTGTATTCCATGACGTAAGCATGCAACCTGGCACAATTTGGTCCAGCAGCCTTTAAGTTTGCTTCTGACAACATAGGTGCACCAGGCTTGTATTTTGGTCGTTCCTGTTCTGTCCCAATAATATAGTTAAGAATCTCATCTTTAGACAGAGGATTCCTGGCCTGGTTCCCCTTCTGCAGTGGAGATTGCCTGGGCTCCTCCTCCTGTTGCAGAGGCTGCTGTACATGTTGCATCTGCTGCTTAGGGGGAGATTGCCTATGCTCCTCCTCCTGCTGCTGGAGAGGCTGCTGTTTTGTCTGTTGCTTATCCTCATGTTGCAGCTGCTGCTTAGGCGGAGTTTGCTTGGGCTCCTCCGGCTGTTGTCGACGCTCCTGCTGCTGGAGAGGCTGCTGTTTCGTCTGTTGCTTATCCTCATGTTGCAGCTGCTGCTTAGGCGGAGTTTGCCTAGGCTCCTCCGGCTGTTGTCGACGCTCCTGCTGCTGGAGAGGCTGCTGTTTCGTCTGTTGCTTATCCTCATGTTGCAGCTGCTGCTTAGGCGGAGTTTGCCTGGGCTCCTCCGACTGTTGTCGACGCTCCTGCTGTGTAGTTTTGCTGATCTACTACTGCTGCTGCTGTTGAGCCTTCTCTTGCTGACACTGAGCTGCAGTACCTCCATCTGATGCTGTACCCCAGCTACCTGTTGCGGCTTCAGGGTTGGGATGTCTCGTCATGGGTGGTATAAGGATCCTGTCCTTTGGCCATTGGGTCCTTTTAACGAGAGCCTCAGCTAGGGTTGCTATGTCACCCCCATCAATTGGTACAGACAGAGGGTAGTGACCCGCATTGGCCCACACATAAGTAGGTTGCACCACAACATACCCATCCTGCACCGGTACTGAATGGCAAGCCTTTTGAAATGGAAAGACTTTTGCTAGTGCGAGCTCCACATTAATCCCGGTGCCATCCAAAAGGCTGCACGCGATTGGCTCTGTCAGCTTATCTATTGTGTCCAGCATAGGTGATCGACTATCACTGTGCACTTGATTCGCTTCGTCCTCGTTGGCATTTGTTGGCGGTCGATTTCCGTCAACCAAGAACACTTGTTATGTTATGGTTTGAACTTCATTTTGGAACTAACCCGCCACTAGGCATACTAATGATATAACAAGTTCACCGTTGGATGTGCATTTTGGAGTATAGTGTTTTCACAGGAATTCACGTATTAAATGAGGAAAGATGCAACTAGTTCGGAGAACGTTTTGCAAGTCAATCAAGGAGCTCCGACCATGTGCGAACTTGCCTCCAAAGGTGGCAAGGACCAATGTGCTTGAATGGAGAACTCCCGAGGACCGAGATGAAAAGACCGGAAGTTCATGCATAAAGATCCCCCTATCTTGATCGCGGGGATGACGACCTCAAAATGACACAAATGAAGGGGGCCAAGTGCAAAATGTCAAGATGAGCCGCGGGGAGAAGGATGGGCCCGAACCGGCCCAAAAAGGGCCCAGGCCGGCCGGCCTGGTCGGATCGTCCCATGCCATTTTTGTGTCGGTTCGCGCCCCCCCTTTCTTCGGTGTTAAGTAGATGCAACCCTAATCGCGTGGGAAAGCCGCCATTCGTTAGAGACGCCATCTAGTTCCTCAGAGCCACCAAGGAAGAGAAGATCGACTACGAGAGAGACCCTTGGGGGAGGACACTCGGGAGAGATCATTACCAAGCCCAAGGGAGGTCGCCACGAGGAAGGAGGACGTCGAGAGCTTGCCACGGCGCCGTCGGAGTTGAAGGACAACAAAGATCCATCTTCATCGGAGGCATCCACCATCTCAACGGTGCCATGCCTAGCGCCATGATGGGGTAAAGTCTTTTGTTTGTCCATGGAGTTGTAACGGAACTTGAAGTGTAGTCACCTATATAACTTGTTTGGATCATATGTCTATCATACCATTTGTTGATGATGCTTAATGTTTAAGGCTAGCTACCGTGCTTTCGGGGTTGCACCCGTAGATCGCGTCAACATACCGTGCTCATTAGGGTTAGTACCGATTACCTTCGCGTAGTGACATGTACGAGGGAAGGGAAAAGTCTAATCCTTGATCACACACCTAGATAGATTGGATCGGGGGTTTACAATGTTTTGGGTGATTGCATCTTCAAGTGCCTAGACTCCATGGGCATACGTTCTTCGTACTTGTGCACCTTTAATCTCTCTTTAACATAATCTAGGGTTAGTTCGTCTTTACTTTATAAATTAATCTTTCTATCATAAGTCTTCAATCAACTAGATTAGTATTAGGTTAAACGCTAGTAATCCCCTTGCTCCTTGGGTTGACAAGAACCTTGGGATCTCCCGAAGGTGAAGAAGGGCATAGGAGATCCGTACGCTTGCGGATCGAAACTTCATACGAGTTTCACCTATCAACAGCATTACAATGGTCTTGCTCTCTGCCACACGCATCTTCCTCGCTGTCATGCGCATGTTCTTCCTTGCGGTCATGCGCATCTTCTTCCTCGCGGCCATGCACATCTTCTTCCTCGCTGCTACTGACAGGCGCTGGTAATTGGGAAGGAAGAAGTACATTTTTTGGTATTTCGATGCTTGATAGTCTTAGAGCATGGACAACTGATTTAAATGTTATGTCCATCATATGATGAGCATCAGACCTCTTGTTCCTCCTCTTCTTCCTGTACATTCCAGCGAACTCTTCACCAAACCCTTTACCCCAGCCAAGTGAACTAGACACGTCTCGGACCCGACCTCGATGCTCTGGAGTCTCAAGTGCTGCGGTGAGGATATCATCCTCCCTAACCCCAGAGAAAGAACCATCGCTACCCTGAGCTGCAAGTGTTTTCACCCTATCTGCTACCCCACCACCGCAGGGTTACTGAATGTTATGCCCCCGCTTCCTTCACTAGTATTCTTCCTCTTCTTCCCTACCCTTGCCCGCAGATAAGGTCTCGAACGTCCAGGAAATTGGTCCCAAGGGTTCTGTTTTCCTTCTGCAGCTAGCTTTGCATCCTCCTCCTCCCACTCTTTCCTTTTACCATGATAACCTTTTCTGCCCATCTTGTGTGGCTTATTATGCAATGCTCTCTTTTGTTTCATCTCCTGGCTCAATTGCTGAAATGAAGGCGAATTGGTTTCCTGCACAAACATGTCCGAGTCTTGTTGCTGCAAAAAGGCATACTTCACAAAGGGAGTCTCCTCTTCGCTCACATTTTTTTTCTTAAATGGGCCTTGAACCGCCGTTGCAAGGTTCCAATCTCTGATATAGCTGCCTTAACTGCCTTCTTGCGAACAGATTCTTCCAGATTGGCTGGGTAATCTAGCTTTTCCTCTAAAACTGTGAACAGATGGTCCTTCTCAATTGGTGAGAGATCATCAACCGCCTTGTTGATTGACACCCTCTCCCGAGCAATGAGACTACAGACCAATACAAATCTATCACTCGCAGCATCTGGGGTAGGCCAAAAATTGACATCAAGTCCAGTTGCAGTCAACTTGTCTTCTGGCCATTTGGTTTGTGTCCTTGACCCGCGGGATCGAGTACTACTCGCAGCAGTCTGTGCTGAGTGACCCTGTGAAGAAGGTTCACCGACGATGGGCTGTGATGGTGCACTGGAGGTAGAGGAGTTTGTTGTTGTGGGAGACTGCATAGATGATATGTCAGGTTGTCAGTAGAGCAACATAAGCAAAACTGAAAATCTAAACAAAATTCTTATTAGATAAATTCGTTTTCTCTGACAGGCAAAATAGCTGATATTATACTAGAAATCATTACAAGTCGTAAATAAAATCAGCATAGACATACACAGTTTATATTTTACTTAATTAGCATACAGGGATAGGTGCTAACCATTTTGACAGGGACACAACAATATGCTTATATATCAAAGCAGAGAATAAATTCCTTCAACTGCTTCCTTGTCCAACTTCAGCAGCGATAGATTGTGTGTTCCATGTGTACATGCAACAAGAGGATAAAGCAATGATCATGACATTATATATGACAGTAGTGAAACAACACTCACAACACATCATGACACCAACAATAACAATATATATGACAGTAATGAAACAATTAACACTCACAACAAAGCATAGGACAGTCTAGTTATCACTACATTATAAACCACTACGATGCAATTCCCACTGACATTATGTGGCCATCAGAATTAAAGTATGCTAACAGGTCCAAAGCATAACTGTCGATCTGGTATATTCAAAGCATAGCAGAATTAAAGTATGCTAACATCCTCAATGCTTTTCATGAATTTACAGTGCAAAAATTGTAGCACCAAGAACATGAAAATGAATTTCAACAGTTCATATAACTTCATCTGTTAGCAACAATTTATTCAAACAGACTCGGAGCAACAAAATCCATCCATCAACTCCACAGTCAATCAATTAAAGTAGAACTATTAAGGCATGTCTCCCTAATCCACCTTGACATGAATATATAGCAGATTGGGTGGACTACATTATAAACCACTGCGATGCAATTCCCACTGACATTATGTGGCCATCAGAATTAAAATATGCTAACAGGTCCAAAGCATAACTGTCGATCTGGTACATTCAAAGCATAGCAGAATTAAAGTATGCTATCATCCTCAATGCTTTTCATGAATTTACAGTGCAAAAATTGTAGCACCAGGAACATGAAAATGAATTTCAACAGTTCATATAACTTCATCTGTTAGCAACAATTTATTCAAACAGACTTGGAGCAACAAAATCCATCCATCAAATCCATAGTTAATCAATTAAAGTTGAACTATCAAGGCATGTCTCCCTAATCCACATTGACATGAATATATAGCAGATTTGGTGGCCGAGCAGAGAGAGGGTGTTGGGGGTTCAAGCAGGACTAACCTCTGTCGTGAATGAAGTAGTTGTTCTCGTGATGGTCGGAGGGGCCGGATCCACATCGGCTCGTGGCGTGAGGTGGCCGGCTCGTTGTCGTGGCCGGGGATGACGGATCCGCGTCAACCGTCTTTAGGTTGGTCGGGAAGCCGTCCGCACGCCAGTAACCGCGTCCTCGTCACCGTCGTCACGCAGGGAGCGGTGGGGCTGGAGAAGAGCAGGGCTGTGGTGGGGAGAGAGCGACGAAGGCGAGCGGGGAGAGTGGCGGCGGCGGTGGGGAGAGTGCGGGCATTGTTGATCTGTCTAGTGAGGAGACGAATACGAACTGCGCGCGTAACTGTGTTTAAGGAAATTACTGGCGTGCCCTTGACGACTCTTTGGTGGAATTGGAATTCCATGGGCATTATAGTCAATATAGGTGGGAAATTTTGAGCAGCCCACGCACGGTTTGCCTGCTGACGCTGACGCCACGCGTGGTTAGTGAACCCGCATCGCCTATGTTGGCAGTTGGGTCCGGCGGGCGGGCAGCGGTTATCTTTTTATTTTGGCCGCTGACGCTGACGCGTGGGCCAGCCACTATTTTTTCGAATGAAACGTGCTTCCCTAAAATATTAGAGCCCATAAAACAGCACCTAATAAATCATAAAAATACGAATAATTCATATTTGGACATTTAGTATTTGAATAAAATATCAACAGTCACACTTGTGTGCCCAAGATTCTTAGAATTCGTTTTTACATCCCATGTTAATGATGTAATAATTCTAATAACATCTAGTGTGCTCTAAAAAATCTACAAATTGACTTGGCAACATAATTTGGTACCTAGACTTGCCTTCAAAATTTCAAATGGTTTCGATGAAGGAATAATATACTTGTGTACAAATATCTACATCTCTCACATAGTTTCCTAGAATGTTCCTTGAACATTGAAGTTTTCCACACTTTGCAACATGTTCAAACTCATATGCATTTGAAAACTTAACAAAACCTTGTGGTTCACCTTAAGATTACGAAAATGCAAAGTTTCATTACAGGAGGTGTGGAAAACAAATATTATTTATATGTTGTACTTACATAGAACAAGATAAGGTATATAAACATTGTTCAAGAAACGGAATATACACTAAACAATGAAAATAATGAAAATACGGTGATTTTAGAAAATTATAGAAAAAAATAATCAAATTTGGACTAATTACGACGAAGAAATACTTGTTACAACATTTGATTGCAGATTAAAAGGAGAAATGGGAACTGTTCTTCATTCGAATAGAACTGGGCCCCACAGTCATTAGCGACACGGGACTGATAACCCGCGTCGGCTTTGCTACTCTTCCAAAATTTTACACAGATAATACGAGCAACATACAAAAGCTAATCCACTACTGATTTCCTATTCCAATACTCCGTTCGAACTTCACCATTTTGCAGCGGAGCCTACAGTCTTCGCTGCAAAACAGAGAAATTCGAAGCCATCCTTTATCCACGCCGCAGCAGCCGCCGTTGTCTGCGCACGGCTGATCGCCGCGCACCTATGCCGGAGGCGGCAGCGGTTCACCCCAAATGCGCCAAGTCGAGGAGTGGATCGCACGCGCGGCCTTCTCGCGCAAAGGCAGACACCCCTCGTTGCTCAGCCATCTCGACGTCGTACTGCCACCGCCCGCGACCCGCCTCATGTACCGCTTCGCGGTGTCGTCAGCAGCGGCACCACCATTGTCCCTGTAGAGCAAGATGGTGTATAGATAGGCCACTGCATCGTGCCCACCCTCGGCGGCACGCCGGAGATCATTGCATCCCCTGTTTTCCATGAAGACGACTTTGATCCCGGAGAAGAAGCAAGCCACCGGATTCCTGAGATCGGTCAGCATAGCAAGGAAGGCTTTGTAGGCGATGGGGTCCCACACCCAAGAAATCTCATCTCGTATCCCCTCTATCGACAAACGCCGGCCGACATCGCCGTGGCCGCACACGCGGCGCATGGTCGAGCAAGTACCGCGTAGGCTGCGGAGGTCAACCAAGGGCCACTCCGAGGTCGCACCGACGCGCACCGTAATCTCAATGCAGAGGTCTTGAGGGAGGTCCGGCAGCGACGACGGTTGGTGCCGCCTGCTTCTTTCCGGCATGCTATTCATCTCCGGTCGGGAATGGTGACGATGAGAAGTAGGCAGTTGCTATTTTTTTGCGGGTAGATGAAGGGGCAGGGGATCTAAATTATTTTGGAAGGAGAAGATACAGGAGATTTGTTTCCAAACACGATTTAAGTAAGCAATGGAGACGACGCTTGGCTAATCCGCGTATGCTTTAATTCTCCATTGCAGACGATGTTTGGTTAATCCGTGTATCATTTAATTCTACATTGGAATCACTGCCTCTGCTCTCAGCCATTGACTGGGCAACTGTTTCCCCATTGACTGGACCTGGCATCAATTTCTTGGGAACCTTCCCGTTTCCTGTGCTCTTGATCTTATCCCTTCCTCTCTTTTTTTAAAACCGATGTTATCCCTTCCTTGTTTTTGCTATAAAAAAGACCGACGCCTATCGGTCCTCCTCACTTGCTTCCTTCTTCTCTAGATCTAGATCTAGCTATGGCACAAAGAATAGATCTTGTAGGGTGCAACCTTTTGCTTTTCTCTCTTCTTCCTCCTCCTCGTTCTCTCAGTTGCTAGAAGAATTCTTGTGATATGGGTGATTGGGTTGCTCATCCCTCTAGCACAACTGCTAGAAAAATCCTTGTGATATATCAGCTGTCTGGGGAAGGTAGCCCAGAACCTCCTGGCATCAGGAAGAACAAGCCGACGGAAAGATCAGGTCTAGGGAGAGAAGCCCAGAACCATCATGCTCCAGCTTTCCCGTCAAACTTGCGCTTCCTTTTGCTTTCCCGTTGCCAGCAATTGGGTCCTAAGACACGAGCGTATCCAATTGGGTCGCCAGCAAAGGAGACACATCCTAACAAGCATGCGTCTCCAGTACGAAATTATCGGTAACGGACTTTATAGCCCATTACCAATACGGCAGTGATCAGTAACAGACTTAAACAACCCGTTACTGATAGGGCATTGATCGGTAACGGACTTTACAAGCCCGTTACCGATAGGTTTAACATTTGTAATGGGCTCTATTTAACGTCCGTTACAAAGAATTCATGTAACGGGCGTTTAAGAAGCCCGTTACCAGAAGTCCACATTGGTAACGGGCGTTGTGGAGGCCAACCCCGGGATCATCCTGGTGCGCTTATGGGTAACGGATGCCAAACAACAACCGTTACAGATGTGGGCGGATGTAACGGGTGTTAAGGGCCCGTTACAAATGTAGCATGACCTATTTAAGGTTTTCACGTAGTGTGTTGTATTGGGAGTTGTTAGATTTCTTTTATTGCAAGCACATGCTTTTCGTGGACATGATGAATCAAAAGCTTTAGCAATATGGGGAATTTCTTGGAGTTGCTACAATGGTACAAAAACAAGAATAAAGATATAGAAAATTAATTTGTTCAGTAAAAATCAGATGACCGGACCCAAGATTCAAAAAGACCTTTGTAGAGCATGTGTAGCATTGACCACCAAAGCCATTATTGAAGATCTTCGGGATGGGCACTTTGCTATTCTTGTTGATGAGGCCCGAGATTGTTCAATTAAGGAGCAAATGGCTGTTGTTTTGAGCTATGTTTCTAATATTTGTCTTGTTATTTTTACTTTAATTATAGATGTAATAACCTACTAACTTTGCTTATAACTCTATGTAGGTATGTCAATGCACATGGTGAAGTGATTGAGAGATTCCTTGGGTTGAGAGAGGTTGCAGACACAACATCTTCATCTATAAAACAGGCTTTGGATGGTTTGATTTCTTGTCATGGGTAATCAATTTCTAGGATTCGTGGTCAAGGGTATGATGGGGCATCAAACATGAGAGGGGAATTTCATGGTTGCAAATACGGATATTGGATGAGAATCCACATGCCTTTTACATACACTGCTTTGCACACCAATTGCAATTAGTGGTTGTTTCATCTACCAAGTGTTGTTCTACTATCTTTGATTTCTTTGGAACCACCACTTTAATTGTATGTAAACACAGTTAATACTTCTTGTAAGAGAAAGGATCAATTGGCCCAGCAACATCATGCTAAACTTGTGAATCAATTGGAGACAGCTGAGATTTTTCCAGGGAGAGGGAAAAATCAAGAAACCAACCTTTCACAGCCCGGGGATACTAGATGGGGTTCACATCATAAAACCTTATGTCGTATTGTTCTCATGTGGGATGTTGTTTTAGAAGTATTGGAGATTTGGCTGATGATGCATCAAATGGGGATAAAAAAATATGCAGCTTTTAGTTTGTTAAGGCAAATTGATACTTTTGAATATGTGCTGATTTTGCATCTTATGATCAAATTATTGGGCAAAACTAAAGACTTGTCACAATGTTTACAAAGGAAAGACCAAAATATTGTTCGAGCAGTGGGTTTGATTGGGGCAGCAATACGTACAATTCATGATGCCTGTGAGGATGGATGGGAGGAATTATTTGAGGAGGTAAAGACTTTTTGTCTCAATCATAATATTGTCATACCAAATATGGAGGATACACTAACTGTTAGAGGTCGCTCATGGGGGTGTGGAGGGCAATTAGTTACTTACTATTATCATTTCAAGAATGAAATATTTAATGTGGTGTATGATCAAATAATTATGGAAATCAACAATCACTTTTCTGAGAGATCTACTGAATTATTGAGATGCATGGCCTGTTTGGATCCAAAGAATTCTTTTGCTAACTATGACTTACAACAAGTAGTAGAATTGGCTGAGCTTTATGATGCTGATTTTGATGGGTATGAAGTTATCAGCCTTACATAACAACTTAGAGTGTTTATGAATGAGGTGAGAAATGACTCCTCGTTTGCTAATTGTCATGACATTGGTGACCTGGCTATCAAGATGGTTAAATCTAAAATGAACACCAATTTTGCATTGGTTTATCACCTCATTCGGTTAGTCTTGATTTTGCTGTTTGCAACTGCTATAGTTGAAAGAGCCTTCTCAGCTATGAAATCTGTCAGGACGGACCCAAGAAATAAGATGGGTAATATTTGGTTAAATCATCAGATGATATGCTTTATTGAAAGAGATGTTTTTGCAAGCATTGAAGATGAAAATATCCTAGAGAATATTATCAAGAACTAAGGAGTCAAGAAAAACATGTTCCAAGGCCTCGGAATATTTGTTGTGCTAGTGGTATGTTGCATTGCCATTTATCATTTGTTTAGTAATTTATTTTTTATATTGCTTGCCTAATTACTTTGGAATGTCTTTTCTACTTGTGTAGGCTCAATTTCGTTCCTACTATTGATGAAGAAAT
Source organism: Cenchrus fungigraminus (assembly GCA_036936925.1). Classification (NCBI taxonomy): domain Eukaryota; kingdom Viridiplantae; phylum Streptophyta; class Magnoliopsida; order Poales; family Poaceae; genus Cenchrus; species Cenchrus fungigraminus. The sequence goes on from CM072770.1 coordinate 69,046,011, forward strand.
GGTAGACGAGGACGAGGATTAACCAAATTGGCACTAGTTAGGTAATGCATTACTTTTCTACAATTTTTTATAAATTTCATTGTATGCTTCAACTTTGAATTGAGATATACTCGAAATCATGGTTTTAGTTGCCTTTGTGTGCTATCATATCGTATTACCATTATATTGTCATGTGGGAGGGTTTTAGTAGTCTAGTTGCTTTGGCAAGTGGCCCTAGGCGTCATAATGATTTTTCACTACAAGAAAATCGTTGACTAGTGACGGAACCACATTTTAGCGTCATTGATTTATGACATTCCTGGCTGATCTCGTCATAATATTTCACTTTCGAGCAAATTTAGTGACAAAAAAAACTTTCGTCATTACGGTTGGTACTGTAGCCGGGCTTTCACTGTTCCATGCTGTTTTGTGACGCCATAAGCTCTGAAAAAACGTCATAAACCAACATCGGTCCCACATGTAAGCATTATTTTAAAAACAGAGTGTTCCAAGTCGTCATAAAATTCAGTAGGGTCCCACATGTAAGCATTTTTTCGAAAATAGAGTGTTCCAAGTCGTCATAAATTTTTCCAGGGTCCCACATGTAAGTATTTTCGCCATGTCAGCGGCGTCATAAACCAACTGTGGTCCCACATGTAAGTATTATTTTAAAAATAAAGTGTTCCAAGTCGTCATAAAATTCAGTTGGGTCCCACATGTAAGCATTTTTTCGAATCTTTAATATAAATCAGTAATTCGCAGGCGAAACGCTTCACTGCCTTCGCAAAGACTCTCAACTTTTGCTACGCGCAGATCCGCAACGGCTCGTGGTAGGAATGGCGGATTCTGGTGGTGATGAGAGGGTGGTTTATGCGCCACCTCCCGGCTACGAGTTCATGAAACAGGACGACAAGGTCAGTCCTCTGGTTTGAGCCACTATATTTTCCCCTATCGACTTAGGGTTGGGGATTTCTAGTTTGGGGATCTAGAGGATGGATGACCATATACAATAGATTCATATTTCATCGTACACTCAGATTTGAATTGCAATTGGTGTTAGAAGTTGATTCAGTTAGTTTTCAGTTTGCATCGTTTGATGGATTGATAGGTTCTTGTATTTTTCTAGCTTCTGGAGGTGCTTGAATCCACTGAATAGCTGAGCTGATTTCATCGTACACTCAGATTTGAATTGCAATTGGTGTTAGAAGTTGATTCAGTTAGTTTTCAGTTTGCATAGTTTGATGGATTGATAGGTTCTTGTATTTTTCTAGCTTCTGGAGGTGCTTGAATCCACTAAAGCTGAGCTGCAGAAGGTGAAGAGAGACCTGCAAGAGGCTCTAAATTATAAGCACCTGTATGAGGAATCGTTACAGCAGCAGAATGAACAACTGAAAGAGATGAATCAATCGCTGCAACAGGAGAAAGACAAGCTGAATCAAATGGCATTGTTATAGCAGGAGAACACTGCCCTGATGGAAGAGCTGACCAAAGAGAGGGGCCATGTTATTCAATTGTTACGGCAGCAGTATGACCAGTTGAAAGAGAATCAGCAATTATTAGCGGAGAATGCCCTGTTGAAAGAAAGAGCAAATATACTCTGACTGAGCTCCAGACAATCGAGAAAACATGTCTGGTGTTACTACTAGCTAGACGGTTCAGAGGTGGTGTGTACTTTGTGGTGATGAATTTGTTTGTATTTTTGTGTTTGCTACTTGCTGGTGGTGTGAACTTTGTGGTGATGAGTGCTATGAGATTCCATCTTATTATGCCGATTTGGTTTAATCTGTTTCAAATTGAGTCGAGCATACTCACCATTTTGAATTAATTTTGCTGATGTTTTGCTGGTCCGTTCTGTTGATGTTTTGCTGGAAGGACCTTCCTGAGTAACGATCGCAAAACTACTTTTTTCCTACTGTTGGTCACGAAATGATGCAAAAACAATTTGCCATAGCAAGGGTTCGAACTAGAGACCTATAGGAACGAGACAGCACTATCTACCACTGCAGCACCTCTTAGTTGTGTCAATTTAATGAGAAACACTTTCCACCCCAACCACAGCATGGAGCGGTTGTTCTAATAAGTTGGCGGGAGAAAAGCCCGCGCTGTAGCAAAAAAATAGTTTTCCCGCAGCCTGCTGCCCCGAAACGGGAAAACGAAGAACGAAGAGGCGAGTAGGCTACCAAAATGGATCATTCCGGCGGTGATTTGCGACTTCCAATGGCTGCTCACTCCTACGGCCGCAACCTGGGAGATACTTGTTGTAGCGGCGTGTCAATCTGGTAAGTAATTTTGTGTTCAATCCGGAAAATTTCATTTCGCAGAATGTTCTCCTTTTCGATTCGTTCTGTGGTCAGTAATTTTGAGTTGGATTCGCCAAAAACTTTCCAGATGGATAGACGCTGGATAACCGGTTGTACTGGTTTTACCACTGATCATGAGAAAGGGGTCCAGGATTTCTTGGCTTTTCTTCGGACAAGATACGCTGAGGACGAAGAAATACTATGCCCGTGTCGTCGATGCCTCAATAACTCTATAGGGACTATAGAGCGAATTGGAGTTCACTTACTTGTGAGTGGGATGGCAACCACTTACACTAGGTGGATCCATCATGGAGAAGCTTTGGAGGATATGGTTGATGATGATGAAAATGTACAGGATAACGTAATTCTGCCGGATGCAGAGGGGGATGTGGATAATGTAGCTCCACGGGATGGTGGTGATCAGGAAACGGTCCAGGAAAACTAATACATATCGGGTATGGAGGAGGATGAAGGCCCTGGAGATGATGGGATGTCTGAATTGATTGCTGACTTGGGCAAGGGTCAGGTGCTCGGTTAGAAAATGTATGAATTTGTAAAGGAACATCTGAACCGTAAGGTGTCACCGACATCTTCATATGCACAATTTACATTTGTTGTCAAGTTACTTCATATAAAGTCTTTCAGTCGGATGAGCAACGTCGCATTCAATGCAACGATGAATTTGTTACAAAAAGGATTCCCAGAAGCGTGTCTTCCAGACTCTTTCGATGCGGCAATGAAGTACATACGTTCCATGGGACTCGGCTATGAAAAAATTCCATGTTTGCAAAAATAATTGTATATTGTTTCGCAAGGAGAAGTATGTCAAACTTGATGTGTGCCCAATATGTTGTGAAGCGGATTCAAGATGGAAGGATGCAGACACCAACAAGCACGTTCCTCAAAAGGTATTGAGGCATTTTCCGCTGATTTCCAGGCTGAAGAGGATGTTTCTTTCATCAAAAATAGCAAAGGATGCACGATGGCACCAGTCGAAGCGAAAACCAGTGAACAATGAGCTTAGCCATCCAGCTGATGGTGAGGCATGGAAAGAATTCAATAAAAGTTGGCCAAAATTTGCAGAAGATGCTAGGAACCTTAGACTTGGTCTTGCAACCGATGGTTTCAATCCATTTGGCAACATGAACAACTCATATAGTATGTGGCCAGTATTTGTTATGCCGTATAACATGCCACCATGGGTATGCATGGAAGAATCAAACTTCATAATGGCCTTATTGATCCCTGGGCCGAGTTCTCCATCAAAGGATTTTGATATCTTCATGGAACCTCTCGTCGAAGAGCTGCAGCAACTTTGGAAGGGTGTATGGGCAATCGATGCAGTTGACCGTAAAAGATTTAAACTATGTGCTGCGGTTCTTTGGTGCATACATGATTATCCAGCATTGAGCATGTTGTCTGGGCGAGTCACGAAAGGCTATTTTGCCTGTGTGTGTTGCGACAAGGATCCTTGCTCAAGGAGATTGACGAACAAGATATGTTACACTGGGCATCATTGTTTCCTTCCAACTGACCATCCATGGAGAAGAAAGAGAGCAGATTTTGATGGTACTGTTGAAAACTGAGAAAAGCCAGAGCAGTTTACCCATGAGGAGCTGAAGCAGCAACTAGAGAAGGTTAAAGACGTTAGACCAGGAAAGCATCCTCTACCTCAAGGAAAGAAAAGGAAGCGAGAATCCGGACAGTGCTGGAGCCGAAGGGTTTGTTTGTGGAACTTGTCGTACTAGTCATCTCTGAAGTTGGCACATAACATTGATGTGATGCACATTGAGAAAAACATACGCGAAAACCTTATTGGAACGTTGCTTAAAATTGCTGGGAAGACCAAGGACACCATCAATGCTAGGGTTGATTTGGAAGAGATGGGCGTAAGATCAAATCTACACATGGTGGCAACTGAGGATGGTGAGTCATGCAAAATGCCAGAAGCTCCGTATGTACTTTCAAAAACGAAACAGAAGCTGTTTTGTGATTTTATAAGTTCGGTGAAGTTCCCAGATGGATATGCTTCAAACTTAGCTAGGTGTATTGCTGCAGATGGATGCAAACTACAAAGACTGAAAACTCATGATTATCATATCCTACTCGAAAGGGTTTTGCCGGCTTGTCTTCGCAGTTTAGTGGACAAAGAGATATACACAGCTATTGCAAAACTAGGAAACTTCTTTCGGCAACTATGTTGCAAAACTCTGAAGTTGGATGTCTTGCAAAAACTGAAAACAGATATCCCAATAATTCTGTGCAAGCTTGAGAAAATTTTCCCTCCTGCCTTCTTTGATGTTATGGTCCACTTGGCTGTCCATTTGCCTAAGGAAGCAATCCTGAGAGGTCCAGTACAATATGGATGGATGTATCCCGTTGAAAGAAGGCTATGCACATTGAAGCGTTCAGTGAGAAACCAAGCTAGGCCTGAAGGATCCATTGCAGAAGCATATGTTGCTAATGAGGCCTTGACATTTTGCTCTAGGTACTTCGCGGCTGATGATGTAGCCACACGATTCAATCAGGTTGGAAGGAATAGAGAGAATGCTGATTTGTCTGTAGATGGAACATCTTGTTTCGATCACAATGTTCAAGTACTTGGAGCAGGGACCACTTGTTGGCTTGGGTCAAAGTACGACAAGGTGGTTTGGTATGTGCTAAACAATTGCGAAGAGGTGAAGCCATATATCGAGTAAGTAAATCACCATTGCAATGATAGAACTACAATTATTTCGTTCTAACTTTGAGATGGTACTGCTTTGCAGAGTGTTCAAGAATGAATTAAAAGCGAAAGGTGTGTCGGACGAGGATATTGATCGCCGAATTGCTACAGAATTTCGGCACTGGTTTAGATCGCATGTTAGTATTCATTTTTTTTGTTTGGTAGCTAGCTTATATTACCTTGTGAGGACCTTTACATAAGACTATATTAAAAAAAACTATGGCTCTTCTGTACATATTACAAACAATCTAGTGAGCGACGACAACCTATACGCATTATCAGCTGAACCAAACCGGTGAGCAAAAACTTATACAACATGTATTGTAGGCGGTGTCCGGTACCACACCAAGGCCCGAGAGGCAAATAGGAAGACACAGAATAGTGGAATCATGACTACAGGATCACATAAAGACATTAAAGAAATTGAGTTTTATGGTTCACTAAGAGACATTATTGAGCTGCGGTACAACTCGGGGCTTGACAGAGATCGAACTGTTGTTTTATTCCAGGTTGACTGGTATGATCTGGAAGGGACCAAGAAGGAACTGAAGATTAGAAATGATGGTTACTTCACAAGCATCAATACTGGAGATTACTGGTACCAAGATGATCCCTACATTCTTGCTGAACAAGCAACGAAGGTCTTTTACTTGCCAGACACCCTACTACAACACCCATGGAGAGTGGTGCAAAAATTTGAGCACAGGCATTTGTGGAGCTATAATGAAAATGAGGAGGACATAGCTCCCACTGGCATGGTACTTGCATATCAAGATGATGAAATTGACCAAACCTTGCAGGATGTTATACTTGATGATGGTCTCGGTGATGGTTCGGAGGTTCCGGTGCCTATTACTGGCGAGGAGACTGTGGTTGCAGCCACTGAAGTTGATGCAATTCGCCAGCAGGAGCTGTCTGATGTGGATGGATTCAATTCTGAAGATGAGGACGACGACACTCTATGGCAATATGTCGATGAAGATGAAAATGCTGCCGATGAAAGTGACGACGACTAGGATATCAAATCAGTAAATGTTTAAGTAGATCCGAACTGAAATCATGTGGACCTTATGATTTATATGTAATTTATATGTAGTTGAAGTGCACTTTCCTAAATTTTAAACCTGCTGTAGGTGCCTACTATCTGGTTCACTGTATTATGTAGCATCGGAACTTCCTGTTGCGTCTTTACAAAATATACAATCGTGCATAGGGATGCTGATTATCCTGTTGATCTCCAATGCGGGCAATGCAGAGTCGATCACTAGTCTTCAGCACTGGCTTCTCCTTCACGTCATGACTGGCCGGCCCTTCGACATCGTGGACTTCATTATAGCCGAGATTGAAGATGTTATCTTTGATGGGTTGACCGTGGCCTGAAATATGTCGTATGCTCACTGGATCTCCTTCATGCTGAGTAGTCTTACCAGAGTAGATGAAGATGGGGAAAGGGTGCGAACCGGACCCAAAGATTGGCGTCCCGAGTACATGATGTCCGAGACACATTTGAAGGAATATAGGCCTGCGAGACCAGGAGACAGACGTCGTGGCCTAAGGGCTACAATTGAGCCATCTCCTGATGACATTTGTTCCTCAGACAGTGAAGGCAATGAGGCATCTCCAGTGAGACATCTCCGAGTACATGATGGTGCATCACTACCCACTGAAAAAACAAAAACAGTTCCAGTCACTCCAACAACAACCAGTGAGCCAATGGACTCTTCCTTCTTTGTCAAACTGATCCTTGAAAATCAGCGCGACCAAAGAAAGTTCCAGTCAATGATGGAGATGAGGATGGCACAGCAGGAGGAGTTAAACCGTGCACACTCGGAGCAGATAGCACAAATGGTAACACAGCACCAGCGCACTATGGAGAATTTTGTGAATGCTTCACTCAGTCACCTTCACCAAATTAACGGCTTGCCACCACCGCCCGCTCTACTCGCACCTATTGGTCAGACTCCCTTGCAACTCATGCCTCCTGCTAACTTGGGTAAATCATCTGAAGTCTATGAGCTGCCTCACAGTTCAGCAATTGGTTCACAATGGATGACAGAAAAGGATTCCAAAGAAGAAAAGGAAGCAGATGCAACAATACTCAAGGTTCTATCTGATATTGCAGCAGAGGAAACGAATAAGGAAGATCCTTTGGCGGCAACAGCAAATGGTCCGGAAGATCCTGCTCCAGCTACCTCGGAAGGCTCTCATGCAGCTGATCCTGCTCCAGCTCCTGCTACGTCGGAAGGCTTTCCTGCTCCTACTCCTACTCCTGCTACCTCAGAAGGCTCTCCTGCTCCAGCTCCTGCTACCTCAGAAGGCTCTCCTGCTCCAGCTCCTGCTCCTGCTACCGAAGAAGGCTCTCCTGCTCCTGCTCCAGCTCCGGCTCCTGATGACCCTCTTCACAATCCTGTTACATCGGCTCCTTCGAACACCGACGAAAAAGAGGTAGAATATTAAACATTCCTTTTATTGTCATTGATTCCATTTGATTGTTGTATTCGAGTTGAACAATACATTTTTCTTCACGTGTGCGAACCAGCCATAAATAATCGTTTTGCCTGGGCTTTGTGCTCAGGTCTTCACAATTGCTGACCAAGATGAAATTGTACCGGAGTCAGAAGACTCCCAATACTCTTGTACCGGGTGGCAGAATGATATACAGGTACCAGCACTTTGTTTGCAGAATAGAACATCGAACTTGTGTCGTGACGTTGAAGACTGCGACTTCAATACGATTGAATCCTTCGATTGGATTAATGGCTTGGATCAATGCGGGATTCCTACAACCAAAATAGAGAGTTCTACGGCCTCGACATCACACAATGCATGAGTCGTGCTATGCATAAAACGAACTCAACACTCCCTACGCATGCTTTTGTTTGTAATTTTCAATGTAATCCTTGATTCATGTCACAATACTGATGTTTGATGAGAGGAAGGGATGTGTTGATCTCCAATGTGGGCATGATCGAGGAGTTTGCAACGTGACGTGCTCATAATCTTGTAGTACTAGGCGAACGAATCGACGAAGGAAGGGATGTGTTGATCTCCAATGTGGGCATGATCGAGGAGTATGCAACCTGATGTGCTCATGATCATATAGTACTAGGCGAACGAATCGACGAAGGAAGGGATGTGTTGATCTCCAATGCGGGCATGATCGAGGAGTATGCAACGTGACGTGCTCATGATCATGTAGTACTAGGCGAACGACTCGACAAAGGAAGGGATGTGTTGATCTCCAATGCGGGCATGATCGAGGAGTATGCAACGTGACGTACTCATGATCATGTAGTACTAGGGGAACAAATCGACGAAGGAAGGGATGTGTTGATCTCCAATGCGGGCATGATCGAGGAGTATGCAACGTGACATGCTCATGATCATGTAGTACTAGGCAAACGAATCGACGAAGGAAGGGATGTGTTGATCTCCAATGTGGGCATGATCGAGGAGTATGCAACGTGACGTGCTCATGATCATGTAGTACTAGGCGAACGAATCAACGAAGGAAGGCATGTGTTGATCTCCAATGTGGGCATGATCGAGGAGTATGCAACGTGACGTGCTCATGATCATGTAGTACTAGGCGAACGAATCGACGAAGGAAGGGCTGTGTTGATCTCCAATGTGGCCATGATCGAGTAGTATGCAACGTGACGTGCTTATGATCATGTAGTACTAGGCGAACGAATCGACGAAGGAAGGCATGTGTTGATCTCCAATGTGGAGTATGCAACGTGATGTGCTCATGATCATGTAGTACTAGGCGAACGAATCGACGAAGGAAGGACTATGTTCATCTCCAATGTGGCCATGATCGAGTAGTATGCAACATGACGTGCTCATGATCATGTAGTACGAGGCGAACGAATTGACGAAGGAAGGGATGTGTTGATCTCCAATGTGGGCATGATCGAGGAGTATGCAACGTGACATGCTCATGATCATGTAGTACTAGGCGAATCGAATCGACGAAGGAAGGGATGTGTTGATCAATATAAGGGGAGCAGTACATAAACGAAATGAGTAGTTCCTAGTCAAGGAATATCCTATCTAGTAGTATCTTGATTAGAGGAACATCCTTTGCCTCAGTATATGGCGCTGACCAGCCCTCAGAACAAACTGGCGCACGATTCAAATATTCGGAATTTCAGACGCCTGGGCAAAGCAGATGTTAAATGTCCTTTTTGCTTTCTCCTTCCCAATGCACCCCGTTTCAGTCACCACCATAATGAAAGGGTATATTGGTAATCTGACAAGGCCCTCCACTGAATTGGATAAATTACCCCCGCCCCCGTCCCACCCCTCCCTTCTACTCCTCTCCTCGCCATCTCAAATCTTTCCGCCCCCATTTCACCTTCCCTCCTCGCCGGCATCCCAAATCTTCACCTCCTCTCCTCCATCGTCTCAAATCTACCGCTCATAGCTTCAGCCCCTTTCCCATCTGCCTCTGTAGTAGCAGCGGTGAAGACACAATGGCACCAGGAGGGAAGATCGTACGAAGGAAATATCCAGAACAAGGTACAATGTTTTCCTCCTCGGTTCAGCTTCCCCGGTGGATTCGTACTTGCGTGTTTTCCCATGTGGCAGATCCATGTGTGCACTAGTTTTTTTTTTGATCAGGTAGATCCCATGTCTACACTAGTTGTTTTTAGGATCTTGTTTTGACTAGGAACATCCTTTCAGGATCTTGTTCGGCTAGGAACATCCTACTGGTTCTTATAGAAGTTTTTAGATCTGATAGATCCCATGTCTACACTACTTCTTCTCAGGATCTTGTTTTGACTAGGAACATCTTTTTCAGGATCTTGTTTCGGCTAGGAACATCCTACTGGTTCTTATAGAAGTGTTTAGATCTAGTTTTATTTACAGTGGTAGGCCAACCTTACAGAAGTTTCTCTGCTTTCCTAACAGAAGTAGACGAGCGCGGCGATTACGAGCGGCAGAGGGACATGAATGTTTTGAAGAATCACAATTTCTTCTCTAGTCTTGGCATCGAGAAAATGAAAGCACTTTTAGTAGCTGACCGACCAAGCAGAAAGGGTGCCAACGATACAACAATACATGATTCAGATCTGGAGTACAACGCTTCTGATGAACATGAATCTGACCCAGAGACATGTCAACAAGAGGTAGTCTTATCATGAACTCATTTCATGTACTAGTTATGCAGGATTGCTTCTGATCTTCTCTTTCTTTGTTGAATTTTGTGTAATCAGGTCACTCATAGCCTACCTGTCAGTGGAGGAAGAGGGACCAAGAGAATTCGGGCACCGAATGACCCTACCAGAATGCCTCCTAGACTGATTAGGACCAAGGCAAGGGAATTGGCTTTAGCTGATGGGAGTGGGACAACTCTTGATACACCAGAATTGCCCATTGAAGGCCAAGCAACAGCAACCCACGATGAGAACATCATTGACATGACGACTGCAGAAGGCAAGTCATTTGATCTCATATTCGAATGTCCTAATTACCAACCGAATAATTATTAACTTGTATGGCTGTAACAAACTTGTTAGGTGATGCACGCCCTTCCAGAGCACAACGGGGGCCGTGGGATTCAAGAAGATTGGGTAGAGATCTGGACCGAATTAGCCGAGGCTTAAATGGCAAGATCCCTATACACATTCAAGAAGGGCTCAAACGCCCAGAGGCACCAATGCAAGCTGCAAAGTTTGCATCAGAAGGTGGGATCATAGTGCGTGGCCACATACCGATCCTTCCTAGATGGAAGGACTACAAGACAAAGAAGAACCAGCAAGATGATGAAAAGACTGAAGACCATCTCAAGAACTACATGGGCAAACTAGCGGTGTGCATATGTTCACTCATCTACTACCATAGTTCTTTGCATCCATTCTTGTCATCCATTTTTCTGAAAATTGTCTTGTGCTAGGGGCAATTCGACATTGGCACCACCAGTGAGCCTGTAAGGGTGGCATGCACTGACATGCTGAAGTCGATACAGAGACAGGCGAGGTATCGCCTGAAGCAAAAGTACTTCAATGATGTTCCAGCAAATGCAGTCCCAACTAAATCTCTTGTGCCCAATCTGACCGACGCCCAATGGAAGGCACTGGTTAACATGTGGTCTTCCCCTGAGCACAGGGTATGATAGAACTTCAACTTGCCAGTACCACATTTTCATGTACTTATATATTGTTCTTAATCTTATTTCTTACACGAGTTCTTATTATTGTAAAGGTGAGGTGTAGTACAAACACCGGTAATCGAGGAAAGGTCAAGTACCATCAGCGCACGGGATCTCGAAGCTACATTGTACAAGCTAATCTTGTGGTAAGCAGATGAACAAGTCATGTTTTTGCTCTGTAGTTCATTTCATGAACCATTTTACAATGCTAGCACTTTGATAATTATGCCTGTTTTCGAAACATATTTAGAGGCAGAAGTATACTGCTGAAGGAGAAGGGCTAAGTCCACTTGATTATTTCAAGTCCTTCCACTACAGCAAGAATGGCTTCACCGCTCCAGTACAGGTAGCCATTGTAAGTACTTGTCTGCTTTTGCATTTTTCTATGCAACAATACTAGAAACATGTGTGACTGCTTTCATTTTATTTCCTTTTTTAGGCTCGCATGGAACAAATTGTCGTTGAACCTCAAGGCGACCAACCAAGAAAGACTGCTGCTGAAGCTGTGGTGGAAGTTGTCCAATCTAGGACTTTTCGGGAGGTTGCTGGCATTCGCCCGCCCTCTATGAAAAAGACTAGGGTTACTACTGCACTTCAGGTTCAGGAAATACGAGCTGGACTTAACAATGAGAATCAAGGGGGGGCACAACTGCGGCAGAAGATTGTTGAACAGGAGGCCGAGATGAGCGAACTGAGATTGAAGGCTCAAGAACAGGAGACAACATTGAAGTCTCAAACAGAAGCGCTTGAAGCTTTGAAGAAGAGCACAACTGACATGCATAATCTGATCCAAGGCTTGATAAATTTCAGCCAGGTTTATCCTCCTCTCAACTGAAGTGTGGTCCTGGTGAACTTGTGTTGTTGATGACTTGTTGTATGTTCATTCGATTCGATGCTAACTTGATGTATATTGCACAATTGTACTGGTTGAACTATTCCCTGAATGTGGTGTGAATTATATGGAAGTGGGAAATGTTTTATTTTGTTATCTGATTATGTGCTGGCGATCAGTAGTAGCCAGAACAGTATACAGTGCCCTGCGAAATGCAATATGGGCTGATCTAAAAAAAGCAATATGGGCCGAGGCCCAGCAAAGGCCCTGTGGATAATGCCCAAAATCTAATGTCCAAGCATAATGCAATATGGGCCAAGTTCGTTAGATTGCTAGGGCCCAATATAAAATAGTTCAATATACTGTGCAACAAACATTTCGGGAATGGCCAAAAAAAATAACATGAATACCTGAAACGGGCTAAAATTGGCCCAACAATATTAGGCGCACAAAGGCTCTTACATGGACCGGGTCTCCATTTGTGACGAACCGAAATCGTCATAACCCCCAGCCGCGTCGGAGCCACGATGGATCTTGGTCCGACGTGGCATGTACCTTATGACGCCTTTGTGTTACGAATTTATACGCGTCATTAAACTCATGACGCCGGGAAATAAGGTCTCGTCATTAATCACGGTTTGTGATGCTCGATTAATGACGGTGCATTTTCGTAACAACCGGCGTCATTAATCGCGGTTTATGACGAGAAACGGCTTTTTTTTGCGTCACTAGTCGGCGTTTTTCTTGTAGTGTTTCTCCACCACTGCCGATGCGGATGAAGAAAGATGGGGAGTCTCCGACGGCTCCATTAAGGGGTGAAGACAGGGCAGATCTTGTGCTTGCGTCGAAGAGGCCGCTGTCATTTGCCGTCGCATCGTCGTTGCCCACCGCACCACCGCTGGCGGTGCGCGTGCCACAGAAACAAAGAGGAGTAAAAGGAGATGCGGATAAGATAAGTATAAAATATTTGATATGCTACAACAATGTCATTTTATATATTTCAATCATACTTTTATACTACCCATAGGACTAGTTCATACTACTTGTACTACAGCTTAAAAAATGGTAGTATAGAATTAATCAACCATCAGATCCTTACCTACTAGTTCTTTTCGAGCAGTGATATAGGGTAGTATTATGTACCATAAAGGACCTATACATTTAATCTGTATAGCTTTCTGTTGATGCTTTTCTGGTCAACACACACGAGCGCTAGATCGCGCGGAACGTCAAAAATGCTGAACTCACCGAGCTCCTGCCCGGACCGGTCTGACCGGTCAGGGGCACCGGTCTGACCGGTGGCTGCAGAGGCACGGTGAAAACCTAAGATCGCCGCCTCGGGAGGGACCCCGTCAGAGGTGGCGCGCCTAGGGTTGTTCTGAGGTCGGCAAGGCCACTCAGAACGTCCCTGATCGTCGTCGAGACAAGCAAGGAAAGCACGAGGTTGGAAAAGCTAGGGTTTGAGAGATAAAAGTTGTAGAAAATAATAGTCGATTGGGTGATTCCACCTCAAACGGCCGTGGCCCTTTATATTTATAGGGTGGGGAGGCCTTGCCCCGCAAGGAATCCTTTTACAAGTCGAAATCTGCTAGAACTCCTCAATTCTGCTCCGACTCGAGGTCCACCGGTCAGACCAGTCAGGCCCACCGGTCAGACCAGTGTGGCCGTTGCCGGATCGGCTACAAGACGCCCGACCGGTCAGACCGTTGAGGGACACCGATCTGACCGGTGGCGACAGCCTGATCGGCTTTGTGCCAAATTTGGGTGCGAACATATGCCCCCCTGTGTTTTTGTAAAGGTTGCTGTCTAAAAAATAATTCTAAGGTCGATGTGACACTTCACCGGCCATTTTTTGGTCTAAGGGCGATTTTTGCTTTAAATCGGTCATATCCTATCAAGCATCTTGCCAGACACTTGGATAAAATTTCTTCCAGTACCTCCCGTTGAGAGCCCTTGGAAGTCGCTGCCCTTGCAAAGTCTCCATCAGGTAAGCATTCCCAGAACAAACTTTGACAACCTTGTATGGACCTTCCCAACTTGGGGACCACTTGCCGAACTCGTTACTCTTAGATCTAATAGGTAAAATCGTCTTCCAAACCAAGTCACCTACCTGAAAAGATTTGGCTTTCACCTTCTTGTTGTATGCTCTAGCAACTCTCCTCTTGTCTTTTTCAATTTCCTCCAAAGCTTCCATACGCTTGTCGGTCACTTCATCAATATTGTCCATCATCAAAGCATAATATGATTCAACATCAAGATTATTCTGCTTTGCAAGTCTATATGCGCCTAGATTCACCTCAACGGGCAAAACGGCCTCTTGACCATACACAAGCTCAAAAGGAGTAACCTTAGTAGCACCATGTCTAGAAATACGATGAGCCCATAAAGCTTCAGATAATACCTCATGCCATCTTCTAGGATTGTCTTCTATCTTATTCTTGATGATCTTCATCAATGTCTTGTTGCTAGACTCGGCTTGACCATTGGCTTGAGCATAATATGGAGATGAATTGAGCAATTTAATACCATAGGAATCAACAAAATCACGCACCTCTTTGGATACGAACGAAGTCCCTTGATCCGTAGTCAAAGTCTGCGGAATGCCAAACCTATGTATGATGTGCCTAGTAATAAACTCAATCACCTCTCTATGTGTCATATTCTTCAAAGGAATAGCTTCAGTCCACTTGGTGAAGTAGTCACTAGCCACGATCACAAAACAATGCCCCTTCGACGACGAAGGATGAATCTTGCCAATAAAATCCAGACCCCATCCTCTGAAAGGCCAAGGCTTGATAATCGGATGCATCAACGCAGCAGGCACCAACTGAACATCTCCATGTTTTTGACACTCTTCACACCCCTTGTAGTACCTAAAACAATCAGCTATCATGGTAGGCCAATAAAAGCAAGCCCGCCTGAGGAGCCACTTCATCTTGGGAGCCGATTGATGAGTACCACAAATACCTTCATGAACCTCTGCCATAGCCAACCTAGCTTGATCAGGACCCAAACACTTTAAGAGCAAATCATCCGCGGTCCGACGATACAATTCACCATCATCAAGAACAAACTTAAGAGCCTATCGTCGGACTTTTCTATCAACTGAACTGCTAGGATTATGCAAATAATCAACCAGAGGTTTTCTCCAATCCTCCACCTCATCTTTGTCACGAAAAACTGAGGAGGAACTTTTACCAGGGGGCCGGTCAGACCGGTCGGTGACATCGGTCAGACCGGTGTCACCGGTTAGACCGGTCAGCTGCGTCGGCCTAACCGGTGCCTCCAGAGCAAAACACTCAGCCACAAGCAATGGTTTGTGTTCTTGAAAATTTCTTTTTTGAACATTATAACCAGATGCTTGCTGGGCCAGAGCATTAGCTCTAGGATTTTCCTCTCGTGGCACATGATATATAACAAATTCATCCATACAAGATATGATGTCTAAACATTTATCAAGATACGCATTTAAGAAGCCATTTAGACATTGGCATACCTTGGATACTTGCTGCACAACCAATAAAGAATCTCCATATGCTTCCACATGTTTTACTCCCATGTCATGCAAAATTTCCAATCCAAATAGAAGAGCCTCATATTCGGTTTGGTTGTTAGTACAATCATGATCCAATCGGTTAAGAGCTTCAAAAACAGCCCCACTTGGCGAAATAATGACAATTCCAACACCACAACCATCTTTGCAAACCGATCCATCAAAATGCAATTTCCATGGAGTAAAAGTAGCATAACCGACATTCAAATCAAGTTGCTTATCTACTCTATGTCCAACAATAAAGTCGGCTACAATTTGACCTTTCATTGAACTTAATGGCTCACAATGCAAATCATACTCAACTAAAGCATAAGCCCATTTGCTGACTCTACCACTTAAAATTGGTTTATGCAACATGTATTTGATTATGTCGGTTTGACATGCTACTATGCAAGTACTAGGTAATAAATAATGCCTCAACTTGGTACAAGTATGATATAGCGATAAACACAACTTTTCAATGAAAGTGTACCTTGTTTCGGCGTCTAGCAATCTTCTACTTTCATATGCAACAATGTACTCCTTGCCTTCAGTCTCTTGAGTCAAAACACCTCCAATGACATCCTTCTCAGCCGCTACATACAACTTGAAAGGAATACCACTCTTGGGTGCTTGAAGAACGGGTGGCGAAGTCAAATAGCTCTTAATCTCATCAAATGCCTCTTGTTGCTTTGCCCCCCAAGTGAAGTCCATATCATTTTTCAACCGAAGTAAAGGAGTAAAAGCATTCACCTTCCCAGACAAGTTACAAATGAACCTCCTCAAGTAATTTACCTTGCCCAAGAACTTTTGCAAATCCTTTTTACAAGTAGGCGCTTTAACATTCCGGATTGCCACAATCTTCTTAGGATCTATCTCTATGCCTCTCTCATGCACAATGAAGCCCAAAACCTTCCCAGCCGATACACCAAAAGCACATTTGAGTGGGTTCATCTTTAATTTATACCGACGTATTTTTTTCAAATGCAAGTCTTAAATCAGCTAAATGGGAATCATCTCCAGCCGATTTGACAACAATATCATCGATATAAACCTCTACTATGATGCCAAGCAAATCATGAAAGATTAAATTCATAGCCCTTTGATAAGTAGCACCTGCATTTTTCAATCCAAAAGTCATAACAACCCACTCAAATAAGCCAACAAAACCCGGACATATGAAAGCCGTTTTGGATATATCCTCTTCGGCCATAAAGATTTGATTATAACCAGCATTACCATCAAGAAAGCTAAGAATTCTATGTCCGGATGCAGCATTAACAAGAAAATCGACTATAGTCATAGGATATTCATCTTTAGGAGTAGCTCTATTAAGATCTCTAAAATCAATGCAAACACGAAGCTTTTTTGTTCCTTTTTTCTCAACAGGCACAATATTAGAGATCCAATCAGCATAACGACAAGGCCTAATAAACTTTGCATTGAGTAACTGATTGACTTCCTCTTTCACTCGGTCATAAATATCAGGATTAAAGTTTCTACGAGGTTGTTTATAAGGCCTAAAACCAGGTTTAATAGGTAAACGATGCTCAACTAAATCACGACTTAAACCAGGCATTTCATTATAATTCCATGCAAAGCAATCAACATACTCCTTTAACAACTTTATTAACTCAGATTTAAACAACAGATCAAGATTCTTGTTTACAAATGTCGGCCTAGGTAAAGTGCCATCACTAATATCAACCTCCTCTAAAGGATCAGTCGACGTAAACCCTTGTCCTAACTTGTTCAAATCATCAAAGTCTTCGATGGCCTCACACATATCGTTCTTATGCGCCCGATAGTGCTCTCGCCTTTGTTGCAACCACTCCAGATTTGCAT
This sequence comes from Cenchrus fungigraminus, assembly GCA_036936925.1. NCBI lineage: Eukaryota > Viridiplantae > Streptophyta > Magnoliopsida > Poales > Poaceae > Cenchrus > Cenchrus fungigraminus. Next base: position 69,063,381 of record CM072770.1, read on the forward strand.
ACATCAAATCGACAGAGAAGTTCTAGCCTGATCAACGATCGGCTTCATGACAACAGTAGCAAAGCCATCTTTGGTAGAATCAATAAGCCTCAAATTAGATAAATCTAAACTAGTTAAGCACTTAAGATTCTCATGATTATCCATAGTAGGACTATCGGCCACTGCAACACAAGCCGATGTATCACCATGAACAATCTCTACCTCGTCGCCTACCCATTGGATTAAGAATTGATGCAAAGTAGAAGGCACACACTGATTTACATGAATCCAATCACGACCAAGGATGAGACTGAAGTTACCTTGTGTCTCAGCGACGAAGAATGCCGTAGCCAACGTCTTGCTCCCAACGGTGAGCTCCATAGAGACGACGCCTTTAGCTCCCATCGGCTCGCCTCCTCCCACACCGCTGACGGTCATGTTGGTCTTGATCAGCCCATCATCTGAACCTCCCAGTTTCTTGAACAAAGAATATGGCATCAAGTTGACGATCGCTCCTCCGTCCACCAGCATGCGAGAGATAGGCTTCCCATTGATGTGTCCCTTCATGTACAAAGCCTTCAAATGATTTTCAGTAGCTTTAGGCTTTTGGAAAATAGCTTCCTTTGGCCCAAAGTCGAGACGCGCGACGTCCTCCTCCGAGAGCACATAACCATCCATAGACATATGGATCACGTTGATGTCCAAATTCATGCGCTCGGGCGAAGAACTGTAGTCAACAAGCTCCTCATCGTCTTCTGGTGCAGGATCCGATACGGACTTGTCATCACAAACCATGGGAACCGAAGAAGAGAAACCAGGCAGCGTCTCTGGGTCATCGGTCTGACCGTCGACCTCCACCGGTTTGACCGGTCTGACCGACCCCTCCACCGGTCTGACCGGTGCTGGCTGGGAGCTGGTCTTGACTCTCCACTCTTTCCCTTGAGGTACCATGGGCCTGTACTGGTTGAAAGCTTTGTCCCTTTGCTTCTCTAGCTCCTTCTCCCTTTTCTCTTGAAACCTCAGGCGTTGAAGCTTCCTCCTTTGTGTACGAGTCAATCCGGGAGGACACCACCTTGGTAAGAAGTATTTGGAGTTGGAACCACTCCCACTGGCCTCATGGTCATTAGCAGCAACAAACACCCCTGGAGTTGATGTCACAACCTTATTGTTTAGAACAATCGGTCTTTTGCCATTCTCCCCAATAGGAACATCCATTGATCCAATCTGAATAATATCTTGGCTCGTAGTCCTCTCTGGATCAACTTCCATCTTCTGCACCTTCTCCTTCTGCTTTGGCTTGTAAACTTGCTTCACGGGAGGTGGCACGACTTTTCTGGCCGCACCGGTCTGACCGGTGGTAGCGACCGGTCTGACCGGTCGGGTCTGGTGACCCTGACCAGAACGGTGAGAAGCCAATCGGTCTTGGATAGGTCTGGAGATCCTGTCGAACGCTGATTTCTGTCCTCCCCATCCAGGATGAAAGGCTTGTTGATATGGCACCCACATCACTCCATTGTCATCATATATCGGGCGTGGTGCATTTGAACTTGATGATGCCCATGGTGGAGTAAAGCGTTGCCCTTGCTGTGATGATTCACCCTTGAGTCTTGCAGTAGCCCTTGGAGGTGAAGATGACCCTCCTTGGTGTGTAGGTGACCTCATCCTTTTTTTAATGGCCGATCACTTGTAACGGCCTTTTGCTTGGAATACTTTTCAAATAGCATGTCGAAAGTGACCTTTGGCTTAGGACCACTCCCCTGATTTTTTGCTACATTAAGTTTCCAATTTCCAATCTCCGGACGGCTTGGCTTGATCATCCTCGGGCGATCTGGGGGCGCACCGGTCTGACCGGTCACATCCACCGGTCTGACAGGTCTGGCCAGAGACGGCTCAGACGGTCACTGATCGGTGGGTGTAGACGACCCTTGCCCCCCATGTCCAGAGGCACTCACTGTAACCTTGAAGGTCTCTTTACCATCAGGAGTCTTCTCATACTCAACTTTGCGAACCAGCTCTTTTCCTCTCAAATCGGGCTTAGCCTCCCCGATTACCACATTCTTGCCTTTAGTTGCTTCAGCTTGATGTGGCCGAACCAGTACTTTAGGCTGCTGTAAATCCATGGTGTTGATTGGAAAAGGAGCTTTGTTCACTTGCATCTCATGAAAAGTCAAACGACCTTCATTTATGGCCGATTGAACCTGTCGACGAAATACAATGCAATCATTAATAGCATGAGAAAATGAATTATGAAATTTGCAATACGCACGTCTTTTCAACTCTTCAAGTGGAGGAATAGTATGAGTTAATTTGATATTTCCAGATTTAAGCAATTCATCAAATATACGATCACATTTGGAAACATCAAAAGTAAATTTAATTTCTTCTTGCCGACCTTTACTAGCCGGCTTAAGAGATGAACAAGAATAAGATTTTTCTTTAGAGGGCCAAACAAACTCAGCAGCATAAACTTCTTTATCACTATCGTCTGAACTATCAGAATCATAATCAATAACATGAACATTAGAACGACGTGATTTAAAATTATCTTTCTCTTTATTCATTCGGTTCTCAACAACTAAAGCTCTAATTTGAACTTGTGCAACCGAAAGAAAGTCAGTGCCCTCTATCTTATCTCTAATAGATGATCTTAAACCTTTCAGACAAATGTCTGCAAGGTCCATATCAGTGATTGACAAATTAAAGCACCGGTTTTTAGTTTCTTTAAACCTTTTAATGTAGGCAGAGACAGTCTCATCTCTTTCTTGCCTAACCGATATTAAGTCTGTTAATTTTAATTGTATGCTCCCACTATAAAAGTGATCATGAAACTTACGTTCTAACATATCCCAAGATATAATAGAACCGGGAGCAAGCGAGGAAAACCAAGCAAAAGCGGTGCCAGTCAAAGATAAAGAGAACAAGCGCACTTTTAAAGCATTATAGACACCAGCTTCACCTAGTTATGCAGTGTATTGACTAATATGCTCCCATGTGGTTCGGTCATCATCACCACTAAATTTAATCAAGTCAGGCATACGCCAACCACGTGGGAGAGGAAATCTATCAAACTCGGGATCGTATGGTTTTTGATACAAATTAGTGTTACCAATATCAACACCAAGTTTGGTTTTTACCACATTAGCCAAATCTTCCTTAAATCTATTAAATTCTGCCCAATTAGGATTATTTGGCTGTTGTGGTTGAGGATTCTCCAAATTTATCTTATTTAAATAGGGAGTTATCTTAGCTTGAGCTAGCCTGTAACTTTCAAACACATCGTCCGGAATAATGTTTTTGGAGGCCGATGTATTCACTGTCGTACTATAATGAGGTCCAACATTACTGATTGTATTAGAAAAAGTAGGGACCATCTGATTTAGCACGACAGAAAGTGGCAAAGGCTGATCGGGCACCAACTCCATAGCACCGGTCTGACCGGTACCCTGCATCGGTTCGACCGGTGCGGCCATGTTTGGCCTGTGCGGTTGAAACTGAGGGTACTGACCAGATGCTGGATTTGGTGTCAAACCATATGCATGATTACCATTATTTACAGGCAAAGGCGCTAAGCTAGGATGAGACCCTTGAGGATTAGCTTTAGGAGTACTACTATTAGTTTCATTATTATTAAAACCTAAACTCCTATCTTTTTCAAGATCCTCTAACCGTTCTAAATGAGCAATGTAAGAAGCAAGCAATTCATCACTTTCCACTGTAGATTTCATAGAAGAAGTTTCAGACGGGGGTTTCTTACTTACAGTGGGAATTACCTCAATATTGATGTCGTTTAGCCTGATCGCCGGCAGCTCGAACTCTTTCAATCTTGCCACCTTACCAGATCGATCTTTCTTGACGCCAGCTAGGAATTGTACTTGCATGTACTCTTGTAGCGCCTTGAACTTCTGCTGCTCCTCTGGAGAGAGATCTTCCAGCGACGCGGTGTGTCGAGGGTAGCAGGCAGTGCAGTTGCTCACGTCCTTCTTGACCTGCACGTGTGGCTCGTCCGATCCAAGTGCTCCAGATGCAGCACCTCCAAGGTATCCACACGTACGGGGAAGGAATGTCGATCGTAGATATACTAGCACCTCACGAACGATCACGAACCAGAGGATATAGGTGGAGGAGAAATGCAGGAATTACTGTTCACCCGCGGCTACTGTAGCTCGCGGGGTACTGTAGTGGTGGCGCACTGTAGCAAATGACCGATTAGAGTTTTCCCGTCTCCCCACCTTTGTATATACATAGAGGTCACTAATGGACCTTTCAACCTTTGCGGCTCATTAAGACTCTAGTACCCTAATGGATCAAATCCATCAAGCCCATTAGTGGATCCAAACCAATTGGCTCTAGGGCATATATCCAACAGGCACAAAGCCCGCTGGCAAATAGATGCCGATCTCCTGTTTTTGCGGGAGTTGGCTAATCACTGCTACTACAACTCTGTTGAATGATGCTTCAGTAGTTGGTGATTTGGGTATCTGTGTAAGATAGAGTTGTCATTCTGAATGACCGATTAGGCGATCAGAGGGGGAGTGAATGAGAGCAGATAAAAAATTCTCCGAGAGAAAACCGGCTAAGTCCCAAAGTCACAAAAAGGGATTCCCACACGAACTTGCTAAGGTCACATAGTCACAACGGAGCCACCATCCCTACGAACAAGTGCAAACACAAAGCAATGCGGAAGCACAACTCGAGAAGCATAGGAGCAAAGCAACACAAAGCTGTTTCTGCGTCCAACACAGATTGTCTGTCTTCTGCGTCCAACACAGACTGTCCGTCTGGCTACCGCGGACCGTCCGTCGGTCAGGCACGAACGGTCCATATTGAACTCAAAAACATCCAGAGATGAACCACTCCTCACGGACTGTCTGAACTGAACTCACGGACGGTCCGTACATCCACGGACGGTCCGTCACCAGCACACGAACAGTCCGCAAACCTCCTGCAATAGAACTCGAAAACCCCAACGAATCAAACCAAGAACTCGCAAGAACACGCGACAACACACGGACACCACGGACAGTCCGTCCTCACCGCGCGGACTGTCCGCCCCTCTCGCTGGATGCTAACAGATGCAGACCCATGAGGTCAACTCAAACTTCACCACCACGGATCTCCCAAACCATTGGATGGATTGAGCCCAAATTTTAGGTAGAGTTAAAGTGTCTCTAGGAGATGCTGTGCCTAAAATCTTGGAGCCTCAAACCACCCCAATCAACCGGAATCGCAAAACTCATGAGCACAAGCCACCACCTAGGGCTCCATCGAAAACTCACGAATCGAAGGCCAATCCTGACGTTTGAGGGGTCAAGATAACAAACGAAGAGGGACAAGCCACTCACCCATGATCCCCTCAAAGAAATCCGGAGAGAAACACCCTCAAATCGACGAACTAGCGAAGAACAAAAATCCCCCAAAAATAGCCCCGAAAATGACATGAAAATCACAAAGAACTAAGAGAGGGAAATCATCACAACATCAAATTCTTCAATACATCTAGAGGTCAGATTCTATACAAATGCATGAAAAATGTAGCCTATGGAGCAAAGGAATTAGGAAGTAGTCCAGACGAATCAGTTGCCATCCATCTCCTAGAGCTCTATGCACTTGCAGTGGGGACCAATCCAGGTTCGAAGTATTCCTCGATCGCCAGAATCTCTTGCCACACGTGATTTCTCAGCAAATGGCTCTTCTTCAAAGATAGCAAGTCGAGAAACAACGATATATACGAGGTCTCTCCGGAGGAGGCAAATCACCATGCTACCCTACAACTTAAAGGAAGATACTTACCCCTCAGGGGCAATATGGTCAAGACTTGGATATTTTTATCAGGCGGCCACGTCTTTGTTGTAGTTTCGTGTCCTCTCGATGCAAGCCCCGCGATCCCGCCGCGTGTCCCCCACCTCGAAGCTTCCCGGCGCGCCTGGATCCCATCTTCGCCCGATGAGCCTTCAGTCTTGGCTTTGTGGAGCAACTAAGGAACCCAACAGTTTTGTGGTGAACCACTGCAAACCCCACGGACACGGTGTAGCCTCCACGCCAAGCTCCTCTTGACTCGGTAGCCACGTCGTCCCGACTTGGTGTTGGTTTTGTGGAGTAAACCAACCAAACCCCTCGTGCAGACTCCGGTTGTGAGCCACTACCCTGCACCGGCTCATGCTCACGACTTCGTCTTGCTTTTCTTGTCACCATGCGGCCCGCACTTGATCCCGTTCGGCCACCGGGTCCATCGAGCCAAGCCTACTTGTCTCTCCACTCCTTGGAGGCCCCGCGAGGCTAAGACCTTTCGCGCCTGCTCTTCACCTACACCAACGCAAATCAAGCCGCAACTTGCACCTGCAATACTCGACCAAGAGTCAGTCCACACCACGTTGTCAATCACTCATCACTAAGGAGCGACCATCCACCGGTCCTCAGACGCTCCGGTCCTTAATCTCCCCCTTGATGAGTGCATGTACAACACACATAGTCACCAATTCAGAAAAGAAGGAAAAAGAAAAGCAACGAAAAAATGTCAACCAAGTGATCAAAGCCAAACAAAAGCCAAAAACAAGATCACTTGAGAGAGAAAGTCTCGGTCCCTAAGGCAAGGGCAGTGGCTCAACATAATCAAGACAAAAATGTTAATAATGCCAACTCCTCGAGGGAGGCAAACGGGCTCGATACCATCGGCGAAAGAGCAAAGCACAAAGCAACTTCAGGTGACACAAAGAGCTCACCATGCATGCATGAATGCAAGCGCCCCTAAACAAATGCGTGCAAACTCAAGTTCTCCCCCTAAACTGAGTATCCATCTCCTCAAATGCAAACTGAATTGGATGCACAAATTTCTCAAATCTACAAATGCAAGCATGGGCTTCTCAAATAGACAATAATTACTATAAGATGCTAGGAACAAGACATAGAGCAAGCAAGATAGTGTAAAATTTCGTACAAGCATCACTAACAAGATAGCAAGAACATTTATACATGTGGCATAGCCATGGTCAAAATTAAGCAATTTTTGTAGACAATTCCCTCTCATGAGCATAGAACCTTAACATGACAAAAAAGAGCACAAGCTACATACATCATACAAAACTCATACAAGGTCACAAGATCTCATCACAAGGTCATCATAAACACCCATAAGCTAACTCTTGTCATGTCAAAGCCACCGAGCCATGTGTCTACTTCTAATTTGAGTTTTTTCATGAAAGACATCATGCAGCAGTTTAGCACCCAAGACAAGGAATTGTAAAGCATACAAGACATGATTCATATGAGAACATATTTTTCAAGCATAGACATTTCATTTCAAATTTAGCATGGTACATGAAAAGCCTCTGCGACAAAAAGAAACTTATGCTCCCCCATAGGGTAAAATGTGGGCTAAACATTCATGATGACAACGAGGTCTTTGACCCCAAGTGAAAAGAGCATGATTCCCAAGTATGAATTTAGTAAGATATAGACATGTAAGCACAAAAAAAGCATGAAAGGGGCACATTGTGCTGGAGCAGCAGTGCCACCACCGACCTGTTGAATTGCGCTACGTCGTGAGAGTAGATGTGGTGGCCATGTCGGTGAGCTTGGCACACTAGGAGGAGGTAGCTACCTCAGCCATTGTGATGGCCATACCTCATGCGGCTAAGCCGAGCCCTGGCGCCACCGTGGGCTACTGGTGCTAAAGGCAGGAGAGGTTGTGGTGGCGGAGGTCAGCGCAAGCGAGGAGGAAGGGGAAGGGGGAAGGTTTCCACTTGAGGCTCGCCACCGCCAAAAGACTTGTGGTAGGTCTAGTAGGCCAACACGAGCGCCCGTCTGGTGGACGACATATTAGACGATCTTGATGGCAGCCCCAGGTCGTGGGAGCAGGAGCACCATCATTTGTGAGGGAAGGCGGATGTAGCAGCAACGAGGCTCAGTTCCACACCACCATCGGGAGGTCGGTCGACGCCCATCATGCTCTCCGTCCTTCTCCACCGCCTCATCGTTGATGGCGTCCACTGGCATCAAAGAGAAGGGAGTGAGGAAGGCCGCCTAGCCGGCCGTTGATGGTGCCCTGTCACCGCAGATCGTAGCCGGATCTCACTACCTGGGGAGAGGAGTCACGACGGACCCCATCTAGCAGCACCCCTGAAGGCGAAGACAAATGAGAGGGCCAGATCATAGGCTGCCAGTGCTGAAGACAAGCGAGTAAGAAGGGGATGGGAGAAGGCTGCGAGTGCTGAAGACAAGTGAGGAACGGTTGCCGTTGGTGACGGCAAAGCTCGAGAGGGGGGGCTAGGGAGTGGGGGTGCCAGTGGATAAGGATACAGAGGAATATTTTTTCGAAATATTCCTTGTGAGGGTGGAAAATATACTGTAAGGAATTGGATGCTCGTAGCCTAAGAGGGGGGTGGTGAATTAGGCAACTTAAAAACTTAACCTATGGCTTCCACTACTTCGCATAAAGTAAAATAGATCATTTCTATCTAGATGTGCAATCTATGGTTAATCTAGTGTGAAACTCTCATCCCAAAATAAGTTTTGCAACCTATAGCCTATCATATCAAGATACCACTCTATGAAAGTAAAGGCAAACAAGGATTCCAAGAATGTAAAGAGGGAACATAAAGAGGGATGAGTGAAAGCAAACTCTCGACAAGCGATTTATCCTGTGGTATCGGTAGGCACTAAGCCACCCCTAGTCCACGTTGTTGAAGCACTCCACACAAGAGTATTGCTTCCCGGTCACCAAGTCTCTCCCAAGAGCACCACTTGACTTGCCACTAAGGCTCGCCACAAAGGCACTCACCAAGCAACCTTGGTCACCTTGATGCTTCCTCCACTAAGGAGCTTCTCCACCAAGGGAAGGGGGTCTCCATGTCCCCCGCACAAAGTGTCCTTACCGCTCCACACCAAGCCGGAGGGTAGAAGACGTTTGCTGATTAGCCACTTAGGCCCCAAGGCTTCCGGAACACCTTGTACAACTTGATCCACTGAAGAATCACCTCACAAGGTAGGCACACCTTGAAATCACTTAGCTCTAAGCTAAGCCTAGCACTAAGCACACACACAAAGTATGTGCAAGTCTTTGGATGAGCAATTTAGCACTTGGATGGCTTGGATATGATCTTCTATGTGTATCACACTCCACTAGTCTTCCTCATACTCCAGCTAACGCAAATGGTCGAGTGGAGGGGGTATAAATAGCCCAAGACATCAAACTAGCCGTTGGCTAAAAGCTGTAGAAAACTATACCATCGGATGAACTGATGCTATACTTTTCCAAGACAGCGGTTCATCCTAAGCCCCTCCACATCACATAGTTGTTGCCCTTTGCTGAAGAAATCGATCCGATGGTTGCACCGACGCCTTCCTTCTCCTACCATTGGTTCATCCTGTGCTAAAGACTCTGCGGCCAAATCCTTTCTGTATAGAATGAACATAGGCATCGGATGAACTGATGCTTGACCGCCGGTTCATCCAGTGCTGAAGGCTGTTGACTCAAACCCTTATTATCTTGGACGAGCACTGCATTAGATGAGCATCGGTTCATCTGGCGGTTACTGCACCATTTCTCCAACCTTTGAATTCATGCGGCGCATCTAGGAACTAGACCGTCAGTTCATCTGACAGTGCATGCTGACTCTAGCCTCTGCGCAGTGTACCATATCCTTTGACACATGCACCAACGCCTCTTCCTATGTACCGTCGGTTCATCTGACGGTGTTCTTTTCTTCCCTTTTCTTCCTTTTGAACTTGCCATCACTTGAACTTAACATACTACCGATTAGAGCCTCAAAATGTATACTAACTCTGAATTTTTGCTATGCTTAACTCGTGGTATGTTAACTTGTTCATGGTATGTTAACTTTGATTGTGGTTACATCTATGAGACCTAGAAATGCTACAAAGACATGCTCAACAATATGATTAGCCTCATTGATCATGTTGTCATGAATCACCAAAATCAAACTCGAACAAATGACATATAAGGTCATGTTTGCTACATAGAGGATTTTAATATTCCTCGAGGGTGAAATATCCGTTGCGGTTAGTCATGCATCGAGTTCGTTTTGAATTACAAGTTCACAAACTTATTACTTACCGTGTGTCTGCTATGCAGTGCAGTGAAATAGTATGCCATTAGCCTATTAATTTGCCTTTGTGGCAGCTTGGAATGGCGAGCGCCCTGGACACTTTGTGCGGCCAAGCGTTCGGAGCCAGGCAATACTACCTCCTCGGCATCTACATGCAACGCGCCATGTTCCTGCTCACCCTTGTGAGCGTCCCTGTCGCCGTCATCTGGTTCCACACCGGCGAGATCCTGCTCCTGTTTGGCCAGGACCCGGACATCGCCGCCGAGGCCGGCACCTACGCACGGTGGATGATCCCGGCCATCTTCGGTTACGGCCTGATGCAGTGCCAAGTCCGGTTCCTGCAGACGCAGAACATCGTGATGCCCGTGATGGCGAGCGCCGGCGGGGCCGCAGCGTGCCACCTGGTCGTGTGCTGGGTGCTCGTGTACGGGCTCGGTTTGGGCAGCAAGGGCGCTGCGCTGAGCAACGCCATCGCCTTCTGGGTGAACGTGGCCTTGTTGGCTGTGTACGTCAGGGTGTCCAGCGCGTGCAAGGAGACGTGGACCGGGTTCTCCAAGGAAGCGTTCCGTGACGCGGTCAGCTTCTTCAGGCTCGGGATCCCATCAGCTCTTATGGTCTGGTACGTGATTTGTTTACTGATTTTGATGAAGTTTCTGCGCAGCTGTATGTTATGGTCAACTAGTTTTACATTGCATTATGCGCCACATCATTGACGATGGGTACCACCGATTGCAGCTTGGAGATGTGGTCGTTTGAGCTCATTGTGCTCCTTTCAGGCCTTCTCCCAAACCCCAAATTGGAGACGTCTGTGCTATCTATCAGGTTGTAAACTGAAACTGCTTGTTTTCTTATGGTTTATATAAGGCCTCGTTACGGAACTGTGCAAGTGACTCTTTTACAGCCTCAACACGGCTGCCTTCGTTTGGATGATCCCCTTTGGGTTTGGATCGGCCGTTAGGTAAAACTTCTGAATTGAAGCCATGCCATGCCATGCACGGATCGTTCTATTTATAATTTGTTTGTGTTTGTACTGACTAATGCTGCAGCACTCGCGTCTCCAATGAGCTCGGCGCGGGGCGGCCCCAAGCTGCGCACCTTGCGGTGCGCGTGGTTGTGTTCTTGGCCGTCTCGGAAGGACTGGTCATAGGGCTGATCTTGGTCTGCATACGCTACATTTGGGGCCACGCATACAGCAACGTCGAGGAGGTAGTCAGATATGTGGCCAAGATGATGCTGGTCATCACGGTGTCCAACTTCTTCGATGGAATCCAGTGTGTCCTTTCAGGTACATTGTTTCAGTGCACTCGGATTTTCTTTTCTTGGCACACAACATTTGTGGTGCAATTTTGAATTATCTGTGCTCACATGTTCTGCACCAAGACTGGTTCCACAAAAGAATACTGTTGCCTCTCCATCCTGATTTTAACTGTCATAAAACTCATGAGAGCTTCCATTTTTCTCAAATCGAACATAAACTACAAATGTGCATTCTCTTCCGATGTTATTTTAGGTGTTGCAAGAGGCTGCGGATGGCAGAAGATTGGTGCTTGCATTAACCTCGGTGCCTATTATATCGCCGGCATTCCTTCAGCTTATCTCATAGCATTCGTCTTGCGTGTTGGCGGGATGGTGAGCCTAGTATTTTAAACCCAAATGTGTGATCATTTTTAGTAATCATATCAGCTTTATTTTGGTATCTTGGCTGATGTCATGCATTGCATGGAGAACAGGGCCTGTGGTTGGGCATCATATGTGGGCTCCTCGTACAAGTCCTGCTGCTAATGATCGTCACGCTATGTACCAACTGGGACGATGAGGTGACACACAGATCAATTTTATCACTATGCATTTCTATATGTAGATTTTTCCTACATTTTTTTTTATGAAAACTGAAGAATTGCTCACTCCACTCCGCACCTAGATACTAAACCCCGCACCTTCATAATTGAAACCACACATGTACACTAGTTTATACTCCCTCCATTTCTAATTGTAGGTCATTTTATCTTTTATAGATATATAATTTTGAGGTTTTTTACGGTACACAATAAACGGTCGTACGGTCGTATTATCAGTTTTTCTCTATGGGTAAAATGGTAATTTGATAGATATATATTATTTGGAAAAAAAATTCCCGCTGCCCCCTTATACTATCTAAAACATTTCATATATTTCATTTCCTATATTACAACAATATCATTTTACATTTTTCATAATACCCTTATACTACCCATACGACCTTTGAATACTACCGTACGACAGCTAAAAAACCAGTCGTATAGAATTAATCTCAACCGTCAGATCCTTACATATAGGTCCTTTTCTATTACATACGAGTCCTTTTTCAACCGGTCGTACAGGTCGTATTGTGTATTGTAAAAAACCTCATAATTTTTTCTATACACCTAAAGATATATTACGTCCGGAAACATAGAAACATGACTAAAATTTGGGACCAGAGTGAATAATATGCAACCGCATCCTTCTCATTGGAAATTTTGCTATACCTGTATGCATTGTAAAGGATGTAGTATTTTTAACTGATTCGCCTTCATAATCTGGTATCATCGGCCATTTTTGTCCTATTATACTGCTAACTTTTGTATACAGAGATTCTGAATTCGATAGTTTGAACTCACAGGCAACGAAGGCGAAAAACAGAGTATACGATTCTTCTTCTCCTGCAGATTTTGGAACATGAAAATTGAGTGGAAGTCAGGCAAATACATTTGGAAATTGTACCACTTTCATGTATTCAATAAAATTGGAGATTACGCAGAGTCGTTCTCATTCAAGTCAACCATTGTTAGGGGAATTTTAAATGGTTCCGCATATGATGTGAACCCACTAGGGGTTATGCCCCATCAATATGATGTGAACCCATTCGAACTCTACACTCCCAAAGTCCGGATGTTACCTTGCATACACTTCTTCCTCTAGAATTGTTAAAAAAGCACTCTTCACATCCATTTGGTAAAATTTGAATCATTTAGCAGCAGAAAATGCTAGAAGAATCCGAATTGCCTCCAAACAGGTTACAGGAGCAAATGTCTCCTCATAGTCTATCCCCTCTTTTTGGCTATAACCCTGAGCAACCAACCTCGCCTTGTTTCTCACAACCTCTCCATTATCTCCCTCTTTGTTTTTTCACACTCATCTTGTGCCTATAGGTTTGCAGTATGGTGGAGGCTCAACTAACTCCCAAACTTGGTTTCTCTCGAAGTTCTCTAACTCCTAATGCATAGCGTTCACCTAATTTGAATCAGAGAGTGTGTGTCCAATATCCTTGGGCTCGAAAGATGCAACAAAAGCTAAGTGAGAGAAATGAGAGATTTTCTGAGACCTTGACTGTGTCGTGCGTTCATTGATGTTGTCGATGATCCTGGAGGGACGATGATCAGCTTGTACACGCTTGGGTGCCTCTCGCCTGGAGATGAACCCCCTCTGCAGCAGCTTCCACTCGATCTTGCTGTGTCGTAGTCAGTGTAGGGGATGGGCCATCTTGAACCGTAGTCGAAGTAGTGAAAGTAGAGGGTACATGAGCAGCCGGGGGATCACCATCATCCTGTCCAACATCATCCTTCTCATCCTCAAAGATCTTCTCGCCAACTTCATCGTTCCCTACATCTCATTGAAGGTTACTTCGCAAGTCTCCATGATTTGGTTAGTGTCAAGGCTGAGCACACGATATGCTCGAAAATGATTAGCATAACCAAGAAAAATGCTATCAGAAGACCTTGCCTCAAACTTAGCTAGCTTCCCCTTCATGAGAATAGAACATAGGCAACCAAAAGCCCAAAAGCGGCTCACTCTATGTGCTCGCCCATGCATGAGCTCATAGCATGTCTTCTTCAGGAAAGCACAAAGAAAAATACGATTCCCCACATGGCAAGCGGTATTGACCGCCTCAGCCCAGGAGTCCTATGCTCATCGAGCATCGTCCTAGCCATCTCACAAAAGGGATCGATTTTTCCTCTCCACAACACCATTCTGGCAAGCAACATGGGGCAAAGAAAACTGATGCTCAAGACCTAGATCACAACAAAAGGTCTCAAAACGAGAGTTTTTTATTTTTGTGCCATCGTCACTGCGTATAGCTCTAATGGCATCACCATGTCTCTCATTTTTCAACCTCAAAGTCAGATCTTGAACAAAACCTAAGGTCTCACCCTTGTCGGCCAAAAATAACACCCAAGCATAGCGACAGTAATAGTCCACTACCACAAGGACATACCACTTCCCACCCACCGAGCACAGACGAGCTGGACCAACCAAGTCCATATGGAACATTTTGCATGGACGCTCTGTCATAATAGCGGTCAAGGGTGGATGGCAGGTCGCTACCATCTTGCCATGTTGACATGGAGCACACACCAAATCCTTCTAGAATATCAACCTGGGCAATCCTCAGACCAAGTCGATCCCACTCAAGCGAGACAACAAGTCAAAGGTCAACTGACCCAACTTCTTATGCCACTTCCACAAATTAGCCGAAACACCTGCAACAAGACACCGACAAGAACCAACCGACTGAGAAAAATCGTCCAGGAAAATCTAACCCTCAGGGACGATTGTGCAAACAAGATCACCCCGAGAATCCAATACATGAGAAGCACCTGCCCTGAAACGGATCTCAAAACCCTCACCAAGTGTTGATGGTCGGTTTTCGTCAACTAAAAGCACTTGTTACACTTTGGTTTGAGCTTTGAATTATAACTAATCCGCCACTAGGCATACTAATGATGTAACAAGTTTGCACTTGCATGTGGTTTTTGGAGTATGTTATTTACGTAGGATTTAAGCACCTAAATGATGACTTTCGGGTAAAGTTCATCGAGCACTTTGTGAGAACATCATGAATCTCGACACAAGTCAAGACACGAAGTGAACATGACTCCAAATGACCTGAGGACCGAAGCAAAAATGACCCGAGGACCGAAGCATGAAGCTGTGAAACTCTGAGGAAGATGCAGGAGTTTGCGCGCCAAGCACTCTTATCTAAACCGTGAGGAAAACGACGTCAAGGACCCACATGCAGTTCGGCAAAGAATCAAGAAGACACAAGAAGCGTCGGGAAGCAAGATGGGCCCGAGCCGAAAAGGGCCTGGGCCGGCCGGCCCTTGCCGACCGGCCTACCCTGTTACTGGCTCGGTTCAGCCTCCCCTTTGACCTAGTGCCTCCTGAGAGCCATGTGTGGTTCGAGGACCAGTGGATGGTCGCTTCCTGGTGTGATGAGTGATTGACAATGTGGTGTGGACTGATTCTTGGCTAAGTATTGCAAGTGCAGGTTGCGGCTTGACTGGTGTTGGTGCAGGTGAAGAACAAGCGCGAAAGGTCGTTGCCGGTGAGGCCTCCAGGTGTGGAGAAGACAAGTAGGCTTGGTTCGAGGGACCCGGTGGCCAGCGGGGTCAAGTGCGGGCCGCATGGTGGCAAGAACGGCAAGATGAAGTGATGGACGGTTTCTTGGTTGAGCCTCAAAACCAAGGTCGAGCCGGGACTACGTGGGAGCCGAGTCATGAGTGGTGATTGGCGGAGGCTACACCGAATTCGGGGGGTTTCCGGTGGTTCACCAGAAAACCATTGGGTTCCTTGGTTGATCCACAAAGCCAAGACCGAAGAACCGAAGACGGAGGTGCAGGAGCTCCAGACCGGTCTGACCAGTGGGTCTGACCGGTCTGACCGGTGGGTACCGGTCTGACCAGTGAGGAGCACCGGTTTGACCGGTGTGCGACGACGCAGTCCGGAATCTTCAAAGCGGAGGACCCGCGTCGGGATCGCAAGGCTTGCGTCGAGGCTAAGCAAGTCTGCGGTCGCTGGGCATCCGTCCGATGGTGCGAAGACAAAGATTTCCGATTTCACCCTTGAGGGGCAAGTATCCCTAGTTAGCTAGTAAGGGTATTTTATTCTTTCGGTTGCCTCCATATAACCCAAGGGGTGAGAGGATGGCAGCCATCTCTTGGAACCCTAGCTCATTTGCTTTCCTATTTTCTCTTCCTATTTTCCTTAGGATTTTCTTAGGACTAGCTTGAGAGCTTCATGGTGAGATCTTGTGAGAGGGAAGGATGATCGGGCGGCAAGCTAGACCTTGTATGAACCTCTTTGGTATGTATAGATGATTCGGCGTAGTTCCTCAAGGCTTGGATGTGTCTTTCCCGTTTCTCCTTTTTGCTGATTTTCGGAGCCCTTTCTTGGCGATTTTCTTGGAGCGATTTCGAGGCCTTTCTCTTTGGGATTTGGTGGGGGATGTATGTGTGAACCCTTCGTGGTTCTTTTCCCTTTGATTCCCCACCCAAATCCGTGAGCAAAGGGGCTCGATTTTGGGGTTTTCTTGGCTCTAGAGTTAGAGGCGTTCTTGGTGGGATTTCCTCGATTCCTCTTGTTTTGACAAGTTTTGGTGGACCAAATCTTGGCTATGGAGTGCCCATGAGGTGTTCCTACTATCCCCAAAGTCTTGTGCAAAACCGTGGAGCGATTCGGGAGATCGGGAGTTGGATTTGGGGGAGTTGACCTGCGGGCGCTGTTCATCCCGAGAGCTCAGGTCACACCGGTCCGATCGGTGCCTCTCACCGGTCTGACCGGTGTAGACTCTCTGTTGAGTTTTGCTCGGGTGAACGTCTTGGTGAGTTCCCTGTTGTTCTGTGTTGCTGCTGTTTCGGGTTTGGTCCTGTTTGGAGCTTAGTAGGTCAGTTTGGTGGATTTGGGATTTCCTGGCTTGGACCGGTCTGACCGGCGAGCTACAACGACCTGACCGGTGTAGAGGCCTTCTGTGGAAGTTCTCAGATTTTGCCAGCAGGGACCGGTCTGACCGGGGCTGCTCACCGGCCTGACCGGTGTAGCCCAGTAGCTGCTCGAGTTAGTTTTTCCGCTGCGTTCTCGAGTAGGTGTAGGTGGTTGTTGGTTCCTAGGACCAGTAGCACTTCAGTGGCTGCGTGGTCTTGACCAACTTGGGTAGTTGAGTTGGAGACGTGTTTTGGAAGCCGCGTTCGTCTTGTTGGAGTTCTCATCTCCTTCGAGAAGAATTTTTATCGGCTCCCATTCACTCCCCCCTCTTTGGTTCGCCTAATCGGACCTTCAATTGGTATCAGAGCCGGTTCGGGTCCTCACTGACTCCTACCAGTCTAAGATCCAAAGATGACGTACCAGGAACGGGGTTCGGGTCCTCCGCACTTTGATGGGAAGAACTACCAGATGTGGCAGAGGCGGATGGCGGTGTTCCTCCGCGGAAAGGGCCAGATCCTTTGGGATGTTACGGTGAACACAGCTTATGTTCATCTGATTAACTTCCTTGCTCTAGGATCGAGGGATATGTTCGAAGCCAACAACAAGGCGGTCGACTACTTGTTTCGTGCTCTGTGTCAGTCCGAATTCGATCGGGTTCAGACAGAGGACTTAGCCTGTAGGATTTGGGAGCAGTTGAAGGATGCACATGCTGGGAATGCTCAGGTTCAGGCTCGGATGTACGTGACTTACCGGAGAGAGTACGAGAACTTCACTCATCTCCCCGGCGAGTCCGTCGATGCCCTTTTCCAGCGATTTACGGTCGTTGTGAACAACATGAGAGCCAATGTGGCCGTGCTCCCATACGATGATCATGATAGAGCCGTGAAGCTCTTGCACTCGTTGGATCGTACCATATGGGATGGGAAGTTTGAGGCTATCGTTGAGTCCGAGAAGTATGACACCTTGACCGTGAATGAGCTGTTCTCGAAGCTCAAGTCGGCTGAGTTGGACCGTGGTATGACAGCCAAGATTGAGAGCCTGACTGATTCTCATAGTCTCGCTCTCGTTGGTGGCAAAGGAGCTAAGTCTAACGGTAACGCATCCTCCAGGATGTACTCTCTTTTTTCTTTGATGTCTTTGCCAGACGAGGAGTTCGACGTGCTTGGAGAGGACGAGCTGGCGTTGCTGACACAGAGATTCGAGAGGATGCACGAGAACCGGGTGAACTCAAGGAGGGACTCAAGGGCGTGTTTCAAGTGTGGCAAGACCGGACACTTTTTCGCCGAGTGTCCGAAGGAGAACAGCCACGACAAGCACAAGTCCAAGGACAAGAGGAGGAAGTCCAAGAAGAAGGATCATGGACATGGGAAGAAGACGCGGTCTCGAGAGAAGATGAAGAGATCGAGCGACATCGAGTCCGACTCTGAGGACGTGTCATCAAGCTCGAGTGAAGAAGAAGAAGAAGAGGACAGCAAGAGGAAACACAGGAAGAAGAAGAAGGACTTCGGCAAGTACTTGAACGGCCTTTGCTGTACCGCAAGCAAGACTTCGAGAGGTTGCAACAAGAAGGATTGTCTTTGCGGCATGGCACGCAGCTCCGGCAGTAAGAGAAGCCAGAAGAACGCCTCGGATTCAGACTCTGACTCCGAGGATGAGGTATGTGATGAGCTCTCTTCTTTGCGCAAGGAGAATGAGGAGTTGGTTGACTTACTTGATAATCGCGATCACATGCTTAGAGAGGCTAAGAAGCTTAGGAAGGAGCTTAGAGCTTTGCTTGAAGATGCTAGGACTAGAGTGGCTGAGCTAGAAACACAGGTTCTTGATGGAAAGCTTGAAATTGATTCGCTTAAGGCTAGTCCTGTGGTTTCGGATGAGGTTGATTGTGCTGATTGCTCTGTTTTCCTAGCTGATTTGACTGCTCTTAGGGAAAAGCATGCCTCCAAGTGTGAGGAACTAGATGTGCTTAGGGTTGAGTTGGCTGAGCTGCAATCTAGACCCACTTTGCTTGGTGCATGCACTTCTTGCCCTGCTTTGCATGATAAGATTGCTGAGCTTCGTTCTCGCATTGTTTCGCTTGAGGCTGATTTGAAAGTGCCTATTCCTACTTCTTGCTCTACCTGTGAATTGCATGCTGTGAAGAATTTGGAACTTGCACAATGTGTTGATCATTTGCAGGATGAGAACAGTAAGTTGCGTGAAGTGCTGAGTTGGTTGTCTAGTCAGGAACCTCAGCTTGGCATGATGATTGCCGGTTATAAGCGCTTTGATGGTTGGGCTTTGGGATCTGTTAAGTTTGGTGAGAGCAGTGGTGAGAGAGAAGGGAAATTTGGGAATATTCCAGTTCCACCACAACCCACGCCCAAAGACAAGTTTGCACCCAATCCAAACCAGTTGCTTAAACCGAGAGAAAAACCAAGTGAGAAGGCAAGTGAAAAGCCTAGTGAGAAACCAAGTGGGAAACCTAGCGAGAAGCCGTGTGAAGAGCCTCACCCCAAGCCTAAGCCAAGACCAATCCGTTTCCATTGTGAGTTTTGTGGAAAGGATGGTCACAAGAGAGAGTTTTGCTATAAGAGAAGAAGAGAGGCAAGAATGGCTAAGGAGTGGGCAGACAAGGACAGGTACCACCCTTCTCATGGTGTGCCTGAGCCTCGTATGCCACTACCTAAGGGAAATGGTGTTGTGCATACGGTTCCAGCATGGAGAGATAGGAGAGCTTCAAGTGGAGGCAAGTTTCCTGGCCGAGGACCACCGGCCAGACCGGTCAGAGTAACCATTCAGACCGGTGCTAGGCAGAGTGCTGGACAGTTTGGTTTCCGGGGCCGTGATGCTAGAGGGTTCAGCCCTTTTGGTCGTGGAACCGATGGTAGGCGCTTTGAGTCTGGTGGTGTTGAGTTTGCTGGACGTTCTCCACCTCATGATCAATACGAGTTAGGTAGAGGTCGTAGCTTTGAGTCTCAGAGGGGCTACGGACCACGCTTTCACTTTCGTGGTACTCGTACTCCTCCAGTGAGACGGGAGTGGTTTTCCCATGGTGGTTCCAGGTTTGATAGGTTTGATAGGATGGATCGCAGTTTTGATAGGCGCGGTAGGATGGATGTTGCTAACCCTACTTTTGAGGAGATGGCTCGGCACTGGTTTGACACTTTTGGTACTAACCCCAGTGTTGAGACATTTGCTCGCTCTCGCTCTTGGTTTTGAGTTGCAGGTGGGAGGCCTGGAGAACATTTGGTTGATATCAGGGGTGGTTCTCCGGTCTCATACCCCGGTGGTGACATGGAGGTACATCACTTTCGGGGATGGTGGACAAGGACGGGTGAATTCTGAAGAAATGATAAAGGTAAGTGAATTTGTGTCCGTCAAGTGTGTGGCCTTGGTCATGCCACTTGGTTCGTTTCGCTCCTTGCCCTATCTCATGTGTGTAAGGTGAGCTTTGTATGCTCTTTGACCTTAATGCATGAGTTTAGGGGGAGCCTGTGTGCTTAGTGTGCTCTTTACTCTATCATGTGTACTAAGGGTGAGCTTTGTATGCTCTTTGGCCCTAGTGCATGTGTTTAGGGGGAGCTTGTGAGTTTTGCGCTCCTTTGCTCTTTTGCCGGTGGTGTCGAGCCCTTTTTGCCTCCCCTCGAGGAGCCGGTCGTTTGTGAGCTTTGTGTGTGGGAGCTCCTTTGTAGCATATGTATAGCTTTCCTTTGTGCGTTTCTTGCATTTGGCATGGCATATGTAACATGATGTATAGGCATCTTTGTATCTTAGGTTGCATGCATTTTGTATCATATGCATTGTTTAGGAAAAGCTTCTCCTATATACATTGTTCACCATGGAATGATATATATGTCTTTGTGAGCTAGTTTGGTAAGCTATGGTTAGTTTGGCTTAGCTCTTGATAATCTTGGTTTATATCCATGGTTGATGCCTATGTTTTTGAAAAATCTCATATGTATGCTCTCTTATGAGTAAATGCCTTTATATGATCTTGACATGTTTTTGTGGCTTGGCTATGCTTAATTTGTGGTTGGATAGCTTATTTTGATCATATGGGGCCAAAGGCTCATTTACCATCATGAATGTTTAGCCCCCATGCTTGATCTTGTGGAGGGGCATAAGTTCCTTTTTGTCGCAAAGACATTTCATGTACCAATTTAAAATCTGAAAATGAAATGTAAATTGCTTGGAAAATGTGCTCCCATGTCATATGTGCTAATTTTAATTTGCTTTGGGTGCTAAACCATTGCATGATGCCTACCAATGAGAAGTCTCATATATAGAAGTAGGCACATGGCTCGGTGGCTTTGACATGACATGAGGTGCTTGTGGGTGTTTATGATGGTCTTATGCTTAGAATGGTTGTCCTAGCATGAAGTTTGTGTAGCTTTGCCATTTTGATATGTTTTGCTCATGTTTAGGACTTTGCTCATGAGAGGGTAAATTTTCGTAAAAATGCTCAATTCTATCTTAGCTTCGTCCAATGGTTGTGAAACTTGATGATCATGAAGTTGATGTCATTACGAAGCTATAGAGTATCTAACTTGCTCATTTGGACATGTGTAGCATCCTATGTTGAATTTTGTCTATTTGAGAAGCTCTAGGTTGCATTTTTTGCATTTTTGGCTTGATTCATGCATTGTCAACAAGGGGGAGAAGTTTGAGCATGTTTTGGCCTACTGAATGCATCTAGAAGGTTTTCAGGTGGTTTCGAGCCATTTCTGGGCTCTGTTGTGCATCGGTCTGACGGGTGGTGTCGACCGGTCTGACCGGTCAGAGCTGAGCTGATGCAGCTGCTCTGTTTTCGTCAAGAGGTTTGCATGCATTCGTCTAGGGGGAGTTGCATTGGTTCAGGGGGAGCTTGCATGTGTGCAGGGGGAGCTCTTTGTGGTTTTCGAGCTTTGGTTTGATGGTTTGTGCTCTTTGCTTGAGCATGTTTTGTCTCGGATGTGTCGAGCTGTTGCCCTTGCCTAAGGGGTCCGAGACTTGTCTTCTTCAAGTGATCTTGCTCTTTGCCTTTCTTTGGTTTTCGATCACTTGTTGGAGTTTCTTTTAGTCATTTCTTTTCTTTTCCTTTTCTCTTTGGTAACCAAAATGTGTGTGTTGTCAATGCACTCATCAAGGGGGAGATTGAGAGCCATGTGTGGTTCGAGGACCGGTGGATGTCGCTTCTTGGTGTGATGAGTGATTGACAATGTGGTGTTGACTAATTCTTGGCTAAGTATTGCAGGTGCAGGTTGCGGCTTAACTGGTGTTGGTGCAGGTGAAGAACAAGCGCGAAAGGTCGTTGCCGGTGAGGCCTCTAGGTGTGGAGAAGACAAGTAGGCTTGGTTCGAGGGACCCGGTGGCCAGCGGGGTCAAGTGCGGGCCGCATGGTGGCAAGAACGGCAAGATGAAGTCATGGACGGTTTCTTGGTTGAGCCTCAAAACCAAGGTCGAGCCGGGACTACGTGGGAGCTGAGTCATGAGTGGTGATTGGCGGAGGCTACACCGAGTTCGCGGGGTTTCCGGTGGTTCACCAGAAAACCACTGGGTTCCTTGGTTGATCCACAAAGCCAAGACCGAAGAACCGAAGGCGGAAGTGCAGCAGCTCCAGACCGGTCTGATCGGTGGGTCTGACCGGTCTGACCGGTGGGTACCGGTCTGACCGCTGAGGAGCACCGGTTTGACCGGTGTGCGACGACGCAGTCCGGAATCTTCGAAGCGGAGGACACGCGTCGGGATCGCAAGGCTTGCGTCGAGGCTAAGCAAGTCTGCGGTCGCTGGGCATCCGTCCGATGGTGCGAAGACAAAGATTTCCGATTTCGCCCTTGAGAGGCATGTATCCCTAGTAAGCTAGTAAGGGTATTTTAGTCTTTCGGTTGCCTCCATATAACCCAAGGGGTGAGAGGATGGCAGCCATCTCTTGGAATCCTAGCTCATTTGCTTTCCTATTTTCTCTTCCAATTTTGCTTAGGATTTTCTTAGGACTAGCTTGAGAGCTTCATGGTGAGATCTTGTGAGAGGGAAGGATGATCGGGCAGCAAGCTAGACCTTGTATAAACCTCTTCGGTATGTCTAGATGATTCGGCGTGGTTCCTCAAGGCTTCGATGTGTCTTTCCCGTTTCTCCTTTTTGGTGATTTTCGGAGCCCTTTCTTGGCGATTTTCTTAGAGCGATTTCGAGGCCTTTCTCTTTGGGATTTGGTGGGGGATGTATGTGTGAACCCTTCGTGGTTCTTTTCCCTTTGATTCCCCACCCAAATCCGTGAGCAAAGGGGCTCGATTTTGGGGTTTTCTTGGCTCTAGGGTTAGAGGCGTTCTTGGTGGGATTTCCTCGATTCCTCTTGTTTTGACAAGTTTTGGTGGACCAAATCTTGGCTATGGAGTGCCCATGAGGTGTTCCTACTATCCCCAAAGTCTTGTGCAAAACCGTGGAGCGATTCGGGAGATCGGGAGTTGGATTTGGGGGAGTTGACCTGCAGGCGCTGTTCATCCCGAGAGCTCAGGTCACACCGGTCTGACCGGTGCCTCTCACCGGTCTGACCGGTGCAGACTCTCTGTTGAGTTTTGCTCAGGTGAACGTCTTGGTGAGTTCCCTGTTGTTCTGTGTTGCTGCTGTTTCGGGTTTGGTCCTGTTTGGAGCTCAGTAGGTCAGTTTGGTGGATTTGGGATTTCCTGGCTTGGACCGGTCTGACCGGCGAGCTACACCGGCCTGACCGGTGTAGAGGCCTTCTGTGGAAGTTCTCAGATTTTGCCAGCAGGGACCGGTCTGACCGGGGCTGCTCACCGGCCTGACCGGTGTAGCCCAGTAGCTGCTCGAGTTTGTTTATCCGCTGCGTTCTCGAGTAGGTGTAGGTGGTTGTTGGTTCCTAGGACCAGTAGCACTTCAGTGGCTGCGTGGTCTTTACCAACTTGGGTAGTTGAGTCGGAGACGTGTTTTGGAAGCCGCGTTCGTCTTGTTGGAGTTCTCATCTCCTTCGAGAAGAATTTTTATCGGCTCCCATTCACTCCCCCCTCTCTGGTTCGCCTAATCGGTCCTTCACCTCCTTGGTTGATTAAAAATCTCTGCCTCCGACGGCCGCCACATCCATTCATCACAACTTGGCAAAATCTAGAAGCAAGCACCAGAGGGAGACGACAGCCACCGCGAGTCCTCGAAGTTGTCTAGGAGATAACCTAGGCCTACCCTAGCCGCCATGGCCTGCTTGTACGGTTGAGCCATGGTGGAGTTCTGGAGCTATACATACGTCATCATAGGTGTGGCCTCAGTGGTGATGGTGTAATGCATACTTTCATTTGAGCAATGATAATCTTGTCATCCGATCTTTTAAGTGATTCCATGTCTCCGTTCATGCTTTCTACTTATTGTGAATATGGTTATTCCTTTTTCTAATGCATGGTTAGACTACTTAGCATGCTTTATGTAATCATGGTGATTAGATCTAGTATGTCGATCCTTCATGGTTTGTAGACATGTTCACTTGGACGTGCCCTTAGACTCCTCGCATGAATAGGGGTGTGTCGTGACAGGATGAAGGTTTCGAAAGGCGGATGTTTTCGGGAGGAAGGCCGGAGGTAGAAATTTAAGGATGCTATTAGATAAGATGCTTGATGTGTTGCTCTTTAGATGGAACTACAGCTAAAAGGCGATACGCCTAGTTACCCCTTTGGTTGCATTTTACCTAGCCTATGTTTGTGGATGTGGTCAACCTATATGCTACCACTCTTAGAGCCTGTGTGGTTCGAAGACCGGTGGTAGGTCGCTTCCTGGTGTGATGAGTGATTGACAACGTGGTGTGGACAGATACTTGGCTAAGTATTGCAGGTGCAGGTTGCGGCTTGACTGGTGTTGGCGCAGGTGAAGAACAAGCGCGAAAGGTCGTTGCCGGTGAGGCCTCCAGGTGTGGAGAAGACAAGTAGGCTTGGTTCGAGGGATCCGGTGGCCAGCGGGGTCAAGTGCGGGCCGCATGGTGGCAAGAACGGCAAGATGAAGTCACGAACGGTTTCTTGGTTGAGCCTCAAAACCAAGGTCGAGCCGGGACTACGTGGGAGCCGAGTCATGAGTGGTGATTGGCGGAGGCTACACCGAGTTCGCGGGGTTTCCGGTGGTTCACCAGAAAACCACTGGGTTTCTTGGTTGATCCACAAAGCCAAGACCGAAGACCGAAGACGGAGGTGCATCAGCATCGGACCGGTCTGACCGGTGGGTCTAACCGGTGGGTACCGGTCTGACCGGTGAGGAGCACCGGTCTGACCGGTGTGCGACGATGCAGTCCGGAATCTTCGAAGCGGAGGACACGCGTCGGGATCGCAAGGCTTGCGTCGAGGCTAAGCAAGTTTGCGGTCGCTAGGCATCCGTCCGATGGAGCGATGACAAAGACTTCCGAATTCGCCCTTGAGGGGCATGTATCCCTAGTTAGCTAGTAAGGGTATTTTAGTCTTTCGGCTTGCCTCCATAGAACCCGAGTGGTGAGAGGATGGCAGCCATCTCTTGGAACTCTAGCTCATTTGTTTTCCTATTTTCCCCTTCCATTTTTCCTTTGGAATTTCTAGGACTAGCTTGAGAGCTTCATGGTGAGATTTTGTGAGAGGGAAGGATGATCGGGCGGCAAGCTAGACCTTGTATGAACCTCTTTGGTATGTGTAGATGATTCGGCGTGGTTCCTCAAGGCTTGGATGTGTCTTTCCCGTTTCTCCTTTTTGGTGATTTTCGGAGCCCTTTCTTAGCGATTTTCTTGGAGCGATTTCGAGGCCTTTCTCTTTGGGATTTGGTAGGGGATGTATGCTTGAACCCTTCGTGGTTCTTTTCCCTGTGAATCCCCTCCCAAATCCGTGAGGAAAGGGGCTCGATTTTGGGGTTTTCTTGGCTCTAGGGTTAGAGACGTTCTGGGTGGGATTTCCTCGATTCCTCTCGGTTTGGTGAGTTTTGGTGGACCAAATCTTGGCTATGGAGTGCCCATGAGGTGTTCCTACTATCCCCAAAGTCTTGCGCAAATCTGTGGAGCGATTTTGGAGATCGGGAGTTGGATTTGGGGGAGTTGACCCGCGGGTGCTGTTCATCCCGAGAGCTCAGGTCACACCGGTCTGACCGGTGCCTCTCACCGGTCTAACCGGTGCAGACTCTTGGTTGAGTTTTGCTCGGGTGAACGTCTTGGTGAGTTCCCTGTTGTCTCGTGTTGCTGCTGTTTCGAGTTTCGTCCAGTTTGGAGCTCGGGAGGTCAAGTTGGTAGATTTGGGATTTCCAGGCTGAGACCGGTCTGACCGGTGAGCTGCACCGGCCTGACCGGTGCAGGGGCTTTTCTGTGGGAATTGCCAACTCTTGCTCGGGTGACCCGGCTCAAGGTCCAGGGTGACCCGGTGCGTCTCTGGAGGGTGTCGGGTGTTCTGGCGGCTCAGTCCGGAAGATCCGGCATGGACCGGTCTGACCGATGCAGGTGACCGGTCTGACCGGTGTAGGTCAGTAGCTACTAGAGTTGCTAGTTCCGCTGCGTTCTCGAGTCAGTGTAGGTGGTTGTTGGTTCCTAGGATCCGTAGCACTCCAGTGGCTGCGTGGTCTTGGCCAACTTGGGTAGTTGAGTCGGAGACGTGTGTTGGAAGCCTTGTTCAACTTGTTGGAGTGTCCATCTCCTTCGAGAAGAATTTTTATAGGCTCCCATTCACTCCCCCCTCTCTGGTTCGCCGTTTCGGTCCTTCAAGTGGTATCAGAGCTGGTTACGGATCTTCGGATTCTAACCAGTCTAAGATCCAAGGATGCCGTACCAGGAACGGGGTTCGGGTCCTCCACACTTCGATGGCAAAAACTACCAGATGTGGCAGAGGCGGATGGCGGCGTTCCTCCGCGGTAAGGGTCAGATCCTTTGGGATGTCACGGTGAACACAGCTTATGTTCACCCGATGAACTTCCTTGCTCTGGGATCGAGAGACATGTTCGACGCCAACAATAAGGCGGTCGACTACTTGCTTCGTGCTCTGTGTCAGTCCGAGTTCGATCGGGTTCAGACAGAGGACTTAGCTTGTAGAATTTGGTTGGAGCTGAAGAATGCTCATGCTGGGAATGCTGAGGTTCAGGCACGGTTGTATGCGACTTACCGGAGAGAGTACGAAAACTTCACTCATCTCCCCGGTGAGTCTATTGATGCCTTGTTCCAGCGGTTCACGGTGGTTGTGAACAACATGAGGGCCAATGTCGACATCCTCCCGTACGATGACCATGATAGGGCTGTGAAGCTCATACACGCGCTGGATCGTACCGTGTGGGATGGAAAGGTCGAGGCCATTCTTGAGTCCGAGAAGTACACCACTCTGACGGTGAACGAGCTGTTCTCAAAGCTCAAGTCTGCTGAGGTTGATCGTGGTTTGACAGCCCGTCTTGAGAGCCCGACTGACACCCATAGTCTTGCTCTCGTCGGTGGCAAAGTGGCTAAGTCTAACGCTAACACATCCTCCAGGATGTACTGTCTGTCTTCTTTGATGTCTTTGCCAGACGAGGAGTTTGACGTGCTTGGAGAGGACGAGCTGGCGTTGCTGACCAGGCGGTTCGAGAGGCTGCACGAGAACCAGGTGAACACGAGGAGGACAGCACAGACGTGCTTTCAGTGAGGCAAGCCGGGACACTTCGTCACCGATTGCCCTGAGAAGATGGAGAACAAGGACGGCTACAAGGATGGCTACAAGCACCAGTCGAGCAAGGACGCCAAGTACCGATCGAGGCGCGATCACAAGCACAAGAACAAGCACAAGGACGAGCGACGGTCGAGGAAGAAGGACGGCCGCGGCAGGAAGGCTCGAGCGATGGTCGGAGCGAGCGATGTCGACTCCAGTTCCGCCTACTCTTCCTCGAGCTCGAGTAGCAGTGAAGATGAAGGTGATCGGCGCAAGAACAAGAAGTCATCCAAGAACTTGAGCGGGCTGATGTGCTACGCGAGAGATGGCTTCTGCGGCATGGCTCGTAGCTCCGGCAGCAAGAAGAGTCACCAGAGCGACTCGGACTCCGACTCCGAGGATGAGGTACGTGACGAGCTCCCCTTCTTGCGTGAGGAGAACGAGCGTCTTGGCAAGTTGCTTGATAATCGTGATGACATGCTTAGAGAGGCTAAGAAGATGAGGAAAGAGTTTAGGGCCTCACTAGAAGATGCTAGGAACCGTGTGGCTGAGCTAGAAACCCAGAACCTAGATGCTAAGCTTGAAATTGATTCGCTTAAGGCTTCTCCTGTGGTTTCTGATGAGATTGATTGTTGTGATTGCTCTGTGTACCTAGCTGATCTTACTGCTCTTAAGGATAAGCATGTTTCTACTTGTGATGAACTAGATGTGCTTAGGGTTGAAGTGGCTGAGCTTAAGTCTAGACCTACTTTGCTAGGTGCTTGCACCTCTTGCCCTGTTTTGTATGGAAAAATTGATGAGATGCATGCTTATACTGTTTCGCTTGAGGCTAAGCTGAAAGAACCTGTTTCCACTTATTGCTCTACTTGTGAGGTGCATGCTTTGAAAAATCTGGAACTTGCACATTATGTGGATCGCTTGCAGGATGAGAACGATGAGTTGAGAAAAATGATGGGTTGGTTGTCGGGTCATGAACCGCAGCTTAGGATGATGATTGAGGCATACAAGCGCTATGATGGGCAAGCGCTTGGCTCGGAGAAAGTTGGAGAGTCTAGTGGTGAGGGAGGAGAGAAGATTGGTGATATCCAAGCTCCACCAAAAATCTTCAGTGGAAGACTTGAGTCGTTTGTTCACTCACGTGCTCATTTTTGAATTTCAGGTGGGAGACTTGAGGAACGTTTGGTTGATTGACTCCGGTTGCTCGAGGCATATGACCGGAGACAAGGGGTGGTTCTCAAGTCTCGTCCCGGTGGTGTCCAAGACATACATCACCTTTGGGGACAATGGGCGAGGGCGTGTGCTTTCAGAAGGTGAGATCAAGGTAAGTGACAAGGTCACTCTCAGGCGTGTCGCTCTGGTTCAATCGCTCGGGTTCAATTTGCTTTCCGTGTCCCAGCTTTTGGATGAGGGCTTTGAGGTGTTGTTTCGGCCTGGTGGTTCTCGGATTTTGGATTCTCGAGGGGACCTTGTTTGCATGGTCGTTCCCGAGGGTCAAGTGTTCTGAGCGGATTTTTCTCAGTCTTCTGGTGTGGAGCGTTGTTTCTTGGCTGGATCTTCGAGTGAGTTGTGGAAGTGGCATAGGAAGTTGGGTCACTTAAGCTTTGATCTTCTGTCTCGCTTGAGTAAACTCAATTTGGTCCGAGGATTGCCACGGCTGAGGTTTGAAAAAGAGTTGGTTTGTGCGCCGTGTCGGCATGCTAAGATGGTAGCTTCTTCCCATCCACCCCTCACCGATGTGATGACGGAGCATCCATGCGAGCTGCTCCATATGGACCTTGTTGGCCTAGCTCGTGTGCGATCTGTGGGTGGGAAGTGGTACGTCCTGGTTGTGGTGGACGACTACTCTCGGTATGCGTGGGTTTCCTTTCTTGAGGAGAAAGGGGAGACGTTTGGTTTTGTTCGAGATCTTGTCTTGAGGTTAAGAAATGAGAGGCACGGAGATGCCATACGAGCGATTCACAGTGACAATGGCTCGGAATTTAAAAACTCTCGCTTCGAAACCTTTTGCCATGACTTGGGTCTTGAACACCAGTTTTCGAGTCCGTATACGCCTCCCAGAACGGCGTGGTGGAAAGGAAAAACAGAACCTTGTGCGAGATGGCTCGGACGATGCTCGATGAGCATAGGACTCCGAGGAGGTTCTGGGCTGAGGCGGTGAATACCGCGTGCTATGTGTCGAACAGGATTTACCTCAGGGTTCACAAGAAGAAAACGTGCTATGAGTTGATGTACAGGCGCACACCCAAGGTGAGTCACTTCCATGTGTTTGGGTGCAAATGCTTCATCCTGAAGAAAGGTAAGAAGTTGGACAAGTTCGAGGCGAGGTCCGTCGATGGCATTTTCTTTGGTTACGCGTCTCATTCTAGAGCCTTTCGAGTGCTCAATCTTGAAACTAACCAAATCGTGGAGACTTGCGAGGTAACCTTCGACGAGACACAGCCACGTAGTCAGCTTGTTTTTGAGTGTGCAGGTGACGACGAACTTGGCGAGGAGATTTTCCAGGAGGAGGAGCATGAACATGGAGACGATGAAGATGGCGGTGTGGTGCCCGCGGCTAAACATGTACCTACTACTTCGACTACGGTGGTGGACGGTCCTTCTCCCACACCTATAACGACAAACCCAGATCAAGGCGAAGCTACGATTGAGGGGGAGGTAGCATCAAGGCGAGAACCTCCCCGGCGAGTGCAAGTGGATCACCCAGCTTCGAGGATCATCGGCGACATGAATGAACGTACTACACGGTCGAGGGTTCGGAACAATTCTCATTTCGCTCATGCTGCTTTTGTTGACACCTTTGAGCCCAAGGACATTGGACACGCGCTATCTGATCACAATTGGGTTAACTCAATGCATGAGGAGTTAGAGAATTTTGAGAGGAACCAAGTTTGGGAATTGGTTGACCCTCCCCCAGGGTGTAAGCCGATTGGGACAAAATGGGTGTGGAAGAACAAAGAGGGAGAGAAAGGAGAAGTGGTGAGGAAGAAGTCAAGGCTTGTTGCTCAGGGGTACTCACAGAAAGAGGGGATCGACTACGAGGAGACCTTTGCTCCCGTAGCTCGTTTGGAAGCTATCAGGATCCTTCTAGCTTTTTTCGTGGCTAAAGGGTTCAAGTTGTACCATATGGATGTCAAGAGTGCTTTCCTAAATGGTGTCTTGGAGGAAGTAGTGTATGTGAGGCAACCACCGGGGTTTGAGAGTGAGAAGTACCCCCACCAGGTGTACAAGTTGAGGAAGGCACTGCATGGGCTGAAGCAGGCGCCTAGAGCATGGTACGGTAGGTTGAGGGGGTTCCTTTTTGAGAGAGGGTTTGAGATGGGGAAGGTCGATCAGACCTTGTTTCTCCTCAGGCAGGGCAGAGATATCCTGATTGTGCAGGTATATGTGGATGATATTGTCTTTAGTGGCTCGTCTAACTCTCTTGTTGCAAGGTTTGCAGAAGACATGAGCAGGGAATTTGAGATGAGCATGATGGGTGAGTTGCAGTTCTTCCTCGGGCTACAAATCAAGCAATCAAAGGAAGGAACATTCGTGCACCAAGCTAAGTACACCAAGGACATTGTGAGGAAGTTCAAGATGGAGGATTCCAAGGCCATGGCGATGCCTATGAGTACGACTACAGCTCTTGATCCGGACGAGGAAGGTGAAGACGTGGACCAGAAGGAGTACCGGAGCATGATCGGGTCACTCCTCTACTTGACGGCGACGAGGCCGGACATCCAATTCTCGGTATGTCTGTGCGCTCGTTTTCAAGCGTCTCCGAGGACTTCGCTTCGGCAAGCAGTCAAGCGCATATTCAGGTATTTGCGACATACTCCCGACTTCGGCCTTTGGTACTCCGCGTCTTCTTCTTTGGCTCTTCATGGATTTTCGGACGCGGATTTTGCCGGGTGTCGGTTGGATAGGAAGTCCACTTCTGGGACTTGCCAGTTCTTGGGTTCCTCTTTGGTGTCTTGGTCTTCCCGCAAACAGTCGAGTGTTGCTCAATCCACTACCGAGGCAGAGTATGTGGCCGCAGCTAGTTGTTGCTCTCAGCTCCTTTGGATCACATACACCATGAGCGACTTTGGTGAGGAGTATACCCATGTCCCACTTCAATGTGATAGCACAAGTGCCATAAGCATTGCAAAGAACCCAGTGCTCCACTCCAAAACTAAGCACATAGAAGTGAGGTGTCATTTTTTGAGAGACAACGTAGAGAAAGGAAAAATCTCTTTGATCCATGTACCCACACATCACCAGCTAGCCGATATTTTCACCAAACCCCTAGATCAAGCAACTTTCTCTCGTTTGCGGGGGGAGCTTGGTGTTTGTTTGATTTCTTGAGTTGGGTGTGTGGGAACTCCTTTGTAGCATATGTATAGCTTTCCTTTGTGCATTTCTTGCATTTGCATTGCATTTGTATCATGATGTATAGTCATCTTTGTATGATAGCTTGCATGTATTTTGTATCATATGCATTGTGTAGGAAAAGCTTCTCCTATATACATTGTTCACCATGGTATGCTCTATATGATCTTGTGAGCTAGTTTGGTATGATATGGCTTAGTGTGGCTTAGCTCTTGATGATCTTGGTTTATATCCATGGTTGATGGCTATGTTTTTCAAAAATCTCATATGTATACTCTCTTGTGAGTAAATACCTTTATATGATCTTGACATGTTTTAGTTGCTAGGCTATGCTCAATTTATGGTTGGACAGCTTATTTTGATCATATTGGGCCAAAGGCTCATTTGCCATCATGAATGTTTAGCCCCCATGCTTCATCTTGTGGAGGGGCATAAGTTCCTTTTTGTCGCAAAGACATTTCATGTACCAATTATAAATCTGAAAATGAAATGTAAATTGCTTGGAAAATGTGCTCCCATGTCATATGTGCTTAATTTACTTGCTTTTGGGTGCTAAACCGTTGCATGTTGCTTACCAATGAGAAGTCTCATACATAGAAGTAAGCACATGGCTCGGTATGCTTTGACATGACATGAGGTGCTTGTGGGTGTTTATGATGGTCTTATGTTTAGAATGGTTGTCCTAGCATGAAGTTTGTGTGGCTTTGCCATTTTGACATGTTTTGCTCATGTTTAGGACTTTGCTCATGAGAGGGAATTTTTCGTAAAAATGCTCAATTCTATCTTAGCTTCGTCCAATGGTTGTGAAACTTGGTGATCTTGTAGTTTTTGTCCATACGAGGCAATCGAGTATCTAACTTGCTCATTTGGAGGTCTGTAGCATGCTATGTTGAATTTTGTCTATTTGAGAAGCTCTAAGTTGAAATTTCCCTAATTTTGGCTTGATTCATGCATTGTCAACAAGGGGGAGAAGTTTGAGCATGTTTTGGCTTGCTGCATGCATTTAGAAGGTTTCCAAGTGGTTTCGAGCTAGTTTTGAGCTCGTGCAGTTCCCAGTTTTTCCCAGGTGTCATCGGCCTGACCGGTGGGTTGCACCGGTCTGACCGGTGTGAGGTTCAGGTGCTGGGCGATCTAGCACACCAGTCTGATTGATGTAGTTGACCGGTCCGACCGATCAGAGCTGAACTGATGCAGCTGCTCTGTTTCGTCAAGTGGTTTGCATGCATTTGTCCAGGGGGATTTGCAATGTTTCAGGGGGAGCTTGCATGTGTGCAGGGGGAGCTCTTTGTGGTTTTCGAGCTTTGGATCGGTGGTTTGTGCTCTTTGCTTGAGCATGTTTTGTCTCGGATGTGTCGAGCCGTTGCCCTTGCCTAAGGGGTTCGAGACTTGTCTTCTTCAAGTGATCTTGCTCTTTGCCTTTCCTTTGGCTTTCGATCGCTTGTTGGAGTTTCTTTTCTTTTCCTTTTCTTTTTGGTTACCAAAAATGTGTGTGTTGTCAATGCACTCATCAAGGGGGAGATTGAGAGCCTGTGTGGTTCGAAGACTGGTGGTAGGTCGCTTCCTGGTGTGATGAGTGATTGACAACGTGGTGTGGACTGATTCTTCGCTAAGTATTGCAGGTGCAGGTTGCGGCTTGACTAGTGTTGGTGCAGGTGAAGAACAAGCGCGAAAGGTCATTGCCGGTGAGGCCTCCAGGTGTGGAGAAGACAAGTAGGCTTGGTTCAAGGGACCCGGTGGCCAGCAGGGTCAAGTGCGGGCCGCATGGTGGCAAGAACGGCAAGATGAAGTCACAGACGGTTTCTTGGTTGAGCCTCAAAACCAAGGTCGAGCCGGCACTACGTGGGAGCCGAGTCATGAGTGGTGATTGGCGGAGGCTACACCGAGTTCGCGGGGTTTCCGGTGGTTCACCAGAAAACCACTGGGTTCCTTGGTTGATCCACAAAGCCAAGATCGAAGACCGAAGACGGAGGTGCAGCAGCATCGGACCGGTCTGATCGACGTTTGGTTTTGTGCGGGATCTAATCATGAGGTTGAAGAATGAGAGGAATGGAGATGCCATTCGAGCTATCCGTAGCAACAATGGCTCTGAATTTAAAAACTCTCATTTCGAAACCTTTTGTCGTGATTTGGGTCTCGAACATCAATTCTCTTCTCCCTATGTGGCTTGTCCGAATGGTGTGGTTGAGAGGAAAAATCGTTCCCTTTGTGAGATGGCTCGGACGATGCTCGACGAGCATAGGACTCCGAGGAGATATTGGGCTGAGGTGGTGAATACCACGTGCCATGTTGGGAACCGGATTTTTCTTAGGGCCTTCTTGAACAAGACATGCTATGAGCTCATGCACGGGCGAGCACCTAGAGTGAGATATTTCAGGGCTTTTGGTTGTCTGTGCTTTATTCTCAAGAAGGGTAGGCATGATAAGTTTGAGTCGAGGTCTTCCGATGGGATCTTTTTGGGTTATGCGAGTCATTCTCGAGCATTCCGTGTGCTCAACCTTGATACTAACCTAGTATGGAAACTTGCGAGGTTACCTTCGACGAGACCCAGCCATGCAGTTTGTCTGTTTTTGAGTGTGTAGGTGACGACGAGATTAGCAAGAAGATCTTTGAGGACGAGGAGGATGATGCTGGAGAGGATGATGGTGATGATGAAGTTCCAGCTGAGCATGTACCCTCTACTTCCACTACGACGACTACGGTTAAGGATGGCCCAGCCCCTACACCGACTACGATTCAGCAAGATCAAGTGGAAGCTGCAGCTGAGGGGGAGGTTGTCTCTAGGCGAGAGACACCGAGGCTCGTTCAAGTTGATCATCCTCCCTCAAGAATCATCGGCGACATCAATGAACGTACGACACGGTCAAGGTCCAGGAATGTTTCTCACTTTGCTCATTCGGCTTTTGTTGCTACCTTTGAGCCAAAATACATTAGACACGCCCTCTCTGATCCTAATTGGGTGAATGCAATGCATGAGGAGTTAGAGAACTTTGAGAGAAACCAAGTTTGGGAGTTGGCAGAGCCACCACCACGTTGCAAACCTATCGGGACAAAATGGGTGTGGAAGAACAAAGAGGGTGAGAATGGTGAGGTGGTGAGAAACAAATCGAGGTTGGTTGCTCAGGGTTATAGTCAGAAGGAAGGGATAGACTATGAGGAGACATTTGCTCCTGTAGCCCGTTTGGAGGCGATTAGGATGCTTCTAGCCTTTTTCGTGGCTAAAGGATTCAAATTGTACCAAATGGATGTGAAGAGTGCGTTCTTAAATGGGTTTTTAGAAGAAGAGGTGTATGTGAAGCAACCACCGGGCTTTGAGAGTGCTAAGTTTCCTCACCGGGTGTATAGGCTGAGGAAGGTGTTGTATGGGCTGAAACAAGCTCCCCGTGCTTGGTATGGCCGTTTGAGGGGGTTCTTGTTCAGTAAGGGGTTTGAGATGGGCAAGGTTGATAAGACTCTTTTTCTCCTCAGACAGGGCGATGATGTCCTAATTGTTCAGGTGTACGTGGATGATATTGCCTTTGGCGGCTCGTCTCACTCTTTGGTTGTGAGGTTTGCAGAGGACATGAGCAAAGAATTCAAGATGTCTATGATGGGAGAATTGCAGTTCTTTCTCGGGCTTCAGATCAAGCAGGCGAAGGAGGGAACCTTTGTGCATCAAGCCAAGTACACGAAGGACATCCTCAAGAAGTTCAAGATGGATGACTCGAAGCCCCTGTCGACACCGATTAGTACGACTATAGCGCTGGATGCGGACGAGGACGGAGAGCCCGTGTACCAGAAGGAGTACCGGAGCATGATCGGCTCCCTCTTGTACTTGACGGCGATGAGGCCGGACATTCAGTTTTCTGTGTCTGTGCGCTCGTTTTCAGGCGTCGCCGATGACTTCACATTGGCAGCCCGTCAAGTGGATCTTCAGGTATCTTGGATACACTCCTGAGCTCGGTCTTTGGTACTTGGCGTCCTCTTCTCTTTCGCTTCTTGGGTTTTCGGATGCCGACTTTGCGGGGTGTCGAGTCGATAGGAAGTCGACTTCTGGGATGTGCCAGTTTTTGGGATCTTCGCTTGTTTCTTGGTCTTCTCGCCAACAATCTAGTGTGGCTCAGTCTACCACAGAAGCCGAGTATGTTGCTGCCGCTAGTTGTTGCTCACAGCTGCTTTGGATGACATACACGCTGAGTGACTTTGGTGAGGAGTGTACCCATGTTCCTCTCATGTGTGATAGCACGAGTGCCATCAGTGTTGCCAAAAACCCCGTGCTACACTCCAGAACCAAACATATAGAGGTGAGGTACCACTTCCTGAGAGACAATGTTGAGAAGGGAAACATAGACCTCATCCATGTGCCAACCGAAAAGCAGCTTGCCGATATCCTAACCAAGCCTTTGAATCAAGCTACATTTGCCCGTTTGCAAGGGAAGCTTGGTGTTATTTTTCCTTTTTGAGTTTCTGTTGGGGGTTTGATGTACATACTCATGTTGCATTTTCATTTATGTATCATATCATGCTTGCATCTATGTATCATAGACTGCATATGTATCATATGAGATGTGCTTCTCCTATATACTTGGATCACTATGATGTGCTGGATATGAGATTATGAGTTTGCTAGTGATGTTCATATGATGGATAGCAATGCTCTTGATAGCTTTGGGATGTATACACTTGTGAATGGCTTTCTTTTGTAAAAATGCTATATATGATCCTCTCTTATGAGTTGAATGCCTGTCATATTAAATTTGTGCACTTATGGCTATAGCTTGCTTAATTTGTGTTTGGAACCATGTTCTTCTCATTTGGGGTCAAAGACCCATCTATCATCATGAATGTTTAGCCTACATGCTACCTTGTGGAGAAGTCTAAGCTTCTTTTTGCCGCAAAGGCACTTCATGTACCATGCTTAATTGTAAAATCATGTTTTTGGTATGTGAAATGCTTGTGCTTGAAAAATATGCTTCCATGTCAAGTATGCTTTAAATTCCTTATCTTGGGTGCTAAACCGTTGCAAGATGTTCACCGTTGAGAAGTCTCACATTTAGAAGTGGACACATGGCTCGGTGGCTTTGACATGACATGAGATAGCTTGTAAGTGTTTGTGATGATCTTGTGATGAGAATTTGCGACCTTGCATGAAGTTTGTGAGTTATGTGTTGTCTGCGCTCATTTTGACCATGCTTAGGTCCTATGCTCATGAGAGGGAAATTTTTGTGAAAAATACTTTATTTCTATCCTGGCTATGTCACATGCTTATATGTCCCTATCTATCTTGTTGGCGATGCTTGTACTAAATTTGTGGCTATCTTGCTTGTCTATGTCTCATTCTTAGCATGTTGTAGTGCTCTTTGTCTATTTGAAAAGCACATGCTTGCATTTGTAGACTTGATTCATGCATTACCAACAAGGGGGAGAGATAGTACCCAATTCTTGTTTTGGGGAGAAAGTTTTTGCATCCAGGGGGAGAAATGCATTTGTTCAGGGGGAGCTTGCACTCATGTGCTTTGTGCTTTAGAGCTCTTTGTTGCCTGATTTTATTTGTGCTCTTTTGCCGATGGTGTCGAGCCCTTTTGCCTCACCTTGAGGAGTCGGCAATTTTGGAGCATTTTATCTCGGTTGTGTCGAGTCGTTGCCCTTGTCTTAGGGGACCGAGATTTTTCTCTCTCAAGTGATCTCTTTTTGGCTTTTGTCTGGCTTTTGATCACTTGTTTGAGTTTTTCATTCGTTTCTTTTCTTTCTCTTTTCTCTGAATTGGTTACTATGTGTGTGTTGTCAATGCACTCATCAAGGGGGAGATTGAGGACAGGAGCGTCCGAGGACCGGTGGATGGTCGCTCCCTAGTGTGATGAGTGATTAACAATGTGGTGTGGACTGACTCTTGACCGAGTATTACAGGTGCAGGTTGCGGCTTGACTCGTGTTGGTGCAGGTGCAGAGCGGGCGCGAAAGGTCTTAGCCTTGCGGGGCCTCTGAGGAGTGGAGAGACAAGTAGGCTCAGCTCGATGGACCCGGTGGCTAAACGGGGTCATGTGCGGGCCGCGCGGTGGCAAGAAAAGCAAGACGTAGTCGTCGACCGGAGCCGGTGCAGGGTAGAGGCTCACGACCGAAGTCTGCAGGCAGGGTTTGCGGCGGTTCACCACAAAGCTGTCGGGTTACTTGGTTGAGCTACAAAACCAAGACCGGAGGCTCGGCGGACGGAGACGGGATCCGGGCGCGCTGAGAAGCTTCGATGCTGGCGGACACGTGGCGGGATCGCAGGGCTTGCGGCGGGAGGACGCGGACTGCGGCAAAGGCGTGGCCGTGCGATGAAGAGGAGTGCTACTTGACCATATTGCCCCTGAGGGGATTGTATCTTAAGTTTAAGTGCTAGGGGTAGCTTGGTCATTTGCCCAACCCAGAGGGACTCATATATATAGCTCTAGGGTTTCTGGGCAAACCATCCATCCGGACTGCTTCACATTTCCCTGCTCCATAGGCGTAGATTTTCTTCACCGTTTTGTAGAGAATCTGACCTCCGAGTGTATGGAAGCTTTCATGGTTGCGTCGATTTCCTTCTTGTAGCTTGTGTGATTTTCGTGTCTTTTTCGGGCTATTTTCGTTGGATTTTCGTGCGCGGCTTGTTCCTCTGATTCTGGGGTGTTTGAGTTCGGATTTTCTTGTGGGGGTCATGGATAGATGCCTTGCGCATCTTTGTGCTTGATATTGACCCCTCAAACTCCTGATTTGGCCTTGAATTTGAGGATTTCGGTTGGAACTCTAGCTTTTTGGTAGAGCTCGGTTGCGATTCGATTCCCGGTGATTTATTTCGTTTGAGGTCTTAAGTTTTGGGGTATAGCATCTCCTATGGACGCTTCAAATCTCCCCCAAATCAAGGAGGGGTTGACTTCGCGTGTTCAAGCCCAAGTTGCTGTCTGTGCACCATGCAGACGGTCTGCACTCCCTTGGCGGACGGTCCGTGAGGAGGCTTTCAGCCGGCAGTTCGTCGTGTTCGTCGCGAGTTCTTGTTCGCTTTTCGTTAGATCCGTTTGTGAAGGACCGATTAGGCGACCAGAGAGGGGGGAGTGAATGGGAGCCGATAAAAATTCTTCCCGAAGGATGAACTCGGCCTATGCCCCAAATTCACAACCGAGGATTCCCACACGAGTTTGCCAAGGTCGTGTAGCCACAACGGACCTACCAACCCTAGGAACAAACCCCAACCCAAAGCAACACGGAAGCGCAACTCAAGAAGCAAAGGACACAGGCAATCTACAATGCCTGGGGCAGACCGTCCGCATGGAGGGGGCGGACTGTCCGCGGGGCTTGGGCGGACTGTCCGCACGGTCGAGTCGGACCGTCCGCAAATAGCTCCCGAACCACCAGTACTGCACCTCGAAAAACGGACTGTTCGTGCCTTACCCGCGGACCGTCCGCGCGGAAGAGACCGTCCGCACTCTCCTCGCGGACCATCCAGCAAACTCCGAGCAACCAAAAGCACAGGACAAAATGGATCGAAACACGAGCACGGGAAGAACACGACGAACACCTGGTCAGCCGGCTTGAGCTCCCAAAAGGCTTAAGCTCTTGAGACAAGATTTGGGGGAGATGTGAAGCGTCCCTAGGAGATGCTATACCCCAAAACTTGAGACCTCAAACGAACTAAATCGCCGGGAATCGAATCGCAACCGAGCTCTACCAAAAAGCTAGGGTTCCAACCGAAATCCTCAAATCCAAGGCCAAATCCGGAGTTTGTGGGGTCAAGATCAAGCACAAAGATGCATAAGGCATCTATCCATCATCCCCACAAGAAAATCCGAACCCAAACACCTCAGAATCAGAGGAACAAGCCGCGCATGAAAATCCAACGAAAATAGATCAAAAGGACACGGAAATCACACGAGCTACAAGAAGGAAATCGACGCAACCATGAAAGCTTCCATACACTCGGAGATCAGATTCTCTACAAAACGGTGAAGAAAATCTAAACCTATGGAGCAGGGAAATGAGAAGCAATCCGGAGGGATAGTTTGCCCAGAAACCCTAGAGCTATATATGAGTCCCTCTGGGTTGGGCAAATGACCAAGCTACCCCTAGGACATAAACTAAGATACAATCCCCTCAGGGGCAATATGGTTAAGTAGCACTCCTCTTCATCAGACGGCCACGCCTTTGCCGCAGTCCGCGTCCTCCCGACGCAAGCCCTGCGATCCCGCCACGTGTCCTCTGGCATCGAAGCTTCTCGGTGCGCCCGGATCCCGTCTCCGCCCGCCGAGCCTCCGGTATTGGTTTTGTGGCTCAACCAAGTGACCCGACGGTTTTGTGGTGAACCGCCTCATACCCCGTGTGCAGACACCGGTCGTGAGCTGCTACCCTGCACCGGCTCTGGTCGACGACTTCGTCTTGCTTTTCTTGCCACCATGCGGCCCACACTTGACCCCGTTCGGCCACCGGGTCCATCAAGCCGAGCCTACTTGTCTCTCCACTCCTCGGAGGCCCTACAGCGCTAAGACCTTTCGCGCCCGCTCTTCACCTGCACCAACACGAATCAAGCCGCAACCTACACCTGCAATACTCGGCCAAGAGTCAGTCCACACCACATTGTCAATCACTCATCACACCAGGGAGCGACCATCCACCAGTCCTCAGACGCTTCGGTCCTCAATCTCCCCCTTGATGAGTGCATTGACAACACACACATAGTAACCAATTCAATGAAAAG
Source organism: Cenchrus fungigraminus (assembly GCA_036936925.1). NCBI lineage: Eukaryota > Viridiplantae > Streptophyta > Magnoliopsida > Poales > Poaceae > Cenchrus > Cenchrus fungigraminus. The sequence continues at coordinate 69,103,744 of CM072770.1, forward strand.
AGAAAAAGAAAAGAAACGAATGAAAAACTCAGACAAGTGATCAAAAGCCAAACAAGAGCCAAAACAAGATCACTTGAGAGAGAAAAATCTCGGTCCCCTAAGACAAGGGCAACGACTCGACACAACCGAGATAAAATGCTCCAAAATTGCCGACTCCTCAAGGTGAGGCAAAAGGGCACAACTAAAATCAGGCGACAAAGAGCTCCAAAGAACACGAATGCAAGCTCCCCCTGAACAAATGCATTTCTCCCAATTTTTCTCCCACTTGATGCAAAGCTCCCCCTGGATGCAACATTCTCCCCAAAGCAAGAATTGGGTACTATTCCTCCCCCGTGTTGGTAACGCATGAATCAAGTCTACAAATGCAAGCATGTGCTTCTCAAATAGACAAAGAGCACTACAACATGCTAAAAATGAGACATAGACAAGCAAGATAGCCACAAATTTAGTACAAGCATCGCCAACAAGATAGATAGGGACATATAAGCATGTGACATAGCCATGGTCAAAATAAAGCATTTTTCACAAAAATTTCCCTCTCATGAGCATAGGACCTAAACATGATCAAAATGAGCACAAACAACACATAACTCACAAACTTCATGCAAGGTCACAAATTCTCATCACAAACACCTACAAGCTATCTCATGTCATGTCAAAGCCACCGAGCCATGTGTCCACTTCTAAATGTGAGACTTCTCAATGGTGAACATCATGCAACGGTTTAGCACCCAAGATAAGGAGTTTAAATCAAATTTGACATGGAAGCATATTTTTCAAGCACAAGCATTTCATATACCAATTTCAAGATTTACAAATTAAGCATGGTACATGAAGTGCCTTTGCGGCAAAAAGAAGCTTAGGCTTCTTCAGAAGGTAGCATGTAGGCTAAACATTCATGATGATAAATGGGTCTTTGACCCCAAATGAAAAGAACATGGTTCCAAGCACAAACTAAGCAAGCTACAGCCATAAGTGCACAAATTTAACATGAAAGGCATTCAACTCATAAGAGAGGATCATATATAGCATTTTTACAAAAGTAAGCCATCCACAAGCATATACATCCCAAAGCTACCAAGAGCACCGCTATACATCATATGAGCATCACTAGCATAGTCATAATCTCATATCCAGCACATCATGGTGATCCTAGTATATAGGAGAAGCACATCTCATATGATACATATGCAGTCTCTGATACAAAGATGCAAGCATGATATGATACATAAATGAAAATGCAACATGAGTATGTACATCAAACCTCCAACCAAAGCTTAGAAAGGAAAAACAACACCAAGCTCCCCTCGCAAACGGGCTAATGTAGCTTGGTCCAAAGGCTTGGTTAGGATATTGGCAAGCTACTTTTCGGTTGGCACATGGATACGGTCTATGTTTCCCTTCTCAACATTGTTTCTCAGGAAGTGGTACCTCACCTCTTTATGTTTGGTTCTGGAGTGGAGCACGGGGTTTTTGGCAACACTAATGGCACTCGTGCTATCACACATGAGAGGAACATGGGTACACTCCTCACCAAAGTCACTCAGCGTGTATGTGATCCAAAGCAGCTGTGAGCAACAACTAGCGACAACAACATACTCGGCTTCTGTGGTAGACTGAGCTACACTAGATTATTTACGAGAAGACCAAGAAACAAGCGAAGATCCCAAAAACTGGCACATCCCAGAAGTCGACTTCCTATCGACTCGACACCCCGCAAAGTCGGCATCCGAAAACCCAAGAAGCGAAAGAGAAGAGGACGCCGAGTACCAAAAACCGAGCTCAGGAGTGTATCAAAGATACCTGAAGATCCGCTTGATGGCCTGCCGATGTGAAGTCCTCGGCGACGTCTGAAAATGAGCGCACAGACACACAGAAAACTGAATGTTCGGCCTCGTCGCCGTCAAGTACAAGAGGGAGCTAATCATGCTCCGGTACTCCTTCTGGTCCACGGGCTCTCCGTCCTCTTCCGCATCCAGTCCTTTAGTCGTACTCATCGGTGTCGATAGGGGCTTCGAGTCGTCCATCTTGAACTTCTTGAGGTTGTCCTTCGTGTACTTGGCTTGATGCACAAAGGTTCCCTCCTTCGCCTGCTTGATCTGAAGCCCGAGAAAGAACTGCAATTCTCCCATCATGGACATCTCGAATTCTTTGCTCATGTCCTCTGCAAACCTCGCAACCAAAGAGTGAGACGAGCCGCCAAAGACAATATCATCCACGTACACCTGAACAATTAGGATATCATCCCCCTGCCTGAGGAGAAAGAGAGTCTTATCAACCTTGCCCATCTCAAACCCCTTGATGAACAAGAACCCCCTCAAACGGCCATACCAAGCACAGGGAGCTTGTTTCAGCCCATACAACACCTTCCTCAGCCTATACACCTGGTGGGGAAACTCAGCACTCTCAAAGCCCGGTGGTTGCTTCACATAAACCTCTTCTTCTAAAAACCCATTCAAGAAGGCACTCTTCACATCCATTTGGTACAATTTGAACCCTTTAGCCACGGAAAAGGCTAGAAGGATCCTAATCGCCTCCAAATGGGCTAAAGGAGCAAATGTCTCCTCATAGTCTATCCCCTCCTTCTAACTATACCCCTAAGCAACCAACCTCGATTTGTTTCTCACCACCTCACCATTCTCACCCTCTTTGTTCTTCCACACCCATTTTATCCCGATAGGTTTGCAATGTGGTGGTGGCTCTACCAACTTCCAAACTTGGTTTCTCTCAAAGTTCTCTAACTCCTCATGCATTGCGTTCACCCAATTAGGATCAAAGAGGGTGTGTCCAATGTCTTTTGGCTCAAAGGTAGCAACAAAAGCTGAATGAGCAAAGTGAGAAACATTCCTGGACCTTGACCGTGTCGTACGTTCATTGATGTCGCCGATGATTCTTGAGGGAGGATGATCAACTTGAACGCGCCTCGGTGCCTCTCGCCTGGAGACAACCTCCCCCTCAGCTGCAACCTCCACTTGATCTTGCTGGATCGTAGTCGGTATAGGGGCTGGACCATCCTGCACCTTAGTCGTCGTAGTGGAAGTAGAGGGTACAAGCTCGGCTGGGGCTTCACCATCATCATCATTCTCTCCGGCATCATCCTCCTCATCCTCAAAGATCTTCTTGCCAATCTCGTCGTCACCTGCACACTAAAAAATAGATGAACTGCATGGCTGGGTCTCGTCGAAGGTAACCTCACAAGTTTCCATGACTAGGTTAGTATCAAGGTTGAGCACACGGAATGCTCGAGAATGACTTGCATAACCCAAAAAGATCCCATCGGAAGACCTCGACTCAAACTTATCAAGCCTACCCTTCTTGAGAATAAAACACCGACAACCAAAAGCCCTGAACTTGACTTCTCCTCACTCGGTTTCTCTCCCTTCTTCCCAAAGAACTCATTCCCCAAGTCACTCTTGAACTTGATGGGTTTCTGGAAGTTGTCTGTGTGTGGAGGAAACACGGGTGGAGCTAGGGTTGTGTCTAGTCGGTTCCTATGTGGGTTTGGCTTAGGAGCATAGGCATTTTTGTGGTAGGTTTTTGGTGGTTCTGGGATATCTCCGATCTTCCCCTCATTCTCACCACTTCCCTCACCAACCTTATCCGCCCCAAGCGCTTGCCCATCATAGCGCTTGTATGCCTCAATCATCATCTTGAGTTGAGGCTCATGACCAGACAACCAACCCATCATCTTCCTCAACTCATCATTCTCATCCTGCAAACGATCAACATAGTGTGCAAGCTCCAAATTCTTCAAAGCATTTACTTCACAAGTAGAGCATGATGTAGCAATGGGAGCTTTCAGTTGAGCCTCTAGAGATCTAGCATAAGCAAGCAAAACATCTAGCTTCTCATGCAAAACAGGACATGAAGTGCAAATACCAAGCAAGGAGGGCCTAGATTTCATCTCATCTAGCTCAACCCTAAGCACATCTAGTTCCTCGACCTTGGAGGCATACTTTTCCTTAAGCACAATCAAATCACTAAGAAAAGTGGAACAATTAGTGCATTCAGGTTCATCGGTCACAATAGGAGCAGAATTAAGAGAATCTATTTGAGCCCTAGCATCAACAAGCAAAGACTCTAGCTCAACCACCTTCTCCTTAGCCTCTCCAAGCAAAGAACTATACTCCCTCTTCTCCTTGTTGGTCTTTCTAAGCACATCATCATGGTTGTCAAGCAAGTCATTCAACCTAGCATTCTCCGCTACCAAGAAGGATGGATCATTGTTTACCTCATCCTCGGAGTCGGAGTCCGAGTTGTCCTTGTTGCTCTTCTTGCTTGCGGAGCTATGTGCCATGCCACAAAAGCCTTGGGTGGCGAAGCACAGGCCGTTGATGTTCTTGCTTGACCGCTTGCCCTTGTGCCGGTTATCATCTTCATTACTTGAGCTCGATGAAGAGTAGCTGGAGATTGAGTCGATGTCGCTCGCTCCGGCCACCATCGCTCGCTCCTTCTTCTTGTGACCACCACTCCTCCTCGGCCTCCGCTCGGACTTGTTCTTGCCCTTGTGGTCATCCCTCGAGCGGTGCTTGTGGTCGGTCCTCGGATGGTGCTTGTGCTCGAGCTTGACCTCCATGGCTTCTAGGCACTCAGCGATAAAGTGCCCGTGCTTCCCGCACCGGTAGCACATGCCTGAGCTCCTCCGAGCGTTCTTCCGGTTCGTGTACATGCGCTCGAACCGCCTGCTTAGCAACGCGAGATCCTCCTCACCCAGCATGTCAAATTATTCATCTGGCATGGACACAAGACAAGACAAAGAAAAATGTCTCGAGGACATGTTAGCGTTAGTCCTTGGTCCAGTCACGAGAGCCAGACTATGAGGGTCAGTCGGGTTCTCGATCTTTGAACGCACCCCACGGTCCACCTCGGATGACTTGAGCTTGGAAAACAGCTCGTACACCATGAGGGTCTCATACTTCTCCGAGTCAAGAATGGCCTCGACCTGCTCACTCCACACGGTACGATCCAGAGAGTGCAGGAGCTTGATAGTCCTATCATGATCATCGTACGGGAGCACGGCCACATTAGCCCTCATGTTGTTCACAATCACGGTGAACCGCTACAACATGGCATCTATGGACTCACTAGGGAGATGAGTGAAGTTCTCATACTCTCTCCGGTAGGTCACAAACAACTGAGCCTGAACCTGAGCGTTCCCAGCGTGAGCATTCTTCAGCTGCTCCCAAATCCTACAAGCTAGGTCCTCTGTCTGAACCCAACCGAATTCGGATTGACATAGAGCACGATACAAATAGTCGACCGCCTTGTTGTTGGCGTCGAACATATCCCCCGATCCTGGAGCAAGGAAGTTCACAGGATGAACATAAGTTGTGTTCACCGTGACATCCCAAAGGATCTGACCCTTGCCGCGGAGGAAAGCAGCCATCCGCCTCTGCCACATTTGGTAGTTCTTACCATCATAGTGTGGAGGACCCGAACCCCGTTCCAGGTACGCCATCTTTGGATCTTAGAATGGTTAGAATCATGAAGATCTGTAACCGGCTCTGATACCAATTGAAGGACCGATTAGGCGACCAGAGAAGGGGGGGAGTGAATGGGAGCCGATAAAAATTCTTCCCGAAGGATGAACTCGGCCTATGCCCCAACTTCACAACCTAGGATTCCCACACGAGCTTGCCAATGTCACGTAGTCACAATGGACCTACCAACCCTAGGAACAAGCCTCAAACAATCCCTAAGCGAAAGCGCAACTCAAGAAACAAAAGGCTTAGTAGCTCTGCGAGGCTCCGGGCGGACTGTATGCAAGCACTGGGCGGACCGTCCGCGAGGCCTAGGCGGACCATCCACGGGTCTGCGGCGGACCGTCCAAAAATAGCCCCCGAACCTCCAGTACTGCACCCCGAAATACGGACTGTCCGTGCCCTACTCGCAGGCCGTCCGCGCGGAAGCGACCGTCCGCACTCTCCTCGCGGACCGTCTAGCAAACTCCGAGCAACCAAAAGCACCAGACAAAACAGATCGAAACACGAGCTCGCAAGAACACGCGAAGAACACGACGAACACTTGGTCAGCCGGCTCCTCGTAGACCGTCTGCGACTACCTGGCGGACTGGCAGCCCAAACACGAAAACGCAAGCACGAATTCACCTATTCGTCCATGGATCTCCCAAACGGCTTGAGCTCTTGAGGCAAGATTTAGGGGAGATGTGAAGCGTCCCTAGGAGATGCTATACCCCAAAACTTGAGACCTCAAACGAACTAAATCACCGGGAATCGAATCGCAACCGAGCTCTACCAAAAGGCTAGGGTTCCAACCGAAATCCTCAAATCCAAGGCCAAATCCAGACTTTGAGGGGTCAAGATCAAGCACAAAGATGCGCAAGGCATCTATCCATGATCCCCACAAGAAAATCCGAACTCAAACACCCCAGACTCAGAGGAACAAACCGCGCACGAAAATCCAACGAAAATAGCCCAAAAAAGACAGAAAAATCACACAAGCTACAAGAAGGAAATCGACGCAACCATGAAAGCTTCCATACACTCGGAGGTCAGATTCTCTACAAAATGGTGAAAAAAATCTAAGCCTATGGAGCAGGGAAATGAGAAGCAGTCCGGAAGGATAGTTTGCCCAGAAACCCTAGAGCTATATATATGAGTCCCTCTGGGTTGGGTAAATGACCAAGCTACCCCTAGCACTTAAACTTAAGATACAATCCCCTAAGGGGTAATGTGGTCAAGTAGCACTCCTCTTCATCAGACGGCCACGCCTTTGCCGCAGTCCGCGTCCTCCCGACACAAGCCCTGCGATCCCGCCGCATGTCCTCTGGCATCGAAGCTTCTCGGCGCGCCCGAATCCCGTCTCCACCCGCCGAGCCTTTGGTCTTGGCTTTGTGGTTCAACCAAGTAACCCGACGGTTTTGTGGTGAACTGCAGCAAACCCCACATGTAGACTCTGGTCGTGAGCCGCTACCCTGCACCGGCTCAAGTCGACGACTTCGTCTTGCTTTTCTTGCCACCATGCAGCCCGCACTTGACCCCGTCTGGCCACCGGGTCCATCGAGCCCAGCCTACTTGTCTCTCCACTCCTCGGAGGCCCCGCAAGGCTAAGACCTTTTGCGCCCACTCTTCACCTGCACCGACACGAGTCAAGCCGCAACCTGCACCTGCAATACTCAGCCAAGAGTCAGTCCACACCACGTTGTCAATCACTCATCACACCAGGGAGCGACCATCCACTGGTCCTCAGACGCTCCGGTCCTCAGCAGTTAGATAGATCAAGATCTCCCCTGTGCAATCTATGATTCGGTAGTGGTTGACGAATTTTAAGATGACGTGTTCTATTGAGTGTATGTCTTTGATTTCTCGCATCGTCACGAATCTTGTGATTACGCAAGGGCCCAATGTGCCCTCCATTGCTAATCCCCGGACTCAGATTGATGAGGCTTATTTGACTCAGGGGCATATTCTTAAGAAGGATCTGGATGATTCTTTGGTTTTCTTCTACCCTAGCCATACAAACCAAATTCGGTTACCTAACTCGGATTTTAGGTTGTACGGCCAAGGGCCACTAACCGTTCCTCTCGAGGAACCTCGTCGTTCTAGTGTCTCTGGTGACAGGGTTACTAGGAGTGCATCAAGGAGAGCAACCAGAGCACAACAGCCGCCACCACAACCGTCTCCGCAGCCGTCGCCTCAACCACAGCCTCAGCCTACCAAACCTCCATCCGGTACATGGACCTCTACCGAGTACATGCCTGGGGTTACTCCCGGATATGCTCCTGGTTGGGATTAGCCCATGTACCAGCAGGGGGCGAGTAGCTCGGCTTGGGCTAATGCAGGCAGTGGCGAGTGGCCCATCCCTACCGGTACTGCCTACGGAGATGCGACATCTTCGTCGTCCAGGTTGCGCTCGTCATCTCGTGGGGCCACCTTCACTCAGCAGATGAGCGAGCTCAACATCCGAGTCGGTGACATGGAGGAGACCGTGCAGCAGCATGTTGAGTCCACCTGGGACTGGTAGCGTATGTCTGGCGAGAGACTTCGCGCCATCGAGCAGGCACAGCAGCAGTAGCAGGATGAGCAGAGGGCCTACTACCGGTGGATGGGATTTCCCCTTCCATAGTAGTGAGTCTGAAGCTAGCTTGGGGGAGGACCCCCACTCTGAGGTAACTTGTATCTCTATTTTTAGAATCTCATATGATAAAAACACATAAAAATCTACAAAATTAAAAAGACCAAAAATATTTATTTGCTTTCCTAAATTAGTTTGCTTTCATATGCGCGGTAAGAATGCTTTTGTTTCTCCTTGGTTGAAATGATGAATAGTTGCTCTGTTTATTCCTTTTGTGTGCCTTCCTACAGCTTAGTACCCTATTTAAGTTTTGAGTTTGTTGGCTTGTATGATCAAACCTTAGCTTGAAACCTGTGGGTAGCAAAAAGCATGACCTTTGCCTAGGTTGTTGTCAGGTATGATATGGTATAATAGGGTTGCTATGAGCTAGTGCTAAGTGATGTTTGATATCCGGAGTTTTCTTTTGAAAAATGATAAAATGATAAGTTCCTCAATGATGAGAAATTCCTATCCAAAGCCATATGTAGATCCTAGCTTTTCTTAGCCTCCACATATGCTACTTGTTTTCTTCATTGAGTCTTGTCGAATTGTTATGACCCTTGGCGAGAAACTTGTCATGCTCCCATGATCAAGATCACGCACACAACAACTATATGCTAAACTTCTACACTGGAAGTTAGCACCCATCACTTCATCCATCCCCCATCCATTCCACAAATAAAGCTCCGCGCAGTGTTCTATGATTACTCTCTCTCCAAAAATATTCAGCAAGGACTATGGGCTATGAAAAAAACACATGCTCAAGAGCATGAAAGAAAAAGAAAGAATAAAGAAACATAGCCCAAGTCTCAAAAATCTCAAAAGGAGAAGAGAGAATCATATGCAAAAAGGAGTTTATCATCCATCCACCATACATACACACATGCACATCTTGATCAGGTTGTATGACTTGTTGCTCCCAAGAATCCGGTTTTCGACTCGACAATACAAGAGAAGCAGGTATGCCACATGTTTTCCCTACCTACAGCTCCACATATCAGCTTATTAGGAGTAGGTGGTGAAAGAAGGCAATTTAATGCCTTGGTGTGGAATCATACACAATGAACGATCCGAGAGTATCATTTGAGGAACTTTGATTTCTTTGTGAAAATTTACAAAACCTCCGGATTGATAACTGATCAAGGCACTTGTGATTAGTAATTCCTATACAACTGTTCTATCTTTCAACCGCCCAAGGCAGGTGAAGCTACAAGCCCCAAATCAATCAAGCATAAGGTAAGATTAGTGCCAACTCATTCAATCCTTGATAGAGTACCTAGTTGTATGCTGGCGTTGCTGACCAGGAGGTTCGAGAGGATGCACGAGAACCGGGTGAACACAAGGAGGAACACGGGGACGTGCTTTCAGTGCAGCAAGCCAAGACACTTCATCGCCCACTGCCTTGAGAAGATGGAGAACAAGGACAACTACAAGCACCGGTCGAAGACGGAGAGCAAGTACCGGTCGAGGCGCGATCACAAGCACAAGCACAAGGATGAGCGATGATCGAGGAAGAAGGACGGCCACGGCAAGAAGGCCTGAGCGATGGTCGGAGCGAGCGCCGTCGACTCCAGCTCAGCGTACTCTACCTCGAGCTCGAGTAGCAGTGAAGACGAAGGTGACCGGCGCAAGAACAAGAAGGGATCCAAGAACCTGAGCGGGCTGAGCTGCTTCGCGCGTGACGGCTTCTGCGGCATGGCACACAGCTCCGGCAGCAAGAATAGTCAGAAGGAAGACTCAGACTCCGACTCCGTGGATGAGGTACATGACGAGCTTTCCTTCTTGCGCCAGGTGAATGAGGAGCTAGGAAAGTTGCTTGATAATAGTGATGACATGCTTAGAGAGGCTAAGAAGATGAGAAAGGAGATTAGGGCCTCACTTGAGGATGCTAGGACTAGAGTGGCTGAGCTAGAAACACAAAACCTGGATGCTAAGCTTGAAATTGATTCACTTAAGGCTTCACCTATTGTTTCTGATGAGGTTGCTTGTGCTGATTGATCTGTATTCCTAGCTGATCTTACTGCTCTTAGGGAAAAGCATGCCTCTAAGTGTGAGGAACTAGATGTGCTTAGGGTTGAGTTGGCTGAGCTGCAATCTAGACCCTCTTTGCTAGGTGCTTGCACGTCTTGCCCTATTTTGCCTGTAAAATTGATGAGTTGCGTGCTCGCATTGTTTCACTTGAGGCTGATTTGAAAGTTCCTATTCCTACTTCCTGCTCTACTTGTGAATTGCATGCTGTAAAGAATCTAGAACTTGCACATTATGTTGATCGCCTACAGGATGAAAATGATGAGTTGAGAAAGTGTTTGAGTTGGTTGTCGGGTCAGGAGCCTCAGCTTGGTATCATGATAGCAGCTTTCAAACGCTATGATGGTCAAGCACTTGGGGCTGACAAAATTGGTGAGAGCAGTGGTGAGAGAGATGAGAAAATTAGAGAGATTCCTATCCCACCACAAACAACACACAAGAACAAGTTTGTGCCAAAGCCTAACCATCTCAGGAACAAACTTGACACAACTCCAGATCCACCCATATTCCCTCACCCAAAAATGATTTCCAAAAACCGATGAAATTTGTGAGCTGTAAGGAGAGTGTGGTTGGAGAGAAGAAGGGTGAGAAGCCTAGTGAGGAGAAACCAAAAGAGAAGCCAAGTGAGCAGCCCCAACCCAAGCCTAAACCAAAACCCATATAGTTCTATTGTGAGTATTGTGGGAGAGATGGTCACAAGGGTAAGTTTTGCTTCAAGAGGAAGTGGGAAGAAAGGATGGCTAAGGAGTGGGCAAACAAGGACAGGTAGCACCCATCTCATGGGTGCCTGAGCCTCTTATGCCACTACCTAGGGGTAAGGTGATTGTGAGAAGTGTTCCAGCATGGGGAGATGCAAGTTCCCGCAGCCGAGGAGATTTTCTGGAGAGGGCGGTCAGACCGGCCTGGAGGGGCGGTCAGACTGGCTCTGCCTAGAGGGGGGTGGTTAGACCGGCCTGGCTAAGCGGTCAGACCGCCCCCCAGAATTCTGGGCGATTTAGTTTTCGAGGTGGCGTTTCGAGTGGTTTCAGTTCTGGTGGTCGTGGTACTGGTGGTTGGCATGGTGAGTCTGGTGGTGTTGCGTTTGCTGGACGTTATCACCTCGTGGTCGATACGAGTTTGGGAGAGGTCGCAGTTTTGAGCCGGAGAGGAGTTATGGTCCACGGTCTTCCTTTCGTAGCTTTTGTGCTCCTCCAGCGAGAGAGGGGTGGTTTCCCCGTGGTGGTTCACGTGGTGGTAGCTTTGGTAGGTGTGATGGAATGGATGGTGCTAACCCCACTTTTGAGCAAATGGCTCGGTACTGGTTTTACTTTTTTTGGTACTAACCCCAGTGCTGAGTCGTTTGTTCACTCACATGCTCGTTTTTGATTTTCAGGTGGGAGGCTTGGGGAACGTTTGGTTGATCGACTCCAGTTGCTCGAGGCACATGACCGGAGATCGGGGGTGGTTCTCCAGCCTCACCCAGGTGGTGTCCAGGACATACATCACCTTTGGGGACAATGGGCGAGGGCGTGTACTTGCTGAAGGTGAAGTGAGGGCAAGTGACAAAGTGGTGCTAAAGCGAGTTGCCTTGGTCAAGTCATTGGGTTTTAATTTGCTCTCTGTTTCCCAGCTTCTTGAGGAAGGTTTTGAGGTGTTGTTTAAGTCTGGTGGTTCTCGGATACTTGATGCTCGAGGTGACCTTGTTTGTGTGGTCGTCCCCGAGGGTCAAATATTTCGAGCGGATTTCTCTCAGAGCTCGGGTGTTTCGAGGTGTTTTGTGGCTGGTTCTTCGGGTGAGTTATGGAAGTAGCATAGGAGGTTGGGTCACTTGAGTTTTGACTTGTTGTCACACTTGAGTGGACTTAACTTGGTCTGAGGATTGCCTCGCCTGAGGTTTGAAAAGGATTTGGTGGGTGCACCGTGCAGGCATGCTAACATTGTAGCTGCTTCCCATCCACCCCTCACCGATGTGATGACGGAGCATCCATGCGGGATGCTCCATATGGACCTTGTTGGCATAGCTCGTGTGCGATCTATGGGTGGGAAGTGGTACGTCCTGGTTGTGGTGGACGACTACTCTCGGTATGCTTGGGTTTTCTTTTTGGAGGAGAAAGGGGAGACGTTTGGTTCTGTTCGAGATCTTGTCTTCAGGTTGAAGAACGAGAGGCACGAAGATGCCATACGAGCGATCTGCAGTGACAATGGCTCAGAATTTAAAAACTCTCATTTTGAAACCTTTTGCCATGACTTGGGTCTTGAACACCAGTTCTCGAGTCTGTATACGCCTCCCCAGAACAGCGTGGTGGAAAGGAAAAACATAACCCTGTGTGAGACGGCTCGGACGATGCTCCATGAGCATAGGACTCCGAGAAGGTTCTGGGCTGAGGCGGTCAATACCGTGTGCTATCTGTCGAACAGGATTTACCTCAGGGTCCATAAGAAGACAAGTTGCTACGAGTTGATGCACGGTAGAACCCCCAAGGTGAGTCACTTTCACGTCTTTGGCTGCAAATGCTTCATTCTTAAGAAAGGGAAGAAGTTGGACAAGTTTGAGGCTTGGTCTGTCGATGGAATTTTCTTTGGTTACGCGTCTCATTCTAGAGCCTTTCGAGTGCTCAATCTTGAAACTAACCAAATCATGGAGACTTGCGAGGTTACCTTCGACAAGGCACAACCACGTAGTTCCCTTGTTTTTGAGTGTGCAGGTGACGAGGAACTTGGCGAGGAGATTTTCGAGGATGAGGTGCAGCAGCAAGGAGATGATGAAGATGGTGGTGTGGCGCCCATGGCTGAGCATGTACATACTACTTCGACTACAATTAAGTACGGGCCTTCTCCCACACCTACGATGGCGTGTTGAGATCGAGAGGAAGCTACAGCTAAGGAGGAGGTGGCTTCGAGGCGAGAAGCTCCCCGGCGAGTACAAGTGGATCACCTAGCTTCAACGATCATTGGGAACATCAACGAACGCACTACACGGTCGAGGTTTCGAAATGACTCTCACTTTGCCCATGTTGCTTTTGTTGCTACTTTTGAGCCCAAAGACATTGGACATGTGCTATCTGATGACAGTTGGGTTAATTCTATGCATGAGGAGTTGGAGAATTTTGAGAGCAACCAAGTTTGGGAGTTAGTGGAGCCTCCACCGGGGTGTAAGCCGATTGGGACAAAATGGGTGTGGAAAAATACAAAGGGAGAGAAAGGTGAACTGGTGAGAAACAAGTCAAGGCTTGTTGCTCAGGGGTACACACAAAAAGTGGGGATCGACTACGAGGAGACCGTTGCTCCCGTAGCCCATTTGGAGGCGATTAGGATCCTTCTAGCCTTTTCCGAGACTAAAGGGTTCAAATTGTACCAAATGGACGTGAAGAGTGTTTTCCTGAACGGTGTTTTGGAGGAAGAAGTGTTCGTGAGGCAACCACCAGGGTCTGAGAGTTAGAAGTACCCCCACAGGGTGTACAAGTTGAGGAAGGCGTTGTATGGGCTGAAGTAGGTGCCTAGAGCTTGGTATGGTAGGTTGAGAGGGTTCCTGTTTGAGAGAGGCTTTGAGGTGGCGAAGGTAGATCAGACCTTGTTTCTCCTCAGGCAGGGCAAAGAGATCCTAATTGTGCAGGTGTACGTGGATGATATTGTCTTTGGTGGCTCGTCTAACTCTTTGGTTGCAAGGTTTGCAGAAGACATGAGTAGGGAATTCGAGATGAGCATGATGGGCGAGTTGCAGTTCTTCCTCGGGCTCCAGATCAAGCAATCGAAGAAAGGAACGTTTGTACACCAAGCCAAGTACACGAAAGACATTGTGAGGAAGTTCAAGATGGAGGACTCCAAGGCCATGACGACGCTGATGAGTACGACTACAACTCTTGATGCGAACGAGGACGGTGAACACGTGGACCAGAAGGAGTAACGGAGCATGATCGGCTCCTTGCGGTACCTGACGGCGACGAGGCCGGACATCCAATTCGCGGTATGTCTGTGCGCTCATTTTCAAGCATCTCCAAGGACTTCACATCGGCAAGCAGTCAAGCGCATTTTTAGGTATTTGCGATACACTCCCGACTTCGGCCTTTGGTATTCCGCGTCTTCTTCTATGGAGCTTCACGGTTTTTCTGACGCGGATTTTGCTGGGTGTCGGTTGGATAGGAAGTCCACATCTGGGACTTGCCAGTTCTTGGGTTCTTCTTTGGTGTCTTGGTCTTCCCGCAAACAATCGAGTGTTGCTCAATCTACAACCGAAGCCGAATATGTTGCCGCATCTAGTTGTTGCTCTCAGCTCCATTGGATCACGTACATCATGAGTGACTTTGGTGAGGAGTATACCCAGGATCCACTTCTTTGTGACAGCATGAGTGCGATAAGTGTTGCTAAGAACCCAGTGCTTCATTCCAAAACCAAGCATATAGAAGTGAGATACCATTTTCTGAGGGACAATATTGAGAAAGGGAAGATCACTTTGATCTATGTTCCCACACAAAACCAACTAGCGGATATTTTCACCAAGCCCCTAGATCAAGCAACTTTCACTCGTTTGCGGGGAGAACTTGGTGTGTGTTTGGTTTCTTGAGTTGGTGCGGGAGCTCCTTGTGTAGCATATGTATAGTTTCCTTTGTGCATTTCTTGCATTTTGCATGGCATTTGTAACATGATGTATAGGCATCTTTGTACCTTAGGCTGCATGCATTTTGTATCATATGCATTGTGTAGAAAAGCTTCTCCTATATACATTGTTCACCATGATGTGCTATATATGATCTTGTGAGCTATTTTGGTATGCTATGGTTAGTTTGGCTTAGCTCTTGATAATCTTGATTTATATCCATGGTTGATATATAGCTATGTTTTTCAAAAATGTCACATGTATGCTCTCTTGTGAGTAAATACCTTTATATGATCATGACATGTTTTAGTGGCATTTCTATGCTTAATATGTGCTTGGATAACTTGTTTTGAGCATATGGGGCCAAAGGCTCATTTGTTATCATGAATGTTTATCCCCCATGCTTTATCTTGTGGAGGGGCATAAGTTCCTTTTTGTCGCAAAAACATTTTATGTACCAAATATAAATCTGAAATTAAATGTAATTTGCTTGGAAAATGTGCTCCCATGTCATATGTGCTTAATTTAATTGCTTTAGGGTGCTAAACTGTTGCATGTAGCTTACCAATGAGAAGTCTCATATATAGAAGTAGACACATGGCTCGGTGGCTTTGACATGACATGAGATGCTTGTAAGTGTTTATGATGATCTTATGCTTAGAATGGTTGTCCTAGCATGAAGTTTGTGTGGCTTTGCCATTTTGACATGTTTTGCTCATATTTAGGACTTTGCTCATGAGAGGGTAAATTTTCGCAAAAATGATTAATTCTATCTTAGCTTTACCCAATGGTTGTGAAACTTGGTGATCTTGTAGTGTATGTTCATACGAAGCTATAGAGTATCTAACTTGCTCATTTGGATATGTGTAGCATCTTGTGATGAATTTTGTCTATTGGAGAAGCTCTAGTTTTGATTTATGCCTTGATTCATGCATTGTCAACAAGGGGGAGAAGTTTGGGCATGTTTTGGGCACCTGGGAGCATTTGGAAGGTGTTCAAAGTGGTTCGGGCAAGTTTTGAAAAGTTCGGTGCAGGGCCCGTTTCTTGGGGCGGTCTAACCGCCCCCAGGCGGTCAGACCCAGAGAGGACGGTCTGACCGGCCTGGGCATGCGGTCTAACCGCCCTTGGGCTGTGTGAGTAGGTGTTTGCTCCTTGTTGCATTCCCATGTTGCATTGCTGCATTGGTTCGGGGGGTGTGATTTGGCTCAGGGGGAGCTTGCACATGTGCAGGGGGAGCTTCTTGTGTGAGTTTGTAGCTTGTGGCCTTGTGTGCCTCTGGTGGTCTTTGCTCCTTGTGTGAGCTTGTTTTTGTCTCGGTTGTGTCGAGCCGTTGCCTAAGGGGACCGAGACTTTCCTTTTTCAAGTGATCTTGTTTTTCTTGCCTTTCCTTTGGCTTTCGATCGCTTGTTGAAGTTTCTTTGGTTGAGTCACTGGGTTCACCACAAAACCATTGGGTTACTCGGTTGAGCCACAAAACCGAGGCCGAAGACTCGACGGAGGAGTGTGGCCGGCCAGGCCGGTTCAACCACCTAGGAGGGGCGGTCAGACCGCTTGGGGCCGGTCTAACCGCCCAGGGGGGGCGGTCTAACCGCCCGGGTCGCAGCCGCCGAGAAGCTTCGAAGCGGAGGACACGCGGCATGATCGCAAGAGTTGTGTTGGTCCTACGCAGGCTTGCGGTGGATGCGCATCCGTCTGATGGTGCTAAACTGAAGACTTCCAAAATTTCCCTTGAGGGGCTTTTATCCGTAGTTACTAGTAAGGGTTGTTTAGTCTTTTGGTTGCCCCCTTAGAAACACTTGAGTTGTGGGATGGCAGCCAACTCTTGGAACCCTAGCTCATTTTCCTTTTGCTATTTTCCCTTCCTATTTTCCTTAGGAATTTCTAGGACTAGCTTGAGAGCTTCATGGTGAGATTTCTTTTAGTCGTTTCTTTTCCTTTTCTCTTTGGTTACCAATCATGTGTGTTGTCAATGCACTCAACAAGGGGGAGATTGAGAGCCTTTGTGGTTCGAGGACTGGTGGATGGTTGCTTCCTGGTATGATGAGTGATTGACAACGTTGTGTGGACTGACTCTTGTCTATGTATTGCAGGTGCAGGCAGCGACTTGATTGGTGCTGGTGTAGGTGAAGAACAAGCGTAAAAGGTCGTTGCTGGTGAGGCATCCAGGTGTGGAGTAGACATGTAGGCTTGGTTCGAGGGACCCGGTGGCCAGCGGCGTCAAGTGCGGGCCGCATGGTGGCAAGAACAGCAAGACGAAGTCGTGGACGGTTTCTTGGTTGAGCCTCAAAACCAAGGTCGAGCCGGGAAAAGGTGGGAGCTGAGTCATGAGTGGAGATTGGCGGAGGTTACACCAAGTCTGCAGGGTTTGCAGTGGTTCAGTACAAAACCACTGGGTTACTCGGTTGAGCCACAAAACCGAGGCCGCAGACTCGACGGAGGAGTCTGGCTGGCCAGGTCGGTTCAACCACCCAGGGGGGCGGTCTGACCGCCTGGGGGGGCGGTCTGACCGCCCGGGTCGCAGCCGCCAAGAAGCTTCGAAGCGGAGGACACGCGACATGATCGCAAGAGTTGCGTTGGTGCTACGCAGGCTTGCGGTGGATGCGCATCCGTCCGATGGTGCTAAACTGAAGACTTCCAAAATTGCCATTGAGGGGCTTGTATCCCTAGATGCTAGTGTTGACGGCTGTTAAGTACCGCTTTTATGCCGTCAATTCCTGCACTAAACAATTGAAAAATGATCATCAACACTAGAATAGGGTTTTATACTAACAATTTCCACAAGTGTTGGTGTTGCTAGCTTTTATTGCAGGATGCATGGAATTGCGCGCTAAATGATGTATTCACAGAGCAAGCGAGCCAAAGGCTTATGTAGGGCACCATTGGAAACAGTGCCAAATGACAAATTGGACTCCACCATTGCGACGGGCTTGTCGAGACGATCGAAATGGATATATTAATTTCCTACTATGGAGTTCATATGCAGAAGATATGAAATAAACAAATAAGTAAGAGGTGATTACGTCAGCATGGGACCCATGGACACCAATCAACGTACGCATGCACACCACGTGGCAGGCCCAAAGTGGCTACCCCACGCGGGCCCGAGGACCCACGGCGCAGCATAGCGTCCGGCCGAGTCAACGCCCAGGCGTGGCGCGCCGCGCGCATGCGGGGTTATGCCGGCCACGTGTCGCCCGGCGATTGGCGCTGGGGCCTCTCCATGGATCGCTCCCGTGGCTGGCCTCTGGCCGCTGATTGGCCCACAGGCTCTGCGGTGGATCGCGCCTGGCCAGCACGCGCGAGCGTGCGTGCGCGGGAAGGAGCCGGCGGCCGGGGCATGCGGCGCGACGTGGTTGGCGCAGGGGGACGTCGGTTCGGCTCCGTGCGCGCGAAGCCTCCCGGCCGGGCCACGCGTCACGCGCTCGTTTGCGCGGGAACAAAGCAAGGGCGCGGTTCACATGGTCCGCCCCAGTTTGCCCTGGTCCGGCCGGCTGGTTCGCCTGTTTTTCCCCCTTTTGTACCGGTTCAGCACCCCAGAAGCCTTGGATAGTCCGGTTCTTCACCCAAACGCCCGGTTCTCGCCCGGTTCTTCGAGGACAGGTGTCACCATGCCACTAGCTGCGCCCCAAGATGCTGCACAAGCCCCCAAGCCTCTCTAGCCTATAAATATGAGGGGAGGGGGCTAGAATGAGAGACACATCCCAAGTTCTCCCCTCTCCCATTTCCTCACTTGGAGAGGTGAGTCCTCACCTCTCCATGTGTAGTTAGGTGTAGGTGCTATGTAGATGGTGGTGTGGGTGAGACTTCCATTTGATCTTCATTTAGAGCAAAGTGAGTATTTCTGTATTTCCCTTTTAGACTAAAGTGATATTCATGCATGGGTGACATGTTCTTGAGTTCTTCGTCTGTTCATCATTTAGAGGCTCGTGTTCTTTGTGACACGATCCTTTGATCTTGTAGATTAGATGAATAATGCTGCATTCCGTTCGTGTGAGTTATCTCATTAGATCTTATTGGAATACATTAATTAGCGCTTAGTCGTTCGACCTCGCGCCACCTTGGTTCAATGATGGGCAAGGTTTGGCCGTTCTCGCGGGTTCATCGCTCCGTATTTATACGGAGTGCTATAGTATGCTACGGGAGTGCCTAGACGTAGTCGTATTATAGTAGTAATCGGTGGTGTAGGCGTGGTGTCTAGACTATGGGTTATCCTTCGATTGCCCTGTATCCCACGGTTTGTCTTGGGGTAGGCCGCGGTAGTGACAGCTGTTGGACCCTGATGGAATCCCCCACGTTCGGATACAGGTGTAGGCAACCCTTTGTCGTGAACCGACTGTTATAGCCAGGAGAGTCCGGTGTCCGAAGCGAGATCCTTTGCAGCTTGTACCCCCTAGAACCGAGCACCCCATCATCTCTCTACCCAAGCAGCGGCTTGGTGTCCTTGGACCACTGTACGAAGGTAGTACACACACATTCCCTTGGATTCGATACCCTTGGAATACTCTGAGGTGAAAGCTACAATGGTATCCGTGCGCTTGCGGATTTATTTCGTGTGTCGCTAAAATTCCCAACAAGCTTTCTGGCGCCGTTACCGGGGAACGGTTGCTGTATCTATCTTCGAACCTAGTGGTCCTCATATGTATCTTTTTCATTTTTCTCCTGCCTTTACCCTCGCTACCCTTCAAGATATCCTTTTCCGTTTTCTATACTTCTACCTTTACCCCCGCTACCCTTGGAAGGTTATCCTTGTAAACACCTTCCACCTTCGAGGAGTGAACCCTCAGAGCCACCCTTGTCAGAACTCATTCTTTCACCTGGCTGTCTGGTTCATCCCTCTCTCGTGAAGCTAATTCAGGATCTTTCCTTCTCGGGGTCAATTTATGAGAACCCCCTCGATCATGTGAGAGACTACGAGTGTCTGATTGAAACTCTGAGTGAAATCGAAGATTCATTGGATGCTCGGAAAAGGGAATCTTTCCCGCTATCCCTTTCTGGGAAAGCACGGGATTAGCACTGGTAGAGACTACTCACTTGGGAGAGTTTGAGAGCAGCTTATAGCTCCCGATTCTTCCCGATACGACGTGTCATCTCGTTGAGGATAAGGATTCTCAGTCTCGAGCAAGGTGAGGAGGAATCACTAGGAATGGTATGGGATCACTTCATCTTTTTGGCGGAAGATTGCCCAGTCCTCCACGTTCCCGATTGGATGTTGCTTCAGCATTTCTGGTATGGGTTACGGAAGGACAATGCCATGCGGCTCAATGCTCTCTCTGGAGGCTCTTTTGTGCACTTGGACGCTGCTGAGGGAAAAGAGATCGTGGAATATCTCCGGGATTTCAGCTCCCTTTGCATCCTGGTCGATGAGGTGCCCGTCAGAGGAAATGTTGAGCCCTCTAGATCCATCATCGGCCGAGCTGAGGCTTTAAGCTCTGGCTGAAGATACCATTCCTAAATAGCAGGAATCTAAGGGAAAGATTGCTTAGCGTAGAGTCTACCCTTAGGTTCCCCTCTCGTACCTCTTCTTAGACCTTCTCCCCGAGACCTTGTCTCGTGGGAGGATGGAGAGAGTAATTAGGAAAGGATGAATCATTCTCGGCCAGGATGACTTGTCTGATCCTAGTTATGATCTCCTAAGGAGAGTATGATTGGCCTATCATGTTCCTACGTTGAGGTGTGAGCTGAAGTGCCTTGCACTGAAGTTTCGTATAAACCAAGACATCAGTCTCTGCTTTATAATCCAATGGATTCATTTATCAGACTGAAGGAGCACGATCATTTACCGATCAAATGGAGTACATTCACTTCATATCTTAAGCCCATCGATCGATGCCGATCAGTCAGGAGAAGCTTAAAGTTCATACTTTATGCTTGACTTGATCGATGCCCAATAGGGGTTGCACTTTCCAGCTTATCCATAACCTCCTATTGGAAGCTTAGGCTAGACCCGGGATGGCTCATCGTTTTGATGAGAACATCGGTCCATCTACCTAAGGAAGGATGAGCTTAACCTCACCCTTCACCCGAACTCTAGCTTTTGAAGATACGCCGGCCGTTTGAGTTTCTACTCTATCCTCTTTTGGAGGCCGGGTATTTTCCTGAGTTGAGTTCAGTCGGAGATAAGTTGCGAGAGCGCTAGCCTCAGTGCTCAACCTTCCGTCTCTGAGGTTCACCCTGGTGCTATAGCTTCTCGAGTCCCGTGATCGCCCCAGGAGCTGTCTTAGCCTCCCTGGAATGATCATGTCTGCTTTTAGCTTTGCTATCTTTTGGACTCGTGTTCGTATGTGGCACCAACCTTGCAGCTAGAGCTTCACTACTTCATCGATGATTAGTGGTGAGATGGGAAGAACACCACCATTGTGGCTGCAAGAGAAATCTCCCATGGTCGAGCTTATGACCATAATAAACAAAGCACTACCAGGAGATAGCCTGGATTAGCATAGGTTTTATTTCCCTTTCGAATAAAAGCAAGAACATGTTTTTGGCATAAGTTGTCCTTCGGGTATTTTTGGACACTAACCTTTCAGGTGGAGATTGAAAAGAACGACGAACAAGTGATGCCTAATAACATGTGAGTTACATCAGCTGTAGCATCTTGGTAAGTTTTGGTGAGGGAATATTTGCAAAAGGAAGCTTGATCTTCGCACACTTAAGTTTTGTTGCCTGGCAATGCAAACTCTAAGTGTAGGGGAGGTATGTGAGCATCCCGAGTAAATTTCCTTTCATGCCAAACCTTGTCCTGATGTGGAGAAGATGTAAGCTCTCTCATCTTGCTGATTAGCTAGGTAAGTTCTGCTTTTCACTTTAAACAAAGCCCTTCCGGGAGGTTGCCCGAGGTTCACCGTCATATGTTCATGCTTATGTCCCTTTTGAAGGTAGCTTGATCATGCCTGCATGTTTCCTTTTATCTTTGTTCATATGCTCTGGTTTCAATGTTTATGCGCATCTACATTCATAGGTTGTTTTAAATTAAGCATGGTGCTTAGGTTAAAACTGTCTTCTTCAGTCAAAACAAGACATGGTGTCGAGTTTTGATTGATGAACCTTGGAGTTATAATTTCATAGATTTTGGTTGCATGTTTGTGGACTAACCCCTGCAGGAAATTGTCAAATTTAAATGGGTAAGTCATTGAGCTAAATTCAAATGGGAAGGTAAGTTGAGGTGTCAGACTCTTGTTGCACATCATGCAAAGGTGGTACATATGACCTCTCAAACGTCCAAGGTAAGTATATTCCCCTTTGCGTATGAAGTGTAATCTTGATCTAACCATGTTCGAGCAAATGACATGGTGACAATAAAATAAAACAAAAACAACAAAACAAAATATATTTGCTTCTGAATAAAGGCTCTATGGTTCTCAAACCAATAGAGTCCATCTTTTATTTCCACTTTTTTCTCGAAGAACACACCAGTACAACCACCAGTGTGGGGGAGTTCTCTCGAGCTCATCATCGACATATCCACTCGAGAACTCCCACACAAGCATTGCACAACATCAACTACGCCTTCACGACAAGAGCAAGGTAAACTGGAGTGACCCGGCTGCCTTCTAGTCAGTCGAATCACCACTGGTCTCCCTTGATCTCTTATCCTTCAGAAGCGATGGTATGTGCACCCTCTACCTCACTCTCCATATCCATGAGTTTGGTTCAATTTCAATTCATATCCTTTATATCAACTCAGTGGTTTGTGCTAGGCTTGCGCTACATGATTCCTATGGTTGGCTTGCATATGTTCTATTCCCTCCTCTTTATCTTGATGCTTGTGAACAAATATCATTAGGGAACTCATACTCATCTAAGTAGTTGATGTTTGTGATATGATTTGATGATATGATCTTCGCTCTAAATGTTTGAGTGCTTGGGAATTTGTTTACAAACTTGAAAACCCTTTGCAAAGCTCCTCTTTGATATGTCACAGTCCTACCAAAGCCATATGATGTTCCAGTTGAAAACCTTATACTCATATGCTGCTTGTTGTTGCATTGAGCTTTGTCAAATTCTGTGACCCTATGAGAATTCTTTCCATGCTTTCATGATCAAGATTCATGTGCACACCACCATTTCCCCCTTGCTATGCTTCTACTCTGGAAGTTAGCATTGTATAATGATTTATTCACCTACATAAATGCTCCATCGTATGCATTGATTTCTCTCTCCTCAAGTATTTTGTAAAGAGGCATGGCTATCAAAAAAAAGGGGACACATGAAGGTCCCTCAGTTATGAAAAAAATAGAAAAAAAAGTGGGCACATGAAGGTCCATAAAAAAGAGAAGAGGATAGCCATGTTCTTATAAGACTTTATTTATATAAGAGAGAGAGAATCATGCAATGGAGTCATTCAACTCATTCATCATATGATGGTAATAACTAGTACCTACTCCGGGGCTAGTGTCCACCTTACCATCACCACAGTATTTCATCATGTATGGTAATATCTAGAACCCATTCCGGGCCTAGTATACACCTTATCATACATATCATATCCATACACGTGCACATCTTGATCTGATTGTCTGAATTGCTTTTCTCCTGGATCCGGTTTTTGACTTTGCAATATATGTGATGCAAGTATGTTTTATCTTTATCCTACCCTGAGCTCCACATAAGCCATCATTAAAAGTAGGATGAATAAAGGCAATATAATGCCTTGGTGAGGACATATATATACACATTGTGCGATCCGAGAGAATCAAATGAGGAGCTAAGCAAGGTTTATTTTGAAAATCATTGCAAAACCCCAAGTTACTTGACATGATGAGCAGGAGTGACTTGATTCATGACCATTCCATTCCTTAACTACCCAAGATGGCATGATAGACACTCCACATAGTTCACAAGTGCAAGGTATGGTTTGGAATATCTCTTATGCTAGCTTCATACCTTTGGATATCATGTACCACCTTGATCTGACTCCCTTCACTCGGGACGAGAAAAGGTCAAGTGTGGGGGAGTTGTTGACGGCTGTTAAGTACCGCTTTTATGCCGTCAATTCCTACACTAAACAATTGAAAAATGATCATCAACACTAGAATAGGGGTTTATACTGACAATTTCCACAAGTGTTGGTGTTGCTAGCTTTTATTGCAGGATGCATGGAATTGCACGCTAAACGATGTATTCACAGAGCAAGCGAGCCAAAGGCTTATATAGGACGCCATTGGAAACAGTGCCAAATGACAAATTGGATTCCACTATTGCGACGGGCTCGTCGAGACGACCGAAATGGATATATTAGTTGCCTACTTTGAAGTTCATATGCAGAAGATATGAAATAAACAAATAAGTAAGAGGTGATTACGTCAGCATGGGACCCATGGACACCAATCAACGTACGCATGCACACCACGTGGCAGGCCCACAGTGGCTACCCCACGCGGGACCGGGGACCCACGCCGTACCACAGCGTCCGGTCGGGTCAATGCCTAGGCGCGGCGCGCCGCACGCGCGTGGGGTCAGGCCGGCCACGTGTCGCCCGGCGATTGGCGCTGGGGCCTCTCCACGGATCGCTCCCGTGGTTGGCCTCTAGCCGCTGATTAGCCCATGGGCTCTACGGCGGATCGCGCTTGGCTAGCACGTGCGAGCGGGCGTGCGCGGGAAGGAGCTGGGGGCCGGGCCATGCGGCGTGACGTGGTTGGCGCAGGGGGACATCAGTTCGGCTCCGTGCGTGGGAAGCCTCCCGGCCGGGCCACGCGTCACGTGCTCGTTGGCGCGGGAACGAGGCGGTGGCGCGGTTCACATGGTCCGCCCCGGTCCGGCCGGCTGGTTTGCCTGTTTTCCCCCTTTTGTACCGGTTCAACGCCCCAGAAGCCTTGGATACTCCGGTTTTTCACCTAAACACCCGGTTCTCGCCCGGTTCTTCGAGGACAGGTGTCACCACGCCACTAGCTGTGCCCCAAGCTGCTGCACAAGCCCCCAAGCCTCTCTAGCCTATAAATATGAGGGGAGGGGGCTAGAATGAGAGACACGTCCCAAGTTCTCCCCTCTCCCATTTCCTTACTTGGAGAGGTGAGTCCTCACATCTCCATGTGTAGTTAGGTGTAGGTGTTATGTAGATGGTGGTGTGGGTGAGACTCCCATTTGTTCTTCATTTAGAGCAAAGTGAGTATTTCTGTATTTCCCTTTTAGACTAAAGTGATATTCATGCATGGGTGACATGTTCTTGAGTTCTTCGTCTGTTCATCATTTAGAGGCTCGTGTTCTTTGTGACACGATCCTTTGATCTTGTTGATTAGATGAATAATGCTGCATTCCGTTTGTGTGAGTTATCTCATTAGATCTTATTGGAATACATTAATTGGCGCTTAGTCGTTCGACCTCGCGCCACCTTGGTTCAATGATGGGCAAGGTTTGGCCGTTCTCACAGGTTCGTCGCTCCGTATTTATACGGAGTGCTATAGTATGCTACGGGAGTGCCTAGACATAGTCGTATTATAGTAGTAATCGGTGGTGTAGACGTGGTGTCTAGACTACGGGTTATCCTTCGATTGCCCTGTATCCCACGGTTTGTCTTGGGGTAGGCCGCGGTAGTGACTGCCATTGGACCCTTATGGAATCCCCCACGTTCGGATACAGGTGTAGGCAACCCTTTGCCGTGAACCGACTATTATAGCCAGGAGGGTCTAGTGTCCGAAGCGAGATCCTTTGCAGCTTGTACCCCCTAGAACCGAGCACCCCATCATCTCTCTACCCAAGCAGGGGCTTGGTGTCCGTGGACCACTGTACGAAGGTAGTACACACACGTTCCCTTGGATTTGATACCCTTGGAATACTCTGAGGTGAACGCTACAACGGTATCCATGCGCTTGCGGATTTATTTCGTGTGTCGCTAAAATACCCAACAACTAGTAAGGGTTATTTTGTGTTTTGGTTGCCCCCATAGAAACACTTGAGTTGTGGGACGGCAACCAACTCTTGGAACCCTAGCTCATTTTCCTTTTTCTATTTCCCTTCCTATTTTCCTTAGGAATTTCTAGGACTATCTTGAGAGCTTCATGGTGAGATTTCTTTTAGTTGTTTCTTTTCTTTTCCTTTTCTCTTTGGTTACCAATCATGTGTGTTGTCAATGCACTCATCAAGGGGGAGATTGAGAGCCTGTGTGGTTCGAGGACCGGTGGATGGTCGCTTCCTGGTGTGATGAGTGATTGACAACGTTGTGTGGACTGACTCTTGTCTAAGTACTGCAGGTGCAGGCAGCGACTTGATTGGTGCTGGTGCAGGTGAAGAACAAGCGTGAAAGGTCGTTGCTGGTGAGGCCTCCAGGTGTGGAGTAGACAAGTAGGCTTAGTTCGAGGGACCCGGTGGCCAGCGGGGTCAAATGCGGGCCGCGTGGTGGCAAGAACAGCAAGACGAAGTCGTGGACGTTTTCTAGGTTGAGTCTCAAAACCAAGGTCGAGCCGGGACATGGTAGGAGCCGAGTCATGAGTGGAGATTGGCGGAGGCTACACCAAGTCTGTGGGGTTTGAAGTGGTTCACCACAAAACCACTGGGTTATTCGGTTGAGCCACAAAACCGAGGTCGAAGACTCGACAGAGGAGTGTGGCCGGCCAGGCCTGTTCAACCAGCCAGGAGGGGTAGTCAGACTGCCTGGTGCCGGTCTAACCGCCCAGGGGGGGCGGTCTGACCGCCCGGGTCGCAGCCGCCGAGAAGCTTCGAAGCAGAGGACACGCGGCATGATCGCAAGAGTTGCGTTGGTGCTACGCAGGCTTGCAGTGGATGGGCATCCGTCCGATGGTGCTAAACTGAAGACTTCCAAAATTGCCCTTGAGGGGCTTGTATCCCTAGTTGCTAGTAAGGGTAGTTTAGTCTTTTGGTTGCCCCATATAAACACTTAAGTTGTGGGATGGTAGCCAACTCTTGGAACCCTAGCTCATTTTCCTTTTGCTATTTTCCCTTCCTATTTTCCTTAGGAATTTCTAGGACTAGCTTGAGAGCTTCATGGTGAGACCTTGGGAGAGGGATGGATGACCGGGTGGCAAGCTAGACCTTGTATGAACCTTCATGGTATGTATAGATGATTCGGCGTGGTTCCTCAAGGCCTTGTGTTGCCTCTCCCGTTTGTCTTTTTGGTGATTTTCGGAGCTCTTTCTTGTGATTTTCGTGGCGGAGTTTTGAGGGCGATTTCTTGTGGGATTCTTGTTGGGTGTCACGTATGAGGACCTTGTGCCTGTTTGGCTGGTGACTTTGCCCCAAGAACTGCTTGAATCGACCTCGATTTGGTGGTTTTTCGAGTTGCTCGAGTTCATGACCTAGAGGGCCAAGATCCGCGATTCCCTTTGATCGAGAGCATTTCGGGACAATTCCTTTGGTGGAGAGGTTGCCCAAGAGGTAACCCAGGTATCCCCGAAGTTTCACTGCAACCCGTGGGGTGAATCAGGAGATCGGGCGATGGGAAGTTGAGGGTTGACCCGCGGCCAGTTTTTCTGGGAGGGCGGTCTAACCGCCCTGGGTCTCCTAGGTGGAAGTTTTGATTTTGCCAGATTTTCCTCTGTGAGTTTGTTCGCCTTGATCAGAGGAGCGTTCTGCTGAAATCGAGGTCCGTTTTGGTGTTGTTTGCTAGAAGTTCTTGGCTTGTGTTTCTTGCTGGGTACAGGAGGTTAAACCGCCCTCGTGAGTCTGTTAAACCGCCCCTAGGCCCTTGGGTGAAGTTTTTGTTTTTGCCAAGATTCTCTGGTAGCTAGCTTGGCCTTGACCAGACGATCCAGTGGGTGAAACCGTGGAGAGTTTTGGAGCTCGGAAGTGGTCGTTCGGAGGATTTCTTGGTTACCAGGTGGAGGCGGTCTAACTGCCCCCCATACCCAGTCTAACCGCCCCCTGCTGGTCAGAAAGCTTCCGAAGTTGTTTCCGCTGCCGTGTGTGTGTAGGAGTTGTGGCTGCAGGTAGTGTTTGTTCCTAGGACCAGTAGTACTCCAGTGGCTACATGCTTTTGGCAAACGGAAGGTTGAGTACGGAGCGTGTGATTTTGGGTATCCGACCGAGTTCATCTTGTTGGAGAAGTAATCTCCTTCGAGAAGAATTTTTATCGGCTCTCGTTCACTCCCCCCCCCTCCCTGGTTGCCGGTTCGGTCCTTCACACTTAAGCGTGACAACAAGTCAAAACTCAAGTGACCTAGTCTCCTATGCCATTTCCAAAGCTCCGCCGAAACACCAGCAACCAAACAATGAGAAGAGCCAACACACTGAGAAAAATTGGCTCTGAAAATTTGAACCTCGGGGATGATCGTGCACACAAGATCACTGTTGACGGCTGTTAAGTGCTTACTTTAGCCATCAATTTACTCATGAATACAGGAGCAAGAGGCATTTCTTACACGCATTTTAGTTAAGAATAATGTAGTTCCACTTGTCCTTGGAGATTATGTGATTGCAGGAAAATAAGCATACAGAAGTGGCAAACTCACCTTCTATGATTCATGCCACGTCACCTCAGCCAAGGAGTGGCTGCCACCTCAGGTGCCATGCATGCAAGCCATGTCACCAATCCAAGGGAGGCAAGCCCCGACGAATCAGACCATGACATGTGGACTTCACATGGATCCATGGGCCCACTAGAGCGCCTAAACCGCCTCAAGAGCACGTGTACACCGGGGACCGACCTAAGGGCCCACAGGACAGCCACCCCAAGGAAGCACACCACGAGGGGGGCCCACCTGGGGTCGGCCGAACCGACCTTGGGTCGACTGATCCTGGGCTTCCACGTGGTGCTTGCCCATTGGTCCTAGAGGCCATTCCCGAGGTGTTTCGCTCCACTTGACGCCGGTGCTCGGGCTTATAAATAGAAGGGGAGGGGGTCCATTTCTTACCAACACACTTTACTCCTCCTCTATCACTTTTGGTTTCTAAGGTTAGGAGGTAGGCTAGAGTAGTTCTACTTCAGGTTCCAAGTCTACTTTGGGATCTAGGTATGAGTTCTCTTGTATCTTTATTTTATTGTATGACTTTGATCTACTTCAGTTATTCAGCTATTTCATATAAAGTTGTGCTTGTATACATGGGTGATTTGTTCATGTGTTCTTCGCTTGTTCATCA
This sequence comes from Cenchrus fungigraminus, assembly GCA_036936925.1. NCBI lineage: Eukaryota > Viridiplantae > Streptophyta > Magnoliopsida > Poales > Poaceae > Cenchrus > Cenchrus fungigraminus. The sequence goes on from CM072770.1 coordinate 69,132,443, forward strand.
TTTAGAGGCTCATGTTCTTGATGAACAAGGCCTTTCGATCCAGTTGACAAGTGACTTACTCATGTTTTCGGTGTTTGTTCATAAGTTAGAGGCTTGTGTTCTTCACGAACACAACCCTTTGATCTTGTTGAATAGACATAGGAAAGCACAAATCCATTTGTGTACCTAGCCTAGTTTGATCTAGTTAGATCCCATGTTCGTGTTGTATGAAGTTCGTGCTCAAGCTACGGTACTCGGTGTAATTGGTCGGTTTATCTGGCGGCTCTGACCTGGGTCACAATAGCCAGGGCCGGTCAGGGTCCTGCTAACAACATAAGTGTGGTGCTTGGGTTGCGTAGCTACGTTGCTTATGAGTGTATCCCACGGTTTGTCTTGGGGTAGGCCATGGTGGTGACAGCCGTTGGATCCTTCTGGAATCCCCCAGGTTCAGATACGCTGTAGGAGTCTAAAGTCTAACAACCGGAGTCGTGCGTAAGCGACGCGGGAGGTTAGCTCCCCATTTGTACCTGGGTGCTTCAGCCAGCAGTCGTGCAATGCTAGTGTGTATCTAACTCGTCTGACTAACTTTGTGTGTTTAGTACCTTAGAACCTAGAATTAACTCGTATGTTGCCTCCTAAGCCTAGGACCTTTAGAGAGAGAGTGTGTGTGTGTGTTCACACTACCATCTTATCTAGCATGCCTTACCCCTGTACTTGAGTGTCTGGTTTGTTTCCATCTACGATTTACACTCATTGCAATAGTGTTGAACTTGTTAATCCACCCAGCCTTTCTTGGATTCGATACCCTTTGGAATATTCCTTTGGGGAAATGCTACAATGGTACTTCCGTGCGCTTGCGGACTCTTGTAATCGTTAGGATTACCATTTGGTTATTTATGGCATCATTGCTAGGAACTCATAACTTAGCATCGACGTTAAGACATACCAAAAAGCATTTCTGGCACCGTTGCTGGGGAAGGATAAGGATAACATGTCAACACTTTGCAAATGATTATAATCATGACAGGGATGAAACAGTTCTCAATGCAGGCTAACCTTGATTGTCTTTTTTGTCTATTGATGATGAAGACAGGTAGTGTATGACTGGTTTCGACTTACCGCCGAATTTCACTGAAGATCCTGAGTCACTCGTTGACGGGGCCCAATATTATGGGTACCCAAGGAAAGCGATTACGAGCGACTATCACAGCTACGATGACCCCTGGCATATTTTTTGGTGGCTAACTGGATTTATTTTCATGAAGGATAACAGCTCCAAATCAACTGGTATTCCAGGAATTATTTTTGTGAAGGAAAACGGCCAAAGACCTCCACCATCACCTCACGTACAAGCCACTTCCGACAAGCTGGAAGCCTTCCTGAGTGGTATGCATGCAACAGGTGTCAAGGGCAATCACACATGGCAACAGCAGCCAGCAGGAACCAAGAGCGATGGGACCCGCTGCATGGGAAAAGACCTCCCCCTTTACAGCTGTTGTGCATGCACAGCCTCTCTCTCTGCACTAATGTAGCCTGCCCCCCTTGTCTGATAAAGGGGAGAGCAAGGGTCCTCTCATGGGGGGGGGGGCTAGCTTTTTTACTTTGACTTCTTCCTTCTCCTCCCAGGAGGAGCACTCCCTTTCTTTTTCTACCTCCAGCCAGCCATGGCTTCTACAGATTAGAGACACTTGGGAACTCGTCCCTCTCTCGCCCATTTGTACCCCCTACTACAAATCAGCGTGAATAATACCGCAGCACGAATTGGACGTAGGGTGTTACTCTCTGGAGGCCCGAACCAGTATAAATCCTGCGTACCCCCGGTTGCGCAACCGTCTGAGGCCCAGCACGCAATCCGATACAAATTTACTACTCAGCGGTAGAGAACCCCAACAGTTGGCGCGCCAGGTAGGGGCCTTTTGTGTGTCACGACGTTTTTTGCAAGACTCGGATGGCCAACTACGACGGCAATGACATTGTCAGGCGCGGCGCCGCCAATGACGATCAAAGCGAAAATCACCCCGACGGACAGCTGGGTGGACGAACCAACACTGGGACGGAACCAAAAACTGCTCGGACAGCACGAAATCAAGCCCGGGCAACGACCCTTCCCTGGTGCTCCCGTCGACGGCTTCCAGGCTTTCCCCAGCCGCGGGTCTCGGGTTCTGCCTCCCTGTCTCCTGCGGTCAACGGCGCGGCTACGCGCCTCAACCAACCAAGAGCGGGCGGCGCTGCCCCCTTCAGGACGACTGGCGGTCCCACGTCACGCTCTGCCTCCCGGTTCTTCTCCACCATGGCACGCCCGGCGACGCAGCGACGCCCCTCTTCTTCCGGCCGGGGGCAGCAGCGCATCCTGCGCGGGTGGCATGCACAGCGAGGCGGGGCGGCGTCCCTCCAGCCGCAGGCGGCGGCGCGGCTATAGGGCTCGCGCGGCAGACTGAGCGGGATCACAAGGTCTGGCGTGGCACCACACCTCTTCGGCCTTGTTTCGGCCTGACACGGCGCGGCGACCCAGCGGCGTGCCGTCCTGACTCCTCCACCGCACACGGCCCCGTGCCGTCTCGATTCGTCCACCAGGGCAGCGCCCGCGCCTCGGCGTCTTCATCAAGCAGCAGCCCCGCGCCCGCGCCTCGGTGTCTTCACCAAGCCGCGGCCCCACATCTACCTCGTCCTTCAGCACCGCGCGGCCCCGACGCCCGCCTCAACGGTGGGCGAGGCGACCTCTCGACACGACAGCCGGTGCGCAACGCGGCGCGATCTTGATACGAATGTTGTCCCGATCTTCACGACGTAGGATTTTGAACAAGATAACTAGCTGAAATTCAGCTAAGATAAAGAGCTGCAAGCAGCCGGATAGGTAGTGCAACGTGACGACACGCACAAGAAGCCAACCACCATCTCTTTACGGCAGCCTGAATCAAGGATTCACCCAATCACACTCTCAAAGAACAACCTACGCAACCTGAACACGAAGTACCAGGAGCACGGATTGGGTGCCGATGAAGCGGCCGCCGATGTAATCCCACAGGGAAATCACAAGAGCAAAGGGGTAGAGAATCACTCTCTGGATTTGTTAACACATAGCTGAACAAAGGGGTTCTATTTCAATATCAAAAGTCTTGATTATTTCAGAGATACATAGGGTATTTATATTATACAAGGAACAACCCTCCTTGTTGGGTGTGAATGGACCTTGGAGTTTCTGGAGTTATGCTACGTGAAAAGCCACCACGAACTGAAATCCCGAACAACCTCGTGTGACTATTGGCTTCCTGCGCAGTCTTCACTAAATCGGTCATAACTCTTTATTGAGAAGTCTCATGGACATGGGGTTTCTTGCATTAGAAAGTTAACTTCAAGACGATTCCCTAAAGTACTCATAGAGCTCCAGAGCTATCGGGATTTAAGAGTTATGATCAAATCATTATGTAGGTCCGAACTTGTCCGAACTGATCTGTGTGAACTGGTCCGAACTAAACTCTGCTGGATCATCCTTGGTCCGAACTGATCCACTTGTTTCTTCTTCTTTGCTTCCTCTCCATGTATAGCTGCACCACCCCTCTCACATATATACCTAAGTACAACTAATGTAGAACATTTAGGTAGTATAACATTCTCAGATATGTTAAAGTTAATTTCAGCTAGGAGAGAGTTCACCTCTTGTTGTAGTTTCTTGGCACGACTTCGTGTAATTGGTCCTTGGTTTATATTTATTGGTGTGTTGTGTTCATGCACTTGTGTAACAGTACGGTCAGTGGGGATGTCCGCATCATCCTCCCTCTCTTGAAAAAGGAGTCGTCCTCGACTCTGATTATTGTGGGCTTGGTCATGTTGATGATCATTGTTGTAGTCGAATATAGCAATGTGCTTGAGTCTGTAATCATACAAGCCAAGTAGCAGCCTTGCTAAAGGAAAATAGTAGGATTTGGAATTAAGTATAGCTTTCACCTTGTATGAATGTTCAATATTGAGAGTATTTGTTGAAGTCTTTGACTAGGCCGCATCATCCTCCCTCCCTTGAAGAAAAGCTGTCCTCAGCTTTTGTTGACCTGAAATCAATATATAAAAAGTATAGGGTGGATATATATGAAATTTTTTATGATCAATCAAGTTAGATCCCTCATTACTTCCTTTCTCATCCATATTCATTGATGCATAATGATAACATGACATATATGAGTTATGCACTTTATTTGGACGAGCTAGAAACATCAAATTCATTTTTCTAAACTCACATTAAAAATGTTTTCTTGGTGTTTGTAATCCTGCAAACAACTTCGTAGATGGAAGAACAACAATTTCTTGCAAGCAACACAATTTATTCAAATTCTCTAATTTCATCATTGCAACATTGAATATTTCACAATTTGAAGAAAACATTGATCTCTTGTTATTCTCATAATTATTTTTGTACAATTCTTTTGAAGGTTTAGATGCATACCTTCCAAATTCATTGCTCTTTGATATGGATAGAAAAAAATTGGATAAAGAGCTTGTTGTTCTTTGCACAAGGTCTCTTTCTTTTGATGAACAGTATGAGCATGGGAATAATATTTTTCTCTCAATATCACAAGCATTAAACAATTTATTCACTTTATGACCAGAAAAGTATGGCACACAATGATTGTCATCCGACATGTTCAATTTAAATTCAGCAAGCTTGTCACATGTTATGCACATAGAACTTACAAAGAACTTATCAACAACATGTTCAATGATCAAATTGAAAGTAAGCTTGCAGCTATGAACATTATTAAAAGATCGCATGGATGTTATCATAGACACATTATCAAGCATTTGATCAATCTCAACAAGTTTATCAAATATGATATAACTCAAATAATTAATAGGAGATATCTTTGCAAATAATTCAGCATGGGAAATGAACTAAACATAGTGAAGTTTATTATCATGTAAAGCATCATACTTATAGGTCAAAATAGGATAAGAATTATGCATTCTAGAACAATGGCTATCAACTTGCAAAATTTCAGCACATGAATTTACTTTTGAATGAGTTGAGTCAACATGAAACCTTTGAGTAAGATCAATTAAATTTGCGGCAGATATTTTATCATGATTACTCAACAATGTACCTTGCAAATTCAGATTTGAATTATTTTCATTACTTTTCAGTTTTGATGTTTATATATATACAATGGGTTGCACTTCTGAATTTTTACCTCCTTCATCTTCATGCTTCATGTTTATGGCAGCAACAAATTGGTTTTGTACAACAACAATATTCTCACCTCTCTCAACAAGTGGTGTTGTGTGATGAGAAATCACCTCTTTCTCAGTTTCTTTGCTAACCTGCACACTTTGAGAGACAACACAAGAAGTAGGGATGAGTAGGTTAGAATCATAAATATTCTCACACATGTTGTAATCAAGCTTTGTCTTTTTATGTGGTGTATATCCCTCACACTCATTGTGGATGCTCTCAATCTCACATTTTGTGGAATCACACAACTCACTTTTATTTTTCCTTGCACACAATTTGGCTATGTGGCCCTCAATCTCACATGGGTTTTGATGCAAAGCCTTCATAACTATATTTGGAGTAGCAACTGCATGGTCACTTTCCTTCGTGAATTCCTCAACTAAACATTGACCAACAAAGGTCAAAGTGGAACAACCAACTTTAACAAGTTCCAGTGGTAATGGAACACCAACAATTTCAGTGGAATTAATAATATCAGTTATGCCTTCAATCTGCACTTCATGAGGCATATTAACACACTTAATTTCGGCATCTCTGTCCAATAATTCCTCACATACTATAGTTGATGGTGTAGTACATGTTGACATCTCTTTCAAGCATGGAACAACACCATGTTGCAACCATTGATCAGGTGGAACATGTTCAATTTGCTTTTGGACAGATTCATCAATTACATTTGGTGATGCACTAGCAACATATTTCTTCTCCAAATCTTCCCTCAAACCAAACATTTGGTCTCTCTTTTCATTCAGATTATATGCAACTCTAAAAATGGGTGTCGAAACATACTCTGAATCTTGTAGTGACACTGATTCACCACCTTGCTGCATATCACAACTATCAATAACATTACGGCACTTAATTTCATCACAAATGGCACTTGAAAAAGGTATAGAACTTGTAGGAACATCAGCTCTTAGAATCTGAACCTGAGAAAATGTTTTATCATGTTCTTGCTGAATAAAATAAGCACCTTCACTTTGAAAATCAGTAGCAACCACCTCTTTCATGCTTTCAATTATTTCTCTTGTTTGCAAATAATTGTGGCACTGTTCATTCTCATCTTGCACAGTACGTGCAGCAACATCTCCAAATGGTTCACGCTCAAATTTCAAACAATCATTGGAGAGAACTTCATTGAATTCAGTCTTCTCAAACTCAGAGCCCAAACTAAAATTCTGGACAACCATAACACTAGGATAAGTTGTATCACTGGAATTGGTAGAAAGATCAATCACCATATCACTTCCCATGTCAACTTGTGGCACACACTTGTCTTCTTGCTGCACAACGATGCTCTTATTTTCTACACACTTAACATTAACATTCATTGATTCACACATGGTGACAATAGATTGTTTCTTCTTGCATGGAGTTGATGCTTGTTTACTTCCAACAACAAATGGCACTTTGGGCTTCAACTCAGCATGTAACCTTGTAGCAATGTCTTTGCACAAATTAATGCACTTTGAAATATTATCTTGCTGCAGCTTTTTATTTTTTCTCTCTTCTTTGAGTGCATATACCAAAAGATTGTGCACACTTCTTGCATACTTTCCCTTTATTGCAGCAACAATATTAGCATTGAGACCTCTCATGAAGTATTCTTTTGCATCCATGTCATCAACAATATTTGCCCGACGCATAGCAAAAGATAACTCATCATGATATGACCGAACAGATTTACTTCCTTGCTTGATGCACTTTAAACGACGAAGTAAAATCAGCTCATACTCACGTGGAACATATTCTTTTCTCATAGTTTTCTTCAAGTCTTCCCAACACTTGACAAAGCGCTTATGTGGATATTTCTTCCACCATTCATGAGCATAATCTTCAAACTCAGGTATGGCTCATGACACCTTCTTTGCTTCTGGAAAATCTTGGAGTTCAAGCTCATACTCCATTTGTTCCTTCCAATCAAGAAATTCCTCCGGATTAGTACTTCCATAGAATGGAAGTCTTGTATACATTCGACCTGTCATGGTTAATGTCTACAAAAGAGGAAGCATATATGTGGAATAGGACAATATTGGAACTCACAACCTCACCTTCTCTTACCAACCAAAACTCTTATGCTTCCCTGCAAGTTACTAAGGCAATCCGTTGGTGGTAAAGAGTAGTGATAATTGAGCGAATACAAGATCAGAAAACCGTACACGATGGCTTTTATGTGGAGCTTGGTAGGGTATAAACACAAGGAGAAATCTGAATTATAGTTGTTGTAAAGATAAGTAACAATCCAAACTAGAGATTCAAAGCCTAGTGCTGATCACAAGATATGAAAGATGTGATGTAACAACACACGCACAAAAGACAGATTTCAGATTTGATGCAAACAAGGAATATGCTAGTGATGATTGATTTAAAGAGAATCACCTAGCAAAATTGCACCAAAATGATGATAGCAACCTGGTTACACAAATTGATATGAAGGTTCAAACACTTGTGCATACCAACAATCTGATCCTACTCCTTTCTTTCCAACACTTTCTTTTTTTTAACTTTCTCAACACTTTTTTCAGCGTTCTTTCTTCTCTTTTTTTGACACTTTTTTTTGGACAATACTAAACAAGATCAAATATAACACTTGCACAAATTTAAGATGATAGAACCCAATATAACCAACAACTATCTTAATAGGACAAAAGTTTTCGCAAAGGATAGAAATGGTTTACTTCTTTTTGTGGGGATTTTCAGATACATAGAAAGGCACAAAAAGGACACGCAAAGGATGATATGATCAGCAACTAAACAAGGACTCCAATAGACTGGAACTTAACCAAACTCACTAGATAAATAGATTGTAACAAAAGGCTATGACAGATTTTTTTAGGCTTTTTAGTGGATAGGACGAAGACAAAAATATATGTAGCTAAGGGTAATGAAAATCCTACCGTGGCAACGATGGCTCTTGATACTAGATGATACGGATGTTGTCTCGATCTTCACGACATAGGATTTTGAACAAGATAACTAGCTGAAATTCAGCCAAGATAAATAGCTGTGAGCAGCTGGATAGGTAGTGCAACCTGACGACACGCACAATAAGCCAACCACCGTCTCTATACGGCAGCCTGAATCAAGGATTCGCCCAATCACACTCTCAAAGAACCAACCTATGCAACCTGAACACGAAGTACCAGGAGCACGGATTGGGTGCTGATGAAGAAGCCGCCGATGTAATCCCACAGGGAAATCGCAAGAGCAAAGGGGTAGAGAATCACTCTCTGGATTTGTTAGCACACAGCTGAACAAAGGGGTTCTATTTCAATATCCAAAGTCTTGATTATTTCAGAGATACATAGGGTATTTATACAAGGAACAACCCTCCTTGTTTGGTGTGAATGGACCTTGGAGTTTCTGGAGTTATGCTACGTGAAAAGCCACCATGAACTGAAATCCCGAACAACCTCATGTGACTGTTGGCTTCCTGCGCAGTCTTCACTAAATCGGTCATAACTCTTTATTGGGAAGTCTAATGGATATGCGGTTTCTTGCATTGGAAAGTTAACTTCAAGACGGTTCCATGAAGTACTCATAGAGCTCCAGAGCTATCGGGATTTAAGAGTTATGATCAAATCTTTATGTAGGTCCGAAGTTGTCCGAACTGACTGTCCGAACTGACTGTCCGAACTGATCTGTGTGAACTGGTCCGAACTAAACTCTGCTGGATCATCCTTGGTCCGAACTGATCCACTTGTTTCTTCTTCTTTGCTTCCTCTCCGTGTATAGCTGCACCACCCCTCTCACATATATACCTAAGTACAACCAATGTAGAACATTTAGGTAGTATAACATTCTCAGATATGTTAAAGTTAATTTCAGCTAGGAGAGAGTTCACCTCTTGTTGTAGTTTCTTGGCACGACTTAGTGTAATTGGTCCTTGGTTTATATTTATTGGTGTGTTGTGTTCAAGCACTTGTGTAACAGTACGGTCAGTGGGGATGTCCGCATCAGATCTTCCTCTTCTCCCCGGCGCAGAGGCGGCCCTTTTTTCCTCTTCACCTGCCGCGGCGGGGCACGGCACGACGCACGCGCAGTAGGCGGGGCGGAGCCACGGCGGCGTGGCGCGACAGCTCCCTCCCCACGCGGCGGAGCCGCACCTCCTCGAATCCTCCACCGGGCGGTGCCCGCGGCCCCCTCCTTCCTCTCCTCAGGGCGCGGCCCTCCGACCCGACACGGCGGGGTCATGGCCACGCGCGCGCCCGTCTCCTCTCCAACAGCAGCGACTCGGCGTCCGCCTCAGCCTCGTCTCCGAGCACGATAGGTAGTCTTCCTCTTCCCCGCGCAGGCATAGCACATCTACAGCAGCCAGCCGCTTTCGGGTCGGGATGCGACGAGGGGAAAGGCAGGACGGACCCCGACGCGGAGCTCTGTCCACCGAGGCGTTTGTCCACCGGCGCGGTCGCAGGCGGCCAACGCCGCCACTGCGGCACCCTCAAACATCCCCTGGCTCATCTTTCTTTCCCCTGTTCCAGATGCGACGCCAATGAAGGAGTGCCGTGCATGGCGGATGGCGGCGCCGACCCAGCTCAGCCCCACAACCGGCGGCCCGAGACACGGCCCCCTGCCTCCGCCTCCACGTCACGACCGGCGCGGCGCTCGCTACCGCCCTCTCTCCTACGACCACCGCGGCCGCGCGGAGACCACGGCTCCGCCTCCCCTAACTACCGAGGCAGCGTGGCCCCCGCTCGAGCTCACCACCAAGCTCCATGACGACGTGGCGCCCGCGCTCCTCCTCGAGCTACTGCCCGACGCGGTGCCCGTGGACTCCTCCACACCCGGAGACATGGCGTGGCCCCCGTGGCCCACTCCTCTTCGAACTACGACCCGGCACGGCGGCCCGCCTCACCTCCACCTTGGCGCAGAGGACCGGCCTCGACGCGACGACGGCACCCCGCTACGCGGCTTGCTTCATCTCCACCTGGCGCGGCGAGCGGGCAGCTGGTGGCGAGGTGATGTGGACATCCCATGAGTTATGCAAGATCAAGTATCAGGCACACAAGCTCAAGTGATCCAAGGACCTATTACACGCAGTCGTGCTAAGAAACTACAACAAGAGGTGAACTCTTTCCTTGCTAAAATTAATTTCAAAATATATGAGAATTTTATACTACCTAAAAGTTGTACTTTGGTTGTCCTTAGGAATATACATGAAGAGGATGGTACAACTAAACATGGAGAAGAAGTAAACAAAAAGAAACAGTTGGACCAAGAATCACCAGCTCAAACCAAGGATCCAGGAGAATTCATTTCGGATGACTGTTCGGACAAGCCTGGAAACCAAGAATCACCCGTTCGGAACGAGGATCCAGGAGGATTCCGTTTGGATGATTGTTCGAACAAGCTTGGAAACCAAGAATCACCCGTTTGGAATAAGGATCCAGGAAGTTCGCTGCGGACCTCCACTTCAGGCCAGTTCGGACCTGCATAATGAATCGACCATAACTTTTTGGTCGTGACGTCTCTCGAGCTCCACGAGTACTTGATCGAACATGCTTGAAGTCAACTTTCCAATGCAAGAAACCGCATGTCCAATGGACTTCCCAATAAAGAGTTATGACAGATTTAGTGGAGGCTGCACAGAAGGTCAACAGTCACGCGAGTCCATCTCGGGAGTTGATTTCTGGGGAGCCTTTTCACATACTTAGCCTTTTCATTTTCCTCTCGAGTTCACACTCAACTAGGAGGGTTGTTCCTAGTATAAATACCCCCTTATTTACTACCAAAAACTCATCTTTGATATTGATTAATTGATAGCCTCATATGGTTTTCTGGCAGCCGAGCTGCTGAGTGCCTTGCACACCTTCTTGTTCTTTCGTGTTCTTCTCGGACTTGTGAAGAGATCCCTCTGGGTTCTGCTACTTCGTGCTCTACGATTTCCAGTACAGTTGTACCATTTTGTGTTGATTAGTTCCGGCTTGTGGTTTTGCGGTCATTTGGAGATCGAGTCGAAGTCTTCGTGGTTTTGGTGATTTTCTCCGCGGTGCTTGGTCGCATCCAACCTTTGTCAGGTATAAAGCTAGTTATCCCCGCTGTTCTACAGCAATTTATCCTTTGTTCTTGAACCTACTATCGTGAAGATCGGACCATCCTTGTGCTGATCCAAATTGGCACCAATCAAGTGGTAATAAGAGCTATCGTTGTCACGATAGGTTTTGTTTTTACCCACCCTTTACAATTTGTTACTAGTTTATCCGTCATATAAATTTTTTTTCATGTCCTACAGTCCACTGAAAAGCCATACAAAAAAATCCTATAGCCATTTTGTTGGTACTGTTACTTTGTGTTCATTCCGTTCATCGTGTTGCTAGTCACTGCCTTTGTTCTTCCGCCGTACCCTTGTTTTAATTTTTTATCTGCACCCCTCTTAGATTGTTTTGTGTTTGCTGTTAGTAAAAAAATAATAAAAAAAAGTGTGAAAGAAAAGAAGAAGAAAAAAAGAAAGAAAAGAGAAGTGAAAGGGGTTGTGTAGCGGATTGTGTAGCTCCAAGTTTTATATCTAAAAGTTCAAGTTTGTGGTGCACCGAACTGCAACTTTTGCATCTTGTTTGGACGGTTTGTTGCACTATTGTTTTAGTACCATAGCCTCCCTTGAACAGCCACCTATAGCTCCACAAAAATCCATAACCGAGGCTTTTGTTTCGTAATCCTTTCGACCGCTTAATCACAGGTTTGGTTACGCCACACTAGCACACTCACGGTCCTTGAGAACAGGTAAGAACGGGTGTGCAAGAGGTGAGGTTGTGTGATTCCACATACTTGTCCTATTCCACTTTACTTGCATTAGAGCTAACATGGCAGGATCTGACTCAAGTGTTCGTGGTGGGAACCATGGCGAAGACGAGCCTCCTGTCTCCCAGGCAGAGATGCGCAATATGGCCAACTCGCTTGTGGAGGCAATGGAGAGGATGCTTGATGACCATCTCCTTGCTGCGAGACGAAGAGCTCCACATCACCATGATGAATCCGGTGATGAAAATTCTGGTTTTGGGCGTGGTTTTCGTGACCATTTTGAAGGTGGTCGTGATGATCGTGGTGGTGGAAGGCATGCTAGTCATGAGGATCGGCGTGCAGGAGGTGGTCGTGGTAATGGTCGTCGTGTCCGCTTTGATGATGAAGATGAATCTCAGGGCAGCCATGAGGAGGAGTATGATGATGATGAGAACCCTTTTGCCAATGGTGGGCGGTTTGAATGTCACCGAGGCTACCGTCGTGGTGCTGGCCATGATGGAGAACATCGTCGTGGTCGCCATGGGGCTGATCCGGACAGTATTGCTCATATCAAGTTAAGTGTTCCAAAATTTTTAGGAAAGGAAGATGCTGATGCATATTTTGATTGGGAAAAGCAGTGTGATCAGATTTTTTGGGTGCATAATCTCTCTGACCAGAGGTGTGTTAGTCTTGCTTCAGTTGAATTCTCTGGTTATGCTCTCACTTGGTGGAATCAGATACAGGAAAATCAGCTTGTGTTAGGACATCAAGCTATCATCATGACCTTCGTAATAAGTTACAAACATTGAAACAAGGTTCCAAATCAGTTGATGAATATTTTAAAGAGATGGAGTTGCTCTTGATTTGGTCTGATATCAGAGAAGATGAAGAGTCAATAATGGCAAGATTTTTGCACGGTCTCGGTGATGACATTTCCAGTTTAGTGGAGATGTTTCCATATCGAACTTTGCAAGGTCTTGTTGATCAAGCTATGCGCACTGAGAGGAAGATTCAGCAAGAAGGACGTGGTCGGTCCTATGGGAGTCGATCTATCTCAACTCCATGGCGCCGACAGTAGGCTAATACCTCTGTTCCTGGTGTTCGATCTCTAGGTGCTGCAACTAGGTCCTCTCCATCCATTGGTGCTGCAAAGACAACATTCTCTAGTGCTTCTTCACCTGCAAATCAGCAAGAAAATCGTCGTCTTGCTACAAGTGTAGCAGCCCCTTCAGTTGCATCAGTAGCTGCATCCTCTTCTCATAGCCGAGGCATTGTTTGTCACAAGTGCCAAGGTCGTGGACACATTGCTGCTGAATGTCCTAGTAGGAGGACCATGATTGTGAATGAGCAAGGTGAATGGAAATCTGAAAGTGATGAAGAACGTGTTCCAATATATGATGAAGATAATGGGAATGATGGGAATGAGATCCAGCCTGATGAAGGTGATAATAATTGTTTCATTTCTCAACGGGTGCTTAGTGTCACTGCTGTGAAAGAAGAAAGTAATCAGCGACACAATCTTTTTCACACTCGAGGCATGATCAAGGACAAGCTCTGTCGGATTATTGTTGATAATGGCAGCTGTAATAATATTGCAAGTCAAGAATTGGTTGAGAAATTGGGGTTAAAACAGCGGCGTCATTCTTCTCCATAGAAGATTCAATGGTTAAACGTGTGGTACGCCGCGTGTGAGCAATATTGTGAATGTCCCTTTTCTATCGGGCGATATAGTGATCAAGTGGAGCGTGATGTGGTGCCAATACAAGCATGCCAATTGCTGCTAGGGAGACCATGGTTATACGACCGTGATGTTTAGATTTGTGGTCGTACTAACAAAGTTGTTCTCATGTACAAAGGAGAGCGCATCACTTTGCTTCTTTTGTCACCGGAGGCAATTTTGAAGGATAATCTGAAAAGAAAACAGCAAGCGAGCAAGAACCACTTACGAGTGAGCCACATACATAGTGAGGGAGTGTTTCCACAGCCAAATACAACTCCACAGCTGCAAAGAACCGAGCCAACGGGAAAAGAGGGATTAGTTATGATGGCTAGGAAAGGGGATTTAACAGAATTGAGTGAACCCAGTACCATGTTCTTTGTACTCCTGTACAAGGACAATTTGCTTTCCACTAACGACTTACCCTCTACTTTGCCTAGTACTATTTTTGATGTGTTACAGGAATTTGAAGACGTGTTTCCGGAGGAAGTACCACCAGGGCTGCCACCTAAGAGAGGGATCGAACATCAAATCGACCTTGTTCCTAGTGCTTCACTTCCATATCGTGCACCATACCGAACCAACCCGGAGGAAACTAAAGAAATTCAGCGCCAAGTGCAAGAGCTCATCAACAAAGGGTATGTCAAAGAAAGTCTTTCCCCTTGTGCTGTTCCTGTTCTTTTAGTTCCAAAAAAAGATGATTCATGAAGAATGTGTGTTGATTGCCGAGCCATAAATAACATCACCATCAGGTATAGACATCCCATACCTAGACTTGATGACATGCTTGATGAACTTAGTGGTGCTATCATTTTTACAAAAAAATGATTTGAGAAGTGGCTATCATCAAATTCGCATGAGAGAAGGAGATGAATGGAAAACAGCCTTCAAAACCAAGTTTGGGTTGTATGAATGGTTGGTGATGCCTTTTGGATTGACCAATTCACCTAGTACTTTCATGCGTTTAATGAATCACGTGCTTCGGCCTTTCATTGGCAAATTTGTTGTGGTTTATTTTGATGACATATTAATTTACAGCAAAGTCTCTTGATGAACATGTTGAACATATCAAATGTGTGCTTGCTGTTTTGAGGAAGGAATGCTTGTTTGCTAACCTTGCCAAGTGCACCTTTTGCACCGACAAGGCAGTCTTTCTTGGTTTTGTTGTTTCAGCTCACGGCTTGGAGGTTGATGAAGAGAATATTAAGGCTGTACGTGAATGGTTGCCACCACAGAATGTGAGCCAAGTGCGAAGCTTTCTTGGACTTGCCGGTTTTTACCGTCAGTTTGTTAAAGATTTCAGTACCATTGCTACCCCAATAAATGAGATGACAAAGAAGGACGTGCCATTCCATTGGGGTGCAGCACAAGAGAAAGCATTTGAAGAGCTGAAAATGAAATTGACAACTGCCCCACTACTTGCGCTTCCAGATTTTGGTAAGACTTTTGAAATTGAATGTGATGCAAGTGGTGTAGGGATTGGAGGTGTGCTCATGCAAGAAGGGAGACCTATTGCATATTTTAGTGAAAAGCTAAGTGGTCCAACCCTTAATTATTCAGTTTATGACAAAGAACTTTATGCTCTTGTGAGGAGGAAACTTGGCAGCACTACCTTTTGCCTAAAGAATTCATTATACATTCTGATCATGAATCCTTGAAACATCTAAAGGGCCAATTAAAACTGAACAAAAGACATGCTAAATGGAGTGAATTTATTGAATCTTTTCCTTACATTGTTAAGTACAAAAAAGAGAAGGATAACATTGTTGCTGATGCTTTGTCTCGACGTCATGCTTTGTTGTCTCAACTTGATGCAAAAATTCTTGGTTTGGAAAGTATTAAGAATTTATATGCAACTGATTCATACTTTGCTGAACCGTTTTCTAAGTGTTGTGATGTCAAGGGTTGGGAAAAATTACATTTGCATCATGGCCTTTTGTTTCGATTTAACAAACTCTACATTCCAGATTGTTCTGTTCGTCCTTTGCTTTTGCAGGAAGCTCATGCCGGAGGACTAATGGGTCATTTTGGTGCCAAGAAGACAGAGCAGGTGCTGGCTGATCACTTCTTTTGGCCAAAGCTGAGAAGAGATGTGGAGCGATATGTTCTTCGCTGCGTCACATGCCACAAAGCTAAGTACCGTTTGAACCCTCACAGTTTATACACCCCTCTACCTATTCCTAGTGTACCATGGGAAGACATTTCTATGGATTTTGTTCTCGGTTTACCTCGAACTAAGAGGGGGAGAGATTCAATCTTTGTTGTGGTTGATCACTTTAGCAAAATGGCTCATTTTGTTCCCTGTTATAAGAGCGACGATGCTTCACACATTGCTGAATTATTTTTCAGGGAAATTGTGCGCTTATATGGTGTGCCACGAACTATTGTGTCTGATCATGACACAAAATTTTTAAGCTACTTTTGGAAGACCTTGTGGGGAAAACTTGGGACAAGATTGTTGTTCTCCACAACTTGTCACCCACAAACTGATGGGCAAACTGAAGTTGGGAACCGCACCTTGTCAACATTGTTGCGGGCTGCCCTCAAGAAGAACTTGAAGCTTTGGGAAGAAAACTTGCCTCATTGAGAGCCTGTGTGGTTCGAGGACCGGTGGTAGGTCGCTTCCTGGTGTGATGAGTGATTGACAACGTGGTGTGGACTGATTCTTGGCTAAGTATTGCAGGTGCAGGTTGCGGCTTGACTGGTGTTGGTGCAGGTGAAGAACAAGCGCGAAAGGTCGTTGCCGGTGAGGCCTCCAGGTGTGGAGAAGACAAGTAGGCTTGGTTCGAGGGACCCGGTGGCCAGCGGGGTCAAGTGTGGGCCGCATGGTGGCAAGAACGGCAAGATGAAGTCATGAACGGTTTCTTGGTTGAGCCTCAAAACCAAGGTCGAGCCGGGACTACGTGGGAGCCGAGTCATGAGTGGTGATTGGCGGAGGCTACACCGAGTTCGCGGCGTTTCCGGTGGTTCACAAGAAAACCACTGGGTTCCTTGGTTGATCCACAAAGCCAAGACCGAAGACCGAAGATGGAGGTGCAGCAGCATCAGACCGGTCTGACCGGTGGGTACCGGTCTGACCGGTGAGGTGCACCGGTCTGACTGATGTGCGACGACGCAGTCCGGAATCTTCGAAGCGGAGGACACACGTCAGGATCGCAAGGCTTGCGTCAAGGCTAAGCAAGTTTGCGGTCGCTGGGCATCCGTCCGATGGAGCGATGACAAAGATTTCCGAATTCGCCCTTGAGGGGCATGTATCCCTAGTTAGCTAGTAAGGGTATTTTAGTCTTTCGGCTTGCCTCCATATAACCCAAGTGGTGAGAGGATGGCAGCCATCTCTTGGAACCCTAGCTCATTTTATTTTCCTATTTTCCCTAGGATTTTCATAGGACTAGCTTGAGAGCTTCATGGTGAGATCTTGTGAGAGGGAAGGATGATCGGGTGGCAAGCTAGACCTTGTATGAACCTCTTTGGTATGTATAGATGATTCGGCATGGTTCCTCAAGGCTTGGATGTGTCTTTCCCGTTTCTCCTTTTTAGTGATTTTCGGAGGCTTTTCTTGGTAAATTTCTTGTGGCGGTTTTGAGACCTTTCTCTTTGGGATTTGTTGGGGGATGTATGCATGAACCCCTCGTGGTTCTTTTCCCTTTGATTCCCCTCCCAAATCCATGAGCAAAGGGGCTCGTTTTTGGGGTTTTCTTGGCTCTAGGGTTAGAGGCGTTCTTGGTGGGATTTCCTCGATTCCTCTCATTTTGGCAAGTTTTGGTGGACCAAATCTTGGCTATGGAGTGCCCATGAGGTGTTCCTACTATCCCCAAAGTCTTGTACAAAACCGTGGAGTGATTTGGGAGATCGGGAGTTGGATTTGGAGGAGTTGACCCGCGGGTGCTGTTCATCCCGAGCGTCCCAGCCTGACCGGTCTGACCGGTGCTACTCACCGGTCTGACCGGTGCAGAGGCTCTGTGGGATTTGCCTCGGGTGAACATCTTGGTGAGTTCCCTGTTGTCCCGTGTTGCTGCTGTTTCGAGTTTGGTTCGTTTTGGAGCTTGGAAGGTCAGGTTTGGGTTTTTGGGGGCTTCTTGGCTTAGACCGGTCTGACCGGCGTGCTACACCGGCCTGACCGGTGTAGGAGCCTTCTGTGGAAGTTCACAGGAACTATTTGGGGAGTTCCAGCAGGGACCGGTCTGACTAGTGCTGCTCACCGGTCTGACCGGTGCAGGTCAGTGGTGCTCGAGTTGCTAGTTCCGCTACGTTCTCGAGTCGGTATAGGTGGGTGTTGGTTCCTAGGACCAGTAGCACTCCAGTGGCTGCGTGGTCTTGGCCAACTTGGGTAGTTGAGTCGGAGACATGCTTTGGAAGCCTAGTTCATCTTGTTGGAGTGTCCATCTCCTTCGAGAAGAATTTTTATCAGCTCCCATTCACTCCCCCCCTCTCTGGTTCGCCGTTTCGGTCCTTCAAGTGGTATCAGAGCCGGTTACGGATCTTCAGATTCTAACCAGTCTAAGATCCAAGGATAGCGTACCAGGAATGGGGTTCGGGTCCTCCGCACTTCGATGGCAAAAACTACCAGATGTGGCAGAGGCGGATGGCGGCGTTCCTCCGCGGTAAGGGTCAGATCCTTTGGGATGTCACGGTGAACACAGCTTATGTTCATCCGATGAACTTCCTTGCTCCGGGATCGAGAGACATGTTCGACGCCAACAATAAGGCGGTCGACTACTTGTTTTGTGCTCTGTGTCAATCCGAATTCGATCGGGTGCATACAGAGGACCTAGCATGTAGGATTTGGTTGGAGCTGAAGAATGCTCATGCTGGGAATGCTGAGGTTCAGGCACGGTTGTATGCGACTTACCGGAGATAGTACGAGAACTTCACTCATCTCCCCGGCGAGACTATTGATGCCTTGTTCCAGCGGTTCACGGTGGTTATGAACAACATGAGGGCCAATGTCAACGTCCTCCCGTATGATGACCATGATAGGGCTGTGAAGCTCTTACACGCGCTGGATCGTACCGTGTGGGATGGAAAGGTCGAGGCCATTCTTGAGTCCGAGAAGTACACCACTCTGACGGTGAACGACCTGTTTTCTAAGCTAAAGTCTGCTGAGGTTGATCGGGGTTTGACAGTCCGTCTTGAGAGCCCGACTGACTCCCATAATCTTGCTCTCGTCGGTGGAAAAGTGGCTAAGTCTAACGCTAACGCATCCTCCAGGATGTACCCTCTATCTTCTTTGATGTCTTTGCCAGACGAGGAGTTTGACGTGCTTGGAGAGGACGAGCTGGCGTTGTTGACCAGGCGATTCGAGAGGCTGCACGAGAACCGGGTGAACACGAGGAGGACAGCACGGACGTGCTTTCAGTGCGGCAAGCCGGGACACTTCGTCGCCGACTGCCCGGAGAAGACGGAGAACAAGGACGGCTACAAGGACGGCTACAAGCACTGGTCGAACAAGGACGGCAAGTACCGATCAAGGCGCGATCACAAGCACAAGAACAAGCACAAGGACGAGCGACGGTCGAGGAAGAAGGACGGCCGCGGCAGGAAGGCCCGAGCGATGGTCAGAGCGAGCGACGTCGACTCCAGCTCCGCCTACTCTTCCTCGAGCTCGAGTAGCAGTGAAGACGAAGGTGATCGGCGCAAGAATAAGAAGTCATCCAAGAACTTGAGCGGGCTGAGCTGCTTTGCACGAGATGGCTTCTGCGGCATGGCTCGTAGCTCCGGCAGCAAGAACAGTCACCAGAGCGACTCGGACTCCGACTCCGAGGATGAGGTACGTGACGAGCTTCCCTTCTTGCATGAGGAGAACGAGCGTCTTGGCAAGTTGCTTGATAATCGTGATGACATGCTTAGAGAGGCTAAGAAGATGAGGAAAGAGCTTAGGGCCTCGCTAGAAGATGCTAGGAACCGTGTGGCTAAGCTAGAAACCCAGAACCTAGATGCTAAGCTTGAAATTGATTCGCTTAAGGCTTCTCCTGTGGTTTCTGATGAGATTGATTGCTATGATTGCTCTGTGTACCTAGCTGATCTTACTGCCCTTAAGGATAAGCATGCTTCTACTTGTGATGAACTGGATGTGCTTAGGGTTGAAGTGGCTGAGCTTAAGTCTAGACCTGCTTTGCTAGGTGCTTGCACTTCTTGCCCTGTTTTGCATGGAAAGATTGATGAGATGCATGCTTATACTGTTTCGCTTGAGGCTAAGCTGAAAGAACCTATTCCCACTTCTTGCTCTACTTGTGAAGTGCATGATTTGAAAAATCTGGAACTTGCACATTATGTGGATCGCTTGCAGGATGAGAATGATGAGTTGAGAAAGATGATGGGTTGGTTGCCGGGTCATGAACCGTAGCTTAGGATGATGATTGAGGCATACAAGCGCTACGATGGGCAAGCGCTTGGCGCGGAGAAAGTTGGAGAGTCAAGTGGTGAGAGAGGAGAGAAGATTGGTGATATCCAAGCTCCACCAAAAACCTTCCACAAAAATGCCTATGCTCCTAAGCCCAACCCATTGAGAAACAAACTCGTCACAACCCCAGATCCTCCCATATTTCCCCACTCCACAAATGATTTCCAAAAACCCATAAAGTTCAAGAGCAACTTGGGGTATGAATTCTTCGGGAAAGAGAGTGTGAAGCCTAGTGAGGAGAAACCGGTTGAGAAGCCGAGTTGAGAGAAATCGAGTGAACAGCCCCATCCCAAGCCTAAGCCTAAGCCCATAAGGTTTCATTGTGACTATTGTGGGAGAGATGGTCACAAGGGTGAGTTTTGCTTCAATAGGAAGCGTGAGGAGAGAATGGCGAAGGAGTGGGCTAACAAGGACAAGTACCACCCTTCCAATGGTGTACTTGAGCCTCGTATGCAGATGGCCAGGGCCAAGGCGATTATGAGGACGGTTCCGGCTTGGGGAGATCGAAAGGTAGCAGGTGGTGCTGCTGGCCGGGCTACACCGGTCAGACCGGTGCGCTACACCGGTCATACCGGTGCAGGTCTGGACAGACAGGGGTCTGGTTTCCATGCTCGTGCGGATGCTCTGTTCGGTTCTAGTGGTCGTAGTTCTGGTGGTTGGTCTGGAGAGTTTGCAGGTGGTCAGTTTGCTAGACGGTCTCCACCTCGTACTCAATACGAGGGTGGGGGGAGTCGTAGCTTTGAGATGGAGAGGAGGAACAGTCCACGGTCTTCCTTTCGTGGCTTTCGTCCTCCTCCAGCTGGAGAGGGTTGGTTCCCTCGTAGTGGTTACCATGGTGGTGTTCGTGGTGGTAGTTTTGGTAGGAGAGATGCTTTGGTTGGTGCTAACCCCACTTTGGAGCAAATGGCTCGGCACTGGTTTTACTCTTTTGGTACTAACCCCAGTGCTGAGTCGTTTGTTCACTCACGTGCTCGTTTTTGAATTTCAGGTGGGAGACATGAGGAACGTTTGGTTGATTGACTCCGGTTGCTCAAGGCACATGACCGGAGACAAGGGGTGGTTCTCAAGTCTCGTCCCGGTGGTGTCCAAGACATACATCACCTTTGGGGACAATGGGCGAGGGCGTGTGTTGTCAGAAGGTGAGATTAAGGTAAGTAACAAGGTCACTCTCAGGCGTGTCGCTCTTGTTCAATCGCTCGGGTTCAACTTGCTTTCCGTGTCCCAGCTTTTGGATGAGGGCTTTGAGGTGTTGTTTCGGCCTAGTGGTTCTCGGATTTTGGATTCTCTAGGGGACCTAGTCTGCATGGTCATTCCCGAGGGTCAAGTGTTCCGAGCTGATTTTTCTCAGTCTTCTGGTGTTGAGCGTTGTTTCTTGGCTGGTTCTTCGAGTGAGTTGTGGAAGTGGCATAGGAAGTTGGGTCACTTAAGCTTTGACCTTTTGTCTCGCTTGAGTAAACTCAATTTGGTCCGAGGATTGCCACGGCTGAGGTTTGAAAAAGAGTTGGTTTGTGCACCGTGTCGGCATGCTAAGATGGTAGCTTCTTCCCATCCACCCCTCACCGATGTGATGACGGAGCGTCCATGCGAGCTACTCCATATGGACCTTGTTGGCCCAGCTCGTGTGTGATCTGTGGGTGGGAAGTGGTACGTCCTGGTTGTGGTGGACAACTACTCTTGGTATGCGTGGGTTTTCTTTCTTGAGGAGAAAGGGGAGACGTTTGGTTTTGTTCGAGATCTTGTCTTGAGGTTGAGGAACGAGAGGCACGGAGATGCCATACGAGCGATCCGCAGTGACAATGGCTTTGAATTTAAAAACTCTCGTTTCGAAACTTTTTGCCATGACTTGGGTCTTGAACACTAGTTTTCGAGTCCGTATACGCCTCCCCAGAACGGTGTGGTTGAAAGGAAAAACAGAACCTTGTGCGAGATGGCTCGGACGATGCTTGATGAGCATAGGACTCCGAGAAGGTTCTGGGCTGAGGCGGTGAATACCGCGTGCTATGTGTCAAACAGGATTTACCTCAGGGTTCACAAGAAGAAAACGTGCTATGAGTTGATGCACGGGCGCACACCCAAGGTGAGTCACTTCCATGTGTTTGGGTGCAATTGCTTCATCCTGAAGAAAGGTAAGAAGTTGGACAAGTTCGAGGCTAGATCTGTCGATGGCATTTTCTTTGGTTACGCATCTCATTCTAGAGCCTTTCGTGTGCTCAATCTTGAAATTAACCAAATCGTGGAGACTTGCGAGGTAACCTTCGACGAGACACAACCACGTAGTCAGCTTGTCTCTGAGTGTGCAGGTGATGATGAACTTGGCGAGGAGATTTTCCAGGAGGAGGAGCATGAACATGGAGATGAAGAAGATGGCGGTGTGGTGCCCGCGGCTAAGCATGTACCTACTACTTCGACTACGGTGGTGGACGGCCCTTCTCCCACACCTACAACGGCAAACCCAGTTCAAGAAGCTGCTGCTGTTGAGGGGGAGGTAGCATCAAGGCGAGAACCTCCCCGACGAGTTCAAGTGGATCACCCAGCTTCGAGGATCATCGGCGACTTGAATGAACGTACTACACGGTCGAGGGTTCGGAACAATTCTCATTTCGCTCATGCTGCTTTTGTTGCCACCTTTGAGCCCAAAGACATTGGACACGCGCTATCTGATCATAATTGGGTTAATTCGATGCATGAGGAGTTGGAGAATTTTGAGAAGAACCAAGTTTGGGAATTGGTTGACCCTCCCCCAGGGTGTAAGCCGATTGGGACAAAATGGGTGTGGAAGAACAAAGAGGGAGAGAAAGGAGAAGTGGTGAGGAACAAGTCAAGACTTGTTGCTCAGGGGTACTCACAGAAAGAGGGGATCGACTACGAGGAGACCTTTGCTCCCGTAGCTCGTTTGGAGGCGATCAGGATCCTTCTAGCCTTTTCCGTGGCTAAAGGGTTCAAGTTGTACCAGATGGATGTCAAGAGTGCCTTCCTAAACGGTGTCTTGGAGGAAGTAGTGTATGTGAGGCAACCACCAGGGTTTGAGAGTGAGAAGTACCCCCACTGGGTGTACAAATTGAGGAAGGTGCTGTATGGGTTGAAGCAGGCGCCTAGAGCTTGGTACGGTAGGTTGAGGGGGTTCCTGTTTGAGAGAGGGTTTGAGATGGGGAAGGTCGATCAGACCTTGTTTCTCTTCAGGCAGGGCAGAGATATCCTGATTGTGCAGGTATACGTGGATGATATTGTCTTTGGTGGCTCGTCTAACGCTCTTGTTGCAAGGTTTGCAGAGGACATGAGCAGGGAATTTGAGATGAGCATGATGGGTGAGTTGCAGTTCTTCCTCGGGCTACAGATCAAGCAATCAAAGGAAGGAACTTTTGTGCACCAAGCTAAGTACACCAAGGACATTGTGAGGAAGTTCAAGATGGAGGACTCCAAGGCCATGGCGACGCCTATGAGTACGACTACAGCTCTTGATGCGGACGAGGAAGGTGAACACGTGGACCAGAAGGAGTACCGGAGCATGATCGGGTCACTCCTCTACTTGACGGCGACGAGGCCGGACATCCAGTTCTCGGTATGTCTGTGCGCTCGTTTTCAAGCGTCTCCGAGGACTTCGCATCGGCAAGCAGTCAAGCGCATATTCAGGTATTTGCGACACACTCCCGACTTCGGCCTTTGGTACTCCGCGTCTTCTTCTTTGGCTCTTCATGGATTTTCGGACGCGGATTTTGCCGGGTGTCGGTTGGATAGGAAGTCCACCTCTGGGACTTGCCAGTTTTTGGGTTCTTCTTTGGTGTCTTGGTCTTCCCGCAAACAGTCGAGTGTTGCTCAATCCACTACCGAGGCAGAGTATGTGGCCACAGCTAGTTGTTGCTCTCAGCTCCTTTGGATCACATACACCATGAGCGACTTTGGTGAGGAGTACACCCATGTCCCACTTCAATGTGATAGCACAAGTGCCATAAGTGTTGCAAAGAACCCAGTGCTCCATTCCAAAACCAAGCACATAGAAGTAAGGTATCATTTCCTGAGAGACAACGTAGAGAAAGGGAAGATAGCTTTGATCCATGTACCCACACATGACCAGCTAGCCGATATTTTCACCAAACCCTTGGATCAAGCAACTTTCACTCGTTTGCGGGGGGAGCTTGGTGTTTGTTTGATTTCTTGAGTTGGGTGTGTGGGAGCTCCTTTGTAGCATATGTATAGCTTTCCTTTGTGCATTTCTTGCATTTGCATTGCATTTGTATCATGATGTATAGTCATCTTTGTATGATAGCTTGCATGCATTTTGTACAATATGCATTGTGTAGGAAAAGCTTCTCCTATATACATTGTTCACCATAGTATGCTATATATGATCTTGTGAGCTAGTTTGGTAGGATATGGCTTAGTGTGGCTTAGCTCTTGATAATCTTGGTTTATATCCATGGTTGATGGCTATGTTTTTCAAAAATCACATATGTATGCTCTCTTGTGAGTAAATACTTTTATATGATCTTGACATGTTTTTAGTGGCTATGCTATGCTTAATTTGTGGTTGGATAGCTTATTTTGATCATATGGGGCCAAAGGCTCATTTGCCATCATGAATGTTTAGCCCTCATGCTTCATCTTGTGGAGGGGCATAAGTTCCTTTTTGTTGCAAAGACATTTCATGTACCAATTTTAAATCTGAAAATGAAATGTAAATTGCTTGGAAAATGTGCTCCCATGTCATATGTGCGTAATTTACTTGCTTTTGGGTGCTAAACCGTTGCATGTTGCTTACCAATGAGAAGTCTCATATCTAGAAGTAAGCACATGGCTCGGTATGCTTTGACATGACATGAGGTGCTTGTGGGTGTTTATGATGGTCTTATGCTTAGAATGGTTGTCCTAGCATGAAGTTTGTGTGGCTTTGCCATTTTGACATGTTTTGATCATGTTTAGGACTTTGCTCATGAGAGGAATTTTTTTCGCAAAATAGTCATTTCTATCTTAGCTTCGTCCAATGGTTGTGAAACTTGGTGATCTTGTAGTTTTTGTCCATACGAAGCTGTCGAGTATCTAACTTGCTCATTTGGAGGTGTGTAGCATGCTATGTTGAATTTTGTCTATTTGAGAAGTTCTAGGTTGCATTTTTCGCATTTTTGGCTTGATTCATGCATTGTCAACAAGGGGGAGAAGTTTGAGCATGTTTTGGTTTGCTGCATGCTTTTAGAAGGTTTCCAAGTGGTTTCGAGCTAGTTTTGAGCTCGTGCAGTTCCCAGTTTTTCCCAGGTGCCATCGGCCTGACCGGTGAGGTACACCGGTCCGACCGGTGTGAGGTTCAGGTGCTGGGCGATCTTGCCCACCGGTCTGACCGGTGTGGTTGACCGGTCTGACCGGTCAGAGCAATGCTGAAGCAGCTGCTCTAGTTTGTGACGTGGTTCGCATGCATTCGTCCAGGGGGAGTTGCATTGGTTCAGGGGGAGCTTGCATGTGTGCAGGGGGAGCTCTTTGTGGTTTTTGAGCTTTGGATTGGTGATTTGTGCTCTTTGCTTGAGCATGTTTTGTCTCGGATGTGTCGAGCCGTTGCCCTTGCCTAAGGGGTCCGAGACTTGTCTTCTTCAAGTGATCTTGCTCTTCGCCTTTCCTTTGGCTTTCGATCGCTTGTTGGAGTTTCTTTTGGTCGTTTCTTTTCTTTTCCTTTTCTCTTTGGTTACCAAAAATGTGTGTGTTGTCAATGCACTCATCAAGGGGGAGATTGAGAGCCTGTGTGGTTCGAGGACCGGTGGTAGGTCGCTTCCTGGTGTGATGAGTGATTGACAACGTGGTGTGGACTGATTCTTGGCTAAGTATTGCAGGTGCAGGTTGCGTCTTGACTGGTGTTGGTGCAGGTGAAGAACAAGCGCGAAAGGTCGTTGCCGGTGAGGCCTCCAGGTGTGGAGAAGACAAGTAGTCTTGGTTCGACGGACCCTGTGGCTAGCGGGGTCAAGTGCGGGCCGCATGGTGGCAAGAACAGCAAGATGAAGTCATGGACGGTTTCTTGGTTGAGCCTCAAAACCAAGGTCGAGCCGGGACTACGTGGGAGCCGAGTCATGAGTGGTGATTGGCGGAGGCTACACCGAGTTCGCGGGGTTTCCGGTGGTTCACCAGAAAACCACTGGGTTCCTTGGTTGATCCACAAAGCCAAGACCGAAGACCGAAGACGGAGGTGCAGCAGCATCAGACCTGTGGGTACTGGTCTGACCGCTGTGCGACGACGCAGTCCGGAATCTTCGAAGCGGAGGACACGCGTCGGGATCGCAAGGCTTGCGTCGAGGCTAAGCAAGTTTGCTGTCGCTGGGCATCCGTCTGATGGAGCGATGACAAAGATTTCCGAATTCGCCCTTGAGGGGCATGTATCCCTAGTTAGCTAGTAAGGGTATTTTAGTCTTTCAGCTTGCCTCCATATAACCCAAGTGGTGAGAGGATGGCAGCCATCTCTTGGAACCCTAGCTCATTTTGTTTTCCTATTTTCCCTTCCTATTTTTGCTAGGATTTTCATAGGACTAGCTTGAGAGCTTCATGGTGAGATCTTGTGAGAGGGAAGGATGATCGGCGGCAAGCTAGACCTTGTATGAACCTCTTTGGTATGTATAGATGATTCGGCGTGGTTCCTCAAGGCTTGGATGTGTCTTTCCCGTTTCTCCTTTTTGGTGATTTTCGGAGGCTTTTCTTGGCGAATTTCTTGTGGCGGTTTTGAGACCTTTCTCTTTGGGATTTGGTGGGGGATGTATGCATGAACCCCTCGTGGTTCTTTTCCCTTTGATTCCCCTCCCAAATCCGTGAGCAAAGGGGCTCATTTTTGGGGTTTTCTTGGCTCTAGGGTTAGAGGCGTTCTTGGTGGGATTTCCTCTATTCCTCTCATTTTGGCAAGTTTTGGTGGACCAAATCTTGGCTATGGAGTGCCCATGAGGTGTTCCTACTATCCCCAAAGTCTTGTGCAAAACCGTGGAGTGATTTGGGAGATTGGGAGTTGGATTTGGAGGAGTTGACCCGCGGGTGCTGTTCATCCCGAGCGTCCCAGCCTGACCGGTCTGACCGGTGCAGAGGCTCTGTGGGTTTTGCCTCGGGTGAACGTCTTGGTGAGTTCCCTGTTGTCCCTTGTTGCTGCTGTTTCGAGTTTGGTTCGTTTTGGAGCTCGGAAGGTCAGGTTTGGGTTTTTGGGGGCTTCCTGGCTTAGACCGGTTTGACCGGCGTGCTACACCGGCCTAACCGGTGTAGGAGCCTTCTGTGGAAGTTCACAGGAACTGTTTGGGGAGTTCCAGCAGGGACCGGTCTGACCGGTGCAGGTCAGTGGTGCTCGAGTTGCTAGTTCCGCTGCGTTCTCGAGTCGGTATAGGTGGGTGTTGGTTCCTAGGACCAGTAGCACTCCAGTGGCTGCGTGGTCTTGGCCAACTTGGGTAGTTGAGTCGGAGACGTCCTTTGGAAGCCTAGTTCATCTTGTTGGAGTGTCCGTCTCCTTCGAGTATAATTTTTATCGGCTCCCATTCACTCCCCCACTCTCTGGTTCGCCGTTTCGGTCCTTCACTCATGTGGAGTTCGCATACAACAGGGCGGTACATTCAACCACAAAATTTAGTCCATTGGAAATTGTATATGGCTTCAAACCTACTGCTCCCATCGATCTATTGCCTTTACCTATGCAGGAACGTGTGAACTTCGATGCAAGCAAGGATGCTGAATTTGTTAAGAAACTCCATGAACGAGCAAAATCCAACATTGAGAAGATGACCAAAATGTATGAGAAGCACGCCAACAAGGGTCGCAAGAAGATTGAGTTTGAACAAGGAGACTTGGTTTGGGTGCACCTGCGCAAGGATCGTTTCCCAGACGAATGCAAGTGCAAGCTGCAGCCACGTGCTGATGGACCCTTCAAAGTGCTTCGCAAGATCAATGACAACGCATATGAAATTGATCTTCCAAGTACATATGGTGTTAGTACAAGTTTCAATGTCACTGACCTTTCTCCGTTCTTTGGGGTGGAAGATTCGATGACGACTCCTTTTCAAGAGGGGGAGGATGATGTGGACATCCCACAAGTTACGCAAGATCAAGTATCAGGCACACAAGCTCAAGTGATCCAAGGACCTATTACACGCAGTCGTGCTAAGAAACTCCAACAAGAGGTGAACTCTTTCCTTGCTAAAATTAATTTCAAAATATATGAGAATTTTACACTACCTTAAAGTTGTACTTTGGTTGTCCTTAGGAATATACATGAAGAGGACGGTACAACTAAACATGGAGAAGAAGTAAACAACAAGAAACGGTCGGACCAAGAATCACCAGCTCAAACCAAGGATCCAGGAGAATTCCGTTCGGACGACTGTTCAGACAAGCCTGGAAACCAAGAATCACCCGTTCGGAACGAGGATCCAGGAGGATTCCATCCGGACGATTGTTCGGACAAGCTTGGAAACCAAGAATCACCCGTTTGGAATAAGGATCCAGGAAGTTCGTTGCGGACCTCCACTTCAGGCCAGTTCGGACCTGCATAATGAATCGACCATAACTTGTTGGTCGTGATGTCTCTGGAGCTCCACGAGTAATTGATGGAACGTGCTTGAAGTCAAGTTTCTAATGCAAGAAACCGCATGTCCAATGGACTTCCCAATAAAGAGTTATGACAGATTTAGTGGAGGCTGCACAGAAGGGCAACAGTCACATGAGTCCATCTCAGGAGTTGATTTCTGGGGAGCCTTTTCACATACTTAGCCTTTTCATTTTCCTCTCGAGTTCACATGCAACTAGGAGGGTTGTTCCTAGTATAAATACCCCCTTATGTACTACCAAAAACTCATCTTTGATATTGATTAATTGATAGCCTCATATGGTTTTCTGGTAGTCGAGCTGCTGAGTGCCTTGCAAACCTTCTTGTTCTTCCTTGTTCTTCTCGGACTTGTGAAGAGATCCCTCTGGGTTCCGCTACTTCGTGCTCTACGGTTTCCAGTACGGCTGTACCGTTTTGTGTGGATTAGTTCCGGCTTGTGGTTTTGCGGTCGTTTGGAGATCGAGTCGAAGTCTTCATGGTTTCGGTGATTTTCTCCCCGGCACTTGGTCGCATCCAACCTTTGTCAGGTATAAAGCTAGTTATCCCCGCTGTTCTACAGTAATTTATCCTTTGTTCTTGAACCTACTGTCATGAAGATCGGGCCATCCTTGTGCTGATCCAAATCGGCACCTACCACGAGGTGACCCGCTCCTCCACCGGCGCCGGGCGGGCACGGCGGGGCTGTGGCCGCGGACCCCGGCGGCCGGACAAGCGCGCTTCCGCATCCCCCTGTGGTGAGTTATCCCACACACGGGAGGCGTTTTCCTTTTTTTTCTATTTTGTAGGATTAGTCCTCAAGCATCATAGCGACCTACTCGCAAAACTACTCGGAGAAACTGCTCAGAGGCAGACGTACTTCTCGCGCGAGGCGGAAAGTCCTCGTGCGAGTCTCTCCTACTCGGAGGCGGGAAGTTCTCGTGCGAGGCGAAAACTCCTCAGGAGGGCTTCTCGTAGGAACTCCTCTCAAGGGCTTCTCGTGCGAGGCGAAAACTTCTCGGAAGGCCTTCTCAGAGGAACTCCTCGGAAGGTTTTCTCGTGCGAGACGGAAACTTCTCAGAAGGCCTTCTCGTGCGAAGCGGAGAGTACTCGTGCGAGGCGGAATGAAGTCATGCGAACGAGCCTACTCCGAGAAACTCTTCGGGGGCAGAAAAACAGCTCGAACAAGTGAAGTTCCCGCTCGGGAACATTACCTTTATGACCTATAAACATGATTTTCTTGTCTGAACCCAAGTTCTTGTGTGTAGGCAACGAACTGCAACATTGGCCGCTGGCCACCCAGATCAGGACAAAGCCGTTTCGAGCAATGCGACGGGTGGCGGCAAGCCGGGACCGACCGCTGCATGACTACTTGTCGTCGTACCCCATCTTTCTTCGCATACCTCGCCGTGGCGATCCAGCTCGCACCTTCATCGCTCACGAGCGCGCCCCGACCGACCGTGGCGCCGCCATCAACAACAACGGTCAATGGCGCTGGCAGCCATCTAGCAGCCGCTTCGAACGAACCCGTGACGTCTCCCACGCGAAACCAACAACGACTCTGACAAATCGCCGACCGCCTCGGCAACTGTCCGCACGACCACCACGGGCAACACGAAGCTTGGGGGCTGGTCAGGACAGGCCCGGGAACGACACGCCGACTCCCCCGACGCGAACATAAATCGAGCTGAGCATACTTCTAGCACCACTGTTTTTTCAGCTATAACACACACCGGCACGCGTCGCCGGGACACATCAGCGCATTTTCTTTTTTCCTCTCTTACACAAGTCGCCAAAAGTATTCGGGGAGCACACGCCTTAAATCGTGAAACCTCGACCCCATGCCAACACTTCCCACGCGTGCACGGGGCTTGCTTCCTGCGCTACGGATGCGACTTTCGGGGGTCAGATGCTTAAACGCAAGAGGATAACTTCCCGAGGAAATTAAATAGACTTAAAAGAGTTGGAATTGGAAATCTCGCTGTGCGCTGTCAAGTGTTGTTTCTTCTGAATTAGTATTTTTCGCACTACGTACTGCTGTCCTCCGATTTTCTTCTACAGGAATAGGCCCGCATACTCGGCCCTCACACTCGGGGGTTGGGAGACGACGACTACTACCTAGCCCCCACGCCGGGGGGCTGGATGACTACTACTCGGCTCTCACGCTCGAGGGCTGGGC
This sequence comes from Cenchrus fungigraminus, assembly GCA_036936925.1. NCBI lineage: Eukaryota > Viridiplantae > Streptophyta > Magnoliopsida > Poales > Poaceae > Cenchrus > Cenchrus fungigraminus. Next base: position 69,163,177 of record CM072770.1, read on the forward strand.
GACAACTACTTGACCATCACGACGATGGTGTTACACTCTTCCGATGGCCCTGGCAGCTCCTCGCGGCTCTGCACCTGAGGGCCGGCGCCACACACTGACGACCGGGAGTACGAAGGCTGGCCCGTCGAAGGGTTCGACAGCCGCTCCTGGACACCCGAGTGAGGGGCGGCGAGGGATGGGCCCCAGCGGCCAGAACTCAGGCACACGAGCACTGTGGGCATCCTGAACTGCGTTCGAGTCTTGATGGAAAAGGAGGTCATGGTTTTCCCCGATGGAAAGGCGACGAGCCGCCGAGTCCAACCGAACGGGCTCGGTAACTAGATGACTTCACCACCAGGAATCTGAGGTCGATCACCAGCTGATCCATTCAGAACTCGGCGAATGGGACTCCGAGGCTTCACTTGAGCTCACCCGCACGCAGCTCATGGGGTGTCGAGACTCGGCCAGCGAGGCAAGCTTCGACGTCACCCAGCCCCTCCTTCCTAACGAAAAGGATGCGCGAGGGTCATAGCGAAAAGGGAAACCGGCACCCCGACTAGTGCCTCACGCTGTGTGAGGTCACCAAAAATTCATCTTCATCCCGCAAGCTCGGGTGCAACGACACCTCCGACGAAACGATGTTCGGCCCCGAAATCACTAACCCCGCGAGCAAGTCTCCGACTCCCCCACGGGCTCGGGGGCTACACCCGGCAGGTGCGCTCATGCGCCCCCGCCGTACGGATGACAATGTACCTCTCCATCGCGACGACTGAACTTGGGAACGAGTCTACGACTCCCTCCCAAGCTCGGGGGCTACTGACGGGACCCAATATTATGGGTACCCAAAGACAGTGATTACGAGCGACTATCACAGCTACGATGACCCCCGGCATATTTTTGGTGGCTGTCTGGATTTGTTTTCATGAAGGAAAATGGCTCCAAATCAACTGGCATTCCAGGAATTATTTTCGTGAAGGAAAATGGCCAAAGACCACCTCCATCACCTCACGTACAAGCCACTTCCGACAAGCTGGAAGCCTTCCCGAGTGGTATGCATGCACCAGGTGTCAAGGGCAATCACACATGGCAACAGCAGCCAGCAGGAACCAAGAGCGGTGGGACCCGCTGCATGGGAAAAGTCCTCCCCCTTTACAGCTATTGTGCATGCACAACCTCTCTCTCTTTTTCTCTCTCTTCACTAATGTAGCCTGCCCCCCTTGTCTGATAAAGGGGAGAGCAAGGGTCCTCTCGTGGGGTGGCTAGTTTTTTTACTTTGACTTCTTCCTTCTCCTCCCAGGAGGAGCACTCTCTTTCTTCTTCTACCTCCAGCCAGCCATGGCTTCTACAGATTACAGAGACTTGGGAACTCGTCCCTCTCTCGCCCATTTGTACCCCCTACTACAAATCAGCGTGAATAATACCGCAACATGAACTGGACGTACGGTGTTACTCTCCGGAGGCCCGAACTAGTATAAATCCTGCGTACCCCCGTTTTGCGCAACCATCCGAGGCCCGGCACGCAACCGATACAAATTTACTGCTCGGTGGTAGAGAACCCTGACACTTGTGAGGAGAGCTAGAACTCTTTTCGGTTCTCCCCAGCGTGTACGTACGGAAGTCGACCCAGCTTCCTTTGTGCCATCTACCTCAACTCCTATGGCCAACCAAGAGAAGGCTCTTCGCGAGTACTCTGCTCCCTCTGCTGATCAGGTGCCCACTGGCCCCGAGATCAACACCAGGAACGGAAACTTCGAGATCAGGACTGGTCTCATTACGATGGTACAGAATAGCCCATTCTGTGGCAAGCCTAATGAAGACGCGAGCGCCGACTTGCAATAGTTCCTGGAGCTGTGCAGTACCTTCACTATACGAGGAGTGGAGGAAGATGCCATCCGTCTGCGGCTGTTTCCATTCTCACTTCTAGGAAAGGCGAAGCAGTGGTTCTATGCGAACCGTGCAAATATTGACACCGGGGCAAAATGCTCGGTGGCTTTCCTCGCGAAGTTCTTTTCGTTGGGCAGAACCAATGCCCTCCGGGGGAGAATTTCAAGCTTTCAGCAAGCAGCAAATGAAACAATTCTAGAAGCTTGGGAGAGGCCTCAGGAGTACATCTTGGCTTGTCCCCATCATGGCATGGACAACTAGCTTATTCTTTATAGTTTCTATAATGGGCTGACTCTGACAGCCCATATTGATGCTGCTGCTGGAGGGGCTTTCTTCTCTCTTACTATCGCTGAAGGAACTAAACTTATTGACAAGCTGGTCTCCAACCAAGGGTGGAGTGATGATCGACTCCATCCACGTCAGAGGGGTACACATACCGTTAAGGAAGCGGATATGTTGCACGCCAAGATGGACCTGCTTATGAAAAGAATGGATGCTCTGACTAGCGAGAAGGCTGCCATGGCCGTCACTACTCAAGCTATGGATTCTCGCATGACTTGCGAAGTCTGTGGTGACACTGGGCATTCAGGGAATTACTGCCCCACTACCCTAGGAGGACGTGATGTACATGAACGGCAACAACAATGGTTATCATCCACAACGAGGTCAAACGTGGAAGCAATCACACCCTTATTATCAGGGAGGTAATCAAGGTAATTCTTTCAACCCAAACCAACCTTCCCTGAGAGATCTGGTTTTCGAGCAACCTAAGATTAATGATGGTTTCAATAAGAAAACAGCTGCCTATGATAAGGCTTTGGAAAGCCTTAATGTTAAAATTGATAGCCTTTCTTCTTCTCTTAAGAACCAGCTGAGCTTTAATAAAATGATAGAAACCCAGTTGGCTCAGTTAGCTACTTTGGTTCCCTCTGCTGAAGACGGGAAGATTCCGGGGCAACCCATGTCTTCTTGCGAGAATGTTTGTGCAGTGTCCACTAGATGGGGTAAGCCATCTGGGTGGGCACGAGCTGCTGACTATGCGGAGAGACCCATACGACAGGTTCTTGATCCATGGGAAACTTCAGCAATTCTGCACAGGAGAGACCCTGGTTATCCAGCTATCACTTGCACAATATACTACCAGAGAATTAGGAATGATCTCTGTGATCTTGGCGCGAGTGTCAACCTCATGTCCAAGGCTATGTTCGAAAGTTTGGGATATCCTGCTCTTACTCCAACCTCGAGGACAGTTCAACTTGCTGATGCATCGATCCGGTATCCGGAGGGGGTTGTGGAGAGTCTACTGGTATTTGTCTAGGGTTCTTGCATCTTCGCAGATTTCGTGGTCCCTTATATGCAAGGTGATGCGGAAATGCCACTCATTCTTGGGAGGCCGTTCCTAAGTGATGCAAGGGCGAGGATCAATGTGGAAAATGGGACTATCCATTTCTGCATTGGGAAGAAGAACTTGATGTTCCGATTTCGACCAACAGAAGAGCAATGCTATTCAGTGCAAGGAAGTGATAGGCAAACTGGAGAATGTACGGATCCACAACCCCAGCTCAAGCAACCTCTGACCGCACCAAGAAAGTCAAAGAAAACACGGTAGGTGTGGCAGGAGGTACAGAGATCACACCCCTCTACTTCTCGGGAGTGGGGTGACGAGTGGAACTAATCACCGAGAAAAGCCTCGCTCTCGGACTTAAAATGATGAGTCCTTTCGCCAAAAGGTAAAACTGGTAAGTTATCTCATATTTCCCTTTCCAAAATTTTATTTGGTTTTTCCCAATGCATATTTGAATTTTCCATTCATGCATCTGCATGCTAGAATTTTTCTAGCCAATTTTCCTTTTGGAATAAAAATTTCCGAAAATACAATTTTGAGTTGGAAAATCCTTAAAACATCTTTTGAGCAAGTTCTCGGGCGAGTTTGGACTGGGACACCTAGGCAGGCCACCATATGACCGTTAGAGGGCCGTTGTAAATGTCTGGAGGTGAGCGGACCCGAGGTGGGGTCGGCCGACCCAGCCCAACGACTACCTCGGCCCTCCTTCCTCCAACGGCTCCTAGCCGTTGCACACGACCCATGTCTCGGTGCCCGGCTCCATTACCTGTAAATACCAGGTGGTTTGAGGGGTGTCTTCACCATTTCCATCACTCTCTCCCTCTCTTGCTCTTGCTCTTTGGTTTTCTTGGATTTCTTGCTCGAGATTGAGGTGCCAAGTATTCTCTCCAAGTGTTGCTAAAATATTGATCATTGGTGGAGCAACCTCGGTAAGGATTTCATTCGGTTTCACTAACCCATCACCGAGTTGCTCATGTTGTCCGATTGTTGTGCAAGATGAGTTGAGCCGTTGGTGCACTCTAGAAGTTGACTCGCTCACGTCGTTCACGTGACGGGGGGAGCTCGTCTCGTCATTCCGAAGCTGCACCAAGCCCAATGTCAACCGACCGTGAAGAAGAGGAAGAGGAAGAGCTACCCCCGCCACAAGCTCAAGAAGTGTATGCCGTCGACGCCGCCTTCATCGACTTGAGGAATGAACGTGAGAGACAAGCCTACGCTCTCATCAAGGACCGAGTCTTCGCCAACACTAAGGAATTTGACCCGGACCTTCTCGAGAAAACAGGTATGGACTCCGAGTTTGATTCCATTTGGCAAGCTCTAGGATGGGAAGGTTTTGTCCCGGTTCAGGAGATTGGTTCTAGGCCTACCACCATCCAGTTTCTTTGCACTCTTCAAGAGGATGCGTCTGATATTTCATTTCGATTTCATGGAGTTCCGTATCGAGTTTCATGGAAAGATCTTAGTCACACCCTCGGTTTTCATCATCGCTGCGCTATTTCTCTTGAGCAAGCTTGCACCGGTTTCAATCGTGAAAGTTTTTGGGAGGACCTCTCTGGTCGGCCTATTCGCGGCAAGTTGTCACCTCGGTGCAACGATATCTTGCATCCCACTCTTCGACTATGGCACAAATGGCTCACCATCACTCTCTTTCCAAGGGATGATGTACGAACCGTGCGCACTGACGAGATGATGATCTTATACACCGCAGTTAGACAGATCAAGATCTCCCCTGTGCAAGCTATGATTCGGTAGTGGTTGACGAATTTTAAGATGACGGGTTCTATTGTGTGTACGTCTTTGATTTCTCGCATCGTCACAAATCTTGGGATTATGCAAGGGCGCAATGTGCCCTCCATTGCTAATCCCCGGACTCAGATTGATGAGGCTTATTTGACTCAGGGGCATATTCTTGAGAAGGGTCTGGATGATTCTTTGGTTTCCTTCTACCCTAGCCATACAAACCAAATTCGGTTACCTAACCCGGATTTTAGGTTGTACGGCCAAGGGCCACTGACCGTTCCTCTCGAGGAACCTCGTCGTTCTAGTGTCTCTAGTGACAGGGTTACTAGGAGTGCATCAAGGAGAGCAGCCAGAGCACAACAGCCACCACCACAGCCGTCTCCACAGTCGTCACCTCAGCCACAGCCTCATCCTACCACACCTCCATCCGGTACATGGACCTCTACCGAGTACATGCCTGGGGTTACTCTCGAATATGCTCCCGGTTGGGATCAGCCCATGTACTAGCAGGGTGCGAGTAGCTCGGCTTGGGCTAGTGCAGGTAGTGGTGAGTGGGCCATCCCTGCCAGTACTGCCTATAGAGATGCGACATCTTCGTCGTCCGGGTTGCGCTCGTCATCTCGTGGGGCCACCTTCACTCAGCAGATGAGCGAGCTCAACATCCGAGTCGGTGACATGGAGGAGATCGTGCACCAGCACGTTGAGTCCACCCGGGACTGGTAGCGTATGTCTGGCGAGAGACTTCGCGCCATCGAGTAGGCACAGCAGCAGTAGCAGGAGGAGCAGAGGGCCTACTACCGGTGGATGGGATTTCCCCCTCCACAATAATGAGCCTGAAGCTAGCTTGGGGTAGGACCCCCACTCCGAGGTAACTTGTATCTCTATTTTCAGAATCTCATATGCTAAAAACACATAAAAATCTGCATAACTAAAAAGACCAAAAATATTTATTTGCTTTCCTAAATTAGTTTGCTTTCATATGCGCGGTAAGAATGCTTTTGTTTCTCCATGGTTGAAATGATGAATAGTTGCTCTGTTTATTCCTGTTATGTGCCTTGCTACAGCATAGTACCCTATTTAAGTTTTGAGTTTGTTGGCTTGTATGATCAAACCTTAGCTTGAAACCCGTGGGTAGCAAAAAGCATGACCTTTGCCTAGGTTGTTGTGAGGTATGATATGGTATAATAGGGTTGCTATGAGCTAGTGCTAAGTGATGTTTGATATCCGGAGTTTTCTTTTGAAAAATGATAAAATGATAAGTTCCTCAATGATGAGAAATTCCTATCCAAAGCCATATGTAGATCCTAGCTTTTGTTAGCCTCCACATATGCTACTTGTTTTCTTCATTAAGTCTTGTCGAATTGTTGTGACCCTCGGCGAGAAACTTGTCATGCTCCCATGATCAAGATCACCCACACAACCATTATATGCTAAACTTCTACACCGGAAGTTAGCACCCATTATTTCATCCATCCCCCATCCATTCCACAAATAAAGCTCCGCGCAGTATTCTATGATTACTCTCTCCAAAAATATTCAGCAAGGACTATGGGGTATGAAAAAAAACACATTCTCAAGAGCGTGAAAGAAAAAGAAAGAATAAAGAAACAAGCCCAAGTCTCAAAAATCTCAAAAGGAGAAGAGAGAATCATACGCAAAAAGGAGTTTATCATCCATCCACCATATACACACACATGCACATCTTGATCAGGTTGTATGACTTGTTGCTCCCAAGGATCCGGTTTTCGACTCGACAATACATGAGAAGCAGGTATGCCACATGTTTTCCCTACCTACAGCTCCACATATCAGCTTATTAGGAGTAGCTGGTGAAAGAAGACAATTTAATGCCTTGGTGAGGAATCATACACAACGAGCGATCCGAGAGTATCATTTTAGGAACTTTGATTTCTTTGTGAAAATTTACAAAACCTCCGGATTGATAACTGATCAAGGCACTTGTGATTAGTAATTTCTGTACAACCGTTCTATCTTTCAACCGCCCAAGGCAGGTGAAGCTACAAGCCCCATATCAATCAAGCATAAGGTAAGATTAATGCCAACTCATTCAATCCTTGATACCTAGTTGTATGCTTGTCATAAATTAGAATACAACATCGTAGCAACTCCTGATCAACCAACCTAAGTCCTAAGTGTCTTGCTCGGGACGAGCAAGAGGCTAGCTTGGGGGAGTTGTTGATGGCTGTTAAGTGCTTAATTTAGCCATCAATTTACTCATGAATAAAGGAGCAAGTGGCATTTCTTACACGCATTTTAGTTAAGAATAATGTAGTTCCACTTGTCCTTGGAGATTATGTGATTGCAGGAAAATAAGCATAAAGAAGTGGCAAACTCACCTTCTATGATTCATGCCACGTCACCACAGCCAAGGAGTGGTTGCCACCTCAGGTGCCATGCATGCAAGCCATGTCACCAATCCAAGGGAGGCAAGCCCCGACGAATCAGAGCGTGACATGTGGACTTCACATGGATCCATGGGCCCACCAGAGCGCCTAAACCACCTCAAGAGCACGTGTACACCGGGGACCGACCTAAGGGCCCACAGGACAGCCACCCCGAGGAACCACAGCCCGAGGGGGGCCAACATGGGGTCGGCCGACCCTTGGATCAGCCGAACCGACCTTGGGTCGGCTGATCCTGGGCTTCCACGTGGTGCTTGCCCATTAGTCCTAGAGGCTATTCCTGGGGTGTTTCGCTCCACTTGACGCCGGTGCTCGGGCCTATAAATAGAAGGGGAGGGGGTTCATTTCTTACCAACACACTTTACTCCTCCTCTCTCACTTTTGGTTTCCAAGGCTAGGAGGTAGGCTAGAGTAGTTCTACTTCAGGTTCCAAGTCTACTTTGGGATCTAGGTATGAGTTCTCTTGTATCTTTATTTTATTGTATGACTTTGATCTACTTCAATTATTCAGCTATTTCATATAAAGTTGTGCTTGTATACATGGGTGATTTGTTCATGTGTTCTTCGCTTGTTCATCATTTAGAGGCTCATGTTCTTGATGAACAAGGCCTTTCGATCCAGTTGACAAGTGACTTACTCATGTTTTCGGTGTTTGTTCATAAGTTAGAGGCTCATGTTCTTCACGAACACGACCCTTTGATCTTGTTGAATAGACATAGGAAAGCACAAATCCGTTTGTGTACCTAGTATTGACACCATTTATTGGAAAAACAGGTCAAAAAAAAGGATAAGGAGAGGCAGCCGATGAAAAACAGAGTTTAATCGGCCGATTGAGGAAAGAGAAGGACGGTCAACAAGATCCGCCGATAGTCAGAGGAATTCGACCCTGACAGTGGGCCAGCGGGTCAGAGCGATCAGTCGATAGTTAACCAGGGGATCGGCCAATGGAGAGGAAGAAGGCGGTAATCAAGGAGATGCGCCAAAAGGAAAGCATGGTAGAGGCGGGTCAGTCTACGATTGGCGACGGGTCAAAGAGTCGGTTTTAGGAAGTTTTTGACTACTGCGAGAGTCCTTTTCTGTTTTTAGTAGTTTTTATCTTTCTTTAGATGCAAGTAAACAATGCCGTGATCGGCTAGGAGTCAGATTGTCCTTGGGACATAAATAGCGACGCTGCGTGGTCGGAAAAAGTGTACACACCAATATCAAACAAACCGCCTCCGGTCAAACCCTTTACTTTACAGCATCTACTTTTACAGCATCTACTTTCGGTGACTTCGCCATTGCGTTTTTTCTCTTTTTCTACAACGCCGTGCTTCGAGTTCGTCAGGCTGCATCAACTGACCTCCGGCAAGCTTGTGAGTACCGTTTTACCGAATAACCCTAGGCTTTAACCTCCGAGCGCATCTCTGAGGTTTCGTCTAGTTCTTTATTCACCCCTTACCGATATTAGCTAGATCTGCAAGTTTTCGTACCAATTCTTGTGGTTTTAGCTATTATCTTTATCATCCACTCGATCTAGATCCTATCGGCTTCTAACACCGCAGCCGATTCTGACCTACTCGAGTGCTGACGTCACGATCGACCGATTCCAGCCGATCCATCTACTCACGCATCCGCGCTTCGGTTGCTCTCGAGCCGGCCGATCCCACTTTTACCTGTATCGGCCGATTGGCTGGTATACGTGTCGCTACAAGGCCATCAGTTCTCTAGCCGATCCCTAATCTTTTTCCATTGTGAATCAACAGGTCAGATTGGCTGGCACGCCTCGCTACAGACCGGGGAGTCACGTGTGCTGTGCGCGGAGGTGACGTCCTATTTTTGCGTCAACACACTTTTGGCACACCCAGTGGGCCCAAAAAAGTCAACAATGACAAAGCCTACGAAGACTGGTCCTTCTGAGATTGATCCAGAAAACGTCTAAGCGATCACCAGGGATCAGTTGAAAGATACAGACAAAGCTGAGTTCGAAGCTCATATGAGGCATTATGAAGAGCTTTGCCTGGCATCATACGGTCAGACTAAGAATGGGATCTTCAAGAAGAGTCCGTTGCCCACGCCTAAGCAAGTCACTTTCTCAGCCAATCCTGAGTCACTTCAGGACATGATGACTAAGGCGATGCATCAGACGATGATTGATCAAGCTAAGGTTTTCGCCAACACTGTGCAAAATAGTCTGATTGAAGCACTCAAGAAAGGAGCAGAAGGAGGGTATCTGGGGCCTGCATATTTCAACGAAAAAGAACTCCTCCAGTGTTCCAGCAGGACCAATCGGCCGCTCCGCCGATTGATGATCCAACAGTAAGGGTTGTGCCATCTCCACAGGTTGCTACTGGTTCTTCATTGGACTCCCAGCCGATTCAGGATCAAGGTGTTGGAGAGAAGGCCAAAGATCCTGCTGTTACCATGCCTGTGTTCCAAACACATGCAGTACAGTCCAATGCCCAAGATCAAACATTCTCAGTGCAGAATCAGAAGTATCCTCCCATGAGGAATCAAGATGGGAAGCTTGCAGGATGGGATTTGCCTCGTGATCAATTTGAGACTGACATCTCAAATTTCCTCGAACCCCAACCTGAAGAAGTTCTGGAAGTGAGTACCTGCAATCTTATCAAGCTATGTTTGGAGGTACTCCAGGAACTGTACACATGAACAAGGAAGGAGTAGAATTTGTCTACTTCAATCACGGGAGTAAGAACTTTGAAAGAGTCAAGATCAGTCCAGCTCATGCTCATATGGTCATATCAATAGAAAAAAGAGCTCCTGTTCTACCTCAGAGACCAACTCCTGTTCAAACCCAGAAATCGGCTCAGCAGCCGACGCTGGGGATGCCCGTGTAAACTGCTCCACTACAGCAACCAACTTTGGGGATGCCCGTGCAGACTGCCCCGTTACAGCAGTCAACGTCAATTCAGCCTGTCTTAACCCCAGCCAACACAGTGACTCATACAAGATTGTCGCCTTAGCAGCCGATCAACCAAGCGGTGATAGGACAGCCAGTAATTCCACAGGTGGATGCTACACAAGTGCTGCAAACACTTCTGAATCAATTGGTTATCTCAAGCCAATCGAATTTACAGCAGCCAACTCCATCGGCTGGTCAGCCGATCGGACAAGCTCCACCTGTTACGAATATGCAGGGTTCTTCTAGAACAGGAACATCAATGGTACCAAATCCACAGCCAAGAATCTTAGAAGAACGGCCTCCAGAAACTCCAGCTGAGATACACACAATTGAACAGGTATCTGCTGAATTGAAGTCTCACATGAAGCAGGAGTTGATTGACCACTTCTCAGAGGTGTTGCAGAAGCAATATGGGATAAAACCCAAGCAGTAGTCCTGCATGTACAGGACACCGTATCCGTCTAGCTACGATCAGATATCGTTCCCTCCAAGATTCAAGGTGCCAGACTTCATCAAGTTCTCTGGGCAAGATGAAACATCCACTATGGAGCATATCACTCGGTTCATCATCTAATGTGGAGAAGCAGGGAACATTGATGCACTCAGGATATGTTTGTTCTCTTCATCTCTATCGGGGCCAGCATTCTCATGGTTCACATCACTGCTAGCCAACTCCATCGTCAAGTGGTCTGATTTGGAACAGCAGTTCCACAACTACTTCTTCTCTAGCATCCATGAGATGAAGATCACTGATCTGACCAGGCTCAAGCAAAGGAATGATGAAACAGTTACTGGATTCGTTTAGAGATTCAGAGAGGTTAGAAACAAGTGCTATAGTCTGAATCTGGAAGACAAACAACTGGCTGAGTTGGTTTTCCAAGGTCTCTTGCCAACCTTGAGGGAGAAATATGCGTCACATGACTTCGAGAGTCTCAGCCAATTGGTCAGTCGAATGAGTCAAGAAACTGCAAAGGCCTATGAGCCTAGAAGAAACTTTCAGAAGAAGGTGTCCTATGTGGATTACTCTGATTCAGAAGATGAAGATAATATGATAGGGCTTGCAGAGTGGGTCAAAGGCAAGAAGACAGTGTCATGTCCCTTTGGCAAGAAAGAACCAGAGAAATTCGGCTTTGATATCACTAAGGCTGATAATATATTTGATCTGTTGCTTCAGCAAGGGCAAATCAAGCTCTCCCAGTTCCATACCATACCATCTGCAGAGGAGCTGAAAAGGATGAAGTATTGCAAGTGGCATAATGCAACATTGCATGACACCAATGATTGCAAAATCTTCAGATAGTAGATCCAATCAGCTATTGAGCAAGGGAGACTTAAATTTGAAACTCCTACTAAAGCTGAAAAGCCGATGAAGATTGATCAGCACCCCTTCCCAACTAACACAGTTGAGGTGTCTAGCAAAGACACGTCACGAGTTAAGTTGCTGACATCTGATTCGGCTCAAAATAAAAGGGCTGTCGATACCAAAGTACAAGTAACCGCTGCCGATGTCAAAGGAAAAGGGTTACTACTTGAAGAGGGAGATTTGAAACCACGTCGACCTGTCACGTCCCAGATGCTAATCAACAAATTCCAGCGTCGACAGGAGAAAGCAAGGGGAAGAGAAGAATGGGCATGGCGCAACGAAGTACATTGGAGATGTCTGTTCTTCAAGTATTGCTGGGAAGAAGGGATCAACCTACCAACAGCGGAGAATTGTCCAGAATGCAATGGGGCTTACAACAACAGCAGCTCATCTAAAAGAGTTTGCTTCAACGACAGAAGACCTGCAGCTGGAGATCACCGTGAGTTCAACAATCAACGGATCTCAGTCCACGATCGGCTGGTGGGCAAGATCAGCGTCCACGGTCGGCTGAGGGGCAAAGCCAGTATTCACAATCGGCTGGGAAGCTGAGTCAAAGAAGAGTCCAACAATCGGCTGGAAGAGATGGCCGATTCCCTGGTCCCTGATGAAGATATCATGTGCCGAGCTCCTGAACGTCGACACACACTGCAACTGGACGATGAAGGGTCAAGCCAAACACGTAAGAAGCCCAATCCACAGTGGTGTCCAGATGGCTTGACCAAGTCCCAAAAAAGGAGAGTCCAGCGCTTACGTCAGCTAGAACAGCAAGAAGAAGCGGAGAGACATATGCTGGACAAAAAGAAGGTTCGGTCTAAAGTTTGGTGCCCAAAGCCTAAGGCCGATGATGGGAAGGATGACAAACCACAAGTTGACATAAACATGGTCGTCTTCCTACCAAAAGAGTTCATGGCTCCAGTCGATTCGGATGTGTCCGATGAAGAAATTGGCATGGCTCAATTGACACTGGAACATAGACAAGCTATCTTTGAGAAGCCAGAAGATGAGAAGAGACAACATTTGAAGGCTTTGTTTCTCAAGGGATTTGTTAACGGGAAGCCAGTCACCACGATGCTTGTGGATGGAGGAGTAGCAGTCAACCTGATGCCGTACACCATGCTGCGCAAGATTGGGAAATCTGATGAAGACTTGACCCAAACCGACATGATGTTGGTGGACTTCGAAGGCAACGTCTCTCCGGCTCAAGGTGCAATCTGCGTGGAGCTCACCATCGGCAGTAAGACCCTTCCAACCACTTTATTTGTCATTAAAGGGAGGGGATCTTATAATCTACTGCTGGGTCAGGATTGGATACATGCAAATTGTTGCATACCATCTACGATGCATCAATGCATCATCCAATGGATCGGAGATTCAGTGGAGGTGGTCCAAGGAGAAAACTCCTTAACAGTAGCAGCTACAGAAGCACAAGGATGGACTTATGATCAAGTGAGCTGCATATCTGGAAAAGCCTAGGATACCAAGTATCTCAATGTGTCTGATTTCGGACAAAAGTCAGTTCAAGCAGTCGGCTCTGACGACAAGATTTAATGGATCAGTTCATTGAAGACGAAAAGAACCTTCGGCTCGGAGTCACAACGGCCGATGGATTGATCGTCCAAGTATACAAACAGCAGCCGATTGTCCTATCGTGCCTATCGGCCGATTGAGTTTTTGAGCTACAGCCGATTGCAAATGTAATCGTTTCTAGTAGAATAGCGGATATCTGTAAAGAATCGCCTTTAGCGCAAAAAATGTAAAACCGATGTACAAAATTAATATATTCGGTTATAGCCGATACATGTATCGCCTTCAGAACAAAATAAATGCAGTTTTCATTTCCTTTGTTTTGAATTACAGCAATGATATTACAACTCAGATCTACAGATTACATATGTTCTCAAGAAGTTACAAGGAGTGCGTTGTCCTAATCTCCTGTATGATGAGGATATGGAATCGATGAATAAGAGAAGGACACAAGCAAAGAGGAAACGGAAGACTAAGATCTTCGCCAGATTCTGCAATCTTCCGCCAAAAGGAGCCCGAGTTGATGACCAAGGTGGTCGTCCCTTCGGCACGCTCTTCCTCTGATAAATGTGCAGCAAGACACCCTACCTGTGTTCTTCTCCCGAAGCTAGATCCTCGCAAGGATTCTTCTGGCTATGGTGCCTCCTGGCTTTTTTAAAGGAGACGAAGAAGAAGAGGAGCCGCTACACTACTTCACAAGAATTCTTCTAGCTATGAAAGAGAGAAAAGAGAAGAGAACAGTCGTACAACAAGAGTCTGTAATCTATCTGAGTTGGTTGCGCCATGGCCGATGAATGAGTTTCCCCATCGAGCTTCAGGCCTATTTATAGCTCCAAATGGCAGAAGGGATAACTACAAAAGGGAATTGAAAAAGGGAAAATGGAAGGCATCCGATGCAGTCAAAGCAAGAACAGTTTCCCCGTGAAAGTCTCAGACTGGGCAATTAGCAGGCATGCAGCGATGCGTTTCCCGAAATTCAGGGGCTGGCCTTGAAGGAGGATTGAATAATAATGTGTGGCCCTACTCTATACTCTAGAAGAGGAGACTATCAGGATTCCCTTCTCTCAACATTTCCAGCAACAACAACAAGCTTTGATGCATCATTAGGATACAAGAAATCTTCAAAAAGAAACTTGTCAAGGAATGGAGATGATTGCATTTTCCTGAGGGCGCTCTAAAGGTGGCTTGCCTCTTATTCCTAATGAGAACTAATTCGATGCATACTCAGAAGAATATGGTGACACCCGAGAGGCGAGTTACATTTTATAGCAGGGAAGTTGAATCAGATCATAAAAGAGCACCTACAAATATGGGTGGGAATTCATCGCTGGAAGATGGTGCATTAAGTTAAATATCAAGAGGTGGTGATTTTCATTCATAAACGGCCGATTGCATCGGCTGATAGTACATCAAGATTCAGAGGAGGCTCTTGGCCTTGTCTAGCTCCACCCTAACTTGGGCTATTTCTTCACCTACACGATCCAGTTCCTGTAGGAGAGCTGTCGTCCAGGCTTCAAGGACTTCCAACTTCTCCTCCTTGTTTGCAATCACCAGACGGAGACCGCGCTCTTGTCTAGATGGGTGGTTTGGCCGATTCGCACCAAAGGCGTTGATGTTCGAGATGATCTTTTCCACAGTATCACGGTTTGGAGACTGAGAAAAGAAGAAACATCAGGGAAAAAGATCGTGAGAATGAAGGAAAAGTGAAAAAGAATCAACCTGATTCACAGAGGAGGAAGAGGAAGAGGAAGCCATTGCAAAAGAAAGATAATAGGTTCAAAGAACTAAAGGGATCTAGACATCTTATAAAGACCGAGTAAAACATTCGGTCAAGGCAATTAACACAGAGCGTTGGGAGTTGGCTAAGAAAAGGCCAATCACAGTTCACAAAATTACAAGTAAAATTTAAACTATGCCTAAAAGATGAATGGCATTAATGAGATCCAGGCGCAGCTGGTCGACCGCTTCTATCTCTTGACGATCGGCATCGGCCGAACTAGGAATCGGCTGTTCTTGTTCATGAAGAGCTTGGGCTTGCTGTGCAATGGAGCCCCTCCGTTCTTGCATAGTAGTTATGGTGCCTGGAAGATCTGCAAGCTTCTGCTCCTCGGCTATCAAGTATTGATCAACCTGACTAAGCTATTTCATCAACTCAGCACGACGCCTCTTCAAGCGATCCATGCTACTGACGATATCAGGACGAGAAGAAGCTAGGAATTCAATCCTGTTGTCAAGATCGGCCATACTGCTGTCCAACTTCTCCCTGTCCTGAGTAAGTTGCTCTTGACGTTTCCTTTCCTCCAGCCGATCTTGAGCTTCCTGGACTATGAGCTGTCGATTCTCAATAAAAGCAACCTGGAGCATCTTTGCCTTGAGATCTTTGGGCAATTGACCTTGAATCTGCTTGAAGATAACCCTGATCGGCTCGGCATCTTGCACTAATTGACCAATGTCTTGGTTCAGTAGTGGAAGCACCTCGGTCAGTTTAACTTTCACATCATCTGGAAGAGCAGTTGCCAGTGATGTGCTCTGAACAACAAGAGGCAAGAGAAAGTAAGGATAAACAAAAAGAATTAAAGTAGAAATGTGAGAAGATCAAGAAGTTTACCTCTGCAGCAAGGATTGTCTACACTTCAATAATCGGATTTTCAGCCGATTCTGATTCAGGAAACTCGACAATTGGCAATTGTGATTGATCACTAGTATCCTGCTGGAGGTTATCCAAAGGCTTGTCATGAATCTCAATTGATACAACATCCTGGAACAAAGGCAAGAGGTCAAAGACAGAGAGGACGAGAAATTAGCTGAATAAAGAATTTACCTCAATTAGTTGTTCAGATTGAGGATCGACACGTCCAGGAGAGTGCTGAGGTTGACCAACAGGAGCATCTGAGACATCGGCCCTTTGATGAACCTCAGGTTGATTATTTGATATCAAAACATCATCAGTTGGGTTTTCCTGGATCGATTCTAGAATTTTGTCTTGACCAGTAGTAGTAATGGCCTGTCCTGATTGACTAGTTAATCTCGAAGATTATGCAAAGGAATGATCAGTGAAAAAATACAAAGAGAAAAGGGATGGATTGAGCAAAAGACATACCTCAAAAGCACCTGCCAGTTTTCCAGCTAAGTCAAGGATGTCAACAACCATAGGGTTAATCTTCTTCTTTTTTCTGTGGACAAGAACTTTATGAGACATATCTTTCCTTTTGAGGGTCGACAGAAGCAGGTTGTCCGGAGAAGGGTTGATCTTGGGGCCCTGCATGACTGAAGAGATTGAAGGAGCATTATAGCCGATATACAGAATTCGTCTTGGTGGCCAATAATAAATCGGCTTGCCACTTCTGCTGGTAGCAGGAGGCTCGGTGGTTTCAGGCTGAAAAGAAAGGGAAGCAAATCAGCATATATTAAAAGAATAAGCAGTCAGAATATGTTGAAGATACACAAGGTAGTCAAGTAAAAATACCTCATCAGCCGATGCCGCATAATCAGGATCCAGCTTTGCACAGTAAATTTTTGGGGACACACAGAAAAGATGATCATACCATTCTGCCCACCAGATATTGAAAAGAGGAGAACAAAAGCTAGAAAACTTCCAGGAATCAAGATCAATGGTGGCCGAATCAGGAACCCGGTCCAGGAGACACCGATAATGGATATTATCAAGAATGATTTCCTGTGGCTTGATCAAATCAGAGAAATAGAGACCAATCGACAACTGACCAAACCCCAGCTAGAGAGCACTCGCTGAAGGGTTATAAAATTCATAAGTAGCCGATTGATCCTTGCCAAAGACGCAAGAAGGAAGAAGCCCTGGTTTGATTATCTCCGCAAAGGCAATCATGT
The DNA here is from genome assembly GCA_036936925.1 of Cenchrus fungigraminus. Classification (NCBI taxonomy): domain Eukaryota; kingdom Viridiplantae; phylum Streptophyta; class Magnoliopsida; order Poales; family Poaceae; genus Cenchrus; species Cenchrus fungigraminus. The sequence goes on from CM072770.1 coordinate 69,180,183, forward strand.
TCTCATCATCTCTATGGATATCATCAAAGCTGAACAAGGTCTCAAAATTATTATCATCGTCCCTATATGCAAACCAGATGATGGATCCTGGATTGAAGCCAAGATAAAAGCTCCTGAAATGTTCTGCTATGCGAGATGGAGTCTTCTTATGTCTTGGAAACATAGAAACAACTTCTCCAAAGTTCATGCATCGACATTTAACAACTGGAACACCATCTGGCTGGTCTCCCAGAAAATGCATATCAAAAATGTCCTGTTCCAGTCTATCTCGGAGGTGAAGGTTCAACCACATGTTGATAAACCACCAAGGACCCCCTGGGGTACCTATTGGGGAATTGGTTGACAAGCTGACTGCCACTTGATGAAGGAGATTGTACACAGCCCCCAAAAGGTATTTGCCAAGAGGGATGGAAGAACCAATGGCTAATCATTCGGCTACGATCTGATAATTAGAGGTGGGACCAAAGGATTTTCCGCAGAAGACAAACTTTTCAAGCCACATGTTCAGAAAAGCCACATGTTCTCTGTCACTAACGGTGTCGTCCTTCATATGCTCAGCGATATATCCAGTCCAGCCACTCACATTTTTAGTTTTCAGACGGTGGGAAGGTTTGATGTCACGATAGCTAAAAAGGGTATCTGAAGAAGATATGTCCAAGCCAGTCAATAGAAGAACATCAGCTAAAGTCGGGGCCATCAGCCCATGACCAAATAAGAAGGCATTGAGTGCATCGAACCAAAAATAAGAGGCAGCTATTAGGAGAGACTCATTCCGAGAGATATCGGACAAGGACAGGGTAATGCATTGGTTGATCTTATACTCCTCCCAGAAACCTCTGTTTTTAGCAGATACCCTACGGTACCAATTTCTCCACCCTTTGGCATACCCCGTCCAAGACCTAAAGCAACCATCCCAATCGACCAAATTCAGAGAAGCATGCTTGAAAGGAATTCGGCCAGTTTCAAGATTAATCATCTCAGTCGGGTCGATATCACCCATTGGTCCAAGAAAAGTAAGCCCGGGCTTGTCATCAACAGGAATGGTGAGATGAGATCTAAGTTCCTGAGGAGATAAATAAACATAGGCTTCAGGCAAAGCGGAACGGCGGTATTTAGGGACAAATAAAAGATCGAAAGAAATACCAGAGGAATCGAAGAGAGAGACGCCTTCGGGGGTGCAGAAGCAGAATGGGAACCTCCAGCGGAACTTGAGGACGCCATGGATCAGCGAAAGCTTTGGAGCTTAGGGTTCGTTGCTTGAAAGCTCGAGCTGTTGAAACAACGAGATTTGGGGAGAAAGAAAGAGCCAAGGTAGTTGTATTTATGGCCCCTAAGATTTGTTGAGATTCTACGGCCGACTTCGAATCAAGGAAGATAACGGATTCGAGGAAATTTTGGAGCAAAAGATTATTTACTCCGAAAATAGGGGGCATGTGTTGACACCGTTTTTTGGAAAAACAAGTCAAAAAAAAGGATAAGGAGAGGCAGCCGATGAAAAACAGAGTGTAATCGGCCGATTGAGGAAAGAGAAGGACGCTCAACAAGATCCGCCGATAGTCAGAGGAATTCGACCCTGATAGTGGGCCAGCGGGTCAAAGCGATCGGCTGATAGTTAACCAGGGGATCGGCCGATGGAGAGGAAGAAGGCGGTAATCAAGGAGATGCGCCAAAAGGAAAGCATGGTAGAGGCGGTTCAGTCTACGATTGGTGACGGGTCAAAGAGTCGGTTTTAGGAAGTTTTTGACTCCTGCGAGAGTCCTTTTCTGTTTTTAGTAGTTTTTATCTTTCTTTAGATGCAAGTAAACAATGCCGTGATCGGCTAGGAGTCGGGTTGTCCTTGGGACATACATAGCGACCCTGCGCGGTCGGAAAAAGTGTACACACCAATATCAAACAAACCGCCTCCGGGCAAACCCTTTACTTTACAGCATCTACTTTACAGCATCTACTTTTACAGCATCAACTTTCGGCGACTTCGCCATTGCGTTTTTTTCTCTTTTTCTACAACGCCGTGCTTCGAGTTCGTCGGGCTGCATCAACTGACCTCCGGCAAGCTTGTGAGTACCGTTTTACCGAATAACCCTAGGCTTTAACCTCCAAGCGCATCACTGAGGTTTCGTCTAATTCTTTATTCACCCCTTACGGATATTAGCTAGATCTGCAAGTTTTTGTACCAATTCTTGTGGTTTTAGCTATTATCTTTATCATCCACTCGATCTAGATCCTATCGGCTTCTAACACCGCAGCCAATTCCGACCTACTCGAGCGCTGACGTCACGATCGGCCATTCCAACCGATCCATCTACTCACGCATCCGCGCTTCGGTTGCTCTCGAGCTGGCCGATCCCGCTTTTACCTGTATCGGCCGATTGGCTCGTATACATGTCGCTACAAGGCCATCGGTTCTCTAGCCGATCCCTAATCTTTTTCCATTGTCAATCAATAGGTCAGATTGGATGGCACGCATCGCTACAGACCGGGGAGTCACGTGTGCTGCGCGCGGAGGTGATGTCCTATTTTCGCGTCAACACCTAGCCTAGTTTGATCTAGTTAGATCCCATGTTCATGTTGTATGAAGTTCGTGCTCAAGCTATGGTACTCGGTGTAATTGGCCGGTTTATCTGGCAGCTCTGACCTGGGTCACAATAGCCAGGCTGGTCAGGGTCTTGCTAACAACGTAAGCGTGGTGCTTGGGTTGCGTAGCTACGTTGCTTATGAGTGTATCCCACTATTTGTCTTGGGGTAGGCCGCGGTGGTGGCAGCCGTTGGACCCTTCTGGAATCCCCCACGTTCGGATACGCTGTAGGAGTCTAAAGTCTAACAACCGGAGTCGTGCGTAAGCGACGCGGGAGGTTAGCTCCCTGTTTGTACTTGTGTGCTTGAGCTAGCAGTCGTGCAATGCTAGTGTGTATCTAACTCGTCTAACTAACTTTGTGTGTTTAGTACCTTAGAACCTAGAATTTACTCGTATGTTGCCTCCTAAGCCTAGGACCTTTAGAGAGAGAGAGAGTGTGTGTGTGTTCACACTACCACCTTATCTATCATACCTTACCCTTGTACTTGAGTGTCTGGTTTGTTTCCGTCTATGATTTATACTCATTGCAATAGTGTTGAACTTGTTAATCCACCCAGCCTTCCTTGGATTCAATACAGAATACTCCTTTGGGGAAATGCTACAATGGTACTTCCGTGAGCTTGCGGACTCTTGTAATCATTAGGATTACCATTTGGTTATTTCTGGCATTGTTGCTAGTAACTCATAACTTAGCATCGACGTTAAGAAATACCAACAATCACCTCGAGAATCCAAAACATGAGAAGCACCCATTTTGAAACGGACCTCATAACCCTCATCAAGAAGCTGGGACACCGAAAGAATATTGAACCCTAAGGACTTGACAAGAGCAACTCGCCTCAAAGTCACGGACTCGCTCACCTTCACCGTGCCCACTGAAAGCACTCTACCTTTTCCATTGTCCCCAAAAGTGATGTACTCTTTGGTCATCACCGGGGTGAGGCTGGAGAACCACCTTCAATCTCTGGTACAATTCTTTGTTTAGACTCAAGTACAATTCAAGTTATCTTTCTATCTTACTTTTCGAGTCAATTACATTCAGCTTTTACTTTGCTCTAGAAACTTTATTCTTGGTTTAGACTAAAGTTAGTTTAGTCTTGGTTAGCATAGCTCCCTTGAACCCTATAGTGTTGTGGTCGTTCTTCGCTTGATCTCTGGTGGTTCACGGGAGAGAGAGACCTTCCTTCGTGGTACCCGGGGAAAGGTTGTTTGGTTCATTGTGAGCGCGGTGCTCAGAGCTTACCTTAGTCTTAGATTGGTGTCCCGTTCAACAGAATAGTTGTGGTACCCTAAGGAGGTGACAGCTCCGGACGGGCTTTATAGTCCACCACGTTAGTTCGGGCCGGTAGGATTCAGCACGTCGTCATTCTCCCTTCTCATCCCAGTCTGAGAGCGCGGCTTTGCATGCCCCTGCAGCACTAGAAGAGCTTGTCGAGTTTAGCTTGACTTGGTTATCCTTTGCCTTAGTCCTTTGCCGAGAGTTGACAAGAATAGATAGACTGTGTTAGGATCCTTTCTCGTCTCGTTGTCCTCCCAGCTCACTAGATCCTCTCTAGTCCTTTATCAAGATCTCCTTGCGTGTGTCAATTTATCCCCGAATATCTTTATTCGTTACCCCCGCTATAGCTTTTTACCAAGTCTTGTCTTTCTCCACTGTTTATTCGATTATCTTTGCCGTAGTGCCTCCCTTGGGAAAATATAAATACGATAACCCGAATACCACCAGGTGAAGTGCTACAATGGTAATCCGTGCGCTTGCGGATCTTTCTGTGATCGTGTGTTTTACCAAAGACATTCCCTAGCCCCATTACTAGAGGTGTGAACCCGGTAGCGATGCTTGCGAGTGCCAACAAGCATTCCTAGCACCGTCGCTGTGTGTGCATACTTAGTAGTGAGGCTAAGGAGCACCAACAGCCGCGAGGGGGCAGCCGGACGGTGGTCGGGCCATAGCACTGCGCGACAAGGACGGGGGGAGGTGGCATCCATGGCGTCCGCACTGCCAGATAGAGACAGTGGTGCCATGAGCGGAGGATGGCGTCCTCAACGGGCTCCACGCGGGGACGCGGCCAGCAGCAGGAGGCGCAGGTCGCAGTGGCCGTGGCTCTGCACGGAGCCGACGGCGGCCGGTGGCGTACAGGAGCTACGGAAGATGGGAAGAATAGATGCGGGCGAGAAAACAGAAGAATAGCGGTTGTTGCTTTGATTTTCCTTTTTCTTTCACAAAACATGATCCCACTACTACCTTCACGGCCGTGGAGTTGCTCTCATTTTTTTTCGGGAATTCTTTTGCATAAATAATTAAATCTTCCGATACTTCTAATTTGTGTAAACAAGTTACGTCGTGGAATCACAAAACCAGAAATCCTAATCTCACCGACTCACCCTATTCATGCTCCGGTCCATCCCGATGCTTTGCCGCCGGCACCTCGATTGGGGGCCGCTCCACCGCCACCTCAAGAATTTAACAAAAATAAATTGTTTCAATAATATTTTTACCATTTTTGGAAATGAGTTGGACCAACATTTATTTAGAGACAAAGTCGAATCCAAGATATTTCAAAAATAGTTGCACCAACAATTTTTTGATGAAAATGTTGATCGACATTTTTAAAAAAAAAATTACTCCCATTCTCCAGTTCTAGTGGTCGTGGCGACGCGCTGGCCACTAGTGACGGCGTGGCACGGGTGCGTAGACACCCTAATGGCATGCGATGGGGTGCCAACTAGCTTGCATGGGGGCCACGAGGGTTGATAAACCTTTGCAATCGGGAGCAAGAGGTGGGACACGCTCGCGGCAGGGTTGGGAGTGGCGGTGGCAGCAGCATCATCAAAAGGGGAGATGTCAGACGGGGAGGCGGCACAAGGCCATCCGACGGAGGCAGCAGCGGCAGCGATGTCGTTGAGGCACCTGATGTGGAGGCAAGGCAAGGCCGGTCAGGGAGGCCGCGGGGAAGGGCCAGCTGGCGACAACATCATATGAGAAGATGTGGACCATAAGATCCTTTGTAACACTAAGGTTGTAACATTATTTTGCATGTGTTCCAAAATACTACATCCTGGTAACATTTTGGGCGTAACATCAATTTTGTGTTCCTATAATTAATGTTTGTAACACAATTTTACAAAAGAAGTTCTATGTGTTACAAGCTCGCTTAGAACACATAGTTTTGTGTTCCTATGAAAATTTCTTGTAACACATTGATGGATGTGTTACAAGATTGTGTTATATTATCTTTGTTTTGTAGTAGTGATGCATACAACGGGATACAAACTTGTGCACCTAATCAACTAGATTGAGGAGGCGTGTTCGTGAAGAACACACGCCTCTAAATGATGAACAGGCGAAGAACACAAGAACATATCACTTGCACTTTAGTCTAAATAGAAAATGCGGAAATACTTACTTTACCCTAATTGAAGAACAAGCATCCTTTGAAATACAAATCTCTCTCTCACTCTCCTACTCTCTAATCTACCAAGGAGAGGCCTCTCCTTTGAAGGGAAGCTCTCATCCTTGGGTGAAGTGGTGTAGTGTGTCTCATTTCTTACCCCCTCCCCTCATATTTATAGGCCAAGAGGAGCTCCCTAGGCTGCCTTGGGCGCCACCAAGGCACCAATGAGGTGGTGACACGTGCGCAGAGGAGGGGGGCCAAGTTGGTGAATCTTCCATGAGAAGGAGTTGCAAGCTTTTGGGCGGATATTCGGGCATACACCTGGCACCGCCTTTGGCTCGTCATGACAAGACGACACGTGGAAGGGCGGCGCGAGAGGCCTCAGAGTGGGTTCGGCCGAACTGGGGATCGGCCGATCCCGGGGTGGCCCCGATCGCACCGGTTTTCGTCCAGGTGACTGCCAGGTAGGTCCCAAGGTGGGTATGGGAGCGTTGCAGTGTTTCTAGCCCGTTATCTCGTGGTTGTGGGCCGTTGGATCCGCGTGCTTGCTCCTATTGGTTGAGAGTGTGCTTCTTTGGATCGGTGAGGTTTCATGGCCACGTGGGCACCTGTGTGGCAGCACGTCGCCATGTGGGCGCCTGTGGGTCCCACCGGGTCCACATGATGTCTTGTGTATATCTCTCTCATCCGGGCTCTAATGTATGGAAATGATATATCCATTTCGATCGTCTCGACGAGCCCGTCGCAATGGTGTAGACCAATTTGGCATTTGAGGTTGTTTATGATGATGCCATATCTATGCCATTGGTTTACTTGCTCTCAACTATATCATTCCATGTGCATTTACATGTGTCCTGCAATAAAAGATAGAAACACCAACACTTGTGGAAATTGTCAGTATAAACCTCTATTCTAGTGTTGATGATTATTTTCCATTTATATTATGCGGGCATTGATGGCATAATAGTGGTACTTAACTGCCGTCAACACTTGTCGATTCCTTTCCAGATGTAGTCAATATCATCTCGAGTAACAGCACGTTCCTAAAACAAAGGAAAATGATATTGATGCAAGCTTCATAACAGTTGATGTAACTTCTTACAAGAAAACTTGTCTGCTTCTCTTCAACCGATTACTTGAGCTTGTTGATTTCAGTCCAAATCCTGTCAATGTCATGTGCAGCAACTTCCTACAACAAATGGAAATTGATGCATTAGAACAATTGATCAGTGAAGATGTGAAGGTACAAGGACAAATCGTGCGTGATGGTTTCAGAACTTGCCTCATGGTCTTCAGTATCGTCACCGGAGTTGTTGCCGGAGTCTTCGCCGGAGTTGTTGCCGGAGTCTTTGCCGGAGTTGTTGCCGGAGTCGTCGCCGGAGGAGATGAGGTCTACCACCACTCTTCTGCCCGGGTCGTCGCCGGAGGAGTCCGCACTCACCTCAATGCGCGTGGACCGCTTCTTCTTCGCGTCGAGGAAAAAACCCTGCCTCTCCATGGCGGGCGTCGCTGGAGTCCGCCGACTTGGCCCTTGCGCGCGTGTACGGCTTCCTCCCCCGGGCCGACGAAGAACCGGCCTCTTCCATGGAGCGCCGAGGAAGATGCACGGGGGCGGCGCATGGGGATGGCTCCTCTTCGTCGCCGCGGAACCTCACTCTCTTGGTGGGGGCGGCGGACAGCACTGAGGAAGACGGACGGGGACATGGCCGCGGGGCCTCCTCCTTGTAGAACCTCCTCCAAGAGTCGCGGGCCATCCCTACGACGGAGATGAGGCTACGACGGAGACGAGGAAGGCGGAAGCCGGAGAAGGGGATAGAAGGCGGAAGGCGGGGCGGAGTGTTTATTAAAAAGGTTCAGAGGCGCAAATGATACGCTGATTAACAACCACCCGTCAACAATGAAGGGGCGGGGCCAGATCTATTCGAATGAAGAACAGTTTGCTTTTCCCCTTTTAATCTGCAATCAAATTTTCTATCACGTATTTCTCCGTCATACGTAATCCAAATTTGATGATATTTGTTTTTGAATTTTTCTAAAATCAACATCTATTCATTTATGACATTTTTTCGTATGTAATTCCATTTCTTGGATGTTGTTTATACGCCTTATCTTATTCCTTATAAGTACAACATAGAAATAATATTTGTTTTCGACAACCATTACTAATAAACTTTGCATTTCGTAATCTTATAGTGAACACAAGGTTATGTTCAAATTTCAAATGCATATGAGTTCGAACATGTTTTCAAGTGTGGAAAACTTCAATGTTGAAGTAACATTCTAAGAAACTATGTGAGAGATGTAGACATTTGTACACAAGTATAATCTTCTGTTTTCGAAACCATTTGAATTTTTGTAGACAAGTTTAGGGACCTTAATTATGTTGCCAAGTCAATTTGTAGAATTTTTAGAACACACTAAGATGTTATTATAATTATTATATCGTAAACAAGAGATAAAAAAAATCTAATTTTAAGAAATTTGGTTAAACAAGTGTGGTTGTTGATATTTTATTCAAATACTAAATTACCAACTATGAATTGTTTGTACTTTTTATGAATTTTGTGGTGCTTTTTATGGGCTCTAATATTTGAGGGAAGCAAGTTTCAATTCAGAAAAAAATAGTGTCAGGCCCACGCTTCAGCGTCAGAAGCCTATATAAAAAAGATAATTCTTGCCTGCCCGACCAACAAAGGCGATGCAGGTAGACTAACCCGTGTCGCCAACAAGCGCTTCATTGTCTGAAATGCCCTTGCCGAATGAATATGCATCCGCCCCGGCGACGTTGGTACACTAACCTGCGTCACCAACAAGTGCTCCATTGTCCGAAATGCCCCTGGCGAATGAATATCCATACGCCCCGACCCTGGCCCCCTTCTTCTTCCCTGATCTGAGCTGTTGTTTGTGTAGTATTTGGATGTTTAGTGGGGATGTATGCTGCAAAAAAGTAATTTTGATGTTAATAGTGGTGCTTTTGCTTCATCTGTGTGGATGAAGAATGAAAAATTTGTCACAGATGACAAACTTAAATGTATGAATGAAGAATGGATGTAATGACAATTGGGTCATAAATCTTAATGTGTCACATCTCACAAAATTCATTAATTCATCTGTGCTAACATTTCATTACAGCACGAGGCAAAGGAGACGTGGATTAACACAATCAGAGTAACAAACTTCTGTCATAACTCTGGCATACACATTGCAATTCATTGTAAACAGCTGCCATATAATGACACAAACAGAGTAACAAACTTCTGGCATACACATTGCAATTCATTGTAAGCTGCTGCCATAGACATTGCAATGCGTTATAGGAGACATGGATTGATCTACCTGCATCTCTTAGATTTACTAGTTCATCACAAGTTCAACAAACACATAGGAGGAACACATTAACAGAGGAACAAATTAATTAAGCAGAGGTAGTCGCCGCTGGAGGAGCCCCACCGTTGGAGTCGGAGTCGGAGCCGGAGCCGTCGAGGCCGCCATCGTCGCCGCCGTCGAAGCCGCCATCGTCGCCACCGTCATCGTCGATAGGGCCGAGCGCACTTCTCTCAAGGTCCCCAGCCAAGATATGGATCTTGAAGGCGAAATCCTTCACGGTCCTCTGCAGCGGATCATTGGGTCCTGGGATGCCGAGATGAATGACCACCCGTCGAAGCCTCCTGAAAGCTTCGAGGAACAAGTTGACTGACCACATGGCTTCCTTAGCAGTTAGTGCAGGAGCAGGGGCGGCCTCCACGGGCGGCGGCGCCGGCGCCTCCTCTGGTGGGGGTGGTGGCACCTCCTCGGGCTCATCAAGCGGGGGCGGCGGCACCTCCTCAGGCTCCTCGGGCGTCGGCGTCGTCCCCTCCTTGATGAGCCGAAGGCAACGGCTTTCATCGTCATCATCCTCCTCCCACCCCCGCTTCCTGGACGGCTCACTTGACGATGCCATACGCGTGCTTGAGGAAGAAGAAGCTCTTGGATTCACTTCTTGGTGACCAGAGACGGTGTGCTGGGGTTTTCTTAGTGGCGCGGTTGATGAAGTTCTTGGCCGGCCGGGGATTTATAGTGACAAGACGGGGAACCGTCAGGAGGCCGGTCACGCACCTCCGAACCCATGTACGCTCAGGAGAGCTCTTGGCCACAAAAGAGACATGTGGTCACAAGGAGACGTGTGACTGTTCATATTTTATTCAAATACCAAATGCCCAACTATGAGTTGCTCGATTCTCAAAAAAAATTTGAATTGTTTGTATTTTTATTAATTTTTAAGTGCTATTTTATGGGCCCCAATTTTTGAGGGAAGCAAGTGTCATTTAAAAAAAAGTGTCGGACCCACGCATCAGTGTCAGCAGCCTAGTATAAAGAAGGTAACCGTTGCCCGCCCGCGCACCAGCCAACAAAGCGACGCGGGTTAGCAAACCCGCATCGGCAGTGACTATCCATTTTGCAAAATGAATATTCAACCGCCCCGACCCATTCCATCTCCCCTTCTTCTTTCCGAATGGATAAGCGCAACACTTTCCTTAAAAAAAGCGCAGCACACGATGCTTTCCTCATTTCTCACTAGGGTGAGAGGAGGCGTGGAGACAGAGACGACGATGAGCGCCGGCGAGGGGCCAAGCAGCGGACGACCCCGCGCACCCGGGATCGAGGAGAACCGGAACGCGAAGCGGTGCCGCAACTGGATCCGCGCGCATGCCGGCGAGATGGCGGCGAAGAGGGAGACGACGATGAGCGCTGGAGAGGGGCCAAGCGGTGGTGCAGTGAACCCAATGGCGGTATCAAACCCCGACAGTTGGCGCACCAGGTAGGGGTACTTCATGTGTCACGACGCCAAACAAGGGTCCGGATGGCCCAAGCCGACGAGCAGCCGGCGCGCACCACCGTGTTGCGCTTCGACTCCCTGGACTTCGTCTTTGATGGTCCAGTCGAGTCACCCGCTGGGGCCGTGTTCTCGCGGTCCCAGTCCGACACACCTGCGCCGCCTCAGGACCAGCCGCCTGAGGAGCCGCAGGTGGTGAAGTCCGCCGCCGACCGGGTTTGGGACCTGGTCAGCCGCAACATGGCGGTCGCTCTAGGGCCAAATCCGTCCCAGGAGCTCTTCCACTTCACGGCGTTCGCCACCTCCATGCTCGTGTTCGGGTTGCAGGAGGAGGAAACGCTGACCTGGGATGAGTTCAAGCTCTGCTACGACTCCATGTACCCTGAGGGGCAGGCGTGGCTCCCCTGCGGCAGGGCGAAAGCTCCCGCCGCAACGGGAGACGCACGGCCAGTTCCCTCGGGGGCTTCTCAAGCAAGCTGCGATGAGGCCGAAAGCACGCCCCCCGGAAAGAAGGCGTCGTCGCCCCACGACCTGATGCGCGAGTGTTTCGTCCTCCAGCTGCAGCCCGAAGCAGTCCACTCCACCAACTCCGACGATAGCTCCGCGGAAGGTGAGCCCACTTTGCCCGACGCATCTGCTAGTGAGGAACCTCCACAGGACGAGTACGACTGTGACTAGCAGCAGGCGCGCCTTGCCGAGCTGGACGACGCTCAGAAGGCTCTCGAGGACGAGCAGATGAGGCTTCACCATGTGCTCGGCACGGAGGCCGCGGCAACACCTGCGCATGAGCGCGCACAAGAGGTACACTGCTGCATCATCAGCGACGTTCACAGGGCTCCCATCGCCAAACGAGCCTCCCAGAACCTCGCCGCGGCGGTCGTACTCCTCCGGGCCGGCCCCGAGCCAATGACCCCGGAGGAAAAGAAGCTCCGTCAGTACCTGCAGACACTCCTCAACATGGCCGCCGAGCAGCAAGCGGAAAGTTCGGCGTCTCGGCGCCGCGAGGCGCGGGCGCCGGACAAGGAACGCTTGGTTCACCACGTGTCCTCACGCCCGTCGGGGCAGCCGGATCGCGCAGAGAGCGTGCGCTCGCCCTCCAGCCGCAAGGTCGACTCTAACCACGGGGCCCGAGGCGCATCCTCGGCGCATGGGAGGATGATGACCCGAGGTGGGTCGGACGGCGAACGCCGGCCACGAAGGGAGTACAGCTGGAGGCGCGGGGGCCGCTACGGCAGCAGTGTGGACCGAAGCCGGAGCCTGACACCTAACCCCTGAGGTCCGCAAGCCTTCGGCACCAGCGTTCTCGCTGCAGCTCCCCCGGCTCGGTATCGCGCCCCCACCACTGTCGCGAAGTACGACAGGGAGACCAACCCGAGTGTATGGCTTGAAGACTACCGCCTCGCCTGCCACAACGGCGGTGCGACCAACGATCTGTTCATCATCAAGAGCATCCCGCCGTACCTCACTGACTCGGCACACACCTGGCTCGAGCACCTCACTCGAGGAAGGATCAACAGTTGGGCCCAGCTCCGGGGCGCCTTCCTAGGGCACTTCTAGGGTACCTACACACGGCCTGGCAATGCGTGCGAACTTTGCCATTGCCGGCAAAAGAAGGGTGAGAGTCTCCGTGACTACATTCGCCGTTTCTCCAAGCGTTGGGCTGAGCTCCCTGACACGGCCGACAATCAGTTCATCACCGCTTTCCAAGATGGTACCACGTGTGAGACCCTTGTCCATCGGATAGGGCGAGTCAAGCTGAAAACCATCCGCAAGCTCCTTGACCTGGCCACTGACAATGCCGACGGGGAGGAAGCCATCGCTTTTAGCAAGAGGAAGCCTGAGGAGGAGCAGGGTGAGGCTCCGGCCACTCGCCCGGAGAAGAAGAAGAAGAAGAAAGAGCGCAAGCTCCGCAACAGCAACCTGGTGGCGGTGGCCGACAAACGACCATCCAAGGTTGGTTCCCCGAGGGATTACTTCGAGAAGATGCTTGAGGCACCTTGTCCTTACCACGAGACTCCGGTCAAGCATGCCATGAAGGACTGCAACCTCATGAAGGGGTACCTCGTCGGGAAGAATAAGCCACAAGACGTGGCCAACGTCGGCGCCGCCAAGAACGTCGAGCACGATGATTTCCCCAAAGAAGACGTTGTTGTCATGATGATCTTCGGTGGAACGCCTGCTCGCCCTCCGAGGCGCAAGCACAAGCATATCTTGCAGGTGATCTACCACACTGAGCCGGCCGTGCCTTCGTACCTTCGGTGGTCCGAGACGGCCATCACGTATGACCGGGTGGATCATCCCGACCACATTCCACAGCTGGGGGCTTACCCCCTCGTGGTGGCACTGCTCTTCGGCACTAAGCGGGTGCACAAGGTGCTCATGGACGGAGAAAGCGGCCTCAACAAGGTCTACATGTCCACCCTCGACAGCATGGGGATCTAGCGGTCTCAACTCCGCCCGTTGTCGACCCCGTTCCACGGAGTCATTCCCGGGATGGAGGCAGTCCCATTCGGATAGATAGACCTACAAGTCACTTTCGGCGATGAGGGGAATTTCCGCAAGGAAACGCTCACCTTCGAAGTCGTTGGCTTTCCGGGAACGTACCACGCGATCCTCGGGAGGCCGGCATACGCGAAGTTCATGGCGGTCCCCAACTACACCTACCTCAAGCTGAAGATGCCCGAGCCAAAGGTCGACACCAAGTTCCAACACGCGTTCGAGTGCGATGCTGAGTGCTTCTAGTTCGCGGAAGCCCTTATTCGCTCTGAGAAGACGGCCGCAGGAACTTCGGCTGGGAATCCCAACAACGACATCATGATGGTCGAATCGACCTAGACCATCTATGTTGTCTCTACTCTTGCAATAGTACCGTGTACAAATTTATGCTCATGATGAATAAAAGTGCCAGCCCTTTTTCTGTTTTTCTCATCATAAGCACGCCTTTTGCCAAAAAGGTCTCCTGATGCGAGTGATCCTAAGCAACAAACCATTTTACGGTCCTCGACCTAAAATCCTTTGTTGCTCAGGGGCTCCATCTAGGGGCAGCATGCCCCTCAAAAAACAAAAAGTCTTTTTTTCCGAAAAAGCTTTCTTCGAGAAACACTCCGCTAGCTCAAAGAGCAAAAGGGAAGGAACCCGCAACCATCTGTCTACGCTCGGCCGAGTACTGACGCCCCCACGGCTATACGTGCAAGGTTCCACGAGCTACGTCTAGGATGGCTAGGTCGATCTCCTCGCACTTCTGAAAGTTCGGTGGCAGGTGTTACCTCGACGAGTCTTTTCTTAAAAAGTAACTCGATAGCCGACCTACCTGACCCTTCCAAAGGTAGCTCGGGGGCTCTGGGCCTAAGGGGTGCCCCGACGCGACTACGCTCGGTCAACGCTCTCGAGTCCCTACGCTCCGGCAGCTATGGGATGGAGCAAGACCAGCAACGTCCTAAGGGTAGCCCTACCGGCCTAGAGACCCCAAGTCTCCCGACGAAGAGGAAAGGGAAAGGAATCGAGTGTCGAACTTAAAAAGAAAAAAAAGGCCCCTCTATTTAAGGAGGAAACCTACAAATTATTCAAGACAGTAAGCCATCGGTGCTACTAAACTGTTTTCTCCAGATCAGTGCTCATCATCGAGCCATCCCAGGTCCTCCATGGTAGCGTCAGCTACCTTTTCGGTGAACTCACCCCGCCAAGATCTGAGGGTAACGGTGGTCTTCATACCCGGGGGCCCATCCCTCTCCAAGCAGCTCGCGGTCTAGGTCGGGACATTGCGAAAGGAACATGGCCATGACTCGGTGAACCAACTGCCGAGCCATAGCCATGCCTCGCGCGCGAGCGACGCCGCCGACCATCCCGAGGCGTTCGACCAGGGACGACCTTTCGTCAACACTGATGCCCTCCAGAAGCTCCACGATGGCCTGGGTAAGAGCCCGATGAGTTTCTTCCCGTTGCAGGAGAGTCGCCCGGGCCACGGTCGCAGTCGGGGATGACAGCTTCAGCGCATCAGCCCTCTCTGCGAAAAAGGAAAAGGGTGAAAAATGCATCGACGAAAGGCACCATCGGGGCGAATGGCAATCGTAGCTCACCTGTCAAGCCATCAGCAAGCAACGACACAAGCACTGCCAGTTCCTCCTTGGTGATGGCCTCATTCATCCGGGCGGCGTCGGCCGCCCGCCGATCCCGCAGCGCCTGCAGTTCCGCGCAAGCAGCTACAACAACAAACAATCGTGGGTAAACACACCAGCCCACAGGTCGAGCACCCAATCCGAAAGGGTCCACACCGGAGCACCAGCTTACCGGTCAGCTCCCTGTCACGATCGGTGGCAACCGCCAGCAGCTGCCTCCGCTCGGCAACGACAACACCAAGCTGGTCCTGCAGGGAGGCGTTCTACCCCCGGTCAGACTCCAGGGCACGAGCAGAGCTCGCCGCGCCAGCAGTCAGCTCAATAACCCGTGTCTCTAGCTCGGCCTGCTTCCGAGCCGCCTCCCGAGCGAAGGTGTCGAAGGCGGTCTGCACTTTCTCCGCCTGGTGCTGGGCCTGGACAGCCTCGCCACTGTCGCCGCCCTCTCTTCCTCGACGGCTGCCAGCCGCTCCGCCAACGACGCACGAAGTGACGCCAGCTCTGCCTCTTTCCGTCCCACCTCCGCTTGAAGAGCTCCGATCGCCCCCGAAATCTCAGCCTGCTGGCAGATGAACCAGGACCGGGCATCGCAGTGCGCCGTGAACTCCTGTCAAAGAAGCAACTCAAGAAAGAACAACAATGAGAAAAGTCAAGTGGGGTCGAAGCGAAAAGGAAGGTGCGAGGCAAGAGACATACCATGGCAGCGGCGGCCCCGCCACCGGAAATGGGCACCAACGCTCCCCGGAGCTCGTCCGGCATGCCAGTGCTAGAGCCAGGCTGGGAGGACGCCGCAACGGCGGGGATTGAGCCGGATAATGGAACGAACGCCGTGACCTCCGTGTTCCCCCCCCCCTCGTTCGGCTGGTCGCCCTCCCCCAGGTGGAGAATCCCGACGTCGCGCTCCTCGCTCTGGGTTTTGAAGGTTGGGAGGACTCCCACGGCAGGTGTAGCCACAACTGGGTCCTCCGGCGTGAACATCGTTGGGTCCGCCTCAGCAGCGGCTGCTACAGTGTGACCTCAGGGGACTCCGGCCCTCTGACGGTAACAGCGCCTAGCGCCGCTGCGTGTTCGCCAGCTACGGTACTCGAGTTCTATTGTCACAACTCCGCCTCGAACACCGCCAGCATCTCTGCAGACGGCGGAACGCAGGATGTCACAACACCGAGCTGGCGGAAGCCATCGCTAGAGCTGTCACTCTTCCGTGACATCTCTCCGGCACCCTGACCAGTAGACCCTTTCCCCTTTGGCAGCACCGCGGGAGGAGCTTCAGGAGCCGCCTGCACCTTCGCTGACACCGGCGCGGAAACTTTTCACACCGCGCGACGGAGGGATTTCTCCGGCGCTGGCACGAGCGTTCGACCGCTTGGGAGCGTCCTAAGAAGACAAAGAGCTCAGTGCTAGAATTTTCAGGCAATCAAGCACCGGGGGAGAATTGAAGCTCACCTTGTCGCAAGAACCCGAGCCTTCTTGGGCTCCGATGACGGCAGCCAGAACGAAGACCGCTTGCCACATGACGCGGCCGGACGGTCACTCCGGGGAGAAATCGCATCCTCGTCTCGTCGCCGCTCCGACGCGGCCCCCACGGCCGCAGATGGGAGAGACAACGAGGAACGTGCCTCCTCAACCAATGATGTCGTGCGGGAGGTCGATGCGTTTGACGCTTCCGCGAGGACGACCGCACCACAGGAGAAGCCGAGCCGCGACTCCTCTCCTCCCGCGACGGGTCGCCGCGACCAGGCGCCGCCCCACGATTGGTCCGGCCGGATCGCTCCGACGGCAACTCACGGGCGCGGTCCCCATGGTGGTCGCTCCGGGAGGAAGGGTGCGGCACTCTATCACAGGCGCCATCTCCTTCCCGGCGCACCTCAGCAGGCCCCTGAGTGGCAACGCCGGCCACCGTTGGACGCGGCGGAACGCCCGAGGTCGACGACGAGCAGCCCTCCGTCGGTTCTCCCATCCAGCGGACCGCGGTCGCGGCCACCTCCTCTTCCTTGTCGTCCTCATCGGAGGAGCCAGGCGGAGGCTCACGGTCCTCGTCAGAGGAAACATCCGCGTCGCTGGCGCGCCTCCGTCTTGCCCGGGCGTCGTTCCGATTGCGCTTAGCAACCTCTGCCGCTTTCCACGCCTCGTGGCAGTCCTTCCCCCTCTTGAGCCTGGCTGTAGTGATGTGGTTCCGCACCCTCTCCTCTGCAGCGGCGTGCGGGCCACCATCACGACCCAGTTTCCAGCCTGCAGAAACGACATGTCAGCTGCAAAAAAGGGGAAAGAGGGCAAGGCAAGACAGAACAAAGCAGTCAGAGGCGGACTCACAAAGACCACCGTACCCACATCTGGAAGCATGGGGAGCAGGTCGGCCGGCGGCCACACCGGGCCGCCGGGGACAGCCTACCACACTCGCCTTTGGACCTCGCCCACCGAGGGCAAGGGATCGGTGGTCACGGTTCCCACGAATGGGGCCCGTTCGGCGGTCATCTCAAACAGGCGGAGGGATCGCCGCCGCAATGGCACGATTCCCCTCACCAGGTAGCCTCTGATCAGGGCTGCAAGGTCGACGTCGTGCCCCTGCAGCGCCTTGAGCGCCTCGAGACACCCAGAGAGCAACTTCTGGTGGTCCTTCTACGGGGGCCGTCCGACCAGGCGTCCGGGGTCATGTCCGCCGGTGTAAACCAGCAGCGGGCACTCGGGGTCGTTCTTTAGGTAGAATCACTCCGAATGCCAGCCGCTGTTCGAACTGGTGAGGGGGTCGGCCAGGTACTCTGACGACCTGTTCCGCTTCAGCCGAAGGGCGGCGCACCCGATTATCGCCGGCCTCCCCTCATCCTTCATGCAGACAAACCCGAAGAAGTATGAGGACCATGTGTGGTTCGAGGACCAGTGGATGGTCGCTTCCTGGTGTGATGAGTGATTGACAACGTTGTGTGGACTGATTCTTGGCTAAGTATTGCAGGCACAGGTTGCGGCTTGACTGGTGTTGGTGCAGGTGAAGAACAAGCGCGAAAGGTCATTGCCGGTGAGTCCTCTAGGTGTGGAGAAGACAAGTAGGCTTGGTTCGAGGGACCCGGTGGCCAGCGGGGTCAAGTGTGGGCCGCATGGTGGCAAGAACCGCGAGATGAAGTCGGTGGGCGGTTTCTTGGTTGAGCCTCAAAACCAAGGTCGAGCCGGGACTTCGTGGGAGCCGAGTCAAGAGTGGTGATTGGCGGAGGCTACATCAAGTTCGCGGGTGAGGACCAAAGCGTCCGAGGAACGGTGGATGGTCACTCCCTGGTGTGATGAGTGATTGACAACGTGGTGTGTACTGACTCTTGGCCGAGTATTGCAGGTGCAGGTTGCGGCTTGACTCATGTTGGTGCAGGTGAAGAGCGGGTGCGAAAGGTCTATGCCTTGCGGGGCCTCCGAGGAGTGGAGAGACAAGTAGGCTCGGCTCGAGGGACCCGGTGGCCAGCGGAGTCAAGCGCGGGCCGCATGGTGACAAGAAAAGTAAGACGAAGTCGTCGATCGGAGCCGGTGCAGGGTAGCGGCTCACGACCGGAGTCTGCATGCGGGGCTTGCGGCGGTTCACCACAAAACTATCGGGTTACTTGGTTGAGCCACAAAACCAAGACCGGAGGCTCGGCGGGCGGAGACGGGATCCGGGCGCGCCGAGAAGCTTCGATGCCGGCGGACACGTGGCGGGATCGCAGGGCTTGTGTCGGGAGGACGCGGACTGCGGCGAAGGCGTGGCCGTGCGATGA
The DNA here is from genome assembly GCA_036936925.1 of Cenchrus fungigraminus. Classification (NCBI taxonomy): domain Eukaryota; kingdom Viridiplantae; phylum Streptophyta; class Magnoliopsida; order Poales; family Poaceae; genus Cenchrus; species Cenchrus fungigraminus. The sequence continues at coordinate 69,198,806 of CM072770.1, forward strand.
AGAGGAGTGCTACATGACTTATTTGCCCCTGAGGGGATTGTATCTTAAGTTTAAGTGCTAGGGGTAGCTTGGTCATTTGCCCAACCCAAAGGGACTCATATATATAGCTCTAGGGTTTTCTGGGAAAACCATCCATCTGGACTGCTTCTCATTTCCTTACTCCATAGGCGTAGATTTTCTTCACCGCTTTGTAGAGAATCTGACATCCGAGTATATGGAAGCATTCATGGTTGCGTTGATTTCCTTCTTGTAGCTCGTGTGATTTTCGTGTCTTTTTCGAGCTATTTTCATTGGATTTTTGTGCGTGCCTTGTTCCTTCGATTCTGAGGTGTTTGGGTTCAGATTTGTTGGTGGGGATCATGGATAGATGTCTTGTGCATCTTTGTGCTTGATCTTGACCCCCCAATCTCCGAATTTGGCCTCCGATTGAAGGATTTCGGTTGGAACCCTAGCTTTTTGGTAGAGCTCGGTTGCGATTCGATTCCTGACGTTTTAGTTCATTTGTGGTCTCAAGTTTTGGGGCATAGCATCTCCTAGGGACGCTTCACATCTCCCCCAAATCTTACCTCAAGAGCTCAAGCCGTTTGGGAGATCCATGGACGGATAGGTGCTTTGGTGCTTGCGTTTTCTAGCTCGGGCTGCTCTGTCTGCACCTGGCGGACAGTCCGCACCTGGTCGGCGGACCGTCCGCGAGGAGCCCAGCAGCCGGCTGTTCATCGTGTTCATCGCGAGTTCTTGCGTCGCTTCGTTTCGATCCGTTTGGTCGGTAGGTTTTGGTTGGAGGTTGTTTGCCGGACCGTCCGCCCAGTGAGGTCGGACCGTCCGCGTGGAGCGGACCGTCTGCGGTGAGCACGCGGACCGTCCGAATTTCGGGGGGTGCATACTGGAGGTTCGGGGTCGATTTGCGGACCGTCTGCCCCTGACCCGCGGACCGTCCGCCCGGTCACTCCGGACTGTCCGCCTGGGACTTCGCAGATTGCCTAAGTTCTTTGCTTCTTGAGTTGCGCTTTCGCTTTGGGATTGTTTGAGGCTTGTTCCTATGGTTGGTAGGTCCGTTGTGACTACGCGACCTTGGCAAGCTCGTGTGGGAATCCTAGGTTGTGAAGTTGGGGCATAGGCCGAGTTCATCCTTCGGGAAGAATTTTTATAGTGTTGCTACAGGTCGACATACGTAGCCGTGTTATAGTAGTAATCGGTGGTGCAGACGTGGTGTCTGAACTACGGTTATCCTTCGAATGCCCTGTATCCCATGATTTGTCTTGGGTTAGGCCGCGGTGGTGACAGCCGTTGGACCCTTTCGGCATCCCCCACGTTCGGATAAAGGTGTAGGCGACCATTTGCCGTGAACCGACTGTTATAGCCAGGATGGTCTGGTGTCCGAAGCGGGATCCTACAGCTTTACTCCCCTAGAACCGAGCACCCCATCATCTCTCTACCCAAGCAGGGGCTTGGTGTCCTTGGACCGTTCTTCTAGAATAGAAGGTGGTACACACCGTTCCTTGGATTCGATACCCTTTGGAATACTCCCGAGGGAGAAGTGCTACAACGGTGTATCCATGCGCTTGGGGATTTGTTCGCACTCGTCAGTGTACCCGGGTGTTTCTTACACGCTCATGCTAACCCGGCGCCATAGTGGTGAGGTTAAGAAATACCAACAAGCGTTTTTGGCGCTGTTGCCGGGGAACGGTTGCTGTATCTATCTTCGAACCTAGTGGTCCTCGTATGTATCTTTTTCGTTTTCTTCTACCTCTACCCCCGTTACCCTTCGAGATATCCTTTTTCGTTTTCTTTACTTCTACCTTTACCCCCGCTACCCTTGGAAGGTTATCCTTGTAAACACCTTCCACCTTCGAGGAGTGAATCCTCAGAGCTGCCCTTGTCAGAACTCATTCTTTCATCTGGCTATCAGATTCACCCCTCTCTCATGAAGCTAATTCAGGATCTTTCCTTCTCGGGGTCAATTCATGAGAACCCCCTCGATCATGTGAGAGACTACGAGTGTTTGATTGAAACTCCGAGTGAAATCGAAGAATCATTAGATGCTCGGAAAAGGGAATCTTTCCCGCTATCCCTCTCTGGGGAAGCACGGTATTGGCACCATAATCCACGATGTGTCATCTCGTTGAGGATAAGGATTCTCAGTCTCAAGCAAGGTGAGGAGGAATCGCTAGGAATGGTATGGGATCACTTCGCCTTTTTGGCGGAAGATTGCCCAGTCCTCCACGTTCCCGATTGGAAGCTGCTTCAGCACTTCTGGTATGGGTTACGGAAGGACGATGCCATGCGACTTAATGCTCTCTCTGAAGGCTCTCTGTGCACTTGGACGCTGTTGAGGGAAAAGAGATCGTGGAATATCTCTGGGATTTCAGCTCCCTTTGCATCCTGGTCGATGAGGTGCCCGTCAGAGGGAATGTTGAGACACCTAGACTCATCGTCAGCCGAGCTGAGGCTTTAAGCTCTGGTTGAAGATACCATTCCTGATTAGTAGGAATCTAAGGGAAAGATTGCTTAGCACAGAGTCTACCCTCGGGTTCCCCTCTCGTACCTCTTCTTAGACCTTCTCCCCGAGACCTTGTCTCGTGGGAGGATGGAGAGAGTAATTAGGAAAGAACGAATCATTCTTGATCGGCCGGGATGACTTGTCTGATCCTAGTTATGATCTCCTAAGAGGAGTATGATTGGCCTATCATGTTCCTACATTGAGGTTTGAGCTGAAGTGCCTTGCACTGAAGTTTCGTATATATCAAGACATCGGTCTTTGCTTTATAATCCAGTGGATTCATTTATTAGACCGAAGGAGCACGATCATTTACCGATCGAATGGAGTACATTCACTTCATATCTTAAGCCCATCGATCGATGCCGATCAGTCAGGAGAAGCATAAACTTCATACTTTATGCTTGACTTGATCGATGCCCAATGGGAGTTGCACTTTCCGGCTTATCCATAACCTCCTATTGGAAGCTTAGGCTAGACCCGGGATGGCTCATCGTTTTGATGAGAACATCGGTCCATCTACCTAAGGAAGGATGAGCTTAACCTCACCCTTCACCTGATCTCTAGCTCCTGAACGTACGCCGACTGTTCGAGTTTCTACTCTATCCTCTTTTGGAGGCCGAGTATTTTCCTGAGCTGCGTTCATCGGAGATCAGTTGCGAGAGCGCTAGCCTCAGTGCTCAACCTTCTGTCTCCGCGGTTCACCCTGGTGCTATAGCTTCTCGAGCCCCGTGATCGTCCTAGGAGCTATCTTAGCCTCCCTGGAATGATCATGTCTGCTTTTAGCTTTGCTATCTTTTGGACTCGTGTTCGTATATGGCACTGACCTTGCAGCTGGAGCTTTATTGATTCATCAATGATTGATGGTGAGATGGGAAGGACACCACCATTGTGGCTGCAAGAGAAAGTTCCCCTGGTCGAGCTTATGACCTTGAATAAACAAAGCACTACCAGGAGATAGCCTGGATTAGCATAGGTTTTATTTCCCTTTCGAATAAAAGCAAGAGCATGTTGTTGGCATAAGCTGTCCTTCGGGTATTTTTGGTCACTAACCTTTCAGGTGGAGATTGAAAAGAAAGATGAACAGGTGACGCCTACGAACATGTGAGCTACATCATATGCAACACCTAAGGTAAGTTTTGGTGGGAGAGCGTTTACAAAAGGAAGCTTGATCTCCACACACTTGAGTTTTGTTGCCTAGCAATGCGAACTTCAAGTGTGGGGGAGGTATGTGAGCATCCTGAGTAAAGTTCCTCCTCTACCAAATCTTATGCTGGTGTGAAGATGATGTAAGCTCTCGCATCTTGCCCACTAGCTAGGTAAGTCTTGCTTTTGACTTTAAACAAAGCCCTTCCGGGAGGTTGCCCGAGGTTCACCGTTGTGTGCTCATGCTTTTGTTCCCTTTGGAAATAGCTTAATTATGCATGCATGCCTCCTTATCTTTGTTCAGATGCTCTGGTTTGAGTGGATGATGCATCGTACATTCATAGACTGTTTTAAATTAAGCATGGTGCTTAGGTTAAAATACCTTCTTCAACCAAACTAGACATGGTGTCAAGTTTGATTGATGAACCGTAGAGTTATGCTTTCACAAGATCTTGGTTGCATTTCTGTGGACTAACCTCTGCAGGGAATCATCAAATCCAAATGGGTAAGTCATCGAGCTAGATTCATATGGGAAGGTAAGTTAAGGTGTTAGATTGATGTTGCACAACATATGAAGGAGGTATATTTGACCCCATAAAGGTCCCATATATCTTCTTTGCTTATGAAGTGTAACGTTGGTCTAACCCTTCTGAGCAAATGACATGGTGATGATAATAATAAAAAAACCCAAGAATATTTGCTTTTGAATAAAGGCTCTAAGGTTCTTGAACCACTAGAGTCCATCTTTTGTTTCCACTTTTTGCTCGAAGAACAACACCAGATTCAACTACCAGTGTGGGGAAGTTCTCTCGAGATCATCACCGACATATCCACTCGAGAACTCCCACACAGGCACTGCACAACATCGACTACGCCTTCATGACAAGAGCAAGGTAAACTGGAGTGACCTGACTGCCTTCTGGTCAGTCGAATCACCACTGGTCTCTCTTGATCTCTTATCCTTCAGAAGCAATGGTATGTGCACCCTCTACCTCACTCTCTGTTATCCATGAGTTTGATTAAATTTCAATTCATATCCATTATATCAACTCAGTGGTTTGTGCTATGCTTGCTCTACATGTTTCCTATGGTTGGCTTGCATATGTTTTATTCCTTACTTATCATCTTAATGCTTGTGAACAAATATCATTAGGGAACTCATGCTTATCTAAGTAATTGACGTTTGTGATATGGTTTGATGATATGATCTCCGCTCTAAATGTTTGAGTGCTTGGGAATTTATTTACAAACATGAAAACTCTTTGCAAAGCTCCTCTTTGATTTGACACAGTCCTACCAAAGCCATATGATGTTATTAGTTGAAAACCTTATACTCATATGCTGCTTGTTATTGCATTGAGCTTTGTCAAATTCTGTGACCCTTGTGAGAATTCTTTTCATTACTTTCATGATCAAGATTCATGTGCACACCACCATATTACCCTTGCTACGCTTCTACAAAGGAAGATAGCATTGTACCATTCAGCCATTTCATAAAAATAAAGCTCCATATATGGTGTGACATCTCTCTCCAAAAGTATCCTTCAAAAAGAGACATGGGCTATGAAAGAAAGAAAAAGAAGAGGCACATGCTCAATGCATGATGAAAGAAAAAAAATAATAAGAAAAAAAGAAGAAAAGAAAAGGAAGGATAGCCCATGTCCCAAATAAAGGATAAAAAGGAGAGAGATGGCCATAAGTTACATATCTTAGATGGTAATAACTAGTATCCATTCCGGGGCTAGTATCCACCTTACCGTCAACCAATATTTTTCCTCATATATGTATGGTAATATCTAGCACCCATTCTGGGCCTAGTATCCACCTTACCATACTCACCATACCAATATACGTGCACATCTTGATCTGATTGTGTGATTTGATTTTCTCTGTGGATCTAGTTTTTGACTTTGCAATACATGTGATGCAAGTATGCCTTATCTTTCATACCTACCTTGAGCTCCACATAAGCTATCATTAGAAGTAGGATGAGGAAAGGCAATATAATGCCTAGGTGAGGACGTATACACTTTGAGCGATCTGAGAGAATCAAATGAGGAGCTAAGCAAGGTTTATTTCGAAAATCATTGCAAAACCCCCAAGTCACTTGACATGATGAGCAGGAGTGACTTGATTCATGACCGTTCCATTCTTCAACTACCCAAGATGGCATGATAGACACTCCACATAGTTCACAAGTGCAAGGTATGGTTTGGAATATCTCTTATGCTAGCTTCATACCTTTGGATATCATGTCTCATTTGATCTGACTCTCTTTACTCGGGACGAGCAAAGGTCAAGTGTGGGGGAGTTGTTGACGGCTGTTATGTACCACTTTTAAGCCGTCAATTCCTGCGTAAAATAATTGGAAAATGATCATCAACACTAGAATAGGGGTTTATACTAATGATTTCCACAAGTGTTGGTGTTTCTAGCTTTTATTGCAGGAAGCATGGAAATACGTGTCAAACGATGTATTCACAGAGCAAGAGAACCAAATACATAAGAGGGCGCCATTGGGAACAGTGCCAAATGCCAAATTGGACTCCACCATTGCGACGGGCTCGTCGAGACGATCGAAATGGACATATCACTTGCCTACTTTGGAGTTCGTATGCACAAGATATGAAAAGGACAAGATGTGACGCAGTGATGACGTTAGCATAGGACCAGCATACGTGTGCATGCATGCCATGTGGTGGGTGCAGAGTGGCTAGCACATATGGGCCCAGGAACCGAGCAGCAGTGCCGCCACGGCGTTCGGCCGGTCAACGCCTGAGCACGGAGCACGAGCGCGCGCATGCGCGGGGACCGCCCAGCCACGTGGCAGTCGGCTATTGGCCCAAGCGGCTCGCACCGGATCGATGACGCAGGCAACCGACGGGATCCACTGACGATGTGGCACGCGCTCATTGGCTCCCAGGCCTTCACGCGGATCGCGGGCCCCGGCCGCACGTGCACGCGCGTCGTGCGCGCGGGAGGCTTCCGCGGGAAGCCAGCCCGGGACGCGTGTCGCGCAGCGACAGGCGCAGGGCGAGGCGGTGGCGCAGCCCACGGGGTCCGCCCCGGTTCGTTGGCTGGTTCACCCAGTCTGCTGCCGATTCAGGCCCTTTTGTGCCAGTTCTCACCCCCAGACGCCTAGGATACTCCGGTTCCGCGCGGTTCTGCACGGTTCTTGACTCCAGAAGCCCGGTTCTTGCAAGGACACTTGTCAGCACGCCATGGGACACGCCCAGCAGGCTTGGGGGCCCCTCCTACCCTCTCTAGCCTATAAATATGAGGGGAGGGGCTAGAATTAGAGACACATCCATCCTCTTCTCTCCTCTCATTCCCCATGTAGGGTGTGTGTGTGAGTGCTAGGTCGAGAGGGAAGTGAGGGTGATGATGAAGGTGTTCTTCCTTGTTCTTCATTTGGAGCAAAGTGAGTATTTCTGCAGTTCCTGTTTAGACTAAAGTGATATTCATACATGGGTGACATGTTCATGAGTTCTTTGTCTGTTCATCATTTAGAGGCTCGTGTTCTTCGTGACACGATCCTTTGATCTTGTTGATTAGATGATTAATTATGCATTCCATTTGTGTGAGTTATCTCGTTAGATCTTGTTGGAATACATTCATTGGTGCTTAGTCGTTCGACCTCGCGCCACCTCGGGTCGATGACGGGTGAGGTATAGCCGTACTCGCGGGTTTGTCACTCCGTATTTATACAGAGTGCTATAGTGTTGCTACGGGTCGACATACGTAGCCGTGTTATAGTAGTAATCGGTGGTGCAGACGTGGTGTCTGAACTATGGTTATCCTTTGAATGCCCTGTATCCCACGGTTTGTCTTGGGGTAGTCCGCAGTGGTGACAGCCGTTGGACCCTTTCGGAATCCCCCACGTTCGGATACAGGTGTAGGCGACCATTTGCCGTGAACCGACTATTATAGCCAGGAGGGTCCGGTGTCTGAAGCGAGATCCTACAGCTTTACTCCCATAGAACCGAGCACCCCATCATCTCTCTACCCAAGCAGGGGCTTGGTGTCCTTGGACCGTTCTTCTAGGATAGAAGGTGGTATACACCGTTCCTTGGATTCGATACCCTTTGGAATACTCCCGAGGGAGAAGTGCTACAACAGTGTATCAGTGCTCTTGCGGATTCGTTCGCACTCGTCAGTGTACCCGGGTGTTTCTTACACGCTCACGCTAACCCGGCGCCATAGTGGTGAGGTTAAGAAATACCAACAAGGTAAACAATGATCCATCCTTCTTGATAGCGGAGAATGCTAGGTTGAATGATTTGCTTGACAACCGTGATGATGTGCTTAGGAAGACCAACAAGGAGAAGAGGGAGTATAGGTCTTTGCTTAGAGAGGCTAAGGAGAAGGTGGTTGAACTAGAGTCTTTGCTTGTTGATGCTAGGGCTCAAATAGATTCTCTTAAGTCTGCTCCTATTGTGACCGATGAACCTGAATGTACTTATTGTTCCACTTTTCTTGGTGAATTGACTGTGCTTAAGGAGAAGTATGCCTCCAAGGTCGAGGAACTAGATGTGCTTAGGGTTGAGCTAGATGAGATGAAATCTAGGCCCTATTTGCTTGGTGCTTGCACTTCTTGTCCTGTTTTGCATGAGAATCTTTATGTTTCGCTTGTTTATGCTAGATCTCTAGGGGCTCAGCTGAAAGCTCCTATTCCTACATCATGCTCTACTTGTGAAATAAATGCTGTGAAGAATATGGAGATTGCACACTATGTTGATCACTTGCAGGATGAGAATGATGAGTTGAGAAAGATGATGGGTTGGCTGTCTGGTCATGAGCCTCAGCTTAGGATGATGATCGAGACATACAAGCGCTGTGATGGGGAAGCGCTTGGGGCAAACAAGGTTGGTGAGGGAAGTGGTGAGAACGAGGGGAAGATCGGAGATATCCTAGAGCCACCAAAAACCCACCACAAAAATGCCTATGCTCCTAAGCCAAACCCTCTTAGGAACCGACTAGACACAACCCCAGCTCCACCCGTGTTTCCACCACATACAGATAACTTCCAGAAACCCATCAAGTTTAAGAGTGACTTGGGGAATGAGTTCTTTGGGAAGAAGGTAGAGAAACCAAGTGAGGAAAAGCCAGAGCCCAAAGAGAGCCCAAAACCAAAGCCAAAACCAAAACCCTTCCATTGTGGGCATTGTTGGAGGGATGGGCACCTAGCAGAGTTTTGCTTCAGGAGGAAGCGTGAGGAGAGGTTGGCTAGGGAGATGGCCAACAAGGATAGGTACCGCCCTTCTCATGGTGTGCCTGAGCCTAGGTTGGTGCCAAGGGGCGAGGGTATGGTGCGTACAATTTACCCTCGAGAGAGGCGTGTGTTTGTGCCTCAAGGTGAGCCACCACATAGAGAAGGTGGTAGGCGTGTTGGGTTTGGGCGTGGTGAGTTTGCTGGACGTTCCTTCGCTCGTGGACAATACGAGTATGGGGGGAACGATCGCAGTTTTAGGTCCTAGAGGAGCTACGGGCCACGGTCTCCACCTCGTGGTGCGCGTAGTCCTCCAAGGGGATGTGGGGGTGTTCCACCTAGAGGAGATAGGATGGATTTTGCTAACCCCACTTTTGAGCAAATGGCACGGCACTGGTTTGATTCATTTTGTACTAACCCCAGTGCTGAGTCATTTGCTCACTCTCGCTCTCGTTTTTGATTTGCAGGTGGGAGGCTTGGAGGGCTTTTGGTTGATCGACTCCGGTTGCTCTCGACACATGACCGGAGATCAAAGCTGGTTCTCCAGCCTCACCCCGGTGATGACCAAAGAGTACATCACTTTTGGGGACAATGGGAAAGGTAGAGTGCTTTCAACGGGCACGGTGAAGGTGAGCGAGTCTGTGACTCTTAGGCGTGTTTCTCTTCTCAAATCTTTGGGGTACAATCTTCTTTCGGTTTCCCAGCTTCTTGATGAGGGTTTTGAGGTCCGTTTCAAAACGGGCGCTTCACGTGTTTTGGATTCTCGAGGTGATCTTGTGTGCACGATCATCCCCGAGGGTCAGATTTTCAGAGCCGATTTTTCTCAGTGTGTTGGCTCTTCTCGTTGTTTGGTTGCTGGCGTTTCGGCGGAGCTTTGGAAATGGCATAGGAGACTAGGTCACTTGAGTTTTGACTTGTTGTCACGCTTGAGTGGGCTAGGATTAGTCTGAGGATTGCCTAAGTTGAAATACCAAAAGGACTTGGTATGTGCTCCGTGTAGGCATGGTAAGATGGTCACCGCCTCTCACCCGCCTCTGACATCCGTTATGACAGAGAGGCCATGCGAGCTATTCCATATGGACTTGGTTGGTCCAGCTCGTGTGTGCTCAGCGGGTGGGAAATGGTATGTCCTGTTGATAGTGGACGACTATTCTCGCTATGCTTGGGTCTTCTTTTTGGATGACAAGGGGGAGACGTTTGGTTTTGTGAGGGATCTAATCTTGAGGTTGAAGAAAGAGAAGAATGGAGACGCCATTCAAGCTATCCGTAGCGACAATGGTTCTGAATTTAAAAACTCTCGTTTCGAAACCTTTTGTCGTGATTTGGGTCTCGAACATCAATTCTCTTCTCCCTATGTGGCTTGTCAGAATTGTGTGGTTGAGAGGAAAAATCGTTCCCTTTGTGAGATGGCTCGGACGATGCTCGATGAGCATAGGACTCCGAGGAGATATTGGGCTGAGGCGGTGAATACCGCGTGCCATGTTGGGAACCGGATTTTTCTTAGGGCCTTCTTGAACAAGACGTGCTATGAGCTCATGCACGGGCGAGCACCTAGAGTGAGCCATTTCAGGGCTTTTGGTTGTCGGTGTTTTATTCTCAAGAAGGGTAGGCTTGATAAGTTTGAGTCGAGGTCTTCCGATGGGATCTTTTTGGGTTACGCTAGTCGTTCTCGAGCATTCTGTGTGCTCAATCTTGATACTAACCTAGTCATGGAAACTTGCGAGGTTATCTTCGACGAGACCCAGCCATGCAGTTCGTCTGTCTTTGAGTGTGCAGGTGATGATGAGATTGGCAAGAAGATCTTTGAGGACGAGGAGGATGATGCTGGAGAGGATGATGGTGATGATGAAGCTCCAGCGAGCATGTACCCTCTACTTCCACTACGACGACTACGATGCAGTATGGTCCAGTCCCTACACCGACTACGATCCAGCAAGATCAAGTGGAAGCTACAGCTGAGGGGGAGGTTGTCTCCAGGCGAGAGGCACCGAGGTGCGTTCAAGTTGATCATCCTCCCTCAAGAATCATCGGCGACATCAATGAACGTACGACACGATCAAGGTCCAGGAATATTTCTCACTTTGCTCATTCGGCTTTTGTTGCTACCTTTGAGCCAAAAGACATTGGACACGCCCTCTCTGATCCTAATTGGGTGAACGCAATGCATGAGGAGTTAGAGAACTTTGAGAAAAACCAAGTTTGGGAGTTGGTAGAGCCACCACCACATTGCATACCTATCGGGACAACATGGGTGTGGAAGAACAAAGAGGGTGAGAATGGTGAGGTGGTGAGAAACAAATCGAGGTTGGTTGCTCAGGGGTATAGTCAGAAGGAGGGGATAGACTATGAGGAGACATTTGCTCCTGTAGCCCGTTTGGAGGCGATTAGGATCCTTCTAGCCTTTTCCGTGGCTAAAGGGTTCAAATTGTACCAAATGGATGTGAAGAGTGCCTTCTTGAATGGGTTTTTAGAAGAAGAGGTTTATGTGAAGCAACCACCGGGCTTTGAGAGTGCTGAGTTTCCTCACCGGGTGTATAGGCTGAGGAAGGCGTTGTATGAGCTGAAACAAGCTCCCCGTGCTTGGTATGGCCGTTTGAGGGGGTTCTTGTTCAGCAAGGGGTTTGAGATGGGCAAGGTTGATAAGACTCTTTTTCTCCTCAGGCAGGGTGATGATATCTTAATTGTTCAGGTGTACGTGGATGATATTGTCTTTGGCGGCTCGTCTCACTCTTTAGTTGCGAGGTTTGCAGAGGACATGAGCAAAGAATTCGAGATGTCCATGATGGGAGAATTGCAATTCTTTCTCGGGCTTCAGATCAAGCAGGCCAAGGAGGGAACCTTTGTGTATCAAGCCAAGTACACGAAGGACATCCTCAAGAAGTTCAAGATGGACAACTCGAAGCCCTTGTCGACATCGATGAGTACGACTACAGCGTTGGATGCGGACGAGGACGGAGAGCCCGTGGACCAGAAGGAGTACCGGAGCATGATCGGCTCCCTCTTGTACTTGATGGAGACGAGGCCGGACATCCAGTTCTCTGTGTGTCTGTGCGCTCGTTTTCAGGCGTCGCCGAGGACTTCACATCGGCAGTCCGTCAAGCGGATCTTCAGGTATCTTTGATACACTCCTGAGCTCGGTTTTTGGTACTCGGCGTCCTCTTCTCTTTCGCTTCTTGGGTTTTCAGATGCCGACTTTGCGGGGTGTCGAGTCGATAGGAAGTCGACTTCTGGGATGTGCCAGTTTTTGGGATCTTCGCTTGTTTCTTGGTCTTCTCGTAAATAATCTAGTGTAGCTCAGTCTACCACAGAAGCTGAGTATGTTGCTGTCGCTAGTTGTTGCTCACAGCTGCTTTGGATCACATACACGCTGAGTGACTTTGGTGAGGAGTGTACCCATGTTCCTCTCATGTGTGATAGCACGAGTGCCATTAGTGTTGCCAAAAACCCCGTGCTCCACTCCAGAACCAAACATATAGAGGTGAGGTACCACTTCCTGAGAAACAATGTTGAGAAGGGAAACATAGACCTTATCCATGTGCCAACCGAAAAGTAGCTTGCCAATATCCTAACCAAGCCTTTGGACCAAGCTACATTAGCTTGTTTGCGAGGGGAGCTTGGTGTTGTTTTTCCTTTCTAAGCTTTGGTTGGAGGTTTGATGTACATACTCATGTTGCATTTTCATTTATGTATCATATCATGCTTGCATCTTTGTATCAGAGACTGCATATGTATCATATGAGATGTGCTTCTCCTATATACTAGGATCACCATGATGTGCTGGATATGAGATTATGACTATGCTAGTGATGCTCATATGATGTATAGCGGTGCTCTTGGTAGCTTTGGGATGTATATGCTTGTGGATGGCTTTCTTTTGTAAAAATGCTATATATGATCCTCTCTTATGAGTTGAATGCCTTTCATGTTAAATTTGTGCACTTATGGCTGTAGCTTGCTTAGTTTGTGCTTGGAACCATGTTCTTTTCATTTGGGGTCAAAGACCCATTTATCATCATGGATGTTTAGCCTACATGCTACCTTCTGGAGAAGCCTAAGCTTCTTTTTGCCGCAAAGGCACTTCATGTACCATGCTTAATTTGTAAATTTTGAAATTGGTATATGAAATGCATGTGCTTGAAAACCATTGCATGATGTTCACTGTTGAGAAGTCTCACATTTAGAAGTGGACACATGGCTCGGTGGCTTTGACATGACATGAGATAGCATGTAGGTGTTTGTGATGATCTTGTGATGAGAATTTGTGACCTTGCATGAAGTCTGTGAGTTATATGTTGTTTGTGCTCATTTTGATCATGTTTAGGTCCTATGCTCATGAGAGGGAAATTTTTGTGAAAAATGCTTTATTTTGATCATGGCTATGTCACATGCTTGTATATCCCTATCTATCTCGTTGGTGATGCTTGTACTCAATTTGTGGCAATCTTGCTTGTCTATGTCTCTTTTTTAGCATGTTGTAGTGCTCTTTGTCTATTTGAGAAGCACATGCTTACATTTGTAGACTTGATTCATGCATTACCAACAAGGGGGAGGAATAGTACCCAATTCTTGCATGCAGGGGGAGTTTTGCATCAAAGGGGAGAAATGCATTTGTTCAGGGTGAGCTTGCATTCATATGCATTTGGGAGCTCTTTTTCGCCAGAATTTTAGTTGTGCTCTTTTGCCGATGGTGTCGAGCCCTTTTAACTCACCTTGAGGAGTTGGCAATTTTGGAGCATTTTATCTCAGTTGTGTTGAGCCGTTGCCCTTGTCTTAGGGGACCGAGACTTTTCTCTCTCAAGTGATCTCACTTTGGCTTTTGTTTGGCTTTTGATCACTTGTTTGAGTTTTTCATTCGTTTCTTTTCTTTTTCTTTTTTCACTGAATTTGTTACTATGTGTGTGTTGTCAATGCACTCATCAAGGGGGAGATTGAGGACCGGAGCGTCCGAGGACCGGTAGATGGTCGCTCCCTAGTGTGATGAGTGATTGACAATGTGGTGTGGACTGACTCTTGGCCGAGTATTGCAGGTGCAGGTTGCGGCTTGACTCTTGTTGGTGCAGGTGAAGAGCGGGCGCGAAAGGTGTATGCCTTGCGGGGCCTCCGAGGAGTGGAGAGACAAGTAGGCTCGGCTCGAGGGACCCGGTGACCAGCGGAGTCAAGTGCGGACCGCATGGTGGCAAGAAAAGCAAGACGAAGTCGTCGATCGGAGCCAGTGCAGGGTAGCGGTTCACGACCAGAGTCTACACGCGGGGTTTGCGGCGGTTCACCACAAAACCGTCGGGTTACTTGGTTGAGCCACAAAACCAAGACCGGAGGCTCGGCGGGCGGAGACGGGATCCGGGCGCGCCGAGAAGCTTCAATGCCGGCGGACACATGGCGGGATCGCAGTGCTTGCGTCGGGAGGACGCGGACTGCGGCGAAGGCGTGGCCGTGCGATGAAGAGGAGTGCTACATGACTTATTTGCCCCTGAGGGGATTATATCTTAAGTTTAAGTGCTAGGGGTAGCTTGGTCATTTGCCCAACCCAGAGGGACTCATATATATAGCTCAGGGTTTTCTGGGAAAACCATCCATCTGGACTGCTTCTCATTTCCTTGCTCCATAGGCGTAGATTTTCTTCACCGCTTTGTAGAGAATCTGACCTCCGAGTGTATGGAAGCATTCATGGTTGCGTTGATTTCCTTCTTGTAGCTCGTGTGATTTTTGTGTCTTTTTCGAGCTATTTTCATTGGATTTTCATGCGCGCCTTGTTCCTTCGATTCTGAGGTGTTTGGGGTCGGATTTGTTGGTGGGGATCATGAATAGATGTCTTGTGCATCTTTGTGCTTGATCTTGACCCCCCAATCTCCGAATTTGTCCTCCGATTGAAAGATTTCGGTTGGAACCCTAGCTTTTTGGTAGAGCTCGGTTGCGATTCGATTCCCTGTGTTTTAGTTCATTTGAGGTCTCAAGTTTTGGGGCATTGCATCTCCTAGTGACGCTTCACATCTCCCCCAAATCTTACCTCAAGTGCTCAAGCCGTTTGGGAGATCCATGGACGGATAGGTGCTTTGGTGCTTGCGTTTTTGAGCTCGGGCTGCTCTGTCTGCACCTGGCGGACAGTCCGCGCCTGGTCGGCGCACCGTCCGCGAGGAGCCCAGCAGTCGGCTGTTCGTCGTGTTTGTCGCGAGTTCTTGCGTCGCTTCGTTTCGATCCGTTTGGTCGGTAGGTTTTGGTTGGAGGTTGTTTGCCGGACCGTCCGCCCGGTGAGGCCGGACCGTCCGCGTGGAGCGGACTGTCCGCGGTGAGCACGCGGACCTTCCGAATTTCGGAGGGTGCATACTAGAGGTTCGGGGTCGATTTGCGGACCGTCCGCCCCTGACCCGCGGACCGTCCGCCTGCCCCTCGCGGACCGTCCGCCCGGTCACTCCGGACTGTCCCCCTGGGACTTCGCAGATTGCCTAAGTTCTTTGCTTCTTGAGTTGCGCTTTTGCTTTGGGATTGTTTGAGGCTTGTTCCTAGGGTTGGTAGGTCCGTTGTGACTACGCGACCTTGGCAAGCTCGTGTGGGAATCCTAGGTTGTGAAGTTGGGGCATAGGCTGAGTTCATCCTTCAGGAAGAATTTTTATCGACTCCCATTCACTCCCCCCCTCTCTGGTCGCCTAATCGGTCCTTCAGCGGGGTCTGCAGCGGTTCACCAGAAAACCACTGGGTTACTCGGCTGAGCCACAAAGCCGAGGCCGAAGACCGGGCGTGGCTGTCTGGCCAAAACCGGCCTGACCGGTTTGGGGTCGCAGGGCGCCGGGAAGCTTCGAAGCGGAGGACACGCGTCGGGATCGCAAGGCTTGCGTCGAGGCTAAGCGAAGTGCGGTCGCCGGGCATCCGTCCGAGGGTGTTACGAAGACAATTTCCCAAAGTGCCCTTGGTGGGCGTGTATCCTAGTTTATGTAATAGGGGTAGTTTAGTCTTTTGGCTAGCCTCCATATAACCCAAGTGGTGAGAGGATGGCAGTCATCTCTTGGAACGCTAACTCATTTTCCCTTTGCTATTTTCCTTAATATTTTCCTTAGGATTTCTAGGACGTGCTTGAGAGCTTCATGGTGAGATCTTGTGAGAGGGAAGGATGATCGGGCGGAAGCTAGACCTTGTATGAACCTTCATGGTATGTATAGAAGATTCGGCATGGTTCCTCAAGGCTTGATTGTGTTCTACCCGTTTTCCCTTTTTGGTGATTTTCGGAGCCTTTTCTTAGATTTTCCGTGGGGAAGTTTTGGGGACGTTTTCTTTGAGGGATTCTTGTTGGATGTCACATATGAGGACCTTGTGCCTCTTTGCTTGGTGATCTTGCTCCAACAAACCCGCCGAAACGGCTTCAATTTGGTGGTTTTCGGTGGAGTTCATGGGAACGTGTTCTTGAGGGTTGACTTCCGATTCCTCTTGATTGAGTAGGGTTTGGGGACCGAGCTTCTAGCCAAAGGTAGCCCACGAGGTACCTCAGCTATCCCCAAAGTCTCACTTAAATCCGTGGAACGAATCAGGAGATCGATCGAGGTGAAGGTGAGGTTTTTCCCGCAGGCTGAGTTCTTCCCGACTACCTGGGCAAAACCGGCCTGACCGGTTTCCCAAACCGGTCTGACCGGTTTACCCCCAGTGGGCTGTCAAGAGGAGTTTTTGAACAGGAGAGTCTCGTTCAAGTTATGGCTTTTCTTGTTCAAAGGTTGAAGGGTTCTTGAGGTGTTTTGGGTAGGTTTGGTCTCTAAGGTCTTTTGGGGATTTTCTGGACAAAACCGGCCTAATCGGTTTGCCAAACTGGCCTGACCGGTTTCCCCTACCTGTGAGAGGCTAAGTCCCAGAAGGTCGGTCTGACCGGTTTCAGAAACCGGCCTGACCGGTTTTGGTCGCCAGCAGCAGTTTCGAGTTGTTTTCCGCTGCGTGTCCTGTGTTGCTGTTGGTTGGATCTTGCTCCTAGGTCCAGTAACACTCCAGTGGCTACGTGGATTTGGCAAGAGAAGCTTGCGGAGGTGTCCGAGTGATTTTGGGTTCATAGGCCGAATTCTTGAGTAGAATTTTTATCGGCTCCCATTCACTCCCCCCTCTCTGGTTTGCCGTTCCGGTCCTTCAAAGTAGCGGAAGATGTGCCAGTGCGCCTCCACCTCAAGGTATCCCTCACACAGCGCCTCGATGGAAAGAACTACTAGATGTGGCAAAGACGGATGGCTGCGTTCCTCCGTGGCAAGGGACAGATCCTTTGGGATGTTACGGTGAACACAGCTTATGTTCATCCGATTAACTTCCTTGCTCCGGGATCGAGGGACATGTTCGACGCCAACAACAAGGCATTCGACTACTTGTTTCGTGCTCTATGTCAATCCGAATTCGATCGGGTTCAGACAGAGGACTTAGCTTGTAGGATTTGGTTGGAGCTAAAGAATGCTCATGCTGGAAATGCTGAAGTTCAGGCACGGTTGTATGCGACCTACCGGAGAGAGTACGAGAACTTCACTCATCTCCCCGGTGAGTCGATTGATGCCTTGTTCCAGCGGTTCACGGTGGTTGTGAACAACATGAGGGCTAATGTGGACGTCCTCCCATATGATGACCATGATAGAGCTGTGAAGCTCTTGCACGCGCTGGATCGTACCGTATGGGATGGAAAGGTCGAGGCCATTCTTGAGTCGGAGAAGTATACCACACTGATGGTGAAAGAGATGTTCTCCAAGCTCAAGTCAGCCGAGGTTGATCGTGGTTTGACAGCCCGTCTTGAGAGCCCGACTGACTCCCATAGTCTTGCTCTCGTCGGTGGCAAAGGTGCTAAGTCTAACGCTAACGAATCCTCCAGGATGTACTCTCTGTCTTCTTTGATAACTTTGCCAGACGAGGAGTTCGACGTGCTTGGAGAGGACGAGCTGGCATTGCTAACCAGGCAGTTCGAGAGGCTGCACGAGAACCGGGTGAACACGAGGAGGACTGCACGGACGTGCTTTCAGTGCGGCAAGCCAGGACACTTCGTCGCTGTCGTACAGACATCCCTGGGCCCACTACTCAGATGGGTACTGGGACCGACTACTCCATGGGCCCCTGGTACTACTCAACTTGGGCTACACGGCACCTGATGGTGTGAAGCGCAAGGCATGAAGAGGACTAGTACTCGGCTAGGAAGCTAGACATGTCCGGATCCATGTAGAGTACTCCTAGCCGCACACGACTAGAACTCCTCTGGCAAACCGACTTGTAACCCTGCCTCCTGGACTATATTAGGCGAGGCAGGGACCCCTATCCCATTATCCGCATCATCTTGTAAACACATCCAATCAATCTAGAGCTACGCAGCATACAGGACGTAGGGTATTACGCACCTCGCGGCTCAAACCTGTCTAAATTGTGTGCCACGTGTCTCTCCTTCGAGTTACCGATCTCGGCGAGGCCACATTCATCTACCTCAGGTACTCCCCTTGGTAGGTTGCCGGTCTAAAGCACCGACAGTTGGCGCGCCAGGTAGGGGATCTCGCCGAAGATCACATGGCGAACTCGACGGTTTCAATCGTCATCAAGCCAACCACCGCTTTCAACTGTGGTGACACCTTCGTCTTCGGCTCCTGGGTCTGCACTGCTGACGGCGCTGGATCATTTCAGCACTACCTCGCCATGACCCCGGACCCGAAGACCGGGCTCGTGACGCTTCCCGAAGTCGTCACGGGTCCACTCACCGAAAAATTCGGCGAATTTTCGCTCTACAACCAAGTCGCCGACTTCGAGCTTGGATCCGCCTCTGACTCGAACTCGACGTCGCCCCGGATCGCCTCATGCGAGCCGGCTCCTGAGCCATCGTGTGAAGCGGTTCCCCTCCATGAGCACTTCCCATACGGGCTCTGCAACTCTAGCTGGGCCCACGCGGAAGCTCTCGCCGCACGCCGGGCCGGCAAGGAGATCGCCTCCGAGTACTCCTCGGACTCCAACACCGCAACCAGCTACTACTCGGACTCTTCCTACGAGTTCGACTTCGGATCGGACCCAATCGAGTCCGAGTCCGAGCTCAACATGACTGAGGAACCCCTGTCAGGCCCTGCCACCGGCTTGGTCATTACATCTACTCCCGCCGGCAGATTCGTCTACTGGCCCGACCGCAAGCCTACAGACCTGACGTACGACAACTCACGCTGCGTCGCCTACCTCGATACACTCCCCTTCCAGGAGGGGACCCCGCTGACTCCAAACGACGAGCACACCCCCACCGAGGTGGCGACTACTGACTCTAGTCTCTGCACTCCCGACCGTGAAGTCTTCATGGCAGCCGGAGATGCTGGGACCTCGGAAAATCGACCCGACCGGTACCTTGACGACATCTCAGAGGATGAGTTGTCTGCCAATGCACCTCCCAACGAGACCACCGAAGACAAGAACGCCCGACGTGACCGCAACAGGAAGCGGAATGATCGACGCAGACGTCTCCGGGAAACACTCCCCTTTCGGAACCTCAACGAGGCTCTGGATCAAGTTGCCAACTGGGTACATACCACTCCTGAGCAATGCCTCATGTCTATCACCACGATAGCACAACAGGCACAAGGGATCCGCGCAGGCAAAGTCATCGCCAAGCTCGCTGAAGACGCCTACTTCATGCGGGTCGACAACAGGGTTGCCCAAGTACCCCCCGCCGGAAATCACGAAGCCACTAGTCGCAGCCCGGCAGATGGCGGACGCAACCATGTCCGTGGAGAACACCAGCCAAATCCCAACCGCTCTAGGGCCTCGGCTGGAGGACCCTCACTGGGCGGCAAGAGCCAGGGCGGCGCCGGTGGTAGCCGCGGCGACGCTGGAGGTAGTCGCGGCGGCGGCGGTGGTGGTGGCAGCAGCGGTGGAAGTTCATCCCATGGAGCCGGCAGAAGAGGTGGTGGCGGCGGCGATCGCGGAGGCCGAGGCCATGCGAATAGCCACGCCACCGGCCACGCACGTGGCGGCTACGATGCTCGCCACAGGATCGACGAGATCTGTCGTAAGAAGGCTACTGAAGCAACCGACAGCGACGGCTTCCCCGCCTACTCCGCAAGACTTCGCAACCTGCTTCTTCCTGAGAAATTCAAACCTCTCGGAATCTCTAAGTATGACGCGAAGCAAGACCCAGTTCAGTGGCTTAGGTGTTATGCCTTGGCCATCGAAAACACTAGTGGCAACAACGATGCAAAGTGCCTCTTCTTCCCTTTCTGCCTGGATCAAGCTCCACTCAGATGGCTCGAGTCACTCGAAAAGAACTCGATCGACAAGTGGGACCAGCTGAAGGGTCAGTTCACCAGCAACTTCGCGGGCACCATGGGGCACTCGGGTACCCGCATGGACCTAGCAATGGTCAAACAAGAACAAGGCGAGACGCTCCGCCAGTACATGCGGTGCTTCTTCGATAAGCGCGTGACCGTAGTCGACGTCACCGACAAAGAAGTCATCGACCTCTTCCAAGACGGGCTCTACCACCGTCGCACCTTCGAAGACTTCGGTCACCGCCGCCCGAGTTCCATCACCAAGCTCAAGGACATGATCACGTCATGGGCCGACGAAGAGGACAAGGCGAACACCAAGTACGACTCCATTCGCGGCAAGAGCAAGAACAACACGGGCGGCCACAACGACAACAAGGATCAAGGGGGTCGCAACAACAACAACTACTCGAGCTCCAACCGCAAGCGCAAGCCAGACAACACAGTCACGGCTATACAGTACCCTGCAAAGGACAACTCGAAAAAGCCCTCAGGCGGCTTCAGAGACTTGCTCAAGGAGAAGTGCCCGTGCCATCTGGATGGCAACCACACCACCGACCAGTGCTACCAACTCCGGCGAGCACTCAAGGACATTCCCGAGCCACGACATCCACACAACAAGAAGGGCAAGAAAAAAGTCGACGAGGGCAACAGCGACTTCCAGGAACCTGACAAGACGGTGAATATCCTGTTCGGCGGACTACCCACCAAGCGGTCCCAAAAGCTCACTCTACGGGAAGTCTTGAGCATTGAACCAGCGGTTCCGACACCTCTAAGGTGGTCGGAGGTACCCATTACCTTCTCCCGCGCAGAAGAATGGACAAGCTTCTTTGAGCCGGGACGTTTCCCACTGGTCCTAAAACCAGTAGTCGCGGGCTCCAAACTCAACAAGGTACTCATCGAAGGCGGGAGCGGACTCAATGTCCTCTTCACCAAGACCTTGAAGAAGATGAAGCTCGACATCACTGATATGCTCACCAAGGGCGCGTCGCCCTTCTACGTCATCGTACCGGGTAACGCGCCTATTCCACTGGGCTCAGTGGTCCTGCCAGTTACCTTCGGGGAGACAAGGGAGAACTACCGCACCGAGTACATCAAGTTCGAGGTCGCGGACTTCGAAACCTCGTACCATGCCATTCTCGGCAGATCAGCGATCGCCAAGTTCATGGCAGTCCCCCACTACACCTACTTGGTACTCAAAATGCCGAGTCCTGCTGGAGTACTCGCGTTGCAAGGGGACTTGAAGGTTTCTTACGACTGCGACACCAAAGCCGTGGAACTCACAGCTACCAATCAAGTACCCAACGCAATGATGGAGATCTTCGCTGCTTCCAAAAAGCTTGCCCCAACCGAACTCGAGATACCCGAGAAGACCGACACCGCGAACAAGCCTCAACCATCGGAGGAAGTGCAGGTGAAGGCCATCGACCTCGGGACGGGCGACAGCAGCAAGACTACCATGATCGGCGTAGGGCTCGACCCGAAATAGGAAGACGCGCTCGTCAGCTTCCTTCGGGCTAACCGAGACATCTTCGCGTGGAAGCCAGCGGACATGCCAGGGGTGCCCAGGAGGCTGATCGAGCACTCACTCAATGTCGACCCTAAAGCTACTCCCAAACGACAACACCTTCGCCATTTCGCTGACGACCGACGGGATGCCATCAAGAAGGAACTCGCCAAACTACTCGTGGCGGGCTTCATCTATGAAGTCTTCCATCCTGAGTGGCTTGCTAACCCTGTCCTCGTCCGCAAGAAGAACACGAACGAGTGGAGGATGTGCGTCGACTACACCGACCTCAACAAGCACTACCCCAAGGACCCCTTCAGGTTGCCTCGGATCGATCAAGTCATCAACTCCACGGTGGGCTACGACCTGCTCTGCTTCCTCAACTGCTACTCCGGATACCACCAGATCGCTATCAAGGAAGAAGACCAGGAGAAGACCGCGTTCATCAGCCTGTTCGGCGCCTACTGCTACACGATAATGTCGTTCGGGTTGAAGAACGCCGGCGCTACATAGCAGCGAGCTATCCAGGCCTGCTTCAAGAAGCAGCTCAACAAGAATGTCGAAGCCTATGTGGATGACGTGGTCGTCAAGACCAGAAATTCCGATACGTTCATCACCGATCTTGAAGAGACTTTCGCATCCCTGCGAGAGTACCAATGGAAGCTCAATCCCAACAAGTGCGTCTTCAGCGTACCATCTGGGAAACTACTCGGCTTCATCATCATCCATCACGGCATCGAAGCCAACCCCGAGAAGATCTCCGCCATTACCAATATGAAAGCTCCAACCTGCATCAAGGATGTACAGAAGCTGACCGGGTGCATGGCGGCCCTAAACAGATTTATCTCGAAGCTTGGAGAACGGGGACTACCCTTCTTCAAACTACTCAAGCACTAAGAGAAGTTCGAGTGGACCGCGGAGGCTGATCAAGCTCTGGCGCAGCTCAAAGACTTCATGTCAAAGCCACCGGTCCTCACGGCTCCTCGCAAAAAGGAGCAGCTACTGCTCTACCTCGCGCGCGACTACTCATGTGGTCAGTACTACCATCGTCGTCGAGCGGTAGGAAGAAGGCCACGCCTACCTAGTCCAGCGACCAGTCTACTTTGTCAGCAAGGTTCTGTCAGAGTCCAAGGCACGGTACCAGCCGGTCCAGAAGCTACTCTACACAGTGCTCATCACCTCGCGGAAGCTACGACACTACTTCCAGGAGTACTCGATTGTCGTCATCACTGACTACCCGCTCGGTGACATACTCCGCAATCAGGATGCTACTGGAAGAATCTCCAAGTGGGCGGTCGAACTTGGCACCCTCAACATCGACTTCAAGCCACGTACCGCTATCAAGTCTCAGGCACTAGTCGACTTCATGGCAGAGTGGCGGGAGAATCAGCTACCAACTCCAACCGAGCAGCCAGAACACTGGGTGATGTACTTCGACGGTTCACTCAAGCTCGAGGGCGCAGGTGCAGGGGTACTCCTGATCTCTCCAAAGGGCAAACGACTCAAGTACATCCTGCAGATCTTCTGGAAGGTCTCAAACAATGAAGCCGAGTATGAAGCCCTACTGCATGGGCTCCACCTCGCAATCTCATTGGGCATCAAGCGGCTACTAGTCTACGGCGACTCCGCAGTGGTCATCAACCAAGTCAACAAGTCTTGGGATCGCAACAAGGAGAACATGGACGCCTACTGTCTGGAAGTCCGCAAGCTTGAGAACAAGTTCTACGGTCTCGAGTTCCACCACGTCGTCCGCGACAACAACGTTGCAGTGGACGTCCTGTCAAAGCTTGGTTCTACTCGCGCACAAGTACCTGTCGGAGTCTTCATCCACGAGCTTCACGCGCCATCCATCCCGGAGCCGGTGCCAACAACCACTGACCCTGTGCCACCACAGTTCGGTCAGGAGGTCATGATGATCGACGTGGACTAGAGACAACCCTTCATCGACTACATCCGCGAGCACAAGGTTCCCTCCAACAAGAACATGGCCGAACAACTCGTCCGCCGAGCCAAGACCTACGTACTAGTCGGAGACAAGCTCTACAGGCGGGGTGCCACTTCTGGAGTATTCATGAAGTGCATACCTCGGGATGAAGGCAAGGATATCTTGGAGGAGATCCACAAAGGCGTCTGCGGCCACCACGCGTCTTCCCGCACGCTGGTGAGCAAGGCTTTCCGACGAGCTTTCTACTGGCCCACAGCTCTGGCCGACGCTGAAGAACTCATCAGAAAGTGCCAAGGATGTCAATTCTTCTGGGGGCTAGTCACCATACCACCAACCTGGCCCTTTGCCTGCTGGGGGCTCGACATGATTGGGCCTCTGCCAACTGCGCCGGGAGGATTCAATAGAGTCTTGGTGGCCATCGACAAGTTCACCAAGTGGATCGAAGTTAAGCCGGTCACCTGCCCAAAGGCCGACAGAGCACTCGACTTCTTGGATGAGCTAGTGCATCGCTACGGGCTGCCCCATCGCATCATCACGGACTTGGGTTCCAACTTCAACAACCACCAGTTCTGGGAGTACTGTGAGAACAGCGGGATTGATGTCCGGTACGTCTCAGTCGCCCACCCCCGTGCCAACGGTCAAGTTGAGCGCGCCAATGGGATGGTACTCGATTCCTTAAAGAAGCGATTGCACGATGCAGCCAACACCAAAGGAGGCAAGTATATCAAGGAACTACCCAACACACTATGGGGGCTTCGTACTCAACCTACCAAGCCGACAGGGCAGTCACCCTACTTCCTGGTCTACGGCTCCGAAGCTATTCTACCTGCCGACGTGATGTGGGAATCCCTGGTAGTAGAACAATACGACGAAGGCATCTCAGAGGACAGCAGACGGGTTGACATCGACAGCCTCAAAGAAGCCCGCTGCACCGCCCTCGTCCAGTCGGCAAGGTACCTAGAGGGTATCCGACGCTACCATGATCGCAACGTCAAGGAACGATCCTTCAACATCGGCGATCTAGTCCTCCGTCGCATCCAGAACACGGACGGACTACACAAGCTTAGCTCGCCGTGGGAAGGTCCCTTCTCAGTCTCCAAGGTGACCGGACCAGGCTCCTATCGCCTCCAAACACTTGAAGGCGACGACATCAGCAACTCGTGGAACGTCGACCAGCTGTGTCGCTTCTACGCGTAGTCACTCGACTACTCATCTACGGGTCCAAGTCTATATGGCTACTCACGGACTCTTCGCTGTAAGCGGCCTCTCGGTCCTAGCACTAGTCTCCGGACTACCCCTCTCCAAGATCCAGCGTCAACATCTACTAACAGATCTTGGGCTGCTCAGAGCACTGAGGACTCTAGCGGCGGTCTACAGACCATGTACTCTTGATCCAGCCTATACGGCTACTAACGAATCTCCAGCTGTAAGTGGCTCAAGGGCCCTAGCACCACTTAGCCGTAGGCGGCCCACGGGTCCTGGCGACTACACTTGTAAACGGCCCTGGCCATCCAGGTGTACTTATTCATCAGTAATAAAGATTGATTCTACTCAACTTCTTTACTGTGCCTTCCAATCAGGCAGACTCTACCAAGTACTACTACTCACGACTTCTCCACGGTTTGGTACTCCGCACACTTCGCTGCAAGTGGCGGCCACGAGTACTCATTTCACATACAAAGTGTGGACAACTTTCATTGATAATTCAAACAAGTTACTAACTGCTCTGTTTGTTTTACATGAACTATCCTAAGCTACCTCTACAGGTACATTTACTGCAGATTGAGCTTCTCCGCCACTTGCTCAGCAATGGGCGCCATCTCCTCTAGGAGAGCCTTGTACTGATCATCAGTACAGTTCGCCGCAAGTCCGCCGGCCACCACATCCACAGGGGCTTTGGGGAAGTAAGACTTCATGTATGCCAGGATCTGGTTCGAAATTGACGTCACCAGATGCTTGACGTATGTCGCCAAGCGACCGGGGGCTTCCTTCAGCCTGTCTACTAATGGCGCAATCTTCGGCCCGCCTGGATGTGGTACCAACAGTCTCGCAATAGGCAGTGTGGCTTCCTCAAGTTCTTTCAACTGGCCTCGGAGCTTCTCGCAGTCTTCATTCAGTTTCTGTAGAGATTTATAGCAATTTACAAGATCACGGTCTGAGGCTTCACGGAGCTCCATGTGGTAGATACACTCATGGCTCAACTGGGTGTACTTGTACTCGAGTACCTCTCTTCTGTCGGTCTCCCGATATACAATGTTCTTGAGGTCCGTCTCAGAAGCCTTCAGCTGGTCAACTCTTGCCTCAAGATCTGCAGACAACTCGACACAGTGTCAGATTACTCCAAGGTACTCCAATAAGTACTCAAAGGCTTTGACGGAAGACGTACCTTTATTCTTCTGGCGTAACGACTTGTTCTTCTGGATCAAGTCGTCCCTCTTCGCTTGCATATCTTGTACCTCGTTGTGGTACTGAGCGAAGGCGCCGTCAAGCTTGGATTGGAGCAGAGCAGAATGCTTCCTCGACTTCTTGAGCTCTTTCTCCAAGCCCTCGGCGCGGAGAACTGTGTCGCCATACCCCTTCAGAAGCTCGAACTTCTGGCGGGACCTTTCAACAACATCCTGCGCAAGACAGAACAGTCAATGGGTACTCTGTATTTCGCAAAGTAAGACCGCTCAGGGTGCTCGCAACGTACCTTGACCCACTGCTCAGTACGGCGCCACGACTCCATGCTCAGAGCAACAACGGCCGGGTCGATGAGGTTGTCTTCCAATAGCTCAAGACCCCCACGGCTTGATGATGCCGCCTCTGGCATGGGCACCGAGTGAAGCGGCGCAGCTTCTTCTATGATTGGCTCGCGGATGACTACGTCCGTGCTTGCCCCGGGGAGCGGATCGACCCGTGCCTCCGCACTCAGCTCGGGGGCTACCGTAGTCCCCAGCCCGGGGGCTGTTGCTTCCGTCGTCCCAGCAACTGGTTCTGTGGGCTCCATCTCCACAGTAGCCATCTCCATAGCTACAGCTTCAGGGATCGCGGCTCCCTCAGCTTGTGCTCCTGCCAAGAGGAGTACAAGAAGTCAATTTCCACGACTATGACTACTACGCATGATGACTACCAGTGGTGACAGGACACATACCTTCGACCAAGGTGGCTTCTTCCTGTGTTGACTCCATTGCTGCTTCAGCTAGTGGCGGCGTGGGTTCGCGCACCTCTGCTGAGCGATCCTCTCCATCGGCCGGAGCGCTGGTCTCCCCACCATCCCACGACAAGTCCGTAGATTTCCTGCATCACGAAGTATCCAGTCAGTAATGCAAGAGTAATGACTACACACCTACTCGAGAGTTCAGAGGACTTACAAGGTTGACCGCACCACGGTCACGGTTGGAGCGCCCAGTATACTGGCAATATCAACTATGCCAGCCTCGCTGGTAGTTTCGGCTTCAGTATGAGCCTCCTCTGGCTACTCTACCACTACAGCCAGAGAGGGGCCCTGTCCTTCTTCGACCATCACCTGTGACTCCTCGGTGCCGGTCTCCTGTTGTGCCGCTCCTGGTACGGCTTCTTCGGTGGTTGGCGGTAGGCTGACACTCCTTTCAGCCGCTGCCCCCACCGTATCCCAGGCTTCCTCGTCGCTCTGATCTACGAGGTCCGAGGAGGGGATGTCCTGCAACCGTTCAATTGGGCTTGTCAGCACAAGACTACTTATTGGCGGTACTCGACTACTCTAGTTGTGGTACTCACCTCTTGGCTGGTGGCTTCGGAGATCTTCAGCTTCTTGACGGCGTGTTTCCGCGTCACATTGCGCGGCTTCCTTGGCGGCACCGGCAGACTAGCCTCTAGGCTAGATGGCTTCTCGATGATGACCGGAACGTTTGGCATCCCAGCTCGGTTAAATCTTGAACGGAGCTGGAACTGCTGCTGCAGTGTTTCCTCGTCCTCATCATCGGAGCTGCTTTCAATGATGACGGCAACATCACCTTCACCGACTTCGTGGTGTTCTTTCTTCTTGGCCTTCCCCTGCGTTTGCTCTTCAAGTCGCGGAGGGGGGGTGGAATGGAGATGTATTTCGCCACATCGTCCTAAAACATACAGCACGTGTGAGTACGACTACTTCACGCTAATCAGTACTCGGGGGCTTATGTCACGACTACTGACCTGGTTTGGCGGTCGAGCTGCGGAGTACTTGGGAACTGGGCAAGGTGTGTACGGCGGCATGTCCTTGAAGATCTTGCCCAGCCTCTCAATGATGACGTCGTCCTCGACTTCGAAGCCGGGCATCCGAGAGGAGTCCTCATCGCCCGTGTAATGCTACCCGAGGGTGTGTCGTGCCATCAAAGGCTGCACCCTCCTCTTCATGAAACTGAAGGCCACGTGCTCGGCCCTCAGTCCGACCTCCCGCAGGGCCTTGATCTTCTTCAGCAAGGGAGGTAGCTGGATACCTTCCTGCATGGTGGGCTCCGTGTTCCACCACGGTGCATGCTTCGGTTGACGCCCGCTCGGCTTTGGCAGCTCAGGATGGTGGTTGCTGATGTAGAACCATTTTGCCTTCCAATCTTGATTGGAGTCGATGAGCTTGTACGGTAAGTACTGGCCGGCAGCATCCTCGCGCATCTGGATCCCAGCACCTCCAACTACCCGCAGATCATCTGTGCTTGGCTGCGGCTTCACCCGGAAGAACTTCCGGAACAAAATCAAGTGGGGCTTGATCCCCACAAAGGCTTCACAGAAGTGTACAAAGATGGAGACGTGGAAGATCCCATTGGGGTTGAGGTTGAGGTACTCGATTCTGTAGTACCTAAGGAGTCCCTTGAAGAAGTCGCTGGCCGGCAGCGCAAGTCCACGCTCCACGAACCGGGCAAACATCGGAATCTCGTCCAGGTTCTTCTCCATCGGATATGGGTCTCCAGTGGCGGTGCGCCACAGATCCATCTCCTTCTCACGAAGGAATCTACTGTTGACCAAGGCGAGATGGTCCTCGGTCTTCAACTTTGCCTTCTTCCATTCCTTCACCGGATTGGGGTGAGGAGAGGAGGGCGGCGATAACGACGACTGGCCGGCATCTTCGGCTTCACTGTGGCTCCTTTTCTTTGACGCGCCGGTCTTTGAGCTCTGCGCTGGGGACGCCTTCATCCTCCAAGTCACCGGAGTCTTCACTCGCATTCGCTCGGGGGCTGAGGACGGGACGGACTGCGGCGGTGGGCGCAAGTAGATCTAATCTACTTTGTGGTGGCGGCGGCAGCAGACGAGCAAAGAGGGCAGTGTCTCAGATCTAATCTGTGGGAATACTATTGCTGGGGGTGAAAAACCCTAAGGGGTTCACTGGTTATTTATAACCGGCCAGGCGGCTTAGTTCTAAACGGGCAGATAAGGCGCCAGACGGGTGACTCAGCGGCAGCAGCCTGACCCTTCATATTCTAGTACTCGATGCTCTCAGACTCGGGGGCTCGACTACATTTGGTGGATTCAGTGGGCTACATCGGTTCAAGATCCCTCACAGGACACATTCTACAGTCAAGATGACCCTTCAATTCGAGAGAAAGTACTCGACTCAAGGCTCGGGGGCTCCGTGCCACGTGTCCTTCGGTTTTTTCTCTGGATTTTTCGGGATAAGATTGACGAAACTTCAGATTGACCCTCAGCTTGAATCTGCGATTCAACCTAAGGCTCGGGGGCTACATTCCATATGGAATGTGATTCTCCGAATCGCATTTTCCATATGGTTTCTTCATCAAGACAACACGAGTACTATTGAAGACCTTCGAGAGAAGCACTCGAGGATGCTTGGGAACTAATCGAGAAGACTTCAAGACTACTCAAAGATCAGCTGGAGTACCTTCCAGGCTCGGGATGATTCAAGCATTCTTGAGGACTTTCGGCTTGTGGAACTCGGGGACGCTCAAGGACTACTCACCAAGGCCATCAAGACTACTCGAAGACATCCTGCTCGACTACAAAGTACTCGGGGGCTTGTTGTACAGACATCCCTGGGTCCACTACTCAGGTGGGTACTGGGACCGACTACTCCGTGGGCCCCTAGGACTACTCAACTTGGGCTACACGGCACCTGATGGCGTGGAGCGCAAGGCATGGAGAGGACTAGTACTCGGCTAGGAAGCTAGACATGTCCGGATCCATGTAGAGTACTCCTAGCCGCACACGACTAGAACTCCTCTGGCAAACCGACTTGTAACCCTGCCTCCCGGACTATATAAGGCGAGGCAGGGACCCCTATCCCATCATCCGCATCATCTTGTAAACACACCCAATCAATCTAGAGCTACGCAGCATACAGGACGTAGGGTATTACGCACCTCGAGGCCCGAACCTGTCTAAATTGTGTGCCACGTGTCTCTCCTTCGAGTTACCGATCTCGGCGAGGCCACATTCATCTACCTCGGGTACTCCCCTTGGTAGGTTGCCGGTCTAAAACACCGACAGTCGCCGACTGTCCGGAGAAGATGGAGAACAAGGACAACTACATGGACGGCTACAAGCACCGGTTGAGCAAGGACGACAAGTACCGATCGAGGTGCGATCACAAGCACAAGCACAAGAACAAGGATGAGCGACGATCGAGGAAGAAGGACGGCCGCGGCAGGAAGGCCCAAGCGATGGTCGGAGCGAGCGACGTCGACTCCAGCTCCGCCTACTCTTCCTCGAGCTCGAGTAGCAGTGAAGATGAAGGTGATCGGCACAAGAGCAAGAAGTCATCCAAGAACTTGAGCGGGCTGAGCTGCTTCACACGAGATGGCTTCTGCGGTATGGCTCGTAGCTCCAGCAGCAAGAAGAGTCACCAGAGCGACTCGGACTCCGACTCCAAGGATGAGGTACGTGACGAGCTTCCCTTCTTGCGTGAGGAGAACGAGCGTCTTGGCAACTTGCTTGATAATCGTGATGACATGCTTAGAGAGGCCAAGAAGATGAGGAAAGAGCTTAGGGCCTCACTAGAAGATGCTAGGAACCGAGTAGCTGAGCTAGAAACCCAAAACCTTGGTGCCAAGCTTGAGATTGATTCGCTCAAGGCTTCACCTGTGGTTTCTGATGAGGTTGATTGTTGTGATTGCTCTGTGTACCTAGCTGATCTTACTGCCCTTAAGGATAAGCATGCCTCTACTTGTGATGAACTAGATGTGCTTAGGGTTGAAGTGGCTGAGCTTAAGTCTAGACCTGCTTTGCTAGGTGCTTGCACTTCATACCCTGTTTTGCATGGAAAGATTGATGAGATGCATGCTTACACTGTTTCGCTTGAGGCTAAGTTGAAAGAGCCTATTCCCACTTCTTGCTCTACTTGTGAATTGCATGCTTTAAAGAATCTGGAACTTGCACATTATGTTGATCGCTTGCAGGATGAGAACGATGAGTTGAGGAAAATGATGGGTTGGTCGTCGAGTCATGAACCACAGCTTAGGATGATGATAGAGGCATACAAGCGCTATGATGGGCAAGCGCTTGGTTCGGAGAAGGTTGGAGAGCATAGTGGTGAGGGAGGAGAGAAGATTGGTGATATCCAAGCTCCACCTAAAACCTACCACAAAAATGCCTATGCACCTAAGCCCAACCCACTAAGAAACACACTTGACATAACTCCAGATCCTCCCATATTTCCTCACCCTACAAATGACTTTCAAAAACCTGTGAAGTTTGTGAGCTCCAAGGAGAGTGAGGGTGGAGAGAAGAAGGGTGAGAAGCTGAGTGAGGAGAAACCAAGTGAGCAACCTCAACCAAAACCAAAGCCAAAACCAATCCGGTTTCATTGTGACTATTGTGGGAGAGATGGTCACAAAGGGGAGTTTTGCTTCAAGAGGAAGCGAGAGGAGAGAATGGCTAAGGAGTGGGCAAATAAGGATAGTACAACCCACCTCATGGTGTGCCTGAGTCTCGTGTGCCACTGCCTAGGGGTAAGGCCATTGTTCGCACAGTTCCGGCTTGGGGAGACAAGAGTGCTTTGGGTGGAAGGGACCCTGCTGGAGGAATTAAATCGGCCAGACCGGTTTGGAAACCGGTCAGACCGGTTTGGGCTGCTAGTACAGCGAAGCTGATCAGACCAGTTCCAGAACCGGTCAGACCGGTTTGGAGGCAGCAGGGTGACCAGTTTGGTTTTCGTGCTCGGGATGAGGCTCAGTTCAGGTCCTTTGGACGTGGTCCAGATGTTTGGCATGGAGAGTCTGGTGGTGGTCAGTTTGCTAGACGTTCTCCACCTCGTGCTCAATACGATGGTGGGAGGAGTCGTAGCTTTGAGATGGAGAGAAGGAACGGTCCATGGTCTTCCTTTCGTGGTTTTCGTTCTCCTCTAGGGAGACAGGGGTGGTTCCCTAGTGGTGGTACCCGTGGTGGCTTTCGTGGTGGTAGCTTTGATAGGCGTGATGATTTGGTTTATGCTAACCCCACTTTGGAGCAAATGGCTCGACGCTAGTTTTACTCTTTTGGTACTAACCCCAGTGCAGAGTCATTTGTTCACTCACGTGCTCATTTTGAATTTCAGGTGGGAGACTTGAGGAACGTTTGGCTGATTGACTCCGGTTGCTCGAGGCATATGACCGGATACAAGGGGTGGTTCTCAAGTCTCGTCCCTGTGGTGTCCAAGACATACATCACCTTTGGGGACAATGGGCGAGGGCGTGTGCTTTCAGAAGGTGAGATTATGGTAAGTGAGAAGGTCACTCTCAGGCGGGTTGCTCTTGTTCAATCGCTCGGATTCAATTTGCTTTCTGTTTCCCAGCTTTTGGATGAGGGTTTTGAGGTGTTGTTTCGGCCTGGTGGTTCTCGGATTTTGGATTCTCGAGGGGACCTAGTTTGCATGGTCGTTCCCGAGGGTCAAGTGTTCCGAGCAGATTTCTCTCAGTCTTCTGGTGTGGAGCGTTGTTTCTTGGCTGTTTCTTCGAGTGAGTTGTGGAAGTGGCATAGGAAGTTGGGTCACTTAAGCTTTGACCTTTTGTCTCGCTTGAGTTAACTCAATTTGGTTTGAGGATTGCCACGGCTGAGGTTTGAAAAAGAATTGGTTTGTGCGCCGTGTCAGCATGCTAAGATGGTAGCTGCTTCCCGTCCACCCCTCACCGATGTGATGACGGAGCGTCCGTGCGAGCTGCTCCATATGGACCTTGTTGGCCCAGCTCGTGTGCGATCTGTGGGTGGGAAGTGGTACGTCCTGGTTGTGGTGGATGACTACTCTCGGTATGCGTGGGTTTTCTTTCTTGAGGAGAAAGGGGAGACATTTGGTTCTGTTCGAGATCTTGTCTTGAGGTTGAAGAACGAGAGGCACGGAGATGCCATACGAGCGATCCGCAGTGACAATGGCTCGGAATTTAGAAACTCTCGTTTCAAAACCTTTTGCCATGACTTGGGTCTTGAACACCAGTTCTCTAGTCCGTATACGCCTCCCCAGAACGGCGTGGTGGAAAGGAAAAACAGGACCTTGTGCGAGATGGCTCGGACGATGCTCGATGAGCATAGGACTCCGAGAAGGTTCTGGGCTGAGGCGGTCAATACCGCATGCTATGTGTCGAACAGGATTTACCACAGGGTGCATAAGAAGAAAACTTGCTACGAGTTTATGCACGGTAGAACTCCCAAGGTGAGTCACTTTCATATGTTTGGGTGCAAATGCTTCATCCTGAAGAAAGGTAAGAAGTTGGACAAGTTCGAGGCTAGGTCTGTCGATGGCATTTTCTTTGGTTACGCGTCTCATTCTAGAGCCTTTCGGGTGCTCAACCTTGAAACTAACCAAATCATGGAGACTTGCGAGGTTACCTTCGACGAGACACTGCCACGTAGTCAGCTTGTTTTTGAGTGTGCAGGTGACGACGAACTTGGCGAGGAGATTTTCTAGGAGGAGGAGCATGAACATGGAGATGATGAAGACTACAGTGGTGAACGGGCCCTCTCCCACACCTACAACAATAAACCCAGATCAAGGGGAAGCTGCTGTTGAGGGGGAGGTAGCATCAAGGTGATTACCTCCCCGGCGAGTTCAAGTGGATCATCCAGCTTCGAGGATCATCGGTGACATCAATGAACGCACTACACGGTCGAGGGTTCGAAACAATTATCACTTTGCTCATGCTGCTCTTGTTGCTACTTTTGAGCCCAAAGACATTGGACACGCGTTATCTGATCATAATTGGGTTAATTCGATGCATGAGGAGTTGGAGAACTTTGAGGGAAACCAAGTTTGGGAGTTGGTAGATCCTCCACCGGGGTGTAAGACGAACGGGACAAAATGGGTGTGGAAAAATAAAGAGGGAGAGAAAGGAGAAGTGGTGAGAAACAAGTCGAGGTTGGTGGCGCAAGGGTATAGTTAGAAAGAGGGGATCGACTACGAGGAGACCTTTGCTCCTGTAGCCCGTTTGGAGGTGATTAGGATCCTTCTAGCCTTTTCCGTGGCTAAAGGGTTCAAATTGTACCAAATGGATGTCAAGAGTGCTTTCCTAAACGGTGTCTTGGAGGAAGTAGTGTATGTGAGGCAACCACCGGGGTTTGAGAGTGAGAAGTACCCCCACCGGGTGTACAAGTTGAGGAAGGCGCTGTATGGGCTGAAGCAGGCGCCTAGAGCTTGGTATGGTAGGTTGAGGGGTTCCTGTTTGAGAGAGGGTTTGAGATGGGGAAGGTCGATCAGACCTTGTTTCTCCTTAGGCAGGGCAAAGATATCCTGATTGTGCAGGTATACGTGGATGATATTGTCTTTGGTGGCTCGTCTAACTCTCTTGTTGCAAGGTTTGCAGAAGACATGAGCAGGGAATTTGAGATGAGCATGATGGGTGAGTTGCAGTTCTTCCTCGGCCTTCAGATCAAGCAATCAAAGGAAGGAACATTCATGCACCAAGCCAAGTACACCAAGGACATTGTGAGGAAGTTCAAGATGGAGGACTCCAAGGCCATGGTGATGCCTATGAGTACGACTACAGCTCTTGATGCGGACGAGGAAGGTGAACACGTGGACCAGAAGGAGTACCAGAGCATGATCGGGTCACTCCTCTACTTGACGGCAACGAGGCCGGACATCCAATTCTCGGTATGTCTGTGCGCTCGTTTTCAAGTGTCTCCGAGGACTTCACATCGGCAAGCAGTCAAGCGCATATTCAGGTATTTGCGTCATACTCCCGACTTCGGCCTTTGGTACTCCGTGTCTTCTTCTTTGGCTCTTCATGGATTTTCGGACACGGATTTTGCCGGGTGTCGGTTGGATAGGAAGTCCACTTCCGGGACTTGCGAGTTCTTGGGTTCTTCTTTGGTGTCTTGGTCTTCCCGCAAACAGTCGAGTGTTGCTCAATCCACTACCGAGGCAGAGTATGTGGCCGCAGCCAGTTGTTGCTCTCAGCTCCTTTGGATCACATACACCATGAGTGACTTTGGTGAGGAGTATACCCATGTCCCACTTCAATGTGATAGCATGAGTGCCATAAGTGTTGCAAAGAACCCAGTGCTCCATTCCAAAACCAAGCACATAGAAGTGAGGTATCATTTCCTGAGAGACAATGTTGAGAAAGGGAAAATTTCTTTGATCCATGTACGCACACATGACCAGCTAGCCGATATTTTCACCAAACCTCTAGATCAAGCAACTTTCACTCGTTTGCGGAGGGAGCTTGGTGTTTGTTTGATTTCTTGAGTTGGGTGTGTGGGAGCTTCGTTGTAGCATATGTATAGTTTCCTTTGTGCATTGTTTGCATCTTGCATGGCATGTGTAACATGATGTATAGGCATCTTTGTATCTTAGGTTGCATGCATTTTGTATCATATGCATTTTGTAGGAAAAGCTTCTCCTATATACTTTGTTCACCATGATGTGTTATATATGATCTTGTGAGCTAGTTTGGTATGATGCGGCTTTGTGTGGCTTAGCTCTTGATGATCTTGATTTATATCCATGGTTGATAGCTATGTTTTTTAAAAATGTCATATATATATGCTCTCTTGTGAGTAAATGCCTTTATATGATCTTGACATATTTTTATGGCTTGGCTATGCTTAATCTGTGGTTGGATAGCTTATTTTGATCATATGGGGCCAAAGGCTCATTTGCCGTCATGAATGTTTAGCCCCCATGCTTCATCTTGTGGAGGGGCATAAGTTCCTTTTTGTCGCAAAGACATTTCATGTACCAATTTCAAATCTGAAAATGAAATGTAAATTGCTTGGAAAATGTGCTCCCATGTCATATGTGCTTAATTTACTTGTTTTTGGGTGCTAAACCGTTGCATATTGCTTACCAATGAGAAGTCTCATACATAGAAGTAAGCACATGGCTCGATATGCTTTGACATGACATGAGGTGCTTGTGGGTGTTTATGATGGTCTTATACTTAGAATGGTTTTCCTAGCATGAAGTTTGTGTGGCTTTGCCATTTTGACATGTTTTGATCATGTTTAGGACTTTGCTCATGAGAGGGTGTTTTTTCGCAAAAATGATCAATTCTATCTTAGCTTTACCCAATGGCTGTGAAACTTGGTGATCATGTAGTTGATGTTCATACGATGCTGTAGAGTATCTAACTTACTCATTTGATCATGTGTACATCTTGTGATGAATTTTTTCTATTTGAGAAGCTCTAGTTGCATCTTTTCCAAATTTGAGCCTTGATTCATGCATTGGCAACAAGGGGGAGAAATGTTGGTTGAGAAAAGTTGCATTACATCCCTAGAACTTATCCCAACAGTCAAGGGGGAGCTTGTGCATTTCTTTTGCATTTTTGGCTTTTGGGGCGAGCTTCTGCCGAGTTTAATCGGTCTGACCGGTTTTGGAAACCGGCCTGACCGGTTTGGTGGAACCGGCCTGACCGGTTTGTGCCTAGTGTTGGCACATGTTCAGGGGGAGTATGCATATGTGCAGGGGGAGCTCTTGTATGCTTTGGTGGTTTGTGCTCTTTGCTTGAGCTTGTTTTTGACTCGGTTGTGTCGAGCCGTTGCCCTTGCCTAAGGGGACCGAGTCTTTCCTCTTTCAAGTGGCCTTGATCTTTGCCTTTGTTTGGCTTTCGATCGCTTGTTTGAGTTAGTTTTAGTCGTTTCTTTTCTTTTCCTTTTCTCTTTGGTTACCAAAAGTGTGTGTTGTCAATGCACTCATCAAGGGGGAGATTGAGGACCATGTGTGGTTCGAGGACCGGTGGATGGTCGCTTCCTGGTGTGATGAGTGATTGACAACGTTGTGTGGACTGATTCTTGTCTAAGTATTGCAGGTGCAGGTTGCGGCTTGACTGGTGTTGGTGCAGGTGAAGAACAAGCGCGAAAGGTCGTTGCCGGTGAGGCCTCCAGGTGTGGAGAAGACAACTACACTTGGTTCGAGGGACTCGGTGGCCAGCGGGGTCAACTGCGGGCCGCATGGTGGCAAGAACCGCGAGATGAAGTCGGTGGACGGTTTCTTAGTTGAGCCTCAAAACCAAGGTCGAGCCGCGACTTCGTGGGAGCCGAGTCAGGAGTGGTGATTGGCGGAGGCTACATCAAGTTCGCGGGGTTTGCAATGGTTCACTAGAAAACCACTGGGTTACTCGGCTGAGCCACAAAACCGAGGCCGAAGACCGGGCGTGGCTGTCTGGCCAAAACAGGCCTGACCGGTTTGGGAAACCAGTCTGACTGGTTTGGGGTCGCAGGGCGCCGGGAAGCTTCGAAGCGGAGGACACGCGTCGGGATCGCAAGGCTTGCGTCGAGGCTAAGCGAAGTGCGGTCGCCGGGCATCCGTCCGATGGTGTTACGAAGACAATTTCCCAATGTGACCTTGGTGGGCGTGTTTCCTAGTTTATGTAATAGGTGTAGTTTGGTCTTTTGGCTAGCCTCCATATAACCCAAGTGGTGAGAGGATGGCAGTCATCTCTTGGAACGCTAGCTCATTTTTCCTTTGCTATTTTCCTTCCTATTTTCTTTAGGATTTCTAGGACTAGCTTGAGAGCTTCATGGTGAGATCTTGTGAGAGGGAAGGATTATCGGGCGGAAGCTACACCTTGTATGAACCTTCATGGTATGTATAGATGATTCGGCGTGGTTCCTCAAGGCTTGATTGTGTTCTTCCCGTTTTCCCTTTTTGGTGATTTTCGGAGCCTTTTCTTGGATTTTCCGTGGGGAAGTTTTGGGGACATTTCTTTGAGGGATTCTTATTGGATGTCACATATGAGGACCTTGTGCCTCTTTGCTTGGTGATCTTGCTCCAACAAACCCTCCGAAACGGCTTCAATTTGGTGGTTTTCGGTGGAGTTCATGGGAAGGTGTTCTTGAGGGTTGACTTCCGATTCCTCTTGATTGAGTAGGTTTTGGGGACCGAGCTTCTAGCCATAGGTAGCCCATAGGTACCTCAGCTATCCCCAAAGTCTCACTTGAATCCGTGGAACGAATCGGGAGATCGATCGCGGTGAAGGTGAGGTTTTTCCCGCGGGCTGAGTTCTTCCCGACTACCTGGGCAAAACCAGCCTGACCGGTTTCCCAAACCGGTCTGACCGGTTTAGCCCTAGTGGAGAGTCTCGTTCAAGTTATGGCTTTTCTTGTTCAAAGGTTGAAGGGTTCTTGAGGTGTTTTGGGTGGGTTTGGTCTCTAAGGTCTTTTGGGGATTTTCTGGACAAAACCGGCCTGGCTGGTTTGCCAAACCGGCCTGACCGGTTTCCCCTGCCTGTGAGAGGCTAAGTCCCAGAAGGTCGGTCTGACTGGTTTCAGAAACCGGCTTGACCGGTTTTGGCCGCCTGCAGCAATTTCGAGTTGTTTTCCGCTGTGTGTCTTGTGTTGTTGTTGGTTGGATCTTGCTCCTAGGTCCAGTAGCACTCCAGTGGCTACATGGATTTGGCAAGAGAAGCTTGCGGAGGTGTCCGAGTGATTTTGGGTTCATAGGCCGAATTCTTGAGTAGAATTTTTATCGGCTCCCATTCACTCCCCCCCTCTCTGGTTCGCCGTTCCGGTCCTTCAAAGTAGCGGAAGATGTGGCAGTGCGCCTCCACCCCAAGGTATCCCTCACACAGCGCCTCGAATGCCGCTAAATGTTGGATGCTGTTGGGGTTAAGGTGCTGGAGCTCGAGGCCGGATGTCCACAGAACGGTGTAGATGAACCGTCCCGCCGGCACTGAGACCCCACGTTCATGGAAGGTGACGAATGAAACCATATACCCCGGTGGGGGCTGTGGGAAGTCCTCAAGCTTGGCTTTGATCCACTCACGCACATTGCTTAGGCGCGGGAGCAGCCCCGCATCAGCAAGACCAGTCAGCTTCGCGAGGGAGACGGTGGAGCGCTGCCAGTTCGACATCACCGCGTGCGGAGAAGGCTGGGGACGGTGGCGGGAGACTTGAATCTGCTGAACCGGCGGCGCGCTGGGTCGGATGGCGGGTGCGCAAGGAGAAAGAGACGAAAGGGAAGGATGAGATGGCAATCAACCCCCGCCTTCCCGACTTAAATGGGGAAACGCGGGCCGGTTGGGGGCAATTCACTGCTCGGGCCCACTCATGGGTAGCAGGGTACCGTCCCGCCCAATCTCTCTCTCTCTCTCTCTCTCTCTCTTCCTTTTTCCTTCGTATACGCGAATCCTGCTAGCCTTGACATTCCAGGAAAAGCAACCTCCGCCTCGGGCGGCGTTCGGCACGCTGACAGGGTCGGTTGACAAGACAGCGCGGGGGATCACGTCAGAGGAGAAGGATTCCCCGACCTAACGCAATGCGCCTGACCTATCGTCATGGTAAAAAGGTAAAAAGTGCGCCCCCAGCTCCGAGCCAGGGAGCGGCCATGTGCCTCGACCTAAGCACACGTCCCGGCCAGGCGGCGGGATGAGCAGATCCATGCACCAATACGTCGTCGACGAGGTTTGGAATGACTCGTTGCAACCATCCATCGTCCGCACGAGCAAAAATGAGCCAACAACAAAGCAAAGGTGTGAATTAAAAGGCCTGCGGCCGAGTTTCAGAAAAAGAGAAGATACAAGGAGGAGGTGCCGATCATGAAGGATTGGCGCCTGCCTCGAGGCATACGCCTCACTCCACCGAAGGGTCTGCCTGGCCGGGGGAGTCCGCCCCCTCAGAGCCACCCTCTGACTCGCTGGACTCGTCCAGGACGGCTGCTCCCCAAGTTGCCGCCGCAGGCCCCCGATTCTCGAGGAGGGCGTCGATGTCCACCGACGGGAGGATGGCGTCGGTGTTGGCGTTGAAGTACAAGGCCGTCTCCTGGCGCCTCCGCGGCCTCATCCGCCGAGGCCACCCCACGGGGATCGTACCAATTGACCGGTCCAGGTCTTGGAGGTTCGCGGCGGCAAGACCGTACGTCGTCCCCTGCTGCACCCCCGCGGTAACCACCGTGCGGACGCGGTCTGGGAGTGCACGGAGCCTGTCGTGCAGCAGTGTCGGCTTGAGCCACACCACCGACACGGCAACACTAGCGGCGTCGCGGAGGTGGCCGTAGATGAGGCGAAGTTCGGCGAGCTCCCGCTACGCCTGCTCTACCTCTGAGGCACGCAGGCGTGCGACCTCCTCCTGACCTGCTCGGCACCAGAAGAGGGGTGTCACTGACCACGATGGCAATACAACAAAAGAAGAATGAAGACGAGGGCAAGTGACTCACTGGCAGCCCGAGCATGCGTGTCCCCCTCGGCGTCCTGCGCAGCCTTGAGCTCCCGCTCAGCCCCCTCGAAGGTGGCCCTGAAAGCGGTGACGGCCTGCTGCGCGAGCTCCAGATCGCTCTCCAGCAGTGCGATACGCTGCCGCGCGTCGTCCAGTTGGGCCTGGAGCTCGGCGGCAGGGTCAGCCCCGGCAGGGGCGTCATCCACGACCGCCGCCTGAAGAACAGCTGGCGCAGACGGCCCTGCGTAGGAACCTGGTGCCGGCAGGGCCAGGGGGATCGCAGCACCAGCCGCACCACGGGGCCCGATCCAACGCGCCACCGGTGCGCCATCGCCAGCGGCCTCCTGCTGCGCCGGCCGACGAAGCACTGGTGGCGCCCTCGCCGACGAGTCGAACGAACCCTCCACCGAGCGCTTCTCACCAGCCATATGAGCTTCGGGGGTTTCTTGGAAGGACGAGGCCTCCGGTTGGAATGAGGGATGAGGAAGCAAGGAGGCAGCGCGAGCGGGAGGAAGAAGGAAGACAAGAGGTGCGTTCGCTCCGAGCCTTCCCTGGGTTTTATAGCCGTGCGGCGCCCTGTGCGCAACGGTTACATAGAGGTGAGGAGGCGCTCTCTCTTGCTCTTCGCCTTCTCTTCTCCCCCCTCTCTCTGCTCTTCAACTCCCCATCACTCCGCCGGCCTCGGGCCACGATTCCCGCCAACCTCGGGAAACCCCAAGGGTTTCCCCCCGACCTAATGGATGAAGATGAATCGCTTGGCAGGATTCGAAACGGGCGTCAAACACACGACACGGGCGTCAACGATAAGAGGACAAGGGAACAACTGCATTTATGTGAAGCCCTGAGTCTTAGGTACAAGAAGGCAGCCAGACGGGCCGTGAACAAGTATCGTAACATAAAACACCACCGGCATGGTGGTGTTGCGTTTCC
This sequence comes from Cenchrus fungigraminus, assembly GCA_036936925.1. Lineage (NCBI taxonomy): Eukaryota > Viridiplantae > Streptophyta > Magnoliopsida > Poales > Poaceae > Cenchrus > Cenchrus fungigraminus. Next base: position 69,239,777 of record CM072770.1, read on the forward strand.
CGGCAGATCAGAGTTGAAGGAGCACGTCGCTGGACTCCCACAAACATCTGACGTGGCCGGAGACTCCCTGCGGGGACCAGGAAGATGGCCGGCGCCTCCACCGCGACTACCAAGACCTAGGAAGAAGACCAAGTTCCTGGGGCCGCACCCGAATAGGCGGCCGACCAAGCATTGCTCCTCAGGGAGCAGCCTCAGCAGAGAAGCTTGTTCAGGAACGACTTGGTGTCCTGCTACTTCGACAGCACTCAGGGAAGCAACCTTGGGTGTTCCATGACATGCAGCAGGAAGCGACGGCGGAGACGCGGACGCGAAGCGGCGGCTCGCCTCGGTGCCCCCTCCCCTAGCACTCAACCCCCATGTCGCCGCAGGGGCTCGAGACGCAGGGCAGGACAGGGCTGCCAAGAGCATGCCTCCCCGTTCACTGAACTCCCACCAACATCAAGAGGCTTGAAGGACGGCACTACACTTAGGGGGACAAACCCCCCATGACTGGAGGAGTAGCTGCTTTCTTTCCCTCCCCATGTGGCAACCATGGAGTCTCACCGGGACGAAGCGGAGCTCCTTTTATAGGGTAGCAGCGCCCCAACCACGTGAGAGGCACGGTGGACGCGGCCTAGCTTACAAAACAAGCTAAAATGGCCACCCACCCCGCTAGGCGGTGCATTCAAGGCCCGCTGAGCCTCACCGTCACATCGGCAGAGGACAACCACAGTCCCCCGTGAGGCTGGGTCAAATCCACCGTCCACCCACGTCAGCCTCAAAAGGCGAGCCAGTAGTCACAACGGCTAAAAAAATCACCTCGTGGCAGAGTCCTCGACTCTACCACGAGCTCGAGGGCTACACTCGGCGAGTGCGCTCGCGCGCCCCCATCGGACTGAAAAAGAAAAACAGAAGCTCGACCTCTCTGATCCTAAGGGAGAAACTTGTCTCCTCCCCCCTTAGGCTCGAGGGCTACTGAAGAGGCAAAAAACCGAGGGTGGGCCGAATCAGGAAGACTAATGGTGGGTCGCGTCAGCAGGGGCCCAACACCGACCATCGGCGAGGCCTGGCCTAGCTCCTTTTCTTTAAAGAATAGCAGCTCGGCCCACTTTCGCGGAACCACCTCCGACTCAAGCAGCCACCCCGGCTACCTCGACAAGCGGCTCCACCTCGCACGACTTAAGGCTCCTTCCGCCATAATCCGTCGTCCGGGGCCCCCAGGGGAAGGCTGCAACGTGGCGGATGCTGCCCCGCGCCGCACGGGACGTGCAACTGCGGCAGGACACGCGGATCTACCATGTCGGGAGGTCAGGTAATGATGAGATTTTTCCCAGCGTGGCAGGCGGACTGCCCCGGCGTCCCATCACCTGGATACCGAACAGTGGCCAAGGACATACGAATCCTTCGCCTGTAAGACATCGAACAACGAGGCCCGACCCAGCGGATATCAGAGAGAAGGTCGAGGCTTGCAAGGGAAGCCCCGACCTAATGTGGCTAGCGTGCTCCTGGGTCGGGAGAAGCCGCCTCCGGACGGAGGCCGAAGCTATTCCGCCCTACGAAGGCTACTGCGACTAGTGCAGTGTACGACGCCAACGGGAGACGAAGGCCCACGGCGTGACACTGTTCCAGCACTGTTGCAGCACTGTAGCAGAACATAATTTTACCATCCTGGACCCTGTACACCGGCCACCCTTGAACTATAAAAGGAGAGGCTGGCACGTAAACATGGGAGACGAAGAACACAACTGAAACAGAGATCGAACAACACACATCGCACCCACTAAACGAGCATCTGCTGCTCTCATCCACACAAAAGAGATTGGGACCCTTTCCCTCTCTCGACCTAGGCTAGTATCCCCTACTACAAGCCCCTGTGGGCATATAGAACACTTTCCTGCACTGGACGTATGGCACCCCCTCGGAGCCTGAACCAGTATAATCTCGGTGTCTCTAAGCCAAACCATCCGGATCAGACGCACGAATCATACCAAAAATTATTGCCGGCGGTATCAAACCACGACACCAAGTCACTCTTGAACTTGATGGGTTTCTGGAAGTTGTCGGTGTGTGGAGGAAACACGGGAGGATCTGGGGTTGTGTCTAGTCGGTTCCGAAGTGGGTTGGGCTTAGGAGCATAGGCATTATTGTGAAAGGTTTTTGGTGGACCTATGATATCACCAATCTTCTCCTCCTTCTCCCCACTGCACTCCCCAACTTTATCCGAGCCAAGCGCTTGCCCATCATAGAGCTTGTATGCCTCAATCATCATCCTGAGCTGAGGCTCAAGACCCGACAACCAACCCATCATCTTCCTCAACTCATCATTCTCATCCTGCAAGCGATCAACATAGTGTGCAAGCTCCAAATTCTTCACAGCGTTTATTTCACAAGTAGAGCATGATGTAGGAATAGGAGCTTTCAGCTTACCCTCTAGTGATCTAGCATAAGCAAGCGAAACATCTAGCTTCTCATGCAAAACAGGACAAGAAGTGCAAGCACCAAGCAAGGAGGGCCTAGATTTCATCTCATCTAGCTCAACCCTAAGCACATCTAGTTCCTCAACCTCGGAGGCATACTTTTCCTTAAGCACGGTCAAATCACCAAGAAAAGTGGAACAATTAGTGCATTCAGGTTCATCGGTCACAATAGCAGGAGACTTCAGAGAATCTATTTGAGCCCTAGCATCAACAAGCAAAGACTCTAGCTCAACCACCTTCTCCTTAGCCTCTCCAAGCAAAGACCTATACTCCCTCTTCTCCTTGTTGGTCTTTCTAAGCACATCATCACGATTGTCAAGCAATTCATGCAACCTAGCATTCTCCCCTACCAAGAAGGATGGATCATTGTTTACCTCATCCTCGGAGTCGGAGTCTGAGTCATCCTTGTTGCTCTTCTTGCTTGCGGAGCTATGTGCCATGCCGCAAAAGCCTTGGGCGGCGAAGCACAAGCCGTTGATGTTCTTGCTTGGCCACTTGCCCTTGTGCCGGTTCTCTTCTTCATCACTTGAGCTCGATGAAGAGTAGCAGGAGCTTGAGTCGATGTCGCACACTCCGGCAACCATCGCACGCTCCTTCTTCTTGTGACCGCCATTCCTCCTCGGCTTCCGCTCAAACTTATTCTTGCCCTTGTGGTCATCCCTCGAGCAGTGCTTGTGGTCGGTCCTCGGACGGTGCTTGTGCTCGGGCTTGATCTGCATGGCCTCCGGGCACTTAGTGATAAAGTGTCCGTGCTTCCCGCATCGGTAGCACAAGCCCGAGCTCCTCCTAGCGTTCTTCCGATTCGTGTACATGCGCTCAAACCGCCTGCTCAACAATGCGAGATCCTGTTCGCCCAGCACGTTGAACTCCTCATCTGCCATGGACAGAAGACAAGACAAAGAGAACTGCCTCAAAGACAGGTTAGTGTTAGTGCTTGGTCCAAAAATGAGAGCCAGACTATGAGGGTCAGCCGGGTTCTCGATCCTTGCTAGCACCCCACGGTCCACCTCAGACGACTTGAGCTTGGAAAACGGCTCGTCCACCGTGAGGGTCTCATACTTCTCCGACTCAAGAATGGCCTCGACCTTCTTACTCCACACGGTACGATCCAGAGAGTGCAGGAGCTTCACAGCCCTGTCATGATCAGCGTACGGGAGCGCGGCCACTTAGCCCTCATGTTGTTCACAATCACAGTGAACCGCTAGAACATGGTGTCTATGGACTCACCAGGGAGATGAGTGAAGTTCTGGTACTCTCTCCGGTAGGTCGCGAACAATCAAGCCTGAACTTGAGCATTCCCAGCATGAGCATTCTTTAGCTGCTCCCAAATCCTACAAGCCAAGTCCTGTGTCTGAACCCGATCGAATTCGGATTGACACAGAGCACGAAACAAGTAGTCGACCTCCTTTTTGTTGGCGTTGTGCATATCCCTCGATCCTGGAGCCAGGAAGTTAATTGGATGAACATAAGCTGTGTTCACCGTAACATCCCAAAGGATTTGACCCTTGCCGCGGAGGAAAGCAGCCATTCGCCTCTGCCACGTCTGGCAGATCTTACCATCAAAGTGTGGAGGACCTGAACCTCGTTCTTGGTACGCCATCTTTGGATCTTAGACTGGTTAGAATCACGAAGATCCGTAACTAGCTCTGATACCAATTGAAGGACCGATTAGGCGACCAGAGAGGGGTGAGTGAATGGGAGCCGATAAAAATTCACCTCAAAAAGGTGAACTCGACTATGCCCTAAGAACTACTCCAAATCCGAGCACACACGATGGAGAACGTAATCGTCAAGGTCACGTAGTCACAACGGACCTACCAACCCTAAGAGCGATCCTTGGTTCAACTAGCGGAAGCACGAATCAAAGAACCAAAGTACTTAGCCAAATCTGCGAAGCCCTGGGCGGACGGTCCGCAATAGTACGGCAGACAATCCGCGAGCCTGGCGGACGGTCCGCGACTCCCCGGCGGACGGTCCGCAAATAGCGACCGAACCTCCAGTACCGCACCCCCGAAAATTCAGACAGTCCAGGCGAGCGCCACGGACAGTCCGTGTTGCGTGGACAGTCCGGTCCCACCTGGCGGACAGTCCGGCAAACCGACTCCAACCGAAAACTCCAAATTCGACGGATTGAAACGGCTCATGCTCACAAACCCAAGAACACGTGATGAACAATCAATGAACACGCACCCTGCGGATAGTCCACAGCCCTAGGTGGACAGTCCGCCAGCCACGGACAGAGCAGAAACAGCCCAAGCTTGAGAGGTCAACTCTCCAAATCCATCACCCGATCTCCCAAACGACTTTAGCTATTGAGACAAGATTTGGGGAAGATGTGAAGCGTCTCTAGGGGATGCTATGCCCCAAAACTTGAGGCCTCAAACCAACTAAATCGCCGGGAATCGATCTCGAACTGAGCTCAACCAAAAAGCTAGGGTTCCACCCGAAATCCTCAAATCCACGGCCAAATCCGGAGTTTGAGGGGTCAAGATCAAGCACAAAGATGCACAAGGCATCTATCCATGATCCCCACAAAGAAATCCGAACCCAAACATCTCAGAATCGGAGGAGCAAGCCGCACACGAAAATCCAACGAAAATAGCCCGAAAAAGACACGGAAATCACACGAGCTACAAGAAGGAAATCAACGCAACCATGAAAGCTTCCATACACTCGGAGGTCAAGTTCTCTACAAACCGGTGAAGAAAATCTAAGCCTATAGAGCAAGAAAATGAGAAGCAGTCCAGGAGGATGGATTGCCTAGAAACCCTAGAGCTATATATATGAGTGCCTCTGGGTTGGGCAAATGACCAAGCTACCCGTAGAACTAGAAATGAGATACAAACCCCTCGGGGGCAATATAGTCAAGTAGCACTCCTCTTCGTCAGACGGTCATGCCTTTGTCGCAGTCCGCGTCCTCCCAACGCAAGCCCTGCGATCCCGCCGCGTGTCCCCTGGCATCGAAGCTTCTCGGTGCGCCCGGATCTCGTCTCCGCCCGCCGAGCCTCCGGTCGTGGTTTTGTGGCTCAACCAAGTAACCCGACAGTTTTGTGGTGAACCGCCGCAAACCCCGTGTGCAGACTCCGGTCGTGAGCCGCTACCCTGCACCGGCTCCAGTCGACGACTTCGTCTTGCTACCATGCGGCCCGCACTTGATCCCGTTCGGCCATCGGGTCCATCGAGCCGAGCCTACTTGTCTCTCCACTCCTAGGAGGCCCCGCAAGACCTTTCGCACCCGCTCTTCACCTGCACCAACGGAAATCAAGCCGCAACCTGCACCTGCAATACTCAGCCAATAGTCAGTCCACACCACTGAAGGACCGATTAGGCGACTAGAGAGGGGGGAGTGAATGGGAGCCGATAAAAATTCTTCCCGAAGGATGAACTCGGCCTATGCCCCAAATTCACAAACAAGGATTCCCACACGAGTTTGCTAAGGTCACGTAGTCACAACGGACCTACCAACTCTAGGAACAAACCCAAACTCAAAGCAACACGGAAGCGCAACTCTAGAAGCAAAGGACTTACGCAATCTGCGATGCCTGGGGCGGACGGTCCGCGATGCCCAGGCGGACGGTCCGCAAGGTCTAGGCAGACTGTCCGCGAGGTCACAGCGGACGGTCCAAAAATGCAACCCAAACAACCAGTACTGCACCTCGAAATACGGACGGTCCGTACCCTACCCGCGGACGGTCCGAGAGCAACCTGTGCCGCACGGACGGTCCGCGACCCCCAGGCGGATGGTCCGCAAACCCCTTGCAACAAAACTCAACTTCTCCGAAGGATCGAACCACGAACGCGCAAGAACAAGCGACGAACTAGACGAACACTAGGGCACGCGGACTGTCCGCGCCTACCAGGCGGACTGTCCGCCAGGTGCGGACAGAACTGCTCGAGCCCGAAAACGAGAAGTCAACCCCTCCTATCCATCCATGGATCTCCCAAACAGCTTAAGCTCTTGAGGAAAGATTTGGGGGAGATGTGAAGCGTCCCTAGGAGATGCTATACCCCAAAACTTGGGACCTCGAACGAACTAGATCGCCGGGAATCGAATCGCAACCGAGCTCTACCAAAAAGCTAGGGTTCCAACCGAAATCCTTCAATCGGAGGCCAAATCCGGAGATTGGCGGGTCAAGATCAAGCACAAAGATGCACAAGACATCTATCCATGATCCCCACCAACAAATTCGAACCCAAACACCTCAGAATCGAAGGAACAAGGTGCGCACGAAAATCCAATGAAAATAGCTCGAAAAAGACACGAAAATCACACGAGCCACAAGAAGGAAATCGACGCAACCATGAATGCTTCCATACACTCGGAGGTCAGATTCTCTACAAAACGGTGAAGAAAATCTACGCCTGTGGAGCAAGGAAATGAGAAGCAGTCCGGATGGATGGTTTGCCCAAAAAACCCTAGAGCTATATATATGAGTCCCTCTGGGTTGAGCAAATGACCAAGCTACCCCTAGCACTTAAACTTAAGATACAATCCCCTCAGGGGCATATAGGTCATGTAGCACTCCTCTTCATCGCACGGCCACGCCTTCGCCACAGTCCTCGTCCTCCCGACGCAAGCCCTGCGATCCCGCCACGTGTCCGTCGGCATCGAAACTTCTCGGTGCGCCGAGCCTACTTGTCTCCGCCCGCCGAGCCTCCGGTCCTGGTTTTGTGGCTCAACCAAGTAACCCGACGGTTTTGTGGTGAACCGCCGCAAACCCCGCGTGCAGACTCCGGTCGTGAGCCGCTACCCTGCACCGGCTCCGGTCGACGACTTCGTCTTGCTTTTCTTGCCACCATGTGGCCCGCACTTGACCCCGCTGGCCACCGGGTCCCTCGAGCCGAGCCTACTTGTCTCTCCACTCCTCGGAGGCCCCACAAGGCATAGACCTTTCGCGCCCGCTCTTCACCTGCACCAACACGAGTCAAGCCGCAACCTGCACCTGCAATACTCGGCCAAGAATCAGTCCACACCACGTTGTCAATCACTCATCACACTAGGGAGTGACCAACCACCGGTCCTCGGACGCTCCGGTCCTCAATCTCACCCTTGATGAGTGCATTGACAACACACACATAGTAACCAATTTAGAGAAAAGAGAAAAAGAAAAGAAACGACTGAAAAACTCAAACAAGTGATCAAAAGCCAAACAAAAGCCAAAGAGAGATCACTTGAGAGAGAAAATCTCGATCCCCTAAGACAAGGGCAACGGCTCGACACAACCGAGATAAAATGCTCCAAAATTGCTGACTCCTCAAGGTGAGAAAAAAGGGCTCGACACCATCAGCAAAAGAGCACAACTAAAATTCAGGCGAAAAAGAGCTCCCAAATGCATATGAATGCAAGCTCCCCCTGAACAAATGCATTTCTCCCCTTTGATGCAAAACTCCCCCTGGATGCAAGAATTGGGTACTATCTCTCCCCCTTGTTGGTAATGCATGAATCAAGTCTACAAATGCAAGCATGTGCTTCTCAAATAGACAAAGGGCACTACAACATGCTAAAAAGAGACATAGACTAGAAAGATTGCCACAAATTTAGCACGAGCATCGCCAATGAGATAGATAGGAACATATAAGCATGTGACCTAGCCATGATCAAAATATAGCAATTTTTCACAGAAACTTCCCTCTCATGAGCATAGGACCTAAACATGATCAAAATGAGCACAAAGAACATATAACTCACAGACTTCATGCAAGGTTACAAATTCTCATCACAAGATCATCACAAACACCTACAAGCTATCTCATGTCATGTCAAAGCCACCGAGCCATGTGTCCACTTCTAAATGTGAGACTTCTCAACGGTGAACATCATGCAACGGTTTAGCACCCAAAATAAGGAATTTAAAGCATTCATGACATAGAAGCATATTTTCCAAGCATAAGCATTTCATATACCAATTTCAAGATTTACAAATTAAGCATGGTACATGAAGTGCCTTTGCGGCAAAAAGAAGCTTAGGCTTCTCCACAAGGTAGCATGTAGGCTAAACATCCATGATGATAGATGGGTCTTTGACCCCATATGAAAAGAACATGGTCCCAAGCACAAATTAAGCAAGTTATAGCCATAAGTGCACAAAATTAGCATGAAAGGCATTCAACTCATAAGAGAGGATCATATATAGCATTTTCACAAAAATAAGCCATCCACAAGCACATACATCCCAAATCTATCAAGAGCATCGCTATCCATCATATGAGCATCAAAAGCAAAGTCTTAATCTCCTATCTAGCATATCATAGTGATCCAAGTATATAGGAGAAGCACATCTCATATGGTACATATGCAGTCTATGATACAAAGATGCAAGCATGATATGATACATAAATGAAAATGCAATATGTGTATGTACATAAAACCCCCAACCAAAGCTCAAAAGGGGAAAAGAACACCAAGCTCCCCTCGCAAACGGGCAAATGTAGCTTGGTCCAAAGGCTTGGTTAGGATATCGGCAAGCTGCTTTTCGGTTGGCACATGGATGAGGTCTATGTTTCCCTTCTCAACATTGTCTCTCAGGAAGTGGTACCTCACCTCTATATGTTTGGTTCTGGAGTGAAGCACGGGGTTTTTGGCAACACTAATGGCACTCGTGCTATCACACATGAGAGGTACATGGGAACACTCCTCACCAAAGTCACTCAGCGTGTATGTGATCCAAAGCAGCTCTGAGCAACAACTAGTGGTAGCAACATATTCGACTTCTGTGGTAGACTGAGCTACACTAGACTATTTGCGAGAAGACCAAGAAACAAGCGAAGATCCCAAAAACTGGCAAGTCCCCGAAGTCGACTTCCTATCGACTCGACACCGCGCAAAATCGGCATCCGAAAACCCAAGAAGCGAAAGAGAAGAGGACGCCGAGTACCAAAGACCAAGCTCAGGAGTGTATCGAAGATACCTGAAGATCCGCTTGACGGCCTGCCGATGTGAAGTCCTCGGTGACGCCTGAAAACGAGCGCACAGACACACAGAAAACTGAATGTCCGGCCTCGTCGCCGTCAAGTACAAGAGGGAGCCAATCATGCTCCGGTACTCCTTCTGGTCCACGGGCTCTCCGTCCTCGTCCGCATCCAACGCTGTAGTCGTACTCATCGGTGTCGACAGGGGCTTCGAGTTGTCCATCTTGAACTTCTTGAGGATGTCCTTCGTGTACTTGGCTTGATGCACAAAGGTTCCCTCCTTCGCCTGCTTGATCTGAAGCCCGAGAAAGAACTGCAATTCTCCCATCATGGACATCTCGAATTCTTTGTTCATGTCCTCTGCAAACCTCGCAACCAAAGAGTGAGACAAGCCGCCAAAGATAATATCATCCACGTACACCTGAACAATTAGGATATCATCGCCCTGCCTGAGGAGAAAAAGAGTCTTATCAACCTTGCCCATCTCAAACCCCTTGCTGAACAAGAACCCCCTCAAACGGCCATACCAAGCACGAGGAGCTTGTTTCAGCCCATACAACGCCTTCCTCAACCTATACACTCGGTGAGGAAACTCAGCACTCTCAAAGCCCGGTGGTTGCTTCACATAAACTTCTTCTTCTAAAAACCCATTCAAGAAGGCACTCTTCACATCCATTTGGTACAACTTGAACCCTTTAGCCATGGAAAAGGCTAGAAGGATCCTAATTGCCTCCAAACGGGCTACAGGAGCAAATGTCTCCTCATAGTCTATCCCCTCCTTCTGACTATACCCCTGAGCAACCAACCTCGATTTGTTTCTCACCACCTCACCATTCTCACCCTCTTTGTTCTTCCACACCCATTTTGTCCCTATAGGTTTGCAAAGTGGTGGTGGCTCTACCAACTCCCAAACTTGGTTTCTCTCAAAATTCTCTAACTCCTCATGCATTATGTTCACCCAATTAGGATCAGAGAGGGCGTGTCCAATGTCTTTCGGCTCAAAGGTAGCAACAAAAGCCGAATGAGCAAAGTGAGAAACATTCCTGGACCTTGACAGTGTCGTACGTTCATTGATGTCGCCGATGATTCTTGAGGGTGGATGATCAACTAGAACGCGCCTCGGTGCCTCTCGCCTGGAGACAACCTCCACCTCAGCTGCAGCTTCCACTTGATCTTGCTGGACCGTAGTCGGTGTAGGGGCTGGACCATCCTGCACCGTAGTCGTCGTAGTGGAAGTAGAGGGTACATGCCCGGCTGGAGCATCATCATCACCATCATCCTCTCCAGCATCATCCTCCTCGTCCTCAAAGATCTTCTTGCCAATCTCGTCATCACCTGCACACTCAAAAACAGACGAACTGCATGGCTGGGTCTCGTCGAAGGTAACCTCGCAAGTTTCCATGACTAGGTTAGTATCAAGATTGAGCACACGGAATGCTCGAGAGTGACTAGCATAACCCAAAAAGATCCCATCGGAAGACCTCGACTCAAACTTATCAAGCCTACCCTTCTTGAGAATAAAGCACCGACAGCCAAAAGCCCTGAAATGGCTCACTCTAGGTGCTCGCCCGTGCATGAGCTCATAGCACGTCTTGTTCAAGAAGGCCCTGAGAAAAATCCCGTTCCCAACATGGCACGCGGTGTTCACCGCCTCAGCCCAATATCTCCTCGGAGTCCTATGCTCGTCAAGCATCGTCCGAGCCATCTCACAAAGGGAACGATTTTTCCTCTCAACCACACCATTCTGACAAGCCACATAGGGAGAAGAGAATTGATGTTCGAGACCCAAATCACGACAAAAGGTTTCGAAACGAGAGTTCTTAAATTCAGAGCCATTGTCGCTACGGATAGCTCGAATGGCATCTCCATTCCTCTCATTCTTCAACCTCAAGATTAGATCCCTCACAAAACCAAACGTCTCCCCTTTGTCAGCCAAAAAGAAGACCCAAGCATAGCGAGAATAGTCATCCACTATCACCAGGACATACCATTTCCCACCCGCCGAGCACACACGAGCTGGACCAACCAAGTCCATATGGAATAGCTCGCATGGCCTCTCTGTCATAACGGATGTCAGAGGCGGGTGAGAGGCGGCGACCATCTTACCATGCCTACACGGAGCACATACCAAGTCCTTTTGGTATTTCAACTTAGGCAATTCTCGGACTAATCCTAGCCCACTCAAGCATGACAACAAGTCAAAATTCAAGTGACCTAGTCTCCTATGCTATTTCCAAAGCTCCGTCGAAACGCCAGCAACCAAGCAACGAGAAGAGCCAACACACTGAGAAAAATCGGCTCTGAAAATCTGACCCTTGGGGATGATCGTGCACACAAGATCACCTCGAGAATCCAAGACACGCGAAGTGCCCGTTTTGAAACGGACCTCAAAACCCTCATCAAGAAGCTGGGAAATCGAAAGAAGATTGTACCCCAAAGATTTGACAAGAGAAACTCGCCGAAGAGTCACAGACTCACTCACCTTCACCGTGCCCACTGAAAGCACTCTACGTTTCCCATTGTCCCCAAAACTGATGTACTCTTTGGTCATCACCGGGGTGAGGCTGGAGAACCACCTTCGATCTCCGGTCATGTGTCGAGAGCAACCGGAGTTGATCAACCAAAAGCCCTCCAAGCCTCCCACCGGCAAATCAAAATAAAGAGCGAGAGTGAGCAAACGACTCAGCACTGGGGTTAGTACAAAATGAATCAAACCAGTGCCGTACCATTTGCTCAAAAGTGGGGTTAGCAAAATCCATCCTATCTCTTCTAGGTGGAACACCCACACGTCCCCTTGGAGGACTACGCGCACCATGAGGTGGAGACCGTGGCCCGTAGCTCCTGTGGGACCTAAAACTGTGATCGTTCCCCCCATACTCGTATTGGCCACGAGCGAAGGAATGTCCAGCAAACTCACCACGCCCAAACCCAACACACCTACCACCTTCTCTATGTGGTGGCTCACCTCGAGGCACAAACACTCGCCTCTCTTGAGGGTAAATGGTACGCACCATACCCTCGCCCCTTGGCATCAACCTAGGCTCAGGCACACCACGAGAAGGGCGGTACCTGTCCTTGTTGGCCATCTCCCTAGCCAACCTCTCCTCACGCTTCCTCCTGAAGCAAAACTCTGCTAGGTGCCCATCCCTCCCACAATGCTCACAATTGAAGGGTTTTGGTTTTGGCTTTGGTTTTGGGCTCTCTTTGGGCTCTGGCTTCTCCTCACTCGGTTTCTCTCTCTTCTTCCCAAAGAACTCATTCTCCAAGTCACTCTTGAACTTGATGGGTTTCTGGAAGTTGTCTGTGTGTGGAGGAAACACGGGTGGAGCTGGGGTTGTGTCTAGTCGGTTCCTAAGTGGGTTTGGCTTAGGAGCATAGGCATTTTTGTGGTGTGTTTTTGGTGGCTCTGGGATATCTCCAATCTTCCCCTCATCCTCACCATTTCCCTCACCAACCTTGTCTGCCCCAAGCGCTTGCCCATCATAGCGCTTGTATGCCTCAATCATCATCCGGAGCTGAGGCTCATGACTAGACAACCAACCCATCATCTTTCTCAACTCATCATTCTCATCCTGCAGACGATCAACATAGTGTGCAAGCTCCAAATTCTTCAAAGCATTTACTTCACAAGTAGAGCATGATGTAGGAATAGGAGCTTTCAAAGCAGCTTCTAGAGATCTAGCATAAGCAACTAATTCATCTAGTTTCTCATGCAAAACAGGACAAGAAGTGCAAGCACCAAGCAAAGAGGGCCTAGATTTCATCTCATCTAGCTCAACCCTAAGCACATCTAGTTCCTCAACCTTGGAGGCATACTTCTCCTTAAGCACAGTCAATTCACCAAGAAAAGTGGAACAATCAGTGCATTCAGGTTCATCGGTCACAATAGGAGCAGACTTAAGAGAATCTATTTGAGCCCTAGCATCAACAAGCAAAGACTCTAGCTCAACCACCTTCTCCTTAGCCTCTCCAAGCAAAGACCTATACTCCCTCTTCTCCTTGTTGGTCTTTCTAAGCACATCATCACGGTTGTCAAGCAAGTCATTCAACCTAGCATTCTCCGCTATCAAGAATGCTGGATCATTATTTACCTCTTCCTCGGAGTCGGAGCCTGAGTCATCCTTGTTGCTCTTCTTGCTTGCGGAGCTATGTGCCATGCCGCAAAAGCCTTGGGCGGCGAAGCACAAACCGTTGATATTCTTGCTTGACCGCTTGCCCTTGTGTCGGTTCTCATCTTCATCACTTGAGCTCGATGAAGAGTAGCAAGAGCTCGAGTCGATGTCGCTTGCTCTGGCAACCATCGCTCGCTCCTTCTTCTTGTGACCACCACTTCTCCTCGGCCTCCGCTCGGACTTGTTCTTGCCCATGTGGTTGTCCCTCGAGCAGTGCTTGTGGTCGATCCTCGGACGGTGCTTGTGCTCGGGCTTCACCTCCATGGCTTCCGGGCACTCAGCGATAAAGTGCTCGTGCTTCCCGCACCGGTAGCACATGCCCGAGGTCCTCCGAGCATTCTTTCGGTTCGTGTATATGCGCTCGAACCGCCTGCTCAGCAACGCGATATCCTCCTCGCCTAGCACGTCAAACTCCTCATCTGGCATGGACACAAGACAAGACAAAGAGAACTGTCTCGAAGACATGTTAGCGTTAGTCCTTGATCCAGAAACGAGAGCCAGACTATGAGGGTCAGTCGGGTTCTCGATCTTTGCACGCACCCCATGGTCCACTTCGGACGACTTGAGCTTGGAAAACAGCTCGTCTACCGTGAGGGTGTCATACTTCACCAAATCAAGAATGGCCTCGACCTTCCCACTCCACACGGTACGATGCAGAGAGTGCAGGAGCTTGACAGCCCTGTCATGATCATCGTACGGGAGTACGGCCACATTAGCCCTCATGTTGTTCACAATCACCATGAACCGCTGGAACATGCTGTCAATGGACTCACCGGGGAGATGAGTGAAATTCTCGTACTCTCTCCGGTAGGTCACAAACAACCGAGCCTGAACCTGAGCATTTCCAGCATGAGCATTCTTCAACTGCTCCCAAATCCTACAAGTCAAGTCCTCTGTCTGAACCCGATCGAATTCGGATTGACATAGAGCACGGAACAAGTAGTCGACCGCCTTATTGTTGGCGTCAAACATATCCCTCGATCCTGGAGCTAGGAAGTTCATCGGATGAACATAAGCTGTGTTCACCGTGACATCCCACAAGATCTGACCCTTGCCGCGGAGGAAAGCAGCCATCCGCCTCTGCCACATCTGATAGTTCTTACCATCAAAGTGTGGAGGACCCAAACCCCGTTCCTGGTACGCCATCTTTGGATCTTAGACTGTTTAGAATCACGAAGATCCGTAACCAGCTCTGATACCAATTGAAGGACCGATTAGACGACCAGAGAGGGGGGGGAGTGAATGGGAGCCGATAAAAATTCTTCCCGAAGGATGAACTCGGCCTATGCCCCAAATTCACAACCAAGGATTCCCACACGAGTTTGCCAAGGTCACGTAGTCACAACGGACCTACCAACCCTAGGAATAAACCTAAACTCAAAGCAACACGGAAGCGCAAATCAAGAAGCAAAGGACTTCGGCAATCTGCAATGCCTGGGCGGACGGTCCGCGATGCCCAGGCGGACGGTCCGCAAGGTCTAGGTGGACAGTCCGCGAGGTCATGGCGGACGGTCCGAAAATGCAACCCAAACAACCAGTACTGCACCTCGAAATAAGGACGGTCTGTACCCTACCCGCGGACGGTTCAAGAGCAACCTGTGCCGCGCGGACGGTCCGCGACCCCCAGGCGGACGGTCCGCAAACCCCTTGCAACAAAACTCAACTTCTCTGACGGATCGAACCACGAACGCGCAAGAACAAGCGACGAACTGGACGAACACTATGGCACATGGACTGTCCGTGCCTACCAGGCGGACTGTCTGCCAGGTGCGGACAGAACTGCTCGAGCCCGAAAATGAGAGGTCAACCCCTCCTATCCATCCATGGATCTCCCAAACGGCTTAAG
This sequence comes from Cenchrus fungigraminus, assembly GCA_036936925.1. Taxonomy (NCBI): domain Eukaryota; kingdom Viridiplantae; phylum Streptophyta; class Magnoliopsida; order Poales; family Poaceae; genus Cenchrus; species Cenchrus fungigraminus. The sequence continues at coordinate 69,255,160 of CM072770.1, forward strand.
CTCTTGAGGAAAAATTTGGGGGAGATGTGAAGCATCCCTAGGAGATGCTATACCCCAAAACTTGAGACCTCGAACGAACTAGATCGCCGGGAATCGAATCGCAACCGAGCTCTACCAAAAAGCTAGGGTTCCAACCGAAATCCTTCAATTGGAGGCCAAATCCGGAGATTGGGGGGTCAAGATCAAGCACAAAGATGCACAAGACATCTATCCATGGTTCCCACCAACAAATCCGAACCCAAACACCTCAGAATCGAAGGAACAAGGTGTGCACAAAAATCCAATGAAAATAGCTCGAAAAAGACACGAAAATCACACGAGCCACAAGAAGGAAATCGACACAACCATGAATGCTTCCATACACTCAGAGGTCAGATTGTCTACAAAATGGTGAAGAAAATCTATGCCTATGGAGCAAGGAAATGAGAAGCAGTCCGGATGGATGGTTTGTCCAGAAAACCCTAGAGCTATATATATGAGTCCCTCTTGGTTGGGCAAATGACCAAGCTACCCCTAGCACTTAAACTTAAGATACAATCCCTTCAGGGGCATATAGGTCATGTAGCACTCCTCTTCATCGCACGGCCACGCCTTCGCCGCAGTCCGCGTCCTCCCGACGCAAGCCCTGCGATCCCGCCACATGTCGGCCGGCATCGAAACTTCTCGGCGCGCCCGGATCCTGTCTCCGCCCGCCGAGCCTCCGGTCTTGGTTTTGTGGCTCAACCAAGTAACCCGACGGTTTTGTGGTGAACTACCGCAAACCCCGCGTGCAGACTCCGGTCGTGAGCCACTACCCTGCACCGGCTCCGGTCGACGACTTAGTCTTACTTTTCTTGCCACCATGCGGCCCGCACTTAACCACGCTAGCCGCCGGGTCCCTCGAGCCGAGCCTACTTGTCTCTCCACTCCTCGGAGGCCCCGCAAGGCATAGACCTTTCGCACCCGCTCTTCACCTGCACCAACACGAGTCAAGCCGCAACCTGCACCTGCAATACTCGGCCAAGAGTCAGTCCACACCACGTTGTCAATCACTCATCACACTAGGGAGTGACCAACCACCGGTCCTCGGACGCTCCGGTCCTCAACCACGTTGTCAATCACTCATCACAGCCAGGAGCGACCATCCACCGGTCCTCGGACGCTCCGGTCCTCACTTGCTATGCACTTGCAGTGCCATAACCCTCTTCTTCATCTTGTAGCCTAGGTCTATAGTCCTCGTCAGATTTATCCAGTGAATTAATAGTCAAGGGATTTTGAGAAAGGTCAGTTCAGTGTCCAAGAATAGCACAAAAAGCAGACTATACTGCTAGCTCTCCCAGGAGACATGCTACATCCGGAGACAAGTAGAGCACATTTTTAGTTAACCATGCTTAGCAGCTAAGCATGAGAAAACACATAAGAAAACAATTACAGTAACTACTTTAGCCCAGTATAATATCATTGGTTCTATGGTAAACCATTAACATAAATGCAACATTCAGTAACCAAAAAATTAGTTTAGGTAATGCGACCTTACCATTTTAAAGAGGAAGATGTTGGCTGCCTCTGTTGCTGATGAGGTACTTATTCAACTTGGAGAGAATGTGCACATGTACATAGGAACAAGAGCCAAACCAAATATAAGAGTCAATCTAAAGGGAAATGCTAAGTATGTATACCATCAACAGATGTCCACATGTACTTATACAAAGGAGCCACAGGGTATGCCGGGTATGCACCGGCATACCCTGCAATTCCCACAAGTACAGGTATATTTATATGCATTTATATAAAAAGAAAAGCATACGCACGCATATGTTGTATACTTGATTATCTGAACGCATGTGTGCTGCATACGCTCGCTTGGCCTAATTCCATAAACTCGAGCAAATATACCAAATTACGTTGTTAATTTTATAGTTATTACTAAATTGTTGTTAATTTTACAATTATTACCAAATTGGTAGAATGGATTACCGAATTGTATTAGACATTTTTAGAGTGGCATACCCTAAACTCAAATCCTAGATTCGCCACTGACCTTGTCACTGTCGGAGCAGAGGGATCTCTACTCCTCGTCGCTGCCTGCTCGCCACCACGTCCTCGTCCTCACGTCGACCTCATGGCTGGATCCCTCCTCCTCCTCCTAGTCGTCGTCATCGCCGTTGTCACTGGATCCCTCCACTAGTCGTCGTCGTCGTCGCCGTTGCTGGGTCCCTCCTCCTCCAGATCTCGCTGTCAGAGGTGTGGTGCGCGTTGCGCCGAGCGTGGTGTGGCGCGCATCTTAGTGAAGGGGTGTAGCGTGCATCGCGGCGTGGGGGGAGGTGAGGGGGACGAAGGCGAGGGCGAGAAAGCGGCGGCGGCAACGTGAGGGGAGAGTGGGAGGAGACTGCGTGAGGGAGGCGTCTTTACCTACTAACCTAGCTCGAGTGGGCTTGTGTGGGCCTTCAAATGAGTAATGTAGTCAAGTACTACTCTGCTACTCCCTCCGTTCATTTATCCAAGGCCTATTTTTACTTGACTCAAAGACCAAAAAAAAAGAAATTAAGCCCCTCCTATCATTAATCTCCCAAAAATCATACGTGTTTATTAAAAGGTTTCGGAGGCGCAAATGATACGCGGCTTAACAACCACGCGTCGCCAGTGAAGGGGCGGGGCCACATCTATTCGAATGAAGAATAATTTGCTTTTCCCCTTTTAATGTGCAATCAAATTTTGTATCACGTATTTCTCCGTCATCCGTAATCCAAATTTGATGATATTTGATTCTCCGGAGTTGTTGCCGGAGTTGTTGCCGGAGGAGATGAGGTCTACCACCACTCTTCTACCCAGGTCGTCGCCGGAGGAGTCCGCACTCACCTCAATGCACGTGGACCGCTTCTTCCTTCGCGTCGAGGAAAAAACCTTGCCTCTCCATAGCGGGCGTCGCTGGTGTCCGCCGATTTGGCCCTTGCGCGCGTGTACGGCTTCCTCCCCCAGGCCGACGAAGAACCGGCCTCTTCCATGGAGCGCCGAGGAAGATGCACGGGGGCGGCGCATGAGGATGGCTCCTCTTTGTCGCCGCGGAACCTCACTCTCTTGGTGGGGGCGGTAGACAACACTGAGGAAGACGAATGGGGACATGGCCACGGGGCCTCCTCCTTGTAGAACCTCCCCCAAGAGTCGCAGGCCATCCCTGCGACGGAGACGAGGCTGCGACGGAGACGAGGAAGGCTGAAGCCGGAGAAGGGGATAGAAGGTGGAAGGCGGGGCGGAGCATTTATTAAAAAGGTTCAGAGGTGCAAATGATACGCTGATTAACAACCACCCGTCGCCAATGAAGGGGCAGGGCTAGATCTATTCGAATGAAGAACAGTTTACTTTTTCCCTTTTAATCTGCAATCAAATTTTGTATCACGTATTTCTCCATCATACGTAATCCAAATTTGATGATATTTGTTTCTAAATTTTTCTAAAATCAACATCTATTCATTTATGACATTTTTTCGTATGTAATTCCATTTCTTGGATGTTGTTTATACGCCTTATCTTATTCCTTATAAGTACAACATAGAAATAATATTTGTTTTACACAACCATTACTAATAAACTTTGCATTTCGTAATCTTATGGTGAACACAAGGTTATGTTCAAATTTCTAATGCATATGAGTTCGAACATGTTTTTAAGTGTGGAAAACTTCAATGTTGAAGTAACATTCTAAGAAACTATGTGAGAGATGTAGACATTTGTACACAAGTATAATCTTCCATTTTCGAAACCATTTGAATTTTTATAGACAAGTTTAGGGACCTAAATTATGTTGCCAAGTCAATTTGTAGAATTTTTAGAACACACTAAGATGTTATTATAATTATTATATCATAAACAAGAGATAAAAAATCTAATTTTAAGAAATTTGGCTAAACAAGTGTGGCTGTTGATATTTTATTCAAATACTGAATTACCAACTATGAATTGTTCATATTTTTTATGAATTTTGTGGTGCTGTTTATGGGCTCTAATATTTGAGGGAAGCAAGTTTCAATTCAGAAAAAATAGTGTCGGGCCCACGCGTCAGCGTCAGAAGCCTATGTAAAAAAGATAATTGTTGCCTGCCCGACCAACAAAGGCGATGCGGGTAGACTAACCCGTGTCGCCAACAAGTGCTTCATTGTCTGAAATGCCCCTTGCTGAATGAATATGCATCCACCCCGGCGACGCTGGTACACTAACCCGCGTCGCCAACAAGTGCTCCATTGTCCGAAATGCCCCTGGTGAATGAATATCCATACGCCCCGGCCCTGGCCCCCTTCTTCTTCCCCGATCTGAGCTCCACCGCTGCCGCCGCCTATCCTTCCCTGCCGTCGTGCACATGTCGCACTACGCTGATTCATCTGGAGGTGCACGTGCGAGGAGCAGGGTTCAAGGTTGCCGGAGCAGCCGCAATCACTCCATCGGCTTGGATCCAGTTGGTGAGCTAAGCGGCTTGCCACTAGTCCCTTTCCCGGACTGGGGTATGGCTCAGGTGGTGGAGGGGCGGACGCAGAGGGAAGGTGAAAACCACGGTCGTCTTTATTTCAAGTGTGCAAGGAACTCGGTGAGTAGTCTGTTGTGTTTCCCAAATCTGAGTTAGGGTTCTTATGTGCTTTTGATTTGCAGTACACCAAGAATTGTGGATTTTATCGTTTCCACAAGGAGTATCTCCAGATGCTGAAGGATGCTGGTGTCATTGTTTTTCGACCGTCGAACTGGGCAGACGCGGTCGATGAAGTAGTTGATTCAGTGGAATGTCAAATTGGGAGCGACGAGTAGAGGCAAGCACTAGAGGACAAGCAGAGGAAGAAAGCACTGGAGGAGAAGATGGATAATGTGATCAGGAAGATGAACTTGATTATTGTGGCTGTTGTTTGTGTAGTATTTGGATGTTTACTGGGGATGTATGCTGCAAAGAAGTAATTCTGATGTTAAAATTGGTGCTTTTGCTTCATCTATGTGGATGAAGAATGAAAAATTTGTCACAGATGACAAACTTAAATGTATGAATGAAGAATGGATGTAATTACAATTGGGTCACAAATCTTAATGTGTCACATATCACAAAATTCATCAATTCATCTGTGCTGACATTTCATTGTAGCACGAGGCAAAGGAGACGCGGATTAACACAAACAGAGTAACAAACTTCTGGCATAACTCTGGCATACACATTGCAATTCATTGTAAACTGCTGCCATATAATGACACAAACAGAGTAACAAACTTCTGGCATACACATTGCAATTCATTGTAAGCTGCTGCCATAGACATTGCAATGCGTTATAGGAGACATGGATTGATCTACCCGCGTCTCTTAGATCTACTAGTTCATCCCAAGTTCAACAAACACACAAGAGGAAGACATTAACAGAGGAACAAATTAATTAAGCAGAGGTAGTTGCCGCTAGAGGAGCCCCACCGTCGGAGTCGGAGCCGGAGCCATCGAGGCCGCCATCGTCGCCACCGTCGAAGCCGCCATCGTTGCCACCGTCATCGTCGACAGGGCTGAGCGCGCCTCTCTCAAGGTCCCCAGCCAATATATGGATCTTGAAGGCGAAATCCTTCACGGTCCTCTGCAGCGGATCATCGGGTCCTGGGATGCCGAGATGAACGGCCACCCGTCGAAGCCTCCTGAAAGCTTCGAGGAATAAGTTGACTGACCACATGGCTTCCTCAGCAGTTAGTGAAGGAGCAGGGGTGGCCTCCACGGGCGGCGGCGCCGGCGCCTCCTCAGGCGGGGGCGGCAGCACCTCCTCGGGCTCCTCGGGCACCAGCGCCGTCCCCTCCTTGATGAGCCGACGATGGCGGCTTTCGTCATCATCATCCTCGTCCCTCCCCCGCTTCCTGGACGGCTCGCTTGACGATGCCATATGCACGCTTGAGGAAGAAGAGGCTCTTGGATTCACTTCTTGGTGACCAGAGACGGTGGTGCTGGGGTTTTCTTAGTGGCGCGATTGATGAAGTTCTTAGCTGGTCGGGGATTTATAGTGACAAGATGGAGAACCGTCAGGAGGCCAGTCACACGCCTCGGAACCCATGTACGCTCAGGAGAGCTCTTGGCCACAAAAGAGACACGTGGTCACAAGGAGACGTGTGATTGTTCATATTTTATTCAAATACCAAATGCCCAACTATGAGTTGCTCGATTCTCAAAAAAAATTATGAATTGTTTGTATTTTTATTAATTTTATGTGCTGTTTTATGGGCCCTAATTTTTGAGGGAAGCAAGTGTCATTTTAAAAAAAAGTGTCAGACCCACGCATCAGCGTCAGCAGCCTAGTATAAAGAAGGTAACTGTTGCCCGCCCGCGCACCAGCCAACAAAGTGACGCAGGTTTGCAAACCCGCGTCGGCAGTGACTATCCATTTTGCAAAATGAATATTCAACCGCCCCGGCCCATTCCGTCTCCCCTTCTTTCCGAATGGATAAGCGCAACACTTTCCTTAAAAAAAGCGCAGCACACGACGCTTTCCTCATTTCTCACTAGGGTGAGAGGAGGTGTGGAGACAGAGACGATGATAAGCGCCAGCGAGGGGCCAAGCAGTGGACGAGCCCGTGCACCCGGGATCGAGGAGAACTGGAGTGTGAAGCGGTGCCGCAACTGGATCCGCGCGCGTGCCGGCGAGATGGCGGCGAAGAGGGAGACGATGATAAGCGCTGGAGAGGGGCCAAGCGGCGGTGCAGTGAACCCAATGCCGGAGACGAGGGTCCTCGACTGGATCCTCTCGAGTTCCGACGAGGGGCCAAGCAGCGGCAAGGAGGAGCGTGCCGGCGAGGGGGCGGCGAAGTGGGTGAGGTGCCTGCCTCACGTCTGCGAGCACAAGTGTCTGGCAACGACGAAGAGGGGTCGAGGGAGCGGCGAAGGTTTAGAGGACCTCATCTCTGACTCTGGCAACGACCACGACGACGACGAGGCAAGTTTCTCAGAATCTCACTGCCTTTTTACTTTCTCTATAGATGGAGCTTGAGCTTGATAAAGTTAGTGCCTATGATGATGTCTTCCATGCTTGTCATGAGCTTATACCAAGTTCTGAGGCAAATCAGTTCTGAACTAAGTTCTGCTTTTACTTGTCACCCTGCTATGAAGCCTAGGATAATTTTCAAGTTCTTATATAATTTTCCTATGATGATTACTGTGCCTATACTACTCTAAGTTCTGAGGCAAATTAGTTCTGAATTAACTATGTTATTCTTATACCATATTTAACCCTGTTTCAAGCAAAACTCTATGAGTCGTGAGCAGAGGTTGAGTTACTACTAAACCTTAATGTCTGGGATTATGTGAAACCTGAGTTTGAAAAAATCACGAAAGAAATGAACATCCTCATCAAAAAGGATAAGCACATCAGGATGTACAAGTATACTACTGAACAAAATCTCGAGCCCATTGAAGATGCGCTCGAAGGGCTTCAAGAATCCTTGGTTGCTTATGAAGAGGCTGCAAAAAGAGACAATCTTGATGGGGGGATGAGGAAGTTCAAGCTTGTTGATGTGCAGGGTCAGATCGTCATACTTTTGTGGATGTTCAAGGGGCATGCTTTTGTTGATGTGTATGGTCAGATAGCACGACCATAGTAAATAATTAATGTGATGGACAAGTTAAGTCCTAGCCTGATGGACAAGTTAAGTTAATTGTTTGTAATAATTATTCTTTATTCATGTGGACAAGTTATCTTCATCTATGTGGACAAGTTATCTCTCTTATGATGCCTGTTTTGTCTCAAAAGATATATGTGTTGATTGTGCCTGTATGTCGAAATGGAAGCAATGAGAGATCGAGCTGACCTGTCAATGAAGACAGACTCAAAGGAGACACGGATTCACAAACCTCTGTCTCCTTTGTTCACAAAGGAGACATGGATTAACAAACCTCCATCTCCTTTGTTCATTGCCGCCACGCTCCCGCTTCACGGCAGTGAAGAGTGCTATTAGACTTTAATTATTGAGCTCCCAGTCTAGTAACGGGTGTCAAATGGTCATCGGTAACCGACACTAAAGCCGGTTACCGATACGGCAGCGATCAGTAACGGACTTAAAGAGCCCGTTACCGATAGGGCATTGATCGGTAATGGATGTTATGAGCCCGTTACCAATAGGTTTAACTTTTGTAACGGACTCGCTTTAACGTCCATTACAAAGAATTAATGTAACGGGCGTTTAAGAAGCCCGTTACCAGAAGTCCACATTGGTAATGGGCGTTGTGGAGGCCAACCCTGGGGTCGGCCTGCCGTGCTTATGGGTACCGAACGCCAAACAACAACCGTTACAGATGTAGGTGCATGTAACGGGTGTTAAGCGCCCGTTACAAATGCTACGTGACCTATTTGAGGTTTTCACGTAGTGTAGCATAATAATTTTAAATTAAACAAGTACAAGGCATAGGTCATCGATTAACTTAAATCAAAGAGCAAGATAGAGTATGTGGGTCTAAAAATTAGTCATTTAACCTCCACAAATGAAAGAGCCGGCATTTAATCAATTTAAGTTCCTTTTAATAGAGAGCAAAAAGTCATGTCATATAAAACATCATGCAAGTAAAACAAAGCGGCAACTTTCATCACTTTTCCATAAGCAAGCCACACAAACGATATGATCGTGGTAAGCTCAAGAGTGATGGTGATTTATTTATTTGATGAATAAAACAAACAAACCTAGGTTGTCCTCCAAGTAGCCATGTTATTGATCTAGAGATGAATACTAAGGTTGTTTATGGTGAAAGCATAAATGTGCAAACATTTAGAAAGAGGTGAACAAAGATGAACTTAAGGGCGAGTTACCATCCTTATCAATGCTCGTAGTGAAGTGCAGCGTGGCCTCCCCCATGCTTAAGCATTGTGCTTAGCATGGAAAAATAACGATGAGCATCTTGTGGTGAAGGTGATCCTTGTACTCTATGTGGACTTTCCCCTTTTCATCCCTCAAATCCATCCCCATGCTTAGCATGTTGCTAAGTGTGGAAGAACTTGAATCACGCATAATTCTTGAAGTCCTATTGCCATGTATTTAAAAATCATCTCCACACTTCTTTGTTGTTCTTGTCACTACCTCATTTTCCACAGATTTTCTTCTATTCTCAAACAGAAAATGTATTGAACCACCACCCAAATTGATGTTCATGAAATTATCTTTCCAACGAGCCATCATTTGCATGAAACGGGTCTCCGAACAAGAGAGTTGTGCCTATTTTACTCCGGCGATGCAATCTGTAATTTTCAAAATGTGCAGCGCTCAATGTTTTGTACGAGTCTTCAAATTTGTCGAACTTGGATGCATTGGAATCATAACTTCATGGAGCTTCTGATTTTCATCTTTTCTTCCATTGTACATTTATTAACACATGCTCAAACCTTGATGGAAACATCAACTTCCCTCTCAAGCCTTGAGGATGACTAACGATCTTGATTGCAATTGGTTGAGAACTCATGGAACACTTCGCCATGCCTGCAAAACAATTCAAATGCACATTCTACCCACGGGGTGATGGTCGGGAGTAGAAACAATTGTCAACAAACCAAAGACATCCCTAAGATCTTAACTTTTGGCATAGCTTATCTAGTAAAAAGAAAAATAAGAACCTAATGAGTGTACATGTGTGTAGGTGAAAATGCAAATGAAAGGAAGGGATATAAACAATGACAATGTTTGCACCAAGTTCTAAACACCATGTTTACAACTAGATTTCTTTATTTCTATATAACCATAAAGATTTAATCAAGGTCAAAACTCCATGTTCATTTCAAGGTTAATAATTCTTCATGCCGCAAGAAAATTAAAACTCATTGCAAAGTTTATAAACCAGCCTAATGCAATATAAATCAATAAGGCTTAGAGAACTCAAATGATGATAGTCCGCAATCATGTCCAAACACCATGTTTACACAAGATTACATGATTACAAAAGAAAGTGCCTCGCGAAGCACTATCATGGAAATAAAGCATTCATCAAAAAAGTTTTGGGAAGAAGCCAAGCTAACCTATGCATGATAGAACAAAGGGGCTGATGCAAAATGCAAAGGGGTTAGTAAAAAGGGTTTGCAATGTTTGAAAAGGCTTTCGATGTCGTTCCTCAATAAAGACAAGCAAGTTTATGAGAGGTAGAGTCTTAGTGACAAAATCTTTTATCAAAAGACCTAATCAAACATGCTAACAAGGTTTTATGGCAAGGCTTATGGGTATCCCATATTTTTTGTCTTGAGACAAGAATCTTGAAAACACAAGTCGGGTGAAGAAATTCAATCTAAGGTGGTTTCAAAAAATGAAAAGAAAACAAGGGTTAGATTTTCAGATGAAAAACAAACCTACAGTTTTAGGATTACTAATGGTATGAGGGGTTTTCTCTAAAGGTATAGGATGAGGCTAGACAAAATTTTAATTAGAAAAGGGATAGAGATAGACTTGGTGGAATTGACACAAGTCGATCCTACCTTTGTTGGCCTGGGTTCTAGGTGTGGTTTGACAGGAATGTTTAGGCAAAGTTGTTTTTTTTCACAAAAAAGGTTATAAAAATGAGATGCAACATGCAACACAATGCAAGGGTGGAGAACAAAGTTGAATGAAGTGCAACACGATATGAATGAACAAAATGATATGACATGATATGGTGGTGATCTAAACTGAAATGAAAGTTAGACTAAGTTAACTAGCCACAAGTTTAGAATCAAAAGGGGGTTTCCATACTTCATAATTCTCTCTAAGAAGATACAAAGAAAAAGACTCTAAACACTAATAAGCACACAAAAAAGGGGTCTACATGTTTTCCAAAATCAAGTAGCAAAGTGCTCCCTCAATATCTATTAAAGCATATAATATTTGGTTGTGACATTTATTAGAGCAACGGTACAATGTCACTTGAAGTTTTGTCACACCCGGTTTCCAAAACAAAACCAAGTGCTACCTATATGTATGCCAAGATCTAGTTCCATTCATATAGTGACATCATTAGTGAATAACAAAAACAATATCACGTAAAAGTTCCGAAGAACTTTGAACCCAACCATGTTGTGCAAAAGTAGGCACAATACCACACTTCTGAGGTGTGGTTGCATAGGGACGCTACGAGGCCTTTACAAAGAGTCCTCCTATGTGTATTAGTCCATAGTAGCATGCCTGTTGATGGCTGTTAAGTACCGCTTTTACACCGTCAACTCCTGCATAAAATGAATAGAAAGTGGGCATCAACACTAGAATAGGGCTTTATACTGACAATTTCCACAAGTGTTGGTGTTTCTTTCTTTTGTTGTAGGACACATTAAAATACACATGAAATGATAAAGTTGAGAGCAAGTGATCCAATGGCTTAGATATGGCATCATCATAAACAACATCAAATGCCAAATTGGTCTGCACCATTACGACGGGCTCGACGAGACGATCGAAACAGATATATCATTTGCATACATCGGAGCCCGGATGGGAGAGATGTGCACAAGACATCATGTGGACCTGGTGGGACTCACACCAGGCCACGTGGCGACGTGCTGCCACACAGGCGCCCATGTGGCCATGACACCTCACCGATCCAAAGAAGCACACTCTCGACCAATCAGGAGCAAGCACGCGGATTCAAGGGCCCACAACCACGAGATAACGAGATAGAAACAACGCAAACACCCGCATACCCACCTTGGGACCCACCTGGCAGTCACCTGGACGAAAACCGGCGTGATCGGGCCCACCCCGGGATCGGCCGATCCCCAGGTCGGCCGACCCCACTCTGAGGCCTCTCGCGCCGCCCTTCCACATGTCGTCTTGTCGCGACAAGCCAAAGGCGGTGCCAGGTGTATGCCCGAATATCCGCCCGGAAGCTTGCAGCTCATTCTCATGGAAGATTCACCAACTTGGCCCCCACTCCTCTGCGCCATGTGTCACCACCTCATTGGTCCTTTGGTGGCACCCAAGGCAGCCTAGGGAGCTCCTCTTGGCCTATAAATATGAGGGGAGGGGGTAGAGAATGAGACACACTTCACCACTTCACCCAAGGATGAGTGCTTCCCTTCAAAGGAGAGGCCTCTCCTTGGTAGATTAGAGAGTAGGAGATTGAGAGAGAGAGAGAGTTGTAATTCTACGGATGCTTGTTCTTCAATTAGAGTAAAGTAAGTATTTCCGTATTTTCTATTTAGACTAAAGTGCAAGTGATATGTTCTTGTGTTCTTCGCCTGTTCTTCATTTAGAGGCGCGTGTTCTTCACGAACACGCCTCCTCGATCTAGTTGATTAGGTGCACAAGTTTGTATCCCGTTTGTATGCATGTTCGTCATTTAGAATAAAGTGAATATGCTTGCATGCTCAAATTAGAATAAAGTGTGTTCTTGATTCCTTTCTAATAGTTTATGCTAGGTTGCATGAGTAGTCTTTTTCCTCTGCTAGTGCTAGATCCTGGGTTTATACGTTCGTCTACTGTAAGTCGTTCCTATACGTTGGAAGCTTAGTACGGGAACGAGTGCTCTCTCGTATGCCTTTAGCATAAGCTAGTAGTACCTATAGTGAGTGAGATCAGTTCTCTTCCGTGGTCGTAGTTCTATCAGTATAGGGTGCCGTAGTCCGTTGGCTACGGCAGTAACCACAGCGTGGACGTTGTGACACGCTACCGGTTATCATCTGTTCAGCTTATCCCAAGGTTAGGTAGAGGCAGTCCAGGAGGTGGTGACAGCCCTTCTGGCCCTCATTGATCCTCCGCAGCTGGATATAGTCAGAGCTCCGTTCCACATAGATCCACATACCGGAGTCACCTGTTAAGTCAGGGCTATCGGTATCCTGAGCCAAGTTCTATCTAGAGATTGACCTTTAATCTCATCTATAGTGCTATCTTTAGGAATCCTCTCTATCCTTGCCTCTTATCTGGGTGTGTCCTTGGACTGACCGTACGAAGTTAGTACATACACGTTCCCTTGGATTCGATACCCTTGGAATACTCTGAGGTGAAAGCTACAACCACTAGTAGAAATGTTAATATCTATGACGATTTGATAGTGACGTTACATTTATTCGTCATGGAAGTGGTATCTACCGTGACGAATTGTTTAACTTCGTCATAGATAATGAGTGATAGCGCCAAGCCACTAAAAATAGTGACGAAACTCAGAGGATCGTCACCGAACAACGAACATGTTCGTCACAGATTCCAGTTCTGCCCGTAAGGAACCAATGACGAACACAACTGGACGTCACAGAACAAAAACGTTATCGTCACAAAACAACTTGAAAAAAAATAAGACAGACCTGGTCCCACATGCAACCACGTGTAATTGTGGGTCCGACCGTGGGTCCGGGTCCCACATACGGTCCCACTATCCATTCCCACGTGGCTACGTGGGCTCCACCGTTGGTGGGCCACACAAGTGGGCCCGGTCGTATGGCCAAGTGGCAGTACACGTCAGCATGGCCCACCACTATGGTCCCATTGCCATGTGGCAATGTGGGCCCACGGCCCCTTGGTCCGCTGGACAGAATCGACTCCCTCGGGCTGCAACCTGCAACCAGCCCAGGTAAGTATTGGGCCGGCCTTCTTCGTTCTCCCTCAGGTTCTTATTCGGCAAAAAAATTGCTTTTCCCAGGATTCGAACAGGAGAGGCGGAGATGGAACGACACCTGAGACGAAGTCTTACCACTGCACCACTCAACATTTTGTGGTAAAGGAGTACATATTTATTTATTTAACATAGCATGCCATACCACAGAGATAACGACGTTCTTTCACCAACGGTGCAACAAATCGATCTCCTTCATTAATCGGTCAAACATCATCCTTCCTGCTATCCAGTTTCCCTGGCTATTTTTTGAGAATCAGTTTCCCAGGCTTAAAAGTCTCCTTCACACTACTCCAGAAATTGAGTAGTATACTGTATCACATCACCCCAGAAAAAATAAAGAAACAATTAATTCATGAGTTTGCTACCACGTCCACGTGTGCCAATTGTTACCTTTGTACCCTTAGTCGAGTGAAAAGAATCAATTTTGCTTTGTGCGATAAAAAAGGTGGCCATATAGCGTGTTTATGAACGAACGACCACCAGTTGACCAAAAAGGTCTACAGTATCTCACGTGCATTTTCCTCCTGCATGCGCAGCAACTTCTCTGTGTCATCGAAAGTTCGAAACCTAAATCCCTTGTGTGTGACTGGATGAACTTTGGCTACATATCATAACTGAAGGCCCGCTAGCACCGCCGGCCCAGCTTGCCTCTCCCACCACACTGGCCCAAGGCCCAGTCGAGCGTTGGCTCCCTACCAATCCTAAACGGGAGTAGCAACTTTCCCAGTTGCGTTGCCGCCGCCACCTGATGTGGACAAGCTGCGCGAGATCCTAACTTTGAATTCTCAAAATTACTTCTGATTTTGTGTAGCAACTTGAAAAACTCCGAAAAATAAAAGTTTCTCAACTTTTCGTGCTCTACAACTTTGTTTTAAGAATCACTTTCAAATTCGACCTCCAAATTGAAATTTGAAATAGGGGAACAAAATAGGGTTTTTTGAATCAAAATTACTTTAAATTTTTTATGAAAAATTTGAAACCTCAAAATACCAGTATTGTCCATCATGAAAAGATCCACAATATTGCTTTCGTAACCAACATCAAATTCTTTTTATATTTTGAATTGAAACAGGGGTAAAATTCGACACATCTACCTCACAGCTATGGACTGGGATGAACAAGTGTAATTTCTCTTTTTAATCCTTGATTAAAACTTGTAACTAATTTTTCTCCCTCATACTAACTCCAAATCGGATGATTCTTTTTCATACAATTTTCTAAAATCATGCTCTACAAGCTAATATGTTGAGTTTGGTCTTTTTTCATGTGATCAAGTTTGAGAATTCAAAATTTGAATTGTTTTTAAAAATGACAATTTTAGACCAGATTTTGAAACCCGAAATTATTTCAGCTGAAGAAGTGATGAATACCAAAGTTTCATAAGTTGTCAAGGTCTACAAACTTTATTTAGGTCATTTTTTGATTTGAGAAAATGATAGTGTATATCACTCATTAATCCTATGTTCACTGACATAGTTTAAGAAAACTATGTGAGGGGTTTGTCAAATTTGAACCAAGTATTGTAACCACTTTCTCAAATGATAAAGTGATCTATATAAAGTTTGTATATCTTGATGAGTTATGAAATTTTGGTATTTATCACTTTTTGATTTGACATCATTTAGTGTTCGAAAAACTTGCATCTAGTTGTCATTTTTTTGAAATTCAAAATTTGGATTGTTCAAACAGAGTCGGATGGATAAATGGCAAAAATAAAGTTTGTAGATATTGATAAGTTATTAAACTTTGATATTCATCACCTTTTGATTTGACATCATTTAGCGTTCGAAAAACTTGCATCTAGTTGTAATTTTTTGAAATTCAAAATTTGGATTGTTCAAACAGAGTCGAATGGAGAAAAGAAACTGAGTATAGACACATGTGGTTGTGTAGTGTGGTGGCAAGGGAGGCTTCGCGCAAAGCCAGAGGTTGGGGGTTCAAACCCCACGGAGCGCGTAGCGTCGCGACTGGTCAGTGGGTCCTCCACTAAAAATATTTTTTTTTCTATTTTTTTGATCATTTTAATGCAGTTTTCGAATTTGTGGCTGGGCCCAGGCGACCTGCCGCCATGGCGCACGGCGTTTGCAGAACCCTACCGCCGTGGGCCCACGGCGCCGTGGCACATGGCGACTAGGTCTCAACCGCCGTGGGCCACGGCGGCTGGCCTTCCCGCCCGTTGGGCCCGCGGCCGTTGACCTAACCGCCGTGCGCCACGGCGGTTGGTGGTCAAATCTGATAAATTTCGAAACCGTCGTATAATTTTGCAAAATGAATAAAAAAATATATTAAAAAAATTCTTCAATACAGAACTGAGCCCGTTTCAGCCCAACTGGCCCATCTATTTTTGACCATCGATCGTCAATCCAATGGTTGAAATCGTGTTCGCTTCGTATAAATGCATCCTCGAAGCCTAGCACCTCTATTCAACCTCCCCTCAGCCTCCTCCCGTCGCCCCCCCAGCCCGCTCCCTCTCCCTCCTTAGATCCGCCGCGAGCGCCGCCCATCCCATCTGTGCGGGCCGGCTCGATGTCCCTTGTGACAACCCGCCCAGGAAAATACCGTACTATCGCCTAAACCAATCCACTTTGGTCATTAAGCAATAATAAAGTATTATCCCATCATTAGTTGCTGGGTTAACGCCCAGTAAATCACTTGGATATCACACAAAGGATCGAACATATGCATTAAAACTCACATGAAAGCGAGTCTAGAGTACAAACACAAATTAAATCCAAATTGTACCCCTGAGGGTTTATTATTACAAACCATTGTTCAAGTCATGATAAGTAAAGGTTCAGAGTTCGAAAACAGCGGAATAAAATAAACTAGCGCAACGATAAACATCACAGGAGGCCGTCCGTGATGCCATCACTCGTCGTCATCCACCCATTCCAGCTCCCAGCTGGTTGGAAACGCACCAAGCCGAACAACACCTGCAACAACATTTTTAAAGCAAGGCTGAGTATACTAATACTCAGCAAGACTTAACCGTCGGGTGATAACTACATCACCAAACTCTAGACATGAGAGGCTTTTTGGCCGGTGGAGTTCTTTTGCTGAAAAGCAACAAAGAGTATGTCCTTACTTTCAATATTTTAGCTCAATTTCTAGTTAATTACCAATTCTAGGTGAGCCGTCTATTGCAATCAAGAATTGTGCAATACAATTAATTCAAGCAGTAATATTCATGAAGTTCCATCATTAAGGTATATCATGGCTAGTTGATTAAGCAGTCTCAGATAACGGTGAGAGGCCGACAATCGATTGATTTATAACCTTGCAAGGTAAACCTAAACACACGGAAGAGTGCCCTCACCAAGAGTGCACCAACCAAACAGTTCCCAAAAGTCCTCAGCTTGGGATCGAAGCTTACAGTCCCGGGTACAAGGCTTATCTGGCATGCCCCACACAGTACATCCAGTCTCACACATGTACCCCCCTCCCGGTGGCGAGCCGGGCAGGTGACTACTCAAGATTAGTAAGGGTAAGATCCCGCACCGTCTCATTAAGGTACTAGGCTTACCGGTCCCATTCCCGACAAGTGCTTAGTACGTTCAAAATCTTAGCCCACGAAAGCCACTAGACCGGAGCCCAAATCCCATGCTCTTACCACATGAGCAATCCATTCTCGCGAGTGACGAACATCACTCGACTTGTACCGGTCCTATAGCATAGCAACTATCGACCTAGCATACTAGTAAAAGAACATAGGTACCTAGGGATCATGCATCTAGGGTTTCAATTCAACTCCTGAAACGTAAATGCACAAACATAGCAAAGGTAATTGCATAATTTTAAAAGACATGGTTAATGATCCGGGGCTTGCCTTCGCTGGCAAGGTTGGCCTTGGGCCCTTCTGGACTTTGGTCCAGGTCCTGAGCTACGTCCACGTACTGCAGCTCACCGTCAGCACCTTCGTCTCCTCCTTCCGGCACGAGCGTGTATCTACCGTCGGGAAGATCTACACGAGGATGCAAATGCACGGTTTAATTGACAGTTTTTAATTTAATTAATTACAAACAACAAAATGACAACCATGGGGTGCATGGTTGACCACATTCACCTAGATAAACCTACATTCAGCATACTCTTACAATAAAGGAACAATATGCGGTTCTTTATTAATTATTCTTTTTGATAGTGACTGTGTACACATTTATGTAAATAAATTAATTTAAATTCACAAAACAGCAAAGGGTTGGTCTTAATCTTTTTTTTAAAAGATTTACATCACATGCATAGGGTCATTAGGTGTGTGTTGGTGATTTTCCAATTTAATTTAATATTAAGATTTAATTGGCCCCTATTGCTTTTATTCATAAAATAAATTAATAAAATTTAGTGAGTGTGTTTGTGAGACACTACTAACCTAAACAAAGCCACTGCATACACATGCACACTTAGGAGAGCTAGGAAAATAATTATACCGAAAATAACAAAATCTAGCTACCAAAACATGAGAAATGCATATAAAAATAATTACACAACAAAATGATTCCAACTTTCTCTCACTGGTTCTATGACCCAAATCAAGGCTAGGAAAACAACAAACACACCAAGAGCTAGTCTAGATCTTGAGCAATGCAATTACATTGAAAATTAGGCATAAAACAAGATTAATTATTTCTGACTGATATAAAATCACAATTAATGCACCAGAGGTGCATTTAGGTATAACAAGATCACGTGCAGAAGTTGAGCTCAAAAATCTATTTATTTTTAGCTACAAAAATCATTTAGCAGATTCAGCATAACTACAAAACAATTCATAATAAAAGATCTACACAGTAACTATGTGCAGTTTTTGGCACAGCACCTAGACATGGAATAACTCACAACATATCCAAAATTCAGCTACAGAGCACTTGTAGATTTGAACTACAATAGATCTAGGTTTAATAGTTTTCAATTTTTCATGCAAAAATTAGCAGGCAAAAGTATGGTCAAGCTTTACAAAAGTTGTAGGGTTATTCACAAGGAAACCAACAAAATTTAGTTTGTATTTTTCTGATTTTCCTACAATTTTCTATAAATTTTACAAGAATCAGCAAAACTCCTCACACTATTTAAGAATCTAGGGGTGACCACGCTCGGTTTGTGGCCGGATTTGGGGGTCGGGGGTGCGCCGACGAGCTAGCACGGCGGTTGCGGCTGCTGGAGGGAGAATTCCGGCGAGGTGTGGAGCAAGGGAAGGCAATGCGCGGCGGCTTGAGCTTCAACGGGGTCCAGGGTAGGCTCTAGGGTGGTTGAGCGGCACTGGGCGCGCGCGGAGGGAAAGCTCAGCGGCGGCGCTCCAAAGGCGTGCGGCGGCGAGCTCACGCGCGAGGATGCACGGCGGGCTTTTATATAGCCGAGCGAGCACGCAAGGGGGCGCGGGGCCTTCTCCTCGAAGCAAACGAAAGAGGCGAGGGGGGACCCGGCCATCGCAGCGCGGCAGGCACTGCCGGCGGCAGCGGCGGGCGCGGGGTCTCGCGCGGCGTGGTGCGAGCGGACGACATGCCCGGGGACGCGGGCTCCAAGGTGGCTCGGGGCACGTGCGACCTCGGGAGTCGCGGCTCGGTGGCGCAGGCCGGCGTGGGAGGGGCCCGGACGTCGAGACTGGGGCTGTGCCGCGTGGCGGCATGGACAGAGGCGTGCTCGGCGCGCGGGTGAGCGACGCGGTGCGACGTCGACTGGCTTTTGTTCCAACTAGCCCCGTTTGACTGACAATTTCTCCAAAAATTTGAACTAAACAGCACTAACAGCTAATAAGCAAAGTCGTAGATCAAGCTACCCTCTACAACTCCTAGAAAGGCTCATAGGGGTTTAGATCAACAGAATTTGCATAAACTGCACGCCAAGTTTGCAGTTTTCTTGGCGCTGATGAATAGTAATTGAAAGCATTGACCAAGCTTTTTCACCATTTTCCACTCCAAATCTCAAATGCCGCCAATTATGAAAAGTGTGCCCCTTGAAAAGATGAACAACTTTTATATTGGCCGATTTTGAAGTGTTTAAATGAAATTTGGAGAACGCGGTAAGAGTTCCAGAGAAGGTTCAAAGACAACAGGTCTTTTGACCAAGGGTTGACTATACCCTTGACCAAGGTTTGACCAAAAGGGCGTGTTGACTGGATTAAGAAGGTCATTAGTGATTGTTGACTAGCTTTTCGAGGTGATGACCCAGGTTGACCAAGGTTGGACTCAAGTCAACGCGTTTGACTTTGCTTGACTCGGTCATTAGCACTAATGATGCTAATTAAAAACTTGGGACGTCACATCCCTCCTCGATGCGCTGCCCCCCTCCCCTACGGCCTCGAGGGCGGATGACGACGGCGACGGTGGTCGGGCCAGAGGAAGGGAGCGTGGCGGCTGAGGACGGCGGCCCGCGCGACAGCCTCTACGCACCCCGAGGCGGCGGCGTTCGGCTCGCCCACCACAGGTGATGACCGGCGCGTCGGGGGTTGCTTTTACTTCCTCGATCTCCGCTGCGCTCCTTCCTCTCTTCTCTTCTGACTCGCTGCTTGCTCCATGTGTGCGCGGCAACGGATCCCCACCACCAGCTCCTCCCTGCTGCACGCCTACACCACCCGGGAGGAGGAGGAATCCCCGATCGCTGCTCGATCCACATCCCTTGCCGGTCTCCAAGCAGGTACTGTCGTCTCCTCGTGCCTCGTTTCCCCTTTTCAATTCCGCCCTGATCTGATTCGACCTCCATTGCGCCCAGTACGGTCCGTGTCCGTTCCTTTGCTGCTTTCTCGGTGGAGGCTAGACTGCTTCAGTAGTAATTTCTCCCAGCCCGATTCGCGGTTGTTCTAGGCTCCCTCACCCCAGATCATGCCTCTTCGAGCTGCCTCGGATGATCTGCGCTGCCTCCTCCCACCAATCGAGCTCACCAGGATCCCAGCGCCCCAGCCGGCGGGCCACCCCTGATCCATGCCTCCAATGATTTGTTTCCCTTCTGGATTCCACCTTGCGTTGAGGAGGAGAAGCAGTTGTGGTTCCATGCTTCGTACACCCCATGATTGCTGCAAAGTCAGCAGTCTTGCTTCCCAACTAAAATAAGCCTTCTGCTGATCTGCTCCTCCCAAGTATAGTCAACTGTGTTTCTTCACATCCCAGTTTGCCAAGTTGTCTGGCATTCTGGCAAGTTGTAGTGAGATGTAGACACAATGAGTTCTGCATGCCATGTGGAAATTATGCAGTAAACCTTGCCATTTGTTGCTGTACTTATAATGTGCTTGGTTTCCCTCATCTCTGGATTTATAGTGCATAAGCGGACATGAAATTTTATTTACCACGATGTAGAGTCTTGTAACATTTTACTTAAGTTCTCCTGTCAACGTCACAATAATTTTCCATACCGAATTCTATATTTACCATGATGTAGAGTCTTGTAACATTTTACTTCAGTTCTCCTGTCAACATCACAATAATTTTCCATACCAAATTCTTTGTTACTGCCTTTTCTAATTCCGCTCTTTACCACATATTTTAATGCTGGAACCTGCTTTTGTTTCTAGACAGGGAAACCATAATAGAATCACAACCTAATTTCATGAATCATGAGCTAGTGCCTGTTGTTTTAATTGACTTTTGGCCTTCAGGATGTATAGATTTGCTAGGACCGCTCACTTCGACTACAAAACAGTTGGCCTTAATATGATTGAAACAATCCGATTTCTCGAATCAAGCTTGTTGATACTATGCCAAATCAACCACATTATTAGACATTTATCATCACTGCCTCTAATTCTATTTGCTCACATGTTGAAATGCCCGCTGCTGTTGTGAATCCTTTGTTTGCTTTGTTATTAGCACATGCCGGCCCTCGATCTGGATGTGTGCTTGGATATCTCTAAATGTTCAGTTGAAAAATAGATGACAAGTAGTGCTATTTTGGTTTCACTATCGCATCTTCTGCAGTTAATGTTGTTTGGAGAAATTTGTACCATTTGAGTTAGGCCTTATCTAATGATTTGACACATGTAAGAACTGAACAATATTCAGATTTTAGTGTAACAATGCGGTTTGTAATGATGAACAACAATTCTGACAATTGATGTGTTGCAGCTCATGGTGTCCTAGGTGATCCACAACATGTACACAGAGCACAAGGGGTGTCACGGCTGCAGGTTCCTAATCAAGGGATCTAGAGGACAGGGGTGACATCGCTGTTGAGCAGCAAGGTTAAGCGGCAATGAGGAACCATATGTTACCATTTCTTTTGTCAGCAGCCTAACCATGCACTCCTGGTGAATCCGCTTCTGCTAGCTTGTGAATCTGAACTGATATATGCATTTCTTTGCAATTATGGCATCATTTCAAAATTTGCATGGTCTTGTAGGTCAAAGGGAATAGTATCTCTTGGAATTGGCTTCAACTCAAATGAGCATCTGAGTGAGTTGCCAAATGTTGAACATGTATGCATTTTCTATTTACCCATATGTGAGCAAATTATTCTAGATTTCTGAAGTACTGGAGTGTTTGCCATTTGACCTGCTGATTTGAGCACGATTAATGAAGTTAGAGTAACATGTGAAGTTTTTGGGCAGTACTAACTCAGTGTGTTCTTTATTAGATAACTATTTGACTAAAAATGTTAGTACGATGTACTTTTTCAGCTTATGGTGATTAAAATTATTGATGCCCTTGTCTTTTGATTAGATTTTTATTTTTAACTGCAATGATCCAAGTTCAGGACTGCATCCATTAACCTCTTTTTATGCTAATGTATTGCTCCTTGAACATTGTATACTACTATCTGAATACAAATGAGGGACAATTAGTACTGCTGTTGTATTGCTCTTTGAACATTGTATGCTACTATCTGAATACAAATGAGGCACAATTAGTAATTTTCTGGTTGTTTTTTAAATATAGTGTGGTCAAAGTAAAATTTTTCATGTATAGTTGATGTTACTGTAATCTATTTGCAACTGAGCACTATATACAATGGTGCTAATGCATATTTTTATTTTGATTGCAGGTTATTGACAAAGAGGTCTAGTGGATGCAAGATGAAAGCATAATGTAATAAACTATATGGTGATGTGATTCTAAATGTAACCTCAGATGTCGAATCTCTATTTTTTTTTGAGATTTATGAGATATTGAACTATACTATTGTGAGCATGTATGTGATTTGGGCTCTGTAATTTGCTGAAATTATGTGTACCATGGGTTGTAACTTGTTTTGTAATAAGTGGGTTTAAATTTGACGAATTTTGGTGGGCTAAATTTTTAGTATTGCTGGATGAGCTGGAATGAAAAAGTTAATCTGTGAAATAATTGGCCCAATTTAGGCCCATCTATGAATTGTGTATGTGGTGATGACGTCATCATTGCCTCATCAACAGCCACATCATTGTCCACGTAGACAGCCAGCGTGGCACCAAGCCACGTCAGCAGCTAGTGTGGCAACGAGCCATGTCTCCACGTCAGCAGCTAGCGTGGAACCGAGCTACGTCAACAGCCAGCGTGGCACCGAGCCACGTCAGCGGTCAGCGTGGCATCGAGCCACGTCAGTTGCCAGCATGCACGGCGCCACGTGGCGGTCACTTCCATGACGAAATTATTGACGATGTTCACTAGTCATAGAAGACGAGCAGTTACATGATGAAAAATGTGTCTGTCATTGAAAAGAAGCAGTTCTGTGACGAAAATGGCTGATTCGTCACGGTGCGACAAATGTGACGCGCTCTCTATGACGATCTCAAAATCATCATAAGTTCGTCACAGAAGGTTTTCAATGACGAATTTAGCTTGTTCCGTGACGAAAGTGTTTTGTCATGGATGTGAATATTTCTACTAGTGAACGGTATCCGTGTGCTTGTGGATTTATTTCGTGTGACGCTAAAATACCCAACAAGCTTTCTGGCGCTGTTGCCGGGGAACGGTTGCTGTATCTATCTTCGTACCCAATGGTCCTCGTATCTTTCGTTTTTCTTTGTTTCTACCTTTACCCCCGTTACCCATGGAGAGGCCATCCTTTCACGACCTCTCCACCACATCCAATGAGTTCACTGATCCATCAACTTCCACACTCAATGAACTCCACCCTGAGTTTATAGCCATGGTTTGGAATCGACCCTTCTCTGGAGCTGATTATGAAGATCCCATTGACCATTTGATAAAGTTTGAGAGGTTGTGTTTATTCCTGGGTCCCCCAAGAATAACGCAGAAAACCTTGAGGCTAAAGTTGTTCCCACTCTCTCTTACAAAGAGGGCGGAGCAATGGTACACTCGTATCATAGGGTGTGTGGATGATTGGGAAGATCTCCGAGTTGACTTCTGTCACTCATTCTCCCTTACAAGACACATGGCATCCCTTCCAAGTGATATCCTCAACTTTAAGCAATTAGAGGAGGAGTCCACAGGTGCAGCTTGGGCTAGGTTCTCACACTTGTTGACATCTAGCCCGACCGTGTCTATACCCGATCGGGTATGCTTGTGTACTTTTCACTCGGGTTTAGACATGGAATCTGCACTATACCTCGACTAGGGATGGATCCAAAACATCCGAATTGTGTAATAGATTGATACTTTTAGATCACAATAAAATAAATTTGGTGCTAATTTTTTATGCATTATAACCAGCTAATTACTGGAAAAAATAAAAAAAATTAGCTACAATTTTTTTATGGATTATTTGCTTTCGATAGAGAAAAAGGTGAAAAAACATCCGTATCCGAATCCGAATAGATATCCGAATTTCTTTTCATCATTTGATTAAAATATAGCACACATTTGGGGTTTATTTTGTATGAATCTTAACAAGCACAATGCCAAGAACAAGAATATAAATTTTTGATACAAAATATTATGCCTAATTTCGCTAAAATAAAAAAAGAACGGCTAAAAAATGATATCCGAATTGGTATCCGGATCCATCCCTAACCTCGACACTACTGCCAAAGGTGAGTTTGCATACATAACTACAGAGGAAGGAAGGGAGATCCTAGATCGCCTCTTAGAAAACTCTTCCTCTCCTACTGACCATAACGAACCCCTCCATGATGAGTATGTATCAAGCCATGAGAGTCTCTCAACAGCCGAACCTGAACCTACGGTTTCCACATCTCAATTTTCGACCGTTGAGCCCTCTCCCGAACCAGGAACAATGGAGGAAGAAGAAATTCAACCTCCAAGGTTCCTCTATCAATTCGAGGATGACCCTTTTGAAAATCTCAAAAACACCTCGAATTGCTTAGATGGCCAACTAGGGAAGGAGCCCTCTTCTGTCCAAATCCAGCCAACTAGAAATCTTTTGACAGAACCTTCCCCTAGGCCTACGATACCTCCTTTGCCTCCTGATCCTCCAAATGAAACATCTCTCAAGGAGGCCGTGGAGAAAGAGCGGTCAAAGGAGTTAGAGTGTACTTCCAAAGCAATTTGGGTTAGCTCAACCTCCACGACTATCCCTTGTTCCATGAGAGGAAATGTCGTAGAAGCTGTTCATGACCCTACTGTCAGGGCTTGCGTCATGTCGGAGTACCTTATGGATACTCTTGTGGGTAACAAGCCCCTGATCCCGACTCATAGATATTTCAAAAGTCCCAGGTGGGGCTACTATTTCCCATGTCGAGGGATCGCTAGGGATGTGTCCATCATCATAAACAAAATTGAGGTGTGCTTAGATTTTTATATCTATGACATCATGGATTTTGATCTTCTCCTAGGCTTCCCATTAGAGAAACTCCACGCCACACCTTTAGGGAGCCTAGATGAAAAGCTTAGGGAAGCCACTTCTGCCACCACTCCCTTGTTTTCAGAAAGTCCCATGCAGAAGCCTCTTCCCAAGCAAAACCCGCTCGAGGAGATAATGCATGTATCTCCACTCACATTGTCTGAGCCCGTTCTCGTTGAGGTTGTAGAATTTTCTACCCCTCAGGAGTACGACTCAGAAGATCCTCTTCACCTTTGTGAAGGCGAACGATCATCATCATCCTTGATCGAGTTTGAGCCTCTTCCCGCTGGCCCATATCATGTTGCTCTCGACCTTGAGGGAGAATCAACATCGATCTTACACGTTGAATCCCTTGAGATGGAGAATTCATGGGCCATGGAAATCTATGAGGCACTGACTCTGGAGTCCAAAGGAAAGGATTCCATTGATGAGCATGGTAGCTTCATGCTTGATATACCACCTGAACCATGCTTGCATCATGCCTCTCCAGAGTCAGCCATGCTTAGTGCACTGAGCACACATGAGGACTACAACTGTCTTATGGTCCTCTCCTGTAAAAAGTTTAGAAGGATGGTTGTAGATGCATATGTTTACCATAAGCATTGCAGATTTCGTGTATGCACTGTGGCACTAACCTTGCAGCTAAAGCTTCAATGGCACATTAACAATTGGTGGTGAGACGGGAATGACATCACCAATGACAGCAGCAGGAAAGAAGTTCCCATGGTCGAGCTTATGACCGTAAACAAAGCACTACCAGGAGATAGCCTGGATTAGGTTAGATTTTATTTCCTTTTTCAAATAAAAAGCAAGAGCATGTTTTTAGGATAAGGTTGTCCTTTGGGTATTTTTGGTCGCTAACCTCTCAGGTGGAGATTGAAAAGAATGACGGACAGGTGATACCTAAGAACATGCGAGCTACATCACTACAACACCTTTATAAGTTTTTGTTGAGAGAACATTTACAAAAGGGAGCTTGATCTCCACACACTTGAGTTTTGTTGCCCAACAATGCAAACTTCAAGTGTGGGGGAGGTATGTGAGCATCCTGAGTGAAGTTCCTCTCATCCAAATCTTATCCTGGTTTGGAGATGATGTTAGCTCTTGCCTCTTGCCCAGTTAGGTATGTCCTTCTTTTGACTTTAAACAAATCCCTTCTGGGAGGTTGCCCGATGCTCACCCTCTTTTGCTCATGTTTACGTCCCTTTGAGTATAGCCTAATCATGCTTTCATGCTTCCTTTATCTATGTTTGTAATACCATGGTTTGAATGCATGTTTAGCTATGTGCTTTCATAGGTTGTTTTAAATTAAGCATGGTGCTTAGGTTAAAACTGTCTTCTTCAATTGAACAAGACATGGTGTCAAGTTTGATTGATGAAGCTTATAGTTGATGCTTACATGGATATTGGTTGTATATGCGGACTAACCCTTGTAGGAATTTCGAATCCAAATGGGGTAAGTCATCAAGCTTGATTCAAAAAGGAAGGTAAGCCAAGGCATGCCAGCCTTGTTTGAGCTAGGTCTCATGGTGAATTTATATTTGAATTTGAATAAAGACTCCCTGATTCTTGAACCAGTAGAGTCCCTCTTTTGTTTCTTTCCCATTTTATTTGAAGACAGCACCAGGTACAAGAACAAGTGTGGGGGAGATCTCCCAAGCTTATCATCGACATACACACTTGAGATCTCCCACACAGGCATTGCACAACATCGACTACACTTTCATGAAAAGGGACAAGGTAAACTAGAGTGGGACAGCTGCCCCATGGGTCAGTCGAACCACTGCTGGTCCTCCTTGTTTCTCATATTCCTCAGGAGTGATGGTATGTGCACCCTTTATCTCACTCTCTTTGATTCATGAGTTTGAATGAGTTTCAATTCTTATCTGCTAAGTCAGCTCATGGAATCATGCTCTACTTGCTCTACATGCTTTCCTATGGTTGGCTTGCATATGTTTTATTCCATACCTATTATCTTGATGCTTGTGAGCAAAAATCTATAGGAAAGCATGCTCATCTAAGTAGTTGATGTTTGTGATATGGTTTGATGATATGATCTTCTCTCAAAATGTTTGAGCGCTTGGGAATTTTATTTGAAAAACCGAAAACTCTTTGCAAAGCTCCTCTTTGATATGCCATAGTCCTACCAAAGCCATATGATGTTTTTAGTTGAAAACTTTATAGTCATATGCTGCTTGTTATTGCATTGAGCTTTGTCAAATTGTTGTGACCCTTGTGAGAATTCTTTTCATGCTTTCACGATCAAGATTCATGTGCACTCCGTTTTCCCCTTGCTATGCTTCTACACTGGAAGTTAGCATTGTATCATCCATCCATTCCACAAAATAAAGCTCCATATGTGACCTCTCTCTCCAAAAGTATTCCTGAAAAAAGAGACATGGGCTATGAAAAAAAAGAGAAAAAACCCATGCTCAAAGCATGAGTGAAGAAAAAATGACTAAGGCACGAAAAAAAAAGAGAGAAGGATAGCCCATGTCCAAAAAAAAGAAGAGAAAAGGAGAGAGATGTGATCACATAAAAAGGAGTTCCAATAAATTTGATGGTAATAACTAGTACCAGTTCCGGGCCTAGTGTCCACCTTGCCATCACCACAACATTCATCATATATATGGTAATATCTAGCACCCATTCCGGGCCTAGTATCCACCTTACCATATCCATCTCATCCATACATGTGCACATCTTGATCTGATCGTATGATTTGATTTTCTCCTTGGATCCGGTTTTTGACTTTGCAATAGATGTGATGCAAGTATGCTTTATCTTTATCCTACCCTGAGCTCCACATATAGCCATCATTAGAAGTAGGATGAAAGAAAGGCAAATGCCTTGGTGAGGACATATACACATTGAGCGATCTGAGAGAATCAAATGAGGAGCTAAGCAAGGTTTGTTTCGAAAATTTAATGCAAAACCCCAAGTTACTAGACATGATGAGCAGAAGTGATTTGGTTCATGACCGTTCCATTCCTCAACTACCCAAGATAGCATGATAGCCACTTCACAAAGTTCACAAGTACAAGGTATGGTTTGGAATATCTCTTATGTTCGCTGCATACCTCTGGATATCATGTCCCATTTGATTTGTTCTCCCTTCACTCGAGACGAGCAAAGGTAAAGTGTGGGGGTGTTGTTGACGGCTGTTAAGTACCGCTTTTACACCGTCAACTCCTACATAAAATGAATAGAAAGTGGGTATCAACACTAGAATAGGGCTTTATACAGACAATTTCCACAAGTGTTGGTGTTTCTTTCTTTTGTTGCAGGACACATTAAAATACACATGAAATGATAAAGTTGAGAGCAAGTGATCCAATGGCTTAGATATGGCATCATCATAAACAACCTCAAATGCCAAATTGGTCCGCACCATTACGACGGGCTCGACGAGACGATCGAAACGGATATATCATTTGCATACATCGGAGCCCGGATGGGATAGATGTGCACAAGACATCATGTGGACCCGGTGGGACTCACACCAGGCCACGTGGCGACGCGCTGCCACACAGGCGCCCATGTGGCCATGACACCTCACCGATCCAAAGAAGCACACTCTTGACCAATTAGGAGCAAGCACGCAGATCCAAGGGCCCACAACCACGAGATAACAGGATAGAAACAACGCAAACACCCCCATACCCACCTTGGGACCCACCTGGCAGTCACCTGGACGAAAACCGGCGCGATCAAGCCCACCCCGGGATCGGTCGATCCCCAGGTCGGCCGACCCCACTCTGAAGCCTCTCGCGCCGCCCTTCCACATGTCGTCTTGTCGTGACAAGCCAAAGGCGGTGCCAGGTGTATGCCCGAATATCCGCCCGGAAGCCTGCAGCTCCTTCTCATGGAAGGTTCACCAACTTGGCCCCCACTCCTCTACGCCATGTGTCACCACCTCATTGGTCCTTTGGTGGCGCCCAAGGCAGCCTAGGGAGCTCCTCTTAGCCTATAAATATGAGGGGAGGGGGTAGAGAATGAGACACACTTCACCACTTCACCCAAGGATGAGTGCTTCCCATCAAAGGAGAGGCCTCTCCTTGGTAGATTAGAGAGTAGGAGATTGAAAGAGAGAGTTGTAATTCTACGGATGCTTGTTCTTCAATTAGAGTAAAGTAAGTATTTCCGCATTTTCTATTTAGACTAAAGTGCAAGTGATATGTTCTTGTGTTCTTCATTTAGAGGTGCGTGTTCTTCACGAACACGCCTCCTCGATCTAGTTGATTAGGTGCACAAGTTTGTATCCCGTTTGTATGCATGTTCGTCGTTTAGAATAAAGTGAATATGCTTGCATGCTCTGATTAGAATAAAGTGTGTTCTTGATTCCTTTCTAATAGTTTATGCTAGGTTGCATGAGTAGTCTTTTTCCTCTACTAGTGCTAGATCCTGGGTTTATACGTTCGTCTGTTGTAAGTCATTCGTATACGTTGGAAGCTTAGTACGGGAACGAGTGCTCTCTCGTATGCCTTTAGCATAAGCTAGTAGTACCTATAGTGAGTGAGATCAGTTCTCTTCAGTGGTCGTAGTTCTATCAGTACAGGGTGCCGTAGTCCGTTGGCTACGGCAGTAACCACAGCGTGGACGTTGTGACACACTACCGGTTATCATCCGTTCGGCTTATCCCAAGGTTAGGTAGAGGCAGTCCAGGAGGTTGTGACAGCCCTTCTAGCCCTCGTTGATCCTCTGCAGCTGGATATAGTCAGAGCTCCATTCCACATAGATCCGCATACCGGAGTCACCTGTTAAGTCAGGGCTATCGGTATCCTGAGCCAAGTTCTATCTAGAGGTCGACCTTTAATCTCATCTATAGTGCTATCTTTAGGAATCCTCTCTATCCTTGCCTCTTATCTGGGTGTGTCCTTGGACTGACCGTACGAAGTTAGTACACACACGTTCCCTTGGATTCGATACCCTTGGAATACTCTGAGGTGAAAGCTACAACGGTATCCGTGCGCTTGCAGATTTATTTTGTGTGACGCTAAAATACCCAACAACGTCCTAGAGGCTATCTTTCATACCCTCCTTCTACTCTTGGACCAGGTAAGCCTAGAAGAGCACTTCCGTTCCAATACCTGTCCAGAGTAGAAGAGTCATAAAAGCATTCCTCCGTACCCCAAGCTACCATGACTAATAACCACACAAGACTTCCCTAATTAATTGGCCAAGACAGAGCCATATGTCTTGTGGTTGTACTGTTTTCCTGTGTGGTTCTCCATGTTCCATTTAATTCATAGTATTCTTGTTTAAAGCATAGGTAGAAGGATGGTTAGGATCACTTGCCTTTCTCCAACGATAAGCTACTCTTACTGCTCTTGCGCTCTTGCTCTTTTGGAACACTTGATCTTCAAGAGTTTCCAAACATCATCTCGATCTTCTACTTGAAGCAAACATCGGGCACAACACATGCAAAGCAGACAAACAAGAACAATTAAGAACAATACACCATACAAGAAAGGCTTAAAAAGAGAATAGGGTTTGATTCTAAGATCACAAACGCAAGAAACGCTGAGAAAGGTACTATGGTTGAAAAGGCACATCTATCGAGAGATTTAGATTATAACACACAAAGGCTATGTGCTTGATATATTTTAATTGAATAAAGTATTGTGTATAGGTTATTTCAGAGAAATACCCTATTTAGAATTAAGCAAGTTATATTTATATATAAAAGATGGTGTAAACTTAGTCAAATTTTATTATAAATATTCAAGTGTGATTTATGCAAATTAAACATTTAATTTTGAAGGAAGTGTGTAAAGCATCTAAGAGTATAGATTTATATTTCAAGTTGAACTAAACAAATTATAATTCAAAAACACATTTATATTCATATTAATCAAATTAACATTTAATTAACAAAACTCGAGATAGCCTATGTTGCTTTTATTTAGAAAGTAGATTGAATAATTATTAATCCAATTTAACATTTATATTATGAAAAGCCGAAAGGTACCTCTAATTACATTTTATTCATAAAACATCATTAATTAAGATTAGTCATTTTACATAAACTATGAAAAACCGTTATATAGGCCCTAATCAATTGTTATTAAGAAAAGAATTTCAATAGATGTTAATCAAATTAATTCAAGATTAAATTCTTCAAACATATTTTAGATAAACATTAGCGCTAACGTGTATTTTATTGTGAGACGAAACTAACACAACAAGAACGAGGTATACAGATCTAAAACGAAGGTTCTATAGACTAAACAAGGCTGCAGGGACCTAACCGAGATCAACCAGAGACAACAAGGGCTAAGAGAAGAATCCCGAGACACATAAAAAGTGCTCGTGAAAAGGTCAAAAGACAGGGCTACTAGGTAAAAGAGCGAGGGTGGGATTTATGTGTGAATGGTGGGATTTTTGTAGGGGGTTATGGACAAAAGTTACAAGACACAATTTACAAGACTTCGGTTTAGGGATTTCATGGGGACTAAAAGGCAAAACTGTCATGCCTTATCTCTTCATGGTGGTGACGATGATTTCCTAAACGCCATGACCGGCAGACAGAAGGTCTCTGGCCGGCCAAAATTGATGGTGCTTTGGTTGGGGAAGGGCTGTTGTGACAGGGAAAATTGAGAGAGGAAAGCGAGGGGGTCACACAGGATGTCTCACCAGAAGCGGAGGTGGACGGAGGCGGCCGAATACGGTGGAGACAGGAAGCAGTGGCCGGCTCGGACTTGCAGCACTTTGTGGTTCTGGCGCTCCAATCGCTGGAGTTCTGGGAAGATAGGGACTCGAATGAGGCATGTGCAAAAGAGATACGAGGACGAGGGAATCATGTGGGTATGCTCACCACAGATTGGGACGAGCGGTTGGATTCAGAGATGGCGGCCGGTTCTATTCTTAGTGTAGATAAACAGACGACGGCACCTCGGGCACTCATGTGGCCAGCGATGCTCCGACGTCGGGGACAGGCGGCGGTACTCGGCTTGTGCTCGCGGACCTCGCGGTGGTAGCAACTTGCTCCGGAAGAACTCCTGGCCGGCGAATCGAGTGGTGCTCGGTGATGGCGCTCTGCTTCGGGCGGTGAGGATGGCCGGCTTGGAGTTCACGTCAGGGAGCTTCTCAGGTGATAGTGGAACTCCAGTTCGATGTGTGGTGCTCCGGGCAGTGCTGGCTCGATCCAGGGATCCTCGGGGATGGCGAACCGGCGACGAAGGTGTGCGACGGCGCTCGACTTTGTCTACGCGGAACACGGCAGCACTGTGCAAGGAGACTGGCGAGGCGAGGTGCTGGACGAGGAGAGCAGCAAGGGTCGCGGGCGGCGAACTCTTCAGCAAGGCGCGCAAAGGGCCTTGGGCGCTCAGCTTCATAGCAGGCAGGAGGTGGTGCGGGATAGAGGAAACAGCAAGCGCACTAATGGGCAGCGGCCATTGATGGCCATGGTAACTGCGGCCATTTCTGGAAGGAGAAGTGAAAGCTAGTGGGCGTTACTGGTGAAGGAGAAACGGAGGGCGACAATGGTTTCAGGAGGAAGCGGGCACCGCACATGCGTGGGAGGCGAGCGGGCACGACCAGGCGTGGGTGCGGAGCCAGCTGAGGCGTGCGGTAGGTAACCAGGGGCGCACAGGCACGAGAGCTGGGCGGGCGGCATGCTCCAGGCTCGTGGATTGGTTGCGAAGCTGGCACGAGTAGGGATGCGGATGGGCTTCGGGCGCGCGACGCAAGGCTGGGGAGGTTGAGCGATGTGGACAGGGGTGCGCACACAGGGCCGAGTGGCTCGGTCGCGGTGCAATGCCGACCAGAGGTTGGGGATGGCCCTGACATGTGGGGCCCGACTGTCAGCGAGAGGGAGAGAGAGGGAGGAGTGAGTTGGGCTTGCTGACGGGGCCAAGCTAGGCTGGCGAAAGGATAACGGGCCGAAAGAGAAGCTGAGCTGCTACTGCGATTTGGGCTTGAAAAAGGAGGAAAGGCCGATTGGGCTGGGTAGAAAGAAAGAAAGAAAGAAAGAAAGAAAGGGAGGGAAAGAAAGGTTTGATCTTTTTATGATTTTGAAAACCACAAACATCAACAAAAACCATGCAGACGTATATGAATGCAGCACTCAGAGAACCATTTTATTTAATTCCAAAAGACAATCAATTATTTTGCTACACTAAATTTCTTGTGAATAAAATAAATGTTGGTAAAATTTTAAATTATGACAAAATTGTTGATTAATTATTCTTCCTGTTAACATCGTGAAATCAAGAAATTTCAGGGTGTTACAAGTTTTCAAAAAAAGAGCACAATGTAGACTGTCATAGTTTATATAGATATATAAAAAGATCAGGTTGCCTCCCGCAAAGCACTTCATTTAAAGTCATAGAGCTCGACTTTCTCATGTACCTTTTTATTGTTGTGAAGCCATGGATCTTTGTGCGAGAACCCAAAGTGTCCATCCAGCTTGATGTTGCCCTTTGGAAATCCGTCGTAGTTCACTTCCAACATCATCATGGTGTTGAGTGGTGCCCCTTGTGTCTTCATTTATCCATGCTCTGGAGGGTTTGTTTATGTCCTTAGCTCCTGAATTTCATTATGTATGCGTTGTGGAACCTTTGCCCCATCTTCCATTTATTATCATCATGTCCATCTCTTCTATATCTTGTTGTCATCGCCTTAGTGCTGCCTCTTCTTCATGGATTTACCCCTACGTCTAGAGCAGAACTTGTGCCAAAATATAGTTCTATTTAAAAATTTAGAAAATTACCTTTCCAACTAGTGGTCGAACATCCCAATCGGAGTTCAAACGAGGGAATTATGCCTGTTTAGTTTCAGTGTTGTGCGCTGTCCAGAATTTCAGGACGTATGACGCTCGATGATTTGACCTTACCCGCTTGTAGGAACCTCCGATTGCCTTGTCGCTCATTTCGTTGGAACGTAGACTTCATAGGACTTCTGAAAATCCAAATATCTCGGTTGTTTTCATGGGGCTTGATTCGTTGGCCTTGTTTTCTGCTGAGATTGTGCAAAACATCTCGATGACATCATTATCTTTTTGTCCATCGATCTGGAGATGTACGTGTGGTCTTTATCTTGAAGTCTTTTAGGGCACCATGTCACGCATCCATTGGCTTCAAAAATCATTATCATTGCTGCATGAGCATGATGGCTATGGGATCCTTCTCTATCGTTCTTGACATGGTCGTTTCCGAAACCTATAGCTCGAACAAACAAACCTCCAAAAGACATTAGTCTTAAAAACATAATTGACACACATATGCATACCTTGTTAATCTTTGTTTGCTTTTGGTGCGGGCTCGATAGCGGATGTATGGCCACTAACCAAATTTATCACCTACCACTAAAGAGCAAATCTTCACGTAGCCATCGACTTGGTTAAGCGAGATTGGACTTGTCGAAGTCCGAATGTTGAAAACTTCTCGATCACTTTGTGTCTAGGGTTTTACCCGCATTCAAGGACATAAACAAGAAACGTAGGATATATGCAATAATAAAATTAGGGTTAGTTAAAAATAAAGATAGATCGCCCTAGGGTTCGAGTTCCAATCCCCAGCAACAGCGCCAGGAAAAGGGGCTCGTTGACGGTTGAAACACGTGCCGTGTTTCGATCCGCAAGCTTACGGATCACGCATCACCCCTCTTCACTCAGGGATGACCCAAGGTATCAATTCGTGGATCGGAAGCAAACTACCTAGGGTTCTCCATCTATCTACCAGTCTAACCTAACATGAAGTGTTGATTGCATTAAGATCATACAAGCATAAAAGGATGTATGGATCGCATCCACCTAGCCATAAAGGTATATAACCAAAGATAACCCTAGCCTATCGTCTTCTTGTTGCCGCTCTGGCCAAGGTGAGAAACCAAACTAATCTCATACTAAGATAAGGAGTAAACCCTTACACGTTTGCTCAGAGCTTTCCCTCCCCTCGTACTGTCACTACGCGAAGGTATTCAACACCGAACGACTACAATAGTCCGTGCACCACTCCGATGTATCCGCAAGATCTAGACTAACCACCACGATTAGACCTATTCCTACTAAGGGCATATACTAGCTACACATGTTAGAACAATAGCGCACAGAAGCAATAATTGATCTATCGAGATAATGTATGCGAGAATCACAGATGACACCGAAAGCACGATATTTGTTAACGAGGTTCAGCCGAAGCCTACATCCCAGGGCATGACTATGGGCGCTCCTCCCCAAACCGCAACACCGACCGCTCCGGATCCCGGCAATACGCCGCCTTCCCTTGCGAGCCTGTCGCTATGTCATCATGGTTACAACAGCGGTCCTCCTCTCATATTTATGAGGAGCCCAGGTCACAAGAGTCTGACACGTACTCTACAGCCTACCACTAATACAACTCCAAGACCAAACGTAACCAACTAGTACACAATATTCGACACAATTCCAACAACACATATGAATAAGCATGCATCAAAGTAGGTCAAAGTAAGGAAAAGACATGATTTATATCACCATTGAATGTAGAGTGTCCAATTGCCTTGATGAATTCAAGACATGGGCTCCGGAACTCCACCATGGCTTCACCACGCAGGGCCAACCATGGCGGCTAGGGCATGGCCCAGGCCATTTCCTAGGCAACTCGAGGACTTGCAGAGGCCGTCGGCTTCCTTTGGCATGCCTCTTTCGATTTGGCGGCTCTCGGTGATTAGATGCGGTGGCCCTTTGGGGTAGAAGCTATTTATCAATCGAGGAGGAACTAGATCAAAGGGGGTGCTAAACCGGCACAAAAAAGGACTGGGCCGGTCGGACTAGGCCGACCGGCCTAGGCCCGATTCGTCCCCAGTTTGCTCCCCAATGCTTCTCGTCTAATTATTGACTTGCACCCTTCTGCATGTGGGCCCTTAACGTCGTCTTCTCCGCAGTTTAGATAAGGGTACTTGACGCGCAAGTTCCCGCATCTCCTGTTCAGGTCCCTGGAGTTTTATGGCTTCATGCTTCGGTCCTTGGGTCATTTGGAGTCTTGTTCACCTCGTGTCTTGAATTGTGACGGGCTTCATGATCTTCTCATAAAGTGCTTGATGAACTTTACCCGAAAGTACTCCTTTAAGTACTTAAATCTTGCGTAGACAACATACTCCAAAAACCACATGTGAGTGCAAACTTGTTACATCAAGGGGGTTAGTACCATTAGTTAGTATATCAAATATATGCAAATGTTGACGGTAAACTCATAGCTAGGTGTACCAAAATCGACCATCAATAGATGAACATGGGCAGTGTTCTCCGTCACATCCCAAAGAAACGGTCCCTTGCTGTGGAGAAAAGCAGACATCCATCTCTACCACATCTGATAGTTCTTCCTATCGAAGTGCGGAGGACCTGAAACACTTTACTGGTACGCCATCTTTTGATCTGAGATAGGTTAGAGTCCCGAAAGACCCGTAACCGACTCTGATATCAATTGAAGGACCGGATTAGCGACCAGAGAGGGGGGAGTGAATGGGAGCCGATAAAATTCTTCTCGAAAGAGATAGCTCCTCTAGCGAGATGAACACGGCCAGAATCCCAAAATCACCTCCGCCTCAAACTCCCTGAGTTTGCCAAGACTACGTAGCCACTGAAGTGCTAATGATCTTATGAGCAAACCACACCTACTAAGAAAGCAACTACACACAAACCGTTGCGGAAAAACTCAAGCGCTCACAGCCTGAGCAAATCTGGTCAAACTGGTTTCTGAAAGCAGTCAGACCAGTTTTGCACAGGAAGAAAACAACCGAGTCACCCGAAACCGGTCAGACCTCTTTGCCAGACCGGTCAGACCGGTTTTGCCAGACTTAGCCAAAACACGACACACCAAAGTCGGTCAGATCTCTTTCCCAAACTAGTCAGACCTATTTTTCTTGGACAGCTCGGGAAGAACTCAAGCTTCACCTCAATCGATCTCTCGTTTTGTTCCACGGATTCAAGTGAAACTTTGGGGATAGCAGGAGTACCTCATGGGCAACCTTTGGCTAAAAGCTCATGCCCCAAAACTCACTGAATCAAAAGGAATCGCAAGTCAACCACCAATAACACTACTCCTCGGGCTCCACTGAAAACCACCAAATTGAAAGCCTTTCCATGGGATTTGAGGGGCAAGATCACCAAGAAAAGGGGCACAGCAACCTCATGTGTGATTCCCAACACAAATCCCACAAAGAAACGCCTCCAAAT
Source organism: Cenchrus fungigraminus (assembly GCA_036936925.1). Taxonomy (NCBI): domain Eukaryota; kingdom Viridiplantae; phylum Streptophyta; class Magnoliopsida; order Poales; family Poaceae; genus Cenchrus; species Cenchrus fungigraminus. The sequence goes on from CM072770.1 coordinate 69,292,509, forward strand.
CCTTCCCAGGAAAATCCTAAGAAAAAGCTTCGAAAATCACCAAAAGGGAAAATGTTGGGAGACAAAGAGACACAAGATGAACCACGCTGAATCTTCTATACATACCATGAAAAGTTCATACAAGGTCTAGCAAGCTGCCCGAACATCCAACCCTCTCTCAAGATGAATCAAGAAGCTCTCCAGCTAGCCTATAGAAGACCTAAGGGAAAAGGGTAAAACTAGGAAGCAAAATGAATTAGGGTTCCAAGAGGTGTCTGCCATCCTCTCTCCACTTAGTTTATATGGAGGCAACCAAAAGACAAAACTACCCCTATTACATAATACTAGGATACATGCCCCCGAAGGGAACTTTGTGAAATCTCGTCGTAGCACCATCGGATGGATGCGCATCCACCACAAACCCCCGTAACCACTACGCAAGCCTTGCGATCATGCCGCGTTGTTGACGGTGAATTTCTGTCAACCTAGCCATGAGTTTACCTTCGGTGTTGGCATGAATTTTATATCTGATCCATTGGTACTAACCCCCTTGGTATAACAAGTTCGTTTGTGCATGTCGGTTTTGGAGTTTAATGTTTATGCAGGAATTTAGCGTTGAAAGCATGACTTCCGGGTAAAGTTCATCAAGCACCTCGTGACAAGACCTTGAAGCCTGATACGAGTCAAGCAATGAAGTGAACATGACTCCAAGAAGCCCAAGGACCAACCTGTGAAGACGGAAAACTCTGAAGACCTGAACAGAAAATGCTGAATCTTGCGGGACAAGGAGCTTCATCTAAACCGCGGAGAAACTGACGTCAAGGGCCCACATGCAGAAGGGAGAATACTCTAGAAGACTCGGGAAGCATCACCAGCAAAGGAGGCCGTGAGATGGGCCGAAATGGGCCCAGGACGGCCGGCCCAGGCCGACCGGCCCAGCCCATTTCGGGGCCCATTCGCGCCCCCCTTTGACCTAGCTGCATCTCGGACTATTTATAGCCCCCTGGCCGAGAGCCACGCATCAACTCATTCGTCATTCGTCGCTGAGGAGCAGAGAAGAGAGGGACACCATTTCGGAGAGGAGAGGGTCGAGCTAGTTGTCTAGGGTTTCCCTAGCCGACGTGGGAACCTTGCAAGGAAGACTACGTCGGAGTTCCAGGAGCTAGAAGCAAGATCAAGGTAGGATCCCGGTGGTGATCTTGTTTATGTATCATGTACTATGTTGAATTATCAAGTTGCAATCCGATTTCTAGCGATCGAGTGTTTCTCCTACGACTTTGATTTCAATCGGCTTTTCTTACTTTAAGATCTATTCTCGAGATAGATCGTAGAGGGTGTTCTTGTAGCCGTGGTGGCTAGAGGTGCATGCCTGACCTTCCGAGAGATTTCAACTTGTCCATTGGACTCACCCTAGGTTAACCCGCACGAATAGGAGTGCGTTGTGACAGAACGGTGGCTGCAAAAGGCGGGCGTTTTCGGAGTTGGACGGGAAACCGTGATTTAAAGATGCTTTTTATGAGATTCGACTTGGCTATTTCTTCTTTGCTCGGAACTTCAACAAAAGCTTGATCCAATCTCTCTAGATTGGTTTTACCTATCCCTCTCTACCTCTTGCTACCTCTGGCTTCCATAGATTAGATTCGTTTTTATGATGTTCTTTATATTAGATGCATAAGATTCCCCTTTGAAGATCTATGTGTTCTCGGCTTTAATAGATAGGATTTTGCATTACACATTTGTTCCACAGATTCGATACCTTGGGTTCACACTTGAGGGAAGAAGGGTCCCTTGACTACGACGGAGGACTTGTCCGCGTGCAAGTCCAAACGAAGTTTGATACGCATATACACCGTCAACAAGCCCCTTTTTCTGGCGCTGTTGCTGGGGAACAAGTGATCAAGATTCGATCTTTTATTGCTTTTTGTGAATATTTTTAGTTTTCTTTTGGTTTTTCTTTTTGCATCTACTAACTTTTGATCATCCTCAAAATCAATCTAATCTAGTTTGACTAACCCTAGTTTTCTTAGATTTGTTTTTATTTTGTTTTGTATATATTTTGTTTATTACTAACCTAAAAGGAGATGGACGGCTACCTCTCCAACAAACCCGAAAATTTTGTGGATGATCCAGAAAAACTTTACAGGCTAAGAAGACGTGAAGCACAAGCTAAAAAGCTGGAATTTGCAGATCCAAAAGCGGAGGCCGAAGGATCGTCGGAGTCTCCAAAGGAATCACCACCTCCAAGCCCTAAGGAGAATGAACTTCCACCGCTACCGATGGGAGAACAACCGCAGCCGGAGCGCAAGATCGGGGAGCTATGCACCCCGGACATCGTCGACCTACCAATCTTGAACCTCGCGGAGATCGGAAGGCCGTTCGAGATCAAGACCTCAACGATTCGCATGGTGCAACATTCACCCTTCACCGGTAAAGAGGATCCGAACCTTCACCTTCAAGCGTTCGTTCAACTTTGTCAAACATTCAACATGGACGGGGTGACTCAAGATCAAATGAGGGCAAGGCTCTTCCCATTCTCGTTACTCGGGAAGGCTTTGCAATAGTTCTACTCTCAACCGGCAAAGATGGTGCAAAATTGGGACACCTTGATGAGGGCCTTCATGAAGGAATACTACTCGCCGGGTAAGACTCAAAGCTTGCGCAATAAGATTGCTACTTTTGCTCAATATCCTACGGAGACTATATCGGAGGCAATCGAGCGCTTCAATGAGTACACTCGGGCGGTTCCACATCACAAGTTCCTGAAGGAGGATCTCGTTCAAAAGTTCTATCAAGGACTTACCATGGCGTCAAGGACAATCATCGATGCATCGGCGGGAGGATCCATCATCGAGCTTACGCCGACCCAAGCTTTCACTCTATTCAAGAAGGTCGCAGACAATGACACATGGGCGTCATCCGGACGCTTACTTCCGGTTCAACCCACAGGGAACATCAAGGGAGTCTTGCAAGTGGAGAAGGAAGACATACTCGAAGGCAAGATCGATTCGCTTATGCGGAGGTTGGAGAAGATGGAGATAGAAAAGAAAGAAGCTTAAGATTTAAAGGCTGCCAAAGCAAGATCCACATGTGAAGAGTGCGGAGAATATGGCCATGTCCAAAAGGATTGCCCGGATGAAGCCAAGATGCTCAACTACATGAGGGAGGGGGATTTGCCGAACTTCCGCTATGGGCAAGGTAGACCTCAATTTAATGCAAGCTCATCCATTCCGAATTCGGTTCCGCTTCGTATACAATTGAAGGACTTCATGGACGAGCAAGCTAAGATCAACAAGGACACCGTCACCAAGTTCAAAGCCATAGACAAGGTGTTGGAGAACATCAATAGCAAGGTGACGAAGGTCGGAAGCTCCAACCATCAAGTGCTCAATATGATGAAGATGCTCGAGATGCAAGTGGGACAACTTGCCGGGCGCCTATTCGCTAATGAAGGGAAGCTTCCAGGACAACCTCAAGGTCCCAAGACAGCGAAGGCCATTCAAACTCGTTCGGGGAAGGAGACCGAAGATCCGGAGCATTCTGCGGGAGCAAGAAAGCCTAAACCATCCACCGAGGCGGAGGAATTTGCTAAGGAGGAGGTTACCGAGATCATCACCGAAGAGCCCGAGTTTGAGATGTCGGGAGAAGACACGAAGATACCGCAACTTAAGCCGCGCTACTTCCGAGGTAAACTCGATAATCACTTTGAGATGTTTGTGGAGGTTGTGCGTAGGTTAAGCATCAATATGCCGCTATTGGATGCCCTTCAAGTTCCTACATATTCTCGCTATTTCAAAGATATCCTTGCAAACAAGTATGAGATAGCAACACTCAGGGTAGATCATGTCAAGATGTCCGAGCAATGTAGCACCACTATTGCAAACGGACTAGAGAAGCAAGGAGACCCCGGATGCTCGACGATTCCATGTTCCGTTGGTTCATTCAAGTTTGAGAAGGCATTATGCGACCTTGGAGCAAGTGTGAGCGTCATGCCAAGAGATGTGTTCGAGAAGCTACGCCTATCGGAGTTAGAGCCTACGGCCATGTGCTTGGAGTTGGGTGACAACTCCATTCGCTACCCTTTGGGCATCGTCGTGCATGTGCCCGTTAAGGTCGGACACCACTTCATCCCCATTGACTTTGTAGTGCTTGAGATGGGAGAGAGGGAGAAGCCACCACTCATCCTTGGGAGGCCTTTCCTCAAGACCGTGGGAGCTACCATCGATGTCGGCAAGGGGGAGATCAAGTTCGACATCAACGGCGAGAGAAGTTCCTTCAAGTTTCGACCACGCTTCGAGGTATGCAATATGATCAAAGTTAAATATATTCTTCCTCATCATCGCGTTAGTAAGGAAGAACCAAGGAAGAATGAAGAGCCGGAGAAGAAGGAAGCGAAGAAAATCAAAGAGGTTGTTGCATCCGTCAAGATAAAGGAACAAAAGCCGCCTGTGAAGACCAAAAAGATGACTAAGCCGGAGAATAAGCCCGCGCCCAAGATGGTCCGGAAGTGGGTACCCAAGATTGCAACGCCCACAAAGAACGTTGATCCGATGTAATCAAGTGAAGAAGTCTAGCCATGGACTATAAACGAAGTGCTAGGCGGGAGGCAACCCGTTTCGTCGAGTCAAGAATAAGCTACCGGGAGGACAACCCGATTCAAGATTTTTCGAGTCTTTTCAAGTAAGTTAGTTTTGAAATTTTCTACGCAAGACATTAGACTTAGAATGGTTGAATAATGTTAGAGACATAATTCTTGGTTGGATATTTTATTTGGATCATAAACCCTTTATATGAGCCATCCTATGTGTTATTTGCTTCTTTTCGAGAAACCAAGACCAAAAAAATTCAGAACCTATCTCAACCTTTCATCCTCTTCATGATGTTATGGTTGACTTGTTTTACATGCTAAAAACACACGAGTAGAGCCACACTTTGTACCTAGGTGTTATTTAAATTTCAGCACATGGTAGGACTCGCGTGAACCTAGAAACTTGACTTTTGGTTGGTTAAAAAAATCCATACCCTTGGTTTCTCTAGGATTAGAATTTTTCTAAGCCTCATTTAATTTTATTTCATTCAAAATCTCTCTCATTTAACCAAAATTAGAACCTAAACCTGTGCCCCCATGATCAAGCCGGGAAAATTTTGCTCTCAACTAATGGAAGCAAACAATACCGGTGAGACCAAAATAAAAGTAGTCAGAAAGCATTTTCGACTTACATTTGTTTTTAATGCTTTAAAAACTCCTCTAAATTTATATTTGAACTCATTGCAAGCTCTGAGTTTATTTTTATTTTTCGAAATTAGAGGAGTACTTAGCATTAAGACATGCTTAGAGGGAGGCAATCTAGTTAACTTAACCATTCATGCACCATGATGCATCACGAGATGCCCTTCCAACATCTTTCATCAAATCACATGTAAAGGACAAGCATGGGGGGGGTAGCCAAGCTTTGTTTTGCAGGAATATCATGGAGGCATGTGAGGCAAGGGAGCATGGAAGTGACTCAAAGCAAAACAATCAAGTGGAGGGATCAATAATGCAAGCAAAGGAGTGGATGAGAGCATTTGGGCGGTGCAACACCGTGGAGCACGCGGTCACAAAGCAACAAAGCAAGCATGAGTGTGCTGGAGAAAGCCGGAGCTGGGAGGAGCAGCAGGCCACCCAGGCTGGTCGGCCCAGGCCGGCCAGCCTCCCCCCTTCTTAAGCCCCCTGGTGCTCTCCTTCGGTAGGTATGTCGCTCATTCGGTTCCTTGTTCGTGTGCTTGAGCTCATAGTCCAGAACCACCTTAGACTTAGCCTTCCACTTCAAGTTTTGTTTCGTCCAACAAAATCCATCCTAAATCCACTCAAAGTCCATACTCCAAATAATATTTGTGTGCCTTGTTACCGGTTGAAAACCCCGAGATTATATTTGTGAGGGAGAGTGCAGCAACCATGTGGAAGAAAACTACAAGTCTTTTCACCAAGAAGAAGGGATCATCGTCATCCAAGCCATCATCGACAACCTCTTCGAGGAGGCACTCGGTCTCTGAGTCTCCTCGGAGTATGGAGGAGGACACGGCACCACCGAGGAGGAACGACACTCTTCTCCTCGGTGGCCTGAGGGCCACACGAAGCTCGTCTATGAGGTTCACCGAACCTCAAGGACGTACGGAGGAGCCGCCCGTCCGACCTCACCGCTCGACACGATCATCCGCTCCACCTCCATACGCTCCGCGGCACTCCGAGTATGGGTTTATCATCATGACAGAGGAGGAGGAGAAGAAGCTCGCTCGCCTTGAGAAGAGGCTTGTGGCAAACGTCGACTTCGACGATCAAGCTCTCCAAGTGTTGGGTTTTCATACGGATATTTACTACATGTTGCGACACCTAGGTTGGGTGCAATTCTCCAACGGAGTGTCGGCAAACACCCACAAGGAATTCGCCTTGGAAATTCTCATGACCATGGCCTATCCTTGATGAAGGAGTGCCGAGTCTCTCGTTCCGTTTGGAGGGAGTTCAACAAGTGGTTCCCTATGAGTATATTAGGGAATCACTTGGTTTTCAAAAGGGAGCCCTGGAACAAGTGGATGTGCATGGAGGCACGTTGGAAGGTTTCTGGAGTATGATCGCGGGAGAAGCTCACCGGCAAAGAAATAGTATCCGGAACCCCATCATTCAAGTGTTTCACTCATGGATGTGTAAGAGGATTTTGGGGAGAATGAGAGAGACCAAGATAACCGACATGGAGGTGAATTGGCTTTACTCGGCTTTGATTGCCAGACAGCCAATCGACCCCACTCACCTTATGATCAACCGGTGGTGTTGTGAAGCAACATCGGGTTTGGGAGATATTGGCTCTGGGTGTTATCTCTCCATGTTGGCTATCTCTTTGAGACCGGGAATTCCAAGGAACCCGGAGCATCTCCTAGCCAGGACTTCCCTAGGATTTGATTATATGAAGCAAGGCAAATATATAAGTGGAGATGAGAGAGGAGGCTTCAGAGTGGCCAAAGTAAATTTGCCCCTCCCGGATGGAAGATTAGGACTTTTTCTTGAGGGGAAAGAAGATTGGTTAGAGGAAGGACTTCTTGTGCCAGCGAAGAAAAATAAGAGAGGAAGGATTATAGAAGAAGGTTCTTCCACGGCCCAAGAAGGAGGTGCGCAACAAAATTATGTGCCACCATTTGGAGGAATTCCGGCGCCGCCGAGTTACTACGGTGGTGTACCAATGCAAGCATGGGGGAGTGGTGCAGCCATCATTGGAGGATACGCTGCGAGAAACATGCAAAATATCGCAGCCATCCAAACCAATGCAACCCAAATGGGTGAAGGAAATGCAAACATTGCTTATGAGCTTGGACGCCTTCACTTAGCACCGCCGGGAGAATTCATAGGAGGAGTGGTGCAATCCTATTATGAGCATGGGTACGACAATCAAGATTATCAATATCAACCACCAGCGGAAGATTAGAGAGAGGAGGAGCTTTAGTTTATCTTTCCTTTTCCCTTTTTCTTTAATTTTCAGCTTGTATGCGTCTATGTATGCGTAGTGTTTTCAGTTTTTATTTAATTTTCAGCATGTGTGTTAGTGTTTATTTTCATCATCAATAAAGTCACCACCTTGTTTTTACCTTTGGCAAAGATGCAAAGTTTGTGCCATGTTGATATATGATGATAGTTGCCGCTTTGTTTATCTTTGTACTTGTTTTATGCATGATTAAGCTAATGCTCTCTTAAAATACAAATCTGAAATTATCTAATTGCTAGCTTAATCTTTAAGCGGAGGTTATGATAAAAATAAAGACCCATAGTGTTTTATGTGCTCTCAAGTTTTAGATGGATTAAAGATGATTTATTTGTGTTCTTAAAAGTAATGCTAACCTTGTCATAAATACCACTTGCGTGTTGCTCTACCTATCCAGAGCCATATATATATTTGAGTGCAAAAACTTAGTATACAAGGTTTATTTTTGGGTGAGTTATTTCAGGCCTTGATTTCTCTTGCCCGAGACTAAGAAGCTGGTCATTCCGTTTTTGCGTATCTATCTTATTGCTAGCCCTTTTATCCGTGCATTGTGTATCCCCACATCGGAGATTTCACAAACCTCGCCGGGTATCCACCCTTAAAACCAAAAAATCATCTTTTGTATTTACATCCTTGACCACAACCTATCATTGAGTATGGATCGTCAATTCGAGGAAGATCGCAAGATGGTGCCAAGATTGAAGATTTCAAGTATCTCTCCAAAGGAAAAATATTTCTAGTACCTACCTTATCTCTATCACCTCTTTGCCCGAGGACGAGCAAACATCTAAGCATGGGGGAGGAGGTAGGTACAATGCAATTTAGAGTTCAAGGGGAGCAAATAAAAACAGGGAGAGAAAGAAAAGAAAAAGAAAAAAAAGAGTATAAAGAAAAAAATATATGTATGAGAAAAGAAAAAATATGAGTATGTATAAAAAAATAAAATAAAGTGAACTCCCCAGTTCTCTAAAGCGCATTAGGAATTTCGAGGTTTCAAGATTTAAATATGCAAACTCATCTTTCCAACCATGTGCAATCCGATAACGAGGACTTCCTTTGTGCCTCGGGATCACTCTTTGCCATTTGCACATGTCCACCTATCTCAAAAGTGTGTGTATTTTTCTCTCTCCCTTCTTGATATAACATTTTTTCCAATGACCTTTTTGACGAGTCTCGGTAAGACCATGAGAAGCTTGTCTTGTTTTAATAACATCTCATTTATAATATCTTGGTAGGACTAAACTTTCCCAAAGAGCTCCATATAAAGCCTACCACTTACATGTATGTTATGAGAGGGAAAGGAGTAGAAGAAATAGGCTTGAGAGATAAGATGAGATGAGAGTTCATGAGCAAGATGCAAGGTGGTTTAAATTTTTGAACTTGGTTTAGCTCTTTTTCATCTCGTTCTTTATTTCAAAATTTCTGAGATCCATTTGAATTTTGGGAGCATGTTTAATACTTGTGGGATGAGCTTAATTGATATCTACCCTCCGTAGGGATGAAGGCTAGTACATTATGGAACTTTAACAAACTGAACTTTTTGAGAGCATAATGTTTTCTCGTGTATGGTCAAGTGCAGGGTTTAAGCAATGAAGGGCAATGATGATATCCATCGAAGGCTTACTCGAGGACGAGCAAGGTTTAAGCATGGGGGAGATGTTGACGGTGAATTTCCGTCAACCTAGCCATGAGTTTACCTTCGGTGTTGGCATGAATTTTATATCTTATCCATTGGTACTAACACCCTTGGTATAACAAGTTCGTTTGTGCATGTCGGTTTTGGAGTTTAATGTTTATGCAGGAATTTAGCGTTGAAAGCATGACTTCCGGGTAAAGTTCATCAAGCACCTCATGACAAGACCTTGAAGCCCGGTACAAGTCAAGCAATGAAGTGAACATGACTCCAAGAAGCCCAAGGACCAACCCGTGAAGACGGAAAACTCCGAGGACCTGAACAAAAAATGCTGAATCTTGCGGGACAAGGAGCTTCATCTAAACCGCAGAGAAACTAATGTCAAGGGCCCACATCCAGAAGGGAGAATACTCTAGAAGACTCGGGAAGCATTACCAGCAAAGGAGGCCGCGAGATGGGCCGAAATGGGCCCAGGCCGACCGGCCCAGCCCATTCCGGGGCCCATTCGCGCCTCCCTTTGACCTAGCTGCCTCTCAGACTATTCATAGCCCCCTGGCCGAGAGCCACGCATCAACTCATTCGTCATTCATCGCCGAGGAGCAGAGAAGAGAGGGACACCATTCCTAAGAGGAGAGGGTCGAGCTAGTTGTCTAGGGTTTCCCTAGCCGACGTGGGAACCTTGCAAGGAAGACCACGTCGGAGTTCCAGGAGCTAGAAGCAAGATCAAGGTAGGATCCCGGTGGTGATCTTGGTTATGTATCCTGTACTATGTTGAATTATCAAGTTGCAATCCGATTTCTAGCGATCGAGTGTTTCTCCTACGACTTTGATTTCAATCGGCTTTTCTTACTTTAAGATCTATTCTCGAGATAGATCGTAGAGGGTGTTCTTGTAGCCGTGGTGGCTAGAGGTGCATGCCTGACCTTCCGAGAGATTTCAACTTGTCCATTGGGCTCGCCCTAGGCTAACCCGCACGAATAGGAGTGCGTTGTGACAGAACGGTAGCTCCAAAAGGCGGGCGTTTTCGGAGTTGGACGGGAAACCGTGATTTAAAGATGCTTTTTATGAGATTCGACTTGGCTATTTCTTCTTTGCTTGGAACTTCAACAAAAGCTTGATCCAATCTCTCTAGATTGGTTTTACCTATCCCTCTCTACCTCTTGCTACCTCCGGCTTTCATAGATTAGATTCGTTTTTATGATGTTCTTTAGATTAGATGCATAAGATTCCCCTTTGAAGATCTAAGTGTTCTCGGCTTTAATAGATAGGATTTTGCATCACACATTTGTTCCACGGATTCGATACCTTGGGTTCACACTTGAGGGAAGAAGGGTCCCTTGACTACGACGGAGGACTTGTCCGCTTGCAAGTCCAAACGAAGTTTGATACGCATATACACCGTCAACCCGCGTGTCCTCCATTTCGAAGCTTCCTAACGCCCTCAAGCCAAACCGGTCAGAGCAATTTCCAAACCGGTCAGACCGGTTTCGTTCTGTCTGCTATGCAGAGTCTTCGGTCTTGCCTTTGTGGCTCAGCCAAGTAACACAACAGTTTTATGGTGAACCGCTGCAAACCCCGCGGACTTAGTGCAGCTTCACGCCAATCTCCACTCATGACTTGGCCACCACGGCCGACCCGGCTCAGTCTTGACTTTGAGGCTCAACCAAGGAACCGTACACGACTTCACCTTGCTCTTTTTCCCACCATGCGACTCGCACTTGATCCTGTCGGCCACCGGGTCCCTCGAACCAAGCCTACTTGTCTCTCCACACCTGAAGTCCCATTGGCATAGACCATTCGCGCTTGTTCTTCACCTGCACCAACGCAAATCAAGTCGCAACCTGCACCTACAATACTAGGCCAAGAATCAGTCCACACAACGTTATCAATCACTCATCACTAAGGAGCGACCATCCACCGGTCCTCGGACGCACACAAGTCCTCAAATATTGAGTTCGCTATTGGATCCAAACTACAACATTGGGCTGAGTGTCCTGAGCAGTAGAGGTTTGCCTTGAAAGAAAACTGCAATTGAATATTTCAGTATGTATGAAATAAGATGAATGACATGACCGGGAAAGTATTCACTTTTGAATGTTATGTACTTGTGTGTTCCAAGTATAAGATGCAGTATTCTTATTCGGTCAGAAATGTGAAAGAACACAAATTTTGGCAAATATAAATCAATGAGAATATGTTATTTACCTGCTAGATCCAAAAGGGTGAGGGAGGAAAGTCAAAATAGAATTAAACAGTTCTATACCAAGACAGAACAAAAGCATATGAATTAAGAAGATATTATTTCCATTCTAGAACAAAAGTTCTCAACATAACAGCTACAAATATAGTATTGATTGAGTAGGGCAACAACAATATTTTTTCTGAAATTTCTGAACGCTTGAGCAACATCAACTTGGATTCTAAGTGCAATTAGATGATCTGGAAAATGTACACTTTTATCACTTTTATCGACTTTAATTTTGAGTCCTGACATCTTTACATAGATCTATAACATAAGTTTCATGTTTTGGACTGTCTCTTTATTGTCTTGCATATAGATGATTCTGTCATCTCTCATCTGCATAACATGAATTGAAGCACACCATTAGGGATGCATGTACTCAAGTACAAGGCCCTTGATTAACCCATTCTCTCATGCACATTGTGTATCATCTTTGCTAAAGAGTCGGCTTTGAGGTTGAAGAGAAGGGGAGACAGAGAATGATGTGTTGTTGGGGGACTGCAAAAGCATATCACCCAATAATTTTCAAATCAAACTGGTATTAGGGTTCCCCAAGTTACCACTTAAGGACTTGTTTGGGAAGAAGAGTATTGAAGTGGAACGGAGCTGAAGAGGAAATTAGTTCATTATCAACTCAATCACTTTCATTCCACTCTAATTCCACTCCAATACTCTTCTACCAAAACAAGCTCTTATTGATGATAGAATATTGGAGCGCTACTAAATTACTCTTAGACCCAATGGTAGACACACAAAGATTCATTACACAGTGTAAGAGTTGATAAGAAGCTAGATTCAAGTCTAGCTTCGCTTACAGAAGCACACTGGATCCACGTCGATGCACAGTCGACACTGAACTAGATACTGAACTCTGTTGCCAATATGGTATCATCCCATGCGGCAGTCTTCGGGCTCGACTTTGTACTTGCTGCTATACCAGTAGACACCGTCGCGGCGGCGATCGGGCTCGACGAACAAACATTCCTTGGCCGCCCGCCACGCTGCCCGCAAGATGGGCGTGGAGTCGAACTGGTAGTACTCGCCGAGAACCGGGCGGATCGCCCTGGTGGCCTCCTTGCCGTGGTAGTGCGGCATGGATGGGAAGAGGTGGTGCACGACGTGTGTGTCGGCGATGTTGTGGAACACGCCGTTGAGGAAGGCGCCGTAGTCGCGGTCCACCGTGGCCAGCGCGCCGCGGAGCCAATCCCACTCGCTGGAGTCGTAGCGCGGCAGCACCGGGTCCATGTGGTGCAGGAACGTGACGAGCACCAGCCACCCGTTCACCACGAGCAGCGGCGCGCCGTACACGCGCGCCACCGTCCAGAACCCGGCCGCGGCCGAGAGGCGGTGCAGCGCGAGCGAGAAGGCCAGGACGCCGGCGTCGGAGACGACGACCTGCGCGCGCTCCCGGGCCGTGGAGAAGATGGGCGAGTAAGGGTCGTAGTGGTTGGCGAGGCGCGGGTACGGCCTGCCGGTGATGTTGTTAGAAGACAGGCAATGTTTTGGTATATTTTAATTCCATATTTAAATAGACATTTCAATATTACGGTGAGTGAAACAATCCATGTGCATGTGCGTATGTTTAAACAACAATTAAACATAACAATATTCATGATTATACAACTAATAAACATGAAGATTGTTTTGAGAGAGTACCCTGTGGAAGGTTGGGTGACGGCGTCACCCGACTTTCCGATATCACTCATTGTGAGTGACCTCAATCGGTGTAGCCGTACACAGTCGATGCAGGTAGATGATCGCAGTGCAGACCCGCTGACGTAGAGGAAGTAGTCGTTCGCTCGTTCGTAGTCGACGTAGAGGAAGTAGTTGTACGGGAGCGAGCAGTCGCGTGAAGACGCTCCCCAAAAACCTTATCGCCCGCCTATCCCGAGCAGGATCTCAGCAGCAGGACGAGGTTCCGGAGGCTCTGCTCTCGCCGGTACCGTGCGCGCGGTGCAGGCGATGGGGATGCTAAGAGAAAGCAGCAAAACGGAGGGAGAGAGGGAGAGGTCTCCTGACCAGGAATACCTTAGTGTGAATTGGCAACCTGAGCAGGAGGGGAAGGGTGCCTTATATAGGCGAGCAGCAGGCGCGGGGGGATGAACCTGGACGTCACGGTTAATGCGCCTCAGGTAGTAACGGTCGCGGTTAAGGCTCAGTAACGGCTCTGTAATTGTCGCGGGGTTAAGGCTCATCGTTAAGGTCCAGTAATGTCGCGGTTTTAAGGCACCATCATTCCTCTCTAACAGCCAATGGCAAAAAGGTGCTCCCGCCCCGCAACACATCACGTCCGTCCGTCCGACCGACCGCACCGCACCGCACCGCCCGCTCGTCTCGTCTCGACACGACACGACACGTCACGTCACGTCACGCCCACGGCCACGGCCACGGCCTCGGCCCGGCCCGGCTCGGCGAGGCGAGCGAGCGCGCGCGCGCGCGTGTGGCACGCCTATCTCCTTTATTCAACTTCACAAGAGGTGTACCGAAAGGTTACCTAATAAGTTGGATGGGAGACTCCTCCAATACCCATACGGTATTTCTCTCTTTTCCTTAGCATTAAACACATGGGCTTTTAATTCTTTCATTATTACAATAAATGGCCCTAGGCCCATTTATTCTAACAATCCCCACCAAGAGTTTCAAGCCACATTGGAAATGCTCTCATCTTCCCTTTTGTTTTTGATATACCAGCACTACGATGGAGACTGTTAAGTTGAACATCCACCAGGAACTCTAGTTACACTTATTTGCAACTGAACAATGGACTATGCCTTGAATTGTCAGTTTTGTGCATCTAAGGTTGGCTAGGGCCCTTTACTGATACTTGGCTGCATATAGCATCCCCGCGGGTTGGAGCTTATGGGTCACACTCCGTGCCTCTTCATGAGTTTTCTAGAGATCACCCAACTCTCATAGACTATGACCAGTAGTCGATACTCATATAGGTGTGCTCCTTCAAGACATACTGTAGGACTCTGTCTTTGATTCCAAGAAACAACTACCTTGTTTCATGAAATCCACTTGGAGCACATTAAGGTATAAAAACCAGCCTGCCATACAGCTTTGAAGAGAAATGCATCTTTTCCATGAACTGAGCCTTCTCAAAGGTTCTCTTCTCTCAGTCAAACCATAGCTTGTTTCTCCATCTTAATTCACGGGATCTCCGATCACATAAGACAGGTTACTACTATGGAAAGACTCACGTGGGTCTCAAGCCCAGTTCCATAGATGCATGATCTATCACAATACGTGATAAACCCTTTGTAAATTGATCTGCCAGGTTTTTAGACGTATGGATGTAATCCAAAGCTATGACACCAGTGTTTCTCAATTTCCTGACAGATTTCAACCGCCTCTTAACATGCCTGGATGACTTCATGTTGTCCTTTGAACTGTTCACCTTGACAATCACCGTTTGATTGTCACAGTTCATTAGGATTGCCGGTATCGGTTTTTCAACTATCGGCAAGTCCATTAGGAGTTCACGAAGCCACTCAGCCTCTACAGTGGCAGTATCCAATGCTGCGAGTTCTGCTTCCATTGTTGACCTGGTTAGAATGGTCTGCTTGCAAGACTTCCAGGAAACAACACCACCTCCAAGTGTGAACACATATCCACTTGTGGCTTTTAACTCATCTGCATCAGAAATCCAGTTTGCATCACTATATCCCTCCAAGACTTTGGGGTCTCCGGAATAGTGAATGCCATAGTTCATAGTGCCCACTAGATAGCGCATTACCCGCTCGAGAGCACGCCAGTGTTCACTGCCCGGATTTGAAACAAACCGGCTCAGTTTACTAACTGCATATGCAATGTCAGGTCTCGTGGCGCTAGCCAGATACATTAATGAACCAATGATCTGGGAGTACCTCAGCTGATCCACCATTATCCTCAGGTTCTTCCTTAGAACCAAGCTGGCATCATAAGGAGTTGGTGCGGGTTTAGAATTGCTGTAGCCAAACCGACTTAGCATCTTCTCAATATAGTGAGTCTGTGACAGAGTCACCCCACCATTTTCTCCCTTTATCAGCTTTATGTTAAGGATAACATCAGCCTCTCCCAAATCTTTCATCTCAAACTTTTGAGAAAGAAAGTCTTTGACCTCCTTGATTAATTCAAGGCTCGTGCCAAAGATAAGTATGTCATCTACATACAGACACAGAATCACTCCTTCGCCCCCACCACAGCGATAGTACACACATTTGTCAGCTTCATTTGTGACAAAGCCAACAGATGTCAAAGTTCTGTCGAATTTATCATGCCATTGCTTAGGTGCTTGCTTGAGGCCATAGAGAGACTTCACTAACTTACACACCATTCCTTCTTGACCCTTTACTACAAATCCTTCTGGCTGATCCATATAGATCTCCTCTTCCAACTCTCTATTTACGAAAGCTGTCTTAACGTCCATCTGATGAACGAGAAGACCATGAGAGGCTGCCAAAGAAAGTAGTACTCTTATGGTGGTCAATCGAGCGACTGGTGAGTAAGTATCGAAGAAGTCTTCTCCTTCCTTTTGGGTGTAACCCTTGGCCACAAGTCTAGCCTTGTACTTATCAATAGTACCATCAGGCCTAAGCTTCTTTTTGAGCACCCATTTACATCCCACGGGTTTGCACCCATAAGGACGTTCAACAACCTCCCAAGTGCCATTTGACATAATAGAGTCCATCTCACTCCTCACTGCTTCCTTCCAATAGTCAGCATCAGGTGAAGAGTATGCCTCTGCAATGGTCTTAGGAGTGTCATCCACGAGGTATATGATGAAATCATCTCCAAAGGATTTCTCTGTCCTTTGTCTCTTGCTCCTCCTAGGAGCCTCATCATTGTCCTCCTCAGGATGCTCAATAAATGTAGGCTCATTGAGTTCCATCGACTTGGTGGAGTCGTCCTTCTCGACAGACTCTTGCCTAGATGAACTTGTTTTATCTCTCATTGGAAAAACATTCTCAAAGAATGTAGCGTCTCTGGACTCCATAATTGTGCCGATAAGCAAGTCAGGCACTCCAGATCTTACTACCAAGAATCTATATCCGACACTGTGAAAAGCATACCCCAGAAAGACACAGTCCACCGTCTTTGGTCCAAGTTTACGTTTCTTGGTGATTGGCACACTGACTTTGGCCAAGCAACCCCAAGTGCGTAAATATGAAAGAGTTAGCCTCTTCTTCTCCCATTCCTTGAATGGTGTTACTTCCTTATTCTTCATAGGCACACGGTTCAGGACATGACAGGCTGTCAGTATCGCCTCACCCCACCATTCCTTAGATAGTCCCGCGGTTTCTAACATGGCATTCACCAAGTCAGTCAGCGTGCGGTTCTTTCTTTCGGCAATCCCATTGGATTGGGGTGAATAAGGCGGTGTCCTCTCATGAACAATACCATGTTCCTCACAGAATGTATCAAAAGTATTAGAGAAGTATTCGCCACCTCGATCCGACCTTAGGTGTTTAATCTTTCTCTCAAGTTGATTTTCTACTTCAGCTTTATAGATCTTAAAGTAATGTAACGCTTCATCTTTTGATTTTAACAAGTAGATGTAACAAAATCTAGTGCTATCGTCTATCAAAGTCATGAAATATCTTTTACCACCCTTTGTCAACACACCGTTCATTTTGCTCAGATCGGAATGAACTAATTCTAGAGGTGCCAAGTTTCTCGCCTCAGCAGTCTTATGTGGCTTGCGAGATTGTTTCGATTCAACGCATACATGACACTTAGAATTTTTGACAGAGGTAAACTTTGGAATTAAACTCAAACTAGCTAAGCGCATCATACAACCAAAAATAACATGACAAAGCCTCGAATGCCAAACATTTGATTCATCATTTATCACATGGTTCACAACATTATTATTGAACAATAAAGAAAAGCGGAACAAGCCTCCGCTATCATAGCCTTTTCCAACAAACGTACCAAACTTAGAAATGATACATTTATTCGACTCAAAGACTAATTTAAAACCATCTCTACACAGTAGAGACCCGCTGACTAGATTCTTCTTGATGGTAGGTACATGCTGCACATTCTTCAATTGTATGTTCTTTCCCGAAGTGAACTTCAGAGTGACCGTACCAGCACCAAGAACACGCGTATGGGTACCGTTCCCCATCAACAAGGAGGTAGTCCCCCCGACCTGGTAAGAAGAAAACATAGAAATATCAGCACATACATGAATATTAGCACCGGTGTCTATCCACCACTCTGGTGAAGAACACACTGAAAGAACTGTAGGTAAGAAATTACCATACCCCGATGTTCCTCCACCCTCGCTAACAACCATGTTCGCTGTCTTCCGAGCCTTGCGATCTTTACGATCCGGGCACTTTGCAGCAAAGTGATCCAGACTGCCACAAGTATAGCAAGCACCCCCCGGCTTTCTTTTCTTCTTATTAGGCCCGTCGGCTTCCTTAGCCTTGGGCGGGTTTTGTGAAGGCTTCTTCCTCTTGTTCTGATTATTCTGGAACTTGGGATTGCCCCTCTGCACAAAGTTTGCGCTTGAGGGGCCGGCTATTGTCTTTCCACGTGTATCCTTTGCTCTCGCCTTCTCTTCAACATCAAGAGTCGCAATAAGGTCATCAAAAGTGAATTCCTTTCTCTTATGTTTTAGAGAGGTAGCAAAATCCCTCCAAGAATGTGGCAGCTTTGTGATAATTGCTCCTGCCACAAACTTGTTGGGTAACACACATGGGACCTCTTTGCTATAGTTCTCAAGCTCTTTAGCCAGCGCATGTACTTCATGGGCCTGTTCCACCACAGAACGGTCTTCAACCATCCTGTAGTCTAGGAACTGTTCCATTACATACAGCTCACCGCCGGCGTCAGAAGCCCCGTACTGAGCCTCAAGAGCCTCCCAAATATCCTTCCCCGTCTTCCTCTGAAGATAGGTATCCACCAAGTTATCAACCAGGACGCTAATGATGGCACCCCGGAACAGATTATCATCCGCATTGAATTTCTCCTCCGAGACACCCTCGGGGGCTTTTCCGGTGGTGACATACATAACGTTCATGGCGGTGAGCCACAAGGTGGCCAACTCACGTCATCTCTTAAAGTTGGAACCATTAAAAGGCTTTGGTTTAATTGCATTTGCAAAGCTAGTTGCACCAAACATAGTCCTATCAACATGATAAGGTTTTTGGATTGTTAGAAGACAGGCAATGTTTTGGTATATTTTAATTCCATATTTAAATAGACATTTCAATATTACGGTGAGTGAAACAATCCATGTGCATGTGCGTATGTTTAAACAACAATTAAACATAACAATATTCATGATTATACAACTAATAAACATGAAGATTGTTTTGAGAGAGTACCCTGTGGAAGGTTGGGTGACGGCGTCACCCGACTTTCCGATATCACTCATTGTGAGTGACTTCAATCGGTGTAGCCGTACACAGTCGATGCAGGCAGATGATCGCAGTGCAGACCCGCTGACGTAGAGGAAGTAGTCGTTCGCTCGTTCGTAGTCGACGTAGAGGAAGTAGTTGTACGGGAGCGAGCAGTCGCGTGAAGACGCTCCCCAAAAACCTTATCGCCCGCCTATCCCGAGCAGGATCTCAGTAGCAGGACGAGGTTCCGGAGGCTCTGCTCTCGCCGGTACCGTGCGCGCGGTGCAGGCGATGGGGATGCTAAGAGAAAGCAGCAAAACGGAGGGAGAGAGGGAGAGGTCTCCTGACCAGGAATACCTTAGTGTGAATTGGCAACCTGAGCAGGAGGGGAAGGGTGCCTTATATAGGCGAGCAGCAGGCGCGGGGGGATGAACCTGGACGTCACGGTTAAGGCTCAGTAACGGCTCTGTAATTGTCGCGGGGTTAAGGCTCATCGTTAAGGTCCAGTAATGTCGCGGTTTTAAGGCGCCATCATTCCTCTCTAACAGCCAACAGCAAAAAGGTGCTCCCGCCCCGCAACACATCACGTCCGTCCGACCGCACCGCCCGCTCGTCTCGTCTCGTCTCGTCTCGTCTCGTCACGCCACGGCCCCGGCCCGGCTCGGCGAGGCGAGCGAGCGCGCGCGCGCGCGTGTGGCACGTCTATCTCCTTTATTCAACTTCACAAGAGGTGTACCGAAAGGTTACCTAATAAGTTGGATGGGAGACTCCTCCAATACCCATACGGTATTTCTCTCTTTTCCTTAGCATTAAACAATGGGCTTTTAATTCTTTCATTATTACAATAAATGGCCCTAGGCCCATTTATTCTAACAGATGTTGCAGGTCAAGTAGAGCGGGAACCCGACCACAAGCACCAGGGCGAGGACGGCGAAGCGGATGGGGGCGCAGCCGTGGATCCCGCCGGCGTACCATGGCAGGTCGGACCTGCGCCACGGTACGAACACCTCGTCGCGTTCGAGGGACGCCGAGTTAGCGTGGTGGCGGCGGTGGCTATGCTTCCATGAGAAGTAGGGAACGAGGAGCGCCGTGTGGAGCGCGAAGCCGACAGCGTCGTCCAGGGCCGCATGCTCCGAGAAGGCGTGGTGGCCGCACTCGTGCGCGAGCACCCACACGCTGTTGAGCGCGCAGCCCTGCGCGGCCCAGTACAGCTGCCACGCGGCGAGACGGAGCGGGCCGCCAGCGGGGAGCGCTGGGATCACCCGCAGGGCGAAGTAGAAGAGCACGGCGACGGCGGCGAGGTCACGGAGTAGGTAGGAGGAGGACCGGACCACGGAGCGCCGGAAACAGTGCGGCGGGATGGCTCGCTTGATGTCGGCGAGCGTGAACGGCGGCTTGTCCGCCAGGGAGCGTTTGGGCGCGGGTGCACTGGCGTCGACGGTGGTGGTCATCTCGCCGCCGAACGCCCTGGTGATCCGGCCATCATTAGCGCGCACTGGTTGCTGCATAGCTATCTCGGAGAAGATTAGAATAGTAAGTGTCCCAATCAGTGAAACTGGAAGGGATAGATGATTCTCAAGCGATAGAACCTCAAGTATTTATAGGATCCTCGTCTGCCTTCGCTGAAATCCACGCTTTTGTCTCATGCACCCTCTGATTGTCCGCCTGCTCGACGATGGCGCACAGTAGGTCACTTTCCCTATGTTAGTGTGGCCGTTGCCTATGCTGAAATCTCGCGATCTCTGTGGAAATTCCTCCGCGGCATTGCTGCAATCCGGACGCCACGTACACCCCTCAGCGATTTCGTTCACCCGATCCACCTTACCTTTCAGCTTCAATGCTTCATCATCGAGCCGGCTTTCGTCGACTGCTGAGCCGTGACCAGCCTCCGTCCTCGAGGAGAACGATAATGTGGCCGTTGCCTTGTCCACGAAAGAACAGGCAATGAAAACGAAATGCACCTTGCGGGTAATTAAACAAAAAATGAAGAACACGAGCTGAACTAAGACTGAGTCAGAACGAAATATAATTAATTAACACGCGTACGTATAGTCCTTAGCTCGTGAACAGACCCGATGTACCATACTATTCGCTCCGGTTTGGTAAAAGAAGTCGTTTAGGACAGTATAGTCCACAAAACACAACTTTAACTTCACTTTTCTATAAAAGTATTTATTGAAAAGTTATATATGTATATTTTTATGAAAATGATTTTCAAAACAAATCTATTGATACGATTTTCACATTTCTAAACTCAACACTTTAAAAGTTATTCATCATTTATATTCTCAATGTTTAACCCAAATATTGTGCAAAACGACTTCTTTTACCAAACTGGAGAGAGTATGATGTAGGAGTAGTACTATGCTGTGTCGGCTAGGCGGAGAGAAAGACGAGGAGATTGCACATCCTCGATGATGTCCCGCGTGACTCGGAGATGACTTACAGGATGAGTTGGCAACCTTCCCTGACGTCATCATCGATCGTCTCATCAGCAACCTCGATCTGCTTCCTAATTAATTCTGCACAAAGGAAATATTTCGTTCTTATATTCTGCCTTTGAAGTAACCCAAATCTGGCGGTGTTTGCACTAATATGTTTGATTTGAAGTTGCCTTTTTCTCTCGGTAGTACATTATTGCCAGCTCTCTGAAATTATAATAGTGGTTACTGTTAGTTGCAACTTGCTTTTTGTAGATTCTCTCATTGCAATAGTCCCTAAAATCTTTTTTTCTTTTTTCGCGGTAGCAATAGTGCCTAAAATCATTTGACGTGCAGCGTGAAAATTTTTCTTGTTATTTAATAGTTACTATGTTTGATTGTGGACTGGTGATTCTTGTTGGCTCAGTACACGGTTGGCATGCTTGGCTGTATAACACCGGCGAGAGAAAGAGCATTGCAACTCAGATTGTTCAGTTCATTCTTAGAAGTTGTTAATGACCATTTTAAAAAGTTTAGTTTATCCTATGTTCAATTACTTTAAGGTTGTACATCTGAAATGATATGTACAATTTTTTTTTGTAATGGGCTGTGCCAAGAAAACTGGTTTGGCCCATAACAGTTGTGTATGTATTATGAAATTGGATTGGAATTATATTAATTGTTATATGGGCTTCTAACACATATATTTGGGCTCAAAGTCTTTATGAACAAATCATAAATTGAATTGTTAGATGGGCTATGGCTCAGAATAAAATGGCCCAATATAGCATGCAACAAACATTTGTTGGCCCAATGGGCTGAAAATGGGCTGAAAATGACCCAAAGAAATTGGACTCATAAAGGCTCTTACATGGATTGAGCTTCAATTTGTGACGAACCAAAATTTTCATAAGTCATAACCCCCGACCACATTGGAGCCACGTTGGATATCTGTCTCACATGGCACAACCGCCGAAATAGATTTATGATTACTAGTGTTATGAATTTTCACACGTCACTAATTCGTGACGCCGCGAAGTAAGATCTCGTCATTAATCGCGGTTTGTGACGCTCGATTGATGACGGAGGGTTTTCGTACCAATCGACGTCATAAATCGCGGTTTATGACGAGAAACAGTCTTTTTCATGCGTCACTAGTCGGTGTTTTCCTTGTAGTGATAGCAAACCACCCCAAGGGTCCATAGTGGGCAACAGATACACTAGAGCGGGACCTTCGCAGTGTCCCAGGTCTAGCCGGTACGAGTCATTATTGGTTATGGTGTCGCGAGTGGCACGATGGTATTGTATACCACATTTTATTATCTGCATTTCCTGAGAGAGAACCCATGCGTGGGTAATGACCCCTACTTAGGCCCTATTGTAGACGTGGGTGGAGCTAGGTAATGTTGTCTAGGATCGGATGAGAATGTGGTCCGAGAATAGATGCCGGTGAGTACGGTTCTCGCGTGATGTACAGAGGTATGGGTACAATGTATGCCTTTGCGCAGAGTTTGATCTATTCATAGCTGTTGACGGTCCTTACAGCAAATATTTTACCGTCAATTATACCTCATTTTCTCTAGCATAGGGGTTTAACATTAACACTTTCCACGAGTCTGGGTAATTGTGATATTTCAGAAGACACAAATGGAATAAGCCCAGAAATAGAGACAAACCCCGCATCCGCACACGGGCTCAATCTACCCAACCAAGAAGCCCACAAACCGAAGCATTCAGGGCCACAACAACCCAAGTCTCATAGGCCTCGACCAAGAGCCATCCAGAGGGCCCACTAGCCAAAGGTAGTGGCGAAAGGGCTTTGGGTCGGGTCGGCCAACCCACTGGTTTGGCCGAACTGCCCCGGCTCCTTTCACGCCCAAACTTCGCGCCAAGCCTTCCTGCGCAGTGAGCATGGCGGTGGAGGTGGAGTTGGCGCCAAAAGAGCCCGATAACCGCCTCCACCACCCCTATATAAGGAGGCCTCTACCCCTCATTCACAACACACCATTCTAGAGAAGAGAAGAGTAGAGGAGAGGCTCCACCTTGTATTAGAGTAGAGGAGTGTCCAGAGCAAGAGCCGGAGGAGAGCCGGAGTTGTCGGCCTCCCTCCGCTTGTACTTCGGCGGGTGTGAGCGTTTGAGGGAGCACTCGAGATTTCTTCGGTGATCGGTGCCTAGTAAGTTATATTCTTGTTATTATTCGATTACAGGATCATAGCTCATCTCTCGAGGCGGGGGCTCTGGCCTTAGGACTCTAGCTGTCGGTGGAGTCTCGCGGGGGTCAGGGTCGAGGTAGCTAGCGTAGACGTGGTGTCTAGCCTATATATCTCCTTTGTTTCCACACCAACACAACAGTACGAGGGGTAGGTGTACGGGTGGTGACAGCCTCGTACATCCTTGGTATTCCCCCACATGGTGCTAGGGTGTAGAGCTAATAGTCAGAGGCTCCTAGCAGACCAGGGGTAAACCAGTGCTCGAAGTAAGCGTGTAGTAGCCGGTTTATCTTCTTCCATTTTACCTATCCCGTAGATTTCCACGCTACCCTATTGACGGTCGATTTCTGTCAACCAAGAGCACTTGTTACACTTTGGTTTGAACTATGAATTATAACGAACCCGCCACTAGGCATACTAATGAAGTAAGCGAGTAGTAGTCGGTTTATCTTTTTCCTTTGTACTAATCCCGTAGATTTCCACACTACACAGACTACCCTTTTCTCCATCTTTCTTCCCCTAGGACTAGACTAGCTAGTAGACCGTTCCACCTCCGTTCCTTTGGGAAAATATAAATAACGATAATCTACTCACCGGGTGAAGTGCTACAATGGTATTTTCCGTACGCTTGCGGATTTGTTGTGACGTTAAGAAATACCAATAAGCATTTATGCCGCCATTTCTGGGGAACGGTTGCTGTAGTTGTCTATGAACCTAGTTTACCAGTGTATCCTTGTTTTATCTTTCTTTAATTTTTACCCTTATATCATGAAAACCCTTTCTATCAACCAACTGTCCGCTCCAAAGGACGAGCTCCTAGAGCCGGTACCATCTTCCAAGCCTATCACAGCCTCTAGTTACGAGCTCCGCCCTGGTTTCATTGCCACGGTTCAGGAACAAACCTTCTTAGGTTCTAAAGATGAAAACTCATACCACCACCTACGAGAGTTTGAGCAACTGTGCTCATGCTTAACCATTGTGGGCATGGCACAAGACACGTTGCGGTGGAAGTTGTTTCTCTTCTCTCTCGAAGAGGGGGTGAAACAATGGCACACCCACAACGTGTGTAAAGTTGACAGAGATTGGGAAAAAACTTCAGGATAGTTGAGTTTACACCCCTGTTGCTAACCTGTCACGACTCAACCTACGAGACCATTCCTAAACCTAAACCTTTAGAGGAGGAAGATCGTCAACCACTCGACTTCCCCTTTTACTTTGACAGAGAATTGTTCGAGGATTACCGGAATACCTCGAATTACTCCTACCAGAAAAGGGCCCTAGTCCCAATCACTCCCAGTGAGCCTCTCGATATGACTTTTCATAAAAAGATTGTTAGGGAGTTGACCTCAGTGATGAGCAACAAATGGTTACAAGAAGGCGAACTTTCTCCCGAAGCAATTCAGATCCGTACCCCTTATGTGCCCATACAATGCCATATCCAAGGGACTGCCCAGGAGGCCCTCTATAACCCTACGGTAGGGGCAAACATCACCTCTTCATCTTTTGTCCTCGCTCGCCTAAGTGAAAACCCTCTGATCCCTACCACTAGGATTTTTAAGAATACACCCAGCTCCGTTCTTGAAGGTATAGCACTACGTGAAAAACTCACTTTGGTAACGGGCATAGATTGCCTTTAGTAACGGGCAAAGCGCCCGTTACCAATCAAGTGTAACAAATGAGCGAAGAAAGGTAATGGGCTGATGCCCGTTATTGATAACACATATTCGTAACAGGCATCAAACAACGACCGTTACCACAACTAGCCACCGGTCACATGAAATGGTTGTTTCTCTAGGCCCACAGGGAACTTTAGTAACGGGCATCAAAACAAAGCCCGTTACATCAAGTCAACATCGGAGAGCCGTGCTGTAAACCTGCGTCTCCTCTGTCTTGACGAAATGAGACGCGTCTATTTCACACGCGTCTCAACACAAGTAGGATTCGTAACAGGCATCAAAACAACAATCGTTACCACAACTAGTCACCGGTCACGTGAAATGGCTGTTTCTCTGGGCCCACAGGGAACTCTGGTAACGGGCACCGTTGACGGCTGTTAAGTACCACATTTAGGCCATTAATTCCTGCATAAAATAAATGAAAAGTGATCATCAATACTAGAATAGGGGTTTATACTGATAAATTCCATGAGTGTTGGTGTTTCTATCTTACTTTGCAGGACACATCTAAATGCACATGGAATGGTACAACTGAGAGCAAGTGAACCAATGACATAGATATGGCATCATCATAAACAACCTCAAATCCCAATTGGTCTGCACCATTGCAATGGGCTTGTCGAGATGATCGAAATGGATATATCATTTGCCTACTTTGGAGTTCGGATGAGAGAGATATGCACAAGACATCGTGTGGGCTCGGTGGGACCCACACCAGGCCACGTAGTGACGTGCTGCCACATAGGCGCCCACATGGCCATGACACCTCATCGATCCAAAGAAGCACACTCTCGACCAATCAGGTGCAAGCACACAGATCCAGGGGCCCATAACCACGAGATAACTGGCTAGAAACACCGTGAACACCCCCATACCCACCTTGGGACCCACCTGGCAGTCACCTGGACGAAAACCGGTGCGATCGGGGCCACCCCAGGATCGGCCGACCCCCTAGGTCGGCCGACCCCACCTTGAGGCCCCTCGCGCCGCCCTTCCACGTGTCGGCTTGTCGTGACGAACCAAAGGCGGTGCCAGGTGCCTGCCCGGATATCCGTCCGAAAGCCTGCAGCTTCTTCTCATGGAAGATTCACCAACTTGGCCTCCACTCCTCTGCGCCACGTGTCACCACCTCATTGGCTGCCTAGGAAGTTGTCTTGGCACGGTAAATAGAGGTGGATGGGGCTAGAATAGAGACACAACACATTCCTCCTCCTTCTCTCATTTTCTCTCTTGGAGAGGAGTCTCTCCTCTCCATGTGTAGGTGTGAGTATGTGCTAGGTGGAGATTAGAAGGAAGGTGAGGGTGTGACTTGGGGACATGCCATGGTGTGTTGGCATCTTTCCCCAAGAACGAACCTCTACGGGTGCCTTTGTTCTTCATTTAGACTAAAGTGAGTATTCCGACATCCTCTGTTTAGACTAAAGTGGATTATTGCATTATTGAATAGTTCTTGTGTTCTTCATCTATTCTTGATTTAGAAGCTTGTGTTCTTCATGAACCTAACCCTCTGATCTTCTGATGTAGTTCATAAGTTGCTAATTCTGTTTGTATGCCTATTCGCCTAACTAGAGTAAAGTGGGTGATCCGTATGTTTTATTTAGACCAAAGTCCCTCCGTGATCCTTCCATGAGATAGCTAATACCTGAGTGAGTTCTAGTCTCTCCCACGTGGGTTCATCGCTTCGTATTTATACGGAGTGCTATAGCGTTGCTAGCGGGAGCTCAGACGTAGCCGTGATATAGTAGTGATCGGCGGTGTAGACGTGGTGTCTAGACTGCGGGTTATCCTTCGTTTGCCCTGTATCCCACGATTAGTTAGGGGTAGGCCGCGGTAGTGATAGCCATTGGACCCTCTGTACTCCCCCACGTTCGGATACGGTGTAGAGTTTTCGGCCAGAACCGACCTGTCATATCCAAGAGGGAATTGGTGCCCGAAATGAGAGTTTCTAATTGAGAGACCGTCCTTATCTCTGTACGCTATCGGCCGGATCCTTTCCATCTCCCGTCTCATCCTATAGAGTGGTGTCCTTGGACCATAGCTAGGCTAGGATGTAGCACCCACCTTTCCTTAGATTCGATACCCTCTGGAATACTCCTTGGGAGAAGTGCTACAGCAGTGTATCCGTGCGCTTGCGGATTCGTTCGCACCCGTCAGTGTACCCGAGTGTTCCTTACACGCTCACGCTAGACGCGCCACTAGTGGTGAGGTTAAGAAATACCAACAAGCATTTCTGGCGCCGTTGCCGGGGAACAGTTGCTATATCTATCTTCGAACCTAGTGGTCCTCGTATCTATCTTTTTCGTTTTCTTGAATTCTACCTTTACCCCCACTACCCATTGAGATGCCTTCCTGTCAAAGCCTCTCTACCCCTAGGGGTGAGTTTGTCTTAGAGCAACCATCAACTTCCTCATCTTGCTGCGAACTCGGTCCTAGATTTATAGCCATGGTTCGAAATCGACCCTTCTCTGGAGCGATTAGCGATAATCCTCATGTTCATGTAGAGGAGTTCGAAGGACTGTGTTCAGGCTTACTTGTGTTGGGCATGACATAGGAAACTTTGAGGTGGAAATTGTTCCCCTTCTCCCTTGTGGATAGGGCGGAACAATGGTACACTCTCACAGTGGGTAGTGTGAACAGTTTGGAAGAACTACGAGATAACTTTTGTTACTCGTTCTCCCATCCAGAACATATAAAATCTCTACCGTTTGACCTCTTCGACTTTGAGCAATTGGAGATGGAGTCCATAGGTGTAGCCTGGGCTAGGTTCTCATGTCTCTTGACATCTAGCTCAGACTTGTCTATATCCGACGACGTTTCAACGAACATCTTTTACACGCATATAGATTTGGAATCTGCACAAGAGTTCAACCTTCTAGCTGGAGGTTTGTTCAAACATCAATCCCCAATGGAAAGAAGAGAGATCCTAGAATTCTTCTTAGAAGCCTCTTCTTCCCATACCAGTCACAACGAACCCCAGCAAGAATCAGAGTCGACCCACGAGAGTCTCTTAATAGACGAATTTGAGCTTCGACCCTGCACATCCTATGATTCGTTTAGAAAGCCTTCTCCCGAACCGCGAACACCGAAGGAAGAAGAGATTCAACCTTCGGAGTTCTCTCACATATTCGAGGATGATTCTTCCAGAGACATTATAAATACCTCGAATCACTATCGGCATGAGAATCCTACGGCATTGATAGACCTTTATGAGGTCCTCGATGAAGTTTGGAATCATGGGACCATAGTGGATTGGTCACCTCAGAAATCAAAGCCTATTTCCGAAGCAATTCGGGTTAGCTTGATTTCCACGACCATCCACTGCTCCACGAGGGGAAACACCGTAGATGCTGTTCATGACCCTTCTGCTGGAGCTTGCATCATACCAGAGTGCTTTCTAGACACTCTGGTGGGTGACGTGCCCCTCACCCCGACTGATAGATATTTCCGAAGTCCCAAGTGGAACTAGTTTTTCCCATGTCGGGCGATTGCTAGGTACGTGCCGATCATCATAGACGAGATCGAGGTGTGCTTACATTTTCATATCTATGACATCATGGATTTCGATCTTCTCCTAGGCTTCCTGTTGGATGAACTTCTTGATAAATCTCAAGGAAGCCTAGATCGTAAGCTTAGGGAATCCGATTTCGCCACTTCTATCACAAGTCCAGGACCCCCACGGGCAAAACCTCTTCCCAAGCAAGACCCGCTTGAGAAGATGATGCATGTATCTCTGTTCACATCACCCGAGCCTGTTCTCATTGAGGTTGTAGACCTCTCTACCCCTCATGAGAATGACTCGAAAGATTCTCTTGACTTCTGTGAAGGCGAACAATCATCATCCCTCTCGATCGTGTTTGAGCCTCTTCCCGCTGGCCTGTATCTTGTTGCTTTTGATCTTGATCAATAGATGATATCGAGCTTTCATGATAAATCTCTTAAGATAGAGAACTCATGGGCCACGAAAAGTTTTGGGGCGCTGACTCTAGAATTCATAGGAAAGGATTCCACTGACGAGCATGGTAGCCTCATCCTTGATATACCTTATGCCATGCTCGCATAATCCCTCTACAGAGTCAGCCATGCTTAGTGCACTGACCACACATAAGGGCTACAACCACCTTCTGGTCCTCTATTGCAGAATATTTAGAAGGTTGATTGTGGATGCATATGTTTACCATAAGCATATCAGATTTCGTGTGTGCATTGAGGCACTAACCTTGCAGCTTAAGCTTCACTGATTCATCCAAGTTTGGTGGTGAGACGGGAATGACACCACCAATGATAGCTGCAAGATGAAGTTCCCATGGTTGAGCTTATGACCATAATAAACAAAGCACTACCAGGAGATAACCTAGATTAGCATAGGATTTATTTCCCTTTTCGAATAAAAGCAAGAACATGTTTTTAAAATAAGTTGTCCTTCGGGTATTTTTGGTCACTAACCTTTCAGGTGGAGATTGAAAAGAACGGTGGATAAGTGATGCCTAAGAACATGTGAGCTACATCAACTACAACACTTTGGTAAGATTTTGGTGAGGGAACATTTACAAAGGAAGCTTGATCTCCACACACTTGTGTTTCGTTGCTTAGCAATGCCAACTCCAAGTGTGGGGGAGATATGTGAGCAACCTGAGTAAAGCTCCTATAATGCCAAATCTTATCCTAGGTGGGAGATGATGATAGCTCTTGCATCTTGCCCCACTAGCTAGGTAAGTCCTGCTTTTGACTTTAAACAAAGCCCTTCCGGGAGGTAGCCCGATGTTCACCGTCATATGCTCATGCTTAAGTTCCCTTTGTAAATAGTTTGATTATGCTTGCATGTTTCCTTTGCCTTTGTTCATATGCTCGGGTTTGATTGTATGTTCTGGACGTACATTCATAGACTGTTTTAAATTAAGCGTGGTGCTTAGGTTAAAACTGTCTTCTTCAATCAAAACAAGACATGGTGTCGAGTTTTGATCGATGAACCTTAGAGTGATATCTTCATAGATGTTGGTAGCATGCATATGGACTAAGCCCTGTTGGAAATCATCAAATTCAAAAGGGGTAAGTCATTGACCTATATCCATTGGCAAGGTAAGTTAAGGTGTAAGATTTATTTTGCACAACATATGAAGGAGGTACATTTGACCCCGTAAAGGTCTCAGGTAAGTATACCTTCTTTATCTATGAATTGTAGTGTTGATCTAACCCTGCTTGAGTAAATGACATGGTGATGATAATAATAAAAAAACAAAAATATTTGCTTTCAAATAAAGGCTCTATGGTTCTCGAATCGTAGAGTCCAACTTTTGTTCCCACTTTTGCTTGAAGAACAACACCAGGTACAAGAACAAGTGTGGGGGAGTCCTCTCTATCTCATCATCATCATATCCACTTGAGAACTCCCACACAAGGGCTGCACGACATTGACTACACCTTCATGACAAGGGCAAGGTAAACTAGAGTGAGCTGGCTACCCCATGGGTCAGCCAAATCACCACTAGCCTTCCTTGTTCCCCATATCCCTCAAGAGTGATGGTATGTGCACCCTTCATCTCACTCTCTCTACCTATGAGTTTGAATGATCTTCAATTCTTATCTAGTGAATCAAACTCAAATAATGGTGCTCTGCTTGCTCTACATGATTCATGTGGTTTGCTTGCATATGCTTTATTCCTTACTCATTATCTTGATGCTTGTGAACAAATATCATTAGGGAACTCATGTTTATCTAAGTAGTTGGTGTTTGAGATATGGTTTGATGATATGATCTTCTCTCTTAATGCTTGAGTGCTTGGGAATTTTATTTGAAAATTTGAAAACCCTTTGCAAAGCTCCTCTTTGATATGCCATAGTTGAAGAGGGGAAAAACCGGGGGTAATCATCTTAACCCCTAAACCCCAAAATCAGGAAGACTAGTGGCGGGCTGCACCAGCAGAAGCCCAACACCAACTGCCGGCAAGGCCAAAGCCCAGCTCTTTTACTTTGAAGAATAGCAACTCGGCCCCCCATCGCAAGGCCGCCTCCGACTCAAGCAACCAACCCGGTTACCTCGGCGGGAGGCTCCGCATCGCACGACCTAAGGCTCCTTCTGCCGTAATCCGATGCTCGGGCCCCCCCGGGGCGGGCGCAACGTGGCGGAACCCACCCCGCGCCGCACGGTACGTGCATCTGCAGCGGAGCACGCAGATCTGCTCTGTCAGAGGTTCAGGTAATGATGAGATTTTCCTGGCGAGGCAGGTGGACTGCCCCGGCGTCCCATCACCTGATACTGAACAGTGGCCAAGGATACGTGAATCCTTCGACTGCAAGACATCGAACAACGTGACCCGACCCATCAAGCATCAGAGGGAAGGTGGAGGCTTGCACGAGAAGCCCCGACCTAGAAAAACCAGTGAGCCCCTGGGTCGGAAAGAAGCCGCCTCGGGACGGAGGACGAAGCTACACCACCCTACAAGGGCTACCAATGCTAGGACAGTGTACGGCGCTAACGGGTGACGAAGGCCCACGGCATGCACTATTCCGGCATTGTTGCAGCACTGTAGCAGAACGGGTTTTTACCATCTTGACCTTTGTATGCCGGCCCTCCTAGAACTATAAAAGGAGAGGTTGGCATCACGAATGGGGGAGGGTTCGGATGCGAGCGAAGGCATACGAACTCGGCAAGACAAAAGGCAACACACCACACTCACCGAGCACCAGCTGCTCTCACTCACACACAGAGACTTGGGACTTCTTCCCTCTCTCGACCTAAGCTTGTACCCCATACTACAAGCCCCCCTGTGGGCATATAGAACATTTTCCCAAACTGGACGTAGGGCATCCCCTCGGTGCCTGAACCAGTATAATCCCGGTGTCTCTAAGCCCAACCATCCGGATCAGACGCACGATTCTAACCAAAAATTACTTGCCGGTGGTATCAAACCCTGATAGTTGACGCACCAGGTAGGGGCACTTTGTGTGTCATGACGCCAAACAAGGGTCCAGATGGCCCATTCGAACGAGCAGCCGGTGCGCACCACCGTGCTGCATTTCGGCTCCTTGGACTTCGTGTTCGACGGTCCAGTCGAGTCACCCGCTGGGGCCGTGTTCTCGCGGTCCCAGCCCGACGCGCCCGCGCCACCTCAGGACCAGCCATCAGAGGAGCCGCAGGCGGCGAAATCTGCCGCCGACCGGGTTTGGGACTTGGTCAGCCGCAACATGGTGGTCGCTTTAGGCCCGAATCTGTCTCAGCAGCTCTTCCGCTTGGCGGCGTTGGCCACTTCCATGCTCGTGTTCGGGCTGCAGGAGGAGGAGACGCTGACCTGGGACGAGTTCAGGCTCTGCTACGACTCCGTGTACCCTGAGGGGCAGGCGTGGCTCCCCTGCGGCGGGGCGAAAGCGCCCGCCACCACGGGAGACGCATGGCCAGTTCCCTCGGGGGCTTCTCAGGCGAGTTGCGACGAGGCCGAGAGCGCGCCTCCCGGCAAGAAGGCGTCGATGCCCCACGACCCGAGGCGCGAGTGTTTCGTCCTCCAGCAGCAGCCCGACGCAGTCCACTCCGACAACTCTGACGACAGCTCCGCGGAAGGTGAGCCCACATCGCCTGACGTTTCCGCTAGTGGCGAACCTCTGTATGACGAGTACGACCGCGAGCGACAGCAAGCCCGCCTCGACGAGCTGGACGAGGCGCAGAAGGCTCTCAAGGACGAGCAGGCGAGGCTCCACCACGTGCTCGGCACAGAGGCCGCGACAACACCCACACGCGAGCGCGCGCAAGAGGTACGCCGCTGCATCATCGACCACGTTCACAGGACTCCCGTTGCCAAACGGGCCTCTCAGAACCTTACCACGGCGGCCGTACTCCTTCGGGCTAGCCCCGAGCCTACGACCCCAGAGGAAAAGAAGCTCCGTCAACACCTCCAGACGCTCCTCAATGTGGCCACCGAGCAGCAGGCGGAAAGTTCAGCGTCCCGGCACCGCGAGGCGCGGGGCCCGAGCAAAGAGCGCTCGGTTCACCGCGGGTCCTCGTGCCCAATAGGGCAGCCGAACCGCGCGGAGAGCATACGCTTGCCTGCCGGCCGCAAGGCCAACTCCAACCACGGGGCATGAGGCGCATCCTCGGTGCATGGGAGGACGATGACCCGAGGCAGGTAAGACGGCGAGTGCCGGCCGCGGAGGGAGTACAACTAGAGGCGCGGGGGCCGCTACGACAGCAGTGAAGATCGAAGCCGAAGTCCGAAGCCTGACCCTCGAGGTCCGCGGGCTTTCGGCACCAACGTCCTCGCTGCAGCCCCTCCAGCTCGATATCGTGCTCCTACCACCATCGCGAATTACGATGGGGAGACCAACCCGAGTGTGTGGCTTGAGGACTATCGCCTTGCCTGCCACAACGGCGGCGTGACCAGCGATCTGTTCATCATCAAGAGTATCCCACTGTACCTCGCCGACTCAGCACGTACATGCTCGATCACCTCCCTCGAGGGAGGATCAATAGCTGGGTCGAACTCTGGGACGCCTTCATAGGGCACTTCAAGGGAACCTACGCGCGGCCTGGCAATGCGTGCGAACTTCGCCATTGCCGGCAAAAGAAGGGTGAAAGTCTCCGTGACTACATTCGCCGCTTCTCCAAGCGTTGCGCTGAGCTCCCCGACACGGCCGATAACCAGGTCATCACCGCTTTCCAAGATGGTACCACGTGCGAGACCCTTGTCCATCGGATAGGGCGAGTCAAGACGAAAACCATCAGCAAGCTCCTTGACCTGGCCACTGACCACGCCGACGGGGAGGAAGCCGTCGCTTTCAGCAAGAGGAAGCCCAAGGAAGAGCAGGGTGAGGCTCTGGCCACTCGCCCGGAGAAGAAGAAGAAAGAGAGCAAGCTCCGCAATAGCAACCTGGTGGCAGCGGCCGATAAGCGACCGTCCAAACCAAAGGCTGGTCCCCCGAGGGATCACTTCAAGAAGATGCTTGAGGCACCTTGTCCTTACCGCGAGACGCCGGTCAAGCACGCCATGAAGGATTGCAACCTCATGAAGAGATACCTCGGAGGGAAGAATAAGCCGCAAGACGCAGCCGACACCGGCGTCGCCAAAAACGCTGAGCGCGACGATTTCCCCAAGGAAGATGGCGCTGTCATGATGATTTTAGGAGGGATGCCCACTCGCCCTCCGAGGCGTAAGCTTAAGCGCATCCCGCAGGAGATCTACCACACCGAGCCGGTTGTGCCTTCATACCTCCGGTGGTCCGAGACGGCCATCACGTACGACCGGGCGGATCACCCCGACCACATTCCACAGCCGGGGGCTTACCTCCTCGTGGTGGCACCGCTCTTCGGCATCAAGCGGGTGCACAAGGTGCTCATGGACGGAAGAAGCAGCCTCAACATTGTCTACATGTCCACCCTCGACAGCATGGGGATCCAGCGGTCTCAGCTCCGCCGTCTTCGACCACGTTCCACGGAGTTGTTCCCGGGATGGAGGCGGTACCGCTTGGGCAGATCGACCAACCAGTCACCTTCAGTGATGAGGTCGTCAGTTTCCCGGGAACGTATCACGCGATCCTCGGGAGGCCGGCATACGCGAAGTTCATGGCGGTCCCCAACTACACCTACCTCAAGCTGAAGATGCCCGGACCCAAGGGAGTCATCACCATCGACACCAAGTACCAACACGCTTTCGAGTGCGATGCTGAGTGCTTCCAGTTCATGGAGGCCCTCATCCGCTCCGAGAGGATGGCCGTAGGAACTTCGGCTGGGAATCCCAACAATGACAAAAAGGTCAAAAAGGTCTCCTGATGCGAGTGATCCTAAGCAACAAACCATTTTAGGGCCCTCGACCTAAAATCCTTCGTTGCTCGGGGGCTCCATCCAAGGGCAACAAGCCCCTTGAAAAACAAAAAGTCTTTTTTCCGATAAAGCTTTCTTCGAGAAACACTCCGCTAGCTCAAAGAGCAAAAGGGAAGAAACCCGCAACCATCTGTCTACGCTCGGTCGAGTACTGACGCCCCTGCGGCTATACGTGCAAGGTTTTACGAGCTACGTCTGGGATGGTTAGGTCGATCTCCTCGCGCCTCTAAGAGCTCGGCGGCAGATGTTACCTCGACGACTCCTTTCTTAAAAAGTAACTCGATAGCCGACCTTTCCGACCCATCCGAAGATAGCTCGGGGGCTTTGGGCCTACGGGATATCCCGACGCGACTACGCCCGGTTGACGCTCTCGAGTCCCTACGCTCCGGCAGCTACGGGACGGAGCAAGACCAGCAACATCCTAAGGGAAGCCCTATTGGCTCGAAGACCCCTAGCCTCCAGACCAAAGGGAATGAAAAAAGGATCGGGTGTCAAACTAAAAAAGAAAGTAGTCCCTCTGCTTAAAGAGGAAACCCACAACTTATTCGTAATAATAAACCGCTCGGGCCACTAAACTGTTTTTCTCCTGATCAGTGCTCATCATTGAGCCATCCCAGGTCCTCCATGGCAGCGTCGGCTACCTTTCCGGTGAACTCGACACACCCTGCGGAGATCTGGGGGTAACGGTGGTCCTCATACCCGGGGGCCCACCCCTCTCCGAGTAGCTCGCGGTTTGGGTCGGGGTAGTGCGAAAGGAGCATGGCACGGCTCAGTGAACCAACTGCCGAGCCATAGCCATGCCCCACGCATGAGCGACGCCGCCGACCATCCTGAGGCGTTCGACCAGGGACATCCTTTCGTCGACATCGATGCCCTCCAGAAGCTCCACGACGGCTTGGGTAAGAGCCCGGTGAGTTTCTTCCCGTTGCAGGAGAGTCGCCCAGGCCGCGGCCGCAGCCGGGGACGACAGCACTACGTGAAAAACTCACTTTGGTAACGGGCATAGATGGCCTTTAGTAACGGGCAAAGCGCTCGTTACCGATCAAGTGTTACAAATGAGCCAAGAAAGGTAACAGGCAGATGCCCGTTACTGATAACACATATTCATAACGGGCATCAAACAACGACCATTACCATAACTAGCCACCGGTCACGTGAAATGGCTGTTTCTCTGGGCCCACAGAGAACTTTGGTAACGGGCACCAAAATAGAGCCCGTTACAGTAACTCAACATCAGAGAAGCGTTCTGTGAAACTGCGTCTCCGATGTCTCAACAAAATGAGACGCGTCTATTTCACACGTGTCTCAGCACAACTAGGATTCGTAACGGGCATCAAACAACAACCGTTACCACAACTAGTCACCAGTCATGTGAAAATGACTGTTTCTCTGGGCCCACTGGGAACTTTGGTAACGGGCACCAGAACAGAACCCGTTACTGTGAAATCAATATCGGAGACACGTGCGGTGAACCTGCGTCTCCGATGTCTCGACGAACGGGCCAAGTTCTGGGGCCCACCGGTCAGTACTGGTAACGGGCTTTTACGGTGCCTGTTACATTGTTGGCATGTTTGTAACGGGTGTTCTGATTGAAGCCCGTTACTCAGTGATCAGTGTTTGTAACGAGCTTTAATTAACGCCTTTACAGATACGTAGGCCACCCCTACAGTAACCTGCTGCCTGCTTGCCGGCTGCATCCTGGAACCAGCCAGGATTTGGGAGCCATCAGGGGCTGCATCCTGGAACCAGCCAGGATATGACTAAATTCACAGAAATTAGATCCAGCATCCAAATTCACAGAAATCCACATAATTCACATGCATCATATGACAAAATTCAGCATCATCATGTCACAAGTAAAGAAGCACCACTGGCTTGACAACAATATCATAGCCATAGTTAACTAGCTTGACAACAATATCACAAAATTCATGGACAAGGAGGAATGCAAAAAATTCGTAGTCACCACGTATAATATGAGCCCACACAGTTTCATCAGCATGAAATTTTCCTCCGACTGTGATCACCTGTTCCATGAGGAATGTGGCAATTCTTTCATGAACATAGACCATCGTTGATTTGTCGAGAGGATGCTCATCTAGCCCTAATCTCTGGATATAACAATGTCACCAGTCAGCACACATATATAGGTGGTTACCAAACATGTGCAGTGCTAATAAGCAAGAACTATGCTCAGTTGCAGGTTTTACAAATGAAGATCCCAAGAAAGTACCTCCATATATGGGCCTCTATCTTTTAATTTAAGCATGTGATAGACACAATAGAAGCGCAGAGTTTGGATTCAGTAGGTTGTTGGTGGCACTGCAATAAATGTACAAAGAAAAATAGTGGTGATCGAGAAGAAATAAACTCAAGCTTTAGTACTAGCTTCCACAGGAAGGAAATAAGTGGTATGTACCTTAACATCTTTGACATGTTCCAAGGTGCTAAGGCGCGACTTCTTATTGTGGCAGTAACGTTCCCAACCCCTACAACGAAACATGCAACAATTGTTAGGGCACTATTAATTAATATACTCTGCACAGTTTGTTGAGGAACGTCCGTACGTTAAGAAAGAAATAACTTACTCATTAATGATTTGTTCAAAAGGGTTAGTATCAGTCTTAACTCTCTTCAATGAATCAAGATAGTAGACCTTCCGCTGCTTCAGAACGATCGCCACTGCAATCCAGTGGTTCATACTGAGATAAGCGGTAAGGATGAAATTCTTTTTAGCATATAGTCTGAAGGCATTGCACATATAGGACACAGAGAAAGCAAGAGTGTTATCCGTGCTATTCAACGTTGTCGAGCAAAGGCATTCAGGATCAAGGAAGCCAACTGCAACGCGCGTCTTCTCAACTTCTACAGCCATATTCCTATTAGTAAGAAAAAACAAAGTGTAAGGAGGCAAAATACAAGGTAAAGATGATGTAAGGCAAAAAGCACATTTCGATAGAGAATGATTAGTGAGAAGCAGATTAAATTTTCAAGCAACTTACATGATGATGCAGCGGAGAAGTGTCAGATCCAAAGCATCCAAGTTGAAGAGATCGTACAAATCACTGAGTTGCACATGTATTTGCTGGAGTCCGTTTGACGATTCATCTCTGTTAGGCCATGCACTGGTCCCGGGCCGAAGTGCGACCATAATGTCAGAATCATCATCTGACTTACCACGTTGCATGTAGAATGTGTGGAGCTCTCTGGTACAAGGAGCAGCCTTGTTGAGATCATCATCACTGAGAAGGCTCTTTCCAAATTTGTAATTTGGGTTAACCATAGTCCAAGGATTCTTCTGGGTGTTTCTCTCAGATCGCTTTGGGTTAGACCAAGGATTCTTCTTGGTGTTTCTCTAAGATCGCTTTGTAGTAGGCATCTTAAAGGTTTTATTTACAACAATTTTCTTTTCCTGCTGCTTTGAGATGGCTGAAGAAGGTTTCTTAAGGGCTTGCTTGCCTGCTGTAGGTGGTGTAGAGCTTTTATTTTTGGCAAGTTTCTCTTCTTGCAGCTTTGAAATGGCTGAAGGTTTCTCAAGGGATTTCTTGCCTGCTGTACGTGGTGTAGAGATTTTATTTTCGGAAAGTTTCTTTCCTTGCTGATTTGAAATGGCTGAAGGTTTCTCAAGGGCTTTCTTGCCTAGTGGTGTCTCACCAGGAGCTATTACAGAGGTATTGGGCCCAGATGTACCTACATCTTTCTTCAAAATGTCATCGACAAATTTATCAACACCAGCCAACACATCACTCTGGTTGACTGGTAACAGTGGTGTCTCACCAGGAGCTATTATAGTGGTATTAGGCCCAGATGTACCTGCTTTGGCATGATTGTTTTGAGCACTTTCTTTTGGGGGTGTAGGTTTTGTTGTTTCATGAGGAGGAGAAGGAGGAGGAGGAGGAGGAGGTGGTGGTGGTGGTGGTGGGGATGGAATTTTTGGTGTCTCTTGCGGATGTGGGGATGTAAGTTTTTCTGTTTTTTCAAGACTAGTAGTAGGTGGGGATGGAATATTTGGTGTATCTTGCGGATGTGGGGATGCAAGTTTTTCTGTGTTTTCAGGATGATGAGGAGGTAGGGATGCAAGTTTTTCAGGACGAGGAGGAGGTCTGAATGGAACGTCTTGCGGATGTGGGGATTGAGGAGGAGGAGGAGGAGGAGGATGTGGGGAACCATGTGAGGAAGGAACCTGTACCGTACTCTGTGAACTACAAGGAATCTCTACCGTAGCCTGTGAACAAGATTTACATGTTGGTGCTCCCTTGATGTCAATCCGACACGTTCTCCACTGTAACCTCTGTCCTTCAGCTTGTCCGAGTTTCATCACCTCGTCATTAGGAGGGTATTCCACTAGTTCATCCGCAAAGATAGTATATACAGTGAGCACTTCAACCACAACACAGTCATCATGAATCAGGACTGTTTGTAGCGTAGTCTGCTCTGGATGAACAAGACCAATTGCAGCCTCACATTGAAGACCCCTCCACATGATCCATAGGCCACAGTGTGTGGGTTCAGTCAACATGCCTATAAGGTCTTCGTGTGTACGATCGTCACAGCGCACCTCCGTCGCCAACTCTGCAGTGCCATCGATCAAACCTACATTATCTGCAGACGCACAGCTGCTCTTCAGTGTGGTGGGTGAAGGGCTTGCACGATTGGACACTGGTGACAACACCATCTGGTGACAACACCACCTCTGCATCTGCATGTTCTGCATCTGCATCTCAGCCACCAGTTCTTGCTTGATTTGTTCATTTATCTTTTCTGTATCAACTGATGCGTCGATCTTCGTCCTCTTCCTTTTCCTGTACATCTCGATGTGCTGAGGCCATGAATACTTCCAGCCCTGGTAGCTGGAGACACCACGCACATGACCTGGTTGTTCAGGGTGGCCCAAGCACTGACTTAGCACATCATACTCCCTCTGCCCTGCCATTCCTGAAGATTCTGCATATGCAATCTTCTCCTTGATGTCTGCAGCCAATTTTTCTGCCTCTTTGTTGTTGAACACTATCACGGCAACACGGTCTTTAATCACTAGCTTACTCCTTACTCGCATCCAATTCTTGGAACGATCGTCAGGGTAGGCGTCATATGGGTTGGGGATACCAGCTGTAGCTAATTGTCTGTCCTCTTCCTCCCATTGTTCTAGTTTCACAGTATAACCAGCTGGACCCATGCTGTGCTCGCTTGTGTTCCGGCTTCGGAGTTCTTTGAACTTGACACTAACAGATGAGGCTTGCTCGGTTTCCTCCTGTTTCATGAACTCCTTCCACTGTTCCGGGACAATAAACGGGTGCCTTGTAAATGGCTTAAGTCCTTTTCTGATAAAATCTCGCCTAAGCTGAAATCTGAATTGTCTCCATGCCTTGGCTGTCGTCTTTCAGAAAAGCTTGAATGCCTGCGGTTTCGTGTCTTCCTGGAACTTCAAGTGTTTCTGCACATGCTTATCAAACAAGTCCCACTTTTCATCATTGCGTAGTTCTTTGAATTCTGGCAAGTGCAAAGGTATCTTTTGTCTAGCAACGAGCCCCGCAAGCACCCTGAACCTGCGCTTTTGAGTCAATGGTACTGGCATCCCCCCTATGCCGACCTCAGTGACTATCATTGTGTCACTTGGCCACTTTGTGGATGTCCTTGGCGCTCTGCCTCGGCGCTGAGCCCCACCCACCTGGTCTTGTTGTGCACTAGCAGTGCCATAACCCTCTTCTTCATCTTGTGGCCCAGGTCTATAGTCCTCGTCAGATTTATCCTGTGAATTAATAGTCAAGGGAATTACAGTAACTACTTTAGCCCACTGTAATATCATTGGTTCTTGGTAAACCATTAACATAAATGCAAAATTCAGTAACCAAAAAATTAGTTCAGGCAATTGGACCTTACCATTTTAAAGAGGAAGATGCAGGTTGCCTCTGTTGCTGATGAGGTACTTATTCAACTTGGAGAGAATGTGCACATGTACATAGGAACAAGAGCAAAACCAAATATAAGAGTCAATCTGAAGGGAAATGCTAAGTATGTATACCATCAACAGCTAAGTATGTCCACATGTACTTATACAAAGGAGCCACGGCATACCCTGCAATTCCCACAAGTACAAGTATATTTATACGCGTTTATATAAAAAGAAAAGCATACGCACGCATATGTTGTATACTTGATTATCTAAATGCATGTGTGCTGCATACGCTCGCTTGGCCTAATTGCATAAACTCGAGCAAATATACCAAATTACGTTGTTAATTTTACAGTTATTACTGAATTATTGTTAATTTTACAATTATTACTGAGTTGGTAGAATGCATTT
The DNA here is from genome assembly GCA_036936925.1 of Cenchrus fungigraminus. Classification (NCBI taxonomy): domain Eukaryota; kingdom Viridiplantae; phylum Streptophyta; class Magnoliopsida; order Poales; family Poaceae; genus Cenchrus; species Cenchrus fungigraminus. The sequence continues at coordinate 69,333,622 of CM072770.1, forward strand.
ACCGAATTGTATAAGACATTTTTAGAGCGGCATACCATAAACTCAAATCCTAGATTCGCCACTGACCTTGTCACTGTCGGAGCGGAGGGATCTCTACTCCTCGTCGCTGCCTGCTCGCCGCCACGTCCTCGTCCTCGCGTCGACCTCGTGGCTGGATCCCTCCTCCTCCTCCTAGTTGTCGTCGCTGGATCCCTCCTCTAGTCGTCGTCGTCGTTGCCGCCGCTGCTGGGTCCCTCCTCCTCCAGATCTCGCTGTCAGAGGTGTGGTGCACGTCACGCCGAGTGTGGTGTGGCGCCCGTCTCAGTGAAGGGGTGTAGCGTGAATCGTGGCATGGGGGGAGGTGAGGGGGACGAAGGCGAGGGGGAGAAAGCGGCGGTGGCGGCGCGAGGGGAGAGTGGGAAGAGACTGCGTGAGGGAGGCGTCCTTCCCTACTAACCTAGCGCGAGTGGGCTTGTGTGGGCCTTAAAATGAGTAATGTAGTCAAGTACCACTCTACTACTAGTATAGTATATCATAAACATGAGATAAAAAAATCTAATTTTAAGAAATTTGGTTAAACAAGTGTGGCTGTTGATATTTTATTCAATTACTAAATTACCAACTATGAATTTTTCGTATTTTTTACGAATTTTTAGGTGCTGTTTATGGGCTCTAATATGACATGCATCACAAGTTCACATCACCAAGCAAACAAGTGTGACTGTTGATATAGCATCACATGTTCACATATGACATGCATCACAAGTTCACATCACCAAGCAAACAAACTCATAACAAACATATTCACATCTGACATGCATCAGCAGGGCACATCACCAAAATAAGACTGCATCAGCTGGGCGCGTCACCAAACTAGATTGTAGCTACAAGGAAACTAGTTAGCTACATGGCTTCTTTTGTGCTGCTGCCTCAAGTTCAGCTAGCCTTGTCTCTAGTTTTGCAACTCTTTCTGCCAGCTCAGCATTCTTCTTTAGAAGTTCAATCTCCTGCCTCTTTTGTGTGGCTTTAAGCTGCTCATCCTGCTTGTCGATTCCTTTCCAGATGTAGTCAATGTCATCCCGAGTACAACACGTTCCTAAAACAAAGGAAAAAATTATATTAATGCAAGCTTCATAACAGTTGTAATTTACAAGAAAGCTGTTTAGCTCTAACTGGTTTCAAAACTTGCCTGCTTCTCTTCAGCCGATTCCTTGAGGCCGGGTCAGATCCACCGTCCGGCCACATCGGCCTCAAAAGGCGAGCCAGTACTCGCGATGGCTAAAAATTCACCTCGTGGCAGAGTCCTCAACTCTACCACGGGCTCGGGGGCTACACTCGGCGAGTGCACTCGCGCACCCTCACCGGACTGAGGAAGAAAAACAAAAACTCAAACCTCTTTGATCCTCAGGGAGAAATCCATTTTTCCCTCTTAGGCTCGGGGGCTACTGAAGAGGGGAAAAACCGGGGGTAATCATCTTAACCCCTAAACCCCAAAATCTGGAAGACTAATGGTGGGCCGCACCAGCAGAAGCCCAACACCGACTGCCGACAAGGCCAAAGCCCAGCTCTTTTCCTTTGAAGAATAGCAACTCCCCCCCGCCCACATCGCAGGGCCGCCTCCGACTCAAGCAACCAACCCGGTTACCTCGGCGGGAGGCTCCACCTCGCACGACCTAAGGCTCCTTCTGCCGTAATCCGACGCCCGCCCCCCCCGGGGCGGGCGCAACGTGGCGGAAGCCGCCCCGCGCCGCACGGGACGTGCAGCTACAGCGGAGCACGCGGATTTGCTCTGTCAGAGTTTCAAGTAATGATGAGATTTTCCCGGCGCGGTAGGCGGACTGCCCCGGCGTCCCATCACCTGAAACTGAACAGTGGCCAAGGATACGCGAATCCTTCACTTGCAAGACATCGAACAACGTGACCCGACCCATCAAGCATCAGAGGGAAGGTCGAGGCTTGCACGAGAAGCCCTGACCTAGCAACACCAGCGAGCCCCTAGGTCGGAAAGAAGCCGCCTCGGGACAGAGGCCGAAGCTACGCTGCCCTACAAGGGCTACCGATGCTAGGACAGTGTACGGCGCCAACGGGAGACGAAGGCCCACAGCATTGCACTATTCTGGCACTGTTGCAGCACTGTAGCAGAACGGGTTTTTACCATCTTGACCTTTGTACGCCGGCGCTCCTTGAACAATAAAAGGAGAGGTTGGCATCACGAACGGGGGGGGGGGGTTCGGATGCGAGCGAAGGCATACAAACTCGGCAAGACAAAAAGCAACAGACCACACTCACCGAGCACCAGCTGTTCTCACTCACACACAGAGACTTGGGACTTCTTCCCTCTCTCGACCTAAGCTTGTACCCCCTACTACAAGCCCCCCTGTGGGCATATAGAACACTTTCCCAAACTGAACGTAGGGCATCCCCTCGATGCCTGAACCAGTATAATCCCGGTGTCTCTAAGCCCAACCATCCAGATCAGACGCATTATTCTAACCAAAAATTACTTGACGGCGGTATCAAACCCCGACAACAGTCCCACCAAAGCCATATGATATTCTAGTTAGAAACCTTATATTCATATGCTACTTGTTATTGCGTTGAGCTTTGTCAAATTGTTGTGACCCTTGTGAGAATTCTTTTCATGCTTCCATGATCAAGATTCATGTGCACACCACCATTTTCCCCCTTGTTATGCTTCTACACTAGAAGTTAGCATTGTATCATCCATCTATTCCACCAAATAAAGCTCCATGCATTGTTCCATGATTTACCCCTCTCCAAATATCTCCAAAAGAGACTGGGCTATGCAAAAAGAAAAAAAGAGAAAGACATGCTCAAAAAGCATGATAAAAAAACAGAGAAAGAGATAACCATGTCTCTAATATTTCAAAAAGGAGAGCGGAGAAAATCATGCAAAAGGGAGTTTCGTAATTTAGATGGTAATAACTAGTACCTACTCTGGGGTTAGTGTCCACCTTACCATCACCATAGCACTTCATCATGTATGGTAATATCTAGAACCCATTCCGGACCTAGTGTCCACCTTACCATACTCATCATACCCATACAGGTGCACATCTTGATTTGATTATATGAATTGATTTTCTCCTGGATCCGGTCTTTGACTTTGCAATACATGTGATGCAAGTATGCCTTATCATTCATTCCCTACCTTGAGCTCCACATAAGCTATCATTAGAAGTAGGATGAAGAAAGGCAGTTCTAATGCCTTGGTGAGGACATATACGCATTGAGTGATCTGAGAGAATCAAATGAGGAGCTGAGCAAGGTTTGTTTTGAAAAGTTATTGCAAAACCCCAAGTTATTTGACATGATGAGTAGAAGTGATTTAATTCATGACCGTTCCATTGCTCAACTACCCAAGGTGGCATGATAGACGCTCCACAGAGTTCACAAGTGTGAGGTATGGTTTGGAATATCTCTTATGCTCGCTTCATATCCCTAGATATCATGTCCCACTTGATTTGTTCTCCCTTTACTCGGGACGAGCAAAGGTTAAGTGTGGGGGAGTTGTTGACGGCTGTTAAGTACCACTTTTAGGCCGTCAATTTCTGCAGAAAATAAATGAAAAGTGATCGTCAACACTAGAATAGGTGTTTATACTAACAAATTCCACGAGTGTTGGTGTTTCTATCTTTCTTTGCAGGACACATCTAAATGCACATGGAATGATACAATTGAGAGCGAGTGTGGCGTACAGATTAGCCGACCAGAGAGGGGGGGGAGTGAATGGGAGCCGATAAAAATTCTTCTCTGAAGAGTCGAACTCGACTATGCCCCGAATTCACAACCAAGGATTCCCACACAAGCTTGCCAAGGTCGCGTAGTCACAACGGACCTACCAACCCTAGGAACAATCCCTAACACACCCCAAAGCGGAAGCACAACTCAAGAGGCGAGGGACTTAGACAAATCTACCAGCTCAGGACGGACCGTCCGTGCACGAACCTCGGACCGTCTGTGAGCTACGGCGGACCGTCCGTGAAGCGGGGACGAACCGTCCGTATTATGCAGACAGAACCTCCAGTAGCACCCCGGCCAATACGGACCATCCGATCAGACCTCACGGACCGTCCGTCAGCCCCACGGACCGTCCGGCACACTCGCACGGGCCGTCCGCCTCCCTTAGCCAAAAACACACACACGGTGCACGTCTCACGGACCGTCCGTCAAGGCTCCACGGACCGCCCGTTAACCTCGTGCAACGAAAACCTAGCGCTCGGACGAACACCAGCTGCCGCGGACCGTCTGTGCCTACCTGGCGGACCGTCAGTCTGGCAGAAACAGAACCAGGCCAAGCCCGAAAACGCGAGGTCAACTCCACCTATCCATCCATGGATCTCCCAAACGGCTGAGTAGATTGAGACAAGATTTGGGGGAGATGTGCAGCGTCCCTAGGGGATGCTATGCCCAAAAACTTGAGGCCTCAAACCAACTAAAACGCCGTGAATCGATCACGAACCGAGCTCTACCAAAAAGCTAGGGTTCGACCCGAAATCCTCAAATCCAAGGCCAAATCCGGAGTTTGAGGGGTCAAGATCAAGCACAAAGATGCACAAGGCATCTATCCATGATCCCCACAAAGAAATCCGAACCCAAACACCTCAGAATCCGAGGAAGAAGTCACGCACGAAAATCCAATGAAACTAGCCTGAAAAAGACACGAAAATCACACGAGCTACAAGAAGGAAATCAACGCAACCATGAAAGCTTCCATACACTCGGAGGTCAGATTCTCTACAAAGCGGTGAAGAAAATCTAAGCCTATGGAGCAGGGAAGTGAGAAGCAGTCCGGATGGATGGATTGCCCAGAAACCCTAGAGCTATATATATGAGTCCCTCTGGGTTGGGCAAATGACCAAGCTACCCCTAGCACTTAAACTGAGATACAAACCCCTCAGGGGCGATATGGTCAACAAGCACTCCTCTTCATCGGGCGGCCACGACTTCGCCGCAGTCCGCGTCCTCCCGACGCAAGCCCTGCGATTCCGCCGCGTGTCCCCCGGCATCAAAGCTTCTCGGTGCGCCCGGATCCCGTCTCTCCCCACCGAGTCTCCGGTCTTGGTTTTGTGGCTCAACCAAGTAACCCGGTGGTTTTGTGGTGAACGGCCGCAAACCCCGCATGCAGACTCCGATCGTGAGCCGCTACCCTGCGCCGGCTCCGGTCGACGACTTCGTCTTGCTTTTCATGCCACCATGTGGCTCGCACTTGATCCCGTTCGGCCACCGGGTCCATCAAGCCGAGCCTACTTGTCTCTCCACTCCTCGGAGGCCTCGCAAGGCTAAGACCTTCCGCACTCGTTCTTCACCTGCACCAACACGAATCAAGCCGCAACCTTCACCTACAATACTCGGCCAAGAGTCAGTCCGCACCACGTTGTCAATCACTCATCACAGCTAGGAGCGACCATCCACCGGTCTTCGGATGCTCCGGTCCTCAATCTCCCCCTTGATGAGTGCATTGGCAACACACATGGTAACCAATTCAGAGAAAAGAGAAAAAGAAAAGAAACGAACCAAAAACTCAGACAAGTGATCAAAAGCCAAACAAAAGCCAAAACGAGATCACTTGAAAGAGAAAAAAATCTCGGTCCCCTAAGACAAGGGAAACGGCTCGACACAACCGAGATAAAATGCTCCAAAAATTGCCGACTCCTCAAGGTGAGGCAAAAGGGCTCGACACCATCGGCAAAAGAGCACAACTAAAATCAGGCGACAAAGAGCTCCGAAAAGCATGAATGCAAGCTCCCCCTGAACAAATGCACTTCTCACAATTTTTCTCCCCAAACTCCCCCTGGATTCACTAGATGCATGAATTGGGTACTTTCCTCCCCCTTGTTGGTAATGCATGAATCAAGTCTACAAATGTAAGGATGTGCTTCTCAAATATACAAAGAGAACTACAACATGCTAAAATTGAGACAAAGACAAGCAAGATAGCCACAGATTTAGTACAAGCATCGCTAACAAGATAGAAAGGGACATATAAGCATGTGACATAGCCATGATTAAAATGAAGCATTTTTTAACACAAATTGCCCTCTCATGAGCCTAGGGCCTAAACATGTTAAAAATGAGCACAAACAACATATAACGCACAAACTTCATGTAAGGTCACAAATTCTCATCACAAGATCATCACAAACACCTACAAGCTATCTCATGTCATGTCAAAGCCACCGAGCCATGTGTCCACTTCTAAATATGAGACTTCTCAATGGTGAACATCATGCAACGGTTTAGCACCCAAGATAAGGAAATTAAAGCAATTTTGACATGGAAGCATATTTTTCAAGCACAAGCATTTCATATACCAATTTCATGGTTTCAAAATAAGCATGGTACATGAAGTGCCTTTGCGGCAAAAAGAAGCTCAGGCTTCTCCACAAGGTAGCATGTAGGCTAAACATTTATGATGACAAATGGGTCATTGACCCCAAATGAAAAGAACATGGTTCCCAAGCACAAATTAAGCAAGATATAGCCATATGCGCACAATTTGAACATGAGAGGCATTCAACTCACAAGAGATGATCATATATATCATTTTCACAAAAATAAAGCCATCCACAAGCATATACATCCCAAAGCTACCAAGAGCATAGCTATACATCACATGAGCATCAATAGCAAAGTCATAAGCTCATATCCAGTATATCATGGTGATCAAAGTATATAGCAGAAGCACATTCCTAAGGCATATGATACAAATGCAGTCTATGATACAAAGATGCAAACATGATATGATACAGAGAAAAAATGCAACATGCATATGTACATCAAACTCCCAACCGAAGCTCAAAAAGGAAAAACCACACCAAGCTCCCCTCGCAAACGAGCAAATGTAGCTTGGTCCAAAGGCTTTGTTAGGATATCGCCGAGCTATTTTTTGGTTGGCACATGGATGAGGTCTATGTTTCCCTTCTCAACATTGTCTCTCAGGAAGTGGTACCTCACCTCTATATGTTTGGTTCTGAAGTGTAGCACGGGATTTTTGGCAACACTAATGGCACTCGTGCTATCACACATGAGAGGAACATGGGTACACTCCTCACCAAAGTCACTCAGCGTGTATGTGATCCAAAGCAGCTGGGAGCAACAACTAGCAGCAATGACATACTCGGCTTCTGTGGTAGACTGAGCTACACTAGATTGTTTGCGAGAAGACCAAGAAACAAGCAAAGAACCCAAAAACTGGCACGTCCCCGAAGTCGACTTCCTATCGACTCGACACCCCGCAAAGTCGGCATCCGAAAACCCAAGAAGCGAAAGGGAAGAGGACGCCGAGTACCAAAGACCGAGCTCAGGAGTGTATCGAAGATACATGAAGATTCGCTTGACGGCCTGCCGATGTGAAGTCCTCGGCGACACCTGAAAATGAGCGCACAGACACACAGAAAACTGAATGTCCGGCCTCGTCGCCGTCAAGTACAAGAGGGAGCCGATCATGCTCCGGTACTCCTTCTGGACCACAGGCTCTCAGTCCTCGTCCGCATCCAACACTGTAGTCGTACTCATCGGTGTCGATAAGGGCTTCGAGTCCTCCATCTTGAACTTCTTGAGGATGTCCTTCGTGTACTTGGCTTGATGCACAAAGGTTCCCTCCTTCGCCTGCTTGATCTGAAGCCCAAGAAAGAACTGCAATTCTCCCATCATAGACATCTCGAATTCTTTGCTCACATCCTCTGCAAACCTCGCAACCAAAGAGTGAGACAAGCCACCAAAGACAATATCATCCGCGTACACCTAAACAATTAGGATATCATCGCCCTGCCTGAGGAGAAAAAGAGTCTTCTCTACTTTGCCCATCTCAAACCCCTTGCTGAACAACAAACCCCTCAAACGACCATACCAAGAACGGGGAGCTTGTTTCAGCCCGTACAACGCCTTCCTCAGCCTATACACCCAGTGGGGAAACTCAGCACTCTCAAAGCCTGGTGGTTGCTTCATATAAACCTCTTCTTGTAAAAACCCATTCGGAAAGGCACTCTACACATCCATTTGGTACAATTTGAACCCTTTAGCCACAGAAGAGGCTAGAAGGATCCTAATCGCCTCCAAATGGGCTACAGGAGCAAATGTCTCCTCATAGTCTATCCCCTCCTTCTGATTGTAACCCTGAGCAACCAACCTCGATTTGTTTCTCAACACCTCACCATTTTCACCCTCTTTGTTCTTCCAGACACATTTTGTCCCGATAGGTTTGCAATGTGGTGGTGGCTTGTTGGTATTTCTTAACGTCGATGCTAAGTTATGAGTTCCTAGCAACGATGCCAGAAATGACCAAATGGTAATCCTAACGATTACAAGAGTCCGCAAGCGCACGAAAGTACCATTGTACCATTTCCCTAAAGGAGTATTCCAAAGGGTATCAAATCCAAGGAAGGCTTGGCGGATTAACAAGTTCAACACTATTGCAATGAGTATAAATCATAGACGGAAACAAACCAGACACTCAAATATAGGGGTAAGGTATGATAGATAAGTTGGTAGTGTGAACACACAAACACACTCTCTCTAAAGGTCTTAGGCTTAGGAGGCAACATACGAGTTAGTTCAAGGTTCTAAGGTACTAAACACACAAAGTTAGTAAGACAGGTTAGATACACACTAGCATTGCATGACTGTTGGCTCAAGCACCCATGTACAAACGGGGAGCTAACCTCCCGCGTCGCTTACGCACGACTCCGGTTGTTAGACTTTAGACTCCTACAGCGTATCCGAACGTGGGGGATTCCAAAAGGGTCCAACGGCTGTCACTACCGCGGCATACCCCAAGACAAACCGTGGGATAAACTCATAAGTAACGTAGCTACGCAACCCAAGCACCACGCTTACGTTGTTAACAGGACCCTGACCGGCCCGCGCTATTGTGACACAGGTCAGAGCCACCAGGTAAACCGGCCAATTACACCGAGTATCGTAGCTTGAGCACGAACTTCATACAACACGAACATGGGATCTAACTGGATCAAACTAGGCTAGGGACACAAACAGATTTGTGCTTTCCTATGTCTATTCAACAAGATCAAAGGGTCGTGTTCGCGAAGAACACGAGCCTCTAACTTATGAACAAACACCGAATACATGAGTAAGTCACTCGTTAACCGGATCGAAAGGCCTTGTTCATCAAGAACATGAGCCTCTAAATGAGGAACAAGCGAAGAACACATGAACAAATCACCCATGTATACAAGCACAACTTTATATGAAATAGCTGAATAACTGAAGTAGATCAAAGTCATACAATAAAATAAAGATACAAGAGAACTCATACCTAGATCCCAAAGTAGACTTGGAACCTGAAGTAGAACTACTCTAGCCTACCTCCTAGCCTTAGAAACCAAAAGTGAGAGAGGAGGAGTAAAGAGTGTTGGTTAGAAATGAACCCCATCCCCTTCTATTTATAGGCCCGAGCACCGGCGTCAAGTGGAGCGAAACACCCCGGGAATGGCCTCTAGGACCAATGGGCAAGCACCACGTGGAAGCCCAGGATCAGCCAACCCCAGGTCGGTTCGGCCGATCCTAGGGTCGGCCGACTTTCAGGTGGGCCCCTTAGGGTGTGCTTCCTTCGGGTGGTTGCCCTGTGGGCCCTTAGGTCGGTCCCCGGTGTACACGTGCTCTTGAGGCGGTTTAGGCGCTCTAGTGGGCTCATGGATCCGTGTGAAGTCCACGTGTCACGCTCTGATTCGTCGGGGCTTGCCTACCTTGGATTGGTGACATGGCTTGCATGCATGGCACCTGAGGTGGCAGCCACTCCTTGGTTGAGGTGACGTGGCATGAATCATAGAAGGTGAGTTTGCCACTTCTTTATGCTTATTTTCCTGCAATCACATAATCTCCAAGGACAAGTGGAATTACATTATTCTTAACTAAAATGCGTGTAAGAAATGCCTTTTGCTCCTTTATTCATGAGTAAATTGACGGCTAAAGTAAGCACTTAATAGCCGTCAACAACTCCCCCAAGCTAGCCTCTTGCTCGTCCCGAGCAAGACAGTTAGGACTTAGGTTGGTTGATCAGGAGTTGCTACGATGTTGTATTCCTAGTTTATGACAAGCATACAACTAGGTACTCTATCAAGGATTGAATGAGTTGGCATTGATCTTACCTTATGCTTGATTGATATGGGGCTTGTAGCTTCACCTACCTTGGGCGGTTGAAAGATAGAATGATTTTATAGAAATCGCTAATCACAAGTGCCTTGGTCAGTTGTCAATCCGGAGGTTTTGCAAATTTTCACAAAGAAATCAAAGTTCCTCGAATGATACTCTCGGATCGCTCATTGTGTATGATTCCTCACCAAGGCATTAAATTTCCTTCTTTCACCACCTACTCCTAATGAGCTGATATGTGGAGCTGTAGGTAGGGAAAACATGTGGCATACCTGTTTCTCATGTATTGTCGAGTCGAAAACTGGATCCTTGGGAGCAACAAGTCATACAACCTAATCTAGATGTGCATGTGTGTATATGGTGGATGGATGATGAACTCCTTTTTGCATATGATTCTCTCTTCTCCTTTTGAGACTTTTGAGACTTGGGCTATGTTTCTTTAATGTTTCTCTTTTTTTTCATGCTCTTGAGCATGTGTTTTTTTTTTCACATAACCATAGTCCTTGGATGTTTTTGTTTTTTTTTGAGACTTGGATGATGAACAATTCGCGGAGCTTTATTTGTGGAATGGATGGGGGATTGATGAAATGATGGGTGCTAACTTCCAGTGTAGAAGTTTAGCATATAGTGGCTGTGTACGTGATCTTGATCATGGGCGCATTACAAGCTTCTCGCCGAGGGTCGCAACAATTCGACAAGACTCAATGAAGAAAACAAGCAGCATATGTGGAGGCTAACAAAAGCTAGGATCTACATATGGCTTTGGATAGAAATTTCTCATCATTGAGGAATTATCATTTTATCATTTTTCAAAAGAAAACTCCGGATATCAAACATTACTCAGCACTAGCTCATAGTAACCCTATTATACCATATCATACCTCACAACAACCTAGGCAACGGTCATGCTTTTTGCTACCCACAAGTTTCAAGCTAAGGTTTGATCATACAAGCCAACAAACTCAAAACTAAGATAGGGTACTAAGTTGTAGCAAGGCATACAAAAGGAATAAACAGAGCAACTATTCATCATTTCAACCATGGAGAACAGAAACATTCTTACCGCGCATATGAAAGCAAACTAATTTAGGAAAGCAAATAAATATTTTTGGTCTTTTTAATTTTGCAGATTTTTATGTGTTTTTAGCATATGAGATTCTGAAAATAAAGATACAAGTTACCTCAGAGGGTCCTCCCCCAAGCTAGCTTCACGCTCACTACTGTGGAGGGGGAAATCCCATCCACCGGTAGTAGGCCCTCTGCTCCTCCAGCTGCTGCTGCTGTGCCTGCTCGATGGCGTGAAGTCTCTCGCCAGACATACGCTGCCAGTCCCGGGTGGACTCAACGTGCTGGTGCACGGTCTCCTCCATGTCGCCGACTCAGATGTTGAGCTCGCTCATCTGCTGAATGAGGGTGGCCCCACGAGATGACGAGCGCAACCCGGACGACGAAGATGTCGCATCTCCGTAGGCAGTACCGGCAGGGACGGCCCACTCGCCACTGCCTGCACTAGCCCAAGCCGAGCTACTCGCACCCTGCTGGTACATGGGCTAATCCCACCCAGGAGCATATCCGGGAGTAACCCCAGGCATGTATTCGATAGAGGTCCATGTACCGGATGGAGGTGTGGTAGGCTGTGGCTGTGGCTAAGGCGATGGCTGCGGAGACGGCTGTGGTGGCGGCTGTTGTGCTCTAGCTACTCTTCTCGATGCACTCCTCGTAACCCTATCACCAGAGACACTAGAGCGACGAGGTTCCTCGAGAGGAACGGTCAGTGGCCCTTGGCCGTACAACCTAAAATCCGGGGTAGGTAACCGAATTTGGTTTGTATGGCCCGGGTAAAGGAAAACCAAAGAATCATCCAGACCCTTCTTAAGAATATGCCCCTGAGTCAAATAAGCCTCATCGATCTGAGTCAGAGCATTAGCAATGGAGGGCACATTGGGTCCTTGCGTAATCCCAAGATTCATGACGATGCAAGAAATCAAAGACGTACACTCAATAGAACCCGTCATCTTAAATTTTGTCAACCACTGCCGAATCATAGCTTGCACATGGGAGATCTTGATCTGTCTAACCGCGGCACATAAGATCATCATCTCGTCAGTGCGCACGGTTCGTACATCATCCCTTGGAAAGAGAGTGATGGCGAGCCACTTGTGCCACAGTCGAAGAGTAGGATGCAAAATATCGGTGCACCGAGGGGACAACTTGCCGCGAATAGGCCGACTAGAGAGTTCTTCCCAAAAACTTTCGCGATTAAAACCGATGCAAGCTTGCTCAAGAGAAATAGCACAACGACGATGAAAACCGAGGGTGCGACTAAGATCTTTCCATGAAACTCGATACGAAACTCCATGAAATCGGAATGAAATACTAGACGCATCCTCTTGAAGAGTGCAGAGGAACTGGATGGTGGTAGGTCTAGAACCAACCTCCTGAACCGGGACAAAACCTTCCCATCCTAGAGATTGCCAAATGGAATCAAACTCGGAGTCCATACCTGTTTTCTTGAGAAGGTCCGGGTCAAACTTGAAGGACCAAAACTGGCGATCAGAGAGGGGGGAGTGAATGGGAGCCGATAAAAATTCTTCTCGAAGGAGATGGAAACTCCAACAAGATGAACACGGCTTCCAAAACACATCTCCGACTCAACTACCCAAGTTGGCCAAGACCACGCAGCCACTGGAGTGCTCTTGGTCCTAGGAACCAACAACCACCGAAGCTAACCCGAGAGCGCATCGGAAAAACCAACTCGAGCAGCTACTGGACTGCACCGGTCAGACCGGTCGCACACATCGGTCAGACCGGTCCCTGCTGGAGCACCTTGAAAGAACCTGAGCATTTCCACAGAAAGCTCCTACACCGGTCAGGCCGGTGTACCACGCCGGTCAGACCGGTCTAAGCCAGGAAGCCCCAAATCCACAAACCTGACCTTCCGAGCTCCAAAACGAACCAAACTCGAAACAGCAGCAACACGGGACAATAGGGAACTCAACAAGCCGTTCACCCGAGCGAAACCCAACCAAGGGTCTGCACCGGTCAGACCGGTGAGAGGCACCGATCAAGACGGTGTGACCTGAGCTCTCGGGATGAACAGCGCCCGCGGGTCAACTCCCCCAAATCCAACTCCCGATCTCCCGATTCGCTCCACGGATTCGCACAAGACTTTGGGGATAGTAGGAACACCTCATGGGCACTCCATAGCCAATATTTGGTCCACCAAAACTTGCTAGAATGAGAGGAATCGAAGGATTTCCACCAAGAACGCCGCTAACCCTAGAGCCAAGAAAACCCCAAAATTGAGCCCCTTTACTCACGGATTTGGGAGGGGAATCAAAGGGAAAAAGAACCACGAAGGGTTCAAGCATACATCCCCCACCAAATCCCAAAGAAAAAGGTCTCAAAACCGCCACAAGAAATTCTCCAAGAAAAGCCTCCAAAAATCACCAAAAAGGGGAAACGGGATGAACACAATCAAGCCTTGGGGAACCATGCCGAATCATCTATACATGCCATGAAGGTTCATACAAGGTCTAGCTTCTGCCCGATCATCCTTCCCTCTCACAAGATCTCACCATGAAGCTCTCAAGCTAGTCCTAGAAATTCCAAAGGAAAAAGGAAGAGGAAAATAGCAAATCAAAATGAGCTAGGGTTCCAAGAGATGGCTGCCATCCTCTCACCACTCAGGTTATATGGAGGCTAGCCGAAAGACTAAATTACCCCTAAGGCCTAATACTTGGATACACACCCCCGAGGGGCACTTTGGGAATCTTTGTCTTCGCACCATCAGACGGATGCCCAGCGACCGCAAACTTGCTTAGCCTCGACGCAAGCCTTGCAGTCCCGACGCGTGTCCTCCGCTTCGAAGTCTCCGGACTGCGTCGTCGCACACCGGTCAGACCGGTACCCACCGGTTAGACCGGTCTGATGCTGTTGCACCTCCGTCTTCGGTCTTCGGTCTTGGCTTTGTGGATCAACCAAGGAACCCTGTGGTTTTCTAGTGAAGCACCGGAAACCCCACGAACTCGGTATAGCCTCCGCCAATGGCCACTCATGACTCGGCTCCCACGTAGTCCCGGCTCGACCTTGGTTTTGAGGCTCAACCAAGAAACCGTCCATGACTTCATCTTGCCGTTCTTGTCACCATGCGGCCCACACTTGACTCCGCTGGCCACCAGGTCCCTCGAACCAAATCACTCCACACCTGGAGGCCTCAACAGCAACGACCTTTCACGCTTGTTCTTCACCTGCACCAATACCAGTCAAGCCGCAACATGCACCTGCAATACTTAGCCAAGAATCAGTCCACACCACGTTGTCAATCACTCATCACACCAGGAAGCGACCTACCACCGGTCCTCGAACCACACAGGTCCTCAATCTCCCCCTTGATGAGTGCATTGACAACACACACGTTTTGGTAACCAAAGAGAAAAGGAAAAGAAAACAAACGACTAAAAGAAACTCCAACAAGCGATCGAAAGCCAAAGAAAGGCAAAAAGCAAGATCACTTGAAGAAGACAAGTCTCGGTCCCCTTAGGCAAGGGCAACGGCTCGACACAACCGAGACAAAACACGCTCAAGCAAAGAGCGCAAACCACCAAACCAAAGCTCGAAAACCACAAAGAGCTCCCCCTGCACACATGCAAGCTCCCCCTGAACTAATTCAACTCCCCCTGGACGAATGCATGCCAACCACTTCACGAAACAGAGCAGCTGCCTCAGCTCAGCTCCGACCGGTCAGACCGGTACTCCTCACCGGTTAGACCGGTGGACAAGATCGCCCAGCACCTGACCCTCACTGTCGTATGGACATCCCTGGGCCCACTACTCAGGTGGGTACTGGGACCGACTACTCCGTGGGCCCCTGGGACTACTCGACTTGGGCTACACGGCACTTGATGGCGTGGAGCACAAGGTATACAGAGGACTAGTACTCGGTTAGGACACTAGACACGCCCGGATCCATGTAGAGTACTCCTAGCCGTACACGACTAGGACTCCTTTGGCAAACCGACTTGTAACCCTGCCTCCCGGACTATGTAAGGCGAGGCAGGGACCCCTATCTCAGGATCCGCATCATCTTGTAAACACACCCAATCAATCCAGAGCTACGTAGCATACAGGACATAGGGTATTACGCACCTCGCGGCCCGAACCCGTCTAAATTGTGTGCCACGTGTCTCTCCTTCGAGTTCCCGATCTCGGCGAGGCCACATTCATCTACCTCGGGTACTCCCCTTGGTAGGTTGCCGGGTTAAAATACCGACAGCTAGCGCGCCAGGTAGGGGATCTCGCCGAAGATCACATGGCAAACTCGATGGCTTCAATCGTCATCAAGCCAACTGCCGCCTTCAACCGCGGCGACACCTTCATCTTCGGCTCCTGGATCTGCACTGCTGACGGCGCGGGATCGTTCCAGCGCTACCTTACCATGACCCCAGACCCGGAGACCGGGCTCGTGACACTTCCCGAAGTCATCACGGGCACACTCGCCAAAAAATTCGGCGAATTTTTGCTCTACAACCAAGTCGCCGACTTTGAGGTTGGATCCGCCTCCAACTCGAACTCGACGTCACCCTGGATCGCCTCATGCGAGCCGGCTCCTGAGCCATCGTGTGAAGCGGCCCCTCTCCACGAGCACTTCCCATACGGTCTCTACAACTCTAGCAGGGCCCACGCGGAAGCTCTCGCTGCACGCCGGGCCGGCAAAGAAATCGCCTCTGAGTACTCCTCAGACTCCAACACCGTGACCGGCTACTACTCGGACTCTTCCTATGAGTTTGACTTCGGATCGGACCCAATCCAGTCCGAGTCCGAGCTCAACATGACTGAGGAGCTGTCAGGCCCTGCCACCAGCTTGGTCATTACATCTACTCCCGCCGGCAGATTCGTCTACTGGCCCGATCGCAAGCCTGCACACCTGATGGACGACAACTCATGCTGCGTCGCCTACCTCGACACACTCCCCTTCCAGGAGGGGACCCCGCTGGCTCCAAATGACGAGCACACCCCCACCGAGGTGGCGACTACTGACTCCAGTCTCTGTACTCCCGACCGCGAAGTCTTCATGGCGGTCGGGGATGCTGGGACTTCAGAGAATCGACCCGACCGATACCTTGATGACATCTCAGAGGATGAGTTGTCTGCCAACGCACCTCCCAACGAGACCACCGAAGACAAGAACGCTCGACGTGACCGCAACAGGAAGCGGAATGATCGACGCAGATGTCTCCGAGAGACTCTCCCTATCCGGAACCTCAATGAGGCTCTGGATCAAGTTGCCAACCGGGTACACACTACTCTTGAGTAGTGCCTCATGTCTATCACCATGATAGCACGGCAGGCCCAGGGGATCCGCGCGGGCGAGGTCATCGCCAAGCTCGCTGAAGACGCCTACTTCATGCGGGTTGACAAAAGGGTTGCTCAGGTACCCCCCGTCAGAAATCATGAAGCCAGAAATCACAAGGCCACTAGTCGCAGCCCGGCAGACGGCGGACGCAACCGTGTCTGTGGAGAACACCAGCCAAATCCCAACCGCTCTAGGGCCTCGGCTGGAGGACCCTCGCAGGGCGACAACAGCCAGGGCGGCACTGGTGGTAGCCGCGGTGGCGCCGGTGGTAGTCGCGACGACGGCGGTGGTGGTGGTAGCAGCGGCGGAAGCTCATCCCATGGCGCCGGCAGAAGAGCCGGTGGCGGTGGCGATCGTGGAGGCCGTGGCCACGCGAATAGCCATGCCACCGGCAACACAAGTGGCGGCTACGACGCTCGCCATAGGATCGATGAGATCCGCCGCAAGAAGGCTACTGAAGCAAGCGACAACGACGGCTTCCCCGCCTACTCCGCAAGACTTCACAACCTGCTTCTTCCCGAGAAATTCAAACCTCTCGGGATCTCCAAGTACGATGCGAAGCAAGATCCAGTTCAGTGGCTCAGGTGCTACGCCTTGGCCATCGAAAACGCTGGTGGCAATAACGACGCAAAGTGCCTTTTCTTCCCTTTCTGCCTGGACCAGGCTCCGCTTACATGGCTCGAGTCACTCGAAAAGAACTCGATCGACGAGTGGGACCAGCTGAAGGCTCAATTCACCAGTAACTTCGCGGGTGCTATGGGGCGCTCGGGTACTCGCATGGACTTGGCAATGGTCAAGCAGGAACAAGGCGAGATGCTTCGCCAGTACATGCGGCGCTTCTTCGACAAGCGCGCGACTGTAGTCGACGTCACCGACAAAGAAATCATCGACCTCTTCCAAGACGGGTTCTACCACCGTCGCACCTTCGAAGACTTCGGTCGTCGCCACCCAAGTTCCATCACTAAGCTCAAGGACATGATCACATCATGGGCCGACGAAGAGGACAAGGCAGACGCCAGGTACGACTCCATTCGCGGCAAGAGCAAGAACAACACGGGCGGCCACAACAACAACAACAAGGATCAAGGGGGTCGCCACAACAACAACTACTCGAGCTCCAACCGCAAGCGCAAGCCAGACAACACATTCGCGGCTATACAGCGCCCTGCGAAGGACAACTCGAAGAAGACCTCAGGCGGCTTCAGAGACTTGCTCAAAGAGAAGTGCCTGTGGCATCTGGACGGTAATCACACCACCGAGCAGTGCTATCAGCTCCGGCGAGCACTCAAGGATACTCCCGACCCACGGCCTCCTCACGACAAGAAGGGCAAGAAAAAAGTCGACGAGGGCAACGGCGAGTTCCAAGAACCCGACGAGATGGTGAATGTCCTCTTCGGCGGACTACGCACCAAACGGTCTCAGAAGGCCACCCGACGGGAAGTCTTGAACATTGAACCAGCGGTGCCGACACCTCTAAGGTGGTCGGAGGTACCCATCACCTTCTCCCGCGCGGATCAATGGACAAGCTTCTCCGAACTAGGACGTTTTCCACTCGTCCTGAAACCTGTAGTCGCGGGCTCCAGACTCAACAAGGTACTCATCGACGACGGGAGCGGACTCAATGTCCTCTTCACCAAGACCTTGAAGAAAATGAAGCTCGACATCACTGACATGCTCACCAAAAGCGCGTCACCCTTCTACGGCATCGTCCCCGGTAACGCGGCTATTCCACTGAGCTCAGTGGTCCTGCCAGTTACCTTTGGGGAGACAAGGGAGAACTACCGCACCGAGTACATCAAGTTCGAGGTTGCGAACTTCGAAACCTCCTACCATGCCATTCTCGGCAGACCAGCTATCGCCAAGTTCATGGCGGTACCACACTACACCTACTTGGTACTCAAGATGCCAAGTCCTGCCGGAGTACTCACACTGCAAGGGGACTTGAAGATCTCATTCGACTGCGACATCGAAGCCGTAGAACTCGCAGCGACCAATCAAGTACCCAATGCAATGATGGAAATCTTCGCTGTGTCCAAGAGGCTGGCCCCAACTGAACTCGAGATTCCCGAGAAGACTGACACCGCGAACAAGCCTCAGCCATCAGAGGAAGTTCAAGTGAAGGCCATTGACCTCGGGACGGGCGACAGCAGCAAGACTACCATGATTGGGGCAGGGTTCGACCCGAAATAGGAAGACGCGCTCGTCAGCTTCCTTCGGGCTAACCGAGACATCTTCGCGTGGAAGCCAGCGGACATGCCAGGGGTGCCCAAGAGGCTGATCGAGCACTCACTCAACGTCGACCCTAAAGCTACCCCAAACGACAACACCTTCGCCGTTTCGCCGACGACCGACGGGAAGCCATCAAGAAGGAACTCGCCAAACTACTCACGGCGGGCTTCATCCGTGAAGTTTTCCATCCTGATTGGCTCGCCAACCCCGTCCTCGTCCGCAAGAAGAACACGAACGAGTGGACGATGTGCGTCGACTACACCGACTTCAACAAGCACTGCCCCAAGGACCCCTTCGGGTTGCCGCGGATTGATCCAGTCATCAACTCCACGGCGGGCTGCGACCTGCTCTGCTTCCTCGACTGCTACTCCGAGTACCATCAGATCGCTATCAAGGAAGAAGACCAGGAGAAGACCGCGTTCATCACCCCGTTCGGCGCCTACTGCTACACGACAATGTCGTTCGGGTTGAAGAACGCCGGCGCTACATACCAGCGAGCTATCCAGGCCTGCTTCAAGAAGCAGCTCAACAAAAAGGTCGAAGCCTATGTGGATGACGTGGTCGTCCAAACCAGAAACTCCGATACGCTCATCACTGATCTTGAAGAGACTTTCGCATCCCTGCGAGAGTACCAATGGAAGCTCAATCCCAACAAGTGCGTCTTCGGTGTACCATCTGGGAAACTACTTGGCTTCATCATCAGCCATCGTGGCATCGAAGCCAACCCCGAGAAGATCTCCGCCATCACCAATATGAAAGCTCCAACCTGCATCAAGGATGTCCAAAAGCTGACTGGGTGCATGGCGGCCCAGAACAGATTTATCTCGAAGCTTGGAGAACGGGGACTACCCTTCTTCAAACTACTCAAGCACCAAGAGAAGTTCGTGTGGACCGCGGAGGCTGATCAAGCTCTGGCGCAGCTCAAAGACTTCCTGTCAAAGCCACCGGTCCTCACGGCTCCTCACAAAAAGGAGCAGCTACTGCTCTACCTCGCTGCGACTACTCATGTGGTCAGTACTGCCATTGTCGTCGAGCGGCAGGAAGAAGGCCACGCCTACCCAGTCCAGCGACCAGTCTACTTCGTCAGCGAGGTTCTGTCAGAGTCCAAGGCACGGTACCAGCCGGTCCAGAAGCTACTCTACGCAGTGCTCATCACCTCGCGGAAGCTACGACACTACTTCCAGGAGTACTCGATTGTCGTCATCACCGACTACCCGCTCGGTGACATACTGCGCAATCAGGATGCTACTGGAAGAATATCCAAGTGGGCAGTCGAACTCGACGCCCTCAACATCGACTTCAAGCCACGTACTGCTATCAAGTCCCAGGCACTAGTCGACTTCATGGCAGAGTGGCGGGAGAATCAGCTACCAACTCCAACCGAGCGGCCAGAACACTGGGTGATGTACTTTGACGGTTCACTCAAGCTCGAGGGCGCAGGTGCAGGAGTACTCCTGATCTCTCCAAAGGGCGAACAACTCAAGTACGTCCTACAGATCTTCTGGAAGGTCTCAAACAACGAAGCCGAGTACGAAGCCCTACTGCATGGGCTTCGCCTCGCAATCTCTTTGGGCATCAAGCGGCTACTAGTCTACGGTGACTCCGCAGTGGTCATCAACCAAGTCAACAAGTCATGGGATCGCAACAAGGAGAACATGGACGCCTACTGTCTGGAAGTCCGCAAGCTCGAGAACAAATTCTACGGTCTCGAGTTCCACCACGTCATCCGCGACAACAACGTCGCAGCGGACGTCCTGTCGAAGCTTGGTTCTACTCGCGCACAAGTGCCCGTTGGAGTCTTCGTCCACGAGCTTCACGCGCCATCCATCCCGGAGCCGGCGCCAATGACCACTGACCCTGTGCCACCACAGTCCGGTCAGGAGGTCATGATGATTGACGTGGATTGGAGATAACCCTTCATCAACTACATCTGCGAGCAGAAGGTTCCCTCCTACAAGAACACGGCCGAACAACTCGTCTGCCGAGCCAAGACCTACGTACTAGTCAGAGACAAGCTCTACAGGTGGGGTGCCACTTCTGGAGTACTCATGAAGTGCATACCTCGGGATGAAGGCAAGGACATCTTGGAGGAGATCCACAGAGGCGTCTGCGGCAACCACGCGTCTTCCCGCACGCTGGTGAGCAAGGCTTTCCGACGAGCTTTCTAATGGCCTATAGCCCTGGTCGACGCTGAAGAACTCGTCAGCAAGTGCCAAGGATGCTAATTCTTCGCCAAGCAGCAACACGTCCCGGCCTACAGGCTAGTCACCATACCACCAACCTGGCCCTTTGCCTGCTGGGGGCTCGACATGATCGGACCTCTGCCAACTGCGCCAGGAGGATTCAACAGAGTCCTGGTGGCCATCGACAAGTTCACCAAGTGGATCGAAGTCAAGCCGGTCACCTGCCCAAAGGCCGACAGAGTACTCAACTTCTTGGATGAGCTTGTGCATCGCTATGGGCTACCCTACCGCATCATCATAGACCTGGGTTCCAACTTCAACAATCACCAGTTCTGGGAGTACTGCGAGAACAGCGGGATTGACGTCCGGTACATCTCAGTAGCCCATCCCCGCGCCAACGGTCAAGTCGAGCGCGCCAACGGGATGGTACTCGACGCCCTCAAGAAGCGATTGCTTGACGCAGCTAATACCAAAGGAGGCAAGTGGATCAAGGAACTACCCAATGCACTCTGGGGGCTTCGTACTCAACCTACCAAGCCGACAGGGCAGTCGCCCTACTTCCTGGTCTACGGCTCCGAAGCTATTCTACCTGCCAACGTGATGTGGGAATCCCCGGCAGTAGAACAGTATGACGAAGGCATCTCAGAAGACAGCAGACGGGTCGATATCGACAGTCTCGAAGAAGCCCGCTGCGCCGCCCTCGTCCAATCAGCAAGGTACCTCGAGGGTATCCGACGCTACCATGATCGCAACGTCAAGGAACGATCCTTCAACGTCGGCGATCTAGTCCTCCGTCGCATCCAGAACACGGACAGACTACACAAGCTCAGCTCGCCATGGGAAGGTCCCTTCTCAGTATCCAAGGTAACCGGACCAGGCTCCTATCGCCTCCAAACACTTGAAGGCGACGACATCAGCAACTCGTGGAACGTCGACCAGCTGTGTCGCTTCTACGCGTAGTCGCTCGACTACTTATCTACGGGTCCAAGTCTATACGGCTACCCACGGACTCTTCGCTGTAAGCGGCCTCTCGGTCCTAGCACTAGTCTCCGGACTACTCTTCTCCAAGATCCAGCGTCAACGGCTACTAACAGATCTTGGGCTGCTCAGAGCACTGAGGACTCTAGCGGCGGTCTATAAAACCATGTACTCTAGATCCAGCCTATACGGCTACTAACGGATCTCCAGCTGTAAGCGGCCCAAGGGTCCTAGCACCACTTAGCCGTAGGCGGCCTACGGGTCCTGGCGACTACACTTGTAAACAGCCGTGGCCATCCAGTGTACTCATTCTTCAGTAATAAAGTTTCATTCTATTCAACTTCTTTGCTGAGCCTTCAAATCAGGCAGACCCTACAGAGTATTACTACTCACGAGTTCTCCACGGTTTGGTACTCTGCACACTTCGCTGCAAGTGGCGGCCACGAGTACTCATTTCACATACACAGCGTGGATAACTTTCATTGATAATTCAAACAACTTACTGACCACTTTGTGTGCTTTACAACTACTACTCTAGCTACCTCTACAGGTACAACTACTAGAGATTCAGCTTCTCCGCCACTTGCTCTGCAATAGGCGCCATCTCCTCGAGGAGGGTCTTGTACTGATCATCACTACAGTTAGCCGCAAGACCACCGGCTACCACATCCACTGGAGCCTTCGGGAAATATGACTTCATGTACACCAGCACCTGGTTTGGAATAGGCTTCACCAGGTGCTTGACATACGTCGCCAGTCATCCGGGGGCTTCTTTCAACCGGTCTACCAGTGGAGCTATCTTGGGCCCGCCCGGGTGCGGCACCAGCAACCTTGCGATGGGCAGCGCGGCTTCCTCGAGTTCTTTCAATTGGCCTCAGAGCTTCTCGCAGTCTTCATTCAGTTTCTGCAGAGATTTATAGCACTCTACAAGATCACGGTCTGAGGCTTCACGGAGCTCCATGTGATAGATGCACTCATGGCTCAACTGAGTGTACTTGTACTCGAGTACCTCTCTTTTATCGGTCTCCTGATAAACAATATTCTTCAAGTCCGTCTCTGAAGCCTTCTGTTGGTCAACTCTTGCCTCAAGATCTGCAGACAACTCAACGCAATGTAAGACTACTCCAAGGAATTCCAATAAGTACTCAGAGGCTCTGGCGGAGAACATACCCTTATTCTTCTGACGCAGCGACTTGTTCTTCCGGATCAAGTCGTCCCTCTTCGCCTGCGCTTCTTGTACTTCATTGTGGTACTGAGCGAAGGCGCCGTCGAGCTTGGACTGGAGCAAAGCAGAATGCTTCCTCGACTTCTCGAGCTCCTTCTCCAAAGCCTCGGCACGGAGGACCGTGTCGCCAAACCCCTTCAGAAGCTCGGACTTCTGGCGGGACCGTTCAACATCATCCTGCACGAGACAGACCAGGTCAAATGAGCATCCTGTATTTCGCAATGCAAGACTACTCAGGGTACTCGCAACGTACCTTGACCCATTGCTCCGTCCGGTGCCATGACTCCATGCTCAGGGTGACTACAGCCGGGTCGATGAGGTTGTCTTCCAACAGCTCAAGACCCCCACGGCTAGATGACGTCGCCTCGGGCATAGGTGCCGAACGGATCGGCGCAGCTTCTTCGATGACGGGCTCTCGGACGACTACGTCCGTGCTTGTCTCGGGGAGCGGATCGACTCGCGCTTCCACACCCACCTCGGGGGCTACTGTAGTTCCCAGCACGAGGGCTGTCGTTTCTGCTACCCCAGCAACTGCCCCTGTGGGCTCCGTCTCCACAGTCGCCGTCTCCATGGCTACGGCTTCAGGGATCGCGGCTCCCTCAGTTTGTGCTCCTGACAAAATGAGTACACAAAGTCAACTTCAACGACTACGACTGCCACACATGATGACTACCATTGGTGCCAGGCTACATACCTTCAACCAAGGTGGCTTCTTCCATTGTTGATGCCGTTGCGGCTTCAGTTTGTGGCGGTGGTGTGGGTTCGCGCGCCTTCGCTGAGCGGTCCTCTCCTTCGGCGGGTGTGCTGGTTTCCCCACCATCCCATGACAAGTCCGTGGATTTCCTGCATCACGAAGTACCCAGTCAGCAACACGAGATTAATGACTACATGACTACTCGAGAGCTTAGAGAACTTACAGGGTTGACCGCACCACAGTAACGGTCGGTGCGCCCAAAATGCTGGTAATGTCCACTATGCCAGCCTCGCTGGCAACTTCGGCTTCAGTGTGTGCCTCCTCTGGTTGCTCTACCACTGCAGCTGGAGAGGGGCCCTGTCCTTCTTCGACTGACGCCCGTGATCCCACGGTGCCGGTCTCTTGTTGTGCCGCCACTGGTATGGCTTCTTCAGTGGTCGGAGGTGGGCTGACACTCCTTTCAGCCGCCGCCCCCACCGTATCCCAGGCGCCCTCATTGTCATGATCTACAGGGTCCGAGGAGGGAATGTCCTGCAACAGTTCAACTGGGCTTGTCAGCACAAGACTACTTATTGGTGGTACTCGACTACTCTGGTAGTGGTACTGACCTCTTGGCTGGTGGCTTCAGAGATTTTCAGCTTCTTGGCGGCGCGTTTCCGCGTTGCATTGCGCGGCCTCCTCGGCGGCACCGGCAGGTTAGCCTCAAGGCTCGATGGCCTCTCGATGATGACTGGGACGTCTGGCATCCCAGTCCGGCTAAACCTCGAGCGCAGCTGGAACTTCTCCTGCAGCGTCTCCTCATCATCCTCATCGGAACTACTTTCGATGATGACGGCATCATCACCTTCACTAACTTCGCGGCGTTCCTTCTAATTGCCCTTCCCCTGCGGTTGTTCCTCAAGTCGTGGAGGGGAGGGTGCGATTGAGACGTATTTCGTGACATCGTCCTACAACATACAGCAAATGTGAGCACGATTACTTCATGCTAATCAGTACTTGGGGGCTTCTGTCAGAACTACTGACCTGGCTTGGCGGACAAGCTGCGGAGTACTCGGGGACTGG
The DNA here is from genome assembly GCA_036936925.1 of Cenchrus fungigraminus. Lineage (NCBI taxonomy): Eukaryota > Viridiplantae > Streptophyta > Magnoliopsida > Poales > Poaceae > Cenchrus > Cenchrus fungigraminus. The sequence continues at coordinate 69,358,461 of CM072770.1, forward strand.
GCAAGGTGTGTATGGCGGCATGTCCTTGAAGATCTTGCCCAGCCTCTCGACGATGACATCGTCCTCGACTTCAAAGCCGGGCATCCGAGAGGTGTCCTCGTCACCCGTGTATTGGTAGCCGAGGGTGTCTCGCGCCATCAACGGCTGCACCCTCCTCTTCATGAAACTGAAGGCCACATGCTCGGCCCTCAGTCCGGCCTCCCGCAGGGCCTTGATCTTCTTGAGCAGAGGGGGTAGTTGAATACCCTCCTGCGTGGTGGGCTCCGTGTTCCACCACGGCGCATGATTCGGCTGGCGCCCGCTCGGCTTCGGCAACTCGGGGTGGTGGTTGCTGATGTAAAACCACCTTGCCTTCCAGTCCTGGTTGGAGTCGATGAGCTTGTACGGCAGGTACTGGCCGGCGACATCTTCACGCATCTGAATCCCCGCGCCACCGACTACTCGCGGGTCATCAGTACTCGGCTGCGGCTTCACCCAGAAGAACTTCCGGAACAAGATCCAATGGGGCTTGATCCCCAGAAAGGCTTCGCAGAAGTGGACAAAGATGGAGGTGTGAAAGATCCCGTTAGGGTTGAGGTTGAGGTACTCGATGCCATAGTACCTGAGCATCCCCTTGAAGAAATCGCTGGCCGGCAGCGCTAGTCCGCGCTCCACGAACTGCGCGAACATTGGAATCTCGTCCGGGTTCTTCTCCATCGGGTACGGATCGCCAGTGGCGGTGCGCCAGAGATCCATCTCCTTCTTGCGGAGGAATCCGCTGTTGACCAAGGCGAGAAGATCCTCGGTCTTTAGTTTCGCCTTCTTCCATTCCTTCGCCGGATTGGGGCGAGGGGACGAGGGCGGCGACAACGACGACTGGCCGGCATCCCCGGCTTCTTCACGACTCCTCTTCTTCGACGCGCCGGTCTTCTTGCTCTTTGCGGGAGACCCCTTCATCCTCCAAGTAACAGGAGTCTTCACTCGCATTCGCTCGAGGGCTACGGAGGTGGGTGGATTTCAGCAGCGGGCGCTCTACCTCTCTGAGCGGCGGCAGCAGCGGTGCGGAGGGGGCGAAGACTCAGATCTAATCTGAGGAATGCAACTGCTGGGAGTGAAAAACCCTAAGGGCTTACCGGTTATTTATAACTGGCCCGGCGGTTCAGTTCTCAACAGGCAGATAAGGCGCCAGATGGGTGACCTAGCGGCAGCAGCCTGACTCTTCGTCTTCCAGTACTCGATGCTCTCCATCTCGGGGGCTCGACTACAGCTACCGTATTCAGTGGACTACACCATATCAAGACTCCACTCCGGACACATTCTACAGTTAAGATGACCCTTCAATTCGAGAGAAAGTACTCGACTCAAGGCTCGGGGGCTCCGTGCCACGTGTCCTTCGGTTTTTTCTCCGGATTTTTCGGGATAAGATTGGCAGAACTTCAGATTGACCCTCAGCTTGAATCTGCGATTCGACCTAAGGCTCGGGGGCTACATTCCATATGGAATGTGATTCTCCGAATCGCATTTTCCATAGGGTTTCTTCATCAAGACAACACGAGTACTATTGAAGACCTTCGAGAGAAGCACTCAGGGACGCTTGGGGACTACTCGAGAAGACTTCAAGACTACTCAAAGATCAGCTGGAGTACCATCCAGCCTCGGGATGATTCAAGCATTCTTGAGGACTTTCGGCTTGTGGAACTCGGAGACGCTCAAGGACTACTCGCCAAGGCCATCAAGACTACTCGAAGACATCCTTCTCGACAACAAAGTACTCGGGGGCTTGTCGTAAGGACATCCCTGGGCCCACTACTCAGGTGGGTACTGCGACCGACTACTCCGTGGGCCCTTGGGACTACTCGACTTGGGCTACACGGCACCTGATGGCGTGGAGCACAAGGTATACAGAGGACTAGTACTCGGTTAGGACACTAGACATGCCCGGATCCATGTAGAGTACTCCTAGCCGTACACGACTAGGACTCCTTTGGCAAACCGACTTGTAACCCTGCCTCCCGGACTATATAAGGCGAGGCAGGGACCCCTATCTCAGGATCCGCATCATCTTGTAAACACACCCAATCAATCCAGAGCTACGCAGCATACAGGACGTAGGGTATTATGCACCTCGCTGCCCGAACCTGTCTAAATTGTGTGCCACGTGTCTCTCCTTCGAGTTCCCGATCTCGGCGAGGCCACATTCATCTACCTCGGGTACTCCTCTTGGTAGGTTGCTGGGTTAAAACACCGACACTCACACCGGTCAGACCGGTGCATCCCACCGGTCAGGCCGATGACCACCTAGGAAAAACTGGGAACTGCACGATCTCAAAACTAGCTCGAAACCACTTGGGAACATTCTAAATGCATGCAGCAAGCCAAAACATGCTCAAACTTCTCCCCCTTGTTGACAATGCATGAATCAAGCCAAAAATGCAAAAAATGCAACCTAGAGCTTCTCAATTAGACAAAATTCAACATAGCATGCTACACACCTCCAAATGAGCAAGTTAGATACTCTATAGCTTCGTATGGACAAAAACTACAAGATCACCAAGTTTCACAACCATTTGCGAAAAATGAGCAAGTAAGATAGAAATGAGCAAGTAAGATAGAAATGACTATTTTTGCGAAAAATTCCCTCTCATGAGCAAAATCCTAAACATGAGCAAAACATGTCAAAATGGCAAAGCCATACAAACTTCATGCTAGGACAACCATTTTAAGCATAAGACCATCATAAACAACCACAAGCATCTCATGTCATGTCAAAGCATACCGAGCCATGTGCTTACTTCTATGTATGAGACTTCTCATTCGTAAGCAACATGCAACGGTTTAGCACCCAAAAGCAAGTAAATTAAGCACATATGACATGGGAGCACATTTTCCAAGCAATTTACATTTCATTTTCTGATTCATAATTGGTACATGAAATGTCTTTGCAACAAAAAGGAACTTATGCCCCTCCACAAGATAAAGCATGGGGGCCAAACATTCATGATGGCAAATGAGCCTTTGGCCCCATATGATCAAAATAAGCTATCCAACCACAAATTAAGCATAGCCAAGCCACAAAAACATGTCAAGATCATATAAAGGCATTTACTTACAAGAGAGCATACATATGACATTTTTCAAAAATATAGCTATCAACCATGGATATAAACCAAGATCATCAAGAGCTAAGCCACACTAAGCCATATCATAGCAAACTAGCTCACAAGATCATATATATCACAACATGGTGAACTATGTATATAAGAGAAGCTTTTCCTACAAAATGCATATGATACAAAATGCATGCAACCTATCATACAAAGATGACTATACATCATGTTACATATGCCATGCCAAATGCAAGAAATGCACAAAGGAAAGCTATACATATGCTACAAAGGAGCTCCCACACAACCAACTCAAGAAATCAAACAAACACCAAGGTTCCCTCGCAAACGAGTGAAAGTTGCTTGATCTAGGGGTTTGGTGAAAATATCGGCTAGCTGGTCATGTGTGGGTACATGGATAAAAGCAATTTTTCCTTGCTCTACGTTGTCTCTCAGGAAATGATACCTCACTTCTATGTGCTTGGTTTTAGAATGGAGCACTGGGTTCTTTGCAACAGTTATGGCACTCGTGCTATCACCTTGAAGTGGGACATGGGTATACTCCTCACCAAAGTCACTCATGGTGTATGTGATCCAAAGGAGTTGAGAACAACTACTAGCTGCGGCCACATACTCTGCCTCGGTAGTGGATTGAGCAACACTCGACTGTTTGTGGGAAGACCAAGACACCAAAGAAGAACCCAAGAACTGGAATGTCCCAGAAGTGGACTTCCTATCCAACCGACACCCGGCAAAATCCGCGTCTGAAAATCCTTGAAGAGCCAAAGAAGAAGACGCGGAGTACCAAAGGCCGAAGTCGGGAGTATGTCGCAAATACCTGAATATGCGCATGACTGTTTGCCGATGCGAAGTCCTTGGAGATGCTTGAAAACGAGTGCACAGACATACCGAGAATTGGATGTCCGGCCTCGTCGCCGTCAAGTAGAGGAGTGACTCGATCATGCTCCGGTACTCCTTTTGGTCCACGTGCTCACCTTCCTCGTCCGCATCAAGAGCTGTAGTCGTACTCATAGGCGTCCCCATGGCCTTGGAGTCCTCCATCTTGAACTTCCTCACAATGTCCTTGGTGTACTTGGCTTGGTGTACGAATGTTCCTTCCTTCGATTGCTTGATCTGGAGCCCGAGGAAGAACTGCAACTCACCCATCATGCTCATCTCAAATTCCCTGCTCATGTCTTCTGCAAATCTTGGAACCAAAGAGTTAGACGAGCCACCAAAGACTATATCATCCATGTATACCTGAACTATCAGGATATCTTTGCCCTGCCTGAGGAGAAACAAGATCTGATCGACCTTCCCCATCTCAAAACCTCTCTCAAACAGGAACGCCCTCAACCTACCGTACCAAGCTCTAGGCGCCTGCTTCAACCCATACAGCGCCTTCCTCAACTTGTACACCCAGTGGGGGTACTTCTCACTCTCAAACCCCGGTGGTGGCCTCACATACACTACTTTTTCCAAGACACCGTTTAGGAAAGCACTCTTCACATCCATTTGGTACAATTTGAACCCTTTAGCCATGGAAAAGGCTAGAAGGATCCTAATCGCCTCCAAACGGGCTACGGGAGCAAAGGTCTCCTTGTAGTCGATCCCCTCTTTCTGACTATACCCTTGCGCCACCAACCTCGACTTGTTTCTCACCACTTCTCCTTTCTCTCCCTCTTTGTTTTTCCACACCCATTTTGTCCCAATCGGCTTACATCCCGGTGGAGGATCTACCAACTCCCAAACTTGGTTTCTCTCAAAGTTCTCCAACTCCTCGTGCATCGAATTAACCCAATTGTGATCAGATAACGCGTGTCTAATGTCTTTGGGCTCAAAAGTAGCAACAAAATCAGCATGAGCGAAGTGAGAATTGTTTCGAACCCTCGACCGTGTAGTGCGTTTATTGATGTCGCCGATGATTCTTGAAGCTGGGTGATCCACTAGAACTCGCCAGGGAGGTTCTCGCCTTGATGCTACCTCCCCCTCAATAGCAGCTTCTCCTTGATCTGGGTTTGTCGTTGTAGGTGTGGAGAGGGCCCGTTTACCACCGTAGTTGAAGTAGTAGGTACATGCTCAGCCGCGGGCACCACACCGCCGTCTTCATCATCTCCATGTTCATGCTCCTCCTCCTGGAAAATCTCCTCGCCAAGTTCCTCGTCACCTGCACACTCAAAAACAAGCTGACTATGTGGCTGTGTCTCGTCGAAGGTAACCTCGCAAGTCTCAACGATTTGGTTAGTTTCAAGATTCAGCACTCGAAAGGCTCTAGAATGAGACGCGTAACCAAAGAAAATGCCATTGACAGACCTAGCCTCGAACTTGTCCAACTTCCTACCTTTCTTCAGGATAAAGCATTTGCACCAAGCACATGGAAGTGACTCACCTTGGGTGTTCTACCGTTCATCAACTCATAGCAAGTTTTCTTCTTATGCACCCTAAGGTAAATCCTATTCGACACATAGCACGCGGTATTTGCCGCCTCAGCCCAGAACCTTCTTGGAGTCCTATGCTCATCGAGCATTGTCCGAGCCATCTCGCACAAGGTCCTGTTTTTCCTTTCAACAACGCTATTCTGGGGAGGCGTATATGGACTCGAAAACTAGTGTTCAAGACCCAAGTCATGGCAAAAGGTTTCGAAGCGAGAGTTTTTAAATTCCGAGCCATTGTCACTGCTGATCGCTCGTATGGCACCTCCGTGCCTCTCGTTCTTCAACCTCAAGAGAGGATCTCGAACAAAACCAAACGTCATCACATCGGTGAGGGGTGGATGGGAAGAGGCTACTGTCTTAGCATGCCGACACGGCGCACAAACCAACTTCCCAAGAATAGTCGTCCACCACAACCAGGACGTACCACTTCCCACCCACAGATCGCACACGAGCTGGGCCAACAAGGTCCATATGGAGCAGCTCGCATGGAGGTTCCGTCATCACATCGGTGAGGGGTGGATGGGAAGAGGCTACCGTCTTAGCATGCCGACACGACGCACAAACCAACTCTTTCTCAAACCTCAGCCGTGGCAATCCTCGGACCAAATTGAGTTTACTCAAGCGAGACAAAAGGTCAAAGCTTAAGTGACCCAATTTCCTATGCCACTTCCACAACTCACACGAAGAACCATCCAAAAAGCAACGAGCCACACCAGAAGACTGAGAGAAATCCGCTCGGAACACTTGACCCTCGGGAACGACCATGCAAACTAGGTCCCCTCGAGAATCCAAAATCCAAGAACCACCAGGCCGAAACAACACCTCAAAACCCTCATCCAAAAGCTGGGACACAGAAAGCAAATTGAACCCGAGCGATTGAACAAGACCAACATGCCGGAGAGTGACCTTCTCACTTACCTTAATCTCACCTTCTGAGAGCACACGCCCTCGCCCATTGTCCCCAAAGGTGCTGTATGTCTTGGACACCACCGGGACGAGACTTGAGAACCACCCCTTGTCTCCGGTCATATGCCTCGAGCAACCGGAGTCAATCAACCAAACGTTCCTCAAGTCTCTCAGCTGAAATTCAAAAGCGAGCACGTGAATGAACAAACGACTCAGCACTGGGTTAGTACCAAAAGAGTAAAACCAGTGCCGAGCCATTTGCTCCAAAGTGGGGTTAGCACAAACCATATCATCACGCTTATCAATGCTACCACCGCGAAAACCACCACGAGGGAACCACCCCTGTCTAGCAGGAGGAGAACGAAAATCATGAAAGGAAGACCGTGGACCGTTCCTCCTCTCCATCTCAAAGCTACGACTCCTCCCACCCTCATATTGAGCACGAGGTGGAGAACGTCTAGCAAACTGACCACCTGCAAACTCTCCATGCCAACCACCAGAACCGAGCCGAGCATCCCCACGAGCTCGGAAACCGAACTACTGTCTGCCCAGCCCAGCATCGGTCTGACCGGTGGAGTGCACCGGTCTGACCAGTGGTGCTCGGCCAGCAGCACCACCTGCCACCTTTCGATCTCTCCAAGCCAGAATCGTCCTCACAATCGCCTTGGCCCTGGGCATTTGCATACGAGGCTCAGGTACACCATATGAAGGGCCGTACCTGTCCTTGTTAGCCCACACCTTAGCCATTCTCTCCTCACGCTTCCTCTTGAAGCAAAACTCACCCTTGTGACCATCTCTCCCACAATAGTCATAATGAAACCGTATGAGCTTAGGTTTTGGCTTGGGTTGGGGCTGCTCACTTGGTTTCTCCTCACTCGGCTTCTCACCCTTCTTCTCTCCAACCACATTCTCCTTAGGACTCACAAACTTCACCGGTTTTTGGAAATCATTTGTTGGACGAGGAAATATGGGAGGATCTGGGGTTGTGTCAAGTTTGTTTCTTAGTGGGTTGGGCTTAGGAGCATAGGAATTTTTGTGGAAGGTTTTTGGTGGAGCTGGGATATCACCAATGTTTTCTCCTCCCTCACCACTACACTCTCCAATCTTATCCGAGCCAAGCGCTTACCCATCATAGTGCTTGTATGCCTCTATCATCATCCTAAGCTGTGGTTCATGACCCGACAACCAACCCATCATTTTCCTCAACTCATCAGTCTCATCCTGCAAGTGATCCACATAATGTGCAAGTTCCAGATTTTTCAAAGCATGCAATTCACAAGTAGAGCAAGAAGTGGGAACAGGTTCTTTCAACTTGGCCTCAAGCGAAACAGTGTAAGCATGCATCTCATCAATCTTTCCATGCAAAACAGGTAAAGAAGTGCAAGCACCTAGCAAAGCAGGTCTAGACTTAACCTCAGCCACTTCAACCCTAAGCACATCTAGTTCATCACAAGTAGAGGCATGCTTATCCTTAAGGGCAGTAAGATCAGCTAGGTACACAGAGCAATCACAACAATCAACCTCATCAGAAACCACAGGTGAAGCCTTAAGCGAATCCATCTCAAGCTTAGCATCAAGGTTCTGGGTTTCTAGCTCAGCTACTCGGTTCCTAGCATCTTCTAGTGAGGCCCTAAGCTCTTTCCTCATCTTCTTTGCCTCTCTAAGCATGTCATCACGATTATCAAGCAACTTGCCAAGACGCTCATTCTCCTCACGCAAGAAGGGAAGCTCGTCACGTACCTCATCCTCGGAGTCAGAGTCCGAGTCTCTCTGGTGACTCTTCTTGCTTCTGGAGCTACGAGCCATGCCGCAGAAGCCATCTCTCGCGTAGCAGCTCAGCCCGTTCAAGTTCTTGGATGACTTCTTGTTCTTGCGCCGATCACCTTCATCTTCACTGCTGCTCGAGCTCGAGGAAGAGTAGGCGGAGCTGGAGTCGACGTCGATCGCCCCGACCATCGCTCGGGCCTTCCTGCCGTGACCGTCCTTCTTCCTTGATCGTCACTTGTCATTGTGCTTGTACTTGTGCTTGTGATCGCGCCTTGATCGGTACTTGCTGTCTGTCCTCGACCGATTCTTGTAGCCATCCTTGTTCTCCATCTTCTCCGGACAGTCGGCGATGAAGTATCCTGGCTTGCCGCACTGAAATAATGTCCGTGGATTCCTCCTTGTGTTCACCAGGTTCTCGTGCAACCTCTCGAACCGCCTGGTCAGCAACGCCAGCTCGTCCTCTCCGAGCACGTCGAACTCCTCATATGGCAAAGACATCAAAGAAGACAGAGAGTACATTTTGGAGGATGCGTTAGCGTTAGACTTAGCCCCTTTGCCACCGACGAGAGCAAGACTATGAGAGTCAGTCGGGCTCTCGATCTTGGCTGTCATACCACGGTCCAACTCAGCTGACTTGAGCTTCGAAAACAGCTCAATCACGGTCAGGGTGTCGTACGTCTCGGACTCAAGAATAGCCTCGACCTTTCCGTCCTATACGGTGCGATCCAACGAGTGCAAGAGCTTCACGGCTCTATCATGGTCATCGTATGGGAGCACGGCCACATTGGATCTCATGTTGTTCACCACAACCGTAAACCGCTGGAAAAGGGCATCGACGGACTCGCCGGGGAGATGAGTTAAGTTCTTGTACTCTCTCCGGTAAGTCGCATACATCCGAGCCTGAACCTGAGCATTCCTAGCATGAGCATCCTTCAACTGCTCCCAAATTCTACAAGCTAAGTCCTCTGTCTGAACCCGATTGAATTCAGACTGACACAGAGCACAAAACAAGTAGTCTACCGCCTAGTTGTTAGCGTCGAACATGTCCCTCGATCCCGGAGCAAGAAAGTTAATCGGATGAACATAAGCTGTTTTCACCGTAACGTCCCAAAGGATCTGACCCTTACCGCGGAGGAAAGCCGCCATCCGCCTCTGCCACATTTGGTAGTTTTTGCCATCGAAGTGCGGAGGACCCGAACCCCGTTCCTGGTACGACATCCTTGGATCTTAGACTGGTTAGAATCCGAAGATCCGTAACCTACTCTGATACCACTTGAAGGACCGAAACTGGCGACCAGAGAGGGGGGAGTGAATGGGAGTCGATAAAAATTCTTCTCGAAGGAGATGGAAACTCCAACAAGATGAACACGGCTTCCAAAACACGTCTCCGACTCAACTACCAAAGTTGGCCAAGACCACACAGCCACTGGAGTGCTACTAGTCCTAGGAACCAACAACCACCGAAGCTAACCCGAGAGCATTGCGGAAAAACCAACTCGAGCAGCTACTGGACTGCACCGGTCAGACCGGTCGCACACATCGGTCAGACCGGTCCCTGCTGGAGCACCCTGACAGAACCTGAGAATTTCCACAGAAAGCTCCTACACCAGTCAGGCCGGTGTAGCACGCCGGTCAGACCGGTCTAAGCCAGGAAGCCCCAAATCCACAAACCCGACCTTCCGAGCTCCAAAACGAACCAAACTCCAAACAGCAGCAACACGAGACAACAGGGAACTCAACAAGACGTTCACCCGAGCGAAACCCAACCAAGGGTCTGCACCGGTTAGACCGGTGAGAGGCACCGGTCAGGCCGGTGTGACCAGAGCTCTCGGGATGAACAGCGCCCGCGGGTCAACTCCTCAAAATCCATCTCCCGATCTCCCGATTCGCTCCACGGATTCGCACAAGACTTTGGGGATAGTAGGAACACCTCATGGGCACTCCATAGCCAAGATTTGGTCCACCAAAACTTTCTAGAACGAGAGGAATCGAAGGATTTCCACCAAGAACGCCTCTAACCCTAGAGCCAAGAAAACCCCAAAATTGAGCCCCTTTACTCACGGATTTGGGAGGGGAATCAAAGGGAAAAGAACCACAAAGGGTTCATGCATACATCCCCCACCAAATCCCAAAGAGAAAGGTCTCAAAACAGCCACAAGAAATTCGCTAAGAAAAGGCTCCGAAAATCACCAAAAAGGGGAAACGGGAAGAACACAATCAAGCCTTGAGGAACCACGCCGAATCATCTATACATACCATGAAGGTTCATACAAGGTCTAGCTTCCGCCCGATCATCCTTCCCTCTCACAAGATCTCAGCATGAAGCTCTCAAGCTAGTCCTAGAAATTCCTAAGGAAAAAGGAAGAGGAAAATAGCAAAACAAAATGAAGTAGGGTTCCAAGAGATGGCTGCCATCCTCTCACCACTCGGGTTATATGGAGGCTAGCCGAAAGACTAAATTACCCCTAAGGCCTAATACTAGGATACACACCCCCGAGGGGCACTTTGGGAATCTTTGACTTCGCACCATCGGACGGATGCCCAGCGACCGCAAACTTGCCTAGCCTCGACGCAAGCCTTGCGATCCCAATGCGTGTCCTCCGCTTCGAAGTCTCCGGACTACGTCGTCGCACACCGATCAGACCGGTGCTCCTCACCGGTCAGACCGGTAGCCACCGGTCAGACCGGTCTGATGCTGCTGCACCTCCGTCTTCGGTCTTGGCTTTGTGGTTCAACCAAGGAACCCGGTGGTTTTCTGGTGAACCACCGGAAACCCCGCGAACTGGGTGTAGCCTCCGCCAATCGCCACTCATGACTCGGCTCCCACGTAGTCCCAGCTCGACCTTGGTTTTGAGGCTCAACCAAGAAACCGTCCATGACTTCATCTTCCCGTTCTTGCCACCATGCGGCCCGCACTTGACTCCGCTGGCCACCGGGTCCCTCGAACCAAGCCTACTTGTTTTCTCCACACCTGGAGGCCTCAGCAGCAACGACCTTTCGCGCTTGTTCTTCATCGGCACCAACACTAGTCAAGCCGCAACCTGCACCTGCAATACTTAACCAAGAATCAGTCCACACCACGTTGTCAATCACTCATCACACCAGGAAGCGACCTACCACCGGTCCTCGAACCACACAGGTCCTCAGAACTCCTTGGTGTTGGCGAAGACTCGGTCCTTGATGAGAGCATAGGCTTGTCTCTCGCGATCATTCCTCAAGTCGATGAAGGCGGCGTCGACGGCGTACACTTCTTCGGCTTGTGGCGTGGGTAGCTCTTCCTCTTCCTCTTCTTCACGGTCGGTTGACATTGGGCTTGGTGCTGCTTCGGAATGACGAGATGAGCTCCCCCCATCACGCGAATGGCGTGAGCGAGTCAACTTCCGGAGTAGGCCGGCGGCCCAACTCATCTTGCACAACAATCGAACAACACGAGGAACTCAGTGATGGGTTAGGGAAACCGAATGAAATCCTTACCGAGGTTGCTCCACCAATGATCAATATTTCAGCACACTTGGAGAGAATACTTAGCACCTCAATCTCGAGCAAGAAATCGAAGAAAGCCAAAGAGCAAGAACAAGAGAGGGAGAGAGTGATGGAAATGGGTGAAGACACCCCTCAAACCCCCTGGTATTTATAGGCAATGGAGCCGGGCACCGAGACATGGGCCGTGTGCAACGGCTAGGAGCTGTTGGAGGAAGGAGGGCTGAGGTAGCCATTGGGCTGTGTCGGCCAACCTGTGGGGTCGGTCGACCCCACCTCGGGTCCGCTCACCTCCAGATTTTTACAACGGCTCTCTAATGGTCATGTGGTGGCCTGCCTAGGTGTCCTAGTCCAAACTTGCCAAAAACTTGCTCAAAAGAATTTTTAAGGATTTTCCAACTCAAAATTGCATTTTCAGAAATTTTTATTCGAAAAGGGAAATTGGCTAGAAAAATTCTAGCATGCAGATGCAAGAATGGAAAATTCAATTATACATTGGGAAAAATCAAATAAAATTTTGGAAAGGGAAATGTGAGATAACTACCAATTTTACCTTTTGGTGAAAGGACTCATCATTTTAAGTCTAAGAGCGAGACTTTTCTTGGTGATTAGTTCCATTCGTCACCCCACTCTCGAGATGTATAGGGGTGTGATTTCCGTACCTCTCGCCACACCTTCTGTGTTTTCTTTGACTTTCTTGGTGCGGTCAGAGGTTGCTTGAGCGGGGGTTGTGGCTCCGTCTATTCCCCAGTTTGCTCATCATTTCCTTGCACTGAATAGCATTGCTCTTCTATTGGTCGAAATCGGAACATCAAGTTCTTCTTCCCAATGCGGAAACGAATGGTCCCATTTTCCACATTGACCCTCGCCCTTGCGTCACTTAGGAACGGCCTCCCAAGAATGAGTGACATTTCCGCATCACCCTGCATATCAAGGACCACAAAATCCGTGAAGATTTAAGAACCCTGGAAAAATACCAGCAGACTCTCCACAATCCCCTCCGGATACCGGATCGATGCATCAGCAAGTTGAACTGTCGTCGAGGTTGGAGTAAGAGTAAGATATCCCAATCTTTCAAACATAGCCTTGGACATGAGGTTGACACTCGCGCCAAGATCACAGAGAGCATTTCTAATTCTCTGGTAGTATATTGTGCAAGTGATAGCCGGATAACTAGGGTCTCTCCTGTGCACAATTGCTGAAGATTCCCATGGATCAAGAACCTACTGTATGGGTCTCCCTGCATAGTCAGCGGCTCGTGCCCGCCCAGATGGCTTACCTCATCTGGTGGACACTACACAAACATTCTCACAAGAAGACATGGGTTGCCTCGGAATCTTCCCGTCTTCAGCAGAAGGAACCAAAGCAGCTAACTGAGACAACTGGGTTTCTATCATTTTATTAAAGCTCAGCTGGTTCTTAAGAGCAGAAGAAATGCTATCAATTTTAACGTTAAGGCTTTCCAAAGCCTTATCATAGGTAGTTGTTTTCTTATTAAAACCATCGTTGATCTTAGCTTGCCCAAAAACCAGATCTCTCAGGGAAGGTTGGTTTGGGTTGAAAGAATTACCTTGATTACCTCCCTGATAATAAGGGCGTGATTGATTCCACGTTTGACCTCCTTGTGGACGATAACCATTGTTGTTGCCATTCATGTACATCACGTCCTCCTAGGTAGTAGGGCAGCATTTCCCTGAATGCCCAGTGTCACCACAGACTTCGCAAGTCATGCGAGAATCCATAGCTTGAGTAGTGACGGCCATGGCAACCTTCTCGTTGGTCATATCATCCATTCTTTTCATGAGCAGGTCCATCTTGGCGTGCAACATATCCGCTTCCTTGACGGTATGTGTACCCCTCTGACGTGGCTGGAGTCGATCATCACTCCACCCTTGGTTGGAGACCACCTTCTCAATAAGTTTAGTTGCTTCAGCGCTAGTAAGAGAGAAGAAAGGCCCTCCAGCGGCAACATCAATATGGCCTCGGGCTGTCGGAGTCAGCCCATTATAAAAACTCTGAAGAATAAGCCAGTTGTCCATCCCATGGTGGGGACAAGCCAGGATGTACTCCTGAAGCCTCTCCCAAGCTTCTGGAGTGGTTTCACTTGCTGCTTGCTGGAAGCTTGAAATTCTCCCCCGGAGGGCATTGGTTCTACCCAACGGAAAGAACTTCACGAGGAACGCTGCTGAGCACTTTGCCCAGGTGTCAATATCTGCACGGTTCGCACAGAACCATTGCTTCGCCTTTCCGAGGAGTGAGAATGGAAACAGCCGCAGACGGATGTCATCTTCCTCCACTCCTCGTATAGTGAACGTACTGCACAGCTCCAGGAACAGTTGCAAGTGGGCGCTCGCGTCTTCATTAGGCTTGCCAAATAATGGGCTAGCCTATACCATCGTAATGTGGCCAATCTTGATCTCGAAGTTTCTGTTCCTGGTGTTGATCTCGGGGCCGGCGGGCACCTGATCAGCAGAGGGAGCAAAGTACTCGCGAAGAGTCTTCTCTTGGTTGGCCATAGGAGTTGATGTAGATGGCATAAAGGAACCTGGGTCGACTTCCGTTCGTACACGCTGGGGACAACCGAAATGAGTTCTAGATCTCCTCACGAGTGACTCAGGATCTTCAGTGAAATTCAGCGGTAAGTCGAAACCAGTCATACACTACCTGTCTTCATCATTAATAGACAAAGAAGACAATCAAAGTTAGCCTGCATTGAGAACTGTTTAATCCCTGTCATGATTATAAACATTTGCAAAGTGTTGACATGTTATCTTTAGCCTTCCCCGGCAACGGTGCCAGAAATGCTTGTTGGTATTTCTTAACATCGATGCTAAGTTATGAGTTCCTAGCAATGATGCCAGAAATGACCAAATGGTAATCCTAACGATTACAAGAGTCCGCAAGCACATAGAAGTACCATTGTCGCATTTCCCCAAAGGAGTATTCCAAAGGGTATCGAATCCAAGGAAGGCTGGGTGGATTAACAAGTTCCACACTATTGCAATGAGTATAAATCATAGACGGAAACAAACCAGACACTCAAGTACAGGGGTAAGGTATGATAGATAAGATGGTTGTGTGAACACACACACACACTCTCTCTAAAGGTCCTAGGCTTAGGAGGCAACATACGAGTTAGTTCTATGTTCTAAGATACTAAACACACAAAGTTAGTAAGACGAGTTAGATACACACTAGCATTGCATGTCTGTTGGCTCAAGCACCTAGGTACAAACGGGGAGCTAACCTCTCGCGTCGCTTACGCACGACTCCGGTTGTTAGACTTTAGACTCCTACAGTGTATCCGACCGTGGGGGATTCCAGAAGGGTCCAATGGCTGTCATTACCGCAGCCTACCCCAAGACAAACCGTGGGATACACTCATAAGCAACGTAGCTACGCAACCTAAGCACCACGCTTACGTTGTTAGCAGGACCCTGACCGACCCGGGCTATTGTGACCCATGTCAGAGCCACCAGGTAAACCGGCCAATTACACCGAGTACCGTAGCTTGAGCATGAACTTCATACAACACGAACATGGGATCTAACTAGATCAAACTAGGCTAGGTACACAAACGGATTTGTGCTTTCCTATGTCTATTCAACAAGATCAAAGGGTCGTGTTCGCGAAGAACACGAGCCTCTAACTTATGAACAAACACTGAAAACATGAGTAAGTCACTCGTCAACTGGATCGAAAGGCCTTGTTCATCAAGAACATGAGCCTCTAAATGATGAACAAGCGAAGAACACATGAACAAATCACCCATGTATACAAGCACAACTTTATTTGAAATAGCTGAATAACTGAAGTAGATCAAAGTCATACAATAAAATAAAGATACAAGAGAACTCATACCTAGATCCCAAAGTAGACTTGGAAGCTGAAGTATAACTACTCTAGCCTACCTCCTAGCCTTAGAAACCAAAAGTGAGAGAGGAGGAGTAAAGTGTGTTGGTTAGAAATGAACCCCCTCCCCTTCTATTTATAGGCCCGAGCACTGGCGTCAAGTGGAGCGAAACACCCCTGGAATGGCCTCTAGGACCAATGGGAAAGCACCATGTGGAAGCCCAGGATCAGCCGACCCAAGGTCGGTTCGGCCGATCCTACGGTCGGCCGACCCCCAAGGTGGGCCCCCTGAAGGACCAGATTGGCAACCAGAGAGGGGGGAGTGAATGGAGCGGATAAAAATTCTTCTTCAAAGAACTCGGCCTATGTCCCAATTGCAACTCCAAGAGTCACACAGAAACAAGTGGAAGGAAGCACACACCTCTATAGAGACACTAGAACAAAGATTGGAAAGCTTGGACGGGAGATGGAAGCAACCGCGAACAAAACGGAGCAAAACAGGGTCCAGCTGCGCCCTACCGGATCATCCGTCTCCAAGGTCGGATCCTCCGAGACGAGACTGAGACTCGCCGGGACACACTACCGGATCATCCAGTCCCTACCGGATCATCCGCCCTCAAGGTCGGATCATCCGAAACAGCCCAGAAAAATCGCCTGGGGGTCAACTCCAAACTTTCGATTGATGGATCTCCCAAATCACTTGGAGCCTTGAGACGAAACTTTGGGGAGATGATGAACACCACAAGGAGAGGATATGCCCCAAACATTTCGGCCTCTAACTCCCTACAACTTCTGGAATCGCGAATCCTTGCCAAGAACACTATGAACTAGGGTTCATCCAAAAATCAACGAATCGAAGGCCAAATCCGGCGTTTGAGGGGTCAAGATCATCCACAAAGAGGCGCAAGGCACTCACCCATGATCCCCTAAAAGAAAACCGGAGAGAAACGCCCTCAAATCGAGGAATCGAGCGACGAACGAAAATCCTCCAAAAATACCTCTGAAAATCGTAGAAAAAGAAAAATGGGAGGAGCAACAAGAACACTTGAGGAATCACGCCAAACCTTCTATACACACCATGAAAGATTCATACAAGGTCTAGCTTGCCTCCTCAACATCCATCCCTCTCTCAACTCACCTTGAAGCTCTCAAGCTAGTCCTATGGAAAACCTAAGGAAAATAGGAAGGGAAAATAGCTAAAGCAAATGAGCTAGGGTTTCAAGAGATGGCTGCCATCCTCTCTCCTCTAAGTTTATATGGAGGCAACCGAAAGACGAAACTACCCGTGTTACATAATACTAGGATACACGCCCCCGAAGGGCACTTTGGGAAATCTCGTCATAGCACCATCGGATGGATGCGCATCCACCACAAACCCCCGTAACCACTACGCAAGCCTTGCGATCATGCCGTGTGTCCTCCGCTTCGAAGTTTCCTCAAAGAAAAAGCTCAACACAAATCCCACAAAGAAACGCCTCCAAATCCTTCCCACGAAAATCCTAAGAAAAAGCTCTGAAAATCACCAAAAGGGAAAATGTCGGGAGACAAAGAGACACAAGATGAACCACGCTGAATCTTCTATACATACCATGAAAGGTTCATACAAGGTCTAGCAAGCCGCCCGAACATCCAACCCTCTCTCAAGATGAATCAAGAAGCTCTCCAGCTAGCCTATAGAAGACCTAAGGGAAAAGGGTAAAACTAGGAAGCAAAATGAATTAGGGTTCCAAGAGGTGCCTGCCATCCTCTCTCCACTTAGTTTATATGGAGGCAACCAAAAGATGAAACTACCCCTATTACATAATACTAGGATACACGCCCCCGAAGGGCACTTTGGGAATTCTCGTTGTAGCACCATCGGATGGATGCCCGGCGACCGCACCTCGCTTAGCCTCGACGCAAGTCTTGCGATCCCGACGCGTGTCCTCCGCTTCGAAGGCTCTCGACGCACCCGGATCCCGTCTCCGCCTGCCGAGCCTCCGGTCTTGGTTTTGTGGCTCAACCAAGTAACCCGACGGTTTTGTGGTGAACCACCCCAAACCCCGCGTGCAGACTCCGGTCGTGAGCCGCTACCCTGCATCGGTTGCTGTCCACGACTTCGTCTTGCTTTTCATGCCACAATGCGACCCGCACTTGATCCCGTTCGGCCACCGGGTCCATCGAGCCGAGCCTACTTGTCTCTCCACTCCTCGGAGGCCCCGCAAGGCTAAGACTATTGACGGTCCTTACAACAAAAATTCAACCGTCAAAACCTCGGATTCGAGAGGAGTATATGACAAATTTCATGCACATTTTTAGTACTAATAAAGTTCAACGAGTTGTGTTGTGATTTTCATAGGCAGGCACACATTTTGGGAGAAATTGGGACCAACACACCACACGTGCTAGGCACGGCCGAACCACCAGGCACGGCCAGCCCTGCAGGTGCGGCCGGCCTGGCAGGTCCGGCCGACCCTGCAGGTGTGGTCGGCCCTGCCTGGTGCGGCCGGCCCTGCCCCGTGGTGTGTCTCTGGTCCTAAGCACCGCCTCTCCCTCGAGCACAACTTGGATGAACAAGATTCACTGAGGAAACATCGGTTTGATCAAATGCTAGGATCACTTGGATCAATGGGTCCACTTGTCCGGCCGCTCAACCGCCACAACCGTCATCCAGAGGCAATCCTAGGCGTCCCCGAGCTTAGTCGGTGCATCACACGGCACGGGGGTCGGCCGGCCGCACCTAGAGGGCCGGCCGCACCTATCAACTCGCGTGCTGGGCGAAACCGACCCAAGGAGCCGACCTACAACCGCCTCGGGATCAGTGATCAGGGGCGTCCAAGGCGAGAGGAGGCACATCCCAAGGCCGGCCGCACCTGGTGAGTCGGCCGCACCTGGCATGTGGCCCCCTGCGCTCCACCTCCCACTCGCTGGAACGAACACACAACGCAGGAGCATCTCCATTTCTCTCTTTTGTTCACTTAGAGTAGGATTAGTGTAGCTTGGGAGTTAGAGTCGAGTGGAGCTAGTCTCGGGGTTCCGGAGGAGTCTTCTTCAGAGTTCTGCTACTACTCTTGTATCCTTTCTTTGTTTAGACTCAAGTACAATTCAAGTTATCTTTCTATCTTACCTTTCGAGTCAATTACATTCAGCTTTTACTTTGCTCTAGAAGCTTTATTCTTGGTTTAGACTAAAGTTAGTTTAATCTTGGTTAGCATAGCTCTCTAGAACCCTATAGTGTTGTGGTCGTTCTTCGCTTGATCTCTGGTGTTTCATCGTAGAGAGAGACCTTCCTTCGTGATATCCGGGGAAAGGTTCTTTGGTTCATTGTGAGAGCGGTGCTCAGAGCTTACCTTAGTCTTAGATTGGTGTCCCGTTCAACGGAATAGTTGTGGTACCCTAAGGAGGTGACAGCTCCAGACGGGCTTTGTTGTCCACCACGTTAGTTCGGGCCGGTAGGATTCAGCGTGTCGTCGTTCTCCCTTCTCACCCCAGTCCGAGAACACGGCTTTGCATGCCCCTGGAGCATTAGAAGAGCTTGTCGAGTTTAGCTTGCCTTGTTTATCCTTTGCCTTAGTTCTTTACCTAGAGTTGACAAGAATAGATAGATTGTGTTAGGATCCTTTCTCGTCTCGTTGTCCTCGCAGCTCACTAGGTCCTCTCTAACCCTTTATCAAGATCTCCTTGTGTGTGTCAAAGTAATCCACAAATATCTTTATTCGTTACCCCCGCTTTAGCTCTTTACCAATTCTTGTTTTTTCTCCATCGTTTATTCGATCATCTTTGCCGTAGTGCCTCCCTTGGGAAAATATAAATACGATAACCCGAATACCACCGGGTGAAGTGCTACAACGGTAATCCATGCGCTTGCGGACCTTTCTGTGATCGTGTGTTTTACCAAAGACATTCCCTAGCCCCGTTACTAGGGGTGTAAACCCGGTAGTGATGCTTGCGAGTGCCTCAAGCATTCCTGGCACCGTCACCGTAAGTGCAAACTTAGTAGTGAGGCTAAGGAGCATCAACAAAGACCTTTCGCGCCCGCTCTTCACCTGTACCAACGCAAATCAAGCCGCAACCTGCACCTGCAATACTCGGCCAAGAGTCAGTCCACACCATGTTGTCAATCACTCATCACACCAGGGAGCGACCATCACTGGTCCTCGGACGCTCCGGTCCTCAATCTCCCCCTTGATGAGTGCATTGACAACACACACATAGTAACCAATTTAGAGAAAAAGGAAAAAGAAAAGAAACGAATGAAAAACTCAAACAAGTGATCAAAAGCCAAACAAAAGCTGAAATGAGATCACTTGAGAGAGGAAAATCTCGGTCCCCTAAGACAAGGGCAACAACTCGATACAACCGAGATAAAATGCTCCAAAATTGCCAACTCCGCAAGGTGAGGCAAAAAGGGCTCGACACCATCGGCAAAAGAGCACAAGTAAAATCAGGCGAACAAGAACTCCCAAATGCATGAATGTATGCATGAATGCAAGCTCCCCCTGAACAAATGCATTTTTCTCCCACTTGATGCAAAACTCCCCCTGGATGCATGAACAGGTACTTTCCTCCCAAAGCAAGAATTGGGTACTATCTCTCCCCCTTGTTGGTAATGCATGAATCAAGTCTACAAATGCAAGCATGTGCTTCTCAAATATACAAAGAGCACTACAACATGCTAAAAAGGGACATAGACAAGCCAGATAGCCACAAATTTAGTACAAGCATCGCCAACAAGATAGATAGGGACATATAAGCATGTGACATAGCTATGAACAAAATGAAGCATTTTTCACAAAATTTCCCTCTCATGAGCATAGGACCTAAACATGATCAAAATGAGCACAAACAATATATAACTCACAAACGTCATGCAAGGTCACAAATTCTCATCACAAGATCATCACAAACACCTACAAGCTATCTCATGTCATGTCAAAGCCACCGAGCCATGTGTCCACTTCTAAATATGAGATTTCTCATTGGTGAACATCATGCAACAGTTTAGCACCCAAGATAATGAATTTTAAAGCATAAAAGACATGGAAGCTATTTTTCAAGTACAAGCATTTCATATACCAATTCCAAGATTTACAAATTAAGCATGGTACATGAAGTGCCTTTGCGCCAAAAAGAAGCTTAGGCTTCTCCATAAGGTTGCATGTAGGATAAACATCCATGATGATAAATGGGTCTTTGACCCCAAATGAGAAGAACATGGTTCCAAGCATAAATTAAGCAAGATATAGCCATAAGTGCACAATTTGAACATGAAAGGCATTCAACTAACAAGAGAGGATCATATATAGCATTTTTACAAAAGTAATCCATCCACAAGCATATACATCCCAGAGCTACCAAGAGCATCGCTATACATCACATGAGCATCACTAGCAAAGTCATAATCTCATATCCAGCATATCATGGTGATCAAAGTATATAGGAGAAGCACATCTCTAAAGCATATGATACAAATGCAGTCTATGATACAAAGATGCAAGCATGATATGATACAGAATTGAAAATGCAACATGTATCTGTACATTAAACCCCCCAACCGAAGCTCAAAAAGGAAAAACCACTCCAAGCTCCCCTCGCAAACGAGCAAATGTAGCTTAGTCCAAAGGCTTGGTTAGGATATCAGCGAGCCGCTTTTCTGTTGGCACAAGGATAAGGTCTATGTTTCCCTTCTCAACATTGTCTCTCAGGAAGTGGTACCTCACCTCTATATGTTTGGTTCTGGAGTGTAGCACGGGGTTTTTGTCAACACTAATGGCACTCGTGCTATCACACATGAGAGGTACATGGGTACACTCCTCACCAAAGTCACTCAGTGTGTATGTGATCCAGAGCAGCTGGGAGCAACAACTAGCGGCAACAACATATTCGGCAACAACAAGCGAAGAACCCAAAAACTAGCACGTCCCCGAAGTCGACTTCCTATCGACTCGACACCCCGCAAAGTCGGCATCCGAAAAACCAAGAAGCGAAAGGGAAGAGGATGCTGAGTACCAAAGACTGAGCTCAGGAGTGTATCGAAGATACCTGAAGATCCGCTTGACGGCCTGCAGATGTGAAGGCCTCGGCGACGCCAGAAAACGAGCTCACAGACACACAGAAAACTGAATGTCCGGCCTCGTCGCCGTCAAGTACAAGAGGGAGACTATCATGCTCTGGTACTCCTTCTGGTCCACGGGCTCTCCGTCCTCGTCCGCATCCAGCGCCGTAGTCGTACTCATCGGTGTCGACAGGAGCTTCGAGTCGTCCATCTTGAACTTCTTGAGGATGTCCTTTGTGTACTTGGCTTGTTGCACAAAGGTTCCCTCCTGCGCCTGCTTGATCTGAAGCCCGAGAAAGAACTGCAATTCTCCCATCTTGGACATCTCGAATTCTTTGCTCATGTCCTCTGCAAACCTCGCAACCAAAGAGTGAGACAAGCCGCCAAAGACAATATCATCCACGTACACCTGAACAATTAGGATATCATCACCCTACCTGAGGAGAAAAAGAGTCTTATCAACCTTGCCCATCTCAAACCCCTTGCTGAACAAGAACCCCCTCAAACGACCTACCAAGCACGGGGAGCTTGTTTTAGCCCATACAACGCCTTCCTCAGCCTATACACCCAGTGAGGAAACTCAGCACTCTCAAAGCCCGGTGTTTGCTTCACATAAACCTCTTCTTCTAAAAACCCATTCAAGAAGGCACTCTTGACATCCATTTGGTACAATTTGAACCCTTTAGCAACGGAAAAGGCTAGAAGGATCCTAATTGCCTCCAAACGGGCTACAGGAGCAAATGTCTCCTCATAGTCTATCCCCTCCGTCTGACTATAGCCCTGAGCAACCAACCTCGATTTGTTTCTCACCACCTCACCATTCTCACCCTCTTTGTTCTTCCACACCAATTTTGTCCCGATAGGTTTGCAATGTGGTGGTGGCTCTACCAACTCCCAAACTTGGTTTCTCTCAAAGTTCTCTAACTCCTCATGCATTGCGTTCACCCAATTAGGATCAGAGAGGGCGTGTCTAATGTCTTTCGGCTCAATGGTAGCAACAAAAGCTGAATGAGCAAAGTGAGAAGCATTCCTGGACCTTGACCGTGTCGTACGTTCATTGATGTCGCCTATGATTTTTGAGGGAGGATGATCAACTTGAATGTGCCTCGGTGCCTCTCGCCTGGAGACAACCTCCACCTCAGCTGCAGCTTCCACTTGATCTTGCTGGATCGTAGTCGGTGTAGGGGATGGGTCATCCTGCACCGTAGTCATCGTAGTGGAAGTAGAGGGTACATGTTCGGCTGGAGCTTCACCATCATCACCATCATCCTCTCCAGCATCATCCTCCTCGTCCTCAAAGATCTTCGTGCCAATCTCGTCGTCACCTGCACACTCAAAAATAGACGAACTGCATGGCTGGGTCTCGTCGAAGGTAACCTCGCAAGTTTCCTTGACTAGGTTAGTATCAAGGTTGAGCACATGGAATGCTCAAGAATGACTCGCATAACCCAAAAAGATCCCATCGGAAGACCTCGACTCAAACTTATCAAGCCTACCCTTCTTGAGAATAAAGCACCGACAACCAAAAGCCCTGAAATGGCTCACTCTAGGTGCTCGCCCGAGCATGAGCTCATAGCACGTCTTGTTCAAGAAGGCCCGAAGAAAAATCCGGTAACCAACATGGCACGCGGTATTCACCGCCTCAGCCTGATATCTCCTCGGAGTCCTATGCTCGTTGAGCATCGTCCGAGCCATCTCACAAAGGGAACGATTTTTCCTCTCAACCACACCATTCTGACAAGCCACATAGGGAGAAGATAATTGATGTTCGAGACCCAAATCATGACAAAAGGTTTCGAAATGAGAGTTTTTAAATTCAGTGCCATTGTCGCTATGAATAGCTCGAATAGCATCTCCATTCCTCTCATTCTTCAACCTCAAGATTAGATCCCGAACAAAACCAAACGTCTCCCCCTTGTCAGCCAAAAAGAAGACCCAAGCATAGAGAGAATAGTCGTCCACTATCACCAGGACATACCATTTCCCACCCGCCGAGCACACACGAGCTGGACCAACCAAGTCCATATGGAACAGCTCGCATGGCCTCTCTGTCATAACGGATGTCAGAGGCGGGTGAGAGGCGGCGACCATCTTACCATGCCTACACGGAGCACCTACCAAGTCCTTTTGGTATTTCAACTTAGGCAATCCTCGGACCAAGCCTAGCCCACTCAAGCATGACAACAAGTCAAAACTCAAGTGACCTAGTCTCCTATGCCATTTCCAAAGCTCTGCCGAAACACCAGCAACCAAACAACGAGAAGAGCCGACACACTGAGAAAAATCGGCTCTGAAAATCTAACCCTCGGGGATGATTGTGCACACAAGATCACCTCGAGAATCCAAAACACGAGAAGCACCCATTTTGAAACGGACCTCAAAACCCTCATCAAGAAGTTGGGACACCGAAAGAAGATTGAACCCCAAAGACTTGACAAGAGCAACACGCCTAAGAGTCACAGACTCACTCACCTTCACCATGCCCACTGAAAGCACTCTACCTTTCCCATTGTCCCCAAAAGTGATGTACTCTTTAGTCATCACCGGGGTGACGCTGGAGAACCACCTTCGATCTCCTGTCATGTTTCGAGAGCAACCGGAGTCGAGCAACCAAAAGCCCTCCAAGCCTCCTGCCTGAAAATAAAAAACGAGAGCGAGAGTGAGCAAATGACTCAGCGCTGGGGTTAGTACAAAATGAATCAAACCAGTGCCGTGCCATTTGCTCAAAAGTGGGGTTAGCAAAATCCATCCTATCTCTCCTAGGTGGAACACCCACACGTCCCCTTGGAGGACTACGCGTACCACGAGGTGGAGAACGTGGCCCGTAGCTACGACACTGGGTGTTCCGCCTTAGCAATCCCTTTAGGTCCCAGAGGAGCTACGAGCCACGGTCTCCACCTCGTGGTACGCGTAGTCCTCCAAGGGGACGAGTGGGTGTTCCTCCTAGGAGAGTTAGGATGGATTTTGCTAACCCCACTTTTGTGCAAATGACATGGCACAGGTTTGATTCATTTTGTACTAACCCCAGTGCTGAGTCGTTTGCTCACTCTCGCTCTCGTGTTTTATTTTCAGGTGGGAGGCTTGGAGGGTGTTGGTATTTCTTAACCTCGATGCTAAGTTACGGGTTCCTAGCAACGACACCAGAAATATCCAAATGGTAATCCTAACGATTACAAGGATCCGCAAGCGCACGGTAGTACCATTGTAGCATTTCCCCAAAGGAGTATTCCAAAGGGTATCGAATCCAAGGAAGGCTGGGCGGATTAACTAGTTCAACACTATTGCAAAGAGTATAAATCAAAGACGTGGACAAACCAGATACTCAAGTGCAGGGGTAAGATAAATAGATAAGATAGTAGTGCGAACACACAAACACACTCTCTCTAAAGATCCTAGGCTCAGGAGGCAAAATACGAGTTGGTTCTAGGTTCTAAGGTACTAAACATACGAAGTTGGTCGGACAAGTTAGTCACACACTGGCATCGCATGATGCTGGCTCAAGCACCCAGGCACAAACGGGGAGCTAACCTCCCACGTCGCTTACGCACGACTTCGGTTGTTAGACTTTAGACTCCTACAGCGTATCCGAACGTGGGGGATTCCTGAAGGGTCCAATGGCTATCACTACCGCGGCCTACCCCAAGACAAACCGTGGGATACACTCGTAAGCAACGTAGCTACGCAACCCAAGCACCACACTTACGTTGTTAGCAGGACCCTGACCGGCCCGGGCTATAGTGACCCAGGTCAGAGCCGCCAGGTAAACCGGCCAATTACACTGAATACCGTAGCTTGAGCACGAACTTCATGCAACACAAACATGGGATCTAACTAGATCAAACTAGGCTAAGCACACAAACAGATTCGTGCTTTCCTATGTCCATTCAACAAGATCAAAGGGTCGTGTTCGTGATGAACACGAGCCTCTAACTTATGAGCAAACACCGAAAACATGTATAAGTCACTCGTCAACTGGATCGAAAGGCCTTGTTCATCAAGAACAGGAGCATCTAAATGATGAACGAGTGAAGAACACATGAACAAATCACCCATGCGTACAAGAACAACTTTATATGAAATAGCTGAATAACTGAAGTAGATCAAAGTCATACAATAAAATAAAGATACAAGAGGACTCATACCTAGATCCCAAAGTAGACTTGGAACATGAAGTAGAACTACTCTAGCCTACCTCCTAGCCTTAGAAACCAAAAGTGAGAGAGGAGGAGTAAGTTGTGTTGGTAAGAAATGAACCCCCTCCCCTTCTATTTATAGGCCAGAGCACCGACGCAAGACGGAGTGAAACACCCCGGGGATGGCCTCTAGGACCAATGGACAAGCGCCACGTGGAAGCCCAGGATCAACCGACCCAAGGTCGGTTCGGCCGATCCTGGGGTCGGCCGATCCCAGGTGGGACCCACTCAGGGTGTGCTTCCTCGGGGTGGCTGTCCTGTGGGCCCCTAAGTCGGTCTCCGTGTACACGTGTTCTTGAGGTGGTTTAGGCGCTCTGGTGGGCCCATGGATCCATGTGAAGTCCATGTGTCACGCTCTGATTCGTCGGGGCTTGCCTCTCTTGGATTGGTGACATGGTGTGCATGCGTGGCACCTGAGGTGGCTTGGCTTGCATGCATGGCACCTGAGGTGGTGAAGGATCGGAACGGCGAACCAGATAGGGGGGGGGGAGTGAATGGGAGCCGATAAAAATTCTACTCAAGAATTGGGCCTATGAACCCAATTTCACTCGGACACCTCCGCGAGCTTCTCTTGCCAAGTCCACGTAGCCACTGGAGTGCTACTGAACCTAGGAGCAAGATCCAACCAACAGCAACACATAACACGCAGCGGAAAACAACACGAAATTGCTGCTGGCAACCAAAACCGGTCAGGCCGATTTCTGAAACCGGTCAGACCGCTTCTCTGGGACTTAGCCTCTCGCAGGCAGGGGAAACCGGTCAGGCCGGTTTGGCAAACCTGTCAGGCCGGTTTTGTCCAGGAAATCCCCAAAAGACCTTCAAGGCCAAAACTGCCCCAAAACACCTCAAGAACCTCTCCACCTTTGAACAAGAAAAGCCATAGCACGAACAAGACTCTCCTAGTCAAAAACCTTCACGACAACCCACTGTGGCTAAACCGGTCAGACCGGTTTGGGAAACCGGTCAGGCCGGTTTTGCCTGGACAGTCGAGAAGAACTCAGCCCGCGGGAAAAACCTAGCCTTCACCTCGATCGATCTCCCGATTCATTCCACGGATCAAAGTGAGACTTTGGGGATAGCTGGGGTACCTCGTGGGCTACCTTTGGCTTGAAGCTCGGTCCCCAAAACCTACTCAATCAAGAGGAATCGGAAGTCAACCCTCAAGAACACCTTCCCATGGAATCCACCGAAAACCACCAAATTGAAGCCGTTTCGGAGGGTTTGTTGGAGCAAGATCACCAAGCAAAGAGGCACAAGGTCCTCATACATGACATCCAACAAGAATCCCTCAAAGAAACACCCCCAAAACTTCCCCACGGAAATTCCAAGAAAAGGCTCCGAAAATCACCAAAAAGGAAATACGGGAAGAACACAATCAAGCCTTGAGGAACCACGCTGAAACATCTATACATACCATGAAGGTTCATACAAGGTCTAGCTTCTGCCCGATCATCCTTCCCTCTCAGAAGATCTCACCATGAAGCTCTCAAGCTAGTCCTAGAAATTCCAAAGGAAAAAGGAAGAGGAAAATAGCAAAACAAAATGAGTTAGGGTTCCAAGAGATGGCTGCCATCCTCTCACCACTTGGGTTATATGGAGGCAAGCCGAAAGACTAAAATACCCCTAAAGCCTAAACTAGGATACACGCCCACCAAGAGCACTTTGGGAAATTGTCTTCGCAGCACCATTGGATGGATGCCCAGCAACCGCACTTCGCTTAGCCTCGACGCAAGCCGTGCGATCCCGACGCGTGTCCTCCGCTTCGAAGTTTCCGGCGCCCTGCGACCCCAAACCGGTCAGACCGGTTTCCCAAACTGGTCAGGCCGGTTTTGGCCTGACAGCCACGCCCGGTCTTCGGCCTCGGCTTTGTGGCTCAGCCGAGTAACCCGGTGGTTTTCTGGTGAACCACCGCAAACCCCGCGAACTTGATGTAGCCTCCGCCAATCACCACTCATGACTCGGCTCCCACGAAGTCCCGGCTCGACCTTGGTTTTGAGGCTCAACCAAGAAACCGTCCACCGACTTCATCTTGCTGTTCTTGCCACCATGCGGCCCGCACTTGACCCCGCTGGCCACCGGGTCCCTCGAACCAAGCCTACTTGTCTTCTCCACACCTGGAGGCCTCACCGGCGATGACCTTTCGCGCTTGTTCTTCATCTGCACCAACACCAGTCAAGCCGCAACCTGCACCTGCAATACTTAGCCAAGAATCAGTCCACACAACGTTGTCAATCACTCATCACACCAGGAAGCGACCATCCACCGGTCCTCGAACCACACATGGTCCTCAATCTCCCCCTTGATGAGTGCATTGACAACAGACACATTTGGTAACCAAAGAGAAAAGGAAAAGAAAAGAAACGACTAAAAGAAAACTCAAACAAGCGATCGAAAGGCAAACAAAGGCAAAGTGCAAGATCACTTAAAAGAGGAAAGACTCGGTCCCCTTAGGCAAGGGCAACGGCTCGACACAACCGAGTCAAAAACAAGCTCAAGCAAAGAACACAAACCACCAAAGCATACAAGAGCTCCCCCTGCACATATGCATACTCCCCCCTGGACATGTGCCAACACTGGTTACAAACCGGTCAGGCCGGTTTCCCAAACCGGTCAGGCTGGTTCCACCAAACCGGTCAGGCCGGTTCCCAAAACCGGCCAGACCGATTTACTCAGCAGAAACACCCCCCAAAAGCCAAAAATGCAAAAGAAATGCACAAGCTCCCCCTTGACTGTTGGGATAGGTTCTAGGGATGCAATGCAACTTTTCTCAACCAACATTTCCCCCCCTTGTTGCCAATGCATGAATCAAGGCTCAAATTTGGAAAAGATGCAACTAGAGCTTCTCAAATAGACAAAATTCATCACAAGATGCTACACATGATCAAATGAGCAAGTTAGATACTCTACAGCATCGTATGAACATCAACTACATGATCACCAAGTTTCACAACCATTGGGTAAAGCTAAGAGAGAATTGAGCATTTTTGCGAAAAATCACCCTCTCATGAGCAAAGTCCTAAACATGAGCAAAACATGTCAAAATGGCAAAGCCACACAAACTTCATGCTAGGACAACCATTCTAAGCATAAGACCATCATAAACACCCACAAGCACCTCATGTCATGTCAAAGCATACCAAGCCATGTGCTTACTTCT
Source organism: Cenchrus fungigraminus (assembly GCA_036936925.1). Classification (NCBI taxonomy): domain Eukaryota; kingdom Viridiplantae; phylum Streptophyta; class Magnoliopsida; order Poales; family Poaceae; genus Cenchrus; species Cenchrus fungigraminus. The sequence goes on from CM072770.1 coordinate 69,387,368, forward strand.
ATGTATGAGATTTCTCATTGGTAAGCAACATGCAACGGTTTAGCACCCAAAAGCAAGTAAATTAAGCACATATGACATGGGAGCACATTTTCCAAGCAATTTGCATTTCATTTTCAGATTTAAAATTGGTACATGAAATGTCTTTGCGACAAAAAGGAACTTATGCCCCTCCACAAGATGAAGCATGGGGGCTAAACATTCATGATGGCAAATGAGCCTTTGGCCCCATATGATCAAAATAAGCTATCCAACCACAAATTAAGCATAGCCAAGCCACAAAAACATGTCAAGATCATATAAAGGCATTTACTCACAAGAGAGCATACATGTGACATTTTTCAAAAACATAGCTATCAACCATGGATATAAATCAAGATCATCAAGAGCTAAGCCACACTAAGCCATATCATACCAAGCTAGCTCACAAGATCATATATAGCATATCATGGTGAACAATGTATATAGGAGAAGCTTTTCCTACACAATGCATATGATACAAAATGCATGCAACCTAAGATACAAAGATGCCTATACATCATGTTACATATGCCATGCCAAATGCAAGAAATGCATAAAGGAAAGCTATACATATGATACAAAGGAGCTCCCACACACCCAACTCAAGAATTCAAACAAACACCAAGCTCCCCCCACAAACCAGTGAAAGTTGCTTGATCTAGGGGTTTGGTGAAAATATCGGCTAGCTGGTCATGTGTGGGTACATGGATCAAAGCGATTTTTCCTTTCTCTACATTGTCTCTCAGGAAATGATACCTCACTTCTATGTGCTTGGTTTTGGAATGGAGCACTGGGTTCTTTGCAACGCTTATGGCACTTGTGCTATCACATTGAAGTGGGACATGGGTATACTCCTCACCAAAGTCGCTCATGGTGTACGTGATCCAAAGGAGCTGAGAGCAACAACTAGCTGCGGCCACATACTCTGCCTCGGTAGTGGATTGAGCAACACTCAACTGTTTGCGGGAAGACCAAGACACCAAAGAAGAACCCAAAAACTGGCAAGTCCCAGAAGTGGACTTCCTATCCAACCGACACCCGGCAAAATCCGCGTCTGAAAATCCATGAAGAGCCAAAGAAGAAGACGCAGAGTACCAAAGGCCGAAGTCGGGAGTATGACGCAAATACCTGAATATGCGCTTGACTGCTTGCCGATGCGAAGTCCTCGGAGACGCTTGAAAACGAGCGCATAGACATACCGAGAATTGGATGTCCGGCCTCGTCGCCGTCAAGTAGAGGAGTGCCCGATCATGCTCCGGTACTCCTTCTGGTCCACGTGTTCACCTTCCTCGTCCGCATCAAGAGCTGTAGTCGTACTCATAGGCATCGCCATGGCCTTGGAGTTCTCCATCTTGAACTTCCTCACAATGTCCTTAGTGTACTTAGCTTGGTGCACAAATGTTCCTTCCTTTGATTGCTTGATCTGTAGCCCAAGGAAGAACTGCAACTCACCCATCATGCTCATCTCAAATTCCCTGCTCATGTCTTCTGCAAACCTTGCAACAAGAGAGTTAGACGAGCCACCAAAGACAATATCATCCACGTATACCTGCACAATCAGGATATCTTTGCCCTGCCTGAGGAGAAACAAGGTCTGATCGACTTTCCCAATCTCAAACCCTCTCTCAAACAGGAACCCCCTCAACCTACCGTACCAAGCTCTAGGCGCCTGCTTCAACCCATACAGCGCCTTCCTCAACTTGTACACCCGGTGGGGGTACTTCTCACTCTCAAACCCCGGTGGTTGCCTCACATACACTACTTCCTCCAAGACACCGTTTAGGAAAGCACTCTTGACATCCATCTGGTACAACTTGAACCCTTTAGCCACGGAAAAGGCTAGAAGGATCCTGATCGCCTCCAAACGAGCTACGGGAGCAAAGGTCTCCTCGTAGTCGATCCCCTCTTTCTGTGAGTACCCCTGAGCAACAACCTTCGACTTGTTCCTCACCACCTCTCCTTTCTCTCCCTCTTTGTTTTTCCACACCCATTTTGTCCCAATCGGCTTACACCCTGGGGGAGGGTCAACCAATTCCCAAACTTGGTTCCTCTCAAAATTCTCCAACTCCTCATGCATTGAATTAACCCAATTATGATCAGATAGCGCGTGTCTAATGTCTTTGGGCTCAAAGGTGGCAACAAAAGCAGCATGAGCGAAATGAGAATTGTTCCAAACCCTCGACCGTGTAGTACGTTCATTCATGTCGCCGATGATCCTCGAAGCTGGATGATCCACTTGAACTCATCGGGGAGCTTCTCACCTTGATGCTACCTCCCCCTCAACAGCAGCCTCTTCTTGAACTGGGTTTGTCGTTGTAGGTGTGGGAGAAGGGCCGTCCACCACCATAGTCGAAGTAGTAGGTACATGCTCAGCCGCGGGCACCACACCGCCATCTTCATCATCTCCATGTTCATGCTCCTCCTCCTGGAAAATCTCCTCGCCAAGTTCGTCGTCACCTGCACACTCAAAGACAAGCTGACTACGTGGCTGTGTCTCGTCGAAGGTTACCTTGCAAGTCTCCACGATTTGGTTAGTTTCAAGATTGAGCACTCGAAAGGCTCTAGAATGAGATGCGTAACCAAAGAAAATACCATCGACGGATCTAGCCTCGAACTTGTCCAACTTCTTACCTTTCTTCAGGATGAAGCATTTGCACCCAAACACATGGAAGTGACTCACCTTGGGTGTGCGCCCGTGCATCAACTCATAGCACGTTTTCTTCTTGTGCACCCTGAGGTAAATCCTGTTCGACACATAGCACGCGGTATTCACCGCCTCAGCCCAGAACCTTCTCGGAGTCCTATGCTCATCAAGCATCGTCCGAGCCATCTCGCACAAGGTTCTGTTTTTCCTTTCCACCACGCCATTCTGGGGAGGCGTATACGGACTCGAAAACTGGTGTTCAAGACCCAAGTCATGGCAAAAGGTTTCGAAACGAGAGTTTTTAAATTCAGAGCCATTGTCACTGCGGATCGCTCGTATGGCATCTCCGTGCCTCTCGTTCCTTAACCTCAAGACAAGATCTCGAACAAAACCAAACGTCTCCCCTTTCACCTCAAGAAAGAAAACCCATGCATACCGAGAGTAGTTGTCCACCACAACCAGGACGTACCACTTCCCACCCACAGACCGCACACGAGCTGGGCCAACAAGGTCCATATGGAGCAGCTCGCATGGACGCTCCGTCATCACATCGGTGAGGGGTGGATGGGAAGAGGCTACCATCTTAGCATGCCGACACGACGCACAAACCAACTCTTTCTCAAACCTCAGCCGTGGCAATCCTCGGACCAAATTGAGTTTACTCAAGCGAGAAAAAGGTCAAAGCTTAAGTGACCCAACTTCCTATGCCACTTCCACAACTCACTCGAAGAACCAGCCAAGAAACAACGCTCAACACCAGAAGACTGAGAAAAATCCGCTCGGAACACTTGACCCTCGGGAACGACCATGAAAACTAGGTCCTCTCGAGAATCTAAAATCCGAGAACCACCAGGCCGAAACAACACCTCAAAGCCCTCATCCAAAAGCTGGGACACGGAAAGCAAATTGAACCCGAGCGATTGAACAAGAGCAACACGCCTGAGAGTGACCTTGTCACTTAGCTTGATCTCACCTTCTGAAAGCACACGCCATTGCCCATTGTCCCCAAAGGTGATGTATGTCTTGGACACCACCGGGACGAGACTTGAGAACCACCCCTTGTCTCCGGTCATTTGCCTCGAGCAACCGGAGTCAATGAACCAAACGTTCCTCAAGTTTCCCACCTGAAATTCAAAAATGAGAACGTGAGTGCACAAACGACTCTGCACTGGGGTTAGTACCAAAAGAGTAAAACCAGTGCAGAGCCATTTGCTCCAAAGTGGGGTTAGCACAAGCCAAATCATCACGCCTATCAAAGCTACCACCACGAAAACTACCACGAGAACCACCACTAGGGAACCACCGCTGTCTCGCTGGAGGAGAACGAAAACCACGAAAGAAAGACTGTGGACCGTTCCTCCTCTCCATCTCAAAGCTACGACTCCTCCCACCATTGTATTGAGCACGAGGTGGAGAACGTCTAGCAAACTGACCACCACCAGACTCTCCATGCCAAACATCTGGACCACGATCAAAGGACCTGAACCGAACCTCATCCCGAGCACGAAAACCAAACTGGTCACCCTGCTGTCTCCAAACTGGTCGGACCGGTTCTGGAACCGGTCTGACCGGTTTCGCTGTGCGAGCAGCCCAAACCGGTCTGACCGATTTCCAAACCGGTCTGGCCGATTTAATTCCTCCAGCAAGGTCCCTTCCACCCAAAGCACTCTTTTCTCCCCAAGGTGGAACTGTGCGAACAATGGCCTTACCCCTAGGCAGTGGCATACGAGACTCAGGCACACCATGAGATGGGCTGTACCTGTCCTTGTTTGCCCACTCCTTAGCCATTCTCTCCTCTCGCTTCCTCTTGAAGCAAAACTCCCCTTTGTGACCATCTCTCCCACAATAGTCACAATGAAACCGGATTGGCTTTGGCTTTGGTTTTGGTTGCGGTTTCTCACTCGGTTTCTCCTCACTCGACTTCTCACCCTTCTCCTCACTAGGCTTCACACTCTCTTTCCCAAAGAACTCATTCCCCAAGTTACTCTTGAACTTGATGGGTTTCTGGAAATCATTTGTGGAGTGAGGGAATATGGGAGGATCTGGGGTTGTGTCAAGTTTGTTTCTCAGTGGGTTGGGCTTAGGAGCATAGGCATTTTTGTGGAAGGTTTTTGGTGGAGCTTGGATATCACCAATCTTCTCTCCTCCCTCACCACTAGACTCTCCAACTTTCTCTGAGCCAAGCGCTTGCCCATCATAGCGCTTGTATGCCTCAATCATCATCCTAAGCTGCGGTTCGTGACCCGACAACCAACCCATCATTTTTCTCAACTTATCATTCTCATCCTGCAAGCGATCCACATAATGTGCAAGTTCCAGATTTTTCAAAGCATGCACTTCACAAGTAGAGCAAGAAGTGGGAACTGGTTCTTTCAACTTAGCCTCAAGCGAAACAGTATAAGCATGCATCCCATCAATCTTTCCATGCAAAACAGGGCAAGAAGTGCAAGCACCTAGCAAAGCAGGTCTAGACTTAAGCTCAGCCACTTCAACCCTAAGCACATCTAGTTCATCACAAGTAGAAGCATGCTTATCCTTAAGAGCAGTAAGATCAGCTAGGTACACAGAGCAATCACAACAATCAATCTCATCAGAAACCACAGGAGAAGCCTTAAGCGAATCAATCTCAAGCTTATCATCTAGGTTCTGGGTTTCTAGCTCAGCCACACGGTTCCTAGCATCTTCTAGTGAGGCCCTAAGGTCTTTCCTCGTCTTCTTGGCCTCTCTAAGCATGTCATCACGATTATCAAGCAACTTGCCAAGACGCTCGTTCTCCTCATGCAAGAAGGGAAGCTCGTCACGTACCTCGTCGTCGGAGTCGGAGTCTGAGTCGCTCTGGTGACTCTTCTTGCTGCCAGAGCTACGAGCCATGCCGCAGAAGCCATCTCGTGCGAAGCAGCTCAGCCCGCTCAAGTTCTTGGATGACTTCTTGTTCTTGCGCCGATCACCTTCGTCTTCACTGCTACTCGAGCTCGAGGAAGAGTAGGCGGAGCTGAAGTCGATGTCGCTCGCTCCGACCCTCGCTCGGGCCTTCCTGTCGCGGCCGTCCTTCTTCCTCGACTGTCGCTCGTCCTTGTGCTTGTTCTTGTGCTTGTGATCGCGCCTCGATCGGTACTTGCCGTCCTTGCTCGACCGGTGCTTGTAGCCGTCCTTGTAGCTATCCTTGCTCTCCATCTTCTCCGGACAGTCGGCGACGAAGTGTCCCGGCTTGCCACACTGAAAGCACGTCCGTGCTGTCCTCCTCGTGTTCACCCTGTTCTCGTGCAGCCTCTCGAACCGCCTGGTCAGCAACGCCAGCTCGTCCTCTCCAAGCACGTCGAACTCCTCGTCTGGCAAAGTCATCATAGAAGACAGAGTACATCCTGCAAGATGTGTTAGCGTTAGACTTAGCACCTTTGCCACCGACGAGAGCAAGACTATGAGAATCAGTCAGGCTCTCAAGACGGGCTGTCAAACCCCGATCAACCTCAGTAGACTTAAGCTTAGAAAACAGGTCATTCACCGTCAGAGTGGTGTACTTCTCGGACTCAAGAATGGCCTCGACCTTTCCATCCCACACGGTACGATCCAGCACGTGTAAGAGCTTCACAACCCTATCATGGTCATCGTACGGGAGGACGTCGACATTGGCCCTCATGTTGTTCACAACCACCGTGAACCGCTGGAACAAGGCATCAATAGACTCACAGGGGAGATGAGTGAAGTTCTCGTACTCTCTCCGGTAAGTCGCATACAACCGTGCCTGAACCTCAGCATTCCCAGCATGAGCATTCTTCAGCTCTAACCAAATCCTACATGCTAGGTCCTCTGTATGAACCAGATCGAATTCGGATTGACACAAAGCACAAAACAAGTAGTCGACCGCCTTGTTGTTGGCGTCGAACATGTCTCTCGATCCCAGAGCAAGGAAGTTCATCGGATGAACATAAGCTGTGTTCACCGTGACATCCCAAAGGATCTGTCCCTTACCACGGAGGAACGCAGCCATCCGTCTCTGCCACATCTGGTAGTTCTTTCCATCGAAGTGCGGAGGACCCGATCCCGTTCCTGGTACGCCATCTTTGGATCTTAGACTGGTTAGAGTCAATCAAGACCCGTAACCAGCTCAGATACCACTTGAAGGACCGAAACAGCGAACCAGAGAGGGGGGGAGTGAATGGGAGCCGATAAAAATTCTACTCCAGAATTCGGCCAATGAACCCAATTTCACTCGGACACCTCCGCGAGCTTCTCTTGCCAAGTCCACGTAGCCATTGGAGTGCTACTGAACCTAGGAGCAAGATCCAACCAACAGCAACACACAACACGCAGCAGAAAACAACACGAAACTGCTGCTGGCAACCAAAACCGGTCAGGCCGGTTTCTGAAATCGGTCAGACCGCTTCTCTGGGACTTAGCCTCTCATAGGCAGGGGAAACCGGTCAAGCTGGTTTGGCAAACCGGTCAGGCCGATTTTGTCCGGGAAATCCCCAAAAGACCTTCGAGGCCAAAACTGCCCCAAAACACCTCAAGAACCTCTCCACCTTTGAACAAGAAAAGCCATAGCACGAACAAGACATCTGCTCAAAAACCTTCACGACAGCCCACTGTGGCTAAACCGGTCAGACCAGTTTGGGAAACCGGTCAGGCCGGTTTTGCCTGGACAGTCGAGAAGAACTCAGCCCGCGGGAAAAACCTAGCCTTCACCTCGATCGATCTCCCGATTCGTTCCATGGATCAAAGTGAGACTTTGGGGATAGCTGGGGCACCTCGTGGGCTACCTTTGGCTAGAAGCTCGGTCCCCAAAACCTACTCAATCAAGAGGAATCGAAAGTCAACCCTCAAGAACACCTTCCCATGGAATCCACCGAAAACCACCAAATTGAAGCCGTTTCGGAGGGTTTGTTCGAGCAAGATCACCAAGCAAAGAGGCACAAGGTCCTCATACGTGACATCCAACAAGAATCCCTCAAAGAAACGCCCATAAAACTTCCCCACAGAAATTCCAAGAAAAGGCTCCGAAAATCACTAAAAAGGAAAAACGGGAAGAACACAATCAAGCCTTGAGGAACCACGCTGAAACATCTATACATACCATGAAGGTTCATACAAGGTCTAGCTTCCGCCCGATCATCCTTCCCTCTCACAAGATCTCACCATGAAGCTCTCAAGCTAGTCCTAGAAACTCCAAAGGAAAAAGGAAGAGGAAAATAGCAAAACAAAATGAGCTAGGGTTCCAAGATATGGCTGCCATCCTCGGGTTATATGGAGGCAAGCCGAAAGACTAAACTACGCCTAAAGCCTAAACTAGGATACACGCCCGCCAAGAGCACTTTGGGAAATTGTCTTTGCAGCACCATCGGACGGATGCCCGGCGACCGCACTTCGCTTAGCCTCGACGCAAGCCTTGCGATCCCGACGCGTGTCGCCCGCTTCGAAGCTTCCGGTGCCCTGCGACCCCAAACCGGTCAGACCAGTTTCCCAAACCGGTCAGGCCGGTTTTGGCCGGACAGCCACGCCCGGTCTTCGGCCTCGGCTTTGTGGCTCAGCCGAGTAACCCGGTGGTTTTCTGGTGAACCACCGCAAACCCCGCGAACTTGATGTAGCCTCCGCCAATCACCACTCATGACTCGGCTCCCATGAAGTCCCGGCTCGACCTTGGTTTTGAGGCTCAACTAAGAAACCGTCCACCGACTTCATCTTGCTGTTCTTGCCACCATGCGGCCCGCACTTGACCCCGCTGGCCACCAGGTCCCTCGAACCAAGCCTACTTGTCTTTTCCACACCTGGAGGCCTCACCGGCGATGACATTTCGTGCTTGTTCTTCATCTGCACCAACACCAGTCAAGCCGCAACCTGCACCTGCAATACTTAGCTAAGAATCAGTCCACACAACATTGTCAATCACTCATCACACCAGGAAGCGACCATCTACCGGTCCTCGAACCACACATGGTCCTCAGGTGGCAGCCATTCCTTGAGGTGACGTGGCATGAATCATAGAAGGTGAGTTTGCCACTTCTTTTGTGCTTATTTTCCTGCAATCACATAATCTCCAAGGACAAGTGGAACTACATTATTCTTAACTAAAATGCGTGTAAGAAATGCCTCTTGCTCCTTTATCCATGAGTAAACTGACGGCTAAAGTAAGCACTTAACAACTGTCAACAACTCCCCCAAGCTAGCCTCTTGCTCGTCCCGAGCAAGATACTTAGGACTTAGGTTGGTCGATCAGGACTTGCTACGATGTTGTATTTCTAGTTTATGACAAGCATACGTCTAGGTACTCTATCAAGAATTGAATGAGTCGGCATCGATCTTACCTTACGCTTGATAGCTATGGGGCTTGTAGCTTCACCTGCCTTGGGCGGTTGAAAGATAGAACGGTTGTATAGGATTTACTTATCACGAATACCTTGATCAGTCGTCAATCCGGAGGTTTTGCAAATTTTCGCAAAGAAATCAAAGTTCCTCGAATGATACTCTCGGATCGCTCAGTGTGTATGATTCCTCACCAAGGTATTGATTTGCCTTCTTTCTCCACCTACTTCTAATAAGCTTATGTGGGGTTGTAGGTAGGGAAAACATGTGGCATACCTGTTCCTCATGTATTGTCGAGTCGAAAACCGGATCCTTGGGAGTAACAAGTCATACAGCCTGATCAAGAGGTGCATGTGTGTGTATATGGTGGATGGATGAAAAACTTCTTTTTGTATAAGATTCTTTCCTCTCCTTTTGAGATTTTTTTTGAGACTTGGGCTCTGTCTCTTTATTCTTTCTCTTTTTCTTTTTTTTCTTTTCATGCTCTAGAGCATGTACTACTTTTTTTTCATAGCCCATAGTCCTTGCTGACATTTTTTGGAGAGAGAGTAATCATGAAACAATGCGCGGAGCTTTATTTGCGGAATGGATGAAATGATGGGTGCTAACTCCCGGGGTATAAGTTTAGCAAATAGTGGCTGTGTACGTGATCTTGATCATGGGAGCATGACAAGTTTCTCGCCGAGGGTCACAACAATTCGACAAGACTCAATGAAGAAAACAAGCAACATATGTGGAGGCTAACAAAAGCTAGGATCTACATGTTGCTTTGGATAGGAATTTCTCATCATTGAGGAACTTATCATTTTATTGTTTTTCAAAAGAAAACTCCGGATATCAAACATCACCTAGCACAGGCTCATAGCAACCCTATTATACCGTATCATACCTCACAACAACCTAGACAAAGGTCATGCTTTTGCTACCCACAAGTTTCAAGCTAAGGTTTGATCGTACAAGCCAACAAACTCAAAACTAAGATAGGATACTAAGCTGTAGCAAGGCATACAAGAGGAATAAACAGAGCAACTATTCATCATTTCGACCATAAAGGGACATAAAGCATTCTTACCGTGCATATGAAAGCAAACTAATTTAAGGAAGCAAAATAAATATTTTTGGTCTTTTTAATTTTTGCAGATTTTTATGGGTTTTTAGCATATGAGATTCTAAAAATAAAGATACAAGTTACCTCAGAGTGGGGGTCCTCCCCCATGCTAGCTTCAAGCTCACTACTGTGGAGGAGGGAATCCCATCCACCGGTAGTAGGCCCTCTGCTCCTCCAGCTGCTGCTGCTGTGCCAGCTCGATGGCGTGAAGTCTCTCGCAGGACATCCGCTGCCAGTCCCGGGTGGACTCGATGTGCTGGTGCACGGTCTCCTCCATGTCGCCGACCCGGATGTTGAGCTCGCTCATCTGCTGAGTGAGGGTGGCCCCACGAGATGATGAGCGCAATCCGGACGATGAAGATGTCGCATCTCCATAGGTAGTACCAGCAGTGACGGCCCACTCGCCACTGCCCGCGCTGGCCCAAGCCGAGCTACTCGCACCCTACTAGTACATGGGCTGGTCCCAACCGGGAGCATACCCAGGAGTGACCCCAGGCATGTACTCGGTAGAGATCCATGTACCAGGCGGAGGTGTGGTAGGCTGAGGCGACAGCTGTGGAGATGGCTATGGTGGCGGCTGTTGTGCTCCGGCTGCTCTCCTCGATGCGCTTCTAGTTACCCTGTCACTAGAGACACTAGAACGACGAGGTTCCTCCAGAGGAACAGTCAGTGACCCCTGGCCGTACAACCCGAAATCCAGGTTAGTAACTAGATCTAGTTTGTATGGCCTGGGTAAAAGAAAACCAAAGAATCATCTGGACCCTTTTTAAGAATATGCCCCTGAGTCAAATAAGCCTCGTCAATCTGAGTCCGGGGATTAGCAATGGAGGGCACATTAGCCCCTTGCGTAATCCCAAGGTTCATGACGATGCGAGAAATGAGAGACGTACACTCAATAGAACCCGTCATCTTAAAATTTGTTAACCACTGCCGAATCATAGCTTGCACAGGGGAGATCTTGATCCGTCTGACCGTGGCATATAAGATTATCATCTCGTCAGTGCACACGGGCCACACGTCATCCCTTGGAAAAAGTGTGACGGCGAGCCACTTGTGCCACAGTCAGAGAGTGGGGTGCAAGATATCGTTGCACCTAGGTATCAACTTGCCGCGAACAGGACGACCGGAGATCTCTTCCCAAAAACTCTCGCGATTAAAACCAGCGCAAGCTTGCACAAGAGAAATAGCGCAGCGACAATGAAAACCGAGGGTGCGACTAAGATCTTTCCACGAAACTCGATATGGAACTCCATGAAATCGAAATGAAATACCAGACGCATCCTCTTGAAGAGTGCAGAGAAACTGGATGGTGGTAGGTCTAGAACCAACTACCTGAACCGGGACAAAATCCTCCCATCCTAGAGCTTGCCAAATGGAATTGAACTCGGAGTCCATACCTGTTTTCTCGTGAAGGTCCGGGTTGAACTCCTTGGTGTTGGTGAAGACTCGGTCCTTGATGAGAGTGTAGGCTTGTCTCTCGCGATCACTCCTCAAGTCGATGAAAGCGGTGTCGACGGCGTACACTTCATCGGCTTGTGGCGTGGGTAGCTCTTCTTCTCCTTCTTCACGGTCGGTTGACATTGGGCTTGGTGCAGCTTCAGAGTGACGAGACGAGCTCCCCCCGTCGCGTGAACGGTGTGAGCGAGTCAACTTCCGGAATGCGCCGGAGGCCCAACTCATCTTGCACAACTATCGGACGACACGAGCAACTCGGTGATGGGTTAGTGAAACCGAATGAAATTCTTACCGAGTTTGCTCCACCAATGATCAATATTTCAGTAGCACTTGGAGACAATACTTGGCACCTCAATCTCGAGCGAGAAATCCACGAAAACCAGAGAGCAAGAACAAGAGAGGGAGAGAGTGTTGCAATGGGTGAAGACACCCCTCAAACCCCCTTATATTTATAGGCAATAAGTCCGGGCACCGGGACATGGGGCGTGTGTAACGGCTAGGAGCCGTTGGAGGAAAAAAGGCCGGGCTAGCCGTTAGGCTGGGTCGGCCGACCTGTGGGGTCGGCCGAACCCACCTCGGGTCCGCCCGCCTCCGGCTTTTTGCAACGGCTCTCTAACAGTCACATGAGGGCCTGCCTAGGTGTCTCGGTCCAAAATTGCCCAGAACCTTGCTCGAATGAATTTTCAAGGATTTTTCAACCCAAAATTTTATTTTCAAAATTTTTATTTAAAAAGGGAAATTTGGCTCGAAAGAATTCTAGCATGCAAATGCGAGGATGGAAAATCAAAACATGCGTCGGGAAAAATTAAATTAAATTTTGGAAGGGAAATATGAGATAGCTCACCAATTTTACCTTTTGGCAAAAGGACTCATCTTTTTAAGTCCGAGAGCGGGACTTTTCTTGATGATTAGTTCCACTCGTCACCCCACTCCCGAGAAGTAGAGGGGTGCGATCTCTGTACCTGCCTCCACACCTTCCGTGCCTTCCTTGATTTTCTTGGTGTGGTCAGAGGTCGTGTGAGCTGGGGTTGTGGCTCCGTCCCCCCCAGGTCTGCTCATCGTTTCCTTGCACTGAATAGTATTGCTCTTCTGTTGGTCGAAACCAGAACATCAAGTTCTTCTTCCCAATGCGGAAACGGATGGTATCACTTTCCACATTGATCCTTGCCTGAGCGTCACTTAGGAATGGCCTCCCAAGAATGAGTGGCATTTCCACATCATCTTGCATATCAAGGACCACAAAATCTGTGAAGATGCAAGAACCCTGGACAAATACCAGTAGACTCTCCACAATCCCCTCCGGATACCGGATCGATGCATCAGCAAGCTGAACTGTCCTCGAGGTTGGGGTAAGAGCAGGATATCCCAATCTTTCGAATGTAGTCTTGGACATGAGGTTGACACTCGCGCCAAGGTCACAGAGAGCATTCCTAAACTTCTGGTAGTATATTGTGCAAGTGATAGCCGGATAACCAGGGTCCTTCCTGTGCACAATTGCAGAAGATTCCCATGGATCAAGAACCTGCTGTATGGGCCTCCCTGCATAATCAGCAGCTCATGCCCTCCCAGAGGGCTTACCCCATCTGGTGGACACTGCACAAACATTCTCACAAGAAGACACGGGTTGCCCCGGAATCTTCCCGTCCTCAGCAGAGGGAACCAAAGCAGCTAACTGAGCCAACTGGGTTTCTATCATTTTATTAAAGCTCAGCTAGTTCTTGAGAGCAGAAGAAAGACTATCAATTTTAACGTTGAGGCTTTCCAAAGCCTTATCATAGGCATCCGTTTTCTTGTTAAAGCCCTCATTAATCTTGGCTTGCCCAAAAACCAAATCTTTCAGGGAAGGTTGGTTGGGATTGTAAGTACTACCTTGATTACCCCCCTGATAGTAAGGGCGTGGTTGATTCCACGTTTGACCTCCTTGTGGACGATAACCATTGTTGTTGCCGTTCATGTACATCACATCCTCCTGGGTAGCGGGGCAATAATTTCCCGAATGCCCAGTATCACCACAGACTTCGCAGGTCATGCGAGCATCCATAGCTTGAGTAGTGATGGCCATGGCAGCCTTCTCACTGGTCAGAGCATCCATTCTTTTCATGAGTAGGTCCATCTTGGTGTGCAACATATCCGCTTCCTTGACGGTGTGTGTACCCCTCTGACGTGGCTGGAGTCGATCATCACTCCACCCTTGGTTGGAGACCATCTTCTCAATAAGTTTGGTTGCTTCAGCAATAGTGAGAGAGAAGAAAGCCCCTCCAGCAGCAGCATCAATATGGCCTCGGGCTGTCGGAGTCAGCCCATTATAGAAACTCTGAAGAATAAGCCAGTTGTCCATCCCATGATGGGGACAAGCCAGGATGTACTCCTGAAGCCTCTCCCAAGCCTCTGGAATGGTTTCATTTGCCACTTGCTGAAAGCTCAAAATTCTTCCCCGGAGAGCGTTGGTTCTGCCCATCGGAAAGAACTTCGCGAGGAACGCTGCTGAGCACTTTGCCCAGGTGTCAATATCTGCATGGTTTGCATAGAACCACTGCTTCGCCTTTCCCAGGAGTGAGAATGAAAACAGCCGCAGACGAATGGCATCTTCCTCCACTCCTCGTATAGTGAAGGTACTGCACAGCTCCAGGAACTGTAGCAAGTGGGCGCTCACGTCTTCATTAGGCTTGCCACAGAATGGGCTAGCCTGTACCATCGTAATAAGGCCAGTCTTGATCTCAAAGTTTCCATTCCCGGTGTTGATCTCGGGGCCAGTAGGTACCTGATCAGCAGAGGGAGCAGAATATTCGCGAAGAGTCTTCTCCTGATTGGCCATAGGAGTTGATGTAGATGGCACAAAGGAAGCTGGATCGACTTCCGTGCGTGCACGCTGGGGAGAACCGAAGTGAGTTCTAGCTCTCCTCACGAGTGACTCAGGATCTTTAGTGAAATTCGGTGGTAAGTCGAAACCAGTCATACACTACCTGTCTTCATCATCGATAGACAAAGAAGACATTCAAAGTTAGCCTGCATTGAGAACTGTTTTATTCCTGTCATGATTATAAACATTGCAAAGTGCTGACAAGTTATCTTATGCCTTCCCCGGCAACGGCGCCAGAAATACTTGTTGGTATTTCTTAACCTCGATGCAAAGTTACGGGTTCCTAGCAACGATGCTAGAAATATCCAAATGGTAATCCTAACGATTACAAGGATCTGCAAGCGCACGGAAGTACCATTGTAGCATTTCCCCAAAGGAGTATTCCAAAGGGTATCGAATCCAAGGAAGGCTGGGTGGATTAACTAGTTCAACACTATTGCAAAGATTATAAATCATAGATGGGGACAAACCAGATACTCAAGTGCAGGGGTAAGATAAATAGATAAGATAGTAGTGCGAACACACAAACACACTCTCTCTAAAGGTCCTAGGCTCAGGAGGCAACATACGAGTTAGTTCTAGGTTCTAAGGTACTAAACATACGAAGTTAGTCGGACAAGTTAGTCACACACTGGCATCGCATGATGCTGGCTCAAGCACCCAGGCACAAACGGGGAGCTAACCTCCCGCGTCGCTTACGCACGACTCCGGTTGTTAGACTTTAGACTCCTACAGCGTATCCGAACATGGGGGATTCCCGAAGGGTCCAACGGCTGTCACCACCGTGGCCAACCCCAAGACAAACCGTGGGATACACTCGTAAGCAACATAGCTACGCAACCCAAGCACCACGCTTACGTTGTTAGCAGGACCCTGACCGGCCCTGGCTATTGTGACCCAAGTCAGAGCCACCAGGTAAACCGGCCAATTACACCGAATACCGTAGCTTGAGCATGAACTTCATGCAACACAAACATGGGATCTAACTAGATCAAACTAGGCTAAGCACACAAACAGATTCGTGCTTTCCTATGTCCATTCAACAAGATCAAAGGGTCGTGTTCGTGATGAACACGAGCCTCTAACTTATGAACAAACACCGAAAACATGTATAAGTCACTCGTCAACTGGATCGAAAGGCCTTGTTCATCAAGAACAGGAGCCTCTAAATGATGAATGAGTGAAGAACACATGAACAAATCACCCATGCGTACAAGCACAACTTTATATGAAATATCTGAATAACTGAAGTAGATCAAAGTCATACAATAAAATAAAGATATAAGAGGACTCATACCTAGATCCCAAAGTAGACTTGGAACCTGAAGTAGAACTACTCTAGCCTACCTCCTAGCCTTAGAAACCAAAAGTGAGAGAGGAGGAGTAAGTTGTGTTGGTAAGAAATGAACCCCCTCCCCTTCTATTTATAGGCCAAAGCACCAGCGCAAGACAGAGTGAAACACCCCGGGGATGGCCTCTAGGACCAATGGACAAGCGCCACGTGGAAGCCCAGGATCAACCGACCCAAGGTCGGTTCGGCCAATCCTGGGGTCTGCCGATCCCAGGTGGGCCCCACTCGGGGTGTGCTTCCTCGGGGTGGCTGTCCTGTGGGCCCCTAAGTCGGTCTCCGGTGTACACGTGTTCTTGAGGTGATTTAGGTGTTCTGGTGGGCCCATGGATCCATGTGAAGTCAATGTGTCACACTCTGATTCATCGGGGCTTGCCTCTCTTGGATTGGTGACATGGCGTGCATGCGTGGCACCTGAGGTGGCTTGGCTTGCATGCATGGCACCTGAGGTGGCAGCCATTCCTTGAGGTGACGTGGCATGAATCATAGAAGGTGAGTTTGCCACTTCTTTTGTGCTTATTTTCCTGCAATCACATAATCTCCAAGGACAAGTGGAACTACATTATTCTTAACTAAAATGCATGTAAGAAATGCCTCTTGCTCCTTTATCCATGAGTAAATTGACGGCTAAAGTAAGCACTTATCAGCCGTCAATAGAGGGCTTTTGGTTGATCGACTTCGGTTGCTCACGACACATGACCGGAGATCGAAGGTGGTTCTCCAGCCTCACCCTGGTGATGACCAAAGAGTACATCACTTTTGGGGACAATGGGAAAGGTAGAGTGCTTCTCGTGTTTTGGATTCTCGAGCTGATCTTGTGTGCACGATCATCCCCGAGGGTCAGATTTTCAGAGCCGATTTTTCTCAATGTGTCGACTCTTCTCGTTGTTTGGTTGCTGGTGTTTCGGCGGAGCTTTGGAAATGGCATAGGAGACTAAGTCACTTGAGTTTTGACTTGTTGTCATGCTTGAGTGGGCTTGGTCTGGTCTGAGGATTGCCTAAGTTGAAATATCAAAAGGACTTGGTATGTGCTCCGTGTAGGCATGGTAAGATGGTCACCGCCTCTCACCCGCCTCTGACATCCGTTATGACAGAGAAGTCATGCGAGCTGTTCCATATGGACCTAGTTGGTCCAGCTCGTCTGTGCTCGGCGGGTGGGAAATGGTACGTCCTTGTGATAGTGGATGACTATTCTCGCTATGCTTGGGTCTTCTTTTTGGCAGACAAGGGGGAGACATTTGGTTTTGTCTGGGATCTAATCTTGAGGTTGAAGAATGGGAGGAATGGAGATGCTATTCAAGCTATTCGTAGCGACAATGGCACTGAATTTAAAAACTCTCGTTTCGAAACCTTTTTGTCGTGATTTGGGTCTCGAACATCAATTCTCTTCTCCCTATGTGGCTTGTCAGAATGGTGTGGTTGAGAGGAAAAACCGTTCCCTTTGTGAGATGGCTCGGACGATGCTCGACGAGCATAGGACTCCGAGGAGATATTGGGCTGAGGCGGTGAATACCGTGTGCCATGTTGGGAACCGGATTTTTCTTCGGACCTTCTTGAACAACACGTGCTATGAGCTCATGCACGGGCGAGCACCTGGACTGAGCCATTTTAGGGCTTTTGGTTGTCGGTGCTTTATTCTCAAGAAGGGTAGGCTTGATAAGTTTGAGTCGAGGTCCTCTGATGGCATCTTTTTGGGTTATGCGAGTCATTCTCGAGCATTCCGTGTGCTCAACCTTGATACTAACCTAGTCATGGAAACTTGCGAGGTTACCTTCGATGAGACCCAGCCATGCTGTTCGTCGGTTTTTGTCTGTGCAGGCGACGACGAGATTAGCAAGAAGATCTTTGAGGACGAGGAGGATGATGCCGGAGAGGATGATGGTGAAGCTCCAGCTAAGCATGTACCCTCTACTTCCACTACGACGACTACGGTGCAGGATGGCCCATCCCCTACACTGACTATGATCCAGCAAGATCAAGTGGAAGCTGCAGCTAAGGGGGAGGTTGTCTCCAAGCGAGAGGCACCGAGGCGCGTTCAAGTTGATCATCCATCCTCAAGAATCGGTGACATCAACGAGCGTACGACATGGTCAAGGTCCAGGAATGTTTCTCACTTTGCTCATTCGGCTTTTGTTGCTACCTTTGAGCCGAAAGACATTGGACACACCCTCTCTGATCCTAATTGGGTGAACGCAATGCATGAGGAGTTAGAGAACTTTGAGAAAAACCAAGTTTGGGAGTTGGTAGAGCCACCACCACATTGCAAACCTATCGGGACAAAATGGGTGTGAAAGAACAAAGAGGGTGAGAATGGTGAGGTGGTGAGAAACAAATCGAGGTTGGTTGCTCAGGGCTATAGTCAGAAGGAGGTGATAGACAATGAGGAGACATTTGCTCCTGTAGCCCGTTTGGAGGCAATTAGGATCCTTCTAGCGTTTTCTGTGGCTAAAGGGTTCAAATTGTATCAAATGGATGTGAAGAGTGCCTTCTTGAAAGGGTTTTTAGAAAAAGAGGTTTATGTGAAGCAAACTCCGGGCTTTGAGAGTGCTGAGTTTCCCCACCGAGTGTATAAGCTGAGGAAGGCGTTGTGTGGGCTGAAACAAGCTCCCCGTGCCTGGTATGGCCGTTTGAGGAGGTTCTTGTTCAGCAAGGGGTTTGAGATGGGCAAAGTAGATAAGACTCTTTTTCTCCTCAGGCAGGGCGATGATATCCTAATTGTTCAGGTGTACGTGGATGATATTGTTTTTGGCGGCTCATCTCACTCTTTGGTTGCAAGGTTTGCAGAGGACATGAGCAAAGAATTCGAGATGTCTTTGATGGGAGAATTGCAATTCTTTCTCGGGCTTCAGATCAAGCAGGCGAAGGAGGGAACCTTTGTGCATAAAGCCAAGTACACGAAGGACATCCTCAAGAAGTTCAAGATGGATGACTCGAAGCCCCTGTCGACACCGATGAGTATGACTACAGCGCTGGATGCGGACGAGGACGGAGAGCCCGTGGACCAGAAGGAGTACCAGAGCATGATCAACTCCCTCTTGTACTTGACGGTGACGAGGCCAGACATTCAATTTTCTGTGTATCTGTGCACTCGTTTTCAGGCGTCACCGAGGACTTCACATCGGCAGGTCGTCAAGCGGATCTTTAGGTATCTTCGATACACTCCTGAGCTCAGTCTTTGGTACTCGACGTCCTCTTCTCTCTCGCTTCTTGGGTTTTCGGATGCCGACTTTGCGGGGCGTCGAGTCGATAGGAAATCGACTTCGGGGACGTGCCAGTTTTTGGGTTCTTCACTTGTTTCTTGGTCTTCTCGCAAACAATCTAGTGAAGCCCAGTCTACCACAGAAGTCGAGTATGTCGCTGCTACTAGTTGTTGCTCCCAGCTGCTTTGGATCACATACACACTGAGTGACTTTGGTGAGGAGTGTACCCATGTTCCTCTCATGTGTGATAGCACGAGTGCCATTAGTGTTGCCAAAATCCTGTGCTACACTCCAGAACCAAACATATAGAGGTGAGATACCACTTCTTGAGAGACAATATTGAGAAGGGAAACATAGACCTTATCCATGTACCAACCGAAAAATAGCTCGCTGTCGGGCATACACCCCGGGTACTCATACAAGGAAGGATGAAGATGGACTCCTACTAGAATTCCCATGTAATCCTACTAGGACTCGTTCCGTGTAATTCTACTAGGACTCCTATCTTGTAACCAACTAGGAACCCTCCCCCTGGACTATATAAAGGAGGGTCGGGTACCTAGCCCAACATCTCAACCAACACCAAGCACAGGGCGCCATACTTGATCCCCAAACAGGACGTAGGGTTTGCCACCTTGGCGGCCCGAACCTGTATAAATCTTGTGTCCCGTGTCCTTATGCATACCTTCGTGTTCCAGGTCTGGTGATCCCCACCACAATCGTCTACCTCGGGTAACCCCTTTGGTAGGTAGCCGAGCTAAAACACCGACAGTTGGCGTGCCAGGTAGGGGTGATCGTCATGATCACTAGCGAATTCGAAGGACCTCGTCATCAAGATCAATCTACTCGTCGACATGCGGCCTACAATGAAGCACGACTAGCTGGCTCGACGGGATTCTCCATGAGTTCAAGACCGCCATGAAATCAATTTTGTGTTACCTGTTCATGGTCGCACAAAATCAGTACAAATTGCCTGTTACTTGTCCGAAGTGAAATCAGCAACTCACCGTATTCGTTCATCGACGACAACTCAGTTATGTTCGATCGGGCATCAACTCCAAAGTGGTTCCAGACAACTTCGTGTTCCTATACGATTCGATTTCCATGATGGCGCTAACACAAGAAGCAGCCATTGATTCACGTATCGCTGATTCTGTTCCGTAGTCAGCATGCCCTATGATCCGATCCAAGTCCGAGTTGCACAAAATCAAGTCAGTTATGATTACGCATGTGAAGAGGACACATTCCATGGACTACTCCGTGCGGGAAAAATAAATCAATTTGCTGAATTATGCTACACACACACAGAGGTGCACCAGGGAAGCTCCAAGGTCCCCAATTAATGCATTGAAGATGTACGCGAGTACGGCTACATCACCTTCGGCCGCACCGGCTCTACTTCGAGTACGCTGTGCGCCGCCGCGACATCATCTTTCGGTCGCACTAGCTCTACTTCGCCTCTGCCGTGCATCCGGTCGCATGGCCTCTCGCTCGGCTTGTCGTCCGGTCGCACTGGCTCTACCTCGCCTACACCGTGTGCCGCGACTACTCCGTGCACCGCCGCTCGACTTGTTGTCCGGTCGCACTGGCTCTACTTCAGCTACACTGCGCGCCGCGACGACTCGTCTCCCGATCGCACCGGCTCTACGTCGACTACGCCTTGTGCCACCGTGACATCGTCTTGCGGCTGCACCGGCTCTACGTCTCCTACGCCGTGTGCCGCTGCGACTTCGTATTACGGCTGCACCGGCTCTATGTCTCCTACACCGTGTGCCGTTGCGACATCGTATTGCGGCTGCATCGGCTCTACTTCAACTACACCGTACGCCGCAACTACTCGTCTTACGGCTGCACCGGCTCTACTTTGGCAACTTCATGTCCCCCGACTACTCGTCTCCCAGCCGCATCGACTCTACTTCAACTACGCCGTATGCCGCAACTACTCGTCTTGCGGCTGCACCGGCTCTACTTCGGCAACTGTGTGCACCGCGACTACTCATCTCTCGGCCGCATCAGCTTTACCTCAGCTATGCTGTGCGCCGCGACTACTCGTCCCGGTCGCACTGGCTCTACATCAGCTACGCTGTGCGCCGCGAGTACTCGTCTCCCGGTCGCATCGGCTCTGCATCGACTACTCATCGCCCGTTTGCACTGGCTCTACTGCGCCTATGTCGTGCATCCGGACGCGCTGTCTCGTCGCTCGACTTCTCGTCGGTCGGTCGCACTGGCTCTCGCCGTGCACCCAGACACTGTAGCTCGTGGCTCGACTACTTGTCGTCTGGTTGCGCTAGCTCTACTGCGCCTATGTCGTGCATCCGGACACGCCATCTCGCCGCTTGACTACACGACTCCAACGGTCGCATCAACAGTCTGCCCAGGCAACAACAGCTAAGTCATTTATTTAAATGATTACTATTTTCTTTCCTTGGCTTGTTCTCCTCATCATGCAGGACAACATGCCGACTACTCATCAGTGTACGCTTCTCGACGGGTTTTTCACGAGAGCTACACTCTGCCGACTACTCTTGGGGTATATCGACCAAACCGCCACGAGCTTACTACACTGAATCTCGGGGGCTCCGGCCACGAATTTAGAATACTAAGTTTCGGAGGCTCCACCACGAGTTCGGTACATTACATCACGGGGGCTTTGGCCACGACTTTTGGGTGTACCGAGTTTCGGAGGTCATAATTGCTATATCCCAAGGAGGCAATCTCAACCCCGCTCTGGCGGCAACCGTACCATGGGTCCAAGTACCCTAAGTACTCGTGCCCCGTACCATGGGTCCAAGCACCCTAAGTACTCATGCTCCGTACCATGGGTCCTTGTACCCTAAGTACTCAAGTCGCCTTTAACAGTCACATCTTAAGTCCACTCCGGTGGCAAAAGTCGACACTAACGGTCGCAACCTCAAGTCCACTCCGGTGGCACAAGTCAACGCTAACGGTCGCACCTAAGCCCACTCTGGTGGCACAAGTCGACGCTAATAGTCGCACCCAAGCCCACTCCGGTGGCACAAGTCGACTTCTATAGTCGCAATCTCAAGTCGACCTCAACGGTCACAACCTCAAGCCTACTTCGGTGGCAAAACTACTTGTTTTCTCTGATTTTTCGTTTGATTCTGCCTTCCGGAAGTGCTTTTCATTTTTTGCATCTTAAGTCCACTACACGTGGCACAAAGTCGACTATTGTAGTCGCATATCAAAGTCCGCTCCGCGGCAACTAAAGTCGACTTCGGTTTTCAAGTCGAATATCAAAGTCCGCTCCGCGGCAACTAAAGTCGACTTCGGTTTTCAAGTCGCATCTAAAAGTCCGCTCCGCGGCAACTAAAGTCGACTTCGGTTTTCAAGTCGCATATCGTAGTCCGCTCCGTGGCAACTAAAGTCGACTTCGGTTTTCAAGTCACATCTAAAAGTCCGCTCCGCGCGGCAACCAAAGTCGACTTCGGTTTTCAAGTCGCATCTCAAAGTCCGCTCTGACGGCATCTAAAGTTGACTTCGGTCGCATCTAAAGTCCGTTCTGACGGCACGACTACTTCTCAAGCTCCACGACTCAATGCCAAATTACTACTCAGAAACTCTCCAGCTCGGGGGCTACACTCAACTTACTACTCGAGGGTAACTCCAACAGACTTCGCTCGCTCTCAAGCTCGGGGGCTCTACAACAACAACTACTCGATGTAGCTCATATGGCTCTCTTAGCTCAAGGGCTACACGCTGCAAGAGTACTCGAATGATGGCTTTCATGAACACTGAAAACCCTCGAATTGATTACCTAATCATTTCAAGGCTCGGGGGCTGCTATACTGCACCCATCATTCAATTTTTTCAAGAACAGAAGCTGCAGAATCAAGATTGACCCTCAGGTAGAGTCTGCGACTTAACCTAAGGCTCAGGGGCTACTCCATATGGAGTACAATTTTGCAATCACACTTCCATATAATCTCGACTTCAAGACTGGTGAGCTGGACCACCTTCCAGCCTCGTTGCAGTTCAAGTACTATTGAAGACTTCTCCAAGTAGTACTCTAGGACGCTCAAGAACTACTCGAAGAGGCTTCAAGACTACTCGAACTAATACTCTTGACTCCAATGTGCTCGGGGGCTTGTCAGGCATACAACCCGGGTACTCATACAAGGAAGGATGAAGACGGACTCCTACTGGAATTCCCATGTAATCCTAATAGGACTCGTTCTGTGTAATCCTACTAGGACTCCTACCTTGTAACTGACTAGGAACCCTGCCCCTGGACTTGCGCATACCTTCGAGTTCCAGGTCTGGCGATCCCCACCACAATTGTCTACCTCGGGTAAACCCTTGGTAGGTTGCCGAGCTAAAACACCGACACTCGCCGATATCCTAACAAAGCCTTTGGTCCAAGCTACATTTGCTCGTTTGCGAGGGGAGCTTGGTGTGGTTTTTCCTTTTTGAGCTTCGGTTGGGGATCTGATGTACATATGCATGTTCCATTTTCATTTATGTATCATATCATGCTTGCATCTTTGTATCATAGACTGCATTTGTATCATATGCTTTAGATATGTGCTTCTCCTATATACTTTGATCACCATGATATGCTGGATATGAGCTTATGACTTTGCTAGTGTTGCTCATGTGAAGTATAGCTATGCTCTTGGTAGCTTTGGGATGTATATGCTTGTGGATGGCTTAATTTTGTGAAAATGATATATATGATCCTCTCTTGTGAGTCGAATGCCTCTCATGTTCAAAGTGTGCACATATGGCTATATCCTGCTTAATTTGTGCTTGGGAAACATGTTCTTTTCATTTGGGGTCAAAGACCCATTTGTCATCATGAATGTTTATCCTACATGCTACCTTATGGAGAAGCCTAAGCTTCTTTTTGCTGCAAAGGCACTTCATGTACCATGCTTAATTTGAAATCATGAAATTGGTATATGAAATGCTTGTGCTTGAAAAATTTTTCTTCCATGTCATTTATGTGCTTTAAAATTCCTTATCTTGGGTGCTAAACCGTTGCATGATGTTCACCGTTGAGAAGTCTCATTTTTAGAAGTGGACACATAGCTCGGTGGCTTTGACATGACATGAGATATAGCTTGTAGGTGTTTGTGATGATCTTGTGATGAGAATTGGTGACCTTGCATGAAGTTTGTGGGCTATATGTTGTTTGTGCTCATTTTAACCATGTTTAGGTCCTATGCTCATGAGAGGGAAATTTGTGTTGAAAATGCTTCATTTTGATCATGGCTATGTCACATGCTTATATGTCCCTATCTATCTTATT
This sequence comes from Cenchrus fungigraminus, assembly GCA_036936925.1. Lineage (NCBI taxonomy): Eukaryota > Viridiplantae > Streptophyta > Magnoliopsida > Poales > Poaceae > Cenchrus > Cenchrus fungigraminus. The sequence goes on from CM072770.1 coordinate 69,411,570, forward strand.
GGCGATGCTTGTACTAAATTTGTGGCTATCTTGCTTGTCTTTGTCTCAATTTTAGCATGTTGTAGTGCTCTTTGTCTATTTGAGATGCACATGCTTGCATTTGTAGACTTGATTCATGCATTACCAACAAGGGGGAGGAGAGTACCCAATTCATGCATCTAGGGGGAGTTTTGCATCAAGGGGAGAAAAATTGGGAGAAATGCATTTGTTCAGTGGGAGCTTGCATTCATGCATTTGAGAGCTCTTTGTCGCCTGATTTTAGTTGTGCTCTTTTGCCGATGGTGTCGAGCCCTTTTTGCCTCACCTTTAGGAGTCGGCAATTTTGGAGCATTTTGTCTCGGTTGTGTCGAGCCGTTACCTTTGTCTTAGGGGACCGAGATTTTTCTATCTCAAGTGATCTTGTTTTGGCTTTTGATCACTTGTTTGAGTTTTTCGTTCGTTTCTTTTCTCTTTCTCTTTTTCTCTGAATTGGTTACTATGTGTGTTGTCAATGCACTCATCAAGTGGGAGATTGAGGACCGGAGCATCCGAGGACCAGTGGATGGTCACTCCTGGCTGTGATGAGTGATTGACAACGTGGTGTGGACTGACTCTTGGCCGAGTATTGCAGGTGCAGGTTACGGCTTGATTCGTGTTGGTGCAGGTGAAGAGCGGGCGCGAAAGGTCTTAGCCTTGCTGGGCCTCCGAGGAGTGGACAGACAAGTAGGCTCAGCTCGATGGACCCGGTGGCTGAACGGGATCAAGTGCGGGCCGCATGGTGGCAAGAAAAGAAAGACGAAGTCGTTGACAGGAGCCGGTGCAGGGTAGCGGCTCACGACCAGAGTTTGCATGTGGGGTTTGCGGCGGTTCACCACAAAACCGTCGGGTTACTTGGTTGAGCAACAAAACCAAGACTGGAGGCTTGGCGGGCGGAGACGGGATCCGGGCGCGCCGAGAAGCTTCGATGCCGGGGGACACGCGGCGGGATCGCAGGGCTTGCGTCGGGAGGACGCGGACTACGGTGAAGGCGTGGCCACCCGATGAAGAGGAGTGCTACTTGACCATATTGCCCTGAGGGGTTTGTATGTCAGTTTAATTGCTAGGGGTAGCTTGGTCATTTGCCCAGCCCAGAGGGACTCATATATATAGCTCTAGGGTTTCTGGGCAAACCATCCTTCCGGACTGCTTCTCATTTCCCTGCTCCATAGGCTTAGATTTTCTTCACCATTTTGTAGAGAATCTAACCTCTGAGTGTATGGAAGCATTCATGGTTGCGTCGATTTCCTTCTTGTGGCTCAAGTGATTTTCATATCTTTTTTGGGCTATTTTCGTTGGATTTTTGTGTGCGGCTTGTTCCTTCGATTCCGAGGTGTTTGAGTTCGGATTTTCTTGTGGGGATCATGGATAGATGTCTTGTGCATCTTTGTGCTTGATCCTGACCCCTCAAACTCCGGATTTGGCCTCCGATTGAAGGATTTCGGTTGGAACCCTAGCTTTTTGTGCGAGCTCGGTAGAATCTCGATTCCTCTTGATTCATTGGGTTTGAGGCTACAAATTCGTAGGTATAGCATATCCTATAGGTGCTTCACCTTCACCTATGATTTGGTAGCAATCCCTTGGTTGATTCGGGAGATCGGCAAAGGGAAGGAGGTGTGGTCTTTGGAGAACTCGAGCTCGGGCTGCAGAAAACCCTCCTGCCGGACAGTCCGCATGTGCTTGGCGGACGGTCCGCGAGGAGCCTGACAGCCGGCTGTTCTTCGTGTTCGTCGCAAGTTCTTGCGCGTCTTTTGTTCGATTCGTCGAGCCAGTGGTTTTCGGTTGCAAGGTGTTTGGCGGACAGTCCGCGAGAAGTGTGCAGACGGTCCGTGTGCAGTGGACGGTCCGCTGGTAGGACTCGGACGGTCCGTTTTTCACGGTGTGCTACTGGAGGTTCGGGTGCCATTTTTGGATGGTCTGCCCTATGCTTGCGGACGGTCCGCCTGGCCCCCGCGAACAGTCCGCCCCCTCCATGCGGACGGTCCGCCCAGGCCACTGCAGATTGCCTAAGTCCTTTGCTTCTTGAGTTGCATTTTTGCTTGGGGTTTGTTTGAGACTTGTTCCTAGGGTTGGTAGGTCCGTTGTGACTACGCGACCTTGACAAGCTCGTGTGGGAATCCTTGGTTGTGGATTTGGGGCATAGGCCGAGTTCATCCGTTGGGAAGAATTTTTATCGTCTCCCATTCACTCCCCCCCTCTCTGGTTGCCTAATCGGTCCTTCAACCTCCCCCTCAACAGCAGCTTCCACTTGATCTTGCTGTATCGTAGTCGGTGTCGGGGATGGGCCATCCTGCACTGTAGTCGTCGTAGTGGAAGTAGAGGGTACTTGCTCGGCTGGAGCTTCACCATCATCACCATCATCCTCTCCAGCATCATCCTCCTCGTCCTCAAAGATCTTCTTGCCAATCTCGTCGTCACCTGCACACTCAAAAACAGACGAACTGCATGGCTGGGTCTCGTCGAAGGTAACCTCGCAAGTTTCCATGACTAGTTTAGTATCAAGGTTGAATACACGGAATGCTCGACAATGACTTGCATAACCCAAAAAGATCCCATCGGAAGACCTCGACTCAAACTTATCAAGCCTACCCTTCTTGAGAATAAAGCACTGACAACCAAAATCCCTGAAATGGCTCACTCTAGGTGCTCGCTCGTGCATGAGCTCATAGCATGTCTTGTTCAAGAAGGCCCGAAGAAAAATACGATTCCCAACATGACACACGGTATTCACTGCCTTAGCGCAATGTCTCCTCGGAGTCCTATGCTCGTCGAGCATCGTCCGAACCATCTCACAAAGGGAGCGATTTTTCCTCTCAACCACACCATTTTGACAAGCCACATAGGGAGAAGAGAATTGATGTTCGAGACCCAAATCACGACAAAAGGTTTTGAAACGAAAGTTTTTAAATTCAGTGCCATTGTCGCTACGAATAGCTCGAATAGCATCTCCATTCCTCTCATTCCTCAACCTCAAGATTAGATCCCGGACAAAACCAAATGTCTCCCCTTTGTCAGCCAAAAAGAAGACCCAAGCATAGTGGAAATAGTCATCCACTATCACCAGGACGTACCATTTCCCACTCGCCTAGCACACACGAGCTGGACCAACCAAGTCCATATGAAATAGCTCGCACGACCTCTCCTTCATAACGGATGTCAGAGGCGGGTGACAGCCGGTGACCATCTTACCATGTCTACACGGAGCACATACCAAGTCATTTTGGTATTTGAACTTAGGCAATCCTCGGACCAAACCAAGACAACTCAAGGGTGACAACAAGTCAAAACTCAAGTGACCTGGCCTCCTATGCCATTTCCAAAGCTCCGCCGAAACACCAGCAACCAAACAACGAGAAGATCCGACACACTAAGGAAAATCGGCTCTAAAAATCTGACCCTCGGGAATGATCGTGCACACAAGATCACCTCGAGAATCCAAAACACGAGAAGCGCCCGTCTTGAAACGGACCTCAAGACCCTCATCAAGAAGCTGGGAAACCGAAAGAAGATTGAACCCCAAAGACTTGGCAAGAGCAACACGCCTAAGAGTCACAAACCACTCACCTTCACCGTGCCCACTGAAAGCACTCTACCTTTCCCATTGTCCCTAAAAGTGATGTACTCTTTGGTCATCACCAGGGTGAGGCTGGAGAACCACCTTCGATCTCCGGTCATGTGTCAAGAGCAACCGGAGTCGATCAACCAAAAGCCCTCCAAGCCTCCCACCTGAAAATCAAAAACGAGAGCGAGAGTTAGCAAACGACTCAGCACTGGGGTTAGTACAAAATGATTCAAACCAGTGTCGTGCCATTTTCTCAAAAGTGGGGTTAGCAAAATCCATCCTATCACCCCTAGGTGGAACACCCACACGTCTCCTTGGAGGACTACGCGTACCACGATGTGGAGATAGTGGCCCGTAGCTCCTCTGAGACCTAAAACTGCGATCGTTCTCCCCATCCTTGTATTGGCCACGAGCGAAGTAATGTCTAGGAAACTCACCACGCCCAAACCTAACACGCCTTCCACCATCTCTCTGTGGTGGCACACCTCGAGGCACAAACTCACGCCTCTCTTGAGGGTAGATGGTATGCACCACACCCTCACCCCTTGGCACCATCCTATGCTCAGGCACACCACGAGAAGGGCGGTACCTATCCTTGTTTGCCATCTCCCTAGCAAACCTCTCCTCACGCTTCCTCCTGAAACAAAACTCAGCTATGTGCCCATCCCTCCCACAATGCTCACCATGGAAGGGTTTTGGTTTTGGCTTTGGCTTTAGGCTCTCTTTGAGCTCTGGCTTCTCTTCACTCGATTTCTCTCCCTTCTTCCCAAAGAACTCGTTCCCCAAGTCACTCATGAACTTGATGGGTTTCTGGAAGTTGTTAGTGTGTGGAGGAAACACGGGAGGATCTGGGGTTGTGTATAGTCGGTTCCTAAGTGGGTTGGGCTTAGGAGCACAGGCATTTTTGTGGAAGGTTTTTGGTGGAGCTATGATATCACCAATCTTCTCCTCCTTCTCACTACTGCACTCCCCAACCTTATCCGACCCAAGCTCTTGCCCATCATAGCGCTTGTATGCCTCAATCATCATCCTGAGCTGAGGCTCATGACCCGACAACCAACCCATCATCTTCCTCAACTCATCGTTCTCATCCTGCAAACGATCAACATAGTGTGCAAGCTCCAAATTCTTCACAACATTTACTTCACAAGTAGAGCATGATGTAGGAATAGGAGCTTTCAGCTTAGCCTCTAGTGATCTAGCATAAGCAAGCGAAACATCTAGGTTCTCATGCAAAACAGGACAAGAAGTGCAAGCACCAAGCAAGGAGGGCCTAGATTTCATCTCATCTAGCTCTACCCTAAGCAAATCTAGTTCCTCAACCTTGGAGGCATACTTTTCCTTAAGCACAGTCAAATCACCAAGGAAAGTGGAACAATCAGTGATTCAGGTTCATCAGTCACAATAGGAGCAGACTTCAAAGAATCTATTTGAGCCCTAGCATCAACAAGCAAAGACTCAAGCTCAACCAGCTTCTCCTTAGCCTCTCCAAGCAGAGACCTATACTCCCTCTTCTCCTTGTTGGTCTTTCTAAGCACATCATCACGATTGTCAAGCAATTCATTCAACCTAGCATTCTCCGCTACCAAGAAGGAAGGATCATTATTTACCTCATCCTCAGAGTCAGAGTCCGAGTCATCCTTGTTGCTCTTCTTGCTTGCGGAGCTGTGTGCCATGCCGCAAAAGCCTTGAGCGGCGAAGCAGAAGCCGTTGATGTTCTTGTTTGACTACTTGCCCTTGTGCCGTTCTTCTTCATTACTTGAGCTCGATGAAGAGTAGCAGGAGCTCGAGTCGATGTCACTTGCTCTGGCAACCATCACTCGCTCCTTCTTCTTGTGACCGCCACTCCTCCTCGGCCTCCGCTCGGACTTGTTCTTGCCCTTGTGGTCATCCCTCGAGCGGTGCTTGTGGTCGGTCCTCGGACGGTGCTTGTGCTTGGGCTTGACCTCCATGGCCTCCGGGCACTCGGCGATAAAGTGCCCGTATTTCCTGCACCGGTAGCACATGCCCGAGCTCCTCCTAGCGTTCTTCCGGTTTGTGTACATGCGCTCGAATTGCCTGCTCAACAATGCGAGATCCTCCTCGCCCAGCACGTCGAACTTCTCATCTGGCATGGACACAAGTCAAGACAAAGAGAACCGTCTCGAAGACATGTTAGCATTAGTCCTTGGTCCAGAAACGGGAGCCAGACTATGAGGGTCAGTCGGGTTCTTGATCCTTGCACGTAACCCACGATCCACCTCGGACGACTTAAGCTTGGAAAACAGCTCGTCCGCTGTGAGTGTCTCATACTTCTATGACTTGAGAATGGCCTCGACCTTCTCACTCCACACGGTACGATTTAGAGAGTGCAGGTGCTTCGTAGCCCTATCATGATCATCGTACGGGAGCGTGACCTCATTAGCCTTCATGTTGTTCACAATCACAGTGAACCACTGGAACATGGTGTCAATGGACTCACCGGGGAGATGAGTGAAGTTCTCGTACTCTCTCCGGTAGGTCGCGAACAACCAAGCCCGAACTTGAGCATTCCCAAGATGAGCATTCTCCAGCTGCTCCCAAATCCTACAAGCCAAGTCCTTTGTTTGAACCCGATCGAATTCGGATTGACACAGAGCACGAAACAAGTAGTCGACCACCTTGTTGTTGGTGTCGTACATATCCCTCGATCCTGGAGCTAGGAAGTTAATCGGATGAACATAAGCTGTGTTCACCGTAACGTCCCAAAGGATCTGACCCTTGCCACGGAGGAAAGCAACCATCCGCCTCTGCCACATCTGGTAGTTCTTACCATCAAAGTGTGGAGGACCCGAACCCCGTTCCTGGTATGCCATCTTTGGATTTTAGACTAGTTAGAATCACGAAGATCCGTAACCGGCTCTGATACCAATTGAAGGACTGATTAGGCGACCAGAGAGGGGGGAGTGAATGGGAGCTGATAAAAATTCTTCTCCGAAGAGTCGAACTCGACTGTGCCCCGAATTCACAACCAAGGATTCCCACACAAGCTTGCCAAGGTCGCGTAGTCACAACGGACCTACCAACCCTAGGAACAAGCCCCAACACACCCCAAAGTGGAAGCACAACTCAAGAGGCGAGGGACTTAGACAAATCTGCCAGCTTAGGATGGACCGTCCGTGCTAGGACCTCGGACCGTCCATGAGCTACGGCGGATCATCCATGAAGCGGGGACGGACCGTCCGTATTATGCAGACAGAACCTCTAGTAGCACCCCGGCCAATACGGACCGTCCGAGCAGACCTCACGGACCGTCCGTCAGCCCCACAGACCGTCTGCCTCCCTTAGCCAAAACACACACGCCGTGCACGTCTCACGGACCGTCTGTCAAGGTTCCACGGACCGTCCGTAAACCTCGTGCAACGAAAACCTAGCGCTCGAACGAATAGAACCATGAACTCGCACGAACAAGCGAAAAAGTGGACGAACACATGCCGCCACGGACCGTCTGTGCCTACCTGACGGACCGTCTGTCAGGCACGAACAGAACTAGGCCGAGCCCGAAAACGTGAGGTCAACTCCACCTATCCATCCATGGATCTCCCAAACGGCTGAGTGGACTGAGACAAGATTTGGGGGAGATGTGAAGCGTCCCTAAGGGATGCTATGCCCAAAAACTTGAGGCCTCAAACCAACTAAAACGCCGGGAATCGATCACGAACCGAGCTCTACCAAAAAGCTAGGGTTGCACCCAAAATCCTCAAATCCAAGGCCAATCCGGAGTTTGAGGGGTCAAGATCAAGCACAAACATGCACAAGGCATCTATCCATGATCCCCACAAAGAAATCCGAACCCGAACACCTCAGAATCTGAGGAACAAGCCGCTCACGAAAATCCAACGAAAATAGCCTGAAAAAGACACGAAAATCACACGAGCTACAAGAAGCAAATCAACGCAACCATGAAAGCTTCCATACACTCGGAGGTCAGATTCTCTACAAAGTGGTGAAGAAAATCTAAGCCTATGGAGCAGGGAAATGAGAAGCAGTCCGGATGGATGGTTTGCCCAGAAACCCTAGAGCTATATATATGAGTCCCTCTGGGTTGGGCAAATGACCAAGCTACCCATAGCACTTAAACTGAGATACAAACCCCTCAGGGGCGATATGGTCAAGAAGCACTCCTTTTAATCGGGCGGCCACGCCTTCGCCGCAGCCCGCGTCCTCCCGACGTAAGCCCTTCGATCCCGTCGCGTGTCCCCCGGCATCGAAGCTTCTCGGCAAGCCCGGATCCCGTCTCCGCCCGCCGAGTCTCCGGTCTTGGTTTTGTGACTCAACCAAGTAACCCGGCAGTTTTGTGGTGAACCACCGCAAACCCCACGTGTAGACTCTGGTCATGAGCCGCTACCCTGCACTGGCTCCGGTCGATGACTTCGTCTTGCTTTTCTTGCCACCATGCGGCCCGCACTTGATCTCGTTCGGCCATCGGGTCCATCAAGGCGAGCCTACTTGTCTCTCCACTCCTCGGAGGCCCCGCAAGGCTAAGACCTTTCGCACCCGCTCTTCACCTGCACCAACACAAATCAAGCCGTAACCTGCACCTGCAATACTCAGCCAAGAGTAGGTCCACACCACATTGTCAATCACTCATCACAGCCAGGAGCGACCATCCACCGGTCTTCGGACGCTCCGATCCTCAAAGTGAACCAATGGCATAGATATGGCATCATCATAAACAACCTCAAATGCCAAATTGGTCTACTCCATTGCAATGGGCTCGTCGAGACGATCAAAATGGATATATCATTTGCCTACTTTGGAGTTCGGATGAGAGAGATATGCACAAGACATCATCTGGGCCCGGTGGGACCCACACCAGGCCACGTGGCGACGTGCAAGCACATAGGCGCCCACGTGGCCGTGACACCTCATCGATCCAAAGAAGCACACTCTCGACCAATCAGGAGCAAGCATGAGGATCCAAGGGCCCACAACCACAAGATAACTGGCTAGAAACACCGTGAACACCCCCATACCCAACTTGGGACCAACCTAACAGTCACCTGGACAAAAACCGGCACGATCGGGGCCACCCTGGGATCGGCCGACCCCCTAGGTCGACCGACCCCACCTTGAGGCCCCTCGCGCTGCCATTCCACGTGTCGGCTTGTCATGAGGAACCAAAGTCGGTGCCAGGTGCGCCACGTGTCTAATGGAAGATTCACCAACTTGGCCCCCACTCCTCTGCGCCACGTGTCACGACCTCATTGGCTGCCTAGGAAGTTGTCTTGGCACTATAAATAGAAGTGGAGGGGGCTAGAATAGAGACACAACACATTCCTCCTCCTTCTCTCATTTTCTCTCTTGGAGAGGAGTCTCTCCTCTTCATGTGTAGGTGTAAGTAGGTGCTAGGTAGAGATTAGAAGGAAGGTGAGGGGGTGACTTGGGGACATGCCACGGTGTGTTGGCATCTTTCCCCAAGAATGAACCTCTACAGTTGCCTTTGTTCTTCATTTAGACTAAAGTGAGTATTCCGACATTCTCTGTTTAGACTAAAGTGGGTTCTTGCATTATTGAATAGTTCTTGTGTTCTTCATCTATTCTTGATTTAGAGTCTTGTGTTCTTCATGAACCTAACCCTCTGATCTTCTGGTGTAGTTCTAAAGTTGCTAATTCTGTTTGTATGCCTGTTCGCCTAACTAGAGTAAAGTGGGTGCTCCGTATGTTTTATTTAAACCAAAGTCCCTCCGTGATCCTTGCATGACATAGCTAATACCTGAGTGAGTTCTAGTCTCTCCCTCGTGGATTCATCACTTCATATTTATACGGAGTGCTATAGCATTGCTAGCGGGAGCTCAGATGTAGCCGTGCTATAGTAGGGATCGGCGGTGTAGACGTGGTGTCTAGACTGCGAGTTATCCTTCATTTGTCCCGTATCCCATGGTTAGTTAGGGGTAGGCCGCAGTAGTGACAGCCGTTGGACCATCTGTACTCCCGCATGTTCGGATACGGTGTAGTGTTTTCGGCCAGAACCGATCTGTCATATCCAGGAGGGAACTGGTGTCTGAAACGAGAGTTTCTAATTGAGAGACCGTCCTTATCTCTGTACACTATCGGTCGGATCCTTTCCATCTCCCATCTTATTCTATAGAGTGGTGTCCTTGGACCATAGCTAGGCTAGGAGGTAGCGCCCACCGTTCCTTGGCTTCGATACCCTCTGGAATACTCCTTGGGAGAAGTGCGACAGTGGTGTATCCGTGTGCTTGCGGATTCGTTCGCACTCGTCAGTGTACCCGGGTGTTCCTTACACGCTCACGCTAGACGCGCCAATAGTGGTGAGGTTAAGAAATACCAACAGGCACCAAAATAGAGCCCGTTACAGGAACTCAACATCGGAGACGTGTGCTGTGAACCTGCGTCTCCTCTGTCTCGACGAAATGAGACGCATTTGTTTTCACGCGCGTCTGCTGTCTCTCGACTAAAGGAGATGCGTGCTGTCAACCCATGTCTCCTCTATCTCGACGAACGGGCCAAGTTCTGGGGCCCACCGATCAGTATTGGTAATGGGGTTTTACGCTGCCAGTTACATTATTGGCATGTTTATAACGGGCGTTCCGAATGAAGCCCGTTACTCACTGATCAGTGTCTGTAACGAGCTTTAATTAACGCCTGTTACAGATACATAGGCCACCCCTATAGTAACTTGCGTCCTTGCTGGCTGCATCCTGGAACCAGCCAGGATTTGGCAGCCATCAGGGGCTGCATCCTGCCATCCTAGAACCAGCCAGGATATGGCAGCCACCACAGCAAGGAGACATCACAAACACATTCTCACATCACAGATATAAACAAGTAAGATCACATTTATAGTTAAGCAAGATCACATCAAGTTTCAAGTTACTCATCAAGGCTTATTAGGATAGAGTCATGAGAAAACTGCGTGAACCAGGCAGCATCTGACCCCAACCAAGCAAGCCAAGCAAGTATCTCAGGCAACAACACCTGACTAAAGAAGACTGAATGCAGCAAGTTTCAAGTTTCTGGCTACAATGAACTCATGGTGCACCATTATAGAAGTTTCCCTTTTGATCATTGGTCTCCTTAAGAATGTACTCGCACAGCATCTCCCGGACCCGCTTTAGATCTTCTGTGGAAACATCTACGATAGCTTTGAAATCCGGCAAAATACAATCATGGCCAGAGAGGTTGCGATGAGCCGGGTTGTCGTTGATGGTGGTGAACAACATGGCGCGCATTGTCAACTCGTCACGCTTGAACTCATCCCAAACCTCCTTGTCACACCCTGAAATTTCCCAATTTCAGGATGTGAATAGAAAGAATAATTAAACAAGAATTTTCTCATAATTTTAAAATTATTCCAACATTTATTTTCTTTACAAGAAATATAGAATAGGAAAAAGCCATTGTTTGTTTTTCTGAATTAAATAAAGTAATTATGTGTGTTGCATTCATGCCGATGCATCTGTGTGTTTATGAGTGCAAAAGGTTTTAAAACACGTTTAGGTGCTGACCAAATCTTTCTGAGAATTTTCTAGCTTTTTCTGGAATTTAATCTCACTTTGCTCGAGCTATTTCTATTTAATAGAATGCTCCAAAATCCCTTTCATGAGCACCAAATATTTTATTTGGATTGTTCATGTTCCAAGCTGTCTCTGGGTATTTTCCTAGAATTTTAGGATTTATCTAAATATTTTTTGTGCATTAAAAACATTTTCTAGTCTTTACTGGAATTGTTTTCGCATTGAAAAGTAATTACGGAAAATAAAAGAAATCCTATCCTATCCTTTCGGGCCGAGCCCGTGGGCCCGACCTGCTCCAACCCTCTTCGGCCCAACGGCAGGCCTAGCCCAGAGCTGTGGCAGCTCTCTAGGAGCAGCACGCGAGCGCTGCGCCGCCGCCGGCCATCCTCATCTTGCGCGCCAAGCCAGCCTCGTGCTCCGCGCCCTATGAATAGCGGCCACGGAGCCCCTCCGCATGCCCTAGTTGCTGCCATGACCCTCACCCGCCGCCTCTGCTCGCGTCGCACCACGCCGCCGACGAAGCCGCCGAGCAGAGCTCCGCCGGCCGCTCGATTCGTTGCGCTTGAGCATCCCCGGAGCAAGGGATCATCACCAGGAGCTCGAGGACTTCAAGCCGCGCATCCGCCGCTTCCTCCCGTGGCCAGAGGGTCACCAGGGCGCCGTCGTGGCCTGAGCTGAGCTGCAGGCCGCTGTCATCGTCCGCCGCCGGTTTTCGCCGCCTCCGTCGATCTTCAGGGCAAACGCGCACCGCACGGAACTTCGTGACGTTGAGATGCGTCCAAAGAGGCCCCGCCCGTCGCATGGGATGCACCGGAGCACCGCCGCCGCTTGGAGCCCGAATTGTCGCCGCCGAGCTGCGCCCGTCGCCAGATTCCGGCCGTTCCCTTCATTTCCTCCGCCGGTGAGCCGCCCTACTCGATCCCCTCGACCTCCTCTCCCTTCTCCCCATCTCGGCCAAGCCCGTAGCCGCGCTTAACACCGGCGACGCCAACGCCGGGAGTTCCATGTCCGCCATGGACAGAGGAAGAAGAAATACTCGCCTCGTTTTGCAGTAAGGTCCCTAGCGTTTCCTCTTATCTTTAGAAGTTTTCTTGTGTCTTGGCAAATCTACACATAAGCCCCTAGAAAGATCCCACCTTAGCACTTAGATCAAACCCGAGGCTCTTTTCCAGATCTAACCCTAGGTTTAGATCTATTCACGAGCACTATTCGTTGAGTCTCGTGAATCTTCTCTGGCAACCCTTCCAATCTATAGTTATCGCAGCTAGGTCCTTTCAATCTTGTTTAACCTGCAGATCCTTTGTTTTAGCTCTGTTTTCATCCGTTCAAGTTGCATTAGATCCATAATGACATGAAGTACACGTTAGTAGTGAGTTTTCATCATGAATGTTTTTTGAAAATTAATTTAATATTAATTTTGATTAATACTTAGTTAAGTGTGCCTTTTCTAAATAAAAGCCATATAGGGTACACCGTTTTTAATAATCAATGTAAATTTGATTAATGTTTATTTCACATGCTTTTGTAAATAAAATCTAATTAGATCTTTACTTCGGTTTTCGTAAACCAAATGCTAATCTTGCTTAATGTTCACTATTTAAATAATTTTTCTAATTAAAAGTTGATTAGGCTTTTACATCGGCTTTTATAAATAAATGTTAATTTGATAAAACAATGCCATGTTTAGATGATTCATATAGTTTCCTTTTCTAAGTTAAATGTTTAATTGGTATAATTTGTACATGAACATTTATAAATAAAAGTTGACTAGTTCTTTACATCGGTTTGTAAATGAAGTTTAACTTGCTTTAATTTCAACTCAAGGTATTTGAAGGACCGATTAGGTGACCAGAGAGGGGGGAGTGAATGGTAGCCGATAAAAAATTCTTCCCGAAGGATGAACTCGGCGTATGCCCCAAATCCACAAAAAAGGATTCCCACACGAGCTTGCCAAGGTCGCGTATTCACAGCGGACCTACCAACCCTAGGAACAAGTCCAAACAAGTTGCAAAGCAGAAGCACAATTGAAGAAGCAAAGGACTTAACCAAATCTGGCAGCCCCGGGGCGGACAGTCCGCGGATGCCTGGCGAACAGTCCGCGAGCCTGGCGGACAGTCCGCGACCCCTCGGCAGACAGTCCGTAAAAGGAGATTGAACCTCCAGTACCGCACCTCGGAAATTTGGACGGTCCGGGTGAGCACCTCGAACAGTCCGTGCCGCGCGGACAGTTTGCTGCCCTGGGGCGGACAATCCGGCAAACCGACTCCAACCGGGAACCCCAAATTCGATGGATTGAAACGGCCCATGCTCACGAACTCAAGAACACGCGACGAACAATTGACGAACACGCATCTCGCGGACAGTTCGCGACCCTGGGGTGGACAGTCCGCCAGCCACGGACAGAGCAGAAACAGCCCGAGCTCGACAGGTCAACTTTCCAAATCCAACACCCAATCTCCCAAACGACTTCAGCTCTTGAGACAAGATTTGGGGAGGATGTGAAGCGTCCCTAGGGGATGTTATGCCCCAAAACATGAGGCCTCAAACCAACTAAATCACCGGGAATCGAATCGCAACTGAGCTCTACCAAAAGGCTAGGGTTCCACCCGAAATCCTCAAATCCAAGGCCAAATTCGGAGTTTGAGGGGGTCAAGATCAAGCACAAAGATGCATGAGGCATCTATCCATGATCCCCACAAGAAAATCCGAACCCAAACACCTCAGAATCGGAGGAACAAGCCGCGCACGAAAATCCAATGAAAAAGACACGAAAATCACTCGAGCCACAAGAAGGAAATCGACGCAACCATGAAAGCTTCCATACATTCGGAGGACAGATTCTCTACAAAACAGTGAAGAAAATCTAAGCCTAGAGCTATATATATGAGTCCCTATGGGTTAGGCAAATGACCAAGCTACCCCTAGCACTTAAACTTAAGATACAAACCCCTCAGGGGCAAATAGGTCATGTAGCACTCGTCTTCATCGCACGGCCACGCCTTCGCTGCAGTCCGCGTCCTCCCGACGCAAGCCCTGCGATCCTGCCACGTGTCCACCGGCATCGAAGCTTCTCGGCGCGTTCGGATCCCGTCTCCGCCCGCCGAGCTTCCGGTCTTGGTTTTGTGGCTCAACCAAGTAACCCGTCGGTTTTGTGGTGAACCGCCGCAAACCCCACGTGCAGACTCCGGTCGTGAGCCGCTACCCTGCACCGGCTCCTGTCGACGACTTCGTCTTGCTTTTCTTGCCACCATGCGGCCCGCACTTGACCCCGTCCGGCCACCGGGTCCATCGAGTCGAGCCAACTTGTCTTTCCACTCCTCGGAGGCCTCGCAAGGCTAAGACCTTTCGCGCTCGCTCTTCACCTGCACCAACACGAGTCAAGCCGCAACCTGCACCTGCAATACTCGGCCAAGAGTCAATCCACACCACGTTGTCTATCACTCATCACACTAGGGAGCGACCATCCACCGGTCCTCGGACGCTCCGGTCCTCAATCTCCCCCTTGATGAGTGCATTGACAACACACTCATAGTAACCAATTCAGAGAAAAGAGAAAAAGAAAAGAAACGATTGAAAAACTTAAACAAGTGATCAAAAGGCAAACAAAAGCCAAAAAGAGATCACTTGAGAGAGAAAAATCTCGGTCCCCTAAGGCAAGAGCAACGGCTCGACACAACCGAGATAAAATGTTCCAAAATTGCCGACTCCTCAAGGTGAGGCAAAAGGGCTCGACACCATCGGCAAAAGAGCACAACTAAAATTCAGGCGAAAAAGAGCTCCCAAATGCATATGAATGCAAGCTCCCCCTGAACAAATGCATTTCTCCCCATTTTTCTTCCCTTGATGCAAAACTCCCCCTGGATGCAAGAACCTTCTCCCCAAAGCAAGAATTCGGTACTATTCCTCCCTCTTGTTGGTAATGCATGAATCAAGTCTACAAATGCAAGCATGAGCTTCTCAGATAGACAAAGAGCACTACAACATGCTAAAAAGAGACATAGACAAGCAAGATAGCCACAAATTTAGTACAAGCATCGCCAACGAGATAGATAGGGACATATAAGCATGTGACATAGCCATGGTAGAAATAAAGCCTTTTTCACAAAAAAAATTTCCTCTCATGAGCATAGGACCTAAACATGATCAAAATGAGCACAAACAACACATAACTCACAAACGTCATGCAAGGTCACAAATTCTTATCACAAGATCATCACAAACACCTACAAGCTATCTCATGTCATGTCAAAGCCACCGAGCCATGTGTCCACTTCTAAATGTGAGACTTCTCAACAGTGAACATCATGCAACGGTTTAGCACCTAAGATAAGGAATTTAAAGCATACATGACATGGAAGCATATTTTTCAAGCACAAGCATTTCATATACCAATTTCAGGATTTACAAATTAAGCATGGTACATGAAGTGCCTTTGCAGCAAAAAGAAGCTTAGACTTCACCACAAGGTAGCATGTAGGCTAAACATCCATGATGATAAGTGAGTCTTTGACCCCAAATGAAAAGAACATGGTTCCAAGCACAAATTAAGCAAGCTATAGCCATAAGTGCAGAAATTTAACATGAAAGGCATTCAACTCATAAGAGAGGATCATATATAGCATTTTTACAAAATAAAGCTATTCACAAGCACATACATCCCAAAGCTATCAAGAGCATCGCTATCCATCATATGAGCATCACTAGCAAAGTCACAATCTCATATCTAGCATATCATAGTGATCCAAGTATATAGAAGAAGCACATCTCATATGATACATATGCAGTCTATGATACAAAGATGCAAGCATGATATGATATATAAATGAAAATGCAACATGAGTATGTACATCAAACCCCCAACCAAAGCTCAAAAAGGGAAAACAACACCAAGCTCCCCTCGCAAACGGGCAAATGTAGCTTGGTCCAATGGCTTGGTTAGGATATCGGCAAGCTGCTTTTCGGTTGGCACATGGATGAGGTCTATGTTTCCCTTCTCAACATTGTCTCTCAGGAAGTGGTACCTCACCTCTATATGTTTGGTTCTGGAGTGGAGCACGGGGTTTTTGGCAACACTAATGGCACTCGTGCTGACACACATGAGAGGTACATGGGAACACTCCTCACCAAAGTCACTCAGCGTGTATGTGATCCAAAGAAGCTGTGACCAACAACTAGCGGCAGCAACATACTCGGCTTCTATGGTAGACTGAGCTACACTAGACTGTTTGCGAGAAGACCAAGAAACAAGCGAAGATCCCAAAAATTGGCACGTCCCCGAAGTCGACTTCCTATCGACTCGACACCCCGCAAAGTCGGCATCCGAAAACCCAAGAAGCGAAAGAGAAGAGGACGCCGAGTACCAAAGACCGAGCTCAGGAGTGTATCGAAGATACCTGAAGATCCTCTTGACGGCCTGCCGATGTGAAGTCCTCAGCGACGCCTGAAAACGAGCGCACAGACACACAGAAAACTGAATGTCCGGCCTCGTCGTCGTCAAGTACAAGAGGGAGTCGATCATGCTCCGGTACTCCTTCTGGTCCACGGGCTCTCCGTCCTCGTCCGCATCCAATGCTGTAGTCGTACTCATCGGTGTCGACAGGGGCTTCGAGTCCTCCATCTTGAACTTCTTGAGGATGTCCTTCGTGTCCTTGGCTTTATGCACAAAGGTTCCCTCCTTCGCCTGCTTGATCTGAAGCCTGAGAAAGAACTGCAATTCTCCCATCATGGACATCTCGAATTCTTTGCTCATGTACTCTGCAAACCTCGCAACCAAAGAGTGAGACGAGCCGCCAAAGACAATATCATCCACGTACACCTGAACAATTAGGATATCATCGCCCTGCCTGAGGAGAAAAAGAGTCTTATCAACCTTGCCCATATCAAACCCCTTGCTGAACAAGAACCCCCTCAAACGGCCATACCAAGCACGGGGAGCTTGTTTCAGCCCATACAACGCCTTCCTCAACCTATATACCCGGTGAGGAGACTCAGCACTCTCAAAGCCCGGTGGTTGCTTCACATAAACCTCTTCTTCTAAAACCCCATTCAAGAAGGCACTCTTCACATCCATTTGGTACAATTTGAACCCTTTAGCCATGGAAAAGGCTAGAAGGATCCTAATTGCCTCCAAACGGGCTACAGGAGCAAATGTCTCCTCATAGTCTATCCCCTCCTTCTGACTATACCCCTGAGCAACCAACCTCGATTTGTTTCTCACCACCTCACCATTCTCACCCTCTTCGTTCTTCCACGCCCATTTTGTCCCGATAGGTTTGCAATGTGGTGGTGGCTCTACCAACTCCCAAACTTGGTTTCTCTTAAAGTTCTCTAACTCTTCATGCATTGCATTCACCCAATTAGGATCAGAGAGGGCGTGTCCAATGTCTTTTGGCTCAAAGGTAGCAACAAAAGCCGAATGAGCAAAGTGAGAAACATTCCTGGACCTTGACCGTGTTGTACGTTCATTGATGTCGCCGATGATTCTTGAGGGAGGATGATCAACTTGAACGCGCCTCGGTGCCTCTCGCCTGGAGACAACCTCCCCCTCAGCTGCAGCTTCCACTTGATCTTGCTGGATCGTAGTTGGTGTAGGGGCTGGACAATCCTGCACCGTAGTTGTCGTAGTGGAAGTAGAGGGTACATGCTCGGCTGAAGCTTCCTCATCACCATCATCCTCTCCAGCATCATCCTTCTCGTCCTCAAAGATCTTCTTGCCAATCTCGTCGTCACCTGCACACTCAAAGACAGACGAACTGCATGGCAGGGTCTCGTTGAAGGTAACCTCGCAAGTTTCCATGACTAGATTAGTATCAAGGTTGAGCACACGGAATGCTCGAGAATGACTAGCACAACCCAAAAAGATCCCATCGGAAGACCTCGACTCAAACTTATCAAGCCTACCCTTCTTGAGAATAAAGCACCGACAACCAAAACCCTGAAATGGCTCACTGTAGGTGCTCGCCCGTGCATGAGCTCATAGCACATCTTGTTCAAGAAGGCCCTAAGAAAAATCCGTTTCCCAACATGGCACGCGGTGTTCACCGCCTCAGCCCAATATCTCCTCGGAGTCCTATGCTCATCAAGCATCGTCTAAGCCATCTCACAAAGGGAACGATTTTTCCTCTCAACCACACCATTCTGACAAGCCACATAGGGAGAAGAAAATTGATGTTCGAGACCCAAATCACGACAAAAGGTTTCGAAATGAGAGTTTTTAAATTTAGAACCATTGTCGCTACGGATAGCTCGAATGGCATCTCTATTCCTCTCATTCTTCAACCTCAAGATTAGATCCCTCACAAAACCAAACGTCTCCCCCTTGTCAGCAAAAAAGAAGACCCAAGCATAGCGAGAATAGTCGTCCACTATCACCAGGACATACTATTTCCCACCCGCCGAGCACACATGAGCTGGACCAACCAAGTCCATATGGAATAGCTCGCATGGCCTCTCTGTCATAACGGAAGTCAGAGGAGGGTGAGATGCGGCGACCATCTTACCATGCCTACGCGGAGCACATACCAAGTCCTTTTGGTATTTCAACTTAGGCAATCCTCGGACTAATCCTAGCCCACTCAAGCGTGACAACAAGTCAAAACTCAAGTGCCCTAGTCTCCTATGCCATTTCCAAAGCTCCACCGAAACACCAGCAACCAAACAACGAGAAGAGCCGACACACTGAGAAAAATCGGCTCTGAAAATCTGACCCTCGGGGATGATTGTGCACACAAGATCAGCTCAAGAATCCAAAACATGCGAAGCGCCCATTTTGAAACGGACCTCAAAACCATCATCAAGAAGCTGGGAAACCGAAAGAAGATTGTACCCCAAAGACTTGACAAGAGAAACACAACTAAGAGTCACAGACTCGCTCACCTTCACCGTGCCCACTGAAAGCACTCTACCTTTCCCATTGTCCCCAAAAGTCATGTACTCTTTGGTCATCACTGGGGTGAGGCTGGAGAACCACCTTCGATCTCCGGTCATGTGTCGAGAGCAACCGGAGTCGGTCAACCAAAAGCCCTCCAAGCCTCCCACCTGCAAATCAAAAACGAGAGCGAGAGTGAGCAAACGACTCAGCACTGGGGTTAGTATAAAATGAATCAAACCAGTGCCGTGCCATTTGCTCAAAAGTGGGGTTAGCAAAATCCATCCTATCTCCTCTAGGTGGAACACCCCCACGTCCCCTTGGAGGACTACGCGTACCACGAGGTGGAGACCGTGGCCCGTAGCTCCTCTGGGACCTAAAGTTGCGATCGTTCCCCCCATACTCGTATTGGCCACGAGCGAAGGAACATCCAGCAAACTCACCACGCCCAAACCCAACACGCCTACCACCTCCTCTATGTGGTGGCTCACCTCGAGGCACAAACACACGCCTCTCTCGAGGGTAAATGGTATGCACCACACCCTCGCCCCTCGGCACCAACCTAGGCTCAAGCACACCATGAGAAGGGCGGTACCTATCTTTGTTGGCCATCTCCCTAGCCAACCTCTCCTCACGCTTCCTCCTGAAGCAAAACTCTGCTAGGTGCCCATCCCTCCCACAATACTCACAATGGAAGGGTTTTGGTTTTGGCTTTGGTTTCGGGCTCTCTTTGTGCTGTGGCTTCTCCTCACTCGGTTTCTCTCCCTTCTTCCCAAAGAACTCATTCCCCAAGTCACTCTTGAACTTGATAGGTTTCTGGAAGTAGTCGGTATGTGGAGGAAACACGGGTGGAACTGGGGTTGTGTCTAGTCGGTTCCTAAGTGGGTTTGGCTTAGGAGCATAGGCATTTTTCTGGTAGGTTTTTAGTGGTTCTGGGATATCTCCAATCTTCCCCTCATTCTCACCACTTCCCTCACCAACCTTGTCTGCCCCAAGCACTTCCCCATCATAGCGCTTGTATGCCTGAGCTGAGGCTCATGACCAGACAACCAACCCATCATCTTTCTCAACTCATCATTCTCATCCTGCAAGCGGTCAACATAGTGTGCAAGCTCCATATTCTTCACGGCATTTATTTCACAAGTAGAGCATGATGTAGGAATAGGAGCTTTCAGCTGAGCCTCTAGAGATATAGCATAAACAAGCAAAACATCTAGCTTCTCATGCAAAACAGGACAAGAAGTGCAAGCACCAAGCAAGGAGGGCCTGATTTCATCTCATCTAGCTCAACTCTAAGCACACCTAGTTCCTCGACCTTGGAGGCATACTTTTCCTTAAGCACAGTCAATTCACCAAGAAAAGTGGAACAATCAGTGCATTCAGGTTCATCGGTCACAATAGGAGCAGACTTAAGAGAATCTATTTGAGCCCTAGCATCAACAAGCAAAGACTCTAGCTCAACCACCTTCTCCTTAGCCTCTCCAAGCAAAGACCTATACTCTCTCTTCTCCTTGTTGGTTTTTCTAAGCACATCATCACGGTTGTCAAGCAAATCATTCAACCTAGCATTCTCCGCTATCAAGAAGGATGGATCATTGTTTACCTCTTCCTCGGAGTCAGAGCCCGAGTCATCCTTGTTGCTCTTCTTGCTTGCGGAGCTATGTGCCATGCCGCAAAAGCCTTGGGCAGCGAAGCACAAGCCGTTGATGTTCTTGCTTGACCGCTTGCCCTTGTGCCGGTTCTCATCTTCATCACTTGAGCTCGATGAAGAGTAGCCAGAGCTCGAGTCGATGTCGCTCGCTCCGGCAACCATCGCTCGCTCCTTCTTCTTGTGACCCCCACTCTTCCTCGGCCTCTGCTCGGACTTGTTCTTGCCCTTGTAGTCGTCCCTCGAGCGGTGCTTGTGGTCGGTCCTCGGACAGTGCTTGTGCTCGGGCATGACCTCCATGGCTTCCGGGCACTCAGCGATAAAGTGCCCGTGCTTCTCGCACCGGTAGCTCATGCCCGAGCTCCTCCGAGCATTCTTCCGGTTCGTGTACATGCGCTCGAACCGCCTGCTCAGCAACGCGAGATCCTCCTCGCATAGCACGTCAAACTCCTCATCTGGCATGGACACAAGACAAGACAAAGAGACCTGTCTCAAAGACATGTTAGCATTAGTCCTTGACCCATAAACGAGAGCCAGACTATGAGAGTCAGTCGGGTTCTTGATCTTTGCACGCACCCCACGGTCCACCTCGGAAGACTTGAGCTTGGAAAACAGCTCGTCCACCGTGAGGGTCTCATACTTCTCCGACTCAAGAATGGCCTCGACCTTCCCACTCCACACGGTACGATCCAGAGAATGCAGGAGCTTGACCGCCCTGTCATGATCATCGTACGGGAGCACGGCCACATTAGCCCTCATGTTGTTCACAATCACCGTGAACCGCTGGAACATGGCATCTATGGACTCACCGGGGAGATGAGTGAAGTTCTCGTACTCTCTCCGGTAGGTCGCAAATAGCCGAGCCTGAACCTGAGCGTTCCCAGCGTGAGCATTCTTCAGCTGCTCCCAAATCCTACAAGCCAAGTCCTCTGTCTGAACCCGATCGAATTCGGATTGACACAGAGCACGAAACAAGTAGTCAACTGCCTTGTTCTTGTCGTCGAACATATCCCTCGATCCTGGAGCTAGGAAGTTCATCGGATGAACATAAGTTGTGTTCACAGTGACATCCCAAAGGATCTGACCCTTGCCGCGGAGGAAAGCAGCCATCCACCTCTGCCACATCTAGTAGTTCTTACCATCAAAGTGTGGAGGACCCGAACCCCATTCCTGGTACGCCATCTTTGGATCTTAGACTGGTTAGAATCACGAAGATCCGTAACTGGCTCTGATACCAATTGAAGGACCGATTAGGCGACCAGAGAGGGGGGGAGTGAATGGGAGCCGATAAAAATTCTTCCCGAAGGATGAACTCGGCCTATGCCCCAACTTCACAACCTAGGATTCCCAAACGAGCTTGCCAAGGTCGCGTAGTCACAAAGGACCTACCAACCCTAGGAACCAGCCTCAAACAATCCCAAAGCGAAAGCGCAACTCAAGAAGTAAAGGACTTAGGCAATCTGTGAAGTCCCAGGCGGACAGTCCGTGGTGGCCGGGCGGACGGTCCGCGAGGGGCAGGCGGACGGTCCGCGGGTCAGGGGCAGACGGTCCGCAAAAGAACCCTAAACCTCCAGTATGCACCCTCCGAAATTCGGACGATCCGCGTGCTCACCGCGGACGGTCCGCTCCACGCGGATGGTCCGGCCTCACCGGGCGGACGGTCCGGCAAACAACCTCCAACCAAAACCTAACGACCAAACAGATCGAAACGAAGCGACGCAAGAACTCGCGACGAACATGACGAACAGCCGGCTGCTGGGCTCCTCGCGGACGGTACGCCGACCAGGCGCGGACTGTCCGCTAGGTGCGGACAGAGCAGCCCGAGCTTGAAAACGCAAGCACAAAACCACCCCTAGGAGATGCTATACCCCAAAACTTGAGACCTCAAACGAACTAAAACGCCGGGAATCGAATCGCAACCGAGCTCTACCAAAAAACTAGGGTTCCAACCGAAATCCTTCAATCGGAGGCCAAATCCGGAGATTGGGGGGTCAAGATCAAGCACAAATATGCACGAGACATCAATCCATGATCCCCACCAACAAATCCGAACCCAAACACCTCAGAATTGAAGGAACAAGGCGCACACGAAAATCCAATGAAAATAGCTCGAAAAAGATACGAAACTCACACGAGCTACAAGAAGGAAATCAACGCAACCATGAATGCTTCCATACACTCGGAGGTCAGATTCTCTACAAAGCGGTGAAGAAAATCTACGCCTATGGAGCAAGGAAATGAGAAGCGGTCCGGATGGATAGTTTGCCCAGAAAACCCTAGAGCTATATATATGAGTCCCTCTGGGTTGGGCAAATGACCAAGCTACCCCTAGCACTTAAACTTAAGATACAAACCCCTCAGGGGCAAATAGGTCATGTAGCACTCATCTTCATCGCACGGCCACGCCTTCGCCGCAGTCCGCGTCCTCCCGATGCAAGCCCTGCGATCCCGCCATGTGTCCGCCGGCATCGAAGCTTCTCGGCTCGCCCCGATCCCGTCTCCGCCCATCGAGCTTCCGGTCTTGGTTTTGTGGCTCAACCAAGTAACCTGACGGTTTTGTGGTGAACCGCCACAAACCCCGCGTGCAGACTCTGGTCGTGAGCCGCTACCCTGCACCGGCTCCTGTCGACGACTTCGTCTTGCTTTTCTTGCCACCATGCGGCCCGCACCGGGTCCGTTGAGCCGAGCCTACTTGTCTCTCCACTCCTCGAAGGCCTCGCAAGGCTAAGACCTTTCGCGCCCGCTCTTCACCTGCACCAACACGAGTCAAGCCGCAACCTGCACCTGCAATACTCGGCCAAGAGTCAGTCCACACCACGTTGTCAATCACTCATCACACTAGGGAGCGACCATCCACCGGTCCTCGGACGCTCCGGTCCTCAGTAAGCAAACACAGACAGAACTTGTCCAAGTGTTCATGGAAATGGAATCAAACAATAGGTAGTTACGATTATTGGAACAATTTTTAATGATCAATAACCATGACATGCCATCTTATGAAAGTTGTGGCTGATGTTTTCTTCAGATCACGTGAACGACCTTCAGAATTTATCGATTTAAGTGATGCTTGAAGCCGAGCTGCAAAAGGTGAATGGACAGCTGCAGGAAGCCAGACATAAGATTACCTTGAATCTATTGCTAATGGGTCGTTTAATTTGCAGGAACAAAAAGAGCAATGTGATTACTTCTGCTGGATTGATCCAGAATTGGATGAAAGGTCGTATGCTGTTATGCTGAAGCTCATGAAGAAGAAAGCGAAAGCTGAAGAGGATGCAAAGCAGTGGGAGGGGGAATTGGGAAAAGCTAACTGTGAGCTTAGAGAGATTAGGAATGAGCTCAAAATAGCGTGAGAAAAACTTCAGAAGGCTACCGCCGAGCTGAAGTCAATTGGGAATTATAGGCACAATGTCAAACTCGCGCTTGTGCTGCTTGCTTTATTTGTTGTTTTCGCGGGAATGGCGGGATTGATGCTCGGTGGTAAGGCTAATTAGATGTCTCGATCATGTATTCTGCAAGTGTCACTTTGGTATTGTGAACAATGTGTCGATCATGTATTCTGAACATTGTACCCTATGCTTCTGAGCATTGTACTGAAGATGTATTGCCAAAATCGACCAAGAAATGCGCGACAGTTAATATCCACCACATTGTACTGACCATTTAGTCCGACCTCATTTAGTCTGACCTGTTCACATTTCCAAGAACGTAATTTCCGTTAGGTTCCCCAACAGTCATAATGAATTATTATTGTTATCCCGAAATCAACGGAGCAGTAGCGAAGGTTGTTTTGGGTGGCGAAGGAGCAGTGAATTTACTGTAAATGCGGAGAAAGGAATGGTGGATTTGTTGTAAATGGGGCATTGATCGACTTCTTCCGCCTAGGGTACAGAAAACATTTTTACAATTGCATCTCCTCCTCTCGGAAGGAAGATCCGTGAGAGTACAGTGCTCTCTTCCAAGTCTCTGTATCAATTTGAATGTGCATTTGACCTGGTACTCTGATGTTTGATGAAACTATTTTCAGGACGCCGGTAGGTCTGTAATCATGTCGTCGAGGTGGTTGTCGTTATCGCTGGTGGTGCTCCCTACAGAGGTGAACATTGACATCGCCGGCCACCTCGCTGCGACCTCAGAGCGAGCCATGGACGACCTCCGTAGCCTACGGGCGACCTGCCGGGAGATGTGCCACGTGTGCAACAACGCGGCCGTTGGTTAGCGTGTGGCGCTAGAGCGATTTGCCTTCAAGCTGCAGTGGAACGACCAGAAGGGCTACGACGCCCTCTTCGATTATCTGACCCGCATAAGAAACCCGGAGGCATGTTTCCTCTCCGGGATGGACATCCTGTTCAGGGAAAACTACAGCTCCCGGTCATCCATCGCCAAGCTCGAGGAGGCCGCCCTGGCCGGGCACAATGTGGCGGCCTACGTAGCCGCCATGGTCCTCTACAGGGCCAATGGCGGTGCCGGTGATGATGACACTGTGAGGCGGTACATCAAATAGGTCGAGGACGAGGAAGAATCGGCGGCCACGACATCGATGATGATGCGAACGAACAAGGGTTGCCTGCGGTGCCGTGAGGCAGCCTCAGAGGTGATCCGGCGAGTGACATGGCGCCGACGTGCAACGCTGGCGCTGCCAGTGGCGCGCGACAATCATAGGTGCGCAGACCGCCTGTTTTTCAAGATGAGCTGGGAGGTCACATTTTTGTAACGAGGAATGTAGAATTCACGCTGAATGTGATCAGTTCTTTAGCAAAATAATTGGATATCTGCATCCAAACAAATTACCCTGACATGTGAGAGTGATTTTGGATATATTTGTTTCTAGATCAATCCACTGATATCTGTTTCTATCTCTCTACCTAGATTCCCGTGTAGCAATACTCACACACACATTGACGTGATGGAAACCAACTTCTGGTCTTCCCCCATTTATTTACCACGACTGGCAGTTGGAATAGTTCATCGCAATTTAGAGAGGTGGAAATCAATATTGGACAATTAAAAAACAAATAATGTGATCTCACTATCTCAGAAACTACGAAATCCGTAATCAGGTTTGCCCAATTCAAAACAAGCAACTTTTGCCAGGAAGGGAATGAAAATTTTTGTCCGGTCTGTTAATGTTTCGTAAACCCAAACATCCGGTCCTGCCCGGGTTATATTGCCTATCTCATTGCATGCTTTCATTTTGTTGTTACCAAGCATGACTCGTCAACAAGGAAGAATGAAGCCGTGGTTCAAACTCTAAGTCAGCTTGCTTGTCTTCACGATTCTTTCCTACTAACCAAGTGTTTGAAAAACAAATCTTTGCTAGATGGGGTAGTGTACACTAGATAGAGTAGACACCATCTTACTGAAAGCCAATTTGTTGCCCATCGCTTCAAATTGCTCTACCTAAGCCACGGCTCCATATTCGAATTGTGCACGTTTTTGGCTCTCCCTAACAAGGATGATATCATATCTCACCTTGTCCATATTTAAAACAAGCATCTTTTTGCCATCAAATGATTAAAAATATTTCTCCGGTCTACTCATGGTTCGTAAACCGAAATAGCCGACCTCGTATACCAGAATAACCGGTCTCGTGGGAACTTTCGATCTCATCATGTTCAAGTGAATTAAGTTTGCTCCAAGTTCAACGAGATTGCAAGTTACGTGCCTAGGCCATTTGCCTGACACGATCCCCCATGAGACCCTGCGCCTTTCCCTTGGCAAATGAGATCTATTAATATATACTGGAAAACACTTTTGCATCTCCTCCTCAACGAAAGAAAACCCCATCGGCATCTCCTCCTCTCGGCACTAGAAGACCCCTTCGGCATCGCCTCCTATTGGCGCAAGTACCGTCGTCCTCTCTCCCAATTCAATCGATTTCTTTGTTCTTTCGACATTTTCTGTCTCTTTGAGAAAACTAATTTCCTATGTGCATTTCAGAGCATCTCCCCAAATGGCCGGCGACAATCATCGCGTGCCTCCTGTGGAGCTCGCTCTCCTACCATCCATGCCGGCTAAAGCTCCGGCGGGGCCGAGATGCGGCGACTGCGGTAGGACAGAAACGCCGCAATGGATGGCCGGGCCGATGGGGACCGGCATGCTCTGTGCTGACTGCGGCCTTTGTCGCTGGCATGCCGGGCAGCGATGGGACAGGCATTCTCTCCGCATCTATCAAACCACGATTCACGTCTCACTGTCGCCACCAGAAGCTGGCATGCAGTGGGTGGAGTGCTCGAGAGGCCGGGTTGGTCACACATGGCAGCTGTGGCCCTCCACTCCGCCATTGATGTCAAGTATGCCCGCCACTTGGACTGTCCTGGAGAGCTCAGGCGCACGGTCGTTTCCGTCCCTGCTCCACAGGCCGGCGGTGTTACCAGCCGCTCGGCCATTGATGTCAAGTGCGCCCGCCGCTTCGATTGTCCAGGAGAGCTCAGGCGCACGGCCGTACCCATCACTACCAGAAGCTGGCGTGCAGTGGGTGGAGTGCCCGAGAGGCCGGGCTGGTTGCACGTGGCAGCCGTGGCCCTCCACTTCGCCATTGATGTCAAGTGCGTCCGCCGTCCTGGAGAGCTCAGGCGCACGGCCGTTCCCGTCCCTGCTCGACAGGCCGGCGGTGTTGCCAGCCACTCGGCCATTGATGTCAAGTGCGCCTGCCGTGCTGACTGTCCTGGAGAGCTCAGGGGCACGGACGTTCCTGTCCCTGCTCGAAAGGCCGGCGGCGTTGCCAGCCGCTCAGCCCCCGATGTTGGACCCGTTCCTGCTCGACGGCGAGGCGGCGCCTTTGATCCTCGACGACCCAGACTGGATGAAAAGATAATTGCCAACAATAACAAGTGTCACTTTGTTGTAATGCTTATTAGTGTATGATCAGAGAACTCTGTTTTCTCCTATGGAGTACTTTGGATGGTTGTTCGTTCGAAAAATGTGAACCTATTTTGCCAACAAATCAACAAATAATTTAGTCCAGTCTTGTTACTTTTTCTTAACAGTAACATCCGCCCGTTGCCATACTCGTGCCACAACTTCCCATGGAAGGCGGTTGCCATCATCAAGAGATCACAGACGTGTTGGTCATACGGCGCGGGGACTCGCACTTCAGCCCCTCAGCGGTGGAAGATGAATGGAAGCCACTCAAGAGTCAAGACTCAAGAGGCGCTCGTTGCTTACCTTCTCACCGAAGCGACACAACTTCCCAGGCAAGGCGAGTAACTCCACATAAATCGCCATTCCTACCCCCCACCATCGGCGTCCTCACTAGTTCCGAACCACGCTACCACTTCCCAAACACTTGCGCCTCACTCATACCCGGCCGACGCAATGAAGCGATCAGGCTCTCGTCGCGCCGGCTATCCCCCACCGGTTCCCTATCGCGTCGGCTCTCACCCTCGCCCTTCAACCGATCCTTCTGCGCCACATCCTCTTCGCGCGCCCGTGACTGGGTGCCGCCGCACGACGGCCAGCACTTCGCCCGCATGTTCACGGATGCTCTGTGGGGCCACATTCACACCACGCCACCACCGCGCTCCGACGCCGCCAACGTCGACCCGCCGCCACCGAGCTCCGACGCCGCCAACGTCGACCTGCCGTCGCTTGTTGGCGGTTTCCCAAGAGCCGGTGGTGGCTCGCCGGCGGATATCCAATCTCCTCCATTGTCGCCGCCTCGGAAGCTTACATTTACGGTTACCCTTCCTGCTGGTGAGTTTGACTCCGACGACTCCGACTCTGACTCCGAAGCTGACACAGACTTGTCTGAGGACCGTTTCCACGGCTACATCCCTCCGGTCCCCCGAGGCGATGCTTTGCACGTCTTCTTGCGCTTGAACGGCATGTATGGGTGCCCTGTCTGCCCCAACATTATGCACCGGTGGCGCAAGCTGAATGAGGTCAAGGACCATGTCCATGGGATGGCCAGGTCTGCGCCCCTGAGGCAGAACTACAAGAAGAAGTGGAGCCGCCACCGCGTCGTGGCCAAGAATGAGGGATGGATGGAGTAGACGGAGTGAGGGAGCCGCGCCGGTGGAAGATCTATGCTGTTATGTTATCTGTGATGTTAATTAGTATCTTTAGATTTCGTTGGAACATTGTCTTATGTATGTGAACTTTGTGATGTTATGTTATCAGTGATGTTAATTAGTATCGTTAGATTTCGTTGGAACATTGTCTTATGTATGTGGAAATTGTGATGTTTAATTAGTCACTTTAGAATGGACTCTATTTCCTACTTTGGATGGATGTTCGTTCGAATAATGTGATCATATTTTCCTAATAACAATTCAACGAACCATTTAGTCTGGTCCGGTCACTTTTGCAGATCAGTAAGATCTGGCCGTAGTCATCCTATTTTGCCCACAAAATCAAAACTGAATTTAGTCCAGTCTGGTCACCTTTTCTTATCAGTAACATCCGGCCGTAGCCTTCCTCGACAGGCCAAGGCACCCATTGCCTAATTTCCCATGGAAGCTTGCCACAACGCCCCATGGAAGCTTGTAGATGAATCACAGCCACTCGATCTAGAGGCCTGTTGCTTAGCTTGTCACATAAGCTTGCACAACTTCTCATGGAATCTGGCCATTGTATTCCTACCACCATCGGCGTCCTTGCCAGTTCTGAACCACTCTACCCATAGTTCTCTTCCCAAACACTCGCGTTTCAGTCCTACTGCCCGTCCGATGCAATGAAGCAATCAGTCTCCCCCAGACACACAGAGCTCAGGCGCATGGCCGTACCTACCCCTTCTCGTCGGTCTGGCGGCATTGCCAGCCTCTCGCCCACCGCCTCCTCAGGAGCCGGATCTGGGTCCTGGCTGTCACCACGCGGCCTCCACTTCATCCGCTCCTACTTAGAGTGGCACGGGCGTCAATTCCACAGCACGGAGCCGCCCTGCTGCGACGCCACCAACGTCGAACCGCCAATGCCCGGAGCCGCTGGTACGTCGCCGGCGGATTCCCAGCCTCCTCCACCACTTGCAGAGTTGGACTCCGACTCCAATTCTGACTCCAACTCCGACACCCAACTGACATAGACCATCTTAAGACCTTGGCTCTGCGCATCTTCCGGTGCACTACCAACACCTACGGGTGCCCTATCTGCCCCAACCGTATGCACCGGTGGAGGAACCTGAATGAGATCAAGGACCACGTCATTGCGATGGCCAAGTTTGAGGCCCTGAGAGGGGACAACATGAAGAAGTGGAGCCGCCACCGCGTCCTGGCCAGAAATGTGGGATGGATGTAGATGGAGTGAGTGAGCCGCGCCAGTGGAAGACCAATGCCGATATATTATCTGTGATGTTAGTTAGTATATTTAGATTTCGTGGGAACATTGTCTTATGTATGTGAACATCATGATGTTAATTAGTAACTTTACATTTCCATGAAACATGGTCTCATGTGTTGTCCGACCTGTTCGTGTTTCGTAGACAAGAACATCCGCTCTTATTGTACTTATGCATGATCGTGTTTCCTAGCTTGACACATTTTTTTTTGAATCGAGGGCATCCCCCATTTCCATTGCAACAACGGAAATACCGAACAAGTCACAGAACAGGGATAAAAGAGGAGTTCACTGGCCCTTGACTCGCCCTAACCTACCTTGAATAAAGCTAGATTAGGACAATGATCGCCCCTAGGACTCCCAGGGAGAGTAAGCATCACCAGACAACGAGTCTGAACATCATCACAAGTTTCCAACCCAAAACTTAGCACCACTAGACAGACCTACACCAACATCTGCCAATCACTTGACAATGTCAGTTTCCTAGCTTGACACATGATCTGCAGAAGTTGAAGATCAATATTGGACGATTAATAAGAAATAGCAATGTGATTGTTGCTCACCTTGACCAAATTGAAAACAAGCATCCGGTTATTGCCAAACATCCAAAATGCTAATGCATGCCTAACCCAAACCATGTTTGTGAATTTGGTTACCGTTTGTTTGTTGATCAATCCCCTTGTTTGAAGTTGTTTATGCTTTGTTTCCCTGACCATCTCTGTTCCCTGTCTCCCTATAAATGTTATCCTATTTTATCGCTCTCATAAACTATGAAATCATAGATCACCTTCACCCAAAATCAAAACAAGCATCTTTTACAGGTCCTAAAAAATTTGTGTTTTCTGTATATTTTTCTAGACCGAAACATCCGGTCTGTTAATGCATCCCATACCCGAACATCCGGTTTAATGGCAGTAAACAGTTCATCTCTGCATGTTGAAGTGCTTGTAAATATAGTTTGCTCCAAATTCACTAAGACTACAAATTTACATAGTTCTTTTCTTTGCAAAAGACCGTTACATTATTTGAGATCGAGGTGCCTCCTTGCATTAGCATAATACAACTCTCGAAGAGACACCCCGACTTTCCGTAAAACTAAGATCTATTAATATACCGGACTCTCCCAACTCCCTCCATTGCCTTGTCTCAAATTCTCTTCTTCTCTGATTCGACTTCCTGCCTCCCCATTCCCTTCCAACCCCTCCTCCATCGGGACACCACCCGACTCCCCCCAACCAAGCGCATGCGAGCCATCCGAGCCGTCCTTGAGTGAATCTGATGTAGAAGACATGGAAAGGCAGGAGAGCGAGGACAGCGAGGATGAGTACGACTACGTGGAAGAGGATGAAGAGGAAGAGGAAGAGGAAGAGGAAGAGGAAGAAGAAGAAGAAGAGGATGAGGAAGAGACGTTGGCGGCCATTGAGAAGAAGCGATTGGTGGCCAAGAAGAGGAAGCGGGTGGAGGCCAAGAAGAAGAATCAACAGACGGAGGTGTTTGTGAGGCAGCTTTTGAAGGATGACAAGGCCGGTAAGCTTGATTCGTTCAAGGACATTCCGTCGGCGAAGAAGAAGAAAGGTGCAGAGGAGGAGGAGGAGGAGGTGGTCTCGAAGAGGACCAAGAAGAAGATGGACCTCGGCGCTGGTCCTTCAAATGCCGACCCCACCAATCCCGGTCCTATGGCTCCCCCAGCCATTGAAGCTCCCTTGACGCCAGAGTCATCGGGGAACTCCTCGGAGGGGTCGTCTTAGATTACTCGGATTTGGGTTTTCTTTTTCACTTTCAAATAGGTGGTCTTGTGGATGGAAAGATCAATTGTATGTTTTCATTTGGATGGAAAAGATCGATCCCCTGTTTTCCTGCTCTGTGAATCTTGTAGTGGTAGGAAAATCCCCTGTATCCCCTGTTATCCATGAAGAACATGGGTGTTCTTCTTTTCCTTGATCACCTTCCTTGCTTCCGTGGATTTCCCTGGTCATGATGTGTTGCCATAGTCTGAGATGTAATTTCTTGTCATGTGATATTTTATTCTTATCCCACCGCACAACATTTCAGATACACACGTAAATGATGACCGATTTTACAAATTTACCGTTTGACTAAATTCACCATTTTGCCAAGAATATACAGAATGTAAATGATGGTCACCTTGCCCAACTTATTCAACTTAAATGTGCACATACATGATACATCCCCATAGACCTACACCCGTACAGTGGCACTGGCATAGGCGCGCACAAACACACACCCAGCAACGAAATCTTCAGACTTGGCAACAAGGAAGACAACAGACACGATCATGGAGATGGATACGGCACACGCCTATCCCGCCATACCTAATGCACGATGGAATGTAGCATAATGAGGATCCATGTGGAGATATTCCTCCAATGCACGGTGCCTACCCCTCGACTTCATGGTACGTACCAAGCGACCAATGCCAGAAGCATGTTGTAGGATGTCACGAAAACCCCACTGCCGGTTAGCAAGATTGCAGTAAGGGCACAACCTGAATTAGGCCTAAAAGTGTCTATGACGACAACAATTATTGGGCTCCATCCAACCATAAATAGGCTTTAAACATTCTATGACGCAAACAATATTAGGCTCCATCCAACCTTAATTAGGCCTAAAACCAACTTATGACGAAAGAAACATTGGGCTCAGCTTAACATTAAGTGGGCCAAATTCAATCTATGACGACAAGGTATTTAGACCTTGGCCCGTCAAAATATGGGCTGAATTGAGAGCCATGTGTGGTTCGAGGACCAGTGGATGGTCGCTTCTTGGTGTGATGAGTGATTGACAACGTGGTGTGGACTGATTCTTGGCTAAGTATTGCAGGTGCAGGTTGCGGCTTGACTGGTGTTGGTGCAGGTGAAGAACAAGCACGAAAGGTCATTGCCGGTGAGGCCTCCAGGTGTGGAGAAGACAAGTAGGCTTGGTTCGAGGGACCCGGTGGCCAGCGGAGTCAAGTGCGGGCCGCATGGTGGCAAGAACAGCAAGATGAAGTTATGGACGATTTCTTGGTTGAGCCTCAAAACCAAGGTCGAGCCGGGACTACATGGGAGCCGAGTCATGAGTGGTGATTGGCAGAGGCTACACTGAGTTTGCGGGGTTTCCAGTGGTTCACCAGAAAACCACTGGGTTCCTTGGTTGATCCACAAAGCCAAGACTTGAGACTGAAGATGGAGGTGCAGCAGCATCAGGCCGGTCTGACCGGTCTGACCGGTGGGTACCGGTCTGACTGGTGAGGAGCACCGGTCTGACCGGTGTGCGACGACGCAGTCCGGAGACTTCGAAGCAGAGGACACACGTCGGGATCGCAAGGCTTGCGTTGAGGCTAAGCAAGTTTGCGGCCGCTGGGCATCCGTCTGATGGTGCGAAGACAAAGATTCCCAAAGTGCCCCTTGGGGGTGTGTATCCTAGTTTTAGGCCTTAGGGGTAATTTAGTCTTTTGGCTAGTCTCCATATAACCCAAGTGGTGAGAGGATGGGAGCTATCTCTTAGAACCCTAGCTCATTTTGTTTTGCTATTTTCCTCTTCCTTTTCCTTTGGAAATTCTAGGACTAGCTTGAGAGCTTCATGGTGAGATCTTGTGAGAGGGAAGGATGATCGGGCGGAAGCTAGATCTTGTATGAACCTTCATGGTATGTATAGATGATTCGGCGTGGTTCATCAAGGCCTGATTGTGTTCTTCCCATGTTCCCTCTTTGGTGATTTTTGGAGCCTTTTCTTGACGAATTTCTTGTGGCGGCTTTGAGACCTTTCTCTTTGGGATTTGGTGGGGATGTATGCATGAACCCTTCGTGGTTCTTTTCCCTTTGATTCCCCTCCCAAATCCATGAGTAAAGGGGCTCAATTTTGGGGTTTTCTTGGCTCTAGGGTTAGAGGCATTCTTGGTGGAAATCCTTCGATTCCTCTCGTTCTAGCAAGTTTTGGTTGACCAAATCTTGGCTATGGAGTGCCCATGAGGTGTTCCTACTATCCCCAAAGTCTTGTGCGAATCCGTGGAGCGAATCGGGAGATCGGGAGTTGGATTTAGGGGAGTTGACCCACGGGCCCTGTTCATCCCGAGAGCTCAGGTCACACCAGTCTGACTGATGCCTCTCACCGGTCTGACCGGTGCAGACCCTTTGTTGGGTTTGCTCAGGTGAATGTTTTGGTGAGTTCCCTGTTGTCCTGTGTTGCTGCTGTTTCGAGTTTGGTTCGTTTTGGAGCTTGGAAGGTCAGGTTTGTGGATTTGGGGCTTCCTGGCTTAGACCGGTCTGACCGGCATGCTACACCGCCTGACCGGTGTAGGAGCTATCTGTGGAAGTTCTCAGGTTCTGTTAGGGTGCTCCAGTAGGGATCGGTCTGACCGGTGTGTGCGACCGGTCAGACCGGTGTAGTCCAGTAGCTGCTCGAGTTGGTTTTTCCGCTGCGTTCTCGGGTTAGCTTCGGTGGTTGTTGGTTCCTAGGACCAGTAGCACTCCAATGGCTGCGTGGTCTTGACCAACTTGGGTAGTTGAGTCGGAGACGTGTTTTGGAAGCCGTGTTCATCTTGTTGGAGTTTTCATCTCCTTCGAGAAGAATTTTTATCGGCTCCCATTCACTCCCCCCTCTCTGGTCGGCAGTTTCAGTCCTTCATGAATTCACTTAATGACGAAACGGTTTGTCACAAAACGCCGTGCCACATCAGATTTTGGTCCGACATGGCATGTACCTTATGACGCCTTTGTGTTACGAATTTATACGCGTCATTAAACTCATGACGCCAGGAAATAAGGTCTCGTCATTAATCGCGGTTTGTGACGCTCGATTAAGGACGGAGCACTTGAGAGCCTGTGTGGTTCGATGACCGGTTGGTGGTCACTTCCTGGTGTGATGAGTGATTGACAACGTGGTGTGGACTGACTCTTCGCTAAGTATTGCAGGAGCAGGTTGCGGCTTGACTGGTGTTGGTGCAGGTAAAGAACAAGCGCGAAAGGTCATTGCCGGTGAGGCCTCCATGTGTAGAGAAGACAAGTAGGCTTGGTTCGAGGGACCCGGTGGCCAGCGGAGTCAAGTGCGGGCCGCATGGTGGCAAGAACAGCAAGACGAAGTTGTGGACGGTTTCTTGGTTGAGCCTCAAAACCAAGGTCGAGCCGGGACAACGTGTGAGCCGAGTCATGAGTGGTGATTGGCGGAGGCTACACCGAGTTCGCGGGGTTTGCAGTGGTTCACCAGAAAACCACTATGTTACTCGGTTGAGCCACAAAACCGAGGCCGAAGACTCGACGATGAGGTGTGGCCACCCAGGCCGGTTCAACCGCCCAAGAGGGGTGGTCAGACCGCCTGGGCCGGTCTAACTGCCTAGGGGGGGTGGTCTGACCGCCCGGGTCGCAGCTGCCGAGAAACTTCGAAGCGGAGGACACGTGTCGGGATCGTAAGGCTTGCGTCAAGGCTAAGCAAGTTTGTGGTCGCTGGGCATCCGTCCGATGGTGCTGAACAAAAGACTTCCGAATTCGCCCTTGAGGGGCATGTATTGCCTAGTTATCTAGTAAGGGTAGTTTAGTCTTTTGGTTGCCCCCATTTAAACACTTGGAGGGATGGATGGTAGCCAACTCTTGGAACCCTAGCTCAATTGCTTTGCTATTTTCCCTTCCTATTTTCCTTAGGATTTTAGTGGACTAGCTTGAGAGCTTCATGGTGAGATCTTGAGAGAGGGTAGGATGATTGGGAGGGAAGCTAGACCTTGTATGAACCTTCATGGTATGTATAGATGATTCGGCGTGGTTCCTCAAGGCTTTTGTTGTCTCTCCCGTTTTCTCTTTTTGGTGATTTTCGGAGCCTTTTCTTGGGATTTTTGTGTTGGAGTTTTGGAGGCATTTCTTTACGGGTTTTGTTGTGGGAGTCATACATGAGGACATTGTGCCTTTTTTCTTGGTGACCTTGCCCCTCCAAACCCGTGGAAAGCTCTCCTATTTGGTGGATTTTGGTGGAGCCCGAGTTCTTGAGGTTGAGCCACGAGATTTGCGATTCCCCATGATTGATAGCATTTCGGTTCAATTCCTTTGAGGGAGAGGTCTTCCATGAGGTGACCCAGGCATCCCCAAAGTTTCGCTGTAATCCGTTGGGTGAATCGGGAGATCGGGTGATGCAAAGTTAAGAGTTGACCCGCGGTTCCTGTTTTTCCCGTTCTGTTTGGGGAGGGTGGTCTAACCGCGTGGGGGGCGGTCTAACCACCCTGGGCTCGTCCGGAGAAAGTTTTGATTTTGGCCAAGATCTCCTGGTAGCATGTTGGCCTTGACCAGGGGATTCTATGGTTGAAATCTTGGAGCGTTTCGAGTCCATTTGCCTTGGTTTTCACTCGGATCTTTGTGCTCAGGGGAGGGAGGTCGAACCGCCCCTGGCACCCGGTCTAACTGCCCTAGGCCTTTCCGAAGAAAGTTTGATTTTGCCAGATCTTTCTCAATGAGTTTGTCGCCTTGATCAGAGGAGCGTTGTGGTGAAATCTTGGCTCGTTTCGGTGCGGTTTGCTAGGAGTTCCTGGCTTGTGTTCGTTGCAGGGTACAGGAGGTTAGACCGCCCCTGGTAGCCGATCTAACCACCCCTAGGCCCTTTGGTTGAAGTTTCGGTTTTCGCCAAGATTCTCTAGTAGCTAGCTTGGCCTTGACCAGAGGATCTAGTGGGTGAAACCGTGGAGAGTTTTGGAACTCGGAAGAAGTGTTTTGGAGGGTTTCTTGCCTACCCAGGAGCAAGCGGTTTAACCACCCCCTTACCCCGGTTAAACCGCCCCTGCTGGCCAGACAGCTTCCGAGTCGTTTCCGCTGCCGTGTGTGTAGGAGCTGTGGCTGCAGGTAGTGTTTGTTCCTAGGACCAGTAGCACTCCAGTGGCTACGTGGTTTTGGCAAACAGAAGGTTGTGTGCGGAGCGTGTGATTTTGGGTACCCGACCAAGTTCATCTTATTGGAGTTGTCATCTCCTTCTAGAAGAATTTTATCGGCTCCCATTCACTCCCCCCCTCTCTGGTCGCCAGTTCGGTCCTTCAAGTGGTATTAGAGCTAGTTACGGATCTTCGGATTCTAACCAGTCTAAGATCCAAGGATGGCGTACCAGGAACGGGGATCGGGTCCTCCGCACTTCGATGGCAAAAACTACCAGATGTGGCAGAGACGGATGGCTGTGTTTCTCTGCTGCAAGGGTCAGATCCTTTGGTACGTTACGGTGAACACAGCTTATGTTCATCCGATTAACTTCCTTGCTCCGGGATCGAGGGACATGTTCGACACCAACAACAAGGAGGTCGACTACTTGTTTCGTGCTTTGTGTCAGTCCGAATTCGATCGGGTTCAGACAGAGGACTTAGCTTGTAGGATTTGGGAGCAGTTGAAGGATGCTCATGCTGGGAATGCTCAGGTTCAGGCTCGGATGTACGCGACTTACCGGAGAGAGTACGAGAACTTCACTCATCTCCCCGGCGAGTCCGTCGATGCCCTTTTCCAGCGGTTTACGGTTGTGGTGAACAAGGGCCGCGCACGAAAATCCAACGACAATAGCTCGAAAAAGACACGAAAATCACTCGAGCCACAAGAAGGAAATCGACGCAACCATGAAAGCTTCCATACACTCGGAGGACAAATTCTCTACAAAACGGTGAAGAAAATCTAAGCCTATGGAGCAGGTTAATGAGAAGCAGTCCGGATGGATGGTTTGCCCAGAAACCCTAGAGCTATATATAAGAGTCCGTCTGGGTTGGGCAAAAGACCAAGCTACCCCTAGCACTTAAACTGAGATACAAACCCCTCAGGGGCAATAATTTAAAGTAGCACTCCTCTTCATCGGGTGGCCATGCCTTCGCCGCAGTCCGCATCCTCCTGACACAAGCCCTGTGATCCCGCCGCGTGTCCCCCGGCATCGAAGCTTCTCCGCCCGCCGAGCCTCCGGTCTTGGTTTTGTGGCTCAACCAAGTAACCCGACGGTTTTGTGGTGAACCACCGCAAACCCCATGTGCAGACTCCGGTCGTGAGCCGCTACCCTACACCGGCTCCGGTCGACGACTTCGTCTTGCTTTTCTTGCCACCATGCGGCTCGCACTTGACCCCGTTCGGCCACCGGGTCCATCGAGCTGAGCCTACTTGTCTATCCACTCCTCGGAGGCCCCGCAAGGCTAAGACCTTTCGCGCCCACTCTTCACCTGCACCAACACGAGACAAGCCGCAACCTGCACCTGCAATACTCGGCTAAGAGTCAGTCCACACCACATTGTCAATCACTCATCACAGCCATGAGCGACCATCCACCAGTCCTCGGACGCTCCAGTCCTCAATATTTCTTTAGTATCCTTTACATCGGTTTTATTAATTAAAATGAACCTAAGCTAATAGTCTTGTTCTCTAATAAATGCAAATAGTTCGTTAGACGTTCTCTTTTGTGTATCTATCCTTGTGTAAGCTTTAGATCTCTCTAAACCAAGTTCTAGCTCAGATTAAGTTGTTTCCTACATCTAGGCGAGCCTTTCCCTTTTAAGCACGATTTGTGTGCTTTAGTGATCCATAGAATAGAGCATATCCATTAGTACGCTCTTTTAAAACTTTGATTTGATTGATGTATTCTTCTAAGCTTGCTTGTTTGTTTGCTTTGTATGCCTATGTCGATGATTGATGCGAGTAGATTGAACGTGGTTTGAGAAGCTTTGAAGAGCAAGAGGTTGAAGGTACTGAGCAACATTACTCTGGTTACAGGCAAGTGTGTGGTTCCTTGTCGTAAAAACTATTTAATCACACATTGCATTGCTTTGCATTAATTTTGATGGGTTCCTATTAAGGATGACTAGCCTCATTTGACCATTATCTTGAACCTGGTTTTAATTAATAGTGATGGTAGATGCTGCTCTGTTTGCTCTACTGGGATGGTGTTAATCGAACAACTTTGATACTTGTTTATGTTTTCTGTTGAATGATGCTTTAATACAAGATCATACATGCTTATTTGGAACATGGAGAACCACCCAAGAAAACAGTGCAACCACAAGGACTAAATGGGCACTAGTATTGGCCAATTAATTAGGAAATTTAGCTTTGGGTGACCTTACCTGATAAGGATAAGGGATCGGCAGTACTGTGGGGTATGGACCCACCCTAGCGGGGAGTTGGGTTTGTTCTTTTATGGCGGGGTATTGACCTACTAGGGGGCTTTATACCTTGCTAACTGATCCGGACCTTGTGGGTTGCAACTTGTCGGGGAACCTTTGTAAAGACCTCGTAGCGTCCCTATGCAATCACACCTCAGTAGTGTAGTATGATGCTTGGCCGGCATCGCATGGTTGGGTCCAAAGTTCTTCGGAGCTTTTACGCGACTTGTGGTGAAAGTGTACAACCTCTGCAGAGTGTAAAACTAACCGGTTAGCCGTGCTCATGGTCACGAGCGGCCTGGACCCTCACATGATAATTAAACTTGAAGATGGACTTAAATCATGGTTATGCTTGCCATATGCTTATGGCGTATTTATCTATCTCTTTGTGTTAATTGTGGGATGGTATATACTTATACTTGCTAGTAAATAGTTGTTTAATAAAATTGGACCAACAAAAATGCTAAATGCTTAGAGCCCAGTCCGCTATAAAGCCTTTGCATTCATCCTTGCCCCACACTTGCTGAGTACAACATGTGCTCACCCTTGCTATAAACAATGTTGCTCAGAAAGAGGAAGTTGCTATGAAGTCGTTGTGAAGATGTTGTTGGTGATAGGCGTACGCAACCCCCAGTCGACTGCTTGCGGAGTTTGGTGCCTTTGTTTCCAGGATTCAGCGTAATACTCTGATAATCTCCTTTTTTTACGTGATACTGAACTGTTATTCACTTAAATGTCACTATATGTATGAAACTTGTTCCTGCCATACATATAGTTATGCACTTGGTTTTCTTTAGAAAAAATAGGTGTGACACTCCTTCACACCAGGCTTCCACAGTATCTTCAAGTCATCAACTAGTGGCCTCAAGTAGACATTAATACGGTCGCCAGGTTGCTTTGGCCTGGAGACCAATATTGTCAGCATCATATATTTCTGTTTCTTGCATAGTCAGGGTGGAAGGTTGTACATTGATAGCACGACAGGCCAGGTGCTATGTGTTGAGCTCTAGTTACCGAGTGGTTTCACGCCATCTGTGCTCATAGCAAACCGTATGCTCCTGATGTCTTCGTTAAACCACGAAAAGTGGTTATTAATGTTACCCCATTGTGCTGCATCTACGGGGTGCCTAAACTTGCCTTCTTCCTTAAGCTTCTTTCGGCCTTCCTCATGCCAACGCAAGAGTTGGGCCTCCTTTTGTGTTGCGAACCATCTTCTCAGCCGAGGAATGATGCAAAAATACCATGCCACCCTCACAGGAGCCCTTCTGTTAGCCTTCTTCTTCTTGCCTTTGATCTCCATAGGCTCGTTCTCGTCATCAGCATTATTATCATCTCCACCATCCTTTTTCCTCTTGTACCGATCACAGCCACACTTGGGGCACTTGTCAAGGTCTGCATAATCTCCACATAATAATACACAACTGTTCTTGCATGCATAGATTTTTCAACCTCTATTCCCAGAGGAAAGATTATCTTCTTCGCCTCATAGACAGACTCGGCTATTTGGTTTCCTTCAGGAGCATGTCTCTAAGAACATCCAATATATGTTTGAAACTTTTGTTGCTCCAACCATGATCTGCCTTAAGCTGTAGAAGTTTTAGATCACCAGAAAGGTGAGAGTACTTCTGGCAATCAGGGTAGAGGGGTTTCTTTGAATCTTCAATGAACTGCTTCAGCCTCGCTAATTCAGAAGGTGTGTACACTTGTTGAAACTCAACATCTGAAGGACTTAACTAGCAACCAGAGAGGGGGGAGTGAATGGGAGCTGATAAAAATTATTCTCGAAGGAGATGTCTTCTCCAAGAAGACGAACACGGCTTGGCCAAATCACTTCTCCGACTCAATTACCTAAGTTGGCCAAGACCACGTAGCCACTGGAGTGCTACTGGTCCTAGGAACCAACAACCACCGAAATCTACTCGAGAATGCAGCAGAACAAACACTCGAGCAGAACATAGTCCACACCGATCAGACTGGTGAGCACCACCGGTCAGACCAGTCCCTGCCGAATCACCCGGACTAAGCCGTCGGATCACCCGACACTCTCCAGAGACACACCGGGTCACCCTGGACCCCAAACCGGATCACCCGAGCAAGACTTGACAATTTCCACAAGCAAGCCTCTGTACCGGTCAGGCCGGTACAACACACCTGTCAGACCGGTCCTAGGCTGGAAACAGACCTCTCGGGCTGCAAACAGCACCAAACCTGAAACAGCAGCAAGCCTAGAGACTACGGAACACACCAGCACTTTCACCCAAGCCAAAACCCAACTGGGGTCTGCACCGGTCGGCCAGTGGAGGGCACTGGTCAGACCGGTCAGGGCCTGGGTGCTCGGGATGAACAGCGACCCGCGGGTCAACTCCTTCAAATCCAAATCCCGATCTCCCGATTCGCTTCACGGATTCGCACAAGACTTTGGGGATACTAGGAGTACCTCATGGGCACCCCATAGCTATGATTTGGTCCACCAAAACTCGTTGAATCAAGAGGAATTGAGGGATTTCCACCAAGAACACAACTTTCCCGAAACCTAAGAAAACCCCGAAATCGAGCACCTTGGCTCACGGATTTGGGAGTGGAATCACAAGGAAAAGAACCACGAAGGGCTCATGCATACATCCCCTACCAAATCCCAAAGAGAAAGACCCCGAAACCACAACAAGAAAATCGCCAAGAAAAGGCTCCGAAGATCACCAAAAAGGGAAAATGGGAGATACACAATCAAGCCTTGAGGAACCACGCCGAATCATCTATACATACCATGAAGGTTCATAAAAGGTCTAGCTTGCCACCTGATCATCCATCCCTCTCTAAGGATCTCACCATGAAGCTCTCAAGCTAGTCCTAAAAATCCTAAGGAAAATAGGAAGGGAAAATAGCAAAAGCAAATGAGCAAGGGTTCCAAGAGATGGCTGCCATCCTCTCACCACTTGGGTTATATAGAGGCAACCGAAAGATGAAACTACCCCTATTACATTAAACTAAGATACACGCCCCCAAAGGGCCTTTTGGGAAACTTCATCGTAGCACCATCGGACGGATGCTCGACGACCGCAAACTTGCTTAGCCTCGACGCAAGCCATGCGATCCCGATGCGTGTCCTCTGCTTTGAAGACTCTGGAAGGCATCGTCGCACACCGGTCAGACCGGTGCAACTTACCGGTCAGACCGGCCTGATGCTTCTACTCTCCGGTCTTCAGTCTTGGCTTTGTGGATCAACCAAGGAACCCAGTGATTTTCTGGTGAACCACTGGAAACCCCACGAACTCGTTGTAGCCTCCGCCAATCACCACTCATGACTCGGCTCCCACGAAGTTCCGGCTCGACCTTGGTTTTGTGGCTCAACCAAGAAACTATCCATGACTTCGTCTTGTTGTTCTTGTCACCATGCGGCCCGCACTTGGCCTCGGTGGCCACCGGGTCCCTCGAACCAAGCCTACTTGTCTTCTCCACACCTGGAGGCCTCACCGGCAACGATCTTTCGCGCTTGTTCTTCACCAGCACCAGCACCAATCAAGCCGCAACCTGCACCT
Source organism: Cenchrus fungigraminus (assembly GCA_036936925.1). Classification (NCBI taxonomy): domain Eukaryota; kingdom Viridiplantae; phylum Streptophyta; class Magnoliopsida; order Poales; family Poaceae; genus Cenchrus; species Cenchrus fungigraminus. The sequence goes on from CM072770.1 coordinate 69,454,058, forward strand.
GCAATACTTAGCCAAGAGTCAGTCCACACAATGTTGTCAATCACTCATCACACTAGGAAGTGACCATCCACCGGTCCTCGAACCACACAGGCTCTCAACATCCCGCAACATTTGATCAACATTGTGCACACGTTGCAACACCTCACCATCATCGAAGCCCCTAACTTCTTGATCAATGATATCCTCACGCCTCATCACATTTGGTGGGAATGGTTCATTTTCCTCAAAAACTCCACCTTCATCAAGGTCTTCATCATGGTCGGTAGCATGGTGTCGCACTTCACCTTCATTTAGGCAGCCTGCTTTGAGTTCATTAAGGCCTTCCTCACCATGTTTATTCCAACACATGTAATTTTTTGTGAAACCACGTGTGACCAAATGATGAAAAATGCCCGTTGTCTGAATTTTTTCTGGTTGAAAAAATCTATACAGGGGCAAAGCATTGCCTGAATACCACGGTTTCTCATATCCGCCTCTGCTTGATTTAGAAAACCATTGACCCCACTTAAGAAATTCTCCCAATCTTCTTGGGGTTGTCTGTACATCCAAGCCCGAGCAGCAGCCGCCATTAGCATTCCATACACCAAATGAGCATAATTCATCACACAAAAAAACCGATAACATAAGAGGATTAGGACAGTTGAAGAATTTCAATAAAAGGGGGCAATTAATTTCCACCTTGACGAGGACATTCTATGAGGCGAGCACGGCCGAGGAGGAGGATCAAAAGCGACGTCGCGGCTGCAGCGATAGTGCGGAAGACAGCGCCGAGCCCTAGGGGGAGGGGACACGGAGGCGTCTGCTTTGGATGACACTGCGGTCGAGGTCCGCTGGCCCCTTTCGCCATCACGCACGCGGCCGGGCGGCCTGCTGCAACACCGGCTTTCAAAGGAGAGAGACAGTGATCCTCAGAGTGCGCGCAACTAGCGGTGGCAAAACGGGGCAAGCCGGCGGGGACTTCTGAGGAGAGAGATCGAGCGAGTGACCTTTTGAGGAGAGAGAACGAGTGTTGTTGTTAGAACGGGAGTGGCCTTCTGAGGAGAGAGAGCGAGTGGTGTCGGAAGGAGAAGACAGAGACGCGTAATAACAACGCACGTCTCCGATGTGAGAAAAAGGCAACCCTGGGTGGCAAACGAAGGAGACGAGTCCTAGGAAACAAGTGTATCCAATTGAGTCGCCATCAAAGGAGAACCTCAGCATAGGCTAAACAACGACATGAGGGAGGTTGTTAAGAAAGAAGTTCTCAAACTTCTGCATGTCGGGATAATTTACCTCGTGCCTCATAGTGATTGGGTAAGCCCTGTCTGGGTTGTGCCCAAGAAGAGCGGTATGACAGTCGTAGGAAATAAGGACAATGAGCTTATCCCACAGCAAGTTAAAACGGCATGGAGGATGTTCAATGATGATCGGAAACTCAACTCGACAACTAGGAAAGACCACTTCCCGCTACCCTTCATTGATGAAATGTTACAGCGGTTGGCGAAGCACTCTTTCTTTTGATTCCTTGATGTGTATTCTAGGTTTCACCAGATTCCAATCCACCCCGATGACCAGAGCAAGACCACTTTCACGTGTCCTTATGGGACTTATACTTACCAGAGGATGCCATTTGGGTTGTGTAATGCACCCACTTCTTTCCAATGGTGCATGATGTCCATCTTCTTGGACATGATTGAACAAATAGTAGAACTCTTTATGAACGACTTCTTTGTTTATGGGGAAACCTTCGATCCATGTCTTGAGAACTTAGACAAGGTCTTGCAATGATGCCAAGAAAATGACCTGGTGCTGAATTGGGAAAAGTGCCATTTCATGATCCAAGATGGTATCATCCTCGGGCACCTTGTGTCCGAAAGAGGGATTGAGGTGGACAGAGATAAAATAGAAGTTATAGAGCAGCTCCCACCTCCCGTGAATGTTAAAGGGATCCACAGCCTCCTATCTAAGGATGCACCCTTCAAGTTTACGGACGAGTGCGATTCCATTAACACCCTCAAGCAAGCACTCATCTCAGCATCAATAATTCAACCCCCCAATTGGGAGCTTCCCTTTGAGATAATGTGAGATGCTAGTGATTATGCAGTTGGGGCGGTGTTGACGGTCCGTACAACAAAAAATCGACCATCAAAACCTCGGGTTCAAGAGGAGTATATGACAAATTTCATGCACATTTTTAGTACTAATAAAGTTCCACAAGTTGTGTTGTGATTTTCATAGCAGGTACACATTTTGGCAGAAATTGGGACCAACGCACCACACGTGCTAGGCACGGCCGAACCACCAGGCATAGCCGGCCCTGCAGGAGCGGCCGGCCCTGCAGGTGCGGCTAGCCCTGCCCTGTGGTGTGTCCCTGGTCCTAAGCACCGCCTCTCCCTCGAGCACAACTTGGACGAACGAGATTCACTAAGGAAACGTCGGTTTGATCAAGTGGTGGAGGCTAGGATCACTTGGATCAATGGGTCCACTTGTCCGGTCGCTCAACCGTCGCAACCGTCATCCAGAGGCAATCCTAGGTGTCCCCGAGCATGGTCGGTGCATCACATGGCACGGGGGTGGGCCGACCGCGCCTAGAGGGCCGGCCGCACCTATCAACTCGCGTGCCGGGCGAAACCGAACCAAGGAGCCGACCTACAACCGCCTCAGGAGCAGTGATCAGGGGCGTCCAAGGTGGGAGGCGGCACATCCCAGGGCCGGCCCCACCTGGTGAGCCGGCCGCACCTGGCATGTGGCCCCCTGCGCTCTACCGACCTTCCTTGCCTATAAAAGCTACCTCCCACTCGTTGGATCAGACACACAACGCAGGAGCATCTCCATTTCTCTCTTTTGTTCACTTAGAGTAGGATTAGTGTAGCTTGGGAGTTAGAGTTGAGTCGAGCTAGTCTCGAGGTTCCGGAGGAGTCTTCTTCAGAGTTCCGGTACTACTCTTGTATCCTTTCTTTGTTTAGACTCAAGTACAATTCAAGTTATCTTTCTATCTTACCTTTCGAGTCAATTACATTCAGCTTTTACTTTGCTCTACAAGCTTTATTCTTGGTTTAGACTAAAGTTAGTTTGATCTTGGTTAGCATAGCTCTCTTGAACCCTATAGTGTTGTGGTCGTTCTTCGCTTGATCTTCGGTGTTTCACCATAGAGAGAGACCTTCCTTCGTGATATCCAGGGAAAGGTTCTTTGGTTCGTTGTGAGCGCGGTGCTCAGAGGTTGCCTTAGTTTTAGATTGGTGTCCCGTTCAATGGAATAGTTGTGGTACCCTAAGGAGGTGACAGCTCCGGACGGGTTTTGTAGTCCACCACGTTAGTTCGGGCCGGTAGGATTCAGCACGTCGTCGTTCTCCCTTCTCATCCCAGTCTGAGAGTGCGGCTTTGCATGCCCCTGCAGCACTAGAAGATCTTGTCGAGTTTAGCTTGCCTTGGTTATCCTTTGCCTTAGTTCTTTGCCTAGAGTTGACAAGAATAGATAGATAGTGTTAGGATCCTTTCTCGTCTCGTTGTCCTCCCAGCTCACTAGATCCTCTCTAACCTTTTATCAAGATCTCCTTGTGTGTGTCAAAGTTATCCCCGAATATCTTTATTCGTTACCCCCGCTATAGCTCTTTACCGAGTCTTGTTTTTCTCCATCATTTATTCGATCATCTTTGCCGTAGTGCCTCCCTTGGGAAAATATAAATACGATAACCCAAATACCACCAGGTGAAGTGCTACAACGGTAATCCGTGCGCTTGCGGACCTTTCTGTGATGTGTGTTTTACCAAAGACGTTCCCTAGCCCCATTACGAGGTGTATAAACCCGATAGCGACGATAGCGAGTGCCAACAGGCATTCCTGGCACCGTCACCGTGAGTGCATACCTAGTGGTGAGGCTAAGGAGCGTCAACAAACATTTCTGGCACCGTTACCGGGGAGGCAATAGGCATAAGATATCATTTGAACTTAGTGGTTGAATTATCAAGCTTTGGTGAACCGCTATTTAAGCTTTGGTGTCTGAGTGAAATTGGGTTCATAGGCTGAATTCTTGGGTAGAATTTTTATCGGCTCCCATTCACTCCCCCCTCTCTGGTTCGCTGTTCCGGTCCTTCAAGTGGTATCAGAGCAGGTTGCGGGTCTTAATTGACTCTAACCAGTCTAAGATCCAAAAATGGCGTACCTAGAACGGGGCTCGGGTCCTCCGCACTTCGATGGAAAGAACTACCAGATGTGGCAGAGACGGATAGCTGCGTTCCTCCGTGGTAAGGGTCAGATCCTTTGAGATGTCACGGTGAACACAGCTTATGTTCATCCGATGAACTTCCTAGCTCCTGGATCGAGAGACATGTTCGACGCCAACAACAAGGCGGTCGACTACTTGTTTTGTGCTCTGTGTCAATCCGAATTCGATCGGGTGCATACAGAGGACCTAGCATGTAGGATTTGGTTGGAGCTGAAGAATGCTCATGCTGGGAATGCTGAGGTTCAGGCACGGTTGTATGCGACTTACCGGAGAGAGTATGAGAACTTCACTCATCTCCCCGGTGAGTCTATTGATGCCTTGTTCCAGCGGTTCACGGTGGTTGTGAACAACATGAGGGCCAATGTCGACGTCCTCCCGTACGATGACCATGATAGGGCTGTGAAGCTCTTACACGCGCTGGATCGTACCGTGTGAGATGGAAAGGTCGTGGCCATTCTTGAGTCCGAGAAGTACACCACTCTGACGATGAACGACCTGTTTTCTATGCTGAAGTCTGCTGAGGTTGATCGGGGTTTGATAGCCCGTCTCGAGAGCCCGACTGATTCCCATAGTCTTGCTCTCATCGGTGGCAAAGGTGCTAAGTCTAACGCTAACACATCTTCCAGGATGTACTCTTTGTCTTCTTTGATGACTTTGCCAGACGAGGAGTTCGACGTGCTTGGAGAGGACGAGCTGGCGTTGCTGACCAGGCGGTTCGAGAGGCTGCACGAGAACCGGGTGAACATGAGGAGGACAGCACGGACGTGCTTTCAGTGCGGCAAGCCGGGACACTTCGTCGCGGACTGTCCGGAGAAGATGGAGAGCAAGGACGGCTACAAGCACCGGTCGAGCAAGGACGGCAAGTACCGGTCGAGGCGCGATCACAAGCACAAGAACAAGCACAAGGATGAGCGACGGTCGAGGAAGAAGGACGGCCGTGGCAGGAAGGCCCGAGCGATGGTCGGAGCGAGCGACGTCGACTCCAGCTCCGCGTACTCTTCCTCGAGCTCGAGTAGCAGTGAAGACGAAGGTGATCGGTGCAAGAACAAGAAGTCATCCAAGAACTTGAGCGGGCTGAGCTGCTTCACACGAGATGGCTTATGCGGCATGGCTCGTAGCTCCGGCAGCAAGAAGAGTCACCAGAGCGACTCAGACTCCGACTGTGAGGATGAGGTACGTGACGAGCTTCCCTTCTTGCGTGAGGAGAATGAACGTCTTGGCAAGTTGCTTGATAATCGTGATGACATGCTCAGAGAGGCCCAGAAGATGAGGAAAGAACTTAGAGCCTCACTAGAAGATGATAGGAACCGTGTGGCTGAGCTAGAAACCCAGAACCTAGATGCTAAGCTTGAGATTGATTCGCTTAAGGCTTCACCTGTGGTTTCTGATGAGATTGATTGTTGTGATTGCTCTGTGTACCTAGCTGGTCTTACTGCCCTTAACAATCAGCATGCTTCTACTTGTGATGAACTAGATGTGCTTAGGGTTGAAGTGGCTGAGCTTAAGTCTAGACATGCTTTGCTAGGTGCTTGCACTTCTTGCCCTGTTTTGCATGGAAAGATTGATGAGATGCATGCTTATACTGTTTCGCTTGAGGCTAAGTTGAAAGAACCTGTTCCCATGTCTTGCTCTACTTGTGAAGTGCATGCTTTGAAAAATCTGGAACTTGCACATTATTTGGATCGCTTGCAGGATGAGAATGATGAGTTGAGAAAAATGATGGGTTGGTTGTCGGGTCATGAACCGCAGCTTAGGATGATGATTGAGGCATACAAGCGCTATGATGGGCAAGCGCTTGGCTCAGAGAAAGTTGGAGAGTCTAGTGGTGAGGGAGGAGAGAAGATTGGTGATATCCAAGCTCCACCAAAAACCTTCCACAAAAATGCCTATGCTCCTAAGCCCAACCCACTGAGAAACAAACTTGACACAACCCCAGATCCTCCCATATTCCCTCACTCCACAAATGATTTCCAGAAACCCATCAAGTTCAAGAGTAACTTGGGGAATGAGTTCTTTGAGAAAGAGAGTGTGAAGCCTAGTGAGGAAAAGGGTGAGAAGCCGAGTGAGGAGAAACCGAGTGAGAAATCCCAACCAAAACCAAAGACAAAACCTATCCAGTTTCATTGTGACTATTGTGGGAGAGATGGTCACAAAGGAGAGTTTTGCTTCAAGAAGAAGCGAGAGCAGAGAATGGCTAAGGAGTGGGCAAACAAGGACAGGTACAACCCACCTCATGGTGTGCCTGAGTCTCGTATGCCACTGCCTAGGTGTAAGGCCGTTGTTCGCACAGTTTCAGCTTGGGGAGAAAAGAGTGCTTTGGGTGGAAGGGACCTTGCTGGAGGAATAAAATCGGCCAGACCGGTTTGGAAACCGGTCAGACCGGTTTGGGCTGCTCGCACAACGAAACTGGTCAGACCCGTTCCAGAACCGGTCAGATCGGTTTGGAGACAGCAGGGTGACCAGTTTGGTTTTCGTGCTAAGGATGAGGCTCGGTTTAGGTCCTTTGATCATGGTCCAGATGTTTGGCATGGAGAGTCTGGTGGTGGTCAGTTTGCTTGATGTTCTCCACATCGTGCTCAATACGATGGTGGGAGGAGTCGTAGCTTTGAGTTGGAGAGGAGGAATGGTCCACGGTCTTCCTTTCGTGGTTTTCGTTCTCCTCCAGCGAGACAGGGGTGGTTCCCTAGTGGTGGTTCTCGTGGTGGTTTTCGTGGTGGTAGCTTTGATAGGTGTGATGTTTTGGTTTGTGCTAACCCCACTTTGGAGCAAATGGCTCGGCACTGGTTTTACTCTTTTGGTACTAACCCCAGTGCAGAGTCGTTTGTTCACTCACGTTCTCGTTTTTGAATTTCAGGTGGGAGACTTGAGGAACGTTTGGTTGATTGACTCCGGTTGCTCGAGGCATATGACCGGAGACAAGGGGTGGTTCTCAAGTCTCGTCCCGGTGGTGTCCAAGACATACATCACCTTTGGGGACAATGGGCGAGGGCGTGTGCTTTCAGAAGGTGGGATTAAGGTAAGTGACAAGGTCACTCTCAGGCGTGTTGCTCTTGTTCAATCGCTCGGGTTCAATTTGCTTTCGGTGTCCCAACTTTTGGATGAGGGCTTTGAGGTGTTGTTTTGGCCTGGTGGTTCTCGGATTTTGGACTCTCAAGGGGACCTAGTTTGCATGGTCGTTCCCGAGGGTCAAGTGTTTCGAGCTGATTTTTCTCAGTCTTCTGGTGTGGAGCGTTGTTTCTTGGCTGGTTCTTCGAGTGAGTTGTGGAAGTGGCATAGGAAGTTGGGTCACTTAAGCTTTGACCTTTTGTCTCGCTTGAGTAAACTCAATTTGGTCCGAGGATTGCCACGGCTGAGGTTTGAGAAAGAGTTGGTTTGTGCGCCGTGTCAGCATGCTAAGATGGTAGCTTCTTCCCATCGACCCCTCACCGATGCGAAGATGGAGCGTCCATGCGAGCTGCTCCATATGGACCTTGTTGGCCCAGCTCGTGTGCGATCTGTGGGTGGGAAGTGGTACGTCCTGGTTGTGGTGGACGACTACTCTCGGTATGCGTGGGTTTTCTTTCTTGAGGAGAAAGGGGAGACGTTTGGTTTTGTTCGAGATCTTGTCTTGAGGTTAAGAAACGAGAGGCACGGAGATGCCATACGAGCGATTCGCAGTGACAGTGGCTCGGAATTTAAAAACCCTCGCTTCAAAACCTTTTTCCATGACTTGGGTCTTGAACACTAGTTTTCGAGTCCGTATACACCTCCCCAGAACGGCGTGGTGGAAAGGAAAAACAGAACCTTGTGTGAAATGGCTCGGACGATGCTTGATGAGCATAGGACTCCGAGAAGGTTCTGGGCTGAGGCGGTGAATACCGCGTGCTATGTGTCGAACAGGATTTACCTCAGGGTTCACAAGAAGAAAACGTGCTATGAGTTGATCCACAGGTGCACACCCAAGGTGAGTCACTACCATGTGTTTGGGTGCAAATGCTTCATCCTGAAGAAAGGTAAGAAGTTGGACAAGTTCGAGGCTAGATCTGTTGATGGCATTTTCTTTGGTTACGCATCTCATTCTAGAGCCTTTCGACTGCTCAATCTTGAAACTAACCAAATCGTGGAGACTTGTGAGGTAACCTTCGACGAGACACAGCCACGTAGTCAGCTTGTCTTTGAGTGTGCAGGTGACGACGAACTTGGTGAGGAGATTTTCCAGGAGGAGGAGCATGAACATGGAGATGATGAAGATGGCGGTGTGGTGCCCGCGGCTGAGCATGTACCTACTACTTCGACTACGGTGGTGGACGGTCCTTCTCCCACACCTACAACGATAAACCCAGTTCAAGAAGAAGCTGCTGTTGAGGGGGAGGTAGCATCAAGGCGAGAACCTCCCCGGCGAGTGCAAGTGGATCACCTAGCTTCGAGGATCATCGGCGACATGAATGAACGTACTACACGGTCGAGGGTTCGGAACAATTCTCATTTCGCTCATGCTGCTTTTGTTGCTACCTTTGAGCCCAAAGACATTGGACACGCGCTATCTGATCACAATTGGGTTAATTCGATGCATGAGGAGTTGGAGAACTTTGAGAGAAACCAAGTTTGGGAGTTGATTGACCCTCCCCCAGGGTGTAAGCCGATTGGGACAAAATGGGTGTGGAAAAACAAAGACGGAGAGAAAGGAGAAGTGGTGAGGAACAAGTCGAGGCTTGTTGCTCAGGGGTACTCACAGAAAGAGGGGATCCACTACGAGGAGACCTTTGATCCCGTAGCTCGTTTGGAGGCGATCAGGATCCTTCTAGCCTTTTCCGTGGCTAATGGGTTCAAGTTGTACCAGATGGATGTCAAGAGTGCTTTCCTAAATGGTGTCTTGGAGGAAGTAGTGTATGTGAGGCAACCACCGGGGTTTGAGAGTGAGAAGTACCCCCACCGGGTGTACAAGTTGAGGAAGGCGCTGTATGGGTTGAAGCAGGCGCCTTGAGCTTGGTACGGTAGGTTGAGGGGGTTCCTGTTTGAGAGAGGGTTTGAGATGGGGAAGGTCAATCAGACCTTGTTTCTCCTCGGGCAGGGCAGAGATATCCTGATTGTGCAGGTATACGTGGATGATATTGTCTTTGGTGGCTCGTCTAACTCTCTTGTTGCAAGGTTTGCAGAGGACATGAGCAGGGAATTTGAGATGAGCATGATGGGTGAGTTGCAGTTCTTCCTCGGGCTACAGATCGAGCAATCAAAGGAAGGAACATTTGTGCACCAAGCTAAGTACACCAAAGACATTGTGAGGAAGTTCAAGATGGAGGACTCCAAGGCCATGGCGACACCTATGAGTACGACTACAGCTCTTGATGCGGACGAGGAAGGTGAACACGTGGACCAGAAGGAGTACCGGAGCATGATCGGGTCACTCCTCTACTTGACGGTGACGAGGCCGGACATCCAATTCTCAGTATGTCTGTGCACTCATTTTCAAGCGTCTCCGAGGACTTCACATCGGCAAGCAGTCAAGCGCATATTCAGGTATTTGTGACACACTCCCAACTTCGGTCTTCGGTACTCTGCGTCTTCTTCTTTGGCTCTTCATGGTTTTTCAGACGCGGATTTTGCCGGATGTCGGTTGGATAGGAAGTCCACTTCTGGGACTTGCCAGTTCTTGGGCTCCTCTTTGGTGTCTTGGTCTTCCCGCAAACAGTGGAGTGTTGCTCAATCCACTACCGAGGCAGAGTATGTGGCCGCAGCTAGTTGTTGCTCTCAGCTCCTTTGGATCACATACACCATGAGTAACTTTGGTGAGGAGTATACCCATGTCCCACTTCAATGTGATAGCACAAGTGCCATAAGCGTTGCAAAGAACCTAGTGCTCCATTCCAAAACCAAGCACATAGAAGTGAGGTATCATTTCCTGAGAGACAACGTAGAGAAAGGAAAAATCGCTTTGATCCATGTACCCACACATGACCAGCTAGCCGATATTTTCACCAAACCCCTAGATCAAGCAACTTTCACTTGTTTGCGGGGGGAGCTTGGTGTTTGTTTAATTTCTTGAGTTGGGTGTGTGGGAGCTCCTTTGTATCATATGTATAGCTTTTCCTTTGTGCATTTCTTGCATTTGGCATGGCATATGTAACATGATGTATAGGCATCTTTGTATCTTAGGTTGCATGCATTTTGTATCATATGCATTTGGTAGGAAAGGCTTCTCCTATATACATTGTTCACCATGATATGCTAAATATGATCTTGTGAGCTAGTTTGGTATGATATGGCTTAGTGTGGCTTAGCTCTTGATGATCTTGATTTATATCCATGGTTGATAGCTATGTTTTTTTTTAAAAAAATGTCACATGTATGCTCTCTTGTGAATAAATGCCTTTATACGATCTTGACATGTTTTGTGGCTTGGTTATGCTTAATTTGTGGTTGGATAGCTTATTTTGATCATATGGGGCCAAAGGCTCATTTGCCATCATGAATGTTTAGCCCCCATGCTTCATCTTGTGGAGGGGCATAAGTTCCTTTTTGTCGCAAAGACATTTCATGTACCAATTATAAATCTGAAAATGAAATGTAAATTGCTTGGAAAATGTGCTCCCATGTCATATGTGCTTAATTTACTTGCTTTTGGGTGCTAAATCATTGCATGTTGCTTACCAATGAGAAGTCTCATACATAGAAGTAAGCACATGGCTCGGTATGCTTTGACATGACATGAGGTGCTTGTGGGTGTTTATGATGGTCTTATGCTTAGAATGGTTGTCCTAGCATGAAGTTTGTGTGGCTTTGCCATTTTGACATGTTTTGCTCATGTTTAGGACTTTGCTCATGAGAGGGTGATTTTTCGCAAAAATGCTCAATTCTATCTTAGCTTTACCCAATGGTTGTGAAACTTGGTGATCATGTAGTTGATGTTCATACGATGCTGTAGAGTATTTAACTTGCTCATTTGATCATGTGTAGCATCTTGTGATGAAATTTGTCTATTTGAGAAGCTCTAGTTGCATCTTTTCCAAATTTGAGCCTTGATTCATGCATTGGCAACAAGGGGGAGAAATGTTGGTTGAGAAAAGTTGCATTGCATCCCTAGAACCTATCCCAACAGTCAAGGGGGAGCTTGTGCATTTCTTTTGCATTTTTGGCTTTTCGGGGGTGTTTCTGCTGGGTAAATCGGTCTGACCGGTTTTGGGAACCGGCCTGACCGGTTTGGTGGAACCGGCCTGACCGGTTTGTGCCCAGTGTTGGCACATGTCCAGGGGGAGCTCTTGTATGCTTTGGTGGTTTGTGCTCTTTGCTTGAGCTTGTTTTTGACTCGGTTGTGTCGAGCCGTTGCCCTTGCCTAAGGGGACCGAGTCTTTCCTCTTTCAAGTGATGTTGCTCTTTGCCTTTGTTTGGCTTTCGATCGCTTGTTTGAGTTTTCTTTTAGTCGTTTCTTTTATTTTCCTTTTCTCGTTGATTACCAAATGTGTGTGTTGTCAATGCACTCATCAAGGGGGAGATTGAGGACCATGTGTGGTTCGAGGACCGGTGGATGGTCGCTTCCTGGTGTGATGAGTGATTGACAACGTTAAGTGGACTGATTTTTGGCTAAGTATTGCAGGTGCAGGTTGCGGCTTGACTGGTGTTGCTGCAGGTGAAGAACGAGCGCGAAAGGTCGTCGCCGGTGAGGCCTCCAGGTGTGGAGAAGACAAGTAGGCTTGGTTCGAGGGATCCGGTGGCCAGCGGGGTCAAGTGCGAGCTGCATGGTGGCAAGAACGGCAAGATGAAGTCATGGACGGTTTCTTGGTTGAGCCTCAAAACCAAGGTCGAGCCGGGACATCGTGGGAGCCGAGTCATGAGTGGTGATTGGCGGAGGCTACATCAAGTTCGCGGGGTTCGCGGTGGTTCACCAGAAAACCACCGGGTTACTCGGCTGAGCCACAAAGCCGAGGCCGAAGACCGGGCGTGGCTGTCAGGCCAAAACCGACCTGACCGGTTTGGGAAACCGGTCTGACCGGTTTGGGGTCGCAGGGCGCCGGAAGCTTTGAAGCGGAGTACACACGTCGAGATCGCAAGGCTTGCATCGAGGCTAAGCAAAGTGCGGTCGCCGGGCATCCGTCCGATGGTGCTGCGAAGACAATTTTCCAAAGTGCCCTTGGTGGGTGTGTATCCTAGTTTAGGCTTTAGGGGTATTTTAGTCTTTCGGCTTGCCTCCATATAACCCAAGCGGTGAGAGGATGGCAGCTAGCTCTTGGAACCCTAGCTCATTTTGTTTTGCTATTTTCCTCTTCCTTTTTCCTTTGGAATTTCCAGGACTAGCTTGAGAGCTTCATGGTGAGATCTTGTGAGAGGGAAGGATGACCGGGCGGAAGCTAGACCTTGTATGAACCTTCATGGTATGTATAGATGATTCGGCGTGGTTCCTCAAGGCTTGATTGTGGTCTTCCCGTTTTTCCTTTTTGGTGATTTTCGAAGCCTTTTCTTGGAATTTCCGTGGGGAAGTTTTGGGGGCATTTCTTTGAGGGATTCTTGTTGGATGTCACATATGAGGACCTTGTGCCTCTTGGCTTGGTGATCTTACTCCAACAAACCCTCCGAAACAGCTTCAATTTGGTGGTTTTCGGTGGATTCCATGGGAAGGTGTTCTTGAGGGTTGACTTCCGATTCCTCTTGATTGAGTAGGTTTTGGGGACCGAGCTTCTGGCCAAAGGTAGCCCATGAGGTACCCCACCTATCCCCAAAGTCTCACTTTGATCTGTGGAACGAATCGAGAGATCGATTGAGGTGAAGGCTAGGTTTTTCCCGTGGGCTGAGTTCTTCACGACTGTCCAGGCAAAACCGGCCTGACCTGTTTCCCAAACGGTCTGACCGGTTTAGCCCTAGTGGGCTGTCGTGAAGGTTTTTGAGCAGGAGAGTCTTGTTCGTGCTATGGCTTTTCTTGTTCAAAGGTGGAGAGGTTCTTGAGGTGTTTTGGGGCAGTTTTGGCCTCGAAGGTCTTTTGGGGATTTCCCGGACAAAACCGGCCTGACCGGTTTGCCAAACCGGCCTGACCGGTTTCCCCTGCCTGCGAGAGGCTAAGTCCAAGAGAATCGGTCTGACCGGTTTCAGAAACCGGCCTGACCGGTTTTGGTTGCCAGCAGCAGTTTCGAGTTGTTTTCTGCTGCGTGTTTTGGGTTGCTGTTGGTTGGATCTTGCTCCTAGGTTCAGTAGCACTCCAGTGGCTACGTGGACTTGGCAAGAGAAGCTTGTGGAGGTGTCCGAGTGAAATTGGGTTCATAGGCTGAATTCTTGGGTAGAATTTTTATCGGCTCCCATTCAATCCCCCCTCTCTGGTTCGCCATTCCGGTCCTTCAGACAGCCACCGTAGATCAAGCTGAACAGAGTGATGCTTTTTGGAAATGGAAGGTGGGAGTTTAGTGGCGCAACACGGTAGCAATGGAGTAGAGTATTTATTATTTCGGGGCGGAGAGGGAATACAGAATTTGAAAATCCCGCTTTCGACTTCCTGACCGCGAAATGAAAAATTGGTAAGCTGCACTTGCTTCGGGGCCACTGACAAGTGAGCCCATGCAATTGCGGCCCCATATTGTCAGCGAGTTTGGGTGGGATTCTGGTGGCGTATAATATAGGTGGGAGACGGATATCTGGAAGAGGCCCACGCTTCAGTGAAGCTGGGTGCGTTTCCAGTCGAAGATCACAAAGCCAAACAGTTGCTTCTCCCACTACAATGCCTACACGTCTATTTTTTTAAGTCATACGGATATAAGGATCTTCCTTCTGCGTTCTTATCCGGACCAAAGCACACTCGTGTACCCACCAAATATTTCGCATGCCTACCGGGGAAAAAGCCTGCATATTCCGCCCTATACTTGTGACAAGATTCCTCAGTAGTGTAGGCCTTCGTATTCCGAGCATCCCACGTATTTTCATGGCTACTGTAATCCCGTGAGGCATGCTCTGCCACGAGGTGCACGCTGCCTTATTATCGGTCATGGTTCGATAAATAGGCATGCCCCCAAGGCCTTTCCGCATCGCCTCTTCTTCCCCACGCATTGTGCTAACAGACCTCTCTTTTTGGTTCTGCACGCTGTGAAAAGAGGTGAGCTCTTAGCTTCCGCGTCGTGTTTTTACAGGTTACAATCATTGTTTTTGGTCAGTGCTCATCATGTTTACGTTGTTGGCGAGTGTGTAGGAGGATGGCTTCTGATGCGAACGGAGGAACCGCCAACTTCCATGTTGTGCCACCTCCGCAGTGGCCAGGATACATGGATCCATATGATCTGTACGACATGGACGAAGCGGACGAGGAAGAAACGGAGGAGATGAAGAAAGATGCTTTGGCTTGGCTGCAGGAGCAGGGTTACACTCGTGTGCTTCACCATGGTCGCTGTGTGTGCCCTTACTGCAATCTTGCTCACCGACAGTGGGGTTTTCGTGACATCCTACAGCATGCTTCTGGCATTGGTCGCTCAAGACGTACCATGAAGTCAAGGGGTAGGCACCATGCATTGGAGGAATATCTCCGCACGGATCCTCGTTATGCTACATTCCATCATGCATTAGGTATGGCGGGATAGGCGTGTGCCCTACCCATCTCCATGACCATGTCTGTTGTCTTCCTCGTTGCCAAGTCCAAAGATTTCATTGCTGGGTGTGTGTTTGTGCACGCCTGTGCCAGTGCCACTATACGAGTGTAGGTCTATGGGGATGTATCATGTATGTGCACATTTAAGTTGAATAATTTGGGCTAGGTGACCATCACTTACGTTCTGTATATTCTTGGCAAAACGGTGAATTTAGTCAAACGGTAAATTTGTAAAATCGGTCATCATTTACGTGTGTATCTGCAATGCAGTGCGGTGGGATAAGAATAAAATATCACATGACAAGACATTACATCTCAGACTATGGCAACGCATCATGACCAAGGAAATCCACTGAAGCAAGGAAGGCGATCATGGAAAAGAAGAACACCCATGTTCTTCATGGATAACAGGGGATACAGGGGATTTTCCTACTACTACAAGATTCACAGAGCAGGAAAACAGGGGATCGACCTTTTCCATCGAAAAGAAAACATACCATTGAACTTCCATCCACAAGACCTCCTATTTGAACATTTAAAAGAAAACCCAAATCCGAGTAATCTAAGACGACCCCTCCGAGGAGTTCCCCGATGACCCTGGCGTCGAGGGAGCTTCAATGGCTGGGGGAGCCACGGGACCGGGATTGGTGGGGCCAGCATTTGAAGGACCAGCGCTGAGGTCCATCTTCTTCTTGGTCCTCTTCGAGTCCACCTCCTCCTCCTCCTCCTCCTCAACACCCTTCTTCTTCTTCGCCGACGGAATGTCCTTGAACGAATCAAGCTTACTGGCCTTGTCATCCTTCAAAAGCTGCCTCACAGACGCCTCCGTCTGTTGATTCCTCTTCTTGGCCTCCACCCACTTCCTCTTCTTGGCCGCCAATCACTTCTTCTCAATGGCCGCCCACGTCTCTTCCTCATCCTCTTCCTCTTCATCCTCTTCCACGTAGTCGTACTCATCCTCACTGTCCTCGCTCTCCTACCTTTCCATGTATTCTACATCAGATTCACTCAAGGAGGGCTCGGATGGCTCGCATGCGCTTTGTTGGGGGGAGTCGGGTGGTGTCCCGATGGAGGAGGTGTTGGAAGGGAGCGAGGAGGCGGGAAGTCGAATCGGAAAAGAAGGCATGGTGGTTGTGGTTTTCTGGAGGAAGAGAGTTTGAGAGAAGGCAATGGAGGGAGTTGGGAGAGTCTGGTATATTAATAGATCTTAGTTTTAGGGAAAGTCGGGGTGTCTCTTCGGGAGTTGTATCACGCTAATGCAAGGAGGCGCCTCGATCTCTAATAATGTAACGGTCTTTTGCAAAGAAAAGAACTATGTAAATTTGCAATCTTAGTGAATTTGGTGCAAACTATATTTACAAGCACTTCAACATGCAGAGATGAACTGTTTACTGCCATTAAACCGGATGTTCGGGTATGAGATGCATTAACAGACCGGATGTTTCAGTCTAGGAAAATATACAGAAAGGACAAATATTTTCGGGCCTGTAAAAGATGCTTGTTTTGATTTTGGGCAAAGGTGATATATGAGTTCATAGTTTATTAGAGCGATAAAATAGGATAACATTTATAGGGAGACAAGGAAGAGAGATGGTCAGGGAAACAAAGCATAAAAAACTTGAAAGAAGGGGATTGATCAATGAACAAACGATAACCAAAATCACAAATATGGTTTGGGTTTGGGATGCATTAGCATTTCGGATGTTTGGCAATAACCGGATGCTTGTTTTGAATTTGGTCAAAGTGAGCAACGATCACATTGCTTTTTGTTATTAATCGTCCAATATTGATCTTCAACCTCTCCAGATCATGTGTCAAGCTAGGAAACACGATCATGTATAAGTACAATAAGAGCGGATGTTCTTGTCTACGAAACACGAATAGGCCGGACAAACATGAGACCATGTTTCATGGAAATGTAAAGTTACTAATTAACATCACGATGTTCACATACATAAGACAATGTTCCCATGAAATCTAAAGATACTAATTAACATCACAGATAACATATCCGCATTGGTCTTCCACTGGCGCGGCTCGCTCACTCCAGCTACATCCATCCCTCGTTTCCGGTCAGGACGCGGCGGCGGCTCCACTTCTTCATGTTGTCCGCCCTCAGGGCCTCAGACCTGGCCATCCCAAGGACGTGGTCCTTGATCTCATTCAGGTTCTTCCACCAGTGCATACGGTTGGGGCAGACAGGGCACCCGTAGGTGTTGGTAGTGCGCCGGAAGACACGCAGAGCAAATGTCTTAAGATGGTCTATGTTAGTTTGGGTGTCGGAGTTGGAGTCAGAGTCCAACTCTGCAAGTGGTAGAGGAGGTTGGGAATCCGCTGGCGATGTACCAGCGGCTCCGGGCATTGGCGGGTCGATGTTGGCGGTGTCGCAGCGGGGCGGTTCTGTGCCATGGAATTGACGGCCTTGCCACTCTAAGTAGGCGCGGATGAAGTGGAGGACGCACGGTGACAGCCAGGACCCGGATTCGGCTCCTGAGGAGGCGGTGGACGAGAGGCTGGTAACACCGCTGGACCAACGAGCAGGGGCGGGTACGGCCATGCGCCTGAGCTCTGACTGTCTGGGGGAGACTGATTGCTTCATTGAGTCGGACGGGCAGTAGGATTGAAACGTGAGTGTTTGGGAAGAGAACTATGGGTAGTGGTTCGGAATTGGCGAGGACGCCGATGGTAGTAGGAATACATTGTCCAGCTTCCATGAGAAGTTGTGCAAGCTGTTCACGCAAAAATAGGATGTCACCTCCGCGCGCAGCACACGTGACTCCCTGGTCTGTAGCGAGGCGTGCCAGCCAATCTGACCTGTTGATTGACAATGGAAAATATTACGGATCGGCTAGAGAACCAATGGCCTTGTTGCGACACGTGTACCAGCCAATCGGCCGATACAGGTAAAAGCGGGATCGGCCGGCTCGAGAGCGACCGAAGCACAGGTACGTGGGTAGATGGATCGGCTGGATCGGCCGATCGTGACGTCAGCACTCGAGTAGGTCGGAATCGGCTGTGATGTTAGGAGTCACAAGAATTGGTACGAAAACTTGCAGATCTAGCTAATATCGGTAAGGGGTGAATAAAGAACTAGACGAAACCTCAGCGATGCGCCCGGAGGTTAAAGCCTAGGATTATCCGGTAAAACGGTACTCACAAGCTTGCCGGAGATCAGTTGATGCAGCCCGACGAACTCGAAGCACGGCATTGTAGAAAAGAGAAAATCGCAGTGGCGAAGTCGCCGAAAAGTAGATGCTGTAAAGGTAGATGCTGTAAAGTAGATGCAGTAAAGTAAAGGGTTTGCCCGGAGGCGGTTTGTTTGATATTGGTGTGTACAGATTTTCCGACCACGCAGGGTCGCTATTTATGTCCTGAGGACAACCCCGACTCCTAGCCGATCACGGTACTATTTACTTGCATCTAAAGACAAAAAACTACTAAAAATAGAAAAGGACTCTTGCTGGAGTCAAAACTTCCTAAAACTGACTCTTTGACCTGTCGCCAATCGTAGACTGACCCGGCTCCACCATGCTTTCCTTTTGGCATATCTCCTTGATTACCGCCTTCTTCCTCTGGTTAACCATCAGCCGACTCTGTCTTGTTCGCCCACTGTCGGGGTCTCTGACTATCGGTGGATCTTGTTGACCGTTCTTCTCTTCCTTCAATCGGCCGATTATACTCTGCTTTTATCGGCCGCTCCTCCTTATCCTTTTGACTTGTTTTCCAAAAAACGGTGTCAACACATGCCTCCTAGTTTCGAAGTAAATAATCTTTTCCTCCAAAATTTCCTCGAATCCGTTATCTTTCTCGATTCGAAGTCGGCCGTAGAATCTCAACAAATCTTCAGGGGCCATAAATACAGCTGCCTTGATTCTTTCTTTCCCCCAAATCTTGTTGTTCCAACAGCTCGAGCTTTCAAGTGACGAACCCTAAGCTCCAAAGCTTCTGCTGATCCATGGCGTCCTCAAGCTCCGCTGGAGGTTCCCATTCTACTTCTGCACCTTCGAAGGTGACTCTTTCTTCAGTTCCCCCTGTATTTCTTTCGACCTTCTGCTTATTTGCCTTTAAATACCGCTGTCCCGCTCTGCCTGAAACCTAGGTTTATTTATTTCCTCAGGAATTTAGATCTCATCTCATCATTCTTGTTGATGATAAGCCCGGGCTAACTTTCCTTGGACCAATGGGTGATACTGACCCCATTGAGATGATCAACTTTGAAACCGGCCGAATCCCCTTCAAACATGCTTCTCTGAATTTGACCGATCGGGACCGTTGCTTTAGGTCTTGGACAGGTTATGTCAAAGGGTGGAGAGATTGGTACCTCAGAGTTTCTGCGAAGAACAAGGGTTCTTGGGAACAATATAAAATCAGTCAATGCATCACTTTATCTCTGTCTGAGATGTCTCGGAATGAATCCCTTCTGATAGCTGCTTCTTATTTTTGGTCTGATGCACTTAATGCTTTTTTGTTCGGCCATGGGCCGATGGCTCCAACCTTGGCCGATGTCCTCGTGCTGACAGGTCTAGATATTTCCTCCCCAGACACCCTCTTTAGGCACCGTAATGACAAACTTTCTCACTAGTTGAAGACTAAGAACATAGGTGGCTGGTCTGGCTATATCGCTGAGCACAAGAAAGAAGGAACCGTGGGACAGAGGGAACATGTTGCTTTCCTGAATATGTGGCTTGAGAAATTCGTCTTCTGTGGCAAAACTTTTGGCCCTACTGCCAATTATCAGATAGTGGCTGAGCGGTTAGCTGCTGGCAATTGAATCCCTTTTGGAAAATACCTTTTAGGTGCAGTTTACCATCTCCTTCATCAAGTAGCAGTCAGCTTGTCAACCAATTCTCCCATAGGTACTCCGGGAGGTCCCTAGTGGTTTATCAACATGTGGCTAAACCTTCATCTTCGAGATAGGTTGGAGCAGAATATTTTTACCAAGACTTTCCCAGGAGATCAACCAGATGGTGTTCCAATCGTGAGGCGCCGATATATGAATTTTGGAGAAGCTGTTTCTGTCTTTCCAGGACACAAAAGAACTCCTTCTCGTATAGCATAGCACTTCAGAAGTTTCTATCTCGACTTCAATCCAAATTCCATCATCTGGTTTGCATACAGAGACGATGAGACCTACTTTGAGACCACATTCAGTTTTGATGATATCCACAAGGACGACGAAGATAGGATTTGAGAGCCAGGTGTGGTTCGAGGACCGGTGGATGGTCGCTTCCTGGTGTGATGAGTGATTGACAATGTGGTGTGGATTGATTCTTGGCTAAGTATTGCAGGTGCAGGTTGCGGCTTGACTGGTGCAGGTGCAGGTGAAGAACAAGCGCGAAAGGTCGTTGCTGGTGAGGCCTCCAGGTGTGGAGAAGACAAGTAGGCTTGGTTCGAGGGACCCGGTGGCCAGCGGGGTCAAGTGCGGGCCGCATGGTGGCAAGAACGGCAAGATGAAGTCATGGACGGTTTCTTGGTTGAGCCTCAAAACCAAGGTCGAGCCGGGACTACGTGGGAGCCGAGTCATGAGTGGTGATTGGCGGAGGCTACACCAAGTTCGCGGGGTTTCCGGTGGTTCACCAGAAAACCACTGGGTTCCTTGGTTGATCCACAAAGCCAAGACCGAAGAACCGAAGACGGAGGTGCAGCAGCTCCAGACCGGTCTGACCGGTGGGTCTGACCGGTCTGACCGGTGGGTACCGGTCTGACTGCTGTGCGACGACGCAGTCTAGAATCTTCGAAGTGGAGGACACGCGTCGGGATCGCAAGGCTTGCGTCGAGGCTAAGCAAGTTTGCGGTCGCTGGGCATCCGTCCGTGGGAGCGAAGACAAAGATTTCCGAATTCGCCCTTGAGGGGCATGTATCCCTAGTTAGCTAGTAAGGGTATTTTCGTCTTTCGGTTGCCTCCATATAACCCAAGTGGTGAGAGGATGGCAGCCATCTCTTGGAACCCTAGCTCATTTGCTTTCCTATTTTCTCTTCCTATTTTCCTTAGGATTTTCTTAGGACTAGCTTGAGAGCTTCATGGTGAGATCTTGTGAGAGGGAAGGATGATCGGGCGGCAAGCTAGACCTTGTATGAACCTCTTTGGTATGTATAGATGATTCGGCGTGCTTCCTCAAGGCTTAGATGTGTCTTTCCCGTTTCTCCTTTTTGGTGATTTTCGGAGCCCTTTCTTGGCGATTTTCTTGGAGCGATTTCGAGGCCTTTCTCTTTGGGATTTGGTGGGGGATGTATGCATGAACCCTTCGTGGTTCTTTTCTCTTTGATTACCCTCCCAAATCCGTGAGCAAAGGGGCTCGATTTTGGGGTTTTCGTGGCTCTAGGGTTAGAGGCGTTCTTGGTGGGATTTCTTCGATTCCTCTTGATTTGACAAGTTTTGGTGGACCAAATCTTGGCTATGGAGTGCCCATGAGGTATTCCTACTATCCCCAAAGTCTTGTGCAAAACCGTGGAGCGATTCGGGAGATCGGGAGTTGGATTTGGGGTAGTTGACCCGCGGGCGCTGTTCATCCCGAGAACTCAGGTCACACCGGTTTGACCGGTGCCTCTCACCGGTCTGACCGGTGCAGACTCTTTGTTGAGTTTTGCTCGGGTGAACGTCTTGGTGAGTTCCCTGTTGCCCTGTGTTGCTGCTGTTTCGGGTTTGGTCCTGTTTGGAGCTCGGTAGGTCAGTTTGGTGGATTTGGGATTTCCTGGCTTGGACCGGTCTGACCGTCGAGCTACGCCGGCCTGACCGGTCTAGAGGCCTTCTGTGGAAGTTCTCAGATTTTGCCAGCAGGGACCGGTCTGACTGGTGCTGCTCACCGGCCTGACCGGTGTAGCCCAATAGCTGCTCGAGTTGGTTTTTCCGCTGCGTTCTCGAGTAGGTGTAGGTGGTTGTTGGTTCCTAGGACCAGTAGCACTCCAGTGGCTATGTGGTCTTGGCCAACTTGGGTAGTTGAGTCGGAGACGCGATTTGGAAGCCGTGTTCGTCTTGTTGGAGTTCTCATCTCCTTCGAGAAGAATTTTTATCGGCTCCCATTCACTCCCCCCCTCTCTAGTTCGCCTAATCGGTCCTTCAATTGGTATCAGAGCCGGTTCGGGTCTTCATTGACTCTTACCAGTCTAAGATCCAAAGATGGCGTACCAGGAACAGGGTTCGGGTCCTCCGCACTTCGATGGGAAGAACTACCAGATGTGGCAGAGGGGGGTGGCAGTGTTCCTCAGCGGAAAGGGTCAGATCCTTTGGGACGTCACGGTGAACACAACTTATGTTCATCCGATGAACTTCCTTGCTCCAGGATCGAGGGATATGTTCGAAGCCAACAACAAGGCTGTCGACTACTTGTTTCGTGCTCCGTGTCAGCCTGAATTCGATCGGGTTCAGACAGAGGACTTAGCTTGTAGGATTTGGGACCAGTCGAAGGATGCTCATGCTGGGAATGCTCAGGTTCAGGCTCGGATGTACGCGACTTACCAGAGAGAGTACGAGAACTTCACTCATCTCCCCGGTGAGTCCGTCGATGCCCTTTTCCAGCGGTTTACGGTCGTTGTGAACAACATGAGAGCCAATGTGGCCGTGCTCCCATACGATGATCATGATAGAACCGTGAAGGTTTTGCACTGGTTAGATCGTACCGTATGGGACGGGAAGTTTGAGGCTATTGTTGAGTCCGAGAAGTATGACACCTTGACGGTGAACGAGCTATTCTCGAAGCTCAAGTCGGCTGAGTTGGACCGTGGTATGACAGCCAAGATCGAGAGCCCGACTGATTCTCATAGTCTCGCTCTCGTTGGTGGCAAAGGAGCTAAGTCTAACGCTAACGCATCCTCCAGGATGTACTCTCTGTCTTCTTTGATGTCTTTGCCAGATGAGGAGTTCGACGTGCTTGGAGAGGACGAGCTGGCGTTGCTGACCAGGCGGTTCGAGAGGCTGCACGAGAACCGGGTGAACACGAGGAGGACAGCACGGACGTGCTTTCAGTGCGGCAAGCCAGGACACTTCGTCGCCGACTGCCCGGAGAAGACAGAGAACAAGGACGGCTACAAGGACGGCTACAGGCACCGGTCGAGCAAGGACGGCAAGTACCGATCGAGGCGCGATCACAGGCACAAGAACAAGCACAAGGACGAGCGACGGTCGAGGAAGAAGGACGGCCGCGGTAGGAAGGCCCGAGCGATGGTCGGAGCGAGCGATGTCGACTCCTGCTCTGCCTACTCTTCCTCGAGCTCGAGTAGCAGTGAAGATGAAGGTGATCGGCGCAAGAACAAGAAGTCATCCAGGAACTTGAGCGGATTGAGCTGCTTCGCGGGAGATGGCTTCTGCGGCATGGCTCGTAGCTCCGGCAGCAAGAAGAGTCACCAGAGCGACTCGGACTCCGACTCCGAGGATGAGGTATGTGATAAGCTCTCTTCTTTGCGCAAGGAGAATGATGAGTTGGTTGACTTGCTTGATAATCGCGATCACATGCTTAGAGAGGCCAAGAAGATGAGGAAAGAGCTTAGGGCCTCACTAGAAGATGCTAGGAACCGTGTGGCTCAGCTAGAAACCTAGAACCTAAATGCTAAGCTTGAGATTGATTCGCTTAAGGCTTCTCCTGTGGTTTCTGATGAGATTGATTGTTGTGATTGCTCTGTGTACCTAGCTGATCTGACTGCTCTTAAGGATAAGCATGCTTCTAGTTGTGATGAACTATATATGCTTAGGGTTGAAGTGGCTGAGCTTAAGTCTAGACCTGCTTTGCTAGGTGCTTGCACTTCTTGCCCTATTTTGCATGGAAAGATTGATGAGATGCATGCTTACACTGTTTCGCTTGAGGCTAAGTTGAAAGAGCCTATTCCCACTTCTTGCTCTACTTGTGAATTGCATGCGGTTAAGAATTTGGAGCTTGCACATTATGTTGATCGCTTGCAGGATGAGAATGATGAGCTGAGGAAATGTATGAGCTGGTTGTCGGGTCAGGAGCCTCAGCTTGGTATCATGATAGCGGCTTTCAAACGCTATGATGGTCAGGCACTTGGGGCTGACAAGCTTGGAGAGAACAGTGGTGAGGGAGTTGAGAGAGTTGGAGAGATTCCTATCCCACCACCAAACAGATACAAGAACAAGTTTGAGGCCAAGCCTAACCATCTCAGAAACAAACTTTGCACTACTCCAGATCCACCCATATTCCCTCACCCAACAAATGATTTCCAGAAACCGGTGAAGTTTGTGAGCCCAAAGGGAGGTGAGGAAGGAGAGAAGAAGGGTGAGAAACCGAGTGGGCAGCCCCAACCCAAGCCTAAGCCTAAGCCACAGCCCATGAAGTTCCATTGTGGGTATTGTGGGAGAGATGGTCACAAGGATGAGTTTTGCTTCAAGAGGAAGCGTGAGGAGAGAATGGCTAGAGAGTGGGCTAACAAGGACAGGTACCACCCTTCTAATGGTGTACCTGAGCCTCGTATGCAGATGCCCAGGGCCAAGGCGATTGTGAGGACGGTTCCGGCTTGCGGAGACCGGAAGGCAGCAGGTGGTGCTGCTGGCCGAGCTACACCGGTCAGACCGGTGCACTACACCGGTCAGACCGGTGCAGGTCTGGGCAGACAGCGAGTTGGGTTTCGTGCTCGTGAGGATGCTCGGTTTGGTTCTGGTGGTCGTGGTTCTGGTGGTTGGTCTGGAAAGTTTGCAGGTGGTCAGTTTGCTAGGCGTTCTCCACCTCTTGCTCAATACGGGGGTGGGAGGAGTCGTAGCTTTGAGATGGAGAGGAGGAACGATCCACGGTTTTCCTTTCGTGGCTTTCGTCCTCCTCCAGCTAGAGAGGGTTGGTTCCCTCGTAGTGGTTACCGTGGTGGTGTTCGTGGTGGTAGCTTTGATAGGCGTGATGATTTGGTTTGTGCTAACTCCACTTTGGAGCAAATGGCTCGGCACTGGTTTTACTCTTTTGGTACTAACCCCAGTGCTGAGTCGTTTGTTCACTCACGTGCTCGCTTTTGAATTTCAGGTGGGAGACTTGAGGAACGTTTGGTTGATTGACTCCGGTTGCTCGAGGCATATGACCGGAGACAAGGGGTGGTTCTCAAGTCTCGTCCCGGTGGTGTCCAAGACATACATCACCTTTGGGGACAATGGGCGAGGGCGTGTGCTATCAGAAGGTGAGATCAAGGTAAGTGACAAGGTCACTCTCAGGCGTGTTGCTCTTGTTCAATCGCTGGGGTTCAATTTCCTTTCCGTGTCCCAGTTGTTGGATGAGGGCTTTGAGGTGTTGTTTCGGCCTGGTGGTTCTCGGATTTTAGATTCTCGAGGGGACCTTGTTTGCATGGTCGTTCCCGAGGGTCAAGTGTTCCGAGCTGATTTCAATCAGTCTTCTGGTGTGGAGCGTTGCTTTTTGGCTGGTTCTTCGAGTGACTTGTGGAAGTGGCATAGGAAGTTGGGTCACTTGAGCTTTGACCTTTTGTCTCGCTTGAGTAAACTCAATTTGGTCCGAGGATTGCCACGGTTGAGGTTTGAGAAAGAGTTGGTTTGTGCGCCGTGTAGGCATGCCAAGATGGTAGCCTCTTCTCACCCGCCTCTCACCGATGTGATGACTGAGCGTCCATGCGAGCTGCTCCATATGGACCTTGTTGGCCCAGCTCGTGTGCGATCTGCGGGTGGGAAGTGGTATGTCCTTGTTGTGGTGGACGACTACTCTCGGTATGCATGGGTGTTCTTTCTTGAGGAGAAAGGGGAGACGTTTGGTTTTGTTCGAGATCTTGTCTTGAGGTTAAGAAACGAGAGGCACGGAGATGCCATACGAGCGATCCGCAGTGACAATGACTCGGAATTCAAAAACTCTCGCTTCGAAACCTTTTGCCATGACTTGGGTCTTGAACACCAGTTTTCGAGTCCGTATACGCCTCCCCAGAATGGCGTTGTGGAAAGGAAAAATAGGACCTTGTGCGAGATGGCTCGGACGATGCTCGACGAGCATAGGACTCTGAGAAGGTTCTGGGCTGAGGCGGTCAATACCGCGTGCTATGTGTCGAACAGGATCTACCTTAGGGTTCATAAGAAGAAAACCTGTTACGAGTTGATGCACGGTCGCACACCCAAGGTGAGTCACTTCCATGTCTTTGGTTGTAAATGCTTCATTCTGAAGAAAGGGAAGAAGTTGGACAAGTTCGAGGCTAGGTCTGTCGATGGCATTTTCTTTGGTTATGCTTCTCATTCTAGAGCATTTCGTGTGCTCAATCTTGAAACTAACCAAATCGTGGAGACTTGCGAGGTAACCTTCGACGAGACACATCCACATAGTCAGCTTGTTTTTGAGTGTGCAGGTGACGAGGAACTTGGCGAGGAGATCTTTCAGGAGGAGGAGCATGAACATGGAGGTGATGAAGATGGCGGTGTGGTGCCCGCAGCTGAACATGTACCTACTACTTCGACGACGATCGTGAACGGGTCCTCTCCCACACCTACAACGACAAATCCAGATCAAGGCGAAGCTGCTGTTGAGGGGGAGGTAGCATCAAGGCGAGAACCTCCCCGGCGAGTGCAAGTGGATCACCCAGCTTCGAGAATCATCGGCGACATGAATGAACGTACTACACGGTCGAGGGTTCGGAACAATTCTCATTTCGCTCATGCTGCTTTTGTTGCCACCTTTGAGCCCAAAGACATTGGACACGCGCTATCTGATCATAATTAGGTTAATTCGATGCATGAGGAGTTGGAGAATTTTGAGAGGAACCAAGTTTGGGTGTTGGTTGACCCTCCTCCAGGGTGTAAGCCGATTGGGACAAAATAGGTGTGGAAAAATAAAAAAGGAGAGAAAGGAGAAGTGGTGAGGAACAAGTCGAGACTTGTTGCTCGGGGGTACAGTCAGAAAGAGGGGATCGACTACGAGGAGACTTTCGCTCCTGTAGCTCGTTTGGAGGCGATCAGGATCCTTCTAGCCTTTTCCGTGGCTAAAGGGTTCAAGTTGTACCAGATGGATGTGAAGAGTGCTTTCCTGAACGGTGTGTTGGAGGAAGAGGTGTTTGTGAGGCAACCACCGGGGTTTGAGAGTGAGAAGTACCCCCACCGGGTGTACAAGTTGAGGAAGGCGCTGTATGGGTTGAAGCAGGCGCCTAGAGCTTGGTATGGTAGGCTGAGGGGGTTCCTGCTTGAGAGAGGGTTTGAGATGGGGAAGGTCGATCAGACCTTGTTTCTCCTCAGGCAGGGCAGAGATATCCTGATTGTGCAGGTATACGTGGATGATATTGTCTTTGGTGGCTCGTCTAACTCTCTTGTTGCAAGGTTTGCAGAAGACATGAGCAGGGAATTTGAGATGAGCATGATGGGCGAGTTGCAGTTCTTCCTCGGGCTACAAATCAAGCAATCAAAGGAAGGAACATTTGTGCACCAAGCTAAGTACACCAAGGACATTGTGAGGAAGTTCAAGATGGAGGACTCCAAGGCCATGGCGATGCCTATGAGTACGACTACAGCTCTTGATGCGGACGAGGAAGGTGAACACGTGGACCAGAAGGAGTACCGAAGCATGATCGGGTCACTCCTCTACTTGACGGCGACGAGGCCGGACATCCAATTCTCGCTATGTCTGTGCGCTCGTTTTCAAGCGTCTCCGAGGACTTCGCATCGGCAAGCAGTCAAGCGCATATTCGGGTATTTGCGACATACTCCCGACTTTGGCCTTTGGTACTCCGCGTCTTCTTCTTTGGCTCTTCATGGATTTTCGGACGCGGATTTTGCCGGGTGTCGGTTGGATAGGAAGTCCACTTCTGGGACTTGCCAGTTCTTGGGTTCTTCTTTCGTGTCTTGGTCTTCCCGCAAACAGTCGAGTGTTGCTCAATCCACTACCGAGGCAGAGTATGTGGCTGCAGCTAGTTGTTGCTCTCAGATCCTTTGGATCACATACACCATGAGTGACTTTGGTGAGGAGTATACCCATGTTCCACTTCAATGTGATAGCACTAGTGCCATAAGCGTTGCAAAGAACCCAGTGCTCCATTCCAAAACCAAGCACATAGAAGTGAGCTATCA
Organism: Cenchrus fungigraminus; assembly: GCA_036936925.1. Classification (NCBI taxonomy): domain Eukaryota; kingdom Viridiplantae; phylum Streptophyta; class Magnoliopsida; order Poales; family Poaceae; genus Cenchrus; species Cenchrus fungigraminus. The sequence goes on from CM072770.1 coordinate 69,481,775, forward strand.
TTTTCTGAGAGACAACATAGAGAAAGGGAAGATAGCTTTGATCCATGTACCCACACATGACCAACTAGCCGTTATTTTCACCAAATCCCTAGATCAAGCAACTTTCACTCGTTTGCGGGGGGAGCTTGGTGTTTGTTTGATTTCTTGAGTTGGTGTGTGGGAGCTCCTTTGTAGCATATGTATAGCTTTCCTTTATGCATTTCTTGTATTTGGCATGGCATATGTAACATGATGTATAGGCATCTTTGTATCTTAGGTTGCATGCATTTTGTATCATATGCATTGTTTAGGAAAGGCTTCTCCTATATACATTGTTCTCCATGGAATGATATATATGTCTTTGTGAGCTAGTTTGGTAAGCTATGGTTAGTTTGGCTTAGCTCTTGATGATCTTGGTTTGTATCCATGGTTGATAGCTATGTTTTTTGAAAAACCTCATATGTATGCTCTCTTGTTAGTAAATGCCTTTACATGATCTTGACCTGTTTTTGTGGCTTGGCTATGCTTAATTTGTGGTTGGATAGCTTATTTTGATCATATGGGGCCAAAGGCTCATTTGCCATCATGAATGTTTAGCCCCCATGCTTCATCTTGTGGAGGGCATATGTTCCTTTTTGTCGCAAAGACATTTCATGTACCAATTATAAATCTGAAAATGAAATGTAAATTGCTTGGAAAATGTGATCCCATGTCATATGTGCTAATTTTAATTTACTTTGGGTGCTAAACCGTTGCATGATGCCCACCGATGAGAAGTCTCATATCTAGAAGTAGGCACATGGCTCGGTGGCTTTGACATGACATGAGGTGCTTGTGGGTGTTTATGATGGTCTTATGCTTAGAATGGTTGTCCTAGCATGAAGTTTGTGTGGCTTTGCCATTTTGACATGTTTTGCTCATGTTTAGAACTTTGCTCATGAGAGGGTGATTTTTCGCAAAATTGCTCAATTCTATCTTAGCTTCGCCCAATGGTTGTGAAACTTGGTGATCATGAAGTTAATGTCATTACGAAGCTATAGAGTATCTAACTTGCTCATTTCGACATGTGTAGCATTCTTTGTTGAATTTTGTCTATTTGAGAAGCTCTAGGTTGCAATTTTTGTTTTTTTGGCTTGATTCATGCATTGTCAACAAGGGGGAGAAGTTTGAGCATGTTTTGGCTTGCTGCATGCATTTAGAAGGTTTCCAAGTGGTTTCGAGCTAGTTTTGAGCTCGGGCAGTTCCCAGGTGGTCATCGGCCTGACCGGTGAGGTACACCGGTCTGACCAGTGTGAGGTCCAGGTGCTGGGCGATCTAGCACACCGGTCTGATCGGTGTGGTTGACCGGTCTGACCGGTCAGAGCATAGCTGAAGCAGCTGCTCTGTTTTGCGAGGAGGTTTGCATGCATTCGTCCAGGGGGAGTTGCATTGGTTCAGGGGGCGCTTGTATGTGTGCAGGGGGAGCTCTTTATGGTTTTCGAGCTTTGGTTTGTTGGTTTGTGCTCTTTGCTTGAGCATGGTTTTGTCTCGGATGTGTCGAGCCGTTGCCCTTGCCTAAGGGGTCCGAGACTTGTCTTCTTCAAGTGATCTTGCTCTTTGCCTTTTCTTTGGCTTTCGATCGCTTGTTGGAGTTTCTTTTAGTCGTTTCTTTTCTTTTTCTTTTCTCTTGGTTACCAAAACGTGTGTATTGTCAATGCACTCATCAAGGGGGAGATTGAGAGCCAGGTGTGGTTCGAGGACCGGTGGATGGTCGCTTCCTGGTGTGATGAGTGATTGACAACGTGGTGTGGACTGATTCTTGGCTAAGTTTTGCAGGTGTAGGTTGCGGCTTGACTGGTGTAGGTGCAGGGGAAGAACAAGCGTGAAAGGTCGTTGCCGGTGAGAACTCCAGGTGTGGAGAAGACAAGTAGGCTTGGTTCGAGGGACCCGGTGGCTAGCGGGGTCAAGTGCGGGCCGCATGGTGGCAAGAACGGCAAGATGAAGTCATGGACGGTTTCTTGGTTGAGCCTCAACACCAAGGTCGAGCCGGGACTACGTGGGAGCCGAGTCATGAGTGGTGATTGGCGGAGGCTACACCAAGTTCGCGGGGTTTCCGGTGGTTCACCAGAAAACCACTGGGTTCCTTGGTTGATCCACAAAGCCAAGACCGAAGAACCGAAGACGGAGGTGCAGCAGCTCCAGACCGGTCTGACCGGTCTGACCGGTGGGTACCGGTCTGACCGGTGAGGAACACCGGTCTGACCGGTGTGCGACAACGCAGTCCGGAATCTTTGAAGCGGAGGACACGCGTCGGGATCGCAAGGCTTGCGTCGAGGCAAAGCAAGTTTGCGGTCGCTGGGCATCCATCCGATGGAGCGAAGACAAAGATTTCCGAATTCGCCCTTGAAGGGCATGTATCCCTAGTTAGCTAGTAAGGGTATTTTCGTCTTTCGGTTGCCTCCATATAACCCAAGTGGTGAGAGGATGGCAGCCATCTCTTGGAACCCTAGCTCATTTGCTTTCCTATTTTCTCTTCCTATTTTCCTTAGGATTTTCTTAGGACTAGCTTGAGAGCTTCATGGTGAGATCTTGTGAGAGGGAAGGATGATCAGGCGGCAAGCTAGACCTTGTATGAACCTCTTTGGTATGTATAGATGATTCGGCGTGGTTCCTCAAGGCTTGGATGTGTCTTTCCCGTTTCTCCTTTTTGTTGATTTTCGGAGCCCTTTCTTGGCGATTTTCTTGGAGCGATTTCGAGGCCTTTCTCTTTGGGATTTGGTGGGGGATGTATGCATGAACCCTTCGTGGTTCTTTTCTCTTTGATTCCCCTCTCAAATCCGTGAGCAAAGGGGCTCGATTTTGGGGTTTTCGTGGCTCTAGGGTTAGAGGCGTTCTTGGTGGGATTTCTTCGATTCCTCTTGATTTGACAAGTTTTGGTGGACCAAATCTTGGCTATGGAGTGCCCATGAGGTGTTCCTACTATCCCCAAAGTCTTGTGCAAAACCATGGAGCGATTCGGGAGATCGGGAGTTGGATTTGGGGGAGTTGACCCGCGGGCGCTGTTCATCCCGAGAACTCAGGTCACCCCGATCTGACCGGTGCCTCTCAACGGTCTGACCGGTGCAGACTCTTTGTTGAGTTTTCCTCGGGTGAACATCTTGGTGAATTCCCTGTTGCCCTGTGTTGCTGCTGTTTCGGGTTTGGTCCTGTTTGGAGCTCGGTAGGTCAGTTTGGCGGATTTGGGATTTCCTGGCTTGGACCGGTCTGACCGTCGAGCTACACCGGCCTGACCGGTGTAGAGGCCTTCTGTGGAAGTTCTCAGATTTTGCCAGCAGGGACCGGTCTGACCGGTGCTGCTCACCGGCCTGACCGGTGTAGCCCAGTAGCTGCTCGAGTTGGTTTTTCCGCTGCGTTCTCGAGTAGGTGTAGGTGGTTGTTGGTTCCTAGGACCAGTAGCACTCCAGTGGCTGTGTGGTCTTGGCCAACTTGGGTAGTTGAGTCGGAGACGCGATTTGGAAGCCGTGTTCGTCTTGTTGGAGTTCTCATCTCCTTCGAGAAGAATTTTTATCGGCTCCCATTCACTCCCCCCCTCTCTTGTTCGCCTAATCGGTCCTTCAGGATTGTTTGTGTAGAAATCATCAAACCGGGGCTTCTCCCTTCTTGTGTTTTTGGAAAGGATCAATCGGCCACCTATGAATTTTATAACCCCTCAGTATGTGCGCGTCAGCTGGGGTTTGGTCAATTGCCGATTGGCCTTTACTTCTCTGATTTGATTAAGCCACGGGAGATTATTCCTAGTGGTACTTGTTATCAGCGCCTTTTGGATCGGGTTCCTGATTCCGCCACTATTGATCTTGATTCTTGGAGATTTTCTAGCTTTTCTTCCCCCCTTTTTAACATCTGGTGGGCAGAATGGTGCGATCACCTTTTCTGCGTTTCCCCAAGAATCTATTGTGAGCAATTGGATCCTGATTATGTGGCATCGGCTGATGAGGTACTCCTCTTATCTGGTTACTTTACGCACTTGCTTGATTATACCCAGATTTGTTATATCTTCTTTTTCTTTTCAGCCTGAAACTACAGAGCCTCCTGTTGTCAACAAAAGTGGCAAGCTGATTCAATATTGGCCACCAAGACGGGTACCATACATTGGCCATAAAGCTCCTTCGATCTTCTTAGTCATGCAGGGTCCTAGAATCAATCCTGTTCCGGATAACTTGCCTTTGTCGACGCTCAAGAGGAAAGATGGATCTAGTAAAACTCTTGCCCGTAAAACAAAGAGGAAAGTTGACACTGTGGTTGTTGATGCTTCGGATATGGCCAGAGTACTAGCAAGCGCTTTCAAGGTACCAACTTCCGTCCTTTCCCTTTTTTCTTTTCTTTATTTTTCTGATTGATCATTCCCCTCTTCTGTCCAGTCTTCAAGCCAGTCGACACAGACTGGTAATGTTGATCCCGTTCAGAATCCAGTGCTTTAACCAATTCAAGAAACTCTAATTGATGATATCTTAGTTGAACTGTCTGAGCAAACTGAACCAGATAAAACTATGGAGAGCCTGGTTGATGACCCCCTGATCTCATCAATTGAGCAACCTGATTTTCAGAGGATCAGTGTATCAGATGCTCTTGTTAATCAGCCTCGTCGTTCCTGTGAACAAGCCGATCCTCAATCCGAACAACCAGCTGAGGTACGATCTTCATTAGTTATTACTATATTGCTCTCACCCTCTAACTCTTTATCTTTATTCCAGGATATTGTCAAAATATCAACTGAGGTTCATGATAGATCTTTAGGTGATCTTCATCAAGATACTGGTGACCAACCAAAGTTGCCGATTGTTGAAGTTTCTGAATCACCATCGGCTGAAAATCTAATTGCTCAGATTCGAGCAACATCTTCTGCTATAGAGGTAAACTTCCTGGTTTCTTTAAACTTCTTCTTCAGCTCTCTTTTTGCTTATTTACTTCTTCTGCAGGTCCCATCAACCTCGTCCCTTGTTGCTCGAAGTGGATCAGTAGCCATTCTTCCTGATGATGTGAAAGCTAAACTGATCGAGGTACTTCCACTACTGAACCAAGACATTGGTCAATTAGTGCAAGATGCCGAGCCGATCAGGGTTATCTTCAAGCAGATTCAAGGTCAATTGCCCAAAGATCTCAAGGCGAAGATGCTCTAGGTTGCTTTTATTGAGAATCGGCAACTCATAGTCCAAGAAGCTCAAGATCGGCTGGAGGAAAGGCGGCATCAAGAGCAACTCACTAAGGACAGGGAGAAGTTGGACAATAGCATGGCCGATCTTGACAATAGGATTGAATTCTTAGCTTCTTCTCATCCTGATATCGTCAGTAGCATTGATCGTTTGAAGAAGCGTCGTGCTGAGTTGATGAAAGAACTAAGCCAGATTGATCAAGACTTAACCGCTGAAGAGCAGAAGCTTGCAGATCTTCCAGGCACTATAGCCAATATGCAAGAACGGAGGGACTCCATCGCACAGCGAGCCCAAACTCTTCGCGAACAAGAGCAGCCGATTCCTGGTTCGGTCGATGCCGATCGTCAGGAGATAGAAGCGGTTGACCAGCTGCACCTGGATCTCATCAATGCCATCCATCTTTTAGGCATAGTTTAAACTTTACTTGTAGTTTTGTTAAACTATGATTGGCCCTTTCTTGGCCAACTCCCAACGCTCTGTATTAATTGCTTTGACCGAACGTTTTCAATCAGCCTTTATATATCGCAAGCCTCCTTTTAGTCTTTTAGAACTGTCATCTTTCTTTTGCGATGGCTTCTTCTTCTTCCTCCTCCTCTGTAAATCAGGTTGGTTTGTTCTTTCTTTTCTTTGTTCTCACGATCTCTTTCCCTGACGTTTCTTCTTTCCTTAGTCTCCAAACCGTGATGCTGTGGAAAAGATCGTCTCGAACATCAATGCCTTTGGTGCGAATCGATCAAATCATCCATCTAGACAAGAACGCGGTATCCGTCTGGTGATTGCCAACAAGGAGGAGAAGTTAGAGGTCCTTAAGCCAGGAGGGCAGCTCTCCTTCAGGAATTGGATCGTGTTGGTGAAGAAATAGCCCAAGTTAGAGTAGAGCCAGATAAGGCCAAGAGCCTTCTTTAAACTCCGATGTACTATCAGCCGATGTAATCGGCCTTTTATGAATGAAGATCACCACCTCTTGATATTCAGCTTAATGCACTATCTTTCGGTGATGAATTTCCACCTATATTTATAGGTGCTCCTTTTATGGTCTGGTTCGACTTCCCAGCTATAAAATGGTAGCCCACTCCTTACGCAGCATTATAATCTTCTGACTATGAACCAGACTAGTTTTTTATTAGGAATAATAGGCAAGCCTCTATCAGAGTGCCTTCAGGAAAATGCAACTATCTCCACTCCTTGACAAGTTTCTCTTTGAAGATTTCTTGTATCCTAATGATGCATCAAAGCTTGTCGTTGTTGCTGGAAATGTTGAGAGAAGGGAATCCAGATAGTCTCCTCTTCTGGGGTACAAAGTAGGGCCATACATCATTATTCAATACTCTTTCAAAGCCAACCCCTGATTTCTGGGAAACGTATCACTGCATGCCTGCCCACTGTCCAGTCTGAGACTTTCACGGGGAAACTGTTCTTGCTTTGACTGCATCGGATGCTCTTCATTTTCCCTTTTTCAATTCCCTTTTGTAGTTATCTCTTCTGCCATTTGGGGCTATAAATAGGCCTGAAGCTCGATGGAGGAAACTCACTCTCATCGGCCATGTCTCAACCAACTCAGATAGAATACAGACTCTTGCTATATGACTGTTCCTTTCTTCCTTTTCTCCTTCATAGCTAGAAGAATTCTTGTGAAGTAGTGTAGTGACCCCTCTTCTTCTTTGCCTCCTTTTGAAAATCCAGGAGGCATTATAGCCAGAAGAATCCTTGTGAGGATCTGGCTTCGGGAGAAGGAGAAAGGTAGGGTGTCTTACTGCACATTTATCAGAGGAAGAGCGTGCCAAAGGAACGGCCATCTTGGTCATCAACTCGGGCTCCTTTTGGTGGAAGATTTGCAGAATCTAGCAAAGATCTTAGTCTTTCGTTTCCTCTTCGCTTGTGCCCTTCTCTCATCGATTCAATATCCTCATCATACCGGAGATTAGGACAACGCACCCCTTGTAATTTTTTGAGAACGCATGTAATCCGTAGATCTGAGTTGTAATATCATTGCTGTACTTCAAGACGAGGGAAATGAAAATTACATTCATTTTGTTCTGAAGGCGATACATGTATCGACTATAACCGAATATATTAATTTTGTACATCGGTTTCACATTTTTTGCACCAAAGGCGATTCTTTACAGATATCAGCTATTCTTACTAGAAACGATTACATTTGCAATCGGCTGTAGCTCGAAAACTCAATCGGTCGATAAGCACGATAAGACAATCGGCTTGTACAACTGTTGATACGCTTGGGCGACCAATCCATCGGCTGTTGTGACTCCAAGCCCAAGCTTCTTTTCGTCTTTAATGAATTGATCCATTAAGTCTCATCATCAGAGCCGACTGCTTGAACCGGCTTTAGTCCAAAATCGGACACTTTGAGATACTTGGTATCCCAGGCTTTTCCAGATATGCAGCTTACCCGATCATAGGTCCACCCTTGTGCTTCTGTAGCTGCTACCGTCAAAGATGTTTCTCCTTGGACCACTTCCACTGAATCTCCGATCCATTGAATGATGCATTGTAGATGGTATGCAACAATTGGCATGTATCCAATCCCGACCCAGCAGTAGATTATAAGATCCCCTCAATTTAATGACAAAGAAAGCGGTCGGAAGGGTCTTACTGCCGATGGTGAGCTCTACGCAAATTGCTCCTTGAGCCGGAGAGACGTTGCCTTCGAAGTCCACCAACATCATGTCGGTTTGGGTCAAGTCTTCATCAGACTTCCCAATCTTGCGCAGCATGGTGTACGGCATCAGGTTGACTGCTGCTCCCCCATCTACTAGCATTCTGGTGACTGGCTTCCTGTTGACAAATCCCTTGAGAAACAAAGCCTTCAAATGTTGTCTCTTTTCATCTTCTGGTTTCTCAAAGATAGCTTGTCTAGGTTCCAGTGTTAGCTGAGCCATGCCAAGTTCTTCATCAGACAGATCCGAATCAATTGGAGCCATGAACTCTTTTGGTAGGAAGACAACCATGTTTATATCAGCGTGTGGTTTGTCATCCTTTGCTTCATCGGCCTTAGGCTTTGGGCGCCAAACTTTGGACCGAACCTTCTTCTTGTCCAGCACATGTCTCTCTGCCTCTTCATGCTGTTCTAGCTGACGTAGGCGCTGGACTCTCCTTTTCTGGGATTTGGTCAAGCCATCTGGACACCATTATGGATTGGGCTTCTTACGTGTTTGGCTTGACCCTTCATCGTCCTGTTGTAGCGTGCGTCGACGTTAGGAGCTCGGCACATGATATCTTCATCAGGGACCATAGAATCGGTCATCTTTTCCAGCTGATTGTTTGACTCTTCATTGACTCGGCCTCCCAGCCGATCATGAATACAGGCCTTGCCCCCCAGTCGATCGTGGACGCTGGCTTTGCCCCCCAACCGATCTTGGACATTAGCTTTGCCCCCCAGCCGATCGTGGACTGAGACCCGTTGATTGTTGAATTCACGGTGATCTCTAGCTGCAGGTCTTCCGTCATTATAGCAAACCCTTTTGGACGAGTTGCCATTATTGTAAGTTCCGTTGCACTCTGGACAGTTTTCTGCCGTTGGTAGCTTGATCCCTTCTTCCCAGTAGTACTTGAAGAACGGACATCTCTAATGTCCTTCATTACACCGTGCCCACTCTTCTCTTCCCCTTGCCTTTTCTTGTTGACGCTGGAACTTGTTGATTAGCATCTGGGAAGTGACAGGTCGGCGTGGCTTTAAGTCTCCCTCTTCAAGTAGTAACCCTTTTTCTTTGACATCAGCAGCGGTTACTTGTACTTTGGGATCGACGGCTCCTTTATTTTGAGCCGAATCAGATGTCAGCAACTTAACTCGTGACGTGTCTTTGCTAGACACTTCAACCGTGTTTGTTGGGAAGGGGTGCTAATCAATCTTCATCGGCTTTTCAGCTTCGGCAGGAGTTTCAAATTTAAGCCTTCCATGCTCAATACCTGATTGGATCTGTTGTCTGAAGATCTTGCAATCATTGGTGTCGTGCGAAGTTGCATTGTGCCACTTGCAATACTTCATCCTCTTAAGCTCCTCTGCAGATGGTATGGTCTGGAACTGGGAAAGCTTAATCTGCCCTTGCTGAAGCAACAGATCAAATATCTTATCGGCCTTAGTGATATCAAAGCCGAATTTCTCTAGTTCTTTCTTGCCAAAGGGACAGGACACTATCTTCTTGCCTTTGACCCACTCTGCAAGCCCTATCATATTATCTTCATCTTCTGAATCAGAGTAATCCACATAGGACACCTTCTTCTGAAAGTTTCTTCTAGGCTCATAAGACTTTGCAGTTTCTTGACTCATTCGACTGACTAACTGGCTGAGACTCTCGAAGTCATGTGATGCATATTTCTCTCTTAAGGTTGGCAAGAGACCTTGGAAAGCCAACTCGGCCAGTTGTTTATCTCCCAGATTCAAACTATAGCACTTGTTTCTGACCTCTCTGAATCTCTGAACGAATCCAGCAACTGTTTCATCGTTCCTTTGCTTGAGTCTGGTCAGATCAGTAATCTTCATCTCATGGATGCCAGAGAAGAAGTAATTATGGAACTGTTGTTCCAAATCGGACCACTTGGTGATAGAGTTAGCTGGCAGTGATGTGAACCATGAGAATGCTGGCCCTGATAGAGATGAAGAGAACAAACGTATCCTGCGTGCATCAATGTTCCCTGCTTCTCCACATTGGATGATGAATCAAGTGATGTGCTCCATAGTGGATGTTTCATCTTGCCCAGAGAACTTGGTGAAATCTGGCACCTTGAATCTTGGTGGGAACGGTATTTGGTCATAGCCAGATGGATATGGTGTCCTATACATGCAGGACTACTGTTTGGGTTTCGTCCCATATTGCTTCTGCAGCATCTCCGAGAAGTGGTCGATCAACTCCTGCTTCATGTGAGACTTCAATTCAGCAGATGCTTGTTCAATTGCTTGTATCTCAGCTGGAGTTTCTGGAGGTCATTCTTCTAAGATTCTTGGCTGTGGATTTGGTACCATTGACGTCCCTGTCCCAGAAGAACCGTGCACATTTGAAACAGGTGGAGTCTGCCCGATCGGCTGCCCAGCCGATGGAGTTGGCTGCTGCAAGTTCGATTGGCTTGAGATAGCCAATTGATTTAGAAGTGTTTGCAGTAGTTGTGCAGAATCCACTTGTGGAATTACTGGCTGCCCTGTTACCCCTTGGTTGATCGGCTGCTGAGGCGATGATCTTGTATGAGCCACTGTGTTGGCTGAGGTTAAGACAGGCTGCATTGGTGCTGACTGCTGTAACGGGGCAGTCTGTACAGGCATCCCCAATGTTGGCTGCTGTAGTGGAGCAGTTGGCACGGGCATCCCAAGTATCGGCTGTTGAGCCGATCTCTGAGGTAGAACAGGAGTTGGTCTCTGAGGTGGAACGGGAGTCCTTTTCTCTGTTGGTATGACCATATGAGCATGAGCTGGACTGATCTTGACTCTTTCGAAATCTTTGCTCCTGTGATTGAAGTAGACGAATTCTACTCCATCCCCATTCATGTGCACAGTCCCTGGAGTACCCCCAAACATGGCTTGATAAGACTGTGGGTACTTCACTTCTGGAATTTCCTCAGGTTGAGGCTCAAAGAAATTTGAGATGTTAGTCTCAAAGTGATCACGAGGTAAATCCCATCCTGCAAGCTTCCCATCTTGATTCCTCATGGGAGGATACTTTTGATTTTGCACTGGAAATGCTTGATCTTGGGCATTGGACTGTACTTCATGTGTTTGAACCATAGGCGTGGTAACAGCAGGATCTCTGGCTTTTTCCCCAACACCTTGGTTCTGAATCGGCTGAGAGTCCGATGAAGATCCAGTAACAACATGCGGAGATGGTGTAACCCTTACTGTTAGATCATCAATCGGCGGGGTGGCCGATTGGTTGTGTTGGAACATTGGAGGAGTTCGGTTTGGTGGAAAATATGCAGGCCCCAGATATCCTCCTCCTGCTCCTTTCTTGAGTGCATCAATTAAGGCATTCTGAATAGTATTAGCGAAAACCTTAGATTGATCAATCATTGTCTGATGCATCGCCTTGGTCATCATGTCTTGAAGCCCTTCAGGATCGGCTGAGAAGGTGACTTGCTTAGGTGTTGGCAAAGGATTCTTCTTGAAGACTCCACCTTTAGTCTGACCGTATGATGCCAGGCAAAGCTCTTCATAATGCTTCATATGAGCTTCGAACTCAGCTTTGTCTGTATCTTTCAGCTGATCCTTGGTGATTGTTTGGACGTTTTTTGGATCAACCTCAAAAGGACCAGTCTTCGTAGGCTTTCTCATTGTTGACTTTTTCGAGTCCCACCAGGCGTGCCAAAAGTGTGTTGACGCGAAAATAGGACGTCACCTCCGCGCGCAGCACACGTGACTCCCCGGTCTATAGCGAGACGTGCCAGCCAATCTGACCTATTGATTGACAATGGAAAATATTAGGGATCGGCTAGAGAACCGATGGCCTTGTTGCGACACGTGTACCAGCCAATCGGCCGATACAGGTAAAAGTGAGATCGGCCGGCTCGAGAGCGACCGAAGCACAGGTACGTGCGTAGATGGATCGGCTGGATCGGCCGATCGTGACGTCAGCACTTGAGTAGGTCGGAATCTGCTATGATGTTAGGAGCCGATAGGATCTAGATCGAGTGGATGATAAAGATAACAGCTAAAACCACAAGAATTGGTACGAAAACTTGCAGATCTAGCTAATATCGGTAAGGGGTGAATAAAGAACTAGACGAAACCTCAGCGATGTGCCCAGAGGTTAAAGCCTAGGATTATCCGGTAAAATGGTACTCACAAGCTTGTCGGAGATCAGTTGATGCAGCCCGACGAACTCGAAGCACGGCATTGTAGAAAAGAGAAAATCGCAGTGGCGAAGTCGCCGAAAAGTAGATGCTGTAAAGTAGATGTAGTAAAGTAAAGGGTTTGCCCAGAGGCGGTTTGTTTGATATTGGTGTGTACAGATTTTCCGACCACGCAGGGTCGCTATTTATGTCCTGAGGACAACCCCGACTCCTAGCCGATCATGGTACTGTTTACTTGCATCTAAAGGCAAAAAACTACTAAAAATAGAAAAGGACTCTCGCAGGAGTCAAAACTTCCTAAAACTGACTCTTTGACCCGTCGCCAATCGTAGACTGACCCGCCTCCACCATGCTTTCCTTTTGGCGTATCTCCATGATTACCGCCTTCTTCCTCTCTATCGGCCGATCCTCTGCTTAAGAATCGGCCGATCGCTCTGTCTTGTTGGCCCACTGTCGGGGTCTCTGACTATCGGTGGATCTTGTTGACCATTCTTCTCTTCCTTCAATCGGTCGATTATACTCTGCTTTTATCGGCCGCTCCTCCTCTTCCTTTTGACCTGTTTTTCCAAAAAACAGTGTCAACACAAGCTTATGTGACAAGCTAAGCAACGGGCCTCTAGATCGAGTGGCTGCTATTCATCTTCAAGCTTTGAGTGGCTGACGTGTGGGTACCATCTGGGTATACCCACACATCCCTAGCCTCTTGATGATGGCAACCGCCTTCCATGGGGCATTGTGGCAAGCTTCCATGGGAAATTAGGAAACGGGCGCCTCGGCCTGTCGAGGAAGGCTACGGCCGGATGTTACTGATAAGAAAAGGTGACCAGACTGAACTAAATTCAGTGTTGATTTTGTGGGAAAAATATGATGACAACGGCCGGATCTTACTGATCTGCAAAAGTGACCGGACCGGACTAAATTGTTCGTTGAATTGTTATTAGGAAAATACAATCGCATTATTCAAACGAACATCCATCCAAAGTAGGAATCAGAGTCCATTCTAAAGTGACTAATTAAACATCACAATTTCCACATACATAAGACAATGTTCCAATGAAATCTAACGATACTAATTAACATCACTGATAACATAACATCACAAAGTTCACATACATAAGACAATGTTCCAAGGAAATCTAAAGATACTAATTAACATCATAGATAACATAACAGCATAGATCTTCCACCAGCGTGGCTCGCTCACTCCATCTACTCCATCCATCCCTCATTCCTGGCCACGACGCGGTGGCGGCTCCACTTCTTCTTGTAGTTCTACCTCAGGGGCGTAGACTTGGCCATCCCAAGGACATGGTCCTTGACCTCATTCAGCTTGCGCCACCGGTGCATAAGGTTGGGGTAGACAGGGCACCTGTACGTGCCGTTCAAGCGCCGGAAGATGCGCAAAGCATCACCCCGGGGGACCGGAGGGATGTAGTCGTGGAAACGGTCCTCAGACGAGTCTGTGTCAGCTTGGGAGTCGGAGTCAGAGTCAAACTCACCAGTAGGAAGGGTAACCGTAAACGTAAGCTTCCGAGGCGGCGACGGTGGAGGAGGCTGTATATCCGCTAGCGAGACACCGGCTGCTCCTGGCAAAGTGCCGGCGATCGACGGCGAGTCGACGTTGGCGTCGTCAGAGGGCGGCGGCAGCGACAGTGGAGGAAGCTGGGAATCCGCCGGCGAGCCACCACCAGCTCTTGGGAAACCGCCGATGAGCAACGGTAGGTCGACGTTGGCGGCGTCGGAGCTCGGCGGCGGCGGGTCGACGTTGGCGATGTCTGAGCGCGGCGGCGACGTGCCGTGGATGTGGCCCCACAGCACCTCCGAGAACATGAGGGCGAAGTGCTGGCCGTTGCACGGCGGCACCCAGTCACGGGCGCGCGAAGACGATGTGGCGCTGGAGGATCGGTTGAAGGGCGAGGGTGAGAGCCGGTGCGATGGGGAGTCGGTGGGGGATAGCCAGCGTGATTGGGAACCGGTGGGGGATAGCCGGTGCGACGAGGAGCTTGATCGCTTCATTGCGTCGGCCGGGCAGTAGGAGTGAGGCGCAAGTGTTTGGGAAGTAGTAGAGTGGTTCGGAACTGGCGAGGACGCCGATGGTGGGGGGTAGGAATGGCGATTTATGTGGAGTTACTCGCCTTGCCTTGGAAGTTGTGCCACTTCGGTGAGAAGGTAAGCAACGGGCGCCTCTTGAGTCTTGACTCTTGAGTGGATTCCATTCATCTTCCACCGTTGAGGGGCTGATGTACGGGTCCCCGCGCCGTATGACCAACACGTATGTGATCTCTTGAAGATGGCAACCACCTTCCATGGGAAGTTGTGGCACGAGGATGGCAAGAAAAAGTGACAAGACCAGACTAAATTATTTGTTGATTTGTTGGCAAAATAGGTTCACATTTTTCGAACGAACATCCATCCAAAGTACTCTGTAGGATGAAACAGAGTTCTCTGATCATACAATCAGCATAATCAAATACGGAGGGACCAAACTTAATCAAAAACTACTAATAAGCATTACAACAAAGTGACACTTGTTATTGTTGGCAATTATCTTTTCATCCAGTCTGGGTCATCGAGGATCAAAGGCGCCACCTCGCCTCGAGCAGGAACGGCTCCAACTACGGTGGCTGAGCGGCTGGCAACGCCGCTGGCCTTTCGAGCAGGGACAGGAACGGCCGTGCCCCTGAGCTCTCTGGGACAGTCAATGCGGCGGGCGCACTTGACATCAATGGCCGAGTGGCTGGCAATACCACCGCCCTGTCGAGCAGGGACAAGAATGGTTGTGCGCCTGAGCTCTCTGGGACAATCGGTGTGGCGGGCGCACTTGACATCAGTAGCGGAGTGGACAGCCACGAGAATCGTGTGCGGCCAGCCCGGCCTCTCGGGCACTCCACCCACTGCATGCTAGCTTCTGGTGGGGACGGGTACGGCCGTGCGCCTGAGCTCTCCGAGACAGTCGAAGCATTAGGCGCACTTGACATCAATGGCCGAGCGGCTGGTAACACCGCCGGCCAGTGGAGCAGGGACGACAACGGCCGTGCGCCTGAGCTCTCCGGGACAGTCGAAGTGGCGGGCGCACTTGACATCAATGGCGGAGTGGAGGGCCACGGCTGCCACGTGCGACCAGCCCGGCCTCTCGGGCACTCCACTCACTGCATGCCAGCTTCTGGTGGCGACAGTGAGACGGGAATGTGGTTTGATAGATCTGGAGAGAACGCCTGTCCCACCGCTGCCCGGCATGCCAGCGACGAAGGCCGCAGTGGGCACAAAGCGTGCTGGGCCCCATCGGCCTGGCCATCCATTGCGGTGTTTCTGTCCTGCCGCAGTCGCCGCATCTCGGCCCCGCTGGAGATTTAGCCGGCGTGGATGATAGGAGAGCGAGCTCCACACGAGGCACACGATGACTGTCGCTGGCCATTGGGGGAGATGCTCTGAAATGCACATAGAAATTAGTTTACTCAAAGAGGCGGAAAAGGTCGAAAGAACAAAGAAATCGATTGAATTGGGAGAGAGGACGACGATACTTGCGCTGACAGGAGGCGATGCCAATGGGGTCTTCTAGTGCTGAGAGGAGGAGATGTCGATGGGGTTTTCTTTCGTTGAGGAGGAGATGCAAAAAGTGTTTTCCAGTATATATTAATAGATCTCATTTGCCAAGGGAAAGGCGTAGGGTCTCATCGGGGATCGTGTCAGGCAAATGGCCTAGGCGCATAACTTGCAATCTCGTTGAACTTGGAGCAAACTTAATTCACTTGAACATGATGAGATAGAAAATTCCCACGAGACCGGTTATTCTGGTATACGAAACATTATCAGACCGGACTAAATCATTTGCTATGAGATAGCAATAGAAGAAGGGTACGAAAGTAGGTCGGATGTTTGGGTTTACGAACCATGAGTAGACTGGAGAAATATTTTTAATCATTTGATGGCAAAAGATGCTTGTTTTAAATTTGGACAAGGTGAGCTATGATATCATCCTTCTTAGGGAGAGCCAAAAACGTGCACAATTCGAACGTGAAGCCGTGTCTTAGGTAGAGCAAATTGAAGCGATGGGAAACAAATTGGCTTTCAGTAAGACGGCGTCTACTCTATCTAGTGTACACTACCCCATCTAGCAAAGATTTATTTTTCAAAGACTTGGTTAGTAGGATAGAATCGTGAAGACAAGCAAGCTGACTTAGAGTTTGAACAACGACTTCATTCTTCCTTGTTGACGAGTCATGCTTGGTAACAACAAAATGAAAGCATGCAATGAGATGTCAATACGACGCGGGCAGGACCGGATGTTTGGGTTTACGAAACATTAACAGACCGGAGAAAAATTTTCTTTCCTTTCCTGGCAAAAGTTGCTTGTTTTGAATTGGGCAAACCTGATTACGGATTTCGTAGTTTCTGAGATAATGAGATTACATTATTTGTTTTTTAATTGTCCAATATTGATTTTCCACCTCTCTAAATTGCGATGAACTATTCCAACTACCAGCCGTGGTAAATAAATGGGGGAAGACCAGAAGTTGGTTTCCATCACGTCAATGCGTGTGCGAGTATTGCTACACGGGAACCAAGGAAGAGAGATAGAAACAGATATCAGTGGATTGATCTAGAAACAAAATATATCCAAAATCACTCTAAAATGTCAGGGTAATTTGTTTGGATGCAGATATCCAATTATTTTGCTAAACAATAGATCACATTCAGCATGAATTCTACATTCCTCATTACAAAAATGTGACCATTCTTCCCTGCTCATCTTGAAGCACAGGTGGCCTGCGCACTGATGATTGTTGCGCGCCACTGGCAGCGCCAACGTTGCACGTCGGCGCCATGTCACTCGCCGGATCACCTCTGAGGCTGTTGTTGACATTTCTTAACGTCACCACTAGGTTTGTATCCCCGACAACGACGCTAGAAATTCTTGTTGACATTTCTTAACGTCATCACTAGGTTTGTATCCCCAGTAACGGTGCCAGAAATGGTGGACGACATTCCTTAACATCTTTGCTAAGTTCATGAGTTCCTAGCAAGGATGCCAGAAATGTTCCGATGGTAATCCTAATGTTACAAAGAATCCGCAAGCGCACGAATATACCATTGTAGCATTTCCCCAAAGGAGTATTCCAAAGGGTATCGAATCGAAGGAAGGCGTGGTCGGATTAACATGTGCAACACTATTGCGATGAGTATAGATCAATGATGAGAATAAGTCAGGTCCCAAACACAGGGGTAAGTTATGATAAGGATGGGTAGTGTGAACACACCTGAACTCATTCTCTCTATGGTACACTACGGCTTAGGAGGCAACATACGAGTTAGCTCTAGGTTCTAAGGTACCAAACATATAAAGTTAGTAGAAGCCAGTCAGTCTCATAAGTATTGTATGAATATCAGCTCAGCACCCAGGCACAAACGGGGAGCTAACCGCCCACGTCACTTGCGCACGACGTCGGTTGTTAGGTCTTAGACTCCTACAATGTAGCCAAACGTAGGGGTTACCCCTAACTATCCGTGGGATACACTCATATGCAACGCAGCTACTCAACCCAAGAACCATGCTTGCGTTGTTAACTAGACACTGGCCGGCCCAGGCTATTGTGACCCAGGTCAGTGCCACCAGATAACTGGCCACTTACACCGAGTACCATAGCTTGAACTCGAACTTCATACAACACAAACACGAGATCTAACTGGATCAAACTAGGCTAGGCACACAAATGGATTCGTGTTCTACTATGTCTATTCAACAGGATCAAAGGGTCACTACAGCGATTGGTGGAGTTCACGACGCCTCCAAGTGGTCGCTATACCGGGTTATTGGTCGCGATATGTAGAGATTACGAAAGATTCAATCCGTCACCAGGCGTCGCAATTTTGTCCGTCGCAATATGTTGCTGCGACGGTTCCAAAATGGTGTCGCAATAAAAAACAATTGTTGCGACGGTGCCTGGCGTCGCAATTAGGTGAAGTAGCGACGACCAGTGGCGTTGCAACATAGATTATTGCTACGAAGTGCGTCATTGTGATAGGTTTTTTTGGGACCACTTTGCTCTGTTGCAAACAAGCGCTATTACAATGAAAGAATCGTGTCGCAATGCAATACGTGCCGTTGAAATTTTTATGTAGGCTATCACAATGAAGTCATAATCTGTCGCCTTAAGCTTGAACCAAAATGTAACTAATTACCGTCATTATAAAGCACATGGTTCACGCAACCAACTATGGGTCATCGCATTATGCTTGAAGCAAT
Organism: Cenchrus fungigraminus; assembly: GCA_036936925.1. Classification (NCBI taxonomy): domain Eukaryota; kingdom Viridiplantae; phylum Streptophyta; class Magnoliopsida; order Poales; family Poaceae; genus Cenchrus; species Cenchrus fungigraminus. The sequence continues at coordinate 69,499,982 of CM072770.1, forward strand.
TCACGACGCTAATTGCCGTCACGATACACAAAGAGGGTCATGCAACCAATGTGGTTCGTCGCCATATGATCCAATGAAATTGCAACACTAAGTCGTCGCCATACACGAAGGGATTCATACAACCAACTATGCATCGTCTCTATAAGAATGAAACAATTCTCAACGACAATTACCGTCATTATACACTTAGATGGTGACGCAACCAACTATTGGTCGTCGCCATATGCTTGAACAAAATAGCAACGCTAGTTATCGTCGCTATACACGTTGTCGGTCATGTAACCGTTGATGGGTCGTCGCCAGATGCTTGAACAAAATCACAACGCTGATTTTCGTCGCTATACACGTAGATGGTCACGCAACCAAAGATTGGTCATCGCCATGTTCTTTAACCAAATCGCAATGATTAGTACCATCGCTATATGAGTAGGGGTATCGCAACGACATGTGTCAACGCTATATGCTCTAGTGATAACGCATCAGATGAATTTTGGTCGCCATATGCATGTACTATATCACTACGAACTATGGTTCGTCGCTATTGGCATAGAGGAAATCACAACAAAATATTGGTCGCCATAGGATACACGCTGGAAGTCCACCGTCCGCAATTTCGGATTCTTTAATGCAACAAAAATACTCTAAACATAGATTGATGGAACCAATGTACATTCATGTCATTCAAGACCACAATTATTCATATAACAGAATAAAATTCACCACATTAAATTTTGCACTCTTGTCCATCACTCGCATTAATAGTAACAAAGTTTGTAAAGAGCCTAGCATCACCCCAACCCAGTATTGTTGAAGATCTTCATCATTTCTGGAGCTAAGGTTTGCTTGGAGGCTTGAGCTTCTTGTTTGATGCCGAAGGGATTTTGTTGGCCGATCTTGAGTCTTTTCTCGGCTCCAGAGCTTCTCTTTCCATGCCATTCTGAATGTAAAGAAATTAGAGAATTACATCATATGAACCCAATTTGTCTTGTAATGAGAATATGCAGCATCATATGGATTGCAAGTAGAAAAATATAAATGGCATTAAGAAAGGACAGTTCAGTAGTACCTCTTGTGCTCTGTTCTTTCCTGACCGCGTCTTAGACTGATTCACCAGCGTGCTTGGAGCGATATATCTTGTAGGTGCAGAAGAAGGTGCAGAAGGTGGAGCACGATTATCATATTTCTCGGCGAACAGTGTCTTGGTAATGTTGGCACTTGTATGATTGATGTTAGGTGGCACATTTTCTTTGTCTTTTGTCACAGTGCTTGATGGATGCATCTGGAATGTATAGTTTTATATCAGAACTATATCAGTTGTGATTAAAAGCATGACACCATGCATTGCATCATGATTGGAAAGCTTGTTCGGTGTCGTTACCTGGGTTGTTGTTACATGAGCCTGCACTACTGGTGTTGCAGGAATGTTTTCCTCTGGCCTCATATGTACAGCTTCATTAGAACTATTGTTGATGGTTTCAGAGGGAGTCTGCACATTGTGAAAGAGGGCGGGCGAGAGATAAGTGGCATAAATATGCATTTTCTCAATCACAACCAAGTATTGTCGTTACCGTGTTTGTTGTTTCTTGACTCTGCACTAATGTTCTTGCAGCAATGCCATCCTCATCAACCCTAGGGTCAACTTGACCTGTACTGTTATTGGATTGAGGTGTATTCTGCCTATTTGAAACGATGGAAGGTAAGATATTAGCTGCATTGGCCAAGTTATGAACACAACAGGTACAATCATCTGATTACCTCTGAACATGGCAGCAAGTGTTTGATAGGCTCGATCATCTTTGCAAACTGTTCCAGCATTTGCTTTTCCATCATTTTCTTAAATTCTTCTTTCTCGCGTTCCTTGTCAGCTTAATGCATCTTGAATATTTCTTCCAGTTGACGTTCTCGTGCTTCGACCTTATTGAGCTTCTCATGTAACAACCTCTCCTGATACACTTTGTTGCTTCTTGGAGTCGGCATGTAACCAAGGCCACGTGACACGAAGGATTTGACATGTGTTCTTCCGCTGTATGTTTCCTGGAAAAATTTCTCTTCATCTTCATCTCGAGGAGTGGAACTTGTGTCTTCACCCCACTCATCTGGATTTGCTAGTAGAGCTTGTTGCTTCTGGGTGGGATGAGAGATTGTGAGTGCTGGACAATAATAGGAGGGAAGAGTATGCAACATAATTTGCCTTCTCCAGACGCATTTTCACTCAAGAACAATTGACAATAATAGGAGGGAAGAGTACTAAACACAAAGCTTGCACTCACAAAATGGTTCAAGCACAAATCTTGCACACAAAAGCGGTACTAAACTCTGCATGCATATTAGATGTCTATCAGTTAGAAGCACAAGTCTTGGACACAAAATCATCACTAATTAATTAAACACCATATACATTAGATGTCCAACAGGCACAAGCTTAAGGTTTCTACACACAAAGGCAATAGAAATACACTGATTACATTCATTAGTGCCGGCCTAATCACACACCATCCGTGCACTCAGGGAGCGAAATACGTCCACTTCAGAAGGACCCTTTCGCTTGAGCTGTTAGTTGACAGAGGGGCAAGGAGTTAGCATATATATATCACAATGGGAAATTAGCACTGTTAAGCTAGGGGCGCCATATCTGACCTCCCTCCTCGACGGCTTTGGCCAATCTCTAGTCTCCTCATCACTGTCATGCGAGAATGTGCAACGAATTGAGACCTTGTCATTGACCACGAAGATATGGTCGTGCTCAGGAGTCCTCATTAACAAAAAATCAGAGGCAGTTTTAGAATCTCAAACATGCATGAATGCAACAACTAAATTAACCTCAAACGATTCCGGTGCTAAATTTAGAAAAAAATTTATGCTATATATAGTTAATACTGAAATATTTTAACATGCATTAGTACACAATTTTTCACTAATAATTCCAATCTAATGTACAAGAATTCTCATGCTATATATTCAGTCAAGATTGAATGCGATTGCTCAATTAAACATTGTAACATTCTAAACTACTTCTAGTAATCTGAGTTAACTACAAAAACCCTATTCCATAGATGCAGCAGAAAACCCCAACTCCACATCTATCCTCCCAGCAAGAAACTCCCAAATCAATACTAATTGGAGGGACGAGAGGCGGACCGATGCCCAACAATTCGTCATCGGAATCCTTGATGACGACTGGCACCACCTCTTCAGCGTCCTCGTCGGCATCGAGGATGGCTGCCGGTGCCGCCTCTTCATCTTCCTCCTGGTTGCGCCTCGGGATAGTCGTCGTACTCGTCCTCCTCCGGAGTGCATTCCTGGTGCGATCGCCCCTGACGAATCTTCCTCACCCGTCATGCCTCTGCTTGGTGGAGTGGTGCTCCACTTCAGGCCGCCCAACAATGGCGGCCGCAGGCGTGTCGGCGGGAATGGCGGCAGTGGCACCCAGGATGGACTCGGTTGCGTAGCTGTGAGTGCGGGTGGAGTGAACCATCTCACCGATGGAGGAAGAGCGGCGGCGATGAAGGACCGATTAGGCGACCAGAGAGGGGGGAGTGAATGGGAGCCGATAAAAATTCTTCCCGAAGGATAAACTCGGCCTATGCCCCAAATTCACAACCGAGGATTCCCACATGAGTTTGCCAAGGTCGCGTAGTCACAACGGACCTACCAACCCTAGGAATAAACCCCAACTCAAAGCAACACGGAAGCGCAACTCAAGATGCAAAGGACTTAGGCAATCTGCAGTGTCTGGGGCGGACCGTCCGCATGGAGGGGGCGGACTGTCAACAGGGCTTGGGCGGACTATCCGCACGGTCGAGTCGGACCGTCCGCAAATAGCTCCCGAACCACCAGTACTGCACCTCGAAAAACAGACTGTCCGTGCCCTACCCGCGGACCGTCCGCGCGGAAGCGACCGTCCGCACTCTCCTCGCGGACCGTCCGGCAAACTCTGAGCAACCAAAAGCACCGGACAAAACGGATCGAAACACGAGCACGCAAGAACACGCGAAGAACACGACGAACACCAGGTCTGTCGGCTCCTCGCGGACTGTCCGCGTGCCCCAGGCGGACTGTCTGCCAGGCACGGGAACAGCAGCCCGAACTCGAAAACGCGAACACGACTTCACCTACCCGTCCATGGATCTCCCAAACGGCTTAAGCTCTTGAGGAAAGATTTGGGGGAGATGTGAAGCGTTCCTAGGAGATGCTATACCCCAAAACTTGAGACCTCAAACAAACTAAATCGCTGGGAATCGAATCGCAACCGAGCTCTACCAAAAAGCTAGGGTTCCAACCGAAATTCTTCAATCGGAGGCCAAATCCGGAGATTGAGGGGTCATGATCAAGCACAAAGATGCACAAGACATCTATCCATGATCCTCACCAACAAATCCGAACCCAAACACCTTAGAATTGAAGGAACAAGCCACGCACGAAAATCCAACGAAAATAGCCCGAAAAAGACATAAAAATCACACGAGCTACAAGAAGGAAATCGACTCAACCATGAAAGCTTCCATACACTCGGAGGTCAGATTCTCTACAAAACGGTGAAGAAAATCTAAACCTACGGAGCAGGGAAATGAGAAGCAGTCCAGATGGATAGTTTGCCCAGAAACCCTAGAGCTATATATATGAGTCCCTCTGGGTTGGGCAAATGACCATGCTACCCCTAGCACTTAAACTTAAGATACCATCCCCTCAGGGGCAATGTGGTCAAGTAGCACTCCTCTTCATCAGACGGCCACGCCTTTGCCGCAGTCCGCGTCCTCCCGACGCAAGCCCTGCGATCCCGCCGCGTGTCCTCTGGCATCGAAGTTTCTCGGTGCGCCCGGATCTTGTCTCCGCCCGCCGAGCCTCCGGTCTTGGTTTTGTGACTCAACCAAGTAACCCGATGGTTTTGTGGTGAACCGCCGCAAACCCCGCTGCAGACTCCGGTCGTGAGCCGCTACCCTGCACCGACTCCAGTCGACGACTTCGTCTTGCTTTTCTTGCCACCATGCGGCCCGCACTTGACACCGTTCGGCCACCGGATCCATCGAGCTGAGCCTACTTGTCTCTCCACTCCTCGGAGGCCCCGCAAGGCTAAGACCTTTGGTGCTCGCTCTTCACCTGCACCAACACGAGTCAAGCGGTAACCTGCACCTACAATACTCAGCCAAGAGTCAGCCCACACCACGTTGTCAATCACTCATCACACTAGGGAGCGACCATCCACCGGTCCTCGGACGCTCCGGTCCTCAGGCGACAGCAGGGCGGCGAGAGCGGCAGTTGATGGGACAGGTTGGGGAGGAGGCGGGGTACAGGGGCAATGCGTGGTGGTGAAATCTGGCGGCCTCGCTTCGTTTATGCATGCGAAGGGACGCGTTCATGTCTTTAGTCACTGACTCGTGGCCCCATCTTGATCAGTGTACCCACGCATCAGAGAGCCGAAATGGGTTTGTTCTATGTAACCGGAAGAGGAAGGGACAAACTCGTGGGAACCACTATGGTCAAACACGTCTTTCATTTTTATTTTCTTTTAATGGTTGAAATGGAATTAAATTTTACGACATCAACAATGAATTCAAATGAGGAAGTTGGCAATTCAATAGTTTTAGAACTTATGAGATCTACAACTTTTATTTTGGTGTGTTTTGCTAATCAAGTTACCTTCAACTATTTACATTACTGATTTCATCAGTTTAGAAATTCACAAATTTATTTTGGTCAATACATGATTTTGAATTAAAAAGTCGTGAATACGAAAGTTGTAGAACTCATCAACATCTACAAATTGTATTTAAGTCACAAATCCATTAAATTTCACATAGTTTGAATAATTCAAATTGTGAATTTCAATAATTCTCTACTTCAAGCAAGATTTTTCATACACTAAATCATGAGAAATGGAATTGTGATGAATACCAAAGTTCCATAATTTATAAAAGGTCTACAATCTTTGTTTAGGTCACGTTGTCCCATCACCACTTGTGGTTTGTAGGCAAAAAACGCCAATGCCCCATGTAGTAATGCTTCGTACCAAATTTTAACCACATGCACTAAGTGTCCTTGTGACAATAAGGACAAGCAAACCTCCCTTTGGTGCTCCAGCCAGATAACATCGCGTAAGCAGGAAAGTCGTTTATTGCCCATAGTAACATGTCACACATTTTAAAATTGTGCTTATCCTTCGCATCCCAAGTTTCAACTCCGTTTTTTACTCCAAAGCGTTTTAAGCTCATCGATCAGAGGCTCTCCTTCCTCTTCTACTCCAAATAGATCATCCATAAACTTGTCGAAGCCACGTTGGCACACATCATCTGTAGTCGGCAATTCCATCCAACTCAATCCTCTTCACTTGCCGTTGCAAGAAAACCAACTACAACAGATTTCTCCTAAAACAGCAAGGAAAAAGGGCGTGCTCGATCAGTATTACATATTATTGTATTAACATTAGATGTATATCCAAACTAATTAACAAATAAATAAAATTCCATGCACATGGATCTCATAATCGATTATACCTTCCTCTTCATCAGACGGCCACGCCTTTGCCGCAGTCCGCGTCCTCCCGACGCAAGCCCTGCGATCCCGCCGCATGTCCTCTAGCATCAAAGTTTCTCGGCGCGCCCGAATCTCGTCTCCGCCCGCCGAGCCTCCGGTCTTGGTTTTGTGGCTCAACCAAGTAACCCGACGGTTTTGTGCTGAACCGCCGCAAACCCCGTGTGCAGACTCCGGTCGTGAGCCGCTACCCTGCACCGGCTCGGGTCGACGACTTCGTCTTGCTTTTCTTGCCACCATGCGGCCCGCACTTGACCCCGTTCGGCCACCGGGTCCATCGAGCTGAGCCTACTTGTCTCTCCACTCCTCGGAGGCCCCGCAGGGCTAAGACCTTTCGTACCCGCTCTTCACCTGCACCAACACGAGTCAAGCTGCAACCTGCACATACAATACTCAGCCAAGAGTCAGTCCACACCACGTTGTCAATCACTCATCACACCAGGGAGCGACCATCCACCGGTCCTCGGACACTCCGGTCCTCAATCTCCCCCTTGATGAGTGCATTGACAACACACACATAGTAACCAATTCAGAGAAAAGAGAAAAAGAAAAGAAACAAATGAAAAACTCAAACAAGTGATCAAAAGCCAAACAAAAGCCAAAACGAGATCACTTGAGAGAGAAAAATCTCGGTCCCCTAAGACAAGGGCAACGGCTCGACACAACCGAGATAAAATGCTCCAAAATTGCCGACTCCTCAAGGTGAGGCAAAAGGGCTCGAAACCATCGGCAAAAGAGCACAACTAAAATCAAGCGGAAAGAGCTCGAAAGCACATGAATGCAAGCTCCCCCTGAACAAATACATTTCTCCCAATTTTTCTCCCACTTGATGCAAAACTCCCCCTGGATGCAAGAACTTTCTCCCCAAAGCAAGAATTGGGTACTATCTCTCCCCCTTGTTGGTAATGCATGAATCAAGTCTACAAATGCAAGCATGTGCATCTCAAATAGACAAAGAGCACTACAACATGCTAAGAATGAGACATAGACAAGGAAGATAGCCACAATTTTAGTACAAGCATCGCCAACAAGATAGATAGGGACATATAAGCATGTGACATAGCCATGACAGAAATAAAGCATTTTTCACAAAAATTTCCCTCTCATGAGCATAGGACCTAAACATGATCAAAATGGGCACAAATAACACATAACTCACAAACTTCATGCAAGGTCACAAATTCTCATCACAAGATCATCACAAACACCTACAAGCTATCTCATGTCATGTCAAAGCCACCGAGCCATGTGTCCACTTCTAAATGTGAGACTTCTCAACGGTGAACATCATGCAACGGTTTAGCACCCAAGATAAAGAATTTAAAGCATACATGACATGGAAGCATATTTTTCAAGCAAAAGCATTTCATATACCAATTTCAAGATTTACAAATTAAGCATGGTACATGAAGTGCCTTTGCGGCAAAAAGAAGCTTAGGCTTCTCCACAAAGTAGCATGTAGGCTAAACATTCATGATGATAAATGGGTCTTTGACCCCAAATGAAAAGAATATGGTTCCAAGCACAAATTAAGCAAGGTATAGCTATAAGTGCACAAATTTAACATGAAAGGCATTCAACTCATAAGAGAGGATCATATAGCAGTTTTACAAAAGTAAGCCATCCACAAGCATATACGACTCAAAGCTACCAAGAGCATCGCTATAAATCATATAAGCATCACTAGCAAAGTCATAATCTCATATCCAGCATATCATGGTGATCCAAGAATATAGGAGAAGCACATCTCATATGATACATATGCAGTCTATGATACAAAGATGCAAGCATGATATGATACATAAATGAAAATGCAACATGAGTATGTACATCAAACCTCCAACCAAAGCTCAAAAAGGAAAAGCAACACCAAGCTCCCCTCGCAAATGGGCAAATGTAGCTTGGTCCAAAGGCTTGTTTAGGATATCGGCAAGCTGCTTTTCGGTTGGCACATGGATGAGGTCTATGTTTCCCTTCTCAACATTGTCTCTCAGAAAGTGGTACCTCACCTCTATATGTTTGGTTCTGGAGTGGAGCACGGGGTTTTTGGCAACGCTAATGGCACTCGTGCTATCACACATGAAAGGTACATGGGAACACTCCTCACCAAAGTCACTCAGCGTGCATGTGATCCAAAGCAGCTGTGTGCAACAACTAGCGGCAACAACATACTCAGATTTTGTGGTAGACTGGGCTACACTAGATTGTTTGCGAGAAGACCAAGAAACAAATGAAGATCCCAAAAACTGGCACGTCCCCGAAGGCGACTTCCTATCGACTCGACACCCCGCAAAGTCGGCTTCTGAAAACCCAAGAAGCGAAAGAGAAGAGGACGCCGAGAACCAAAGACCGAGCTCATTAGTCTATCGAAGATACCTGAAAATCTGCTTGACGGCTTGCCGAGGTGAAGTCCTCGGTGACGCCTGAAAACGAGCACACAGACACACAAAAAACTGAATGTCCGGCCTCGTCACCATCAAGTACAAGAGGGAGCCGATCATGCTCCGATACTCCTTCTGGTCCACGAGCTCTCCGTCCTCGTCCGCATCCAACACTGTAGTCGTACTCATCGGTGTCGACAGGGGCTTTGAGTCGACCATCTTGAACTTCTTGAGGATGTCCTTCGTGTACTTGGCTTGATGCACAAAGGTTCCCTCCTTCGCCTGCTGGATCTGAAGCCCGAGAAAGAACTGCAATTCTCCCATCATGGACATCTCGAATTCTTTGCTCATGTCCTCTGCAAACCTCGCAACCAAAGAGTGAGACGAGCCGCCAAAGACAATATCATCCATGTACACATGAACAATTAGGATATCATCGCCCTGCCTGAGGAGAAAAAGAGTCTTATCAACCTTGCCCATCTCAAACCCCTTGCTAAACAAGAACCCCCTCAAACGGCCATACCAAGCACGGGGAGCTTGTTTCAGCCCATACAACGCCTTCCTCAGTCTATACACCCAGTGAGGAAACTCAGCACTCTCAAAGCCCGGTGGTTGCTTCACATAAACCTCTTCTTCTAAAAACCCATTTAAGAAGGCACTCTTCACATCCATTTGGTACAATTTGAACCCTTTAGCCACGGAAAAGGCTAGAAGGATCCTAATCGCCTCCAAATGGGCTACAGGAGCAAATGTCTCCTCATAGTCTATCCCCTCCTTCTGACTATATCCCTGAGCAGTCAACCTCGATTTGTTTCTCACCACCTCACCATTCTCACCCTCTTTGTTCTTCCACACTTATTTTGTCCCGATAGGTTTGCAATGTGGTGGTGGCTCTACCAACTCCCAAACTTGGTTTCTCTCAAAGTTCTCTAACTCCTCATGCATTCTGTTCACCCAATTAGGATCAGAGAGGGCGTGTCCAATGTCTTTCGGCTCAAAGGTAGCAACAAATGCCGAATGAGCAAAGTGAGAAACATTCCTGGACCTTGACCGTGTCGTACGTTCATTGATGTCACCGATGATTCTTGAGGGAGGATGATCAACTTGAACACACCTCGGTGCCTCTCGCCTGGAGACAACCTCCCCCTCAGCTGCAGCTTCCACTTGATCTTGCTGGATCGTAGTCGGTGTAGGGGCTGGACCATCCTGCACCGTAGTCGTCGTAGTGGAAGTAGAGGGTACATGCTCGGCTGGATCTTCATCATCACCATCATCCTCTCCAGCATCATCCTCCTCGTCCTCAAACATCTTCTTGCCAATCTCGTCGTCACCTGCACACTCAAAGACAGACGAACTGCATGGCTGGGTCTCGTCGAAGGTAACCTCGCAAGTTTTCATGACTAGGTTAGTATCAAGGTTGAGCACACAGAATGCTCGAGAATGACTCGCATAACCCAAAAAGATCCCATCGGAAGACGTCGACTCAAACTTATCAAGCATACCCTTCTTGAGAATAAAGCACCGACAACCAAAAGCCCTGAAATGGCTCACTCTAGGTGCTCGCCCGTGCATGAGCTCATAGCACATCTTGTTCAAGAAGGCCCTAAGAAAAATCCGGTTCCCAACATGGCACGCGGTATTCACCGCCTCAGCCCAATATCTCCTCGGAGTCCTATGCTCGTCGAGCATCATCCGAGCCATCTCACAAAGGAAACGATTTTTCCTCTCAACCACACCATTCTGACAAGCCACATAGGGAGAAGAGAATTGATGTTCGAGACCCAAATCACAACAAAAGGTTTCGAAACGAGAGTTTTTAAATTCAGAGCCATTGTCACTACGGATAGCTCGAATGGTATCTCCATTCCTCTCATTGTTCAACCTCAAGATTAGATCCCGCACAAAACCAAATGTCTCCCCCTTGTCAGACAGAAAGAAGACCCAAGCATAGCGAGAATAGTCGTCCACTATAACCAGGACATACCATTTCCCACCCGCTGAGCACACACGAGCTGGACCAAACAAGTCCATATGAAACAGCTCGCATGGCCTCTCTGTCATAACGGATGTCAGAGGCGGGTGAGAGGCGGCGACCATCTTACCAGGCCTACACGGAGCACATACCAAGTCCTTTTGGTATTTCAACTTAGGCAATCCTCGGACCAAACCTAGCCCACTCAAGCGTGACAACAAGTCAAAACTCAAGTGACCTAGTCTCCTATGCCATTTCCAAAGCTCCGCCGAAACACCAGCAACCAAACAACGAGAAGAGCCGAAACACTGAGAAAAATCAGGACTAAAAATCTGACCCTCGGGGATGATCGTGCACACAAGATCACCTCGAGAATCCAAAACACGAGAAGTGCCTGTTTTGAAACGGACCTCAAAACCCTCATCAAGAAGCTAGGAAACCGAAAGAAGATTAAACCCCAAAGACTTGACAAGAGCAACACGCCTAAGAGTCACAGACTCGCTCACCTTCACCATGCCCACTGAAAGCACTCTACCTTTCCCATTGTCCCCAAAAGTGATGTACTCTTTGGTCATCACCGGGGTGAAGCTGGAGAACCAACTTCGATCTCCGGTCATGTGTCGAGAGCAACCGGAGTCGATCAACCAAAAGCCCTCCAAGGCTCCCACCTGCAAATCAAAAACGAGAGCGAGAGTGAGCAAACGACTCAGCACTGGGGTTAGTACAAAATGAATCAAACCAGTGCCGTGCCATTTGCTCAAAAGTGGGGTTAGCAAAATCCATCCTATCTCCCCTAGGTGGAACACCCACACGTCCCCTTGGAGGACTACGCGTACCACAAGGTGGAGACCGTGGCCCGTAGCTTCTCTGGGACCTAAAACTGCGATCGTTCCCCCCATACTCGTATTGGCCACGAGCGAAGGAACGTCCAACAAACTCACCACGCCCAAACCCAACTCACCTACCACCTTCTCTATGTGGTGGCTCACCTTGAGGCACAAACTCACGCCTCTCCCGAGGGTAAATGGTACGCACCACACCCTCTCCCCTTGGAACCATCTTAGGCTCAGGCACACCACGAGAAGGGTGGTACATGTCCTTGTTTGCCATCTCCCTAGCAAAGCTCTCCTCATGCTTCCTCCTGAAGCAAAACTCCGCTAGGTGCCCATCCCTCCCATAATGCTCACAATGGAAGGGTTTTGGTTTTGGCTTTGGTTTTGGGCTCTGGCTTCTCCTCACTCGGTTTCTCTCCCTTCTTCCCAAAGAACTCATTCCCCAAGTCACTCTTGAACTTGATGGGTTTCTGAAAGTTGTCTGTGTGTGGAGGAAACACGGGTGGAGCTGGGGTTGTGTCTAGTCGGTTCCTAAGTGGGTTTGGCTTAGGGGCATAGGCATTTTTCTGGTAGGTTTTCGGTGGTTCCGGGATATCTTCGATCTTCCCCTCATTCTCACCACTTCCCTCACCAACCTTATCCGCCCCAAGCGCTTGCTCATCATAGTGCTTGTATGCCTCAATCATCATCCTGAGCTGAGGCTCATGACCAGACAACCAACCCATCATCTTCCTTAACTCATCATTCTCATCCTGCAAACGATCAACATAGTGTGCAAGCTCCAAATTCTTCACAGCATTTACTTGACAAGTAGAGCATGATGTAGGAATAGGAGCTTTTAGCTGAGCCCCTAGAGATCTAGCATAAGCAAGTTAAACATCTAGCTTCTCATGCAAAACATGACAAGAAGTGCAAGCACCAAGCAAGGAGGGCCTAGATTTCATCTCATCTAGCTCAACCCTAAGCACATTTAGTTCCTCGACCTTGGAGGCATACTTTTCCTTAAGCATAGTCAAATCACCAAGGAAAACAGAACAATCCGTGCATTCAGGTTCATTGGTCACAATAGGAGCAGACTTAAGAGAATCGATTTGAGCCCTACCATCAACAAGCAAAGACTCTAGCTCAACCACCTTGTTCTTAGCCTCTCCAAGCAAAGACCTATACTCCCTCTTCTCCTTGTTGGTCTTTCTAAGCACATCATCATGGTTGTCAAGTAATTCATTCAACCTAGCATTCTCCACTACCAAGAAGGATGGATCATTGTTTACCTCATCCTTGGAGTCGGAGTCCGAGTCATCCTTGTTGCTCTTCTTGCTTGCGAAGCTGTGTGCCATGCGACAAAAGCCTTGGGTGGCGAACCACAGGCCGTTGATGTTCTTGCTTGACCGCTTGCCCTTGTGCCGGTTCTTGTCTTCATCACTTGAGCTAGATGAAGAGTAGCAAGCGCTTGAGTCGTTGTCGCTCGCTCCGGCAAACACCGCTCGCTCCTTCTTCTTGTGACCACCACTCCTCCTCGGCCTCCGCTCGGACTTGTTCTTGCCCTTGTGGTCGTCCCTCGAGCAGTGCTTGTGGTCGGTCCTCGGACGATGCATGTGCTCGGGCTTCACCTCCATGGCTTCCGGGCACTCAGCGATAAAGTGCCCATGCTTCCAGCATCGGTAGCACATGCCCGAGCTCCTCCGGGCGTTCTTCCGGATCGTGTACATGCGCTCAAACCGCCTGCTCAGCAACGCGAGATCCTCCTAGCCTAGCACGTCAAACTCCTCATCTGGCATGGACACAAGAGAAGACAAAGAGAACTGTCTCGAAGACATGTTAGCATTAGTCCTTGGTCCAGAAACGAGAGCCAAACTATGAGGGTCAGTCGGGTTCTCGATCCTTGCTCGCACCCCACGGTCCACTTCGGACGACTTGAGCTTGGAGAACAGCTCGTCCACTGTGAGGGTCTCATACTTCTTCGACTTGAGAATGGCCTCGACCTTCTCACTCCACACGGTACGATCCAGAGAGTGCAGGAGCTTCACAGCCCTGTCATGATCATCGTACGGGAGCACGGCCACATTAGCCTTCATGTTGTTCACAATCACCGTGAACCGCTGGAACATGCTGTCAATGGACTCACCGGGGAGATGAGTGAAATTCTCGTACTCTCTCCAGTAGGTCGCGAACAATCGAGCCTGAACCTGAGCATTTCCATCATGAGCATTCTTCAACTGCTCCCAAATCCTACAAGCCAAGTCCTCTGTCTGGACCCGATCGAATTCAGATTGACACAGAGCACGAAACAAGTAGTCGACCGCCTTATTGTTGGCGTCGAACGTATCCCTCGATCCTGGAGCTAGGAAGTTCATCGGATGGACATAAGATGTGTTCACCGTGACATCCCAAAGGATCTAACCTTTGCCGCGGAGGAAAGCAGCCATCCGCCTCTGCCATATCTGGTAGTTCTTACCATCAAAGTGTGGAGGACCCGAACCCCGTTCCTGGTATGCTATCTTTGGATCTTAGACTGGTTAGAATCACGAAGATCCGTAACAGGCTCTGATAGCAATTGAAGGACCGATTAGGCGGCCAGAGAGGGGGGAGTGAATGGGAGCCGATAAAAATTCTTCCCGAAGGATGAACTCGGCCTATGCCCCAAATTCACAACCGAGGATTCCCACACGAGTTTGGCAAGGTCACGTAGTCACAACGGACCTACCAACCCTAGGAACAAACCCCAAAGCAACACGGAAGCGCAACTCAAGAAGCAAAGGACTTAGGCAATCTGCAGTGTCTGGGGCGGACCGTCCGCATGGAGGGGGCGGACTGTCCGCGGGGTTTGGGCGGACAGTCCGCACGGTCGAGTCGGACCGTCTGCAAATAGCTCCCGAACCACCAGTACTGCACCTCGAAAAACAGACTGTCCGTGCCCAACCCGCGGACCGTCCGCGTGGAAGCGACCGTCCGCACTCTCCTCGCGGACCGTCCGGCAAACTCTGAGCAACCAAAAGCACCGGACAAAACGGATCGAAACACGAGCACGCAAGAACACACGAAGAACACGACGGACACCAGATCCGTTAGCTCCTCGCAGACTGTCCGCATGCCCCTGGCGGACTGTCCGCCCAGGCACGGGAACAGCAGCCCGAACTCAAAAATGCGAACACGACTTCACCTACCCGTCCATGGATCTCCCAAACGGCTTGAGCTCTTGAGGCAAGATTTGGGGGAGATGTGAAGCGTCCCTAGGAGATGCTATACCCCAAAACTTGAGACCTCAAACAAACTAAATCGTCGGGAATCGAATCGCAACCGAGCTCTACCAAAAAGCTAGGGTTCCAACCGAAATCCTTCAATCGGAGGCCAAATCCAGAGATTGAGGGGTCATGATCAAGCACAAAGATGCACAAGACATCTATCCATGATCCCCACCAACAAATCTGAACCCAAACACCTTAGAATTGAAGGAACAAGCCGCGCACAAAAATCCAACGAAAATAGCCCGAAAATGACACGAAAATCACACGAGCTACAAGAAGGAAATCGATGCAACCATGAAAGCTTCCATACACTCGGAGGTCAGATTCACTACAAAACGGTGAAGAAAATCTAAACCTATGGAGCAGGGAAATGAGAAGCAGTCCGGATGGATAGTTTGCCCAGAAGCCCTAGAGCTATGTATATGAGTCCCTCTAGGCACCATCCTATGCTCAGGCACACCACGAGAAGGGTGGTACATGTCCTTGTTTGCCATCTCCCTAGCAAACCTCTCCTCACGCTTCCTCCTGAAGCAAAACTCCGCTAGGTGCCCAACCCTCCCACAATGCTCACAATGGAAGGGTTTTGGTTTTAGCTTTGGTTTTGGGCTCTCTTTGGGCTCTCTTTGGGCTCTGGCTTCTCCTCACTCGGTTTCTCTCCCTTCTTCCCAAAGAACTCATTCCCCAAGTCATTCTTGAACTTGATGGGTTTCTAGAAGCTGTCTATGTGTGGAGGAAACATGGGTGGAGCTGGGGTTGTGTCTAGTCGGTTCCTAAGTGGGTTTGGCTTAGGAGCATAGGCATTTTTCTGGTAGGTTTTTGGTGGTTCTGGGATATCTCCGGTCTTCCCCTCATTCTCACTACTTCCCTCACCAACCTTATCCGCCCCAAGCGCTTTCCCATCATAGCGCTTGTATGCCTCAATCATCATCCTGAGCTGAGGCTCATGACCAGACAACCAACCCATCATCTTCCTTAACTGATCATTCTCATCCTGCAAATGATCAACATAGTGTGCAAGCTCCAAATTCTTCACAGCATTTACTTCACAAGTAGAGCATGATGCAGGAATAGGAGCTTTCAGCTGAGCCTCTAGAGATCTAGCATAAGCAAGCGAAACATCTAGCTTCTCATGCAAAATAGGACAAGAAGTGCAAGCACCAAGCAAGGAGGCCTAGATTTCATCTCATCTAGCTCAACCCTAAGCACATCTAGTTCCTCGACCTTGGAGGCATACTTTTCCTTAAGCACAGTCAAGTCACCAAGGAAAACAGAACAATCAGTGCATTCAGGTTCAATGGTCACAATAGGAGCAGACTTAAGAGAATCGATTTGAGCCCTAGCATCAACAAGCAAAGACTCTAGCTCAACCACCTTCTCCTTAGCCTCTCCAAGCAAAGACCTATACACCCTCTTCTCCTTGTTGGTCTTTCTAAGTACATCATCACGGTTGTCAAGCAATTCATTCAACCTAGCATTCTCCACTACCAAGAAGGATGGATCATTGTTTACCTCATCCTGGGAGTCGGACTCCGAGTCATTCTTGTTGCTCTTCTTGCTTGCGGAGCTGTGTGCCATGGGACAAAAGCCTTGGGTGGCGAAGCACAGGCCGTTGATGTTCTTGCTTGACCGCTTGCCCTTGTGCCAGTTCTCATCTTCATCACTTGAGCTCGATGAAGAGTAGCAAGCGCTCGAGTCCTTGTCGCTCGCTCCGGCAAACATCGCTCGCTCCTTCTTCTTGTGACCACCACTCCTCCTCGGCCTCCGCTCGGACTTGTTCTTGCCCTTGTGGTCGTCCCTCGAGCGGTGCTTGTGGTCGGTCCTCGAACGATGCTTGTGCTCGGGCTTCACCTCCATGGCTTCCGGGCACTCAGCGATAAAGTGCCCATGCTTCCCGCATCGGTAGCACATGCCCGAGCTCCTCCGAGCGTTCTTCCGGTTCATGTACATGCACTCGAACCGCCTGCTCAGCAACGCGAGATCCTCCTCGCCTAGCACGTCAACCTCCTCATCTGGCATGGACACAAGATAAGACAAAGAGAACTGTCTCGAAGACATGTTAGCGTTAGTCCTTGGTCCAGAAACGAGAGCCAGACTATGAGGGTCAGTCGGGTTCTCGATCTTTGCTCGCACCCCACGGTCCACTTCGGACGAATTGAGCTTGGAGAACAGCTCGTCCACCGTGAGGGTCTCATACTTCTTCGACTCAAGAATGGCCTCGACCTTCTCACTCCACACGGTACGATCCAGAGAGTGCAGGAGCTTCACAGCCCTGTCATGATCATCGTACGGGAGCATGACCACATTAGCCTTCATGGTGTTCACAATCACCGTGAACCACTGGAACATGCTGTCAATGGACTCACCGGGGTGATGAGTGAAATTCTCATACTCTCTCCGGTAGGTCGCGAACAACCGAACCTGAACCTGAGCATTTCCAGCATGAGCATTCTTCAACTGCTCCCAAATCCTACAAGCCAAGTCCTCTGTCTGAACCCGATCGAATTCGGATTGACACAGAGCACGAAACAAATAGTCGACCACCTTGTTGTTGGCGTCGAACATATCCCTCGATACTGGAGCTAGGAAGTTCATCGGATGAACATAAGCTGTGTTCACCATGACATCCCAAAGGATCTGACCCTTGCCGCGGAGGAAAGCAGCCATCCGCCTCTGCCACATCTGGTAGTTCTTACCATCAAAGTGTGGAGGACCCGAACCCCATTCCTGGTATGCCATCTTTGGATCTTAGACTGGTTAGAATCACGAAAATCCATAATCGGCTCTGATACCAATTGAAGGACCGATTAGGCGACCAGAGAGGGGGGAGTGAGTGGGTGCCAATAAAAATTCTTCCTGAAGGATGAACTCGGCCTATGCCCCAAATTCACAACCGAGGATTCCCACACGAGTTTGCCAAGGTCGCGTAGTTACAATGGACGTACCAACCCTAGGAACAAACCCCAACTCAAAGCAACACGGAAGCGCAACTCAAGAAGTAAAGGACTTAGGCAATCTGTAGTGCCTGGGGCGGACTGTCCGCGGGGCTTGGGCGGACTGTCCGCACAGTCGAGTCAGACCGTCCGCAAATAGCTCCCGAACCACCAGTACTGCACCTCAGAAAACGGACTATCCATGCCCTACCCGTGGACCGTCCGCGCGGAAGCGACCGTCCGCACTCTCCTCGCGGACCGTCCGGCAAACTCCGAGCAACCAAAAGCACCGGACAAAACGGATCGAAACACGAGCACACAAGAACACACGAAGAACACGATGAACACCAGATCTGTCAGCTCCTCGCGGACCGTCCGCGTGCCCCTGACAGACTGTCTGCCAGGCACGGGAACAGCAGCCGGAACTCGAATACGCGAACACGACTTCACCTACCCGTCCATGGATCTCCCAAACAGCTTGAGCTCTTGAGGCAAGATTTGGGGGAGATGTGAAGCATCCCTAGGAGATGCTATACCCCAAAACTTGAGACCTCAAGCAAACTAAATCGCCGGGAATCGAATCGCAACCGAGCTCTACCAAAAATCTAGGGTTCCAACTGAAATCCTTCAATCGGAGGCCAAATCCGGAGATTGAGGGGTCATGATCAAGCACAAAGATGCACGAGACATCTATCCATGATCCCACCAACAAATCCAAACCCAAACACCTTAGAATTGAAGGAACAAGCCGCGCATGAAAATCAAACGAAAATAGCCTGAAAATCACACGAGCTACAAGAAGGAAATCGACGCAACCATGAAAGTTTCCATACACTCGGAGGTCAGATTCTCAACAAAATGGTGAAGAAAATCTAAACCTATAGAGCAGGGAAATGAGAAGTAGTCCGGATGGTAGTTTGCCAAGAAACCCTAGAGCTATATATATCTGGGTTGGGCAAATGACCAAGCTACCCCTAGCACTTAATCTTAAGATACAGTCCCCTCAGGAGCAATGTGGTCAAGTAGCACTCCTCTTCATCAGACGGCCACACCTTTGCCGCAGTCCGCGCCCGCCCGACGCAAGCCCTGCGATCCCGCCGCGTGTCCTCTGGCATCGAAGTTTCTCGGCGCGCCCGGATCTCGTCTCCGCCCGCCGAGCCTCCGGTCTTGGTTTTGTGGCTCAACCAAGTAACCTGATGGTTTTGTGGTGAATCGCCGCAAACCCCGCGTGCAGACTCCGGTCGTGAGCCGCTACCCTACACCGGCTCCGGTCGACGACTTTGTCTTGCTTTTCTTGCCACCATGCGGCCCGCACTTGACCCCGTTCGGCCACCGGGTCCATCGAGCTGAGCCTACTTGTCTCTCCACTCCTCGGAGGCCCCGCAAGGCTAAGACCTTTCGCGCTCGCTCTTCACCTGCACCAACATGAGTCAAGCCGCAACCTGCACCTGCAATACTCAGCCAAGAGTCAGCCCACACCATTTTGTCAATCACTCATCACACTAGGGAGCGACCATCCACCGGTCCTCGGACGCTCCGGTCCTCAGGCGACAGCAGGGCGGCGAGAGCGGCAGTTGATGGGACAGGTTGGGGAGGAAGCGGGGTGAAGGGGCAATGCGTGGTGGTGAAATCCGGCGGCCTCGCTTCGTTTATGCATTTGAAGGGACGCGTTCATGTCTTTAGTCACTGACTCGTGGCCCCATCTTGATCAGTGTAGCCACGCGCCAGAGAGCCGAAATGGGTTTGTTCTATTTAACTGGAAGAGGAAGGGACAAACTCGTGGGAACCACTATGGTCAAAGACGTCTTTGGTTTTTATTTTCTTTTAATGGTTGAAATGGAATTAAATTTTACGACATCAACAATGAATTCAAATGAGGAAGTTGGCAATTCAATAGTTTTAGAACTTATGAGATCTACAACTTTTATTTTGGTGTGTTTCGCTAATCAAGTTACCTTCAACTATTTACATTACTGATTTCATTAGTTTAGAAATTCACAAATTTATTTTGGGCAATACATGATTTCGAATTAAAAAGTTGTGAATATGAAAGTTGTAGAACTCATCAACATCTACAAATTGTATTTAAGTCACAAATCCATTAAATTTCACAGAGTTTGAATAATTCAAATTGTGAATTTCAATAATTCTCTACTTCAAGCAAGATTTTTCATACACTAAATGATGACAAATGGAATTGTGATGAATACCAAAGTTCCATAATTTATAAAAGGTCTACAATCTTTGTTTAGGTCACGTTGTCCCTTCACCACTTGTGGTTTGTAGGCAAAAAACGCTGATGCCCCATGTAGCAATGCTTCGTACCAAATTTTAACCACATGCACAAAGTGTCCTTGTGACAATAAGGACAAGCAAACCTCCCTTTGGTGCTCTAGCCAGATAACATCGCGTAAGCAGGAAAGTCGTTTATTGCCCATAGTAACATGTCACGCATTTTAAAATTGCGCTTATCCTTCACATCCCAAGTGTCAACTCCGTTTTTACTCCAAAGCGTTTTAAGCTCATCGATCAGAGGCTCTCCTTTCTCTTCTACTCCAAATAGATCATCCATAAACTTGTCGAAGCCACGTTGGCACACATCATCTGTAGTCGGCAATTCCATCCAACTAAATCCTCTTCACTTGCCATTGCAAGAAAACCAACTACAACAGATTTCTCCTAAAATAGCAAGGAAAAAGGGAGTGCTCGATCAATATTACATATTATTGTATTAACATTAGATGTATATACAAACTAATTAACAAATAAATAAAATTCCATGCACATGGATCTCATAATCGATTATACCTTGGTGGATTGGATCCGAAGAACAGACTTTTTCCCGTGGTTATGCAGGTGATCGCACTTACTTGCGTTCGTGGTTCCAGATGATCGGAGCTTGCAGCGTCACCCCGGCGGATTGTGTGATGACAACAAGCAAGGATGTGTTGTTTGGGTATTTTTCATTCCTCGTATTACAGGTCGATATATATTGTTGGGTTAAGATGGGCAATACGACGTACAATTGGGTTAGGACTCGGCGAAACGAATAGAGTTGGGTTAGGACTCGGTGTACAAAGATAGATAATTGTGTGCAGGATATGGTCCAGGCCCACAGGCCATCGAACAGGCCCACGTGGTTCGGCAATTTAGAAATTTACAAATTTATTTTGGGCAATACATGATTTCGAATTAAAAAGTCGTGAATACGATAGTTGTTTAGAGTTGGGCTAAGGATATATTTCCTTGATGAGCATCGGGTTTTGCAAGTACTAGAGTAATACTACCTCCAAATTATAATATTTTACACATAGATAACATCAGCAGACTAGCATCAAGCTATATATCCTTAATAACTTGCTGTCGTTGTGGTGACATTCATCGACCTTTGGCATCCGATGCACATATGCCCGTGGACACATCTTCTTAGACAAGTAGCTCAGTCATCTACTTCTGTAGTGAGGTACTCACCCACCTGCATCTTTCATTTGATAGCTCTGCGAAGCTGCTCAGCCATGCGCCGTATCTGACATTTAACAAGAGGGTGCATTAGCATCTGGTTAACGTAAAGTCCAAAAGCATCACACAAAAGAAGGATGATGTAGCACATCACCTGCCCACCAGACAGAACTGGATCATTGGTAACCTCATCATCGCTCTCAGCATTTATAGCCAAGTGACATGTTATCTTGTGGCACACAACTTCATACTTCTTTCCGTCAACCTTTATTTAATATCAAACCATGATCACAATGATGATCAAAAAGTTACATGCCACATTTAATTTTGGTCTACTAACAGTACTTACCCAAAATGAAGTAAAAAAAGACCACAATCTCTAATATTCATGGCACTCACCAAAGCCAGTGATGCGGAAGCAGGCATGTCTGGGAAGTCATACTGAACATCATTCTCTGGGGTAACAGGATCACAAGTACATATGTGGCGGGTTCGTCGCACCTATATTAAGGATGTGGTACGAAAAATGACGAATCCTTACAATGATTTTATGGTGTTGTCAATGAATGTATACAAAAAAGAATAATTATGATATTTCATACAATGACCTTCTACATGTGGAATATTGTGGTGCATTGCAATTGTGAATGCAGCAACACAAATCTAACAAATGTGAATCACAATATACTGTTGCTGCACTCATAATAGTGTGACTAGCACTAATTCAAGATAGCACAGCCTAACACAGCCTCACTTCTGACTGGCCCCAAATGACCAAATCCAATCTACAAAAGGAACAAAGGCAAAATATGTACTCCCTAAATCCCACATCGTGTAGCTGCACTAACCCTTGAGTATAGTTATATACCAATCTATAAATGACTATGGAAATGATGGAAGGGGCTTGGTCACCTGGTTATTATTGATGCGTGATGATGGGGCAGTGGCAGCGGCGGCGGCGCTTGCACCACCCACTGCATCGCCTTGTTTCTTGGGGGTGGCGGCGCTTGCTCCCACTTCATGTCCTTTCTTACTGGCCGAAGACGCGGCAATTGCTCCAAATCCCGTGGTTGATTTGGTGCCATGGCGTCACGACGACGGCCCAGAGGAGGATGTCACCGGACTTCGTGAGAACCGACCTCGTGTGTCACGTAACTGCCTCAGGGAATTATGGTTTTTCCGTCTCGACATCGTCGCACTCCAGGTGGACAAGAAGGATGCGGCCGGTGGTGGGGAAGGCGATGCG
The DNA here is from genome assembly GCA_036936925.1 of Cenchrus fungigraminus. Taxonomy (NCBI): domain Eukaryota; kingdom Viridiplantae; phylum Streptophyta; class Magnoliopsida; order Poales; family Poaceae; genus Cenchrus; species Cenchrus fungigraminus. The sequence goes on from CM072770.1 coordinate 69,522,576, forward strand.
TCCGGCGAGGGGATTGGCGAGAAAAACCCACTATTTTGGGGGAGGAGGGAAAAAGTATAGGAGGGTGGTTTTTGGCTTCTTTTGGAAAAATAGATACACCATAGTTCTTTCCATCCTAAAGGCACTGACATATGAGGCTGGGAAAGCTAGGGCCCACATTGCCTATAATCTCTTATAATTTGGACATTTTCCTTTTTTGCCTATAATCTCCTACACAGAAGTTCAAATTTAAAAATTTCCCCATCTTAGATAGATTGAAATTTCTAAAATTGAGATTTTCACAAATTTTTAGGGTCTTGAATGATGTCAAATTAAAAATTCATGAATGACCAAAAGTGTAGAACTCATCAACATCTGGAAACTTTATTTAATTTATTAATACATTTTAGATTTTTGAAGACTAAGCCATGTGAAATTAATGGTGCAGAAAAAATGACTTAAACAAAGTCCGAAAATTAGCACAAAAGAAGGTGTAGCACACTGGTAAGGCTCCAATCTCTTAATCACACCTTGACTTGTTCTTAGGGTAGCACATTACTACACAGTACTGAGTAATTGTTTACATAAATTGGTAATCATGCTTGAGCACAAGTTGATTTGCAATCTCAATTAACAGAAATGCATCCTGGGTTGCGTAATTAACTTGCCAGCTTGTCAAATACCTCTAACCCCACAGAGTGTGATCAAACCCATAATCCTTGTAGAGAGGTAGTTTCAGTACTCGAGCTCCCAACTTCTCCAGTGATGATCTCTTACCATTTTTGCTTAGTCATCTATACTCCTCAAGCACTTCAGGTACAGTCAATTGAAGGTCTGTCCAACTAGTGATTCTGATGCCGCAGTCCTGCTTTAAGCGTGCAACATCATTGGATATATGAGCTCCAACAAAGACGTGGCCTTCCTCTGTGATAAACTTGACAAGGACATCAGGGAGATTGTAGCCGGCATGGAGCACCTGGAACACAAGGCAACATGGCCCGACACACAATTGCAACTATGCGATCTTGTACCCGCCGCTCTTGGGGAGTTCAACCCACTCTGTGTCCAACCCGACGAGCAATCATTTTGCAAGGGTGCTACCTCGGATTTCTTGGATGATCTGCTCCACCACAACCGCATCGCAAGTGATAGTTGTATGGATGATGGGATACTTCTCCTGGAAGAAGACAACGTTGTGGTGTGAAGTATCTGGTACCGAATCCCAAACTGAAGGTCTTGCAATGACTGCGGGGGCGCCATGGTTCCCACCCTTCACTACGGCGGCACTTGCGATGCTACAGTTCGAAATCAAGAAATAGAGTTCGCAATCTGAAATTAATCCATGACTATATATATGTGGAGATGCTGGCCGGGATTGGCTCACCTCACTGACGCGCCCTACAGACGTTGTGGCGCTTGCGCCCATTGCATCTCCTTGGTTCGTGATGTTGGGTGCGGCGGCGCTTGATGCCAGTGCATCCCATTGGTTCCTGCATGCGGCAGCGCTACCTCCCGGTGTGTCGCATTGGGGCAATGCAGCGGGTATTCTTGCTTGAGAGCACGGTGGCACGGCCATGGCGGCCGAACAATCGACGATTCGAGTCAGCCCACCCCATCCCTCGGTAGTAGATGAGGCGCCGTGGCTGGATGATGCCCCCAAGGTCGCCAAACGTCACAATCAGCGACCTCCTGCGTCACGAAGCCAGCGCCCCATCGTCGCACTCAAGCGGGCGAGGAGGAAGAAGTCCAGCACTTCGATGATGGGAAGGGAAGAAGGCCGGCTACCGGCGATGGGTGAAGGCAAGAAAACCCCCGTTGTGATGGAACGGTTTGGGGGAAGAGGCAGAAAGGCAATATTCTATGCTGTCAGTTCAGCTTCGTGTAGAAACTAAAAGGAAGTGGGGACACAGTTTCCATGAAGAAGCTGCATACAGGTGGGACCCACTAGACAATGTAGAGGATCTACTTCTAGGAAAAGTAGTAGGGACACGAAGAACCGCTGACAAGTGGGACCCACTAGGTAGTCAACTCATTTGCGTTTACTATTAGTTATTACTAGTGACCGAAGTGACCTATTTTTTATTTTCTTTTAATGATTTGAAATGTATTTAAATTCTAAGACATAAAAAAAGAGTTCAAACGAGAAAGTTGTCAATACAATAGTTTTAGTACTTATCAAGACCTACAACTTTTGTGCTGGGCATTTCCCCATCCGAGTTACCTTCAACTATTTAAATTTCAAATTTAATCAGTTTAGAAATTCTCAAATTTAGTTGGGGCAACAAATGATTTCAAATGAAAAAGTCATGAATACGAAAGTTGTAGAACTCATCAACATCTACAAACTTTATTTCAGTCACTACTCCATTTGACAGAGTTTGAACAATCCAAATTGTAAATTTCTATAATTCTCAACTTCAAGCAAGATTTTTCATACACTAAATGATGACAAGTGGAAAAGTGATGAATACCAAAGTTTCATAATTCATAAAGGTCTATAATCTTTGTTTAGGTCATGTTGTCATTTTCGAAAGGTGTAGTATACATTGGTCATTAATCGTAGATTGACTTAGATAGTTTAAGAAACTATCTAAGAGGTCTATCAATTTTGTACTTCATGTTATTACCACTTTAGAAAATGACATCAAGACCTAAATAAAGTTTGTAGATCCTGATGAGTTATGAAGCTTTGGTATTCATCACTTTTCTTGTTAACTTCATTTAGTGTGTAAAAAAGATTGCTTGTTGTTGTCAATTTGTTAAATTATTGAAACAGACCAACACGAGTAGATTTTTCAAAATATTAGACTTAACAAGTTGATAACTTGATATAACATGATTTTAGGAATTTGTAGGAAAAACAATGATATAATTTGCAGTTCATATGAGGGAGAAAAACTAGATACAAGGTTCATGCAGAGATTAAAAAGAAAAATTGGGCTTGTTCTTCGAGAAGTTAAAAACACATCTGAACCAAGGCCGACAGGTGGGACCCACTGAGTGCGGAGGATGTGGAAGTCGCTTCTAGATCGCCTACGCGCTTGTGGCTTGCATCCCTTCGTGTGGGGTTTCTGTGTGTGCCCTTCGTGGTGGGATCCAACACACAATAATATACCCAAATATTCATCTATTTTTATTTTCTTTTATTGGTTTCAAACGTATTTAAATTCTAAGACATAAAAAAGAGTTCAAACGAGAAAGTTGTCGATACAATAGTTTTAGTACTTATCGAGATCTACAACTTTTGTTTTGGGCATTTCCCCATCCGAGTAACCTTCAACTATTAAAATTTCAGATTTCATCAGTTTAGAAATTCACAAATTTAGTTGGGGCAACAAAAGATTTCAAATGAAAAAGTCATGAATACGGAAGTTGTAGAACTCATCAACATCTACAAACTTTATTTAAGTCACTACTCCATTTGACAGAGTTTGAATAATCCAAATTTTAAATTTCAATAATTCTCAACTTCAAGCAAGATTTTTCATACACTAAATGATGACAAGTCGAAAAGTGATGAATACAAAAGTTTCATAATTCATAAAGGTCTACAATCTTTGTTTGGGTTATGTTGTCATTTTCGAAACGTGTAGTATACATTGGTCATTAATCGTAGATTGACTTAGATGGTTTAAGAAACTATCTAAGAGGTCTATCAATTTTGTACTTCATGTTAGTACCACTTTAGAAAATGACATCGAGACCTAAATAAAGTTTGTAGATCTTGATGAGTTATGAAGCTTTGGTATTCATCACTTTTCTTGTTGACTTCATTTTGTGTGTAAAAAAGATTGCTTGTTGTTGTCAATTTGTTAAATTGTTGAAACAGACCAACACGAGTAGATTTTTCATAATATTAGCCTTAACAAGTTGATAACTTGATACAACATGATTTTAGGAATTTGTAGGAAAAACAATGATCTAATTTGCAGTTCATATGAGGGAGAGAAACTAGCTAGATACAAGGATCATGCAGAGATTAAAAAGAAAAATTGGGCTCGTTCTTAAAGAAGTCAAAAACACTTCTGGATCTAGGGTCGATAGGTGGGAGCCACCGAGACATGGAGAATGTGGTTTTGGGGGAGGAGAGGCAAAAAGGAAAGAGAAGAGGCAGTTTGGCTTGATGAGCAAATGTAGATACACCACACTGGTTTCCATCCTAAAGGCAATGACATGTCTGCCCAGGAAAGCAAGGGCCCACACTGCTTTTGGTCTCATACGGCCATTAAAAATCATCTTAGCATTCATTACACTAATTTGGAAACATCAAATCTATAGAAATTCGAAGACATAAAAAATGATTTAAAATGAGGAAGTTGTCATTAAATTTGTTTTGAAATTATGGAGATCTACAACTTTTATTTTGGTCACTTCCCCAAAAGAGATTTCTTCAACTAATTAAATTTCAGATTCCAAAAGTTGAGAAATTCGCATTTTTTGGGGGTACTAAATGATCTCAAATGAAAACATCATGATTACCAACGTTGTACAACTCATCGGCATCAACAAACGTTACATAAGTCATTAATCCCTTTGACAATGTTTGAACAATCCAATTTTTGAATTTCAATAATTCTCAACTTCTAGCAAGAAATTTGAAAATGACATAAACACCTAAATAAAGATTGTAAATCTTGATGAGATATGAAGCTTTGGTATTCATCACTTTTCCATTTGACATCTTTAAAAAAATATTGATTGCAGTAGTCATTTTGTTAAAGTGTTCGAACAGACTGACACGAGTAGTTTTTTTCAAAATATTAGCCCTACTAAGTTGATAACTTGATAGAGCATGATTTTAGGAATTCTGCTTGTTCTTCAAGAAGTCAAAAACATATCTGAATCTGGGACCGACAGGTGGGACCCACCGAGACTTTGTGTGGGGTTTCCGTGTGGGCCCCTCGTTGTGGGCCCATTTGTCATCTGAACGGGGGATGTCAACAATGTATCCCTACTTCCCTTTTATTCTATACAAGACTAGTCGAATAGAAGGCAAACGGTCTCGCTGCCTAGGAAAGTAGCACTTCGCCTTGTTCCCCCAAAGTGTCCCATCCACCGCTAACCTTGCTCACTCACGGACGCATCGCCGCCGCCGCTTCATCACCCAATTCCATTGCCCCGATGGCGCGCACGAAGATGACCCCTGGAAGCTTGCACCGGGGCACGTCGGCATCAACGCGATCCTTGCCCCGGCAGCGCAGGGACCAATGTAGCACGGCGACGCCACCCCGGTGGCGCAGCTAGGCATTGGAGTCGCCGGAGCCGCGCCACGCCCCTTGAACAAGGTGAGCTTATATTTTTAGATTTGATATGAAAGGTGGGATCTTGTTGATTCCGCTAGGTTTGTGGTTTCGAAGGGGGTTTTTTGGATTGGATTCATTAGGGATATACTGATTAAATGCAACTAGAGAAAGCTTAATGAGGGATGTACTAAAAATCTCAGCACTGCAATGTTAAGATGTACTGAAGCATATTACTTGCGAGATCTTTATACAAAGCTGCTATGTGCCAAACTGTTTTATTCCTTTTGTGATTCTTGACACAAGAATAATATAACAGTGTGATTCTTGACACAATTTAATCTGCAAATAAAAAATTCTAATTATTGCTATGTGCCAAACTGTTTTATTCCTTTTGTGATTGCTTGATTTGAAACCCAAGGAAGAACTTCAATTCACCCATCATAGACATCTCGAACCTCTTGGTCATAATCCTACTAAGCTCTTCACAAAATTTATCATTAGTAGACCCAAAGATAATGTCATCAACATAAATTTGGCATACAAAGATATCATTTCCGTTTCATTGAATGAAGAGGGTAGAATCGGCTTTGCCTATCTCAAAACCGTTCTTGAGTAGAAAATCCTTAAGGCATTCATACCATGCTCTAGGAGCTTGCTTGAGCCCATAGAGCGCCTTATGGAGCTTGTACACATGGTTGGGGAAGTTTGGATCTTCAAAGCCCGGTGGTTGATCAACATACACTTCTTCTTGGAGAGGTCCATTCAAGAATGCACTCTTGACGTCCATTTGATGAAGCTTGAAGTCATGATGAGTAGCATAGGCCAAAAGGATATGAAATGATTCAAGCCTTGCTACCGGAGCATAAGTCTCTCCAAAGTCCAAGCCTTTAACTTGAGTGTAACCTTTTCCAACGAGCCTTGCCTTGTTCTTTGTGATGACACCAAACTCATCTTATTTGTTCCTAAAAACCCATTTGGTGCTGATCACATTTTGCTTGGGTCTTGGCACCAACTCCCAAACTTCATTCCTCTTGAAGTTGTTCAACTCTTCCTCCATGGCAATGATCCAATCCGGATCCTCAAGAGCTTGTTCCACACTAAGAGGTTCCAAAGAAGAGACGAACGAGTAAAATGCACAAAAATTTGACAATCTTGAGCGAGTTGTTACCCCTCTTCGGATACTCCCAAGTATGCTGTCGACGAGATGATCCCATTGAACCATTTGATGTACTCTTGGGTGTGGTGCTTGAGATTGACGTTGAATGGGTCCATCATCATCATCTTCAACTTGTGGAGCTTCTTCTTGCGCTTCACCACCTTGTTCTCTCCCTTGATCAAAGCCCCGTCCATGATCGTCACCATGAATTTCACTTTCTTCTTGATGAACTTGAGAACTTGGTGGTTCCACTCTTGTTGATGATGATGTATCTTGATTGCTTGTGTCAACCGAAGCTTGAACTTGAACCTCATGAGGCATCACTTCACCGGTCCCCATTCTAAAGATTGATACACTTGGGGGTTCTTCGTCATCTACAAGGTTTGCACTAACTTGCTCTCGTTGAGAGCTGTTGGATTCATCAAATTTCACGTCTACCGTGGTCTCAACACAACCGGTGGTTTTGTTGAAAACACGATAGGCATGTTCATTAGTTCCATAACCAATGAGAAAACCTTCATCAACCTTGGATGCAAACTTTGAGGCTTTGGGTTTCTTGTTAAGTATGAAACACTTACACCCAAAAACCCTAAAGTAGTGCACACTTGGTTTATTACCGGTGATGATCTCGTAGGGAGTCTTGTTCAAGTACTTGTGAAGGTAGAGGTGGTTGGCGGCGTGGCATGCGGTGTTGATGGCTTCCCCCCAAAATGAGTCCGTAGTCTTGTATTTGTCAAGCATTGTTCTTGCCGCTTCAATCAACGTACGGTTCTTCCTCTCAATAATGCCATTTTGTTGAGGAGTGTATGGAGCGGAAAGTTCATGCTTGATGCCTTCTTCATCGAGGAACTCTTCAACTTGAGTGTTCCTAAACTCCGAGCCATTGTCACTTCTTATGTTCTTGACCTTTAGCATGAACTCATTTTGAACTCTTCTAATGAACTTCTTGACCACTCCCTTTGCTTCACTTTTATCTTGCAAAAAGAATACCCAAGTGAAACGGGAAAAATCATCAACAATTACTAGACCATATTTGTTACCATCGATGCTTATGTAGGTAATTGGTCCAAACAAGTCCATGTGTAGTAGCTTCAATGGTCTTGATGAAGATAGGATGTTCTTGGCGGGATGATGCACTCCAACTTGCTTCCCGGCTTGACAAGCGCTACACAACCTATCTTTCTCAAAAACAAAATTTGTTTGTCCTAGGATGTGCTCGTCCTTTTGAAGTTTGGCCAAGTTCCTCATGCCAACATGGGCTAGTCGGCGATGCCAAAGCCAACCCAAGTCGGATTTTGCCACTAACCAAGTCTTAGGGTCCACCTTCACTTTTGTGAAATCCACATAGTAAAGCTTTCCCCTTAAATGGCCCGCAAAGACAATAGAGGAATCCTCCCTTATAGAGACGGTCACACCCTCATGGGTAAAGAGACAATTGTAGCCTTTCTCACAAAGTTGTGAAACCAACAACAAATTGTATCCTAACCCTTCAACATGATAAACATCTTCAATTGAATTTGTTGTTGAGATAGCAATTTTACCTAGACCAACAACATCTCCTTGACCATTGTCTCCATAGATGATAGTTTCCTTAGGGGTGTCATAATGATCAAGGGATGCAAATAAGCCTTCATCTCCGGTCATATGATTAGTGCCACCACTATCAATTAACCAAGCGCTTCCACCGGAGGAGTAGGCCTACAAAACAAGTTTAAGCTTTTGGTTTAGGTACCCAAAAGGATTTGGGTCCTTGGAGGTTAGAAGCATAAACTTTTGGAATCCACACACTCTTTCTCATAGCCTTTTTGGTATAGGCCCCAACATACTTGACCACCATTTTACCATTATGGTCCAAGGTCACAACATAGTCACAAGTGTAGTTGAGAGAGGGCTTGTGTTCTACCACATTCTTCGATGCCTTTGATGGGAAATTAACCTCACCATTTCCTTTTGTGGTGTTCACAACCTTTGGCTTGTCCTTTGTTGTGGTAGAGATGGTGACTCCATGGGCAATGTCCATAATAGTGTTGAGTTAGCCTCCCTTGTTCCACAAGGGGATCTCATGCCCTTTCACCACCACCCTACCGTTGACCATGTTGTCCTTGTAGTGCCCAAGTCCTTGCTTGTCAACTACCTTAGGAATGGACTTGGCACCTATCTTGCCTTGATTGATCAACATGTTCAATCGGGCTATTTGATTGTCTTTGCTCTTGATTGTCTCCTCAAGCTTTACATGGTTAGACTTAAGAGCATTTATATCAACATTAGAGCAAATAGAACAAGCTTTGCTAGTAGAGGCACCAGAGTCAAGTGTTGCCTTAGGATTGGCTTTGGAGCTTTCCCAAAGAGCACTATAGTTTGCTTCAAGACTTTTATGTTTATCCGTCAAGCGTGAGAAGCTTGTTTGAAGCTCACTATGAGTGGCCTTTAGAGAAGCTAGAGATTCATTTGCCAAGGTGTAATCCTTTGACATCCTCTTGTTGGTGTCATTGGCCAAGGACAAGTCCGTGGTCAACTTCTCCACCTTAGCCGCCTCTTCGGCAAGGCATCTCTCTAGAGCAAGGTTTCTTTCCTTCTCAAGGATAAGCAAGTCTTCTTTCTCATGGAGAGACACTTTCCTTTTCTCTAATTTCTCCACAAGCTTTTTTATTTCCTTATAGCCTTTTTTACTAAATTGCTTTATCATGTTGGCTTCAATTTCTTCTTCATTATCTAGATCATCTATGTCACTAGGTGTGGATGAAGAAGAGGTGAGAGAGGATGAGGTGTTTGATTCTTGTACCTTGCTCCCCCTTGCCATGAGGCAAAAGGGAGAGTGGTCCTCATTGTCGGAGAAGTTGTTGAAGAGGCGCAATGAAGATGATCCTTGTGCCATGGCAATGGTTGTCGTGCCTTGCTTCTTTCGTTCTTCATCTTCATCACTTGAGTCCCATTATTGACCCACGTGAGCACACCCTTGATACTTGTTCTTGTACTCTTTGCTCTTCTCCTTGTACTTCTTCTCTTCCTCATTCTTGTTCTTGTTCTTAGGACACTCGGCAATGAAGTGTCCATACTCTCTACACTCATAGCATTTGCGTTGAGACTTCTTCTTCCTTTCATCACCGCCTTTTCTTGATGCCCTTGACTTCAAGAATTTCTTGTACTTTCTTATGGCAAAGGCGGTTTATTCATCTGTGCTTCCTTCTTCACTTGTTTCTTCATTCTTGGTCTTGGAAGTCTTTTGTTTCACTTCCACCACTTCACTAGAGCTCGCATTGAGGGCTAGGCTCTTGTTCACCTTCAAGCTTAGCGACTTCTCCACCTCTTGGTCAACTAGCTCATGATGGAAGATCTCTCCAAGAAGTTGATTGGGGGTCATCTTGTAGTAGTTTGGATCTCTTCTTATCATAGTTGCTAGGTTTGGGTTCTTCGGGGTGAAAGCTCTTAGCAACTTCTTTATGACTTTGGAGTCATCCCAATCATCACTTCCTAGTGCCTTGATATCCGAGACAAGGAGCATGAGTCTATCATACATTTCTCTCACGGTTTCTCCATCCTTCATGATGAATAGCTCAAGCTCTCCGTTGATCAAATCAATCTTCCCTTGTCTCACATGCTCGGTCCCCTCATGTGCTTCCTTGAGTGTGTCCCAAATCACCTTGGCAATTTGGATGTTCTGAACCTTGTTGAATTCTTGAGCACACAAGGATCCCGTGATGACTTTTGTTGCTTATACGTTGCGGTGGAGGTCTTGCACATGCTCGATTGTGAGGGCTTCTCCTTCGGCGGGGATTGTCACACCTACACACACAATCTTCCAAAGAGAGGGGTGAAGCCCGTAAAGGTGCATTTGCATATCATAAGCCCATTTGGGATAGTCTTTCCCATCGAAATGGGGTGGCTTTCCCAAATGTACGGAATAGAATTTTTCGTTAGGATGATTGCCAAGAAATTGTGTGTAGTTGTGGGGCACTTCGTAGTAGCCGGAGTGAGTGTACTTGGATTGCTCCTTCTTGATCATCTTCTTGAGGAGCTTCTTGGCCATCTTCTTAGCCTTCTTCTTCTTCTTGGCTTTTCTTCTTTTCTTCGTCACCTTCCTTGCCGCATCATCATCATCCTTGACATCTTCATCACTTGAGTCGGAGTCTGAGTCGGAGTCAGATGAAGAGTCATCAGAGCTCTCACCGTTGGAACGGCTTGGAGCCTTCCCGGTGACGTCTTGAGCTGCCTTAAGCTCTCTTTCTTGAGCTTCCTTGGCGACGATTTCTTCGGCGGATTGGTTGTCTCCACTCCCCGACATCTTGATCCCTTAGCAGTTAAGCCCAAATCAAGGGATTAGGCTCTGATACCAATTGAAAGGACCTTGTGATGCCTAGAGGGGGGGTGAATAGGATCACTTCAAATTTCTGAAACAATTGCAGCGGTTAAACAGGGGGTCGGTACTACCGACACAGTGCCAGAACTACCAAGGGGTCGGTACTTCCGGTACTGGGGTGGTACTACCGACCAAACAGTGATGACCTAAAAGGAAATTTGAAATGCACGACAATTCTAGCAATTCTACTTGAATCAAAAGGTAAGTATAGATGCTAAGAACCTCCTGCAACCACAAATATGAGTTGGAACACAACAAGTAAATAGATCGGGCACAAACAATCTCTAGGGTTGCAAATTGCAAAGAACTCAAACAAGCAACGGAGACAAGAGATTTAATCCGAAGTTCACTCCCACAAAGGAAGCTACGTCTCCGTTGAGGATCCCACAAAGGAAGGGCTATCACCAAGAGCCTCTTTGCCTCACCCAATCCCCACAAAGGAAGATTGGTGCTCACTGTTGACGGTCCTTACAACAAATTTTTGACCGTCAACATCTCGGCTACGGTAGCGCTTTATAACGAATTTCATGCATGTTTTAGGTGCTAATGAAGTTCCACGAGTTGTGTTGAGATTTTATCTGCAGGTTCAAGATTAGGGAGCAATTCCGGAGCACCAAGCCACATAAGGTAGGCACGGCCGCACCTAGTGGTACGGCTGGCCCTACCTTGCACCACTATTTAGGTTCACACCGAGTGAAGTCCCGTGCATCAGCTCCCAAAAGACCATAATCATCACGATCGTGTTGGATTAAGCAAACACACCACAGGCGAGCTGCACAGGGGCCAGGAGGCAGGGCCGGCTGCACCACTAGGGCCGGCCGAACCTCCAGGGTCGGCCGCACCACTAGGGCCGGCCGCACCTGCCCGACTCGCCCAAACGTGTCACCAAGCCTCGGTCACTTCAGGGAACACCACTAGAAATGATCCTGATCGAGGAAACAAGGTCAGTTTGATCCAGAGGTTGAGATTAGCCTCACTTGGATCCATGGACCCACAACCCAGTGAACAACCGACATGGGACAGCGTTCAAGACTTCATCTACCCACTAGAGCACGATCCGAAGTGGATGACAAGAGGGCCCAGGGCCGGCCTCACCAAGAGGTCTGGCCGCACCTCCTTCACTCAGCAAACCGACCCACAACCGTCTTCAAACCACCTTAGGGACCAAATCACAGACGCACGATCGAAGGCGGTGGAAAGTGGAGGATCGGCCGCACCTAGAGGCACGGCCGCACCTCCTTGCTCGGCACTGTAGCTCCCTCTCGCCTACAAGTACCCCCTCCTGCAGCCACCGACCCATTGGGGCTATATATAGAGCCTGGCACCTCGTAGAAGGACACAAGTGATTAGAAGCAAGTGGCAGAGCCCTACATAAGTTATTATTCAGAGAGTGGGGAGAGAGAGTTGAGTGTTGGAGTAAAAGCCGGAGTGTCGGTCTTCTTCCCCTTCCTCGGCGGGTGCGGTACAACTACGGTCGTCCACACCTGGGATATTTTGTAAGTTCGGATTCATGAGTAACTAAGTCTCAAGTCATTTCATCGTTCGCTCTTAGGTTCTTTGATTGCAGTTAGTAGTTTCTACTTGTTGTGATTGCTTTGCTTTGGATCCGAGTAAAGTAGTGCTTGGTTAGTGTAGACGTGGTGTCTAGGCTTCCCAGTACCATGGAATGCTTCCCGGTTAAACGGAATAGTTGTGGTACCCTAGGGAGGTGACAGCTCCGGACGGGCTTTGTAGTCCACCACGTTTGTTCCGGCAGGTAGGAGTTACGACATCAGAGCCCCCTTCTCATCCCTTTCCGTGGCTCTTTTCCCTCTGGCCCCGACGAGCGACAAGTTTTGCCTTGATTCTATCCGTGACTCTCACGAGTCCCAAACTTCATTAGCTATCCCCTCTCTACCCGAAATCTACCCTTACCTTTCTATCCTTCGTCACCATATCCCCTGGATGAATTAGTTCAGGTTCACAACACTTCTCGTTCCCCGTGGAAATCGATACCTTGGAATACTCCCGGGTGAAAGCTACAACGGTATCCGTGCGCTTGCGGATCTATCTGTGATCGTGTAGTATACCAACAGGCTTTCTGGCGCCGTTGCAAATCTAGTAATGACGTAAGAAGTGCGAACAAGCTTTTTGGCGCTGTTGCCGGGGAACGGTAGCTGTTTTGATTCTGAACCCAGTTCGTCCGTGTATCACCCCATTTATCACATGGATTCAAATCCAACCCTTTTTGATTTTTCGACTCCAAAGGGTGATTTATTGGAGCCTCCATCATCATCGCATCCCATCAAAACACGTGGCTATAAGCTTCGCCCTGCTCTTATAGCCTTGGTCCCAGAGAATTCGTTCGCCGGAACAAAAGAGGAGAGCCCGTACATTCATTTGCGAGATTTCGAGCAAATTTGCTCGATAATCGTAATTGAGGGAATGACTCAACAAACCCTCAAATGGAAGCTCTTTCCGTTTTCATTAACGGGAGGAGCAAAGAAATGATACTCTTCCTCAGTCGGAAGCGTGGAGGGAAGTTGGGAAAAGCTTACAGAAAAGTTTTGTCTGACCTTCTTCCCTATGTCTCGAGTAGTGACCCTACGGCTAGAAATCCTCTCTTTCAAACAACTAGACAAGGAGTCACTAGGGATTGCTTGGGCACGATTCACCAATTCTTTGGCCTCTGGACCCGACATTGGGATCTCAGAACATATTCTTCTACAACATTTTAGAATGGGTCTCGATGTCGAGTCAGCCAAATTTTTGGATACTTCATCCGGAGGCTCGTTCTCTCATTTGACTCCTAGTGAAGGGAAGGTGGTTCTAGGAAAAATCCTAGAAAACACTCCCTACACAGGAATTTTTGATGAATTCCCAGATGAAGAAGAAGAACCCAAGCCCGACTCTTTCTCAGAACAAAAACCCATAGAGGAGAAACCCACTAGCACCTTTTTGCATGAAGAACCACTCCTCTATCCCCGTGTGTACCTAGCTGATTTCTCGCATGACTTCGACGAGGGATCAACAAACTCTGATCCACTCTCTGAATCGGAATTCATAGAGGAGGAGCCTATCCTAGAAAAATTCATATCCACAGACACCCATCCTCCTCTTACCAAAACTTGGTTCACAGGGGAACCATTCCAACCTTATCGAGAGCTCGATCACCCCTCGTATGACTTCATCTATGAATACTATGATGAGTTATTTGGTAAACATTGGGTGGAGAAATCCTTCCCGAGAAGGGAAAGAGACTCAACACATGAGAGAGAATTAGTCAACTTACAAAACCCAGAAGACGTAAAAAGACGGAGAGAAAAGTTGGAATACATCTCCGCAATCAGTAGCCGGGAATGGTTGAGAGAAGCAGAAGGCATGGATCAAGTAATCCAGCTATATCCCGAGCTAAAGTCACTCTCATACCAAGTAGGAAACCTCTCTTACCAGGATGTGTTCTATGACCCTAGGGTCGATATCAATATCATTCCTAAATCCTTAGTATTAGAGGCCTTTCTCGACGAACCCCTCTCTTTCTCTCAGAAGCGTCTCCAATGGATTTCGGGTCAAACCATAGAGACGGAGGGAATCCTTAGAGTCATCCAAACAAAGATTGGAGAGTAAGGGATCTTCCTAGATTATCATATCTTTGACATCCCAAAAGGAGATCCACCCTTCATTCTCATCGGAAGACCCATTGAAGGGGTACTGAGTAGTGTGCTCGACCATGAAAAGCAGCCATATCATCTTGAGGTTCGAGATACACATCTCCAATGTCATAGACCTGAGGTTAAGAAAGAACATGTGTGGTCTATGAACATTCTCGAGGCATTGACTTTGGATTCAGAAAACAAACTCAAGCACGAAAGTTTTATACTAGAAGGATCACAAATCCCATGCTCACATCAAAAGTTTCCAAAGTTATCAAGCCCCCTTTCTAGTGACCTTTACGAAACCTACAACCTCCTCATTTTCCTTGTGCATGCTAACTTTGAAAGGAAGGTTGTAGATGCTTTTGTTTATCATAAGCATTGCAAATTTCGTGGTCATTTTTTTGGTACTAACCTTGCAGCTAGAGCTATGATGGTTTCATCATCTCGATTGGCTGCAAGATGAAGATCTCCAGTGGTCGAGCTTATGACCCAGAACAAAGCACTATCGGGAGATAGCTCGAATAATCATTTAGATTTCCTTTTCAAATAAAAGCAAGAGCATCTCTTTAGGATTAGTCGTCCTTCGGGTATTTTTGGTCGCTAACGTATCAGGTGGAGATTGAAAGGACCGATTGAAGGACCGATTAGGCGACCAGAGAGGGGGGAGTGAATTGGAGCCGATAAAAATTCTTCCCGAAGGATGAACTCGGCCTATGCCCCAAATTCACAACCAAGGATTCCCACACGAGTTTGCCAAGGTCACGTAGTCACAACAGACCTACCAACCCTAGGAACAAACCCCAAACAATCCCAAAGCGAAAGCGAAACTCAAGAAGCAAAGGACTTAGGCAATCTGCAGTGGCCTTGGCGGACCGTTCGCATGGAGGGGGCGGACTGTCCGCGGGCACCAGGCGGACCGTCCGCGAGCACGGGGCGGACTGTCCGAAATTGGTTCCCGAACCTCCAGTAGCGCACCGCTAAAAACGGACTGTCCGCCGAACACCCGCGGACCGTCCGCGCTGGGTGGACCGTCCGCACTCTCCTCGCGGACTATCCGCCAAACCTCGAGCAACCAAAACCACGGGATCAAACAGATCGAAAAGAAGCACTTCAAGAACTCGCGAAGAACACGATGAACACCCGGCTGAAAAGCTCCTCGCGGACCGTCCGCGACCCCTTGGCGGACTGTCCGCGACGCGTGGATAGAACAGCCCGAGCCCGAAAACGCAAGCACAAGAACACCTATCCGTCCATGGATCTCCCAAACGGCTTGAGCTCTTGAGGCAAGATTTGGGGGAGATGTGAAGCGTCCCTAGGAGATGCTATGCCCCAAAACTTGAGACCTCAAACGAACTAAATCGTCGGGAATCGAATCGCAACCGAGCTCTTCCAAAAAGCTAGGGTTCCAACCGAAATCCTTCAATCGGAGACCAAATCCGGAGATTGGGGGGTCAAGATCAAGCACAAAGATGCACAAGACAACTATCCATGATCCCCACCAACAAATCCGAACAAAAACGCCTCAGAATCAAAGGAACAAGGCACGCACGAAAATCCAACGAAAATAGCTCGAAAAAGACACGAAAATCACACGAGCCACAAGAAGGAAATCGACGCAACCATGAATGCTTCCATACACTCGGAGGACAGATTCTCTACAAAGTGGTGAAGAAAATCTACGCCTATGGAGCAAGGAAATGAGAAGCAGTCCAGATGGATGGTTTGCCCAGAAAACCCTAGAGCTATATATATGAGTCCCTCTGGGTTGGTCAAATGACCAAGCTACCCCTAGCACTTAAACTTAAGATACAATCCCCTCAGGGGCATATAGGTCATGTAGCACTCCTCTTCATCGCACGGCCACGCCTTCGCTGCAGTCCGCGTCCTCCCGACGCAAGCCCTGCGATCCCGCCACGTGCCCGCCGGCATCGAAGCTTCTCGGCGCGCCCGGATCCCGTCTCCGCCCGCCGAGCCTCCGGTCTTGGTTTTGTGGCTCAACCAAGTAACCCGACGGTTTTGTGGTGAACCACCGCAAACCCCGCGTGCAGACTCCGGTCGTGAGCCGCTACCCTGCACCGGCTCCGGTCGACGACTTCGTCTTGCTTTTCTTGCCACCATGCGGCCCGCACTTGACCCCGCTGGCCACCGGGTCCCTCGAGCCGAGCCTACTTGTCTCTCCACTCCTCGGAGGCCCCGCAAGGCATAGACCTTTCGCGCCCGCTCTTCACCTGCACCAACACGAGTCAAGCTGCAACCTGCACCTGCAATACTCAGCCAAGAGTCAGTCCACACCACGTTGTCAATCACTCATCACACCAGGGAGCGACCATCCACCGGTCCTCGGACGCTC
This sequence comes from Cenchrus fungigraminus, assembly GCA_036936925.1. Lineage (NCBI taxonomy): Eukaryota > Viridiplantae > Streptophyta > Magnoliopsida > Poales > Poaceae > Cenchrus > Cenchrus fungigraminus. The sequence goes on from CM072770.1 coordinate 69,539,296, forward strand.
CGGTCCTCAATCTCCCCCTTGATGAGTGCATTGACAACACACACATAGTAACCAATTCAGAGAAAAGAGAAAAAGAAAAGAAACGACTGAAAAACTCAAACAAGTGATCAAAAGCCAAACAAAAGCCAAAACGAGACCACTTGAGAGAGAAAAATCTCGGTCCCCTAAGACAAGGGCAACGGCTCGACACAACCGAGATAAAATGCTCCAAAATTGCCGACTCCTCAAGGTGAGGCAAAGGGGCTCGACACCATCGGCAAAAGAGCACAACTAAAATTCAGGCGAAAAAGAGCTCCCAAATGCATATGAATGCAAGCTCCCCCTGAACAAATGCATTTCTCCCCCAAAATAAGAATTGGGTACTATCTCTCCCCCTTGTTGGTAATGCATGAATCAAGTCTACAAATGCAAGCATGTGCTTCTCAAATAGACATAGAGGACTACAAAATGCTAAAAAGAGACATAGACAAGCTAGATTGCCACAAATTTCGCACAAGCATCGCCAACGAGATAGATAGGGACATACAAGCATGTGACATAGCCATGATCAAAATAAAGCTATTTTTCACAAAAGCTTCCCTCTCATGAGCATAGGACCTAAACATGATCAAAATGAACACAAACAACATATAACTCACAAACTTCATGCAAGGTTACAAATTCTCATCACAAGATCATCATAAACACCTACAAGCTAACTCATGTCATGTCAAAGCCACAGAGCCATGTGTTCACTTCTAAATATGAGACTTCTCAACGGTGAACATCATGCAACGGTTTAGCACCCAAAATAAGAGATTTAAAGCATACATGACATGGAAGCATATTTTTCAAGCACAAGCATTTCATATACCAATTTCAAGATTTACAAATAAAGCATGGTACATGAAGTGCCTTTGCGGCAAAAAGAAGCTTACGCTTCTCCACAAGGTAGCATGTAGGCTAAACATCCATGATGATAGATGGGTCTTTGACCCCATATGAAAAGAACAAGGTTCCAAGCACAAATTAAGCAAGCTATAGCCCTAAGTGCACAAATTTAGCATGAAAGGCATTCAACTCATAAGAGAGGAACATATATAGCATTTTCACAAAAATAAGCCATCCACAAGCACATACATCCCAAATCTATCAAGAGCATTGCTATCCATCATATGAGCATCAAAAGCAAAGTTATAATCTCCTATCCAGCATATCATAGTGATCCAAGTATATAGGAGAAGCACATCTCATATGGTACAAATGCAGTCTATGATGCAAAGATGCAAGCATGATATGATACATAAATGAAAAATGCAACATGAGTATGTACATCAAACTCACCAACCAAAGCTCAAAAAGGAAAAAGAACACCAAGCTCCCCTCGCAAACGGGCAAATGTAGCTTGGTCCAAAGGCTTGGTTAGGATATCGGCAAGCTGCTTTTCGGTTGGCACATGGATGAGGTCTATGTTTCCCTTCTCAACATTGTCTCTCAGGAAGTGGTACCTCACCTCTATATGATTGGTTCTGGAGTGGAGCACGGGGTTTTTGGCACCACTAATGGCACTCGTGCTATCACACATGAGTGGTACATGGGAACACTCCTCACCAAAGTCACTCAGCGTGTATGTGATCCAAAGCAGCTGTGAGCAACAACTAGCGGCAGCAACATATTCGGCTTCTGTGGTAGACTGACCTACACTAGACTGTTTGCGAGAAGACCAAGAAACAAGCGAAGATCCCAAAAACTGGCAAGTCCCCGAAGTCGACTTCCTATCGACTCGACACCCCGCAAAGTTGGCATCCGAAAACCCAAGAAGCGAAAGCGAAGAGGACGCTGAGTACCAAAGACCAAGCTCAGGAGTGTATCGAAGATACCTGAAGATCCGCTTGACGGCCTGCCGGTGTGAAGTCCTCGGCGACACCTAAAAACAAGGGCACAGACACATAGAAAACTGAATGTCCGGCCTCGTCGCCGTCAAGTACAAGAGGGAGCCGATCATGCTCCGGTACTCCTTCTGGTCCACAGGCTCTCCGTCGTCGTCCGCATCCAACGCTGTAGTCGTACTCATCGGTGTCCACAGGGGCTTCGAGTCGTTCATCTTGAACTTCTTGAGGATGTCCTTCGTGTACTTGGCTTGATGTACAAAGGTTCCCTCCTTCGCCTGCTTGATCTGAAGCCCGAGAAAGAACTGCAATTCTCCCATCATGGACATCTCGAATTCTTTGCTCATGTCCTCTGCAAACCTCGCAACCAAAGAGTGAGACGAGCCGCCAAAGACAATGTCATCCATGTACACCTGAACAATTAGGATATCATCACCCTGCCTGAGGAGAAAAAGAGTCTTATCAACCTTGCCCATCTCAAACCCCTTGCTGAACAAGAACCCCCTCAAACGGCCATACCAAGCACGGGGAGCTTGTTTCAGCCCATACAACGCCTTCCTCAACCTATACACCCAGTGAGGAAACTCAGCACTCTCAAAGCCCGGTGGTTGCTTTACATAAACCTCTTCTTCTAAAAACCCATTCAAGAAGGCACTCTTCACATCCATTTGGTACAACTTGAACCCTTTAGCCACGGAAAAGGCTAGAAGGATCCTAATTGCCTCCAAACGGGCTACAGGAGCAAATGTCTCCTCATAGTCTATCCCCTCCTTCTGACTATACCCCTGAGCAACCAACCTCGATTTGTTTCTCACCACCTCACCGTTCTCACCCTCTTTGTTCTTCCACACCCATTTTGTCGCAATAGGTTTGCAATGTGGTGGTGGCTCTACCAACTCCCAAACTTGGTTTCTCTCAAAATTCTCTAACTCCTCATGCATTGCGTTCACCCAATTAGGATCAGAGAGAGCGTGTCCAATGTCTTTCGTCTCAAAGGTAGCAACAAAAGCCGAATGAGCAAAGTGAGAAACATTCCTGGACCTTGACCGTGTCGTACGTTCATTGATGTCGCCGATGATTCTTGAGGGAGGATGATCAACTTGAACGCGCCTCAGTGCCTCTCGCCTGGAGACTACCTCCCCCTCAGCTGCAGCTTCCACTTGATCTTGCTGGATCGTAGTCGGTGTAGGGGCTGGACCATCCTGCACCGTAGTCGTCGTAGTGGAAGTAGAGGGTACATGCTCGGCTGGAGCTTCATCATCACCATCATCCTCTCCAGCATCATCCTCCTCGTCCTCAAAGATCTTCTTGCCAATCTCGTCGTCACCTGCACACTCAAAGACAGACGAACTACATGGCTAGGTCTCGTTGAAGGTAACCTCGCAAGTTTCCATGACTAGGTTAGTATCAAGATTGAGCACACGTAATGCTCAAGAATGACTAGCATAACCCAAAAAGATCCCATCGGAAGACCTCGACTCAAACTTATCAAGCCTGCCCTTCTTGAGAATAAAGCACCGACAACCAAAAGCCCTGAAATGGCTCACTCTAGGTGCTCGCCCGTGCATGAGCTCATAGCACATCTTGTTCAAGAAGGCCCTAAGAAAAATCTGATTCCCAACATGGCATGCGGTATTCACCGCCTCAGCCCAATATCTCCTCGGAGTCCTATGCTCGTCGAGCATCGTCCGAGCCATCTCACAAAGGGAACCATTTTTCCTCTCAACCACACCATTCTGACAAGCCACATAGGGAGAAGAGAATTGATGTTCGAGACCCAAATCACGACAAAAGGTTTCGAAACGAGAGTTTTTAAATTCAGAACCATTGTCGCTACAGATAGCTCGAATGGCGTCTCCATTCCTCTCATTCTTCAACCTCAAAATTAGATCCCTCACAAAACCAAACGTCTCCCCCTTGTCAGCCAAAAAGAAGACCCAAGCATAGCGAGAATAGTCGTCCACTATCACTAGGACATACCATTTCCCACCCGCCGAGCACACACGAGCTGGACCTACCAAGTCCATATGGAACAGGTCGCATGGCCTCTCTGTCATAACGGATGTCAGACGCGGGCGAGAGGCGGCGACCATCTTACCATGCCTACACGGAGCACATACCAAGTCCTTTTGGTATTTCAACTTAGGCAATCCTCGGACTAATCCTAGCCCACTCAAACGTGACAACAAGTCAAAACTCAAGTGACCTAGTCTCCTATGCCATTTCCAAAGCTCCGCCGAAACGCCAGGAACCAAGCAACGAGAAGAGCCAACACACTGAGAAAAATCGGCTCTGAAAATCTGACCCTCGGGGATGATCGTGCATACAAGATCACCTCGAGAATCCAAAACACGCGAAGCACTCGTTTTGAAACGAACCTCAAAACCCTCATCAAGAAGCTGGGAAACCAAAAGAAGATTGTACCCCAAAGACTTGACAAGAGAGACACGCCTGAGAGTCACAGAATCACTCACCTTCACCGTGCCCATTGAAAGCACTCTACCTTTCCCATTGTCCCCAAAAGTGATGTACTCTTTGGTCATCACCGGGGTGAGGCTGGAGAACCACCTTCGATCTCCGGTCATGTGTCGAGAGCAACCGGAGTCGATCAACCAAAAGCCCTCCATGCCTCCCACCGGCAAATAAAAAACGAGAGCGAGAGTGAGCAAACGACTCAGCACTGGGGTTAGTACAAAATGAATCAAACCAGTGTCGTGCCATTTGCTCAAAGGTGGGGTTAGCAAAATCCATCCTATCTCCTCTAGGTGGAACACCCCCACGTCCCTTTGGAGGAGTACGCGCACCACGAGGTGGAGACCGTGGCCCGTAGCTCCTCTGGGACCTAAAACTGCGACCGTTCCCCCCATACTCGTATTGGCCACGAGCAAAGGAACATCCAGCAAACTCACCACGCCCAAACCCAACACGCCTACCACCTTCTCTATGTGGTGGCTCACCTCGAGGCACAAACACACGCCTCTCTCGAGGGTAAATGGTACGCACCATACCCTCGCCCCTTGGTACCAACCCAGGCTCAGGCACACCACGAGAAGGGCGGTACCTGTCCTTGTTGGCCATCTCCCTAGCCAACCTCTCCTCACGCTTCCTCCTGAAGCAAAACTCAGCAAGGTGCCCATCCCTCCCACAATGCTCACAATGGAAGGGTTTTGGTTTTGGCTTTGGTTTTGGGCTCTCTTTGGGCTCTGGCTTCTCCTCACTCGGTTTCTCTCCCTTCTTCCCAAAGAACTCATTCCCCAAGTCACTCTTGAACTTGATGGGTTTTTGGAAGTTGTCTGTGTGTGGAGGAAACACGGGTGGAGCTGGGGTTGTGTCTAGTCGGTTCCTAAGTGGGTTTGGCTTAGGAGCATAGGCATTTTTGTGGTGGATTTTTGGTGGCTCTGGGATATCTCCAATCTTCCCCTCATCCTCACCATTTTTCTCACCAACCTTGTCTGCCCCAAGCGCTTGCCCATCATAGCGCTTGTATGCCTCAATCATCATCCAGAGCTGAGGCTCATGACCAGACAACCAACCCATCATCTTTCTCAACTCATCATTCTCATCCTGCAAGCGATCAACATAGTGTGCAAGCTCCATATTCTTCACAACATTTATTTCACAAGTAGAGCATGATGTAGGAATGGGAGCTTTCAGCTGAGCCTCTAGAGATCTAGCATAAACAAGTGAAACATCTAGCTTCTCATGCAAAACAGGACAAGAAGTGCAAGCACCAAGCAAAGAGGGTCTAGATTTCATCTCATCTAACTCAACCCTAAGCACATATAGTTCCTCAACCTTGGAGGCATAATTCTCCTTAAGCACAGTCAATTCACCAAGAAAAGTGGAACAATCAGTGCATTCAGGTTCATCGGTCACAATAGGAGCAGACTTAAGGGAATCTATTTGAGCCCTAGCATCAACAAGCAAAGACTCTAGTTCAACCACCTTCTCCTTAGCCTCTCCAAGCAAAGACCTATACTCCCTCTTCTCCTTGTTGGTCTTTCTAAGCACATCATCACGGTTGTCAAGCAAGTCATTCAACCTAGCATTCTCCGCTACCAAGAAGGATGGATCATTATTTACCTCTTCCTCGGAGTCGGAGCCCGAGTCATCCTTGTTGCTCTTCTTGCTTGCGGAGCTATGTGCCAAGCCGCAAAAGCCTTGGGCGGCGAAGCACAAGCCGTTGATGTTCTTGCTTGACCGCGTGCCCTTGTACTGGTTCTCATCTTCATCACTTGAGCTCGATGAAGAGTAGCAAGAGCTCGAGTCGATGTCGCTTGCTCCGGCAACCATCGCTCGCTCCTTCTTCTTGTGACCACCACTCCTCCTTGGCCTCCGCTCGAACTTGTTCATGCCCTTGTGGTCGTCCCTCGAGCGGTGCTTGTGGTCGGTCCTCGGACGGTACTTGTGCTCGGGCTTCACCTCCATGGCTTCTGGGCACTCAGCGATAAAGTGCCTGTGCTTCCCGCACCGATAGCACATGCCCGAGGTCCTCCGTGCGTTCTTCCGGTTCGTGTACATGCGCTCGAACCGCCTACTCAGCAACGCGAGATCCTCCTCGCCTAGCACGTCAAACTCCTCATCTGGCATGGACACAAGACAAGACAAAGAGAACTGTCTCGAAGACATGTTAGCGTTAGTCCTTGATCCAGAAACAAGAGCCAGACTATGAGGGTCAGTTGGGTTCTCGATCTTTGCGCGCACCCCATGGTCCACTTCGGACGACTTGAGCTTGGAAAACAGCTCATCCACCGTGAGGGTGTCATACTTCTCTGACTCAAGAATGGCCTCGACCTTCCCACTCCACACGGTACGATCCAGAGAGTGCAGGAGCTTGACAACCCTGTCATGATCATCGTACGGGAGCACGGCCACATTAGCCCTCATGTTGTTCACAATCACCGTGAACTGCTGGAACATGCTATCAATGGACTCACCGGGGAGATGAGTGAAATTCTCGTACTCTCTCCGGTAGGTGGCAAACAAACGAGCCTGAACCTGAGCATTTCCAGCATGAGCATTCTTCAACTGCTCCCAAATCCTACAAGCCAAGTCCTCTGTCTGAACCCGATCGAATTCGGATTGACACAGAGCATGGAACAAGTAGTCGACCGCCTTATTGTTGGCGTCGAACATATCCCTCGATCCTGGAGCTAGGAAGTTCATCGGATGAACATAAGCTGTGTTCACTGTGACATCCCACAAGATCTGACCCTTGCCTCGGAGGAAAGCAGCCATCTGCCTCTGCCACATCTGGTAGTTCTTACCATCAAAGTGTGGAGGACCCGAACCTCGTTCCTGGTACGCCATCTTTGGATCTTAGACTAGTTAGAATCATGAAGATCCGTAACCGGCTCTGATACCAATTGAAGGACCGATTAGGCGACCAGAGAGGGGGGGAGTGAATGGGAGCCGATAAAAATTCTTCCCGAAGGATGAACTCGGCCTATGCCCCAAATTCACAACCAAGGATTCCCACACGAGTTTGCCAAGGTCACATAGTCACGACGGACCTACCAACCCTAGGAACAAACCCCAAACAATCCCAAAGCGAAAGCGAACTCAAGAAGCAAAGGACTTAGGCAATCTGCAGTGGACTGGGCGGACCGTCCGCATGGAGGGGGCGGACTGTCCGTGGGCACCAGGCGGACCGTCCGCGAGCACGGGGCGGACTGTCCGAAATTGGTTCCCGAACCTCCAGTAGCGCACCGCTAAAAACAGACTGTCCGCCGAACACCCGCGGACCGTCCGCGCTGGGTGGACCGTCCGCACTCTCCTCGCGGACTGTCCGCCAAATCTCGAGCAACCAAAACCACGGGATCAAACGGATCGAAAAGAAGCGCTTCAAGAACTCGTGAGGAACACGACGAACACCAGGCTGAAAAGCTCCTCGCGGACTGTCCGCGACCCCCTGGCGGACTGTCCGCGACGCGCGGACAGAATAGCCCGAGCCCGAAAACGCAAGCATAAGAACACCTATCCGTCCATGGATCTCCCAAACGGCTTGAGCTCTTGAGGTAAGATTTGGGGGAGATGTGAAGCATCCCTAGGAGATGCTATGCCCCAAAACTTGAGACCTCAAACGAACTAAATCGCCGGGAATCGAATCGCAACCGAGCTCTACCAAAAAGCTAGGGTTCCAATCGAAATCCTTCAATCGGAGACCAAATCCGGAGATTGGGGGTCAAGATCAAGCACAAAGATGCACAAGACATCTGTCCATGATCCCCACCAACAAATCTGAACCAAAACGCCTCAGAATCGAAGGAACAAGGCACGCACGAAAATCCAACAAAAATAGCTCGAAAAAGACACGAAAATCACACGAGCCACAAGAAGGAAATCGACGCAACCATGAATGCTTCCATACACTCGGAAGTCAGATTCTCTACAAAGCGGTGAAGAAAATCTGTGCCTATGGAGCAAGGAAATGAGAAGCAGTCCAGATGGATGGTTTGCCCAGAAAACCCTAGAGCTATATATATGAGTCCCTCTGGGTTGGGCAAATGACCAAGCTACCCCTAGCACTTAAACTTAAGATACAATCCCCTCAGGGGCATATAGGTCATGTAGCACTCCTCTTCATCGCACAGCCACGCCTTCGCCGCAGTCTGCGTCCTCCCGACGCAAGCCCTGCGATCTTGCCACGTGCCCGCCGGCATCGAAGCTTCTCGACGCGCCCGGATCCCGTCTCCGCCCGCCGAGCCTCCGGTCTTGGTTTTGTGGCTCAACCAAGTAACCCGACGGTTTTGTGGTGAACCGCCGCAAACCCCGCGTGCAGACTCCGGTCGTGAGCCGCTACCCTGCACCGGCTCCGGTTGACGACTTCGTCTTGCTTTTCTTGCCACCATGCGGCCCGCACTTGACCCCGCTGGCCACCGGGTCCCTCGAGCCGAGCCTACTTGTCTCTCCACTCCTCGGAGGCCCCGCAAGGCATAGACCTTTCGCGCCCGCTCTTCACCTACACCAACACGAGTCAAGCCACAACCTGCACCTGCAATACTCAGCCAAGAGTCAGTCCACACCACGTTGTCAGTCACTCATCACACCAGGGAGCGACCATCCACCGGTCCTCGGACGCTCCGGTCCTCACTGATGGATAGGCAAAGAGTAAAAACATGAGGGCTACACCAACTACAACACCAAGGTAATTCAGGGAGAGAAAGTATTACGAAGGAAGCTTGAACTCTGCACACTTGAGTTGTGTTGCCTAGCAATGCAAACTCCAAGTGTGGGGGAGATATGTGAGTATCCCGAGTAAGTTTCTCTCATACTAAATCTTATTTTGGTTTGTAGATGGTGTTGGTTCTTGCACCTTGCTCTCTTAAAAAACACAAAAATATTTGAATTTGAATAAAGGCTTCCTAGCTCTTCAGCTAGAAGAGCCTCCCTTTTTGTTTCCATCTTTTTCTTTGAATAATAACACCAGGTACAAGAGCAAGTGTGGGGGAGATTTCTCAGGCTCGTCGAAACACAAAATTGAGATCTCCTGCCATGGTGCCACACAACACCGACTACGCTAATCGACGAGGGATGAGGTAAGTGCACTAGAGCAAGTCGGTCGCCCCTGTGGTTTGGCCGAATCACCATTTGTCTACCTCATTCCCCACTTTCTCCAAGAGCGATGGTATGTGCACCCCTACCTCTCTACTTTTGGAAATCATGAGTTTAAATGAGCTTTAAATCCAATCATATAAATCAAACTCAATTGAATCCTCATGCACCCAATGCTCGACATGTTTCCTATGGTTGTCTTGCATAAGTTTTATTCCATAGCTATTATCTTGATGCTTGTGAACAACATATCTTTAGGAAACCATGCCCATCTAAGTAGTTGATGTTTGAGATATGGTCTGATGAAATGATCTTTGCTCCAAATGTTTGAGTGCTTGGGAAATTTATTTGAAAATTTTGAAAACCCTTTGCGAAGCTCCTCTTTGATATGCCAAGTCCTACCAGAGCCATATGATGAGACATCTTGAAAACCTCATACACATATGCTACTTGTCGTTGCATTGAGCTTTGTCAAATTGTTGTGACCCTTGTGAGAATTCTTTTCATGCTTTCATGATCAAGATACACGTACACGCCAACATCCTCCTTGGTATACTCAGTTGAAAGCTAGCATTGTACCATCTATCTATTCCACAAAATAAAGCTCCACACTATGTGTTGATCTCTCTCTCTCTCTCCAAGTTAATATTACAAAAGAGACATGGCTATAGAAAAAAAATGGACACATGAAGGTCCAAGAAAAAAAAAGTTGGACACATGAAGGTCCAAGAAAAAAGAAAAAGAAATGATAGCCATGTCCACAAAAAAGTCAAAATAGAGAGAGAGGATCATGCAAAATGGAGTTACAACAAATCAGATGGTAATAACTAGCACCCATTCCAGGCCTAGTATACACCTTACCATCATCACAATGTTAATTATACATATGGTAATATCTAGCACCCATTCTGGGCCTAGTATCCACCTTACCATATCCATCATATCCCTACACATGCACATCTTGATCTGATTGTATGATTTGATTTTCTCCTTGGATCCAGTTTTTGACTTTGCAATACATGTGATGCAAGTATGCCTCATCTTTATACCCTACCTTGAGCTCCATATATAGCCATCATTAGATGTAGGTTGAAGAAAGGCAATCTAATGCCTTGGTGAGGACTATACACATTGAGCGATTTGAGAGAATCAAATGAGGTGCAAAGCAAGGTTTATTTTGAAAACTTATTGAAAAAAAATCCCAAGCTACTTGACATGAAGAGTAGAAGTGATTTGATTCAAGATCGTTCCATTCCACAACTACCCAAGATGGCATGATAGACACTTCAAAGATCACAAGTGTAAGGTATGATTCGGAATATCTCTTATGCTCGATTCATACCATAGGAATTTTTGTTTTCACCTTGGTCCTTAGCCTTTACTCAAGGATGAGCAAAGGGCCAAGTGTGGGGGTGTGTTGACGGTCCTTACAACAAATTTTTGACCGTCAACATCTCGGCTACCACTACAAGAAAAACGCGACTAGTGACGCAAAAAAAGGTCGTTTCTCGTCATAAACCGCGATTAATGATGCCGGTTGTTACAAAAACGTGCCGTCATTAATCGAGCGTCACAAACCACGATTAATGACGAGACTTTATTTCCCGGCGTCATGAGTTTAATGACGCGTGGAAATTCGTCTATACAATGCGTCATAACTTCGTTCCTGCAGCTTTGCCACGCTGGATAGAATCTGATGTGGCATCTGATGTGGCAGGCCAATTGTGACAAATCGTATGCGTCATAAAACGAATTTGGCCCGTTTGTAGCTGGGTTGAGCCCAAAACTGTTCCTGTAGGCTGGCGTTGTCCATATAGCACAAAAAAGATTTTGTTGGGCCCAATTGTAGCCTTTTCAGATGAAATTTGATTAGGGTGGGCCCATTTTGGTTGGGTCGGGTCCAACAAGTGCGCACACTGTTGTGGCCTTCTGTGTCATGTTAATTTGACAAAAAATGACTTTTGGCCCAATTAAAAGTGGGCTAAGCCCACTAAAGGATAATATAAAATTAACTAATCATGCATCAGTATTAATGGATTTAATTTCAATTCTGATCCTTTTTTTGAATAATTCCGATCTGGTTGGCAAAATAATAATCATCACATATTTCTTTATACAATAAAGCAAACTATTGTTTATTATCAAGCACGACCATATTGTTCATCACATATCACAAACTATTACAAGATAACAGTATCACAAGGAACATTGATTAACAAAGCTAAATCCAGTTCATAATCACAAGAGAAAGTAGAGATTTGATCTAATGATCTTAACCTCTTCATCTTTTACTGCTAAGTAGTAGACGAAGGAGGTCCTCACTGTCTTCGGTTAGCTTCTGCAACCTCCTAATCTCAGCAGACTGCATTTTCAGGGTTGATTCTGATTCTTCGGTCTTCTTCTTCAAGCAACATAACTCTTTGTGGTGAGCAACAAACCATTGTCGAAGTTGTACCCATCCTGATTGGGAGCGTCAACTCGCTCTTCATCAACACTACTACATAAGGATTTGGTACCCATTCTTGAGTACTCAGCTGCCTCTGTTTTAATTTGTTCGGGAAGAAGCATCATTGACTTGGTAGCTTCCATCTTGCAACAGTGGATCCCAAGTCAGATTAGGACCTTGTAATTGATTCGAACTAAGGAAACAAAGGTGTTAAGTTTGTTACCTTGGAGCAGATCTGAACAGGAGCGACTTTAGATGTTGACCCTTTGGCCCGCTGAAACAAGTACAAGAACAAGAGGTAAGGGTTGAGATCATTCGCAATCGGAAACAAAGGTGTTAAGTTTGTTACCTTGGAGCAGGTCTGAACAGGAGCGACTTCAAACGTTGACCCTTTTGCCCGCTGAAACAAGTACATGAACAAGAGGTTAGGGTTGGGATCATTCGCAATTAGAAACAAAGAAGGTGTTGAGTTTGTTACCTTGGAGCAGGTCTGAACAGGAGCGACTACAGATGTTGACCCTTTGGCCAGCTGAAACAAGTACAAGAAAAAGAGATAAGGGTTGAGATCATTAGCAATCAGAAGCAATTTCATTTATTAAGTTGAATGCGGTACATGAACGATCACACCCAATCCATCATCACCCAAGCATGCAACAAAAATATGGAAAGCCAAAGAACATGGGTAAGCAATATAATAATTTCATCCTTTAATTTCTACAAACCTCAAATAAGTTGACTTGGAAAAATCTCTTGCAATAGGGAATAGAAGATCCACAATCACCCAAGCATGCAACAACAATATTCAAAGGCAAAGAGCATAGGGAAGCAGTCCAATAATTTCATCTACAAATTTCTACAAACCTCAAATAAAATGACTTCAAATAAATTCTTGCGATAGGGTACAGTAGATACACAATCACCCATGCATGCAACAACAATATTCAAAGGCAAAGAGCATGGGGAAGCAGTCCAACAATTTCATCTACAAATTTCTACAAACCTCAAATAAAATGACTTCTAACAAACTCTTGCGATAGGGTACAGTAGATCCACAATCACCCAAACATGAAAGAATATTATAGAAAGCCAAAGAGCATGCGGAAGCAGTCCAATAATTTCATCTATAAATTTCTACAAACCTCAAATAAAATGACTTCGAACAAATTCTTGCGATAGGGTACAGTAGATACACAATCACCCAAGCATGCAACAACAATATTCAAAGGCAAAGAGCATAGGGAAGCAGTCCAACAATTTCATCTACAAATTTCTACAAACCTCAAATAAAATGACTTGTAACAAACTCTTGCGATAGGGTACAGTAGATCCACAATCACCCAAATATGAAAAAATATTATAGAAAGCCAAAGAGCATGGGGAAGCAATCTAATTCAATCGATCAATACAGGGAGGAGACCGCAGACCAGACGAATATGACGGGAAGAAGGTGCCGAATGCCATCTCGATTTAGCAGCCCGACCTTGCGCCTTCAACACGATGTTCTGCGCAACTGTTGTAGATCTGCGGCCGCCAGGGTGAGCCTCGGGGGAGCCGACGGAGCAACTGTTGCAGATCTTGCAGCTTCAAGGACGTTGCCGAGGAAGGTCGCCGCTCGAAGAAGAGGAAGGCCGCCGCTCGTAGAAGAGGAAGGCCGCCGCTCGTAGCAGAGGAAGCCGTCGTCGGTAGCTAGGCCTCCGTTGTTGCTTCCGCCGCAGATCTAGGTCTCTTCGGCGGTCGAGGAGAAGATCCCGTGATTTTGTAAAATTACCAGGAGGGAATTGGGAGATCTAGTTTCCCTCTTTGTTTTATATATAAACGAGGAGGACCAGAAGGAGGAGTGGGGAATTCAAAATTTCAAGTCCCGCCTTTGTGGTCCAAAGCGGGAAACGAAAGACTTTGGATCATGGACCCAAACGTCAGTGACCAAAACGAAAGACCGCTTGGGTGTCGGACCCAAACGTTAGTGACCTTACGCAGAGAGGCAAGTTGTTGACTGGGTTGTCCGTGCCACCATGGATCATGGAATGGACAAACACACACAGGACTATACTCTACTTCATATTCACGAAAGACGGATGATCCGATATTCGCATTACAAATGTACTCACTGCAACAAAATTACGTACCGTTTCAACTATTTATTACATGACTACAGACACTTAAATAAAATATTAAAACTATAGGGGACCCTGGTACAACCCTTCAGGTAATCTTCTACGGAGATTGTGCATAAATTCGGGATGATCAGTGCATACAACCGCCCAATCATATGTGAGTATTTTGTGAGGAAAGATTCGCTCTAAGAGAGACATGCACTTGTCCTGCAATTGTGTGCAGTTAGCCTGAATTGCCCATCGTAGAAATGAAGTCACAGTTTCCTCGCTTGCCATGTCCCACATCTTTGACGCACAGTGCAGCTTCAACCTTTGGACTTGGTACATGTCGGCGACCGAGAGTAAATAAGGCCAGGCATTGGCAGGAGCATCCCATAAATCAGCCTCCTCCGGGAGTGATCATTCACTAGCATATTTGATCAGGACCGAGAAGCCATCAGGGTGTGTGCAAATAATTGTAACTATTTCAGAGCTAGACTCTACTCCTGGGCCGTAGAGCATTTCCTCCATCACACAAGATACTTTCGCCACATTGGCACCTATCGCTCGTATGACCTGGCATTCCGCACCTACGTGGAACACAACTTCCATAGGGGCTTGGGCTGCAACGGTTTGGCATATGCTTCTTTGCACTGATGGAGGAGGAACTTCAATGCAGTCGTCCTCCAGTATTGAAACAACACATGATATGTGTATGCGATCTTCACTGGATGTCACGCTCTCAATGTCATGATGCTCCACCAGACATTCAAATCCTCTTGCTTCTAGATCCCGATTCATGAACCAAACTTCTTTTGTAGCTTGAACTCGAAATGTACCATCTTCATCGTTTGGGTCTCCAGCCATCGCACGCAACAATACTCGCACCTACGTGGAAGCAGTCACAGGTTTGACAAACAATAACATAATGCGATCGTATCGCCATGTGTGAGTGTGTGTCTTCATAGCAGCAACGAGACACGTACCATTTGGGATTTGTGCAGAGGAACGAGGTCGACGGCAATGCCGTCTGGAACATCCATCCACTGATGATCATTCATACCTATAGGATAGCAACGTAGTTTCCATTGACGGCCTCCCACCATGAATGTACCGGATTCCTTGAAGTTGCCAGCAGTTCCTTCGGCTTTCGCATCCTGGCTTGAGACTGAGAAGTCGACTTGCATGGAAGGAATCATTTTAGCGTATAAAGCCATTAAAACAAATGGCCTACATTGATCATCTCGTGCCTAAAGTGTCTCTTAATATAGTGGGCTGGGAGTGAATGTGTCGTTCTGAAACGTCCGTTCGTGGACATCAGTTACCACTCGAAATGGACACGTCCCTTCAGAGCGGGTGTGGCCATGTTCGGGTCATGAACTTCCTGGTTCTAGTCCTTAAGTGCGATTCACAATGATCGACACGTCCGTTCAGAGGGGGTGTGCTGCGTGTGCACACAAGTTCGTCGGTTAACGCCCGGTGCCAGTGCTTAACTACAATTCTCAATGATCGACACGTGGATCAACTTGTGAGAGCTTATATGCATGTTAATATTACACACACACACACACAAAAAGATATATTGCTATTCCAATTCCAGCTTATTCTGTTTTGGTCTTGTCGCGTCAACAAGTTCATCACGTTTCTCAGTCTCCAAGGCCAGCGGGAATCATCAAGTGTGAATCCTGACCATTTGTAGACCTTTACAGTCACGACTCACGCAGCGTACCTAATCGAGGAGGACTTGTCATGTCATCCCGCACCCTGCCTGTTGCAACACAAGGACCATCCGGTCCATCTGATTACATCGCCCAATCTTGTTCTCCAGATGCAATTGACACCTAAACCATTACATAAATAAATGGTAGAGAGTTGTCTCGTTGTTGATGCGGCATGAGCTGACGCAGTGAGACAGCATTAGATGCAGCTAATGCGGCGTGATTTGTCCGCAGGACTTTCTTGTGCTCTACAGAGAGGAAAGTCTGGAACACATACCTAGACACATCGGGCTCATCCCGTGATACCCATCGTCTACACATGTAATCGATGCACGCCACTGAAGATTCTGACCTAGATAGATTCCTATCACGCGTAGGCCTGACTATATTCCGAGCATCTCACGTTTTCCTTAGTAACTTTAGCAATGCTACACCGAGCTCACATGACCGTTGTAGTCCTCGATAAATAGGCGAGTGCAGCAGAGCGTTCTTGAAAGGAAAGGCCAACACTGATCGGTTCCCCGTCTTGCATTTCTCTACTTTAGTGGGATACAAGGGTGAGATCATTTTGTTGGCTAATCTTGTTTACTTTATGTATGCATGGTATCGAGACGGTCACATTGTTAGCTTATGTAGGGTTTGTTCTTCGTTTGTGTATGCAGTACGTGGGGAATGGCCGGGCAAGGAAGGGACGGAGTATGGAACTTGGAGGAGTCGGGGAAGGGGGAGTTGTCGGGCGCAATAGCACCTCACCGCCACCCGGTTCAGCCGCTGCCATCGGCACCGCAGCAGCACCCGGCCCCAATGGCACCTCCACTTCCACTGGTATTGGCACCTCAGCAGCACCCGGCCCCAATGGCACCTCCACTTCCGCTGGTATCGTGAGGACCGGAGCGTCCGAGGACCGGTGGATGGTTGCTCCCTGGTGTGATGAGTGATTGACAACGTGGTGTGGACTGACTCTTGACCGAGTATTGCAGGTGCATGTTGCGGCTTGACTCGTGTTGGTGTAGGTGAAGAGCGGGCGTGAAAGGTCTTTGCCTTGCGGGGCCTCCGAGGAGTGGAGAGACAAGTAGGCTGAAGGACCGGAACGGCGAACCAGAGAGGGGGGAGTGAATGGGAGCCGATAAAAATTCTACTCAAGAATTCGGCCTCTGAACCCAATTTCACTCGGACACCTCCGCGAGCTTCTCTTGCCAAGTCCACGTAGCCACTGG
Source organism: Cenchrus fungigraminus (assembly GCA_036936925.1). Taxonomy (NCBI): domain Eukaryota; kingdom Viridiplantae; phylum Streptophyta; class Magnoliopsida; order Poales; family Poaceae; genus Cenchrus; species Cenchrus fungigraminus. Next base: position 69,556,192 of record CM072770.1, read on the forward strand.
AGTGCTACTGAACCTAGGAGCAAGATCCAACCAACAACAACACACAACACGCAGCGGAAAACAACACGAAACTGCTACTGGCAACCAAAACTGGTCAGGCCGGTTTCTGAAACCGGTCAGACCACTTCTCTGGGACTTAGCCTCTCGCAGGCAGGGGAAACCGGTCAGGCCGGTTTGGCAAACCGGTCAGACTGGTTTTGTCTAGGAAATCCCCAAAAGACCTTCGAGGACAAAATTGCTCCAAAACACCTCAAGAACCTCTCCACCTTTGAACAAGAAAAGCCATAGCACGAACAAGACTCTCCTGCTCAAAAACCTTCATGACAGCCCACTGAGGCTAAACCGGTCAGACCAGTTTGAGAAACCGGTTAGGCCGGTTTTGCCTGGACAGTCGGGAAGAACTCAGCCCGCGGGAAAAACCTAGCCTTCACCTCGATCGATCTCCCGATTCGTTCCACGGATTCCAGTGAGACTTTGGGGATAGCTGGGGTACCTCGTGGGCTACCTTTGGCTAAAAGCTCGGTCCCCAATACCTACTCAATCAAGAGGAATCGGAAGTCAACCCTCAAGAACACCTTCCCAAGAACTCCACCGAAAACCCCAAATTGAAGCCGTTTCGAAGGGTTTGTTGGAACAAGATCACCAAGCAAAGAGGCACAAGGTCCTCATACGTCACATCCAACAAGAATCCCTCAAAGAAACACCCCCAAAACTTTCCCACAGAAATTCCAAGAAAAGGCTCCGAAAATCACCAAAAATGAAAAACGGGAAGAACACAATCAAGCCTTGAGGAACCACGTCGAATCATCTATACATACCATGAAGGTTCATACAAGGTCTAGCTTCCGCCCGATCATCCTTCCCTCTCACAAGATCTCACCATGAAGCAAAGAGAAAATGTGCTAGGGTTTCAAGAGATGGCTGCCATCCTCTCACCACTTGGGTTATATGGAGGCAAGCCGAAAGACTAAAATACCCCTAAAGCCTAAACTAGGATACACGCCCACCAAGGGCACTTTGGGAAATTATCTTGGTAACACCATCGTACGGATGCCCGGCGACCGCACTTCGCTTAGCCTCGACGCAAGCCTTGCGATCCCGACGCGTGTCCTCCGCTTCGAAGCTTCCGGCGCCTGCGACACAAAACCGGTCAGACCGGTTTCACAAACCGGTCAGGCCGGTTTTGGCCTGACAGCCACGCCTGGTCTTCGGCCTCGGCTTTGTGGCTCAGCCGAGTAACCCGGTGGTTTTCTGGTGAACCACCGCAAACCCCGCGAACTTGATGTAGCCTCCGCCAATCACCACTCATGACTCGGCTCCCACGAAGTCCCGGCTCGACCTTGGTTTTGAGGCTCAACCAAGAAATCGTCCATCTACTTCATCTTGCTGTTCTTGCCACCATGCAGCCCGCACTTGACCCCGCTGGCCACCGGGTCCCTCGAACCAAGCCTACTTGTCTTCTCCACACCTGGAGGCCTCACCGGCAACGACCTTTCGCGCTTGTTCTTCACCTGCACCAACACCAGTCAAGCCGCAACCTGCACCTGCAATACTTAGCCAAGAATCAGTCCACACAACGTTGTCAATCTTTCATCACACCAGGAAGTGACCATCCACCGGTCCTCGAACCACACATGGTCCTCAATCTCCCCCTTGATGAGTGCATTGACAACACACACATTTGGTAACCAAAGAGAAAAGGAAAAGAAAAAGAAACAACTGAAAGAAACTCAAACAAGCGATCGAAAGCCAAACAAAGGCAAAGAGCAAGATCACTTGAAAGAGGAAAAACTCGGTCCCCTTAAGCAAGGGCAACGGCTCGACACAACCGAGTCAAAAACAAGCTCAAGCAAAGAGCACAAACCACCAAAGCATACAAGAGCTCCCCCTGCACATATGCATACTCCCCCTGGACATGTGCCAACACTGGGCACAAACCGGTCAGGCCGGTTTCCCAAACCGGTCAGGCTGGTTCCACCAAACCGGTCAGGCCGGTTCCCAAAACCGGTCAGACCGATTTACTCAGCAGAAACACCCCCCAAAAGCCAAATAAAAAACAGAAGAAATGCACAAGCTCCCCCTTGACTGTTGGGATAGGTTCTAGGGATGCAATGCAACTTTTCTCAGCCTTTCTTTCTCCCCCTTGTTGCCAATGCATGAATCAAGGCTCAATTTTGGAAAAGATGCAACTAGAGCTTCTCAAATAGACAAAATTCATCACAAGATGCTACACATGATCAAATGAGCAAGTTAGATACTCTACAGCACCGTATGAACATCAACTACATGATCACCAAGTTTCACAACCATTGGATAAAGCTAAGAGAGAATTGAGCATTTTTGCGGAAAACCACCCTGTCATGAGCAAAGTCCTAAACATGAGCAAAACATGTCAAAATGGCAAAGCCACACAAACTTCATGCTAGGACAACCATTCTAAGCATAAGACCATCATAAACACCCACAAGCACCTCATGTCATGTCAAAGCATACCGAGCCATGTGCTTACTTCTATGTATGAGACTTCTCATTGGTAAGCAACATGCAACGGTTTAGCACCCAAAAGCAAGTAAATTAAGCACATATGACATGGGAGCACATTTTCCAAGCAATTTACATTTTATTTTCAGATTTGAATTGGTACATGAAATGTCTTTGCGACAAAAAGGAACTTATGCCCCTCCACAAGATGAAGCATGGGGGCTAAACATTCATGATTGCAAATGAGCCTTTGGCCCCATATGATCAAAATAAGCTATCCAACCACAAATTAAGCATAGCCAAGCCACAAAAACATGTCAAGATCATATAAAGGCATTTACTCACAAGAGAGCATATATATGACATTTTTGAAAAACATAGCTATCAACCATGGATATAAACCAAGATCATCAAGAGCTAAGCCACACTAAGCCATATCGTACCAAACTAGCTCACAAGATCATATATAGCATATCATGGTGAACAATGTATATGAGAGAAGCTTTTCCTACACAATGCATATTATACAAAATGCATGCAACCTAAGATACAAAGATGCCTATACATCATGTTACATATGCCATGCCAAATGCAAACAATGCACAAAGGAAACTGTACATATGCAACAAAGGAGCTCCCACACACCCAACTCAAGAAATCAAACAAACACCAAGCTCCCCCCGCAAACGAGTGAAAGTTGCTTGATCTAGGGGTTTGGTAAAAATATCTGCTAGCTGGTCATGTGTGGGTACATGGATCAAAGCAATTTTTCCTTTCTCTTCGTTGTCTCTCAAGAAATGTTACCTCACTTCTATATGCTTGGTTTTGGAATGGAGCATTGGGTTCTTTGCAACGCTTATGGCACTTGTGCTATCACATTGAAGTGGGACATGGGTATACTCCTCACTAGAGTCACTCATGGTGTATGTGATCCAAAGGAGCTGAGAGCAACAACTAGTTGCGGCCACATACTCTGCCTCGGTAGTGGATTGAGCAACACTCGACTGTTTGCGGAAAGACCAAGACACCAAAGAAGATCCCAAGAATTCGCAAGTCCCAGAAGTGGACTTCCTATCCAACCGACACGTGGCAAAATCCGCGTCTGAAAATCCATGAAGAGCCAAAGAAGAAGACGCGGAGTACCAAAGGCCGAAGTCGGGAGTGTGTCGCAAGTACCTGAATATGCGCTTGACTGCTTGCCAATGCGAAGTCCTCGGAGACGCTTGAAAACGAGCACACAGACATACCGAGAATTGGATGTCCGGCCTCGTCGCCGTCAAGTAGAGGAGTGACCTGATCATGCTCCGGTACTCCTTCTGGTCCACGTGTTCACCTTCCTCGTCCGCATCAAGAGCTGTAGTCGTACTCATAGGCGTCGCCATGGCCTTGGAGTCCTCCATCTTGAACTTCCTCACAATGTCCTTGGTGTACTTAGCTTGGTGCACAAATATTCCTTCCTTTGATTGCTTGATCTGTAGCCCGAGGAAGAACTGCAACTCACCCATCATGCTCATCTCAAATTCCCTGCTCATGTCCTCTGCAAACCTTGCAACAAGAGAGTTAGACGAGCCACCAAAGACAATATCATCCACGTATACCTGCACAATCAGGATATCTCTGCCCTGCCTGAGGAGAAACAAGGTCTGATCGACCTTCCCCATCTCAAACCCTCTCTCAAACAGGAACCCTCTCAACCTGCCGTACCAAGCTCTAGGCGCCTGCTTCAACCCATACAGCGCCTTCCTCAACTTGTACACCCGGTGGGGGTACTTCTCACTCTCAAACCCCGGTGGTTGCCTCACATACACTACTTCCTCCAAGACACTGTTTAGGAAAGCACTCTTGACATCCATCTGGTACAACTTGAACCCTTTAGCCACGGAAAAGGCTAGAAGGATCCTGATCGCCTCCAAACGAGCTACGGGAGCAAAGGTCTCCTCGTAGTCGATCCCTTCTTTCTGTGAGTACCCCTGAGCAACAAGCCTCGAATTGTTCCTCACCACTTCTCCTTTCTCTCCCTCTTTGTGTTTCCACACCCATTTTGTCCCAATCGGCTTACACCCTGGGGGAGGGTCAACCAATTCTCAAACTTGGTTCCTCTCAAAATTCTCCAACTCCTTATGCATCGAATTAACCCAATTGTGATCAGATAGCACGTGTCCAATGTCCTTGGGCTCAAAGGTGGCAACAAAAGCAGCATGAGCGAAATGAGAATTGTTTCGAACCCTCGACCGTGTAGTACGTTCATTTATGTTGCCGATGATTCTCGAAGCTGGGTGGTCCACTTGCACTCGCCGGGGAGGTTCTCGCCTTGATGCTACCTCCCCCTCAATAGCAACTTCTTCTTGTACTGGGTTTGTCGTTGTAGGTGTGGGAGAGGGGCCGTCCACCACCGTAGTCGAAGTAATAGGTACATGCTCAGCCGCGGGCACCACACCGCCATCTTCATCATCTCCATGTTCATGCTCCTCCTCCTGGAAAATCTCCTCGCCAAGTTCGTCGTCACCTACACACTCAAAGACAAGCTGACAACGTGGCTGTGTCTCGTCGAAGGTTACCTCGCAAGTCTCCACGATTTGGTTAATTTCAAGATTGAGCACTCGAAAGGCTCTAGAATGAGATGCGTAACCAAAGAAAATGCCATCGACAGATCTAGCCTCGAACTTGTCCAACTTCTTACCTTTCTTCAGGATGAAGCATTTGCACCCAAACACATGGAAGTGACTCACCTTGGGTGTGCGCCCGTGCATCAACTCATAGCACGTTTTCATCTTGTGAACCCTGAGGTAAATCCTGTTCGACACATACCACGCAGTATTCACCGCCTCAGCCCAGAACCTTCTCGGAGTCCTATGCTCATCAAGCATTGTCCGAGCCATCTCACACAAGGTTCTGTTTTTCCTTTCCACCACGCCGTTCTGGGGAGGCGTATACGAACTCGAAAACTGGTGTTCAAGACCCAAGTCATGGCAAAAGGTTTCGAAACGAGAGTTTTTAAATTCAGAGCCATTGTCACTGCGGATCGCTCGTATGGCATTTCCGTGCCTCTCGTTCCTTAACCTCAAGACAAGATCTCGAACAAAACCAAACATCTCCCCTTTCTCCTCAAGAAAGAAAACCCACGCATATCGAGAGTAGTCGTCCACCACAACCAGGACGTACCACTTCCCACCCACAGATCGCACACGAGCTGGGCCAACAAGGTCTATATGGAGCAGCTCGCATGGACGCTCCGTCATCACATCGGTGAGGGGTGGATGGGAAGAGGCTACCATCTTAGCATGCCAACACGACGCACAAACCAACTCTTTCTCAAACCTCAGCCGTGGCAATCCTCGAACCAAATTGAGTTTACTCAAGCGAGACAAAAGGTCAAAGCTTAAGTGACCCAACTTCCTATGCCACTTCCACAACTCACTCGAAGAACCAGCCAAGAAACAACGCTCAACACCAGAAGACTGAGAAAAATCAGCTCGGAACACTTGACCCTCGGGAACGACCATGCAAACTAGGTCCCCTCGAGAATCTAAAATCCGAGAACCACCAGGCCGAAACAACACCTGAAAGCCCTCATCCAAAAGCTGGGACACCGAAAGCAAATTGAACCCGAGCGATTGAACAAGAGCAACACGCCTGAGAGTGACCTTGTCACTTACCTTGATCTCACCTTCTGAAAGCACACGCCCTCGCCCATTGTCCCCAAAGGTGATGTATGTCTTGGACACCACCGGGACGAGACTTGAGAACCACCCCTTGTCCCCAGTCATGTGCCTCGAGAAACCGGAGTCAATCAACCAAACGTTCCTCAAGTCTCCCACCTAAAATTCAAAAACGAGAACGTGAGTGAACAAACAACTCTGCACTGGGGTTAGTACCAAAACAGTAAAACCAGTGCTGAGCCATTTGCTCCAAAGTGGGGTTAGCACAAACCAAATCATCATGCCTATCAAAGCTACCACCACGAAAACCACCACGAGAACCACCACTAGGGAACCACCCCTGTCTCGCTGGAGGAGAACAAAAACCACGAAAGGAAGACCGTGGACCGTTCCTCCTCTCCATCTCAAAGCTACAACTCCTCCCACCATTGTATTGAGCACGAGGTGAAGAACGTCTAGCAAACTGACCACCACCAATCTCTCCATGCCAAACATCTGGACCACGATCAAAGGACCTGAACCGAGCCTCATCCCGAGCACGAAAACCAAACTGGTCACCCTGCTGTCTCCAAACCGGTCTGACCGGTTCTGGAACCAGTCTGACCGGTTTCGCTGCGCGAGCAACCCAAACCGGTCTGACCGGTTTCCAAATCGGTCTGGCCGATTTAACTCTTCCAGCATGGTCCCTTCCACCCAAAGCACTCTTTTCTCCCCAAGCCGGAACTGTGTGAACAATGGCCTTACCCCTAGGCAGTGGCATACAAGACTCAGGCACACCATGAGGTGGGTTGTACCTGTCCTTATTTGCCCACTCCTTAGCCATTCTCTCCTCTCGCTTCCTCTTGAAGCAAAACTCTCCTTTGTGACCATCTCTCCCACAATAGTCATAATGAAATCGGATAGGTTTTGGCTTTGGTTTTGGTTGGGATTTCTCACTCGGTTTCTCCTCACTCGGTTTCACACTCTCTTTCCCAAAGAACTCATTCCCCAAGTTACTCTTGAACTTGATGGGTTTCTGGAAATCATTTGTGAAGTGAGGGAATATGGGAGGATCTGGGGTTGTGTCAAGTTTGTTTCTCAGTGGGTTGGCTTTAGGAGCATAGGCATTTTTGTGGAAGGTTTTTGGTGGAGTTAGATATCACCAATCTTCTCTCCTCCCTCACCACTAGACTCTCCAACTTTCTCTGAGCCAAGCGCTTTCCCATCATAGCGCTTGTATGCCTCAATCATCATCCTAAGCTGCGGTTCATGACCCGACAACCAACCCATCATTTTTCTCAACTCATCATTCTCATCCTGCAAGCGATCCACATAATGTGCAAGTTCCAGATTTTTCAAAGCATGCACTTCACAAGTAGAGCAAGAAGTGGGAACAGGTTCTTTCAGCTTAGCCTCAAGTGAAACAGTATAAGCATGCATCTCATCAATCTTTCCATGCAAAACAGGGCAAGAAGTACAAGCACCTAGCAAAGCAGGTCTAGACTTAAGGTCAGCCACTTCAACCCTAAGCACATCTAGTTCATCACAAGTAGAAGCATGCTTATCCTTAAGAGTAGTAAGATCAGCTAGGTACACAGAGCAATCACAACAATCAATCTCATCAGAAACCACAGGAGAAGCCTTAAGCGAATCAATCTCAAGCTTAGCATCTAGGTTCTGGGTTTCTAGCTCAGCCACACGGTTCCTAGCATCTTCTAGTGAGGTCCTAAGCTCTTTCCTCATCTTCTTTGCCTCTCTAAGCATGTCATCATGATTATCAAGCAACTTGCCAAGACGCTCATTCTCCTCACGCAAGAAGGTAAGCTCGTCACGTACCTCGTCGTCGGAGTCGGAGTCCGTGTCGCTCTGGTGACTCTTCTTGCTGCCGGAGCTACGAGCCATGCCGCAGAAGCCATCTCGTGCAAAGCAGCTCAGCCCGCTCAAGTTCTTAGATGATTTCTTGTTCTTGCGCCGATCACCTTCGTCTTCACTGCTACTCGAGCTCGAGGAAGAGTAGGCGGAACTGGAGTCGACGTCGCTCGCTCCGACCATCGCTCGGGCCTTCCTGCCGCGGCCGTCCTTCTTCCTCGACCATCGCTCGTCCTTGTGCTTGTTCTTGTGCTTGTGATCGCGCCTCGATCGGTACTTGCCGTCCTTGCTCGACCGGTGCTTGTAGCCATCCTTGTAGCCGTCCTTGCTCTCCATCTTCTCCGGACAGTCGGCGACGAAGTGTCCCGGCTTGCCGCACTGAAAGCACGTCCGTGCTGTCCTCCTTGTGTTCACCCGATTCTCGTGCAGCCTCTCGAACCGCCTGCTCAGCAACGCCAGCTCGTCCTCTCCAAGCACGTCGAACTCCTCGTCTAGCAAAGTCATCAAAGAAGACAAAAAGTACATCCTGGAAGATGTGTTAGTGTTAGACTTAGCACCTTGGCCACCGACGAGAGCAAGACTATGAGAATCAGTCGGGCTCTCAAGTTCAACCTCAGCAGACTTAAGCTTAGAAAACAGGTCATTCACCGTCGGAGTGGTGTACTTCTCGGACTCAAGAATGGTCTCGACCTTTCCATCCCACACGGTACGATCCAGCGTGTGTAAGAGCTTCACAGCCCTATCATGGTCATCGTACGGGAGGACGTCGACATTGGCCCTCATGTTGTTCACAACCACCGTGAACCGCTGGAACAAGGCATCAATAGACTCACCGGGGAGATGAGTGAAGTTCTCGTACTCTCTCTGGTAAGTCGCATACAACCGTGCCTGAACCTCAGCATTCCCAGCATGAGCATTCTTCAGCTCCAACCAAATCCTACATGCTAGGTCCTCTGTATGAACCTGATCGAATTCGGATTGACACAGAGCACGAAACAAGTAGTCGATCGCCTTGTTGTTGGCGTCGAACATGTCTCTCGATCCCGGAGTAAGGAAGTTCATCAGATGAACATAAGCTGTGTTCACCGTGACATCCCAAAGGATTTGTCCCTTACCACGGAGGAACGCAGTCATCCGTCTCTGCCACATCTGGTAGTTCTTTCCATCGAAGTGCGGAGGACCTGCTCTCCATTCCTGGTACGCCATGTTCGGATCTTAGGCTGGTTAGAGTCAATCAAGACCCGTAACCGGCTCTGATACCACTTGAAGGACCGGAACGGCGAACCAGAGAGGGGGGAGTGAATGGGAGCCGATAAAAATTCTACTCAAGAATTCAGCCTATGAACCCAATTTCACTCGGACACCTCTGCTAGCTTCTCTTGCCAAGTCCACGTAGCCACTGGAGTGCTACTGAACCTAGGAGCAAGATCCAACCAACAACAACACACAACACGCAGCGGAAAACAACACGGAACTGCTGCTGGCAACCAAAACCGGTCAGGCCGGTTTCTGAAACCGGTCAGACCGCTTCTCTGGGACTTAGTCTCTCGTAGGCAAGGGAAACCGGTCAGGCCGGTTTGGCAAACCTGTCAGACCGGTTTTGTCCAGAAAATCCCCAAAAGACCTTCGAGGCCAAAACTGCTCCAAAACACCTCAAGAACCTCTCCACCTTTGAACAAGAAAAGCCATAGCACGAACAAGACTCTCCTGCTCAAAAACCTTCACGACAGCCCACTGAGGCTAAACCGGTCAGACCGGTTTGAGAAACCGGTCAGGCCGGTTTTGCCTGGACAGTCGGGAAGAACTCAGCCCACGGGAAAAACCTAGCCTTCACCTCGATCGATCTCCCGATTCGTTCCACGGATTCCAGTGAGACTTTGGGGATAGCTGGGGTACCTCGTGGGCTACCTTTGGCTAAAAGCTCGGTCCCCAAAACCTACTCAATCAAGAGGAATCGGAAGTCAACCCTCAAGAACACCTTCCCAAGAACTCCACCGAAAACCCCAAATTGAAGCCGTTTCGGAGGGTTTGTTGGAACAATATCACCAAGCAAAGAGGCACAAGGTCCTCATACGTGACATCCAACAAGAATCCCTCAAAGAAACACCCCCAAAACTTCCGCACGGAAATTACAAGAAAAGGCTCCGAAAATCACCAAAAATGAAAAACGGGAAGAACACAATCAAGCCTTGAGGAACCACGCCGAATCATCTATACATATCATGAAGGTTCATACAAGGTCTAGCTTCCGCCCGATCATCCTTCCCTCTCACAAGATCTCACCATGAAGCTCTCAAGCTAGTCCTAGAAATCCTAAGGAAATAGGAAGGAATATAGTGAAGAGAAAATGAGCTAGGGTTTCAAGAGATGGCTGCCATCCTCTCACCACTTGGGTTATATGGAGGCAAGCCGAAAGACTAAAATACCCCTAAAGCCTAAACTAGGATACACGCCCACCAAGGGCACTTTGGGAAATTATCTTCGTAACACCATCAGACGGATGCCCGGCGACCGCACTTCGCTTGGCCTCGACGCAAGCCTTGCGATCCCGACGCGTGTCCTCCGCTTCGAAGCTTCCGGCGCCCTGCGACACAAAACCGGTCAGACCGGTTTCACAAACCGGTCAGGCCGGTTTTGGCCTGACAGCCACGCCCGGTCTTCGGCCTCAGCTTTGTGGCTCAGCCGAGTAACCCGGTGGTTTTCTGGTGAACCACCGCAAACCTCGCGAACTTGATGTAGCCTCCGCCAATCACCACTCATGACTCGGCTCCCACGAAGTCCCAGCTCGACCTTGGTTTTGAGGCTCAACCAAGAAACCGTCCATCGACTTCATCTTGTTGTTCTTGCCACCATGCGGCCCGCACTTGACCCCGCTGGCCACCGGGTCCCTCGAACCAAGCCTACTTGTCTTCTCCACACCTGGAGGTCTCACCGGCAATGACCTTTCGCGCTTTTTCTTCACCTGCACCAACACCAGTCAAGCCGCAACCTGCACCTGCAATACTTAGCCAAGAATCAGTCCACACAATGTTGTCAATCACTCATCACACCAGGAAACGACCATCCACCGGTCCTCAAACCACACATGGTCCTCATAGGCTCGGCTCGATGGACCCGGTGGCCGGACGGGGTCAAGTGCGGGCCGCATGGTGGCAAGAAAAGGAAGGCGAAGTCGTCGACCGGAGCCGGTGCAGGGTAGCGGCTCACGACTGGAGTCTGCACGTGAGGTTTGCGGTGGTTCACCACAAAACCGTCGGGTTTCCTGGTTGAGCCACAAAACCAAGACCGGAGGCTCAGTGGGTAGAGACGGGATCCGGGCGCGCCGAGAAGCTTCGATGCCGGCGGACACGTGGCGGGATCGCAGGGCTTGCGTCGGGAGGATGCGGACTGCGGCAAAGGCGTGGCCGTGCGATGAAGAGGAGTGCTACATGACCTATTTGCCCCTGAGGGGATTGCATCTTAAGTTTAAGTGCTAGGGGTAGCTTGGTCATTTGCCCAACCCAGAGGGACTCATATATATAGCTCAAGGGTTTTCTGGGAAAACCATCCATCCGGACTGCTTCTCATTTTCCTTGCTCCATAGGCGTAGATTTTCTTCACCGTTTTGTAGAGAATCTATCCTCTGAGTGTATGGAAGCATTCGTGGTTGTGTTGATTTCCTTCTTGTAGCTCGTGTGATTTTCGTGTCTTTTTCGAGCTATTTTCGTTGGATTTTCATGCGCGCCTTGTTCCTTCGATTCTAAGGTGTTTGGTTTCGGATTTGTTGGTGGGGATCATGGATAGATGTCTTGTGCATCTTTGTGCTTCATCATGACCCCTCAAACACCGGATTCGGTCTCCGATTGAAGGATTTCGGTTGGAACCCTAGCTCTTTGTGTGAGCTCGGTAGAATCTCGATTCCTCTCGATTCAGTGGGTTTGGGACTATAAATTCGTAAGTATAGCATCTCCTAGAGATGCTTCATCTTCACCTATGAGTTGGTAGCAATCCCTTGGTTGATTCGGGAGATCGGGCAAAGGGAAGGAGGAGTTGACCTTTGGGAGGTCGGGCTCGGGCTGCTGTTTCCGTGCCTGGCGGACTATCCGCGCGGGGTCGGCGGACCGTCCGTGAGGTGTTGACCGGCCAGGTGTTTGTCGAATTCTTCAAGAGTTCTTGAATCGCTTCATTTCGATCCCTTGGGTTGGTAGGTTTTGGTTGGAAGTTGTTGGCCGGACCGTCCGCCCGGTGAGGTCGGACCGTCCGCGAGGAGCGGACTGTCCGCGGTGAGCTCGCAGACCGTCCGAATTTCGGAGGGTGCATACTGGAGGTTCGGGGTCTTTTTGCGGACCGTCCACCCCTGACCCGCGGACCGTCCGCCTACCCCTCGCGGACCGTCCGCCCGGTCACCTCGGACTGTCCGCCTAGGACTTCGCAGATTGCCTAAGTCTTTAGCTTCTTGAGTTGTGCTTCTTTGTTGTTTTGAGTTGGGGTTTGTTCCTAGGGTTGGTAGGTCCGTTGTGACTACGCGACCTTGGCAAACTCGTGTGGGAATCTTCGATTGAGAATTTGGGGTATAGGCCGAGTTCATCCTTTGGGAAGAATTTTATCGGCTCCCATTCACTCCCCCACTCTTTGGTCTCCTAATCGGTCCTTCAATTGGTATCCGAGCTGGCTACAGATCTTCGTGATTCTAACCAGTCTAAGGTCCAAAGATGGCGTACCAGGAACGGGGTTCGGGTCCTCCACACTTTGATGGTAAGAACTACCAGATGTGGCAGAGGCGAATGGCTGCTTTCGTCCGTGGCAAGGGTCAGATCCTTTGGGATGTGTCACACCCGATTTTCTGAAGAAAACCAAGTGATAACTATATGTATGCCAGGATCTAGTTTCATACATATAGTGACATCATAGTGAATAACAGAAACAATATCACGTAAAGAAAGAGAGATTATCAGAGATTTACAGCGGAATCCTGGGGAAGCAAAGACTCCAACTTCACAGGCAATCGACTGGGGGTTGCGTACGCCTAGCACCATCTTCTGAACTTCATACTCCTTCTTCTTCTTCTTCTCTGAACAGCGGTTTAGCAAGGGTGAGCACACTTATGGTTGGAGCTCAGCAAGTGAGGGAAGATGCAAGGCTATCAAGGATAGGCTAAAGTTTTGCAGCAGTTAGCATTTTTAATGTTGGTCAGATTTTATTAGCAAGCACCAAGTTACTAGATGTAAGTTCATACCAACCCACTTAAGCATTTAGGAAAGCATCTCATCTCAAAACCATATGAAAACCACGATTTAATTCCATCTTTAAGTTTGATTATCATGTGAGGGTCCAGACCGCTCTTGACCGTGAGCACGGCTGATCGATCAGTTTTCACTCTGCAGAGGTTGTACACTTTCACCACAAGTCGCGTAAAAGTTCCGAAGAACTTTGAACCCAACCATGCTGTGCAAAAGTAGGCACAATACCACACTTCCGAGGTGTGGTTGCATAGGGACGCTACGAGGCCTTTACAAAGAGTCCTCCTATGTGTATTAGTCCGTAGTAGCACGTCCTAGAGGCTATCTTTCGTACCCTCCTTCTACCCTCAGACCAGGTAAGCCTAGAAGAGCACTTCCGTTCCAATACCTGTCTAGAGTAGAAGAGTCATAAAAGCATTCCTCCGCACCCCAAGCTACCAAGGCTAATAGCCACACAAGACTTCCCTAATTAGTTAGCCAAGACAGAGCCATATGTCTTGTGGTTGCACTATTTTCCTGGGTGGTTCTCCATGTTCCGATTAAATCATATGATCTTGTAATTAACCACATTTATCACCAAAGTTATCATGATCAACATTTTATAAAGATCCATTTCAACCATCCCATGTTAAGCGACTAAGCATATTCTACCCAAAAACATTTATTTAAACCAGGGTGTTCAAGGGAATAGGGATGAAATCTAGTATGTCCTTAAAAAGGTGATTTCCCATCAAGTTATGCAATACAACATAAAAGTAAATTTAATTGTAATGCTTGTGAATAGGACGAAGTAGAATATGCAGAGGGAGAAAAACCACTTGCCTTCCTCCAACAAAAAGCTACTCTTATGCTCTTCTACTCTTGCTCTCTTGAAACTTCCGGACTTCCGATCAACAGCTCGATCTTCTACTCGAAGCAAACATCGGGCACAAACATGCAAAGCAGACAATCAAGAACAACTAAGAACATACACCAATCAAGAGAGGCTTTAAAAGAGAGCAGGGTTTGGTTAGGAACGCAAACGCAAGAAAACGCTGAGAACGGAACTATCGAGGGATTTGAATTATAACACACAAAGGGTATATGCTTGATATATTTTAATTAAATAAAACCATGTGCATAGGTTATTTTCGAGAAATACCCTATTTAGAATTAAACAAGTTATATTTATATTTAAAAAAACGATGTTGAACTTAAGCCAATTTTATTTTTAATTATTCAAGTATGATTTATGCAAATTAAACATTTAATTTCGAAGAAAGCATGTAAAGCAACTAAGCTGTAACTTTATATTTCGAATTGTACTAATCAAATTATAATTTAAAACATGGTTATATTTATATTATTCAAATTAATATTTAATTAAGAAAACTCGAGATATCTTATATTGCTTTTATTTAGAAAGCAGATTGAGTATACGTTAATCAATTTAACATTTATATATGAAAAGCCGAAGCGTAGCTCTAATTAGATTTTATTTAAAAAACAAGTTTAGTAGATATTAATCAAGTTAAATTTAAAATAAATTCTTAAAACACATTTTAGGGTAAACTTGAGCACTAGCGCGTACTTTATTGTGAGACGAAACTAGCGCAACAAGAACGAGCTTAAACGGAGCTAAAACGTCAGATCTATGCGTTAAACAAGGTAACAAGGACCAAAACGTGATCAACTATAAACTACAGGGTCTAGCCGAAAAGACTGGCAAGACACAGTGAATATTCACTACGAAAAGATGGATCTTTGGGGTTAGATCTGCAAAAGAGATACAGACATGGTCTGTGGGATTCATGGACCGAAGTATTGCAGCTTGAGTCTAGGGTGAACCAAGTGCACACGAAGGGGTATCCTCATGATCTAAACTGCACCATAGATGCTTGATCTAAGGGCTCTCATCCTTTCTTCTTCCTTTAGCCCAGGACAACAGAAACCACGGGCGTTGGTGCCATGCATGGCCGTGCTTCGTTCAGCTCGTGACCGGAAGTTCACTGTGAAAGCTAAGACGAGCTACAGTTCACGGATTTTGACGGTAAAGGTTAAAACCAGGAGAGGAGAAGATGGGATTTCACTTATGTGTACCTCGTAAGAGGAGGAGGCTCCAGTGAGCAGATCGACACGGCGGTGTTCTGCTCTGTTCGCTCCGATGCTGCTGTTCCAGCGAGGCAACGACAATGAGATGGAACCAGTGGCGCAGCTGTACGTGCGACTGGCGAACTCCTGGAGGTGTCCCTGATTCCACCGGCGGCAGAGACGGATGGACGTGGCCGGTACTTGAAGGCAGGCAACAGACGACAGACTGTTCGGTCACGCACGGGCGACGGTAAGGAGGGGAAACCAGAGAGGAAGGCGAGGAGTTCCTGAAGAGCAGCTCACCTGCTATGGAAGGAGATGGAGGCCGACGGATGGCGGAAACAGCAGGCGGCGGCCGGTGCGGTTCGGTTCTCCAGGGACGACGACGTTCCGGTGGTGAAACGGCGACGGGAACCGATGGAACTGGTGCGGTGCGACTCGGCGACGGCGTCCTCGTGGTGGTGCTGGCTTGCTCCGAGAGGGCTCCTGGCCGGCAAAACACGGCGACGGATGAATGCCAGCCGGAGGCAGCACGTGATGTAAAATACGGCAAGGCACGAGATGTTGATGCAGCAGCACACGCAAAGCATCGGACGGTCCTTTTTATAGGGCGCCAGTGGAAGCGGAGACGAAGGGACAGCGGCACGCCGTGCAAAGAAAACGGCGGCGGCCCTTGATGGCCATGATGTCCATCCGTTACTGGAGGGGGACCGAAGGAGATGAATGCTCCTTCGAGCATTGAAGAGGGAGGACCAGCGAGCGTGGAATTTTACTGGTGGAGGTGTTAGGAGTAATCATGACTTGGAGTTTGTTTTCCAGTCAGTTGTGTGCAACACGTATGTGCAGGAATGCTGCAGGCTAGTTGCATGCATGGGCGTGGGTTTGTTTGAGTCATGTCTGTGCAGCATGGGCAGGATAGCTGCGGGAGCTACGACGGTTGCATGCTGGCCATGTTTAGCGCTGAGTTCGGGCGGAGGAAGTGGCTCACGACGAGAAGAAGCCGAGTCCTGAGGAAGTGCATGCATGGGATCGTGCGTGCGTGGTTGTTGCGTCACCTTGTGTATAAAGTCTAGACGATGCAGTTGTCACGGTGAGCTGAGGGGGCAGACAGGACAAGATGTAGTCTCCGGTAGGATTAGTGGCCGGCCGGCAGGTCGCTGTGGAGGACCGCCGAGGCTGCCGAGGTGTGTGTTGGAGTGTGTCTCTAAGTGTAATCTAGTTCAATAGAAAGCCAAGATACATGAGTATCGGCTCCGCGGCGTTCGTCGCCGGCAATTCCTTGTGATGTGTTTCCCTTGTCGGAGTTTCTGTTTTCGTGAGTGAGTGTGAGCTAGGATTAGTTCCAACAAGAGGAGGAGAAGGGCTAGAGACCTGGGAGGAGCCGGAGCGGTCAGGTGTGCGGCGCACCGCATAGGTGCGCAGAGTCGAGTGATGCGAGGCAGGCGGCACGCTGCGCCGGCACGGCTGGGATGCGAGGCGCGACGCACGAGAACTAGGCGGCCACGGGCCGGGATGCAGGCACGGGCGGCAGAGCCGTGGAGCGGCGCGACGACGTGCGGGAAGACTGGAGGTGCGGCGGGACGCGATGCAAAGCGCGGCAGCGGCGCAGATGCGGTGCAGAGAGTTCGGGAGGGCGAGCGTCGCGGGTAGCGTGCGGCTCGGGCGTGGGGCAGCGAGCGGCATTCGGGTGCGAAGCCGGCATGTGTAAGGACGCGGACGGGTGCGCGGGCGAGCGGCCGAGCGACGCGGACGCAGCGCACGAGTGCGTGCGGCACGAGTGCCGGCACAACGCACGGGCACGTCAGAGCGTGGGCGTTGGCCAGAGGTGAGAGGGGCCTGCGGAGCTCGCATGCGGAAGGGTGCGCATGAGCTGACAGGCTCAGGCACGAGCGAGCATGTGCGCGAGGGAGCTGGGCAGATGCAACGGCGCACGACTCGGTCCGAGCCGGTCGTGTGTGCGAGACGAGGGAGACGGGCTTGACGCTGGCAGCGAGATAGAGGGGAATGGTGAACCGGTAGGTTAGATAGCCTGCAAACGTCACGGGAAGGCGAGCGGCCATGGGAGATGGAGGAATGCAGTGAGGTGAGCGAGCGCAAGGCAGCCAGACGATTGCGGCAGCGCAAGAAGGGGCTTAGCAGCGCGGGAGTGCACCGGTCGGTGGTGGAAGAAGCACCTGACGGTGGAGCCACGCCGTCAGTGATAGGAAAGGGGGAGGAGAGGGTGAGCCGGTCCAAAAGCCGAGAGGCATGCTGGGCCGGCTGATGGGCCAAGCTGGGCCAGGCGGAGGGAAAGATGGGCCACGTGATAGAGAACTAGGCCGATGGGATTGGGTCGAGACAAGACCGGCGGCATGGCTTGCGACTTGGGCCGAAAGAAAAAGAGAGAGGGAGGGGAGGTGGGCCACAGGAGACGAGGGCCGGCTGGGCTGTTTTGTGAGAAAGAGAGAAAGAGAGAGAGAAAGGGTTTTGGTTTAAAACTTTTTATGATTTTGAAAACACTAACTCAAACAAAACAAAACAAATCAAATGCAATCGAGTGAAAAAAAAACAACACTCAAAGAACCATTTTATTTAATTTAGAAAAACAAGCAATTTTTTTCTCCTACACTAAATTTTCTGTAAAGAAAATAAATATTGAGCAAATTTTTAAAATTATGAGAAAATCGGTGCTTAATTATTTTTCCTATTAACATCCTGAAATTTGAAAATTTCAGGGTGTTACAGGATGTCACGGTGAACACAGCTTATGTTCATCCGATGAACTTCCTAGCTACAGGATCGAGGGATATATTCAACGCCAACAAAAAGGCGGTCGACTACTTGTTTCGTGCTCTGTGTCAATCCGAATTCGATCGGGTTCAGACAGAGGACTTGGCTTGTAGGATTTGGGAGCAGTTGAAGAATGCTCACACTGGGAACGCTCAGGTTCAGGCTCGGTTTTTTGCGACCTACCGGAGAGAGTACGAGAACTTCACTCATCTCCCCGGTGAGTCCATAGATGCCATGTTCCAGTGGTTCACGGTGATTGTGAACAACATGAGGGCTAATGTGGCCGTGCTCCCGTACGATGATCATGACAGGGCTATCAAGCTCCTGCACTCTCTGGATCGTACCGTGTGGAGTGAGAAGGTCGAGGCCATTGTTGAGTCGGAGAAGTATGAGACCCTCATGGTGGACGAGCTGTTTTCCAAGCTCAAGTCATCTGAGGTGGACTGTGGGGTGCGTGCAAAGATCGAGAACTCGACTGACCCTCATAGTCTGGCTCTTGTGACTGGATCAAGGACTAACGCTAACATGTCTTCGAGACATTTTTCTTTGTCTTGTCTTGTGTCCATGCCAGATGAGGAGTTTGACATGCTTGGCGAGGAGGATCTCGCGTTGCTGAGCAGGCGGTTCGAGCGCATGTACACGAACCGGAAGAACGCTCGGAGGAGCTCGGGCATGTGCTACCGATGCGGGAAGCACGGGCACTTTATCGCTGAGTGCCCAGAAGCCATGGAGGTGAAGCCTGAGCACAAGCACCGTCCGAGGACCGACCACAAGCACCGCTCGAGGGACGACCACAAGGGCAAGAACAAGTCCGAGCAGAGGCCGAGGAGGAGTGGTGGTCACAAGAAGAAGGAGCGAGCGATGGTTGCCGGAGCGAGCGACATCGACTCAAGCTCTTGCTACTCTTCATCGAGCTCAAGTGATGAAGATGAGAACTGGCACAAGGGCAAGCAGTCAAGAAAGAACATCAACAGCCTGTGCTTCGCCACCCAAGGTTTTTGCGGCATGGCACATAGCTCCGCAAGTAAGAAGAGCAACAAGGATGACTCTGGCTCCGACTCCGAGGAAGACGTAAACAATGATCCATCCTTCTTGATAGAGGAGAATGCTAGGTTGAATGATTTGCTTGACAACTGTGATGATGTGCTTAGAAAGACCAACAAGGAGAAGAGGGAGTATAGGTCTTTGCTTGGAGAGGCTAAGGAGAAGGTGGTTGAGCTAGAGTCTTTGCTTGTTGATGCTAGGGCTCAAATCGATTCTCTTAAGTCTGCTCCTATTGTGACCAATGAACTTGAATGCACTGATTGTTCCACTTTTCTTGGTGATTTGACTGTGCTTAAGGAAAAGTATGCCTCCAAGGTCGAGGAACTAGATGTGCTTAGGGTTGAGCTAGATGAGATGAAATCTAGGCCCTCTTTGCTTGGTGCTTGCACTTCTTGTCCTGTTTCGCATGAGAAGCTAGATGTCTTGCTTGTTTATGCTAGATCACTAGAGGCTCAGCTCAAAGCTCCTATTCCTACATCATGCTCTACTTGTGAAATAAATGCTGTGAAGAATATGGAGCTTGCACACTTTGTTGATCGCTTGCAGGATGAGAATGATGAGTTGAGAAAGATGATGGGTTGGTTGTCTGGTCATGAGCCACAGCTCAGGATGATGATTGAGGCATACAAGCGCTATGATGGGCAAGCGCTTGGGGCAGACAAGGTTGGTGAGGGAAGTGGTGAGAATGAGGGGAAGATCGGAGATATCCCAGAGCCACCAAAAACTCACCACAAAAATGCTTATGCTCCTAAGCCAAACCCACTTAGGAACCGACTAGACACAACCCCAGCTCCACCCGTGTTTCCTCCACACACAGACAACTTCCAGAAACCCATCAAGTTCAAGAGTGACTTGGGGAATGAGTTCTTTGGGAAGAAGGGAGAGAAACCGAGTGAGGAGAAGCCAGAGCCCAAAGAGAGCCCAAAACCAAAGCGAAAACCAAAACCCTTCCATTGTGAGCATTGTGGGAGGGATGGGCATCTAGCTGAGTTTTGCTTCAGGAGGAAGCGTGAGGAGAGGTTTGCTAGGGAGATGGCAAACAAGGACAGGTACCGCCCTTCTCGTGGTGTGCCTGAGCCTAGGATGGTGCCAAGGGGCGAGGGTGTGGTGCATACCATTTATCCTCAAGAGAGGCGTGTGTTTGTGCCTCATGGTGAGCCACCACATAGAGAAGGTGGTAGGCGTGTTGGGTTTGGGCATGGTGAGTTTGCTGGACGTTCCTTCACTCGTGGCCAATACGAGTATGGGGGGAACGATCGCAGTTTTAGGTCCCAAAGGAGCTACAGGCCACGGTCTCCACCTCGTGGCGCACGTAGTCCTCCAAGGGGACGTGGGGGTGTCAACCTAGAAGAGATAGGATGGATTTTGCTAACCCCACTTTTGAGCAAATGGCACGGCACTGGTTTGATTCATTTTGTACTAACCCCAGTGCTGAGTCGTTTGCTCACTCTCGCTCTCATTTTTGATTTGCAGGTGGGAGGCTTGGAGGGCTTTTGGTTGATCGACTCCGGTTGCTCTTGACACATGACCAGTGATCGAAGGTGGTTCTCCAGCCTCACCCCGGTGATGACCAAAGAGTACATCACTTTTGGGGACAATGGGAAACGTAGAGTGCTTTCAGTGGGCATGGTGAAGGTGAGCGAGTCTGTGACTCTTAGGCGTGTTTCTCTTGTCAAGTCTTTGGGGTACAATCTTCTTTCGGTTTCCCAACTTCTTGTTGAGGGTTTTGAGGTCCGTTTCAAAACGGGCGCTTCGCGTGTTTTAGATTCTCGAGGTGATCTTGTGTGCACGATCATCCCCGAGGGTCAGATTTTCAGAGCCGATTTTTCTCAGTGTGTCGGTTCTTCTCGTTGTTTGGTTGCTGGTGTTTCGGCGGAACTTTGGAAATGGCATAGGAGACTAGGTCACTTGAGTTTTGACTTGTTGTCACGCTTGAGTGGGCTAGGTTTGGTCTGAGGATTGCCTAAGTTGAAATACCAAAAGGACTTGGTATGTGCTCCGTGTAGGCATGGTAAGATGGTCGCCTCCTCTCACCTGCCTCTGACATTCGTTATGATAGAGAGGCCATGCGAGCTGTTCCACATGGACTTGGTTGGTCCAGCTCGTGTGTGCTCGGCGGGTGGGAAATGGTATGTCCTGGTGATAGTGGACGACTATTCTCGCTATGCTTGGGTCTTCTTTTTGGCTGAAAAGGGGGAGACGTTTGGTTTTGTGCGGGATCTAATCTTGAGGTTGAAGAATGAGAGGAATGGAGATGCCATTCGAGCTATCCGTAGCGACAATGGCTCTGAATTTAAAAACTCTCATTTCGAAACCTTTTGTCGTGATTTGGGTCTCGAACATCAATTCTCTTCTCCCTATGTGGCTTGTCAGAATGGTGTGGTTGAGAGGAAAAATCGTTCCCTTTGTGAGATGGCTCGGACGATGCTCGATGAGCATAGGACTCCGAGGAGATATTGGGCTGAGGCGGTGAATACCGCGTGCCATGTTGGGAACCGGATTTTTCTTAGGGCCTTCTTGAACAAGACGTGCTATGAGCTCATGCACGGGCGAGCACCTAGAGTGAGCCATTTCAGGGCTTTTGGTTGTCGGTGCTTTATTCTCAAGAAGGGCAGGCTTGATAAGTTTGAGTCGAGGTCTTCCGATGGGATCTTTTTGGGTTATCCGAGGACCGGTGGATGGTCGCTCCCTGGTGTGATGAGTGATTGACAACGTGGTGTGGACTGACTCTTGGCTGAGTATTGCAGGTGCAGGTTGCGGCTTGACTCGTGTTGGTGCAGGTGAAGAGCAGGCGCGAAAGGTCTTAGCCTTGCGGGGCCTCCGAGGAGTGGAGAGACAAGTAGGCTCGGCTCGATGGACCCGGTGGCCGGACGGGGTCAAGTGCGGGCCGCATGGTGGCAAGAAAAGCAAGACGAAGTCATCGACCGGAGCCGGTGCAGGGTAGCGGCTCACGACCGAAGTCTGCACGCGGGGTTTGCGGCGGTTCACCACAAAACCGTCGGGTTACTTGGTTGAGCCACAAAACCAAGACCGGAGGCTCGGCGGGCGGAGACGGGATCCGGGCGCGCCGAGAAGCTTAGATGCCGGCGAACACGTGGCGGGATCGCAGGGCTTGCGTCAGGAGGACGCAGACTGCGGCAAAGGCGTGGCCGTGCGATGAAGAGGAGTGCTACATGACCTTTTTGCCCCTGAGGGGATTGTATCTTAAGTGCTAGGGGTAGCTTGGTCATTTGCCCAAC
Source organism: Cenchrus fungigraminus (assembly GCA_036936925.1). NCBI lineage: Eukaryota > Viridiplantae > Streptophyta > Magnoliopsida > Poales > Poaceae > Cenchrus > Cenchrus fungigraminus. The sequence goes on from CM072770.1 coordinate 69,578,521, forward strand.
CCAGAGGGACTCATATATATAGCTCTAGGGTTTTCTGGGAAAACCATCCATCCGGACTGCTTCTCATTTTCCTTTCTCCATAGGCGTAGATTTTCTTCACCGTTTTGTAGAGAATCTGTCCTCCAAGTGTATGGAAGCATTCATGGTTGCGTTGATTTTCTTCTTGTAGCTCGTGTGATTTTTGTGTCTTTTTTGAGCTATTTTCGTTGAATTTTCGTGCGCGCCTTGTTCCTTCGATTCTGAGGTGTTTGGGTTCGGATTTGTTGGTGGGGATCATGGATAGATGTCTTGTGCATCTTTGTGCTTGATCATGACCCCTCAAACACCAGATTCGGCCTCCGATTGAAGGATTTCGGTTGGAACCCTAGCTCTTTGTGTGAGCTCAGTAGATTCTCGATTCCTCTCGATTCAGTGGGTTTGGGACTACAAATTCGTAGGTATATCATCTCCTAGAGACGCTTCATCTGCACCTATGATTCAGTAGCAATCCCTTGGTTGATTCGGGAGATCATGCAAAGGGAAGGAGGAGTTGACCTTTGGGAGGTCGGGCTCAGGCTGCTGTTTCCGTGCCTGGCGGACCATCCGCGCGGGGTCGGTGGACCGTCCGCGAGGTGTTGACCGGCCAGGTGTTCGTCGAGTTCTTCGCGAGTTCTTGAGTCGCTTCATTTCGATCCGTTGGGTCGGTAGGTTTTGGATGGAAGTTGTTGGCCGGACCGTCCGCCCGGTGAGGTCGGACCGTCCGTGAGCAGCGGACCGTCCGCGGTGAGCCCGCGGACCGTCCGAATTTCGGAGGGTGCATACTGGAGGTTCGGGGTCTTTTTGCGGACCGTCCGCCCCTGACCCGCAGACCGTCCGCCTGCCCCTCACGGACCGTCCTCCCGGTCACCTCAGACTGTCCGTCTGGGACTTCGCAGATTGCCTAAGTCTTTTGCTTCTTGAGTTGCACTTGGCTGTCCGTGTTGCTTTGAGTTGGGGTTTGTTCCTAGGGTTGGTAGGTCCATTGTGACTACGCGACCTTGGCAAACTCGTGTGGGAATCTTCGATTGTGAATTTGGGGTATAGGCCGAGTTCATCCTTTGGGAAGAATTTTTATCGGCTCCCATTCACTCCCCCCCCTCTCTGGTCGCCTAATCGGTCCTTCACATCGGCACCTCAGGAACACCCGGGGGTGATGCCACCTCCAGTTCAGCCGCTGGCAACAGCAGCTCAGGATCAGCTGAACCTCATGGCACCACCTTTTCACCCACGGCCCAGGCCGCCAGCTCTGCTGTTGCCCGTTGAAATGCCACCCCCGCGGCCAGTGTTCATTGAACAAGATGAATCGCATGACCTGAAATGGTTGTGAGACATGGGTACCCTTGGGTCCCCACCAACTAGGCTCACGGCCGTCCCCGACAAGTGGGTCCGGCCTGCCAGAAGACACGCCGACCTGATAGTGGGCCCAACCGACCTAGTTGGTGGCCCACACGACCTCCTGATGACCTTGCAGAAGATTCCCAGACAACCTTATCCAGAATGACTTCAAGACTTGGCGTGCAAGACAAGACATCGGTGGATTCCGACCAAGCAGATCGACGGATATGGCAAGTGTTGTAATCAACTAGATTTAGGTCTCCTGGTCATAACCGACCAGGAGTCTGGGAACCGACCTTGTCCACTGGCCAATATAAGGTGGGCAGGGCGACCCCTTGTACAATCACGCATTCCCCAAGCAATCTACACCAACAACTGGACGTAGGGTTTTACTCTCCGGAGGCCCGAACCAGTATAAGCTCGCTGTGTTCTCTGTGTTCCGTGTGCTCGAGCGCAACCTTTGAGTTCTTAGCATTAGATTCCACCTCACCGAACAACTAAACCACCGGGGTTAACCCCCCTGTGGGCTGTCTAGATCTAAACATCTGACAGTTGGCGCGCCAGGTAGGGGAGGAATCCAGGGTTCTTCGTGCAACTCGATGGCTTCATCAAACGGCGTCATCTTCCCAGAGAGCATGGCGGACATCCTCGCCAACCCCATCGAGATCTGCTTTGGCTCTATGCTGGCAGGATCCGTCGTTCCAGCCGCATGCCACATCATCGAGAGCGTTGCGGTCACCTCCAACTAGCAGGTCGGATCCAATCTGCTGGAGAAAACCCACCCACCCACACCTAGCGACCTGATCGCAGGGCTCGATCGTGTTGAAGACATGCTCGCCGACACGATCAAGGTCTGTGAGCGTGTCAAGCGCCCTCGCAGGACCCCTCCATCTGCATCACGCATGCCCTTTGGTCTGCAAAACGCAACTCATGCAGCGTCTCGCTACATGAAGAACAAGCTTTAGATCCAATCTGAACCCAAGATCCCACATCATGGGAACTGCAGGGGTCAACTCGACGACCCTTGCCCCGTCCATGAAAACTCCAAACACACGGCTCGCCAGTGCCGTGTGCTCAAGAAGCTTCATCAACCTCTCCTCGCGGCTCATCGCCGTCAGATCAACCGTGAGCCGTCTCCAGACCGCCTCGCGTTTCAGATCACTCGCACGACCATCTCCTCCAACTATCTGGGCGAGGAGTTCGAGATCCCAGACCGAGAGGTCCTCGTGGTCTCTGCAGACGTACCCCCTCAAGCTGGTGGGACGGATGAATAACGTACTCAGCGTGAAAACACCAATGCTGCACGAGCTACGCGTCATCAGCAAGAAGTCGAAGCAGCCGCAGGTCAGCCCGCGAGCAACGTCGTACAAGGCACCGGCGACCAACCCGCAGGCAACGTCATCAACGGGGCACAACAACCTGAGGCTCCAGCCGCCCCTCAGCAGCACCAGAATCGCAACGAGCCTCGACGAAACCGCCTACGTGCCAGAGACCTCTTGAGGGAAGACGGCCATGAAGTTTACAGCTCTCCTCAAGCAAACTTAGGCGCAGCCCTTGCCGCGCTGGGACAACTTGAGGATACTCCTGCAATACGGCGCCTACAGGCTCACATCCACATCACTACCGCCCAGGTCGAAGAAAGGGGTCCAGGATATAGCAGATCAGCTTCAAGCTCCTACTCCAGGAGTAGGTCGGAGCGACCTCGTCAGCAACACCACAACAATGCCCCCCTTCAGCCCGTAGCTAAAGAGGGAGGAGGCGAAAACAAAGTTGCACAGCCGGTCAACCCTGCTGCCAACATCGCTGCCAATCCAGCAGCCAATCCAGCTGCCAACACTGCTGGTAACGCTCCTGTTAATGCCCAAAACAACGCCGCCAATGCGGCTGGCGCCCAACAGCAGAATGTTGCCGCCAACGCAAGACAGAACGCTGGAGGTCAACCTCCACCAGTACAAGCCAATCATGCTCAGGTTAGTCAACGTCAACGCGCCCGAGACGAAGTGGAGATAGCACGCCGAGCTAACTATGACCGAGACAACGGGGTCCCTGATCCCCTTGACGCCAATCACCCTATTCAAGAAACAGATCTTCGGCAGATGCACGACCAAGAGCTTCTACGACGTGCCCAGTAAAACCAAGATAATGGTCCTCCCAACGACCTCTATGTCATCTCGACAGCCTACACCCCGTCAGCTAGTCCTGGAGCAATCAACAACTTCCCGGTGTTCTCACGTCGTCTCAGGACGATCAGATACCCCAAGGACTTCAAGCCAGCCATCGAAAAATACAACGGTCGCTTCGACCCAAGTATTTGGCTCAAGATGTACAGCATCGCGGCCCACGCCTCTGGAGGTAATGAGGATCACATGGAGGGATATTGTCCCCTCGTGATGGGCAAAGCACCACTCCTGTGGCTCGATAACCTTCCTGCGGAGTGCATCACCTCATGGGCGACCTTGTCACGGCTCTTCACGACCAACTATCAAGCGACCTACAATCGCCCTGGCAACACACATCACCTCGCAACACTAACCGCTACTTTGAGAATCGCAACACTCTCGCAGGTGGCAAAGACGAAGACGTCATAGCCTACTACAAGAAGGGGGTAACTAACATCAAGCTCTTCGAGAAGATCCACGAAGCTGACGCCCATACCATCGCTGACCTCATGGCCTACGTCGACAAGCTTGTCGACACTCAAGATGCGGTGATGCACGACTTCAAAGGAGAAGACCACGATGATGGTGGCAGCAAGTCGCGCAAGCGAGCGAGGTCTATGCGACCGATCCACCCAGACCTTCCACCTTCCTTGAAGGTGACTTCAACATGGTCATGGACGACCAGTGCCAGTTCCACCGCGACGCCAAGCATACCACGAGGGAGTGCGAACAGCTAAGCGCGCCCTAGGGGTACCTCCAGAGCCCAAGAAGACCAAGAGCGGCAACAACGACGACCAGAACAATAGCTGCCGCTACGACAACCGTAACTGTCGACCTGATCGACGTGATTACCATGACCGTCGATCCTACCGTCACAACGACGACAGGGATCGCCGTGACTATCGCCGCGACTATTGCCGTGATGATCGCCGCGATGACCGCCGCAACGATCGACGTGATGATTACCGCCGCGAAGACAACTACAACAACCGGCATGATGAGCATCGCGACGACCGGTGTGACGATCGTCACCGACCGGAAGACCACAACCGCAATGACAACAGCCGTAAGGAGCCTTCCCGCCAGCGCCACCAAAAGGGGGCAACCCCAATGGCGCGTTTTAGACCGCCAACCGGCAAATCAACTTCATCGTCAGTGGTCGTCAGGCAGCCAAGAGCAACAGACAGCAGCGATCAAATGCAAGGGAGATCGGCCAAGTCAACACAAAAACTCCACAACCTCTGCGTTGGTCGGAGTACCCCATCACTTTCTCCAGGAAAGACCATTGGGTGCACATACCTGACCCCGGGACCTACCCGCTGGTCGTCAACCCCATAGTGGATGGCACGTTCCTGCCTAAGACCCTCATTGATGGAGGCAGCAGCCTGAACATCATCTTCACAGAAATGCTGAGAAAGATGGACTTCGACTTCTCCAAGATGACCGCCTGCGACGAACACTTCTATGGGGTCGTGCCCGGCAAGGCTGCATACCCCATAGGTCGTGTATGCCTGCCGGTCACCTCGGCAAACAAGAAAACTTCCGCACAGAATACCTAATGTTCGAGGTCGCGGACTTCCGCTCCTCCTACCATGCCATCCTTGGAAGACCTATGTTGGCCAAGTTCATGGCCATACCACATCACACCTACATCATCATGAAGATGCCAGCACCAAACGGGATCCTTTCCGTCCACGGTGACATCCTCGTCTCCTACAACTGCGAGAGTGACACTATCGACCTCTCCAAGGTCTCTGCGTGTAAAGCTGCCACTACGGTCATGGTCGCTCAGGCCGCCAAGATCGACCAAACTACTCTAGAGCTGCTGGAACAGAAGCGCACAGCCACTGCCTTGGACCCAAGTCCTGCAGTGAAGAAAGTTTGCCTCGGCATGCCCGACGCATCCAAAGAAGTCACCATCGGGGCCAACCTTGACCCCAAATAGGAACTCGCACTCACCAGTTTCCTCAGGGACAACGCTGACATCTTCGCATGGAGTCCGTCCAACATGCCTGGTGTCCCTAGGAGGCTGGCTGAGCACGCCCTTGAAGTAAGCAAGACCGCACGACCTATCAAGCAAAAGCTCCGGTGATTTGCGAAAGATAGAAAGCAAGCTATAGAAGTAGAAGTCTGCAAGCTCTTAGCTGCAGGATTTATCCGTCAATGTAAACACTCAGTTTGGCTCGCAAACCCGGTCCTTGTACCCAAGAAGACTGAAGGATTAAGGATGTGTATCGATTACACCAACCTCAACAAGCACTGCCCGAAAGATCCCTTCCCTCTTCCTCGCATCGACCAGGTCGTGGACTCCACGGCTGGAAGTGTTCTATTGTGCTTCCTCGACTGCTATTCAGGATATCACCAGATAGCCTTGAATCCTGACGACGAAGACAAAACGGCATTCATAACGCCCAACGGCATCTACTGCTACAAGGTCATGACCTTTGGCCTCAAAAACGCTAGCGCAATATACCAGAAGGCGATACAGAAGTGCTTAAAGTCGCAGATCGGGAAGAACGTAGAAGCTTACGTCGACGACGTGGTCGTCAAGACCACCGAGCAAGATCAGCTCATCGCCGACCTCGCCGAGACCTTCTCCAACCGACGCGAATACCAGTGGAACCTCAACCCGACCAAGTGTGTCTTCGGTGTCCCCTCTGGATTGCTCCTGGGCTTCATGGTCGGACACCGGGGCATCGAAGCAAATCCCGTCAAGGTCGACGCAAAGCCATCTTGCAAAAAAGACGTCATGAAACTCACAGGCATGATGGCGGCTCTAGGTCATTTCATCAGTAAGCTCGGCGAAAAAGGTCTGCCTTTCTTCAAGCTATTGAAGAAAGCAGATAAGTTCGTATGGGATGAAGAAGCACAGAAGGCTTTCGAGGCTCTCAAAGAGTCCTTGACCACGCCTCCAATCATGACGCCGCCTATACCAGGGGAAACGCCCCTACTCTACATTTCTGCCACCACTCATGTGGTCAGCACGGTCCTCGTCGCAGAACGAGAAGAAGAAGGACAGGCCTACCCTGTTCAACGACCTGTGTATTACGTAAGCGAGGTCCTTGTCGATGCTAAGACACGTTATTCACAGCCTCAGAAGTTACTCTATGCACTCCTGATCACGTCAAGAAAGCTGCGCCACTACTTCCAAGCTCACAAGATCACGGTACCATCATCGTTCCCGCTGGGGGAGATCATCCGCAACCGCGACGCTAACAGCCGCATCGTCAAGTGGTCGGTGGAGCTTGGAGAGTTCGACATCGAGTTCTGCCCTAGGCAGGCGATCAAGTCCCAGATCCTAGCTGATTTTGTATCAGAGTGGACAGATATCCAGATGCCCCCTCCCAAGGAGAGGCCTGAACACTAGATAATGTACTTCGACGGTGCCCTTAACCTCGAAGGTGCAGGAGCAGGAGTGCTATTCATCTCTCCTTAGGGAGAGCAGCTCAAATACGTCTTACAGATAAACTACAAGGCTTCCAACAATGGAGCAGAATACGAAGCTCTAATTCATGAGCTCCGTATAGCAGTGTCCCTTGGCATCAAGCAACTCCTAGCATACGGCGACTCCAAGGTCGTCATTGAGCAAGTCAACAAGGAGTGGGATTGTGTCAAAGACACAATGGATGCTTACTGTGCTGAGATCCGCAAGCTCGAAGGCCACTTCGAGGGAATAGAGTTTCAGCACGTGCCACGACAACAACGTGGCTGCCGATGTACTATCTAAACTAGGCTCCAGGCGAGCTCTAGTCCCGGCGGGTGTGTTCATCCAAGACCTACGCAAGCCGTCAATCAAGCTGTTGGACCCGGACAACCCAGACCAAGCATAGCTCGACCCAACCCCAGCACCTCCCAGAGACATGCTGATGACAGATAAAGAAGACGATTGGCGCGAGCCTTTCCTAGCCTTCCTACTCGACCAACGAGTTCCAGAAGACAAGGCTAAACGAGAACGCATCACACGACGAAGTGCTAACTACGTCATCATCGGCAACGACCTATACAGGAAACCCACCTCCACTGGCGTCTTGATGAAATGCATCTTGCGATCAGAAGGTCTCCAGCTCTTAGTTGAGATCCATGGTGCTGAGTGTGGCTGCCACGTGGCATCCGCCAATCTGGTCGGCAAGGCGTATCGATCCGGCTTCTACTGGCCCACGGCCATGTCTGACGCCAAAGACGTCGTCAAGAGGTGCAAAGGATGCCAATTCTTTGCCAAACAGCAGCACCTGCCAGCTCAGGTCCTGCGCACGATTCCCCCATCTTGGCCCTTTGCCATGTGGGGCCTCGACTCCGTAGGACCGTTCTGAACCGCTCCAGGTGGCTACAGGTATGTCCTTGTGGCCGTCGACAAATTCATCAAGTGGATTGAAGTCCGACCTGTCGCAAAAGTCACATCGGAGGAAGCGGCAAAATTCATGCAAGACATAACACAACGCTTCGGTGTGCCCAAGAGAATCATCACCGACCTAGGGATGGCCTTCACAGGGTCCGCCTTCTGGGATTTTTGCTAAGACAACACGATTAACGTCTACTACTCCTCGGTCGCCCACCCTCGGTGCAACGGCCAGGTCGAACGTGCCAATGGCATGGTTCTTCAAGCTCTCAAAGATCATATCTTTGACGACGCTTCAAACTACGCCACGCGGTGGTTAGTCGAGCTACCACATGTGATCTGGGGTCTGAGGACCCAAGTCAGTTCCGCCACGGGCTTCTCGCCTTTCTTCCTGGTCTACGGCTCAGAGGCCGTCCTACCCACTGATGTCACCTTCGGAGCTCCACGCATACAGTTCTACGAGGAGGGAGAAGCCGAGCAAACTCGTCGTGTAGACCTTGATAGCCTCGAGGAACAGAGAATGGCTGCTGTTATGAGGCAAGCTCGCCACGACCAGCAACTTCGTCGGTATCATGATCGCAACGTCAAGGAGACCTCCTTCAACGTTGGCGACCTAGTCCTAAGGCGTATCCAGAAGACCGACGGCATGCACAAGCTATCTGCCCCTTGGGAAGGACCCTTCATCGTCACTGAAGTCATCAGCCCATCCACATATTGCCTCCAGTGGGGCGACGGGTAAGGCGTACCCAACCCATGGAACGTGGAGCACCTACGATGATTCTACCTGTATAATAGTTTTTATTACAACTATGTTTTCCTCGTCCTTGTACTTTTTCAGTTTAATAAATATTAATTGAAGTAGTCATCTGCTGTGTCTCGAGCCCTACCTTCTCCTCCTTCATGTCATGAACCCTCCCCCTCGACATGCTCGGGGGCTTGGCCAAAGCCAATACAAGGGTCGAAAGACCTAAGGGTGAAGTTTCCTGCTCCTCCCCCTCGACATGCTCGGGGGCTTGGCTCAAGCCAACATAAGGGTCATTCGACCTGAGGACGTCGTCCCTCATGACTGCCTACTTTATGTTGTTGCTAATCTGCTTGGTCGGTTGCAAAACCTAAGTCCTAGACTCCCTCCCATGCGCCGATCGCACGTAAGTCTCCCTGCTGAGCTGTGATGGTCAGTAAGCCAGCCTCTCCGTGAGTAGTGGTTAGCGGCATATGATAAAGACACATCGCTTCAAGGCTACCAAGTTCGCGCAAACACAAATCAAGTACGTCATGCAGGCCAAAAGTAAGTTATCAAGTAATGTTTTACATGACTGGAGAAGGGAGGGGGTACAGCTCTATGACTACGACTACTCTTCACCGTCGTCGCCCTCATAGTCAATGGCGTCCATTATCGCCATAACGGCTTCCCGCACTTCAAGCTCCACGACCTTGGGATCCTTCGTCGCGTCTGGGCCTTCTCCGACCTTGACCATGTCAACGTCGGGGTAGTGAGACTTCACCCGTACCAACACCTCCGTAGCCGCCGCCAAGCTTGTCGCCTTCAAGAGGTCGAGCAACTTCTCAGGCGCAGCCAGAAGTCGATCGATAGCCGGCTTGGGCTCCTCCCCCTCGACCTGCGACGCCACTATATCCATCACAAAGTGGGCGGCATTCTTCAGGTCGTTAAGCTCCACTTCTTGCCCTGCAATGATCACCTGGTCATTCTGCAGCGCCTTCAAAGCTACCTCAAGACTGACCTCAAGGTCCTTCCGAGCCTGTTTCTCATAAACCAGCTTCTGGGATACAACGTACTCACTGTCTATGGTGCCCTTCAACAATTGCTTCAAATCTTCAGCACCGACCTCCGCCTCCCGCAGATTCACTTCTAAGCTTCAGACCCTCTCCTTAGTATTTTTCAAGTCGTTCTTGAGGTCATCCTCTTGCTTGTGGAATTCTGCAATATACAAGACATCCTGAGGTCCAGCCCTCAGCAGTACAAGTCAATGATGGATAATGTTGCAAGAAAGTTGGTCTTACCAATGCTCATGGCGTTGAACTGCGAATTGGCCTCTTGAGTCTTACGCTTCTCCTCGGCCAGCTCGTCCTCGAGCTTCTTCTTGTCAGCCGCCGCCGCCTCACGTGCTTGCTTGAGCTCCTGCTCAAGCTCGACCACCCGTAGCTGTAGAGCTGCAGCATCCTTAAGCTAGTCGGCCCTGCCCTTGGCACGGTTGGCCAGTGACTGTTTTGCAAAGACAAAGCAGGTCGTTAGTTACATCCAGAAAGCAGGTCGTTTATTCAACTCAAAGACAGCGACTTACCATGAGAGATCGGTTAAGCGTCAAGATTGACCGGCGGACCTCCCTCATATCCTCGTCATCATCGAAGATATCTTCCTCCCAGGGAGTGCCAGTCCAGTCGATGTCTTCACGCACCAAATTTGGCCCAGTCAACGTCGGACCCGATGCCTGCACACCAGTTGTTTCTGGGTTCTCCTGTGGCGGCTCGATCTGTACCGGGTCCGCAGTTGGGCACTGAGCTGATGTGCTGGGCATCGAGTTGATGGGGTCTATGTCAATAATAGGCGGAGAAGACGACGCCTCGACATCACCAATGGAACCCTGTGTTCCGGCCTCAGTGACAGGTGGAGGAGCCGATGTCTCCACGTCGCCGACTGAAGCCTGAGTCCCGACCTCATGGTCAGACGACCTGGTCCACGAAGGCGAATCCTGAGCACCCAAGGCGCTCTGAGGTTGGACGTCTGACCTGTAGCAATCTTTGTCAACACAATATAGGAACCAATGACAGTTAGCAAATGAATCAACTTCAGTGCCAAGACCTCACCTTATAGTAGCCGGGGCACGCAACTTCGGCCTAAAGGGCCAAACTCGTATCTTCACAGACATCTTCGCCTGTGCGCCAGCGGCAGCCCGCTGTGCCTCCCTCATCCGACGGAGGTCTTCTTCGTTCGCTTGCTGCTCTAACTCCCGTTGCCTCTTGGCCGCGGGACTCAGCGACCTCCTCGCCGTACGATCCTCAACAACCGGTGGATCGTCGGTAGCCTCATCTTCATCCTCCTCGACCTCCTTGCTCAACGGAGTAGAAATTGTCGGTGTGGGGACCGCTGGAGGAGGGCTAGCCTTCCTCTTCATCTTCTTCTTGTCGGCCTCGACCTTGGCGGTCTTCGCCATCTCAGCCTTGGCAGTGGCCCTAGTGGTTGACTGCTTTGTTGTTGTTGCCCTCGTCTTGCGCCTGGGCTTTGTGGCGCTGCTTGCCGCAGGGCGGCTAGCCACATCATCACCGACCTCCTGGTCGGTATCTTCATCAGCTTCAACCGATGAATCGGACTGGTAATTCTCCAGCAGAACAGCCGCTGGAGGCTGATACTCCTCCGACCTCAGCTTCCGACGTGGTTCTTCACCCTGCAGCAAGGGTGCAGGACACCAAAACTGCATTTCCCGAACCTGCAACAAACAAGTAACAAAGAGTAAGATCGACGCAAGCAACTAAGCAAGACAAAATGACCTAGCAGTCCCAGGACTTACAGGGTCAGCTAGTCGGGTCAGGGAGTGTGCCTTTGAGCACTTTCTGCCCTGGGCACCCCCGGTGTAGATCTGTGACACCCTGGCCACCATCTCCTCTTCAGAGACCTTGCGGTTGACCTCGTGAGTAGGGTCTGACTGCGCCCAGTACTCATACGCCGGATGCACCTGGTCCTTGATCAGTTGGATCAGGCGACGGCAGAACGACCTCGCCACCGAGCCCCCCCATCAGCCCGTTCTTCTTGAGGTCGTGCACCAAGGGGAGCAGCTCCTTGACGTCATCCAGCTCGCAGGAGGATAGTTGCAGATCCCACTCCGGTATCTTCTCGGGCTTATGCCCAGTTCGCTTCGGCAGCACTGGTTGTTGGTCAGCGATGTAAAACCACTCCGACCTCCAACCAGCAATGTTATCCGGCAGGTCCATGTCTATCCACTCTGCTTTGAGACCACGTCTCAGGCAGAACATGACCGACCCTACTACGCCCAGGCGCTTGCCGGTACTCTTAACATTGAAAAGATGGCGCCAGAGCAAAAAGTGGGGCGGTATTCCTAGATACGCCTCACAGAAATATATAAACGATGACACTACAGTTATGGAGTTGGGGACGAGGTGTACCAACTCCAGCTTGTAGTAGAAGAGGAGACCTCTGAAGAAGTCGCCAGCGGGGATGTTGAACCCGCGCTCGAAGAAAGAGGCGAAGACGACCTGCTCCTTGTCGTCCTCCATCGGGAAGGCTTCGCCCGCAGGTGCCTTCCACTCCACCACCACCTTGGGCCTCAGGAGCCCGCGATCCACCAGCACTTGAACCTTCACCTCAGTCATCACCGAAGGCTCCCACACCGTCCGCGGATCTGGGATCTGAGGTGCAGCGGCCGCCATTTCTTGAAGACGAGGAGCTTTGGATCTAAAGTGTACTAGGGTTTTTACGCGCATGCGGAGCGGCGCGGCGCGTGGATGGCGGAGCCGGCGCGCGGTCTGCTACAGACGGCGGCGGGCTGAGGATTCCTGGGCGGAGCTTGGATGCGGAGTGCGTGGCGGCTAGGGCACAAAGATTGCGATGGAGGCGGTGAGAGAAGGAAGAAGATGGAAAGGGATGGTCAACACCGGTCCCCGCCGCTCTATTTATAAGGGCCCCACCGTGGGTGCCCGTTGCGGATCCTTTCGCCGCAAGGAGCTCACCGCAACAGCTATGTGGCGCTAATTTCGCGAGACGATCTCGCCGGATTTCACACCAACGGCTATGCGCCCAACGGATAGTTTGGCGACCTACGCTCTGAGTTTAGGTCGTGAACACAACCAAGATGTCAGGTCATCCTGATAGTACATTCGATCTCCATGAGGTCGATGAGCCCCCAAATTAGGTCACTTCAGGTCATTGATGAATAATTTCTTCAAAACGACCTTTACATGACAGAAGAGAGCGAACATTACACGGGAACTTCGAAGGTACACAAGTCACCTGCGACCTTATTGGATCCAGAACCCGTCACAAAATACAAATATATTTGAAGACCTGATCTACCTAGAGCAATCCTTGAGGTGTACTCTGCTATAGCCGAGCACGTTGCAAGAATTCTTCTAGCTTCAGGACCGCGATGGTGGCCTTGCGGTGAACAACTGCACGACACTGCACATAGCAGGACACGCTTTGTGCCGGACTATGGAATGCAGACACGAGCTTTCTCTGCAGCGCGGACAGCAAGCCCTCGACGAGCATCACATGCTTACCAAGAACTTGCAACTTCACCTCGGGCCTCTACAGCATCACCTCCAAACTCTACTTGATTCCTCGCTGAGGCAAGGTACAAAGAGTGGGTGTGCTACCTACATTTCGCAAGAGTTCTTCTAGCTTCAAGCCTCTACAAATCTTGTATCCTACAATCTGGTGGACGGACACATGCCCATGGCATGGCCTTAATACTACTCTGCGGCTTCATAGCTCAGCAATGCTCGGTGCTTGCCTCCTTCAGCCTTATGGTGCTATTTATAGCCAAAGCCAAGCCTTGCGCAGCCAGCGAAGTGATGACACTGTCACCACGTGATCCAGAGGGCCTGTAGACATGTGCATGATTAAAGGCAATGTCTTTTCGCTGCCTCATGACATCTTTGTCGCTAGCGCATCAATGATGCTTGAGGCCGCCGTAGCGTCACATGGCTACAGTTCACCCCTTGATTCGTGGGCAGCTTGTCATTTTCTGGGTGGCAAGAGAATCTCTGACCACTGTTGACCCGTGACCCAGCAGTCTATAGACGCAAGCAAGCCTGACCCTGTGTCAGAGGGCCCTACGCCTCATTGCAACTACAAGACGACGACGATGATCAATGCATCCTTTACAGCTCCATGTTTTCATTACACCCGCTAGGCTCTGCGTCCTGGTGCACCCGCTATGGCTCTGCATGTAAACAGACCTATTCCAATCAGCCTATATTTTTGTTTCCTGAGCAGAATGGTCGTAGGTTCGATTGAAGACCTTCCAGGGTAGGCGTGCCTCGCTGCTCTGTCAGATCCGTCTGGGCGCCTGGAGATCAGAAGCTTCACATCTACGATTTCGTCGGGCCTCCGTGGTCAGTGTGCCTATTACTGAGGTCGTCAATATCTTAGTACTTTGGCTCTGCTAGATGGCTGGCAGCTATGCTGGTCGTCTGGGCACCAAAACGACCTCCTCGAGGTCGGCGTGCCTTCATACTTAGGTCTTGCAATACCTTGGTATGTTTACGGCTCTACCAACCTAGTTGGGCACCACGGAGGTGTGACCTTCCTAAGGTCGGTGTGCTCTTGTAGACCTGTCAGCCTGCTCTGGACACCCAAGAATTTACGTTAGGAATGAAGGCCTCCCTGTGGGGTGCGCGCCTAATGGCTCTGCCAAGTATTTCTGGGTGCTTGGGCACTTTTGAGTTGAGACCTTCCTGAGGTCGGCATGCCTTGGGTGGCTCTGCCAGACTCTTTGCAGCTATGCAGGATATTTGGGTGCCTCTACACTCCATATGTTCAAAGATCTGCATATTTTCGTAACTTCGTCAGCAACGGCTCTGGTCACCACAAGTTCAGCTATGACATCATTGACGACTTCTTCATGCGACATGGGTTTGAAGATCTTGCTGGGTATCCTCAGATACTGGACATTTTTGCTTTAAGGCCTCTTCGAGGTCGGCATGCCTACAAAGGCCTTCTTAAGGTCGGCCCTGCCAGACTCTCTACAGCTATATAAGGAGATCTGGGTGCCTCTACACTTCATTCGGTCAAGACCATGACTCAGTTTTTCTTCTCTTTTTTGAGCATCAAACCAGTCATGTTGCCTGCTTCAATGCTCGGGGACTACTCTACGAGAGCATCTTCGACGCCCTCTTGTTTTCCTTATCGTACCTACCTGTTGGGAAATCTGTTTCTCATCACGTTGTTACTCGACCTACTTTTTTCTCTTTTCTGGATCATCATACCGGCCATCCTGCCCGCCACGATGCTCGGATACTACTCTACGAGTGCATCCTTGATGCCCTCTGAAATTTTTTCATCGTCATTTCGATATATTAGAAGCCAGCTTCCTATAGGTCGTCACTCGACCTCTCTTCGTTCGGCAAGATTATAAACAAGTCGGCTGCAAAGTTGATTTGTTCTTTTCTTTTGGACTGACGTGCATGCTATTCGACCTGTCGATAGCTCTACCACTTCATCATGACCTTTCTAAGGTCGCTGCGCCTACACCTTGCTCGGGGGCTTGTGAGACATGGGTACCCCTGGGTCCCCACCGACCAGGCTCACGACCGTCCCCGACAAGTGGGTCTGGCCTGCCAGAAGACCCGCTGACCTGATAGTGGGCCCAACCGACCTAATTGGTGGCCCACACGACCTCCTGAAGACCTTACAGAAGATTCCCTAGACGACCTTATCCAGAATGACTTCAAGACTTGGCGTGCAAGACAAGACATCAGTGGATTCCGACCAAGCAGATCGACGGATATGGCAAGTGTTGTAATCAACTAGGTTTAGGTCTCCTGGTCATAACCGACCAGGAGTCCGGGAACCGACCCTGTCCGCTGGCCAATATAAGGCGGGCAGGGAGACCCCTTGTACAATCACGCAATCCCCAAGCAATCTACACCAACAACTGGACGTAGGGTTTTACTCTCCGGAGGCCCGAACCAGTATAAACTCGTCGTGTTCTCTGTGTTCTGTGTGCTCGAGCGCAACCTTCGAGTTCTTAGCCTTAGATTTCACCTCGATGAACAACTAAACCACCGGGGTTAACCCCCCTGTGGACTGTCTAGATCTAAACATCTGACAATGGTCTGTGTTGCTTTGGCTTCAGCAGGGCGGGCCCGCCCGTGTGTATAACGAAGGAATGTGGGTGTGCCCTTTTTGCCACAGGGATCATAGGCAATGGACCATTCGTGACCTGCTGTTACACACGCATAACATCGCCGTTTCGCCTGTCTGGATTTGGGATGCAAGGGCGAGGCATCACGCTTTGGAGGAGTATCTGATCCAGGAGACACGTTTTGCTGCACTCCGTGCAGCGGCTGGATTTCCATGAGCCCGTGATGGTAGTATTATGAGCTGTGATGGTAGATGCTAGTAGTATGTGGTGATGGTAGTAGTATGAGCAGTGATGGTAGATGCTAGTAGTAAGTGGTGATGGTAGTAGTATATGAGCCGTGATGGTAGATGCTAGTAGTATGTGGTGATGGTAGTAGTATGAGCCGTGTTGGTAGATGCTAGTAGTATGTCGTTCAGAGTATGTCGCGTAGTACGAACTATGGTGGATCCATCCATCCTCATGTGTAATCAATGCGTATGCATGCATTTGTGTCATTTGTATTTGGATTGTGTTGTTTCTAATAAAAATGGTATTGTGTGTGTACTCCCTCGGTATAAATTCGTTGTATACGGAAACTCCGTTCCATTGATTTCTTAAATACCGGAAGAACACAGACGAAAGTCTGGTTTGTAGTTTTCAGTCAGACCAGATTAAACTGTCACTGCTACGCAATAAGAAAACCAACATCTTACAAGGAAAAAACAGTAGTAGTAATATTCAATCAGACCAGATGAACAGAAGGCGAATCTTCGTTCTGCTTCTTCTACTCCTACTTCTACTAGTAGCAGTTACCACTAATCCACTAATCAAGGCGCCGCTTCTTTGTCGATGGTGCACCCGGCGCCTTGTTGCAGCTGCTCACGGACGAGGATGTCGGTCTGTTGCCGCCGCCTGTGGAAGATGGTGGCGGACCTCCCAGGGCGCCGCCCGCGGATGAGGCCATCCCTGCAATGCCGCTGCCAGAGGATGATGTTGCCGCTCCATGGCGGTCGGTGGAGCACGGCCTTGGCGCCGCTCCATGGTGGATGATGACGGCCGGTCGATGATGGCCTCTGCTCGGCGAGGATGGCAGAGATCGACTGCCGCCGACCGATGAGGATGAGAGAGGATGACGGCGCTTGGAGACGACAGTTCCCCGGCGAGTGGCAGTGCTTCCGCGCCCCTGACCCCTGGCACCTCTTGCTGACTTGCAAGGGGTGCGATGTTTCAGAGGCACATGACCTTGGATTTCATTTTATTCCACAAACTCTGAATCGTCAGAGGATGTGTCAACCACCACCCGAATGGGCCTCCGCTCTGCCTCCTCTTCATCAGACCACTGGAGATCCTCCCTTTCATCAGAAGAGGAGGAGGATGTGGCTTGCGCCGCATCTCTTAGAGACAATGGTTCCATGGGGAGAGGAAGAGAGCGCTGTGCGAGGATGAGTTTTTTTTGTTGGTTGCAAGAGTTGGGAGAGGAAGAGGGCGCTGTGCGACAATGGGGTTTTTTGTTGGTTGCAAGAGTGGGGAGCGGAAGAGGGCGCTGGGAGGAAGGGGGATATTTATGGCTAGAGGAACCCATTCAGCCATTATTGAAAAAACTGCTCCCGAAAAGATTAGAGTAGTTGTGGGATCCGTTCAGTTCAAACTAATTCAATTTTGACCAAATTTACACTTATATCTACTTATCGGGAAGTGAGAATTGCATTGTTTTGTGGATGGAGGGAGGACGTTCTGAGGAAGCGGGAAAGACCGTTCAGCGGAATGTTAACGGACCGGAAGAAATAATTGTAGTCCAGAAGGTCCTTTTAGCAATATATCAGTATACCGGACCTTCTGGACTACCTTTTCCACTCATTTGTCTTTGTTGGAGGTGTAACTCCTCCATTGTTCTCCCACAACCTTGTTCTTTGGCTATCCTGTCAATGATGCCTCGTCCCTAGGCAAATCTTATTCCTGACATTGTTGTGAGCGTCGCGAATAAGATCAGTGATGCAAGAGATTTCATCATGTTCAAAACTGTCTGCAAGGGTTGGAACTACGCTCGTTCAGGTGAGGCACGCCTGTTTGAGCCTTGGATTCTAAAATCTGAATTTATCAGTGAATCTGGAGCAGTGACATTCGCATCCGTCACTGATATGCGGCTTTTTGAGGTCTCCTTTCCTGCATTGGCTGAGAAAAGGACTAGATTGATTGGTTGCGGCGAATCTGGAAGCCTAGTCGCCTTAGATTGCAGAGATTAGTGCAACGCGCTCATGCTGAATCCTTTGTCTCCTCGGAAGCACATTCACCTTCCTCAACTTCCAAAATGGAGCCAAATGGCTACTCTCCAAGCTTGTATCTTGTGCCTTGAAACAACAGCTGGTGCAGAGTCATTTGTCATGATTACTTTCTTTTGGCCAGAGAAATCTTTTGCAGCGCTTGGGTCATTGCCCATTTCCATTTGGCATTTGGGTAGCCAATCCGACTGGACTACACTACCTTCGAAAGATTTCTGGTGCAGTTCTTCTGAACACATGCGGATCTACTTGGGGCAAGATCTTTCAGCACCTCCCCATCCTGTTGGACTTTGGTTGTCATGGGTCATTGGCATGGGCAACTCTTCTCTACTCGAAGGTGAAGACCGATTGTTCTTTGTTGTTCTGGAGGAGAAAGAAGCTGAGGTGGTAGAATTAACTTTGCATTCATTCGTCGGGGACATTTGGCAGCCTATTACTTGGGAGAGAGCTCCTGAGTTCCGGAATAAGATCATCTTGTTTGGTCCTGGCAAGTGCATTATTACAGAAGAGCATGCCATTTCTGGTTTGGCTGACCTGAGGGCAAATCACATGTACTTCCTACGAACTTTTCATCACGATGAAAAGAATGAGT
The DNA here is from genome assembly GCA_036936925.1 of Cenchrus fungigraminus. Lineage (NCBI taxonomy): Eukaryota > Viridiplantae > Streptophyta > Magnoliopsida > Poales > Poaceae > Cenchrus > Cenchrus fungigraminus. The sequence goes on from CM072770.1 coordinate 69,597,060, forward strand.
ACTGGATCTACCAGCAGGGACTAGGTATTGATCCAGTCGTCAACACTACTCCGGCGATCCGCATTAAGCAGGTTCGTGGGGACTGGATTTGGTCGCGAGGAACATAGCTATTGCCTAGCTATCCGTAATGAGGAACTTCGATTGTGTACCACATGTAACGCAATTCAATGTAAAATATCTATATTATCACCCTTCGTCAATTATTCCACGCATATGTATGAGTTTCTACCACAATCACCGTAGGGAACAAGCAGTTACGCATTCGTTAATCAGGAATGTCCTTCCCGCAAAACATCAACAGAGTGGACAAGTATCAAACATCATAAGATGGCATCTCACAGCTACTCATCAGCACAAAGTTCACACCACCAACAAGTAGCAAATACCAAAATACAAGCATGATTAGCACCTCTAAACTGTCTACCTAGCAATAACACCACGAATGACATTATTCCTCATTGTTGTCCTTGCTGAGCGACCTCTTATATGAGGCCTGTCTCAGCAATTCCCTCACCTTCTTCACCACAAGTGTTGCAGAATCCAGGAGCTGCTTGACCGTCTGCAGCTCAGCGGCAGTCTCTTGAATCTCCCTCTTAGCCTTTGCACATTCTTCCTTCCACATCCTTGCCTCCCTTTCAGCTTTTAGGTACCTGTTGGCTTCACCCTTTTCTGTAGGAGACAATAGAGCATCGTTTCTCATTTTCTTTCTCGTCTCAAACAGGTTATGAGTTACCTCCCCGTAGTATCGCGTTATCATCTGCAGCTCAACTGCTTTGACATTGGCCTCCTCCTTAGCAGCTGTACATGCTTCTTTCCACGACCTTGCTTCCTCTTCCGCTTTTCCCTTCATTTCCATCAGTTTCTCTAAAACTTTTAGAGTCCTAATATCCCATTCAGGATCTATCCACCTAAATAATGTGCACTTCATGCCATCAGTCTGCAGTCACCGATTTCGTTCATATAATTAGCGATTGACCACACTAACATCAGACGCAGAAGCAACATTTATTAGAAGTGATACAGGTTATCGTTTACCTCACAGCAGCATACATATCGACGCTCAGGGTTGGTGCCTGTCCAGTCATACTTCAGATGGACAGGCAACCCATCCTTGCACTCATTTTCATTAGGATCTATAACGATGACTTCACGAGGACCAGGCGTCGGCGATCTGGAGCTTTCGGAGTCTACTCCAAACACCTTTAAAATACATGAATATAGTCTATTAACCCAAATCCCCAAATCCAGAATTCCCCTTAACTAGTATGATAGATCAAAGTAGCATGGCTAAACAGAGGACTGACCTGACCGGAGCGAGTCCTGCTTCTCCGTTCGCCGATAGGGTCGCTACGATTCGCCACCCCACCATGGGCAACAGCAGATCTAAGTACCGACGCTAGCTCTAGTCTTTACCACAAGGAAAAGAAGCGTGGTGCCGGCGAGTCTCTTGCAGAGTTGCAGTAATGTACGCCGCGTCGTCGAGAGAAATGAGATATATACACTTGTCTGCGGGAAAACTCTTTTTTGGCTGTCGCGCGCGCTTTTCTCCCACCAACTTACTAGAACCGCTCCGTGCTATTGTTGGGGCAGTTACACAATTGTTTCTCAGGAAGGTCCTTCCTGCAAACCGTCAAAAGGACGGACGATCCGATTCTGGATCAATCCAAACAAACAGCATCTTAGCTTTTCCTCCCTTTTTACCACTAGGAAGGTCCTCCTTGCGAAACATCAACAGGCCGGAGTTTCCTCAATCAAAACTTCCACCTTCTGTATCTATTACCACCATACCTCCATTGTTCTTCCTCTACCTCCATTACAACGCGTATGAATTCTGAATAGTGAGTATGCTCGAAACGAATGAGTTTGGATCTTCTACGGAGATTGTGCATAAATTCGGGATGATCAGTGCATACAACCGGCCAATCATATGTGAGTATTCCGTGAGGAAAGATTCGCTCTAAGAGAGACATGCACTTGTCCTGCAATTGTGTGCAGTTAGCCTGAATTGCCCATTGTAGAAATAAAGTCACAGTTTCCTCGCTTGCCATGTCCCACAATCTTTGATGCACAGTGCAGCTTCAACCTTTCGACTTGGTACATGTCGGCGACCGAGAGTAAATAAGGCCAAGCATTGCGATTCACAATGATCGACACGTCCGTTCAGAGGGGGTGTGCACACAAGTTCGTCGGTTAACGTCCGGTGCCAGTCGTTAACTGCAATTCTCAATGACCTCCATTGCAATGCGTATGAATTCCGAATGGTGAGTATGCTCGAATCAATTTGGAATAGATTAAACCAAATCGACATAATAAGATGACATCTCATAGCAACTCATCACCACAAAGTTCACACCACCAGTCCACCAACAAGTAGCAAACATCATACGATGATCCGGTAGCCAACACCAAAACACAAGCATGATACAAGTTTCACAATAATCATCACTACTCATTCATAATCATAACTCCATCTCATGTTTGGCCTCCTGCAGCTATTCCTTCACCTTCTGCACCTCCTACCGTGAATTTTGTGGCCTTGCGGGACTCTCTTGCATTTCTTAATGTTCTTTCAGAAGATCTGGATGTCTCATCTTAAGCGAGGACTCTATAGGATCTCGAAAGAGATCGAAAACATAATAGAACAATTAGCAGAAAAAGAGAAAGAGCTTCAGTTTACACCTAAGGACAAGACAATTGAGGGCGGAGATCATTCTTCTTACCATATACATTGGAATAAAAGCGTCAATGAATGGGTAGGATATTGAGGTTTTTTGTCAGTCTTTTCTTTTAAATTTTCAAGAAGTTTGTTGTCTTTTGGACTGAAACGGGTACTAATAGGCAAGGGTACCCGTTTCAGTCCAACTGACAACGAACTTCTTGAACATCTAAAAGAAAAGACGGACCAAACAAACTCAATGTCCTACCCATTTATTGACGCTTTTATTCCAATGTCTATGGTAAGAAGAATAATCTCCGCCCTCAGTTTTCTTGTTCTTAGGTGTGTACTGAAGCTATTTCTCTCTTTCAGCTAGTTGTTCTATCATGTTTTGGATCTCTTTGGAGATCCTAATATAGTTCTCCCCTGAGATGAGGCATCCAGATCTTCTAAAATAACATTAAAATGTTCTTGTAGAACTAAACTAATACTTGGAGAAATCTCATCTCGATCTGAAAAATAAACTCATCTCAGTCTATAAAAAAACCTGAATCCCTTGAACCCATTTGTATGAGTACAGTAAAACAACCACCACACGCTACAAAACCTGGTTGTTTGCTACCTACATAAACTCAGTTGTGCACCTCCACAAAAATCCATAAAACGAGTAGCTTGAAGCACATCTAGAAGCTACTAAAATACAAAACCTACTGTAAGATGATGCAAATTTAGAACTAACTGAATCTAACATGAATTGTCTATAGCCTATCAACTTCTAACACCTATCGAAGTGCAAATCTAAAGGTACGATAATGCAATCTAAATCTACCAAATATGCTCATCAATCCTCCAGATCCCCAAATCTAGATATCCCCAACCCTAGTAAGATAGGGGAAAATATAGCAGCTTAAACTAGAGGACCAATCTCGTCTTGCTGTCTCATCCTCTTGTTGCTGGTATGTAGCGGCACAACCATCTTCCCCTCACCGCTAGGATCCGCCATTCCTACCACGAACTATTGCAGATCTGCGTAGTGGAAGTCAAAAGTCTTTGCGAAGTCCGAGTGACGTGTCTCGCCAGCCATTCGATAAGTAATTATAGACTCAACTGAAACTTACATGTGGGACATGGTCACAGAAAAGAATTCGCATGAACTATTAGTAGAGTTTCCCATGTTCTTATCACAACCAACGACTGGTGCAGTGGTAAACAGCACAACCTTGTTCCTTCAGGTCCCTGGTTCGAACCCATGCCATGGCAAATTATTTTTGCAACATTTCGTGACCTATGCTTACACGTGGGACCCTGGAACTATTTATGACGACATGGAACACTCTATTTTAAAATAATGCTTACATGTGGGACCAAAGTTGGTTTATGACGCCGCTGACATGGCGAAAATGCTTACATGTGGGACCCTGGAAAATTTTATGACGACTTGGAACACTCTATTTTCGAAAAAATGCTTACATGTGGGACCACTACAAGGTTTTGGGTCAAATTCAACGCCCAAAAAGTGTAGCAAAAGACCCAATAATGGTAGCAATAGTACTTTTGCTACCTTTTATTTTTGGTTAAATGTTGTTGCACTTGTGACTGTAGCAATAGCATAATGCAACGGGTTATGTTTTAGTTGCGACACACAACCCATCTATTGCAACACTTTTGACGCTTTTGCAACACTTAGTTAGTGTTGTAACAAAAGCAATTGCAACCACTATGAGTGTGGCAATAGTATCAATTGCAACGAACTAGACGTTGCTAGTGACACGTATGGCAACACGCTGGTTGTGTAGCAATACAATGCAGTCGCAACGTAACATATGTGTTGCAAGAGTGGTTATTGCTACGCGGAGAAAGCATTGCAATAGAGCTTCTCTATTGCCACGTCATCTAAATGGTTGCTATAGGTGGTTTAGATTATCGCAACGTCTACGTAGGTTGGTTGCTACAGAGAGGTCCTCTATTGTCACGCTATTGACTGGTTGCTATAGATAGATTCCTCTATTGCCACCGTCATCTTTTTTGTAGTTGCAAGAGATAATTTTTCTATTGCCACAATTATCACACCTATTGCCACGACTAAATGTGGTTGTTGTTTGTGCAATTGTTGCAACGCAATTTGGTTTGATTCATATATTGCAACACCAAATTAATATATTAATAATTCATGTTGCGACGCTTTGTTTAGTAGCTTAAATGAATAATCACAAAACGATAAATACATAATGAAGAATCACATCCATTAAAATGAAATATAATTTGTTCGTGCAAATCTTTAATGAAACACACCCAATGTCAAACTAAACTTGGACACGACCATTGGTATAACACATAATGTATCTAGCGCACAGTTTGAACTCGTTCGAATTATATGACCTATGTCTACTGCAGCAGCAAAGGTTGCCTTCATGTTCACCATCGTCCACCATGCGCATGCTCCTCAAACTCAAGCTTCCTCCTGAAATGACATGCTTTAGATGCCAAGATTTGTACTGAACATCTTGAAAATAGAAATGATAGCTAATATAAATTAAATGTGTAGTTGATATGCTCCAAACAGGGTCATCTCAAGAGTCATACTACATAAAGTTAATACTTGTAAATTTTAGTAGTACCTACAAAATAATTGGAAATGTGCTTCACAGTTGTCAAAAAAATTGGAAGGACTTAGTGCGGTTCTGGGCTCAAAGCTAGTCATTCTATATAACCACTACAACATGGATGGCATTTGGCTAATGAGTATGCATGAGACCATTAATTCTCAGAAGCTCCACAAATAGAGGTTCTAATTTACTGTGGGGTCTCCAAGAGTGATACTGACCAACATCATTGCAACTATCTGAACTCAGATTAATTAAGATCAGAATATTCATGTCACATAAAAAAATGCTGGAAACATTTCCAAAAATAGCTTGTTGTTCTTTTTACAATTCAGCTCCCACTCTCCCACCCAATGAAAGTGATCTGCCAATACAAAATACTCAACTGCATACCATACTGTACCGTGGTCAGATTGTGATTCTCCAAAATTGGTCCACTCCCAAAAATCCAACTTGCTAATATCAACCTACAAAATTCAGTGCGAAACTGTAAAAGAAAGGGAAGGACAATTACCACAATGTAATAGTGCAGAACCTCATATCTCTTTATAATCAGAGCATATAAATAAATGCTCTTCCATCCTCCTATGCGCTCCTTTAACCTGACAAACTAAAAATATTTTAGCATAAGTAAAACAAATAGTCAAATACACCAATCATGTGCTTCAAACATGGTAAATAAGATTGTGTGCAGGGCTAATTCTTCTAAGGCAAAGCAGCAGGTATATCTGCAGGTTGGCTGTGGAGTCTTTCCTAAGCTGGGATTATGTGCAGGGAGAACTTTATGATCACTACCAGTGATGTTTCATTTTATTCATTCTAAATAAGTGTTGATAGGTACATGCAACCTTGATCCATAGATAAAAAAATATTTAACACTGCACATGTTTACTTATCATGAGGCTAGCTATTCTAATGTATATTTCAGTTTAATTTCACTATGCAGCAAATGTCCATATCACCAGTATGCTCTTTTTTCAAAACTGAAAATGCAAACACGGAGAGGGTAGGCATGTATTAAATACCTTTGTGACACTTCGCTGGTACCATCGGTGCAGAGCAAACATTTTGTTTCACTGAATAAAAATCAGACTTGAAATGAAAAGGAATGTTTCAGTGAAATAAAAGCACTGGTAAGAAAATTTACCTATATTTCATTCGTCAGCATGCGTAGCTCCTATCACAAAACAGTTAAACAAGCTTATCAAGATTTTAGTATCATCATATCTACAGTAAACCACGACAAATGAGAATTGCAGAGGTATCAAACCACAATCGATAGAAAATTGCATAGATCAAAGCAGAAAACGGGTTGTACGTTTGACGGATGGGCTACACCCTTACAAGGATGTAGATTAGATAGGCAACTCGGTGATGGGAAAAATGAATTGGACAAATCCTCACTTGGAGCCCTATCCCTACTTCGCCTGCTTGATCTGAAGCCCGAGAAAGAACTGCAATTCTCCCATCATAGACATCTCGAATTCTTTGCTCATGTCTTCTGCAAACCTCGCAACCAAAGAGTGAGACGAGCCGCCAAACACAATATCATCCACGTACACCTAAACAACTAGCATATCATTGCCCTGTCTGAGGAGAAAAAGTGTCTTATCTACTTTGCCCATCTGAAACCCCTTGCTGAACTAGAACCCCCTCAAACGGCCATACCAAGCACGGGGAGCTTATTTCAGCCCATACAATGCCTTCCTCAGCCTATACACCCGGTGAGGAAACTCAGCACTCTCAAAGCCCGGTGGTTGCTTCACATAAAGCTCTTCTTCTAAAAAACCCATTCAGAAAGGCACTCTTCACATCCATTTGGTACAATTTGAACCCTTTAGCCACAGAAAATGCTAGAAGGATACTAATCGCCTCCAAATGGGCTACAGGAGCAAATGTCTCCTCATAGTCTAACCCCTCCTTCTGACTATAGCCCTGAGCAACCAACCTTGATTTGTTTCTCACCACCTCACAATTCTCACCCTCTTTGTTCTTCCACACCCATTTTGTCCCGATAGGTTTGCAATGTGGTGGTGGCTCTACCAACTCCCAAACTTGGTTTCTCTCAAAGTTCTCTAACTCCTCATGCATTGTGTTCACCTAATTAGGATCAGAGAGGGCGTGTGTTGACATTGCTAACATCATCGACTAGAAACAGAAATAAGATCCATCTCTATCGATGGCACCAGAAATGCAAAGGTATATCTTAACATGATGCTAAGTGTATATCAGATGTTGCTTTCAGATAAACTAAAAGATAAATCCAAAATGGGTCATAGCACAACTCGATCTAGGTTGTCATCCCTGACAGAAGTGCCACTAAAACACATGGATTGGTACTCTTACATATGCCTTGAATCTCTAGATAAGAATATATATATACATAGGTATCCGCAAGCGCACAGATATGAATATACCATTGTAGCATTTTAACTAGGAGTAAAACCAGGTATCGTATTTATATTCTACCTCAGGGAAAGAAGTCTTTTATCTATAATAACAAATACATGCATATCTCTCAGTTGTGTAATGTAGAGTGACCAAAATATATCAATTACTATAAACAGGTGTAAGTCACATAAAGATAATAATAATGATAGCATTGATTAAGTCATAACATAATGAGCCACCAGAAAATGTCAATATAGAGAGAGAAGCGTATTCACAGCCTAGTTAGCGAGGATACCTCGGTAACCCTAAACTATATGTCAATGCAAACTATGATTAGTGCAATACATTTTACAATCATGGAAGAAGAACTATTATACTAATGCATGGGGAGACTAATCAGGAGGATCAAGGCCGAAACGTGAAACAACCCAAATAGTATAAGGCTCCACTAGTCCTACACACGGGGGGTGGATTGCAAAGGACTCAATAGTGTTGTCATCACCACGATCTACCACGCGACCCGGTATGTAGGCTGCAATCGCAGGTAAGTACAGTATAAGCACCACGCTTACACTATCTTTACCACTCACCTATGTTATTAGATTATCTAGGTGAGGGCTATACGACTCCATACACGAATATAAAGGTAAATCAACTATGCTAAACATGTAATCATAATAAGCACCAAAGCACATAATCTCGAATATAATCATTGATAAGGACATAGTCTCTACAGCAAATGTGAAGAACTTATGAAGAACTTACAAAAGCGAAGCTAGATCAGTATCTCAGCCAGCTTCTAGACGATCAGGAGCCAAGTAGACGCCTTGCCTCCTCCTAGATCTAGACTAGTTAGCTACTCTCGCTATATCGTGTTTCTAGGGTGTAGTATCTCTGTCTTGATGACTTGATCTGGTGTATGAATAGATGAGAGCCAGATTCTACTCTGCCAGGAGTCAGGGGTTGCTTATATAGTCCTGAGGGGATGCCATGAGCCGTACGATCAAACCGACCTAACATACAGTTTAGATTGATCCTCATAAGCGGTGGAAGAACATTCCAGAAGTATGGCTGATGTGGCGCCTGGGGGAGGCCGACCGGCCCCACCATGGGGCCGATCGGTCTATGGTGGGCCCCCGTCGGGATCCACTTCGGCCAGGTTGGTCTTTGCCTCTTCCAGATGCTTCTTTCTTGGGTGCCAAGTCAAGTTGACTTCCGGAGCCTTCAGGAGCCTTCTAGACTTCATTCTTTTCCTATTTTTCTAATTAGTCCCTGCAAGACATAGAATTCTCCAAGACTCCAGAAAAACTATTAGTGACACCCTATTCTAAGTTGGTATTAACAATTATGCCCTTTTCTCATGTTTAGTTGACTTATAAATATATTAGATAAAATGTGTCAACAAACTCCCCCAAGCTTACCCTTTGCTAGTCCCTACCAAAGCTATGCTATAGCAGGATCAGGAGTTGCTGCAACGCTTTCACGCCTCAAAAATACCATGATTTACAAAAATAAATTCTCCTCAACAAGATTGCTCCATCTTACCTTTAACCATGATTGTAGCCTTTTCATAAATCTTAAGTGATTAAAAGACAGAACAATCAAGTCAAGCAGTATATCTCAAATTCTTTGATCAATATCATCCTGGGGTTTTTGCAAGATAAAACTCAGAGATCCTGTGTATGACCTTCTTAAGCATAGAGTCACACTTGGCAAGATATGTATGGTGGGATGGTAGTGTTGAATGGATAAGGGTGAAAGGTGGTAAACCTTTAGCCTTTTTTCTAGCTCTTGGACTATATCTCTCTTTCTAGAACTTTAAGATCTGGGCTTTCCATTCTTGGAGAGGTGGGCTCTACTCGACCCGAACTTTTGTCCATTTTTTTCTCTCTCCTTAGAGATGTGGGCTCCTCTCGCTCTCGGACTTGTGTCCATTATTCATCTCTAAATTTATTATTTAGGGAGGTAGGCCCTCCTCGCCTAGTATGACACTTGTCCTTTTCTCCCCCTCTCTCTTCTCACTTTTTTTCTCTTTTTTTTCGAATGTAGCCCTAGAATCTCTTTTCTCTCTTTTTTTTACACATTGAGAGAGACATATCCAAGAGTCGTATGAGCTATTTTATGGCTTGTAGCTTGATGGAGAATGCGTACTTCCAAGTTAGAAGCAGCATAAATGGTGGAGTGGAATGATCTTGATGTGTATGACAAACTCTCAAGGATCATAAACACAGGAACTCATCATGTAGGATTTTTCATAAAAACCAGGAATCAAGCTTCTCTAGGAATATGATAAATAGCAGCTCAACTTTTCATGAATTATCTTTCAAAGCCTAGACTCAGATTAAGCATGTACTTCCCACGGGTTTTGGGTTTAGAGCAAATTAAGCATTTAAAGCTTTAGGAGACTCTAGATCTGAAAAATAAGTATTTAAGAGGAATCACGGCGAAGCAACTATTCATCATTTCCAAGCATAAATCATCAAGATCATCACAAAAAAGAAAAGCCAACTAGCAGACTCTAGTATTTATTCATACTAAGACTTTTAACTAAGACTCTTTAACCAAAACATAGGATAATGATACTTATCGTGATAACTGGGGGTGCTCTCCCCCAAGCTAGATCTTGAAGTAGTCCTTCATCCATCCTTAAAACTTGTTTTCCTTTAGGTTTTTCTTAATTTCTTCCTGTAAATATTAATCTCGCACATACCCGAAGGAACAAATTTTAGGATTATGGTGTGAGCCTTTATGTGCCCACTTCTTTTTGGGTTTTTTCAGAAAAGTGTGCACCTTCATGTGCCCACATATTTTTGTGAATTTTTATATGCAAAAAGGGATGCTAAAGCAAAAATATGTGAATGCAATATATTATTATTTTTTATGCCACCACGGTACGGAGTACAGAGGGCCTTAAGGAACAGATACAAATGCAGAAAACATTTTTATGGTTTTTTTCTAATGCAAGTATAGGTAAGTAAAAATGCTAAAGGAAAAATGCTAATTAAAAATGCAGATAAATACCGAGTTACCTCTCGGCAAGAATTTCGAGTACTTACTCCCGTGGCGTAGATGTAGTAGCTGATGATTGATCAATTAGTGACGCGGGTAGTGATTGGTCTTCCGAAGGTGTACTCTTGTCTTTCTTCCTCCAGACTTGTTTCTTCGGTGGAGACCTTTCTGATGTAACAGGTTCAAAGTTCTTGAATGGTAGGAGCTGATCGGACTTCTCTTTAATCTCTTCCTCAATGTTCTTAATGTCTGTCAACTTCGTGTTCAGCTTGCGTTGCAATTTCTGAAGACGTCTCCGTGTCTTGTTCTTCTTGGGCTGCTCAGAGTCAGTATAAGTATTAAAGTAGCAGCGTACCTTATCAGTTCTGAACTGGAAGTGGATCTCGCCCGTCCTGATGTAGATGATTACTCTGGTGGTGTTCAGGAACGGTCTCCCAAGTACTATGGGAGGATCTTGCTCTTCATCTCCCATGTCTATGACTACAAAGTCAGTTAGGACAGTGATCTTTTATCTTGACAGGTACATCTCGTGCAACTCCCTCCGGGAATCGGTGTGATTGGTCTGCCATCTGCAGCATTATATAGGTGGAATACAAAGGCAGGTCACCGTATATTAATTCATAAGTTACCTTAGACATTAAGTTGATGCCCGATCCCGTGTCGCAGACAACTCGCTGGAAGTTCCATTGATTGATGGAGCAGTGGATTGATGGGACTCCAGGGTCGTCTAACTTTGGCAGCAGTGGTGAAGGAAACAAGTTCTCGTTTTCTGATTGAATTATGTTGATCATCCAAAGTTCCTCCACATGTAGTCGAGGTTGATTGTTCTTTTTGTTCCTCCTTCTATCTCACCTTTTCTTCTCGACAACTGGCTTGTACTCTTGAGGGTAAGGATATTGGGGTTGTGCAGGAGCTCTTAGGATCTTGTTCTTGAAACTGAATCTCTCCTTCTTCCCGTTGATGGTGAAGACGATCTTCGCAGTGTCGGCGTAGATGACGACTTTAACAGTGGCAAGGAAAGGACGTCCCGAAATGATTGGGGCGTTCTCACTTCCCCCAGTCTCGACGACAGCGAAGTCGGTAGCTATGTAGGAACTTCCTTACCCCAGACATATGTCGTTTAGGATGCCCTCAGGGTAGCATAGTGACAGGTCTGCATGCTGCAAGCACATGGTTGTGTACAATAAAGGTGAACCATTGATTTTCTCATATATTACCTTGGGCATTATGTTGACGCTAAACCCAAAGTCACAGAGTGCATTCTCGAAAGTGTAGGCTCCAATAGTGATGGTGATGACTGGCCTTCCTAGATCTCCTCTCTTGGCGGGCATGCCCCAGTTAGTCCACTTTGGACCTTCTTCTGTCTTATTAGCGCACAGGCCTGCATAATAGATATCGACAAGATTTTCAGATTCTAATTCTTCCGGCTGGCCCGGAATCTTACATGGGTTAGCCGTGGGAACAGATGATGCTAGCTGAGATATCTGAGATTCTATCATTTTATTAAAACTATGTTGGTTCTTAATGGCAGAAGAAAAGCTTTCCATTTTATTACTAATAGTTTCTAACATTTTATCATTGGAAGCTAATTTCTTAGACAGATTATCCATAACTCTACCCTGGTTTTGAACTAAGTCTCTTAAAGGTGAAAAATTATTAGAAGAGTTATTACCTTGATAGTTACCTGAATAGTTACCTGGGTAGTTGGGCCTCTGCTGGGTCCATCCTTGATTTTGCTGGGGACGATATTGATTGTTGTTATTGATGTAGTTCACGTCCTCCTCCAGCTGAGGGCATTGATTGCCCGAGTGTCCAGTGTTTCCACACTCTTCACAGGTCATGCGGGATTCGAAGAGTTCTTCCCGACTGTCCAGGCAAAACCGGTCTGACCGGTTTCCCAAATCGGTCTGACCGGTTTAGCCCTAGTGGGCTGTCGTGAGGATTTTGAGCAGGAGAGTCTTGTGCTGGCTATGGCTTTTCTTGTTCAAAGGTGGAGAGGTTCTTGAGGTGTTTTGGAGCAGTTTTGGCCTCGAAGGTCTTTTGGGGATTTCTTGGACAAAACCGGCCTGACCGGTTTGCCAAACCGACCTGACCGGTTTCCCCTGCCTGTGAGAGGCTAAGTCCCAGAGAATCGGTCTGGCCGGTTTCAAAAACCGACCTGACCGGTTTTGGTTGCCAGCAGCACTTTCGAGTTGTTTTTCGCTGCGTGTTTCGAGTGGCTGTTGGTTGGATCTTGCTCCTAGGTTCAGTAGCACTCCAGTGGCTACGTGGACTTGGCAAGAGAAGCTTGCGGACGTGTCCGAGTGAAATTGGGTTCATAGGCCGAATTCTTGAATAGAATTTTTATCGGCTCCCATTCACTCCCCCCTCTCTGGTTTGTCGTTCCGGTCCTTCAAGTGGTATCAGAGCCGGTTCGGGTCTTCATTGACTCTTACCAGTCTAAGATCCAAAGATGACGTACCAGGAACGGGGTTCGGGTCCTCCGCACTTCGATGGGAAGAACTACCAGATGTGGCAGAGGCGGATGGCAGCGTTCCTCCGTGGAAAGGGTCAGATCCTTTGGGACGTTACGGTGAACACAGCTTATATTCATCCGATGAACTTCCTTGCTCCAGGATCGAGGGATATGTTCGAAGCCAACAACAAGGCGGTCGACTACTTGTTTCGTGCTCTGTGTCAGCCCGAATTCGATCGAGTTCAGACAGAGGACTTAGCTTGTAGGATTTGGGAGCAGTTGAAGGATGCTCATGCTGGGAATGCTCAGGTTCAGGCTCGGATGTACGCGACTTACCGGAGAGAGTACGAGAACTTCACTCATCTCCCCGGCGAGTCCGTCGATGCCCTTTTCCAGCAGTTTACGGTCGTTGTGAACAACATGAGAGCAAATGTGACCGTGCTCCCATACGATGATCATGATAGAGCCGTGAAGCTCTTGCACTCGTTGGATCGTACCGTATGAGACGGGAAGTTTGAGGCTATTATTGAGTCCAAGAAGTATGATACCTTGACGGTGAACGAGCTGTTCTCGAAGCTCAAGTCGGCTGAGTTGGACCGTGGTATGACAGCCAAGATCGAGAGCCCGACTGATTCTCATAGTCTCGCTCTCGTTGGTGGCAAAGGAGCTAAGTCTAACGCTAACGCATCCTCCAGGATGTACTCTCTGTCTTCTTTGATGTCTTTGCCAGACGAGGAGTTCGACATGCTTGGAGAGGACGAGCTGGCGTTGCTGACCAGACGGTTCGAGAGGCTGCTTGAGAACCGGGTGAACACGAGGAGGACAGCACTGACGTGCTTTCAGTGCGGCAAGCTAGGACACTTCGTCGCCGACTGCCCAGAGAAGATGGAGAACAAGGACGGCTACAGACACCGGTCGAGCAAGGACGGCAAGTACTGATCAAGACGCGATCACAAGCACAAGAACAAGCACAAGGACGAGCGACGGTCGAGGAAGAAGGATGGCCGCGGCAGGAAGGCCCGAGCGATGGTCGGAGCGAGCGACGTCGACTCCAGCTCCGCCTACTCTTCCTCGAGCTCGAGTAGTAGTGAAGAGGAAGGTGATCGGCGCAAGAACAAGAAGTCATCCAGGAACTTGAGCGGGTTGAGCTGCTTCGCGGGAGATGGCTTCTGCGGCATGGCTCGTAGCTCCAGCAGCAAGAAGAGTCACCAGAGTGACTCGGACTCCAACTCCGAGGATGAGGTATGTGATGAGCTCTCCTCTTTGCGCAAGGAGAATGATGAGTTGGTTGACTTGCTTGATAATCGCGATCACATGCTTAGAGAGGCCAAAAAGATGAGAAAAGAGCTTAGGGCCTCACTAGAAGATGCTAGGAACCGTGTGGCTGAGGTAGAAACCCAGAACCTAGATGCTAAGCTTGAGATTGATTCGCTTAAGGCTTCTCCTGTGGTTTCTGATGATGTTGATTGTGTTGATTGCTCTGTGTACCTAGCTAATCTTACTGCTCTTAAGGATAAGCATGCTTCTACTTGTGATGAACTAGATATGCTTAGGGTTGAAGTGGCTGAGCTTAAGTCTAGACCTGCTTTGCTAGGTGCTTGCACTTCTTACCCTGTTTTGCATGGAAAGATTGATGAGATGCATGTTTACACTGTTTCGCTTGAGGCTAAGTTGAAAGAGCCTATTCCCACTTTTTACTCTACTTGTGAATTGCATGCGGTTAAAAATTTGGAGCTTGCGCATTATGTTGATCGCTTGCAGGATAAGAATGATGATCTGAGGAAATGTATGAGTTGGTTGTCAGGTCAGAAGCCTCAGCTTGGTATCATGATAGCGGCTTTCAAACGCTATGATAGTCAGGCGCTTGGGGCTGACAAGCTTGGAGAGAACAGTGGTGAGGGAGTTGAGAGAGTTGGAGAGATCCCTATCCCACCACCAAACAGACACAAGAACAAGTTTGAGCCCAAGCCCAACCATCTCAGAAACAAACTTGACACTACTCCAGATCCACCCATATTCCCTCACCCAACAAATGATTTCCAAAAACCGGTGAAGTTTGTGAGCCCAAAGGGAGGTGAGGAAGGAGAGAAGAAGGGTGAGAAACCGAGTGAGCAACCCCAACCCAAACCAAAACCAAAACCAATCCGGTTTCATTGTGACTATTGTGGGAGAGATGGTCACAAAAGGGAGTTTTGCCTTAAGAAGAAGCAAGAGGAGAGAATGGCAAAGGAGTAGGCAAACAAGAACAGGTACAACCCATCTTATGGTGTGCCTGAGTCTCGTATGCCACTACCTAGGGGTAAGGACATTGTTCGCATTGTTCCGACTTGAGGAGAAAAGAGTGCTTTGGGTGGAAGGAACCCTGCTGGAGGAGTTAAACCGGCCAGACCGGTTTGGAAACCGGTCAGACCGGTTTGGGCTGATCGGACAGCGAAACCGATCAGACCGGTTCCAGAACCGGTCAGACCGGTTTGGAGACAGCAGGGTGACCAGTTTGGTTTTCGTGCTCGGGATGAGGCTCGGTTCAGGTTCTTTGGTCATGGTTCTGGTGGTTGGTCTGGAAAGATTGCAGGTGGTCAGTTTGCTAGGCACTCTCCACCTTGTGCTCAATACGAGGGTGGGAGGAGTCATAGCTTTGAGATGGAGAGGAGGAACGATCCACGATTTTCCTTTCGTGGCTTTCGTCCTCCTCCAGCTAGAGAGGGTTGGTTCCCTCGTAGTGGTTACCGTGGTGGTTTTCGTAGTGGTAGCTTTGATAGGCGTGATGATTTGGTTTGTGCTAACCCCACTTTGGAGCAAATGGCTTGGCACTGGTTTTACTCTTTTGGTACTAACCCCAGTGCTGAGTCGTTTGTTCACTCACGTGCTCGCTTTTGAATTTCAGGTGGGAGACTTGAGGAACGTTTGGTTGATTGACTCCGGTTGCTCGAGGCATATGACCGGGGACAAGGGGTGGTTCTCAAGTCTCGTCCCGGTGGTGTCCAGGACATACATCACCTTTGGGGACAATGGGCGAGGGCGTGTACTATCAGAAGGTGAGATCAAGGTAAGTGACAAGGTCACTCTCAGGCGTGTTGCTCTTGTTCAATCGCTGGGGTTCAATTTGCTTTCCGTGTCCCAGTTGTTGTATGAGGGCTTTGAGGCGTTGTTTCGGCCTGGTGGTTCTCGGATTTTAGATTCTCGAGGGAACCTTGTTTGCATGGTCGTTCCCGAGGGTCAAGTGTTCCGAGCTGATTTCTCTGAGTCTTCTGGTGTGCAACGTTGCTTTTTGGCTCGTTCTTCGAGTGAGTTGTGGAAGTGGCATAGGAAGTTGGGTCACTTGAGCTTTGACCTTTTGTCACGCTTGAGTAAACTCAATTTGGTCCGAGGATTGCCACGGTTGAGGTTTGAGAAAGAGTTGGTTTGTGCGCCGTGTAGGCATGCCAAGATGGTAACCTCTTCTCACCCGCCTCTCACCGATGTGATGACGGAGCGTCCATGCGAGCTGCTCCATATGGACCTTGTTGGCCCAACTCGTGTGCGATCTGCGGGTGGGAAGTGGTATGTCCTTGTTGTGGTGGACGACTACTCTCGGTATGCGTGGGTGTTCTTTCTTGAGGAGAAAGGGGAGACGTTTGGTTTTGTTCGAGATCTTGTCTTGAGGTTAAGAAACGAGAGGCACGGAGATGCCATACGAGCGATCCGCAGTAACAATAACTCGGAATTTAAAAACTCTCGCTTCGAAACCTTTTGCCATGACTTGGGTTTTGAACACCAGTTTTCGAGTCCGTATACGCCTCACCAGAATGGCGTGGTGGAAAGGAAAAACAGGACCTTGTGCGAGATGGCTCGGACGATGCTCGACGAGCATAGGACTCCGAGAAGGTTTTGGGCTGAGGCGGTCAATACCGCGTGCTATGTGTCGAACAGGATCTACCTCAGGGTTCATAAGAAGAAAACCTGTTACGAGTTGATGCACGGTCGCACACCCAAGGTGAGTCACTTTCATGTCTTTGGCTGTAAATGCTTCATTCTGAAGAAAGGGAAGAAGTTGGACAAGTTCGAGGCTAGATCTGTCGATGGTATTTTCTTTAGTTATGCATCTCATTCTAGAGCATTTCGTGTGCTCAATCTTAAAACTAACCAAATCGTGCAGACTTACGAGGTAACCTTCGACGAGACACAGCCACATAGTCAGCTTGTTTTTGAGTGTGCAGGTGACGACGAACTTGGCGAGGAGATCTTTCAGGAGGAGGAGCATGAACATGGAGATGATGAAGATGGCGGTGTGGTGCCCGCAGCTGAACATGTACCTACTACTTCGACGACGATCATGAACGGGCCCTCTCCCACACCTACAACGATAAACCCAGATCAAGGCGAAGCTGCTGTTGAGGGGAGGTAGCATCAAGACGAGAACCTCCCCGGCGAGTGCAAGTGGATCACCCAGCTTCGAGAATCATTGGCGACATGAATGAACATACTACACGGTCGAGGATTCGGAACAATTCTCATTTCGCTCATGCTGCTTTTGTTGCCACCTTTGAGCCCAAAGACATTGGACACACGCTATCTGATCATAATTTGGTTAATTCGATGCATGAGGAGTTAGAGAATTTTGAGAGGAACCAAGTTTGGGTGTTGGTTGACCCTCCTCCAGGGTGTAAGCCGATTGGGACAAAATGAGTGGAAAAATAAAAAGGGAGAGAAAGGAGAAGTGGATAGGAACAAGTCGAGACTTGTTGCTCAGGGGTACAGTCAGAAAGAGGGGATCGACTACGAGGAGACTTTCGCTCCTGTAGCTCGTTTGGAGGCGATCAGGATCCTTCTAGTCTTTTCCGTGGCTAAAGGGTTCAAGTTGTACCAGATGGATGTGAAGAGTGCTTTCCTGAACGGTGTGTTGGAAGAAGAAGTGTATGTGAGGCAACCACCGGGGTTTGAGAGTGAGAAGTACCCCCACCGGGTGTACAAGTTGAGGAAGGCGCTGTATGGGTTGAAGCAGGCGCCTAGAGCTTGGTATGGTAGGCTGAGGGGGTTCCTGTTTGAGAGAGGGTTTGAGATGGGGAAGGTCGATCAGACCTTGTTTCTCCTCAGGCAGGGTAGAGAAATCCTGATTGTGCAGGTATACGTGGATGATATTGTCTTTGGTAGCTCGTCTAACTCTCTTGTTGCAAGATTTGCAGAAGACATGAGCTAGGAATTCGAGATGAGTATGATGGGTGAATTGCAGTTCTTCCTCGGGCTACAAATCAAGCAATCAAAGGAAGGAACATTTGTGCACCAAGCTAACTACACCAAGGACATTGTGAGGAAGTTCAAGATGGAGGACTCCAAGGCCATGGCGACACCTATGAGTACGACTACAGCTTTTGATGCGGACGAGGAAGGTGAACACGTGGACCAGAAGGAGTACCGGAGCATGATCGGGTCACTCCTCTACTTGACGGCGACGAGGCCGAACATCTAATTCTCGGTATGTCTGTGCGCTCGTTTTCAAACGTCTCCGAGAACTTCGCATCGGCAAGCAGTCAAGCGCATATTCAGGTATTTGCGACACACTCCCGACTTCGACCTTTGGTACTCTGCGTCTTCTTCTTTGGCGCTTCATGGTTTTTCAGACGCGGATTTTGCCGGGTGTCGGTTGGATAGAAAGTCCACTTCTGGGACTTGCCAGTTCTTGGGTTCTTCTTTGGTGTCTTGGTCTTCCCGCAAACAGTCGAGTGTTGCTCAATCCACTACCGAGGCAAAGTATGTGGCCGCAGCTAGTTGTTGCTCTCAGCTCCTTTGGATCACATACACCATGAGTGATTTTGGTGAGGAGTATACCCATGTTCCACTTCAATGTGATAGCACCAGTGCCATAAGCGTTGCAAAGAACCCAGTGCTCCATTCCAAAACCAAGCACAGAAGTGAGGTATCATTTTCTGAGAGACAACGTAGAGAAAGGGAAGATAGCTTTGATCCATGTACCTACACATGACCAACTAGCTGATATTTTCACCAAACCCCGAGATCAAGCAACTTTCACTCGTTTGTGGGGGGAGCTTGGTGTGTGTTTGATTTCTTGAGTTGGTGTGTGGAAGCTCCTTTGTAGCATATGTATAGCTTTCCTTTGTGCATTCCTTGCATTTGGCATGGCATATGTAACATGATGTATAGGCATCTTTGTATCTTAGGTTGCATGCATTTTGTATCATATGCATTGTGTGGGAAAAGCTTCTCCTATATACATTGTTCACCATGATATGCTATATATGATCTTTTGAGCTAGTTTGGTGTAATATGACTTAGTGTGGCTTAGCTCTTGATGATCTTGTTTTATATCCATGGTTGATAGCTATGTTTTTGAAAAATGTCATATATATGCTCTTGTGAGTAAATACCTTTATATGATCTTGACATGTTTTTGTGGCTTGGCTATGCTTAATTTGTGGTTGGATAACTTATTTTGATCATATGGGGCCAAAGGCTCATTTGCCATCATGAATGTTTAGCCCCCATGCTTCATCTTGTGTAGGGGCATAAATTCCTTTTTGTCGCAAAGACATTTCATGTACCAATTATAAATCTAAAAATGAAATGTAAATTGCTTGGAAAATGTACTCCCATATCATATGTGCTTAATTTACTTGCTTTTGGGTGCTAAACCGTTGCCTGTTGCTTACCAATGAGAAGTCTCATACATAGAAGTAAGCACATGGCTCGGTATGCTTTGACATGACATGAGGTGCTTGTGGGTGTTTATGATGGTCTTATGCTTAGAATGGTTGTCCTAGCATGAATTTTGTGTGACTTTGCCATTTTGACATGTTTTGCTCATGTTTAGGACTTTGCTCATGAGAGGGTGATTTTTCGCAAAAATGCTCAATTCTCTCTTAGCTTTACCCAATGGTTGTGAAACTTGGTCATCATGTAGTTGATGTTCATACGATGCTGTAGAGTATCTAGCTTGCTCATTTGATCATGTGTAGCATCTTGTGATGAATTTTGTCTATTTGAGAAGCTCTATTTGCATCTTTTCAAAATTTGAGTCTTGATTCATGCATTGGCAACAAGGGAGAGAAAGGTTGGTTGAGAAAAGTTGCATTGCATCCCTAGAACATATTTCAACATTTAAGGGGGAGCTTGTGCATTTCTTTTGCATTTTTGGTTTTTGGGGGGTGTTTCTGCTGAGTTAAACCGGCCTGACCGGTTTTAGGAACCGACCTGACCGGTTTGGTGGAACCGGCCTGACCGGTTTGTGCCTAGGGTTGGCACATGTCCAGGGGGAGTATGCATATGTGCAGGGGGAGCTCGTGGTTGCTTTGGTGGTTTGTGCTCTTTGCTTGATCTTGTTTTTGACTCGGTTGTGTCGAGCCGTTGCCCTTGCCTAAGGGGATCGAGTCTTTCCTCTTTCAAGTGATCTTGCTCTTTGCTTTTGTTTGACTTTCGATCGCTTGTTTGAGTTTTCTTTTAGTCGTTTCTTTTCTTTTCCTTTTCTCTTTAGTTATCAAATGTGTGTGTTGTCAATGCACACATCAAGGGGAGATTGAGGACCATGTGTGGTTCGAGGACCGGTGGATGGTCGCTTCCTGGTGTGATGAGTGATTGACAACGTTGTGTGGACTGATTCTTGGCTAAGTATTGCAGGTGCAGGTTGCGGCTTGACTGGTGTTCGTGCAGGTGAAGAACAAGCGCGAAAGGTCGTCGCCGGTGTGGCCTCCAGGTGTGGAGAAGACAACTAGGCTTGGTTCGAGGGACCCGGTGGCCAGCGGGGTCAAGTGCGAGCCGCATGGTGGCATGAACAGCAGGATGAAGTCTGTGGACGGTTTCTTGGTTGAGCCTCAAAACCAAGGTAGAGCCGGGACTTCGTGGGAGCCGAGTCATGAGTGGTGATTGGCGGAGGCTACATCAAGTTCACGAGGTTTGCAGTGGTTCACCAGAAAACCACTAGGTTACTCGGCTGAGCCACAAAACCGAGGCCGAAGACCGAGCGTGGCTGTCAGGCCAAAACCGGTCTGACCGGTTTGGGAAACCGGTCTGACCGGTTTGGGGTCGCAGGGCGCCAGAAGCTTCGAAGCGGAGGACATGCGTCGGGATCACAAGACTTGCGTCGAGACTAAGCGAAGTGCGGTCGCCGGGCATCCGTCCGATGGTGTTACGAAGACAAATTCCCAAAGTGCCCTTGGTGGGCGTGTATCCTAGTTTAGGCTTTAGGGGTATTTTAGTCTTTCGGTTGCCTCCATATAACCCAAATGGTGAGAGAATGGCAGCCATCTCTTGGAACCCTAACTCATTTGGTTTCCTATTTTCCCTTCCTATTTTCCTTAGGATTTTCTTAGGACTAGCTTGAGAGCTTCATGGTGAGATCTTCTGAGAGGGAAGGATGATCGGGCGGCAAGCTAGACCTTGTATGAACCTCTTTGGTATGTATAGATGATTCGGCGTGGTTCCTCAAGGCTTGATTGTGTTCTTCCCGTTTTCCCATTTTGGTGATTTTCGGAGCCTTTTCTTGGATTTTCCGTGGGGAAGTTTTGGGGGCGTTTCTTTGAGGGATTATTGTTGGATGTCACGTATGAGGACCGTGTGCCTCTTTGCTTGGTGATCTTGCTCCAACAAACCCTCCGAAACGGCTTCAATTTGGTGGTTTTCGGTGGAACCTATGTGAAGGTGTTCTTGTGGGTTGACTTCCGATTCCTCTTGATTGAGTAGGTTTTGGGGACCGAGCTTCTAGCCAAAGGTAGCCCACGAGGTACCCCAGCTATCCTCAAAGTCTCACTTGAATCCGTGGAACGAACCGGGAGATCGATCGAGGTGAAGGCTAGGTTTTTCCCGCGGGCTGAGTTCTTCCCGACTGTTCAGGCAAAACCGGCCTGACCGGTTTCCCAAACCGGTCTGACCGGTTTAGCCCTAGTGGGCTGTGGTGAGGATTTTGAGCAGGAGAGTCTTGTGCTGGCTATGACTTTTCTTGTTCAAAAGTGTAGAGGTTCTTGAGGTGTTTTGGGGCAGTTTTGGCCTCGAAGGTCTTTTGGGGATTTCCTGGACAAAACCGGCCTGACCGGTTTGCCAAACCGGCCTGACCGGTTTCCCCTGCCTGTGAGAGGCTAAGTCCCAGAGAATCGGTCTGACCGGTTTCAAAAACCGACCTGACCGGTTTTGGTTGCCAGCAGCACTTTCGAGTTATTTTCCGCTGCGTGTTTCGAGTGGCTGTTGGTTGGATCTTGCTCCTAGGTTCAGTAGCACTCCAGTGGCTACGTGGACTTGACAAGAGAAGCTTGCGGACGTGTCCGAGTGAAATTGGGTTCATAGGCCGAATTCTTGAGTAGAATTTTTATCGGCTCCCATTCACTCCCCCCTCTCTGGTTCGCCGTTCCGGTCCTTCAATAAGTAATGTTCTAGATAATATATAAAGTAAGATTGGGTGGGAACTTATGAAACTAGAAACATCAGTTATTAAGACATGACAGAACAACATGCTCATTTGAACAAATAATATGTAATATGTACGGACAACAGATAGCAACATGCAACATACAACATCACATATGCTCCCATTCAGAATCACATAAAAAATTGATCACATGCATTTGTTAATCTAGCATCACTAGCAGTTCAACATACCATTGGACAGGCTTAAAGGTAGAGCACGCAGATGTTAATCTAGCATCACTAGCAATTCAACATGCATTTGTTAATCTAGCATCACTAGCAGTTCACTCTAACTAACTGCTCCTTACCTGTGGGTCGACTGTCACTGAAGCAAACCAATCCGAAGACGAATGGACCAAAGGCACCAGAGTACGCATTGTTCAAATGGTTCCCCATTCATCACAATAACTTGTCTTCAAACCTGCAAAAATAGTCATGCAGTTAGGAAAAAGATCAGTCTATATTTCAGAATATATACTCAATTATTCTCACTAAGCATATCGAGTTTAACACCAAAAGTGAGTAAATAAACAAGCAAACTAATAGAACAAGACACCATCTGTTACATAATCAAATGCTATGATTGGTCACTATGAAAAGTTTATGTGAAACTAATAGAGCCCAACCATAATTCTAATTATTGAACTGTAGCAGGAAAGTGGCATTGCGATAGCTAAAGACAGTAGCTAAGCATCACTTAAAACAAGGCAAGCTGACAGGCATTCCCTAATTAAAATTGAGAGCTAGCTAGCAGGCATGCAAAATTGACATGCAAAGCACAACTTACTAATTATCCTGATAAATAAATAGATGCTATTATGCTATGGATGCAAAACTAACGACACAGTTAGCTAATGAATCAGGCAAAAGATTTAGCTATTACTGACTACCATGATGCAAAACTAATGACACAGCTTACTAATGATTTAGCTATTAAGCTAGCATACAAAGTTAAGTCAAGCAAACATTATCTATTCTTCAAATGTATACTGCTTCAATGCATAACCATGTTATCATTCTAGTAACTCATAAGGATGCATTAGTAGGTAAGTCATTCTCAAGATGTAATATAATCTTATTTCCTATTCTCGAAATGAATCACAAGTCATCACATACTCAAACATTAGTGGCAGCAGCCAGGCCGAAAAACAATAGCTATGTACCTATTGGCTGTACATCATTTCGAACTTGTCAACCAAATAAGCATTGCGTTTCACATCAGTACTGTTCATCCGGACCCCAGAAACTGATGCAGCTAACTAGTAGTACACTTAAACAGACAGATAGTAAAATAAACATCAGATCGAGATGGATGATTCATCAAATATGTCTGAATGATGTTAGTTTGAACTCGGCTAACATCATTCCAGAAAAGGGATGACTTAACTTAATCGTCCATTTGGACTTGTCAGGACTGGGTTCCACAATCCCAGACCACATTTCTGACTTACTTAGGTCCATTTACCGAAAGCAATTGCCACTACTTAGGTCCATTTACCGAAAGCAATTGCCACTAGTACAACAGATTCCATTCATTATAATGACAAAGCAACACCAAGATGACCAGTAGTAAGTTGTATCATATTCAAACAACCAGCAGTCACATAATGCAACTATAAAGAGGTAAGGTAGTCAAGGTGAGGCAGTCAACCATATATAGTAGTGGAGCAGATCAGCTTACAGCTATGGAGCAGACACCTTGGGAGACAGGAAGACAGAGAAGGTCAGCATCATCTGGAAGCCTCACAGATTCTGCGAGCACGGCCGGCGCTCCTTCAGGCCGTGATGCCCCGGCTGCCAGCACCTCGCCTCCCAGCGCATGCCGTCAGGGCCCGTCGGGCTCCCAGCCCTGTTGTCAGTACCTAACTTTCTGCGCATCTTCAGAAGGAGAATGGAGGAACACAACTTTATGCAGCATAATATTATAATCAGTCATGCCATTGTCAAAAGAACAAATATAATGCGCGCAACTGTCGCAATCTGAAGATCATGAACATTGGTATATGGTTTTAAAAGGAAATTTCAGATGTACCAACATATTTTGCAAGTTTTACGAGAAGATATTTTGTCAGTGCAAGTTTAAACGGGAGATGATGGCAACCTGAAGGGAAGATGACTGCATTATATTGGACACAACAATGTCATGCCTTCATGATTGTTTTGAAAAAGGCCCCCTCCCACTGCCACTGGTGAGGACGACGACCCATCTCCACTTGCACCAGCGGTGAGACGCTGATGGAAGGCACTGAAAGGGTACAGAATTAATTAAATTAAGCCCCCCATAACAGTACGCAGATGCTATGCTCGTCGCAAATTCCTTCCTAACAGCCGTATATAGGAAGAAAACAAGATCATGATACGCTGATGGAAGGCACTGAAAGGGTACAGAATTAATTAAATTAAGCCCGCATAACGGTACGCAGATGCTATGCTCGTCGCAAATTCCTTCCTAACAGCCGTATATAGGAAGAAAACAAGATCATCAGTGGAGGTACGCCCTAGCCCCGGCCTGCCTTAATGGCGCGTGGAAACGACAGATACCTGCAACCGGCCTGTTCATCCTGCAGCTCTAACTTCACATGAGATGTATCAAGCTCACCCGCCATTCGTCAGTACGAGAGGCAAACTCGCTCGCCGAATCCCTGAAATTGACCCACCGCGCTAGATCTGACCAAAGAGGGAGGAAGGAGATGGGGAGGCGACGAAGGAGTGGCGTACCCTGACCAAAGAGGGGGATCTGGTGCACGGTGGGACTGGGATGGCCGCTTGCGGTGGATCTGCCTGCCGGTGCTTGAGGCGTCGCACAACGACTCGGGATGCCGGCAGGTGAGGTGTCGATGGAGGTGGAGGCATGGCGACGGGTGAGGCGGAGATGCGGCGGCGCACGAGGCAGTGTCGCCGGAGTGCCGCCTGCGAGGGGAGCCTGTAGCGCCGCCTGACCCCACGAGCAGGAGGAAGGAGCTCGCAGAGAGAGCAGATTCGACCGGGAGGGAGCTCCGGGGCCGACCTGCTCAAGATCCAGGCCGCGTTGACCTAGCATCCGCCCCATGTCGCGTCCGGCGATAGGATGCAGGGCGGGGCTCGGGGCATGGAGTAGAGATGGGGACCGGAGGTGAAGGAGGAGGCTGGGGAGGACCGGAGGAGGCGGCGGTGGAAGGGA
The DNA here is from genome assembly GCA_036936925.1 of Cenchrus fungigraminus. Classification (NCBI taxonomy): domain Eukaryota; kingdom Viridiplantae; phylum Streptophyta; class Magnoliopsida; order Poales; family Poaceae; genus Cenchrus; species Cenchrus fungigraminus. The sequence goes on from CM072770.1 coordinate 69,622,721, forward strand.
GGATGGATGGGGTGCGGGCGTGCGACTGGGTGGGGATTGGGGAGGAATGCGTTTGGAGTTAGGGTTTCGACAGGGAGATGCATTATATACCAAGGAAATACGATCAGAACCATCGGATCGACGATCGATGGCCGTAAAGAATTGGGCTATTTGGGCTACCATGGGCTTCTCTCCTTATCGTTTTTCTTTTTCTTTTTTCTTTTTATTGCACCATTGTAAAATAACACTTAAAAATAATTATCTTATGCATACAAATATATTTTTAAATATATAATAAATTATTTCAAATGAAAACATAATGAATACCAAAGTTGTAGAACTCATCAAGATGTACAAACTTTATTTTCATCACTTCTCCATCCGACTCTGTTCGAACAATCCAATTTTGAATTTCAAAAAATGACAACTAGATGCAAGTATTTTTAACACTAAATGATGTCAAATCAAAAAGTGATGAATACCAAAGTTTCATAACTCATTAAGATGTACAAACTTTATTTTGGTCATTTCTCCATCCGACTCTATTTGAATAATCCAAAATTTGAATTTAAAAAAATGACAATTAGATGCAAGTTTTTCAAACACTAAATGATGTCAAATCAAAACAAGATGAATACCAAAGTTTCATAACTCATCAAGATCTACAAACTTTATTTAGACCACTTTATCATTTGAGAAAGTGGTTACAATACTTAGTTCAAATTTGACAAACCCCTCACATAGTTTCTTGAACTATGTGAGTGAACATAGGATTAATGAGTGATGTACACTATCACTTTCTCAAATCAAAAAATGACCTACATAAAGTTTGTAGAGCTTGACGAGTTATCAAACTTTGGTATTCATCACTTCTTCAGCTGAAATCATTTCGGGTTTCAAAATCTTGTCTAAAATTGTCACTTTTAAAAACAATTCAAATTTTGAAATCTCAAACTTGATCACATGAAAAAAGACCAAACTCGACACATTATGTTTATACAGCATGATTTTAGAAAATTTTAGGAAAAAGAATCATCCGATTTGGAGTTAGTATGAGGGAGAAAAACTAGTTAGAAGTTTTAGTCAAAGATTAAAAAGAGAAACCACACTTGTTCATCCCAGTTCATCCATAGATGTGAGGTAGATGTGTAGACTTTTACCCCTGTTTCAATTCAAAATATAAAAAGAATTTGATGTTGGTTACAAAAGCAACATTGTGGACCTTTTCATGATGGACAATATTGGTATTTTGAGTTTTAAAACTTTTCATATAAAATTCAAAGTAATTTTGAATCTCGAAAATTTTAAAAAGTTTCAATTAACATATACAAATTTGCGATCAAATGAAAAGGTTTGATTTTAGAAAAAATTGAAAAAAAGAATCGTCAAATTTGGAGTTTCTATGAAGGAGAAATACTCGATACAAATTTAAATTTCGGATCAAATGAGAAACACGAACTGTTTGGTCACGTGTTCCATGAAAATATTTAATAAAAGGAATGACAGATACCAAAAGGACACATCCCTTCCCACCGAGCAGACCATGGTTCGAATCCCCTGGCCACTCTTTTTTTCGCGCTGATTAAAGCAAAAAACACATAACTAGTGGGCCGCCGCGCTACTGCGCCGCTACTCTGGGCCGTGGCGCTACTGGGCCGAGCTGACGTGGGCTGCTGCTATTGTGGGCCGACGTGGGCTGCCTCTAGAAAGAGGCTAATATGTATAACTTTAAAGATAAAAACACATAACTAGTTGTGGTGTAGTGGTTTGGGGTAGTTTGTTGGAGTGCCAACGACCCAGGTTCGAACCCTGGGTTTTACAACATTTTTTGGTAAATTTTAGTCCACTTGTGGTCGCCCACATGTGGGGCCATGCGATGGTGGGAACTCGGACCCACAATTACACGTGGTTGCATGTGGGACCAGATCCTTATTTTCTTTTTTCAAGTTGTTTTGTGACGATAATGTTGTTGTTCTGTGACGCCAATTTGCTTTCGTCATTGGTTCCTCACGGGTAGAACTGGAATGATTCATCTGTGACGAAATAGGTTCGTTGTTCGGTGACCATCCTGTGAGTTTCGTCATTATTTTGAGTGGTTTGGCACTGTCACTCGTTATCTGTGACGAAGTTACAAAATTCGTCACGGTAGAGACCACTTCCATGACGAATAAACGGAACGTCACTACCAAATCGTCATAGATATTAACATTTCTACTAGTGAATATAATCATTGATAAGGACATAGTCTCTACAGCAAATGTGAAGAACTTATGAAGAACTTACAAAAGCGAAGCTAGATCAGTATCTCGGCCAGCTTCTAGACGATCAGGAGCCAAGTAGACGCCTTGCCTCCTCCTAAATCTAGACTAGTTAGCTACTCTCGCTATATCGTGTTTCTAGGGCGTAGTATCTCTGTCTTGATGACTTGATCTGGTGTATGAACAGATGAGAGCCAGATTCTACTCTGCTAGGGGTCAGGGGTTGCTTATATAGTCCTGAGGGGATGCCATGAGCCGTACGATCAAATCGACCTAACATACGGTTTAGATTGATCCTCATAAGCGGTGAAATAACATTCCAGAAGTAGGGCTGACGTGGAGCCCGGGGGAGGCTGACCGGCCCCACTACGGGGCCGACTGGTCTGTGGTGGGCCCCTGTCGGGACCCACTTCGGCCAGGTGGGTCTTTGCCTCTTCCAGATGCTTCTTTCTTGGGTGTCAAGTCACGTTGAGTTCCGAAGCCTTCAGGAGCCTTCTAGACTTCATTCTTTTCCTATTTTTCTGATTAGTCCCTGCAAGACATAGAATTCTCCAAAACTCCAGAAAAACTATTAGTGACACCCTATTCTAAGTTGGTATTAACAATTATGCCCTTTTCTCATGTTTAGTTGACTTATAAATATATAAGATAAAATGTGTCAACAGCGTGTCCAATGTCTTTCGACTCAAATGTAGCAACAAAAGCCAAATGAGCAAAGTGAGAAACATTTCTGGACCTTGACCGTGTCGTACGCTCGTTGATGTCGCTGATGATTCTTGAGGGAGGATGATCAACTTGAACGCGCCTCGGTGCCTCTGGCCTGGAGACAACCTCCCCCTCAGCAGCTGCTTCCACTTGATCTTGCTAGATCGTAGTCGGTGTAGGGGATGGGCCATCCTGCACCGTAGTTGTCGTAGTGGAAGTAGAGGGTACATGCTCGGCTGGGGCTTCACCATCATCACCATCATCCTCTCTAGAATCATCCTCCTCGTCCTCAAAGATCTTCTTGCCAATCTTGTCGTCACCTGCACACTCAAAGACAGACGGATTGCATGGCTGGGTCTCATCGAAGGTGACCTCGCAAGATTCCATGACTAGGATAGTATCAAGGTTGAGTACACTGAATGCTCGAGAATGACTCGCATAACCCAAAAAGATCCATCGGAAGACCTCGACTCAAACTTATCAAGCCTACCCTTCTTGAGAATAAAGCACCGACAACCAAAAGCCCTGAAATGGCTCACTCTAGGTGCTCGCCTGTGCATGAGCTCATAGCACGTCTTGTTCAAGAAGGCCTGAAGAAAAATCCAATTCCCAACATGGCACGCGGTATTCACCACCTCAGCCCAATATCTCCTCGGAGTCCTATGCTCGACGAGCATCGTCCGAGCCATCTCACAAAAGGAATGATTTTTCCTCTCAACCACACCATTTTGACAAGCAACATAGGGAGAAGAGAATTGATGTTTCAAATCACGACAAAAGGTTTCGAAACAAGAGTTTTTAAATTCAGTGCCATTGTTGCTACGAATAGCTCGAATAGTGTAACATCCCGGATGTTTGTGACCAGTAATCATAAGTGTTAGTGAAGCTAAGCTCGGGTTGACCAAGTCAAAATCCTTAATGGTGGTCAAACCCTACAGAGCCCTAGACCTATCCTTAGAACTTTGGTCAAATCTCCAAATTTCTCAATAGAACTTCAAATTCGGCCAATATAAAAGTTGCTCAGTTTTTCCGGGAACACAATTCATCTAATTACCGGCATTTCAAATTTTGAGAGTAAAGCCTTCAAAACTCAGTCAAAGCTCTGCTGAACAATTTGACCGAGCCGACAAAAACTCAAAGTTTGAGCAAGTTTATCTCCAAATCTGTTGACAATTTGATAGATCGGCCTTTGTAAAAGCTGGAACTCATTGTCTGCTCTACAACTTATATTTTGGGGGATTGTGAAGTTTAGTTCAGCTTTTCACCGTTTGAACCGGTCGAACAGTGCTAGTCTGAAATGTTTTGGCGCATTCGCGCGCTCTGGCCGCGACGTCGCGCTGTCGGCGCGCCCTCGGCGTCCGCACGACCGGCGTACTTTTGGCCGTACGCTGACGCTCAGTGGGCCCAGCCGCACACACGCGCCCCTCCAGTCACCGGCTAAGTGGACCCGCGCCGCAAGGCGGGCCAGGTGGCCACGCCCCGGCCGCCGCGAAGCGCTGGCAGGCCACGCGCCGCGCGCGAACGCCCTTGCCGCGCCGCATGCTCGGCAGCTAGCAGCCTAGCGGGCCCAGGCGAGGCGCCCCAACTCCCTACGTGCACCACGGACCTCCTCCTCTCTCGCAGACGCGTTTCCCTAAGCAAAATCGAGCTGTCGCGCCCAGCTCTGCCCGCCGCCGCGCCGCCATTACTCCTCGCCACCCGAACTCGCCCCTGGAGCCTTCCCCTCGAGCTCCTAGCTCTTCAACTCATCCACACGCACCCATTGAACCTTCTCCCGAGGCCACATTGCACCGTGAGGCGGCCTGCTCGCCGGAGCTGCCGTTCTAGCGGCTGGAGATCCACGCGGCCGCTCCTCCGACCCATCCAACCCTCGAAACGGAACCCTAGGTGAGCAAGGACCACTTCCCCGCCCTTTCCCGGCCAAGTCCGGCCTTCTTCTCGCCGGAATCCAGCCACCTTCACCGCTGGCCGCGCCATGAACCTGATTGTAATCTAGGTTCTCGTTCTATGGACCTATCTGCAAGAGGCGAGGACCTGTTTGTGAAACCAGTTTTCCAGATCTAGTTTCAAAACCCAGCAACTTGTAAGATATGTATAAAATTGTAGCAAACTCGGAAAAATGCAAACTGAAATGTTCTGTAATACTCATGAACAGGAGCAACTTTTCTGGAAAGGAAGTTTGTAAATTTCTTCCTAGATTTTGAATTATTTTTAATTGATTAGATTGAATAGATTTGAAATAACATGAAATCTATAAATGCTCTGGATGTAAATTTTGGATATGTTGTTAATATGATAATGCTTGGCTCTGTGTAGAAAAATGGCACATAAATCATGTATGTATCTCTAGTTATGAATTTATTTTGATTTCAGTCTAGTCTTAATGTATGAATTGTTTGAATTTATCTGTTAAGCAAGTGCTATCCAATTTTCTGCAGTATCTCTCTAATGCTTAGTAGTAGCTGTCATAAATAGGAGATGAATTTTTGGCACATGTAGATTATTCTTCTGAATTATTGTGATTAGTTTGAGTTAAATTCAAATTCATATTTTTGCTGCAGTAATGGATCCAATTTTTGGTGTGTGAGCTAGATATGTCTTTATCATGTTGTATGCCAAGTTACAGCCTCAGATCATATTTATATTTTGCCTTACGATTTATTCATGCTCCTAGTAGCTTTAACTTGTTGCATTTATCATATTTAATTCGTAGCTTTGTTTTACCCCCTGTTTGGTCAATAAATCTGTGTTGCTAAGATATTCGTGCTGGTAAAGTCTCATGATCAGATTGTTTATATATTTCCCAAAATTAATTTCCTAAGTAATCAAGCTTTAAATGAATAAAACAAATGGAAAACAGAAATATTTATGTTTGCAACTTAAATTAAAAACTTGGGATTCATCAAATCACCCCAGAACAGCCCCAAGTTACTTTGGTGAAGTTTACTTAACTAATGAACTTAGATGTGCACACAATCACCATCAAATAAGAATAAAGTTTCACAGACATCCACTTTTCCTTGGTAAAGAAAAGTTTATTAAAAACTTGTCAAGGTGAATATGGCCAACAAAACACCTCATGTTTATCTCTGAATTCAGAACTGAATTTCATTTCTTAAATTCGTGTACTTGAATAATAATGCATATGCATATCGTATAGAACTTCCTGACGGAAACTACGAGCTGGTGCCTGAGTCTGAAGGGGAACCAACTGAGGGAGAAGTGAACGTGGTGGAAGTGCAGCAAGACCCGGACCAATGTTCGTAGGATCTCGCTTCTGACCTTGCCAGCGAAGGCAAGCCCCAGAGCATAACCCAAATTTTCTAACTTATGCAACTACTTTAGTTATGTTTGTGCATTTACGTTCAGGAGTTGAATTGAAACCTTAGATGCATGATCCTAGGTTCTTATGTTCTAATACTAGCACGACAGGTCGCTAGTTGCCATGCTTAGGACCACAGTAAAAGTCGAGTGATGACCGTCACTCGCGAGCTATAGGTCTCTTATGTTGGAATCATAAGAATGTTAAACCTATCTGCTCATGTGGTAAGAGCATGGGATCGACTCCGGTCAATAGATGTCAGTGGTTAAGCTTTTGAATGTACTAAGCATTTGTCGGGAATGGGACCGGTAAGCCTTGTACTTTCCTGATCCGGCAAGGGAACTCTCTACCACTAATCCCGGGAGTGATCCCCAGATACTAGGCAGTGGTACATGTGTGGATCTGGGCGGTCAGATACCGTGACCGGATAACCTTGTACCAGGGACTTTGGACTTGATCCTGAACTGAGGACGGTTGGGAACCACCTGGTTGGTGTGTACCCCACCCCTTTTGGTTGTAGTTGGCATTCTTGGGGTATGCATTCTCCCGTGTGTTAAGGTCCACCTTGCAAGGTTATTAATCGATCGATCGTCGGCCTCTCACTGTTATCTGAGACTGCTTAACCATCCACTCTATGTCCCTTAATGATGGAATTGAGAAGGAATTTGTATACTTGTTTAATTTGTATTATACAACTCATGCTTGAACTAGTTTGCTAATCTAGTAATGGTTAAATGAATAGAATCTGGAGCTAAAATTTGAATGTAAGGACATACTCTTTGTTGCTTTTCAACAAAACAACCCACTAGCCATAAAGCATTGCATGTCTAGAGAGTTGGTGATTTTCCAATCACCCGGTGGTTAAGTCTTGCTGAGTATTAGTATACTCTGCCTTGCTGTTGTTGATGTTTTCAGGTGATGATGTGTGTGATGATGGCTTTCCGTGGCCTGGTTCTCTCCCACCCGATTGGGAGTACGAGTGGGAGGATGACAGTGCTTAGTGGCATCACAGATGGCGTCGTGTGATGTTGCTTAAGTCGTTTAGTATTTTATTTCTACTATGTTTCGAACTCTGAACATTTACCTTTATGCAAAAGACTTGGTTTGTAATAATGAACCTTTGAAGGATGTTATGTAATAATTTGTGACTTGTTTATCTCTGGACTCACCTTCGTGTGAGTTTTGTTGTACAATTGTTGATCCTGTGATGTAAGTGATTTACCGGGCTTGACCCGGCAGAGACAACAAGTTACTTCTATATTATTGCTTAATGGCCAAGTGGTGTGGTTTAGGCAATAATATGGAATTAATTTGAGCGGTTCTGTCACAGCTGGCATAGGAGCTTCATTTGTACACCAGAGGTCTTAATACACCCTTAATAACATGATTTAGATTAAAACTTGCAAGATTAATGTGTGTTTTCCAAAATATGTTAGGAACCATAAGGACTAGTTAATCCGAGAGGACCTAGAGGTTTTTAGGTACTTTCAGGTGGCTAGTTAATTATGGTTTATCTAGACTAACTTCCAGCACATTACTTTCAGTCAAAACTTACTTTCTCGCACATCCATACTAGTACACCACGTTTTGCTATACGTGTGTGGTGCCACATGGAAGTCATGTGAGGGATGGATGGGACCTATTCCAAATGGAATCCACCGTCGCGTTTGTGTCTCGCCACGTTTTGCCATACGTGGACGTTCTGTATTACAAAAATGCGAGGCAAAGATGCACTCCATTCAAACGGAGAGTGTCTGAGGTTGGACGCTGTCCATGCAGCGGCTTTATGCATGGATGCCGTTTCTATAGTGAACGGTAATGTATGTGGACGCTTTCGTGAGTGCTGGCATGAAAGGTTCGGGATGTTCTGTGATTTCTGCAGGTATACTAACCACGATTCGTTAAGTACGGTAACTAAGAAATGAATAGCTTCCGACTAGCTATTATAGGGAGAGAGTATATGGCGTGCCACCGGCGCTTACTTTGTGTTGACAAGGAATTGTCTATGAGGATGCATAGGTTGTGCATGCTTCATGTTAAAATCCTAAACTGAACAGCAGCAATAAGAATTAAAACTTGAAGTCAAGTCTTGATCAAAATCTGTCAAAAAGCACTTAAGGCCTATCTAGTTGTCTTGTGAACAAGCCGCTGGTCTGAAATTATTTTTTTCCGGAAAATAAATTAAGTTTTCTCCAGAAACCTTATATAAGAAAGTTGTTCCAAATCTTCTAAGGGACATGCTGTAAAAATTTCATAAAATTTGGATCAACCAAACTCAAGTTATGGTCTTTCTCCTAAGGAGTGATCTAGCTGTCAATCTGGGATCATGTCTGTTCTGAAATTTTTCGGCCCCCAAAATCTAGTTTCCTGGAAAAGTGCTAGATATAAAAGTTGCTCAAAATCTTGTTGTGGTCCTGCTATACAAATTTCAGAAATTTTGAGCAAGGGAATTAGGAGTTATGCTCTGTTTAGTGCAGTGCTGTTGGCTGGAATTTCTGGGTGACAGCAATCTGAACATTGAACTGTTTGAGCCTTTTCCTTTTGTTTTTAGCTCAACTTTTGAATACCAATTTTGTACTCCATAACTTATTGAGTTCCTGGTAAAATTTTAGAATTTTTGGCTAAGTAAAATTTCAGCTATGCTAAGAATGGTCACTGTCTGCTTACTGATTTTCTGGGCAACAACAAATTGGATGTTGGTCTAATCACCTATCTTCCCATCAGTTTTTGCCCATACTTCGAATACCGAAGTTGTTTTGAATTTCATATTCTGAATCGTCACCAAATTTCAGCACCAATGGACATCCACAACTAGAACTACGGACGAAACAGTGACCCCTAGCCTACTGAAAAACAGCCAGATTAGCAAGTTCAAAAGTTGATGCTTTCATCATCTTCGAATCAGTTTCAACCCAATATTTGAATACCAAACTTGTGCCTAAATATCTCAGCAAGAATCTGGTGAAATTTGGGAATTTTTGGGCTTATAGTTTTTGAGATACAGCGATAAGTGTCTGCTGTCCAGAAAGTGGACAGAATCGGTGCAAGATATGTTCGACGCCAACAATAAGGCGGTCGACTACTTGTTCCGTGCTCTGTGTCAATCCGAATTCGATCGGGTTCAGACAGAGGACTTGACTTGTAGGATTTGGGAGTAGTTGATGAATGCTCATGCTGGAAATGCTCAGGTTCAGGCTCGGTTGTTTGCGACTTACTGGAGAGAGTACGAGAATTTCACTCATCTCCCCGGTGAGTCCATTGACAGCATGTTCTAGCGGTTCACGGTGATTGTGAACAACATGAGGGCTAATGTGGCCGTGCTCCCGTACGATGATCATGACAGGGCTGTCAAGCTCCTGCACTCTCTGGATCGTACCGTGTGGAGTGGGAAGGTCGAGGCCATTCTTGAGTCGGAGAAGTATGACACCCTCACGGTGGACGAGCTGTTTGTCTTGTCTTGTGACTGGACCCTCATAGTCTGGCTCTTGTGACTGGATCAAGGACTAACGCTAACATGTCTTCGAGACATTTTTCTTTGTCTTGTCTTGTGTCCATGCCAGATGAGGAGTTTGACATGCTTGGTGAGGAGGATCTCGCGTTGCTGAGCAGGCGGTTCGAGCGCATGTACACGAACCGGAAGAACGCTCGGAGGAGCTCGGGCATGTGCTACCGGTGCGGGAAGCACGGGCACTTCATCGCTGAGTGCCCGGAAGCCATGGAAGTGAAGCCCGAGCACAAGCACCGTCCGAGGACTGACCACAAGCACCGCTCGAGGGAAGACCACAAGGGCAAGAACAAGTCCGAGCGGAGGCCGAGGAGGAGCGGTGGTCACAAGAAGAAGGAGCGAGCGATGGTTGCCGGAGCGAGCGACATCAACTCGAGCTCCTGCTACTCTTCATCAAGCTCAAGTGATGAAGATGAGAACCGGCACAAGGGCAAGCGGTCAAGCAAGAACATCAACGGCCTGTGCTTCACCGCCCAAGGCTTTTGCGGCATGGCACATAGCTCCGCAAGCAAGAAGAGCAACAAGGACAACTCGGACTCCGACTCCAAGGATGAGGTAAACAATGATACATCCTTCTTGGTAGCGGAGAATGCTAGGTTGAATGACTTGCTTGACAACCGTGATGATGTGCTTAGAAAGACCAACAAGGAGAAGAGGGAGTATAAGTCTTTGCTTGGAGAGGCTAAGGAGAAGGTGGTTGAACTAGAGTCTTTGCTTGTTGATGCTAGGGCTCAAATAGATTCTCTTAAGTCTGCTCCTATTGTGACCAATGAACCTGAATGCACTGATTGTTCCACTTTTCTTGATGAATTGACTGTGCTTAAGGAAAAGTATGCCTCCAAGGTTGAGGAACTAGATGTGCTTAGGATTGAGCTAGATGAGATGAAATCTAGGCCCTCCTTGCTTGGTGCTTGCACTTCTTATCCTGTTTTTCATGAGAAACTAGATGAATCAGTTGCTTGTGCTAGATCTCTAGAAGCTGCTTTGAAAGCTCCTATTCCTACATCATGCTCTACTTGTGAAGTAAATGCTTTGAAGAATTTGGAGCTTGCACACTATGTTGATCGTCTGCAGGATAAGAATGATGAGTTGAGAAAGATGATGGGTTGGTTGTCTGGTCATGAGCCTCAGCTCTGGATGATGATTGAGGCATACAAGCGCTATGATGGGCAAGCGCTTGGGGCAGACAAGGTTGGTGAGGGAAATGGTGAGGATGAGGGGAAGATTGGAGATATCCCAGAGCCACCAAAAACCCACCACAAAAATGCCTATGCTCCTAAGCCAAACCCACTTAGGAACCGACTAGACACAACCCCAGCTCCACCCGTGTTTCCTCCACACACATACAACTTCCAGAAACCCATCAAGTTCAAGAGTGACTTGGGGAATGAGTTCTTTGGGAAGAAGGGAGAGAAACCAAGTGAGGAGAAGCCAGAGCCCAAAGAGAGCCCAAAACCAAAGCCAAAACCAAAACCCATCCATTGTGAGCATTGTGGGAGGGATGGGCACCTAGCAGAGTTTTGCTTCAGGAGGAAGCGTGAGGAGAGGTTGGCTAGGGAGATGGCCAACAAGGACAGGTACCGCCCTTCTTGTGGTGTGCCTGAGCCTAGGTTGGTGCCAAGGAGTGAGGGTATGGTGCGTACCATTTACCCTCGAGAGAGGCGTGTGTTTGTGCCTCGAGGTGAGCCACTACATAGAGAAGGTGGTAGGCGAGTTGGGTTTGGGCGTGGTGAGTTTGCTGGACGTTCCTTCGCTCGTGGCCAATACGAGTATGGGGGGAACGATCGCAGTTTTAGGTCCCAAAGGAGCTACAGGCCACGGTCTCCACCTCGTGGTGCGTGTAGTCCTCCAAGGGGACGTGTGGGTGTTCCATCTAGAAGAGATAGGATGGATTTTGCTAACCCCACTTTTGAGCAAATGGCACGGCACTGGTTTGATTCATTTTGTACTAACCCCAGTGCTGAGTCATTTGCTCACTCTCGCTCTAGTTTTTGATTTACAGGTGGGAGGCATGGAGGGCTTTTGGTTGATCGACTCCGGTTGCTCTCGACACATGACCGGAGATCGAAGGTGGTTCTCCAGCCTCACCCCGGTGATGACCAAAGAGTACATCACTTTTGGGGACAATGGGAAAGGTAGAGTGCTTTCAATGGGCACGGTGAAGGTGAGTGATTCTGTGACTCTCAGGCGAGTTTCTCTTGTCAAGTCTTTGGGTACAATCTTCTTTCGGTTTCCTAGCTTCTTGATGAGGGTTTTGAGGTCTGTTTCAAAACGGGCACTTCGCGTGTCTTGGATTCTCGAGGTGATCTTGTGTGCACGATCATCCCCGAGGGTCAGATTTTCAAAGCCGATTTTTCTCAGTGCGTTGGCTCTTCTCGTTGCTTGGTTGCTGGCGTTTCGGCGGAGCTTTGGAAATGGCATAGGAGACTAGGTCACTTGAGTTTTGACTTGTTGTCACGCTTGAGTGGGCTAGGATTAGTCCGAGGATTGCCTAAGTTGAAATACCAAAAGGACTTGGTATGTGCTCCGTGTAGGCATGGTAAGATGGTCGCCGCCTCTCACCCGCCTCTGACATCCGTTATGACAGAGAGGCCATGCGAGCTGTTCCATATGGACTTGGTTGGTCCAGCTCGTGTGTGCTCGGCGGGTGGGAAATGGTATGTCCTGGTGATAGTGGACGACTATTCTCGCTATGCTTGGGTCTTCTTTTTGGCCGACAAGGGGGAGACGTTTGGTTTTGTGAGAGATCTGATCTTGAGGTTGAAGAATGAGAGGAATGGAGATGCCATTCGAGCTATCCGTAGCGACAATGGCTCTGAATTTAAAAACTCCCGTTTCGAAACCTTTTGTCGTGATTTGGGTCTCGAACATCAATTCTCTTCTCCCTATGTGGCTTGTCAAAATGGTGTGGTTGAGAGGAAAAATCGTTCCCTTTGTGAGATGGCTCGGACGATGCTCGACAAGCATAGGACTCCGAGGAGATATTGGGCTGAGGCGGTGAATACCGCGTGCCATGTTGGGAATCAGATTTTCCTTAGGGCCTTCTTGAACAAGACGTGCTATGAGCTCATGCACGGGCGAGCACCTAGAGTGAGCCATTTCAGGGCTTTTGGTTGTCGGTGCTTTATTCTCAAGAAGGGTAGACTTGATAAGTTTGAGTCGTGGTCTTCCGATGGGATCTTTTTGGGTTATGCTAGTCATTCTCGAGCATTCCGTGTGCTCAATCTTGATACTAACCAAGTCATGGAAACTTGCGAGGTTACCTTCGACGAGACCCAGCCATGCAGTTCGTCTATCTTTGAGTGTGCAGGTGACGACAAGATTGGCAAGAAGATCTTTGAGGACGAGGAGGATGATGGTGGAGAGGATGATGGTGACGATGAAGCTCCAGTCAAGCATGTACCCTCTACTTCCACTACGACGACTACGGTGCAGGATGGTCCAGCCCCTACACTGACTACGATCCAGCAAGATCAAGTGGAAGCTACAGCTGAGGGGGAGGTTGTCACCAGGCGAGAGGCACCGAGGCGCGTTTAGGTTGATCATCCTCCCTCAAGAATCATCGGCGACATCAATGAACGTACGACCCAGTCAAGGTCCAGGAATGTTTCTCACTTTGCTCATTCGGCTTTTGTTGCTACCTTTGAGCCAAAAGACATTGGACACGCCCTCTCTGATCCTAATTGGGTGAACGCAATGCATGAGGAGTTAGAGAACTTTGAGAGAAACTAAGTTTGGGAGTTGGTAGAGCCTCCACCACATTGCAAACCTATTGGGACAAAATGGGTGTGGAAGAACAAAGAGGGTGAGAATGGTGAGGTGGTGAGAAACAAATCGAGGTTGGTTGCTCAGGGGTATAGTCAGAAGGAGGGGATAGACTATGAGGAGACATTTGCTCCTGTAGCCCGTTTGGAGGTAATTACTTCTAGCCTTTTCCGTGGCTAAATGGTTCAAGTTGTACCAAATGGATGTGAAGAGTGCCTTCTCGAATAGGTTTTTAGAAGAAGAGGTTTATGTGAAGCAACCACCGGGCTTTGAGAGTGTTGAGTTTCCTCATCGAGTGTATAGGTTGAGGAAGGCGTTGTATGGGCTGAAACAAGCTCCCCGTGCTTGGTGTGGCCGTTTGAGGGGGTTCTTGTTGAGCAAGGGGTTCGAGATGGGTAAGGTTGATAAGACTCTTTTTCTCCTCATGCAGGGCGATGATATCCTAATTGTTCAGGTGTACGTGGATGATATTGTCTTTGGCGGCTCGTCTCACTCTTTGGTTGCGAGGTTTGCAGAGGACATGAGCAAAGAATTCGAGATGTCCATGATGGGAGAATTGCAGTTCTTTCTCGGGCTTCAGATCAAGCAGGCGAAGGAGGGAACCTTTGTGCATCAAGCCAAGTACACGAAGGACATCCTCAAGAAGTTCAAGATGGACGACTCGAAGCCCCTGTCGACACCGATGAGTACAACTACAGCGTTGGATGCGGACGAGGACGGAGAGCCCGTGGACCAGAAGGAGTACCGGAGCATGATCGGCTCCCTCTTGTACTTGACGGCGACGAGGCCGGACATTCAGTTTTCTGTGTGTCTGTGCGCTCGTTTTCAGGCGTCGCCGAGGACTTCACACCGGCAGGCCGTCAGGCGGATCTTCAGGTATCTTCGATACACTCCTGAGCTTGGTCTTTGGTACTCGGCGTCCTCTTCTCTTTCGCTTCTTGGGTTTTCGGATGCCGACTTTGCGGGCTGTCGAGTCGATAGGAAGTCGACTTCGGGGACTTGCCAGTTTTTGGGATCTTCGCTTGTTTCTTGGTCTTCTTGCAAACAGTCTAGTGTAGCTCAGTCTACCACAGAAGCCGAATATGTTGCTGCCGCTAGTTGTTGCTCACAGCTGCTTTGGATCACATACACATTGAGTGACTTTGGTGAGGAGTGTTCCCATGTACCTCTCATGTGTGATAGCACGAGTGCCATTAGTGTTGCCAAAAACCCCGTGCTCCACTCTAGAACTAAACATATAGAGGTGAGGTACTACTTCCTGAGAGACAATGTTGAGAAGGGAAACATAGACCTCATCCATGTGTCAACCGAAAAGCAGCTTGCCGACATCCTAACCAAGCCTTTGGACCAAGCTACATTTGCCCGTTTACGACGGGAGCTTGGTGTTCTTTTCCCCTTTTGAGCTTTGGTTGGGTTTTTTTTTGTACATACTCATATTGCATTTTCATTTATGTATCATATCATGTTTGCATCTTTGTATCATAAAATGCATATGTACCATATGAGATGTGCTTCTCCTATATACTTGGATCACTATGATATGCTAGATAGGAGATTGTGACTTTGCTTTTGATGCTCATATGATGGATAGCGATGCTCTTGATAGATTTGGGATGTATGTGCTTGTAGATGGCTTGTTTTTGTAAAATGCTATATATGATCCTCTCTTATGAGTTGAATGCCTTTCATGCTAAATTTGTGCACTTATGGCTATAGTTTGCTTAATTTGTGCTTGGGACCATGTTCTTTTCATATGGGCTCAAAGACCCATCTATCATCATGGATGTTTAGCCTATATGCTACCTTGTGGGGAAGCCTAAGCTTCTTTTGCCGCAAAGGCAGTTCTTGTACCATGCTTAATTTGTAAATCTTGAATTTGGTATATGAAATGATTGTGCTTGAAAAATATGCTTCTATGTCATGTATGCTTTAAAATTCCTTATTTTGGGTGCTAAACCGTTGCATGATGTTCACCGTTGAGAAGTCTCACATTTAGAAGTGGACACATGGCTCGGTGGCTTTGACATGACATGAGATAGCTTGTAGGTGTTTATGATGATCTTGTGATGAGAATTTGTAACCTTGTATGAAGTTTGTGAGTTATATGTTGTTTGTGCTCTTTTTGATCATGTTTAGGTCCTATGCTCATGAGAGGGAAGTTTTTGTGAAAAATTGCTTTATTTTGATCATGGCTATGTCACATGCTTGTATGTCCCTATCTATCTCGTTGGCGATGCTTGTACTAAATTTGTGGCAATGTAGCTTGTCTATGTCTCTTTTTAGCATGTTGTAGTCTCTATGTCTATTTGAGAAGCACATGCTTGCATTTGTAGACTTGATTCATGCATTACCAACAAGGGGGAGAGATAGTACCCAATTCTTATTTTGGGGAGAAATGCATTTGTTCAGGGGGAGCTTGCATTCATATGCATTTGGGAGCTCTTTTTCGCCTGGATTTTAGTTGTGCTCTTTTGCTGATGGTGTCGAGCCCTTTTGCCTCATCTTAAGGAGTCGGCAATTTTGGAGCATTCTATCTCGGTTGTGTCGAGCCGTTGCCCTTGTCTTAGGGGACCGAGATTTTTCTCTCTCAAGTGATCTCTTCTTGGCTTTTGTTTGGCTTTTGATCACTTGTTTGAGTTTTTCAGTCGTTTCTTTTCTTTTTCTCTTTTCTCAAAATTGGTTACTATGTGTGTGTTGTCAATGCACTCATCAAGGGGGAGATTGCGGACAGGAGCGTCCGAGGACCGGTGGATGGTCGCTCCCTGGTGTGATGAGTGATTGACAACGTGGTGTGGACTGACTCTTGGCCGAGTATTGCAGGTGCAGGTTGCGGCTTGACTCGTGTTGGTGCAGGTAAAGAGCGGGCGCGAAAGGTCTATGCCTTGCGGGGCCTCCGAGGAGTGGAGAGACAAGTAGGCTCGGCTCGAGGGACCCGGTGGCCAGCGGGGTCAAGTTAGGGCCGCATGGTGGCAAGAAAAGCAAGACGAGGTCGTCGACCTGAGCCGGTGCAGGGTAGCGGCTCACGACCGGAGTCTGCACGCGGGGTTTGCGGCGGTTCACCACAAAACCGTTGGGTTACTTGGTTGAGCCACAAAACCAAGACCGGAGGCTCGGCGGGCGGAGACGGGATCCGGGCGCGCCGAGAAGCTTCGATGCCGGCAGGCACGTGGCAGGATCGCAGGGCTTGCGTCGGGAGGACGCAGACTGCGGCGAAGGCATGGTCGTGCGATGAAGAGTAGTGCTACATGACCTATATGCCCCTGAGGGGATTGTATCTTAAGTTTAAGTTTTAGGGGTAGCTTGGTCATTTGCCCAACCCAGAGGGACTCATATATATAGCTCTAGGATTTTCTTGGCAAACCATCCATCCGGACTGCTTCTCATTTCCTTGCTCCATAGGCATAGATTTTCTTCACCGTTTTGTAGAGAATCTGACCTCCGAGTGTATGGAAGCATTCATGGTTGCGTCGATTTCCTTCTTGTGGCTCTTGTGATTTTCTTGTCATTTTCGAGCTATTTTCGTTGGATTTTCGTGCGCGCCTTGTTCCTTCGATTCTGAGGTGTTTGGGTTCAGATTTGTTGGTGGGGATCATGGATAGATATCTTGTGCATCTTTGTGCTTGATCTTGACCCCCCAATCTCCGGATTTGGCCTCTGATTGAAGGATTTCGGTTGGAACCCTAGCTTTTTGGTAGAGCTCGGTTGCGATTCGATTCCCGGCGATTTAGTTCGTTTGAGGTCTCAAGTTTTGGGGTATAGCCTCCCCTAGGGACGCTTCACATCTCCCCCAAATCTTTCCTCAAGAGCTCAAGCCGTTTGGGAGATCCATGGATGGATAGGAGGGGTTGACTTCTCGTTTTCAGGCTCGGGGTGCTCTGTCCGCACCTGGCGGACCGTCCGCCTGGTAGGCGCGGACAGTCCACGAGGCCAGCTGTTCGTCCAGTTCGTCGCTTGTTCGTGCGCGTTCGTGGTTCGATCCGTCGTGGAAGTTGGTTTTGTTTGCAAGGAGTTTGCGGACCGTCCGCCTGGGTGTCGCGGACCGTCCGCGCGGCACAAGTTGCTCTCGGACCGTCCGCGGGTAGGGTACGGACCGTCCGTATTTCGAGGTGCTGTTCTATTTGCTCGGTGAGTATTTGAGGACCGTCCGCCGAGGTCCCGCGGACCGTCCGCCAGCCCACTGCGGACCGTCCGCCCGGTCACTGCGGACCGTCCGCCTGGGACTTTGCAGGTCGTCTAAGTCCTTTGCTTCTTGAGTTTCGCTTTCGCTTTGGGATTGTTTGGGGCTTGTTCCTAGGGTTGGTAGGTCCGTTGTGACTACGCGACCTTGACAAGCTTGTGTAGGAACCCTAGGTTGTGAAGTTGGGGCATAGGCGAGTTCGTCCTTCGGGAAGAATTTTTATCGGCTCCCATTCACTCCCCCCTCTCTCGTCGCCTAATCGGTCCTTCACCCGAGCCCACAATGCACCGTGAGGCGGCCTGCTCGCCGGAGCCACCATTCCAGCGGCTGGAGATCCGCGCCGCCGGCGAACTCCACCGCCGGCCACTCCTTCAACCCATCCAACCCTCGGAACGGAACCCTAGGTGAGCAAGGACCACTTCCCCGCCCTTTCCCGGCCAAGTCCGGCCTTCTCCTCGCCGGAATCCGGCCATCTTCACCGCTGGCCGCTCCATGGACCTGATTGTAATCTAGGTTCTCATTCTAGACCTATCTGCAAGAGGCGAGGACCTGTTTGTGAAACCAGTTTCCAGATCTAGTTTCAAAACGCAGCAACTTGTAAAATACGTATAAAATCGTAGCAACCTCGGGAAAATGCAAACTGAAATGTTCTGTAATACTCATGAACAGGAGCAACTTTTCTAGAAAGGAAGTTTGTAAATTGCTTCCTAGATTTTGAATTATTTTGAATTGATCAGTTTGAATAGATTTGAAATAACATGAAATCTATAAGTGCTCTGGATGTGAATTTTGGATATGTTGTTAATATGATCATGCTTGGCTCTGTGTAGAAAAATGGCACATTAATCATGTATGTATCTCCAGTTATGAATTTATTTTGATTTCAGCCTAGTCTTACTTTATGAATTGTTTGAATTTATCTGTTAAGCAAGTGCTATCCAATTTTTCTGCAGTAGCTCTCTAATGCTTAGTAGTAGCTATCATAAATAGGAGATGAATTTTCGGCATGTGTAGATTATTCTTCTGAATTATTGTGATTAGTTTGAGTTAAATTCAAATTCATATTTCTGCTGCAGTAATGGATCCAATTTTTGGTGTGTGAGCTAGATATGTCTTTATCATGTTGTATGCCAAGTTACAGCCTCAGATCATATTTATATTTTGCCTTATGATTTATTCATGGTCCTAGTAGCTTTAACTTGTTGCATTTATCATATTTAATTCGTAGCTTTGTTTTACCTCCTGTTTGGTCAGTAAATCTGTGTTGCTAAGATAGTTGTGCTGGTAAAGTCTCATGATCAGATTGTTTATATATTTCCCAGAATTAATTTCCTAAGTAATCAAGCTTTAAATGAATAAAATAAATGGAAAACAGAAATATTTATGTTTGCAACTTAAATTAAAAACTTGGGATTCATCAAATCACCCCTGAACAGCCCCAAGTTACTTTGGTGAAGTTTACTTAACTAATGAACTTAGATGTGCACACAATCACCATCAAATAAGAATAAAGTTTCACAGACATCCACTTTTCCTTGGTAAAGAAAAGTTTATTAAAAACTTGTCAAGGTGAATATGGCCAACAAAACACCCGATGTTTATCTCTGAATTCAGAACTGAATTTCATTTCTTAAATTTGTGTACTTGAATAATAATGCATCTGCATATCGTATAGAACTTCCCGACGGAAACTACGAGCTGGTGCCTGAGTCTGAAGGGGAACCAGCTGAGGGAGAAGTGAATGTGGTGGAAGTGCAGCAAGACCCGGACCAAAGTTCGGAGGATCTCGCTTCTGACCTTGCCAGTGAAGGCAAGCCCCGGAGCATAACCCAATTTTTCTAACTTATGCAACTACTTTTGTTATATTTGTGCATTTATGTTCAGGAGTTGAATTGAAACCTTAGATGCATGATCCTAGGTTCCTATGTTCTAATACTAGCATGACAGGTCGCTAGTTGCCATGCTATAGGACCACGGTAAAAGTCGAGTGATTACCGTCACTCACGAGCTATAGGTCTCTTATGTTGGAATCATAAGATTGTTCAACTTATCTACTCATGTGGTAAGAGCATGGGATTGACTCCGGTCAATAGATGTCAGTGGTTAAGCTTTTGAACGTACTAAGCATTTGTCAGGAATGGGACCGGTAAGCCTAGTACTTTCCTGATCCGGCAAGGGAACTCTCTACCACTAATCCCGGGAGTGATCCCCAGATACTAGGCAGTGGTACATGTGTGGATCTGGGCGGTCAGATACCATGAGCGGATAATCTTGTACCAGGGACTGTGGACTTGATCTTGAACTGAGGATGGTTGGGAACCGCCTGGTTGGTGTGTACCCCACCCCTTTTGGTTTTAGTTGGCATTCTTGGGGTATGCATTCTCCCGTGTGTTTAGGTCCACCTTGCAAGGTTATTAATCGATCGATCGTCGGCCTCTCACCGTTATTTGAGACTACTTAACCATCCACTCTATGTCCCTTAATGATGGATTTGAGAAGGAATTTGTATAATTGTTTTATTTGTATTGTACAACTCATGCTTGAACTAGTTTGCTAATCTAGTAATGGTTAAATGAATAGAATCTGGAGCTAAAATTTGAAAGTAAGGACATACTCTTTGTTGCTTTTCAGCAAAACAATCCACTAGCCATAAAGCCTTGCATGTCTAGAGAGTTGGTGATTTTCCAATCACTCGGCGGTTAAGTCTTACTGAGTATTAGTATACTAAGCCTTGCTGTTGTTGATGTTTTCAGGTGATGATGTGTGTGATGATGGCTTTCCGTGGCTTGGTTCTCTCCTACCCGGTTGGGAGTACGAGTGGGAGGATGACAGTGCTTAGTGGCATCACAGATGGCCTCGTGTGATGTTGCTTATGTCGTTTAGTATTTTATTTCCACTATGTTTCGAACTTTGAACATTTACCTTTATGCAAAAGACTTGGTTTGTAATAATGAACCTTTGAAGGATGTTATGTAATAATTTGTGACTTGTTTATCTCTGGACTCACCTTCGTGTGAGTTTTGCTGTACAATTGTTGATCCTGTGATGTAAGTGATTTACCGGGCTTGACCCGGCACAGACGACAAGTTACTTCTATATTATTGCTTAATGGCCAAGTGGTGTGGTTTAGGCAATAATATGGAATTAATTTGAGCGGTTCTGTCATAGCTGGCATCAGAGCTTCATTTGTACACCAGAGGTCTTAATACACCCTTAATAACATAATTTAGATTAAAACTTGCAAGATTAAGGTGTGTTTTCCAAAATATGTTAGGAACGATAAGGACTAGTTAATCCGAGAGGCCCTAGAGGTTTTTGGGTATTTTCAGGTGGCTAGTTAATTATGGTTTATCTAGACTAACTTCCAGCACATTACTTTCAGTCAAAACTTACTTTCTCGCACAACCATACTAGTACACCACGTTTTGCTATACGTGTGTGGTGCCACATGGAAGTCATGTGAGGGATGGATGGGACCTATTCCAAAGGGAATCCACCGTCGTGTTTGTGTCTCGCCACGTTTTGCCATACGTGGACGTTCCGTATTAACAAAATGCGAGGCAAGGATGCACTCCATTCAAACGGAGAGTGTCTGAGGTTGGACGCTGTCCATGCAGCGGCTTTATGCATGGATGCCGTTTCTATAGTGAACGCTAATGTATGTGGACGCTTTCGTGAGTGCTTGCACGAAAGGTTCGGGATGTTCTGTGATTTTCTACAGGTACACTAACCACGATTCGTTAAGTACGGTAACTAAGAAATAAATAGCTTCCGACTAGCTTTTATAGGGAGAGAGTATATGCCGTGCCACCGGCGCTAACTTTGTGTTGACAAGGAATTGTCTATGAGGACGCATAGGTTGTGCATGCTTCATGTTAAAATCCTAAACTGAACAGCAGCAATAAGAATTAAAACTTGAAGTCAAGTCTTGATCAAAATCTGTCAAAAAGCACTTAAGGCCTATCTAGTTGTCTTGTGAACAAGCCGCTGGTCTGAAATTATTTTTTTCCGGCAAATAAATTAAGTTTTCTCCAGAAACCTTATATAAGAAAGTTGTTCCAAATCTTCTAAGGGACATGCTGTAAAAATTTCATAAAATTTGGATCAACCAAACTCAAGTTATGGTCTTTTTCCTAAGGAGTGATCTAGCTGTCAATCTGGGATCATGTCTGTTCTGAAATTTTTCGGCCCCCAAAATCTAGTTTCCTGGAAAAGTGCTAGATATAAAAGTTGCTCTAAATCTTGT
Organism: Cenchrus fungigraminus; assembly: GCA_036936925.1. NCBI lineage: Eukaryota > Viridiplantae > Streptophyta > Magnoliopsida > Poales > Poaceae > Cenchrus > Cenchrus fungigraminus. The sequence goes on from CM072770.1 coordinate 69,644,678, forward strand.
TGTGGTCCTGCTAGACAAATTTCAGAAATTTTGAGCAAGGGAATTAGGAGTTATGCTCTGTTTAGTGCAGTGCTGTTGGCTAGAATTTCTGGGTGACAGCAATCAGAACATTGAACTGTTTGAGCCTTTTCCTTTTGTTTTTGGCTCAACTTTTGAATAACAATTTTGTACTCCATAACCTTATTGAGTACCTGGTAAAATTTCAGAATTTTTGGCTAAGTAAAACTTCAGCTATGCTAAGAATGGTGACTGTCTGCTTGCTGATTTTTTGGGCAACAACAAATTGGATGTTGGTCTAATCACCTATCTTCCCATCAGTTTTTGCCCATCCTTCGAATACCGAAGTTGTTTTGAATTTCATATTCTGAATCCTCACCATATTTCAGCACCAATGGACATCCACAACTAGAACTAGGGACGAAACAGTGACCCCTAGCCTACTGAAAAAGAGCCAGATTAGCAAGTTCAAAAGTTGATGCTTTCATCATCTTCGAATCAGTTTCAACCCAATATTTGAATACCAAACTTGTGCCTAAATATCTCAGCAAGAATCTGGTGAAATTTGGGAATTTTCGGGCTTATAGTTTTTGAGATACAGCGATAAGTCCCTGCTGTCCAGAAAGTGGACAGAATCGGTGCAAGATCAATCAATCCTCCTTTCACTTATCTTGGTCCCTCGAAATGAGAGAAACAATTTCCTCTGACAAGCCAAATGAAGCATCAAGATCATAAAACAAAACCTCTCGAGGAAGGATGACAAATACAAGTGTTTTTGCCAAGATTAGAAGTAAGTCATGTCGTTTGAACAATATCTAGTTGTTCTAGAAGATCTTGACCTTCGGAAACAATTTTAGATGAAGCACATCTTTCCAATTCTCTGTTCACCGAATACAAGAGTTTCCGAACTTTACTAAAGATGAGAATCACGGATGCTTGATCTATGAGAGATAAATTTTCTTTACTCTCACTATTTCTGTCTAATTCGCAATCTCTACGGTCAACACTTCTGCTTGCACTTGCACATGATCTACCCTGCTCCCTGATAACTAGAGAGTAAGATTATAAATCATGTGACTCCTGGAAAGTTGAATATGCAGGATGGTGCCAAAACTCTTGCCTCCTTGTTTCTATCCATCACCCGTGAAGTCTTGAGGGCTTGTTTGACCTCCCTCCATATCCGTGCTTCGCTTGTTCTGTGCCGCTCCATCGTTCTGCCACCTTTCTAGCGCAGCAGCCGATCACCGCCTATGCACACGCCACTACGACAGTCGTCTTATCACCCTGGGATCCAATGCCGGCCTCCATCGTGCCACATGCTGCCACCACACCTCCGTGCCACCGGCCCCTACCCAAGTGGCGTGAGCACCTTCACCACCGTACCATGGTGAGCATCAATAAAGGAGCATGTCCCCGTCGACTCTCACCGCTCAGAGTTGCCTCCACTTGAGCCACCACCTCATGTCGCCCTCCTTTCCCTCCAGTTGTTTTCTTTGAGCACACACCAGCCATTTTCACCGCATACGGCATTCCTCGTCGATTAAGCTCTTTCCTCTATCTTCCCCATTAATGTGAAGAAGAGTCAAGCTCCGAGCCTTTCCCTGAAGCTAGTCCACTGAAGGTTGGTGCCAACATCACAAAGAAGAAGCTCGAGAAGAGAGCCACAAGAGGGAGCCAATCCCACATCACCAACTATGGATCGTTTTCTTGAGATGTGTGATTCAGAGTGCTGGGGCATAGCGATAGTGTACATCTGTTTTGCGCCTCTGCTATGCCTGTTTTTAGCTTTTCATGTATGCATTCATCGCCCGCTTCCTCATGAGCGACGTTGATGTTGTGTGAGGAAACCCATGTTTCTGTCACCATCTCTGAATCTTGCATCTTGAAGAGTTTAGCATGCTTTGTTAGTTTTCTCTATGCAACCTCCTCCTTCTTAAAAAGGTTCTACTTAATCTTGTTGTCGAATCTCGGGACGAGATTCTTTTTAAGGGGGGTAGGTTGTAACATCCCGGATGTTTGTGACCAGTAATCATAAGTGTTAGTGAAGCTAAGCTCGGTTGACCAAATCAAAATCCTTAATGGTGGTCAAACCCTATAGAGCCCTAGACCTATCCTTAGAACTTTGGTCAAATCTCAAAATTTGTCAATAGAACTTCAAATTCGGCCAATATAAAAGTTGCTCAGTTTTTCCGGGAACACAATTCATCTAATTACTGGCATTTCAATTTTGAGAGTAAAGACTTCAAAACTCAGTCAAAGCTCTGCTGAACAGTTTGACCGAGCCGAGAAAAACTCAAAGTTTGAGCAAGTTTATCTCCAAATCTGTTCACAATTTGATAGGTCGGCCTTTGTAAAAGTTGGAACTGATTGTTTGCTCTACAACTTTTATTTTGGGAGATTGTGAAGTTTAGTTCAACTTTTCACCGTTTGAACCAGTCGAACAGTGCTAGTCTGAAATATTTTGGCGCGTCCGCGACGTCGCGCTGTCGGCGCGCCCTCGGCATCCGCACGGCCGGCGTACTTTTGGCCGTACGCCGACGCCCGGTGGGCCCAGCCACACGCGTGCGCCCCTCCAGTCACTGGCCAAGTGGACCCGCACTGCAAGGCGGGCCAGGTGGCCACGCCCCGGCCGCCGCGACGTGCTGGCAGGCCACGTGCCGCCCGCGCACGCCCTTGCCGCGCCGCATGCTCGGCAGCTGGCCGCCAAGCGGGCCCAGGCGAGGCATCCCAACTCCCTGCATGCGCCACGGACCTCCTCCTCTCTCACAGACGTGTTTCCCTAAGAAAAACTGAGCTGCCACGCCCAGCTCTGCTCGCCGCCGCGCCGCCATTGCTCCTCGCCGCCCGAACTTGCCCCTGGAGCCTTCCCCTCGAGCTCCTAGCTCTTCAACTCGTCCACACGCACCCATTGAACCTTCTCCCGAGCCCACATTGCACCGTGAGGCAGCCTGCTCGCCTGAGCTGCCGTTCTAGCGGCTGGAGATCCGCGCCGCCGCCGAACTCCACCTTTGGCCGCTCCTCCAACCCATCCAACCCTCGGAACGGAACCCTAGGTGAGCAAGGACCACTTCCCTGCCCTTTCCCGGCCAAGTCCGGCCTTCTCCTCACCGGAATCCGGCCATCTTCACCGCTGGCCGCGCCATGGACCTGATAATCTAGGTTCTCGTTCTAAGGACCTATCTGCAAGAGGCGAGGACCTGTTTGTGAAACCAATTTTCCAGATGTAGTTTCAAAACGCAGCAACTTGTAAAATACGTATAAAATCGTAGAAAACTCGGAAAAATGCAAACTCAAATGTTATGTAATACTCATGAATAGTGGCAACATTTCTAGAAAGGAAGTTTGTAAATTTCTTCCTAGATTTTGAATTATTTTGAATTGATCAGTTTGAATAGATTTGAAATAACTTGAAATCTATAAATGCTTTGGATGTGAATTTTGGATATGTTGTTAATATGATCATGCTTGGCTCTGTGTAGAAAAATATCACATAAATCATGTATGTATCTCCAGTTATGAATTTATTTTGATTTCAGCCTAGTCTTAAGCAAGTGCTATCCAACTTTCTGCAGTAGCTCTCTAATGCTTAGTAGTAGCTGTCATAAATAGGAGATGAATTTTTGGCATGTGTAGATTATTCTGAATTATTGTGATTAGTTTGAGTTAAATTCAAATTCATATTTCTGCTGCAGTAATGGATCCAATTTTTGGTGTGTGAGCTAGATATGTCTTTATCATGTTGTATGCCAAGTTACAGCCTCAGATCATATTTATATTTTGCCTTACGATTTATTCATGCTCCTAGTAGCTTTAACTTGTTGCATTTATCATATTTAATTCGTAGCTTTGTTTTACCTCCTGTTTGGTAAGTAAATCTGTGTTGCTAAGATAGTCGTGCTGGTAAAGTCTCATGATCATATTGTTTATATATTTCCCAGAATTAATTTCCTTAGTAATCAAGCTTTAAATGAATAAAACAAATGGAAAACGGAAATATTTATGTTTGCAACTTAAATTAAAAACTTGGGATTCATCAAATCACCCCTGAACAGCCCCAAGTTACTTTGGTGAAGTTTACTTAACTAATGAACTTAGATGTGCACACAATCACCATCAAATAAGAATAAAGTTTCACAGACATCCACTTTTCCTTGGTAAAGAAAAGTTTATTAAAAACTTGTCAAGGTGAATATGGCCAACAAAACACCCCATGTTTATCTCTGAATTCATAACTGAATTTCATTTCTTAAATTCGTGTACTTGAATAATAAAGCATCTGCATATCGTATAGAACTTCCCGACGAAAACTACGAGCTGGTGCCTGAGTCTGAAGGGGAACCAACTGAGGGAGAAGTGAACATGGTGGAAGTGCAGCAAGACCCGGACCAAAGTTCGGAGGATCTCGCTTCTGACCTTGCCAGTGAAGGAAAGCCCTGGAGCATAACCCAAATTTTCTAACTTATGCAACTACTTTTGTTATGTTTGTGCATTTACGTTCAGGAGTTGAATTGAAACCTTAGATGCATGATCCTAGGTTCCTATGTTCTAATACAAGCATGACAGGTCGCTAGTTGCCATGCTATAGGACCACGGTAAAAGTCGAGTGATGACCGTCACTCGCGAGCTATAGGTCTCTTATGTTGGATCATAAGATTGTGTCGTACAGACATCCCTGGGCCCACTACTCAGGTGGGTACTGGGACCGACTACTCCGTGGGCCCCTGGGACTACTCAACTTGGGCTACACGGCACCTGATGGCGTGGAGCGCAAGGCATGCAGAGGACTAGTACTCGGCTAGGAAGCTAGACATGTCCGGATCCATGTAGAGTACTCCTAGCCGCACATGACTAGAACTCCTCTGGCAAACCGACTTGTAACCCTGCCTCCTGGACTATATAAGGCGAGGCAGGGACCCCTATCCCATCATCCGCATCATCTTGTAAACACACCCAAACAATCTAGAGCTACGCAGCATACAGGACGTAGGGTATTACGCACCTCGCGGCCCGAACCTGTCTAAATTGTGTGCCACGTGTCTCTCCTTCGAGTTACCGATCTCGGTGAGGCCACATTCATCTACCTCGGGTACTCCCCTTGGTAGGTTGCCGGTCTAAAACACCGACAGCTAGCGCGCCAGGTAGGGGATCTCACCGAAGATCACATGGCGAACTCGACGGTTTCAATCGTCATCAAGCCAACTGCCGCTTTCAACCGCGGCGACACCTTCGTCTTTGGCTCCTGGGTCTGCACTGCTGACGGCGCTGGATCATTCCAGCGCTACCTCACCATGACCCCGGACCCGGAGACCGGGCTCGTGACACTTCCCGAAGTCGTCACGGGTCCACTCGCCGAAAAATTCGGCGAATTTTCGCTCTACAACCAAGTCGCCGACTTCGAGTTTGGATCCGCCTCCGACTCGAACTCGACGTCGCCCCGGATCGCCTCATGCGAGCCGGCTCCTGAGCCATCGTGTGAAGCGGTTCCCCTCCATGAGCACTTCCCATACGGGCTCTACAACTCTAGTAGGGCCCACGCGGAAGCTCTCGCCGCACGCCGGGCCGGCAAGGAGATCGCCTCCGAGTACTCCTCGGACTCCAACACCGCAACCGGCTACTACTCGGACTGTTCCTACGAGTTCAACTTCGGATCGGACCCAATCGAGTCCGAGTCCGAGCTCAACATGACTGAGGAACCGCTGTCAGGCCCTGCCACCGGCTTGGTCATTACATCTACTCCCGCCGGCAGATTCGTCTACTGGCCCGACCACAAGCCTGCAGACCTAACGGACGACAACTCGCGCTGCGTCGCCTACCTCAATACACTCCCCTTCCAGCAGGGGACCCCGCTGGCTCCAAATGACGAGCACACCCCCACCGAGGTGGCGACTACTGACTCCAGTCTCTGCACTCCCGACCGTGAAGTCTTCATGGCAGCCGGAGATGCTGGGACCTCGGAAAATCGACCCGACCGGTACCTTGACGACATCTTAGAGGATGAGTTGTCTACCAACGCACCTCCCAACGAGACCACCGAAGACAAGAACGCCTGATGTGACCGCAACAGGAAGCGGAACGATCGACGCAGACGTCTCCGGGAAACACTCCCCATCCAGAACCTCAACGAGGCTCTGGATCAAGTTGCCAACCGGGTACACACCACTCCTGAGCAATGCCTCATGTCTATCACCACGATAGCACGACAGGCACAAGGGATCCACGCAGGCGAAGTCATCGCCAAGCTCGTTGAAGACGCCTACTTCATGCGGGTCGACAACAGGGTTGCCCAAGTACCCCCCACCAGAAATCACGAAGCCACTAGTCGCAGCCCGGCAGATGGCGGACGCAACCGTGTCCGTGGAGAACACCAGCCAAATCCCAACCGCTCTAGGGCCTCGGCTGGAGGACCCTCACAGGGCGGCAACAGCCAGGGCGGCGCTGGAGGTAGTCGCGGCGGCGGCGGTGGTGGTGGCAGCAGCGGCGGAAGTTCATCCCATGGCGCCGGCAGAAGAGCTGGGCGGTCAGATACCATGACCGGATAACCTTGTACTAGGGACTGTGGACATGATCCTGAACTGAGGACGGTTGGGAACCGCCTGGTTGGTGTGTACCCCACCCCTTTTGGTTTTAGTTGGCATTCTTGGGGTATGCATTCTCCCGTGTGTTTAGGTCCACCTTGCAAGGTTATTAATCGATCGATCGTCGGCCTCTCACCATTATCTAAGACTGCTTAACCATCCACTCTATGTCCCTTAATGATGGAATTGAGAAGGAATTTGTATACTTGTTTAATTTGTATTGTACAACTCATGCTTGAACTAGTTTGCTAATCTAGTAATGGTTAAATGAATAGAATCTGGAGCTAAAATTTGAAAGTAAGGACATAATTTTTGTTCTTTTTCAGCAAAACAACCCACTAGCCATAAAGCCTTGCATGTCTAGAGAGTTGGTGATTTTCCAATCACCCGTCGGTTAAGTCTTGCTGAGTATTAGTATACTCAACCTTGCTGTTGTTGATGTTTTCAGGTGATGATGTGTGTGATGATGGCTTTCCGTGGCCTGGTTCTCTCCCACCCGGTTGGGAGTACGAGTGGGAGGATGACAGTGCTTAGTGGCATCACAGATGGCCTCGTGTGATGTTGCTTATGTCGTTTAGTATTTTATTTCCACTGTGTTTCGAACTCTGAACATTTATCTTTATGCAAAAGACTTGGTTTGTAATAATAAACCTTTGAAGGATGTTATGTAATAATTTGTGACTTGTTTCTCTCTGGACTCACCTTCGTGTGAGTTTTGTTGTACAATTGTTGATCCTGTGATGTAAGTGATTTACCAGGCTTGACCCATCAGAGACGACAATTTACTTCTATATTATTGCTTAATGGCCAAGTGGTGTGGTTTAGGCAATAATATGGAATTAATTTGAGTGGTTCTATCACAAATAGCATCTCCATTCCTCTCATTCTTCAACCACAAGATTAGATCCCGCACAAAACCAAACGTCTCCCCCCTGTCAGCCAAAAAGAAGACCCAAGCATAGCGAGAATAGTCATCCACTATCACAAGGACATACCATTTCCCACCCGCCGAGCACACACGAGCTGGACCAACCAAGTCCATGTGGAATAGCTCGCATGGCCTCTCTATCATAACGGATGTCAGAGGCGGGTGAGAGGCGGCGAGCATCTTACCATGCCTACACGGAGCACGTACCAAGTCTTTTTGGTATTTCAACTTAGGCAATCCTCGGACCAAACCTAGCCCACTCAAGCGTGACAACAAGTCAAAACTCAAGTGACCTAGTCTCCTATGCCATTTCCAAAGCTCCGCCGAAACACCGGCAACCAAACAACGAGAAGAGCCGACACACTAAGAAAAATCGGCTCTGAAAATCTGGCCCTCGTGGATGATCGTGCACACAAGATCACCTCGAGAATCCAAAACACGCGAAGCACTCGTTTTGAAACGGACCTCAAAACCCTCATCAAGAAGCTGGGAAACCGAAAGAAGATTGAACCCGAAAGACTTGACAAGAGCAACACGCCTAAGAGTCACAGACTCGCTCACCTTCACCGTGCCCACTGAAAGCACTCTACCTTTCCCATTGTCCCCAAAAGTTATGTACTCTTTGGTCATCACCGGGGTGAGGCTGGAGAACCACCTTCGATCTCCGGTCATGTGTCGAGAGCAACCAGAGTCGATCAACGAAAAGCCCTCCAAGCCTCCCACCTAAAAATCAAAAACGAGAGCGAGAGTGAGAAAATGACTCAGCACTGGGATTAGTACAAAATGAATCAAACCAGTGCTGTGCCATTTGCTCAAAAGTGGGGTTAGCAAAATCCATCCTATCACTCCTAGGTGGAACACCCACACGTCTCCTTGAAGGACTACGCGTAGCACGAGGTGGAGACCGTGGCTCGTAGCTCCTCTGAGACCTAAAGCTGCGATCGTTCCCCCCATACTCGTATTGGCCACAAGCGATGGAACGTCTAGCAAACTTACTACGCCCAAACCCAACACGCCTACCACCATCTTTCTATGGTGGCTCACCTCGAGGCACAAACTCACGCCTCTCCTGAGGGTAAATGGTACGCACCACACCCTCACCCCTTGGCACCATCCTAGGCTCAGGCACACCACGAGAAGGGCAGTACCTGTCTTTGTTTGCCATCTACCTAGCAAACCTCTCCTCACGCTTCCTTTGGGCTCACAGTGCTCACAATGGAAGGGTTTTGGTTTTGGCTTTGGTTTTGGGCTCTCTTTGGGCTCTGGCTTCTCCTCACTCGGTTTCTCTCCCTTCTTCCCAAAGAACTCGTTCCCCATGTCACTTTTGAACTTGATGGGTTTCTGGAAGTCATCGGTGTGTGGAGGAAACACGGGTGGAGCTGGGGTTGTGTCTAGTCGGTTCCTAAGTGGGTTTGGCTTAGGAGCATAGACATTTTTGTGGTAGGTTTTTGGTGGTTCTGGGATATCACTAATCTTCCCCTCATTCTCACCACTTCCCTCACTAACCTTATCCGACCCAAGCGCTTGCCTATCATAGCACTTGTATGCCTCAATCATCATCCTGAGCCGAGGCTCATGACCACAGAACCAACCCATCATCTTCCTCAACTCATCATTCTCATCCTGCAAACGATCAACATAGTGTGCAAGCTCCAAATTCTTCACAGCATTTACTTCACAAGTAGAGCATGATGTAGGAATAGGAGCTTTCAAAGCAGCTTCTAGGGATCTAGCATAAGCAACCGACACATCTAGTTTCTCATGCAAAACAGGACAAGAAGTGCAAGCACCAAGCAAGGAGGGCCTAGATTTCATCTCATCTAGCTCTACCCTAAGCACATCTAGTTCCTCAACCATGGAGGCATACTTTTCCTTAAGCACAGTCAAATCACTAAGAAAAGTGGAACAATCAGTGCATTCAGGTTCATCGGTCACAATAGGAGCAGACTTCAGAGAATCTATTTGAGCCCCAGCATCAACAAGCAAAGACTCAAGCTCAACCACCTTCTACTTAGCCTCTCCAAGCAAAGACCTATATTCCCTCTTCTCCTTGTTGGTCTTTCTAAGCACATCATCATGGTTGTCAAGCAAATAATTCAACCTAGCATTCTCCGCTACCAAGAAGGAAGGATCATTGTTTACCTCATCCTTGGAGTCGGAGTCTGAGTCATCCTTGTTGCTCTTCTTGCATGCGGAGCTGTGTGCCATGCTGTAAAAGCCTTGGGTGGTGAAGCACAAGCTGTTGATGTTCTTGCTTGACCGTTTTCCCTTGTGACGGTTCTCTTCTTCATCACTTGAGCTCGATGAAGAGTAGCAGGAGCTTGAGTCGATGTCGCTCGCACCAGCAACCATCGCACGCTCCTTCTTCTTGTGACTACCGCTCCTCCTCGGCCTCCGCTCGGATTTGTTCTTGCTCTTGTGGTCATCCCTCGAGCGGTGCTTGTGGTCGGTCCTCGGATGGTGCTTGTGCTCGGACTTGACCTCCATGGCTTCTGGGCACTCAGCGATAAAGTTCCCATGCTTCCCGCACCGGTAGCACATGCCCAAGCTCCTCCATGCGTTCTTCCAGTTCGTGTACATGCGCTCGAACCACCTGCTCAGCAATGCGAGATCCTCCTCGCCCAGCACGTCGAACTCCTCATCTGGCATGGACACAAGACAAGACAAAAGGAACTATCTTGAAGACATGTTAGCGTTAGTCCTTGGTCCAGAAATGAGAGCCAGACTATGAGGGTCAGTCAGGTTCTCGATCCTTGCTCGCACACCATGGTCCACCTCGGACAACTTGAGCTTGGAGAACAACTCGTTGTTGATGGCTGTTAAGTGCTCACTTTAGCCGTAAATTTACTCATGAATAAAGGAACAAGAGGCATTTCTTACACGCATTTTAGTTTAGAATAATGTAGTTCCACTTGTCCTTGAAGATTATGTCATTGCAGGAAAATAAGCATAAAAGAAGTGGCAAACTCACCTTCTATGATTCATGCCACATCACCTCAAGGAGTGGCTGCCACCTCAGGTGCCATGCATGCAAGCTAAGCCACCTCAGGTGCCACGCATGCACGCCATGTCACCAATCCAAGAGAGGCAAGCCCCGACGAATCAGAGCGTGACACGTGGACTTCACATGGATCCATGAGCCCACCACAGCGCCTAAACCGCCTCAAGAACACGTGTACACCGGGGACTGACTTAAGGGCCCACAGGACAGCCACCCCGAGGAAGCACACCCCGATTGGGGCCCACCTGGGGTTGGCCGACCCTAGGATCGGCCGAACCGACCTTGGGTCGGCTGATCCTGGGCTTCCACGTGGCGCTTGTCCATTGGTCCTAGAGGCCATCCCCGGTGTGTTTCACTCCTTCTTGCGCCGGTGCTCTGGCCTATAAATAGAAGGGGAGGGGGTTCATTTCTTACCAAGACACCTTACTCCTCCTCTCTCACTTTTGGTTTCTAAGGCTAGGAGGTAGGCTAGAGTAGTTCTAGTTCAGGTTTCAAGTCTACTTTGGAATCTAGGTATGAGTCCTCTTGTACCTTTATTTTATTGTATGACTTTGATATATTTCAGTTATTCAGCTATTTCATATAAAGTTGTGCTTGTATACATGGGTGATTTGTTCATGTGTTCTTCGCTCGTTCATCATTTAGAGGCTCCTGTTCTTGATGAACAAGGCCTTTCGATCCAGTTGATGAGTGACTTATACATGTTCTCGGTGTTTGTTCATAAGTTACAGGCTCGTGTTCATCACGAACATGACCCTTTGATCTTGTTGAATAGACATAGGAAAGCACAAATCCGTTTGTGTGCTTAGCCTAGTTCGATCTAGTTAGATCCCATGTTCATGTTGCATGAAGTTCGTGCTCAAGCTATGGTACTCGGTGTAATTGATCGGTTTATCTGGTGGCTCTGACCTGGGTCACAATAGCCTAGGCCGGTCAGGGTCCTGCTAACAACGTAAGTGTGGTGCTTGGGTTGCGTAGCTACGTTGCTTACGAGTGTATCCCACGGTTTGTCTTGGGGTAGGCCGCGGTGGTCACAGCCGTTGGACCCTTCTGGAATCCCCCACGTTCGGATGTGCTGTAGGAGTCTAAAGTCTAACAACCGGAGTCGTGCGTAAGCGACGCGGGAGGTTAGCTCCCCGTTTGTACCTGGGTGCTTGAGCCAGCGATCATGCGATGCTCGTATGTGTCTAACTCGTCTGACTAACTTTGTGTGTTCAGTACCTTAGAACCTAGAACTAACTCGTATGTTGCCTCCTAAGCCTAGGACCTTTAGAGAGTGTGTGTCTGTGTGTTCACACTACTATCTTATCTATCATATCTTACCCCTGTACTTGAGTGTCTGGTTCATTCCCGTCTATGATTTATACTCCTTGCAACAGTGTTGAACTTGTTAATCCGCCCAGCCTTCCTTGGATTCGATACCCTTTGGAATACTCTTTTGGGGACTTCCGTGCGCTTGCGGACTCTTGTAATGGTTAGGATTACCATTTGGATATTTCTGGCATCGTTGCTAGGAACTCCTAACTTAGCATCGAGGTTAAGAAATACCAACAAGCATTTCTGGCGCCGTTGCCGAGGAAGGCTAAGGATAACATGTCAACACTTTGCAATGTTTATAATCAAGACAGGAATAAAACAGTTCTCAATGTAGGCTAACTTTGAATGTCTTCTTTGTCTATTGATGATGAAGACAGGTAGTGTATGACTGGTTTCAACTTACCGCCGAATTTCACTGAAGATCTTGAGTCACTCGTAAGGAGAGCTCGAACTCATTTCGGTTCTCCCCAGCGTGTACGTACGGAAGTCGACCCAGCTTCCTTTGTGCCATCTACATCAACTCCTATGGCCAATCAAGAGAAGACTCTTCGCGAATACTTCGCTCCCTCTGCTGATCAGGTGCCTACTGGCCCCGAGATTAACACCTGGAATGGAAACTTCGAGATCAAGACTAGCCTCATTACGATGGTACAGGCTAGCCCATTCTGTGGCAAGCCTAATGAAGACGCAAGCACCCACTTGCAACAGTTCCTGGAGCTGTGCAGTACCTTCACTATACGAGGAGTGGAGGAAGATGCCATTCGTCTGCGACTGTTTCCATTCTCACTTCAGGGAAAGGCAAAGCAGTGGTTCTATGCAAACCGTGCAGATATTGACACCTGGGCAAAGTGCTCAGCAGCGTTCCTCGTGAAGTTCTTTTCGTTGGGCAGGACCAATGCCCTCCGGGGGAGAATTTCAAGCTTTAAGAAAGCAGCAAATGAAACCATTCCAGAAGTTTGGGAGAGGCTTCAGGAGTACATCCTGACTTGTCCCCATCATGGGATGGACAACTGGCTTATTCTGCAGAGTTTCTATAATGGGCTGACTCTGACAGCCCGGGGCCATATTGATGCTGCTGCTGGAGGGGCTTTCTTCTCTCTCACTATCGCCGAAGCAACTAAACTTATTGAGAAGATGGTCTCCAAGCAAGGGTGGAGTGACGATCGACTCCAGCCACGTCAGAGGGGTACACATACCGTCAAGGAAGCAGATATGCTGCACGCCAAGAGGGACCTACTCATGAAGAGAATGGATGCTCTGACCAACGAGAAGGCTGCCATGGCCATCACTACTCAAGCTATGGATGCTCGCATGACCTGCGAAGTCTATGGTGACACTGGGCATTCAGGGAATTACTGCCCTGCTACCCAGGAGGATGTGATGTACAAGAACGACAACAACACTGGTTATCGTCCACAAGGAGGTCAAACGTGGAATCAATCACGCCCTTACTATCAGGGAGGTAATCAAGGTAAAGCTTACAATCCCAACCAACCTTCCCTGAAAGATCTGGTTTTTGGGCAAGCTAAGATTAATGAAGGTTTTAATAAGAAAACAACTGCCTATGATAAGGCTCTGGAAAGCCTTAATGTTAAAATTGATAGCCTTTCTTCTGCCCTTAAGGATCAAGCGAGCTTTAATAAAATGATAGAAGACTGGTTACCTCATTTGATCGCTTTGGTTCCTCCAGTTGAGAATGCAAAAGCGGTAGTCATGAGAGGGGGTAAGACCACTCGCGACCTGCCCTATCCTAACCATGCAGGACCCAAGAAAACCCTGAAAGAGGGTGAAGACCACGACGACAAGTCGTTGGTCATAAGGGAACCTTCACACGTAAGAGTACCAGAGGAGAAGGCAGACAGGCCTGAGTTTATTGACACAAATATACTGCCATTCCCTCAGCGAAATAGGAAGGTGACAGTGGATGAGCAATTCACTCGCTTCGTGGACATGATTCAGAAGGTCCACATCAATGTTCCTCTCCTTGAGGCCATACGTGTGCCCACATACGCACGTTATCTCAAGGATATCGTTACCAAGAAACGGGCTCTACCCACGTCAGAGGTGGTGAAGCTTACGGAGGAGTGTAGCGCAACTATACTCAATCACCTTCCAGAAAAAAAAAAGGATCCAGGGTGCCCTACGATCACATGCACGATTGGATCGCAGAGATTTGACCATGCCCTCTGTGATCTGGGCGCCAGTGTTAGCGTCATGCCAAAGATAGTCTTCGACCAGCTCAATTATATGGAGTTGTCCCCAACCACCCTGCGGCTGCAACTGGCCGACTCATCAGTACGGTACCCATCAGGGATAGCCGAGGACATCCTGGTGAAGGTGCGAGATTGTTTCATCCCAGTGGACTTTGTGGTACTCGACATGGACATTGGTGATGAAATACCTCTCATTCTGGGGCGTCCATTTCTGAGCACGGACGATGCACAAATTGATGTTGGCGCCGGAGTAATCCGACTCCACATTAACGGCCGGGAGGAAAGGTTTGAATTCTGTCTGCGAAAGGAACAATGCTCAATGGTCGAGGACATACCAGGGATGGACACCCTCGCCCAAAATGTTGAATCTATCTAGTCACAAGGGGACAACTTCATTACTCCCATGAAGGATTCTCGAAGACAAAAGCCGGAATCTAAATCCCCATCCAAGAAGTAGTACCCCACACATAGGAAGCAACGGAACATCAAGAAGGTGTGGAGAAGAGTGGGTGGGGAGCTGACTCCTTCATCCTCGAAAGCAGACCTCCCACCAAGGTAAGTAATGGGAAGGTAGTCGGGGGCTCTAGAAGATTTGAATAAAGAGCCCTACGCCGACAGGTAAGATTGGTAAGATGCTTCCCTCAATAAAAAGATTCTAACATCTAATAGAAACAAGTTATCCTTGTTCCATCTGTTTGCTCGCATGAAGATCCAATTTATCTGGTGGCTCTGACCTGGGTCACAATAGCCCGGGCCAGTCAGGGTCCTGCTAACAACGTAAGCGTGGTGCTTGGGTTGCGTAGCTACGTTGCTTACGAGTGTATCCCACGGTTTGTCTTGGGGTAGGCCGCGGTGGTCACAACCGTTGGACCCTTCTGGAATCCCCCACGTTCGGATACGCTGTAGGAGTCTAAAGTGTAACAACCGGAGTCGAGCGTAAGCGACACGGGAGGTTAGCTCCCTGTTTGTACCTGGGTACTTGAGCCAGCGATCATGCGATGCTCGTGTGTGTCTAACTCGTTTGACTAACTTTGTGTGTTTAGTACCTTAGAACCTAGAACTAACTCGTATGTTGCCTCCTAAGCCTAGGACCTTTAGAGAGAGTGTGTCTGTGTGTTCACACTACTATCTTATCTATCATATCTTACCCCTGTACTTGAGTGTCTGGTTCATTATCGTCTATGATTTATACTCCTTGCAACAGTGTTGAATTTGTTAATCCGCCCAGCCTTCCTTGGATTCGATACCCTTTGGAATACTCCTTTGGGGAAATGCTACTATGGTACTTCTGTGTGCTTGCGGACTCTTGTAATGGTTAGGATTACCACTTGGATATTTCTGGCATCATTGCTAGGAACTCCTAACTTAGCATCGAGGTTAAAAAATACCAACAAGCATTTTTAGCGCCGTTGCCGAGGAAGGCTAAGGAAACATGTCAACACTTTGCAATGTTTATAATCAAGACAGGAATAAAACAGTTCTCAATGCAGGCGAACTTTGAATGTCTTCTTTGTCTATTGATGATGAAGACAGGTAGTGTATGACTGGTTTCAACTTACCACCGAATTTCACTGAAGATCCTGAGTCACTCGTAAGGAGAGCTCGAACTCATTTCGGTTCTCCCCAGCGTGTACGTACGGAAGTCGAACCAGCTTCCTTTGTGCCATCTACATCAACTCCTATCGCCAATCAAGAGAAGACTCTTCGCGAATACTCTGCTCCCTCTGCTGATCAGGTGCCTACTGGCCCCGAGATTAACACCGGGAATGGAAACTTTGAGATCAAGACTGGCCTCATTACCATGCTACAGGCTAACCCATTCTGTGGCAAGCCTAATGAAGACGCGAGCGCCCACTTGCAATAGTTCCTAGAGCTGTGCAGTACCTTCACTATACGAGGACTGGAGGAAGAAGCCATTCGTCTGCGACTGTTTCCATTCTCACTTCTGGGAAAGGCAAAGCAGTGGTTCTATGCGAATCATGCAGATATTGACACTTGGGCAAAGTGCTCAGCAGCGTTCCTCGCGAAGTTCTTTCCATTGGGCAGGACCAATGCCCTCCGGGGGAGAATTTCAAGCTTTCAGAAAGCAGCAAATGAAACCATTCCAGAAGCTTGGGAGAGGCTTCAGGAGTACATCCTGGCTTGTCCCCATCATGGGATGGACAACTGGCTTATTCTGCAGAGTTTCTATAATGGGCTGACTCTGACAGCCCGGGGCCATATTGATGCTGCTGCTGGAGGGGCTTTCTTCTCTCTCACTATCGCCGAAGCAACTAAACTTATTGAGAAGATGGTCTCCAACCAAGGGTGGAGTGACGATCGACTCCAGCCACGTCAGAGGGGTACACATACTGTTAAGGAAGCAGATATGCTGCACGCCAAGATGGACCTACTCCTGAAGAGAATGGATGCTCTGACCAGCGAGAAGGCTGCCATGGCCATCACTACTCAAGCTATGGATGCTCGCATGACCTGCGAAGTCAGTGGTGACACTGGGCATTCAGGGAATTACTGCCCTGCTACCCAGGAGGATGTGATGTACATGAACGGCAACAACAATGGTTATCGTCCACAAGGAGGTCAAACGTGGAATCAATCACGCCCTTACTATCAGGGAGGTAATCAAGGTAATGCTTACAATCCCAACCAACCTTCCCTAAAAGATCTGGTTTTTGGGCAAGCTAAGATTAATGATGGTTTTAATAAGAAAACAACTGCCTATGATAAGGCTATGGAAAGCCTTAATGTTAAAATTGATAGCCTTTCTTCTGCCCTTAAGGATCAAGCGAGCTTTAATAAAATGATAGAAGACTGGTTAGCTCATTTGATCGCTTTGGTTCCTCCATTTGAGAATGCAAAAGCGGTAGTCACGAGAGGGGGTAAGACCACTCGCGACCTGCCCTATCCTAACCATGCAGGACCCAAGAAAACCCCGAAAGAGGGCGAAGACCGCGACGATGAATCGTTGGGCATATGGGAACCTTCACAGGCAAGAGTACCAGAGGAGAAGGTAGACAGGCCTGAGTTTATTGACACAAATATACTGCCATTCCCTTAGCGAAATAGGAAGGTGACAGTGGATGAGCAATTCACTCACTTCGTGGACATGATTCAGAAGGTCCACATCAATGTTCCTCTCCTTGAGGCCATACGTGTGCCCACATACGCACGCTATCTCAAGGATATCCTTACCAAGAAATGGGCTCTACCCACGTCAGAGGTGGTGAAGCTTACGGAGGAGTGTAGCGCAGCTATACTCAATCACCTTCCAGAAAAGAAAAAGGATCCAGGGTGCCCTACGATCACATGCACGATTGGATCGCAGAGATTTGACCATGCCCTCTGTGATCTGGGTGCCAGTGTTAGCATCATGCCAAAGATAGTCTTCGACCAGCTCAATTATACGGAATTGTCCCCAACCACCCTGCTGCTGCAACTGGCCGATTCATCAGTATGGTACCCAGCAGGGATAGCCGAGGACATCCCGGTAAAGGTGCGAGATTGTTTCATCCCAGTGGACTTTGTGGTACTCAACATGGACATTGGTGATGAAATACCTCTCATTCTGGGGCGTCCATTTCTGAGCACAGCCGATGCACAAATTGATGTTGGCGCCGGAGTAATCCGACTCCACATTAATGGCTGGGAGGAAAGGTTTGAATTCCGTCCGTGAAAGGAACAATGCTCAATGGTTGAGGATATACCAGGGATGGACACCCTCGCCCAAAATGTTGAATCTATCCAGTCACAAGGGGACAACTTCATTACTCCCATGAAGGATTCTCGAAGACAAAAGCTGGAATCTAAATCCCCATTCAAGAAGTAGTACCCCACACTTAGGAAGCAACAGAACATCAAGAAGGTGTGGAGAAGAGTGGGCGGGGAGCTGACTCCTTCATCCTCGAAGGTAGACCTTCCACCAAGGTAAGTAATGGGAAGGTAGTCGGGGGCTCTAGAAGATTTGAATAAAGAGCCCTGCACCGACAGGTAAGATCGGTAAGATGCTTCCCTCAATAAAAAGATTCTAACATCTAATAGAAACAAGCTATCCTTGCTCCATCTGTTTTGGTCACACGAAGATTCAAGCTCATGGGAGTCCATCCGAACAACCCCCCTTGAGTTTGGACCTTGTTCCCGCTATCGAGCTAGCACAGCAGCAGCAGCTGGAGGAGCAGAGGGCCTACTACCGGTGGATGGGATTTCCCCCTCCACAGTAGTGAGCCTGAAGCTAGCTTGGGGGAGGACCCCCACTCTGAGGTAACTTGTATCATTATTTTTCAGAATCTTATATGCTAAAAACACATAAAAATCTGCAAAATTAAAAAGACCAAAAATATTTATTTGCTTTCTTAGATTAGTTTGCTTTCATATGTGCGGTAAGCATGCTCTCTGTCCTTTGTGGTCGAAATGATGAATAGTTGCTCTATTTATTCCTTCTATATGCCTTGCTATAGCTTAGTATCCTATCCTAGTTTTGAGTTTGTTGGCTTGTACGATCAAACCTTAGCTTGAAACTTGTGGGTAGCAAAAAGCATGACCTTTGCCTAGGTTGTTGTGAGGTATGATATGGTATAATAGGGTTGCTATGAGCCTGTGCTAAGTGATGTTGATATCCGGAGTTTTTCTTTTGGAAAATGATAAAATGATAAGTTCCTCAATGATGAGAAATTCCTATCCAAAGTTATATGTAGATCCTAGCTGTTGTTAGCCTCCACATATGCTACTTGTTTTCTTCATTGAGTCTTGTCGAGTTGTTGTGACCCTCGGTGAGAAACTTGTCATGCTCCCATGAACAAGATCACGTACACAGCCACTATATGCTAAACTTCTACACCGGAAGTTAGCACCCATCATTTCATCCATCCCCCATCCATTCCACTAATAAAATTCTGCGCATTGTTTCATGATTACTCTCTCTCCAAAAATATTAAGCAAGGACTATGGGCTATAAGAAAAAAAAAGAAAGAAGCACATGCTCTAGAGCATGAAAGAAAAAAAAGAGAGAAAGAATAAAGAGATATAGCCCAGGTCTCAAAAATCTCAAAAGGAGAGGAGAGAATCATATACAAAAAAGGAGATTTTCATCCATCCACTATATACACACACATGCACATCTTGATCAGGCAGTATGACTTGTTACTCCCAAGGATCCGGTTTTCGACTTGACGATATATGAGAAACAGGTATGCCACATGTTTTCCCTACCTACAGCACCACATATTAACTTATTAGAAGTAGGTGGAGAAAGAAGGCAAATCAATGCCTTCGGGAGGAATCATACACACTGAACGATCCGAGAGTATCATTCGGGGAACTTTGATTTCTTTGCGAAAATTTGCAAAACCTCTGGATTGACAACTGATCAAGGTAGTTGTGATTAGTAATTTCTATACAACCGTTCTATCTTTCAACCACCCAAGGCAGGTGAAGCTACAAGCCCCATAGCAATCAAGCGTAAGGTAAGATCAATGCCAACTCATTCAATCCTTGATAGAGTACCTAGTCGTATGCTTGTCATAAACTAGGAATACAACATCATAGCAACTCCTAATCGACCAACCTAAGTCCTAAGTATCTTGCTCGGGACGAGCAAGAGGCTAGCTTGGGGGAGTTGTTGACGGCTGTTAAGTGCTCACTTTAGCCGTCAATTTACTCATGCATAAAGGAGCAAGAGGCATTTCTTACACGCATTTTAGTTAAGAATAATGTAGTTCGACTTGTCCTTGGAGATTATGTGATTGCAGGAAAATAAACATAAAAGAAGTGGCAAACTCACCTTCTATGATTCATGCCACATCACCTCAAGGAGTGGCTGCCACCTCAGGTGCCACGCATGCACGCCATGTCACCAATCCAAGAGAGGCAAGCCCCGACGAATCAGAGCGTGACACGTGGACTTCACATGGATCCATGGGCCCACCAGAGCGCCTAAACCGCCTCAAGAACACGTGTACACCGGGGACCGACTTAAGGGCCCACAGGACAGCCACCCCGAGGAAGCACACCCCGAGTGGGGCCCACCTGGGGTCGGCCGACCCTAGGATCGGTCGAACCGACCTTGGGTCAGCTGATCCTGGGCTTCCACGTGGCGCTTGTCCATTGGTCCTAGAGGCCATCCCCGGGGTGTTTCACTCCTTCTTGCGCCAGTGCTCTGGCCTATAAATAGAAGGGGAGGGGGTTCATTTCTTACCAACACACCTTACTCCTCCTCTCTCACTTTTGGTTTTTAAGGCTAGGAGGTAGGCTAGAGTAGTTCTACTTCAGGTTCCAAGTCTACTTTGGGATCTAGGTATGAGTCCTCTTGTATCTTTATTTTATTGTATGACTTTGATCTACTTCAGTTATTCAGCTATTTCATATAAAGTTGTGCTTGTATACATGGGTGATTTGTTCATGTGTTCTTCGCTCGTTCATCATTTAGAGGCTCCTGTTCTTGATGAACAAGGCCTTTCGATCCAGTTGATGAGTGACTTATACATGTTCTCAGTGTTTGTTCATAAGTTAGAGGCTCGTGTTCATCACAAACACGACCCTTTGATCTTGTTGAATAGACATAGGAAAGCACAAATCCGTTTGTGTGCTTAGCCTAGTTCGATCTAGTTAGATCCCATGTTCGTGTTGCATGAAGTTCGTGCTCAAGCTATGGTACTCAGTGTAATAGGTCGGTTTATCTGGCGGCTCTGACCTGGGTCACAATGGCCCGGGCCGGTCAGGGTCCTGCTAACAACGTAAGCGTGGTGCTTGGGTTGCGTAGCTACGTTGCTTACGAGTGTATCCCACGGTTTGTCTTGGGGTAGGCCGCGGTGGTGACAGCCGTTGGACCCTTTTGGAACCCCCCACGTTCAGATACGCTATAGGAGTCTAAAGTCTAACAACCGGAGTCGTGCGTAAGCGATGCGGGAGGTTAGCTCCCCGTTTGTACCTGGGTGCTTGAGCCAGCGATCATGCGATGCTCGTGTGTGTCTAACTCGTCTGACTAACTTTGTGTGTTTAGTACCTTAGAACCTAGAACTAACTCGTATGTTTCCTCCTAAGCCTAGGACCTTTAGAGAGAGTGTGTCTGTGTGTTCACACTACTATCTTATCTATCATATCTTACCCCTGTACTTGAGTGTCTGGTTCGTTCCCGTCTATGATTTATACTCCTTGCAACTGTGTTGAACTGGTTAATCCGCCCAGCCCTCCTTGGATTCGATACCCTTTGGAATACTCCTTTGGCGAAATGCTACAATGGTACTTCCGTGCGCTTACGGACTCTTGTAATCGTTAGGATTACCATATGGATATTTCTGGCATCGTTGCTAGGAACTCCTAACTTAGCATCGAGGCTAAGAAATACCAACACTCGTCCACCGTGAGGGTCTCATACTTCTCCGACTTGAGAATGGCCTTGACCTTCTCACTAAACACGGTACGATCTAGACTGTGCAAGAGCTTCACCGCCCTGTCATGATCATCGTACGGGAGCACGGCTACATTAGCCCTCATGTTGTTAACAATCATAGTGAACCGCTGGAACATGGCGTCAATAGACTCACCGGGGAGATGAGTGAAGTTCTCGTACTCTCTCTAGTAGATCGCTAACAACAGAGCCTGAACCTGTGCGTTCCCAACGTGAGCATTCTTCAGCTGCTCCCAAATCCTAGAAGCCAAGCTCCTCTGTCTGAACCCGATCGAATTCGGATTGACACATAGCACGAAACAAGTAGTCGACCGCCTTGTTGTTGGTGTCGTGCATATCCCTTGATCCTGGAGCTAGGAAGTTAATCGAATGAACATAAGTTGTGTTCACCGTAACATCCCAAAGCATCAGACCCTTGCCGCGGAGGAAAGCAGCCATTCGCCTCTGCCACATCTGGTAGTTCTTACCATCAAAGTGTGGAGGACCCGAACCCCATTCCTGGTACACCATCTTTGGATCTTAGACTGGTTAGAATAATGAAGATCCGTAACTGGGTCTGATACCAATTGAAGGACCGATTAGGCGACCAGAGAGGGGGATGTGAATGGGAGCCGATAAAAATTCTTCCCGAAGGATGAACTCGGCCTATGTCCCAAATACACAACCAAGAGTTCCCACACTAACTTGCCAAGGTCACGTAGTCACAACGGACCTACGAACCCTAGGAACAAGTCCAAACACAACTCAAAGTGGAAGCAGAACTCAAGGTGCAAGGAACTTAGCCAATCTGCAGAGCCGCTGACGGACAGTCCACAAGGTCTGGGCGGATGGTCCGCGAGTGGTCGGTGGACGGTACAAGGGGTCGGCCCGGGCGGTCCGTATTATGGAACAGAACCTCCAGTACCGCACCTCAAAAAATGGATTGTCCGTGCGGGGTCCGCGGACGGTCCAAGCTGGGCGGACGGTCCATGACCTACACGCGGACGGTCCGCAAACAGCTCCCGACAAAAAGCTCGCCCTTCCCCAGATCGAAACGACACGTGCTCACAAACTCAAGAACACGTGACACGCAAAGAACAGGGGAGCGCAGACTATCCGTAGGCCATAGGCGGACGGTCCGCCGGCCTTGAACAGAGCAGAAACAGCCCGACCCCGCGAAGTCAACCCACCAAATCCTTCACCCGATCTCCCAAACGACTTGAGCTCTTGAGACAAGATTTGGTGGAGATGTGAAGCGTCCCAAGGGGATGCTATGCCCCAAAACGTGAGACCTCAAACCAACTAATGCATCAGCTATTGGCATCGGATACCCATCCATCGACATTGCTTTGTTCAAGTCCCTAAAATCAATGCATACACGTAGTTTGCCATTTTTCTTGTAGACAGGACTATATTAGAAATCCATTCGGCATATCAACATTGCCGAATGAAACCAGCTTCGAGTAACTTTGTTATCTCGGCTTTTATATCAGGATAAATCTTTGGATTACACTACCTTGGGTGTTGCTGGAAAGGTCGAAATCCTGGTTTAAAAGGTAACCGATGTTCAACAATGGATCGGTCTAAGCCAGGCATCTCATAATATTCCCAAGCAAAGCAATCCTTGAATTCTTTTAATAATGTGATCAATTATTTCTTGTATTCAGCATCCAGCTTGGCACTAATGTATGTCGGCCTGGGTTTGCTTCCATCTCCAAGGTCTATCTTTTCCAATTCATCAGCCGACGTAAATCCATGTCCGAGCTTCCCTTCGTCCTCAATGAACTGATCCATTAAATCTTGTCTTCAGAGCCGACTGCTTGAACCGGCTTTAGTCCAAAATCGGACACTCTGAGATACTTGGTATCCCAGGCTTTTCCAGATATGCTGCTCACTTGATCATAAGTCCATCCCTGTGCTTCTGTAGCTGCTACTGTCAAGGAGGTTTCTCCTTGCACCACCTCCACTGAATCTCCGATCCATTGGATGATACATTGATGCATTGTAGATGGTATGCAACAATTGACATGTATCCAATCCCGACCCAGCAGTAGATTATAAGATCCCCTCCCTTTAATGACAAAGAAAGCGGTTGAAAGGGTCTTACTGCCGATGGTGAGCTCCACGCAGGTTGCTCCTTGAGCCGGAGAGACGTTGCCTTCGAAGTCCACCAACATCATGTCGGTTTGGGTCAAATCTTCATCAGATTTCCCAATCTTGCACAGCATTGTGTATGGCATTAGGTTAACTGCTGCTCCTCCATCCACAAGCATCCTGGTGACTGGCTTCCCGTTGACATATCCTTTGAGAAACAAAGCTTTCAAATGTTGTCTCTTTTCATCATCTGGCTTCTCAAAGATGGCTTGTCTAGGTTCCAGTGTTAGCTGAGCCATACCAAGTTCTTCATCGGACAGATCCGAATCAACTGGAGCCATGAACTCTTTTGGTAGGAAGACAACCATATTTATATTAGCGTGTGGTTTGTCATCCTTTGCCTCATCGGCCTTAGGCTTTGGGCACCAAACCTTGGACCGAACCTTCTTCTAGTCCAATACGTGTTTCTCTGCTTCTTCATGCTGTTCTAGCTGGCGTAGGCGCTGTACTCTTCTTTTCTGGGACTTGGTCAAGCCATCTGGACACCACTGTGGGTTGGGCTTCTTAAGTGTTTGGCTTGACCCTTCATCGTCCAGTTGCAATGTGCGTCGACGTTCAGGAGCTTGGCACATGATATCTTCATCAGGAACTAGAGAATCGGCCATCTCTTCCAGCCGATTGTTTGACTTTTCATTGACTCGGCCTCCCAGCCGATCATGAACACTGGCCTTGCCCCCCAGCCGATCGTGGATGCTGGCTTTACCCCCCAGCCGATCGTGAACTGAGACCCGTTGATTGTCGAATTCACGGTGATCCTTAGCTGTAGGTCTTCTGTTATGAAAGCAAACCCTTTTGGATGAGTTGCTATTATTGTAAGCCCCATTGCACTCTGGACAATTTTCTGCTGTCGGCAGCTTGATCCCTTCTTCCCAGCAGTACTTGAAGAACGGACATCTCCAATGTCCTTCATTGCGCCGTGCCCACTCTTCTCTCCCCCTTGCTTTCTCTTGTCGGCGCTGGAACTTGTTGATCAGCATCTGGGATGTGACAGGTCGACGTGGCTTTGAGTCTCCTTCTTCAAGTAGTAACCCTTTTCCTTTAGCATCGGCAACGGTTACTTGTACTTTGGGATCGACGGCTCCTTTATTTTGAGCCGAATCAGATGTCAGCAACTTAACTTGTGACGTGCTTTTGCTAGACACCTCAATTGTGTTAGTTGGGAAAGGGTGCTGATCAATCTTCATCGGCTTTTCAACTTTGGTAGGGGTTTCCAATTTAAGCCTCCCTTGTTCAATAGCTGATTGGATCTGTTGTCTGAAGATCTTGCAATCATTGGTGTCGTGCGATGTTGCATTGTGCCACTTGCAATACTTCATTCTCTTCAGCTCCTCTGCATATGGTATGGTATGGAACTGGGACAGTTTAATCTGCCCTTACTGAAGCAACAGATCAAATATCTTATCGGCCTTAGTGATATCAAAGCCGAATTTCTCAGGCTCCTTCTTGCCAAAGGGACAGGATACTGTCTTCTTGTCTTTGACCCATTCTGCGAGCCCTATCATATTGTCTTCATCTTCTGAGTCAGAGTAGTCCACATAAGATACCTTCTTCTGAAAGTTTCTTCTAGGCTCATAGGACTTTGCAGTTTCCTGACTCATCCGACTGACCAACTAGCTGAGGCTCTCAAAGTCATGTGACGCATATTTCTCCCTCAAGGTCGGCAGGAGACCTTGGAAAGCCAGCTTAGCCAATTGTTTGTCTCCCAGATTCAGGTTGTAGCACTTATTTCTGACCTCTCTGAATCTTTGAATGAATCCAGCTACTGTTTCATCGTTCCTTTGTCAAATCAGTGATCTTCATCTCATGGATGCCAGAGAAGAAGTAGTTATGGAACTGCTGTTCCAAATCAGACCACTTAATGATAGAGTTAGCCAGCAGTGATGTGAACCATGAGAACGCTGGTCCTGACAGGGATGAAGAGAACAGACGTATTCTTAGTGCATCAACGTTCCCTGCTTCTCCACATTAGGTAATGAATCGAGTGATATGCTCCATAGTGGATGTTTCATCTTGCCCAGAGAATTTGGTGAAGTCTGGCACCTTGAATCTTGGCGGGAACGGTATTTGATCATAGCCAGAGGGATACGGTGTCCTGTACATGCAGGACTACTGTTTGGGCTTTATCCCATACTGCTTCAGTAGCATCTCCGAGAAGTGGTCGATCAACTCCTGCTTCATATGAGACTTCAACTCTGCAGACACTTGCTCAATTGCTTGTATCTCAGCTAGAGTTTCTAGAGGCCGTTCTTCTAAGATTCTTGGCCTTGGATCTGGAGCTGTTGATGTCCTTGCCTCAGCAGAACCTTGAGTGTTTGAATGACCTGTAACAGGAGGGACCTGTCCAATCGGCGGACTAGCCGATGGGGTTGGTTGCTGCGTATTCAACTGACTTGAAATAGTTAGTTGATTTAGAAGTGTTTGTAACAACTGCGCAGAATCCACCTGTGGAACCACTGGCTGCCCTGTTGCCCCTTGGTTGATCGGCTGCTGAGGCGATGATCTTGTATGAGCCACTGTATTGGCTGGGGTTAAGACAGCTTGCATTGTCGTTGACTGCTGAAGTGGAGCGGTCTGCACAGGCATCCCTAGCGTTGGTTGCTATAGTGGAGTAGTTTGCACAGGCATCCCTAGTATCGGCTGTTGAGCCGATCTCTGAGGTGGAGTAGGATTTGGCCTCTGAGGTGGAATAGGAGCCCTTTTCTCTGTTGGTATGACCATATGAGCATGAGCTGGGCTGATCTTGACTCTCTCAAAGGCTTTGCTCCCATGATTGAAGTAGACAAACACCACTCCTTCCCCATTCATGTGCACAGTCCCCGGAGTACCCGCAAATGTAGCTTGGTAAGATTGTGGATACTTTACTTCCGTAACTTCCTCAGGCACAGGTTCAAAGAAGTTTGAGATATCCTTCTCAAAATGATCGTAAGGCAAGCTCCATCCTGTAAGCCTTCCGTCTTGATCTCTCATCGCAGGATATTTTTGCTGATCCTGCACTGGAAGCACCTGATCCTGGACGACATATTGCACTGGTGTTGTGACGACAGGGTCTTTAGCTTTACCATCACCACTTTGATTCTGAATCGGCTGGGCGTCCGATGAAGAACCAGTAACAGCTTGTGGAGATGGTGTAACCTTCGCTGTTGGATCATCAATCGGTGGTGCAGCTGATTGGTCTTGCTGGAACATTGGAGGAGTTCGCCTTGGTTGAAAATATGCAGGTCCCAGATATCCTCCTTCTGCTCCTTGCTTGAGTGCATCAATTATGGCATTCTGAATAGTATTTGCGAATACCTTGGATTGATCAATCATTGTTTGATGCATTGATTTGGTCATCAAGTCCTGAAGTCCTTCAGGATCGGCTGAGAAGGTGACTTGTTTAGGCGTTGGCAGCGGACTCTTCTTGAAGACTCCACTTTTAGTCTGACCATATGATGCCAGACAAAGCTCTTCATAATGCTTCATGTGAGCCTCTAACTCAGCTTTGTCTGTATCTTTCAGCTGATCCTTGGTGATTGGTTGAACGATCTCTGGATCGACTTCATGAGGACCAGTCTTCGTAGGCTTCGTCATTGTTGACTTTTTCGTGTCCCACTGGGCGTGCCAAAAGTGTGTTGACGCGAAAATAGGACATCACCTCCGCGCGCAGCACACGTGACTCCCCGGTCTGTAGCGAGGCGTGCCAGCCAATCTGACCTGTTGATTGACAATGGAAAATATTAGGGATCGGCTAGAGAACCGATGGCCTTTCAGCGACACGTGTACCAGCCAATCGGCCGATACAGGGTAAAGCAGGATCGGCCGGCTCGAGAGCGACCGAAGCGCGGGTGCGTAAGCAGATCGATCGGTTGGATCGGCCGATCGTGACGTCAGCACTCGAGTAGGTCGGAATCGGCTGCGGTGTTAGAAGCCGATAGGATCTAGATCGAGCGGATGATAATGATAATAGCTAAAACCACAAGAATTGGTACGAAAACTTGTAGATCTAGCTAAAATCGGTAAAGGGTGAATAAAGAACTAGACGAAACCTCAGTGATGCGCCCGGAGGTTAAAGCCTAGGGTTATTCGGTAAAACAGTACTCACAAGCTTGCCGGAGATCAGCTGATGCAGCCCGACGAACTCGAAGCACGGCGTTGTAGAAAAGAGAAAAAATGCAATGGCGAAGTCGCCGAAAAGTAGATGCTGTAAAGGTAGATGCTGTAAAGTAGATGTAGTAAAAGTAAAGGGTTTGCCCGGAGGCGGTTTGTTTGATATTGGTGTGTACAGATTTTCCCGACCACGCAGGGTCGCTATTTATGTCCCGGGGACAAACCCGACTCCTAGCCGATCACGACACTGTTTACTTGCATCTAAAGACAAAAACTACTAAAAATAGAAAAGGACTCTCGCAGGAGTCTAAACTTCCTAAAACTGACTCTTGACCTGTTGCCAATCGTGGATTGACCCGCCTCCACCATGCTTTCCATCTGGCGTATTTCTTCGAATACCGCCTTCTTTATGCCCATCGGCCGATCCTCTGATTAGCCATCGGCCGATTGCTCTGACCTGCTGGCCCACTATCAGGGTTGAATCCCTCTAACCATCGGCGAATCGTGTTGACCGTCCTTCCCTTCTTTCAATCGGCTGATTGTATTCTGTTTTTCATTGACTGCTTCTCCTTATCCTTTTTTGACCTGTTTTTCTAAAAAACGGTGTCAACAACTCTCTCCCTCATCTTGCGGTGGCGGTTTTCTGGTGAATGGCGTCGGTAGAATGATTGGATGCGGCGGCCGTCGGAGGAGGGAGCTATTAATAGACCGAGGAGGGGCTAGGTCAAAGGGGGCCGCGAACCGAGGCAAAAAGGGCCTGGGCCGATCCGACCAGGCCGGTCGGCCCAGCCTATTTTCGGCCCGGTTCGGGCCCGTCTTTCTCCCCGCGGCTCATCTTCACATTTTGCACTTGGCCCCCTTCATTTGGGTCATTTTGAGGTCGTCATCCCCGCGATCAAGATAGGGGGTCTTCTCGCATGAAGTCCGAACTTTATGTCTTAGTCCTCAGGGATGATCCGTCATAGCACCTTGGTCCTTGCCACCTTTGGAAGTGATTTCGCCTTGCACTCGAACACGTACGGAACTCCTCATTTGCTCCGTTGAACTTGTTGTGACTCCGTCCCTTTTGTCCATGTTTTCCTGCAAAAACACAATACTTCCAAATGCACATACGAAGATGAACTTGTTATATCATTAGTGTGCCTAGTGGCGGGTTAGTTGCATAATCAAGCTCATACCAAAGTGTAACGAATATGTTTGGAGCACCAAAATTCACCATCAACAGCTAATCACCACTCATGTCTCGGCTCCCACGAAGTCCCGACTCGACCTTGGTTTTGAGTCTCAACCAAGAAACCATCCACCGACTTCATCTTGCTGTTCTTGCCACCATGCGGCCCGCACTTGACCCCGCTGGCCACCGGGTCCCTCGAACCAAGCCTACTTGTCTTCACCTGCACCAACACCAGCCAAGCCGCAACCTGCACCTGCAATACTTAGCCAAGAATCAATCCACACAACGTTATCAATCACTCATCACACCAGGAAGCGGCCATCCACCGGTCCTCGAATCACACATGGCCCTCAATATGTGGTGCCCGTCGGACCCTCAGCGGGCCGGGCCTTGAGCCACTTATCAGTAGGGATTTTGGGGTAAGGCAATAGGGCGCCTCGAGCCACACTTTCAAGGGCCATCTCGAGCAAGCGCGTCCGAGGGTCCTCCTAACCCCCCTGGTTATTCATCTGAATCCAGTTCAAGGGGCCAGGCCTCGAACCCCTGTTCGATAGGACTTTGTGGGGTAACCTTCCTTTGGAAGGAACCCCCGTCCTTTGGTTTCCTGTCATGGACCGGTTTTGACCGTACGTGTGTGATCATGGCCGGCATGGCGCTTCATGGATGTGGTGGGTGCGCCTTTTTAGGCGGAGCCGTGCAAGTGATTGGCCATTTGAGGCGACGTGCGACGGTTCGCGTTTTTACCGCGCCGTTATGATGGCGCCCGTGTGTGTACGGGCTGGTTTCGGAATGGTGGGGCCTAGGTGGCGTCTATTGCATTAAATACGGCTGCACACCCCGGCCCCGTCCGTTCGATTCCCCCCTCCCTTATTCTATATAAGATGGGAAGTGAAGGTGAGAAACTTACCTTTGCCATTCGCACTTGCCACTCTTTGCCTTCTTCCTCCTGCGTCCCTTGAGCTCTACCGCGGGAGATCTGAGCGCGTCCATTCGCCCCTGCTGTTTCTGCTCTCATCTTCCACCTCGCATCCTCTCATGTCGGAGGTTAAGTACCTTAAGGCTCTGCCGTGGGGCCGGTCGAACATGGATGCGCACACCCTCTAGGGGCTCGTCGCTAGCGGCCAGTTGACGGCCAACACTGACCCGAACAGGCCGGCATGGATCATCCTGTCGTCACGGCATTAGGAGCCGCACCCCCCGGAGGGGTACGTGGTGAGCTTCGCTCGCTAGCATGAGCGGGGGTTCAATGCCCCGGCTAGCCGATTCATGTGGGGGCTGTGCCAATACAATGACATGGAGCTGCACAACTTCGCCCCCAATGCCATTTCGAGGCGGCGACCTTTGTAGCCATCTGCGAGGGGTTTCTAGGCGTCCCCGCTCAGTGGGACTTGTGGATTCACCTCTTCTAGGGCAAACTCTTAGCGATGTCCGCCGGGTCGAAGGGCATGCGCCGGCCCGTTCGCACCAGCGGGCTTACGTTCGCACTGCGAGAGAGGGGGAACGACATGTACCCGGCCT
The DNA here is from genome assembly GCA_036936925.1 of Cenchrus fungigraminus. Classification (NCBI taxonomy): domain Eukaryota; kingdom Viridiplantae; phylum Streptophyta; class Magnoliopsida; order Poales; family Poaceae; genus Cenchrus; species Cenchrus fungigraminus. The sequence goes on from CM072770.1 coordinate 69,675,022, forward strand.
GCAACATGACGACCAACAACTCGGACTGGGACAAAGGGTGGTTCTACCTTCACAACGACGGCGCCGGGCTCCCACCTTATACAGGCAAGGTGTTGACCGACCGCCCGTTGAACTAGGCGTTCAGGGTGTCGGATTCCGGGCGGCCGAAGAAGCTCGATCCCTACCTGAAGGCCATGCGGACCTTGACGCAGGCGGGACTGACCGTGGCGGCCGTCATCACACAGTTCCACCGGCGGTGAGTGATCCCCCTCATGGAGAGGGCACTCCCCATCTACAATATGGCGGAGGGCGCAGAACCTGATGCGTTGGAGCGTTCGCGGCTGGTGGTCGAACCCTTCGCCCCGGGGTACGCGGCTCAGAGGGCGAGGCACATAGTAGACACCAAGAAGGTTTTGTGCGACCTCGACGAGGTGCTGTGGTCGCCCAGGATGCGTCCTAAGGATGGGTACATTTTGTTGGTAAGGAATCTCTTCCAATCTTGTTGATTTCGGGTTAGTTTTGACTTCGACAGCTAACTGTTGATGGTTATGGTGATGGCAGCCGGAGCTTGAGACGAGCGCCTACTACTCGGATCCCCCAACGCTCAACTCCCACGCAGCCAACCGCGAGCGACAGCAGGAGGAGAAGGTGAGGGTGGACGCCCAGAAGGCGAAAAAATAGAGGCGTCAGGAGCGCCGTGAGGCACATAGCCTGGTGTGGGTGCAGCGGGAGAAGGAGGGTCTCCCTCTCCCGCCGACCCCTGAGAATACGAGCAGCAGCAACTGCGGCGGGGGGTGGTCCCCTATCGAGAGGGAGGAGGAGGAAGAAGAGGTGGTGTCCTTGTCCTTGGCCCCAGGGGCCAAGGGCAAAGAGGCCGTTGTCCAATCCGTGCCTTAGACGGCGCGGGTTTGTGTCGCGCCTGCCTCCGCGGCGGGCGCAGCGTCGGGAGGGGGGGGGCGCTGCCCCAGGGCGCCTCAAAGAAACGCAAGCGCTAGGTGGCGACTCAACGGTGAGTCTCGTGTTGACCCTTATCTACTTAGTCTTGTTTGACCGAGATTCTGATGCCTCCCTTCCCTTTTTGTCAGCCGCACTGGTGACCCAATCGCACCTTCACTGGTGCCTGCCAAGGCACTGAGGGCGGGAGTGCGCGGCGCGCCCCGCACGGCACGGCCCCGTTCAGTTAGAGTGCCGCGGTCGGCAGCGGCGACGGCACCGTCCCCTCAGGCGGTGATGGCGCAGGGCACCGCATGGGTGTCACACCCTGAAATTTCCAAATTTCAGTATGTGAATAAAAGGAAAATTAAATAACGATTTTCTCAAAATTTTAAAATTTTATCAACATTTATTTTTCTTTACAGGTAATCTAGTATAGAAAAAAACAATTGTTTGTTTCTTTCTAAATTAATTAAAATGGTTTTTTTGTGCATGTTGCATTCATGCCGATGCATCCAAGTGTTTCTTAAGTGCAAAAGGTTTTAAGTGTGTGTTTAGATGTTTACCAAGTCCTTTTGAGAATTTTCCAACTTTTTCTCAAAATTTATCTTTTCTTTTCCGGAGCTAAATCTTTTTATAGAAGCATCTCTATTCCCTTTCAGAAGCTCCGAGTATTTTATTTGGCTCTACCGCATTTTCTATCAGCTCAACATATCTGCTACTTTCTTTTATCTTTTTAAGATCCTATACAACATCTACAGTAATTCAAATCGTCTTGTATTATCTTTTGTTTCCCTTTCTATTTTCTTTTCTTTATTTTCATCTATCATTGCTGGGCCAACGTGAAGGCACACGGACTATATCCTCTTTCATCTTCTACCATTCCAAAATTCTTATCTTTCTTACGGTGTCAAGCCGGTCCGTCAAGGTGCAACGAGCATGAGCCGAGCTTGGCCGAGAACCGGGACCAAATCGACCTAGCCCCACACAGGCCTATAAATAGCAAGCTACATCGGTATCATCTTGGTATCTCTATTCCCAAATCCATCTGTGTTCCATCGTGTGCCCTAGCTCCTTGGCAGCCGCCGCCGTCAAGCTCATGTAACAGCAAACGCCGCCACCGTCGCCGCTGCACCTCATCATCCTTAGGCAACCGAAGCGCCGCCGCAGCTCGGAGACGCCGTCCGCCGTACGCCCTGCCTGATGTCTGAAGCTCCAAACTGTCGCTGCTTGGCAGCCCGTCACGAAGGCCATCCTGAGGTCACCGTCATCGAGTTGCTCCTGGAGGAACACATACGTCGTTCATCTTTTGCCTTCGGTGAGAACACCAGCTTGTTGCCAATCTCCTCGTTTCATTTTGCATCTTATCCTTATCTCTCTTGATCTGAAGCACCGCCGGCTGCGGGAAGCACGAGCTATATGATGAGCTGCCGCCCATCTACTCCACATCCTGATCTCTGCTCTGACTCATGTTCATCTCGGTGAGAATCTGTCCGCCTTTTCCCTCCAGTTTCTCCATGTTGATCGTTGTTGCCGCACTCTGACAGTCTGACATCGGTATTCGCAGATCAACAATGCCAGCGCCGCCGGCAACGATCGCCGTCTCGAGGACTCACGGTGGTCTCACTCGTGATCTGCTGCCGTTGCTGTTTGATCACATCCAGTTCGATGTTTGCCCATCGCTGTTCGCCTGTCGTCGTCGTCATCGTTGGCCATAGCCATACCTCTTGCCGTCGTCTCTGTGTTTTCCCCGGCAACAAATACAAGGTGTGCTACTCTGTACGTGCATGTGCACCAGCGATGGCGCGGCCGTAGTCACCAGGAGATCGATGAAGCCCGGCCGCCGGAACCTCGACGCCAACTTCTCGCCGTTCGCCATTGATTCTGGGCTTCCGGCCTAGTTCGTCGTCGTCGTTGGTGAGAACTCTGCTGCACCCCCCTCCGTCTCTCTAATACAACAGCACCATGCATCCCTGCATGCATGCGTATCTGTATGTGTATTCTAAAAAACAAGGCCACGATCAGCTCTCCAGCTTATTTTGCATTGCTTGAATGTTTTACCTCGATAACCTCCCAATGTCATGTTTAACTCTTTAATTCCCTTGCCACAATATTTTATTGCCCAAGTACCTTGATGATGTCATGCTTGCATCATACTTAATAAGCAATAATGATTCTTATCTCAATACATGCACGTATGCGCCTCTAGCATGCAACGTGATAATTAGATATCTGTTCTTTGTGTGCAGCCATGTCATGCATGCCTGTTGACCATCATATTCAATAGCTATCTGTTTGTTTTTGACACCCATATCTTATATGTTCAATTCCAATTTCAGCGTTTCTTGTGTTCACATATTTCTAGAATTATACTCCATCCTTTAGCACATTCTATCAAAGCTTTTCTTTTGATTGGTGTACTGTTTTAAATTTATTTCATTTGTTTGCTTGTATGTGTGTGCTCTGGATGTTTTGCTTTGGATGATTGATACGAGTAGATTGAACGTCGTTCGCGAAACTTTGAAGAGCAAGTGGTTGAAGAATTCTGAGCAACTACTCTGTGGTTAAAGGCAAGTGTGTCCTTGTGCTTTTGTCCTAAGAATTATGTTTAATCACTCTGCATATGCTTGCATTTAATATTGAAGGGTCCTATTAAGGTTTGCCTAGTCTTTAATATCATTCCTTGTCAACCTGGGTTTATCTTTTTGTTGGGTAGCTATGCTTAGTTGCTATACCTGGGTTATGGTGGTTTAATGAACATTAATGATGAACTTGCTTTACCTTTATGTTATATATCTTTGGTTAATACAAGACCATATGTTTAATCAGAACATGGAGAACCACCCAGGAAAACAGTACAACCACAAGAACTAAACGGGCAATGGTCTTGGCTGAATAATTAGGAACTTTAGCTTAGGGTGATCTTACATGATAAGGACAAGGGATCGGCGGTACTGCGGGGTATGGACTCGCTCTAGCAGGGGGCTGGGTGAGTTATTTTCTATGGTGGGGTATTGACCTGCTAGGGAACTTTATACCTTGCTAACTGATCCGGACTTTGTGGGTCACAACTTGTTGGAGAACCTTTGTAAAGGCCTCGTAGCGTCCCTATGCAATCACACCTCGGTAGCGTGGTATGATGCTTGGCCGGCATCGCATGGTTGGGTTCAAAGTTCTTTGGGACTTTTACGCGACTTGTGGTGAAAGTGTACAACCTCTTTACAGTGTAAAACTAATCGATTAGCCGTGCTCACGGTCAAGAGCGGCCTGGACCCTCACATGATAACTGAACTTGAAGATGAACTTAAATCGTGACCTCTGGTTATGTCAGCCATATGCTTATGGCGTATCTCTTATCTTTATGCTTAATGTGGGTTGGTATATACTTATATCTTAGTAATCAGGTGCTAATAAAATTTGACCAACTAAACTTGCTTAATGCAGTCAACCTGTTAGCCTTTCCTTGTTCAAGTCTTTGCATTCATACTTTCCCCACACTTACTGAGTACGACATGTGCTCACCCTTGCTATAAACATTGTTGCTCAAAAAGAGGAAGCTACTATGGAGTTTGCTGAAGATGATGCTGAGTTCTAGGCGTACGCAACCCCCAGTCGACTGCCTGTGATGTTGGAGCCTTCGTTTCCAGGATTAAGCGTAAATCTCTGATAATCTCACTTTTTCTTACGTGATACTATTTCTGTATACACTTATATGTCACTATATGCATGGAACTTGATCCTGGTATGCATATAGGTTTGCACTTGGTTTTCTTTAGAAAAACAGGTGTGACAGAGTGGTATCAGAGCTGTATCGACTGTAGGACGTAAGCCTAGTTAGCAATGGCCTTTTTCTATGGTTTCTTATGATCCAAAATTCATCACTACCTTTCCCTTGAGTTCTGTGATGAATATTCTCACTCCTTGATCATTTTCTTCTCCCCTTGATCCTATCTTGATCATGATCTTGCTTTCCATTCTCACTTGTTCCATGCAATGCATATCCTTGAAATCTTGCTTGCCTATCTACTTTGAACCTAGCCGTCAACTCCTATCCACATATCTTCCTCATTAAACCTCTCCTTCTTTATGTAATGCTGCTTTGGACTCTACCCTTGATTTTTGATTCCAAAGTATCATTTCTGATTCAACATCCTTAGATGATTAATGATCGTTGAAGCTATGCCCATGCTTAGGAGGATACCCTATGACTATTAACAACGTGTAGCGTCGTTCCTTTGACTGTCTTGGTTGGTGGAATTCAGTGCTTGCATGATGATGTTTGGTTTTATGACCCTGTTTGAGTTAGTTCTTTGAAGTGAGTGTTGGTGTATTGTGGGTCTTATATCTGCAATGACATCAGTTGCCTAGTTGGGTTCTTTTGTTGTTCCTCCCATCTCCTTGTCACCTTCCTTCCTCTCTACATCATCAAATGAAGGACATTAGAAGAAGAAATTGAAGCCCTCACCAAATGCCAACAAGCAAATGCTACTACCACCTTCGCCATTTAGAAGTGAGCAAGTTGAAGAAAAGAAGACCTCACTCTCCTTTCTTTCCCACCTCGTGCTTGCTATTATCCCATCTAGCTCACTCTGATGAAGACCCAATGACCAAAACAAGATGAGGAATAAAGATTTCATACCGATCGATGAAAGAGAATGACCGCCTACCTACCTCAATAGCAATATTCTTGTTTATCTCCCTTCTCCTTGTTTCTTCTTTCTTCGAATCTCAGGACAAGATTCTGTTTAAGGGGGTAGATTTGTCACACCCTGAAATTTCCAAATTTCAGGATGTGAATAACAGGAAAATTAAATAACGATTTTCTCATAATTTTAAAATTTTATCAACATTTATTTTTCTTTACAGGTAATCTAGTATAGAAAAAAAACAATTGTTTGTTTCTTTCTAAATTAATTAAAATGGTTTTTTTGTGCATGTTGCATTCATGCCGATGCATCCAAGTGTTTCTTGAGTGCAAAAGGTTTTAAGAGTGTGTTTAGATGTTTACAAGTCCTTTTGAGAATTTTCCAACTTTTTCTCAAAATTTATCTTTTCTTTTCCGGAGCTAAATCTTTTTATAGAAGCATCTCTATTCCCTTTCACAAGCTCCGAGTATTTTATTTGGCTCTACCGCATTTTCTATCAGCTCAACATATCTGCTACTTTCTTTATCTTTTTAAGATCCTATACAACATCTACAGTAATTCAAATCGTCTTGTATTATCTTTTGTTTCCCTTTCTATTTTCTTTTCTTTATTTTCATCTGTCATTGCTGGGCCAACGTGAAGGCACACGGACTATATCCTCTTTCATCTTCTACCATTCCAAAATTCTTATCTTTCTTACGGTGTCAAGCTGGTTCGTCAAGGTGCAACGAGCATGAGCCGAGCTTGGCCGAGAACCGGGACCAAATCGACCTAGCCTCACACAGGCCTATAAATAGCAAGCTACATCGGTATCATCTTGGTATCTCTATTCCCAAATCCATCTGTGTTCCATCGTGTGCCCTAGCTCCTTGGCAGCCGCCGCCGTCAAGCTCATGTAACAGCAAACGCCGCCACCGTCGCCGCTGCACCTCATCATCCTTAGGCAACCAAAGCACCGCCGCAGCTCGGAGACGCCGTCCGCCGTACGCCCTGCCTGATGTCTGAAGCTCCAAACTGTCGCTGCTTGGCAGCCCGTCACGAAGGCCATCCTGAGGTCACCGTCATCGAGTTGCTCCTGGAGGAACACATACGTCGTTCATCTTTTGCCTTCGGTGAGAACACCAGCATGTTGCCAATCTCCTCGTTTCGTTTTGCATCTTATCCTTATCTCTCTTGATCTGAAGCACCGCCGGCTGCAGGAAGCACGAGCTATATGATGAGCTGCCGCCCATCTACTCCACATCCTGATCTCTGCTCTGACTCATGTTCATCTCGGTGAGAATCTGTTCGCCTTTTCCCTCCAGTTTCTCTCTCGTTTCTCCATGTTGATCGTTGTTGCCGCACTCTGACAGTCTGACACCGGTATTCGCAGATCAACAATGCCAGCGCCGCCGGCAACAATCGCCGTCTCAAGGACTCACGGTGGTCTCACTCGTGATCTGCTGCCGTTGCTGTTTGATCACATCCAGTTCGATGTTTGCCCATCGCTGTTCGCCTGTCGTCGTCGTCATCGTTGGCCGTAGCCATACCTCTTGCCGTCGTCTCTGTGTTTTCCCCGGCAACAAATACAAGGTGTGCTACTCTGTACGTGCATGTGCACCAGCGATGGCGCGGCCGTAGTCACCAGGAGATCGATGAAGCCCGGCCGCCGGAACCTCGACGCCAACTTCTCGCCGTTCGCCATCGATTCTGGGCTTCCGGCCTAGTTCGTCGTCGTCGTTGGTGAGAACTCTGCTGCACCCCCCTCCGTCTCTCTAATCCAACAGCACCATGCATCCCTGCATGCATGCGTATCTGTATGTGTATTCTAAAAAACAAGGCCACGATCAGCTCTCCAGCTTATTTTGCATTGCTTGAATGTTTTACCTCGATAACCTCCCAATGTCATGTTTAACTCTTTAATTCCCTTGCCACAATATTTTATTGCCCAAGTACCTTGATGATGTCATGCTTGCATCATACTTAATAAGCAATAATGATTCTTATCTCAATACATGCACGTATGCGCCTCTAGCATGCAACGTGATAATTAGATATCTGTTCTTTGTGTGCAGTCATGCCATGCATGCCTGTCGACCATCATATTCAATAGCTATCTCTTTGTTTTTGACACCCATATCTTATCTGTTCAATTCCAATTTCAGCGTTTCTTGTGTTCACATATTTCTAGAATCGTACTCCATCCTTTAGCACATTCTATCAAAGCTTTTCTTTTGATTGGTGTACTATTTTTAATTTATTTCATTTGTTTGCTTGTATGTGTGTGCTCTGGATGTTTTGCTTTGGATGATTGATACGAGTAGATTGAACGTCGTTCGCGAAGCTTTGAAGAGCAAGTGGTTGAAGAATTCTGAGCAACTACTCTGTGGTCAAAGGCAAGTGTGTCCTTGTGCTTTTGTCCTAAGAACTATGTTTAATCACTCTGCATATGCTTGCATTTAATATTGATGGGTCCTATTAAGGTTTGCCTAGTCTTTAATATCATTCCTTGTCAACCTGGGTTTATCTTTTTGTTGGGTAGCTATGCTTAGTTGCTATACCTGGGTTATGGTGGTTTAATGAACATTAATGATGAACTTGATTTACCTTTATGCTATATATCTTTGGTTAATACAAGACCATATGTTTAATCGGAACATGGAGAACCACCCAAGAAAACAGTACAACCACAAGAACTAAACGGGCAATGGTCTTGGCTGAATAATTAGGAACTTTAGCTTGGGGTGATCTTACTTGATAAGGACAAGGGATCGGCGGTACTGCGGGGTATGGACTCGCTCTAGCAGGAGGCTGGGTGAGTTATTTTCTATGGTGGGGTATTGACCTGCTAGGGGACTTTATACCTTGCTAACTGATCCGGACCTTGTGGGTCACAACTTGTTGGAGAACCTTTGTAAAGGCCTCGTAGCGTCCCTATGCAATCACACCTCGGTAGTGTGGTATGATGCTTGGCCGGCATCGCATGGTTGGGTTCATAGTTCTTCGGGACTTTTACGCGACTTGTGGTGAAAGTGTACAACCTCTGCATAGTGTAAAACTAATCGATTAGCCGTGCTCATGGTCAAGGGCGGCCTGGACCCTCACATGATAACTGAACTTGAAGATGGACTTAAATCGTGACCTCTGGTTATGTCAGCCATATGCTTATGGCGTATCTCTTATCTTTATGCTTAATGTGGGTTGGTATATACTTATATCTTAGTAATCAGGTGCTAATAAAATTTGACCAACTAAAATTGCTTAATGCAGTCAACCTGTTAGCCTTTCCTTGTTCAAGTCTTTGCATTCATACTTTTCCCACACTTGCTGAGTACGACATGTGCTCACCCTTGCTATAAACATTGTTGCTCAGAAAGAGGAAGCTACTATGGCGTTTGCTGAAGATGATGCTGATTTCTAGGCGTACGCAACCCCCAGTCGACTGCCTGTGATGTTGGAGCCTTCGTTTCCAGGATTAAGCATAAATCTCTGATAATCTCACTTTTTCTTACGTGATACTGTTTCTGTATACACTTATATGTCATTATATGCATGGAACTTGATCCTGGCATGCATATAGGTTTGCACTTGGTTTTCTTTGGAAAAATAGGTGTGACAATGGGAGGAGGAGTAGGCCCACGTGGCCAGGTCAAGGACAAGAGACAGCTCGAGGGGGGAGGTCCCTCGAACCGGTGAAAAGGGAGAGGTTCCGCCCGTGGTGGACGTGGCCCAGCAGGCGGACCCGGCCCGTGCTCAAGACGTGGTCCTGGCGGTGGGCGACGACGCGTGGGAACAGGCGACGCTCAGGTTTGCGCCTGGGGTGCCGCAGGCATGGCCCAGAGGCCCTCAGGGAGCTGGCACGTCCTCCTCGCGTCGGCCTAACGCCGGCGATTTCCCCGGCAAGTGGTCTACCGGACTCGATTAGCCCGGGGTTCCGGCTGATATGGTGGAGCGCACGATGGCGGAGTACAGCGACTGGCAGGAGTTCTTTCGGGTAGGGTCTGCCGTGCAGAGCCTACTTCGCCAGGCCTCCGCGCTTCATTCCAATGACGTGGCGCAGATGTTTCGGGTATGTGTATTTGTTTTTGCGCCTCTTGCCCGCACCTTATCCGAGCTTCCCACCCTTTTTTCTCTCGGCAGCGGCTGCAGGAGGATGCCGGGAAGAAGGTCTCCTACATCGCCGACCTGCACGCCCAGCTGGAGGATGTGCACCAGGAGAACGAGCACCTGGACCCGGCGGTGGACTGCCTTCGCGATCAGCTATACGAGGTGCAGGCGAACTTCCGCATGAATGAGGATGCCCTGCATCGTGCGCAGCAGGAGCGCGACACCGACCGTGCCGCGGCGGAGCAGAAGGCCAAGGAGGCCGAGCAGCTCGGCACCACGCTGCAGAACAAGGAGGAGGAGCTTCAACGGGAGCGCGCGGCGCTCGGCGAGGCCAAGTCCCAGCTCGCACTGAAGGACACGGCCCTTGCCTAGGCACAGGCTCATGCCAAGCATGAGCGCAAGGTGCTCGAGGAGGTGCAGGTTCATCTTGCCCCGGCCGAGCAAAAGGCTCAAGAGGCCGAGCGGCTCACCTCCGCCCTTCAGGAGAAGAGCGACGCGCTGGTGGCGCAGAGGGTCAGCTCAGGCTGGAGCGCGCCGCACGTGAGGGGGAGCAGTCCCAGCTCGCGCTGAAGGACGCAGCCCTTGCTGAGGTGCAAGCTCAACTCGAGCGGGAGCACAAGGCGCTCGAAGAGGCGCGGGCCCAGCTCTCCCAGGCTGCGCAGAAGGCCCAGGAAGCTGAGCAGGCGAGCGCTGCCCTCAAGGAGCCGCAGTCTCAGCTCCAGCTCGAGTGTGCGGAGCTCGAGGGTGCGAGGTCCACGCTTCAGCAGCGGGATGCCTCGATCCTCAAGCTGCAGCAAGACGCGGATCCCGCGCGAGCCGCGCTCAAAGATGAGAAGAAGCGGGCCGAGGGTAAGTCACATCCCCCAGCTGCTTTGGTTTTTCCTTGGATTTTTTTGGTGCTTGATGTTCGTTTTCGCGGCACAGAGATGCAGAGGGGCTCGGCGGATCCTTCAGCGGAGATGCAAGCCCTCCAGGTCACCTACGACAAGGCCCAGGGCGAGCTTGAGACTCTGGAGACGGCCGCTCTCGAGGTGTGCCAGGAGATCGAGGGGGCCAAGGGTCAATCCTCGGGTAGCTCAATAGCGAGGCGCCCTTCGTCTCGGCGTCCAGAAGACCCTAGGGTTGACCTCAATGCATTACCTCATCGACCTCAGCTCGCTGCGGGATGGCTATGTTCTTCCTGAAGGGGTCGAGGGCGATGACGCCGAGCTTGAAGCCATCAAGAGGATCGATGCCTTCGTCGTGGAGCCTGCCGCGGTTCTGGCTGACATGTTCAAGGTGGACCTGTTCCCTGAAACGAGGCCCGTTAGTTTGTTGTTAGATTTTTGGCCAAGTGCCGGTTATTGTACAAACAATTTAGGTTTTATTTACAAGTTTTGTTTCGTATGTTATTGTGCTTTCCTCGCGCCTTTGGAAGAATTTTGATCGGGAAGTTTGTGTTCGCGAGCCAACTTAGTCATAGAGTAGCGAGGAGGATGCCGTATCCTCTCGGAGGCGTAGGCAGTCCCACGGCTCAACCAGCCCTAGACTTCGTCAGTTCGCGCCTAGCTTCTATTCTTCTAAACGCTCGAGGCGTAATGCTTTAACATTTTTTGAAAGAAAACATGTTTTTAAGAAAAAAGTTGGGACACTTTGGGGGGGGGGACCCCTCCCATTGTAGCCCCCGAGGGAGACTTGGTTTGTATCGAGGCCTCTGGTCGAGGGTAAAACCGAGTCACCCTATCTTTATTTATGACCTTATTTACAATTTTGAGTATGGAATGTACAAAGGAAGCTTGGAGACTTATGGGTAAAAGCGACGTAGCTGCTGTATGTTCCAAGCGTTGGTGAGGACTTCGCCTTTCTCGTTCGCGAGCTTGTACGTGCCGGGCTTGAGCACCTCGGCGACGACGTATGGCCCTTCCCAAGGCGGCGATAGCTTATGTAGACCCCGGTTGTCTTGTCGTAACCTCAGCACTAAGTCACCCTCGCTGAAGTCCCAACGCCGGATCTTTTGGGCTTGGTACCCCCGGAGGGACTGCTGGTATCTTGCCGAGTGCGGTATTGCCACTTCTCAGGCCTCGTCCACGTGGTCCAGTGAGTCCTCGTGAGCTCGCTGGTTCTGGCTTTCTTGATAGGCCTTGAGCCTAGGGGGCCCGTATTCCAAGTCCGTGGGGAGGATGGCCTCTGTGCCGTAGACGAGGAAGAACGGTGTGAATCACGTGGCTCTGCTCGGGGTGGTCCTGAGGCTCCTTATGACCGACGGCAGCTCTTGGACCCATTTTCGGCCAAACTTGTTCAGCTTGTTGAAAATTCTGGGCTTGAGGCCTTGTAGAATCATGCCATTGGCACGCTCCACTTGGCCATTGGTCTGTGGATGTGCGACGGCTGCCTAGTCCACGCGGATGTGGTGGCTGTCGCAGAACTCCAGGAACTTCTTGCCGGTGAATTGGGTGCCGTTGTCGGTGATGATGGAGTTCGGTACCCCGAACCTGTAGACGATATCCATGAAGAACGACACGGCTTGCTCGGATCTGAGGTTAGTGATGGGGCGTGCCTCAATCCATTGTGAAAACTTGTCGATCGTGACCAACAAGTGTGTGAAGCCCCCGACGCCTTCCGCAAGGGCCCGATGAGGTCGAGCCCCCACACAGCGAACGACCATGTGATGGGGATGGTTTGGAGGGCGTGGGCTGGGAGATGCATCTTGCGAGTGTAAAACTGGCACCCCTCGCAGGTGCGCACAACTTCGCTGGCGTCGACGACCGCCGTGGGCCAATAAAAGCCCTGGCGGAACGCATTGCCTACGAGGGTGCATGGCACCGCATGGTGGCCGCATACGCCCGCATGGATGTCTCGAATAGCTCCCGACCCTCGGGTATGGGGATGCACCGCTGCAAAACCCTTGAGGCGCTGCGCTTGTACAATTCTCCGCCGATCATGGTGAATGATTTGGCCTTTCTAGCGATGCGCTGTGCCTCAGTTCGGTCCGAGGGTAGTTCCCCTCGGTCGATCCAGGCGAGGTACTTGCTCCGCCAGTCCTGAGAGGATGGCACCTCTTCGATTTCCATGGCTTCGGCGTCATCTGCCAGGACCACTCGAGGTTGGAGACCTCGAGCTCCCCGTTCGAGGGGTCCTCGTCCATGGGCTCAGCGCCCGTGGTCTTCGAGGGAGCCCCTGAAGGTTTTTCGGGGTCCTGGGCCGTCTTGCTGAAGTCAACAGAGGGTTTGGTGAGGTCGCGGGCGAAGATGTTTGGGGGGACTGTGATCCGCCCCGATGCAATCTTTGCCAGCTCGTTCGCCTCCTCGTTGTACTTATGTAGGATGTGGTTGAGCTCGAGGCCATAGAACTTGACCTCGAGCGCGGGCACATCGTTGTAGTACACCTCCATCTTCTCGTTGTGTCAGCTCGCATTCTTCATCACTTGGTCGATCACTAGCTGAGAATCTCCCCTGATGTCGAGGGGCTTGACACCGAGCTCGATGGTGATGCGGAGGCCACTGAGGAGGGCCTCGTACTCCGCCATGTTGTTTGACGTAGGGAAGTGCAAGCGCACCACATAGCGTATGTGTTCTCCGAGGGGTGAGACGAAGAGTAGGCCTGTGCCTGCGCTTGTTTTCATCACTGACCCGTCGAAATACAGGGTCCAGTACTCAGCCTGGATCTGCAGCAGTGCGTAGGTGAGGGTTTCACCCATGAGCTCCACTGACCACTTCGCAATCCTACCCGAGGCATCCAGGTTGCGGACTATCTCTCCCAGGGGAAAGACGAGACCACAGTGATCGGATGAGCCTCAAAGTAGTGCCGCAGCTTGCGCCGTGTGAGCACCACCGTGTAGACCAACTTTTGGATCTGCGGATATCACGCCTTGGTCTCGGACAACACCTCATTGATGTAGTACACCGGCATCTGGACAGGCAGGGCGTGGCCTTCCTCCGTTCTCTCCACGACGATGACCACGCTGACCACCTCGGTAGTTGCAGCAATGTAGAGGTACAGAGGCTCACCATCCTGGGGCGGCGTGAGGATCGGCGCGTGTGCGAGTGTCGCCTTTAGTTTGTCGAGGGCGGGCCTCGACGGTCCAGGAGAAACGCTCGTGCTTCTTCAGGAGTCGGTACAGAGGTAAGCCTTTTTCGTCGAGGTGCAAAATGAAACGTCTCAAAGCCACCAGTTACCCCAGAACCTTCTGCACTACCTTTAGGTCTCAGATTGGCCCCATTCGGTCGAGGGCCAAGACTTTCTCAGGGTTGGGTTCGATGTCCCGCTGGGAGACAATGAAACCCAATAGCATGCCACGCGGCACCCCAAAGACACACTTCTCGGGATTTAACTTCACCCCATTTGCTTGCAGGCAGTCGAATGCTGTGCGCCAATCGTTAACTAGGTCGTCCGCCTTCCTGGTCTTCACGACTATGTCATCTATGTAAGCCTCAACGGTCCGCCCGATGTGATCTCTGAAAATGTGTTACATACTTCGCTGGTATGTAGCCCCAGCATTTCGGAGACCAAATGGCATTGTAACATAGCAAAACATGTCGAATGGCGTGATAAAAGAACTCGCGAGTTGGTCGGACTCTTTCATCTTTATTTGGTGGTAACCGAAATAGGCTTCAAGGAAACACAAAAGCTCACACCCCGCGGTAGAGTCTACGATTTGATTGATTTGTGGCAAAGGAAAAGGAACTTTGGGACACGCTTTATTTAAACTTGTATAATCTACACACATCCGCCACTTCCCATTCTTCTTCTTAACTAGTACATGATTAGCTAGCCACTCTGGGTGGAACACCTCCTTGATGAATCCGGCCTCTAAGAGCTTCCGCAGCTCCTCTCCAATCGCCCGACGGCTCTCTTCGTCATAGCGTCGCAGGCGTTGCTGTACAGCCCTAGAGTGAGGTAGGATGTTAAGGGAGTGCTCGGTGACCTCCCTCGGAATGCCCGGCATATCCGAGGGGCTCCACGCAAAGATGTCTGCGTTGGCGTGGAGGAAGTCGACGAGCACCACTTCCTATTTCGGGTCGAGGGTGGAGCTGACCCTCAACGCCTTGCCCTCGGGAGCAGTAGGGTCGAGGGACACAGCCTTGGTCTGCTCGGCAGCCTCGAAGCTGCCCGCATGCTTGCTGGGGGAGTCGAGGCCTTCGTTCGCAAACTTCTCCATGTCTTCCACGAGCGACTCGTCGAGCGCGAGCGCCTCGGCATGCTCGACGCAATCGACATTACAGTCGAACGTGTGCTCGATCGACAAGCCCAACGTGATGACGCCTTTTGACCCTGGCATCTTCATCTTGAGGTAGGTGTAGTTCGGGACCTCCATGAACATGGCGTAACACAGGCGCCCGAGGATGGCGTGGTACGCGCCACGGAACCCCACCACCTCGAAGTGGAGCGTCTCCTTGCGGAAGTTGTCCGGCGTGCCAAACCAGATGAGCAGGTCGATCTGCCCGAGAGGTTGGACCCGCTTGCCCGGCGCGACGCCATGGAACGGCGTCTTGCTCGGCCACAACTTGTCCAGACCGATCCCCATCAATCGCAAGGTGTGGGCGTACAGGATGTTGAGGCTGCTACCTCCGTCCATTAGTACTTTGGAGAACCGCGAGTTGTCGATGACAGGGTCGACAACCAGTAGGTACTGCCCCGGGTTCAGGATGCGGTTCAGGTGATCCTCGCGGCTAAAGGTGATGGACTCCTCCGACAAGTCAAGGAAGGATGGCACCGCGGCAAGGACCTCGTGCCGCTTGCGCTGGCTGGTGGACATATCCACCGTTGGTCCCCCGAAGATGAGGAAGACGTTCTCCGCAGAATCTTTGGACTTGCTGCCCTCCGCGGGCGCGTCCTCTGCGCGCTTGCCATTCTTGCCGTCGAAGATTGCACCAACTGCCTCTTCTCCAGAGGCAAAGCTGGTGGCGATGGCGAATAGCTCGTTGGCGTTCACCGGTGGGCTCCTCCCAAGTTCACGCACTAGGTCCCGGCAAGTCGTGCCCTCGAGAAAGGTGTCCACGATCTCGGACTGGGCGACGCTTGGGAGCTTGGTGCAGCGGTTGGAGAAGCGCCGGATGAAGTCCCTGAAGGACTCGCCGGTCTTTTGGGTGCACCCTCGCAGGTCCCAGGAGTTTCCAGGCCGCACGTATGTGGCCTGGAAGTTCCCCACGAAACTGCGGGCTAGGTCGTCCCAGTTGTGGATTTGGCTTGCAGGCAGGTGTTCGAGCCATGTTCGAGCGGAATCTGCAAGGTGCAGTGGTAGGTTGCGGATGATCATGGCGTCATCGGTGGTGCCGCCCAGCTGGCAAGCCAGGCAGTAGTCGTTGAGCCATACCCGGGGGTCCATCTCCCCCGAGTAATTGATAACGGTGGCGGGTTGCTGGAAGCGTGGGGGGATGGTCGCCGTGCGGATCTCCCGGCTGAACACACGGGTTCCCGTGGGCTCCGGTGACGGGGTCCTATCCTCCCGGCTATCATAGCGGCCACTACGTCACGGGTGGTAGCCATGCTCCATTGCGGCGTCCTGTCTCCTCTGGTTCAGGACGTTGCGGGCATTGCCATCGTTGGCTTTGCCACGCGTGTCAAGGATCCAGTCCCTGACAGGTGTTCTGCCCTGGTTTGCCGGCTGGCCCACTGCTCCCCTTGCGGGGTGTGGACCAAGGCCTCCTGCTCTAATGCGCCACCGCCAACCCGTGTGCTGGGCTGGTTGCGGATGCGGTTCGTGGAGCTTTCGGCCTGCTGTACAGCGGCCTGTGCATTGCGGCGCAGGTTGCGTGCCTCAGGCGTTGACGGCTCGGGCATGGCCTGGAGCAGCGTTGCCGCCGCAATGACCTTTTGGCTGGCTCGGGGCGGTGTTTGTGGGTCGTCCACATTGTAGTCGGTGTTGATGCGGTCGCGTGCCCTGTGTCCCGCCTCTCAGGCGCATTCTGAAGGACCAAACTGGCGACCAGAGAGGGGGAGTGAATGGGAGCCGATAAAAAATTTTCTTGAAGGAGATGGCTTCTCCAACAAGTCGAAGATGGCTTGGCCAAATCACTTCTCCGACTCAACTACCCAAGTTGGCCAAGACCACAAAGCCACTGGAGTGCTACTGGTCCTAGGAACCAACACCACCAAAACCTACTCGAGAACGCAGCGGAACAAGCAACTCGAGCAGCACACTGACCACACTGGTCAGACCGGTCACCTACACCGGTCAGACCGGTCACTTACACCGGTCAGACTGGTCACCTACACCGGTCAGACCGGTCCTGGCCGGATCACCCGGACTAGACCGCCGGATCACCCGACACCCACCAGAGACACACCGGGTCACCCTGGACCCCAAGCCGGATCACCCGAGCAAGACTTGATCATTTCCACAGCAAAGCCCCTGCATCGGTCAGGCCGGTATAGCACACGGGTCAGACCGGTCCTTGGCTGGAAACCCCAAATCCAAGAATCCGACCTCCCGAGCTCAAAACAGCACCAAACTTGAAACAACAGGAACCTTGGGAACAAGGGAACTCACCAGAACGTTCACCCAAGCAAATACCCAACTGGGGCTGCACCGGTCAGACCGGTGGAGGGCACCGGTCAGGGCCTGGGGGCTCGGGATGAACAGCAACCCGTGGGTCAACTCCTCATAATCCAAATCCCGATCTCCCGATTCGCTCTACGGATTCACACAAGACTTTGGGGATAGTAGGAGTACCTCATGGGCATCCCATAGCTACGATTTGGTCCACCAAAACTCATTGAATCAAGAGGAATCGAAGGATTTCCACCAAGAACACCACTTTCCCGAAACCTAAGAAAACCCCAAAATCGAGCACCTTTACTCACGGATTTGGGAGGGGAATCACAAGGAAAAGAACCACAAAGGGCTCATGCATACATCCCCTACCAAATCCCAAAGAGAAAGGCCCCAAAACCACCACAAGAAAATCACCAAGAAAATGCTCCGAAAATCACCAAAAAGGGAAAATGGGAGAGACACAATCAAGCCTTGAGGAACCACGCCGAATCATCTATACATACCATGAAGGTTCATACAAGGTCTAGCTTGCCACCCGATCATCCATCCCTCTCAAAGGTTCTCACCATGAAACTCTCAAGCTAGTCCTAAAAATCCTAAGGAAAATAGGAAGGGAAAATAGCAAAAGCAAATGAGCTAGGGTTCCAAGAGATGGCTGCCATCCTCTCATCACTTGGGTTATATGGAGGCAAGCCGAAAGACGAAACTACCCCTATTACATTAAACTAAGATACATGCCCTCGAAGGGCCTTTTGGGAAACTTCGTCGTAGCACCATTGGACGGATGCCCAGTGACCGCAAACTTGCTTAGCCTCGACGCAAGCCTTGCGATCCCGACGCGTGTCCTCCGCTTCGAAGACTCCGGAAGCCATCATCGCACACCGGTCAGACCGGTGTACCCCACCGGTCAGACCGGCCTGATGCTGCTGCACCTCTATCTTCGGTCTTGGCTTTGTGGATCAACCAAGGAACCTAGTGGTTTTTTGGTGAACCGCTGGAAACCCCACGAACTCGGTGTAGCCTCCGCCAATCACCACTCATGACTCGGCTCCCACGAAGTCCCGGCTCGACCTTGGTTTTGAGGCTCAACCAAGAACCCATCCACGACTTCATATTGCTGTTCTTGCCACCATGCGGCCTGCACTTGACCCCGCTGGCCACCGGGTCCCTCGAACCTAGCCTACTTGTCTTCTCCACACCTGGAGGCCTACCCGGCAATGACCTTTCGCGCTCGTTCTTCACCTGCACCAACACCAGTCAAGCCGCAACCTGCACCTGCAATACTTAGCCAAGAGTCAGTCCACACAACGTTGTCAATCACTCATCACACCAGGAAGCGACCATCCATCGGTCCTCGAACCACACAGGCTCTCACATTCGCCGCGTGCCAATGCCTCGCCCGCAATGGTGGCTCGCAGCAGCCGCACTTGCCGGTGCTCCTCCGCGAGCTTGGCTTCCAGCTCACGGACCTGAGCTAGCTGCGCAGTGATATCTGCGTTGCCCGCCGACGGTGGTGCTGGTGGCGGGTTTGGCACGGGGTTAGGGGCGACTTCCCCGTCGCCTGCTCCGTCCGCTCTGTTGGCGTGTTCGTTGGTGGCCACAATGAAGCACTCGCGCGTGGGGTCATAGCTCCCCTCGCTGGAGTCGTAGTGCCTGAAGCAGTAGTCCACCGCGTTGAGGAATCGTCAAAATGCCACAGGGTCCGGAAGCCTGGAGTAGTCCCATTCGGTCCCTGCAGGCTCGCGCGGGAACTCCTCGCCGTCAGAGCCGTGGTACGACTCGTCGTTTGTAGTCACGATGAGGTTCCGGATCGACAGGAGGTGATGACCCGGGAGTTCCTCGAACGCGGCCATGTCCGTCCTGACTGATGAGGCGTATGTCGCAGCTGTGTTGCGCATCCCATGGGGAAACTACGACCCCGCGGCTGCGTTTCCCCTGACCGGAGGCGCTACCGAGTCTGTCGATGGAGGTGCATCTCCACGCGCCGCCGCGCACATGGCTTCATGTACCTCCCCTCGACAAAATTTTTGTGCAGGATGTTTACAGGAGCGGACACGAGTGCCTGTGGAAAATATAGTAGGGCTGGCCGTACCAAGTGATACGGTCGTACCTATGATTTTCCACAAATCCATCAAGACAACCACTACAAGCTTCCAGGTGCTCAACTCATCACCAAAATGAAGACACGCCAACTAGGTAGCCAAAATTTAGCTTGGGGGAGACCCCATTTTCAATCAACGAAGGTATGTCCGTCCAAACCAATTTTCAACATCTTGTTTATCTCTTTTGAATAAAAGAAAAACAACAAAAATATTTGCTTCAACCATGTGCTTGAAATCTTGTTTATATATCCTCACTTTGGAAATGATGAATGGTTGCTATGTTAAAACTTTGCAAGAACCTAGTGTGCATCCTTGTGCTCTATGTCTTTTTGAATTTGTTGGTATATTTTGAGACAAGAGCCTGAAATAAAACTTTGTGGGAAGCAAATGCTTCTGACCAAATCTAGTGTGTTGACTAGTATGATATAGTGAGACAATGTTAATCTTGCTCTATCTCATAGTATGGTGAAAATCTCGGATGATTTCTTTTGAAAATAAAACAAGACAAGTTCCTCAATGGTCGTATCACCTACCAAAGCCATATGTCGATATCAAAGTTCAAACCTTCTACATATGCTTGCTTGTGACCCATTGAGTTTTGCCAAATTGTTGTGACCCTTGTTAGAATCTTTTCATGCTTCCATGATCGAGATCACGTACACCCACATATACAAGCTAACTCCTACACTAGGAGTTACGCAAAACATGCCATCCATCCACCAAAAATAAGTACTCCGAAGTCCAAAGGGATTTCTCTTCTTGTAATCTTGAAAAAGGAGAGGGGTCATTGAAAAAAAAGAGAGAGAGTATATGCTCAAGAAGCATAGAAAAAAATGTGCTCCAATCAAAGAGCCTAGAAAAAAAGAGAAGAAAGCATGACCCCCCTCCAAAATAAAAGCAAGAGGAGAATCTCAAAGCAAGGAGTACTTAGAAAAACAAACAAAAATATCCCACACACTTGCACATCTCGATCAAGTTGCATGACTAGTTTCTTCTTGGATCCGGTCTTTGGCTCAACAACATCATGTGGCACAAGTGAGTCTCTTTTATCCTACCCAAAGCTCCACATACAAACCGTAGAGTAGGAAGTTGAGGCTCGCTCAAAGCCTTTGGTGAGGTAACAAATACCACTTGAGCGATCGAGGGAACCATCCGAGGAACCTTGTCTTTCTTTGCAAAATTTTCAAAAACTCCGAGATAGGATCCAGAAAAGAAGAAGAGTGAGAGATGCAAAGTCAAAAACCATTCTACTCTTCAACCTCCGAAGGCAAGGTGGAAAGCTACAAGCCCCACAGGTAAAGTAAGGCTAAGCTTCTCTCGTACCAACCTTTTCAATTTAGCAAGAAGAGCATGGAGTTTGTGCACAGGTACTTGTCGAGCGATAACATCATGCAACTCCTGATCCACCGAGGCCGAGTCTGGACTTTGCTCGAGGACGAGCAAACGTTTAGCTTGGGGGAGTTTGTTGACGGTCCTTACAACAAAGATTCGACCGTCAAAACCTCGGGTTCGAGAGGAGTATATGGCAAGTTTCATGCACATTTTTAGTACTAATAAAGTTCCACTAGTTGTGTTGTGATTTTCATAGGCAGGTACACATTTTGGGAGAAATTGGAACCAACGTGCCACATGAGCAAGGCACGGCCGAACCACCTGGTCCGGCCGGCCCTGCAGGTGCGGCCGGCCCTGCCCCGTGGCTCGTGCCTAGTCCAGAGCACCTCCTCTCCCTCGAGCAACACTTGGACGAGCACGATTCACTGAAGAATGTCGGTTTGATCCAAAGGTGGAGGCTAGGATCAATGGGTCCACTTGTCCGGCTGCTCAACCACCACAACCATCATTCCAAGGCGATCCCAGGCATCCCTAAGCGAAGGCGGTGCATCACACGGCACAGAGGTGGGCCGACCGGACCGAGAGGGCCGGCCGCACCTATCAACCGATGTGCCGGGCAAAACTGACCCAAGGAACCGACCCACAACCACCTCAGGAGCAGTGATCAGGGGCGTCCAAGGCGAGAGGCGGTGGATCATAGGGCCGGCCACACCTCCTGATCCGGCCGCACCTGACATATTGGTCCCACGCGCTCAACCGACCTCCCTTACCTATAAAAGGCACCTCACACTCGCTGGATTGGACACACAACGCAGGAGCATCTCCATTTCCCTCTTTTGTTCACTTAGAGTAGGATTAGTGTAGCTTGGAAGTTAGAGTCGAGTCGAGCTAGTCTTGGGGTTCCGGAGGAGTCTTCTTCAGAGTTCCGGTACTACTCTTGTATCCTTTCTTTGTTTAGACTCAAGTACAATTCAAGTTATCTTTCTATCTTACCTTTCGAGTAAATTACATTCAGCTTTTACTTTGCTCTAGAAGCTTTATTCTTGGTTTAGACTAAAGTTAGTTTAGTCTTGGTTAGCATAGCTCCCTCGAACCCTATAGTGTTGTAGTCGTTCTTCGCTTGATCTCCGGTGTTGCACGGGAGAGAGAGACCTTCCTTCGTGGTACCCGGGGAAAGGTTCTTTGGTTCGTTGTGAGCGCGGAGCTCAGAGCTTACCTTAGTCTTAGATTGGTGTCCCGTTCAACGGAATAGTTGTGGTACCCTAAGGAGGTGACAGCTCCGGACGGGCTTTGTAGTCCACCACGTTAGTTCGGGCCGGTAGGATTCAGCGCGTCGTCGTTCTCCCTTCTCATTCTAGTCTGAGAGCGCGGCTTTGCACGCCCCTGCAGCACTAGAAGAGCTTGTCGAGTTTAGCTTGCCTTGGATATCGTTTGCCTTAGTTCTTTGCCTAGAGTTGACAAGAATAGATAGATTGTGTTAGGATCCTTTCTCGTCTCGTTGTCCTCCCAGCTCACTAGATCCTCTCTAGTCTTTTATCAAGATCTCCTTGCGTGTGTCAATTTATCCCCGAATATCTTTATTCATTACCCCCGCTATAGCTCTTTACCAAGTCTTGTCTTTCTCCACCGTTTATTCGATTATCTTTTGCCGTAGTGCCTCCCTTGGGAAAATATAAATACGATAACCTGAATACCACCGGGTGAAGTGCAACAACGGTAATCCGTGCGCTTGCGGACCTATCTGTGATCGTGTGTTTTACCAACGACGTTCCCTAGCCCCGTTACTAGAGGTCCGAACCCGGTAGCGACGCTTGCGAGTGCCAACAAGCATTCCTGGTGCCGTCACCGTGTGTGCATACTTAGTAGTGAGGCTAAGGAGCGTCAACAAGCATTTCTGGCGCCGTTGCCGGGGAGGCTATAGGCATAAGATATCGTTTAAACTTGGTGGTAGAATTATCAAGGTTCGGTGAACCGCTATTTGAGCGGGTTTACCTTTGCTCTACTCTCGTGTACGTAGAGTAGTGCATGACCAGTTTTGACCTACCGTCCAACTTTAACGACAATCCGGAGTCACTTGTGAGGAGAGTGCGACCTCGTGTCCTCATTCCTCAGAAGTTTCTCTCAAACCAAGAGACGAACACCGTCAATCCCATAGACAGCACCTCGTCAGCACCGATGGCCGAGAGGATGATCCGTGAGTTTCCGCCCCCTCCAACACCAATGTCCCTACTGGGCCAACCACGACGGTGGGAGACAGAAACTTTGAACTCAAACCGGCGTTGATCAACATGGTGCAAGCAAATCTGTTCTCTAGCAAGCCTAATGAAGATGCCAATGCGCATCTCCAGCACTTTCTGGAGGTGTGTAGGACTTTCACTATCCGTGGAGTGACGGATGATGCAATCCGTCTTCGCCTATTCCCGTTCTCATTGCTCGGGAAGGCGAAGCAATGGTTTTATGCGGAGCGAGATGCCATCAACACATGGGATAAGTGCTCAAAGGCATTTCTCGCAAAGTTCTTCCCGGTGGGCAAAACCAATGCCCTCCGCACAAGAATTTCGGGCTTCCAGCAGCAGAATGATGAGAGCATCCCGGAAGCATGGGAACACTTCCAGGAGTACATCACCGCGTGCCCGCACCATGGCATGCATGGGTGGTTCTTAATTCAAACCTTCTATCACGGGCTCAAACGTACTTCTCGTGAGCACCTAGATGCAACCGCTGGAGGAGCCTTCTTCTCGCTACAAGTACCTGCTGCCAAGGAATTGATCGAGAAGATGGTGGCAAATCAAGGTTGGGATGGAGATCGTCTCCAACCCCATAGCCGCGGTGTACACCAAGTCGATGGAATCGACATGATCGCCGCTAAGATGGACCTCCTCATGAAGAAATTGGAGGCATCAAGCAATGTGGAGACCGCCAAGATCATGGACGCTCGCATGACGTGCGAGGTTCGCAGTAATGTGGGACATTCGGGAAATGGTTGCCTTGAGACAAGGGAAGAAGCCAGCTTCATCAACAATGGCAACAACAACGGGTTCCGCAACAACAACTACAACAATCAAGGGTGGAACTCGAGGCCCAACTTCCCGTTCAACAATCAAAATGGAGGTAACTATTCTAACAATTTCAATAATCTGCCTTCCATTAAAGATCTTGTCTTTGGCCAAGCTAGAATTAATGAAAATTTAAACAAGAAGCTAGCCGCCAATGAGAAAGTTCTTGAAAATTTAAATTCCACCATAGAATCCTTCACCACTGCCATGAAGAATCAGCTAAGCTTTAATAAAATGATAGAAACTCAACTTCCTCAGCTTGCTGCTTCTTTACCTTCTTCCGAGTCGGGTGGAATCCCGGGGCAACCCGAGCTTACCCGAGAGAATGTTAGCGCTATATCCACCAGATGGGGTAAGCCATCTAGGAGGATGTATGCACCTAACCATGTAGGGAAGCTCATACATCAAATCCAAGACCCATGGGACGAATCAGCAGTCTTGCACAAGAAAGACAATGGATATCCGGGCATCACATGCACGATCTACTACCAAAAGTTCAAGAATGATCTTTGTGACCTTGGAGCGAGTGTCAACCTCATGCCCAAAGCCATGTTTGAAGAGTTAGGATATCCGGCTATCTCTCCGACGACGATGACAGTCCAACTTGCCGACTCATCGATCAAATATCCAGAGGGCATAGTAGAAAATCTCTTGGTCAATGTCAGAGGCTCATATGTCTTTGCGGATTTCGTGGTCCTCGACACACAAGAAGAAATGCTGCTTATTCTTGGGCGACCATTCCTAAGAGATGTCAATGCAAGGATTGATGTCGGAGCTGGAAAGATCCAATTCCGCATAGGGCGAAGGAACATGACATTCAAATTCCAAGCAAAAGAAGAGCAATGTTATCTAGTGCAAGATGAGGAAGTTAGGGGGTGGAGGAAGCCACAGCCCCAACACAAGGAAGATGAGGTAGCCCCAACCAAGCCCAAGGTGAAAGCATTCAAGGGGCACCCCAACCCAAGAAGGCGAAAGCAATCAACGAGGCTAAGGGGGAAAAGAAGACGGAAACCAAGAACACCCCCGCCAAAGCCTCACGAACTTCAGCGCCACCGAAGAAAACAAAGAAGGTGTGGCATGTGAAGAAAGCATCGTCCGAGTCTTCCACTCCGGGACCGGACGAATCCAAGATCAATTGAGCAAACGGAGGAGTCCCGCTCACGGACTCTAAACTACGAGCCCTCACCGAGAGGTAAACCGGTATTTATCTCATATTTCCCTTTCAACATTTTCTTTGATGCATCAAGCATATTTAGATTTCAAATTTGTTTTCACCACTGCATTAGTAAGTAAACAAGGCATAGAAAAGTAGTTTTGGAGATTTTTGGTGATACGGCCGTACCTCCCCTCGACAAAATTTTTGTGCAGGATGTTTACAGGAGCGGACACGAGTGCCTGGGGAAAATATAGTAGGGCTGGCCGTACCAAGTGATACGGCCGTACCTATGATTTTCCACAAATCCATCAAGACAACCACTACAAGCTTCCAGGTGCTCAACTCATCACCAAAATGAAGACACGCCAACCAGGTAGCCAAAATTTAGCTTGGGGGAGACCCCATTTTCAATCAACGAAGGTATGTCCGTCCAAACCAATTTTTAACATCTTATTTATCTCTTTTGAATAAAAGAAAAACAACAAAAATATTTGCTTCAACAATGTGCTTGAAATCTTGTTTATATATCCTCACTTTGGAAATGATGAATGGTTGCTATGTTAAAACTTTGCAAGAACCTAGTGTGCATCCTTGTGCTCTATGTCTTTTTGAATTTGTTGGTATATTTTGAGACAAGAGCCTGAAATAAAACTTTGTGGGAAGCAAATGCTTATGACCAAATCTAGGGTGTTGACTAGTATGATATGGTGAGACAATGTTAATCTTGCTTTATCTCATAGTATGGTGAAAATCTCGGATGATTTGTTTTGAAAATAAAACAAGACAAGTCCCTCAATGGTCGTATCACCTACCAAAGCCATATGTCGATATCAAAGTTCAAACCTTCTACATATGCTTGCTTGTCACCCATTGAGTTTTGCCAAATTGTTGTGACCCTTGTTATAATCTTTTCATGCTTCCATGATCGAGATCATGTACACCCACATATACAAGCTAACTCCTACACTAGGAGTTACGCTAAACATGCCATCCATCCACCAAAAATAAGTACTCCAAAGTCCAAAGGGATTTCTCTTCTTGTAATCTTGAAAAAGGAGAGAGGGGTCATTGAAAAAAAGAGAGAGAGAGTATATGCTCAAGAAGCATAGAAAAAATGTGCTCCAATCAAAGAGCATAGAAAAAAAAAGAAGAAAGCATGACCCCCTCCAAAATAAAAGCAAAAGGAGAATCTCAAAGCAAGGAGTACTTAGAAAACAAACAAAAATATCCCACACACTTGCACATCTCGATCAAGTTCCATGACTAGTTTCTTCTTGGATCCGGTCTTTGGCTCAACAACATCATGTGGCACAAGTGAGTCTCTTTTATCCTACCCAAAGCTCCACATACAAGCCGTAGAGTAGGAAGTTGAGGCTCGCTTAAAGCCTTTGGTGAGGTAACAAATACCACTTGAGCGATCAAGGGAACCATCCGAGGAACCTTGTCTTTCTTTGCAAAATTTTCAAAAACTCCGAGATAGGATCCAGAAAAGAAGAAGAGTGAGAGATGCAAAGTCAAAAACCATTCTACTCTTCAACCTCCGAAGGCAAGGTGGAAAGCTACAAGCCCCACAGGTAAAGTAAGGCTAAGCTTCTCTCGTACCAACCTTTTCAATTTAGCAAGAAGAGCATGGAGTTTGTGCACAGGTACTTGCCGAGCGATAACATCATGCAACTCCTGATCCACCGAGGCCGAGTCTAGACTTTGCTCGAGGACGAGCAAACGTTTAGCTTGGGGGAGTTTGTTGACGGTCCTTACAACAAAGATTCGACCATCAAAACCTCGGGTTCGAGAGGAGTATATGGCAAGTTTCATGCACATTTTTAGTACTAATAAAGTTCCACGAGTTGTGTTGTGATTTTCATAGGCAGGTACACATTTTGGGAGAAATTGGAACCAATGTGCCACATGAGCAAGGCACGACCGAACCACCTGGTCCGGCCGGCCCTGCAGGTGCGCCGGCCCTGCCAGGTGCGGCCGGCCCTGCCCCGTTGCTCGTGCCTAGTCCAGAGCACCTCCTCTCCCTCGAGCAACACTTGGACGAGCACGATTCACTGAAGAACGTCGGTTTGATCCAAAGGTGGAGGCCAGGATCAATGGGTCCACTTGTTCGGCCGCTCAACCGCCACAACCGTCATTCCAAGGCGATCCCAGGCGTCCCTTAGTGAAGGCAGTGCATCACACGGCACGGAGGTGGGCCGGCCGCACCTAGAGGGCCGGACACACCTATCAACCGACGTGCCGGGCGAAACCGACCCAAGGAACCGACCCACAACCGCCTCAGGAGCAGTGATCAGGGGCGTCCAAGGCGAGAGGTGGTGGATCATTGGGCCGGCCGCACCTCCTGATCCGACCGCACCTAACATATTGGTCCCACACGCTCAACCGACCTCCCTTGCCTATAAAAGGCACCTCACACTCACTGGATTGGACACATAACGCAGGAGCATCTCCATTTCCCTCTTTTGTTCACTTAGAGTAGGATTAGTGTAGCTTGGGACTTAGAGTCGAGTCGAGCTAGTCTCGGGGTTCCGGAGGAGTCTTCTTCAGAGTTCCGGTACTACTCTTGTATCCTTTCTTTGTTTAGACTCAAGTACAATTCAAGTTATCTTTCTATCTTACCTTTCGAGTAAATTACATTCAGCTTTTACTTTGCTCTAGAAGCTTTATTCTTGGTTTAGGCTAAAGTTAGTTTAGTCTTGGTTAGCATAGCTCCCTTGAACCCTATAGTGTTGTGGTCGTTCTTCGGTTGATCTCCGGTGTTTCACAGGAGAGAGAGACCTTCCTTCGTGGTACCCGGGGAAAGGTTCTTTGGTTCGTTGTGAGCGCAGTGCTCAGAGCTTACCTTAGTCTTAGATTGGTGTCCTGTTCAACGGAATAGTTGTGGTACCCTAAGGAGGTGACAGCTCCGGACGGGCTTTGTAGTCCACCACGTTAGTTCGGGCCGGTAGGATTCAGCGCGTCGTCGTTCTCCCTTCTCATCCCAGTCTGAGAGCGCGGCTTTGCATGCCCCTGCAACACTAGAAGAGCTTGTCGAGTTTAGCTTGCTTTGGTTATCCTTTGCCTTAGTTCTTTGCCTAGAGTTGACAAGAATAGATAGATTGTGTTAGGATCCTTTCTCGTCTCGTTGTCCTCCCAGCTCACTAGATCCTCTCTAGTCTTTTATCAAGATCTCCTTGCGTGTGTCAATTTATCCCCGAATATCTTTATTCGTTACCCCTGCTATGGGTCTTTACCAAGTCTTGTCTTTCTCCACCGTTTATTTGATTATCTTTTGCCGTAGTGCGTCCCTTGGGAAAATATAAATACGATAACCCGAATACCACCGGGTGAAGTGCTACAATGGTAATCCGTGCGCTTGCGGACCTTTTTGTGATCGTGTGTTTTACCAACGACGTTCCCTAGCCCCGTTACTAGAGGTGTGAACCCGGTAGCGACGCTTGCGAGTGGCAACAAGCATTCCTGGCGCCGTCGCCGTGTGTGCATACTTAGTAGTGAGGCTAAGGAGCGTCAACAAGTAGGAATGTGTGATTGTCGATGCTCGCAGCGGGGTGGCTGCCTCCTCCTTTTATAGGCCAAGTGGAGGCAGCTTACAGACGTACTACATGGCGTCGCGTACAATATCGTTGTACCGGTGTGTAGTGCTTGCGGCGTGACGGTTGTCCTGACAGATCTCCATCTCTGGGGCGGTTTGGTGGTGAATCCCGTCCTCTGCGGGCGACGTGGCAGCTCCATTGTTTGTGCAGGGGCGACTTCGAGGGTGGTCTTGACCAGCATCTGTGTTTAGTCATCGTGCATACGCCGGTTTGAGGGTGCGCCCATGCGGGATCGAGGGTCTTGCTGAGGGGAGAATCTTGGTCATACAGGAGCTGGCGTGGTGAAGTCCTGTCAGCATAGGGCGCCACAGCGCCAGGAATGGCTCCATAGCACCGGGGATGGCCACACAGGGCCGGAGATGATGGAAAGGATGTGCTCTGCTCGTCTCGCATCACAGGGTCGCCACGGTCGTGCACCTGGTCACCGGTCGTACACCCTTCGTGGCTGCCCCCATGCCTTTTCGAGGGGCACGACGCGGGGGAAGGACGGGAGCAGGCGGCAAAGTGTTTTGGAATGACACCGGCCTCTCCGAACAGTTTGTGTGCAGCGCCCGCACAGCGCCGGGGATGGCTGCACAGTGGCGGACTGACTACACAGTGTCGGGGCCAGATTCCCGAGCAGTGTCAGTGGAATGGCGTGGTGAGGATTTGCCTTTTGACTATGGCGTCTGCGGCGTATCAGGGCATTTAATGCTCCTATCGGGAGAAACAGGCGAGACGTTGCGGGTCGAGGGGGAGCCTCGAGCGAGGCGGAGATTCGCTCGAGGGGCGCCGGGCCCTCGAGCGAGGTGAAAAACTGCTCGAGGGGTGTCGGACCCTCGAGCGAGGCGGAGGTCGATTCGTGGGGCGCTCGACCCTCGAGCGAAGCGGAGATTTACTCGAGGGCGATCGGGGCCCTGGTTAGATGGGCCTTGGGGGCCGCTGGACTGTGGCTGGCCGTGGGCCTTGTACGTGTTTTGAGTAATGGTCAAATTGTGAGGTGCTTGTTGTATGCGTTTTAAGAGGGTGGTTTTCCCCTTAGTTAGGGGACCCCTTATGGCCGTCCCCGACAAAATGTCTTAGCCTTGCGGGGCCTCCGAGGAGTGGAGAGACAAGTAGGCATGGCTCGATGGACGTGGTGGCCGAACAGGATCAAGTGCGGGCCGCATGGTGGCAAGAAAAGCAAGATGAAGTCGTGCACAGGAGCCGATGCATGGAACCGGCTCACGACCGGAGTCTGCACGCGGCGTTTGCGGCGGTTCACCACAAAACCGTCGGGTTACTTGGTTGAGCCACAAAACCAAGACCGGAGGCTCGGCGGGTGGAGATGGGATCCGAGCGTGCCGAGAAGCTTTGATGCCGGGGGACACGTGGCTGGATCGCGAGGCTTGCGTCAGGTGGACACGGACTGCGGCGAAGGCGTGACCGCCCAATGAAGATATCCAAGTCTTGACCATATTGCCCCTGAGGGGCGTGTATCTTCCTTTATGTTCTAGGGGTAGCTTGGTCATTTTCCCAACCGGGAGAGACTTCATATATATAGCTCTAGGGTTCCAAGGCTACTCAACCATCCGGACTGCTTCCTCATTTCCCTGCTCTTTAGGCTAGATTTTCTTCATGATTTTGTAGAGAATCTGACCTCTGGTTGTATGGAAGCATTCATGGTTGCGTCGATTTCCTTCTCTTGGCTCAAGTGATTTTCGTGTCTTTTTCGAGCTATTTTGTGAGATTTTCGTGCGCGGCTTGATTCGTCGATTCTGAGGCGTTTGTGTTCGGTTTTGTTTGTGGCGATCATGGATAGATGTCTTGTTCATCTTTGTGCTTGATCTTTGATAGAGGCGGAGTGCCCGATCTTTCGGTGAGTGGAGATAAATCCGATTTTGGCGGGAGGAGACCCTCACGATCCGACTACGACGAGCAAGCCCGAAGCGCCAATGCAATTGCTGAACCAACTCCCTGTGGTTATCGACCTTGTTGGAGCAAGATCAGCCTGATCACGAAGATCAATTCCTGTGCGCAATCGACGAACGAACAAGAATTCGAGGCGAGCAATCTTAATATCACTCGAAGGTGGAGTTCTGAATCACAGAGATCATCACGTATTTGTGCGTGGTCTGGTTTAGCTAAAGCTAGATGTAAAACAAAACTCAAGTTTCTAAGGCGGTGGCTACTGAGTATAAAAGGAGGGCGTCCTAGGGTGGGGCACCCACAACCTGGGCCTAAGGCCCAACAAACTGGCAACGCAGCACCTTGGCAGATTTTGGACGTCAACTTGTTTCGATGATTCCCGTTGCCTCAGGACGAATTTGGGCATGAGACCGGTGCCATTGGAAGCTATATGAAATTGTGCCTCCAACCATATAAAGAGTGTCCAAATCCAACTTTGTATGCGACCTGGGCGTCCGTTTTATTGCGCACTGCTCCTGGACTCCGAATTGTGCTCGAACTTGAATTGCTTTGGGCCTCCACCTTGGGGACTCGAACCAGATTAGTCTCGTGCCTCCTCTTCGACTTGGACACCCTTGTTGGACTTGTTCTACTCCATTCCATGCACCAGTTATGGTCGTATGCATGGGTGCCATGTCCTCATCATTCTCCCCATTTTGAAGAAAAGTCGTCCGCGACGTCGGTCGTACTTGAAACTGATCCTGCACAACACAAAGGAGAACGGAGTTGCGGAAATAAAGCAAACCAAAATAATTGTGAGGTGGATATGACCACATTTCCAATTGTGTATCATGTCATGTCGCATAATATTGGAAGCATCTCGGGACACGACGTTATCGAAAGACACAAGATGTTTGTCATTACTATCCTGCAAAAGATTAGTACCAACAAAGGACACAATAGGAATAGTCAGCTTATTGCAAGAAAATTCAGCACCAAAAATCATAGGGAGCAACCAGCAATGCTTCCCTTCTTGTGAAAAATAACTACTAGAGGAACATGTGAATATGATTGTATGATGGTTACCCTCTAATCGAGCACAATCTTGCACAACAACAGGAAAATTTAGATTTGAACAAATGTAAACCCGATGTACCATATATTGTCCCTTGTTGTTATATTTGCCAATAACATGATATGAATGTTTAGACAACCATGGCAAATCAGCATATGCAAAAAGTCTCTCTTCTAAACAATCTAGATTACACAAATAATCAAATTCAATGTAACCCATGGTATGTAAAGAAGACAACAAATGCAACTCATCATTTTAACTATCCACATGCATAATATGTTTATTTTCAGCATTAGCATGTAAAACGGAAGTAGTAGCACACAATTCATCTTTATCATAAGAAACATCAAGCAAATCACCATGTGACAAGAATAAATCAAGAGATGGTTCCACTATTAATTGCTCAACTAAAGCATGATTTGTGGAAAAAATCAGCACATTATCACAATTCTCACCTTCCGTGAGTGTAGCACCATGGGCAATACCTATATTCTCAGTAGGAGTATTAGGTGCATTGTGAAGTGATGGTTCCGAATTTTCACATGAGGATGCGCCTGCAGGTTCGGTTGTCCTCTCAAGCGGTGTAGTGGTGGGCGTGGATGGCGCTGGGAGAGCGGGCACTGAGCTGGATGTCGAGCTTCGTCCTGTAAAAGAGTTAGAATATGTCTTCGAGCGGCGTTCCTGCACTTCACGTTCAGCTTGGCAAGCATATTCAAATAATGTGGTCATATCTGTATATTCCTTATGATCTAGTATGTCCTGAATTTCGTGGTTCAAACCACCACAAAAACATGCCATATCAGCGTCGTGTTGCTCTAATAACCCACAACGAATCATGTCTTTTCTAATGCATGGTAATAGTCCTCAATAGATCTAGAACCTTACTAAAAACGCTGCATTTGTTTAAGCAAATCTCGAGCAAAATAAGAAGGCACAAATCTATGTCGTAGAGCAGCTTTTAATTGATCCCAAGTGGTTGGAATATCATGGCATGAAAATTGTTGTTCAGCTTCTAATTCCCAATCAAGATATGCAGCAGGATCATATTTGTCATTATAAGGTGGAATTTTAAATTTAACCTTAGCAACTGAATCAATACCGGAATGGTGTGGCACACGGCGGGAACGGCCTTGGCGGTCTCCATCATCCTGCTCCTGGTCAACTCTCGTGGTGTCGCCGTCTATCATGGTTAGCCCAAACAAAAAAACAGAATCAACGACAAAACAGGGGTGTAACGGCTCACAAGGCACTCAAACTAGTGCTGTTATCAAATTCTTATCCATTCTTACCAAGCACACAGGGGCGAACTACAACCACCTGGTGGAACCTGTGAAAGATTGCCTAGCGGAATGAAACCTGCTCGACGTAGAACTTTGTGGAGTTCTGGGAAGGCTACACTCAATTGAAGGATTAGCACAATCAAACAATAATACGAAGTTGAATTATAGTGCTAAACACGATGAAACGCTGCTGATTTCAAGTCTAAAAGCTGATGATCAAGGGAAGCAAAGAGCAAAACATGGAGGGGGCCGGTTCGGTGGAAGAGGTCAAGTATGGGGGGTTCGGTGGAAGGGGGCAAGGCCGGCTTGCCCCGGCCTTAACCGCGAGCTGGGGGCTCGGTGCCTCGCGTTGCAGAGGGTCGCGACCTGGAGGACAAGGCGCACGCGTGAAGGCTCGGGGTTGTCCGTCTACCATGGACCTCTTTTTTTGTTTTTTTTTGCTTTCTTTCTTTTTTTGGCTTTCCTTTTTTGTTTGATAACTTCTCTTTTTTTCTTGCCAATCACGGGAGGGAGGGCGATCACGCGAGGGGAACGGCGGGTATTGGCGTGGTGGGGGGAAAACGAAGAGGTTTTTACCTGTATGTCATTAAAAAAGATGGTGCCGACCTGTGTGCCACTAAAAAGATCACTTGCACCTGTGTGCCATTGACCTAAACTTCTTTGCCCTCTACGCCATTCCATCTGTGTTCCATCCGGTTTCTACCATTTGAGAGCCCTGACATGTGGGACCGGCAGATAAAATGTCCATCTTACCCTTTGTCACTGTGGGCCCCACTTGTCATTGCCTTTCCAATTTTTTTCTCTTCTATCCGTTCTTCCTCCTCTGTTCGGCGAGCGGCCTTCGTTGTGCACCCCGAACTCGTCGCCGCTGTTGTCCATGTCGTCGGAGCTCCCCTGGATGCTCTCGCCAGCGTCTGGGGTCGAGCTCGCTCACGTGCGCCTGTGACGGCCAGGAACGAGTGGAGCTTGCCCGCGGCTGCGCGCCTAAGGTGGCTAGGGCCGCAGCGGCCGGGCGGAGCTCGCCCTCGGCAGCACTCCCGCGGCAGCCGGGCGCAGCTGTCGACGGCCCGTGCGCACGCGCCACCGCCCTGCCCCTTCCCATGCGCCCGCTCCCACCACCGGCGACGCTCCCCAGCGCCTGCGCCCACAGCGGCCGGGGTCGTGCTCCCCAGCACACGCGGTGGCAGTTGGTGTGGACTCCGCGTGCCGCGACCCTTCTCCTTTGCTTCTTCCCCACCGTAGCAACCTGCAGCGGTTCAAGCTCTGTTCTTGTCGTGCTCCTCTCTCCACCAATGGAAACACAGCTGCAGATCAATTCCTTCCCACGCAAGAAGCAAGCGAATCCACCAGCTCCAAATCATGCTCGTTGCACTGCTCGTCTGTCCCTAAATCCAAGCACGAGATGTAGTTCTCCAATTCGTGCAGTGCTAGCCAGCATTTATCTCCCTTCTTTCAATTCTGAGCAAACAAATCCACCAGCAGCTCCGCCTCTCTTCTCCGATCAGGAAAGCAGGTCAATTACTGAATCTTCTTCTCTATGCGCGCCCGGCACGGCAACCTAGACCTCTAGACCATCGAGGTGCGCCTGCTGCCCAACATGGACCTCTTCTCCGTGCAGGTCCAGCGGTTCTTCGCCGCCTGCCGCCTGCCGCCTGCCGCCTGCCGCCCGCGGTGCCTCGTTTGGTGGAGCTCCATCGCCTACCAGTCTCCCTGGTCCTTGACGGCACCCATGGCCCGCCAGTCCATGCTCTGCACCACGACGGCCAGACTAACATTCTCGTACCTGAACCTGCCACCACCGCCGTGGCTCCCGGCGCGCACCAGTACTCAGTCATGGTGGCCCAGAACTCCTCGTAGATGAGGTCGGCGGGCGACCTGTTGGTGGCCAGACGGTGGCCGTGCTCCCCTACAGCGTTGAACGAGTCGAGGATGAAGAAAGGGGCATTTTGGACTTCTTAACTGACCAGGCCCACATGTCAGGTGACTTAACGGTGAAAAATGGATGGAGTTGGGACGAAATGGCGTAGAGGGCAAAGAAGTTTAGGTCGATGGCACACAGGTGCGAGCGATTTTTTAGTGGCACACGGGTCGGCACCATCTTTTTTAATGGCATACGGGTAAAAGCCTAAAAACAGAGGGGGAAAAAAAGAAGGTGTGGGCCTCGGCGACGCACAGGGGTGTCATACCGCGGCACGACACAGCACGCACAGCCAGGAGTCACGGCGCGAGGGCAGATTTGCGTCACGAGGGAAGTTCGGCCTGGGAGGAAAACGCGTGAGGACTTTCCTCTTCCTGTTTTTTCTTTCCTTTTTTTTATACGTGCCAAAGAAGACAGGGCAGGGAGGGGCCGATCAAGGAGTACGAGCCCAGTTGTCGTGGGGAGGGGGACGAGGGGTTTTGTTTGGTGGCGCGAGGAGGTTCAGCATGGGAAAAAACACGCGTGAGGGGGGATGGTTCAGAGTGATGGGATGGTAGGCACGGCGCGAGGGGTGTTTTGCCGTGGATGGGTTGCGAGCAGTGGAGAAAAAG
The DNA here is from genome assembly GCA_036936925.1 of Cenchrus fungigraminus. NCBI lineage: Eukaryota > Viridiplantae > Streptophyta > Magnoliopsida > Poales > Poaceae > Cenchrus > Cenchrus fungigraminus. The sequence continues at coordinate 69,710,132 of CM072770.1, forward strand.
AAACGGCGGCGGCTAGGGTTGGAAGGAAAAACAAGAAACAAGAGCTAGAACACGAGTAACCAGCAACAATTGAACGAACAAGCACACAAACTCAACAAAGCAAATTATTGAATGAAAGTGCGAGGCTAAAACGGTTTGCTGGGACAAGGATCTAACCTAAATTTTTTTGTTTGGTTTTTGTGAACTATAGGAATTAAAAACACTCAATAAACTCACCGATCAAACTGGAAAGCTGATACCACTTGATAGAGGCGGAGTGCCCGACCTTTTGGTGAGTGGAGATAAATCTGATTCGGCGGGAGTAGACCATCACGATCCGACTACGACGAGCAAGCCCGAAGCGCCAATGCAATCGCTGAACCAACTCCATGTGCTTACCGACCTTGTTGGAGCAAGATCGGCCTGATCACAAAGATCATTTCCTACACGCAATCAAAGAACGAACAAGAAAAAGAGACGAGCAATCTTACTATCACTCGAAGGTGGAGTCTGCAATACACGAAGGCAGCGCTATGCGGCTGTTCGGTTGTAGCTAAAGCTAACTTGTAAAACAAACTCAAGTTTCTAAGGCGGCGGCTACTGAGTATAAAAGGAGGGGCATCCTAGGGTTGGGCCCGAGGGTGGGGCGCCCACAACTTGGGCCTAAGGCCCAACAAACTGGCGACGCAACACCTTGGCAGATTCTAGATGTCAACTTGTTTTGACGATTCCTGTTGACTCAGGAAGAATTTGGACATCAGAGCAGTGCCATTGGAAGCTCTATGAAATTGTGCTTCCAACCATATAAAGAACATCCAAATCCGACTTCGTATGCGACCTGGGCGTCCGTTTTATTGCGCACTGCTACTGGACTCTGAATTGTGCTCGAACATGAATTGCTTTGGGCCTCCACTTTGGGGACTCGAACCGGATTAGTCTCGTGCCTCCTCTTCGACTTGGACACCCTTGTTCGACTTGTTCTACTCCATTCGATGCACCAGTCATGGTCGTATGCATGGGTGTCATGTCCTCATCAATCTTGACCCCTCAAACGCCGGATTTGGCATCCGATTCGAGGATTTCGGTTGGAACCCTAGCTTTGTTCTTGAGCTCGGTTCGTTCTTGATTCCCGACAATTTAGTGTGTTTGAGGCCTCAAGTTTTTGGGCATAGCGTCCCCGAGGGACACTTCACATCTCTCAAAATCTTGACTCAATCCATGCAGCCGTTGGGGAGATCCATGGAGGATTAGGAGGAGTTTTGCTCTCGACCCCGAGTTCGCCCCGCTATGTTCGTGACCAACGGACTGTCCACCAGGTGGTCATGGATAGTCCACGTCTGCTCCTGTTTGTCAAGTTCGTCGCGTGTTCGTCTGGGTAGTTGGTTTGATCCGTTGGCCGCTGAGTTTTTTGTTGGGAGAGGTTTCACAGACCGTCCATGAGGAGGCCACAGACTGTCCATTGTGGTCGGACCGTCGGCGAGGCCAGTACAAACCGTCCGTATTTTCCGGGGAGCTACTGGAAGTTCTGTTCATTAATACAGACCATCCGTGCTCACCCGTCGGACTGTCCACCGAGCTCAGATGGACCGTCCGCGAGTCCATGTCGGACTGTCCGTCAAGGGCTCTGCAGATAGCCTAAGTCCCTCACTTTTTGAGTTGTGCTTCCGCGTTGCTTTGAGTCGGGACTTGTTCCTAGGGTTGGTAGGTCCGTTGTGACTACGTGACCTTGGCAAGCTCATGTGGGAATTCGTAGTTGTGATTTTGGGATTGTGTCGGCCTTTCTTCGGAGAAATTTTTGTCGGCTCCCATTCACTCCCCCCCTCTCTGGTCGCCTAATCGGTCCTTCAAACGTCAAGTCTCTGTCGCCCGTATGTAACCTAGTTGTTGAAATGCCTCAGCTAGAAGATGTTTCTTGAGCCAAGTCATCATGTCATTACACTAGTAAAAGCATATGTGGATAGTTATGGACCTGCAGTGAACGACTCAACATGTTTATGGACCCAGAAATGCATTTTTAGAGTCAATGGACCTAAGTGACACGCCCTTACAAGTTGATGGACCTCTAGTGTATTTTACTCTAAATAAAATAACAACAATTTATTCTCAATTTCAAGTATATCAATCATGTGAGGGTTTAGGCCACTCATGACCATGAGCACGGCTAATTAATTAGTTTTACACTCAGCAGAGGTTGTACTCTTTCACCATAAGTCGCGTAACAGTTCAGAAGAACTTTGGACCCAATCATGCTATGCAAAAGTAGGTAAAATTCCACACTTCCGAGGTGTGATTGCATAGGCACGCTGCAAAACCTTTACAAAGACTTCCCTTGCGAGTTCTAGTGCAAAAGGTTCCACGAGTCTGCCCCCTCTAATCACTAGTCCAACATTGGAGTCCTCTAATTAATTACTCAAGACCATAGCCATATAGTTCTTGTGGATGCACTATTTTCCTTGGTGATTGTCCATGTTCCAATTAACTCATATGGTCTTTCAATTAAATCGTCATAAAGGAACATAGAGTAAACTTAATCATATTATTTATTACCAACCCAGTTGAGAAAACTAAGCGCCATCTACCATAAATTAATTATCTGACCCACATGCTGCTCAGAGTCTTTAGTCACTTGTTCTTTAGCAAAATCCTCAAACAGGATGTTCTCTATGCATCACACAATGGTATATACAAGCACACAAAGAACAAAATAAGAAAACAATACCCGAACCATATTAACAAAACAAAACAGAGGCATAAAACTAACTACTCTTCATGGAAATGGTGTAGACATAAAGAATGTTTTAAAATGGTAAAGATACAAGCTAAACAAGGCCTGGGGGTTTATCTAGAGAGAAACTAAACTTACAGGAGCTAAACTGCAAGAAACCAAGGGCTAAAACCTAATAACGCATACAAGTTGAAGATCTGCGGTGCAAAACTACCAGGCAGGGATGGGCGCAAAAACTAGGAAGTCTAGGGTCCAAACCATAAGAAACAGAACCTAAAACTAATTACTTTTGAATTACATAGGACCCCATATTCAAAAACAAGGAGAAGGGAGGGCTCTTATGCAAAATGCTCGGTAGAGCGACAAGGTTGAATGGTACGCGCCAGACTGACCTTGGGCGGTCGCGATCTGGGCCTTTCACCCGACGATGGACAGTTAGTGGTGACTAGCTGTGTGGGACCCCATTTTGGGATTCCTGTTGATTATCGGTGTTAGTTCCTGGATCAGTAGGCTAACACGATTATCATCAGAGTTAAGTATAGAAAGTAATAAAATACGTATAATCAAAAGAAATACCTCAATGCAGTGAAGGGAAGCGTAGGTGCCCATTCACTAACTAGATGGTCTACAACCCCTAGAACCCACGAAGACTACCAGTAAAAAATATTAGGCAAGGCTGAGTACACTTATGGTTGGTACTCAGGAAATCCCACTATGTGAAAAACTCACAATGGTAACGGGCATAGATGACTTTTAGTAAAGGGCAAAGCGCCCATTATCCATCAAGCGTTACAAATGAGCGAACAAAGGTAACGGGCAGATGCCCATTACTAATAACACATATTCGTAACGGGCATCTAACAAAGACCGTTACCACAACTAGTTACCAGTCACGTGAAATGGTTGTTTCTCTGGGCCCACAAGAGACTTTGGTAATAGGCACAAACACCGAGCCCGTTACATGAACTTAACATCGGAGACGCGTGCTGTGAACCTGCGTCTCCTCTGTCTCGACTAAAGGAGATGCATTTTTTGTACATGTGTCTCTTCTATCTCGACTAAAGGAGACACATCTTGTGTTTGCACGTCTCCTCTGTCTCGATGAAAAGAGACGCGTGTTGTGAACCCGCGTCTCCTCTATCTCGACTAAAGGAGACGCATCTTATATACACGCGTCTCTATCTCAACAAAAGGAGACGTGTGTTGTGAACCCATCTCCTCTGTCTCGATGTCCAATATATTTGGTATGATGACAAAGTGCTGCAGCCGCGGTCCTGCTTGATGGCAGTGAAGAGTGCTAATGGACTTCAATTATTGAGCTTCGAGTCTAGTAACGGGCGTTAAATGGTCATCGGTAACAGGCCCTAAAGTCGGTCACTGATATAGCAGTGATCTATAACGGACTTAAAGAGCCCGTTACCGATAGGTTTAACTTTCATAACGGACACATTTTAACATCTGTTACAAAGAATACATGTAACGGGCATTTAAGAAGCCCGTTACCAGAAGTCCACATTGGCAACTGGCATTGTGGTGGAGAGGTCGGGGTCGAGCCTGCCGCGCATATGGGTAACGAGTGTCAAACAACAACCATTACAGATGTGGGTCCATGTAACGGGACTCAAGGGCCCGTTACAAATGCTGTGTGAGCTATTTGAGGTTTTCACGTAGTGTCCTAGTGTATAAATTATATTAGATGCAAGGAAAGGATACATGTCTGACTACAATGTTAAACTAAATGCAGGTAAAGTTAGTTTGGGAATAAAAAAAGAGTAAAGCATGTATATATGTTGGTTGGCCTGGAGGGGGAACTGTGAGACATGGGTACCCCTGGGTCCCCACCGACCAGGCTCACGGCCGTCCCTGACAAGTGGGTCTGGCCTACCAGAAGACCCGTCGACCTGATAGTGGGCCCAACCGACCTAGTTGGTGGCCCACACGACCTCCTAAAGACCTTCTAGAAGATTCCCCAGGCGACCTTATTCAGAACGACTTCAAGACTTGGCGTGCAAGATAAGATAGCGGTGGATTCCGACCAAACAGATCGACGGATATGGCAAGTGTTGTAACCAACTAGACTTAGGTCTCCTGGTCGTAACCGACTAGGAATCTGGGAACCGACCTTGTCTGCTGGCCAATATAAGGCGGGCAGGGTGACCCCTTGTACAATCACGCAATCCTCAAGCAATCGACACCAACAACTGGACGTAGGGTTTTACTCTCCGGAGGCCCGAACCAGTATAAACTCGCTGTGTTTTCTGTGTTCCGTGTGCTCGTGCGCAACCCTCGAGTTCTTAGCCTTAGATTCCACCTCACCGAACAACTAAACCACCGGGGTTAACCCCCCTGTGGGCTGTCTAGATCTAAACCTCTGATAGTTGGCGCGCCAAGTAGGGGAGGAATCCAGTGTTCTTCGTGCAACTCGATGGCTTCGTCAAACGGCGTCATCTTCCCGGAGAGCATGGCGGACATCCTCGCCAACCCCATCGACATCTGCTTCGGCTCTCTGCCGGCGGGATCCACTATTCCAGCCACATGCCACATCATCGAGAGCGCTGTGGTCACCTCCAACCAGCAGGTCGGATCCGATCTACTAGAGAAAACCCACCCACCCACACCTAGCGACCTGATCGCGGGGCTCGATCGCGTCAAAGACATGCTCTCCGACACGATCAAGGTCTGTGAGCACGTCAAGCGCCCTCACAGGACCCCTCCATCTTCATCCCGCATGCCCTTTGGTCTGCGGAACGCAACTCATGCAGCGTCTCGCTACATGAAGAACAAGCTTCAGATCCAATCTGAACCCAAGATCCCACATCGTGGGAACTGCAGGGGTCACCTCGACGACCCTTGCCCCGTCCATGAAGACTCCAAACACATGGCTCGCTAGTGCCGTGTGCTCAAGAAGCTTCGTCGACCTCTCCTCGCAACTCATCGCCGTCAGATCAACCGTGAGCCGTCTCCGGATCGCCTCGCGTTTCAGATCGCCCGCACGACCATCTCCCCCAACTATCCGGGCGAGGTGTTCGAGATCCCAGACCGAGAGGTCCTCGTGGTCTCTGCAGACGTACCCCCTCAAGCTAGTGAGATGGATGAAAAGTGTATTCAGTGTGAAAATGCCAACGCCGCACGAGCTACGCGTCGTCAGCAAGAAGTAGATGCAGCCGCAGGTCAGCCCGCAGGCAACGTTGTACAAGGTGCCGGCGACCAACCCGCAGGCAACGTCGTCAACGGGGCACAACCCCCTGCGGCTCCAGCCGCCCCTCAGCAGCAACAAAATCACAACAAGCCTCGTCGAAACTGCCTACGTGCCAGAGACCTCTTGAGGGACTTTGAGCAAGAGGGCCATGAAGTTTACAACTCTCATCAAGCAAACTTAGGCGCAGCCCTTGCCGCGCTGGGTCAACTTGAGGATACTCCTACAATACGGTGCCTATAAGCTCACATCCGCATCGCTACCGCCCTGGTCGAAGAAAGGGGTCCAGGATACACCAGATCAGCTTCAAGCTCCTACTCCAGGAGTAGGTCAGAGCGACCTCGTCAGCGACGCCACAACAATGCCCCCCTTCAGCCCGTAGCTGAAGAGGGAGGAGGCGAAAAAAAGTCGCCCAGCCGGTTAACCCCGCTGCCAACGTCGCTGCCAACCCAGCAGCCAATCCAGCCACCAACGTCGCTAGTAACGCTCCTGGTAATGCTCAAAACAACGCCCCAATGCGGCTGGCGCCCAACAGCAGAATGTTGCCGGCAACGCAAGACAGAACGCTGGAGCTCAACCTCCACCAGTACAAGCCAACCATGCTCAAGGCAGTCAACGTCAACGCGTACGAGACTAAGTGGAGATAGCACGGCGTGCTAACTACGACCGCGACAACAGGGTCCCTGATCCCCTTGACGCCAATCACCCTATTCAAGCAACAGATCTTCGGCAGATGCACGACCAAGAGCTCCTACGACGTGCCCAGTACGACCAAAATAATGGTCCTCCTGACGACCTCAACATCATCCCGACGGCATACGCCCCATCAGCTAGTCCTGGAACAATCAACAACTTCCCGGCATTCTCACGTCGTCTCAGGACGATCAGATACCCTAAGGACTTCAAGCCAGCCATCGAAAAATACGACGGTCGCTCCGACCCAAGTATTTGGCTCAAAATGTACAGCATCACGGCCCGCGCCTCTAGAGGCAATGAGGATCACATGGCGGGATATTTTCCCCTCGTGATGGGCAAAGCGCCACTCCTGTGGCTCAATAATCTTCCTGCGGAGTGCATCACCTCATGGGCGACCTTGTCCCGGTTGTTCACGACCAACTATCAAGCGACCTACAATCGGCCTGGCAACACACATCACCTTGCCAGAGTGCGGATGAGGCGCGACGAAACTCTCCATGAGTACAATAACCGCTACTTTAAGAATTGCAACACACTCGCAGGTGTCAAAGATGAAGACGTCATAGCCTACTACAAGAAGGGGGTAACTAACATCAAGCTCTTCGAGAAGATCCACGAAGCTGACGCCCATACCATCGCCGACCTCATGGCCTACGTCGACAAGCTTGTCGACACTCAAGATGTGGTGATGCACGACTTCAAAGGAGAGGACCACGATGACGGTGGCAGCAGGTCGCGCAAGCGATCCGGCGAGGTCTATGCGACCGATCCACCCAGACCTTCCACCTTCCTTGAAGGTGACTTCAACATGGTCATGGACGACTAGTGCCAGTTCCACCGCGACGCCAAGCATACCATGAGGGAGTGCGAACAGCTAAAGCGCGCCCTAGGGGTACCTCCAGAGCCCAAGAAGACCAAGAGCGGAAACAACGACAACCAGAACAACAGTCGCCGCCACGACAACCGTAACCGTCGACCTGATCGACGTGATTACCGTGACCGTCGACCCTACCATCGCAACGACGACAGGGATCGCCGTGACTATTGACGCGACTATCGCTGTGATGACCACCGTGATGATCGACGTGACGACTACCGCCGCGACTATCGCCGCGAAGACAACCGCAACGACCGGCGTGATGAGCGCCGCAACGACCGGCGTGACGATCGTCGTCGACAAGACGACCACAACCGCAATGACAATGACCATAAGGAGCCTTCTCCGCCACCCCCGCCAAAAGGGGGCAACCCCAATGGCGCATTTCAGACTGCCAACCGGCAGATCAACTTCATCGTTGGCGGTCGTCAGGCAGCCAAGAGCAACAGACAGTAGTGATCAAACGCAAGGGAGATCGGCCAAGTCAACACAGAAACTCCACAACCTCTGCGTTGGTCGGAGTACCCCATCACTTTCTCCAGGAAAGACCATTGGGTGCACATACCTGACCCCGGGACCTACCCGCTGGTCGTCAACCCCATAGTGGATGGCGCGTTCCTGCCTAAGACCCTCATCGATGGGGGCAACAGCTTGAACATCATCTTCACAGAAACACTGAGAAAGATGGACTTCGACTTTTCCAAGATGACCGCCTGTGACGAGCCCTTCTACGGGGTCGTGCCCGGCAAGGTTGCATACCCCATAGGTCGTGTATGCCTGCCGATCACCTTCGGCAAACAGGAAAACTTCCGCACAGAGTACTTGACATTCGAGGTCGCGGACTTCTGCTCCTCCTACCATGCCATCCTTGGTCGACCTATGTTGGCCAAGTTCATGGCCATACCGCATCACACCTACCTCATCATGAAGATGCCAGCACCAAACGGGATCCTTTCCGTCCACGGTGACATCCTCGTCTCCTACAACTGCGAGAGCGACACTATCAACCTCTCCAAGGTCTCTACGTGTAAAGCTGCCGCTACGGTCATGGTCGCTCAGGCCGCCAAGATCGATCAAACTACTCTAGAGGTGCCAGAACAGAAGTGCACAGCCACCGCCCTGGACCCAAGTCCTACTGTGAAGAAAGTTTGCCTAGGCCTGCCTGACGCATCCAAGGAAGTCACCATCGGGGCCAACCTCGATCCCAAATAGGAACTCGCACTCACTAGTTTCCTCAGGGACAATGCTGACATCTTCGCATGGAGCCCGTCCGACATGCCCGGTGTCCCTAGGAGGCTAGCTGAGCACACCCTTGAAGTAAGCACGACTGCACGACCTATCAAGCAAAAGCTCCGGTGATTTGCAAAAGATAGAAAGCAAGCTATAGAAGTAGAAGTCTGCAAGCTCTTAGCTGCAGGATTCATCCGTGAATGTAAACACCCGGTTTGGCTCGCAAACCCAGTCCTTGTACCCAAGAAGACTGGAGGATTAAGGATGTGTATCGACTGCACCGACCTCAACAAGCACTGCCCGAAAGATCCCTTCCCTCTTCCTTGCATCGACCAGGTCGTAGACACCACGGCTGGTAGCATTCTATTGTGCTTCCTCGACTGCTATTCAGATTATCACCAGATAGCCTTGAATCCTGACAACAAAGACAAAATGACGTTCATAACACCCAAATGCATCTACTGCTACATGGTCATGACCTTTGGCCTGAAAAACACTGGCGCAACGTACCAGAAGGCGATACATAAGTGCCTGAAGTCGTAGATCGGGAAGAACATAGAAGCTTATGTCGACGACGTGGTCGTCAAGACCACCGAGCAAGATCAGCTCATCGCCAACCTTGCCGAAACCTTCTCCAACCTACACGAATACCAGTGGAAGCTCAATCCGACCAAGTGTGTCTTCGGTGTCCCCTCCGGATTGCTCCTAGGCTTCATGGTCGGACACCGGGGCATCGAAGCTAATCCCGTCAAGGTTGACGCAATATGCAACATGGCCAAGCCATCTTGCAAGAAAGATGTCATGAAGCTCACAGGCATGATGGCGGCTCTAGGTCGTTTCATCAGCAATCTGGGTGAAAAAGGTTTGCCTTTCTTCAAGCTATTGAAGAAGGCAGATAAGTTCGTGTGGGACGAAGAAGCGCAGAAGGCTTTCGAGGCTCTCAAAGAGTCCTTGACCATGCCTCCAATCATGACGCCACCTATACCAGGGGAAACGCTCCTACTCTACATCTCTGCCACTACTCATGTGGTCAGCACGGTCCTCGTCGTAGAACGAGAAGAAAAAGGGCAAGCCTACCCTGTTCAACGACCTGTGTATTACGTAAGCGATGTCCTTGCCGACGCTAAGATGCGTTATTCACAGCCTCAGAAGTTGCTCTACATACTCCTGATCACATCGAGAAAGCTTTGCCACTACTTCCAAGCTCACAAGATCACGGTACCATCATCGTTCCCGCTGGGAGAGATCATCTGCAACCGCGACGCTAACGGCCACATCGTCAAGTGGTCGGTAGAGCTTGGAGAGTTCGACATCGAGTTCTACCCTAGGCAGGAGATCAAGTCCCAGATCCTAGCTGATTTTGTATCAGAGTGGACAGAGATCTAGATGCCCCCTCCCAAGGAGCGGCCTGAACACTAGATAATGTACTTCGACGGTGCTCTTAACCTCGAAGGTGCAGGAGCAGGAGTGCTATTCATCTCTCCTCAGGGAGAGCAGCTCAAGTATGTCCTACAGATACACTACAAAGCCTCCAACAATGGAGCAGAATACGAAGCTCTAATTCATGGGCTCCGTATAGCAGTGTCCCTTGGCATCAAGCGACTACTAGCATACGGCGACTCCAAGGTCGTCATCGAGCAAGTCAACAAGGAGTGGGATTGTGTCAAAGACACAATAGATGCTTACTGTGCTGAGATCCGCAAGCTCGAAGGCCACTTCGAGGGAATTGAGTTTCAGCACGTGCCACGCAACAACAACGTGGCCGCCGACGTACTATCTAAACTAGGCTCCAAGCGAGCTCTAGTCCCGATGGGTGTGTTCGTCCAAGAACTACGCAAGCCGTCAATCAAGCTGTTGGACTCGGACAACCCGGACCAAGCACAGCCCGACCCAACTCCAGCACCTCCCCGAGACGTGCTGATGACAGATAAAGAAGACGATTGGCGCGAGCCTTTCTTAGCCTTCCTACTAGACCAACGAGTTCCAGAAGACAAGGCTGAACGAGAGCGTATCACACGATGAAGTGCTAACTACGTCGTAATCGGCAAGGACCTATATAGAAAAGCCACCTCTACTGGTGTCTTGATGAAATGCATCTTGCGATCAGAAGGTCTCCAGCTCTTAGCTGAGATTCATGGCTGTGAGTGTGGCTGCCACGCGGCATCCGCCAATCTGGTCGGCAAGGCGTATCGATCCGGCTTCTACTAGCCCACGGCCATGTCTGACGCCGAAGACCTCGTCAAGAGGTGCAAAGGATGCCAATTCTTTGCCAAACAGCAGCACCTGCCAGCTCCGGTCCAGCGCACGATTCCCCCATCTTGGCCCTTCGCCATGTGGGGCCTCGACTCCGTAGGTCTGTTCCGAACCGCTCCGGGCGGCTACAGGTATATCCTTGTGGCCGTCGACAAATTAACCAAGTGGATTGAAGTTCGGCCTGTCGCAAAAGTCACGTCGGAGGAAGTAGCAAAATTCATGCAAGACATAACACATCGCTTCAGTGTACCTAACAGAATCATCACCGACCTAGGGACGGCCTTCACAGGGTCTGCCTTTTGGGATTTTTGCCAAGTCAACACAATTGACGTCTACTACTCCTCAGTCGCCCACCCCAGGTGTAACGGCCAGGTCGAACGTGCCAATGGCATGGTTCTTCAAGCTCTCAAAGATCGTATCTTTGACGACGCTTCAAATTACGCCACCTGGTGGTTAGCCGAGCTAACACATGTTATCTGGGGTCTGAGGACCCAAGTCAGCTCTGCTACGGGCTTTTTGTCGTTCTTCCTAGTCTACGGCTCAGAGGCCATCTTACCTACCGACGTCACCTTTGGAGCCCCACGCATACAGTTCTACGAGGAGGGAGAAGCCGAGCAGACTCGTCGTGTCGACCTTGATAGCCTCGAGGAACAGAGGATGGCATCTGTTATGAGGTAAGCTCGCCACGACCAGCAACTTCGTCGGTATCATGATCGCAACGTCAAGGAGACCTCCTTTAACATTGGTGACCTAGTCCTAAGGCGCATCCAGAAGACCGACGACATGCACAAGCTATTTGCCCCCTGGGAAGGACCCTTCATCATCACTGAAGTCATCAGCCCATCCACATATCGCCTCCAGTGGGGCGACGAGCAAGGCATACCCAACCCATGGAACGTGGAGCACCTACGACGATTCTATCCGTAGAATAGTTTTTATCAGCTATGTATTCCTCATCTTTGTACTTTTCAGTTCAATAAATATTAATTAAAGCAGTCATCTGCTGTGTCTTGAGCCCTACCTTCTCTTCCTTCATGTCATAAACCCTCCCCCTCGACACGCTCGGGGGCTTGGCCAAAGCCAATACAAGGGTCGAAAGACCTGAGGGTGATGTTTCCTGCTCCTCCCCCTCGACATGCTCGGGGGCTTGGCTCAAGCCAACATAAGGGTCGTTCGACCTGAGGACGTTGTCCTTCATGACTACCTACTTTGTGTTGTTGCGAACCTGCTTGGTCGTAAGGTTGCACGACCTGAGTCCCAGACCTCCCCCCCCCGCATGCTGATTGCACGTAAGTCTCCCTACTGAGCTGTGATGGTCGGTAAGCCAGCCTCTCCGTGAGTAGTGGTTAGCAGAGTATGATAAAGACACATCGCTTCAAGGCTACCAAGTTCGCGCAAACACAAATTAAGTACGTCATGTAGGCCAAAAGAAGGTTATCAAGTGTTGTTTTACATGACTGTAGGAGGGAGGGGGTACAACTCTAAGACTACGACTACTCTTCACCGTCGTCACCCTCATAGTCAATGGTGTCCATTATCACCATAGCAGCTTCACGCATTTCAAGCTCCACAACCTTGGAATCCTTTGTCGCGTCTGGGCCTTCTCCGACCTTGACCATGTCAACATCGGGGTAGTGAGACTTTACCCGTACCAGCGCCTCTGTAGCCGCCGTCAAGCTCGTCGCCTTCAAGAGGTCGACCAACTTCTCAGGCGCAGCCAGAAGACGATCAATAGCTGGCTTGGGCTCCTCCCCCTCGACCTGCATCTCCACCATGTCCATCACAAAGTGGGTAGCGTTCTTTAGGTCGTTCAGCTCCACCTCTTGCCCTGCAATAGCGACTTGGTCATTCTTCAACGCTCCCAAAGCTACCTCGAGACTGACCTCAAGGTCCTTTCGAGCCTGTTTCTCATAAGCCAGCTTCTGGGACACAGCACTGTCTACAGTGCCCTTCAGCAACTGCTTCAAATCTTCATCACCGACCTCTGCCTCCTGCAGGTTCACTTCTAGGCTTCGGACCCTCTCCTTAGTATTTTTCAGATCGTTCTTGAGGTCATCCTCTCGCCTGTGAAATTCTGCAACATACAAGACGTCATGAGGTCCAACCCTCAGCAGAACAAGTCAATACTAGAAAAAGTTGTGAGGAAACTGGTCTTACCGGTGCTCATGGTGTTGAACTGCGCGTTGGCCTCCTGGGTCTTGCGCTTCTCTTCAATAAGCTCGTCTTCGAGCTTCTTCTTGTCTGCCGCCGCTGCCTCACTGGCTTGCTTGAGCTCCCGCTTGAGCGCGATCACTCGCAGCTACAGAGCTGCAGCATCCTTGAGCTGGTCGGCCCTGCCCTTGGCACGGTTGGCCAGTGACTGTTTTGCCAAGACAAAGCAGGTCGTTAGCCACATTAAGACAACAAGTCATTTATTCAATTCAAAGACAGCTGCTCACCGTGAGGGATTGGTTGAGTGTCAAGATCGATCGGCAGACCGACCTCATATCCTCGTCATCGTCAAAGATATCTCCCTCCCAGGGAGTGCCAGTCCAGTCAATGTCCTCACGCCCAAAACATGGCCCCGTCGACGTCGGACCCGGTGCCTGCACACCAGTTGTTTCTGGGTTCTCCGGTGGCGGCTCGATCTGTACCAGGTCCGCAGTTGGGCCCTGAGTCGATGTGTCAGGCATCGAGTTGATGGGGTCTACGTCGATAATAGGCGGAGAAGATGACGCCCCGACGTCACCAACGGAACCTTGTGTTCCGGCTTCAGTAAAAGGCGGAGGAGCCGATGTCCCCACATCGCCGACCGAGGCCTGAGTCCTGACCTCATGGTCAGACGACCTTGTCTGCGAGGGTGAATCTTCAGCACCCAAGGCGCTCTGAGGTTGGACGTCCGACCTACAGTAATTTTCGTCAGCACAAGAGAAGAGCTAATGATAGCTAGCAAATGAACCAACTCCAGTACCAAAACCTTACCTTATAGTAGCCAAGGCGCGTAGCTTCGGCCTCAGGGGCCGAACTCGTATCTTCACAGGCATCTTTGCCTGTGCACCAGCGGTAGCCCGCTGTGCCTCCCTCATCCGACGGAGGTCTTCTTCGTTCACTTGTTGCTCTAACTCCTATTGCCTCTTGGCCGCGGGACTCAGCGACCTCCTCGCCGTACGATCCCCAACAACTGGCCGATCATCGGTAGCTTCATCTTCATCCTCCTTGACCTCCTTGGTCGCCGGAGTAGGAATTATCGGTGTGCGAACTGTTGGAGGAGGTCGCCTTCCTCTTCCTCTTCTTCTTGTCGGCCTCGAGCTTGGCGGTCTTCGCTGCCTCGGCCTTGGCAGCGGCCCTTGCGGTCGACTGCTTTGCTGTTGTCGCCCTCGTCTTGCGCTCGGGCTTCGTGGCGCTACTTGCCGCAGGGCGGCTCGCCACATCGTCACCGACCTCCGGGTCGGTATCTTCATCAGCTTTAACTGATGAGTCAGACTGATAATTCTCCAGCAGTGCAGCTGCTGGAGGTTGATACTCCTCCGACCTCAGCTTCCGACATGGTTCCTCACCCTTTGGCAAGGGTGCAGGGCACCAAAACTGCATCTCCCGAACCTGTAACAAACAAGTAACACATAATAAGATCGACACAAGCAACTAAACAAGACAAAACGACCTAGTAGTCCCAGGACTTACAGGGTCAGTTGGTCGGGTTAGGGAGTGCGCTTTTGGGCACTTTCTGCCTCGGGCACCCCCGGTGTAGATCTGTGACACCCTGGCCACCATCTCCTCTTGGGAGACCTTGCGGTTGACCTCACCAGTGGGGTCTGACTGCCCCCAGTATTCATACGCTGGATGCACCCGGTCCTTGATCGGCTGGATCAGGCGATGGCAGAACGACCTCGCCACCGAGCCCCCTGTCAGCCCGTTCTTCTTGAGGTCGCGTACCAGGGGGAGCAGCTCCTTGACGTCGTCCAGCTCACAGGAGGACAGCTGCATATCCCACTCTGGTATCTTCTCGGGCTTGTGCCCGGTTCGCTTCGGGAGCACTGGCTGTTGGTCGTCGATGTAAAACCACTCCGACCTCCAGCCAGCGGTGTTATCCGGTAGGTCCATATCTATCCACTCTGCTTTGAGACCTGGTCTCAGGCAGAACATGACCGATCCTACCACGCCTAGATGCTTGCCGGTACACTTAACATTGAAAAGATGGCGCCAGAGCAAAAAGTGGGGCGGTATTCCTAGATACGCTTCACAGAAATAGATAAACGACGACACTACGGTTATGGAGTTGGGGACGAGGTGCACCAACTCCAGCTTGTAGTAGAAGAGGAGACCTCTGAAGAAGTCGCCGGCGGGGATGTTGAACCCGCGCTCGAAGAAAGAGGCGAAGACGACCTGCTCCTTGTCGTCCTCCGACGGGAAGGCTTTGCCCGCAAGTGCCTTCCACTCCACCACCGCCTTGGGCCTCAGGAGCCCGCAATCCACCAGCGCTTGAACCTTCGCCTCGGTCATCACCGAGGGCTCCCACACTGTCCGCGGATCTAGGATCTGAGGAGCAGTGGCCGCCATTTCTTGAAGATAAGGAGATTTGGATCTAAAATGTACTAGGGTTTTGACGCTCATGCGGAGCGGCGCGGCGCGTGGATGGCGGAGCCGGCGCGCGGTCTGCTACAGACGGCGGCGGGCTGAGGATTCTCGGGTGGAGCTTGGATGTGGAGCGCACGGCGGCTAGGGTACGAAGGTTCGGGCAGAGACAGCGAAAGGAAGAAGAAGATGGAAAGGGACGGTCAACGCCGGTCCCCGCCGCTCTATTTATAAGGGCCCCACCATGGGTGCCCGTTGCGGATCCTTTCGCCACAAGGAGCTCGCCGTAACGGCTATACGCTGCTAATTTCGTGAGACGATCTCGTCGGATTTCACTCCAATAGCTATACGCCCAACAGATAGTTTGGCGACCTACACCACGAGTTTAGGTCGTGAACACCCCAAAAACTATCAGGTCGTCCTGATAGGAAAATTGATCTCACTACAGGTCATTTATGAATAATTTCTTCAAAACGACCATTACATGACAGAAGAGAGCGAACATTACATGGAAACTTCGAAGGTACACAAGTCGCCTGCGACCTTATTGGATCCAGAACCCGTCACAAAATACAAACATATTTGAAGACCTGATCTATCTAGAGCAATCCTTGAGGTGTACTCTGCAATAGCCGAGCACGTCGCAAGAATTCTTCTAGCTTCAGGACCTCGATGGTGGCCTTGCGGTGAACAAATGGATGACGCTGCACATAGCAGGTCACGCTTTGTGCCGGACTATGGAATGCAGACACGAGCTTGCTCTTCGGTGCGGACCGCAAGCCCTCGACGAGCATCACATGCTTACCAAGGACTTGCAGCTTCACCTCGGGCCTCTACAACATCACCTCCAAACTCTCCTTGATTCCTCGCTGAGGCAAGGTACAAAGAGTGGGTGTGCTGCCTACATTTCACAAGAGTTCTTCTAGCTCCAAGCCTCTACAAACCTTGTATCCTACAATCTGGTGGACGGACACATGCCCATGGCATGGCCTCAATACTACCCTGCGGCTTCATAGCTCAGCAATGCTCGGTGCTTGCCTCCTTCAGCCTTATGATGCTATTTATAGCCAAAGCCAAGCCTCGCGCAGCCGGTGAAGTGATGACACTGTCACTACATGGTCCAGAGGGCCTGTAGACATGTGCATGATTAAAGTCGGCATCTTTATCGCTAGCACATCAATGATGCCTGAGGCCGCCGTAGCGTCACATGGCTACAATACACCCCTTGATTCGTGGGCAGCTTGTCGTTTTCTGGGTGGCAAGAGAATCTCCGACCACTGTTGACCCGTGACCCAGTAGTCTATAGATGTAAACAAGCCTGGCCCTGTGTCAGAGGGCCCTGCGCCTCACTGCTACTACAGTCGATGATGATGATCAATGTATTCTTTATAGCTCTACGTTTTCATTGCACCCGCTAGGCTCTGCGTCCTAGTGCACCCGCTATAGCTCTGCGTGTAAACGGACCTATTCCAATCATCCAATATTTTTGTTCCCTGAGCAAAATGGTCGTAGGTTCGATTGAAGACCTTCTGGGGTAGGTGTGCCTCGCTGCTCTGCTAGATCCATCTAGGCGCTTGGAGATCAGAAGCTTCACTCCTACGATATCGTCGGGCCCCCGAGGTCGGTGTGCCTATTACTGAGGTCGTCAATACCTTAGTGCCGTGGCTCCGCTGGATGATCAGCAGCCATGTTGATCGTCTGGACACCAAAATGTCCTTCCTGAGGTCGGCGTGCCTCAGTACTTAGGTCTTGCAATACCTTGGTATGCCTACGGCTCTGCCAACCTAGTTGGGCGCCCTGGATGCGTGACCTTCCAAGGTCGGTGTGCTTTATATAGCTCTGCCAGCCTGATCTGGGCACCCAGGATTTTGCGTAGGGAATGAAGGCCTCCCTGTGGGGGTGCGCGCCTCGTGGCCCTGCTAAGTACCCCCGGGTGCTTGGGCGCTGATTGATCTGAGACCTTCTTGAGGTCGGCATGCCTCGGGTGGCTCTGCCAGACTCCTTGCAGCTATGTAGGATATCTGGGTGTCTCCACACTCCATACGTTCAAGATCTATACGTTTTCATGGCTTCGACAGCATTAGTTCCAGACATCACAACTTCAGCTTCGACCATTATTGGCAACCTATTCATCTGACATGTGTTTCAAGATCTTGCTGGGTATCCTCGGATACTGGGTATAGTTGATTTGAGGCCTTTTTGAGGTCGGCACGCCTACAAGGCCTCCTTGAGGTCGGCCCTGCCAGACTCCTTGCAGCTATGCTTGGAGATCTGGGTGTCTCTACACTTTGTTCGATTAAAACCATGACTCAGTTTTCTTCTCTTTTTTGAGCATCAAACCAGCCATGTTGCCTGCTTCAATGCTCGGGGCCTACTCTACGAGAGCGTCTTCGACGCCCACTTGATTTCTTTGTCGTACCGACCTGTTGGGAAACCTGTTTCCCATCACGTCGTTACTCGACCTATTTTTTCTTCTTCTCTTCTCTTTCTTTTTTGGATCATCATACCGGCCATCTTGCCCGCCACGATGCTCGGATACTACTCTATGAGTGCATCCTTGATGCCCTCTGAATTTTTTCATCGTCGTTTCGATCTATCGGAAGCCTACTTCCTATAGGTCGTCACTCGACCTCTCTTCGTTCGGCAAAACTATAAATAGGTCGGCTGCAAAGTTGATTTGTTCTTTTCTTTTGGACCGATGTGCATGCTATTCAACCTGTCGATAGCTCTACGACTTCATCATGACCTTTCTAAGGTCGCTACGCCTACACCTCGCTCGGAGGCTTGTGAGACATGGGTACCCCTGGGTCACCACCGACTAGGCTCACGGCCGTCCCCGACAAGTGGGTCCGGCCTACCAGAAGAACCGCCGACCTGATAGTGGGCCCAACCGACCTAGTTGGTGGCCCACATGACCTCCTAAAGACCTTCTAGAAGATTCCCCAGGCGACCTTATTCACAATGACTTCAATACTTGGCATGTGTTGGTATTTCTTAACCTCGATGCTAAGTTACGGGTCCCTAGCAACGATGCCAGAAATATCCAATTGGTAATCCTAATGATTACAAGAGTTCGCAAGTGCACGGAAGTACCATTGTAGCATTTCCCCAAAGGAGTATTCCAAAGGGTATCGAATCCAAGGAAGGCTAGGCGGATTAACTAGTTCAACACTATTGCAAAGAATATAAATCATAGACGGGGACAAACCAGATACTCAAGTGTAGGGGTAAGATAAAATAGATAGGATAGTAGTGCGAACACACAAACACACTCTCTCTGTAGGTCCTAGGCTTAGGAGGCAACATACGAGTTCATTCTAGGTTCTAAGGTACTAAACATATGAAGTTAGTCAGACAAGTTAGACACACACTGGCATCGCATGATGCTGGCTCAAGCACCCAGGCACAAACGGGGACCTAAGCTCCCGTGTCGCTTACGCACGACTCCGGTTGTTAGACTTTAGACTCCTACAACGTATCCGAACGTGGGGGATTCCAGAGGGTCCAACGGCTGTCACCACCTCGGCCTACCCCAAGACAAATCGTGGGATACACTCGTAAGCAACGTAGCTACGCAACCCAAGCACCACGCTTGCGTTGTTAGCAGGACCCTGACCGGCCCGGGCTATTGTGACCCAGGTCAGAGCCGCCAGATAAACCGGCCAATTACACCGAATACCGTAGCTTGAGCACGAACTTCATACAACACAAACTTGGGATCTAACTAGATCAAACTAGGCTAAGCACACAAATGGATTCGTGCTTTCCTATGTCTATTCAACAAGATCAAAGGGTCGTGTTCGTGATGAACACGAGCCTCTAACTTATGAACAAACACCGAAAACATGTATAAGTCACTCGTCAACTGGATCGAAAGGCCTTGTTCATCAAGAACAGGAGCCTCTAAATGATGAACAAGCGAAGAACACATGAACAAATCACCCATGTGTACAAGCACAACTTTATATGAAATAGCTGAATAACTGAAGTAGATCAAAGTCATACAATAAAATAAAGATACAAGAAGACTCATACCTAGATCCCAAAGTAGACTTGGAACCTGAAGTAGAACTACTCTAGCCTACCTCCTAGCCTTAGAAACCAAAAGTGAGAGAGGAGGAGTAAGTTGTGTTGGTAAGAAATGAGCCCCCTCCCCTTCTATTTATAGGCCAGAGCATCGGCGCAAGAAGGAGTGAAACACCCCGGTGATGGCCTCTAGGACCAATGGACAAGCGCCACGTGGAAGCCCAGGATCAACCGACCCAAGGTCAGTTCGGCCGATCCTAGGGTCGGCCGACCCCAGGTGGGCCCCATTCGGGGTGTGCTTCCTCGGGGTGGCTGTCCTGTTGGCCCTTAAGTCGGTCCACAGTGTACACGTGTTCTTGAGGCGTTTTAGGCGCTCTGGTGGGCCCATGGATCCATGTGCAGTCCACGTGTCACGCTCTGATTTGTCGGGGCTTGCCTCCTTTGGATTGGTGACATGGCATGCATGCGTGGCACCTGAGGTGGCTTAGCTTGTATGCATGGCACCTGAGGTGGCAGCCACTCCTTGCGGTGATGTGGCATGAATCATAGAAGGTGAGTTTGCCACTTCTTTTGTGCGTATTTTCCTGCAATCACATAATCTCCAAGGACAAGTGGAACTACATTATTCTTAACTAAAATGCGTGTAAGAAATGCCTCTTGCTCCTTTATCCATGAGTAAATTGACGGCTAGAGTAAGCACTTAACAGCCGTCAACAACTCCCCCAAGCTAGCCTCTTGCTCGTCCCGAGCAAGACACTTAGGACTTAGGTTGGTCGATCAAGAGTTGCTACGATGTTGTATTCCTAGTTTATGACAAGCATACGACTAGGTACTCTACCAAGAATTGAATGAGTTGGCATTGATCCTACCTTACGCTTGATAGCTATGGGGCTTGTAGCTTCACCTGCCTTGGGTGGTTGAAAGACAGAACAGTTGTATAGGATTTACTAATCATGAGTACCTTGATCTGTCGTCAATCTGGAGGTTTTGCAAATTTTCATAAAGAAATCAAAGTTCCTCGAATGATACTCTCGGATCGCTCAGTGTGTATGATTCCTCACCAAGGTATTGATTTGCCTTCTTTCTCCACCTACTTCTAATAAGCTGATATGTGGGGTTGTAGGTAGGGAAAACATGTGGCATACCTGTTCCTCATGTATTGTCGAGTCGAAAACCGGATCCTTGGGAGTAACAAGTCATACAGCCTAATCAAGATGTGCATGTGTGTGTATATGGTGGATGGATGAAAAACTCCTTTTTGTATAAGATTCTTTCCTCTCCTTTTGAGATTTTTGAGACTTGGGCTATGTCTCTTTATTCTTTCTCTCTTTTTTTTCTTTTCATGCTCTAAAGCATGTACTGCTTCTTCTTTTTTTTCATAGCCCATAGTCCTTGATGAACATTTTTGGAGAGAGAGTAATCATGAACGATGCGCGGAGCTTTATTTGCGGAATGGATGGAAAATGGACGAAATGATGGGTGCTAACTCCTGGTGTAGAAGTTTAGCAAATAGTGGCTGTGTACGTGATCTTGATCATGGGAGCATGACAAGCTTCTCGCCGAGGGTCACAACAATTCGACAAGACTCAATGAAGAAAACAAGCAGCATATGCGGAGGCTAACAAAAGCTAGGATCTACATATGGCTTTGGATAGGAATTTCTCATCATTGAGGAACTTATCATTTTATTGTTTTTCAAAAGAAAACTCCGGATATCAAACATCACTTAGCACAGGCTCATAGCAACCCTATTATACCGTATCATACCTCACAACAACCTAGGCAAAGGACATGTTTTTTGCTACCCACAAGTTTCAAGCTAAGGCTTGATCGTACAAGCCAACAAACTCAAAACTGAGATAGGATACTAAGCTGTAGCAAGGCATACAAGAGGAATAAATAGAGCAATTATTCATCATTTCGACCATAAAGGGACACAAGCATTCTTACCGCGCATATGAAAGCAAACTAATTTAAGAAAGCAAAATAAAATATTTTTGGTCTTTTTAGCTTTTGTAGATTTTTATGGGTTTTTAGCATATGAGATTCTGAAAATAAAGATACAAGTTACCTCAGAGTGGGGGTCCTCCCCCAAGCTAGCTTCAGGCTCACTACTGTGGAGGAGGGAATCCCATCCACCGGTAGTAGGCCCTCTGCTCCTCCAGCTGCTGCTGCTGTGCCAGCTCGATGGCGTGAAGTCTCTCACCGGACATCCGCTGCCAGTCCCGGGTGGACTCGACGTGCTGGTGCACGGTCTCCTCCATGTCGCAGACTCGGATGTTGAGCTCGCTCATCTACTGAGTGAGGGTGGCCCCACGAGATGACGAGCGCAATCCGGACGATGAAGATGTCGCATCTCCGTAGGTAGTACCAGCAGGGACGGCCCACTCGCCACTGCCCGCGCTAGCCCAAGCCGAGCTACTCGCACCCTGCTGGTACATGGGCTGGTCCCAACCGGGAGCATACCCGGGAGTGACCCCAGGCATGTACTCGGTAGTGGTCCACGTACCCGGCAGAGGTGTGGTAGGCTGAGGCTGTGGCTGAGGCGACAGCTGCGGAGATGGCTGTGGTGGTGGCTGTTATGCTCCGGCTGCTCTCCTCGATGCGCTCATAGTTACCCTGTCACCAGAGACACTAGAACGACGAGGTTCCTCGAGAGGAACGGTTAGTGGCCCCTGGCCGTACAACCTGAAATCCGGGTTAGGTAACTGGATCTGGTTTGTATGGCCTGGGTAAAAGAAAACCAAAGAATCATCCGGACCCTTCTTAAGAATATGCCCCTGAGTCAAATAAGCCTCGTCAATCTGAGTCCGGGGATTAGCAATGGAGGGCACGTTAGGCCCTTGCGTAATACCAAGGTTCGTGACAATGCGAGAAATCAGAGACGTACACTCAATAGAACCCGTCATCTTAAAATTTGTCAACCACTGCCGAATCATAGCTTTCACAGTGGAGATCTTGATCCGTCTGACCGCGGCATATAAGATCATCATCTCGTCAGTGTGCACGGTTCGTACATCATCCCTTGGAAAGAGAGTGATGGCGAGCCACTTGTGCCACAGTCGGAGAGTGGGATGCAAGATATCGTTGCACTGAGGTGTCAACTTATCGCGAACAGGACGACCAGAGATCTCTTCCCAAAAACTCTCGCGGTTAAAACCAGCGCAAGCTTGCTCAAGAGAAATAGCGCAACGACAATGAAAACCGAGGGTGCGACTAAGATCTTTCCACGAAACTCGATACGGAACTCCATGAAATCGAAATGAAATACCAGACGCATCCTCTTGAAGAGTACAGAGGAACTGGATGGTGGTAGGTCTAGAACCAACCTCCTGAACTGGAACGAACTCCTCCCATCCTAGAGCTTGCCAAATGGAATTGAACTCGGAGTCCATACCTGTTTTCTCGAGAAGGTCCGGGTCGAACTCCTTGGTGTTGGTGAAGACTCGGTCCTTGATGAGATCGTAGGCTTGTCTCTCGCGATCACTCCTCAAGTCGATGAAGGCGGCGTCGACGGCGTACACTTCATCGGCTCGTGGCGTGGGTAGCTCTTCTTCTCCTTCTTCTTCACGGTCGGTTGACATTGGGCTTGGTGCAGCTTTGGAGTGACGAGACGAGCTCCCCCCGTCGCGTGAACGGCGTGAGCGAGTCAACTTCCGGAATGCGCCAGAGGCCCAACTCATCTTGCACAACTATCGGACGACACGAGCGACTCGGTGACGGGTTAGTGAAACCGAATGAAATTCTTACTGAGTTTGCTCCACCAATGATCAATATTTCAGCAGCACTTGGAGAGAATACTTGGCACCTCAATCTCGAGCGAGAAATCCACGAAAACCAGAGAGCAAGAACAAGAGAGGGAGAGAGTGTTGCAATGGGTGAAGACACCCCTCAAACCCCCTTGTATTTATAGGCATTGCAGCCGGGCACCGAGACATGGGTCGTGTGCAATGGCTAGGAGCCGTTGGAGGAAGGAGGGCCGGGCTAGCCATTAGGCTGGGTCGGCCGAACCCACCTCGGGTCCGCCTGCCTCCAGCTTTTTGCAACGGCTCTCTAACGGTGACATGAGGGCCTATCTAGGTGTACCGGTCCAAACCCGCCCGGAAACTTGCTGAGAAGTGCCGACTTGATTCAGCACAAGGATGGCCCGATCTTCACGGTAGTAGGTTCAAGAACAAAGGATAAATTGCTGTAGAACAGCAGGGATAACTAGCTTTATACCTGACAAAGGTTGGCTGTGACCAAACGACGGGGAGAGAGGCACCGAAACCGCGAAGGACTTCGACTCGATCTCCGAACGATCACAGAACCACAAGCCGGGACTAATCCACACAATACGGTGCAGCCGAACGAAAACTGTAGAGCATGAAGTAGGGGACCTCAGAGAGATCTCTCACAAGCCCAAGAAGAACTCGCAAGAACAAAGGTGTGTAAGAACACTCAGCAGCGAGGCTGCGATCAACCGTATGTGGTTAACAACTAACAATCAAAACTGGGTTCTTGGTAGTACATAGGGGGGTATTTATACTAGGAACAACCCTCCTAGTTGGGTGTGAACTCGAGAGGAAAATGAAGAGGCTAAGTATGTGAAAAGACTCTCCAGAAATCAACTCCCGAGGTGGACTCGCGTGGCTGTTGACCTTCTGTGCAGCCTCCACTAAATCGGTCATAACTCTTTATTGGAAAGTCCAATGGACATGTTGTTTCTTGCATTGCAAAGTTGACTTCAAGCACGTTCCATCAAGTACTCGTGGGGCTCCAGAGACATCACGACCAAAGAGTTATGGTCGATTCATTATGCAGGTCCGAACTAGCCTGAAATGGAGGTCTGAAGCGAACTTCCTGGATCCTTGTTCCGAACGAGTGATTCTTGGTTTCCAAGCTTGTCTGAACAATTGTCCGAACAGAATCCTCCAGGATCCTCATTCCGAACGGGTGATTCTTGGTTTCCAGGCTTGTCTGAACAATCGTCCGAACGGAATTCTCCAGGATGCTTGGTTTGAGCTGGTGATTCTTGGTCCGACTATTTCTTGTTGTTTACTTCCTCTCCATGTTTATTTGTACCGTCTTCTTCATGAATATTCCTAAGGACAACCAAAGTACAACTTTTAGGTAGTATAACATTCTCATATATTTTGAAATTAATTTTCGCAAGGAAAGAATTCACCTCTTGTTGGAGTTTCTTAGCACGGCTGCGTGTAATAGGGCCTTGAATCACTTGAACTTGTGTGCCTGATACTTGATCTTGCGTAACTCTTGGGATGTCCACATCATCCTCCCCCTCTTGAAAAGGAGTCGTCCTCGACTCTTCCACCCCAAAGAATGGAGAAAGGTCGGTGACGTTGAAACTTGTACTAACACCATATGTACTTGGAAGATCAATTTCATATGCATTGTCATTGATCTTGCGAAGCACTTTGAATGGTCCATCAGCACGTGGCTACAGCTTGCTTTTGCGTTGGTCTGGGAATCGATCCTTGCGTAGGTGCACCAAAACCAAGTCTCCTTGTTCAAACACATTCTTTTTGCGACCCTTGTTGGCGTGCTTCTCATACATCTTAGTCATCTTCTCAATGTTGGATTTTGCTCGTTCATGGAGTTTCTTAACAAATTCAGAATGCTTGCTTGCGTCGAAGTTCACACGTTCCTGCATAGGTAAAGGCAATAGATCGATGGGAGCAGCAGGTTTGAAGCCATATACAATTTCAAAGGGACTAAATTTTGTGGTTGAATGTACCGCCCTGTTGTATGCGAACTCCACATGAGGCAAGCTTTCTTCCCAAAGCTTCAAATTCTTCTTGAGGACAGCCCGCAATAATGTTGACAAGGTGCGGTTCACAACTTCAGTTTGCCCATCAGTTTGTGGGTGACAAGTTGTGGAGAACAACAATCTTGTCCCAAGTTTTCCCCACAAGGTCTTCCAAAAGTAGCTCAAAAATTTGGTGTCACGATCAGACACAATAGTTCGTGGCACACCATGTAAGCGCACAATTTCCCTGAAAAATAATTCAGCAATGTGTGAAGCATCGTCACTCTTATGACAGGGAATAAAATGAGCCATTTTACTAAAGCGATCAACCACAACAAAGATTGAATCTCTCCCCCTCTTAGTTTGAGGTAAACCGAGAACAAAATCCATAGAAATGTCTTCCCATGGTACACTAGGAATAGGTAGAGGGGTGTATAAACCATGAGGGTTTAAACGGGACTTAGCTTTGTGGCATGTGACGCATCGAAGAACATATCGCTCTACATCTCTTCTCAGCTTTGGCCAAAAGAAGTGATCAGCCAGCACCTGCTCTGTCTTCTTGGCACCAAAGTGACCCATTAGTCCTGCGGCATGAGCTTCCTGCAAAAGCAAAGGTCGAACAGAACAATCTGGAATGCAGAGTTTGTTAGATCGAAACAAAAAGCCATCATGCAAATGGAATTTTTCCCAACCCTTGCCATCGCAACATTTAGAAAACGGTTTAGCAAAGTATGAATCAGTTGCATACAAATTCTTAATACTTTCCAAGCCAAGAATTTTTGCATCAAGTTGAGACAACAAAGCATGGCGTCGAGACAAAGCATCAGCAACAATATTATCCTTCCCTTTCTTGTACTTAACAATGTAAGGAAAAGATTCAATGAATTCACTCCATTTAGCATGTCGTTTGTTTAGTTCTAATTGGCCCTTTAAATGTTTCAAGGATTCATGATCAGAATGTATAATTAATTCTTTAGGCAAAAGGTAGTGCTGCCAAGTTTCCAAACTCCGCACAAGAGCATAAAGTTCTTTGTCATAAACTGAATAATTAAGAGTTGGACCACTTAGCTTTTCACTGAAGTATGCAATAGGTCTCCCTTCTTGCATGAGCACGCCTCCAATCCCTACACCACTTGCATCACATTCAATTTCAAAAGTCTTACCAAAATCTGGAAGTGCAAGTAGTGGGGCTGTTGTCAATTTTGTTTTTAGCTCTTCAAATGCTTTCGCTTGTGCTGCACCCCAATGAAATGGCACATCCTTCTTTGTCAACTCGTTGATTGGGGCAGCAATGGTACTGAAATCTTTAACAAACCGACGATAGAAGCCGGCAAGTCCAAGGAAGCTTCTCACTTGGCTCACATTTTGTGGAGGCAGCCATTCATGTACAGCCTTAATCTTCTCTTCATCAACCTCCACACCTTGAGCTGTAACAACAAAACCAAGAAAGACTACCTTGTCGGTGCAAAAGGTGCACTTGGCAAGGTTAGCAAACAAGCATTCCTTCCGCAAAACAGCAAGCATTCCTTCTCTCATGCGAATTTGATGATAGCCACTTCTCAAATCAATTTTTGTAAAAATTATAGCACCACTAAGTTCATCAAGCATGTCATCAAGTCTAGGTATGGGATGTCTATACCTTATGGTGATGTTATTTATGACTCGGCAATCAACACACATTCTCCATAAACCATCTTTTTTAGGAACTAAAAGAACAGGAACAGCACAAGGTGAGAGACTTTCTTTGACATACCCTTTGTTGATGAGCTCGTGCACTTGGCGCTGAATTTCTTTTGTTTCCACTGGGTTGGTTCGGTATGGTGCACGGTTGGGAAGTGAAGCACCAGGAACAAGGTCGATTTGATGTTCGATCCCTCTCTTGGGTGGCAGCCCTGGTGGTACTTCCTCCGGAAACACATCTTCATATTCCTGTAACACATCAAAAACAACACTAGGCAAAGTACAGGGTAAGTCGTTAGTGGAAAGAAAATTGTCCTTGCACAGGAGTACAAAGAACATGGAATTGGGTTCACTCAATTCTTTTAAATCCCCTTTCCTAGCCATCATAACTAATCCCTCTTTTCCCTTTGGCTCGGTTTTTTGCAGCTGTGGAGTTTTATTTGGCTATGGAAACACTCCTCACTATGTATGTGGCTCACTCGTAAGTGGTTCTCGCTCTCTCGCTGTTTTCTCTTTAGATCAGCCTTGAAAATTTCCTCCGGCGACAAAGGAAGCAAAGTGAGGTGCTCTCCTTTGTACATGAAAACAACCTTGTTGGTTTGACCACAAATCTGAACATCACGATCATATAACCATGGTCTTCCCAACAGCAATTGGCATGCCTGCATTGGCACCACATCACACTCTACATGATCACTATATCGCCCAATAGAGAAAGGAACATTCACAATGTTGCTCACATGCAGCGCACCGGACTCATTTAACCATTGCATCTTGTAAGGAGAAGGATGACGCCTCTGTTTTAACCCCAATCTCTCAACCAATTCTTGACTTGCAATATTATTACAGCTGCCATTATCAACAGTGATTCGGCATAGCTTGTCCTTGATCATGCCTCGAGTGTGAAAAAGATTGTGTCGCTGATTATTTTCTTCTTTCGCAGCAGTGACACTAAACACTCGTTGAGAAATGAAGCAATTATTATCACCTTCATCAGGACGAATCACTGTCTCATCAGTCCTGATTTCTTCATCATATATTGGAGCACTTTCTTCATCACTTTCAGATTCCCAGACACCTTGCTCATTCACAATCATGGTCCTCTTACTAGGACACTCAGCAGCAATGTGCCCACGACCTTGGCACTTGTGACAAACAATACCTCGGCTATGCGAAGATGAGGCAGTGGCTGATGTAGCTGAAGGGGCTGCTGCACTTGTAGCAGGACGATGATGTTCTTGCTGATTTGCAGGTGAAGAAGCACTAGAAAATGTGGTCTTTGCAGCACCAATGGATGGAGAGGACCTAGCCGCAGCACCTTGAGATCGAACACCACCAACGGAGGTACCGGCCTGCTGCCAGCGCCATGGAGTTGGGACAAATCGACTCCCATAGGACCGACCACGTCCTTCTTGCTGAATCTTCCTCTCAGTTCGCATAGCTTGATCAACAAGACCTTGCAAAGTTCGATACGGAAACATCTCCACAAAACTGGAAATGTCATCATTGAGACCGTGCAAAAATCTTGCCATTCTTGACTCTTCATCTTCTCTAATATCAGATCGAATCAAGAGCAACTCCATCACTTTGAAATATTCATCAACTGATTTGGAACCTTGTTTTAATGTTTGCAACCTATTACGAAGGTCACGGTGATAGCTTGATGGAACAAAACGTCTCCTCATCACACGCTTCATTTCAGCCCATGTGTTGATATGATCATGTCCCAACACAAGCTGATTTTCTTGTATCTGATTCCACCAAGTAAGAGCATAACCAGAGAATTCAACGGAGGCAAGACTAACACGCCTTTGGTCAAAGAGATTATGCACTCTGAAAATTTGATCACACTGCTCTTCCCAATCAAGATATGCATCAGCATCTTCCTTTCCTGAAAATTGTGGAACACTTAACTTGACACGAGCAATACTGTCTGGATCAGCTCCATGGCGACCACGATGATGTTCGGCATCATGGCCAGCACCACGATGATGACCTCGTCGACGTTCAAACCGCCCACCATTGGCAAAAGGATTCTCATCATCACTATACTCCTCCTCATGGCTGCCCTGAGATTCATCTTCATCATCAAAGCGGACACGACGACCATTACCACGACCACCTTCCACCACCACGATCACCACGACCACCTTTAAAATGGTCACGAAAACCACAACCAAAACCAGAATTTTCATCACCGGATTCATCATGGTGATGTGGAGCTCTTCGTCTCGCAGTAGGGAGACGGTCATCAAGCATCCTCTCCATTGCCTCCACAAGCGAGTTGGCCATATTGCGCATCTCAGCCCGAGAGATAGGAGGCTCGTCATCTCCATGGTTCCCACCACGAACACTTGAGTCAGATCCTGCCATGTTAGTTCTAATGCAAGTAAAGTGGAATAGGACAAGTATGTGGAATCACACAACCTCACCACTTACTTACCAAAGTTCTTACGCGTTCTCAAGGACTGTGAGTGTGCTTAAAGTGGCAGTACCGCAGCTGTGATTAAGCGATTGAAAGGATACAAGTTGAGAGGTCCGGTTTCAGATTTTTGTGGAGCTATAGGTGGCTAAGCAAGGGAAGGCTATGGTACTGAAACAAAGTGAAACAAACCATCCAAAAAGATGTAAATGCTGCTGTTCAGTGCACCACAAACTAAATATATGAACATGAAACTTTTGATAACAGATCCGCAACACAACCCCTTGCAACCTTGCAATTCTCTTTCTTTCTTCTTTTTTTCTGTCTCGTCTTTTTTTTCTTTTTTCACTCTTTTTTTGCTCTTTCTTTCACACTTTTTTGATTTTTTTTACTAACAGCAAACACAAAACAATATATAAGGGGTGCGGATAAAAATTTAAACAAGAGTACAGCGGAAGAACAAAGGCGGTGACTAGCAACACGATGAATGGAATGAACACAAAATAACAGTACCAACAAAATGGCTATAGGATTTTTTGTATGGCTTTTCAGTGGACTATAGGACAAGAACAAATATGTATATGATGGATGAAACCAGTAACAAATTGTAAAGGGTGGGAGGGTGGGTAAAAACAAAACCTACCGTGACAACGATAGCTCTGATTACCACTTGATAAGTGCCGACTTGGATCAGCACAAGGATGGCCCGATCTTCACGGCAGTAGGTTCAAGAACAAAGAATAAATTGCTGTAACAGCAGGGATAACTAGCTTTATACCTGACAAAGGTTGGCTGTGACCAAACGACGGGGAGAGAGGCACCGAAACCGCGAAGGACTTCGACTCGATCTCCGAACGATCGCAGAACCACAAGCCGGGACTAATCCACACAATACGGTGCAGCCGAACGGAAACCGTAGAGCACGAAGTAGGGGACCTCAGAGAGATCTCTCACAAGCCCAAGAAGAAACTCGCAAGAACAAAGGTGTGTAAAAACACTCAGCAGTGAGGCTGCGATCAACCGTATGTGGTTCACAACTAACAATCAAAACTGGGTTCTTGGTAGTACATAGGGGGGTATTTATACTAGGAACAACCCTCCTAGTTGGGTGTGAACTCGAGAGGAAAATGAAGAGGCTAAATATGTGAAAAGACTCTCCAGAAATCAACTCCCGAGGTGGACTCGCGTGGCTGTTGACCTTCTGTGCAGCCTCCACTAAATCAGTCATAACTCTTTATTGGGAAGTCCAATGGACATGCGGTTTCTTGCATTGCAAAGTTGACTTCAAGCATGTTCCATCAAGTACTCGTGGGGCTCCAGAGACGTCACGACCAAAGAGTTATGGTCGATTCATTATGCAGGTCCGAACTAGCCTGAAATGGAGGTCTGAAGAGAACTTCCTGGATCCTTGTTCCGAACGAGTGATTCTTGGTTTCCAAGCTTGTCCGAACAATTGTCCGAACGGAATCCTCCAGGATCCTCGTTCCAAACGGGTGATTCTTGGTTTCCAAGCTTGTCCGAACAATCGTCCGAACGGAATTCTCCAGGATCCTTGGTTTGAGCTGGTGATTCTTGGTCCGATTGTTTCTTATTGTTTACTTCCTCTCCATGTTTATTTGTACCGTCTTCTTCATGTATATTCCTAAGGACAACCAAAGTACAACTTTTAGGTAGTATAACATTCTCATATATTTTGAAATTAATTTTAGCAAGGAAAGAATTCACCTCTTGTTGGAGTTTCTTAGCACGGCTGCGTGTAATAGGGCCTTGAATCACTTGAACTTGTGTGTCTGATACTTGATCTTGCGTAACTCTTGGGATGTCCACATCACTTGCTTAAATAAAATTTTAGGGATTTTCCAACCCAAAATTTTATTTTCAAAATTTCTTTATTGAAAAGGGAAATTTGGCTAGAAAAGATTCTAGCATGCAGATGCAAAGCTGGAAAAAAAATTCAAATATGCATTGAGAAAAATTAAATCAAATTTTTGGAAGGGAAATATGAGGTAGCTCACCAATTTTACCTTTTGGCGAAAATGACTCATCTTTTTAAGTCCGAGAGCGGGACCTTTCTCGGTGATTAGTTCCACTCGTCACCCCACTCCCGAGAAGTGGAGGGGTGCGATCTCTGTACCTGCCTCCACACCTTTCGTGACTTCCTTGTTTTTCTTGGTGTGGTCAGAGGTCGAGTGAGCTGGGGTTGTGGCTCTGTCCACCCCCAGGTCTGCTCATCGTTTCCTTGCACTGAATAGCATTGCTCTTCTGTTGGTCGAAACCGGAACATCAAGTTCTTCTTCCCAATGCGGAAACGGATGGTCCCACTTTCCACATTGATCCTTGCTCGAGCGTCACTCAGGAACAGCCTCCCAAGAATGAGTGGCATTTCCGCATCATTTTGCATATCAAGGACCACGAAATCCGCGAAGATGCAAGAGCCTTGGACGAATACTAGTAGACTCTCCACAACCCCCTTCGAATACCGGATCGATGCATCAGGAAGTTGAACTGTCCTCGAGGTTGGGGGTAAGAGCGGGATATCCCAGTCTTTCGAACATAGCCTTGGACATGAGGTTGACACTCGTGCCAAGGTCACAGAGGGCATTCCTAATTTTCTGGTAGTATATAGTGCAAGCGATAGCCGGATAACCAGGATCCTTCCTGTGCACAATTGCTGAAGATTCCCATGGATCAAGAACCTGCTGTATGGGCCTCCCTGCATAGTCAGCAGCTCGTGCCCTCCCAGATGGCTTACCCCATCTGGTGGACACTGCACAAACATTCTCACAGGAAGACACGGGTTGCCCCGGAATCTTCCCATCCTTAGCAGAGGGAACCAAAGCAGCTAACTGAGCCAACTGGGTTTCTATCATTTTATTAAAGCTCAGCTGGTTCTTGAGAGCAGAAGAAAGGCTATCGATTTTAACGTTGAGGCTTTCCAAAGCCTTATCGTAGGCAGCCGTTTTCTTGTTAAAGCCTTCATTAATCTTGGCTTGCTCGAAAACCAGATCTTTCAGGGAAGGTTGGTTGGGATTGTAAGTATTACCTTGATTACCCCCCTGATAGTAAGGGCGTGATTGATTCCACGTTTGACCTCCTTGTGGACGATAACCATTGTTGTTGCCATTCATGTACATCACATCCTCCTGGGTAGCGGGGCAATAATTCCCTGAATGCCCAGTATCACCACAGACTTTGCAGGTCATGCGAGCATCCATAGCTTGAATAGTGATGGCCATGGCAGCCTTCTCGCTGGTCAGAGCATCCATTCTCTTCATGAGTAGGTCCATCTTGGCGTGCAACATATCCGCTTCCTTGATGGTATGTGTACCCCTCTGACGTGGCTGGAGTCGATCATCACTCCACCCTTGGTTGGAGACCATCTTCTCAATAAGTTTGGTTGCTTCAGCGATGGTGAGAGAGAAGAAAGCCCCTCCAGCAACAGCATCAATGTGGCCTCAGGCTGTCGGAGTCAGCCCATTATAGAAACTCTGAAGAATAAGCCAGTTGTCCATCCCATGATGGGGACAAGCCAGGATGTACTCCTGAAGCCTCTCCAAAGCCTCTGGAATGGTTTCATTTGCTGCTTGCTGAAAGCTCGAAATTCTCCCCCGGAGAGCATTGGTTCTGCCCATCGGAAAGAACTTCGTGAGGAACGCTGCTGAGTACTTTGCCCAGGTGTCAATATCTGCACGATTCGCATAGAACCACTGCTTCGCCTTTCCCAGGAGTGAGAATGGGAACAGCCGCAGACGAATGGCATCTTCCTCCACTCGTCGTATGGTGAAGGTACTGCACAGCTCCAGGAACTGTTGCAAGTGGGCGCTCGCGTCTTCATTAGGCTTGCCACAGAATGGGCTAGCATATACCATCGTAATAAGGCCAGTCTTAATCTCGAACTTTCCATTCCCGGTGTTGATCTCGGGGCCAGTAGGCACCTGATCAGCAGAGGGAGCAGAATATTCGCGAAGAGTCTTCTCCGGATTGGCCATAGGAGTTGATGTAGATGGCACAAAGGAAGCTGGATCGACTTTCATGCGTACACGCTGGGGAGAACCGAAATGAGTTCTAGCTCTCCTCACGACTGACTCAGGATCTTCAGTGAAATTCGGCGGTAAGTCGAAACCAGTCATACACTACCTGTCTTCATCATCGATAGACAAAGAAGACATTCAAAGTTAGCCTGCATTGAGAACTGTTTTATTCCTGTCATGATTATCAACATTGCAAAGTGCTGACAAGTTATCCTTAGCCTTCCCCGGCAACGGCGCCAGAAATGCTTGTTGGTATTTCTTAACCTCGATGCTAAGTTACGGGTCCCTAGCAACGATGCCAGAAATATCCAAATGGTAATCCTAACGATTATAAGAGTCCGCAAGCGCACGGAAGTACCATTGTAGCATTTCCCCAAAGGAGTATTCCAAAGGGTATCGAATCCAAGGAAGGCTGGGCGGATTAACTAGTTCAACACTATTGCAAAGAGTATAAATCATAGACGGGGACAAACCAGATACTCAAGTGCAGGGGTAAGATAAAATAGATACGATAGTAGTGCGAACACACAAACACACTCTCTCTATAGGTCCTAGGCTTAGGAGGCAACATACGAGTTAGTTCTAGGTTCTAAGGTACTAAACATATGAAGTTAGTCAGACAAGTTAGTCACACACTGGCATCGCATGATGCTGGCTCAAGCACCCAGGCACAAACGGGGAGCTAACCTCCCGCGTCACTTACGCACGACTCCGGTTGTTAGACTTTAGACTCCTACAGCGTATCCGAACGTGGGGGATTCCAGAGGGTCCAACGGCTGTCACCACCGCGGCCTACCCCAAGACAAACCGTGGGATACACTCGTAAGCAATGTAGCTACGCAACCCAAGCACCACGCTTGCATTGTTAGTAGGACCCTGACCGGCCCGGGCTATTGTGACCCAGGTCAGAGCCGCCAGATAAACCGGCCAATTACACCGAATACCGTAGCTTGAGCACGAACTTCATACAACACAAACATGGGATCTAACTAGATCAAACTAGGCTAAGCACACAAACGGATTCGTGCTTTCCTATGTGTATTCAACAAGATCAAAGGGTCGTGTTCGTGATGAACACGAGCCTCTAACTTATGAACAAACACCGAAAACATGTATAAGTCACTCATCAACTGGATCGAAAGGCCTTGTTCATCAAGAGCAGGGGCCTCTAAATGATGAACGAGCGAAGAACACATGAACAAATCACCCATGTGTACAAGCACAACTTTATATGAAATAGCTGAATAACTGAAGTAGATCAAAGTCATACAATAAAATAAAGATACAAGAAGACTCATACCTAGATCCCAAAGTAGACTTGGAACCTGAAGTAGAACTACTCTAGCCTACCTCCTAGCCTTAGAAACCAAAAGTGAGAGAGGAGGAGTAAGTTGTGTTGGTAAGAAATGAGCCCCCTCCCCTTCTATTTATCGGCCAGAGCACCGGCGCAAGAAGGAGTGAAACATCCCGGGAATGGCCTCTAGGACCAATGGACAAGTGCCACGTGGAAGCCCAGGATCAACCAACCCAAGGTCGGTTCGGTCGATCCTAGGGTCGGCCGACCCCAGGTGGGCCCCATTCGGGGTGTGCTTCCTCGGGGTGGCTGTCCTGTGGGCCCTTAAGTCGGTCTCCTGTGTGCACGTGTTCTTGAGGCGGTTTAGGCGCTCTGGTGGGCCCATGGATCCATGTGAAGTCCACGTGTCACGCTCTGATTTGTCGGGGCTTGCCTCCTTTGGATTGGTGACATGGCATGCATGCGTGGCACCTGAGGTGGCTTAGCTTGTATGCATGGCACCTGAGGTGGCAGCCACTCCTTGCGGTGATGTGGCATGAATCATAGAAGGTGAGATTGCCACTTCTTTTGTGCTTATTTTCCTGCAATCACATAATCTCCAAGGACAAGTGGAACTACATTATTCTTAACTAAAATGCGTGTAAGAAATGCCTCTTGCTCCTTTATCCATGAGTAAATTGACGGCTAAAGTAAGCACTTAACAGCCGTCAACAGCGTGCAAGATAAGACAGCGGTGGATTCCGACCAAACAGATCGACGGATATGGCAAGTGTTGTAACCAACTAGACTTAGGTCTCCTGGTCGTAACCGACTAGGAATCTGGGAACCGACCTTGTCCACTGGCCAATATAAGGCGGGCAGGGCAACCCCTTGTACAATCACGCAATCCTCAAACAATCTACACCAACAACTGGACGTAGGGTTTTACTCTCCGGAGGCCCGAACCAGTATAAACTCGCCGTGTTTTCTGTGTTCCGTGTGCTCGTGCGCAACCCTCGAGTTCTTAGCCTTAGATTCCACCTCACCGAATAACTAAACCACCGGGGTTAACCCCCCTGTGGGCTGTCTAGATCTAAACCTCTGACAGGAACACAAATTCTACCCTACCAATTCTCAAGTTTTAGTAACTCAGAGACTACTGGAGTTCTCCTGAGCCGGCTTTCTCCTCATCACTCTCTCTAAGGGCCACTGCCCTATCTCACAACATCACAGGATAAGCATGCTAATCAACAAGAGAGTTAACTATGAGGGCTCATTACCGCATGCCTCGGCTATTGTTGGTATTTCTTAACGTCACGACAAATCCGCAAGCGTACGAAAAAATACCGTTGTAGCACTTCACCCGGTGAGTAGGGTATCGTTATTTATATTTTCCCAAAGGAACGGAGGTGGAACAGTCTACTAGCTAGTCTAGTTCCGGGGGAAGAAAGATGGAGAAAAGGGTAGTCTGGGTATGTTGACGGTAGAAACATGTGTCGCATTTCGATCCGCAAGCGTACGGATCACGTGTCGCCCTTCTTCACTCGGGGTAACCCAGAGTTTGATCGTGTGGGAGGAAGCAGGGATATGTACATATTAGAGAACCACAATTAGAGGCACTATGAATTAGTAATTAAGGTAGGACCAAAGATAAGAAAAAACATCAAATCAAGTCTAAAATTGCCACACGTGTTAGTTGAATGAATCTATATATGTGGAATGGCATGTGCATGATGCAATCCGTGATTAATGACACTGGCACAAATTCGCAAAAAAAAGACACCTGCCACTACTAACCCCCCTAGCTACGTTATAGTAGTAATGCACCCTGAAAGCGTTTCTACACCAGTACATAATGATGTTTTTTGACACGATTTTGATAACATATCAAAGTATTATGATATTAGACATGCTTACATCGTTAGTAATCTTATATAGATATTTTTTTACCATGCTATTGAAATCATCTCAAAAACATGAAGTTAGATACGATTTAATGCGTCATTATTATTTAGACATGCTATAAAGTGTATCAAATAATGTCTATATAGTCACATAAAGATACTTTTTGACATGATCGTAAAAAATGTTTCAAAATGATACATGGCTAGACATGCATTGTATCATGACTAGCGTGTAGGAACGTCATAAAGCGTATTAAATAATAAGTGTACTAATGATTCTTCATAGGCAAACTCAAAAGTAAAACATACTTATGTAAGTTAGATTTGCTATGTAGGTGAGATGGTAAGGAAGCTATGTGTGAGGTAAGAGATCTTGGGTTTGAATCCTACGCAGTGCACATATTACACATAAATAATCATATTAGGTGTCCTTCAATCTGAATTATTTTTTGGTTTTTCATAAATTAGTAGATGTTGGGGAATTGGATTAAAACCATCACCCTCGGAACTTCAGAGAAATTAGTATTATCAAGAACCAAGCTGTGTGGAGAACAAAGGGATACGTGGTATAAGCTGCTTCATGATTACCGAAGGTGTTGCCGTCATTCTTATGACCTCGAACTCGTGAATTATACGGATTGTCAACTTTCTAACACTCTAATGATCTTCGGAAATAATGCACACAAAGGAATGGTTGGTTTTCGATGACTCTATCATGTTTCAGGCGAGAGTAGGACTTCGGAGGAAAGCTGCAGTTCGGGAAACTGGACTTCGGGAGTGTGTCCAAGCTTCTGAAGCCGAGGTTCGAGCTTTCAAGGAATCTCATGAATGGAAGCAATCTCTCAGGCGAACCAAGTCAAAGGTGTGGCACCAAAAGTCCGGGTTCAAGGTGTGAAAAGGTGGCAAGCTCGTGAATTATCCGAAGTTAAGCTCCGCAAATTACGGAATGTAAAAGACATTTATGTACATGTTCCCATTTGGAATATTCCTTAAATCCGAGGGTAATATCGGAATGTAAAAGTCCCTTTGTCTCCCTATAAAAGGGGGGCGAGGGCATGTGTAAAGGGGTTCACAACTTTTGAGGAGAATACAGGCTTTCGGAGATTCTTTGTCTCCGAGTTCTTGGGTTCTTTCGCGTGTTTGTTCTTAAGTTTCCCATTCCTTCTGTTCAGGGGTTCCATCCAATTTCTGAATCCCCAACATTAGCGCCCACCGTGGTCTAAGCCAACAGAGAACCCATGATGCCTCCACAAAAGAAGTCTAAGAAGAATACACCTGCTGATGCAGACCAGGAAGACCATCACATAGAAGAAGACAATGGAAACTCCCTTACTATAGAACCTCAGCAGATTACAAACCAAGAAATGCAGGCAAAACTCAAAGCTCTCAAGAAAGCACGAGCAGAAAAAATTGCACACCTCCTGGAAACACATACCGAAGATGAAGATGAGGATGATGATGTCGTGGACAAACAATTGGAAGAAGTGAAGAAAAAAGTGCTAATGCTTCAGAAGGAGAAGGAAAATTTCGCGATTCAGCTGGAAGCAAAAAGAAAAGCTTCAAAGAAACTGGAGAAGCTCAACCAAGCAAAAGAACAACTAGAGAGAATGCAAAAGGAAATTGATGAAATGAAGGAATAAGAAAACAGTTCACTCTGGCGTGATTCGCCAAATCAGAGTTCCGGATAGCGAAAAAGAAACCCGAGAGAAAATTTCTTCACAGGCAACGGAGTTTCGCAGTTCGCAAATCCAGAATCACCACTTTCCCTTGGATTGCAGACTGCACCATGGCCTCCAAAGTACGAACCAGTCTCTCTCCCGAAGTACAACGGGCATGGAAACTCCAGGCAATTCCGTATGAGCTATGAAGCCGTTGTAAACTCAGCAGGAGGAGATGATGTCGCGCTGGCTAAATCCTTCATCATTGCTTGCGAAGGCCCAGTCCTCAATTGGTACTTCCTGCTACCTCCACACTTAATCTGCAGCTGGATTGATCTCAAGACAAAGTTCATTCAAGCATTTCAAGTGTTCCATGAAACAACTGCAAAGCCATCAGATCTCTATTATTGCAAGCAAAGAGACAGAGAGCCACTGCAGAACTTCATAAGAAGATTCATGCAACAAAAATCTCAAATTCCGGGAACAGATGACAAAACAACAATCCAAGCGCTAATCAAAGGTCTAACTCCAGGACAAACAGCTTCGCACTTATCCAGAGAAGAACCTCAAACCATTGAACAACTTTTCGATGAATTGGAAAAGTACATCAAATCTGATGAAGATCACCGAAGAAGAGTGGCTGAACGAAACCAAGAAAGAAAAAATAATAGAGGAACAGGATGGAGGCATCAATTCCAAACCCCATGAAACATCAATAATGTGGAAAATCCTTCACTGCAATTCAATCAAAACAACAGGCCAAGCACAAGAGGGGGTTTTTCTTCAAGAGGAAGAGAAAGAGGAAGAGGAAGAGGAAGAGGACCTCCGAATGTTAAAAATCATGATCCAAGAGATCCGTACTTCTACTGCAGATATCACGGGAGGGGTCATAGTACCGAAGCTTGCCCAGAAACTAAGAAGAATGTAGCAAGAATCCAGCAAGAGAAAACCATGATGTCTATCGCCTCCACAATGCCAAACCAGTTCCATCAGAATTTCTGGAAACCACAGCTGATGGGTCCCCAGCCAAGCCCAGTCCTAATTCAGCAATTTCAGCAGGCACAGTCATCATGGCAGCCTTCGCAATAGTTCTTTCCTCAGTCTCAGGCAATTCAAACCACTCAGCAGCCACAACCAATTCAAAAAATGTTGCCACCACTAGCAGCCAATTCAGTGAAACCAGAGTCAAGCTCAAGAAGCAATAATCCAAAAGCATTGCCCTCCTTCGGAACTATCATGCCTATCAGTGGAGGCTCAGCCATGGAGTTTGAGACAAAGAGGCACAAAAACAATTACTTCAGATCTGTGAACACGGTCATCAACGATGGCCCAGCAGCACGACCAAAATGGGCCAAGGTGCCAATAACATTCACTGAACAAGACTTCAAGTTGAAATCCACAGACCACAACGATGACATGGTCATCAAAGTGAATATCGCCGGATGGGTGATCGGAAAAGTTCTGATAGATAACGGAAGTTCTACTAACATTCTATTCATGAAAACATTCGAGAAAATGAACTTGAGCCCACACATGCTGCAGCCACCAGAATACCCACTACTGGGCTTCAGAGGAAAGCCAATCAAGCCAGCGGGAAAGATAGCTCTTCCGGTCTCTTTTGGAGATCTTGACAATGCTAGAACAGAGAGTCTCACATTTGATGTCGTCGACATGTATCATCCATAACTCGCAATTTTCGGCAGAAGGTTCATCAACAAGTTCGATGCCGTGATAAGGCAGAAATTCCTGTGTATGAAAATCCTGGCACCCAAGTGAGTCATCACAGTATTCGGTGATCAGCAAGAAGCTAGAAACATAGAGAAGGGCCATACACCAGGCCAAAGCAAGGTGCATCACTTGAACTCAACCGAAGAAAAGAAAGAACCATACGTCGAGGCCAAAAGAGACAAAGAGAAAATTGAGATAAGTGCCTATGGTGAAACAAAGAAAGTGTATCTAGATGACATGCCAGATAGAGTGGTGGTGATAGGGGCTCACCTTAGCCCCGAAGAAGAGAAAGACCTCATCGAGTTCTTGAACAAGAACAAAGATGTTTTTGCTTGGTCAGCTAAAGACTTGCAAGGTGTTGATAGGGATATCATCGAACATACCCTTGACACAGATGAGAAAATAACTCCGAAGAAGCAGAAACTTAGGAAAATGTCTGAAGAAAAGGCTAAAGCAGTAGAGGCCGAAGTGCAAAGGCTTCAGGATGCCAAAGTGATCAGGGAAGTCATGTACCCTGTGTGGCTAGCTAACACTGTGCCGGTAAAGAAGAAAAATGAGAAGTGGAGAATGTGTGTAGACTTCACAGATCTGAACAAACCTTGCAAGAAAGATGATTTTCCTTTGGAAAGAGTGGACAAGGTTGTTGATGACGCCGCAAATAGTGAAATGCTTTCGCTTCTGGACATGTTCTCGGGATACCACCAAGTCAGGGTGTAGAGAGAAGATGAGGAAAAGACAAGTTTCATCACACCGTTCGGAACATATTGTTTTGTAAGAATGCCAGAAGGGCTGAAGAATGCAGGCTGCACCTTTTCGAGAATGATAGCAATAGTACTACATCCTCAGCTTCGGAGAAATATTCTTGCATACGTTGACGACATAACTGTCAAGGGTGTCAAAAGAGGCGACCACATCAGTGATTTAGCATAAACTTTTGTGAATCTTAGAGCAGCAAATCTCAAGCTAAATCCTGAGAAATGCGTGTTCGGCATTCACAAGGGAAAGGTCTTGGGCTGCTTAGTTTCAACAAGGGGCATTGAAGCAAACCCAGACAAAATCAAGGCCCTAATCGAGATGCAAGAACCTATTTTGGTGAAAGATGTGCAAAAGCTGACAGGGAGAGTGGCTGCCCTTAACAGATTCATACCTAGGGCTGCAGAGAGAAGCTTACCCTTCTTTCAAATTCTCTGATGTTGCAAGAATTTTAAGTGGTCTGAATCCTAAAGACAAGCCTTTCAAGAACTCAGAGATTATTTGTCGAACATGACAAAATTATGTCCTCCGGAGCCAAGATCACCACTTCTGCTATATCTATCTACTTCCAATTCCGCTATGAGCGTTGTTCTAGTTCAAGAGAAAGAAGAAGAAGGGAAGTTAAAGCAAATCCTGGTATATTTTGCTTCGGAAGCTCTTTCAGGATCCAAATTGTTCTATTCCGAGCTAAAAAAGATAGCGTATGCAGTAATCATGGCAGCAAGAAAGCTAAGACACTATTTCGAGGGTCACAGAATAAGGGTGATCACGAATCAACCACTGAACGACTTGTTCACGAACAAGGAAGCTTTGGCACGAATCATCAAATGGGCAGCTGAGCTTTCAGAATACACTATGGACTTCGAAAGAAGAAGTGCAATCAAGTCCTAGGTCTTAGCAGACTTTGTCGTAGATTGGACATCACCAACATTGGACTCTAGCGAAGAAGTAACCACACCATGGGTGATACATTGTGATGGGGCCTGGTACGACAGAGGAGTTGGGATATCAGCGATTGTGACATCCCCAGCAGGAGTCGTGATAAGGTACGCAGCACGACTTGACTTCGCGGATGATGTGCACTCCACAAATAATACAACGGAATACGAAGCCCTACTTCTATCTCTAAGAAAGACGAAGGCCTTGGGTCAACAATCATTCATCATCCAAACAAACTCGAAAGTGATTCAAGAGCACATCGAAAAAGAAAGTGAAGCAAGAAATCTGATATTGGTGAAATATCTTGAGAAAGTCAGAGAAATGGAGAAACACTTTAAGGGCTACACAGTCCAGCATATTCCAAGAAATGAGAACAGTGATGCAGATAGGCTAGCAAAAGCCGCAGCTCAGAAACAGGCAATGCCTTCGGATGTATTCTTCGAAATCATCAAAGAGCCATCTATCAAAGAACCGAAGCCAAGAAACGTGAACAGCATAGAAAGTCACGATTGGAGGGCTGAAATCATGGCCTACTTGATTGGTCACTATGAACCACAAGATGAATTAGAGGAAAAAAGGCTAAGGCAAAGGGCAAGGGGCTATGCTGTAGTGGATGGAGAATTGTACAAGTCTAGAGTCACTGAACCTTGGTTAAGGTGCATAACTTCTGAAAAAGGCTTAGAGCTTCTCAAAGAGATTCACAGTGGATTTTGTGGTGCACACATAGGCACAAGAGCATTAGCAGGCAAGGCAATAAAGCAGGGATTCTTCTGGCCTTCCATAAATCTTGATGCAAAGAAGCTAGTTCAAGAATGCGAAGCTTGACAAAGAACAGCGAGTCAGCAAAATTTGTCGTCTATGCCAGTTCATCTAATTCCACCTTCATGGCCTCTGCAAAGGTGGGGAATGGACCTGGTCGGGCCGCTGCCAACAACTCAAGGAAACTACAAGTTTGCCATAGTTGCAGTTGACTACTTCACCAAATGGGTGGAAGCAAAGGCATTGGCGAACATCACTGTGCCGACAGTTCATAAGTTTTTTTGGCAAAACATAATCTGCAGATTCGGAGTTCCAAGAGAGCTAACCGTAGACAATGGAAAACAATTCGACTGTTATTCTTTTAAGGAATATTGCAAAACTCTGGGCACTCAGGTGAAATTTTCCTCTGTCTATCATCCGCAGTCCAATGGGGCTGTAGAAAGGGCGAATGGATTGATTTTTTTGGGAATCAAGAAATTCTTACAAGATCAGAAAAAAGGCAAGCGGATAGATGAGCTGCCAAGGGTAATAAGGTCTCATAACACAACAGTGTCAAGGGCAACAGGTTTCACGCCTTTTCGCTTGCTATTTGGAACCGAGGCAATGACACCGGAGGAAATAAAATATGAGAGCTTGAGAGTTCAGAAGGCAAAAGAAATTCAAGAAGTTGACATGAAAATAGAAAAAGACATGATTGAGCTCACAATCCTCGAAGCCACTGAGAACATTGTGAAATACCAAAGAGAAACAAAAGCATGGAGAGACAAAAAGATACTCAGGAAAGACATCAAAGCTGGTGATCTAGTGCTAAAAAGGAAGAAGAATTGGGAAAATCCTGGAAAACTTCAGGAATCTTGGGAAGGACCCTACATAGCAAAAGAGACAAGTATGCCAGGAGCCTTTCGTCTAGCAGACCAGACCGGCGAGGAACTGCCGCATTCGTGGAATGCAGATAATCTCCGAAGGTATTACCCGTGAAAGTCATGAAAGTAGTTAGATTTAGTTTTCAACACTTCTTTTCGTAGATTTCAATTTCCGTAAGAAAAAATGTAAAAGCCCGAGCTACAGAACT
Organism: Cenchrus fungigraminus; assembly: GCA_036936925.1. Taxonomy (NCBI): domain Eukaryota; kingdom Viridiplantae; phylum Streptophyta; class Magnoliopsida; order Poales; family Poaceae; genus Cenchrus; species Cenchrus fungigraminus. Next base: position 69,753,633 of record CM072770.1, read on the forward strand.
ATAAGTGGCTTCGGGAACAAAAATTTTACTTTCCGCATTTACTTTACAATAAGAAAGACTGTACTCTTTTCCTTGCAAAGGGGGCCCAAAATCAAGGGGCAAGGTTTTTAACAAGGCGGATCCTATGTAAATATTCCTTCTATCATTTATGAAAGGAGTTTTTCCCCCAATGTGCATGTTTCGAGAATTACTAAGTAAGGTGAATGATTTCTTGAGAAAGGCTCCGTTATAGCCGAAGTTCCAAAGTGAGAAAGAAAATTTGTGAAAAGGCTCCGTTATAGCCGAAGTTCCAAAGTGAGAAAGAAAATCTGTGAAAAGGCTCAGTTATAGCCGAAGTTCCAAAGTGAGAAAGAAAAACCATGAAAAGGCTCCGTTATAGCCGAAGTTCCAAAGTGAGAAAGAAAATCCGTGAAAAGACTCCGTTATAGCCGAAGTTTCAAAGTGAGAAAGAAATTCCATGAAAAGGCTCCGTGATAGCCGAAGTTCAAAAAGAGAAAAAGAAGTTTTAAGAAAAGGCTCCGTGATAGCCGAAGTTCAAAAAGAGAAAAAAAAAGTATTGTGAAAAGGCTCCGTGATAGCTGAAGTTCCGAAAGAGAGAGAGAAGTTTTGTGAAAAGGCTCCTTGATAGCCGAAGGCTTCGTGATAGCCAGAGATCCAGAGTTAAGGGATATCCTACGAAAGGCCTGAGACAACAACAAGTTGTGGCCTAGATCCCATAATAAAGGGACATCCTACGAAAAGGCCTGAGACAACAACAAGTTGTGGCCTAGATCCCAGAGTAAAGGGGTATCCTACGAAAAGGCCTGAGACAACAGCAAGTTGTGGCCCAGAAAGTTCAAACGGCTTTACATGAAGTATTCGTGAAAAAGAATACGAAGTAATATCCGATCCAAAATTCTTTCGGTCATGAATTCGCGATGGTATGCCAAGAAAATTTAAAAATCGTAGCAGTGAATATCCGTGAATAAATCTACGAAGCCATGTTTACCCAGGAAAATCTTCAAGCTAAAAATGCTATTTTGTAGACTAGGGGGCTCGGCGGCCCTGGTTAAAATGACAAGTAAAAAAAGCAGGTTGAAGCAACTGAAGGTTGCTGTATCAACCTAAGCAAGTTTGCTGCATGGCACAAGTCCGCAAAACTCGCGAAGCAAGTTTTGTCGACTCGTACTCTGAGTACAAATTTATGCTTTGAGGGAAGGCCAGGTCCACGAAAGGAACTATTCATGAAATTTTGCATGAAAACGGCAAGGTGGGAAGGGTGACATTTTTTTCTTAAAAAAGGAGTTTATTGCCTTAGTTTCATACAAAATTTCATAAGAGTACATTACACAGCTTCGACGAGCTGAAAATTCAAAAAGGAAGTTCAACAATGCGGCCTGGGTTACGGCCACTATTTTCTGCAACGTCACTAGCATAAGCAAAATCGCAATCGCCGCTTATGGGGCTAAGGGGCTCCGTCTTCATGAAGGTACGAGAACTTGAAGCCTCAGTTCCAAGAGCATAACCATCGCGACCAAGACAAAACCAACTCAACTGAAAGCTACGCATCGAGAAATATTGACAACAAAAGAGCCAGAAGTCAGAGAACTTGCATCCAGGATGAGCTTCTTTATACAAGTGTCAAGCTTTGCCACTAACTATCTGGTCTTGGCGGTGGATACGCAAAGGTATGATGTCCTGCACAGGCCCACCTTGCAAGACCTGCGCAGGTTAAGATTTACAAAACATAGTTTAGAAAAGGTCGTAACCCATGAATATACAAGTTCACAACTACTGAACATCAAAAGCAATAGTTCGAACAAGTTCTGCTTCAGCCAACAATATCGACCTTTGGAGAACTTGTGCGTCGTTCGGAGCTTCCATCTTCTTCGTCATTGTCTTCACCGCTGCTGCTACTGCTACTTCCCGAGCCGTCTTCAGCTTCGTCATCTTCGCCAGCCCGACCGTCGGATTCGGAGCTCATCTCAAGTGCTTCACAAATTTCATCACTTGTCTCTTTCCTTATTAGCTGAAAAAGTTAAACAATCAAAGGAATCAAAGAAAGAACCAAACAAGTGAAGTCAACACAAAGGAAAAGACGAGGAGGATTTAGAGTTTAAAGAAACGTTACCGCTTCAAGTTTTTCGTGAGCGATCTTTTTCGCAAATTCTTTACCACTAGTGATTCAGAATTCCTTCATAAATTTTATCTTAACAGCTCGCACGTCTTCGTGGCTTCGAATAAGAGAAGTGCTGCCAGCGACAGGAAACTTCTGGAGAGCACCTAGAAATTTCTCAAAGTATATACAATCACAGTTCTCTAGAAGTTTCAATAGACTTTCGACACTAAAAGCAGCGGCGAAGTCGCTAGCACTGGATATGACATCAGGAAGGATCCTCGAGAGATCCACCGCTTCGATCCATGGTGTGCTCCAAGTCTTCAATAAACTTTTGCGATGCCTCGCCAGTGATAGTGAGAGTTTTGTCGGGTTCAGCCTCAGAAGGAACAGTGGTGACATGATCTTTGGGGGTGGTTCGAGCTTCAGGCAGTACATCTGAAAAAGATTCAATATCCACGAATTCATTCTCTGAGCCAGGAGTGCAAACAGAATGAAGCCCCCACCTCAATGTGCAGCAAAAACAAGGAAAATAACCTGGTCAACGAGATTCGTCTTCAGCTTCATCATCAGAAAAAGCTGGAGCTACACGTTGAATAACTGCAATTTTCTTCACAGCTTTCTTAGCTCTCTTCTTGCCTAGGTCAGCCAAGCTAACGGCGGCTGCGAGCTCAGCATCGGAAATGCCTTCTGAAACTTTCTGCCTTTTCTTGCTAGACTCCAGGGCCTTTGTCTTTGACGGCTGAACTGCAGGAGCGGCTTCGGAGGTTTTATCAATTTTTCCTTTCTTCGAAGATTTTCGCTTCCGAGACTTAGAAGGAGCACCGATTGCAACAGAACCAGTTGCCCCGGGAGGTTGCATTTTCTTGTCAGCACCAGGCGGTCTCGAGCGGAGGGCCAAATCAGCACCAAGTTCAGAGAAGACTCGGTTCACTCGCTTTTTGTGTTTCACAAGAAACTTGAAAGCCTTGTACTCGTTAAGAGTGAACTCTCCAACAAGCTTGCAGACTTTAGCCTCGACTTCGGCGATGAAATCTTCCAAGGTCTGGTCTTCGCGAAGTCTAAGACCGAATCTTGGAAAGTGAACTTTGCTATGGGCCCAGTCAACGGAAAGTTCAACAATCTCATTCGGCTTCCAGCCATGAGTGATAGGCCATATCCGAGCAGCCACAAATTCTTCAGGAACATCACGTCCACCCAGAATACGACAAGCAAAGCAAAATCTGTTTTCGGCAATCATAAACCCGGGAGTCTTGCGGTTGAACGTCACAGTGCAAATGGCGTTCATAGGACCCATAGGATAGTAAAAAGGATAGAAGGCACCTGGTCTGTCCAAAACCTTAGCCATGTCAACCTTCACATAAAACCAATGTTGAAGCCAATCATCAGGCCACTTATTGTTGCTACAGGGGGCAAGCTGAATACGGTCAATCTTCTGGCTCGCATTCTTGCGACGAGTATTGAAAGTGCAACACCCATACTGAGCTTCGTACAACTTGCCATCATCTAGTTTAATAGCCTTTCTCTGAAAATGAAGTTCGAAGAGCCGAGCAAACACATCAGCTGAGATCACGCAGTCAAAAGTTCTCATGATCCAGAAAAACATCGAAAGCTCGATAAAAGAGTTAGGTGTAAGCTGATGCACCTTCACAGAGAATCTATCAAGAAGAGAGGGAAGATGACTGTCGTAGGGAAACCTCAAACCAGCGGTAAAGAAATCCTTGAAAATGACAATCTCATCTGCCTCCGGAGTAGGAGTCTCTTCATCTGTAGCGGGGCGGCCGTCGCCAGAAGGGAAAAAACCAACAGCTTCGAATTCCTTGATGGATTCCGAAGTAACCAAAGATTTACCAAAGACCAGAGTGGGAGGATAAAAATCCTTATGAGCGACGAGTTCATCAACGCTGGTGTCCACGTTTCAAATATCTTCACCATCCCGCGATTCAACTTCACCCTCTTCGCGTGTTTTAGTAGCCTTAGTAGCTTCAGTTGCAGAATCGGTGTTCATCGCTGATGTCCCCTCAACCTCGGGAGGAATACCAGCCGCAGCCAGTTCTTCAGAAGTCATGGGGAGAGCAGTGCTTTTTGTGCGAGCCACCTTCCTAAGAAAGAGATACTCAAAAACTTCAAACATGGAGGGCTAAACTTCGGAAGAAACAAACAGAATGAAAAAGGAAGCAAAAAAGCAAGAAGAAATTACCTTCGGAGATCTAGGACCGAAGAGGACCAAGAACTTTAAAGCACGAATCTTAAAGTACGAAACTTCTGAAGTTTCGAAGGGTCGATAGAACGGCGACCGGTAAAATAAAGTTACTGCTCGAGGCCTCTATTTATATGAAGGGGGTGGGCAGTTCCAAGAAACTGCCTCGATATAGCCATTATGAAGCCAGAAAGCCGACGCGTGTCTCCTTCGACATTCCGAGGGTGACGTTTTTTACCACAATTCTGAGAATTTTTCGTGGAAATGGATTGTTGGAGTCAACCCGCTTCCCCGAGGGGCTAGTGTTGGGGAATTGGATTAAACCCATCACCCTCGGAACTTCGGAGAAATTAGTATTCTCAAGAACCAAGTTGTGTGGAGAACAAAGGGATACGTGGTATAAGCTGCTTCATGATTATCGAAGGTGTTGTCGTCATTCTTATGACCTCGAACTCGTGAATTATGCGGATTGTCGACTTTCTAACACTCTAATGATCTTCAGAAATAATGCACACAAAGGAATGGTTGGTTTTCGATGACTCTATCATGTTTCAGGTGAGAGTAGCACTTCGGAGGAAAGCTGCAGTTTGGGAAACTGGACTTTGGGAGTGTGTCCAAGCTTCCGAAGCCAAGGTTCGAGCTTTCAAGGAATCTCATGAATGGAAGCAATATCTCAGGCAAACCAAGTCAAAGGTGTGGCACCGAAAGTCCAGGTTCAAGGTGTGAAAAGGTGGCAAGCTCGTGAATATCCGAAGTTAAGCTCCGCAAATTACGGAATGTAAAAGAAATTGATGTACATGTTCCCATTTGGAATATTCCTTAAATCCGAGGCTAATATCGGAATGTAAAAGTCCCTTCATCTCCCTATAAAAGGGGGGCCGAGGGCATGTTTAAATGGGTTCACAACTTTTGAGGAGAATACAGGCTTTCGGAGATTCTTTGTCTCCGAGTTCTTGAGTTCTTTCGCGTGTTCGTTCTTAAGTTTCCCATTCCTTGTGTTCGGGGGTTCGATCCGATTTCTGAATCCCCAACAGTAGACATGTTTTATAAATGTATCAAGAAATGTGTCTCTAAAATTGTATCAATGCGGGAAGACATGCATTAAACATGTCAATGAAACGTTGTTTTCTTTTGTTGACACGCTTAACGGATTCGTCTCTACGAATCTTGACGCGGTCCATGCGAAGACGCTTCTAACATGCTTTTTGAAAGTGTATCTACAACGCCATAGAGATGAAATAACGTGTGTCTAACTCTAAATCTGGCGTATCTAAAGGGGGGGGTGGTTTCTAGTAATGCATGCATGCATATATATGTGGGGGTCAAGAGTGATGGAAGGCAATAATTAAAATTGATCGGGCAAGAGTAATGGGTGATTAGGCACCTCCTAATCTGAGTGGGGAAATTTTCAATTGTTCGCCAGCCCACAAAGGAGAAAGGAGAGACCGAGAGGGAATTTAGAAGGAAGAGATGGGCAGCATGATTGAAGGAAGAGATGGGCAGTCTGATTGACCAGGACAGATTGTCGACAAAGAAGAAAGAAGCGGGGACATGTAGGCATAGATGGAAGGTTGATGGAATGATCAGAGAGGTTACCATTTACCACCCACAGTCGCAGGCAGAGAGGCAAGTATCAAAGTACCATTTACCACTCAGGATGGATGTATGGAAAAGTGGATGTGTCTAACATCAAAAGTTTTCGATCCTTATAGTATAAACTAGTAACAATGCTCACTCAGCATGCGTGTACTGTATATTAATATCTATGGTTACACCCACCTATTGTACAAGAACAATGTGTAGGCGGTTGTTACCTTTGACGTCTGCTGTGGTAGACTACATAAAGTAGAAAGCTCTACCTGATACTGACAGAGATGGATACGAAGTTCTTGCTGGCGAAGGTGGTGCTAGTTTCGTGACAATGGAGCGAGCTACTTCGCGATGTCGAAGAGCTTACCTCTAGGGAGTTTGATCATGTGGGAGGAAGTAGGGATATATACCAATTAGAGAATCACAGTTAGAAATTAATGTAGAACCAAAGATAAGAAAAAAATCCGGAATAAAGGGAATTGTGCAATCAGGCCTAAAATTATCACATGGTAGATGAATGAATTTGTATATGTGGAATGATACATATATGATGCGATCCATGATTAATGACACCCGCATGAATTCTAAAAAAGGACCCCTGCATGCACGCATAGGTGGGGTCAAGGGTGATGGAAGGCAATAATTAAGATTGATCGTGCTTTATGTGGAGGGTAAGAGTGATGCACGATTGGGCAACTCCTATTCTGAGTGGGAAAATTTTTTAATTATTCGCGAGCCCACAAAGAAGGAAGGAGAAACCGAGAGGGGATCTAGAAGGAAGAGATCGGCAACGTGATTGACGGGGAGACATGTAGGTATAGATGGAAGGTCGATGGACAAATTAGAGAGGTTACCATTTACAACCTGCGGTCACAGCCAAGATGGAAGGATAAGAGAGGTTACCATTTATCTTGGTGGATGTATGAAAGGGTGGACATGTCTAACATCAAAAGTTTTCAATCCTTATAGTATACTAGGAGAGTGCCCGTGCGTTGCTACGGACATCCAAATATTTGCAAAACAATAAACAAAACTTTAATAAAATTATATTATAAAATCAAGTACAAATATTGTAAAAAATCAATTTCTAAGAGTGAAAAATGAACAATGAATCAACTGAAAAAGTTTCACCCGCATTCACACTACTGATTCAATAGGTGCCTAGTATATAAACCGAATGAAAAATAGATTGAGAGAAAACAGCTGATTTGGCAGATGTTTGACATTTGCATTACTTTAATAAAATTATATTATAAAATCAAGTACAAATATATAAAAAAATCAATTTCTAAGAGTGAAAAATGAACAATGAATCAACTGAAAAAGTTTCACCCGCATTCACACTACTGATTCAATAGGTGCCATGTATATAAACCGAATGAAAAATAGATTGAGAGAAAACAGCTGACTTGGCAGATCTTTGACATTTGCATCTGCATCTTGCGAAAGCAAGTACTCTGTACATCGAGGGGGAGGGCCACACAGGAGTTGACCCAGCAGTTACAAAACAAAGCAACAGGCCAGCAATGGAGACCTCAAGTGCTGCGCCCTGTAGTAAGCATAGATATATGGTCAATTAGTCTGAATCCTTGACGTCCGTGACACCTTAAGCTATCTGAAACCTCACTTCAGCTTCAGCCCGGCAGAGAGAGCTTACTTTACAGATTCACTCCTCCCATCTTCCATTGGGGAGAGCAAACCTGAAATAGTATTGGCATTTTAAGATAAAGATGTGGATAGGAATACAACACAATTTCAGGATTTCAGTACAGATAGTGGCACCTTGTTGTGGAAGCATGAGTCATGATGTTTCCACCAATGGGCTTGATCTGCAGTCCAGCAAACATAGCAGAGCCATCCACTTGTGCTACTACTTGATCGGTGATAACCACAGGTACACCAAACTGCAGTTTAAACATAAAAGAATCCAGTTTTCTCAATGATTAATTCTGCGTACGTAAAGGTTTTCTCAATGACGATCCAAAAGGTGCTCTCATGTTGAGATGGTAACTGGTCGGACCATGTTTTCCTATAAAAACTCGACATTGAGTTTTTTTAAGTGTGTTGCAGAGCTCGACGAACTCCTCCCAGGAGGGGGCGCCGCGGCTGCGCTCCAGGTGCGCATACCAGTGGAAGGCGTCGCCGTCGAGGTGGAAGGTGGCTAGCCAAATCTTCTGGGGCGCATCTGTCCGCTGTGCCCGGAAGTATTGCTCGCAGCGGCTAAGCCACGGCAATGGGTCCTCCTTCCCGTCGAATCGCGGGAAATCGAGCTTGAAATACCGGGGCACCAGGCCGTCCGACGAATTGCCGGCGCTGGACGAAGACCCAGCCGTCTTCAAGAAGCGGATCTCCTCGAATGGCTTCTTGGGGAGGAGCTCGGGGCCGTGATGTAGGGTGCCGTCGACGTTGAGGATGCCCTTGCCGGCCAGCACCGGTCGGACGGTGCCATCGGGCTCGCGTGGCCCGGTCGGGTTGGGAGGCGGCGGCGTCGAGGAATTGGCGTCAGTGTTCCCCGGCGGAATCTCCGATGGGGGGCCCGACGGCTCGAGCTTGGCGACGCGGGCGGCGAGATCCTGGACCTTGGTGGCGAGGGAGTCGACCGTAGCGGCGAGTGTGGTTGCGGCGGCGGTGTCTTCCTGGCGCCAGGCCCTGGCCTCCGCGTGGTTGCCTGCGATGAGCTTCTTCAGCTCGTCCATCTCCGACGAGGAGCCCATGGAAGTCCCGGAAGCTGATACCAAGTTGTCATGGCTGTGCGGCAGTGACCGGAGGGGGTAGTCGTGGGAGGTGGCCGGCCGCTGGGCTGCCGGCTTCCTTCCCGTGACGGCGGACGGTCGCCTGACGGCGACGGTAGCAGGGAAGCAGGGGATGAGGAAACAGAGGAGAGGGAGATGAGAGATTAGATTTAATCTGGCTTGCTTTATTCATTGTGCGGCTGCCTATAAGTAGCCAAGATTACAAGCCTAACAAACTTGCTAACAATCCCTGATTCTATCCAAATCTCTCTGCAAATACTAACCAAATCTCAGCAAATTGCCAACTAACTCCTAAACCTGAGGCCCACGCCAAGGAACTACTGGCCTCCTGCCTGTTGGCGCTGCCTCCTCCTGAAGCCCACTCCGACCATGACAAAGTGCTCATTGGTATGACTTGAATTGCCCTAAACCCAAAGTCATCGTTTATGTTCTGCTGAAACGTCCATGACTTGAGGAATTCAGTTTTCTCAATAATTAAAAAATGTTGACTTACAACTGACCTCATCAGCTAACTTCTGAAGGCTCCTTAGGAACTTAGCCATATGCATTTGCCTTGTTGATAGCTCTTCTCTTCCTGAGAAATCAGTTTTGTACAGAGCTGTGGCACAGTCTACAACCATGAGAGCAAATCTGCAATTGTCGACATTCAGATAAGAAATATGGAATGACAGTTAGGTAATTGGGAATCAGTTATTCACAAAAACATATTATGATGGTTTTTAAACATCATGCAGCAAGAACAAAAGGGGAACTGGTAACTTCATTGCATGTGCCTGAAGAACTTTTGGGCATGGCTAGCAACGTGCGCTGGGGTCCTTGTCGTGAAGATAGATACCTAAGCAAATTTGAAGGCCACATAGTCAAGTTTTGTTCATCAAGCTCAAATTAATATTGGCCTGACCAAATGGCCATAAACATACAGCACAAAATAAACAGTTAGCACAAATGTTCATCTACCTAAAAGAAACAGTTTAGTAGCTTGCATGTCTTGCTGCTTAGTCGTTTTTTACCAGATAATTAGAATACCTCCAGATGATGTGAATAAAATGGATTCAGCTGAAATAAAAGCTCTCTCGTAAGGATTTCACAACTATCCACTTTAATTTCAGGCACATAACAATGTGAAATAATAATGTGAAGAAATAAAGAATAGATAAACTCGAGAAATAACAATCCTAGTGATTCAAAACAGACATGAGATGACTCACTTGCCGTCAATTTTTTGCAAAAATATTCAATGGGATGCTTGCTTTTGTTGATGCACCAAGAGTTGGAATTGGGAAGAGTTCAGTTTCCTGAAATGGATGACATGAATAAGGTTGGATGACAAGCTGGCATAGAAAATAGTGATAATTTGCAAATAAGGTCAAAAGCTTAATTTTTCTGCTTTCAACCTGCACCTAGATACATTTGCAAAAGGTGCACATGGAGATTGTGTATCTCTGAACATACCTGGACAATTGCAGGTTCTGTTTATCCTACTGACAACCACGAAATGATGAGGTTTCCTTTAGCCTCAGTTTGAGGGTACTGATTAAAAACAATTGGTTCTGTTTGTATCTAGTTTGTAACCCAATTTAATTTTTTAGACTCCATCTCTTGTATTGGAAAAGAATGTCTTTCAGAGAGAATTCCACTGCATCTGAAGCTAAGTGTTGAATATGATTTGTAACGAATTCTTGATAGCCCAAGAACATTGCAACATCGACCTAGTGTTACGACATGGTGCATTTCAGAACAATTTGCATGAACACATTGACATCTGTTAGACTTGTTTATAATCAGAAAGTAGGCCCCATAGACTCAAATATCTGTATAACTATATAGTAAAATAATGAAAGAATGAAAGAATTGTACAGTGTACCTTGATGGATCAGATAATGAATCCCTTGCTAACTGATCAACAGATAATGTCCATGCTGAAATCAACCTACAAAGAATTGGCCATTCTCAGAAACATTACAAAACAGGTTGCTACTTTTTTCTATCAGACAAGCATGTTGGGTCAAATAAGTGAATTAGATCGATGAACTTCGAAAGTAACCTGACAAATTGATTAATTTTGGTTGTGAATGGCATTTATGTTTTGCTTTGTTCTTATCAAAATGCACTGTTGAGAGTTAAATCTGCTTTGTGACTTTTCAATACATATGAAACCATACAACTTGAATAGCAGTATTTATTTTGCTTTGTACTTAAGTACCTTGCAATTTGATGCTGGTTACATATCATTTTCTATGTTGTAGGTGGACAATTAACATACCTGCTTGACATTATCATAAACAGTTGAAGGTTCACTGAAATCAACAACCACACCAGTTGCTCTGGACTGAAAGAACAGACAGCAGAATTAGCCAAAGATGGCTTGAAGAAGCAGCTAGAAATTTAGAGCGGCAGGTCTGTACTTGTGCAATGGAGCCCAGAACCATGGTGAGATCATTGAGCACCGGAAGTTCTAGCGGTTCCTCCATGCCACTTATCTGAAGCGCAATGCCAGCATTCACCAGCAGTTTCAGATAAAGAACATAGTCAGCAGTTTCGCAATGGAAATGCAGAGACAAGTACAGGGGAAATGAGCACATTGAATTAGCGGTGAGCAACTGCCCTGCGTCTTGCCCATTCCCCTGGCTTTGGTCACTACAACAATCGTCGTCCTCCCAATTTCCTTCGTGGCCCCAACGATAACAACCTGGACATAAATAACACCAGCAGGCTTTGCCCTCAGAATGAAGCTACCGATGACAGGGAAGTTGTCTTCCCCCAAGAACAGAAGCTACAGCGGAGTACCTTACCTTGATTGTGCTCTGGGACGGTGTGTGTCAGAGAAGACGACGGAGGGGACGGTGGATCAGGAGGGCGGAGGGGACGGCGCAGGATGCGGGCGCACCTCCGACGGACATGGCCGCGCCGCCAGGATCCGGTCGCCCCACTCGCGGTGCCGATGGATCTCAGGGCTACACCACCAGGAACTGGATCTGCTCGATGTCACTGGATGCGGCTGTGGACCGTCTGGCCTGTCTCGGTCGCCCCCGCGCCTGGAGGTCGCGCTTGCGCGTTCGCCCCGGCACAAGGCGCTCCGCGTCTACCGCTGATGCTGATTCCACGTCAGCCACCGCCGCCATCGACTGGGAGTGCGAGCGGATTGGGCATGTGGAAGCTGCGTCCCGAATCGAGCGGCCGCCGACGATGGGATGTGAGGCGAGGAGAGGGAGATCGGCTTGGCGGCTAGGGTGACGGGATGGGAGGCGAGGGGCGACGCATGGGATGTGAGGTGAGGCGGGGGAGACCGCGTGGCGGCTAGGGTTCCGAGGGGAGAGGAGGGGAGGGTGGGCGAGGCGATGGGAGGGGCGTTTCTTTTTTTCCCCAAGCGGCAGCGCGGAGGGCGGACGCATGGGAGCAGCGGGAAAAGTAGGAACAAGTTTTTGTCTCCACTTCCTACTTTTTAGGAGTACCCCAAGCGGCAGCGCGGAGGGCGGACGCGCGGAGCGGGGGCGGACGCATGGGAGCAGCGGGAAAAGTAGGAACAAGTTTTTGTCTCCACTTCTTACTTTTTAGGAGTAGAGATACTAGCATCAGATGTACCCCAACTTATCTTTGTATATCCTACTTGCAACATGTGAGTGCGTTGGTCTACGCATTTTGTAGTGATTTTTAAATCATTACTACAATTTCCTAAGGCGTTTAATCAATACATATATTATCTTTTTCAACATTATTAGTATTTTTTGTAGAAATTTTAGAACGGACTGAAAAAATAGGAGCTGATCATCCATGAAGCCTGTTTGGAAAACAAAGCATGAATGCAAAACACATGAATGAGAAAGATGGAAAACCAAGAAACTACCGGATTCCAAAACAAGAATGAAAAAGTTATGTTCTTTGGAACGCAGGAAATATGTTGCAGCATGACATGCCCTCATAAAAAAGTACTTTCATTGAACAAAATGTGTTTATCAATTTCTTTATTTCCAGTAATGATTTTGGTGCTTATTAATGAATCATTTGGCATGTTATTCATAATTATCTCTACTCGTATTAAATTGGCGTGTATATAGGAAGGGCCTACACGTCATCATCTCCTACCATTGTTTTTTTCGATAGGGGGATTTTATTGAATTAACGTTTTTACATCAAGTTGATAAAAACTCCTTGAACTATAATCTCGGTCTCTGCATTACCAGAATGCACACAACCATAAATAAGATAACTAAAAAAGAAAACAATGGCACATGATGCTAATGATTGTCAATCCGTAGACTAAAGTGCCACTCATGTGTCTGGGTAAAAAAAACTCCTTGGCTACTTGAGCCAAGTGTTGCGAAGCCACTGCAAGCAAGTCTTGTTGTCAGATGTTTAGATCTAGACAGCCCACAGGGGGGTTAACCCCGGTGGTTTAGTTGTTCGGCGAGGTGGAATCTAAGGCTAAGAACTCGAAGGTTGCGCATGAGCACACGGAACACAGAGAACATGGCGGGTTTATACTGGTTCGGGCCTCCGGAGAGTAAAACCCTACGTCCAGTTGTTAGTGTAGATTGCTTAGGGATTGTCTGATTGTACAAGGGGTCGCCCTGCCTGCCTTATATTGGCCAGCGGACAAGGTCGGTTCCCAGATTCCTGATCGGTTACGACCAGTAGACCTAAGTCTAGTTGATTACAACACTTGTCATATCCGTCGATCTGCTTGGTCGGGATCCACCGATGTCTTGTCTTGCACGCCAAGTCTTGGAGTCGTTCTGGATAAGGTCGTCTGGAATCTTCTGGAAGGTCTCCAGGAGGTTGTGTGGGCCCACCAACTAGGTCGGTTGGGCCCACTGTCAGGTCGGCGGGTCTTCTGGTAGGCCGGACCCACTTGTCGGGGACGGCCGTGAGCCTGGTCAGTGGGGACCCAGGGGTACCCATGTTTCACAAGCCCCCGAGCGAGGTGTAGGCGCAGCGACCTTAGAAAGGTCATGACGAAGTCGTAGAGCTATCGACAGGTCGAATAGCATGCACGTCGGTCTAAAAGAAAAGAACAAATCAACTTTGCAGCCGACCTATTTATAATCTCGACGAACGAAGAGAGGTCGAGTGACGACCTTGAAAGGACCTTGATGCCGCCTACAGGGGGGTGAATAGGCGAGACCACCAAATAAAACTTTTCCCCCAAAACTTGAGCTTCACTGGCACAGGCTGTTAGACCGCCCCTGCCAGGCGGTTAGACCGCCCCTGGTGTACTGAACATAGAGGGGGCGGTTAGACCGGGTCCTGGGGCGGTTAGACCACCTCAACCCAGTGAACCTGCAAAAGACAACTCAAAGCTTCTCTTGACTTCTAGCAAGAACCTAAGTTCTTGAGTGGCTCCTGTAGATGATCACAAGCAGGGTAATGATCCCTGCACTCAAAGACAAGTACACCCAAGTAGATCGAGCGGAAGCAAAGTAAATATGCTAGAAATCAAAGCGAGTGAGGCAAACCACAAAGGAGAGACGAGGATTTGTTTCCCGAAGTTCACCGCCCACTAAGGAACGGCTACGCCTCCGTTGAGGAGGTTGTAAGGGAATTCTCCCACAACAAGCCGGGTCTCTTTCAACCGATTCCCTCCTTTCCACTAAGGTGATCTTTTCCACGAAGAGGCAAGATCACAGCCCTCACAAACTTGCCGCTACTCACCACAACCTTGGGAGCTAGCCGGTGACGCCTAGCCGTCTAGGAGGCGAACCTCCAAGAGTAACAAATGCTTCAAAGGCTTTCCGACGTGAACCACAAGTGCTCAAGCTATGGGATGCTCTTGCTCAGCTCACACAACCTCACAAAGGCTTAAACTTTCAACCCAACACTAGGATATGGCTTGAATTGCAAATCTCACAAAGAGAGGGTTGGGGAGTGTTTCTTTGGCTTTGGCTTATGAAAAACAGCAGGGGGAGCACCTCAGCAACCCTAGAATCAGCAGCCCCAACAAGTGGAACTCGTGGGGTACTTATACCCCTCACAAGGAAAACTAGCCGTTAGAACTCTGGCCAGGGCGGTTAGACCGCCTGGTCAGGGCGGTTAGACCGCCTGCCTCCGGCCAGTTTGAAAAACTAGCCGTTGGCCTGCCAGGGGCGGTTAGACTGCCCTGGGCAGAGAGAGCCCAAAAACCCTTGTCTCTTCTCACAAGCACTCAAAGACGTGTTGAAGTGGCTAAGGTTGGGTTAGGGGTTTGTTAGACTACTCAGGAACTCTCTCAAGGCTAGTTCTCACTTAGGTCAACTAATGAGCACTTTTGATCTTTTGTCTTAGAGCTAGTGTTGCATCCCTCTTGATAGTACGGCATCCCTAAACTCAAGAATAAATATAAAACGGAGTTGATCACTTGAGCTTGTAGATCTTCAATCTTGCCATACTTTTGCAATTCCAACTTGAGGGCTTTTAACATAGCCGATGTCTTGAGCAAATCCATACTTGAGATAGTGACTTAGGATTTTCCCTTTTTTACATACGAGTGCTTACTTTAATCCTTAAGTCACTCCATATTGCCAATCATAACTTATTGATGTGTTGCATTGCTTCCCTCGGTTAAGGCTTGGATATGATACTTGGAGACCCCACGGATGCTAGAACTTCACCTTAGCAAAACACTAATGGCGGCCGGGCCAAGACCCCAAAAATTGCTTAGTCCCTCACCCTAGACACCTCGGTTGATCTCTTCATCACTTACCCAATCCACTTTGAGTTCCACTTTGCTTCATCCTTAATTAAGTTCCATTTGAAAATTCCGCTTCAAATGTTTGTTCTCGATTGACAACGAATATGCAAGCTTCCTTTTAAGGACCATCAAGTTTACACTCATCCTCGTGTCCTCTTTTAATTACCACATGAAGCCTTGCACTTTAACTTGAGAGAATTAACAACTTCTCTTTGTATGATCCCTTTTTATTTTTAGTCAAGCTACCACATTGTTTGGAGACATATAATTCATCTTCACAAAATATCCCCAAAATATAAATCCACTTATTGCTTGACATTAACCAATGTGCATAAGGATCATTCATATATTTGTCTTCTTCAATGTGAGCCATATAATATTCAACCATAAATAAATTCTCCATTAATTGCACAAGAATATATAAATAAAACCTGCTCACATTCTTAGACAAATACAGTAGTCCTTTAATCGTTTTGTCATTCAATTCACCAAAATCCACTTAGGGGCCTAGATGCACTTTCAATCTCCCCCTTTTTGGTGATTGTTGACAACTTGATTAAAGCTTATAAACAAATCGTTTAAGCGCATTTTTAATTCTTAGATATGGTTAGAGCTCCCCCTCAATGTGTGCTTTTAATGGAATTTCAAAAATTGGCCTCAAATGCCAAAAGCACATATTAGAAAGAAAACCATGAGAGCTCCCCTTATATCTTAGAATCAGTGGAGTGCTAGAGATGTGTGTGACAAAATAAAAATAAAACTGTGATGCATATGGCATGACAAGCATTCAACAAAGAGAAGTGTGTGTGATGTTTGGGCAGGGGCAGTCAGACCGGGGTTGCAGGCCGGTTAGACCGCCTCCCCCATTTAGCCAATACAAAAACATTCACCAATTAAACCATGCATCACAAACTATCACAAATGTCAATTAAGATACATAAATAAGTTCTACACACCCAGTCGCACTCATACTAATACTCAAGTCCACAAGATAAAGAAGAGATCCATTTATTACAGACCAAGTCTCAACTCTCAGCTCACAGGGGCAGGGCGGTTAGACCGCCTACCCCAGGCGGTTAGACCGCCCCTTGCAAAACAGCTAAACTAGGAGATGAACATATTGCTTTAATCCACTTCTTCTCCCCCTTTGTCATCAAGCATCCATAAAGGGCCCGGAGAAGATGTTGTTGCTGCCAAGTCACTGCTGCTGCTGCTGCCACCTATCCCAAGTGTCTTCTCCGGTGTTCGGATTTTCAACATAGGAAGTGGCAGGTTGATCAAAGAACTCATGGGAGACACGTGCCGCCCATTCCTCATTTGATGGAGGAGCAACCCAGGGTGGAGGAACAGCTGTGTCACCTTCAAACATAGAGTCAAAGCCAGTAGGTGGTGGAGGAGGAGGAGGAGCCGAGGAGGAAGAAGCACCTATATCCGATCCAAAGTTGCTTCCATACTGATAGTAGAGATCCGAGTTGAGGAACCTTTGCACCCTATCATCCACTGAGGGTATCTCAACCTCTGGAGGGGATGGTGAGATAGGATATCTAGGAGGCTGAATACCGGCCTGAGTGTGAAGAGCCTTCATGGTATCCCTCATCTTTTATCCTTTTTCCTATCCTCTTCCTGAGCAACTTCTATGTCTCTCTGAGTCTTGCACATACCAAGAAAGATGCTGATCAACTTGCGAAGCAGGGAACTATGTTTCTTTTCTCCTTGCCAGGGGCGGTCAGACCGCCCTTGGGGGGCGGTTGAACCGCCCCCAGGCTGATAGGCCTCCCAGCTGTGCGGCGCCTCCCTTTCTTCAAATATTTCTTGCTCCTCTTGCTAATCATCTTGTGGAGATGGGACTCCCACTGTCTTGCTGGGTTTTGGTTGTAAAGGGCGATGCATTGTGTCATTTGGATACGCCCTTTGTGTGACTTTCTTGATAATGTAGCTAATGTACGGACCATAGCTACACAACCTTTGTGGATTTTTTGAAGAATTCTTTATTTCTTGCCACAAAAAGTCACCAACATTAAACGCCGGCTCACCGGGCTTCATGGCAACCATCAAGTTCCTCTGAAAAGCAGTGATATCCGAAGTGTTGCCATCCCTAGGCGTGAGACTCTTCCTAAACAGACGGTTGAGGATCGAATAATATGTGTATAAAACCTTCACATGTCCCCAACTGTCCCTTGCATTCCTGGGATACATAAATGCCATCCTCTTTGCCTCAAGCGGGCCCTCATCATGGAGCTTCCGGGCGAACCCATCATTAGGTAACCTAAACAAAGTGAGAAAACTAGAGAAAGAGAGCTGGTGATTCTCACCCTCAGTCATCCAAAACATGGTCCTCTCACTTTGCCCATTCTCATTAAGCGCATAGCCAAAATAAATTGTCGCATAAAACTGGGCGATGAGTTCCTTGTTCCAATGTTGCTTAAAGCCCATGAGGACCTTAATCCCTTTCCCTTCACAAGCCTGAATCACCTCATCAAAGATAGGATTATTTTTCCTCTCCATAAACTCCCAATTAACATACTGAGCATCATTGGTGATCTTTGCCTTTCTACCAGTAATGATGGCTGTGGTGTAATAGTCCTGCAGAAAGATGGTCCAAAATCTGTAATCTGTATCAGTCCTAGCCTCATTAGCTAGATTGGTTCTTCTCAAGTTCACCACAGTGTCCGCCATCCCTGCCTGATAATAATCAATAGGCCCTCTGTAGGAAGGATAGTTAGGCTCTCTGATATAGGGCCTACCAAGCTGCTGATGACCACCCCTCTGTTCTTCTTCCTCTTCCTCAACACTATCACCTTCACTGTTATTACCTCCACCTTCAACTCCCGGCTGACGCCAGTTGACCTCATAATTTAGAGTGGGATCCTCCACATCATCATCACTACTCTCCACTCTGTCACTCATCTCAATGTCATCACCATAGTAGACAGGTGGTGGCTGCTGTCCTCTTGGCCTCAAATTATGCGTGCTTGGACCGGAGGACGTCCCGGCGTCACCACTGCCTCTTTTCTTTCTTTTCTGAGAACCGGCACCCCTTGGCATTGCTGCTATCCCTGGATCACAAGATGTGAAACAAAAGTGTATAAGACACCAGGAACAAGATTGGCTAGAATGAGCGTCGAGGCTCGACGTTCTAGAGCGATTGGCACAAAACTGGCCGGGGCGGTTAGACTGCCCAAGGGGTGGTTAGACCGCCCATGTCAGTTTTGAGCCAATGGCTCTTTACGGCCAAACATAGCAACACATATAAATGAATATTGATTTACTGTTCATGAGACGATTCTAGGTAAAGGAGATTAAATACATGCAGAAAAACAAAGCTTTGGGCCAAACATGCGCAGGGGCGGTTAGACCGCCCCTGACAGTCAACCCTAGTTTTGAGTTCATGACAATGTACTTAACGAAATTGAACCAAACTCTAGGAATGTCTTCTAGGGGTTGCCAGGTGATGTTCTACCAAAGGATATTCAAAGCTACTCATGGAGTCGATAGATCGGGTAAGAACAACATTTGAATACCTTTGGAGAGATGAAATCGAGGTGAAATCCAAAGAACCGGGTGGGGAACCGGTTCAGCCGCCTTAGGGAGTCACTTCCACGGATGGGATTTGATTTTTAGTGGTTGGAACTTCAAATCGCCATAGGAGGGTGTGAGAGCTTGAGGCGGAAGAAGGGGTTCGAGTTCAGGTTGAAATGGACTGTTCTTGGTCGCTGGAGAGAGAAAGAGGTGAAAGGGTAGGGTTAATGGGGTGTAGAGTCACGGGCAAAGGTAAAAACAGCAAGTCCCGTGAGACCCGGTCTAACCGCGGGTGACCCCCGGTTAGACCACCCCCCCTTGGACAGAGAGAATCAGAGGAAGAGATAGGATTCCGTCCCTCTTTTCCACTTAAGCCCCTGGAAGTCCTGATTTTGCGCTGAGGAATGAATTTGAGCACAGGGATGAAAACTGGGTGGGGCAATTAGACCGCCGCCACCCCCGGTTGAACCGCTCCTTGCCAGAAATTCAACCAGAGACCCTTTATCGGTAGTTCCGAGGTAGGGTCGGAAGTACCGATGATTTCCATAAAGTTGACAGTGAGCTCTTGTTGGTAGTTCCGCCCTAGGGTCGGTAGTTCCGAGGAACACTTTTCCAGCCGTAGGGGATTAGATCCTTGATTTCCATAGAATATTTGGATAAAAGATATATAGATGAATTTGATCCAAATTTCACACATCTTAGAAGAACATGAGATAATCCAAATAATTCACATTCTTGATTCTTCCAAGAGTGATTCAGAGAGAGAGATAAAGATATGGATTTAGAGATGAATTATGGACTTGAGTAAAATATCACCACTTGTGACTAGCCATCAAACAACCAAGGGGAACTATAGTCACAAATGGATCAATAGGGTCACAAAGACCAAGAACCAAACATCTTTCAAATTAAGCACACTTCCTACACATGCTAGTTGGATTTTCGAAAACTCTATCCTATTCCACGAAATGCATGCATTCTCATCAAGTAAATCACCTCTTTAGTATATTTAGCTCATACCCTACTCAAGAGACATTCACACGACACCAAGTCGAGTTTATGTGAAGGTATCAACCAAATATCTAGAGAGGCACTCAAAAATTCACTTGAAGTAATTGCATGCTAAGATGGTCACACCAGCATGGTATAATGGCCTAGATGCATTTCGGTATTTAAAGAGGTTCATGTGGACATACCTTTGCCTTTAGACCATTTGAATTTGTGCATAAGTAAATATTAAGGAAAGGCTAGCTCTTACTTGATTCTTTAAGATTTAGTAGTAAAGTCAATAGCTTGTTAAAGATGCACAAATACATGAGACTACAAGTTTACTAGAAGAAATTGTTAGTTCCACAAATGACACAACCTTTAAAGTAAACTCCCCCTCAATTAGTGCTTAGAGAATTTTGAATTTCTCAAACTTAGCACACAATTCAATTAAGAACAAGGGAGATTGCTTCAAAGGTGTGTCTTGGCATAAAATGGTTTATCAAATTGAACTATGCCAAGAATCTCATTACCATTGCCTTGGAATCACCAAAATGTTGAAAATCAGCTCCATGTCGGGTCACCCGGGCCAAGGGGCCGGGTCACCCGCCATCCTCCAGAGACGCCTCGGGTCACCCGGTCATTGGGGCCGGGTCACCTGCCAAAAGCGCTTCTGGGGGGGCAGGCGGTTAGACCGCCCCTAGGGGGCGGTTAGACCGCCGTGCCCTTTTTGGGTTATTTTGGTGACCTTTCAGCTCTTGTCCCTTGACAGGCCTCTATAATGCCTAGATGAATCACTGCAAAGTTTATCACAACAAATGCTCTTCTAGAGAGCTATTAGGAGCACCGAATGGCATGAGAGAATAAAATTGTGAAAGCGTCATGGTCACTTCCTCATGCTTCACAAACCTAGGTCTAGTGATCCATGAGTGTTCACAAAGAACTAAGAGTGACCAGGGCACGACATTAAGTACTAGTTACCGAGATTGCATTGGTTGTGTGATTTTCACATTCTAGTCCTTCTCATGGCAAGGTATCCAATAATCAATTCTTTCTTCATTGCCATGACTTCAATGCAGCTCGATCAACCTACAAGCTCAGCAAGCACTTTTTGGTGCCCAACACTTGTTGGGTCCTACAAGATTAGTCACAAGATGCTTAGGAACCCAAATAGCTCTTGTACTAATTTGAGGTGAACTAATCATCCTCATAGTACAAGTGCCAATCTTGTCATTCCTAGCTTATGAAAATCATAATGGACAAGGTTGGATTGAGGAGTGTTACCATTCGGACAATCCTTGCCCAAGTGACCCTTCGTACGACAAGTGTAGCAAATGCGGCTTTTGGTGCTTCTTGGCTTGGGAACCATTTGCTTATCTTGTTTTGGCTTGCATGGAGGCATCTTGCTTGAAGGGTGAGCTTCCTTCTCCTCGCTGCGGTGGTTCTTCATTGTGCTGGCCAGACCCGGTCTAACTGCCCTGGGGGGCGGTTAGACCGCCCCTGGTCAGCACTGCTGACTTGTGGGCAATCCGCAGCCGAGTGACCCTTCTCTTTGCATATATAGCACAATCTCCTTCTGGTGGGTCTTCTTTTCTTCTTGGAGATTGTTTCTTGAGCCTTGAGCTTGGTGGGGCAATGTGAAGTGGCATGCCCCTTCTCCTTTTCTTGAGTCTTGCTTTTGTTGATCTTGATGTGTTGTTGAGGAGTTGAGCTCGTGACGGTTGAACCCTTCTCAAGCTTCTTCACCGTGTCATCACGGTTATCTTGAGACGGTTGCACTTTGCTCTCTTCCTTCAACACATACAAGTCTCTCTTAAGCTTTTCGACCTCTTGCTTGAGTTCTTCATTTTCTTGGGCAAAGAGGTCATCACAAGATTCTACAAATACATGCTCAATGCTAGATTGGCTTGGTTGAGAACAACAAGGTTTAGTACAAGCAAATTCATTATTGACAAGTGAGCATGTGCATGTGGGTGTGAGAGGTTGTAAGAATTTTACTGATGAAACAACAACCTCATGAGCAATTTCTAGTGAAGCATATGAGTCCACAAGCTTCTCATGAGAACACTCAAGTTCCTTGTGAGTTGCTTGCAAAGCCATATGCTCACTAGTGAGCTTTGCTAGTTGAGCTTCTAGCACATCATTGGCTTCTTCTTCTACCTTAGCTCTATATGAAAAGGATTTGATATCATGATCATATTTGTTAGCCAATGATTCATACTTCCAAACCAAGGAGGCGAGTTTGGATTTGAGAAGTTCAAGTTCTCTTGTCGGAGAGCTTGAGGCCTCGATCTTTTGACTCTTTGCACCCTTGGCCTGCTTTTTCTTCTTGTTCTTCTTCTTGGCCACGAGGCAAGCGCCTTCGCCGTAGTAGGTTGAGGCTTCTCTGTTGGGGGCGGTTAGACCGCCCCTAGGAGGCGGTTTGACCGCCTCTCCCAGAGAGGCTCCACCCTCGCTTCTCTTGCCTCCTTCTTCCTTGAGGGTTGATGCTTCATGATCAGTGGATGTTGTAGAGGTTGTGGGGCACATCTCCACTGGTTCATCTTCATCATCACTCTCAACTTCATCCCATTTGGTGTGAACTATCTCAAATAGTAATTCCTAAATGAGATGAGCAACTTCACTAATCTCCTTCCTCTTTAAGATGAGATGCTTTAGTTCTCTACATACACAGCTACACAAAAGGTTAGTAATAACGACATTGAGTCGCTTCTTCTCCAATTCCTTTGGTGAAACACATGTCTCATCCTCCGGAAGGATACTCGCAACCATAATGCCCTCAGCGGTGGTACCAAAACCTTAAGTGCAATGAGAACATTGGAACGCCAAGAAGAGTAGTTTGAGCCATCTAGAGCTAGAGGCTCAAACGGTACCTCACAAGTAGTCGACATCGAAAAACTCCGAGCGGTTAAGCTCGAACCGGAGCACCAAGCTCTGACACCAATTGAAAGGACCTTGATGCCGCCTAGAGGAGGGTGAATAGGCGAGACGACCAAATAAAACTTTTCCCTCAAAACTTGAGCTTCACTGGCACAGGCGGTTAGACCGCCCCTGGTGTACTGAACACAGAGGGGGCGGTTAGACCGGGTCCTGGGGCGGTTAGACCGCCTCAACCCAATGAACCTGCAAAAGACAACTCAAAGCTTCTCTTGACTTCTAGCAAGAACCTAAGTTCGTGAGTGGCTCCTGTAGATGATCACAAGCAGGGTAATGATCCCTGCACTCAAAGACAAGCACACCCAAGTAGATCGAGCAGAAGCAAAGTAAATATGCTAGAAATCAAAGCGAGTGAGGCAAACCACAAAGGAGAGACGAGGATTTGTTTCCCGAAGTTCACCGCCCACTAAGGAACGGCTACGTCTCCGTTGAGGAGCTTGTAAGGGAATTCTCCCACGACAAGCTGGGTCACTTTCAACCGCTTCCCACCTTTCCACTAAGGCGATCTTTTCCACGAAGAGGCAAGATCACAGCCATCACAAACTTGCCGCTGCTCACCACAACCTTGGGAGCTAGCCGGCGACGCCTAGCCGTCTAGGAGGCGAACCTCCAAGAGTAACAGCTGCTTCAAAGGCTTTCCGACGCGAACCACAAGTGCTCAAGCTATGGGATGCTCTTGCTCAGCTCACACAACCTCACAAAGGCTTAAACTCTCAACCCAACACTAGGATATGGCTTGAATTGCAAATCTCACAAAGAGAGGGTTGGGGAGTGTTTTTTTTTGGCTTTGGCTTATGAAAAACAGCAGGGGGAGCACCTCAGCAACCCTAGAATCAGCAACCCCAACAAGTGGAGCTCATGGGGTACTTATACCCCTCACAAGGAAAACTAGATGTTAGAACTTTGGCCAGGGCGGTTAGACCGCCTGGTCAGGGCGGTTAGACCGCCTGCCTCCGGCCAGTTTGAAAAACTAGCCGTTGGCCTGCCAGGGGCGGTTAGACCGCCCCCCTGGGGCGGTTAGACCGCCCTGGGCAGAGAGAGCCCAAAAACCCTTCTCTCTTCTCACAAGCACTCCAAGACGTGTTGAAGTGGCTAAGGTTGGGTTAGGGGTTTGTTAGACTACTCAGGAACTCTCTCAAGGCTAGTTCTCACTTAGGTCAACTAATGAGCACTTTTGATCTTTTGTCTTAGAGCTAGTGTTGCATCCCTCTTGATAGTACGGCATCCCTAAACTCAAGAATAAATATAAAACGGAGTTGATCACTTGAGCTTGTAGATCTTTAATCTTGCCATACTTTTGCAATTCCAACTTGAGGGCTTTTAACATAGCCGATGTCTTGAGCAAATCCATACTTGAGCTAGTGACTTAGGATTTTCCCTTTTTTACATACAAGTGCTTACTTTAATCCTTAAGTCACTCCATATTGCCAATCATAACTTATTGATGTGTTGCATTGCTTCCCTCGGTTAAGGCTTGGATATGATACTTGGAGACCCCACGGATGCTAGAACTTCACCTTAGCAAAACACTAATGGCGGCCGGGCCAAGACCCCAAAGATTGCTTAGTCCCTCACCCTAGACACCTCGGTTGATCTCTTCATCACTTACCCAATCCACTTTGAGTTCCACTTTGCTTCATCCTGAATTAAGTTCCATTTGAAAATTCCGCTTCAAATGCTTGTTCTCGATTGATAACGAATATGCAAGCTTCCTTTTAAGGACCATCAAGTTTACACTCATCCTCGTGTCCTCTTTCAATTACCACATGAAGCCTTGCACTTTAACTTGAGAGAATTAACAACTTCTCTTTGTATGATCCCTTTTTATTTTTAGTCAAGCTACCACATTCTTTGGAGACATGTAATTCATCTTCACAAAATATCCCCAAAATATAAATCCACTTATTGCTTGACATTAACCAATGTGCATAAGGATCATTCATATATTTGTCTTCTTCAATGTGAGCCATATAATATTCAACCATAAATAAATTCTCCATTAATTGCATAAGAATATATAAATAAAACCTGCTCACATTCTTAGACAAATACATTAGTCCTTTAATCGTTTTGTCATTCAATTCACCAAAATCCACTTAGTGGCCCAGATGCACTCGTATGATGATCCAATAGATCGAAACGATGATGAAAAAATTTCAGAGGGCATCAAGGATGCACTCGTAGAGTAGTATCCGAGCATCATGGCAGGCAGGATGGCCAGTATGATGATCCAAAAAAGGAAAGAGAAATAGAAGAAAAAGTAGGTCAAGTAACGACGTGATGAGAAACAGGTTTCCCAATAGGTCGGTACGACGAAGAAATCAAGAGGGCGTCGAAGACGCTCTCGTAGAGTAGTCCCCGAGTATTGAAGCAGGCAGCATGGCTGGTTTGATGCTCAAAAAAGAGAAGAAAACTAGATCATGGTCTTGATCAGACGAAGTGTAGAGACACCCAGATTTCCCAACATGGCTGCAAGGAGTCTAGCGGGGTCGACCTCAAGGGGGCCTTTGTAGGTGTGCCAACCTCGAAGAGGCCTTATATCAACAATGTCCAGTATCCGAGGATACCTAGTAGGATCTTGAAAGGCGAATCATATGAAAAGGTCGTTGATGATGTCGTAGCGGAAGTTGTGATATCTGGAACTATTGCTGACGAAGCCACGAAAATGTGTAGATCTTGAATGTATGGAGTGTGGAGACATCCAGATATCCTGCATAGCTGCAAAGAGTCTGGCAGAGCCACTCGAGGCATGCCAACCTCAAGAAAGTCTCAAATCAGAAGCGCCCAAGCACCCAGAGATACTTGGTAGGGCCATTAGGCGCGCACCCCACAGGGAGGCCTTCATTCCCGACGTAAAATCCTAGGTGTCCAGAGCAGGCTGGCAGGGCTACAAGAGCACACCGACCTCAGGAAGGTCATGCATCCAGGGCGCCCAACTAGGTTGGCAGAGCCGTAGACATACCGAGGTATTGCAAGACCTAGGTATTAAGGCACACCAACCTCAAGGAGGTCGTTTTGGTGCCAGACGACCAACATAGCTGCTGACCATCCAGCGGAGCCATGACACTAAGGTATTGACGACCTCAGCATTAGGCACACCGACCACGGGGGCCCGACGAAATCGTAGACGTAAAGCTTCTGATCTCCAGGCGCCCAGACGGATCTGGCAGAGCAGCGAGGCACGCCTACCCTGGAAGGTCTTCAATCGAACCTACGACCATTTTGCTCAGGGAACAGAAATATAGGCTGATTGGAATAGGTCCATTTACGTGCAGAGCCATAGCGGGTGCACCAGGACGCAGAGCCTAGCGGGTGCAATGAAGATGCCGAGTCGTAAAGGGTGCGTGTAATCATCATCGTCTATAGATGTAGCGAGGCGTAGGGCCCTCTGACGTAGAGTCAAGCTTATCTTCTCCGGAGACTGCAGGGTCACGGGTCAATAGTGGTCGGAGATTTTCTTGCCACCCAGAAAACAACAAGCTGCCCATGAATCAAGGGGTGTACTGTAGCATGTGACGCTACGGCGGCCTCAGGCATCATTGATGCGCTAGCGACAAGGATGCCGCGAGGCAGGGAAAAAAAGATGTCGCCTTTAATCATGCACATGTCTACGGGCCCTCTGGACCACATTGTGATAGTGTCATCACTTCGCCTGCTGTGAGAGGCTTGGCTTTGGCTATAAATAGCACCATAAGGCTGAAGGGGGCAAGCACCGAGCATTGTGTTGACGGTTAAATAACGCGTCAAGTTACGATCCGCAAGCGCACGGGTCGGTTGTAGCTTTTCCCTTAGAGTATCCCCCAAGGGTAATCAATCCGTGGAACAAGTGGATTGCTATGCTCAACTAAGCACTAATGTTGTTGATTTAAAACTCTTTATTGAATGAAGGTATGTATAAGCAAAGAACTTAAACTAATCTAATCTAGATTAAAGAGAACAATATAGAGAGCAAAGGTATAGAGATCACAAGAGTGTAGAAAGCTTGTCCAAGGGATCTTGGATCACTTGGAGATGTAACCACCTAGCAAGAACTACCCGATCTAATCTATCAAAGGTAAAGGTGTACCGAGCTCAACCCTTTCCCTCTCGCGTACTAGTCACTACACGAGGGTAATCCGTGATTGAACACCAAGTGCACAAGACGTTGATGTGTTCTTGGTATGCAAGACTAAGTGTGTGAACCAAGCTCGATATGTTTTCCCTCCCACGCACTGTCACTACACGACGGTAATCGCATAAAGAACAAGAGAACATGATACATGAAGCTACGAGCGATGCAGCCCCAAAGCAAGCCAGTCTGGCAATTAAAATTGAAGCACCATCAACAAGAATATCATAGCAAATAGATCCAAAACAAAGGTTTGGTAATTACATCTCAAGATCCCCCTTCAACCCCTAGGACAAACAAGGACTTTACCCCATAATGTTACACATTGTAGCGCTGGTCATGGTGTAGAATCCCCCGGAGTAGATGAAGGCCACGAGTGCTCCCTTCCGATCCGATCTGCTTCTTGTTCTCGGTCTTGTGGCGGTGGATGACGAATGAATCTCCCCGTGGCTCTTTGCGTCCAAACTCTTAATAGCCCGAGGGGGTACTAGGTCAAAGGGGAGGTCGAACCGGGCCGAAAACGGGCCAGGCCGGTCAGCATGGGCCGGTCGGCCCAGGCCCTTTTTGGCCCGGTTCGGCCCCATTTTTCGTGTGCGAGCTCCTCGTGTAATTGCTGATTAACTCCCTTCTGCATGTGGGTCCTTGATGTCAGTTTCTCCGCGGTTTGGATAGGGCTCCTTGTCGCGCAAGCTTCAGCATTTTCTGTCTAGGTTCTCAAAGGTTTCTGTCTTCACGGTTCGGGTCCTTGGGCCTCTTGGAGTCATGTTCACTTCGTATCTTGATTTGTACCGGGCTTCATGATCTTCTCGTAAGGTGCTCGGTGAACTTTACCCAGAAGTCCTCATTTAGGTGCTCGATTCCTGCGTAAACAATAAACTCCAAAAACCACATGCAAGAGCGAACTTGTTATATCAAGGGTGTTAGTACCATTAGATTGGATACCAAATCAATGCCAACATTGAAGGTAAACTCTTGGCTAGGAGTGTCAAAGTCGACCGTCAACAACTTCCCCATGCTTAAACCTTGCTCGTCCTCGAGTAAGCCTTCAATGGATATCAGTGTTGCCTTTCATTGTTCACACCCTGCACTTGATCATACATGAAGAAAACATAATGCTCTCTAAATTTATTTGTTAGAGTTTCAGTGTACTAGCCTTCACCCCTACGGAGGGTGGATATCAAATAGGTTCATCCCACAAGTAAATAATCATGCTCCCAAATTTTGAATGAATCTCAGAAATTTTGAAATGAAGTGTAAGATGAAGAAAGAGCTAAACCAAGTTCAAAAATTTAAACCTCCTTGCATCTTGCTCATGAACTCTCATCTCATCTTGTCTCTCAAGCCTATTTGTTCTACTCCTTTCCCCTCTCAAAACTTTATATAAGTGGAAGGCTTTATCTGGAGCTTTGGGAAAAGTTTAGTCCTACCAAGATATTACAATCAGGATATTATCAAAACAAGACAAGCTTCTCATGGATTTACCGAGCCTCGTCAAAAAGGTCATTGGAAAATAATGTTTTCAAGGAGGGGGGAGAGATGAACACACACTTTTTGAGATAAGTGGACATGTGCAAATGGCAAAGAGTGATCCCGAGGCACAAACAAAGTCCTCGTTATTGGATTGCACATGGTTGGAAAGATGCGTATGTCTCTTGATATTGAATCTTCTTGAAATTCCTAATGCGTCTAGAGATTCGGGGAGTTTTTTTATATATATACACACATAATTTTTTTTCTTCTCTCTCTTTATTTCTTCTTTGTTTTCATTATTTTTTTCTTTTTTTTCTTTTTTTCTTCTTCTCTTTCTTTTTTTTCTTTTTTTAACTCCCCTAAACTCTAGACTACATTAGTACCTACCTTCTTGGCAGCTCCCCCATGCTTAGACGATTGCATGTCCTCGGGCAAAGAGGTGACGAAGTTTTTGTGCCAAGGTAGATACTGAAAGTCCTAAATTTTCCTGGATAGAACACTCGAAATATTCTAGGGATCCTTCACGCACCCTTTATGTCGTCCTGGAGGTCTCCCAAAATGATCTTCATCGAAATATTCATCCATACTCAAGAATTGGGTTGTGGTCAAGGAGGTAAAACACAAAAAGATATTTTGGGTTTATGGGTGGATATCCGGCGAGGTTTGCAAAATTTCCGATGTAGAAACTTACAATGCACGGATAGAAAAGGCTAGCAATAAGATAGATACACAAAAACGAAATGACCAGCTTCTTAGTCTCGAACCAGAGAAATCAAGCCTTGAATCAATGCACCCAAAAATAAATCTTGTACACTAAGTTTTTGCACTCAATTAAATATAAGGCTTTGGATAGGTTGAGCAACATGCAAGAGATATTAATGACAAGGTTAGCATAAATTTTAAGAACGAAAATAAATCATCTTTAACCCATCCAAAATTGAGAGCATGAGAAAAACTATGGGTCTCCATCTTTATCATAACCTCCACAAAGGATTAAGCTAGCATTTAAATTTAATTTCAGACTTGCATTAATGAGAGCATTAGCTTAATCATGCATAAAGCAAGCACAAAGACGAGCAAAGCGGCAACGATCATCATATATCAACTTGGCATAATTTTCCATCCTCACCAAAGGTCATGAGTAAGGGGCAATATTTATTCATGATGATTTGAAGCAAACATTACAACTAACACGTATGCTGAAAAATAAATAAAGTAGAAGGCTATTTAGAAACTTACCTTGTTTTCATCGCTTAGCCTTGACGATCCGGGTCACCATCCAAGGTGTAGACGTCAATGTATTTAATGGGCACAACGTCAGGCTCCAGGAATACCTTGAGTCGTTGTCCATTCACAACATATTGATCTCCTTTGGCGTCCATGATTGTTACCGCTCCCGATGGTGACACTGAATGTACGATGTACGGTCCATCCCATTTGCTTTGCAGTTTTCCTTTGCCGAAGACCTTGTATCGAGAATTGTATAGTAGGACCTTGTCTCCTTCCTTGAATTCCTTCTTATACAATCTTTTGTCGTACCATCTCTTCATCCTTTCTTTATAGATGCTAGCGTTGTGATATGCCTTCAATCTTAGCTCTTCAAGTTCACTTATTTGAATCCTCCACTTTATTCGTGCCGCATCATATCAAGATTCATCTCTTTTATTGCCCAATAAGCCTTGTGCTCTAGTTCTACCGGTAAATGACATGTTTTTCCATAAACAAATTGATAAGGGGTCATACCTATCGGTGTTTTATGTGCGGTCCGGTATGCCCACAATGCTTTGTCTAGCTTCTTTGACCAATCTTTTCCTCTTTTAGTCACCGTCTTCATGAGGATTCCTTTGAGTTGCTTGTTCGATGTTTCCGCTTGGCCATTTGTTTGTGGATGATAGGCCGTAGACACCCTATGCTCGATTCCCAACTTTGCCAAACATCTTTTAAAATCCTTGCCAATAAAGTGTGATCCACCATCACTTATTAAAATTCTAGGAACGCCGTATCGAGGGAATATCACCGTCTTGATCATTTGAATGGCCTCTTCCATAGATGCTTTCCGACATGGAATTGCTTCAACCCATTTTGATACATAATCAACTACGACCAAGATGTGTTCATATCCATTCGAGTTCACGAATGGTCCCATAATGTCGATGCCCCAAACATCAAATAGATCAATTTGCAAATTATAATTCAGCGGCATTGCATTCCTTTGTGATATATTTCCACTCCTTTGGCACTCCGGGCAAGTTGCAACAAACCTTTTAGCATCCTCGTGCATCTCAGGCCAATAGAATTCGCTTGCCCATACCTTTGCTTGTGTTCTAAAATGTCCATAGTGTCCTCCATATTCCGACAAGTGGCATTTTCTTAGAATTTCTTCTCTTTCTTCCCGCGGCACACATCTTCTTAGCACTCCATCATCTCCACATCTATATAGGTATGGTGCATCCCAATAAAATTTTCTGCTTTCGGCAATTACCCTTCTTTTAGCATTTTTGTCCAAGTGGTCTAATGGCATCTTCCGTAGGCATCTTATGATATCATGCATCCATCCTTCTCTATCAAGTATTCGATATAGATGGTCATCTCTCATTCTATCTTCAATTAGCTCCATCCCATCATCTCCATGATGCATCCTTGATAGGTGGTCGGCTACGACATTGTCCGACCCTTTCTTGTCTCTAATTTCCATATCAAACTATTGTAATAATAGAATCCATCTAATCAAACGTGGCTTGGCATCTTTCTTGGACAAAAGGTACTTGATTGCAGCGTGGTTGGTGTACACGATCACCTTCGAGTTCACAATATAAGATCTGAATTTTTCAAATGCGAACACTACGGCAAGCAATTCCTTCTCCATAGTTGCATAATTCACTTGAGCTTCATTTAAAGTTTTACTTGCATAATAAATTGTGTGTACCTTCCCTTCCTTCCTTTGTCCAAGAACGGCTCCAACGGCATAATCACTTGCGTCGCACATGATCTCAAATGGTAGATTCCAATCGGGAGGTTGCATAATTGGTGCACTTATGAGAGATTGCTTCAACATCCGGAAAGCATGCAAGCATTCTTCATCAAATTCGTATTCCACGTCTTTTTGGAGAAGTCGTGTCAATGGCTTGGTGATCTTTGAGAAATCCTTTATAAATCTTCTATAAAATCCGGCATGCCCGAGAAAGCTTCTTAACGATTTGATATTTGTTGGAGGCGGCAACTTTTCAACCGTTTCAATCTTAGCTTTGTCCACCTCTATTCCTCTCTCGGAGATTACATGTCCCAAGACTATCCCATGTTTCACCATAAAGTGACACTTCTCCCAATTAAGCACTAGGTCAATTTCTCCACACCTTTCAAGAACTTTTTCCAAAATTTTCAAGCAACTTTCAAAACACGTACCATGCACCGAGAAGTCGTCCATGAATACCTCCATAATTTCTTCAATAAATTCCGAGAATATAGCCGTCATGCATCTTTGAAAAGTGGCTGGTGCATTACATAAACCAAATGGCATTCTTCTATATGCGAAAGTTCCATACGGACATGTGAAGGTTGTCTTTTGTTGATCATCCGGATGAATGGGAACTTGCATGAACCCCGAGTATCCATCAAGGAAACAAAAGTAAGAATGTTTAGCTAACCTTTCAAGCATCTCGTCGATAAAGGGTAATGGAAAGTGATCCTTCCTTGTTGCCTTGTTCACCTTCCTATAGTCGATGCACATTCTCCATCCGGTCACGATCCGTTGTGGTATCAACTCATCCTTCTCATTCTTCACAACCGTTATTCCTCCTTTCTTTGGTACATAATGCACCGGGCTCACCCATTCACTATGTGGCACGGGGTATATTATTCCGGCATCCAACAATTTGATCACCTCCTTCTTCACCACCTCGCGCATGGCATGACTCAATCTTCTTTGATGCTCAACAACGGGCTTGCATTGTTCTTCAAGTGGTATGCGGTGGGTGCAAAAGGCTGGACTAATACCCTTCAAGTCACTTATCGAGTACCCGATCACCTTCTTGTGTTTCCTCAATAAATTCAGCAACTTATCCATCTCCTCCGAAGTCAATTCATCACTCACGATGACCGGGTACATCTTATCGGCTCCCAAAAATTCATACTTTAATCCCTTGGGAAGTGGCTTTAACTCAATATCGGGCATTTCGGGTTCTTGTTGTTGCAAATCTCCAATATCTTCATAATTTTCTTCATCCAAGCTTCCATCTTGTGCCTTCAACCCCTCGATTGCTTCCGCTAGTTCTTTGTCTTGATCATCATACATAGCATCATTCTCCATTGCTCTTTGGAGAGGGTCCTTGAAAGTATCAACAAAACAAAGATCCTCTACCTCTTCGTTATCAAGAGGTAGAGGTAAAGCAATACGAGAAGCGGGTAGGAAATCATATGTGAATTTAGTTCCATCTAGATCAATAGTAACTCTACCCTTTCCGGCATCAAGAACGGCATTGACCAACTTAAGAAAAGGCCTACCAAGAATTATATCATCATGTTCATTATGGCAAGCATCAATTACGAAAAAGTCAGTTGGAATAATTTTACCTGAGATAGCAACATCTAAATCTCTAAGCACACCCAAAGGTCTTGTTGTTCTACCATCTCCCATGATTAATTTTATTTGTGTTGGAGCAAGATTTAAAGTTTTACGAAAAAGCTCATAATAAATCTTGGAAGACATGACACTAACATGAGCTCCTATGTCACATAAGGCTTTACAAATTTTCTCTCCATTAATGTTGCAACTTATGTGAGGTGTCGGAAGAGAGGTACCTTCGACATGGTCGGCTCCTATTGCATACACCTCGGCTAGGTGTGCATATGGCGAGGCCTCTGGCTTCACTCCCATAATCCTCTTTACTTCGGCAATGTGATCCGGATCTACCTCTTCTTCCTCATTGAAAAGCCTTTGGATAATCTCTCCGGTCGATTCTTTGTCCAACTCATATCCCGAGTGCCTCTCCTTTGGAAAGTTGAATTCTATAGCTCTCGCCGACTCTTTTTGGTTCGGGTATGGTCTCCTCTTGTTGAATATTTCTTCGAAGTTAATTGGGATCCAATCCATTTGTTCGAACTCCTTTAACGGCTTTGCATTCGCCAAACTTCTTCCTTGTAACTCTTTGAGCTTGCGAATTTTGATGCCTTGGATTGGTCCTCCTTCATTGTGGGTTGCCCCTTCAATCTTTTCTTGCCTTGCTTCTTCTTTCTTCACTTTCGGGGCTTCTTTTCTTGAAATTCCAGTAAGTACCTCCACACAAGTTTCTTGCTCAACGCTTCCCGAAATATGTTCTTCCCAATCTCTTTGCATGGCCACCCCCTCTCTTATTCTTTGTAGTAATTGGGTGGCCTCCGTGAGTGTTTTCTCCATGATATTTCCGCCTGCACACATTTGAACATACCGCATGCATTCGAGGGTTAGGGAAAAATAAAAAGTATGCAAGAGTACATCACCGGAGAATCTGAGCCTTGGTCCTTGTTTAATCAATCCATTGAATCTTTCCCAAGCTTGATCTATTCCTTCCTCTTCTCCTTGCGCAAAATTTATCACTTGCCTCCTCACATTTTGAACTCTACTTATCGGAAAGAATTTTTCACAAAATTTCTTCACCAATCGATTCCAATTTCCTTCCACCTCGAAGGATGCAAGTGAGTGCCATCGTTTTGCTTTATCCGCAAGTGAGTATGGAAAAAGATTCCATTTGTACCAATCGACTGGAACTCCTTCTTGTTGCACCGTGTTGCATAGCATCATGAAACGCTCGATGTGCCTGTATGGATTGTCCGTCTTCACCCCTCTAAATGGGTTTGTTGCCGCCATCTCAATCATCCGAGGCTTGATCTTGTACTCGGTAGCCTCGAGTATCAAATCTGATTTTTGGACTTTAATATCCTCCGATTGCGGGCTAGCATAGTACCATAGTGGTTTTTCTTCTTCCTCCATGGGGTGATTGACAAAAGCCATCTAGACAACAAAAAACAAAAACAAGGATTTCTAGACAAAAGGTTAGGTGTTAGTAATCAACAAAATTAATTCAAAGTTAAACGTAGCAAACTAGCTTGTTCCCTGGCAACGGCGCCAGAAAAGCTTGTTGACGGTTAAATAACGCGTCAAGTTACGATCCGCAAGCACACGGGTCGGTTGTAGCTTTTCCCTTAGAGTATCCCCCAAGGTTAATCAATCCGTGGAACAAGTGGATTGCTATGCTCAACTAAGCACTAATGTTGTTGATTTAAAACTCTTTATTGAATGAAGGTATGTATAAGCAAAGAACTTAAACTAATCTAATCTAGATTAAAGAGAACAATATAGAGAGCAATGGTATAGAGATCACAAGAGTGTAGAAAGCTTGTCCAAGGGATCTAGGATCACTTGGAGATGTAACCACCTAGCAAGAACTACCCGATCTAATCTATCAAAGGTAAAGGTGCACCGAGCTCAACCCTTTCCCTCTCACGTACTAGTCACTACACGAGGGTAATCCGTGATTGAACACCAAGTGCACAAGACGTTGATGTGTTCTTGGTATGCAAGACTAAGTGTGTGAACCAAGCTCGATATGTTTTCCCTCCCGCGCACTGTCACTACACGACGGTAATCGCATAAAGAACAAGAGGAACACGATACATGAAGCTACGAGTGATGCATCCCCAAAGCAAGCCAGTCCGGCAATTAAAATTGAAGCACAATCAACAAGAATATGATAGCAAATAGATCTAAAACGAAGGTTTGGTAATGACATCTCAAGATCCCCCTTCAACCCCTAGGACAAACAAGGACTTTACCCCATAATGTTACACATTGTAGCACTGGTCATGGTGTAGAATCCTCTGAAGTAGATGAAGGCCACGAGTGCTCCATTCCGATCCGATCTGCTTCTTGTTCTCGGTCTTGTGGCGGCGGATGACGAATGATCTCCCCGTGGCTCTTTGCGTCCAAACTCTTAATAGCCCGAGGGGGTACTAGGTCAAAGGGGAGGTGGAACCGGGCCGAAAACGGGCCAGGCCGGTCGGCATGGGCCGGTCGGCCCAGGCCCTTTTTGGCCCGGTTCAGCCCCATTTTTCGTGTGCGAGCTCCTTGTGTAATTGCTGATTAACTCCCTTCTGCATGTGGGTCCTTGATGTCAGTTTCTCCACGGTTTGGATAGGGCTCCTTGTTGCGCAAGCTTCAGTATTTTCTATCTAGGTCCTCGGAGTTTTCTGTCTTCACGGTTCGGGTCCTTGGGCCTCTTGGAGTCATGTTCACTTCGTATCTGGACTTGTACCGGGCTTCATGATCTTCTCGTAAGGTGCTCGGTGAACTTTACCCGGAAGTCCTCATTTAGGTGCTCGATTCCTGCGTAAATAATAAACTCCAAAAACCACATGCAAGAGCGAACTTGTTATATCAAGGGGTTAGTACCATTAGATTGGGTACCAAATCAATGCCAACATTGAAGGTAAACTCATGGCTAGGAGTGTCAAAGTCGACCGTCAACACATTGCTGAGCTATGAAGCCGCAGGGTAGTATTAAGGCCATGCCATGGGCATGTGTCCGTCCACCAGATTGTAGGATGCAAAGTTTGTAGAGGCTTGGAGCTAGAAGAACTCTTGCGAAATGTAGGCAGCACACCCACTCTTTGTACCTTGCCTCAGCGAGGAATCAAGGAGAGTTTGGAGGTGATGCTGTAGAGGCCCGAGGTGAAGCTGCAAGTTCTTGGTGAGCATGTGATGCTCGTCGAGGGCTTGCAGTCCGCGCCGAAGAGCAAGCTCGTGTCTGCATTCCATAGTCCGGCACAAATCATGACCTGCTATGAGCAGCATCGTGCAGTTGTTCACCGCAAGGCCACCATGAAGGTCCTGAAGCTAGAAGAATTCTTGCGACGTGCTCGGCTATAGCAGAGTACACCTCAAGGATTGCTCTAGGTAGATCAGGTCTTCGAATATGTTTGTATTCTGTGACGGGTTCTGGATCTAATAAGGTCGCAGGCGACTTGTGTACCTTCGAAGTTCCAGTGAAATGTTCGCTCGCTTCTGTCATGTAAAGGTCATTTTGAAGAAATTATTCATCAATGACCTGTATTGACATAATTTGGGGGCTTATCGACCTCATGGAGATCGAATGTACTATCAGGATGACCTGATATCTTAGTTGTGTTCACGACCTAAACTCAGGGCATAGGTCGCCAGGCTATCCGTTCGGCATATAGCCGTTGGCATGAAATCCGGCGAGATCGTCTCGCGAAATTAGCGGCGCATAGCCGTTACGGCGAACTCCTTACGGCGAAAGGATCCGCAACGGGCACCCACGGTGGGGCCCTTATAAATAGAGTGGCGGGGACCGGCGTTGACCGTCCCTTTCCATCTTCTTCTTCCTCCTCTCGCCGCCTCCATCGCAATCTTCGTGCCCTAGGCGCCGCGCGCTCCGCATCCAAGCTCCGCCCAGGAATCCCCAGCACGCCGCAGTCTGTAGCAGACCGCGTGCCGGCTCCGCCATCCACGCGCCACACTGCTCCGCATGCGCGTCAAAACCCTAGTACATTTTAGATCCAAAGCTCCTCGTCTTCAACAAATGGCGGCCACTGCTCCTCAGATCCCAGATTCGCGGACGGTGTGGGAGCCCTCGGTGATGACCGAGGTGAAGGTTCAAGCGCTGGTGGACCGCGGGCTCCTGAGGCCCAAGGCGGTGGTGGAGTGGAAGGCACCTGCTGGCGAAGCCTTCCCGACGGAGGACGACAAGGAGCAGGTCGTCTTCGCCTCTTTCTTCGAGCGCGGGTTCAACATCCCTGCCAGCGACTTCTTCAGAGGTCTCCTCTTCTACTACAAGCTGGAATTGGTACACCTCGTCCCCAACTCCATAACCGTAGTGTCGTCATTTATCTATTTCTGTGAAGCATATCTAGGAATACCGCCCCACTTTTTGCTCTGGCGCCATCTTTTCAATGTTAAGAGCACCGGCAAGCATCTAGGCATAGTAGGGTTCGTCAAGTTCTTCCCGAGACCAGGTCTCAAAGCAGAGTGGATAGATATGGACCTACTGGATAACACTGATGGCTGGAGGTCGGAGTGGTTTTACATCGCCGACCAACAGCCAGTGCTACCGAAGTGAACCGGGCATAAGCCCGAGAAGATACCGGAGTGGGATCTACAGCTGTCCTCCTGTGAGCTGGATAACGTCAAGGAGCTGCTCCCTCTGGTGCGCGACCTCAAGAAGAACGGGCTGACAGGGGGCTCGGTGGCGAGGTCATTCTGTCGTCGCCTGATCCAGCCAATCAAGGACCAGGTGCATCCGGCGTATGAATACTGGGGGCAGTCAGACCCCACTCGCGAGGTCAATCGCAAGGTCTCCCAAGAGGAGATGGCAGCGAGGGTGTCACAGATCTACACCGGGGTGCCCGGGGTAGAAAGTGCCCAAAAGCACACTCCCTGACCCGACCAGCTGACCCTGTAAGTCCTGGGACTACTAGGTCGTTTTGTCTTGCTTAGTTGCTTGCGTCGATCTTATTTTCTGTTGCTTGTTTGTTTACAGGTTCGGGAGATGCAGTTTTGGTGCCCTGCACCCTTGCCAAAGGGTGAGGAACCACGTCGGAAGCTGAGGTCAGAAGAGTATCAGCCTCCAGCAGCTGTGCTACTGGAGAATTACCAGTTCGACTCATCGGTTGAAGCTGATGAAGATACCGACTAGGAGGTCAGTGGCGATGTAGCGAGTCGCCCTACAGCAAGCAGCGCCATGAAGCCCAGGCGCAAGATGAGGGTGACAACAGCAAAGCAGTTAACCACAAGGGCTGCTGCCCAGGCCGAGAAGGCAAAGACCACAAAGCTCGAGGCCGACAAGAAGAAGAGGAAGAGGAAGGCGAGCCCTCCTCCGGTGGTTCCCACACCGATAATTCCTACTCCGTCGACCAAGGAGGTCGAGGAGGATGAAGATGAAGCCATCGACGATCCGCCAGTTGTTGAGGATCGTACGGCGAGGAGGTCGTTGAGTCCCGCGGCTAAGAGGCAACGGGAGTTAGAGCAACAAGTAAACGAAGAAGACCTCCGTCGGATGAGGGAGGCACAGCGGACTGCCGCTGGTACACATGTGAAGATGCCTGTGAAGATACGAGTTCGGCCCTTTAGGCCGAAGTTGCATGCCCCGGCTACTATAAGGTGAGGTCTTGGCACTGAAGTTGATTCATTTGCTAACTGTCATTGGCTCCTGTATTGTGTTGACGAAGATTACTGTAGGTCGAACGTCCAACCTCAGAGCGCCTTGGGTGCTCAAGATTCGCCCTCGAGGACAAGGTTGTCCGACCATGAGGTCGGGACTCAGGCCTCGGTCGGCAATGTGGGGACATCGGCTCCTCTGCCTGATACTGAGGCCGGAACTCAGGGGTCCATTGGTGACGTCGGGGCGTCGTCTTCTCCGCCTATTATCGACGTAGACCCCATCAACTCGATGCCCAGTACATCAGCTCAGGGCCCAACTACGGACCCAGTACAGATCGAGCCGCCACAGGAGAACCCAGAAACAACCAGTGTGCAGGCATCAGGTCCGACGTCGACGGGGCCAAATTTGGGGCGTGAAGACATCGACTGGACTGGCACTCCCTAGGAAGGAGATATCTTCGATGATGACGAGGATATGAGGGAGGTCCACCGGTCAATCTTGATGCTTAACCAATCTCTCACGGTAAGCCGCTGTCTTTGAGTTGAATAAACGACTTGCTTTCTGGATGTAGCTAACGACCTGCTTTGTCTTTGCAAAACAGTCACTGACCAACCGTGCCAAGGGCAGGGCCGACCAGCTTAAGGGTGATGCAGCTCTACAGCTGCGAGTGGTCGAGCTTGAGCAGGAGCTCAAGCAAGCCCGTGAGGCGGCGGCGGCCGACAAGAAGAAGCTCAAGGATGAGGTGGCCGAAGAGAAGCCTAAGACCCAGGAGGCCAATACGCAGTTCAACACCATGAGCATCGGTAAGACCAGCTTTCTTGCAATTTTTTTTAATCATTGACTTGTACTGCTGAGGGCTTGACCTCATGACGTCTTGTATGGTGCAGAATTTCACATGCGAGAGGATGACCTCAAGAACGACCTAAAAAATACTAAGGAGTGTCAGTGTTTTAACCCGGCAACCTACCAAGGGCAGTACCCGAGGTAGATGAATATGGCCTCGCCGAGATCGGTATCTCGAAGGAGAGACACGTGGCACACCATTTAGATAGGTTCGGGCCGCGAGGTGCGTAATACCCTACGTCCTGTATGCTGCGTAGCTCTGGATTGATTGGATGTGTTTACAAGATGATGTGGATGAAGAGATAGGGGTCCCTGCCTCGCCTTATATAGTCCGGGAGGCAGGGTTACAAGTCGGTTTGTCAGAGGAGTTCTAGTCGTGTGCGGCTAGGAGTACTCTACATGGATCCGAGCATGTCTAGCTTCCTAACCGAGCACTAGTCCTCTGTATACCTTGCGCTCCACGCCATCAGGTGCCGTGTAGCCCAAGTCGAGTAGTCCCAGGGGGCCCATGGAGTAGTCGGTCCCAGTACCCACCTGAGTAGTGGGCCCAGGGATGTCCGTACGACAAGCCCCCGAGTACTTTTTAGTCGAACAGGATGTCTTCAAGTAGTCTTGATGGCCTTGGCGAGTAGTCCTTGAGCGTCCCCGAGTCCCACAAGCCAAAAGTCCTCAAGAATGCTGGAATCATCCCGAGGCTGGAAGGTACTCCAGCTGATCTTTGAGTAGTTTTGAAGTCTTCTCGAGTAGTCCCAAGCGTCCCCGAGTGCTTCTCTCGAAGGTCTTCAATAGTACTCGTGTTGTCTTGATGAAGAAACCATATGGAAAATGCGATTCTAAGAATCGCATTCCATATGGAATGTAGCCCCCAAGCCTTAGGTCGAATCGCAGATTCAAGTTGAGGGTCAATCTGAAGTTCTGCCAATCTTATCCCGAAAAATCCGGAGAAAAAACCGAAGGACACGTGGCACGGAGCCCCCGAGCCTTGAGTCGAGTACTGTCTCTCGAATTAAAGGGTCATCTTGACTGTAGAATGTGTCCGGAGTGGGGTCTTGATATGGTGTAGTCCACTGATTCCGGTTGCTGTAGTCGAGCCCCCGAGATGGAAAGCATCGAGTACTAGAATACGAAGAGTCAGGCTGTTGCCGCTAGGTCACCCATCAGGCGGCTTATCTGCAAGTTGAAAACTGAACCGTCGGGCCGGTTATAAATAACCGGGAAACCCTTAGGGTTTTTCACTCCTAGCAGTTGCATTCCTCAGATTAGATCTGAGTCTTTGCCTCCTCTGCTTCTCCGCCGCCGCTCAGAGAGGTAGAGCGCCCGCCGCCGGAAACCACCCACCTCCGTAGCCCCCGAGCGAATGCGAGTGAAGACTCCTGTCACTTGGAGGATGAAGGGGTTGCCAGCAAAGAGCAAGAAGACAGGCGCGTCGAAGAAGAGGAGCCGTGAAGAAACCAGGGATGCCGGCCAGTCGTCGTCGTCGCCGTCGCCGCCCTCGTCCCCTCGCCCCAATCCGGCGAAGGAATGGAAGAAGGCGAAACTGAAGACCGAAGATCTCCTCACCTTGGTCAACAGCGGATTCCTTCGCGAGAAGGAGATGGATCTCTGGCGCACCGCCACCGGCGATCCGTACCCGATGGAGAAGAACCCGGACGAGATTCCAATGTTTGCACGGTTCGTGGAGCGCGGTCTAGCACTGCCGGCCAGCGATTTCTTCAAGGGGATGCTCAGGTACTATGGCATCGAGTACCTCAACCTCAACCCTAACAGGATCTTCCACACCTCCATCTTTGTCCACTTCTGCGAAGCCTTTCTGGGGATCAAGCCCCACTGGATCTTGTTCCGGAAGTTCTTCCAGGTGAAGCCGCAGCCGAGTACTGACGACCCGCGAGTAGTCGGTGGCGCGGGGATTCAGATGCGTGAAGACGTCGCCGGCCAGTACCTGCCGTACAAGCTCATCGACTCCAACCAGGACTGGAAGGCAAGGTGGTTTTACATCAGCAACCACCACCCCGAGTTGCCGAAACCGAGCGGGCGCCAGCCGAAGCATGCGCCATGGTGGAACACAGAGCCCACCATGAAGGAGGGTATTCAACTACCCCCTCTGCTCAAGAAGATCAAGGCCCTGTGGGAGGCCGGACTGAGGGCCGAACACGTGGCCTTCAGTTTCATGAAGAGGAGGGTGCAACCGCTGATGGCGCGAGACACCCTCGGGTACCAATACACGAGCGACGAGGACACCTCTCGGATGCCTGGCTTCGAAGTCGAGGACGATGTCATCATCGAGAGGCTAGGCAAGATCTTCAAGGACATGCCGCCGTACACACCCTGCCCAGTCCCCGAGTACTCCGCAGCTCGTCCGCCAAGCCAGGTCAGTAGTCATGACAGAAGCCCCTGAGTACTGATTAGCTTGAGGTAGTCGTACTCACATGTGCTGTATTGTTGTAGGACGATGTGGCAAGATATGTTTCAATCCCACCCTCCCCTCCGCAACTTGAGGAGCAACCGCAGGGGAAGGGCAAGAAGAAGAAATGCCGCGAAGTCGGCGAAGGTGATGATGTCGTCATCATCGAGAGTAGTTCTGATGAAGATGACTAGGAAACACTACAGGAGAGGTTCCAGCTGCGCTCGAGGTTTAGCCGGGCTGGGATGCCAAACATCCCAGTCATCATCGAGAGGCCATCGAGCCTTGAGGCTAACCTGCCGGTACCGCCGAGGAGGCCGCGCAATGCGACGCGGAAACGCGCCGCCAAGAAGCTAAAAATCTCCGAAGCCACCAGCCAAGAGGTCAGTACCACTACCAGAGTAGTCGAGTACCACCAATAAGTAGTCTTGTGCTGACAAACCCAGTTGAACTATTGCAGGACATTCCCTCCTCGGGCCCTGTAGATCAGGACGACGAGGGCGCTTGGGATACGGTGGGGGCGGCAGCTGAAAGGAGAGTCAGCCCGCCCCCGACCATTGAAGAAGCCGTACCAGTGGCAGCACAACAAGAGACCAGCGTTGTGGAGTCACGGGCATTGGTCGAAGAGGGACAGGGCCCCTCTCCAGCTACAGCAGTAGAGCAGCCAGAGGAGGCGCATACTGAAGCCGGAGCTGCCAGCGAGGCTGGCATAGTTGACATCGCCAGCATTTTGGGCGCACCGACCGTGACTGTGGTGTGGTCAACCCTGTAAGTTCTCTGAGCTCTCGAATAGACATGTAGTCATTAATCTTGTGTTGCTGACTGGAT
The DNA here is from genome assembly GCA_036936925.1 of Cenchrus fungigraminus. Classification (NCBI taxonomy): domain Eukaryota; kingdom Viridiplantae; phylum Streptophyta; class Magnoliopsida; order Poales; family Poaceae; genus Cenchrus; species Cenchrus fungigraminus. The sequence continues at coordinate 69,796,179 of CM072770.1, forward strand.
ACTTCGTAATGCAGGAAATCCATGGACTTGTCGTGGGATGGTGGGGAAACCAGCACACCCGCTGAAGGAGAGGACCGCTCAGCGGAGGCACGCGAACCCACACCACCGCCACAAACTGAAGCCGCAACGGCGTCAACACTGGAAGAAGCCACCTTGGTTGAAGGTATGTAGCCTGGCACCAATGATAGTCATCATGTGTAGTAGTCGTAGTCGTTGAAGTTCACTTTGTGTACTCATTTTCTCAGGAGCACAAACTGAGGGAGCCGCTATCCCGGAAGCCGTAGCCACGGAGACGGCGACTGTGGAGACGGAGCCCACAGGAGTAGTTGCTGGGGCGGCGGAAACGACAGCCCCTGTGCTGGGAACTACAGTAGCCCCTGAGGTGGGTGCGGAAGCGCGAGTCGATCCGCTCCTCGAGACAAGCATGGACGTAGTCGTCCGCGAGCCCATTATAGAAGAAGCTGTGCCGATCCGTTCGGCACCCATGCCCGAGGCGGTGTCATCTAGCCGTAGGGGTCTTGAGCTGCTGGAAGACAACCTCATCGACCCGGCTATAGTCTCCCTGAGCATAGAGTCATGGCGCCGGACGGAGCAATGGGTCAAGGTACATTGCGAGTACCCTGAGTAGTCTTGCATTGTGAAATACAGGATGCCCATTTGACTGTTCTATCTTGCGCAGGATGTTGTTGAACGGTCCCGCCAGAAGTCTGAGCTTCTGAAGGGGTTTGGTGACACGGTCCTCCGCGCCGAGGCCTTGGAGAAGGAGCTCGAGAAGTCGAGGAAGCATCCTGTGTTGCTCCAGTCCAAGCTCGACGGCCCCTTCGCCCAGTACCACAATGAGGTACAAGAAGCGCAGGCGTAGAGGGATGACTTGATCCGGAAGAACAAGTCGCTGCGCTAGAAGAATAAAGGTATATCCTCCGCCAAAGCTTTTGAGTACTTATTGGAATACCTTGGAGTAGTCTGACATTGCTTTGAGTTGTCTGCAGATCTTGAAGCAAGAGTTGATCAACTGAAGGCTTCAGAGACGGACTTGAAGAATATTGTTTATTGGGAGACCGATAAAAGAGAGGTACTCGAGTACAAGTACACTCAGTTGAGCCATGAGTGCATCTATCACATGGAGCTCCGTGAAGCCTCAGACCGTGATCTTGTAAATTGCTATAAATCTCTGCAGAAATTGAACGAAGACTGCGAGAAGCTCCGAGGCCAATTGAAAGAACTCGAGGAAGCCGCACTGCCCATCGCAAGGTTGCTGGTACCGCACCCGGGCGGGCCCAAGATAGCTCCACTGGTAGACCGGTTGAAGGAAGCCCCCGGACGACTGGCGACGTATGTTAAGCACCTGGCGAAGTCTATTCCAAACCAGGTGTTGGCATACATGAAGTCATATTTCCCGAAGGCACCAGTGGATGTGTTAGCCGGTGGTCTTGCGGCTAACTGTAGTGATGATCAGTACAAGACCCTCCTCGAGGAGATGGCGCCTATTGCAGAGCAAGTGGCGGAAAAGCTCAATCTGCAGTAAATGTACCTGTAGAGGTAGCTTAGGGTAGTTTATGTAAGACAAACAGAGTATTTAGTAACTTGTTTGAATTATCAATGAAAGTTATCCACGCTATTTATGTGAAATGAGTACTCGTGGCCGCCACTTGCAGCGAAGTGTGCGGAGTACCAAACCGTGGAGAACTCGTGAGTAGTAGTACTCGGTAGGGTCTGCCTGATTGGAAGGCTCAGCAAAAAAGTTGAATAGAATCAAACTTTATTACTGAAGAATGAGTACACCTGGATGACCAGGGCCGTTTACAAGTGTAGTCGCCAGGACCCGTAGGCCGCCTACGGCTAAGTGGTGCTAGGGCCCTTGAGCCGCTTACAGCTGGTAGATCCGTTAGTAGCCGTATAGGCTGGATCTAGAGTGTATGGTCTTATAGACCGCCGCTAGAGTCCTCATTGCTCTAAGCAGCCCAAGATCCGTTAGTAGCCGTTGACACTGGATCTTGGAGAGGAGTAGTCCGGAGACTAGTGCTAGGACCGAGAGGCCGCTTACAGCAAAGAGTCCGCGAGTAGCCGTTTAGACTTGGACCCGTAGATGAGTAGTCGAGCGACTACGAGTAGAAGCGACACAGCTGGTCGACGTTCCACGAGTTGCTGATGTCGTCGCCTTCAAGTGTTTGGAGGCGATAGGAGCCTGGTCCGGTCACCTTGGAGACTGAGAAGGGACCTTCCCATGGCGAGCTGAGTTTGTGTAGTCCTTCCGTGTTCTGGATGCGACAGAGAATTAGATCACCGACGTTGAAGGATCGTTCCTTGACGTTGCGATCATGGTAGCGTCGGATACCCTCTAGGTACCGTGCTGATTGGACGAGGGCGGCGCAGCGGGCTTCTTCGAGGCTGTCGATGTCAACCCGTCTGCTGTCTTCTGAGATGCCTTCCACGTATTGTTCTACTGCCGGGGATTCCCACATCACGTCGGCAGGTAGAATAGCTTCGGAGCCGTAGACCAGGAAGTAGGGCGACTGCCCTGTCGGCTTGGTAGGTTGAGAACGAAGCCCCCAGAGTGTATTGGGTAGTTCCTTGATCCACTTGCCTCCTTTGGTGTTAGCTGCGTCGTGCAATTGCTTCTTGAGGGCGTCGAGTACCATACCGTTGGCACGCTTGACTTGACCGTTGGCGCGGGGATGAGCGACTGAGACGTACCGGACGTCAATCCCGCTGTTCTCGCAGTACTCCCAGAACTGGTGGTTGTTGAAGTTGGAACCCAAGTCTGTGATGATGCGATGGGGTAACCCGTAACGATGCACTAGCTCATCCAAGAAGTCGAGTACTCTGTCGGCCTTTGGGCAGGTGACCGGCTGGACTTCGATCCACTTGGTGAACTTGTCGATGGCCACCAAGACTCTGTTGAATCCCCCTGGCGCAGTTGGCAGAGGCCCAATCATGTCGAGCCCCAAGCAGGCAAAGGGCCAGGTTGGTGGTATGGTGACTAGCTTGTAGGCCGGGACGTGTTGCTGCTTGGAGAAGAATTGGCATCCTTGGCACTTTCTGACGAGTTCTTCAGCGTCGGCCAGGGCTGTGGGCTAGTAGAAAGCTCGTCGGAAAGCCTTGCTCACCAGCGTGCGGGAAGACGCGTGGTTGCCGCAGACGCCTTTGTGGATCTCTTCCAAGATGTCCTTGCCTTCATCCTGAGGTATGCACTTCATGAGTACTCCAGAAGTGGCACCCCACCTGTAGAGCTTGTCTCCGACTAGTACGTAGGTCTTGGCTCGGCGGACGAGTTGTTCGGCCGTGTTCTTGTCGGAGGGAACCTTCTGCTCGCGGATGTAGTCGATGAAGGGTTGTCGCCAGTCCACGTCAATCATCATGACCTCCTGACTGGACTGTGATGGCACAGGGTCAGTAGTCGTTGGCGCCGGCTGCGGGATGGATGGCGCGTGAAGCTCGTGGACGAAGACTCCGATGGGTACTTGCGCGCGAGTAGAACCAAGCTTCGAAAGGACGTCCGCTGCAACGTTGTTGTCGCGGACAACATGGTGGAACTCGAGACCGTAGAACTTGTTCTCGAGCTTGCGGACTTCCAGACAGTAGGCGTCCATGTTCTCCTTGTTGCGATCCCATGACTTGTTGACTTGGTTGATGACCACTGCGGAGTCGCCGTAGACTAGTAGCCGCTTGATGCCCAAAGAGATTGCGAGGCGAAGCCCATGCAGTAGGGCTTCATACTCGGCTTCGTTGTTTGAGACCTTCTAGAAGATCTGCAGGACGTACTTGAGTTGTTCGCCCTTTGGAGAGATCAGGAGTACTCTTGCACCTGCGCCCTCGAGCTTAAGTGAGCCGTCAAAGTACATCACCCAGTGTTCTAGCCGCTCGGTTGGAGTTGGTAGCTGATTGTCCCGCCACTCTGCCATGAAGTCGACTAGTGCCTGGGACTTGATAGCAGTACGTGGCTTGAAGTCGATGTTGAGGGCGCTGAGTTCGACTGCCCACTTGGAGATTCTTCCAGTAGCATCCTGATTGCGGAGTATGTCACCGAGCGGGTAGTCGGTGATGAGGACAATCGAGTACTCCTGGAAGTAGTGGCATAGCTTCCGCAAGGTGATGAGTACTGCGTAGAGTAGCTTCTGGACTGGCTGGTACCGTGCCTTTGACTCTGACAGAACCTCGCTGACGAAGTAGACTGGTCGCTGGATTGGGTAAGCGTGGCCTTCTTCCTGCCACTCGACAACGATGGTAGTACTGACCACATGAGTAGTCGCAGCAAGGTAGAGCAGTAGCTGCTCCTTTTTGCGAGGAGCCGTGAGGACCGGTGGCTTTGACAGGAAGTCTTTGAGCTGCGCCAGAGCTTGATTAGCCTCCTCAGTCCACACGAACTTCTCTTGGTGCTTGAGTAGTTTGAAGAAGGGTAGTCCCCGTTCTCCGAGCTTCGAGATAAATCTGTTCAGGGCCGCCATGCACCCGGTCAGCTTCTGTACATCCTTGATACAGGTTGGAGCTTTCATGTTGGTGATGGCGGAGATCTTCTCGGGGTTGGCTTCGATGCCGTGATGGCTGATGATGAAGCCGAGTAGTTTCCCAGATGGTACGCCGAAGACACACTTGTTGGGATTGAGCTTCCATTGGTACTCTCGTAGGGATGCGAAAGTCTCTTCAAGATCGGCGATGAGCGTATCGGAGTTTCTGGTCTTGACGACCACGTCATCCACATAGGCTTTGACATTCTTGTTGAGCTGCTTCTTGAAGCAGGCCTAGATAGCTCGCTGGTATGTAGCACCGGCGTTCTTCAACCCGAACGACATTGTCGTGTAGCAGTAGGCGCCAAACGGGGTGATGAACGCGGTCTTCTCTTGGTCTTCTTCCTTGATAGCGATCTGGTGGTACCCGGAGTAGCAGTCGAGGAAGCAGAGCAGGTCGCAGCCCGCTGTGGAGTCGATGACTTGATCAATCAGCGGCAACCCGAAGGGGTCCTTGGGGCAGTGCTTGTTGAGATCGGTGTAGTCGACGCACATCCTCCACTCATTCGTGTTCTTCTTGCGGACGATGACGGGGTTGGCGAGCCACTCAGGATGGAAGACTTCACGGATGAAGCCCGCCGCAAGTAGTTTGGCGAGTTCCTTTTTGATGGCATCCCGTCGGTCATCGGTGAAGCGGCGGAGGTGTTGTCGCTTGGGGGTAGCTTTAGGGTCGACGTTGAGTGAGTGCTCGATCAGCCTCCTGGGCACCCCTGGCATGTCCACTGGTTTCCACGTGAAGATGTCTCGGTTAGCCCAGAGGAAGCTGACGAGCGCGTCTTCTTATTTCGGGTCAAGACCCGCCCCAATCATGGTAGTCTTGCTGCTGTCACCCGTCCCGAGGTCAATGGCCTTCACTTGAACTTCCTCTGATGGCTGAGGCTTGTTTGCTGTGTCGGTCTTCTCAGGTATCTCAAGTTCGGTTGGGGCGAGCCTCTTGGATGCAGCAAAGATCTCCATCATTGCATTGGGTACTTGGTTGGTCGCTGCGAGTTCCACAGCTTCGGTGTCGCAGTCGTAAGAGGTCTTCAAGTCCCCTTGCAGTGTGAGTACTCCGGCAGGACTTGGCATCTTGAGTACCAAGTAGGTGTAGTGGGGTACTGCCATGAACTTGGCGATAGCTGGTCTGCCGAGAATGGCATGGTAGGAGGTTTCGAAGTCCGCAACCTCGAACTTGATGTACTCGGTGTGGTAGTTCTCCCTTGTCTCCCCGAAGGTAACTGGCAGGACCACTAAGCCTAGTGGAATAGCCGCGTTACCGGGGACAATGCCGTAGAAGGGTGACGCGCTCTTGGTGAGCATGTCAGTGATGTCGAGCTTCATCTTCTTCAAGGTCTTGGTGAAGAGGACATTGAGCCCGCTTCCGCCGTCGATGAGTACCTTGTTGAGTCTGGAGCCCGCGACTACTGGTTTCAGGACGAGTGGGAAACGTCCTGGCTCGGAGAAGCTTGTCCATTGGTCCGCGCGGGAGAAGGTAATAGGTACCTCCGACCACCTTAGAGGTGTCGGCACGACTGGTTCAATGTTCAAGACTTCCCGTCGGGTGGCCTTCTGAGACTGTTTGGTGGGTAGTCCGCCAAAGAGGACATTCACCGTCCTGTCGGGTTCTTGGAAGTCGCCGTTGCCTTCGTCAACTTTTTTCTTGCCCTTCTTGTCATGAGGAGGCCGTGGATCGGGAGTATCCTTGAGTTCTCGCCGGAGCTGGTAGCACTGCTCGGTGGTGTGGTTGCCATCCAGATGCCACGGGCACTTCTCTTTGAGCAAGTCTTTGAAGCCGCCGGAGGTCTTTTTGGAGTTGTCCTTCGCAGGGCGCTGTATAGTCGCGACCGTGTTGTCTGGCTTGCGCTTGCGGTTAGGACCCGAGCAGTTGTTGTTGTTGCGACCTCCTTGATCCTTGTTGTTGTTGTGGCCGCCCGTGTTGTTCTTGCTCTTGCCGCGGATGTAGTCGTACTTGGCGTTCGCCTTGTCCTCCTCGTCGGCCCAGGACGTGATCATGTCTTTGAGCTTGGTGATGGAACTCGGGCGGCGACGACCGAAGTCTTCGAAGGTGCGACGGAGGTAGAGCCTGTCTTGGAAGAGGTCGATGACTTCTTTGTCGGTGACGTCGACTACGGTCGCGCGCTTGTCGAAAAAGCGCCGCATGTACTGGCAGAGCGTCTCGCCTTGTTCTTACTTGACCATTGCCAGATCCATGCGGGTACCCGAGCGCCCCATGGCGCCCGCGAAGTTACTGGTGAACTGAGCCTTCAGCTGGTCCCACTCGTCGATCGAGTTCTTTTCGAGTGACTCGAGCCATGTGAGTGGAGCTTGATCCAGGCAGAAAGGGAAGAAGAGGCACTTTGCGTTGTTGTTGCCACCAGCATTTTTTATGGCTAAGGCGTAGCACCTGAGCCACTGAACTGGGTCTTGCTTCGCGTCATACTTAGAGATCCCGAGAGGTTTGAATTTCTCAGGAAGAAGCAGGTTGCGAAGTCTTGCAGAGTAGGCGGGGAAGCCGTCGCTGTCGCTTGCATCAGTGGCCTTCTTGCGACGGATCTCGTCGATCCTGTGGTGGGCGTCGTAGCCGCCACGTGAGATGCCGGTGGCATGGCTGTTCGCGTGGTCTCGGCCTCCGCGATCACCGCCGCCACCGGCTCTTCTGCCGGCGCCAAGCGATGAGCTTCCGCCGCTACTGCCACCACCACCGTCGTCGCCGCGACTACCACCAGCACCGCCGCGGCTACCACCGGCGCCACCCTGGATGTTGCCGCCCTGTGAGGGTCCTCCGGCCGAGGCCCTAGAGCGGTTGGGGTTTGGCTGGTGTTCTCCACGAACACGGTTGCGTCCGCCATCTGCCGGGCTGCGACTAGTGGCTTCGTGGCGTCTGGCTTCATGATTTCTGACAGGGGGTACTTGGGAGACCCTGTTGTCGACCCGCATGAAGTAGGCGTCTTCAGCGAGCTTTGCGATGACTTCGCCTGCGTGAATCCCCTGGGCCTGCCGTGCTATCGTGGTGATAGACATGAGGCACTGCTCAGGAGTGGTGTGTACCCGGTTGGCAACTTGATCCAGAGCTTCGTTGAGGTTCCGGATAGGGAGAGCCTCTCGGAGACATCTGCGCCGATCGTTCCGCTTCCTGTTGCGGTCACGTCGAGCGTTCTTGTCTTCGGTGGTCTCGTCGGTGGGTGCGATGGCAGACAACTCGTCCTCTGAGATGTCATCAAGGTACCGGTCGGGTCGATTCTCCGAAGTCCCGGCATCACCGGCCGCCATGAAGACTTCACGGTCGGGAGTGCAGAGACTGGAGTCAGTAGTCGCCACCTCAGTTGGGGTGTGCTCGTCATTTTGAGCCAGCTGGGTCCCCTCCTGGAAGGGGAGTGTATCGAGGTAGGTGACGCAGCGCGAGTTGTCGTCCGTCAGGTCTACTGGCTTGCGGTCGGGCCAGTAGACGAATCTACCAGCGGGAGTAGATATAATGACCAAGCCGGTAGCAGGGCTTGATAGCGGTTCCTCCGTCATGTTGAGCTTGGACTCAGACTCGATTGGGTCCGATCCGAAGTCGAACTCATACGAAGAGTCCGAGTAGTAGCCGGATGCGGTGTTGGAGTCCGAGGAGTACTCAGAGGCGATCTCCTTGCCGGCCCGGCGTGCGGCGAGAGCTTCTGCGTGGGCCCTGCTGGAGTTGCAGAGACCGTATGAGAAGTGCTCATGGAGGGAGGCTGCTTCACACGATGGCTCAGGAGCCGGTTCGCATGAGGCGATCCAGGGTGATGTCGGTTTCGAGTCGGAGGCGGATCCAAGCTCGAAGTCGGCGACTTGGTTGTAGAGCGAAAATTCGCCGAATGTGCCCGTGACAACTTCGGGAAGTGTCACGAGCCCGGTCTCTGGGTCCAGGGTCATGGTGAGGTAGCGCTGGAATGATCTCGCGCCGTCGGCAGTGCAGACCCAGGAGCCGAAGACGAAGGTATCGCCGCGGTTGAAGGCAGCGGTTGGCTTGATGACGATTGAAGCCGTCGAGTTCGCCATGTGATCTTCAGCGAGATCCCCTACCTGGCGCGCTAGCTGTCGGTGTTTTAACCCAGCAACCTACCAAGGGGAGTACCCGAGGTAGATGAATATGGCCTCGCCGAGATCGGTAACTCGAAGGAGAGACACGTGGCACACAATTTAGACAGGTTCGGGCCGCGAGGTGCGTAATACCCTACGTCCTGTATGCTGCGTAGCTCTGGATTGATTGGATGTGTTTACAAGATGATGCAGATGAAGAGATAGGGGTCCCTGCCTCGCCTTATATAGTCCGGGAGGCAGGGTTACAAGTCGGTTTGTCAGAGGAGTTCTAGTCGTGTGCGGCTAGGAGTACTCTACATGGATCCGGGCATGTCTAGCTTCCTAACCAAGCACTAGTCCTCTGTATACCTTGCGCTCCACGCCATCAGGTGCCATGTAGCCCAAGTCGAGTAGTCCCAGGGGGCCCACAGAGTAGTCGGTCCCAGTACCCACCTGAGTAGTGGGCCCAGGGATGTCCGTACGACAAGGAGAGGGTCCGAAGCCTAGAAGTGAACCTGCGGGAGGCGGAGGTCGGTGCTGAAGATTTGAAGCAGTTGTTGAAGGGCACCATAGACAGTGAGTACACTGTATCCCAGAAGCTGGCTTGTGAGAAACAGGCTTGAAAGGACCTTGAGGTCAGTCTTAAGGTAGCTTTGAAGGCGCTGCAGAATGACCAGGTGATCATTGCAGGGCAAGAAGTGGAGCTTAACGACCTGAAGAATGCTGCCCACTTTGCGATGGATATAGTGGCGTCGCAGGTTGAGTGGGAGGAGCCCAAGCCAGCTATTGATCGACTTCTGGCTGCGCCCGAGAAGTTGCTCGGCCTCTTGAAGGCGACGAGCTTGGCGGCGGCTACGGAGGCGTTGGTACGGGTGAAGTCTCACAACCCCGACGTTGACATGGTCAAGGTCGGAGAAGGTCCAGACACGACGAAGGATCCCAAGGTCGTGGAGCTTGAAGTGCGGGAAGCCGCTATGGTGATAATGGACGCCATTGACTATGAGGGTGACGGTGGTGAAGAGTAGTCGTAGTCTTAGAGCTGTACCCCCTCCTTCCTCCAGTAATGTAAAACATTACTCGATAACTTCTTTTGGCCTGCATGACGTACTTGATTTGTGTTTGCGTGAACTTGGTAGCCTTGAAGTGATGTGTCTTTATCATACTCCGCTAACCACTACTCACGGAGAGGCTGGCTTACCGACCATCACAGCTCAGCAGGGAGACTTACGTGCAATCAGCGCGCGGGAGGGAGTCTAGGACTCAGGTTTTGCAACCTACGACCAAGCAGGTTCGCAACAACACAAAGTAGGTAGTCATGAGGGACGACGTCCTCAGGTCAAACAACCCTTACGTTGGCTTGAGCCAAGCCCCTGAGCATGTCGAGGGGGAGGAGCAGGAAACTTCACCCCCAGGTTTTTCAACCCTTGTATTGGCTTTGGCCAAGCCCCCGAGCATGTCGAGGGGGAGGGTTCATGACATGAAGGAAGAGAAGGTAGAGTTCGAGACACAGCAGATGACTGCTTTAACTAATATTTATTGAACTGAAAGTACAAGGACGAGGAATACATTGCTGAAATAAAAACTATTCTACGGATAGAATCATCGTAGGTGCTCCACGTTCCAAGGGTTGGGTACGCCTTGCCCGTCGCCCCACTGGAGGCGATATGTGGATGGGCTGATGACTTCAGTGATGATGAAGGGTCCTTCCCAAGGGGCAGATAGTTTGTGCATGCCGTCGGTCTTCTGTATACGCCTTAGGACTAGGTCGCCAACATTTAAGGAGGTCTCCTTGACGTTGCGATCATGATACCGACGGAGTTGCTGGTCGTGACAAGCTTGCCTCATAACGGCTGCCATTCTTTGTTCCTCGAGGCTGTCTAGGTTGACACGACGAGTCTGCTCGGCTTTTCCCTCCTCGTAGAACTGTATGCGTGGGGCTCTGAAGGCAACGTCGGTAGGTAAGATGGCCTCTGAGCCGTAAACCAGGAAGAAAGGCGAGAAGCCTGTGGCAGAACTGACTTGGGTCCTCAGACCCCAGATTATGTGTGGTAGCTCGGCTAACCACCGGGTGGGGTAGTTTGAAGCGTCGTCGAAGATACAATCTTTGAGAGCTTGAAGCACCATGCCATTGGCACGCTCGACCTGGCCGTTGCACCTGGGGTGGGCGACTGAGTAGTAGACGTCAATCGTGTTGTCTTGGCAAAAATCCCAGAAGGCGGACCCTGTGAAGGCCGTCCCTAGGTCGGTGATGATCCTGTTGGGCACACCGAAGCGGTGTGTTATGTCTTGCATGAATTTTGCCGCTTCCTCCGACGTGATTTTTGTGACAGGCCGGACTTCAATCCACTTGGTGAATTTGTCGACGGTCACAAGGATATACCTGTAGCCGCCCGGAGCGGTTCGGAAAGGACCTACGGAGTCGAGGCCCCACATGGCGAAGGACCAAGATTGGGGAATCATGCGCACGGCCTGAGCTGACAGGTGCTGCTGTTTGGCAAAGAATTGGCATCCTTTGCACCTCTTGACGAGGTCTTTGGCGTCAGACATGGCCGTGGGCTAGTAGAAGCCAGATCGATACGCCTTGCCGACCAGATTGGCGGATGCCGCGTGGCAGCCACACTCACTGCCATGAATCTCAGCTAGGAGCTAGAGACCTTCTGATCGCAAGATGCATTTCATCAAGACGCCAGTAGAGGCGGCTTTTCTGTATAGGTCATTGCCGATTACGACGTAGTTTGCACTTCGTCGTGTGATACGCTCTCGTTCAGCCTTGTCTTCTGGGACCCGTTGGTCGAGTAGGAAGGCTAGGAAAGGCTCGCGCCAATCGTCTTCTTTATCTGTCATTAGCACGTTTCGGGGAGGTGCCGGAGTTTGGTAGGGCTATGCATGGTCTGGGTTGTCTGGGTCCAACAGCTTGATTGACGGCTTGCGTAGGTCTTGGACGAACACACCCGCCGGGACTAGAGCTCGCCTGGAGCCTAGTTTAAATAGTACGTTGGCGGCCACGTTGTTGTTGCGTGGAACGTGTTGAAACTCAATTCCTTCGAAGTGGCCTTCGAGCTTGCGGATTTCAGCACAGTAAGCATCCATTGTGTCTTTGACACAATCCCACTCCTTGTTGACTTGCTCGATGACGACCTTGGAGTCGTCGTATGCTAGTAGTCGCTTCATGCCAAGGGACACTGCTATACAGAGCCCATGAATTAGAGCTTCGCATTCTGCTTCATTGTTGGAGGCCTTGTAGTGTATCTGCAAGATGTAGTTGAGCTGCTCTCCCTGAGGAGAGATGAATAGCACTCCTGCTCCTGCACCTTCGAGGTTAAGAGCACCATCGAAGTACATTATCCAGTGTTTGGGCCGCTCCTTGGGAGGGGGCATCTGGATCTCTATCCACTCTGATATAAAATCAGCTAGGACCTGAGACTTGATCGCCTGCCTGGGGCAGAACTCGATGTTGAACTCTCCAAGCTCTACCGACCACTTGACGATGCGGCCGTTAGCGCCGCGGTTGCGGATGATCTCTTCCAGCGGGAACGATGATGGTACCGTGATCTTGTGAGCTTCGAAGTAGTGGCGAAGCTTTCTCGATGTGATCAGGAGTGCGTAGAGCAACTTCTGAGGCTGTGAATAACGTGTCTTAGCGTCGGCAAGGACCTCGCTTACGTAATACACAGGTCATTGAATAGGGTAGGCCTGCCCTTCTTCTTCTCGTTCTGCGACGAGGACCGTGCTGACCACATGAGTGGTGGCAGAGATGTAGAGTAGGAGTGTTTCCCCTGGTATAGGTGGCGTCATGATTGGAGGCGTGGTCAAGGATTCTTTGAGAGCCTCGAAAGCCTTCTGTGCTTCTTCGTCCCACACGAACTTATCTACCTTCTTCAATAGCTTGAAGAAAGGCAAACCTTTTTCGCCCAGCTTGCTGATGAAACGCCCTAGAGCCACCATCATGCCTGTGAGCTTCATGACGTCTTTCTTGCAACATGGCTTGTCCATGTTGCATATTGCGTCGACCTTGACGGGATTAGCTTCGATGCCCCGGTGTCCGACCATGAAGCCTAGAAGCAATCCGGAGGGGACACCGAAGACACACTTGGTCGGGTTGAGCTTCCACTGGTATTCGCGCAAGTTGGAGAAGGTCTCTGCAAGGTCGGCGATGAACTGATCTTGCTCGGTGGTCTTGATGACCACATCATCGATGTAAGCTTCTACGTTCTTCCCGATCTGCAACTTCAGGCACTTCTGTATTACCTTCTGGTATGTTGCGCCAGCGTTTTTGAGGCCAAAGGTCATGACCTTGTAGCAGTAGATGCCATTGGGCGTTATGAACGCCGTTTTATCTTCGTCGTCAGGATTCATGGCTATCTGGTGATATCCTGAATAGCAGTCGAGGAAGCACAATAGAACGCTACCAGCCGTGGAGTCCACGACCTGGTCGATGCGGAGAAGAGGGAAGGGATCTTTCGGGCAGTGCTTGTTGAGGTCGGTGTAGTCGATACACATCCTTAATCCTCTAGTCTTCTTGGGTACAAGGACCAGGTTTGCGAGCCAAACCGGGTGTTTACATTCACAGATGAATCCTGCAGCTAAGAGCTTGCGGACTTCTACTTCTATAGCTTGCTTTCTATCTTTTGCAAATCACCGGAGCTTTTGCTTGATAGGTCGCGCGGTCTTGCTTACTTCAAGTGCGTGCTCAGCCAGCCTCCTAGGGACACCGGGCATGTCGGATGGGCTCCATGCGAAGATGTCGGTGTTGTCCCTGAGGAAACTGGTGAACGCGAGTTCCTATTTGGGATCGAGGTTGGCCCCGATGGTGACTTCCTTGGACGCGTCGGGCAGGCTGAGGCAAACTTTCTTCACAGCAGAACTTGGGTCCAAGGCAGTGGCTGTGCGCTTCTGCTCCAGTACCTCTAGAGTAGTTTGATCGATCTTGGCGGCCTGAGCGACCATGACCGTAGCAGCAGCTTTACACGCAGAGACCTTGGAGAGGTCGATAGTGTCGCTCTCGCAGTTGTAGGAGACGAGGATGTCACTGTGGACGGAAAGGATCCCGTTTGGTGCTGGCATCTTCATGATGAGGTAGGTGTGACGCGGTATGGCCATGAACTTGGCCAACATAAGTCGACCAAGGATGGCATGGTAGGAGGAGCGGAAGTCCGCGACCTCGAACGTCAGGTATTCTGTGCGGAAGTTTTCCTGTTTGCCAAAGGTGACTGGCAGGCATACACGACCTATGGGGTATGCAGCCTTGCCGGGCACGACCCCGTAGAAGGGTTCGTCACAGGCGGTCATCTTGGAGAAGTCGAAGTCCATCTTTCTCAGCATTTCTGTGAAGATGATGTTCAAGCTGCTGCCCCCATCGATGAGGGTCTTAGGCAGGAACACGCCATCCACTATGGGGTTGATGACCAGCGGGTATGTCCCGGGGTCAGGTATGTGCACTCAATGGTCTTTCCTGGAGAAAGTGATGGGGTATTCCAACCAACGCAGAGGTTGTGGAGTTTCTGTGTTGACTTGGCCGATCTCCCTTGCGTTTGATCGTCGCTGTCTGTTGCTCTTGGCTGCCTGATGACCACCAACGATGAAGTTGATCTGCCGGTTGGCGGTCTGAAACACACCATTGGGGTTGCCCCCTTTTGGCGGTGGTGGCGGAGAAGGTTCCTTACGGCCGTTGTCATTGCGGTTCTGGTCATCGTTGTTGCCGCTCTTGGTCTTCTTGGGCTCTGGAGGTACCCCTAGAGCGCTGTAGCTGTTCGCACTCCCTCATGGTATGCTTGGCGTGACGGTGAAACTGGCACTGGTCGTCCATGACCATGTTGAAGTCACCTTCAAGGAAGGTGGAAGGTCTGGGTGGATCGGTCGCGTAGGCCTCGCCGGATCGCTTGCGCGACCTGTTGCCACCATCATCGTGGTCTTCTCCTTTGAAGTCGTGCATCACCGCATCTTGAGTGTCGACAAGCTTGTCAACGTAGGCCATAAGGTCGGTGATGGTGTGGGCGTCAGCCTCGTGGATCTTCTCGAAGAGCTTGATGTTAGTTACCCCCTTCTTGTAGTAGGCTATGACGTCTTCGTCTTTGACCCCTGCGAGAGTGTTGCGATTCTCAAAGTAGTGGCTAGTGTACTCACGGAGAGTTTCGTCACGCCTCATCCGCACTATGGCGAGGTGATGTGTGTTGCCAGGGCGATTGTAGGTCGCTTGATAGTTGGTCGTGAAGAGCAGTGACAAGGTCGCCCATGAGGTGATGCACTCCACAGGAAGGTTGTCGAGCCACAGGAGTGGCGCTTTGCCCATCACGAGGGGAAAATATCCCGCCATGTGATCCTCATTGCCTCCAGAGGCGCGGGCCGTAATGTTGTACATCTTGAGCCAAATACTTGGGTCGGAGCGACCGTCGTATTTTTCGATGGCTGGCTTGAAGTCCTTGGGGTATCTGATCGTCCTCAGACGACGTGAGAACGCCGGGAAGTTGTTGATTGCTCCAGGACTAGCTGACGGGGCGTAGGCCGTCGGGATGACGTAGAGGTCGTCGGAAGGACTATTATCTTGGTCGTACTGGGCACGTCGTAGGAGCTCTTGGTCGTGCATCTGCCGAAGATCTGTTGCTTGAATAGGGTGATTGGCGCCAAGGGGATCAGGGACCCCATTGTCGCGGTCGTAGTTAGCACGTCGTGCTATCTCCACCTCGTCCCGTACGCGTTGACGTTGACTGCCTTGAGCATGGTGGGTTTGTACTGGTGGAGGTTGAGCTCCAGCGTTCTGTCTTCCGTTAGCAGCAGCGTTCTGCTATTGGGCGCCAGCAGCATTGGCGGCATTGTTTTGAGCATTACCAGGAGCGTTACCAGCGGCGTTGGCAGCTGGATTGGCTTCTGGGTTGGTGGCAGCGTTAGCGGCGGCGTTAGCAGCGGGGTTGACCGGCTGTATGACTTCATTTTCGCCTCCTCCCTCTTCGGCCACAAGCTGAGGAGGGGCATTGTTGTGGTGTCGCTGACGAGGTCGCTCCGACCTACTCCTGCAGTAGGAGCTTGGAGCTGATCTGCTGTATCTTGGACCCCTTTCTTCGACCTGGGCGGTAGCGATGCGGATGTGAGCTTGTAGGCGTCGTATTGCAGGAGTATCCTCAAGTTGACCCAGCGCGGCAAGGGATGCGCCTAAGTTTGCTTGAGGGGAGTTGTAAACTTCATGGCCGTCTTGCTCGAAGTCCCTCAAGAGGTCTCTAGCACGTAGGCGGTTACAACGAGGCTCGTTGCCATTCTGGTGCTGCTAAGGGGCGGCTGGAGCCGCGGGGGGTTGTGCCCCGTTGACGACGTTGCCTGCGGGTTGGTCACCGGCACCTTGTCCAACGTTGCCCGCGGGCTGACCTGCGGCTGCTTCGACTTCTTGCTGACGTTGGGGGAGATGGTCATGCGGGCGATCTGAAACGCGAGGCGATCCGAGGACGGCTCGCGGTTGAACTGTCGGCGATGAGCCGTGGTGAGAGGTCGACGAAGCTTCTTGAGCACACGGCACTGGCGAGCTGTGTGTTTGGAGTCTTCATGGACGGGGCAAGGGTCGTCGAGGTGACCCCTGCGGTTCCCACGATGTGGGATCTTGGGTTTAGATTGGATCTGAAGCTTGTTCTTCATGTAGCGAGACGCTGCATGAGTTGCGTTCCGCAGACCAAAGGGCATGCAGGATGAAGATGGAGGGGTCCTGCGAGGGCGCTTGACGCGCTCACAGACCTTGATCGTGTCGGAGAGCATGTCTTCGACGCGATCGAGCCCCGCGATCAGGTCGCTAGGTGTGGGTGGGTGGGTTTTTTCCAGCAGATCGGATCCGACCTGCTGATTGGAGGTGACCGCAGCGCTCTCGATGATGTGGCATGCGGCTGGAACGGTGGATCCCGCCGGCATAGAGCCGAAGCAGATGTCGATGGGGTTGGCGAGGATGTCTGCCATGCTCTCTGGGAAGATTACGCTGTTTGACGAAGCCATCGAGTTGCACGAAAAACCCTGGATTCCTCCCCTACTTGGCGCGCCAACTGTCAGATGTTTAGATCTAGACAGCCCACAGAGGGGTTAACCCCGGTGGTTTAGTTGTTCGGCGAGGTGGAATCTAAGGCTAAGAACTCGAAGGTTGCGCACGAGCACACGGAACACAGAGAACACGGCGGGTTTATACTGGTTCGGGCCTCCGGAGAGTAAAACCCTACGTCCAGTTGTTGGTGTAGATTGCTTGGGGATTGCCTGATTGTACAAAGGGTCGCCCTGCCCGCCTTATATTGGCCAGCGGACAAGGTCGGTTCCCAGATTCCTGGTCGGTTACGACCAGGAGACCTAAGTCTAGTTGATTACAGCACTTGCCATATCCGTCGATCTGCTTGGTCGGGATCCACCGATGTCTTGTCTTGCACGCCAAGTTGTGTTTTTTTTTACAAGGCAAGTTGTGTTTAACTAGGTTATCTTTTGTCAACACTACACCCCCACCGTAAATTAAAAAAAGGATTTTTAAAGGGGCTTTAAGTTTCTATAGTGGTTTATTAAACATCAACATGAATCAATGCTAAATAGGAAGATTTTAGTGAGAACTGTCCAGGAGGAAGAAGGTTTCAGTAAAAATCATCTTGTTCCTGACTCAGTACTATGTTAGCGATACATGGAACTACATTGTTCCATGCTGCTTACTTATTACCAATCTCCTACCTCTGTTACCTCTATTTAAATTAGTCTTGAAGAGGGAAGACGACGTGTACTTTACCAGCGCCTACACGTCATCTTCTCCTACCTCTCTGCCTATCTTCTCATCAGGCCGTTCCCCACTCCCCTGTAAAGAGAATACTATGGCCAAATCCTCAACATCCGGCCATTTCTTCTACAGCCGGTGGCTAAAATCGGCTGCCCTCTACCTTCTCTACCGTATCCATTCACTGCATGGCAGCATACTTGACCAAATCGAAAGCTACAGGATTGGGTAGATCTATGGCAAAGGTGAGTCCTTTTACCAATTTTTTTCTACAGCTCAAGTGTTCAACCCATGGTGCGAGGGAGGAGATCAGAACAGAAGAGAGCAGCAACGGGAGAGAGAGCCAGCGATAATACGTTCCCTTGGATTGGGTGTTTTATTTCCTTTATTTTGTGCATCGTCTGTTTCCTATCCTTTGGAATGGAACTTAATACCTTTCCTTCATTCCAAACACGTAAATGCAACTCCTTCCCTCCGCAATGTTCTCCAAAATTTATGCGAAAATACTTTGTTCCAAACACGCCCGGAAAAAATATTCCTTCAGTTTTTTTTTAAGTAGAGAGAAGCTACGTCGGAGGACGCAGCTTCTCTCTACTTAAAAAAAAAGTAGAGAGAAGCTCCTTTTAAAATGTTTTTTTCAGATAGACGGTGGACAAAATCACATACCAATGTACCAATAAGTGCTGGTGGATACTTTTAAGCCACTGTAAAAATATGTGCTCTCCCATGAATAAACCACGACAAAAAAGAATTGATCACGATAGCAGTATCGATGTTAAATTAAATTAATTATAAGCCATATATACATATATACTTAGATGACTTGATAAAAAATATTAGCTACAATGCATTTTGTCGAGAGCTATAAGTTTACAGTTTTTTATGCTGGCGACAAGCTCAAGTAATAAGCAACGCAAATAATCTGTTATCACTGGTGTGGTTCATGACAAATTGAGTGTAGTTTCTTGAGCTTGCTTTTGCAGTCTGTAATTTTTTTTCCTTTCAATATATAATGTATACAGTATGGGGTCACCCCTCCTGATTCGTCAAAAAAAAAAAACAAATTGAGTGTACTCCCTCCAGTTTGGTAAAAGAAATCGTTTAGGACAACGACACAGTCTCCAAAACACAACTTTGACTTCTCCTTTTTATAAAAATATTTATTAAAAACTAACATATGTATACTTTTATGAATGTATTTTGCAAGACAAAACTATTTATGTAGTTTTCACATTTCCAAACTCAACGACTTAAAAGTTATTCATCATTTATAATCCCAATATTTGACCCAAATCTTGTCCAAAACGACTTCTTTTACCAAACCGGAGGGAGTACAAATGATGTTTCCGTAACAAGTAATTGGTTCGTCGATTGAAATGGTGTTTCGTAGCTGATCATGTTCTCCGTACCTCCTTGATGATCAGCTGGGCATGGCCAGCGCCCTGGACACCCTGTGCTGCCAGGCGTTCGGCGCTAGGCAGTACCACCTCCTTGGCGTCTACAAGCAGCGTGCCATGCTGCTGCTCACCGGCGCGAGCGTCCCCCTCGCCGTCGTCTGGTTCTACACCGGCGAGATCCTCCTCCTGTTCGGCCAGGACGCCGACATCGCCGCGGAGGCCGGCACCTTCGCGCGGTGGATGATCCCGGCGCTCTTCGCCTACGGCCCGCTGCAGTGCCACGTCCGGTACCTGCAGACGCAGAACATCGTGGTGCCCGTGATGGCGGCCCCCGGCGCCACGGCGGCGTGCCATCTGGTCGTGTGCTGGGTGCTGGTGCTTGGCCTCGGCATGGGGAGCAAGGGCGCCGCGCTCAGCAGCGCCGTCTCGTACTGGATCAACATGGCCGTACTGGCAGTGTACGTGAGGGTGTCGCCAGACTGCAAGAAGACGTGGACGGGGTTCTCCATGGAAGCATTCCGTGGTGCCCTCGGCTTCCTCTGGCTCGCCGTGCCATCGGCGCTCATGGTCTGGTGAGTGAGATATTTACAAGATCGTTTTGAGCACGTTCGTCCTGCTGTAAATTCTCAATTGATGCTGTCTAATGGAACCACGGAATTGGCCATTATTATTGCAGCTTGGAATGGTGGTCATTTGAGCTACTCGTGCTCCTGTCTGGCCTTCTTCCCAACCCCCAGCTAGAAACATCCGTCCTATCGATCACGTAATAATGAGACAAACCTCTATTAATCTGAGCCGAATATTTTCAAATCAAGTTCATGACAGAACTTGTCTCTGCAGGCTCAACACTGCCAACTGCTTGTTCATGGTCCCGTACGGTCTCGGCGCCGCAGTAAGGTAAAACAAAGCACTGGGGGAGCGAGAGTTCAGTATCGCTACTGGTGGTATCCGTGATCAGAGTATCTGACTGTGCAGCACCTGTGTCTCGAACGAGCTCAGCGCGGGGCGGCCGCGTGCTGCCCGCCTCGCCGTGCGCGTCTCGTCATGTTCCTGGCCGTCCCGGAAGGGCTCGTGATGGGGTCGGTCCTAATCGCGTGCGCTACATCTGGGGCCATGCCTACAGCGACGAGGAAGAGGTCGTGACATACGTGGCAAGCATGATGCTGCTTATTGTAGTGTCCAACTTCTTCGATGGCATTCAGTGCGTGCTTTCAGGTACAGCTTTCTAACGAATTTCTGGAGTCCTCATCATCACAGTGTAACTGAAGAGCCTCGCCCGGGTCGCTCCCCGCGCGGGCGACCGGGGCGAACCTTAGCGCCTGCGCCGCCCCAGCCCCCTCCACCCTCCTCCGCCTCGCCGCCGCCGGAGAGGGGCCGCCGGGACTCCGTGCGCGCCCTCTAGGATGGCGGCGGCGAGGCTTTCGTTCGGCAGCGGCACTGGCTCCGCGCGGGGGGGGGCACTCCGTCGGCACGGGGCCGACGCCGCGGGGGTCGCGGCGGACGGCGGCGACGACGCGGATGAGGAGGAGAAGCGGCGGCGAGTGCGGCGCGCGGCGTTCCCCCACTGCGGCAGCTCTTCCGGGCGCAAGGCGACGTCGGCTGGTGGCCCCGCCGGACCTCGCCGGTGTTGGGTCAGGTGACGCCGGATCTGCCGCCTTGGGGGCCGGATCCGGTGTCTCCGGGCCCGGATCTACGCGGCTCGGCCGGTCTCGGTCGGCGGGCGGCGATGGCGGCGGCGAGTCTTCCGGCGGGGCGGCGGCGGCGGCGAGTCTTCCGGCGGGGCGGCTGGGGCTGGATGGCGCCCTCTGGGTCCTCCCCTCACCTCCCCTCATGCCCTGGTAGCGGCTTCACGACGGTGGTGCTGGCTGCCAGTACTTCGATGCGGGACCTATCATGGTGGTGGGGCCTAGGTCGCCTTCCTTCTTCCTTCCCGGATACGGCGCGGCTCCGACATGACACCATGGTGGCGTGGTGCTCGGACGTGAGGACGGTGGCAGCGAGGCGAGACTTCGGCAGCGACAGGTTGTGCGGTTCTACGGCAGACGCGCCCCTCGGTTGGGGTGACCGAGTCAGTGGCGCCATGCTTGCCGTGTCGAACGCGTGTGGCGGGGTTGGTTGCTCCGGGCGAAAGCCCCCGCCAGATTCTTTCTGGTGGAATGGCGGCGGCGCCTTCGGGCGTCACTCTCCCTGCTGAGGGCGCCATTTTGGAGTAGCAATCCTGCCGCACGAGCTCTCTGGGTGAAAACCCGGTCCAGCTCCTGGATGAGCGACGGCGGCGCCTGTGGGCGTCGTAACCTCCTTGGAGGCGTCGTCTCTAGAGACACGTTTCGGTTCGGCGGCATGGGTCTGCTGTTCATGGTTGCTTCGGTCGATGGTGCTGAATCTGTTGTACGGCATGTGACATGGGGGTCGCCTACCTCACGCCACGATGTCAGCTCTCCTGGTGATGACCAGGGGTCTTCACTTGGTTGTCGCTCGACTGCTCGCAGCGTCTTGCGGCGCCTGGTGTTGCTTGGCAATCTCCAGTGCGGTGCGAGACAGCGTTGAACGACGACGCTTGCGGCAACGACAACCATTGACGACTTGGCCTGCAGCGGATCGCGGCGGGGTTCTCAGCATGGCTGAAGCTGCCCGGTGCGGTACAGCGTTGGAAGACGGCGCGGGCGACATCTTCGGTCTTCTACCTTGACAGCGGCGACTTGGGCGAGGGGGAAGCAACGTGATGACTTCGAACCGCGGCGGTGATATGCAGCTTGATACGGTCCCCGGGGGGTGGGGCACCCTTAGTGCTGCTCGACAACAATTCTTGAGACGAATCCGAAGCGTGGAGCCGTGCGGCGGGTTCGGAGGTCCCCGCGCACGAGAGAGAGGCGTGCTGAGTGGCGGGTTGGTGGTCCCCGCGCACGCGAGAGAGGCGTCCAACGGCGGATGCGGCTTGGCCCCCGCGTGTTTGGGTAGCTTCGGACTCGGCGTTCTTCATGTTGTCAGGCGGTCGTTTTGGGTGCATCAGCACTGCGGCGTTGGGTCCTGCACAGCGGTGGCCCTTTCGGTCCGGTGGTGACTGCCCCTCTGCTACTCCATCAGCGGTTTTTTCACTTTGGTGGTTTCGATACTTGCATGAGTGCGGTCAGTGGGTGGAGCTGCGGTTGTGCTTTGTCTCTTTTGTTGCCAAGGTGTATAGAGCTTTGGCCGTGTTGATGTCCCAATCCAACCGGCTAGTGAGTTAGTTTAGCGGTTTCCCGTGTTGATATCCCAATCCAACTGGGCGAGTTTGTTGTTTTTGTTCTTT
This sequence comes from Cenchrus fungigraminus, assembly GCA_036936925.1. Lineage (NCBI taxonomy): Eukaryota > Viridiplantae > Streptophyta > Magnoliopsida > Poales > Poaceae > Cenchrus > Cenchrus fungigraminus. The sequence goes on from CM072770.1 coordinate 69,818,109, forward strand.
TTTCTTTTCCTGGTTACGATCTCGCAGGATCATAGTCTTGTATTTTTTTCTTCTATATCAATGAAACACACACTATCTTGTGTGGTTCGTAAAAAAAAAAAAAGCTTTCTAACGAATCTCGACTCCAAATGCAGCAGAAGGAATATCTCTGAACTTTATATATTGCTGTAACAACCTCTGAACTCAGGCTCAGCTTGACAGTTCCAATAAAATTGCATAAACAGACACTCTACACAGCTCTTTGGACCTCGATCTGTGCAGGTGTGGCTAGAGGCTGCGGATGGCAGAAGATGGGCGCCTGCGTTAACCTCGGCGCTTTCTACATCGTTGGCGTCCCAGCAGCATACCTCATAGCTTTCGTCCTTCACGTCGGCGGAATGGTGCCCTTCTCTTTTTTTCTTTTTTTTCGTCATATTTCCTTTTGGATTGGAAACTTTTGCTGCTTTGAGTTCGATCTATGAGCACTTAGCAGTCACCTAGTAGATGCTAATATCGCGGCAACAATACATTACTAATAGGGCCTCTCAGTGGCGGAGCCAATGGGTATGCCAGGTATGGTCTGGCATACCCTAAGAATTGGCCTCCTCCGTTTGTAAAAATAGCAGCACCAGCTATTCTTCTCCCGTCAGCTTGCAGCTTGTTTCTTTTGCGTCACAAAGTTCCTGTCCTGCGAGTGCAAGATGGTGGACTGCAGGGTGGGTAATTAGTTGCGGACCACCTGTGGAGCGTGGCAGGATGGGCTGGCTATTCTAGTCCTTCCGCACTTCAAAATCAAGCATCGGCCATGGCCCTTCCACCACCAAGCTCGCAGTGACGTTCGACAGTTCGACACCTTTGTTCCCAAATACCATTGCCTCCACCCTCTTGCCACGTCCACACCTCTAACAAACATTTGCAAAATTCACGATATTATGAGACCTATATCTATATTGCTACTATTTACTGATTTGTTACCAAATTGTTAGTTTGATTTACCGATTTCTTACCATATTGTTATTTTGATTTGCCGTATTGAATTTTGAACGATTGATCTGGCATACCCTAAGTTCGAATCCTAGCTCCGCCACTGGGCCTCTGGACGGGAATCATTTGCGGCATTGTGGTGCAAGTAGTGCTGCTTCTGATCATCACATTGGGCACTGACTGGCAGAAAGAGGTACACGTAGAAAGGTTCCTTCACTTCCGTCAGGCAAAATCGGAATCTGTCTATTTCATATCGTTTCATACTGCCCTATACGTACTGATTCGTGTGTTTTCTGAATATATGCACAGGCGACCAAGGCCAAGAACAGAGTGTTTGATTCTTCTCTTCCGACAGATCTCACCGCAACATGAAGGTATAATTGGATTTTGCTCGAGAGCGCATATCCGAATGTCGCACGACACTACCAGAAAAAGCGCCCGGAGTGTACGAGGCCAGCAGTTCACCCTTCAAGCAAACCGAAGGTGCCAAATGACTGTAGCAGAAATGCAGAGCACGGCAACGTGGTGGCTTTCTAGGGGATCCGGAAGGAATAGTTATGATTCAGATTGGAGATAGCATCTCAAAGCATATCTACCCAATGTCAAATTAACTCCATGAATTAAGATGCAATTCAGTTGCTGCACCGAGACCTCAAAATCAGTGGGTAAAATCAACTGCGTCAATCGTGCATGTGGTTTTCATGAATTCACCCTATATTATTCAAGTGATCGTCACTACTGCATGAATCGTGCATGTGGTTTCTCACATTTTACCCACCGTCAAATTACTTCCAAAGAGAGACTATTACGACTATGAATTGTATTATTACCTAATTCGAAGAAATGTAGTATTGAGGCTATCCACGCTCGTCATACTTCATATTCTACTTTAAAATAGAATATTTCTGCATGATCATCAAGATTCTCTCTTTTATAGAACTTTCTCCCGCACTCGTCATACTTTACATCTCATCCTCTATCCCAACTACCCGCACCGGGACCCACATGTCAACATCCCATCTCTTTTTAGAGTCTTTGACATACAGCCCATTAAAAAAGATGCATTGGACACTCAGGCCACTAAAAAGTTGGACTGGACATCCAAGCCACCGAGCCAAAATTTTTTGACGCCCAGACCATTCCGTCCAGGTTCAGTCAGGATTTAACGGGTAGAGAGCCCTGACACGTGGGACCCACATTTACATGTGACAACTTGCCCTTCTCATAGCTGCCACTGCCGTGTGGGGCCCACACGTCAGGATCGTCTTCAACCTCTCTCACCCTCTTGTTTCTCCTCCTCGAGTCTCCACTGCGCATGCCGGCGGCCAGGGGAGTGCGAGCATCGCGGGCCGCAGCCCCTCCTGCCGCCTGGAGCCGCGCCCAGTCGCCGCGAGCCACCCCGCCGCCTGGACCCGCGCCCCCGGCCGCCTGGACCCGCGCGTGCCAGGGGGTGCCGCGCGCCCGGTCGCGGGAGCCGCACGCCCGGCCGCGGCGCGTGCCCGGCCGCTTCGCGAGCGGGCCTGCCGCGCCCGTCCGCCGCGCGTGCGCGCTGCCTGCCGCGAGCCGCCCTGCCGCCTGGACCCGCACCCCGTGTGCCTAGCCGCGGGAGCCGCACGCCCGGCCGCCTCGCATGCGCGCCTACCGCGCACGTCCGCCGTGCGTACGGGCCTACCGCCGCTCGTGCCCGGCTCCGCCGCCCCTGACCGCGATGCGGTGTTCTCCGTTTTTTTCCCGGTCGGCACAGAGATGTGGTTGAAAGTGAGTGAGGGCAGGATGTTCATTTTGCAGTCTGGACCCACCCGTCAGAGCTCGCAAACGGTGCCAATCTAACAGACTAGGAACGGAATGGGTTCAATGTCAAAAAAGTTTGGCTAGGTGGCTTGGGTGTCTCATTCAACTTTTTAATGACTTGGGTGTCCAATGCATCTTTTTTAATGGTCCGTATGTCAAAGACTCCTCTTTTTATATCCCGTCCCCCTCCCCCACCCACCCAACCCCCGTTCTCTCTACTCTGCGTTCTCTGCGTCGTGGAGGACTTCGGCAGGGCACCAGATCTGACGACCTCCTCTACGCTCTACAACAGTCTCCTCTGCGCACCCACGAGGCGTCGCCGCCCCTACCTCTTCCCCGGCGATAAGCGAATCCGGAGCTCCCCTGCGGCGAGGAGCTCCAACGGTCGCATCCGGAGCAGAGGACCCCTGCGGAGGTGAGACAGCGACAGCGGTCTTCTCTTGCTCGAGCTCCGCCGCAGTGGATGCGGAGGCCGGCCACGGAGCAGCTGTGCCGCCTGCACGTCCCTAGGCCACCACGTGCAGCGACCGGAGACCTCGAGGTCACGAGCTCCACCACATCGAGGAGGTGGTGGAGGCCGGGCTGGGCGAGTAGGAGGCTAAGGAGGAGAGGCGGCGAGTCTCCTGATGGTCGCGATTGATAGCGGCGCGAAACGGCGCAGATCGTTGACAGTGCCATCGAACTGCGGTGGCGCCGCCCTCTCTGTTGCCCACGGCAGAGGATGGTGTGCGCAGAGACAGAGGACGGTGCTCGTGGCGGCCGGCAAGGTGCGCCTCCTGCTCATCCACCTCTCCCTTGGCGCCATTGGGGTCTCGCGATGGCCGGATCTAGGGCCGGAGGTGGGGCTCGAGTAGCATAAGCGGGACCCCACGCCGTCGTCTCTCTCCTTTGGATTCCCCGTCTCCGCTCCCTTCCTCAAGCTCGGGTGGAGGAGCAGCCTAGGTGTGGCGGTGACCTCGAGGGCCCCGATCTGTGCTGCGGCGACGGCGGTGGGCGGTGGAGGCCTCGAGCTCGGGCGGCGGCGACCTCCAACCCCTCTTCTCCCTTCATTCCGGCAGCGGCGGAACCACAACCTTCTCCCCTGCTCTACCTCCCCTTTCCCTGCTCGGCCGCCCATCCTCTCTCTCCCTTCCTGGTGGTCAGGGTGCGGAGGAACGGCAGTCCAGTGGGCCCTACGCCACATCTGCGTTGCGGAGGCGCGCTACCTCTGCTGGATTTCCCGGTAAGAGCATCCGGGGAGGTAGCTTAGACCATCCACACTCGTCATCCTTTATAGCAAAATTCTTTTCTTTATATTCACTCCTCCCGCATCCATTCATCCTTTATTTCTCTCCTTTATCCCAACTACCCACGCGCGGACCCACTCGTCAGTCTCTCTCCCTCTTTTTTCCATCCCCACCGCCCCCCTCCCACCCACCCCCTATCTCTCTCCCAGAGTCCCACCCCGCACCTCGTCCTCGCCGCCGGAGGCAGAGCCGGTAGGGAGATCCGGCGGGGCCTCGCTCCCTCCACCGGCCGGCGGCGCGCCCCACCTCCCTCCCCTTCCGCGCCGCCTCTCCAGCGCCGAGGAGCGGTCTTCCCCTTCCACGGCGGCCCGGCGGCGACTTCGAGGACGCGCCCGCGCCCCTGCTCCTGCGCTCACCTCCACGGAGCTCCCCTCCACCACGACGACGGATCCACCACGGCGGAGGCAGCGCGCCCCTTCCCTACTTCCTCGGCGCTCCCGGCGGCGGCGGGGTGGCCCTCTACTTCGGGATGCGGCGGCCCTCCTCTCCGCCTTTCCCCTCCCCTGCTTCGGCGCTCTCGAGCTCGCGCCGGCCGCCGCCCCTCCTCTCCGCCTTCGAGCTCAACGGATCCACCACGGCGGACGGTGGCCACGCCTTCAAGCTACGGCGCCGGCCCGCCGAATCGAGCTCCCTGGCGTCCTCCCCGGCGCGGAGGCGAAGCTCGGTGGCCATGGCGCCGGCGCGGGGGAGGAGCAGGGCGACCCCGACGGCGGGCCTCGCGAGGGCTGCGGAGGCCGTCTCCTCTCCCGCCGAGGAGGCGGACTGCGGCGGCGGCGGAGACGGCGCTGCGGCGCAACGGCGGGGCGTTGGAGGGGCGGCGGAGACGATGGGCTCCGGCGGCAGTCTCGAGGGCGCGGCCGCGCGGGAGGTGCAGATCGGCCGGCGCGGATCCCCTCACCCTACTCGCGGCTCCATGGCCGGCCGGAGGCGGGCTGCGGTGTGGCGGCGGGGGACCACGACGATGACCGTGCTCGGCGGCCACGAGGAGCTCCGGTGGCTGTGGCGGCCTGCGGCGGCGGAGGCGCTCTGCGTGGGGGCGGAGGCGCTCTGCGTGGGGGCGGAGGCGGAGGCGGAGGCGGGAGGTCGTTGGGGAGGGCCGCGGCAGCTGGGCGCGTGGTGGGCCCGTCGACCTCCAGGAAGCACTCCATCCGCGCCAGAACTAAAGGATACTGGGGGGCGACGGGAAAACCCAGTTCCGGATGAAGTAGCCGCTGCAGGGCTGAATCCTTTATCCGTGGCACCGGTGTGGATGGTCTTAGGCCTTCAGTCCCCTGCTGTGGGGCTATTTAATGGAAACAACGACGGGAAAGGGATAGTCAGTCTGAGCATCTCCAACAAAACAGCCATCTGACTCTCCAGTCAACATAAAAATCAAGCGATAACAGACTCGCTATCTCAATAGTTATTTCAATCTGGCTCTCCAATTTTTTCGTTCCACTAGTGAAACTTGGCTATCCATCTTGCCTCTCCGTTCGGCTCTCCATCCAAGCGGGGGCCCCGCATAGATAGAGAGAGTGCAGTGGAAGGAGGTGTTGGATTTTGAAAGTGAGAAATAGAAGATCTGTTCGAATGAGATACTTAACATGGATAGAAATATTTATAGAAAGACAAATGGAGAGTCAAATAGAGAGTAAAAAAGAAGAAGAAACTATTAGAGATGCTCTAACAGTTGAAGACAATTGGATGATACTAGTAATATGTGGAAGGAGGTGTTGAATAGCCAATGCAGCAATGCACCATCTTCAACTGTCAAGTGGTCCCGTATGTGCCAAACAATCTCTAGTAAAGACACCTTATCACGATCTATACAGGACATTGCGTTCCTTCTACCAACATAAAGCACTGAATTGTTAGAATTTATAAACACCCTGTTGAAATGAAACCTCACAACGAGTGTGTTCATCACATCCATGATGTCAATTGCAAATCCAAACATAGAACTACTTTATATGTACTCCCTCCGTATTGAAACTAGATGATGTTTTGGACAAGGTTTGGGTCAAACATTGGGAATATAAATCATGAATAACCTTTAAGTCGCTTAGTTTGAAATGTCAAAATTATATCAATAGATTTGTCTTGAAAAATATTTTCATAATAATATACATATATAACTTTTAATAAATATTTTTATAGAAAAGAGAAGTGAAAGGTGTAATTTGGAGACCATGTCACTGTCCTAAACATCATCTAACATCAGTATGGAGGGAGTACAGGTCTCGAATTCCAATCTACAGACATCATCTACAATAAATAAATTCAATTTGGCAACTTAAACAAATGGGACACCCTAACTGAGCCTAAACAAATCATAAATAATTCCTAAAGCTAAAATTTGGTACTCATTGGATCCAACAAAAAACGCATCAAACAAAGAGAGAGCTCTCAGATTGGTCTCACCTCGTCGCTACAGATCTGGTTCGTCACCCGCTGCCTCGGCTTGAAGATGGTGTTGTTGGATCTCAGTCTCAACCGCTAGCATCGGGGAGGGAGGAAGGAATGGAGGTCCACCGCACTCGTTGTCGTCGAGGGAGGAAGGAATGGAGGAGGGAGGCGGCTAGGTCGGGGTCCAGTCCACTTCAAGTCACCTGGCTGACTCGGACCTGACTCCACATCGGGTACGCTTATGTGGCGCCACGTCGGCCAAAACAGCCCACTAAACCATTTAGAGGGTAAAACTGACGGTTTAGATAGTTTGACGAGGGTTCAACCCAGACGACGTCCATAGACGAGGGTTGTGGAATGAACTTTTTTCTTTTGTGAATTATAGGCTTATGGGCTAGTACGGTCTGGAGCCAGCCAGCGTAGTGAAGTGTGTAAGTGAGCCAAGAAACAAAGCTATTGATAAGTGATAACCACGATCGCCGCCGGGCCGGCCCGGCCCTCCACGAGCGCTGCCGTCGCGTCCACCAGCTGCTCTCTTCGGCGGCTCCTGCCTCCTGGAGTTTGACCCAATGAAGCGATCGATAACCACAACGGACGGCAACAGCGGCGCGGGTGGGGCAATGGCCAATGGATGACCTTGCTGTGCCCTGCGGTGTCACGCTGGGAGCCGGGCGCGCCCGGGTTCGAGCTGCGTCGGAGGACGCAGGTACTGGGAGCAACAAGGTGTACGTCGCGTCTGCGAGGGGTGGAACTTCCCGTGCACTGGGTCTCGCTGCGGCGGTGGGACGTCTTCAATCTGGCATAGCAGCAGTTTGTTCTTTTTCAGAGTTTTGAAATCTCCTTTTGCTTGAATCCGTATAATTTGCAGCCTCTGTGTTGTATCACCTCCAAGTCCATGCTCATTTTAATTGACATTGGACATACTGTAGAACATGAGTCTTAATCCAGTTTGTGGGCGAAAAGGGAAAGGAAGGTGGATTATTCATGCATGCCTACTAAAAAGCGCAATAGCAAGATTCTAGCTTCACTGCTCGGTAAAGACTAAAGACTACAGGGGATAGAGAGACAGAAGGGATGATAGCTACTGCTCAGTGCTCACTATCAGTATCAGACCTCTTTATCTTTGGCCCTTCTTTGGGTAGCAAGAGGGCTTTCCCCACTTTTTGCTTCTGTTTGTGCTTTGCTTTCCTTGGATCCGGCATATTTATTCATGCCCTGCATCTAGGTTGGCAATGGCAATGGTACTACTACACTGACAGAGTGACAGGATAGCCCTTCCTTTTTTTTACCTCTCTGTTCTGCTCATCTCTTTTGCAGAGCACGTACATGCGAGTGATGATGATGATGCTGACAGCTATGAAGAATGTGAAACATTGGGGTTATGGTGGTGCATGGGCATGGCCAGAATTTACCTTTTTATGCGTGATCGTGTGTTACCTCGAGTGGCAAGCTGTCAAAAAAAAAAGTTGGTCTTGTTGCAGGTTTTGTAAGCTGGTTTTGATGGGTAACACGAGGGCAGGTTTTGTACGAATTGGACTGATGTTGTTGGAGTGGGTGATTATACCGAATAAGTTTAGTTATTCTTTGCTTGACCTGAGCATTGTGAGTTTCTTTTATTTTGCTAAAAGGAAAAGTCTAAATTACTACCCTCAAGTATAAAGAAAGTTTAGATAACCCATGAACTATGTTTTGATTCAGTTTACCCCCTAAATTTAGCAATTTGGCTCAACTTACCCCGTAATACAATTTGTCATTTTCGTTTCTCCACGCACAAGTTGAATTTTAATTTGAGACTTTGCAAAATGGTAGTGGACATCATAATCTATATTAGAAAAATATTTTATGAATTTTTCATGATTATTTTTTATATAAATTTGTATCTTAATGATAAATTTTATTATTGAATATTCTACCCTATCAAAATACTGATGAAATTTATGTTATATTTCTTTAATGTGCCTTATGTTGTCTGCTACCATCATGTAAAATTCGAACTTTAAACTCCACTTGTGCATGAAGAAACAAAAAAGACAAATTGTGTTAAGGTAATTTGAACCCAATGATATAATTTAGGGGGTGAACTGAAACAAGAAATAGTTCAGGGGTTTATTCAAAGTTTGGTTATACTTGAGAGGAGTAATTTGGACTTTTTCCTTGCTAAAATACACACAGCAGGAGACTAGGTCTTTTGCTGGCTAGTCACAGCTAAAGTTATGGCTTGATACTACCTACCATTGCAACAAAGCAAACCTTTTCCTTTCTCCTAAGATTGTCTGTGATTTGACCAAGTAATTCAATAGAGTTGTGGCACTTTTCTTGATAAGGAACGATAATCTCTCTAGATGCTTCTAGATTTACCAATTCAGTGGCCGATTGTTTCTCTCCAAATAGAACCGTTCTCCATTGTCAACACAACTGCAAGTTACACTGTTTTAAACTACAAACCCCCCCCCCCCCCCCCTTGCTACGAAAGACTTCAAAAGGGTGTGTATTTTCGCGCCTGTTTCTATGATGATCGATCCAATAATTGTTTGAACAAATATGCTCAATTGGCCGAATATTTAACACCTTCTGACCATGATTACCACTCTTTAATCCCCGTTTGAGTGATCTTGATATCTCGTCGCATGCACATGTTTCTGAGCTTTTTGCTGGTTTGATTTTCTTAATATTTTGGACATATCGATCTCAATGATGTGATCATCCACTTTCGACACACAAACACATAGAAAATCAATCCACTAAACCAGAACTCCATCGGTGACACGCAATTGACCAGATCTTTGTTCATCGAGAGCCAATTTCATCGTGATGATGACACAATAATCTACATAGCTTTCTGCATCAGTGTTGGGCAAATGTGTATTCAAATCTGACTTTAGATATACACGACATTGCCAGCTTCAGCATGATGCTGATGCGAATGATTTCCTTTTTCTTCAAACAATACGCTGATGTGAATGTGATCAAATGTACATGTCACTGAACGATGCAGGTAATCTGAAAAGACAACGCTCGTCAAAGTATAATATGTACATTTTCAGCAGGCCATGCGCATGGGTGAATTGGAAAGATGAATTGTGTAAACTAGGAATTAGCTTTAAGAACTTGAAATTCTATCAGATGTAGTCTTTTTTTTTTTGGGAACATTTGAGTCAGTGTAATAATAATTCAGACAATGACATTGATGATTTTGAGCCAGTGCAGGGGACGACGAGGAGAGGACGAAGCTCATGATTTGTATACAGTATATGCATAACCGTTTTTTTTTACAAGAATTGCGCAATTACAGGAAAGGAGCTAGAGCTACGCCCACACGAAGCGGAAAGGAGGCCTGCGTGCAGTGTTGCAGACTGCGCACGTACGTCACTTGGCAACGCATTCCAGTAATCCGTCGCGTTGCGCTTCCCGATGGATTGTCTTGCTGTCTCCTTCTCCCTCCTCCCATCCTCACCATGTCTGAGGCTATCCGCAGTCGTCAACCTCTATATCCCAGCTTCGAAAGAGAATATTCTACTCAGCAAGATTCTTCTTTCCAGTTTTACTTTTCCTGCACCCGTCAACCTCTATATCTCATCCCCAACACCAACTACCACCCGTCTGTCCTACGTGTCAGGATTTTTTATCCCCTCCGGTTGGTTTCCTCCCTTTTCTCCCTTCTCTCCCTCCCACCTCGCTTCCTCTGCCGACCGCCCATCCCTGACCTCCTCCTCCACCAGCGACGACACGGGCGGCGGTGAACGACCCTTCCCCGACCGGGCAGCGGCCCCTTCCTCGGGGATGACGACGCGCCCCTCATCCCCTTGACGCGCGTGTGACGACGGCGGTCGCGTGGTCGAGCAAAGGCCATGGCGGCGAGCCCGAGGGCGGATGCGGCGGCGGCTCGAGCAGCTACGGTCGGGTGTGCGCGCGGGAGCAGCTGCGGGCGGGGCACCTCCTCCTCGGATGGCGACGGTGCGGTCGACGTGAGCCGGCGTGGGGGCGGCGGACGAGGCGAGCGCGTCGATGCGCGGCGCGGTGGACGAGGCGAGCGCGTGTGGTCCCGTGGCTCGGAGCAGCGCGACAACGCAGACCGGAGCGCGGGGCAGCGGGCCAGCAGCCGCGTGAGGGCCACGGCCGTGTGGCAGCGGCGAGGCGGTTGGTGGAGGCTCCCCTGCTTCCTCCCCAACTGCACCTTCCTCGTGCGCGGCGGCGGCGACGAGCAGGGGCGGCCGGCGTGCCGGATTCATGCCGAGCTCCTCCAAGCGACAGAGCCAGGCGAGTTCCCCGCCCGCGCCGCCCCCGCTCTCCGTCGGTGCCCGTGTTCCGCGCCGTTGGCGACGGCGAGCTCCTCGACGGCCTTGTCTCCTCCTTCCGGCTGACGGCGCGGAGGAACCGTCGGTGCATGGGCCCCACGCCACGTCGGGCTTTCCAGTTCGACGCGGAGAGTGCTGGATTTCCCGTTCCTCCGCCCGAACGGAAGCGTGACGTCCGACCTGCAGGTCGCCGGTGCGGGAGAAAAAACGGGAAAAGTGACCTCCAGATCGCTTTGCCGGCCCTATCCTGCCCCGGTGCGGACAGTCTGAATGCACATCATCTCTGCGCCCTGCTTTGGTGACAATTTGGTGGGCGTAGGTCCGTCTGCTCTGCCAACTCTCTCTCTCCCTCTCCCTCCCTCCTCTATGCGTGTGGTCCGGCGGTAAGTATTAATGCAGGTTTCCGCGGCGGTAGCTGCACGTCCAAAGCTAAACGGATTCTGTCACGTTGCATGGTAAAGCTGCCACTCTCTCTGTCTCTCTCCGCTGTGAGCCTGTGACACGTAGCTCCGTTCTCATCATATACTGCCAGTGCTCTGCCGCGCCGGCCATCTTGCACGCAGTCACGCAAGCAATGTACGACGAGAGCTGCAGCTGATCAACCAGCTGCCCGCGCGCGAGCGCCATGGCAAGTACTAGAGCCTTCCACGCAGCGTCCCCGGCGCCGGCCGCCGTGCCGGCGTCGCGGCTCCCGTCCTCCAAGAACACCACCACCGGCCTCGCCAACCTGCAGTGGCTGCTCAGGAAGCGCCCCAACAAGGTGCAGCACGGCCGGCCCGTCGACAACCAAGAGACCGCCGACGATGGCGATGGCTACGACGACGACGAGTGCGCCTCCATGTTCGCCGGCGCCACGCCCTACATCGCGCCCTGCGCGGGCCCGGACAACGCGACGCCGCCGTGCAAGTGCAAGGGGACGAGGCGCGGCGGCGGCGAGGCGCTGTGGCGGCTCAGGTCGGCGATCCTGGCCGTCCTGGCGCGCGCGCGGCGCGGGCGCGGGCGCCGGGCCATGGGAACCTCCGTCACCGGCACCATCTTCGGCCGCCGTCGTGGGCGCGTCCACCTGGCGCTGCAGACCGACCCGCGCGCCCCGCCCGCCCTCCTGGTAGAGCTCGCCGCATACTCCACCGGCGCGCTCGTCAGGGAGATGGCGTCCGGCCTCGTCCGCCTTGCGCTCGAGTGCGAGAAGGCGCCTCCCACGCACCAGCAAACAACAGGTGACCCATCGATCTATCCAATACGTATACGCTACGCGTTTTTTTTTTTTTTTTTTTTTTTTTTTTTTTGCTTTCGATTCACCATGGCAGCGATATCCATGATACGTTGGCATCGTCGACGCACGGCGGCGCCCGGGTTGCATTTCAGGTGACCACCACCACAACCAGAGGCGGCCGGCGAGGCAGGCGGCGCTGCTGGAGGAGGCGATGTGGCGCGCGTACTGCAACGGGCGCAAGTGCGGGTACGCCGTGCGCCGGGAGTGCGGCGCGGACGAGTGGCGAGTGCTGCGCGCCGTGGAACCTGTCTCCGTCGGCGCCGGCGTGCTCCCAGACGGCGATAGCAGCGCGGGCACGGGCGCCGGCGGCGAGGGTGACCTGATGTATATGAGGGCCAAGTTTGAGCGAGTGGTGGGGTCCAGGGACTCGGAGGCGTTCTACATGGTGAACACCGACGGCGGCGGCGGGCCCGAGCTCAGCATCTACCTCCTCAGGGTCTAGACGGCAAAGATGTTGCTTCTTAATTTGTTTTCACGTTTGCAAAGACCTTGTGTTAATTATTATGAAGATGGGGTTGTGACTTGTGCATGTTTGGTTGTGTTTGGTTTTGTGCTATATCTGTGGTTAATTTGATCATTTACCACTGACTCTACATACATTATTACTGACTCGATTAATCCGTAGCGAACCATTAAGAAGTTAATGACACTAGGTTACACTTTGTTGTACAATGTTATGTTGTAATTTTTTTTGACAGAAATCAGTTTTAGACTAGAGGCCCTTTCACATTGGTAAAAACTTTCTTTTATGTAATTGTATTTAAATAACATATACTCTAATTTCCTTTTTCCAAAAAAAAAACATCTTACTTCAACCAGAGGTTTGTAGTATGGAACAATTGAAGTTTGCCCGCCTCCGTAAAATGAGTGCTTTTTGAATGGGGCAAATCACAAAAAGAAACAAGAGCAACTCACATGATGGTTTATACAACCAAACATGACACTTTACTGCAATAGTATAGTTATGGGTGCCTGTGAACTATATATGTATGTAAAATCTTCATGTGAACTGTTCTTAAGTTACAAATAAAAGATTCATGGTGCAAATCACATGTGTATACACACCTTCCTTCCATTACCTTGCAATTGTAAGGGTTTGTTTGGGACTGCTCTGCTCCAACTTTCTCAGCTCCGCTCCACTTTTGTCCAGCCAAACACCTCTTGCTTCTAAAACTCTACTCCGAGAAAAAGGTGGAGTTTTGGGTCAACCCCACATTTTTCCTGGAGCACCTCAGGAGGTACTCCCAAAACCCACGTTTCCAACTTCCTCATGGAGTTGTGGGAATATTACCCACCAATGCCACTGGTTATGTAAAAAACAGTTCGTTTTTTTTGTCCGCTTCTTCCTCCGACGCGCTCCTCCTTCCGTCGCGCCGCTCCCTCCCTTCCTGTCGTAACCAGCCGCGCCCAGCCCCGCTACGCTAGGACCCACAACCACCAGGCCCGCTCGGCCCTGCCACCATGGATCCGCCGCGCCCAGCCCAGGAGGTGCGCGTCAGAGACGGCGAGCGCAAAGGTGGCGCAGAGGACAACATCGGTGATGGGGTCTAGGAGGTCCGCGACCGCTGAGCCCCGCGACGCTGGCCATGAGCAGGATGTTCACTGCGACGAGGTCCCTGAGCTCCACGCGAACGTATGTAGGAGAAGGAAGCCCGTGGATGGGATCTCGGTGGTGAGCCGCCGTCGCCGCGGTGGCCCTCCTCATCCCATCCGGTGCGGCACGGACGTCCGCAGCCGGCCCCGGTCTCCGCGCGCGGCGCGGGCGTCTGCAGCCGACCCCTAGCCTCCGACGCGGTGCGGGCATCCGCGGCCGGGCTTGTCTCCGGCGCGGTGCGGGCGGCCGGCCAAGTCCGCGGCTGGCCCCTGTCCTCTGGCACGGGCCGCCTGGCAATGCTTCGTGAGGGTGCTTCATGCGGAGGTAGAGGTCGGAGAAGAGAGAAGGGGAAAAGATAGGGGACTGACAGGTGGGCCTATCATCTTGGGGCATTTTAGACTTTTCTCAAGGGAACCCTGTGTTCGTGGAGCTGGAGCTAGACTGCGTGCCAAACAGGACCCTTTGCTCTAGGATCTCTACAGTAGAGCTACTCCATGGTGGAGTTGGTGGAGCAGAGTAGGAAAAACTGGAGTAGAGCAGTCCCAAATAGGCCCTAACTATGTGCATTTCTAAAATCTAGAGAGCTAACAGAGTATATGTGCATGTAAAGTCATTATTATCATACATTCTTATTATTTTCTTAGAGTACAAAAGCTTGGTGGATGGATTCAACTATGTAGACATAAAATTCGACACAACTAGGATAATAACTACCGTTTGGAAAACTTTGTCCATCTTTTGAATATATAGAGAGATATTTATTGCTATATAAACTCCAATTTTTCAAATACTAGCCAATCGCCTTATTCGTTTGGCTTATCAGCCACCAGACAGCAGTAAACAACACCAGCCACCAGCTAAACGAACATGATGAATATTTCTAGTTTTGTATTAACCACATTTTATCAGTTTTGTCTTTACTAGTTGCCATGCCATTATATTGGGTAACTGGCATGCTAAAGTAGCAAATAGATTATATAAATTGCTGCAAGCATTGGAAAGTTTGGTGAGAAAGCCAAAAGAAATGCAAATAATTATGGAACTCATGACTTTCTTTCTTTAGCTTTGTTACCCATTATTTACTTTTATTAAAAGCTAATCATCATCACTTTATACTGTTTAGTGTTGCTACTTATTTGTAATAATAATGCTACTTGGTAGGCATATTGGTATGATGCCCCTTTCTCTATGGCACCCCAAGGATGGTGTTCATCCACACCATGCATCCCTGTACTTATGAATTCACCAGCCTTAACTATTTATTTATATTCTTCTTTTACCTTTTTATCAGAATTGTGTACACAATAATGAAAAGAAACATAATAATATGTACCAAATATAAAGATCATTTTATATATGTCCCATGATTTTGCTTGATTTTGTTTTTAAATTTAGAAAGTGAAAAGTTTGGAAGCACCAGGAAAAGAAAAGGAAAAGTGAGTTCAACACATCCTGATCTTCACTAATCTATTTCTTCCCCATCATTAAGGTTAGGGTAAGGTAATCAGAGGTTGCTACCTTCCTCTTTTTGTCTACCATATTTATTATTTTATTTTCCCTTCTGTGCTTTTCTTGGATATTTATTCTGTTGTTGGTTGGGCCAAGGCAATCAGACGAAATGCACGCATGGCCCGTGCAGCATTGTAGAATATGGGAAGAAGTAGTAGTTTCTAGCTACTTTGTTGGGCCACCAAGAGACCCTGACCAGACTCAAAAGTGCTGTATGTAAAATTAAGTCGTGCAAACTAACCTACTGATGCGATTGGGCTTGTAGTCCAATGGTAGGATGGTCCAGTGGGACGCTACCCACTAGGGTTCAAATCCTGGTGCTCACATCTTTTCCTGGATTTTCCAGGATTTACCGGCATTATGCGTTAAGTGGTAAGCGACGTTCCCGTCGACGACGAGGCGCTATTAGTGACTTCGGGAATCTCCAGATCTGTCGGTGCTCAGTCCTTCGGAGGTGCTCATAGGGGTAGGGTTTGCGTACGTGTATTCATAGGGGTGAGTGTGTGTGCGTGTTGTGAGCGTCTGCGTTGTAATGTGTAATTCTCAAAAAAAAAAAACTAACCTACTGATTATGGACTTCGGTTAAAGTTTAAAGTGAGATGGAGCAGAAACGACTATTTGGCTAGTCTTTTGTTTTGTTGAGTCATTGGCCACGGTTATGAGTTATGACTTGCGTAGGTTGTTTACTCACAGTCACACATCTTATCTTCTCTCTCTACATGCTTTGTGAAGTACTCGAAATTTATGTTTCATTTTCATAGTATCCAAGATTACTTTAAGATTGAAATTTGATAATGGGTTGTTGTTGACGGCTCGAAAGCGCGTCAAGTTTGAACCGCAAGCGCACGGGTTATTGTAGCTCTTCTCTTAGAGTATTCCCCCAAGGTTTATCAATCCGTGGATCGGAGGCGAACCGACTAAGGTTTACCATCTAATCTATGGAACCTAACCTAACATGAAACATAGATTGCATAAAGAGGTTAACATACAAACATTGTATGGATGTATGGATCACATTCGGTAGCCATAAGGTAACACGACCAAAGGTAGCACGATCCCACCGTCTTTTAGTTGCAACTCCGACCAAAGCGATAAACTAATCTAGTACTCATACCATGATAAAGAGATATCCCTAGTACTTTCCCATGAATGCCATTGCAAGGCGCGTGTAGACGACACGCCTAAGGTTTCCGAAAGCTTTACCTAGTGACACTCATGATACTCGCCATAGATCAAACTCAACATTACACGTTCGTTTGGCCTTTTCCCTCTCACATTGTTGGTATTTCTTAAGTCACTGCTAACGGCGCCTTGCTAGCGTGAGCGTAAGATCCACCTGGGTACACCTATGGGTACGAACGATTCCGCAAGCACACGGATATACCGCTGTAGCACTTCACCTAAGGAGTATTCAAAAGGGTATCGAATCCAAGGAACGGTGAGCGCTACCCCCTAGCCTAGCTACGGTCCAAGGACACCATTCTATAGGATGAGACGGGAGATGGAAAGGATCCGACCGATAGCGTACAGAGATAAGGACGGTCTCTCAATTAGAAATTCTCATTTCAGGCACCAGTTCCCTCCTGGATATGACAGGTTGGTTCTGGCCGACAACTCTACGCCGTATCCGAACGTGGGGGAGTACAAAGGGTCCAACGGCTGTCACTAACGCGGCCTACCCCTAACTAACTGTGGGATATGGGGCAAACGAAGGATAACCCGCAGTCTAGACACCACGTCTACACCGCCGATCACTACTATAGCACGGCTACGTCTGAGCTCCCGTTAGCAATACTATAGCACTCCGTATAAATACGAAGCGACGAACCCACGAGGGAGAGACTAGAACTCACTCAGGTATCAGCTATCTCATGCTCAGGTATCAGCTATCTCATGCAAGGATCACGGAGGGACTTTGGTCCAAATAGAACATACGGAGCACCCACTTTACTCTAGTTAGACTAACTGGCATACAAACAGAATTAGCAACTTATGAACTACACTAGAAGATCAAAGGGTTGGGTTCATGAAGAACACAAGCCTCTAAATCAAGAACAGATGAAGAACACAAGAACTATTCAATAATGTAAGAACCCACTTTAGTCTAAACAGAGAATGTCAGAATACTCACTTTAGTCTAAATGAAGAACAAAGGCACCCGTAGAGGTTCGTTCTTGGGGAAAGATGCCAAAACACCATGGCATGTTCCTAAGTCACCCCCTCACCTTCCTTCTAATCTCTAAGCACTAGCAAGCCAGCACTAATCCTATGCAAAGGCACTCCTCTCCTAGAGAGGTTGGAGCCCAAAGGTAAAATGAGGAGAAGTGTGTGTCCTTATTCTTACCCCCCCTCACATCTATTTATAAGGGCTGGACAACTTTGTGAGAACAGCTTGGGCACCCGGGAATGGCTTGAGGATCCAATTAGGAAGCACCACGTGGAAGCAGATGGCGAACCGTGGCAAGGTCGGTTCGGCCGATCCAAGGGGTCGGCCGACCTGGGCCCACCACGTCTCGCTTTGTGCTTTCTCCCAGTGACTGATATGTGGTCCCTTATGACGGTTCCAGGTGTCCACGCGGTTTGGAGGCCGTTTGCTCGGGTTGTGGGCCCTTGAATCCTTGTGCTGAACACGTGGCAGCGTCTGATTCGTCGGGAAGTGCTTCTCCTGGATTGATGAGGTGTCATGGACACATGGTATCCTGTGTGCCAGCACATCGCCACGTGGTCTGGTGTGGGTCCCATAGGGCCCACATGATGTCTTGTGCATATCTCTCGCATCCGGGCTCTGATGTATGCAAATGATATATCCATTTCGATCGTCTCGACGAACCCGTTGCAATGGTGCAGACCAATTTGGCATTTGAGGTTGTTTATGATGATGCCATGTCTATGCCATTGGTTTACTTGCTCTCAATTGTATCATTCTATATGCATTTCGATGTGTCCTGCAACAAAAGATAGAAACACCAACAATTGTGGAAATTGTCAGTATAAACCCCTATTCTATTGTTGATGATCACTTTCCATTTATTTTATGCAGGTATTGACGGCCTAAAAGTGGTACTTAACAACCGTCAACACACATGCTGTCACCACACGAGGGTAATCAAACACCGACTTCCCGTGCACTACTACGATGTATCTGCAAGACATCACTACAAGGAATGTGTCAATTAGTGACGCAAAAAAGGTCGTTTCTCATCATAAACCGCGATTAATGATGTCGGTTGTTACGAAAATATTCTGTCATTAATCGAGCATCATAAACCGCGATTAATGACGAGACCTTATTTCGTGGCGTCATGAGTTTAATGACGCGTATAAATTTATAACACTAAGGCGTCATAAGGTACATGCCACATTGGACCAAAATCTGATGTGGCATGACGTTTTGTGATAAACCTTTTCGTCATTAAGTGAATTCGGCCCATATTTTGTTGGGCCAAGCCCCAAAATCCTTGTCGTCATAGATTGACTTTGGCTCACTTAATGTTAAGCTGAGCCCAATAGGTTCGGTCATCATAAATTGGTTTTAGGCCTTATCAAGGTTGGAATGAGCCCAATAAATGTGGTGGTCATAGATTGTATTAAACCTTGTTAAGGTTGGATAGAGCCCAATATTGTTGTCGTCATAGATTGTTTAAGGCCTTATTCTGGTTGGATGGAGCCCAATAATTGTGGTCGTCATAGATACTTTTAGGCCTAATTCTGGTTGGACTGACCCAATAATCGAGGTCATCATAGAATGTTATAGGCTCAATTTTAGTATGACCGGGCCCAATAATTGCATTCGTCATTAATTTATTTTAGGTCCAGTACTGGTTGTGTCGAATCCTATATTCATAAATTGATTTAGGCCCAAATGATGTCGGACCGAGCCCACACATCATTTTTTATACGACCCAGTTTATTTTAGATCATTTTCTGAATTCGTAAAAAAATAATGGGCCGAGGGGGCAAGCCCACATAATTTTTTGCCCTGTTATTTTGGGCTGCACTCCAAGTAGTGTTTAAATAAATATAATTCAATCTCATATTATGAGGACCATGTGTGGTTTGAGGACTGGTGGATGGTTGCTTCCTGGTGTGATGAGTGATTGACAACGTTGTGTGGACTGATTCTTGGCTAAGTATTGCAGGTGCAGGTTGCGGCTTGACTGGTGTTGGTGCAGGTGAAGAACAAGCGTGAAAGGTCGTTGCCGGTGAGGCCTCCAGGTGTGGAGAAGACAAGTAGGCTTGGTTCGAGGGACCCGGTGGCCAGCGGGGTCAAGTGCGGGCCGCATGGTGGCAAGAACAGCAAGATGAAGTCGGTGGATGGTTTCTTGGTTGAGCCTCAAAACTAAGGTCAAGCCGGGACTTCGTGGGAGCCGAGTCATGAGTGGTGATTGGCGGAGGCTACATCAAGTTCGCGGGGTTTGCAGTGGTTCACCAGAAAACCACTGGGTTACTCGGCTGAGCCACAAAGCAGATGTTAAAGACCGGGCGTGGCTGTCAGGCCAAAACCGGTCTGACCGGTTGGTGAAACCGGTTTGACTGGTTTGGGGTCGCAGGACGCCGGGAAGCTTCGAAGCGGAGGACACGCGTTGGGATCGCAAGGCTTGCGTCGAGGCTAAGCGAAGTACGGTCGCCGGGCATCCGTCCGATGGTGTTATGACGACAATTTCCCAAAGTGCCCTTGGTGGGCGTGTATCCTAGTTTATGTAATAGGGGTAGTTTAGTCTTTTGGCTAGCCTCCATATAACCCAAGTGGTGAGAGGATGGCAGCCATCTCTTGGAACCCTAGCTCATTTTCCCTTTGTTATTTTCCTTCCTATTTTCCTTAGGATTTCTAGGACTAGCTTGAGAGCTTCATGGTGAGATCTTGAGAGAGGGATGGATGATCGGGAGGTAAGCTAGACCTTGTATGAACCTTCATGGTATGTATAGATGATTCGGCGTGGTTCCTCAAGGCTTGATGGTGTTCTTCCCGTTTTCCCTTTTTGGTGATTTTTCGGAGCCTCTGTCTTGGAATTTCCGTGGAGAGGTTTTGGGAGCGTTTCTTTGAGGGATCCTTGTTGGATATCACATATGAGGACCTAGTGCCTCTTTGCTTGGTGATCTTGCTCCAACAAACCCTCCGAAACGACTTCAATTTGGCGGTTTTCGGTGGAGTTCATGGGAAGGTGTTCTTGAGGGTTGACTTCCGATTCCTCTTGATTGGGTAGGTTTTGGGGACCGAGCTTCTAGCCAAAGGTAGCCCACGACGTACCCCAGCTATCCCCAAAGTCTCACTTGAATCCGTGGAACCAATCGGGAGATCGATCGAGGTGAAGGTTGGGTTTTTCCCGCGGGCTGAGTTCTTCCCGACTGCCCAGGCAAAACCGGCCTGACCGGTTTCCCAAACTGGTCTGACCGGTTTAGCACCAGTGGGCTGTCGTGAGGGTTTTTGGACAGGAGAGCTTCTTTCATGTTATGGCTTTTCTTGTTCAAAGGTTGAAGGGTTCTTGAGGCAGTTTTGGCTAAGTTTGGTCTCGAAGGTCGACAAAACCGGCCTGACCGGTTTGCCAAACCGGTCTGACCGGTTTCCCCTGCCTGTGAGAGGCTAAGTCCCAGAGGATCGGTCTGCCCGGTTTCAGAAACCGGCCTGACCGGTTTTTGCTTCCAACAGCTGTTTCGAGTTGTTTTTCGCTGTGTGTTTTGAGTGGCTGTTGGTTGGATCTTGCTCCTAGGTACAGTAGCACTCCAGTGGCTACGTGGATTTGGCAAGAGAAGTTTGCGGATGTGTCCAAGTGATTTTGGGTTCATAGGCTGAATTCTTGAGTAGAATTTTTAACGGCTCCCATTCACTCCCCCCCTCTCTGGTTCGTCGTTCCGGTCCTTCAAGTGGTATCAGAGTTGGTTACGGGTCTTTATTGACTCTAACCAGTCTAAGATCCAATGATGGCGTACCAGGAACGGGGATCGGGTCCTCCGCACTTCGATGGAAAGAACTACCAGATGTGGCAGAGACGGATGGCCGCGTTTCTCTGTGGCAAGGGTCAGATCCTTTGGGATGTTACGGTGAACACAACTTATGTTCATCCGATTAACTTCCTTGCTCCGGGATCGAGGGACATGTTCGACGCCAACAACAAGGCGGTCGACTACTTGTTTCGTGCTCTGTGTAAATCCGAATTCGATCGGGTTCAGACAGAGGACCTAGCTTGTAGGATTTAGGAGCAGTTGAAGGATGCTCATGCTGGGAATGCTCGGGTTCAGGCTCGAATGTATGCGACTTACCGGAGAGAGTACGAGAACTTCACTCATCTCCCCGGTGAGTCCATTGATGCCTTGTTCCAGCAGTTTACGGTTTCGGTCAACAACATGAGAGCCAATGTGGCCGTGCTCCCATATGACGATCATGATAGAGCCGTGAAGCTCTTACACTCATTGGATCGTACAGTATGGGACGAAAAGGTCGAGGCTATTCTTGAGTCCGAGAAGTATGATACTTTGACGGTGAACATGCTGTTCTCGAAGCTCAAGTCGGCTGAGGTGGATAGGGGCATGACAGCCAAGCTCGAGAGCCCGACTGACTCTCATAGTCTCGCTCTCGTCGGTGGCTCAGGTGCTAAGTCTAACGCTAACCCATCCACCAGGATGTACTCTTTGTCCTCTTTGATGACTTTGCCAGACGAGGAGTTCGACGTGCTTGGAGAGGACGAGCTGGCGCTGCTGACCAGACGTTTTGAGAGGATGCACGAGAACCGGGTGAACACAAGGAAGAACATGGGGACATGCTTTTAGTGCGGCAAGCCAGGACACTTCGTCGCCGACTGCCCCGAGAAGATGGAGAACAAGGACAACTACAAGCACCGGTCGAGGACGGACAACAAGCACAGATCGAGGCACGATCACAAGCACAAGCACAAGAACAAGGACGAGCAACGATCGAGGAAGAAGGACGGTCGCGGCAGGAAGGCCCGAGCGATGGTCGGAGCGAGCGACGTCGACTCCAGCTCCGCCTACTCTTCCTCGAGCTCGAGTAGCAGCGAAGATGAAGGTGATCGGCGCAAGAGCAAGAAGTCATCCAAGAACTTGAGCGGGCTGAGCTGCTTTGCTGGAGATGGCTTCTGTACCATGGCGCGTAGCTCCGGCAGCAAGAAGAGTCACTAGAGCGACTCGGACTCTGACTCCGAGGATGAGGTACGTGACGAGCTTCCCTTCTTGCGTGAGGAGAATGACCGTCTTGGCAAGTTGCTTGATAATCGTGATGACATGCTTAGAGAGGCAAAGAAGATGAGGAAAGAGCTTAGGGCCTCACTAGAAGATGCTAGGAACCGAGTAGCTGAGCTATAAACCCAGAACCTTGATGCTAAGCTTGAGATAGATTCGCTTAAGGCTTCTCCTGTGGTTTCTGATGAGTTTGATTGTTGTGATTGCTCTGTGTACCTAGCTGATCTTACTAGTCTTAAGGGTAGGCATGCCTCTACTTGTGATGAACTAGATGTGCTTAGGGTTGAAGTGGCTGAGCTTAAGTCTAGACCTGCTTTGCTTGGTGCTTGCACTTCTTGCCCTGCTTTGCATGGAAAAATTGATGAGATGCATGCTTACATGGTTTTGCTTGAGGCCAAGTTGAAAGAGCCTATTCCCACTTCTTGCTCTACTTGTGAATTGCATGCTTTGAAGAATCTGGAACTTACACATTATGTTGATCGCTTGCAGGATGAGAATGATGAGTAGAGTAAAATGATGGGTTGGTTGTCGGGTCATGAACCACAGCTTAGGATGATGATAGAGGCATACAAGCGCTATGATGGGCAAGCACTTGGTTCGGAGAAGGTTGGAGAGTGTAGTAGTGAGGGAGGAGAGAAGATTGGTGATATCCAAGCTCCACCTAAAACCTACCACAAAAATGCCTATGCTCCTAAGCCCAACCCACTGAGAAATAAACTTGACACAACCCTAGATCCTCCCATATTTCCTCGCCCTACAAATGACTTTCAAAAACCGGTGAAGTTTGTGAGCTCCAAGGAGAGTGAGGTTGGAGAGAAGAAGGGTGAGAAGCCGAGTGAGGAGAAACCGAGTGAGCAACCCCAACCAAAACCAAAGCCAAAACCAATCCAGTTTCAATGTGACTATTGTGGGAGAGATGGTCACAAAGGGGAGTTTTGCTTCAAGAGGAAGCGAGAGGAGAGAATGGCTATGGAGTGGGCAAACAAGGACAGGTACAACCCATCTCATGGTGTGCCTGAGTCTCGTATGCCACTGCCTAGGGGTAAAGCCATTGTTCGCACAGTTCCGGCTTGGGGAGAAAAGAGTGCTTTGGGTGGAAGGGACCCTGCTGGACGAATTAAATCGGTCAGACCGGTTTGGAAACCGGCCAGACCGGTTTGGGCTGTTCGTACAGAGAAACCGGTCAGACCGGTTCCAGAATCGGTCAGACCGGTTTGGAGGCAGCAGGGTGACCAGTTTGGTTTTCGTGCTCGGGATGAGGCTCGGTTCAGGTCCTTTGGTCATGGTCCAGATGTTTGGCTTGGTGAGTCTAGTGGTGGTCAGTTTGCTAGACGTTCTCCACCTCATGCTCAATACGATGGTGGGAGGAGTCGTAGCTTTGAGATGGAGAGGAGGTACGGTCCACGGTCTTCCTTTCGTGGTTTTCGTTCTCCTCCAGCGAGACAGGGGTGGTTCCCTAGTGGTGGTTCCCGTGGAGGCTTTCGTGGTGGTAGCTTTGATAGGCGTGATGATTTGGTTTGTGCCAACCCCACTTTGGAGCAAATGGCTCGGCACTGGTTTTACTCTTTTGGTACTAACCCTAGTGCTGAGTCGTTTGTTCACTCACGTGCTCGTTTTTGAATTTCAGGTGCGAGACTTGAGGAATGTTTGGTTGATTGACTCCGGTTGCTCAAGGCATATGACCAGAGACAAGGGGTGGTTCTCAAGTCTCGTCCCGGTGGTGTCCAAGACATACATCACCTTTGGGGACAATGGGTGAGGGCGTGTGCTTTCAGAAGGTGAGATTAAGGTAAGTGAGAAGGTCACTCTCAGGCGTGTTGCTCTTGTTCAATTGCTCGGGTTCAATTTGCTTTCTGTGTCCCAGCTTTTGGATAAGGGTTTTGAGGTGTTGTTTCGGCCTGGTGGTTCTCGGATTTTGGATTCTCGAGGGGACCTAGTTTGCATGGTCGTTCCCGAGGGTCAAGTTTTCCGAGTGGATTTCTCTTAGTCTTTTGGTGTGGCTCGTTGTTTCTTTGCTGGTTCTTCGAGTGAGTTGTGGAAGTGGCATAGGAAATTGGGTCACTTAAGCTTTGACCTTTTGTCTCGCTTGAGTAAACTCAATTGGGTCCGAGGATTGCCACGGCTGAGATTTGAAAAAGAGTTGGTTTGTGCGTCGTGTCGGCATGCTAAGATGGTAGCTACTTCCCATCCACCCCTCACCGATGTGATGACGGAGCGTCCATGCGAGCTGCTCCATATAGACCTTGTTGGCTCAGCTCGTGTGAGATCTGTGGGTGGGAAGTGGTACATCCTAGTTGTGGTGGACGACCACTCTCGGTATGCGTGGGTTTTCTTTTTCGAGGAGAAAGGGGAGACGTTTGGTTTTGTTCGAGATCTTGTCTTGAGGTTGAGAAACGAGAGGCACGGAGATGCCATACGAGCGATCTGCAGTGACAATGGCTCAGAATTTAGAAACTCTCGTTTTGAAACCTTTTGCCATGACTTGGGTCTTGAACACGAGTTCTCTAGTCCGTATACGCCTCCCCAGAACGGCGTGGTTGAAAGGAAAAACAGAACCTTATGCGAGATGGCTCGGACGATGCTCGATGAGCATAGGACTCCAAGAAGGTTCTAGGCTGAGGCGGTGAATACCGCGTGCTATGTGTCGAACAGGATTTACCTCAGGGTGCATAAGAAGAAAACTTGCTACGAGTTGATGCACGGTAGAACCCCCAAGGTGAGTCACTTTCACGTGTTTGGGTGCAAATGCTTTATCCTGAAGAAAGGTAAGAAGTTGGACAAGTTCGAGACTAGGTCTGTCGATGACATTTTCTTTAGTTACGCATCTCATTCAAGAGCCTTTCGATTGCTCAATCTTGAAACTAACCAAATCGTGAAAACTTACGAGGTGGTGCTCGTGGCTGAGCATGTACCTACTACTTCGACTACGATCGAGAACGGGCCCTCTCCCACACCTACAATGACAAACCCAGATCAAGGAGAAGCTGCTGTTGAGGGGGAGGTAGCATCAAGGCGAGAACCTCCCCGGCGAGTTCAAGTGGATCACCCAGCTTCGAGAATCATCGGCGACATCAATGAACGTACTACACGGTCGAGGGTTCGAAACAATTCTCACTTTGCCCATGCTGCTTTTGTTGCTACTTTTGAGCCCAAAGACATTGGACATGCGCTATCTGATCACAATTGGGTTAACTCGATGCATGAGGAGTTGGAGAATTTTGAGAGGAACCAAGTTTGGGAGTTAGTGGATCCTCCACCGGGGTGTAAGCTAATTGGGACAAAATGGGTGTGGAAAAATAAAGAAGGAGAGAAAGGAGAAGTGGTGAGAAATAAGTCGAGGTTGGTGGCGCAAGGGTATAGTCAGAAAGAGGGGATCGACTACGAGGAGACCTTTGCTCCCGTAGCCCGTTTGGAGGTGATTAGGATCCTTCTAGCCTTTTCTGTGGTTAAAGGGTTCAAATTGTACCAAATGGATGTGAAGAGTGCTTTTCTAAACGGTGTCTTGGAGGAAGTAGTGTATGTGAGGCAACCACCGGGGTTTGAGAGTGAGAAGTACCCCCACCGGGTGTACAAGTTGAGGAAGACGCTGTATGGGTTGAAGCAGGCGCCTAGAGCTTGGTACGGTAGGTTGAGGGGGTTCCTGTTTGAGAAAAGTTTCGAGATGGAGAAGGTAGATCAGACCTTTTTTCTCCTCAGGCAGGGCAGAGAGATCATGATTGTGCAGGTATACGTGGATGATATTATCTTTGGTGGCTCATCTAACTCTTTGGTTGCAAGGTTTGCAGTAGACATGAGCAGGGAATTTGAGATGAGCATGATGGGTGAGTTGCAGTTCTACCTCGGCCTCCAGATCAAGCAATCTAAGGAAGGAACATTTGTGCACCAAGCCAAGTACACCAAGGACATTGTGAGGAAGTTCAAGATGGAGGACTCCAAGGCCATGGCGACGCCTATGAGTACGACTACAACTCTTGATGCGGACGAGGAAGGTGAGAACGTGGACCAAAAGGAGTACCGGATGAAGGACTGGAATTGGCGACCAGAGAGGGGGAGAGTGAATGGGAGCCGATAAAAATTCTTCTCAAAGGAGATGGGAACTCCAACAAGACGAACATGGCTTCCAAAACACATCTCCGACTCAACTACCCAAGTTGGCCAAGACCACGCAGCCACTGGAGTGCTACTGGTCCTAGGAACCAATAACCACCCAGATCTACTCGAGAACGCAGCGGAGAAAGCAACTCGAGCACCACTGGACTGCACCAGTCAGACCGGTGAGCAGCACCGGTCTGACCGGTCCCTGCTGGAGTAACCTGGCAAAATCTGAGAACTTCCACAGAAGGCTCCTACACCGGTCAGGCCGGTGTAGCTCGCCGGTCACACCGGTCCAAGCCAGGAAATCCCAAATCCACCAAACAGACCTACTGAGCTCCAAAACTGACCAAACTCAAAACAGCAGCAACACGAGACAACAGGGAACACACCATGACGTTCACCCGAGCAAAACTCAACAAAGAGCCTGCACCAGTCAGACCGGTGTGACCTGAGCTATCGGGTTGAGCAGCGCCCGCGGGTCAACTCCCCCAAATCCAACTCCCGATCTCCCGATTCGCTACACGAATTCGCACAAGACTTTGGGGAAAGTAGGAACACCTCATGGGCACTCCGTATCCAAGATTTGGTCCACCAATACTTGCTAGAACGAGAGGAATCGAAGGATTTCCACCAAGAACGCCTCTAACCCTAGAGCCAAGAAAACCCCAAAATTGAGCCTCTTTACTCACGGATTTGGGAGGGGAATCAAAGGAAAAAGAACCACGAAGGGTTCATGCATACACCCCCCACCAAATCCCAAAGAGAAAGGTCTCAAAACCGCCACAAGAAATTCGCCAAGAAAAGGCTCCGAAAATCACCAAAAAGGGAAAACGGGAAGAACATAATCAAGCCTTGAGGAACCACGTCGAATCATCTATACATACCATGAAGGTTCATACAAGGTCTAGCTTCTGCCCGATCATCCTTCCCTCTCACAAGATCTCACCATGAAGCTCTCAAGCTAGTCCTAGAAATTCCAAAGGAAAAAGGAAGAGGAAAATAGCAAAACATAATGAGCTAGGGTTCCAAGAGATGGCTGCCATCCTCTCACCACTTGGGTTATATGGAGGCTAGCCGAAAGACTAAATTACCCCTAAGGCCTAATACTAGGATACACACCCCCGAGGGGCACTTTGGGAATCTTTGTTTTCGCACCATCGGACGGATGCCCAGCGACCGCAAACTTGCTTAGCCTCGACGCAAGCCTTGCGATCCCGATGCGTGTCCTCTGCTTCGAAGTCTCCGGACTGCGCCGGCGCACACCGGTACCCACCGGTCAGACCGGTCAGACCCACTGGTCAGACCGGTCCGATGCTGCTGCACCTCTATCTTCGGTCTTCGGTCTTGGCTTTGTGGATCAACCAAGGAACCTATTGGTTTTCTGGTGAACCACCGGAAACCCCGCGAACTCGGTGTAGCCTCCGCCAATCGCCACTCATGACTCGGCTCCCACGTAGTCCCGGCTCGACCTTTGTTTTGAGGCTCAACAAAGAAACCGTCCATGACTTCATCTTGCCGTTCTTGCCACCATGCGGCCCGTACTTGACTCCGTTAGCCACCAGGTCCCTCGAACCAAGCCTACTTGTCTTCTCCACACCTGGAGGCCTCACCGGCAATGACCTTTTGCGCTTGTTCTTCACCTGCACCAACACCAGTCAAGCCGCAACTTGCACCTGCAATACTTAGCTAAGGATCAGTCCACACCACGTTGTCAATCACTCATCACACCAGGAAGCGACCATCCACCGGTCCTCGAACCACGCATGGCTCTCAATCTCCCCCTTGATGAGTGCATTGACAACACACACATTTTGGTAACAAAAAAGAAAAGGAAAAGAAAAGAAACGACTAAAAGAAACTCCAACAAGCGATCGAAAGCCAAAGGAAAGGCAAAGAGCAAGATCACTTGAAGAAGACAAGTCTCGGACCCCTTAGGCAAGGGCAACGGCTCGACACATCCGAGACAAAACATGCTCAAGTAAAGAGCACAAGCAACCAAACCGAAGCTCGAAAAACCACAAAGAGCTCCCCCTGCACACATGCAAGCTCCCCCTGAACCAATGCAACTCCCCTGGACGAATGCATGCAAACCACTTCACGTAACAGAGCAGCTGCCTCAGCTCAGCTCTGACCGGTCAGACCGGTACTCCTCACCGGTCAGACCGGCGGACAAGATCGTTCAGCACCTGACCCTCACACCGGTCAGACCGGTGCATCCCACCGGTCAAGCCGATGACCACCTGGGGAAAAACTGGGAATTGCACGAGCTCAAAAATAGCTCAAAACCACTCAGAAAGCTTCTAATTGCATGCAACAAGCCAAAACATGCTCAAACTTCTCCTCCTTGTTGACAATGCATGAATTAAGCCAAAAATGAAACCTAGAGCTTCTCAAATAGACAAAATTCAACATAGCATGCTACACACCTCCAAATGAGCAAGTTAGATACTCTATAGCTTCGTATGGACAAAAACTACAAGATTACCAAGTTTCACAACCATTGGGCGAAGCTAAGATAGAAATGACTATTTTTGCGAAAAATTTCCCTCGCATGAGCAAAGTCCTAAACATGAGCAAAACATATCAAAATAGCAAAGCTACACAAAATTTATGCTAGGACAACCATTTTAAGCATAAGACCATCATAAACACCCGCAAGCATCTCGTGTCATGTCAAAGCATACCGAGCCAGGTGCTTACTTCTATGTATGAGACTTCTCATTGGTAAGCAACATGCAACGGTTTAGCACCCAAAAGCAAGTAAATTAAGCACATATGACATGGGAGCACATTTTCAAAGCAATTTACATTTCATTTTCAGATTTATAATAGGTACATGAAATGTCTTTGAGACAAAAAGGAACTTATGCCCCTCCACAAGATAAAGCATGGGGGCTAAACATTCATGATGACAAATGAGCCTTTGGCCCCATATGATCAAAATAAGCTATCCAACCACAAATTAAGCATAGTAAAGCCACTAAAATATGTCCTGATCATATAAAGGCATTTACTCACAATGAGCATACATATGACATTTTTCAAAAACATAGCTATCAACCATGGATATAAATCAAGATCATCAAGAGCTAAGCCAAACTGACCATAGCTTACCAAATTAGCTGACAAGGACATATATATCATACCATGGTGAACAATGTATATAGGAGAAGCTTTTCCTACACAATGCATATCATACAGAATGCATGCAACCTATCATACAAAGATGACTATACATCATGATACAAATGCAATGCAAAATGCAAAATGCAAGAAAGCATAAATGAAAAGCTATACATATGCTACAAAGGAGCTCCCACACACCCAACTCATGAAATCAAACAAACACCAAGCTCCCCCCGCAAACGAGTGAAAGTTGCTTGATCTAGGGGTTTGGTGAAAATATCGGCCAGCTGGTCATGTGTGGGTACATGGATCAAAGAGATTTTCCCTTTCTCTACGTTGTCTCTCAGGAAATGATACCTCACTTCTATGTGCTTGGTTTTGGAATGGAGCACTAGGTTCTATGCAACGCTTATGGCACTTGTGCTATCACATTGAAGTGGGACATGGGTATACTCCTCACCAAAGTCACTCATGGTGTATGTGATCCAAAGGAGCTGAGAGCAACAACTGGCTGCGGCCACATACTCTGCCTCGGTAGTGGATTGAGCAACACTCGATTGTTTGCGGGAAGACCAAGACACCAAAGAAGAACCCAAGAACTGGCAAGTCCCAGAAGTGGACTTCCTATCCAACCGACACCCGGTAAAATCCGCGTCCGAAAATCCATGAAGAGCCAAAGAAGAAGACGCGAAGTACCAAAGGCCAAAGTCGGGGGTATGTCGCAAATACCTGAATATGTGCTTGACTGCTTGCCGATGCGAAGTCCTCAGAGACGCTTGAAAACGAGCGCACAGACATACCGAGAATTAGATGTCCGGCCTCGTCGACGTCAAGTAGAGGAGTGACCCGATCATGCTTCGGTACTCCTTCTGGTCCACGTGTTCACCATCCTCGTCCGCATCAAGAGCTGTAGTCGTACTCATAGGCGTCGCCATGGCCTTGGAGTCCTCCATCTTGAACTTCCTCATAATGTCCTTGGTGTACTTGGCTTGGTGTACAAATGTTCCTTCCTTTGATTGCTAGATCTGTAGGCCGAGGAAGAACTGCAACTCACCCATCATGCTCATATCAAATTCCCTGCTCATGTCTTCTGCAAACCTTGCAATCCAATATCATCCACGTATACCTGTACAATCAGGATATCTTTGCCCTGCCTAGGAAGAAACAAGGTCTGATCTACCTTCCCCATCTCAAAACCACTCTCAAACAGGAACCCCCTCAACCTACCGTACCAAGCTCTAGGCGCCTGCTTCAACCCATACAGCGCCTTCCTCAACTTGTACACCCGGTGGGGGTACTTCTCACTCTCAAACCCCGGAGGTTGCCTCACATACACTACTTCCTCCAAAACACCATTTAGGAAAGCACTCTTGACATCCATTTGGTACAATTTGAACCCTTTAGCCACGAAGAAGGCTAGAAGGATCCTAATCGCCTCCAAACGGGCTACGGGAGCAAAGGTCTCCTCGTAGTTGATCCCCTCTTTCTGACTATACCCTTGCGCCACCAACCTCGACTTGTTTCTCACCACTTCTCCTTTCTCTCCTTCTTTATTTTTCCACACCCATTTTGTCGCAATCGGCTTACACCCCGGTGGAGGATCCACCAACTCCCGAACTTGGTTCCTCTCAAAATTCTTCAACTCCTCATGCATCAAATTAACCCAATTGTGATCAGATAACGTGTGTCCAATGTCTTTGGGCTCAAAAGTAGCAACAAAAGCAGCATGAGTAAAGTGAGAATTGTTTCGAACCCTCGACCATGTAGTGCGTTCATTGATATCGCCGATGATTCTCGAAGCTGGGTGATCCACTTGAACTCGCCAGGGAGGTTCTCGCCTTGAAGCTACCTCCGCCTCAACAGCAGCTTCGCCTTGATCTGGTTTGTCGTTGTAGGTGTGGGAGAAGGACCGTCCACCACCGTAGTTGAAGTAGTAGGTACATGCTCAGCTGCGGGTACCACACCGCCATCTTCATCATCTCCATGTTCATGCTCCTCCTCCTGAAAAATCTCCTCGCCAAGTTCCTCGTCACCTACACACTCAAAAACAAGCTGACTATGTGGCTGTGTCTCGTCGAAGGTTACCTCGCAAGGCTCCACGATTTGGTTAGTTTCAAGATTGAGCACTCGAAAGGCTCTAGAATGAGACGCGTAACCAAAGAAAATGCCATCGACAGACCTAGCCTCGAACTTGTCCAACTTCTTACCTTTCTTCAGGTTAAAGCATTTGCACCCAAACACATGGAAGTGACTCACCTTGGGTGTTCTACTGTGCATCAACTCGTAGCAAGTTTTCTTCTTATGCACCATGAGGTAAATCCTATTCGACACATAGCACGTGGTATTCACCGCCTCAGCCCAGAACCTTCTCGGAGTCCTATGCTCATTGAGCATCGTCCGAGCCTTCTCGCACAAGGTTCTGTTTTTCCGTTCAACCACGCCTTTCTGGGGAGGCGTATACGAACTAGAGAACTGGTGTTCAAGACCCAAGTCATGGCAAAAGGTTTCGAAGCGAGAGTTTTTAAATTCCGAGCCATTGTCACTGCGGATCGCTCGTATGGCATCTCCGTGCCTCTCGTTTCTCAACCTCAAGACAAGATCTCGAACAAAACCAAAGGTCTCCCCTTTCTCCTCAAGAAAGTAAACCCACGCATACCGAGAGTAGTCGTCCACCACAACCAGGACGTACCATTTCCCACCCACGGATCTCACACGAGCTGGGCCAACAAGGTCCATATGGAGCAGCTCGCATGGACGCTCCGTCATCACATCAGTGAGGGGTGGATAGGAAGAAGCTACCATCTTAGCATGCCAACACGGCGCACGAACCAACTCTTTCTCAAACCTCAGCCGTGGCAATCCTCGGACCAAATTGAGTTTACTCAAGCGAGACAAAAGGTCAAAGCTTAAGTGACCCAACTTCCTATGCCACTTCCACAACTCACTCGAAGAACCAGCCAAAAAGCAACGAGCCACACCAGAAGACTGAGAGAAATCCGCTCGGAAAACTTGACCCTCGGGAACGACCATGCAAACTAGGTCCCCTCGAGAATCCTAAATCCGAGAACCACCAGGCCGAAACAACACCTCAAAACTCTCATCCAAAAGCTGGGACACAGAAAGCAAATTGAACCCGAGCGATTGAACAAGAGCAACACGCCTGAGAGTGACCTTCTCACTTACCTTAATCTCACCTTCTGAAAGCACATGCCCTTGCCCATTGTCCCCAAAGGTGATGTATGTCTTGGACACCACCGGGATGAGACTTGAGAACCACCCCTTGTCCCCGGTAATATGCCTCGAGCAACCGGAGTCAATCAACCAAACGTTCCTCATGTCTCCCACCTGAAATTCAAAAGCGAGCACATGAGTGAACAAACGACTCAGCACTGGGGTTAGTACCAAAAGAGTAAAACCAGTGCCGAGCCATTTGCTCTAAAGTGGGGTTAGCACAAACCATATCAACACTCCTATCAAAGCTACCACCACGAAAACCACCACGGGAACCACCACGAGGGAACCACCCCTGTCTAGCTGGAGGAGAACGAAAACCATGAAAGGAAGACTGTGGACCGTTCCTCCTCTCCATCTCAAAGCTACAACTCATCCCACCATCGTATTGAGCACGAAGTGGAGAACGTCTAGCAAACTGACCACCTGCAAACTCTCCATGCCAACCACCAGAACCACTACCACTAGAACCGAACCGAGCATCCGCACGAGCACGGAAACCGAACTGCTGTCTACCCAGATCAGCACCGGTCTGACCGGTGTAGTGCACCGGTCTAACTGGTGGTGCTCGGCTAGCAGCACCACTTGCTGCCTTTCGATCTCCCCAAGCCGGAACCATCCTCACAATCACCTTGGCCCTAGGCATTTGCATACGAGGCTTAGGTACACCATTTGAGGGGCGGTACCTGTCCTTGTTAGCCCACTCCTTAGCCATTCTCTCCTCACGCTTCCTCTTGAAGCAAAACTCACCCTTGTGACCATCTCTCCCACAATAGTCACAATGAAACCGTTTGAGCTTAGGTTTAGGCTTGGGTTGGGGCTGCTCACTTGGTTTCTCCTCACTCGGCTTCTCACCCTTCTTCTCTCCAACCACACTCTCCTTAGGACTCACAAACTTCACCGGTTTTTGGAAATCATTTGTTGGGTGAGGAAATATGGGAGGATCTGGGGTTGTGTCAAGTTTGTTTCTCAGTGGGTTGGGCTTAGGAGCATAGGCATTTTTGTGGAAGGTTTTTGGTGGAGCTAGGATATCACCAATCTTCTCTCCTCCCTCACCACTACACTCTCCAACTTTCTCCGAACCAAGCGCTTGCCCATCATAGCGCTTGTATGCCTCTATCATCATCCTAAGCTGTGGTTCATGACCCGACAACCAACCCATCATTTTGCTCAACTCATCATTCTCATCCTGCAAGCGATCCACATAATGTGTAAGTTCCAGATTTTCAAAGCATGCAATTCACAAGTAGAGCAAGAAGTGGGAACATGTTCTTTCAACTTAGCCTCAAGAGAAACAGTGTAAGCATGCATCTCATCAATCTTTCCATGCAAAACAGGGCAAGAAGTGCAAGCACCTAGCAAAGCAGGTCTAGACTTAAGCTCAGCCACTTCAACCCTAAGCACATCTAGTTCATCACAAGTAGAGGCATGCTTATCCTTAAGAGTAGTAAGATCAGCTAGGTACACAGAGCAATCACAACAATCAATCTCATCAGAAACCACAGGTGAAGCCTTGAGCGAATCTATCTCAAGCTTAGCATCAAGGTTCTGGGTTTCTAGCTCAGCTACTCGGTTCCTAGCATCTTCTAGTGAGGCCCTAAGCTATTTCCTCATCTTCTTTGCCTCTCTAAGCATGTCATCACGATTATCAAGCAACTTGCCAAGACGCTCGTTCTCCTCACGCAAGAAGGGAGCTCGTCACGTACCTCATCCTCGGAGTCGAAGTCCGAGTCGCTCTGGTGACTCTTCTTGCTGCCGGAGCTACGAGCCATGCCGCAGAAGCCATCTCTCGTGCAGCAGCTCAGCCCGCTCAAGTTCTTGGATGACTTCTAGTTCTTGCGCCGATCACCTTCATCTTCACTGCTGCTCGAGCTTGAGGAAGAGTAGGCGGAGCTGGAGTCGACGTCGCTCGCTCCGACCATCGCTCGGGCCTTGCCTCGACCGTCCTTCTTCCTCGATCATCGCTCGTCCTTGTGCTTGTGCTTGTGCTTCGGCTTGTGATCGCGCCTCGATCAGTACTTGCCGTCCGTCCTCGACCAGTTCTTGTAGCCGTCCTTGTTCTCTATCTTCTCCGGACAGTCGGCGACGAAGTGTCCTCGCTTGCCGCACTGAAAGCATGTCCGTGGATTCTTCCTTGTGTTCACCTGGTTCTCATGCAACCTCTCGAACCGCCTGGTCAGCAACGCCAGCTCGTCCTCTCCAAGCACGTCAAACTCCTCGTCTGGCAAAGACATCAAGGAAGACAGAGAGTACATCCTAGAGGATGCGTTAGCGTTAGACTTAGCACCTTTGCCACCAATGAGAGCAAGACTATGAGAATCAGTCGGGCTCTCGAGCTTGGCTGTCATACCACGGTCCAACTCAGCTGACTTGAGCTTCGAGAACAGCTCGTTCACGGTCAGGGTGTCATACTTCTCAGACTCAAGAATAGCCTCGACCTTTCTATCCCATACGGTGCGATCCAACGAGTGCAAGAGCTTCACGGCTCTATCATGATCATCGTATGGGAGCACGGCCACATTGGCTCTCATGTTGTTCACCACAACCGTAAACCGCTGGAAAAGGGCATCGATGGACTCACCGGGGAGATGAGTGAAGTTCTCGTACTCTCTCCGGTAAGTCACATACATCCGAGCCTGAACCTGAGCATTCCCAGCATGAGCATCCTTCAACTGCTACCAAATCCTACAAGCTAAGTCCTCTGTCTGAACCTGATCGAATTCAGACTAACACAGAGCACGAAACAAGTAGTCGACCCCCTTGTTGTTGGCGTCGAACATGTTCCTCGATCCCAGAGCAAGGAAGTTAATCGGATGAACATAAGCTGTGTTCACCGTAACGTCCCAAAGGATCTGACCCTTACCGTGGAAGAAAGCCGCCATCCGCCTCTGCCACATCTGGTAGTTTTTGCCATCAAAGTGCGGAGGACCCGAACCCTGTTCCTGGTACGCCATCCATGGATCTTAGACTGGTTAGAATCCGAAGATCCGTAACCTGGCTCTGATACCACTTGAAGGACCGGAACTGGCGACCAGAGAGGGGGGGTGTGAATGGGAGCCGATAAAAATTCTTCTCGAAGGAGATGGGAACTCCAACAAGACGAACACGACTTCCAAAACACGTCTCCGACTCAATTACCCATGTTGGCCAAGACCATGCAACCACTGGAGTGCTACTGGTCCTAGGAACCAACAACCACCTAGATCTACTCGAGAATGCAGCGGACAAAGCAACTCGAGCACCACTGGACTGCACCGATCAGACCGGTGAGCAGCACCGGTCAGACCGGTCCCTGCTGGAGCAACCTGGCAAAATCTGATAACTTCCACAGAAGGCTCCTACACTGATCAGGCCGGTGTAGCTCGCCGGTCAGACCGGTCCAAGCCAGGAAATCCCAAATCCACCAAACAGACCTACCGAGCTCCAAAACTGACCAAACTCGAAACAGCAGCAACACGAGACAACAGGAAACACACCAAGACGTTCACTCGAGCAAAACTCAACAAAGAGTCTGCACCGGTCAGACCAGTGAGAGGCACCGGTCAGACCGGTGTGACCTGAGCTCTCGGGATGAACAGCGCCCGCGGGTCAACTCCCCCAAATCCAACTCCTGATCTCCCGATTCGCTCCACGAATTCGGACAAGACTTTGGGGATAGTAGGAACACCTCATGGGCACTCCATATCCAAGATTTGGTCCACCAAAACTTGCTAGAACGAGAGGAATCGAAGGATTTCCTCCAAGAACACCTCTAACCCTAGAGCCAAGAAAACCCCAAAATTGAGCCCCTTTACTCACGGATTTGGGAGGGGAATCAAAGGGAAAAGAACCACGAAGGGTTCATGCATACATCCCCTACCAAATCCCAAAGAGAAAGGTCTCAAAACTGCCATAAGAAATTCGCCAAGAAAAGGCCCCGAAAATCACCAAAAAGGGAAAATGGGAAGAACACAATCAAGCCTTGAGGAACCACGCCGAATCATCTATACATACCATGAAGGTTCATACAAGGTCTAGCTTCCGCCCGATCATCCTTCCCTCTCACAAGATCTCACCATGAAGCTCTCAAGCTAGTCCTAGAAATTCCAAAGGAAAAAGGAAGAGGAAAATAGCAAAACAAAATGAGCTAGGGTTCCAAGAGATGTCTGCCATCCTCTCACCACTTGGGTTATATGGAGGCTAGCCGAAAGACTAAATTACCCCTAAGGCCTAATACTAGGATACACACCCCCGAGGGGCACTTTGGGAATCTTTGTTTTCGCACCATCGAACGGATGCCCAACGACCGCAAACTTGCTTAGCCTCGACGCAAGCCTTGCGATCCCGACGCATGTCCTCCGCTTCAAAGTCTCCTCACTGCATCATCGCACACCGGTCAGACCGGTGCTCCTCACCGGTCAGACCGATCAGACCCACCGGTCAGACCGGTCCGATGCTGCTGCACCTCCGTCTTCGGTCTTCGGTCTTGGCTTTGTGGATCAACCAAGGAACCCAGTGGTTTTCTGGTGAACCACCGGAAACCCCGCGAACTCGGTGTAGCCTCCGCCAATCGCCACTCATGACTCGGCTGCCACGTAGTCCCAGCTCGACCTTGGTTTTGAGGCTCAACCAAGAAATCATCTATGACTTCATCTTACCGTTCTTGCCACCATGCGGTCCGTACTTGACTCCGCTGGCCATCGGGTCCCTCGAACCAAGCCTACTTGTCTTCTCCACACCTGGAGGCCTCACCGGCAACGACCTTTCGCGCTTGTTCTTCACCTGCACCAACACCAGTCAAGCCGCAACCTGCACCTGCAATACTTAGCCAAGAATCAGTCCACACCACGTTGTCAATCACTCATCACACCAGGAAGCGACCATCCACCGGTCCTCGAACCACACATGGCTCTCACCGGAGCATGATCGGGTCACTCCTCTACTTGACGGCGACGAGGCCGGACATCTAATTCTCGGTATGTCTGTGCGCTCATTTTCAAGCGTCTCCAAGGACTTCGCATCGGCAGGCAGTCAAGCGCATATTCAAGTATTTGGGCCTTTGGTACTCCGCGTCTTCTTCTTTGGCTCTTCATGGATTTTTAGACGCGGATTTTGCCGGGTGTTGGTTGGATAGGAAGTCCACGTCCGGGACTTGCCAGTTCTTGGGTTCTTCTTTGGTGTCTTGGTCTTCCCGCAAACAATCGAGTGTTGCTCAATCCACTACCGAGGCAGAGTATGTGGCCGCAGCTAGTTGTTGCTCTGAGCTCCTTTGGATCACATACACCATGAGTGACTTTGGTGAGGAGTATACCCATGTCCCACTTCAATGTGATAGCACAAGTGCCATAAGTGTTGCAAAGAACCTAGTGCTCCATTCCAAAACCAAGCACATAGAAGTGAGGTATGATTTCTTGAGAGACAACGTTGAGAAAGGGAAAATCTCTTTGATCCATGTA
This sequence comes from Cenchrus fungigraminus, assembly GCA_036936925.1. Lineage (NCBI taxonomy): Eukaryota > Viridiplantae > Streptophyta > Magnoliopsida > Poales > Poaceae > Cenchrus > Cenchrus fungigraminus. The sequence goes on from CM072770.1 coordinate 69,856,286, forward strand.
CCCACACATGACCAGCTAGCCGATATTTTCACCAAACCCCTAGATCAAGCAACTTTCACTCATTTGCGGGGGGAGCTTGGTGTTTGTTTGATTTCTTAAGTTGGGTGTGTGGGAGCTCCTTTATAGCATATGTATAGTTTCCTTTGTGCATTGTTTGCATCTTGCATGGCATGTGTAACATGATGTATAGGCATCTTTGTATCTTAGATTGCATGCATTTTGTAGGAAAAGCTTCTCCTATATACATTGTTCACCATGATGTGCTATATATGATCTTGTGAGCTAGTTTGGTATGATATGGCTTAGTGTGGCTTAGCTCTTGATGATCTTAGTTTATATCCATGGTTGATAGCTATGTTTTTGAAAAATGTCATATGTATGCTCTCTTGTGAGTAAATGCTTTTATATGATCATGACATGTTTTAGTGGTATTTATATGCTTAATTTGTGCTTGGATAGCTTGTTTTGATCATATGGGGCCAAAGGCTCATTTGCCATCATGAATGTTTATCCCCCTTGCTTTATCTTGTGGAGGGGCATAAGTTCCTTTTTGTCGCAAAGACATTTCATGTACCAATTATAAATCTGAAAATAAAATGTAAATTGCTTTGAAAATGTGCTCCCATGTCATATGTGCTTAATTTACTAGCTTTTGGGTGCTAAACCGTTGCATGATGCCTACCAATGAGAAGTCTCATATTTTGAAGTAGGCACATGGCTCGGTGGCTTTGACATGACATGAGGTGCTTGTGGGTGTTTATGATGGTCTTATGCTTAGAATGGTTGTCCTAGCATGAAGTTTGTGTGGCTTTGCCATTTTGACATGTTTTGCTCATGTTTAGGACATTGCTCATGAGAGGGTGTTTTTTCGCAAAAATGATCAATTCCATCTTAGCTTTACCCAATGGTTGTGAAACTTGGTGATCTTGTAGTTGATGCTCATACGAAGCTGTAGAGTATCTAACTTGCTCATTTGAACATGTGTAGTGTCTTGTGATGAATTTTGTCTATTTGAGAAGCTCTACTTGCATCTTTTCCAAATTTGAGCCTTGATTCATGCATTGGCAACAAGGGGGGAGAAATGTTGGTGGAGAAAAGTTGCATTGCATCCCTAGAACATATCCCAACAGTCAAGGGGGGGCTTGTGCATTTCTTTTGCATTTTTTGCTTTTGGGGGTGAGCTTCTGCCAAGTTTAATCGGTCTTACCGGTTTTTGGAACCGGCCTGACCGGTTTGGGGAAACCAGCCTGACCGGTTTGGGAAACCGGTCTGACCGGTTTGTGCCCAGTGCTGGCACATGTTCAGGGGAAGTATGCGTATGTGCAGGGGGAGCTCTTGTATGCTTTGGTGGTTTGTGCTCTTTGCTTGAGCTTGTTTTTGACTCGGTTGTGTCGAGCCGTTGCTCTTGCCTAAGGGGACCGAGTCTTTCCTCCTTCAAGTGATCTTGCTCTTTGCCTTTGTTTCGCTTTCGATCGCTTGTTTGAGTTTCTTTTAATCGTTTCTTTTCTTTTCCTTTTCTCTTTGGTTACAAAATGTGTGTTGTCAATGCACTCATCAAGAGGGAGATTGAGGACCATGTATGGTTCGAGGACCGGTGGATGGTCGCTTCCTGGTGTGATGAGTGATTGACAATGTTGTGTGGACTAATTCTTGGCTAAGTATTGCAGGTGCAGGTTGCGGCTTGACTGGTGTTGGTGTAGGTGAAGAACAAGCGCGAAAGGTCGTTGTCGGTGAGGCCTCCAGGTGTGGAGAAGACAAGTAGGCTTGGTTCGAGGGACCCGGTGGCCAACGGGGTCAAGTGCGGGCCACATGGTGGCAAGAACAGCAAGATGAAGTCGGTGGATGGTTTCTTGGTTGAGCCTCAAAACCAAGGTCGAGTCGAGACTTCGTGGGAGTCGAGTCATGAGTGGTGATTGGCGGAGGCAACATCAAGTTCGCGGGGTTTGCAGTGGTTCACCAGAAAACCACTGGGTTACTCGGCTGAGCCACAAAGCCGATGCCGAAGACCGGGCGTGGCTGTCAGGCCAAAACCGGTCTGACCGGTTGGTGAAACCGGTCTGACCGGTTTGGGGTCGTAGGACGCCGGGAAGCTTCGAAGTGGAGGACATGCGTCGGGATCGCAAGGCTTGCGTCGAGGCTAAGCGAAGTGCGGTCGCCGGGCATCCGTCCGATGGTGTTACGACGACAATTTCCCAAAGTGCCCTTGGTGGGCATGTATCCTAGTTTATGTAATAGGGGTAGTTTAGTCTTTTGGCTAGCCTCCATATAACCCAAGTGGTGAGAGGATGGCAGCCATCTCTTGGAACTCTAGCTCATTTTCCCTTTGCTATTTTCCTTCCTATTTTCCTTAGGATTTCTAGGACTAGCTTGAGAGCTTCATGGTGAGATCATGAGAGAGGGATGGATGATCGGGAGGCAAGCTAGACCTTGTATGAACCTTCATGGTATGTATAGATGATTCGGCGTGGTTCCCAAGGCTTGATGGTGTTCTTCCCGTTTTCCCTTTTTGGTGATTTTCGGAGCCTCTTTCTTGGAATTTCCGTGGAGAGGTTTTGGGAGCGTTTCTTTGAGGGATTCTTGTTGGATGTCACATATGAGGACCTAGTGCCTCTTTGCTTGGTGATCTTGCTCCAACAAACCCTCCGAAACGACTTCAATTTGGCGGTTTTCAGTGGAGTTCATGGGAAGGTGTTCTTGAGGGTTGACTTCCGATTCCTCTTGATTGGGTAGGTTTTGGGGACCGAGGTTCTAGCCAAAGGTAGCCCACGAGGTACCCCAGCTATCCCCAAAGTCTCACTTGAATCCGTGGAACGAATCGGGAGATCGATCGAGGTGAAGGTTGGGTTTTTCCCGCGGGCTGAGTTCTTCCCGACTGCCCAGGCAAAACCGGCCTGACCGGTTTCCCAAAGCGGTTTGACCGGTTTAACCCCAGTGGGTTGTCGTTAGGGTTTTTGGACAGGAGAGCTTCTTTCATGTTATGGCTTTTCTTGTTCAAAGGTTGAAGGGTTCTTGAGGCAGTTTTGGCTAAGTTTGGTCTCGAAGGTCTTTTGTGGATTTCCTAGACAAAACCGGCCTGACCGGTTTGCCAAACCGGCCTGATTGGTTTCCCCTGCCTGTGAGAGGCTAAGTCCCAGAGGATCAGTCTGACCAGTTTCAGAAACCAGCCTGACCAGTTTTTGGCTTCTAGCAGCTGTTTTGAGTTGTTTTCCGCTGCGTGTTTTGAGTGGCTGTTGGTTGGATCTTGCTCCTAGGTCCAGTAACACTCCGGTGGCTACGTGGATTTGGCAAGAGAAGTTTGCGGAGGTGTCCGAGTGATTTTTGGTTCATAGGCCGAATTCTTGAGTAGAATTTTTATCGGCTCCCATTCACTCCCCCCCTCTCTGGTTCGCCGTTCCGGTCCTTCATATTACATGTTAATCAATTCAGTAATTGACATCACAGATAATATTTCCATACCACTGGTACAAATAAATGTTTCAAATCACACATGACATATTATTATCAATGAACACAGAACAACTGCAAGCAGATTGTCAATAGGAGCTCACAAACCAATAAACATGATATCTCCCTGCTCACAAATAAAGCTGGTCTTGAAATAGAACCCACTAAGATAACAAAACTCAGTACTCACAAACTAGCACAACTAGCTAGGAGGACACAAGCAGAAGACTAAGAAACACAGTGGCCTTACCCAAGGCGCGAGCTTAGTAGTTGACGAAGGAGTGTCTCAGTAGTTTCTACTTGTTTCTTCAACCTCTCAATCTCATCAGTCTGCACTTTCATTGATACATCTGAAGCTTGTGCCTTGATCTTCAAGTCTGTCAAAACTTGGTCCTGTTCAACAAAGATTTCACAAAGGTCACCAGCTTCATCTAGCCCTCCCAAAGAAACTTCAGGTCTTGAGCATGTAGCGACAGCTGGATAATCTCGAGGCATGTAATCAATGAATGGCTTTGACTTCACATTGTAGGGACATGAATTTGATATTTGAACTGCAAGGATTGTCCTCAATATTTGAGCCTAAAAATGAAAGGAGAAGTCAAACTTGAACCTTAAAGAAAGCAAGCAAATAAACTTAAGAATAATCCTAAGAATAAAGTAGCAGGATAATCGACATGTGATTGAATCTCAGTAATGCAGGAGCGGGATGCTAGGCCCTACACAATAAGTATTAGGTTAGTTGCTTTAGATATCTAGAACAGAGTGTACTATAACCATTAGTAGACTTGCAGATAGATCTAGACACTGGTCAGCTGTCAATTGCAAGGAGTATTGACCATCTACAAATTGATGCTTAGAAATTAAAAAATGAGTTCATGAAACAACATATGAGAACTAATGACCCCTCCTAACTTGTGTTACAAATCAGGAACTAGATCTAGAGCGGTCAAGCTAAGAGACGGATCTCAAATCTAACACAATAAACAAAGCAAATTACTTTCTAAGCATGGCTCATCTATTAAGTTGTATTACAAATTAGTAACTGGATCTAGAGCGGCCAAGGTAAGAGAAGAATCTCAAATCTGACACAATACACAAAGCAATTTACTTTCTATGCATGGCTCATCGATTAACTTGTGTTACAAATCAGTGAATGGATCTAGAGCAGCAAAGGTATGTAAGAGAAGAATCTTAGAACTAACACAATACACAAAGCAATTTACTTTCTAAGCCAACGAAAATACTCCTAGGGGACTAGAAAGAAAAGGAAATGAGATTTTCACTTGTGAAGCTCCAAGATTCAGGGGCCCATGGATTGAGGGGGAATCGGGAGCCGGTGCTTGCGCCGTATCTAAATATAGTTATTGGGACAAAAGCACAAGGACACACTTAACTTTAACCAGAGATTTGTTGCTTAGAATATCTTCACCTTCATGCTCTTCAAAGCTTCTCAGACAACACATTCATTCTACTCACATAAATCATGGAGCACAAACATGCAAAGCAAACAAACAAGCAAACTAAGAACAATACACTGTTGACGGATAAAACTCGTATCCACCTACGATCCGCAAGCGTACGGGCCTACACCTTTTTCACCACGGGGATTCCCTAGGTTCTTATCAATCCGTGGAGCAAGGGGATTACAAGCGTTTGATCTAGCACTACTAACTAACTTACCCAAACCCTAATCTACGGTTAATCTAGAGAACTACTACTCTACACTAGAGAGAACGATTAAACTCACAAGATATGTAAAAGACACTTGCCCAAGGGTCTACGATACTGGAACATGCAACCGCTTAGAGATACAAAACCGATCTAATCTACCAGGGGTTGTGACCACGGTTTCGCCCTTTCCCTCCCCCCGTACGCTCACTACGCGGAGGTATTCGTGACTAGACCTATGATGATCACGACGTATTGAAGGGTTCTAAGGGAGAAGTGAGATCTATACTCCCAACATGGCATGGTAGCTAACCTTAAACAAGAAAGCATCTTCAACACTAGATGATAGATTGAAAACCATACAAAGTAGCGATTACATCTCAAGATCATTTACAACCCATGGACAAATGAGAAGATTACCCCATCAAGGTGCTAGGCATAGCACCGTTGATCATGGTGACGCTTCCGACGGTGTCTTCCTTCTCCTCCGGGGGTGTCTTGGCAGGGCCTCGACGTCCTCCTCCACTTGTGGTTGCTTCCTTTGAGTAGAGCGATCCTTCTCGCGAATGATCTCCCTCCTCTTCTTCCTCTCTAGCTTGTGGACGGCCTCTTGGGTGAATGGCTCTCTCCCTGCGAATGGCGGCGCGTCCACATACTTAGGGTTGCATCATCTTCATGCTCAAGAAATGGGGGGCCGAACCGCCTCGGGAATGGGCCAGGCCGGCCGGCCTAGGCCGACCGGCCCAGGCCCATCCCGGCCCGGTTCGGTCGCCCCTTCGCTCCCCTGGGTCCTCTTGATATTTTGCACTTTGCCCCCTTCAATTGCATCGTTTTGACGATGTCATCCTCGCATCCAAGATGGAGGGCCTTCTCGCATGAAGTTCGGTCTTTTACGCTTTAATCCTCGGGGATGTTCCTTTGTAACACTTCGGTCCTCGCCACCTTTGGGAGTGATTCCATCATGCACTTGAACACGAACGGGACTCCTCATTTGCTTCTTTGAACTTGTTGTGACTCCGTCCTTTATGTCCATGTTTTCCTGCTAAAACATAACACTTCCAAATGCATATACAACGATGAACTTGTTATATCATTAGTGTGCCTAGTGGCGGGTTAGTTTCATAATCAAGTCCAAACCAAAGTGTAATGAACATGTTTGGTGTACCAAAATACACCGTCAACATCTCCCCCACGTTTAGATCTTGTTCGTCCTCGAGCAAGTTTCTCGCAAAAGAACCTTTGTCCAAGGTGTTGAAAACGTGCTCCGCTAATTCTTCCTTCACAAGTTAGTCAATCCTTTATCTTTAATATAATAAACATGAAGCAATGATCATCATACATAAACATGGGCATTTAGAATTTTTACCAAATCGAGATTTACCCCACAACTCATACCTTTCACTCGAGGTCCTCAATCCCAGTCATGCTTAGTTGTTTGCTTCCATTGGAGGGTTTTCAAGATTTTTCAAAAATAAAATTCCTGCAACAAGTATTAGACAAAAACCTTTCTCCAAGTTCTTACATGTCGCTCATATGAAGTGGCTATCCTAAACAATTCATAAACTCTCACCTCCCATAAGTCTCTCATATATATGTAAAGTGGAGCTATAGGTATGGCTAGTGTAATCAACACAAGTATTGTCAAGCTAAGAAATTCCTCTAAAGGTTGTTTACCGTTCAAAGCCAATGATCATGAGAATTAAACCATGATGTGGGGATGTCAAGGATAAGAAGATATAGAATGGTGGACATGTGCAAGGGTAAAAGAAAATAAGACTATGAGGCACCGATGACGTCCCCGTTGTCAGATTGCACATGGTTGGAAAAAGAATGGAAGTTTCGTCTCTTAACAACAACGTGGCATCCTTCCTTACACTTTATTTAATCTTTACTTGATTCATCCCTCTTCATACCTTTCTTGCCTTTCCTCTTTCTTTCTTTCTTTCTCTTTTTTTTCTTTTCTTTTCCTTTCTTTTCTTTTCCATACACATATTTTTTTTCTTTACTTCTCTCTCTCTCTTGACATTTTTACCTCTCTTTCAAAGCTCTTTGCTCATCTCTTCTTGCATAAACACAATCTGAATTTTAAATAAAAACCATGCTAGAGACGAGACGAAACTTCGAACATAGGTTGTGTTCAAGGAATACGATGTACAAAAGAGATATTATAGTTTGGTTATGGAATTCGGCGATGTACGGGACTTTCGATGTGAGAGTCTCGTTACTGAATATATGACGAGGCTAGCAATAAAAGATATATACAAGGACATGATCATTGCTTGAAATTAAAACTTCCAAGTGAGAAGGATCCTAGCCCAACTCATTATGCTAACCGCACTTATGGTGGAGCGAATATTGAATTGGCTTTGAATAGGATTTTTCTTAGTCTCTCAACTTGGAAAAAGAGAGTTTGCTAACCTTTATTACAAGGGTTTTTCATGTGATTTTCAGAATTAAACTCCTCCAACATTAGCATCAAACTTAGCACAACCGAAACGAAGTTCTAGATCAAAGCATGATGTGGGTACTTTTAAAGGTAAAAACTCCACTAAGCACCACGATAAACGTTTCAAACCAACCGCTCATGCTTATATATCAAAAATTAAAGACAAACATACAAGTAAAGAAAGAAAAAGCATTGCAAGATACAAAAGTTTAAAAGACACTTTTTATTTGATTTTTTTTGACTCGAACACTAAGTTAACACACTTTAAACTTGAAAATTAAAAAGCACACCTAAAAATTTAAAACTCTCGCAAACTCTCGCAAAATCTAAACCAAACCAAACTAAACTCACTAAGGCAAAAGTTTTAAGATCTAGCTAACTAGCTCTCCCCCACACTAAAACCATACGACGTCCTCGTCGTATCTTACAAAAATCCTAAGGGGGAAAGCCCTAACTTCCTAGTGGAACTTCCCACAACTCTTGCACCACCTTTTCTTCATGTTGCCTACCATCCCAAATAACTTCCTCACGTTCTGATTAAGGAACTTGTAGTCATCATCGACTACTCATTCCAAATCCTCCATTATTTGCCTTATCGCCTCCATAGCCTGGAAACACTCCTCGACCGACGCGTAGAGATCCGAGATGGAGTGACGGCAAGCCGCACAACATAACGGATGCATCCCGAATGGGTCGTCATCACCGGGGTCGTCGCCGTTGTCACTGTCGCTGCCGTCGTCGGGATCTCCACCGCCGTTTGGACCTTCGGGAGTCTTCTCTTTAGGCACCTCCTCCCTATAGAAGAGGTCGTTGTCGTCCCTTCCGGTGGCTGCCCACGAGCTCGGGCTGTGGTCGTCGGAGTATTCACTCCCCCCGTAATCTTTCGGCTCGGGCGACTCCTCCTTGTAGTCTTTCCTCTTCATGCCTTGGATTCGCTCTGATCTACGGACGGGAGTAGAGACCCTCTCCTCTTTGACATGGTGGCGAGATGCGATCGGCCCGGTCGGGACACGCCCTCCGCAACGGATGCGGGCGGTCCTCTTGATCTCCAGTGATGGCTTGAGCTCGCATCACTTCACCTCCTCCGGCTTCAAAGGCTTCTCGGCGCCTAGCTTGATCTCCACGCTCCTTGGGGATGTCATGGCTGCTACTTGGGTGCAAAAGGATATGAATTGGGATGGATTCCCGAGCTCCAATCTCGTCCCTTTAAATAGTCCGAAAAGGAATGCCCTAGAACCCATTTTTTTCCTTTTCTTGACTTCCCTAAAATTCTCTGACCAAACAAGGAAGTCGAAGACGCGCGTCCTAGAGGAAAACGGGGGCGAACCGCCGCCCTGGCCCCCTGGGCCGATCCGACTGGGCCGGCCGGCCTGCCCTGTTTCGCGGGCCGATTCGGTCCGGTTTTTCACGTGCCCCACTATTTTTTAATTGCTAGCCCATATGGAAAAGTTGGCCTGGTAAAACTTCGCGAGAAACTCCAGAAAAATAAAAGAAGAGCTATTTACAAAATGCTCACCTTGTTTTACGTCCTAGGCTTGACGTTCGAGCTCATCCTCCATGATGAAAATATCAATATGGTGAAGGGGCACAACGTCGGGTTCGAAATAAACCTTAAGCCGTTGACCATTCACCATGAATTGATCACCTTTCATATCCATGATGGTAACCGCTCCCCGAATGAACAATATAAGGTCCATCCCACTTGCTTTGCAACTTCCCCATTCCGAAAGTTTTGAATCTCGAATTATAGAGGAGGACCTTATCTCCTTCTTTAAACTCCTTCTTCTTTAATCTTTTGTCATACCACCTTTTGATTCTCTCTTTGTATATGCTTCCGTTTTCATAAGCTTTCAACCTCATATCCTCTAGTTCGCTTATTTGGATTCTCCGTTTAACCACCACAGCGTCTAGATCGAGCTTCATCTTTTTAATTGCCCAATAAGCCTTATGTTCTAGCTCAACCGGAAGGTGACAAGCTTTGCCATAAACAAATTGATATGGGGTCATACCTATCGGTGTCTTGAACGCCGTTCGATATACCCACAAAGCTCCATCCAACTTCTTTGACCAATCCTTGCCTCCCTTCTCTATAGTCTTGTTAAGGATGCTCTTTAGTTGCCTATTCGATGTTTCCGCTTGTCCATTGGTTTGCGGGTGATAAGCCGTAGAGACACTATGTTCAATCCCCAACTTGGACAAGCACTTCTTAAAGTTCTTCCTGGTGAAGTGAGTTCTTCCATCGCTTATCAAAATTCTCGGAGTACCGAAGCGAGGGAAAATCACACTCTTAATCATCGTAATGGATTCTTCCGTGGAAGCTTTACGACATGGCATGGCCTCTACCCACTTGGATACATAATCAACCATGACTAGGATGTGCTCAAATCCATGTGAGTTTTTGAAAGGCCCCATGAAGTCAATTCCCCAAACATCGAATAAATCGATTTGTAGGTTGTAATTCAAGGGCATAGCATTCCTTTGAGATATGTTTCCAGTCCTTTGGCATTCGGGGCATGATGCAACATATCTTTTAGTATCTTCATGCATCTCTGGCCAAAAGAATCTGCTGGACCACACTTTTGCTTGAGTCCGAAAATGACTATAGTGTCCACCGTACTCCGCCGAATGACACTTTCTCAAAATTTCTTGCCTCTCTTCTCTTGGTACACATCTTCTCATTACTCCATCATTCCCAAGTTTAAAGAGGTTAGGTGAATCCCAAATATATTTCCGGCTTTCGGAGATTATCCTCCTTTGAGTGTTTTTATCTAGGTGATCAAGAGGCATTCTCCGAATTGCTCGAATGATATCGATCATCCAAGTATCCTTGTCGAGTATTCGGTAGAGGTGGTCATCTCTCATCTTATCCTCTATGGGCTCTTTGTCATCTTGTCCACGGTTCATCCTAGACAAGTGATCGGCCACAACATTTTCCACCCCCTTTTTATCACGAATTTCAACATCGAACTCTTGGAGAAGAAGGATCCAACGAATCAATCTTGGTTTAGCGTCATTCTTAGCCAAAAGATACTTGATGGCCGCGTGATTGGTGTAGACAATGACCTTCGAGTTCACGATGTAAGATTTGAATTTTTCGAAAGCAAACACCACCACTAGCAACTCCTTTTCCGTAGTGGCATAATTTAATTGTGCCTCACTAAGAGTTTTACTAGCGTAGTATACGGCGTGAACTCGGCCTTCCTTTCTTTGACCTAAAACTGCCCCTACGGCATAGTCACTTGCATAGCACATAATCTCGAAAGGTTGACTCCAATCCGGAGGTTGAATTATGGGAGCACTCACCAAAGCGTTCTTCAATGTCCAGAATGCCGCTAAGCACTTCTCATCAAAGTCAAAAGCCACATCCTTTTGAAGAAGTTGTGTTAGAGGCTTAGTGATCTTTGAGAAGTCCTTAATAAATCTTCTATAGAATCCGGCATGGCCTAGAAAGCTCCTCAAAGACTTAACATCCGTTGGAGGTGGGAGTTGCTCAACCGTCTCCACTTTAGCTTTGTCCACTTCAATTCCTCTCTCGGATATAACATGTCCGAGCACTATGCCTTGCTTTACCATGAAGTGGCACTTTTCCCAATTTAGCACTAGATCGACCTCCGCACACCTCATGAGAACCTTGTCTAAGTTTGCCAAGCAATCCATGAATGTTTTCCCATAAATGGAAAAATCATCCATGAACACCTCGACAATTTCCTCGATAAATTCCGAGAACACCGCCATCATGCAACGTTGAAAAGAGGCCGGAGCGTTGCATAAGCCGAAGGGCATCCTTCTATATGCAAACGTTCCATAAGGGCAAGTAAACGTTGTCTTGTGTTGATCGTCCGGGTGAATGGGAATTTGCATGAACCCCGAGTACCCATCGAGAAAGCAAAAATAAGCGTGGTTTGCTAACCTCTCGAGCATCTCGTCAATGAACAGTAGGGGGAAGTGATCTTTCTTTGTTGCTTTGTTTAGCTTTCGATAATTGATACACATCCGCCATCCCGTCACGGTTCTTTGCGGTATTAATTCGTTCTTCTCATTCTTCACCACGGTTAAATGTCCTTTCTTCGGTACACAATGCACCGGGCTCACCCACTCGCTATGCGGCACCGGGTAGATGATTCTGACATCAAGTAGCTTGATAACCTCTTTCTTTACTACCTCTCGCATGGCATGGGTTAACCTCTTTTGATGGTCCACTATGGGCTTACATTGGTCTTCCATAGGTATACGATGAGTGCAAAAGGCTAGGCTAAGTCCTTTGAGATCATTGATCGAATATCCAATCACTTTCTTGTGCTTGTTCAATAAATTCAGCAACTTCTCATTTTCTTCGGGACTCAACTCGTCGCTCACAATGACTGGATAAGTCTTGTCTGGGCCCAAAAATTCGTACTTTAATCCTTTGGGCAAAGGTTTGAGATCCACCTCAGTTTGAGATCCACCTCGGGCACTTGTGGCTCTTCGGGTTTAGTGTCTCCTATGTCTTCGAATTTTTCTTCCTCCACGCTTCCATCTTGTGGTTCTAGTCCCGTCATTGCTTCCTCTAGTTCCTCGTCTTGTTGATTATTGGATTGATTTTCCATCGCTCTTTGCAACGGGTCTCTAAGGGTTTCAACAAAACAAAGACTACCTTCCTCCTCTACTTCTTCATCTTCGGGAGGAAAAGGTGAAGGATGACTAGAGGCGCGAAGAAAATTATATGTGTACTTATCTCCATTAATATTTATTGTTACTTTGCCTTCTCCGGCATCCAACACGGCATCAACCAACTTAAGGAAAGACCTACCTAGGATTATGTGGTCATGATTATTATAGTAGGCATCTATAACAAAGAAATCGGTTGGTATGCACTTTCCAGAGATGATTACATTAATGTTGCAAGCAATACCTAGAGGTTTAATAGTTCTACCATCTCCCATGATTAACTTTGTTGAAGTTGGAGCTAAGTCTAGGTTATGATCTTGAACTTTATCGTAAATCTTGGAGGATAGGACACTTACTTGAGCTCCGATGTCGCATAAAGCCTTGCATTGAATTCCGTTGATCTCGCAACTCAAGTGTGGTGTCGTCTCCTCCTCTTGGTCGGATCCTATTGCATAAACTTCGGCGAGGCGAGCATATGGCGATGCTTCGGGCTTGATCCCCATGATTCTTTTCACCTCGGCTATGTGATCCGGATCCACTTCATCATCACTAAAGAGCTTTCGAAAGATCTCACCAGTGGTTTCAAGATCGTACAAATTTTCCGCTTGCTTTTCCAGTGGGAAGTCTACTTCCAATGCTCTCGCCATCCCCTTTTGGTTAGGGAACGGTCTTCTCTTGTCGAATACTTCTCCATAATCAATTGGAACCCAATCCATATGCTCGAACTCCCTTAATGGCTTCGCGCTTGACATACTCCTTTTGTTCGTTTCTTCCGACTTGGCGAAGTCAACGCTTGGGGTAGTTCTTGTCTCGATATGTACTTCTTCAAGCTTTTCCGGGATTGACTCCTCTTTCTTGTCTTCCGGGGTTGCCTTTTTGGAAATTTCAGCACATGTCTTCATCCTTGAATCGCGTTCCGGCTCTCCCGAAAGTCTTGTTTGCCAATCTCTTCGCATGGCCGCCACTTTGCTAATCTTTTGCAAAAGTTGAGCGGCTTCCATGAGTGTTTTCTCCATGAGATCCCCACCTGCACACATTTGAACATGTTCCATGCAACTAGGGGTTAGGGAAAAGAAAATTGTATGCAAGAGTACGTCACCGGAGAAGCCGAGTCTTTGTCCTTGTTCAATCAATTCATTAAATCTATTCCAAACTTGGTCTATCCCTTCCTCTTCTCCTTGCGTGAAGGTGATCACTTGCCTCCTTAGATGTTGAACCTTGCTAATTGGAAAAAATTTCTCACAAAATTTCTTCATCAACTTGTTCCAATTACCTTCAACTTCAAAGGACGCAAACGAGTACCACGTCTTTGCTTCGCCGACAAGTGAGTAGGGAAAGAGATTCCACTTGAACCATTCGTCGGGAGCTCCTTCTTGACGCACCGTGTTGCATAGTGTCGTGAAATGCCTTATGTGTCTATACGGGTTCTCCGTCTCCATCCCTTCAAATGGGGTTGCCGCCGCCATCTCGATGATCCTAGCTTTGATTTCATACTTGGTCGCTTCGAGCTTCGAATCCGACTCTTGTACCTTTATATCTTCACATCGAGGGCTAGCGTAATCCCGTAGCGATTTCTCCGGTTCTTCCACGGGGTGGTTGGCGAACGCCATCTACACAACAAAATAGAAAAACAAAAACAAAACAAAATGGTTTTCTAGGTAATAGGGGTTAGATGTTAGCAATAAACGATAAACAAAAACTAAAACAAAATTAGATGCAAAACCAAACGATGTAAACTAGCTTGCTCCCCGGCAACGGCGCCAAAAAAGGGGCTTGTTGACGGATAAAACTGGTATCCACCTACGATCCGCAAGCATACGGACCTACACCTTTTTCACCACGGGGATTCCCTAGGTTCTTATCAATCCGCGGAGCAAGGGGATTACAAGCGTTTGATCTAGCACTACTAACTAACTTACCCAAACCCTAATCTACGGTTAATCTAGAGAACTACTACTCTACACTAGAGAGAACGATTAAACTCACAAGATATGTAAAAGACACTTGCCCAAGGGTCTACGATACTTGAACATGCAACCGCTTAGAGATACAAAACCGATCTAATCTACCGGGGGTTGTGACCACGGTTTCGCCCTTTCCCTCCCCCCGTACTGTCACTACGCGGAGGTATTCGTGACTAGACCTATGATGATCATGGCGTATTGAAGGGTTCTAAGGGAGAAGTGAGATCTATACTCCCAACATGGCATGGTAGCTAACCTTAAACAAGAAAGCATCTTCAACACTAGATGATAGATTGAAAACCATACAAAGTGGCGATTACATCTCAAGATCGTTTACAACCCATGGACAAATGAGAAGATTACTCCATCAAGGTGCTAGGCATAGCACCGTTGATCATAGTGACACTTCCGACGGTGTCTTCCTTCTCCTCCGGGGGTGTCTTGGCAGGGCCTCGATGTCATCCTCCACTTGTGGTTGCTTCCTTCGAGTAGAGCGATCCTTGTCGCGAATGATCTCCCTCCTCTTCTTCCTCTCTACTTCTCTAGCTTGTGGACGGCCTCTCAGGCGAATGGCTCTCTCCCTGTGAATGGCGGCGCCTCCACGTACTTAGGGTAGCATCATCTTCACGCTCAAGAAATGGGGTGCCGAACCACCTCGGGAATGGGCCAGGCCGGCCGGCCTGGGCCGACCGGCCCAGGCCCATCCCGGCCCGGTTCGGTCTCCCCTTCGCTCCCGTGGGTCCTCTTGACATTTTGCACTTTGCCCCCTTCAATTGCATCATTTTGACGATGTCATCCTCGCGTCCAAGATGGAGGGCCTTCTCGCATGAAGTTCGGTCTTTTACGCTTTAATCCTCGGGGATGTTCCTTTGTAACACTTCGGTCCTCGCCACCTTTAGGAGTGATTCCATCATGCACTTGAACACGAACGGGACTCCTCGTTTGCTTCTTTGAACTTGTTGTGACTCCGTCCTTTATGTCCATGTTTTCCTGCTAAAACATAACACTTCCAAATGCACATACAACGATGAACTTGTTATATCATTAGTGTGCCTAGTGGCGGGTTAGTTTCATAATCAAGTCCAAACCAAAGTGTAATGAACATGTTTGGTGTACCAAAATACACTGTCAACAAACACCAATCAAGAAAACTTCAAAAGATCGCACTAAATGATAGGCTCGACTCTATGGATCACTAAAGCACACAAACCGTGCTAAAAAGGAAAGGCTTGGTTAGCTTTAAAGAGATGGTTGTGGAAGGTTGAGCATAAACTGGGACCGGAAAGATCTAGAACAAGACACACTGAGATAGAGCTTGATAAAGAACGTCTATCGAACTATTTGCATTTATAAAAGACTAAGCTTAGGTTTGTTTGAATTAACAAAACATATGTATAGGATATTTCATAAAGAAAAGTACCCTGAGTTGGAATTACTTCAAGAGTAAAATACACCGGAGGTCCATCAACTTGTAAGGAGGTGTCACTTAGGTCCATCAACTCTCAAAATGCATTCTGGGTCCATGAACTTGTTGAGTCATTCACCGCAGGTCCATAACTGTCCAGAAGCATATGTGGACAGTTATGGACCTGCGGTGAACGAGTCAACAAGTTTATGGACCTAAAAATGCATTTTCAAAGTTGATGGACCTAAGTGACACCTTCTTACAAGTTGATAGACCTCCGGTGCATTTTACTCTTAATTCAAATTTAACTTTATTTGTAAAACCGATGTAAAGAACTAGTTAACTTTTATTTATAACTGTTCGTGTATAAATTATACCAATTAAACATTTGACTTAGAAAAAGTAAACTATATGATCCTCTAAACGTGACTTTATGATTCAAGTGGATCATATTATTATTGAAAACATCATGGCATTGGCATTATCAAATTAACATTT
Organism: Cenchrus fungigraminus; assembly: GCA_036936925.1. Taxonomy (NCBI): domain Eukaryota; kingdom Viridiplantae; phylum Streptophyta; class Magnoliopsida; order Poales; family Poaceae; genus Cenchrus; species Cenchrus fungigraminus. The sequence goes on from CM072770.1 coordinate 69,872,358, forward strand.
ATTTTTAAAAGCCGGTGTAAAAACCTAATCAACTTTTAATTACGAAAGGTTAATTAAATATTAAGTAAGTTAACATTTGGTATATGAAAAACCGAGATAAAGATCGAATTAAATTTGATTCAGAAAAGCATGTGAAATAAACATTACTCAAATTAATATTAATCAAGAAAACGGTGTATAACTCTATATAGTTTTTATTTAAGAAAGCCATATTTACTAAGCATTAAACAAATTAATATTAAATTTATTTTCAGAAAACAAATATGATAAGAACTCACTACTAACGTGTACTTCTTGTCATTATGGATCTAACGCATCTTGAACAGATTAAAACGGATATAAAACATGGAAGATATGGATAAAACAAGATTGAAAGGACCTAGATGCGATTAAATATAAAACTGAAGGGCTAACAGAAAAGATTCACAAGACACATCAAATAGTGCTTGTGAATAGATCTAAGGTCAGGGTTAGATCTGAAAAAAGGCCTCGGTTGGATCTGTTTGTAAGCATCTAAAAAGATCTAGGGGGTTATTTGGAAGAGCTGCAAGACACATAAGAATAGATAAGGATTACAAAATAATTCAGGGGGCTAATCGTAAAAGCGATGAGGTCTTCTTCTTCCTTCAGATCAGGGCACATGGGTGCTCCTAGCGGTGGAATCGCCGGCGCTCCGGGCAGTTATGGGTTTGATTGAGTTGCTCAGGAGGTATAGGAGTGGAAGGGGATCTTGTAGAGGTGCTCACCGAGGTTGGAGGTGAAGGGAGGCGAGCGAAATCTGGCTGGCGGCGGAAGGACAGCGACCGGCAGCTCGGGTCCGCACAGCGGAGCTTCCCCGATGCATTTCAGGCGACGGGCGGGGGCTCTGGATGTGCGGCTCGGCGTCGCGGGTCCCGTGATGTCGTTGGCTTGCTTCGGGAGAGGTCGGAGGCGGCGCTCGTCGACGGCCAGTGGCGGTCGGTGAAGGCGGCGACGCTTGGCACCGTGGCGGCACTGCGCAAGGAGGCGAGGCGCGATGCGTGGTGCGCGAGGCCTCGGCCTCTGCCCTTTATAGGGGCGCGACACTCAGCCGGTCGTGGCATGCACGCCAAGGCAAGGGCAGCGGTCATGGCCGGGACTTCGACCGATGGGCCTGGTCGGGTCAGGCTGGAGCAGGCTGGCGGGTTGGGTGGGCCAAAGCGGACTGGGTTGGGCCCCCGGGCTCGGCCCGATAGGATAGGTTATGTTTTTTTCAGAAAATATTTTTCAGTGCAAAAGTAATTCCAGAAAAAGTCTAGAAAATACTTGAAAGCATGAAAAATACTCAGAAAATCTCAAAAATTCCCGAAAACTTCCCAGAGGTAGATGGAGACACTAACAGTCCAAATAAAATATTTGGAACTCGTGAAAAGGATTTTAGAGCCTTCTAATAAATAGAATTAGCTCAGGGAAAAAATAAGAATAAATTCCAGAAAAAGCCGGAAAATTCCCAGAAGGATTTGGTCAAGACCTTAACGCATTTTTGAAATCTTTTACACCCAAGAAACACCAAGATACATCAACATGATTGCAACACTCACACATAACCATTTATTTAATTTAGAAAATCAAACAAAGACTTTTTCCTACACTATATTTCCTGTAAAGAAAATAAATGTTGGAAAAGTTTTAAAATTATGAGAAAATTCTTGTTTAATTATTGTATCTATTCACATCTTGAAATTGGGAAATTTCAGGGTGTGACAAGAACTATGTGTAGAGTGGTTCAGAACTGGCGAGCACGCCGATGGTGGTAGGAATACAATGGCCAGCTTCCATGAGAAGTTGTGCAAGCTTATGTGACATACTAAGCAACGAGCCTCTAGATCGAGTGGCTGCCATTTATCTTCAAGCTTTGAATGGCTGATGGTGGGTACCATCTAGGTATACCCACACATCACTAACCTCTTGATGATGGCAACCGCCTTCCATGGGACGTTGTGGCAAGCTTCCCCGGGAAATTAGTCAACGGGCGTCTCGACATGTCGAGGAAGGCTACGACCGGATGTTACTGATAAGAAAAGGTGACCAGACCAGACTAAATTGTTTGTTGATTTGTGGGCAAAATAGGATGACAACGGTCGAATCTTACAGATTTGCAAAAGTGACTAGACTGGACTAAATGGTTCGTTGATTTGTTAGGAAAATGCGATCGCATTATACGAACGAACATCCATCCAAAGTAGGAAACATAGTCCATTCTAAAGTTACTAATTAAACATCACAATGTCCACATACATAAGACAATGTTCCAACAAAATCTAATAATACTAATTAACATCACAGATAACATAACATCACAATGTTCACATACATAAGACAAAGTTCCAACGAAATCTAAAGATACTAATTAACATCACAGAAAACATAACAGCATAAATCTTCCACCGGCGCGGCTCGCTCACTCCATCTACATCCATCCCTTGTTCCTGGCCACGACGCAGTGGCGCACTACGTGAAAAACTCACTTTGGTAACGGGCATAGATGGCCTTTAGTAATGGTCGAAGAAAGGTAACGGGCAGATGCCCGTTACTGATAACACGTATTCGTAACGGTCATCAAACAACGATCGTGAGAGCCTGTGTGGTTCGACGGCCGGTGGATGGTCGCTTCCTGGTGTGATGAGTGATTGACAACGTTGTGTGGACTGACTCTTGGCTAAGTATTGCAGGTGCTAGTTGCGGCTTGACAGGTGAAGAGCAAGCGCGAAAGGTTGTTGCCGGGTAGGCCTCCAGGTGTGGATAAGACAAGTAGGCTTTGCTCGAGGGACCCGGTGGCCAGCGGGGTCAAGTGCGGGCCGCATGGTGGCAAGAACAGCAAGACAAAGTCATGGACGGTTTCTTGGTTGAGCCTCAAAACCAAGGTCGAGCCGGGACTACATAGGAGCCGAGTCATGAGTGGTTGTTGACGGTGAATTTTGGTGCTCTAAACATATTAGTTACACTTTGGTTTGAGCTTGATTATGCGACTAACCCTCCACTAGGCACACTAATGATATAACATGTTCATCTTCGTATGTGCATTTGGAAGTGTTGTGTTTTTGCAGGAAAACATGGACAAAAGGGACGGAGTCACAATAAGTTCAAAGGAGCAAATAAGGAGTTCCGTTCATGTTCGAGTGCAAGGTGAAATCACTTCCAAAGGTGGCAAGGACCAAGGTGCTACCACGGATCATCCCAGAGGACTAAGACGTAAAGTTCGGACTTCATGCGAGAAGACCCCTATCTTGATCGCGGGGATGATGACCTCAAAATGACACAAATGAAGGGGGCCAAGTGCAAAATGTCAAGATGAGCCGCGGGGAGGAAGACGGGCCCGAACCGGGCCGAAAACAACCTGGGCCGACCGGCTTGGTCAGATCGGCCCAGGCCCTTTTTGCCTCGGTTCGCATTCCCCTTTGACCTAGAGGCTCCTCGGCCTATTAGTAGCTCCCTCCTCCGACAACCGCCGCATCCAATCATTCTACCGACACCATTCACCAGAAAGCCGCCGCCGCAAGATGAGGGAGAGAGTTGGATAAGCTCATCACAAGGATCAACGCCGACGGAGGGAAGGAAGCAAGAGGAGGACTCCAAGCCGCTGGCCTAGGGGTGTTCCCAAGCTTCATCGCCGCCATCTTCGTCGACGACGTTCTCCGGAGTCTCGATCACCCCTATGTGCTTCAATCTGTGTAAGATGATGGGGTAATGCCTCTGTTCATCCCTAGGGTTAGATGGATACATGATTTGTGATCGCTACATGAACCCTATGCCTTTTGATGCTTGATGGTCTATGTCTATGTGAATGCTTTATTAACATATGTATGTACAACATGTGGTCTTAGTAGGGTTTGTGGTAATCGTGGTGATTAGCTTAACCCTATGGATGCTTAGATATAGATGCAGTTATACGTGAAAGTGGTTGATTACCTTGCGTAGTGACAGTACGATTTAGGGAAAAGGCTTAGCGGCCGCATAATCGCCATGAAGCTAGTGAAAGCAACATCCCTTTCATGTGGTAGATGCATGTTCATGAGATCCTAGACCCTAGGGAGGGAACGCTTATCCACCTTTATCTCTTTCTTGCATCCACCCTTTGCCATCTAGTTTAACCTTAGACTTCTTAGATTAACATATGTTAGATTGTCTTTACTTTAGATTAATACCCCTTTCAAAGGTTTTCCATCAACTAGATTAGTACTTGGTTAAGCGCTAGCAATCCCCTTGCTCCGCGGATTGACAGGAACCTTGGGGGTCACCCCGTGGTGAAAAAGGCTATAGGTGGTCCGTACGCTTGCGGATCGAAACTCGACACGTGTTTCAACCATCAACAAGCCCTTTTTTTGGCGCCGTTGCCGGGGAGCAAGCCAGTTTGCTACGTTTAATCTAGTATTAATTTTGTTGATTACTAACATCTAACCCTTATTTTCTAGAAAAAAAATTTCTTTTTTGTTTTTCTTTCTATTTTCTTGTGCCTAGATGGATTTGTTCACCTCACCATTGGAAGACGAAGAGATGTCGCTAAGGGAGCTAGCAATGCCGTCAATGGAGGACATTGAGATGCAAAAATCAGATTTGACACTTGCTACAACCCACTACGAAGTGAAGCCTAGAATCATCAAGTTAGTGGCGACAAACCCGTTCAGAGGATTGGAGGATGACAACCCATATAGACACATTAAGGAATTCACGATGATATGCAACACGGTGCAACAAGAAGGAGTTCCGGCCGCTTGGTTCAAGTGGAATCTTTTTCTGTTCTCTCTCGAAGATGAAGCGCGAAGATGGTACACACTTGCGTCCGTTGAAGCAAAAGGAAATTGGGATGAGCTAGTGAAGAAGTTTCTTTCAAAGTTCTTTCCCACAAGCAAGGTCCAAGATTTAAGGAGGCAAGTGCTCAATTTCAAGCAAGGAGAGGATGAAGGAATTGATGAAGCTTGGGACCGTTTTAATGAACTACTCGAGCTAGGCCCGAACTTGGGATTTTTCGGTGACTTGATGTTGCATACATTTTATTTTTCACTAACCCCTAACTCTTCTCGTTTTGTAAGTGTGTATGCAGGTGGTGATTTAATGGATAAAATAACTAGTGAAGCCACACAAATCTTACAAAGGATAAGCAATGGAAAAAGAACACAACGAGATTGGCAAAGACGTTGTCGGGAGGAGCAAAATGACAAAAGCAAGCCCGAGGTGCTTGCTGAAATTTCTGAAAAAGACGAACCGGAGGTCGAGAAAGATGAACCGACCATACAAGAAATTGAAGAACCACTTCCTAAGGTAAGAGAAGTCATTTCGGATGTTAAAAATGTTGAAACTAACATGAATGCAGGCCGAAGTATGGGGAATGCTAGACCATTGGCGGAGTTCAATCAATCCAATTGGATTCAAGTTTTTCTCCCCCCTAATCAACTACCGAAGGAAGGAGGAACACCGACACGTCGCTAAGAGAGTTGAAGATATATTTGATCAAGAGATGAGTGGAGAATCGATCCAAAACATATTTGAAGAAGAAAATCAAGAAGATGAAGGATGGATCGATCAATATTACATCTCGAAGAATTATGATGAAGAAAGAGAAGAGTACAACCGTGATGAGCCTAGCGACTCGAAGGATAAATGGGAGAAGATAGGACTCAAGCTAGAAGATGAATGGGAAGGAGTTGACATGGAGCAAGTAATCCAAGAAGGTCCCTCTCCACAAGGTTATAGCTTGTGTGCTATTGAAGCCTACACACTAGCAAATCAAGACATGGAAGTGCTCAATGATGAAGAAAAGAGTGAATCAACGATGAGCAATCTCGACGACATGTGGTACATGGAAGATAAAGAAAGCTACATTCGAGACTTTGAAGATAAAGATTGGGATGACAATGAAAACTTCAAAGAAGAGAAAAATGCAAATGTAGTTGATGGATTACACATTCCACATGATGAGATGGAGGGGATGCGAAAAGGTAACAAAGAGACACCTTCACTCGTTGAGATTGATTCGCCTTCAACACCACTAGATGAACCAAATATCACTCTTGTTGAAAAAGCTCTAAGGCCAAGGCACGCGCTGAAATCTCAAGATATTATTGGTATTGATGATGATAAATTCAAATACTCATGCTCAACAAAAAGTATGAATAATAGTTTAAATTCTATGCCTTGCTCCAATGATTATCATGTTTATAGGCTAGAATTTCTTGAGAATCACAATAAGGCAATGTTTATGTTGGAATAAATTAATTCTATGCCTAAAGAACCTTTGCCTAACCAAGAGCTAAGTGCTTTGCAAGAAACATATGCTTCCTTTATTTACACCTTGACATGTTGCTACAATTTGCTTGTGGTTGTAATTATGGATGCTTATGTTTACAATAAGTTTTGTAAATCTCGATCATGCTTTGCACTTGGTCAAGCTAATGACCTTAAAGAAGCACATGTCGGGAAAGGCCCGATTTTCACTAACCATGTAGACAAGGCTTGAATAATGAAAAGAGAAGTCATGCCTAAAGAGTTGCAAGATAAATCATCAACCTCTCCACACTACAAAATATCCTGCGGTCCATGACGGTCGATTTTCGTCACGAATCATCAAAATTTCGTCATAAAACGACATCTATGACGAAATTTCAAAACGTCATGTATTGAGCGTCACAGATTAAGCGCCGTGACGAACTAACATTTTCGTCATAGATTAGTGTGATCCGTGACGTTCTCAAGTCGTCATAGGTTAGTGTAAAGCCCATTGAACCCAGCCCGAAGCCCAAAATCTATGACGAAAATCGACCGTCATGGATTAACTTGCCACGTCACTTGTAGATGGCATGGACGATGAGTTGGCTGATGACATGGACGAGGACGTGGCAATTGATGATGTGGCAATTAATGACGTGGCAACTAATGACATGGCAACTGATGACGTGGCAAACAATATCAAGCTGACACATGGCAGCTAAGTGATGACATGGCAGATAATGACAAGCTGACATGTGGCAATGATGACATTAGCACGTGTCATTTGTCAGCAGGCCAAATTCAAAACGGGCCAAATTGGACAAAATATTTCTCAACTCATGTTTCATCGATATGTACACAGCCCATTACAAATTCAGCCAAACAGGCCCATGTGGCAATAAATACATAGCACAACATGGCAATAAATACACAGCCCATATAAAATTTAACCCAACAAGCCTAGAAATCACAAAAAAAAAGACAGATGAAATATGTTCTTGTAGCATCAAACATGTCAATTGCTTGCTGATCCATTTACTTCTAATGGCATGCTTCTTGAGGCATCTAATCCTCAACCTGGAAGAGGACATTGCCAAACACTTGTCAATGCGCAATATTTGAGACAAAAATTACTAAAATGTTATGTGTAGAGAACATATAGTGGGCAATATTGCTAAGTTCTAGAATGAGAGGTTGTATGTAGCAGGTGGCAGTATTCAATTTGATGTGTTGTAATTGAGAGACATAGTAGAACATATATAACTGACATGTAACAATATGGACAAGTATACTAAGATTTAACAAATACTTATCACAGCAGGAAATTGTAGCAGCAGTACACACGTCGCAAGGAGAAGCACCGATAAAACAGTGAGGCAGGGAAAGTAACAGCAGGAAAAGGTCTTAGCCTTACCCATGGACTGAACCAGGGGTACAACGACGACGGCGTACAGCTGAACTAGATGGTGGTGGCTCACAAATCACACCAGCTTGTCCATCCTGTGCCCCATGATCAGCACCTTAGTAGATAGGCCACAAGTCCTAGGAATAATCCATGGCAAGAACAATAAATGTATGGCTTGGAAAATGCTAGTAGAGGAGAGAACATTAGACAATTATGCAGGCAGCAGGGTCATAATTAGCAATTGATGCCAAAGAAATTAGACGGAAAATTCTGCTACTGATAAATCTACTAATTATGATGTAAGTAACCTCAGGAACGAACTCTATGCCCATTCAATAATTTTATTCAATAATTGTCAGTAACTATATTAATTACAAGCAAAGCACCACAGATGCACACTATTGCTGATTTTTTTTACAGACCAATACATAATATGTATGTGCCATAAACAGATTGAAAAATATAGAATGCAAGCTACGAATCATTTCAGTGGAAGTGGAATCATTTCAGATAGAGCTACACGATGGTAGGCAACACCTGGATGACCTAATGCATATATTGAAAAACATATCATGCATGTCATAGAATACTCATGAGTAAACTCATGTGCTGCTATCCCTACTGACCTATAGAGAAAATGTAAGTTGCTTCTAATTTGCACAGCTGCTGCAGTCGTTGTCCTGATGGCCGGGCTCTAAGAACTGAGCACCTGCAATAACCCAGACCAAAGGAAAATCAAAAGCAAGAAAGCTAGTGAATTGACTATACTTAACAGAGCTTTAAAGGTAAAAGAAAGGACCATGCTTGTCTGACCAATAAACCAGAGAAAAGACCAGATAAGTGTGAACTAGAAAGCTTTACACTCTATTCAAGTTGGCACAGTACAGAACACATAGATTAATCGAGCACACATGGCAGTGCAAGAACCCAAAACTGTAGGAACAGATAAGAATATGTATATAAGTACTTGTTCATGGCAAATCCAATGCTGCCAAAATGGTAATGTTCAGCTTCTAGTCAAACTGACGAAATTCATACTAGCATCTACTGAATTTGCATTACAACTAAATTGACAGCACATACCCATTACTCAATAGACAATAGCTATTCTCATGGCAAATAACTGAGTGAAAATGCATTAACTGAGAAGTGACCTTAGAACAACACAAGCTGATCTGAAAACCAAATCATGTCAATATCGACACAAGCTTAGGCATGCACTCCACCTTAGAAAGCATATTAAATCCTTAAGATAGGAAAGAAAAAGAAAACATGCATCTTTTGTCAGAGCATCTTCACAAATACTATCACACTGGAGAACTTGATTGTTTGGATATGCTTTCCACACAGTTAGCAATTAATTTAAGCTTATAAGATGTCATGCATGACAGGATGTGCATCTTTGATCGCATAAGCACAAGATTCAGTAAGCACATGGAAGCATATGACACCACAACAGGATATGCAAGTTCAGATCCATAAACGAATAAGCAATATAGGACAATTCAGAGCAGAGGAAGAGGGTGAAGGAAGAGTAACCCTAGCTTAGTTGCGCCCCCTCGCCAGCCTGAGGGACGCTGTCGTGTGCGCTGGAAGGCCGCTCGTAGCCTGGATGGGGGAGGCGTGGGGATGTCGACGAGTCGTGGGGACGCCGCCGATGGCAACTGGAGCTCGACAAGGCCACCATCCTCGTCGCCAGCGAGCTTCAACTCCACTGGCCTGAACAGCTCCACGTCCCTCACGTCGCGGCTGAACCCAATCGTGCTGTCGATGAGGATGACGTCGATCTCGTCTGGCCCGTCCACCTCCTCGACCACGGGTGAGGTGGGATGCCTCCACTTCACGGCCTCGTCGGAGAACCGCGCCAGCGAGGTGGGCTTGGATGCAGGGGGTGGCGGCGCGGAGGGGATCTGGGCACGGGGAGCTCGAGGGAGGGAGCTGTGCTGGTGTGGCTGGCGTGGATCTGCTCCATGCGCGGTGGGGGAGGCGAGGAAGAGGCAGCGGGCGGCGGAGGTGTGGTTGGGGGCGACTGCGTCGGCAGTGGGAGCGCCAGCAGGGGGAGGAGATGGATCTGAGGAGCGGAGGTGTGGTTGGTGGCGACTGCACCGGCAGTGGGAGCGCCAGCAAGGGGAGGAGATGGATCTGAGGAGCGGAGGGGAGGCGGCCGGTAGTGAGGAGAAGGGGGCGACTGTGGAGGAGAAGGGGCCGGAGCCGAGGAGGGAGCGGCGGCGGTGTCAAGCACAAGAAGGGAGAAAGAGGAGGAGGTGGAGAAGGAGCAGGGGATGCGGCTGCGGCGTCGGAAGATGAATGGGAGAGAGCTAGGGTTTCAGTTCGGTGGCATTTTATACATGTGACTATCAATATGAATCGTTGGTTCCGAGATGAACGACTAAGATGAATTGGGCTTTAACAGAAAACGACCCAAGCTAACTTTTAGTCCATTTAAACAAATCATTCACTATTTTTATTGCTTACTTAGGTTCAAATTTGAACTATATGTACCACATAATAAATTCAGGAAATATGAGAAAATTTATATTTGGACTCGTATGTTTGAATATAGCCCATGTCCAAAAGATAGAAGAAAAAATTAAATTGTTTGTTAGAGATAATGCAACCATTAATCTTCAAATTATTACAAGATAATTTAATAATATTTAAATTTGTTTAAAACATTCTACAAATTGACATGGAACCATATTTTAAGCATATAATCATGCTGTCAAAAAATCAGGTGGTTTTAATAAAGTGAGATTATAGATGTTCACAAACAGGAACATCTCTCACACAGTTTCTTATAACTATACTCAAACCTTTGAAGTTTGAACACCTCATAAAATTATTGAACTCGTATGAACCTAAAAATTTGAACTCAACGTTACTTTTACTTTCCAATTCATAAGTGCCATTTTACTCTACCACTTGTTATGCAAAAAAGTTGTTTTCCTTTTTTTTAAATACCTAAATGGCACACCCTTTGAAACAACTCAAAAATTAGTTATCTTAAAAACACCAATACATTTTTCACATGTAGCAGATAACATATAAGTTGTCACCTAGGAATTTCAAGAATTTTCAAGTAGATTTGCTATTTTCTACCATATAAATGAATTTCTGCATGTTTACCGAAAGTAATTCCAAATTGACCTATATATACATCATATAAGATTTAAAAAATTAAAAAAACTATATTTAGGAACCTATGGTCCATTGTAGCCCACATTTGGGAGATTGACAAAAAATTCAATTGACTTATAAGGAAAACTCAAACTTTTACTAGTCACCTTGTTATATAATAATGATAATAATACCTAAAAATTCTTCAAAAATTGTGTAAATTGGCATAGAATCATTTTATGGATGTACAAGCTTGAAAAAAAAGTTTCATAAGATTTTGTGAAAATTGGAGTATACATTGTTCACAAACTATATAGGTCTCTCACACTATTTCATACAACTCAACTTAAACTTTAAAGTTTGTATACCGTAAAGTATTTTCTTGGTCATGTACACCTCTATTCTACACATAACCCTACATTTACTCTTCTATTAACACATGGGGATTCACATTGCCATTTATTATGCAAAAAAGATATTTTTTCTATTTTAAAATACATAATTAAGACAGCTTTATGCATTAACTGAAAAAATAATTATCTTATATACCTCAAACACATTTTTCACATGTAAAACAACACATTTAAGTTGTCTTCTAGAAGTTTTAAGATTTTTTGAACAAATTTGCTATTTTCTATCATTTAAATGAATTTCTGCAGGTTTATTGGAAATAATTAAATTTTGAACTCATGGATGTCAAAAGGTCTGCTGGTGGCCCTCCATTTTCGCGAACCTGGGCCGGCCTGTTGGGCTGCGCCTTTGGGTCGGCCTGTTCAGCAACGTGGGCTGGTTTGCTTGCTTGGGGTGGTTTCCTGGTCACGTTAAGTAGTTAGAGGGGCACTAGGAGACTTTGACTCAGGTTAGCAAGCCCTGGTTACTTTGACACCTGTTCAATTTTCGCGAAAGTCTAGTTTTCATCCCTAAACTTCGTAACTACACAAAGAATATCCTTCAACCTTTAAAACTGTCTAGATTACATCCCGAGCTTGGTTATGTGTGGTTTTAAAAATGGTTTTGTCTTTTTCTTTTTTATTTATTTCGACTAAATATTTAGAAAATCATAGTAAATTATAAAAAATCATAAAATGGAAATCCAATTTTATTTGCCTCTATATAGGTATATCTCTATACTGAATATATAATATTATATGCTTTAGAAAAAAAATTTAAATTTAGATTTTTAAATTATTGACTGTGATTATCTCTAATTCTTTTCACACATTATATGATTTTTTAAATTTATTGATCATGAGGAAATGTTGAAATGCAATATGGGTCGGATTATGATGAAATTGGCGCAATGTCATAGTGTTTGGACTTCATATCGAGCTTCATATCCAACACTGCTAATCTATGACGAAATCCGACGGTTGTCATGGATGTACTGTGATCTGTGACGAAATCTATGACAAAATTGGCACAACGTCATAGTGTTTGGACTTCATATCGAGCTTCATATCCAGCACTGCAAATCTATGACGAAATCTGACTGTTTGTCATGGATGCAGTGTGATCTATGATGAAATCAAAAAACGTCATGGATCAAAGGATTTCTTGTAGTGCCAAATCCCGCGATGGATGCTGTTGTCTTCATCAATTTGAGAGCTTGTTCAGAGGTGTACAAATGAAGAAAATGAGATATTCATAAGCTCCATCAAGTTTCCATTCAACACATCAAGAACCAATGAATTTGAAGACCCGTGCAAGGAGTTATGGAGAAAACATTGAGCGTTGCGCGTTCTGAAATTTCAGGACAGATTTCGTCGCCGAAGTAAAACGGACGTAACTCTCTTGTTCGGAGTCCGATTTGAGCAAATAAAGACTTGTTGGAAAGGAAATTTTGTGCACTGTGCAATGGAGTAGAGCTTGGGTATACTTTCTATTCTGGACATTAGAGAAAAATTCATGGAGTGAAGGCAGCACCGAAGGGTGACAAAGAAGGAGATAGCGATGAAGCAAAAGGATATCATGGGCAAGTCTTCTATTAATGATCAAGTACAACATGTGAAGTAAATTAAAGCTACATGGATGCCTTTACTTCTTGCATGAAGGACCATGGCCTATGCGACAAGGAGAAGGTATGTGAGAAAGTCGAGCTATATGACTTTAAATGAAGCGCTTCTCGGGAGGCAACCTGATTCTTTGCGTTTTTATTTCTTCCTTATAGACAATAAATGACACCACCCTATGATGATTAACTTATGGCTAATTAATCTAAGTTTCATTTTATTTTTAGAACCCCCATCATGTTCATTCTCATATTTATCTATTTGCATGCATTCATTTTGTCATCGACGTGTTTGTCTCTTTGCATATACATGTTTTGTATTTAGTGGGCTTGGTTGATTTATATACTTATTGATGTATGCTTCATTTTCCATGTTAATGATTCATAAGGCCATATGAGTATTTCCCTTTTTGCAATCTTGTGTGAACGTGGTGTTTAAACATGATTGCGGACCATCATCATTAAGTTCGATAAACCTTGCTAGATTTTCATATGTTTTCATGTTGCATTGGTTAGTTTACAAGCTTTGCAATGCACTTAATTTTTCTTGTGCTATAAGAGTTATTGATCTAGGGATAGACATGGTGTTTTAACCCAAGATATATCAACCTTTATGGCTATGGAGAAATTCGGCAACCTAGTTGTAAACATTGTGTTTAGAACTAGGTGAAAACATTGTCTTTGTTTATATGCTTTCCTATCATGTGCATACACACCTTGCACCATGTACACTCATTAGGTTTTTATTTCTCTTTAGACTAATTATGCCACAAGTTAAGAGTCCTAAGAAACATTGTTGGATTTTTGGCAATTCTATCTACTCCCAACCGTCACCTTGGGGGTAGAATGTGCGCTTAAAACGTCTTACAGGCAAGATAAAGACTCTCACTACAAGGAAATTAAAGGATGGCTAATATAAAATGCTTTATCATCTTCTTCCATGCCTATCAAAATGCTAAGCATGGGGGAGGCCCTGAATCTTCAACACGGAAGTGCAACATGATGCTCTAGAAGAACAATCAAGATCATCAACATCTACGGATCGATGCACAAGAAGCCACTGATCTCATCAAAATTCTACATGGTCTCCAAGGGAAAACACTGTATACTATTGGATATTTGGAAGCCCCGTGAAGTTAAAATTCCAACAAATCAAGAATCAAGGCAATCGGAGGTTCATACAAGCGGTTATGCCCGTATCACCGGGTGCAACATGTCTTGAAATCAGTTTTGGACAGCACGCAGTGCTGAAGTAAAACGGACATAGCTCCCTTGTTCGAACTCCGTTTTCGATGAATGACCACACATTGGAACGTTAATTTGATAAACTTTTCAATAGAGCTATATTTTGATATATGTTCTGTTCTGGACAGAGGGGAAATCCCTGAAAAAGAGACAGCAAGGAGATGATGAGAACAAGAAAGAGGAGATGGTGATGACAACATTGAAGAGAAGGCGACCATTGCCTCCATTAAGCATACATGATCAAATTCAGAAGTTTAGGAGCATTGGAAAATCAAGACAAAAGCAAATCCACATACATGGAGATGTCGGGAGAAGATTACGAAAAAACCACAAAAGACGGTAACACCTCCATGGACCTTCTCTTTTCCGAACATAAATGCTTGTAAGTAGGCCTTCAACCTCAACTAGGTACAACCTTTTGTTTTTCTCTTCCAACAATAACATGGCTACTAGGAGGACAACCTAGATTTCTTTTGTTTTTCAATAAATAAGCATGACCATGTGTTCACCTCGATGTTTCATATTGCCTATGCTTATGGAAAGATGATGAAAGTTGCCGCTTTGTTTTACCCACATGAAGTTATACATGTCTTGGCTAATTGCTCTCTATAACATGATCTGAAATTAATTTAAATACCAACTCTTTTATTTGTGGAGGTGAAACGACTATACTCTAGACCCACATATATATCTTTGCTCTTTGATTTAAGTTTATGGATAGCCGGATAACTTGTTGTTTTTATGAAAACATAACTTTTATGCTATCTACATATTTGTGATGCTCTTGCAAAGTTCTACCTACCAAAGCCATATACATGTATGTTCTATGATAATAAAACCCATAGATTGCAAACATATGTTTTGATGAGTTGGATTAGGATTGATTTCTATGGTTCGAGACTAAGAAGCGGGTCATTCCTTTGTGTAACTTTTTAATGGTAGCCTTTTTGTCCATGCATTGTGGGTTTTCATATCGAAAATTTCACAAACCTCGCTAGGCATCCAACCTAAACCAAAAACATCTTTTTGTGATCACCTCCTTGTCCACAACCCAATTTGAGTATGGAGTAAAATTCTCGATGGAGACTCAGATATTCCGCAAGATTATGGAATTTATGCTTACTTTAGCAGTCATTTCCCCCCTCTTTTATGCTCGAGGACGAGCATCGTTCAAGCATGGGGGAGGAGTCGTCACATCATCTCTAACAAATGCTATGTAAGTGTTATGTTGCAAAAGTTCTGAGGAGCAAAAGAAAAAAATGAAAAATGAAAAAAAAATTATGATGATAAGAAAAGAAAAGTAAGAAAAAAAGGAAGAAGAAAAAAAAGAAAGAGAGAAAAATGAGAAGGAAATAAAATAAAAGTAAAAAAATAATAAGAATGCTCCTCCGTTCTTTTTGCTTCATAAGTTCTTAAGTGCCTTGGAGACAAATCCGTACTCAAATCTTCCAACCATGTGCAATCCGATAACGAGGACTTCACTTGTGCCTCGGAATCATCCATTTGCCACTTGCACATGTTCACCTATCTAAATGTGTGTGTTTCATCCCACTCTCTTTCCAACATTTATTTTCCATGGCCTTTTTGATGAGTCTCGGTAATTCCAGTAGATCTCTCTCTTAATTTGACAATATTTCGGATGTATGTT
Source organism: Cenchrus fungigraminus (assembly GCA_036936925.1). Classification (NCBI taxonomy): domain Eukaryota; kingdom Viridiplantae; phylum Streptophyta; class Magnoliopsida; order Poales; family Poaceae; genus Cenchrus; species Cenchrus fungigraminus. The sequence continues at coordinate 69,888,003 of CM072770.1, forward strand.
TTGCTAGGATTGTTTTGACCTACCAAGCTCCACATAGGCCTTCCACTATCACATATGAGTAGAATAGGTTGAAAATAATCTAGTATCGGCTTGAGTGACTTGATGAGATGAGTGTTTCCATGAACTTTTGCAAGAGATTTTCACTTATGTTGGATATGCATCTTTTTGAAAAGTCTTCCATGGAACAAGGTAACAGTTTGAAGTTCACTTAAGTTTGAGAGCATCATGTTTATTAAATGTGGCTTGTTCTTTATTGTTAGTCTATCTTCCATAGTGTAAAAGAAGCAGGTCACAACTTGAACTTTAAAAATAAATTCTTAAGAGAGAGCAATTTGCCTCGTCATGAATGACTAAGTGCAGGGACAACATTGGAAGGCAACGCTGATTTCCCTTTTAAGCAAGGATTACTTACTCGAGGACGAGCAAGGTTTAAGCATGGGGAGATGTTGACGGTGAATTTTGGTGCTCCAAACATATTAGTTACACTTTGGTTTGAGCTTGATTATGCAACTAATCCGCCACTAGGCACACTAATGATGTAACAAGTTCATCTTCGTATGTGCATTTGGAAGTGTTGTGTTTTTGCAAGAAAACATGGACAAAAGGGACGGAGTCACAACAAGTTCAAAGGAGCAAATGAGGAGTTCCGTTCGTGTTCGAGTGCAAGGCGAAATCACTTCCAAAGGTGGCAAGGACCAAGGTGCTACAACGGATCATCTACGAGGACTAAGATGTAAAGTTCGGACTTCATGCGAGAAGACCCCCTATCTTGATCGCGGGGATGACGACCTCAAAATGACACAAATGAAGGGGGCCAAGTGCAAAATGTCAAGATGAGCCGTGGGGAGGAAGACGGGCCCGAAACGGGCCGAAAACAACCTGGACCGACCGGCCTGGTCAGATCGGCCCAGGCCCTTTTTGCCTCGGTTCGCGTTCCCCTTTGACCTAGAGGCTCCTCGGTCTATTAGTAGCTCCCTCCTCCGACGGCCACCGCATCCAATCATTCTACCGACACCATTCACCAGAAAGCCACCGCCGCAAGATGAGGGAGAGAGTTGGTTGAGCTCATCGCAAGGATCAACGCCGGCGAAGGGAAGGAAGCAAGAGGAGGACTCCAAGCCGCTTGCCTTGGGGTGTTCCCAAGCTTCATCGCCGCCATCTTCGTCAACGACGTTCTCCGGAGTCTCCATCACCCCTATGTGCTTCAATCCGTGTAAGATGATGGGGTAATGCCTCCGTTCATCCCTAGGGTTAGATGGATACATGATTTGTGATCGCTACATGAACCCTATGCCTTTTGATGCTTGATGGTCTATGTCTATGCGAATGCCTTATTCACATATGTATGTACAACATGTGGTCTTAGTAGGGTTTGTGGTAATCGTGGTGATTAGCTTAACCCTATGGATGCTTAGATATAGATGTGGTTATACGTGAAAGTGGTTGATTACCTTGCGTAGTGACAGTACGATTTCGGGAAAAGGCTTAGCGGCCGCATAATCGCCATGAAGCTAGTGAAGGCAACATCCCTTTCATGTGGTAGATGCATGTTCATGAGATCCTAGACCCTAGGGAGGGAACGCTTATCCACCTTAATCTCTCTCTTGTATCCACCCTTTGCCATCTAGTTTAACCTTAGACTTCTTAGATTAACATAGGTTAGATTGTCTTTACTTTAGATTAATACCCCTTTCAATGGTTTTCCATCAACTAGATTAGTACTTGGTTAAGCGCTAGCAATCCCCTTGCTCCGCGGATTGACAGGAACCTTGGGGGTCATCCCGTGGTGATGACAACATAGGTGCACCAGGCTTGTATTTTGGTCGTTCCTGTTCTGTCCCAATAATACAGTTAAGAATCTCATCTTTATACAGAGGTTTCCTGGCCTGGTTCCCCTTCTGCAGTGGAGATTGCCTGGGCTCCTCCTCCTGTTGCAGAGGCTGCTGTACATGTTGCATCTGCTGCTTAGGGGTTGATTGTCTACGCTCCTCCTCCTGCTACTGGAGAGGCTGTTGTTTCGTCTGTTGCTTATCCTCATGTTGCAGCAGCTGCTTAGGCAGAGTTTGCCTGTGCTCCTCCGGCTATTGTCGACGCTCCTGCTGCGTAGTTTTGCTGATCTGCTGCTGCTGCTATTGAGCCTCTCTTGCTGACACTAAGCTACAGTACCAACATCTGATGCTGTACCCCTGCTACCTGTTGCGGCTTCAGGGTTGGGATGTCTCGTCATGGGTGGTATAAGGATCCTGTCCTTTGGCCATTGGATCCTTTGAACGAGAGCCTCAGCTAGGGTTGCTATGTCACCCCCATCAATTGGTACAGGCAGAGGGTAGTAACCCGCATTGGCCCACACATAAGTAGGTTGTACCACAATATACCCATCCTGCACCGGTACTGAATGGCAAGCCTTTTGAAATGGAAAGACTTTCGCTAGTGCGAGCTCCACATTAATCTCGGTGCCATCAAAAAGGCTGCATGCGGTTGGCTCTGTCAGCTTATATATTGTGTACAGCATAGGTGATCGACTATCACTGTGCACTTGATTCGCTTTGTCCTCGTTGGCATTCCAATGGTCTTACTCTCTGCCACACGCATCTTCCTCGCTGTCATGCGCATGTTCTTCCTCACGGTCATGCGCATCTTCTTCCTCGCTGCCATGCACGTCTTCTTCCTCGCTGCTACTGACAGACGCTGGTAATTGGGAAGGAAGAAGTACATTTTTCGGTATTTCGATGCCTGGTAGTCTTAAAGCATGGACAACTGATTTAAATGTTATGTCCATCATATCATGAGCATCAGACCTCTTGTTCCTCCTCTTCTTCCTGTACATTCCAGCAAACTCTTCACCAAACCCTTTACCCCAGCCAAGTGAACTAGACACACCTCGGACCCGACCTCGATGCTCTGGAGTCTCAAGTGTTGCGGTGAGGATATCATCCTCCCTAACCCCAGAGAAAGAACCATCGCTACCCTGAGCTGCAAGTGTTTTCACGCTATCTGCTACCCCTACCACCGCAGGGTTACTGAATGTTATGCCCCCGCTTCCTTCACTAGTATTCTTCCTCTTCTTCCCTACCCTTGCCCGCAGATAAGGTCTCGAACCTCCAGGAAATTGGTCCCAAGGGTTCTGTTTTCCTTCTGCAGCTAGCTTTGCATCCTCCTCCTCCCACTCTTTCCTTTTACCACGATAACCTTTTCTGCCCGTCTTGTGTGGCTTATTATGCAATGCTCTCTTTTGTTTCATCTCCTGGCTCAATTGCTGAAATGAAGGAGAATTGGTTTCCTGCACAAACATGTCACAGTCTTGTTGCTGCAAAAAGGCATGCTTCACAAAGGGAGTCTCCTCTTTGCTCACATATTTTTTTCTTAAATGGGCCTTGAACCGCCATTGCAAGGTTCCAATCTCTGATATAGCTGCCTTAACTGCCTTCTTGCAAATAGATTCTTCCAGATTGGCTGGGTAATCTAGCTTTTCCTCTAAAACTGTGAATAGATGTTCCTTCTCAATTGGTGAGAGATCATCAACCGTCTTGTTGATTGACACCCTCTCCCGAGCTATGAGGCCACAGACCAATACAAATCTATCCCTCACAACATCTGGGGTAGGCTGAAAATTGGCATCAAGTCCAGTTGCAGTCAACTTGTCTTCTGGCCATTTGGTTTGTGTCCTTGACCCGCCGGATCGAGTACTACTCGCAGCAGTCTGTGCTGAGTGACCCTGTGAAGAAGGTTCACCGCCGATGGGCTGTGATGGTGCACTGGAGGTAGAGGAGTTTGTTGTTGTGGGAGACTACATAGATGATATGTCAGGTTGTCAATAGAGCAACATAAGCAAGACTGAAAACCTAAACAAAATTCTTATTAGATAAATTCGTTTTCTCTGACAGGCAAAATAGCTGATATTACACTAGAAATCATTACAAGTTGTAAATAAAATCAGCATAGACATACACAGTTCATATTTTACTTAATTAGCATACAGGGATAGGTGCTAACCATTTTGACAGGAACACAACAATATGCTTATATATCAAAGAAGAGAATAAATTCCTTCAACTGCTTCATTGTCCAACTTCAGCAGCGATGGATTGTGTGTTCCATGTGTACATGCAACAAGAGGATAAAGCAATGATCATGACATTATATATGACAGTAGTGAAACAACACTCACAACACATCATGACACCAACAATAACAATATATATGACAGTAGTGAAATAATTAACACTCACAACAAAGCATTGGACAGTCTAGTTATCACTACATTATAAACCACTGCGATGCAATTCCCACTGACATTATGTGGCCATCAGAATTAAAGTATGCTAACAGGTCCAAAGCATAACTGTCGATCTGGTACATTCACACCATAGCAGAATTAAAGTATGCTAACATCCTCAATGGTTTTCATGAATTTACAGTCCAAAAATTGTAGCACCAGCAACATGAAAATGAATTTCAACAGTTCATATAACTTCATCTGTTTGCAACAATTTATTCAAACAGACTTGGAGCAACAAAATCCATTCATCAAATCTACAGTCAATCAATTAAAAATGAACTATTAAGGCATGTCTCCCTAATCCACCTTGACATGAATATATAGCAGATTGGGTGGACTACATTATAAACCACTGTGATGCAATTCCCACTGACATTATGTGGCCATCAGAATTAAAATATGCTAACAGGTCCAAAGCATAACTGTCGATTTGGTACATTCAAAGCATAGCAGAATTAAAGTATGCTAACAGGTCCAAAGCATAACTGTCGATCTGGTACATTCAGAGCATAGCAGAATTAAAGTATGCTAACATCCTCAATGCTTTTCATGAATTTACAGTGCAAAAATTGTAGCACTAGGAACATGAAAATGAATTTCAACAGTTCATATAACTTCATCTGTTAGCAACAATTTATTCAAACAGACTTGGAGCAACAAAATCCATCAATCAAATCCACAGTCAATCAATTAAAGATGTACTATCAAGGCATGTCTCCCTAATCCACATTGACATGAATATATAGCAGATTTGGTGGCTGAGCAGAGAGAGGGCGTTGGGGGTTCAAGCAGGACTAACCTCTGTCGCGAATGAAGTAGTTGTTCTTGTGATGGTCGGAGGGGCCGGATCCACGTCGGCTCGTGGCCTGAGGTGGCCGGCTCGTCGTCGTGGCCGGGGATGACAGATCCGCATCAACCGCGTCCTCATCACCGTCGTCACGCAGGGAGCGGTGGGGCTGGAGAAGAGCAGGGCTGCAACGGGGAGAGAGCGGCGAAGGCGAGCGGGGAGAGTGGCGGCGGTGGTGGGGAGAGTGTGGGCGTTGTGGATCTGTCTAGTGAGGAGCCGAATATGTCCCCTGAGGAACTGCGCGCGTTCAAGGAAATTACTGGCGTGCCCTTAACGGCTCTCTGGTGGAATTGGAATTCCATGGACATTATAGTCAATATAGGTGGAAAATTTTGAGCAGCCCGCGCACGGTTTGCCTGCTGACGCTGACGCGTGGGCCAGTGTCATTGGCGACGATGGTTAGTGAACCCGCATCGCCTTTGCTGGCAGTTGAGTCCGGTTGGCGGGCAGCGGTTATCTTTTTATTTTGGCTGCTGACGCTGACGCGTGGGCCAGCCACTATTTTTTTCGATTGCAACGTGCTTCCCTAAAATATTAGAGCCAATAAAACAACACCTAAAAAATCATAAAAATACAAACAATTCCTATTTGGACATTTAGTATTTAAATAAAATATCAACAGTCACACTTGTGTGCCCAAGATTCTTAGAATTCGTTTTTACATCCCATGTTAATGATGTAATAATTCTAATAACATCTAGTGTGCTCTACAAAATCTACAAATTGACTTGGCAACATAATTTGGGTACCTAGACTTGTCTTCAAAATGTCAAATGGTTTCGATGAAGGAATAATATACTTGTGTACAAATATCTACATCTCTCACATAGTTTCCTAGAATGTTCCTTGAACATTGAAGTTTTCCACACTTTGCAACATGTTCGAACTCATATGCATTTGAAAACTTAACAAAACCTTGTGGTTCACCATAAGATTACAAAAATGCAAAGTTTCATTATAGGAGGTGTGGAAAACAAATATTATTTATATGTTGTACTTACATGGAACAAGATAAGGCATATAAACATTATTCAAGAAACGGAATATACACTAAACAATGAAAATAATGAAAACACGGTGATTTTAGAAAACTGTAGAAAAAAATAATCAAATTTGGACTAATTACGACAGAGAAATACATGTTACAAAATTTGATTGCGGATTAAAAAGAGAAATCCGTCGGCGACGCGGGACCGATAAACTGTTCTTCATTCTCCAATCGAACAAAGGAGGAAGCAGAGGGCACCGCCGCCCGCCGCCGCCCCCGCCACCGCCCCCGCCGTGCCCGCTTCGGCGGTTTTGACACCCAAGAGGGCATCCTAGGCCTCGTCGGTGGCAAATGAGACCACCGCAACCTTTGATTTGACTCACAAACGTGACAAATCAAATATTGTCTATCAAAAGCCGATTAAAAACCGACATCCCGATAAAATCAAATATGCGTTTAGTAATATCTAATAATTTACATTCAAGATAGATAATGTTCATTGATGCTTGCGCCTACATCCCGATGTTCATCCTGCTGACGGCATACTCCACGGTGGGGCGGAAGTTACGCGTCCAGAGGTCGAACTCATGACGGATGCGACACTCGGCGCTGCAGTAGTGGATGATCTCTGAGGTCTCCGGCCCGTAGCGCCTACATCCCTCTGCCCAAATGCAGACGTGGGGATTCTGGACAGGCAGCAATGGAATGTCATCGTCACCGTCATCAAGCCAGTACCACCACGCAATGTTCTCGAGATCCCGGTTGATGAGGTAGCGCAGCCGCCGCAGGTTGTGGTTCTTCCACCGCCCGTCAGGGGGCGACGGGCCGCCGCTGATTTCCTAGAGCAGTGCCATGGCTTCGGGGTCCGCCGGGTTGCAACGGTACTTCAGCATCGCTAAGAAGTACTTGGCACCGGAGTCTTCAGCAGCGGCATCTCCGATGAGCTTCAGACCCTTATCGGGGTTCCGCCGCCTCATCAACCTCTCCATCGCCTCGAAGCATAATGCCTCCGGATGATTGGCCTCGCGGAAGCGCCGCTCAAAGCACGACCTGACGTAGCGATTCTTGCACACCTGATGAAGATCACGCAGCGACACGTGTAGTAGTACCTCATCGGAATCGCAGATGCGCCGGAAGGTGCCGCATATTTTATTGCGAAGGTTCAGAAAATGGATGACGGGCTCATCCTTGATGGAGTGGATGATGATCTGGGTGACAAGATCATCTGGCAGCAGCTGCATCAAGCACACCGCGGCCATCAAGGAGAAGGGGAGGAAATAGAAAAGCGACGGAGTTTGGAAATTGAAAGGCGACGGGGGTTGAAGTTGAAGGCGACGAGGGTTGAAGTTGGCGACGAGGGTTGAAGTTGAAGGCGACGAGGGTTGAAGTTAAAGAAGGCGCCTCGGCCATCTAAAACAATAAATGGAAATTGAAAAGGCGCCGCAGTTTGGCTGCTGCCACTGACGAGTGGGCCCGACATCATTGCCCCTGCCCCTTCTCCTTCCCGCGTAATTGAAAGGCGACGCGTGGTTTTGGACGGTTTCGCACCCGAAATGGAGCCTGATGCGCAATTGAGTGGCACGTACTGGCAGTAGTGGAGTAGTGGGTGGGGGCAGAGGCGCTTGACGGTTCCGCATCTTGTCAATATAACTCCCCTGCCTTCCCCTGCTTTCCCCTGCTTCTTCCATAAGCTTATCATCTCTTTCGCTTCTTCTTCCTCCTCGCGATCCACCACTACAAATCTTTGGTCACCGAGAGATCACCAAGGAGGAGATGGCGTCGAGGAGCCCGCCGCCGTCGAAGCGGGGATGAAGGGAGGACGACGACGACGAAAGCCGCCGTCGGAGGAAGTTGGAGATGGGGAAGGAGCCGGCGACCAAGGACGCTGACGAGGAACCGTTCTTCGACGACACTAAGTTCGTCATCGTCCTGCTCAGGAGCGCCTTTAGAAAGCTTGAAGATGTTGGCGCGGCCTTCGACATCAAGGCGCATCACGAAGTGGACAAGGACCCGAGCGTGAAGGGTCTCGCCTTCAGGATCCACGGGTTGGCTGAGAAGCTCGAGAACCTCCCCGTGGTCAAGCGGGCTGGCCGCCGCCACTTCGTCTTCGACGACGGTGGCTCCGATGGTGACGACGGCAGCTACGGCGGCGATGATGGCAGCCACGGCGGTGACAACGGCTCTGACGGCAGCCACGGCGGCGACGACGACGGGACTCTGACGGCGGCGACTGACTAAATGATAGACTCCTCTACCATGTATAGTAATAATGTGTGTGTGTGTGTGTTTGTGTCTTCATCAGGTTGTTGGACATGAACTGCTTAGTTTGTTTGTCGATCATGAACTGCTTAGTTAATTAGTTTGGTTGTTGGATTTTGTTTGTCATCAACTTGATCTAATAGACGCGAGTAGATCCATCCACGTCTCCTATAATATGTGTTCTGTTGTGATGAACTGGAGATCTGTTGTGATGAACAGGAGATCTGTTGTGATGAACTGGAGATCTGTTGAGATGAATTAGATCTTAGAGACAATGGATAGTCATTGCCGACGCGGGTTAGCCTGCTGACGTTGACGCGTGGGCCAGTGTCATTGGCGATGATGGTTAGTGAACCCGCATCGCCTTTGTTGGCAGTTGGGTCTGGGCGGGCAGGTAACAGTTATCTTTTTTATATTGGCTGCTGACGCTGACGCGTGGGCCCGTCACTATTTTTTTTGGAATGAAACTTGCTTCCCTAAAATATTAGAGCCCATAAAACAGCACCTAAAAATCATAAAAATACGAACAATTCATATTTGGACATTTAGTATTTGAATAAAATATCAACAGTCACACTTGTGTGCCCAAAATTCTTATATTTCGTTTTACACCCCATGGTAATTACATAATAATTCTAATAACATCAAATTTGCTCTAAAAAATCTACAAATTGACTTGGCAACATAATTTGGGTACCTAAACTTGTCTTCAAAATTTCAAATGGTATCGATGAAGGAATAATATACTTATGTACAAATGTCTACATCTCTCACATAGTTTCCTAGAATGTTGCTTGAACACTGAAGTTTTCCACACTTTGCAACATGTTCGAACTCATATGCATTTGAAAACTTAACAAAATGTTGTGTTCACCTTAAGCTTATGAAATGCAAAGTTTCATCACTAATGGTTGTGTAAAACAAATATTATTTATATGTTGTACTTACAAAGAACAAAATAAGGCATATAAACATTATTCAAGAAACGGAATATACACTAAATAAAATTATTATAAAGATGGTGATTTTAGAAAAATTTAGAAAAAATATCAAATTTGGACTAATTACGACGAAGAAATACTTGTTACAACATTTGATTGCAGATTAAAAGGAGAAATGCGAACTGTTCTTCATTCGAATAGAACTGGGCCCCACAGTCATTAGCGACACGGGACTGATAACCCGCGTCGGCTTTGCTGCTCTTCCAAAATTTTACATAGATAATACGAGCAACATACAAAAGCTAATCCACTACTGATTTCCTATTCCAATACTCCGTTCGAACTTCACCATTTCGCAGCGGAGCCTACAGTCTTCGCTACAAAATAGAGAAATTCCAAGCCATCCTTTATCCATGCCGCAGCAGCCGCCGTTGCCTGCGCACGGCTGATCACCGCGCACCTGTACCGGAGGTGGCAGCGGTTCACCCCAAATGCGCCAAGTCGAGGAGTGGATTGCACGCGCGGCCTTCTCGCGCAAAGGCAGACACCCCTCGTTGCTCAGCCATCTCGACGTCGTAATGCTGCCGCCCGCGACCCGCCTCATGTACCGCTTCGCGGTGTTGTCGGCGGCGGCACCGCCATTGTCCCTGTAGAGCAAGATGGCGTATAGATAGGCCGCCGCATTGTGCCCACCCTCAGCGGCGCGCCGGAGATCATTGCATCCCCTATTTTCCATGAAGACGGCTTTGTTCCCGAAGAAGAAGCAAGCCTCCGGATTCCCGAGATCGGTCAGCATAGCAAGGAAGGCTTTGTAGGCAGTGGGGTCCCACACCTAAGAAATCTCATCTCGTATCCCCTCTATCGACAAACGCCGGTCGACGTCGTCGTGGCCGCACACGTGGCGCATGGTCGAGCAAGTACCGCGTAGGCTGCGGAGGTCAGCCAAGGGCCGCTCCGAGGTCGCACCGACGCGCGCCACAATCTCAATGCGGAGGTCTTGAGAAAGGTCCAGCAGCGACGACGGCTGGTGCCGCCTGCTTCTTCCCGGCATGCTATTCATCTCTGGCCGGGAATGGTGACGATGAGGAGTAGGCAGTTGCTATTTTTTCACGGGTAGATGAAGGGGCAGGGGATCTAAATTATTTTGGAAGGAGAAGATACAGGAGATTTGTTTCCAAACACGATTTAAGTATGCAATCGAGACGACGTTTGGTTAATCCGCGTATCCTTTAATTCTCCATTGCAGACGACGTTTGGCTAATCCGCGTACTATCCTTTAATTCTACATTGGAGACGACGTTTGGTTAATCCGCGTATCATTTAATTCTACATTGGAATCACTGCCTCTGCTCTCAGCCATTGACTGGGCAACTGTTTCCCCATTGACCGGATCTGGCATCAATTTCTTGGGAACCTTCCCGTTTCCTGTGCTCTTGATCTTATCCCTTCCTCTTTTTTTTACAACCGATCTTATCCCTTCCTTGTTTTTGCTATAAAAAAGACCGATGCCTATCAGTCCTCCTCACTTGCTTCCTTCTTCTCTAGATCTAGATCTAGCTATGGCACAAAGAATAGATCTTGTAGGGCGCAAGCTTTTGCTTTTCTCTCTTCTTCCTCCTCCTCGTTCTCTCAGTAGCTAGAAGAATTCTTGTGATATGGGTGATTGGGTTGCTCATCCCTCTAGCACAGCTGCTAGAAAAATCCTTGTGATATATCAGCTGTCGGGGGAGGTAGCCCAGAACCTCCTGGCATCCGGAAGAACAAGCCGACGAAAAGATCAAATCTGGGGAGAGAAGCCCAGAACCATCCTGCTGCAGCTTTCCCGTCAAACTTGCGCTTCCTTTTGCTTTCCCTCCTCCAGGAGGAGGATTTTTGAAGGGATATGTTTCCACCCTCTGCTGTATCTTTCTCTTGTGCTCACTTGTAAGCATGAAGAAGAAGCCAGAATCTGGAGCATATCTCATCATGAAGAACAAGCCGACGGCGGCCTCCTTTCTCTTCACCTCCGACGATCGACCGACGGGCAGGGAAGGAGCAAGATCGAACTTTGAGCCTCAACATCGCCAAGTCAGCACCCACCACCGCAGTGGTCTTCTACCTCTAGCCGGCCGGAGATTCAGCTGGAGCCAGATGCGAGTTCGAGGCTGCCGAGCTAGCCAAGATCCCGAGGCCTCCCTATCTGATGTACCAATGATGACTGTAATCTGTGTGTGTGATTTTGCATATCTCAGTCATGAAGAACAAGCTGACGGAAGTATATCTCTTTTGCTTAGTTTAGATCTATGTTCCTCATCCTGGTAGTGCCTAGTGATGATGAACATAGATGGCTGCTTTATAACCTTCTGATGTATCAATGATGACTGTAATCTGTGTGTGTGATTTTGCATCTCAAGAGACATGCTTGTGTGATTATCTGTGTGCAGTACAATTTTTTTGTATGATTTACCTACTCACTTGCAAGCATGAAGAAGAACAAGCCGACGGGAGCTGGCTAATCCGCGTCTCTTTTGATGTAATCTGTGTGTGTGATTTCGCATATCTTGCCCATAACAAAGGCGACGCGGGTTGGTTAATCCTCGTCTCTTACCGGTAACAAAGGCGACACGGGTTGGCTAATCCTCGTCTCTTTTATATTAACGCCTGTTACTGAACTAAAGCAGCCTGCAACATACTTACTAAACTGAAGCAGAATATAAACAGAATATATATAGTATCTTAGGCAGAATATATTACAAAAAGGATTCAAATTCCACCAATACATCACATCCTTTATATTACAAAACAGATTCCATTTCCACCAATAGGCACATCCTGCATTACAAAAAGGATTCAGCAGAAATCAGGCTTGCCTTTTCTTTCTTGATTTCTGTATATGGATTTTTTAACTATGGTCGCTTCGCAAGTATGGTGTTTTATTAGTTCCCAAGAGTTGGGCTTGTATGAAATGTCAAAGGATGGAATTTTGTCAAACTGGTTGTATTCCTCCTCCTCAACAACATTTTCAACCCCAACAATCCTTTTTTTTTCAGGCATAACCAAAGACCAGTTCTTCTTTGCAAGGTCAGGTACATAGAACACTTGCTCAACATCGTTGGCGAAGACAAACGGTTCGTTTTTGTAACCAAAGACCCGGAGATCAACACTAAGATAACCATATTTGTCCTTGCTCACAGCTCTCTTCCCATTGGTGACCCATCTACACCGAAACAAGGCTACCTTCAATCCTACATAATCAAGCTCCCATATCTCCTCTATTTGACCAAAATATGTGTCTGTCTCCGTGTCATCATCATCATGACTGTCGTCGACGACGGCCCGTACACGCACACCACTATTTTGATAGACGCTCTTTTTATCCTAGGCCATGGTGTAGAACGTGTATCCATTGATATCCATTGCTTGGTATCTTGTAACAGTGAACAATGGCCCCGCTACTAGATTCCTTATCTCGTCGGTTATTACAGCATTATTGCTGCATGTCTCGACATAATTCGGAGCCACCTGCTGAAACCTTGCATGTGCATCTTTGCAAGCCAAGCCCTACCATGGTCAGGGTTGTCTTCATGTATTTGTCACTTGTGCTTGTTGGCAAACGGTGTAATTAGGTGCAGCTGTTGTATCACGGTGAAATGAGCCTTTTGGAAGGCATCTGGTTCCGGAGTGACTGACTTTTTCCCAGGGTCCCAACACCTGAAAGCCTACCTTCATGCCGTGAGCGAGGCACACCAATGGGGTTTTGGGGGTCCATATAACCCATGGCCCACTCTACTGCTTCGATGGTCTCGTAGCCACGAACAATGGCTCCCTCCGGAAATAACCGGTTATGTACCAATGATTTCAGGAATCCATAGAACCTCTCATATGGAAACATCTGATGAAGGTAAGATGGGCCAAGGAACCAGATTTCCCTCGCGAGGTGTGCTGTTAGATGCAGCATGAGATCAAAGAATGATGGTGGGAAGGTAGCTTCAAGCAGGCATAGAGTCTCGAAATGCCTCCTCTCTAAGTCCAATAGTTTTTCCACATCAATCACCTTCTGTTCTATTGCATTAAAGAATAAACACAAGCTCGTGACCGCGTCGCAAACCAATTCTGTCTTGATACCTCTAAGTGCAACAGGAAGAAGAGCTGTCATCAACACATGGCAATCATGAGATTTCATCAAGTTGAAATTCATTATCATGTCATTCACCGACACTAGCCTCTTGAAGTTTGATGAGTAGCCTGAAGGTACTTTCAAATCATGCAAAAACTGACATAATTCTTTTCTCTCTGCCTTTGACAAGGTGGTTGCAGCAACGGGAAGGTTCGTCCCCGTCTCTGTTTCCACTACATAGAGGTCCGGCCTAATGTCCAGTTCTTTAAGATCCTCCCTTGCATTTTTATGATCTTTTCCTTTGGACTTCTGTTGTAGCAATGTTCCACAAGTAGCTTCACACACATTCTTCTTGACGTGCATGTTGTCAATCGAATGACGCACATCCAACATCGGCCAATACTCTAGCTCCCATAGAATTGATTTCTTGTTCCACATTCCTTCTTCTTCTTCTTCACCATCTCGTTTCTTTCTTTTGCCAAGGGTTTTTTCAGTCAGTTTGGGTAACTCTTCGATAGTTTTGACGTCCTTGACTTTCAAGTGGACCAGATCTCCAGTCACATGCAACGACGCCTCTCGATTCTCCTTTTCCCCATTAAACTGACAATCCATGGCCCGGTATGGATGTTTCTTGCCGAGGAAATGACAGTGCCCCATAAATACGTATTTCTTTGAATGTCTTAGCCATACTGCGCAAGTATCTTCCAAGCAGTGTGGGCAAGCTGCACCTTTCCTTTTACTCTGGCTAGAGAGGTTGCGATGAGCCGGGTTGTCGTTGATGGTGGTGAACAACATGGCGCGCATTGTGAACTCCTCACGCTTGTACTCATCCCAAACCTCCTTCACACCAGGCTTCCACAGTATCTTCAGGTCATCAACTAGTGGCCTCAAGTAGACATCAATACGGTTGCCAGGTTGCTTTGGCCCGGAGACCAATATTGTCAGCATCATATATTTCTGTTTCTTGCATAGCCAGGGTGGAAGGTTGTACAACAACTGCACGACAGGCCAGGTGCTATGTGTTGAGCTCTGGTTACCGAATGGGTTCACGCCATCTGTGCTCATAGCAAACCGTATGCTCCTTACGTCTTCGTCAAACCACGAAAAGTGGTTATTAATGTTACCCCATTGTGCTGCATCTGCGGGGTGCCTAAACTTGCCATCTTGCTTAAGCTCCTTTCGGCCTTTGTCATGCCAACGCAAGAGTTCGGCCTCCTTTCGTGTTGCGAACCATCTTCTCAGCTGAGAAATGATGCAAAAATACCATGCCACCCTCACAGGAGCCCCTCTGTTAGCTTTCTTCTTCTTGCCTCTGATCTCGCTGGGCTCATTCTCGTCATCAGCATTATTATCATCTCCACCATCCTTTTTCCTCTTGTACCGATCATAGCCACACTTGGGGAACTTGTCAAGGTCTGCATAATCTCCACGGAACAATACACAACTGTTCTTGCATGCATGGATTTTTTCAACCTCTATTCTCAGAGGACAGATTATCTTCTTCGCCTCATAGATAGACTCTGCTATTTGGTTTCCTTCAGGTAGCATGTCTCTAAGGACGTCTAATAGATGTTTGAAACTTTTGTTGCTCCAACCATGATCTGCCTTAAGCTGTAGAAGTTTTAGATCACCAGAAAGGTGAGAGTACTTCTGGCAATCAGGATAGAGGGGTTTCTTTGAATCTTCAATGAACTGCTTCAGCCTCGCTAATTCAGAAGGTGTGTACACTCATTGAAACTCAACATCCCGCAACATTTGATCAACATTGTGCACACGTTGCAACACCTCACCATCATCGAAGCCCCTAACTTCTTGATCAGTGATATCCTCAGGCCTCATCACATTTGATGGGAATAATGGTTCATTTTCCTCAAAAACTCCACCGTCATCAAGGTCTTCATCATGGTCGGTAGCATGGTGTCGCACTTCACCTTCATTTAGGCAGCCTGCTTCGAGTTCATTAAGGCCTTCCTCACCATATTTATTCCAACACGTGTAATTTTTTCTGAAACCACGTGTGACCAAATGATGAAAAATGATTTCCCGTTGTGCGAATTTCTTCTGGTTGAGACAATCTATACAGGGGCAAAGCATTGCCTGAACACCATGGTTTCTCATATCCGCCTCTGCTTGATTTAGAAAACCATTTACCCCGCTTAAGAAATTCTCCCAATCTTCTTGGGGCTGTCTGTACATCCAAGCTCGAGCAGCAGACGCCATCTGCATTCCATACATCAAATGAGCATAATTCATCACACAAAAAAACCGATAACATAAGAGGATTATGACAGCTGAAGAATTTCAATAAATGGGGGTAATTAATTTCCACCTTGATGAGGACTTTCTACGAGGCGAGCGCGGCCGAGGAGGAGGATCGGAGGCGGCGTCGCAGCCGCGGCGACAGCGCTGAGGACAGCGTCGAGCCCCAGAGGGAGGGGACACGGAGGCGTCTGCTTTGGATGACGCCGCGGTCGACGTCCGCTAGCCCCTTTCACCGTCGCGCACGCTGCCGGCCGGCCTGCTGCAGCGCTGGCTTTCTGAGGAGAGAAATTAAGCGCGATCCTCAGAGCGCGCGCAGCTGGCGGTGGTGAACAGGACAGTCCGGCAGGGACATCTGAGCAGAGAGATCGAGAGAGTGACCTTCTGAGGAGAGAGAGCGAGTGTTGTTGTCGGAACGGGAGTGACCTTCTGCGGAGAGAGAGCGAGTGGTGTCAGAAGGAGAAGATAGAGACGAGCAATAACAATGTGCGTCTACGATGTGAGAAAAAAGGCGACCCTGGGTGGTAATCAAAGGAGACGAGTCCTAAGACACGAGCGTATCCAATTGGGCCGCCAGCAAAGGAGACGCATCCTAACAAGCATGCATCTCTAGTACAAAATTATCGGTAACGGACTTTATAGCCTGTTACCAATACGGCAGTGATCAGTAACAGACTTAAACAGCTCGTTACTGATAGGGCATTGATCGGTAACGGACTTTACAAGCTCGTTACCGATAGGTTTAACTTTTGTAACAAACTCTATTTAATGTCCGTTACAATGAATTCATATAACGGGTGTTTAAGAAGCCCGTTACCAGAAGTCCACATTGGTAACGGGCGTTGTGGAGGCCAACCCCGGGGTTGTCCTGGCACGCTTATGGGTAACGGGTGCCAAACAACAACCGTTACAGATGTGGGTGCATGTAACAGGCGTTAATGGCCCGTTACAAATGCTGCGTGACCTATTTGAGGTTTTCACGTAGTGAAAATCTGTGACGAAAATCGACCGTCATGGATTAACTTGCCACATCACTTGTAGATGGCATGGACGATGAGTTGGCTGATAACATGGACGACGATGTGGCAATTGATGACGTGGCAATTAATGACGTGGCAACTAATGACATGGCAACTGATGACGTGGCAAACAATATCAAGCTGACACATGGCAGCTAAGTGATGACATGGCAGATAATGACAAGCTGACACGTGGCATTGATGACATTAGCACGTGTCATTTGTCAGCAGGCCAAATTCAAAATGGGCCAAATTGGACAAAATATTTCTCAACTCATGTTTCATCGATGTGTACACAGCCCATTACAATTTCAGCCAAACAGGCCCATGTGGCAATAAATACATAGCACAACATGGCAATAAATACACAGCCCATATAAAATTTAACCCAACAAGCCTAGAAATCACAAAAAAAGACAGATGAAATATGTTCTTGTAGCATCAAACTTGCTGATCCATTTACTTCTAATGGCTTGCTTCTTGAGGCATCTAATCCTCAACCTGAAAGAGGACATTGCCAAACACTTGTAAATGCGCAATATTTGAGACAAAAATTACTAAAATGTTATTTGTAGAGAACATATAGTGGGCAATATTGCTAAGTTCTAGAATGAGAGGTTGTATATAGCAGGTGGCAGTATTCAATTTGATGTGTTCTAATTCAGTGACATAGTAGAACATATATAACTGACATGTAACAATATGGACAAGTATACTAAGATTTAACAAATACTTATCACAGCAGGAAATTGTAGCAGCAGTACACACGTCGCAAGGAGAAGCACCGATAAAACAGTGAGGCAGGGAAAGTAACAGCAGGAAAAGGTCTTAGCCTTACCCATGGACTGAACCAGGGGTACAACGACGACGGCGTACAGCTGAACTAGATGGTGGTGCCTCACAAATCACACCAGCTTGTCCATCCCGTGCCCCATGATCAGCACCTTAGTAGATAGGCCACAAGTCCTAGGAACAATCCATGGCAAGAACAATAAATGTATGGCTTGGAAAATGCTAGTAGAGATTATGCAGGCAGCAGGGTCATAATTAGCAATTGATGCCAAAGAAATTAGACGAAAAATTCTGCTACTGATAAATCTACGAATTATGATGTAAGTAACCTCAGGAACGAACTCTATGCCCATTCAATAATTTTATTCAATAATTGTCAGTAACTATATTAATTACAAGCAAAGCACCACAGATGCACACTACTGCTGATTTTTTTTACAGAGCAATACATAATATGTATGTGCCATAGACAGACTGAAAATATAGACTGCAAGCTACGAATCATTTCAGTGGAAGTGGAATCATTTCAGCAAGAGCTACACGATGGTAGGCAACACCTGGATGACCTAATGCATATATTGAAAAACATATCATGCATGTCATAGAATACTCATGAGTAAACTCATGTGCTGCTGTCCCTACTGACCTGCAGAGAAAATGTAAGTTGCTTCTAATTTGCATAGCTGCTGCAGTCGTTGTCCTGATGGCCGGGCTCTAACAACTGGGCACCTGCAATAACCCAGACCAAAGGAAAATCAAAAGCAAGAAAGCTAGTGAATTGACTATACTTAACAGAGCTTTAAAAGTAAAAGAAAGAACCATGCTTGTCTGACCAATAAACCAGAGAAAAGACCAGATAAATGTGAACTAGAAAGCTTTGCACTCTATTCAAGTTGGCACAGTACAGAACACATAGATTAATCAAGCACACATGGCAGTGCAAGAACCCAAAACTGTAGGAACAAATAAGAATATGTATATAAGTACTTGTTCATGGCAAATCCAATGCTGCCAAAATGGTAATGTTCAGCTTCTAGTCAAACTGACGAAATTCATACTACCATCTACTGAATGAGCATTACAACTAAATTGACAGCACATACCCATTACTCAATACACAATAGCTATTCTCATGGCAAATAACTGAGTGAAAATGCATTAACTGAGAAGTGACCTTAGAACAACACAAGCTGATCCGAAAACCAAATCATTTCAATATCGACACAAGTTTAGGCATGCACTCCACCTTAGAAAGCATATTAATTCCTTAAGATAGGAAAGAAAAAGAAAACATGCATCTTTTGTCAGAGCATCTTCACAAATACTATCACACTGGAGAACTTGATTGTTTGGATATGCTTTCCACACAGTTAGCAATTAATTTAAGCTTATAAGATCTCATGCATGACAAGATGTGCATCTTTGATCGTATAAGCACAAGATTCAGTAAGCACATGGAAGCATATGACACCACAACAGGATATGCAAGTTCAGATCCATAAACGAATAAGCAATATAGGACAATTCAGAGCAGAGGAAGAGGGTGAAGGAAGAGTAACCCTAGCTTAGTTGCGCCCCCTTGCCGGCCTGAGCGACGCCACCACGTGCACTGGAAGGACCGCTCGTAGCCTGGATGGGGGAGGCGTGGGGATGTCGACGAGTCATGGGGACGACACCGATGGCAACAAGAGCTCGACAAGGCCGCCATCCTCATCGCCAGCGAGCTTCAACTCCACCAGCCCGAACAGCTCCACGTTCCTCACGTCGCGGCTGAACCCTATCGCGCCGTCGTCGAGGATGACGTCGATCCCGTCCGGCCTCCACCTCCTCGACCACGGGTGAGGTGGGATGCCTCCACTTCACGGCCTCGTTGGAGAACCACGCTAGCGAGGTGGGCTTGGATCCAGGGGGCGGCGGTGTGAAGGGGATCTGGGCACGGGGAGCTTGAGGGAGGGAGCTGTGCGGGCGTGGCTGGCGTGGATCTACTCCGTGCGCGGCGGGGGAGGCGAGGAAGAGGCAGCGGGTAGTGGAGGTGTGGTTGGGGGCGACTGCGTCGGCAGTGGGAGCGCCAGCAGGGGGAGGAGATGGATCTGAGGAGCGGAGGTGTGGTTGGGGGCGTCTGTGCCGGCAGTGGGAGCGCCAGCAGGGAGCAGAGATGGATCTGAGGATCAGAGGGGAGGCGGCCGGCAGTGAGGAGAAGGGGGCGACTGTGGAGGAGAAGGGGCCGGAGCCGAGGAGGGAGCGGTGGCGGTGTCAAGCACGAGAAGGGAGAAAGAGGAGGGGTGGAGAAGGAGCAGGGGATGCAGCTGCGACGTCGGAAGATGAATGGGAGAGAGCTAGGGTTTCGGTTCGATGGCCTTTTATACATGTGACTATCAATATGAATCGTTGGTTCCGAGATGAACGATTAAGATGAATTGGGCTTTAACAGAAAACGGCCCAAGCTAACTTTTAGTCCATTTAAACAAATCATTCACTATTTTTATTGCTTACTTAGGTTCAAATTTGAACTATATGTACCACATAATAAATTTAGGAAATATGAGAAAATTTATATTTGGACTCGTATGTTTGAATATAGCCCATGTCCAAAAGATAGATGAAAAAAATTAAATTGTTTGTTAGAGATAATGCAACCATTAATCTTCAAATTGTTACAAGATAATTTAATAATATTTAAATTTGTTTAAAACATTCTACAAATTGACATGGAACCATATTTTAAGCATATAATCATGCTGTCAAAAAATCAGGTGGTTTTAATAAAGTGAGATTATAGATGTTCACAAACAGGAACATCTCTCACACAGTTTCTTATAACTATAATCAAACCTTTGAAGTTTGAACACCTCATAACATTGTTGAACTCGTATGAACCTAAAAATTTGAACTCAATGTTACTTTTACCTTCCAATTCATAAGTGCCATTTTACTCTACCACTTGTTATGCAAAAAAGTTGTTTTCCTTTTTTTTAAATACCTAAATGGCACACCCATTGAAACAACTCAAAAATTAGTTATCTTAAAAACACCAATACATTTTTCACATGTAGCAGATAACATATAAGTTGTCACCTAGGAATTTCAAGAATTTTCAAGTAGATTTGCTATTTTCTACCATATAAATGAATTTCTGCATGTTTACCGAAAGTAATTCCAAATTGACCTATATATACATCAAATAAGATTTAAAAAATTAAAAAAACTATATTTAGGCACCTATGGTCCATTGTAGCCCACATTTGGGAGATTGACAAAAAATTCAATTGACTTATAAGGAAAACTCAAACTTTTACTAGTCACCTTGTTATATAATAATGATAATAATACCTAAAACTTCTTCAAAAATTGTGTAAATTGGCATAGAATTATTTTATGGATGTACAAGCTTGAAAAAAAAGTTTCATAAGATTTTGTGAAAATTAGAGTATACATTGTTCATAAACTATATAGGTCTCTCACACTATTTCATACAACTCAACTTAAACTTTGAAGTTTGTATGCCGTAAAGTATTTTCTTGGTCATGTACACCTCAATTCTACACATAACCATACATTTACTCTTCTAGTAACACATGGGGATTCACATTGCCATTTATTATGCAAAAAAGATATTTTTTCTATTTTAAAATACATAATTAAGACACCTTTATGCATTAACTGAAAAAATAATTATCTTATATACCCCAAACACATTTTTCACATGTAAAAGAACACATTTAAGTTGTCTTCTAGAAGTTTCAAGATTTTTTGAACAAATTTGCTATTTTCTATCATTTAAATGAATTTCTGCAGGTTTATTGGAAATAATTAAATTTTGAACTCATGGATGTCAAAAAGTCTGCTGGTGGCCCTCCATTTTCGCGAACCTGGGCCGGCCTGTTGGGCTGCGCCTTTGGGCCGGCCTGTTCAGCAGCGTGGGCTGGTTTGCTTGCTCGGGGTGGTTTCTTGGTCATGTTAAGTAGTTAGAGGAGCACCAGGAGACTTTGACTCCGGTTAGCAAGCCCAGGTTACTTTGACGCCTGTTCAATTTTCGCGAAAGTCTAGTTTTGATCCCTAAACTTCGTAACTACACAAAGCATATCCTTCAACCTTTAAAACTGTCCAGATTACATCCCGAGCTTGGTTATGCGTGGTTTTAAAAATGGTTTTGTCTTTTTCTTTTTTATTTATATCGACTAAATATTTAGAAAATCATAGTAAATTATAAAAAATCATAAAATGGAAATCCAATTTTATTTGCCTCTATATAGGTATATCTCTATACTGAATATATAATATTATATGCTTTAGAAAAAAATTTAAATTTAGATTTTTTAATTATTGGCTGTGATTATCTCTAATTCTTTTCACACATTATATGATTTTTTAAATTTATTGATCATGAGGAAATGTTGAAATGCAATAGGGGTCGGATTTTGACGAAATTGACGCAACGTCATAGTGTTTGGACTTTATATCGGGCTTCATATCCAACACTGCTAATCTATGACGAAATCTGACGGTTGTCATGGATGCAGTGTGATCTGTGACGAAATCTATGACGAAATTGGCACAACGTCATAGTGTTTGGACTTCATATCAGGCTTCATATCCAGCACTGCGAATCTATGATGAAATCTGACTGTTTGTCATGGATGCAGTGTGATCTATGACGAAATCAAAAAACGTCATGAGAATTTCGTCATGGATCAAAGGATTTCTTGTAGTGTCAAATCCCACGATGGATGCTGCTGTCTTCATCAATTTGAGAGCTTGTTCAGAGGTGTACAAATGAAGAAAATGAGATATTCAGAAACTCCATCAAGTTTCCATTCCAACGCATCAAGAACCAATGAATTTGAAGACCCGTGCAAGGAGTTATGGAGAAAACATTGAGCGTTGCGCGTTCTGAAATTTCAGGACAGATTTCATCGCCGAAGTAAAACGGACGTAACTCTCTTGTTCGGAGTCCGATTTGGGCAAATAAAGACTTGTTGGAAAGGAACTTTTGTGCACTATGCAATGGAGTAGAGATTGGGTATACTTTCTGTTCTGGACATTAGAGAAAAAATCGTGGAGTGAAGGCAGCACCGAAGGGTGACAAAGAAGGAGATAGCGATGAAGCAAAAGGATATCATGGGCAAGTCTTCTATTAATGATCAAGTACAACATGTGAAGTGAATTAAAGCTACATGGATGCCTTTACTTCTTGCATGAAGTACCATGGCCTATGCGACAAGGAGAAGGTATGTGAGAAAGTCGAGCTATATGACTTTAAATGAAGTGCTTCTCGGGAGGCAACCCGATTCTTTGTGTTTTTATTTCTTCCTTATAGATAATAAATGACACCACCCTATGATGATTAACTTGTGGCTAATTAATCTAAGTTTCATTTTATTTTTAGAACCCCCATCATGTTCATTCTCATATTTATCTATTTGCATGCATTCATTTTGTCATCGACGTGTTTGTCTCTTTGCATATACATGTTTTGTATTTAGTGGGCTTGGTTGATTTATATACTTAATGATGTATGCTTCATTTTCCATGTTAATGATTCATAAGGCCATATGAGTATTTCCCTTTTTGCAATCTTGTGTGAACGTGGTGTTTAAACATGATTGCGGACCATTATCATTAAGTTCGATAAACCTTGCTTGCTTTTCATATGTTTTCATGTTGCGTTGGTTAGTTTATAAGCTTTGCAATGCGCTTAATTTTTCTTGTGCTATAAGAGTTATTGATCTAGGGATAGCCATGGTGTTTTAACTCTAGATATATCAACCTTTATGGCTATGGAGAAATTCGGCAACCTAGTTGTAAACATGGTGTTTAGAACTAGGTGAAAACATTGTCTTTGTTTATATGCTTTCCTATCATGTGTATACACACCTTGCACCACGTACACTCATTAGGTTTTTATTTCTCTTTAGACTAATTATGCCACAAGTTAAGAGTCCTAAGAAACATTATTGGATTTTTGGCAATTCTATCTACTCCCAACCGTCACCTTGGGGGTAGAATGTGCGCTTAAAACGTCTTGCAGGCAAGATAAAGACTCTCACTACAAGGAAATTAAAGGATGACGAAGATAAAAATGCTTTGTCTTCTTCTTCCATGCCTATCAAAATGCTAAGCTTGGGGGAGTCCCTGAATCTTCAACATGGAAGTGCAACATGATGCTCTAGAAGAACAATCAAGATAATCAACATCTCCGGATCGATGCACAAGAAGCCACTAATCTCATCAAAATTCTACATGGTCTCAAAGGGAAAACACTGTATACTATTGGATATTTGGAAGCCCCGTGAAGTTAAAATTCCAACAAATCAAGAATCAAGGCAATCGGAGGTTCCTACAAGCGGTTATGCCCGAATCACCGGGTGCAACATGTCCTGAAATCAGTTTTGGACAGCACACAACGCTGAAGTAAAACGGACATAGCTCCCTTGTTTGAACTCTGTTTTCGATGAATGACCACACGTTCGAAAGGTAATTTCATAAACTTTTCAATAGAGCTATATTTTGATATATATTCTGTTCTGTACAGAGGGGAAATCTATGAAAAAGAGACAGCAAGGAGATGATGAGAACAAGAAAGAGGAGATGGTGATGACAACATTGAAGAGAAGGCGACCATTGCCTCCATTAAGCATACATGATCAAATTCAGAAGTTTAGGAGCATTGGAAAATCAAGACAAAAGCAAATCCACATACATGGAGATGCCAGGAGAAGATCACGAAAAAACCACAAAAGATGGTAACACCTCCATGGACATTCTCTTTTCCGAACATAAATGCTTGTAAGTAGGCCTTCAACCTCAACTAGGTGCAACCTTTTGTTTTTCTCTTCCAACAATAACATGGCTACTAGGAGGACAATCTAGATTTCTTTTGTTTTTCAATAAATAAGCATGACCATGTGTTCACCTCGATGTTTCATATTGCCTATGCTTATGGAAAGATGATGAAAGTTGCCGCTTTGTTTTACCCACATGAAGTTATACATGTCTTGGCTAATTGCTCTCTATAACATGATCTGAAATTAATTTAAATACCAGCTCTTTTATTTGTGGAGGTGAAATGACTATACTCTAGACCCACATATATATCTTTGCTCTTTGATTTAAGTTTATGGATAGCCAGATAACTTGTTGTTTTTATGAAAACATAACTTTTATGCTATCTACATATTTGTGATGCTCTTGCAAAGTTCTACCTACCAAAGCCATATACATGTATGTTCTATGATAATAAAACCCATAGATTGCAACCATATGTTTTGATGAGTTGGATTAGGATTGATTTCTATGGTTCGAGACTAAGAAGCTGGTCATTCCTTTGTGTAACTTTTTCATGCTAGCCTTTTTGTCCATGCATTGTGGGTTTTCACATCGAAAATTTCACAAACCTCGCTGGGCATCCAACCTAAACCAAAAACATCTTTTTGTGATCACCTCCTTGTCCACAACCCAATTTGAGTATGGAGTAAAATTCTCGATGGAGACTCAGATATTCCGCAAGATTATGGAATTTATGCTTACTTTAGCAGTCTTTTCCCCCCTTTTATGCTCGAGGACGAGCATCGTTCAAGCATGGGGGAGGAGTCGTCACATCATCTCTGACAAATGCTATGTAAGTGTTATGTTGCAAAAGTTCTGAGGAGCAAAAGAAAAAAAATGAAAAATGAAAAAAAATTATGATGAGAAGAATAGAAAAGTAAGAAAAAAAGAAAGAGAGAAAAATGAGAAGGAAATAAAAATAAAAGTAAAAAAATAATAAAGATGCTCATCGGTTCTTTTTGCTTCATAAGTTCTTAAGTGCCTTGGAGACAAATCCATACTCAAATATTCCAACCATGTGCAATCCGATAACGAGGACTTCACTTGTGCCTCGGAATCATCCATTTGCCACTTGCACATGTTCACCTATCTAAATGTGTGTGTTTCATCCCTCTCTCTTTCCAACATTTATTTTTCATGGCCTTTTTGACAAGTCTCGGTAATTTCAGTAGATCTCTCTCTTAATTTGACAATATTTCGGATGTATGTTTTGCTAGGATTGTTTTGACCTACCAAGCTCCACATAAGTCTTCCACTATCACATATGAGTAGAATAGGTTGAAAATAATCTAGTATCGGCTTGAGTGACTTGATGAGATGAGTGTTTCCATGAGCTTTTGCAAGAGATTTTCACTTATGTTGGATATGCATCTTTTTGAAAATTCTTCCATGGAACAAGGTAACGGTTTGAAGTTCACTTAAGTTTGAGAGCATCGTGTTTATTAAATGTGGCTTGTTCTTTATTGTTAGTCTATCTTCCATAGTGTAAAAGAAGCCGGTCACAACTTGAACTTTAAAAATAAATTCTTAAGAGAGAGCAATTTGCCTCGTCATGAATAACTAAGTGCAGGGACAACATTGGAAGGCAACGTTGATTTCCCTTTTAAGCAAGGATTACTTACTCGAGGATGAGCAAGGTTTAAGCATGGGGGAGATGTTGGTGGTGAATTTTGGTGCTCCAAACATATTAGTTACACTTTGGTTTGAGCTTGATTATGCAACTAACCCGCCACTAGGCACAGTAATGATGTAACAAGTTCATCTTCGTATGTGCATTTGGAAGTGTTGTGTTTTTGCAGGAAAACATGGACAAAAGGGACGGAGTCACAACAAGTTCAAAGGAGCAAATGAGGAGTTCCGTTCGTGTTCGAGTGCAAGGCGAAATCACTTCCAAAGGTGGCAAGGACCCAGGTGCTACAACGGATCATCCCCGAGGACTAAGATGTAAAGTTTGGACTTCATGCGAGAAGACCCCCTATCTTGATCGTGGGGATGACGACCTCAAAATGACACAAATGAAGGGGGCCAAGTGCAAAATGTTAAGATCAGCCGCGGGGAGGAAGACAGGCCCGAAACGGGTCGAAAACAACCTGAGCCGACCGGCCTGGTTGGATCGGCTCAGGCCCTTTTTGCCTCGGTTCGCGTTCCCCTTTGACCTAGAGGCTCCTTGGTCTATTAGTAGCTCCCTCCTCCGACGGCCGCCGCATCCAATCATTCTACCGACGCCATTCACCAGAAAGCCGCCGCCGCAAGATGAGGGAGAGAGTTGGATGAGCTCATCGCAAGGATCAACGTCGGCGAAGGGAAGGAAGCAAGAGGAGGACTCCAAGCCGCTGGCCTAGGGGTGTTCCCAAGCTTCATCGCCGCCATCTTCATCGACGACGTTCTCCAGAGTCTCCATCACCCCTATGTGCTTCAATCCGTGTAAGATGATGGGATAATGCCTCCGTTCATCCCTAGGGTTAGATGGATACATGATTTGTGATCACTACATGAACCCTATGCCTTTTGATGCTTGATGGTCTATGTCTATGCAAATGCTTTATTCACATATGTATGTACAACATGTGGTCTTAGTAGGGTTTGTGGTAATCGTGGTGATTAGCTTAACCCTATGGATGCTTAGATATAGATGCGGTTATACGTGAAAGTGGTTGATTACCTTGCGTAGTGACAGTACGATTTAGGGAAAAGGCTTAGCGGCCGCATAATCGCCATGAAGCTAGTGAAGGCAACATCCCTTTCATGTGGTAGATGCTGAAGGACCGGAACGGCGAACCAGAGAGGGGGGAGTTAATGGGAGCCGATAAAAATTCTACTCAAGAATTCAGCCTATGAACCCAAAATCACTCGGACACCTCCGCAAACTTCTCTTGCCAAATCCACGTAGCCACTGGAGTGCTACTGGACCTAGGAGCAAGATCCAACCAACAGCCACTCAAAACATGCAGCGGAAAACAACTCGAAATAGCTGCTGGAAGCCAAAACCGGTCAGGCCGGTTTCTGAAACCGGTCAGACCGATCCTCTGGGACTTAGCCTCTCACAAGCAGGGGAAATCGGTCAGGCCGGTTTGGCAAATCGGTCAGGCCAATTTTGTCTGGGAAATCCCCAAAAGACCTTCGAGACCAAACTTAGCCAAAACTGCCTCAAGAACCCTTCAACCTTTGAACAAGAAAAGCCATAACATGAAAGAAGCTCTCCTATCCAAAAACCCTCACGACAGCCCACTGGGGCTAAACCGGTCAGACTGGTTTGGGAAACCGGTCAGGCCGGTTTTGCCTGGGCAGTCAGGAAGAACTCAGCCCGTGGGAAAAACCCAACCTTCACCTCGATCGATCTCCCGATTCGTTCCACAGATTCAAGTGAGACTTTGGGGATAGCTGGGGTACCTCGTGGGCTACCTTTGGCTAGAAGCTCGGTCCCCAAAACCTACCCAATCAAGAGGAATCGGAAGTCAACCCTCAAGAACACCTTCCCATGAACTCCACCGAAAACCGCCAAATTGAAGTCATTTCGGAGGGTTTGTTGGAGCAAGATCACCAAGCAAAGAGGCACTAGGTCCTCATATGTGACATCCAACAAGAATCCCTCAAAGAAACGCTCCCAAAACCTCTCCACGAAAATTCCAAGAAAGAGGCTCCGAAAATCACCAAAAAGGGAAAACGGGAAGAACACAATCAAGCCTTGAGGAACCACGCCGAATCATCTATACATACCATGAAGGTTCATACAAGGTCTAGCTTGCCTCCCGATCATCCATCCCTCTCTCAAGATCTCACCATGAAGCTCTCAAGCTAGTCCTAGAAATCCTAAGGAAAATAGGAAGGAAAATAGCAAAGGGAAAATGAGCTAGGGTTCCAAGAGATGGCTGCCATCCTCTCACCACTTGGGTTATATGGAGGCTATCCAAAAGACTAAACTACCCCTATTACATAAACTAGGATACACACCCACCAAGGGCACTTTGGGAAATTGTCATCGTAACACCATCGGGCGGATGTCCGGTGACCGCACTTCGCTTAGCCTCGACGCAAACCTTGCGATCCCGACGCGTGTCCTCCGCTTCGAAGCTTCCCGGTGTCCTGCGACCCCAAACCGGTCAGACCGGTTTCACCAACCGGTCAGACCGGTTTTGGCCTGACAGCCACGCCCGGTCTTCGGCATCGGTTTTGTGGCTCAGCCGAGTAACCCAGTGGTTTTCTAGTGAACCACTGCAAACCCCGCGAACTTGATGTATCCTCCGCCAATCACCACTCATGACTCAGCTCCCACGAAGTCCCGGCTCGACCTTGGTTTTGAGGCTCAACCGAGAAACCATCCACCGACTTCATCTTGCTGTTCTTGCCACCATGCGGCCCGCACCTGACCCCGCTGGCCACCAGGTCCCTCGAACCAAGCCTACTTGTCTTCTCCACACCTGGAGGCCTCACCGGCAACGACCTTTCGCGCTTATTCTTCACCTGCACCAACACCAGTCAAGCCGCAACCTGCACCAGCAATACTTAGCCAAGAATCAGTCCACACAATGTTGTCAATCACTCATCACACCAGGAAGCGACCATCCACCGGTCCTCGAACCACACATGGTCCTCAGATGCATGTTCATGAGATCCTAGACCCTAGGGAGGGAACGCTTATCCACCTTAATCTCTCTCTTGTATCCACCCTTTGCCATCTAGTTTAACCATAGACTTCTTAGATTAACATAGGTTAGATTGTCTTTACTTTAGATTAATACCCCTTTCAAAGGTTTTCCATCAACTAGATTAGTACTTGGTTAAGCGCTAGTAATCCCCTTGCTCCGCGGATTGACAGGAACCTTGGGGGTCATCCCGTGGTGAAAAAGGCTATAGGTGGTCCGTACGCTTGCGGATCGAAACTCGATACATGTTTCGACCATCAACAGTGGTGATTGGCAGAGGCTACACCGAGTTCGCGGGGTTTCCAGTGGTTCACCAGAAAACCGCTGGGTTCCTTGGTTGATCCACAAAGCCAAGACCGAAGACGGAGGTGCAGCAGCATCAGGCCGGTCTGACCGATGGGTACCGGTCTGACCAGTGTGCGACGACAGCTTCCAGAGTCTTCAAAGCGGAGGACACGGGTCGGGATCGCAAGGCTTGCGTCGAGGCTAAGCAAGTTTGCGGTCGTTGGGCATCCGTCCGATGGTGCTACGACGAAGTTTACCAAAAGGCCCGTCGGGGGCGTGTATCTTAGTTTAATGTAATAGGGGTAGTTTCATCTTTCGGCTTGCCTCCATATAACCCAAGTGGTGAGAGGATGGCAGCCATCTCTTGGAACCCTAGCTCATTTGCTTTTGCTATTTTCCCTTCCTATTTTCCTTAGGATTTTTAGGACTAGCTTGAGAGCTTCATGGTGATATCCTTAGAGAGGTATGGATGATCGGGTGGCAAGCTAGACCTTGTATGAACCTTCATGGTATGTATAGATGATTCGGCGTGGTTCCTCAAGGCTTGATTGTGTCTCTCCCGTTTTCCCTTTTTGGTGATTTTCGGAGCCTTTTCTTAGCGATTTTCTTGTGGCGGTTTTGAGATCTTTCTCTTTGGGATTTGGTGGGGATGTATACATGAACCCTTTGTGGTTCTTTTCCTTATGATTCCCTTCCCAAATCCGTGAGTAAAGGGGCTCGATTTTGGGGTTTTCTCCGATTTAGGGTTAGAGGCATTCTTAGTGGAAATCCTTCGATTCCTCTTGATTTAGCAAGTTTTGGTGGACCAAATCGTGGCTATGGAATGCCCATGTGGTACTCCTACTATCCCCCAAAGTCTTGTGTGAATCCGTGGAGCGAATCAGGAGATCGGGATTTGGATTTGGAAGGGTTGACCCGCGGCTCTCTGTTCATCTCGAGCTGCCCAGGCCTGACCGGTCTGACCGGTGCATGTGACCAGTCTAATTGGTGCAAGGTCCCAGTGGGATTTGCCTTGGGTGAACTGCCTGATCCGTGTGGCTTTGGGCTGTAGTGCTGCTGGTCAGTTCTTGGTAGGTTTCAAGGGGTTTTGCTAGGTTTGGTGAAGGTTTTTCTTCTCCTTCAGTTTGAGGTTGGAGGTGGTTTTTGTTCCAGGGCCTAGAGATGTCACTGAGGCTTCCTGGAACGTTTCTGTGCACTTGCTGTAGTCACCGGCCTGACCAGCGCTGTCCACCGGTCTGACCGGCGAGAGCCATCGGTCTGACCGGTGTAGCACAGACAGTAGGCTGTGCAGATTTCCGCTGTGTGTTTGGATTGTTTGTTTCGGTTGGTTGAGTGGTTTGCTCCTAGGGTCAGTAGCACTTTCAGTGGCTACGTGACTTTGGCAAACTTGGGTAGTTCGAGTCGGAGAAGTGTTGGATAGGTCGTGTTCGACTTGTTGGAGAAGCTATCTCCTTCGAGAAGAATTTTTATCAGCTCCCATTCACTCCCCCCTCTCTAGTCACCAGTTCGGTCCTTGAAGTGGTATCAGAGATGGTTACAGGTCTTTCGAGACTCTAACCAGTCTAAGATCCAAAAGATGGCGTACCAGGAACGGGGTTCGGGTCCTTCGCACTTCGATGGCAAAAACTACCAGATGTGGCACAGGCGGATGACAACTTTCCTCTGCGGTAAGGGTCAGATCCTTTGGGATGTTACGGTGAACACAACTTATGTTCATTCGATTAACTTCCTTGCTTCGGGATCGAGGGACATGCACGACGCCAACAACAAGGCGGTCGACTACTTGTTTCGTGCTCTGTGTCAGTCCGAATTCGATCAGGTTCAGACAGAGGACTTAGCTTGTAGGATTTGGGAGGTGCTAAAGAATGCTCACGCTGGAAACAGTCAGGTTCAGGCTTGATTGTTTGCGACTTACTGGAGAGAGTACGAGAACTTCACTCATCTCCCCGGTGAGTCCATCGATACGATGTTCCAGCGGTTCACGGTGATTGTGAACAACATGAGGGCCAATGTGGCCGTGCTCCCGTACGATGATCATGAGAGTGCTGTGAAGCTCTTGCACTCGTTGGATCGTATGTTCTGGGGCGGAAATGTCGAGGCCATACTTGAGTCGGATAAGTATGAGACTTTGTTGGTGGACGAGCTGTTCTCGAGGCTCAAGTCGGCTGAGGTGGACCGGGGTGTGACAGCCAAGCTTGAGGGCCCGACCGACTCTCATAGTCTCGCCCTCATCGGTGGCTCAGGTGCAAAGTCTAACTCTAACCCATCCACTAGGATGTACTCTTTGTCCTCTTTTATGTCTTTGCCAGATGAGGAGTTCGATGTGCTTGGAGAGGATGAGCTGGCGCTGCTGACTAGGAGGTTCGAGAGGATGCACGAGAACCGGGTGAACACAAGGAGGAACATGAGGACGTGCTTTCAGTGCGGCAAGCCAGGACACTTCGTTGCCGACTGCCCCGAGAAGATGGAGAACAAGGACAACTACAAGCACCAGTCGAAGACGGAGAGCAAGTACCGGTCGAGGCGCGATCACAAGCACAAGCACAAGGACAAGCGACGATCGAGGAAGAAGGACGGCCACAGCAAGAAGGCCCGAGCGATGGTCGGAGCGAGCGACGTCGACTCCAGCTCCGCCTACTCTACCTCGAGCTCGAGTAGCAGTGAAGATGAAGGTGATCGGCGCAAGAGCAAGAAGGGATCCAAGAACCTAAGCGGACTGAGCTGCTTCACGTGTGACGGCTTCTGTGGCATGGCACACAGCTCCGGCAGCAAGAAGAATCAGAAGGACGACTTGGACTCTGACTCCGAGGATGAGGTACGTGACGAGCTTTCCTTCTTGCACCAGGAGAATGAGGAGCTAGGAAAATTGCTTGATAATCGTGATGACATGCTTAGAGAGGTGAAGAAGATGAGAAAGGAGCTTAGGGCCTCGCTTGAGGATGCTAGGACTAGAGTGGCTGAGCTAAAAACACAAAACCTAGATGCTAAACTTGAAATTGATTCCTTAAGGTTCACCTGTTGTTTCTGATGAGGTTGATTGTGCTGATTGCTCTGTGTTCCTAGCTGATCTTACTGCTCTCAAGGAAAAGCATGCCTCCAAGTGTGAGGAACTAGATGTGCTTAGGGTTGAAGTGGCTGAGCTTAAGTCTAGACCTGCTTTGCTAGGTGCTTGCACTTCTTGCCCTGTTTTGCATGGAAAGCTTGATGAGTCTCGTGCTTACATTGTTTTGCTTGAAGCTGAATTGAAAGCTCCTATTCCATTGCATGCTCTACTTGTGAATTGCAAGCTGTAAAGAACCTGGAACTTGCACATTATGTTGATCGCTTGCAGGATGAAAATGATGAGTTGAGAAAAATGATGGGTTGGTTGTCGGGTCATGAACCACAACTTAGGGTGATGATAGAGGCATACAAGCGCTATGATGGGCAAGCGCTTGGGTCGGATAAGATTGGAGAGTGTAGTGGTGAGGGAGGAGAGAAGATTGGTGATATCCAAGCTCCACCAAAAACCTTCCACAAAAATGCCTATGCTCCTAAGCCAAACCCATTGAGAAACCGACTTGACACAACCTCAGATCCACTAGTGTTTCCTCCCCAAACAAATGATTTCCAAGAACCCATCAAGTTCAAGAGTGACTTAGGGAATGAGTTCTTTGGGAAAAAGGGTGAGAAGCCTAGTGAGGAGAAACCGAAAGAGAAGCCGAGTGAGGAGAAACCAAGTGAGCAGCCCCAACCCAAGCCTAAACCTAAGCCCATACGGTTTCATTGTGACTATTGTGGGAGAGATGGTCACAACAAAAAGTTTTGCTTCAAGAGGAAGCGTGAGAAGAGAATGGCTAAGGAATGGGCTAACAAGGACAGGTACCACCCCTCTAATGGTGTACCTGAGCCTCGTATGCAAATGCCCAGGGCTAAGGCTATTGTGAGGACAGTTCCGGCTTGGGGAGATCAGAGAATGGCAGGTGGTGCTGCTGGCAGTGCGCCACCGGTCAGACCGGTCAGGGGGACTGGTTAGACCGGTGCAGGACTGGGCACTGACCAGTTTGATTTTCGTGGTCGTGGTGATGCTCGGTTCAGTTCTTATGGTCGTGGTACAGGTGGTAGGCATGGTGTGTCTGGTGGTGTTGAGTTTGCTAGACGTTCTCC
The DNA here is from genome assembly GCA_036936925.1 of Cenchrus fungigraminus. Lineage (NCBI taxonomy): Eukaryota > Viridiplantae > Streptophyta > Magnoliopsida > Poales > Poaceae > Cenchrus > Cenchrus fungigraminus. Next base: position 69,921,382 of record CM072770.1, read on the forward strand.
ACCTCGTGCTCAATATGAGGGTGGGAGAAGTCTTAGCTTTGAGTTGGAGAGGAGCTACGATCCACGGTCTTCCTTTCGTGGCTTTCGTGCTCCTCCAGCGAGACGGGAGTGGTTTCCCCGTGTTGGTTTCAGTTCAGGTGGAGATGGTAGGATGGGTCCGAGGTTTGACACTCGTGATAGGTTTGATGCATGCTTTGGTAGGGATGCTAGGATGGATCGTGCTAACCCTACTTTGGAGCAGATGGCTCAGCACTGGTTTTACTCTTTTGGTACTAACCCCAGTGTTGAGTCGTTTGCTCATTTACGTGCTCGTTTTTGAATTTCAGGTGGGAGGCTTGGGGAACGTTTGGTTGATCGACTCCGGTTGCTCGAGGCACATGACCGGAGATCGGGGGTGGTTCTCCAGCCTCACCCAGGTGGTGTCCAGGACATACATCACCTTTAGGGACAATCGGCGAGGGCGTGTACTTGCAGAGGGTGAAGTGAGGGTAAGTGACAAAGTGGTGTTGAAGCGTGTTGCCTTGGTCAAGTCGTTGGGTTTTAATTTGCTCTCTGTTTCCCAGCTTCTTGAGGAAGGTTTTGAGGTGTTGTTTAAGTCTGGTGGTTCTCGGATACTTGATGCTCAAGGTGACCTTGTTTGTGTGGTCGTCCCCGAGGGTCAAATATTTCGAGTGGATTTCTCTCGGAGTTCGGGTGTTTCGAGGTGTTTTGTGGCTGGTTCTTCGGGTGAGTTGTGGAAGTGGCATAGGAGGTTGGGTCACTTGAGTTTTGACTTGTTGTCACACTTGAGTGGACTCAACTTGGTCTGAGGATTGCCCCACTTGAGGTTTGAAAAGGACTTGGTGTGTGCGCCGTGCAGGCATGCTAAGATGGTAGCTGCTTCCCATCCACCCCTCACCGATGTGATGACGGAGCGTCCATGCGAGCTGCTCCATATGGACCTTGTTGGCCCAGCTCGTGTGCGATCTGTGGGTGGGAAGTGGTACGTCCTGGTTGTGGTGGATGACTACTCTCGGTATGCTTGGGTTTTCTTTTTGGAGGAGAAAGGGGAGATGTTTGGTTTTGTTCGAGATCTTGTCTTGAGGTTGAAGAACGAGAGGCACAGAGATGCCATACGAGTGATCTGCAGTGATAATGGCTCAGAATTTAAAAACTCTCATTTCGAAACCTTTTGCCATGACTTGGGTCTTGAACACCAGTTCTCTAGTCCGTATACGCCTCCCCAGAATGGCGTGGTGGAAAAGAAAAACAGAACCCTGTGTGAGATGGCTCGGACGATGCTCAATGAGCATAGCACTCCGAGAAGGTTCTGGGCTGAGACGGTCGATACCGCGTGCTATGTGTCGAACAGGATTTACCTCAGGGTCCATAAGAAGAGAACTTGCGACGAGTTGATGCATGGTAGAACCCCCAAGGTGAGTCACTTTCACGTCTTTGGCTGTAAATGCTTCATTCTTAAGAAAGGGAAGAAGTTGGACAAGTTCGAGGCTAGGTCTGTCGATGGCATTTTCTTTGGTTACGCGTCTCATTCTAGAGCCTTTCGAGTGCTCAATCTTGAAACTAACCAAATTGTGGAGGTTTGCGAGGTTACCTTCGATGAGACACAGCCACAGAGTTCGCTTGTTTTTGAGTGTGCAGGTGACGAGGAACTTGGCGAGGAGATTTTCGAGGATGAAGTGCAGCAAGGAGATGATGAAGATGGTGGTGTGGCGCCCGTGGTTGTGCATGTACATACTACTTCGATTACGATCGAGGACCGGCCTTCTCCCACACCTACGACGACGTGCCGATATCGAGAGGAAGCTCCAGCTGAGGGGGAGGTGGCTTCGAGGTGAGAAGCTCCCCGGCGAGTACAAGTGGATCATCCAGCTTCAACGATCATTGGGAACATCAACGAACGCACTACACGGTCGAGGTTTCGAAATGATTCTCACTTTGCCCATGCTGCTTTTGTTGCTACTTTTGAGCCCAGAGACATTGGACATGCGCTATCTGATCACAATTGGGTTAATTCTATGCATGAGAAGTTGGAGAATTTTGAGAGGAACCAAGTTTGGGAGTTAGTGGACCTCCACCGGGGTGTAAGCCGATTGGGACAAAATGGGTGTGAAAAAATAAGGAGGGAGAGAAAGATGAAGTGGGGAGAAACAAGTCAAGGCTTGTTGCTCAGGGGTACACACAAAAAGAGGGGATTGACTACGAGGAGACCTTTGCTCCTGTAGCCCATTTGGAGGCGATTAGGATCATTCTAGCCTTTTCCGTGGCTAAAGGGTTCAAATTGTACCGAATGGACGTGAAGAGTGCTTTCCTGAACGGTGTTTTGGATGAAGAAGTGTTCGTGAGGCAACCACCAGGTTTGAGAGTAAGAAGTACCCCCACAGGGTGTACAAGTTGAGGAAGGCGCTGTATGGGCTGAAGCAGGCGCCTAGAGCTTGGTATGGTAGGTTGAGAGGGTTCCTGTTTGAGAGAGGATTTGAGATGGGGAAGGTAGATCAGACCTTGTTTCTCCTCAAGCAGGGCAAAGAGATCCTAATTGTTCAGGTGTACGTGGATGATATTGTCTTTGGTGGCTCGTCTAACTCTTTGGTTGCAAGGTTTGCAGAAGACATGAGCAGGGAATTTGAGATGAGCATGATGGGCGAGTTGCAGTTCTTCCTCGGGCTCCAAATCATGCAGTCGAAGGAAGGAACATCTGTACACCAAGCCAAGTACACCAAGGACATTGTGAGGAAGTTCAAGATGGAGGACTCCAAGGCCATGACGATGCTGATGAGTATGACTACAGCCCTTGATGCAGATGAGGACGGTGAACACGTGGACCAGAAGGAGTACCGGAGCATGATAGGCTCCCTCCTGTACCTGACGGTGACGAGGCCGGACATCCAATTCTCGGTATGTCTGTGTGCTCGTTTTCAAGCGTCTCCAAGGACTTCGCATCAGCAAGCAGTCAAGCGCATCTTCAGGTATTTGCGATATACTCCCGACTTCGGTCTTTGGTACTCCGCGTCTTCTTCTTTGGAGCTTCACAGTTTTTCAGACGCGAATTTTGCCAGGTGTCGGTTGGATAGGAAGTCCACTTCAAGAACTTGCCAGTTCTTGGGTTCTTCTTTGGTGCCTTGGTCTTCCCGCAAACAATCGAGTGTTGCTCAATCTACAACCGAAGCCGAATACGTTGCCGCAGCTAGTTGTTGCTCTCAGCTCCTTTGGATCACATGCACCATGAGTGACTTTGGTGAGGAGTATACCCAGGTTCCACTTCTTTGTGATAGCACGAGTGCGATTAGTGTTGCTAATAACCTAGTGCTTCATTCCAAAACCAAGCATATAGAAGTGAGATACCATTTTCTGAGGGACAATGTTGAGAAAGGGAAAATCGCTTTGATCCATGTGCCCACACAAAACCAACTAGCGGATATTTTCACCAAGCCCTTAGATCAAGCAACTTTCACTCGTTTGTGGGGAGAACTTGGTGTGTGTTTGGTCTCTTGAGTTGGTGTGGGAGCTCCTTTGTAGCATATGTATAGTTTCCTTTGTGCATTTCTTGAATTTTGCATTGCATATGTAACATGATGTATAGGCATCTTTGTATCTTAGGTTGCATGCATTTTGTACCATATGCATCTTGTAGGGAAAGCTTCTCTTATATATATAGTTCACCATGATGTGCTATATATGATCTTGTGAGCTAGTTTGGTATGATATGGCTTAGTGTGGCTTAGCTCTTGATGATCTTGATTTATATCCATGGTTGATAGCTATGTTTTTGAAAAATGTCACATATATGCTTTCTTGTGAGTAAATGCCTTTATATGATCATGACATATTTGAGTGGTTTTTCTATGCTTAATTTGTGCTTGGATAGCTTATTTTGAGCATATGGGGCCAAAGGCTCATTTGTCATCATGAATGTTTAGCCCTCATGCTTTATCTTGTGGAGGGGCATAAGTTCCTTTTTGTCGCAAAAACATTTCATGTACCAAATATGAATCTGAAAATGAAATGTAAATTGCTTGGAAAATATGCTCCCTTGTCATATGTTGCTTACCAATGAGAAGTCTCATATATAGAAGTAAGCACATGGCTCGGTGGCTTTGACATGACATGAGATGCTTGTGGGTGTTTATGATGATCTTATGCTTAGAATGGTTGTCCTAGCATGAAGTTTGTGTGGCTTTGCCATTTTGACATGTTTTGCTCATGTTTAGCACTTTGCTCATGAGAGGGTAATTTTTCACAAAAATGCTCAATCCTATCTTAGCTTTGCCCAATGGTTGTGAAACTTGGTGATCTTGTAGTTTATGTCCATACGAAGCTATAGAGTATCTAACTTGCTCATTTGGATATATGTAGCATCCTATGTTGAATTTTGTCTATTTGAGAAGCTCTAGGTTGAAATTTTCCTAATTTTGGCTTGATTCATGCATTGTCAACAAGGGGGAGAAGTTTGAGCATGTTTTGGCCTACTGAATGCATTTAGAAAGTTTCCGAGTGGTTTCGAGCCATTTTTGGGCTCTTGCAGTTCCCAGGTGGCCATCGGCCTGACCGGTGGAGGTCACCGGTCTGACCGGTGTTGGTCAGGACCTGTGCAGATGTTGGGCACCAGTCTAACCGGTCAGAGCAAGGCTGGTGCAGCTGCTCTGTTTTGTGAAGAAGTTTGCATGCATTCGTCCAGGGGGAGTTGCATTGGTTCAGGGGGAGCTTGCATGTGTGCAGGAGGAGCTCTTTGTGGTTTTCGAGCTTTGCTTTGGTGGTTTGTGCTCTTTGCTTCAGCTTGTTTTTGTCTCGGTTGTGTCGAGCCGTTGCCCTTGCCTAAGGGGACCGAGACTTTCCTCTTTCAAGTGATCTTGCTCTTTTGCCTTTGGTTGGCTTTCGATCGCTTGTTTGAGTTTCTTTTAGTCGTTTCTTTTCTTTTCCTTTTTCTTTTTGGTTACCAAACGTGTTTGTTGTCAATGCACTCATCAAGGGGGAGATTGAGAGCCTGTGTGGTTCGAGGACCGGTGAATGGTCGCTTCCTGGTGTGATGAGTGATTGACAACGTTGTGTGGACTGACTCTTTGCTAAGTATTGCAGGTGCAGGTTGCGGCTTGACTGGTGTTGGTGCAGGTGAAGAGCAAGCGCGAAAGGTCGTTGCCGGGTAGGCCTCCAGGTCTAGAGAAGACAAGTAGGCTTGGCTCGAGGGACCCGGTGGCCAGCGGGGTCAAGTGCGGGCCGCATGGTGGCAAGAACAGCAAGACGAAGTCATGGACGGTTTCTTGGTTGAGCCTCAAAACCAAGGTCGAGCCGAGACTACGTGGGAGCTGAGTCATGAGTGGTGATTGGCAGAGGCTACACCGAGTTTGCGGGGTTTCCAGTGGTTTACCAGAAAACCGCTGGGTTCCTTGGTTGATCCACAAAGCCAAGACCGAAGACGGAGGTGCAGCAGCATCAGGCCGGTCTGACCGGTGGGGTACGCCGGTCTGACCGGTGTGCGACGACGGCTTCCGGAGTATTCGAAGCGGAGGACATGTGTCGGGATCGCAAGGCTTGCGTCGAGGCTAAGCAAGTTTGCGGTCGCTGGGCATCCGTCCGATGGTGCTACAACGAAGTTTTCCAAAAGGCCCTTCGGGGGCGTGTATCTTAGTTTAATGTAATAGGGGTAGTTTCGTCTTTCAGCTTGCCTCCATATGACCCAAGTGGTGAGAGAATGGCAGCCATCTCTTGGAACCCTAGCTCATTTGCTTTTGCTATTTCCCCTTCCTATTTTCCTTAGGATTCTTAGGACTAGCTTGAGAGCTTCATGGTGAGATCCTTAGAGAGGGATGGATGATTGGGTGGCAAGCTAGACCTTGTATGAACCTTCATGGTATGTATAGATGATTCAGCGTGGTTCCTCAAGGCTTGATTGTGTCTCTCCCATTTTCCCTTTTTGGTGATTTTCGGAGCCTTTTCTTGGTGATTTTCTTGTGGCGATTTTGAGATCTTTCTCTTTGGGATTTGGTGGGGGATGTATACATGAACCCTTCGTGGTTCTTTTCCTTGTGATTCCCTTCCGAAATCCGTGAGTAAAGGGGCTCGATTTTGGGGTTTTCTCCGGTCTAGGGTTAGAGGCGTTCTTGGTGGAAATCCTTCGATTCCTCTTGATTTAGCAAGTTTTGGTAGACCAAATCGTGGCTATGGAATGCTCATGAGGTACCCCTACTATCCCCAAAGTCTTGTGCGAAACCGTGGAGCGAATCGGGAGACCGGGATTTGGATTTGGAAGGGTTGACCCGCGGCTCGTTGTTCATCCCGAGCTGCCCAGGCCTGACCAGTCTGACCGGTGCATGTGACCAGTCTGACCGGTGCAAGGTCTCAGTGGAATTTGCCTCGGGTGAACTTCCTGATCCATGTGGCTTTGGGCTGTGGTGCTGCTGGTCAGTTCTTGGCAAGTTTCAAGGGGTTTTGCTAGATTTGGTGAAGGTTTTTCTTCTCCTTCATTTTGAGGTTGGAGGTGGTTTTTGTCCCAGGGCCTAGAGAAGTCACTGAGGCTTGCTGGAGTGTTTCTGTGCACTTGCTGTAGTCACCGACCTGACCGGTGCTGTCCACCGGTCTGACCGGTGTCATCGGTCTGATCGGTGTAGCACAGACAGCAAGTTGTGCAGATTTCCGCTGTGTGTTTGGAGTGTTTGTTTCGGTTGGTTGAGTGGTTTGCTCCTAGGGTCAGTAGCACATTCAGTGGCTATGTGACTTTGGCAAACTTGGGTAGTTCGAGTCGGGGAAGTGTTGGATAGGCCGTGTTCGACTTGTTGGAGAAGCCATCTCCTTCGAGAAGAATTTTTATCGGCTCCCATTCACTCCCCCCCTCTCTGGTCGCCAGTTCGGTCCTTCAGATCGTTACCACAACTAGTCACTGGTCACGTGAAATGACTGTTTCTCTGGGCCCACAGGGGACTTTGGTAACGGGTGCGAACACAAAGCCCGTTACACGAACTCAACATCGGAGACGCGTGTTGTGAACCTGCGTCTCCTCTGTCTCGATGAAAGGAGACGCGTCTTCTGCACGTGCGTTTCCTCTGTCTTAATGAAAGGAGACGCTTGCTCTGAACCCGCGTCTCCTCTGTCTCGACGAAAGGAGACGCTTCTTGTTTACACGCGTCTCCTGTGTCTTGACGAAAGGAGACGCTTGCTGGCAATGCCGTCTCCTCTGTCTCGACGAAAGGAGACGCTTCTTGTGCACACGCGTCTGTAGGGAATCGGATGCTCGTAGCCTAAGAGGGGGAGGGGGTGAATTAAGCAATCTTAAAACCTTAACCTATGGCTTCAGTACTTTTGCATAAAGGTAAACTAGAACATACAATCTAGATGTGCAACTAACGTTGTTCTAGTGTGAAACTCCCATCCCAAAACAAGGTTTGCAACCTATAGCCAATCCAAGCATGATACTACTCTAGGAAAGTAAAGGCAAACAAAGATTGCAAGAGAGTAATGCGGAAACGTAAAGAGGGATGAGAGGAAGCAAACTCTTGACACGTGATTTGTCCCGTGGTATCGGTAGGCACTAAGCCACCCCTAGTCCACGTTGTTGAAGCACTCACACAAGAGTATTGCTTCCCGGTCACCAAGTCTCTCCCAAGAGCACCACTTGACTCGCCACAAAGGCTCGCCACTTAGGCACTCGCCAAGCTTCCTTGGTCACCTTGATGCCGCCTCCACTAAGGAGCTTCTCCACTTAGGAAGGGGGTCTCCACGTCCCCCGCACAAAGTGTCCTCGCCACTCCACACCAAGCCGGAGGGTCGAAGATGATTACCGGTGAACCACTTAGGCCCCAAGGCTTCTGGCGCACCTTGTACAACTTGATTCACTCAAGAATCACCTCACAAGGTTGGCACAACCTTGCACTCACTCAGCTCTAAGCTAAGACTAGCACTAAGCACACACACAAAGCATGTGCAAGTCTATGGATGAGCAATTTAGCACTTGGATGGATTGGATATGATCTTCTAGGTGTCTTGCACTCCTCTGCACTTCCACACAATCCAGCAACCTCAAATGGGTGAGTGGAGGGGGTATAAATAGCCCAAGGCAACCAAAGAGCCGTTGGCTAACGGCCACAGAAAAAGGTAGCGTCAGATGAACCAATGCTATGCTTTTCCTAAGCGTCGGTTCATCTGGTGCCCTCCACGTCACTTAGTCGTTGCAGCTCTGCTGACACAACTGTTCCGACGCTATACACCGACGCTGCGTCGGTTCATCCGGTGTTGAGGCTTCGCAACCAAAACGTCTCTGTATGCTGCTTTGTGACTGTCAGATAGACCGACGCTTCCTCTGACCCAAGGCGTCGGTTCATCCGGTGCTGAAGAGTTTGTCTTGGCGCGTCTCTATCTTGATTCAAACCAGGCATCAGATAGACTGACGGTGTCCCTACTAAGACCGTCGGATCATCCGGTGCTACTGACTCTACTGCTTCCCTTCTGCAATTTATCCGACGCATGTAGAAACTAGACCGTCGGATCATCCGACGGTGCTTGTTGACTTGAGGCTTCTTGCAGTGTACCAACTACACCGACGCTTGCACCGATGGTACCGTCGGTTCATCCGACGGTGTCTTTTATTCCTTTTCTTCGCGTCTTCAACTTGGATCTTTACTTCAACTTAACATACTTAACATGCCAGCACTTATAGCCTCAAAATATATACTAAGTCCTCATTTTTGCTATGAGTAACTTAACATGTGCATGGTATGTTAACTTGTGGTAATATCCATGGGACCTAAAATGCCTACAAAGACATGCTAGACAATGTGGTTAGTCCCATTACTTGTGTTAGCATGAATCACCAAAATCAACTCGAACAAATGGCAAAGGGGCCCATGTTCGCTACAATCTCCCCCTTTTGGGTGATTTATGACAACACAAGCAAAGAAGCATAAATTTGCAAAAATTGACAAAAATTGAACCACTTACACTTGCTTGTATGCTTACCATCATCCAAACTCCCCCTATATCAAACTTCCCCCTTTTTGATCTTCTCTTCCTATGTTCACACATAGCTTGCCTCTTCCCACTTTGGAGACACTAGCTTGCTTTAGTCCCACATTCTCCCCCTTTGGAATAAAATCTCCAAAAAGGTCCAAAACAAAAGATCTCCAAGGAAACTAGCAAGTCCTAGCAAACATAGCTCAAAGAGAAATGTTAGCCACAAGGGAGAAAGCCGCATGAACCATGATCCATATGTATGATATCAATGAAGATACCACATGTGCGAATAACTGAGATGGATCACAAGCTCATGAGACTAGCATGATACAAACTAAGCACCCCCTTGTGTGTGCACAATATGATAGTGTGGAAATCAAGTGCACAACTACAAATGCTTGTAAGACAAGGAAGCTTAGAGCATATCATGCAAGAAGGTAGCTTAAAGGACAAGAGATAAGACAAATGGATTCTTGTTAATTACCACTTGTAGATACCACTTGTATTCTTTTTAAGCATTGCATACCTCCAGGGGATTTGTTCCTCTCTACCTTGTTGGCACCACATTGAGAAGAGCCACTTGGAAATGATATCACTAGGAGGTGACACCACTTGAAAGAAGCTTGCAAAGAAGACACTTGGGGTACCACAAGGATTAGGAATGTATGAGTACATTACCTTTGAACTTATATAGAGACATAAGCTCGTAAGGACATGACTCAATAGCATGAAGCTCATATTGCTATATTCACTCTTTTAGAGATGTTAGATCACATTGAAAGTGAAATAGCATTCTCTTAGAATGAAGCACCACACCGGAACGTGTCACCAAAGGACTACACAAAATAAGCTTGAAACAATGTTAGTCCCATAATCAAACCATAGGATGAACTCCCCCTAAATGTGTGCATTTAGTGTTTGAATCACCAACCAAAAATATGCACATTGTTTGTGACAAAAAGGGAAGCTAACCCTATAGCTTGCTCATGATGCAAAGAAATATATGTGAAAACATGCATCATGAAAGAGCAAGTGTAGCTTTCCTACACACTAATCAAACCATGTAGGTTGCTCACGGGTTAGCACATGACACAAGCAACCTACCATATGTAAACAACTAGGCAAAGCAACAAATGCAAACCTAGACAAGGCAATGGAGCTACAATGATACATGAGATGAGTTCTAGTTTCCATTACCTCAACCGGGGAACTTGGGCAATACATGTCCAATCTTGCAAGCTTGGCTGCTATGCTTGAATTACTCATCTTCTTTGTGCCAAGCCTCCCAAGTCCCCGAACTCAAGGCCTTCAAGTGGCCTTAGGAACCCAAACCATTTGAGGCCCCTTCATGTTGATGATGACTTCCTTGGGCACCCAAATGGGTTGGTTCCAACCCCGCTCCGTCTTCATCTTCCCAACCTTGTGTGCAACCACCTTGCCATTAGCCTTCTTCTTGATGACGTAGGTGTTGCTCTTGGTCTTGTTCTTGCGGTTGGGCTTGGTGTAGATGAGGGAGCTCTTGATGGTGGGGTTCAACTTCTTCTTCTCGCCCTTGTCCATCTTCTTGACAAATTGAGGGCATTTGTAGAACTTGTGCCCTTCTACATGACACTTGTAGCAAGTCACGGTTGCACCCTTCTCAAGCTTCTTCACCATGGGATCACGGTTATCTTGAGAAGGTTGGACGTTGCTCTTCATGTCTTGAGAGATGTTCACTTGTTCCTCATTGTTTTTGCCCTTACCCATCAAGCTTGCCAAACTCTCTCGGAGCCATTTCACTTCTTGCTTAAGCTCATCATTCTTCTTGCTTATGAGACAATCACATGTTTCTACAACAACATTCTCATTGCAGGATGGTGAGCAAGATTCATCAATTAAATCAATGCAAGAAATTGAAGCATCTACCTTGGAGATAAGAATAGCACAAGGGATAGATGATTCATCAAGCTCAAAGGAATCACTTGTTTTAGTCTCATTGCTCTCAAGCTTAGATTTTAGCTCATCACACTCCTTGCTAAGCAATTTGAATTTGCACAACAAATGTTCATAATTTGTAGCAAGGCACTACAAAACATCCTGCGGTCCATGAAGGCCGATTTTCGTCACGGATCATCAAAATTTCGTCATAAAACGGCATCTATGACGAAATTTCAAAACGTCATGTATTGAGCGTCACAGATTAAGCACCGTGACGAACTAACGTTTTCATCATAGATTAGTGTGATCCATGACGTTCTCAAGTCATCATAGATTGGTGTAAAGCCCATTGAACCCAGCCTGAAGCCCAAAATCTGTGACGAAAATCGACCGTCATGGATTAACTTGCCACGTCACTTGTAGATGGCATGGATGATGAGTTGGCTAATGACATGGACGAGGACGTGGCAATTGATGACGTGGCAATTAATGACGTGGCAACTAATGACATGGCAACTCATGACGTGGCAAACAATATCAAGCTGACACATGGCAGCTAAGTGATGACATGGCAGATAATGACAAGCTGACACGTGGCAATGATGACATTAGCACGTGTCATTTGTCAGCAGGCCAAATTCAAAGTGGGCCAAATTGGACAACATATCTCTCAACTCATGTTTCATCGATATGTACACAGCCCATTACAAATTCAGCCAAACAGGCCCATGTGGCAATAAATACATAGCACAACATGGCAATATATACACAGCCCATATAAAATTTAACCCAACAAGCCTAGAAATCACAAAAAGAAGACAGATGAAATATGTTCTTGTAGCATCAAACATGTCAATTGCTTGCTGATCCATTTACTTCTAATGGCTTGCTTCTTGAGGCATCTAATACTCAACATGAAAGAGGACATTGCCAAACACTTTTCAATGCGCAATATTTGAGACAGAAATTACTAAAATGTTATGTGTAGAGAACATATAGTGGGCAATATTACTAAGTTCTAGAATGAGAGGTTGTATGTAGCAGGTGGCAGTATTCAATTGGATGTGTTCTAATTGAGAGACATAGTAGAACATATATAACTGACATGTAACAATATGGACAAGTATACTAAGATTTAACAAATACTTATCACAGCAGGAAATTGTAGCAGCAGTACACACGTCACAAGGAGAAGCACCGATAAAACAGTGAGGCAGGGAAAGTAACAGCAGGAAAAGGTCTTAGCTTTACCCATGGACTGAACCAGGGGTACAACGACGACGGCGTACGGCTGAACTAGATGGTGGTGCCTCACAAATCACACCAGCTTGTCCATCCCGTGCCCCATGATCAGCACCTTAGTAGATAGGCCACAAGTCCTAGGAACAATCCATGGCAAGAACAATAAATGTATGGCTTGGAAAATGCTAGTAGAGGAGAGAACATTAGACAATTATGCAGGCAGCAGGGTCATAATTAGCAATTGATGCCAAAGAAATTAGACGGAAAATTCTGCTACTGATAAATCTACTAATTATGATGTAAGTAACCTCAGGAACGAACTCTATGCCCATTCAATAATTTTATTCAATAATTGTCAGTAACTATATTAATTACAAGCAAAGCACCACAGATGCACACTACTGCTGATTTTTTTTACAGAGCAATACATAATATGTATGTGCCATAAACAGATTGAAAATATAGTATGCAAGCTACGAATCATTTCAGCAAGAGCTACACGATGGTAGGCAACACCTGGATGACCTAATGCATATATTGAAAAACATATCATGCATGTCATAGAATACTCATGAGTAAACTCATGTGCTGCTGTCCCTACTGACCTGCAGAGAAAATGTAAGTTGCTTCTAATCTGCACAGCTGCTGCAGTCATTGTCCTGATGGCCGGGCTCTAACAACTGAGCACCTGCAATAACCCAGACCAAAGGAAAATCAAAAGCAAGAAAGCTAGTGAATTGACTATACTTAACAGAGCTTTAAAGGTAAAAGAAAGAACCATGCTTGTCTGACCAATAAACCAGAGAAAAGACCAGATAAGTGTGAACTAGAAAGCTTTGCACTCTATTCAAGTTGGCACAGTACAGAACACATAGATTAATCGAGCACACATGGCAGTGCAAGAACCCAAAACTATAGGAACAAATAAGAATATGTATATAAGTACTTGTTCGTGGCAAATCCAATGCTGCCAAAATGGTAATGTTCAGCTTCTAGTCAAACTGACGAAATTCATACTAGCATCTACTGAATGAGCATTACAACTAAATTGACAGCACATACCCATTACTCAATAGACAATAGCTATTCTCATGGCAAATAACTGAGTGAAATTGCATTAACTGAGAAGTGACCTTAGAACAACACAAGCTGATCCGAAAACCAAATCATGTCAATATCGACACAAGCTTAGGCATGCACTCCACCTTAGAAAGCATACTAATTCCTTAAGATAGGAAAGAAAAAGAAAACATGAATCTTTTGTCAGAGCATCTTCACAAATACTATCACACTGGAGAACTTGATTGTTTGGATATGCTTTCCACACAGTTAGCAATTAATTTAAGCTTATAAGATGTCATGCATGACAGGATGTGCATCTTTGATCGCATAAGCACAAGATTTAGTAAGCACATGGAAGCATATGACACCACAACAGGATATGCAAGTTCAGATCCATAAACGAATAAGCAATATAGGACAATTCAGAGCAGAGGAAGATGGTGAAGGAAGAGTAACCCTAGCTTAGTTGCGCCCCCTCGCCGGCCTGAGCGACACCGCCGCGTGCGCTGGAAGGCCGCTCATAGCCTGGATGGGGAGGCGTGGAGATGTTGCCGAGTCGTGGGGATGACGCCGATGGCAACTGGAGCTCGACAAGGCCGCCATCCTCGTCACCAGCGAGCTTCAACTCCACCAGCCTGAACAGCTCCACGTCCCTCACGTCGCGGCTGAACCCAATCGCGCCATCGCCGAGGATGACGTCGATCCCGTTCGGCCCATCCACCTCCTCGACCACGGGCGAGGTGGGATGCCTCCACTTCACGGCCTCGTCGGAGAACCGCGCTAGCGATGTGGGCTTGGATGCAGGGGGCCGCGGCGCGGAGGGGATCTGGGCACGGGGAGCTCGAGGGACGGAGCTGTGCGGGTGTGGCTGGCGTGGATCTGCTCCGTGCGCGGCGGGGGAGGCGAGGAAGAGGCAGCGGGCGGCGGAGGTGTGGTTGGGGGCGACTGCGTCGGCAGTGGGAGCGCCAGCAGGGGGAGGAGATTGATCTGAGGAGCGGAGGTGTGGTTGGGGGTGACTGCACCGGCAGTGGGAGCGCCAGCAGGGGGAGGAGATGGATCTGAGGAGCAGAGGGGAGGCGGCCGGCAGTGAGGAGAAGGGGGCGACTGTGGAGGAGAAGGGGCCGGAGCCGAGGAGGGAGCGGCGGCGGTGTCAAGCACGAGAAGGGAGAAAGAGGAGGGGTGGAGAAGGAGCAGGGGATGCGGCTGCGGCGTCGGAAGATGAATGGGAGAGAGCTAGGGTTTCGGTTTGGTGGCCTTTTATACATGTGACTATCAATATGAATCGTTGGTTCCGAGATGAACGACTAAGATGAATTGGGCTTTAACAGAAAACGGCCCAAGCTAACTTTTAGTCCATTTAAACAAATCATTCACTATTTTTATTGCTTACTTAGGTTCAAATTTGAACTATATGTACCACATAATAAATTCAGGAAATATGAGAAAATTTATATTTGGACTCGTATGTTTGAATATAGCCCATGTCCAAAACATAGATGAAAAAAATAAATTGTTTGTTAGAGATAATGCAACCATTAATCTTCAAATTATTACAAGATAATTTAGTAATATTTAAATTTGTTTAAAACATTCTACAAATTGACAGGGAGCCATATTTTAAGCATATAATCATGCTGTCAAAAAATCAGGTGGTTTTAATAAAGTGAGATTATAGATGTTCGCAAACAGGAACATCTCTCACACAGTTTCTTATAACTATACTCAAACCTTTGAAGTTTGAACACCTCATAACATTGTTGAACCCGTATGAACCTAAAAATTTGAACTCAGCCTTACTTTTACCTTCCAATTCATAAGTGCCATTTTACTCTACCACTTGTTATGCAAAAAAGTTGTTTTCCTTTTTTTTTAAATACCTAAATGGCACACCCATTGAAACAACTCAAAAATTAGTTATCTTAAAAACACCAATACATTTTTCACATGTAGCAGATAACATATAAGTTGTCACCTAGGAATTTCAAGAATTTTCAAGTAGATTTGCTATTTTCTACCATATAAATGAATTTCTGCATGTTTACCGAAAGTAATTCCAAATTGACCT
Source organism: Cenchrus fungigraminus (assembly GCA_036936925.1). Classification (NCBI taxonomy): domain Eukaryota; kingdom Viridiplantae; phylum Streptophyta; class Magnoliopsida; order Poales; family Poaceae; genus Cenchrus; species Cenchrus fungigraminus. Next base: position 69,936,602 of record CM072770.1, read on the forward strand.
ATATATACATCAAATAAGATTTTAAAAATTCAAAAAACTATATTTAGGCACCTATGGTCCATTGTAGCCCATATTTGGGAGATTGACAAAAAATTCAATTGACTTATAAGGAAAACTCAAACTTTTACTAGTCACCTTGTTATATAATAATGATAATAATACCTAAAACTTCTTCAAAAATTGTGTAAACTGGCATAGAATCATTTTATGGATGTACAAGCTTGAAAAAAAAAGTTTCATAAGATTTTGTGAAAATTAGAGTATACATTGTTCACAAACTATATAGGTCTCTCACACTATTTCATACAACTCAACTTAAACTTTGAAGTTTGTATACCGTAAAGTTCTTGGTCATGTACACCTCAATTCTACACATAACCCTACATTTACTCTTCTATTAACACATGGGGATTCACATTGCCATTTATTATGCAAAAAAGATATTTTTTCTATTTTAAAATACATAATTAAGACACCTTTATGCATTAACTGAAAAAATAATTATCTTATATACCCCAAACACATTTTTCACATGTAAAAGAACACATTTAAGTTGTCTTCTAGAAGTTTTAAGATTTTTTGAACAAATTTGCTAATTTCTATCATTTAAATGAATTTCTGGAGGTTTAGTGGAAATAATTAAATTTTGAACTCATGGATGTCAAAAAGTCTGCTGGTGGCCCTCCATTTTCGCGAACCTAGGCCGGCCTGTTGGGCTGCGCCTTTGGGCCGGCCTGTTCAGCAGCGTGGGTTGGTTTGCTTGCTCGGGGTGGTTTCCTGGTCACGTTAAGTAGTTAGAGGGGCACCAGGAGACTTTGACTCCGGTTAGCAAGCCCAGGTTACTTTGATACGTTCAATTTTCGAGAAAGTCTCGTTTTCATCCCTAAACTTCGTAACTACAGAAAGCATATCCTTCAACCTTTAAAACTGTCCAGACTACATCCCGAGCTTGGTTATGCGTGGTTTTAAAAACGGTTTTGTCTTTTTCTTTTTTATTTATTTTGACTAAATATTTAGAAAATCATAGTAAATTATAAAAAATCATAAAATGGAAATCCAATTTTATTTGCCTCTATATAGGTATATCTCTATACTGAATATATAATATTATATGCTTTAGAAAAAAATTAAATTTAGATTTTTAAATTATTGACTGTGATTATCTCTAATTCTTTTCACACATTATATGATTTTTTAAATTTATTGATCATGAGGAAATGTTGAAATGCAATGTGGGTCGGATTATGACGAAATTGGCGCAACGTCATAGTGTTTGGACTTCATATCGGGCTTCATATCCAACACTGCTAATCTATGACGAAATCTGACGATTGTCATGGATGCAGTGTGATCTGTGACGAAATCTATGACGAAATTGGCACAACGTCATAGTGTTTGGACTTCATGTCGGGCTTCATATCCAGCACTGCGAATCTATGATGAAATCTGACTATTTGTCATGGATGCAGTGTGATCTATGACGAAATCAAAAAACGTCATGAGAATTTCGTCATGGATCAAAGGATTTCTTGTAGTGAGGGTTGCACTAAGATCATTGAGAGCATTGAGTTCTTTAATTTTATTAGCTTGTTTCTTAAGCATTCCTTTTTGCTCATGGACTAGCTCAACAAGATCATTGAGAGAGGTGGTGTCGGATTCATCAACACTTACATTGCTCTCCATACCTTGGGCCATAAGGCACATGTGTGGTGATGATGAATGACCTTGCATAAAGTGGGTGGTGAAGTTCATTCTTGATTCATCACTTGAGCTACAAGAACTTGATTCTCCACCACTTGTCCACTCACGGACGGCAACATTTGCTTCTTGCTTTGGTCTCCTTTCCTTGACCACCTTCTTCTTGGGCTTGTGCTCGATCTTGGTGAACTTGATGTGTTGATGATATTGCCCTTCTCTCAAGTGGACGTTGTAGCTGTACATGTTGATTTTCTTCACATACTTGAATATCTTCTTCACGTACATGGCCACCATGGATTCGACCTCTTCATCACTTGAGCAGTCTTCATCATCACCATCATCTTCGCTTGAGCTTCCATGAGTAGCCATCCTACTCATCACCTTCTCTTGTTGGCTTGAGAGGGCATGGCTTGTGGTTGGAGAAGATGGTTCTTGAGGCTTTTCTTGGGGTGCCTTCTTGGACTTAGGCATGATTTGAAGCTCATGTGCCATGATCTTGCTCAAGATATGAGATGGCTTCAATTCTTCGAGCTCCTTCTCATAGATGATAGCTTTCACCAAGTCATAATCGGGCCTCCGGAGACTTTGAAGGATCTTGCGGTTGATGTTCAAGTCCGTGATGTCCTTCACAGCTAAAGCATTGATCTCATTAACAAGCACATTTAGGCGTGAGTACATAGATTCGGCATTTTCATTTGCAAGTTGCTTAAAGCTATTGAATTCCTCAAGGAGACAACCATAGCGTTCATTAGCAACTTCTTTTGAACCCTCATTTTGCTCCTTGATGGTTTTCCATAGCTCGTGAGCATTTTCACAATTAAAAACTCTATTGAAAACGTCTACATCTAGTGAGGACAAAATGATACTCTTAGCAATCACATCAAATTGATTTTCCTTTTTAGTACCATTTTTCATGCCCTCATCGGTGACTCTCCAAACATCAAGGTCCTTTGCTTGGAGATAGGCCTCCATGAGAACCTTCCACCGAGGATAGCCCATGCCATCGAAATGCGGAGCCAAACCTAAGGCCTCCATGAGCCGGTTTTCATAATTTACCAATCGAATTGGCGTTTCCTTGTGAAGGAAGTGAGTCCCGGCTCTGATACCACTTGCAAGGAATCGGATGCTCGTAGCCTAAGAGGGGGAGGGGGTGAATTAGGTAATCTTAAAACCTTAACCTATGGCTTCAGTACTTTTGCATAAAGGTAAACTAGAACATACTATCTAGATGTGCAACTAAGGTTGTTCTAGTGTGAAACTCCCATCCCAAAACAAGGTTTGCAACCTATAGCCAATCCTAGCATGATACTACTCTAGGAAAGTAAAGGCAAACAAAGACTGCAAGAGAGTAATGTGGAAACATAAAGACGGATGAGAGGAAGCAAACTCTTGACATGCGATTTATCCCGTGGTATCGGTAGGCACTAAGCCACCCCTAGTCCACGTTGTTGAAGCACTCACACAAGAGTATTGCTTCCCAGTCACCAAGTCTCTCCCAAGAGCACCACTTGACTCACGACAAAGGCTCGCCACTTAGGCACTCGCCAAGCTCCCTTGGTCACCTTGATGTCGCCTCCACTAAGGAGCTTCTTCACTTAGGAAGGGGGTCTCCACGTCCCCCGCACAAAGTGTCCTCGCCACTCCACACCAAGCCGGAGGGTCGAAGACGATTGCCGGTGAGCCACTTAGGCCCCAAGGCTTCCGGCGCACCTTGTACAACTTGATTCACTCAAGAATCACTTCACAAGGTTGGCACAACCTTGCACTTACTCAGCTCTAAGCTAAGACTAGCACTAAGCACACACACAAAGCATGTGCAAGTCTATGGATGAGCAATTTAGCACTTGGATGGATTGGATATGATCTTCTAGGTGTCTTGCACTCCTCTGCACTTCCACACAATCTAGCAACCTCAAATGGGTGAGTGGATGGGGTATAAATAGCCCAAGGCAACCAAAGAGCCGTTGGCTAATGGCCACAGAAAAAAGGTAGCGTCGGATGAACCGATGCTATGCTTTTCCTAGGCGTTGGTTCATGTGGTGCCTCCACGTCACTTAGTTGTTGCAGCTCTGCTGACACAACTGTTCCGACGCTATACACCGACGCTGCGTCGGTTCATCCGGTGTTGAAGGCTTCGCAACCAAAACGTCTCTGTATGCTGCTTCATGACCGTCGGATAGACCGACGCTTCCTCTGACCCAAGGCATCGGTTTATCCGGTGCTGAAGAGTTTGTCTTGGAGCGTCTCTGTCTTGATTCAAACCAGGCATCGGATAGACTGACGGTGTCCCTACTAAGACCGTCAGATCATCCGGTGCTACTGACTCTGCTGCTTCTCCTCTGCAATTTATCCGGCGCATCTAGAAACTAGACCGTCGAATCATCCGACGGTGCTTGTTGACTTGAGGCTTCTTGCAGTGCTAATAAGCAAGAACTATGCTCAGTTGTAGGTGTTACAAATGTAGATCCCAAGAAAGTACCTCAAGTTCTCTCAATTTATCTTTTACTTTAAGCATGTGAAAGGCACAATAGAAGCCGCAGAATCTAGAATGAGAAGGTTGTTTGTAGCACTGCGATAAATGTACAAAGCAAAATAGTGGTGATAGAGAAGAAATAAACTCAAGCTTTAGTACTAGCTTCCACGGGAAGGAAATAAGTGATACGTACCTTAACCTCATTGTCATGTTGCAAGGCGCGACGGGGCAACTTCTCGTCGATGCAGTAACTATTCCAACCCCTACAACAAAACATGCTCAATGGTTAGGACACTATTAATAAACTCTGCAAAGTTTGTTGAGGAAGTTTGCAGGTTAAGAAAGAAAGAACTTACTCATCAATGACTTTTGTCAAAAGGGAAATATCAGTGTTAAGGCTCTTCAATGAATTAAGATACAAGACCCTCTTCTGCTTCGGAAGGATCACCACTGCAATCCAGTGGTTATCACTAATATAAGCGGAAATGATGAGTCTCTTTTTAGCATATAGTTGGAAGACGTGCTTCATATAGGACACAATAAAACTGAAAGATGGACCATGGCTCAAGAAAGTCAAGTTAAAGCATTTAGGATCGAGGAAGCCAACTTCAGTGCCCGTCTTCTCAACTTCTACAACCATATTCCTATTATTAAGAAAAACAAAATGTAAGGAGGCAAAATACATGGTAAAGATGATGTGAGGCAAAAAGCACATTTCGATAGAGAATGATTAGTGAAGAGGGGAGAAACTAGGGGTAATTATCTTAGCCCCTAAATCCCCAAAATCATGAAGGCTAATGTGGGTCGCATCCGTGAAGGCCCAACATCGGCAACCAGTGAGTCAGGCCCAGCTTCCCTTTCTCAAGGGCGGCGGCCTGACATCATCTGCAGGGCCACCTCCGACTTAGGCGGTTGTCCCGGCTACCTCGACGGGCGGCTCCGCCTTGCATGACCTAAGGTTCCTTCCGTTGCAAACCCTCGGCAGGGGCCCCCCGGGCGAGAGCCACAACGTGGCGCAAGTAGCCCCGCGTCACCCAGGACGTGCAGGAGCAGCAGGGCTGGCGGATCTGCCCTGTCAGATGGCCAGGCAATGATGAGATTTTCCCCGGTGTGGGAAGCGGACTGCCCCGGCGTCCCATCACCTCGATAATGAAGTGTGGTGAAGGACACGCGAATCCTTCGCCTGCAAGACATCGAACGGCGAGACCCGACCTAGCAGGCATCAGAGGGAAGGTCGAGGCTTACATGAGAAGCCCCGACCCAACAAGGCTAGCACGGCCATGTGTCGGGAGAAGCCACCTTGGAACGGGAGCCGCAGCTACGCCGCCCTACAAAGGCTACCGTGGCAAGCACAACGTACGGCGCCAACGGGAGACGAAGGCCCACGGCGTGACACTGTTCCGACACTGTTACTACACTGTAGCAGGACGTCGTTTTACCATCTTAACCCTTGTACACCAGCCCTCCTTGAACTATAAAAGGGGAGGCTGGCACCATAAACAGCATGACGAACAACAAGAACAACACACCACAACACTAATTGAGCATTCATAGCTCACCACCACACCAGAGACTTGGGACTCTCTTCCTCTCTCGACCTAAGCTTGTACCCCCCTACTACAAGCCCCTGTGGGCATATAGAATATCCCTTCGAACTGGAAGTAGGGCATCCCCCCGGAGCCTGAACCAGTATAATCCTGGTGTCTCTAAGCCCAACCATCCGGATTAGATGCACGAACATACCAAAATTTACTTACCAGCAGTATCAAACCCCGATAGTTGGCACGCCAGGTAGGGGCACTTCGTGTGTCATGACGCCAACAAGGGTCCGGTTGGCCCACTCCGACGAACAGCTGGTGCGCACCACCGTGCTGCGCTTTGGCTCCCTGGACTTCATCTACGATGGTCCAGTCGAGTCGCCCGCTGGAGCCGTGTTCTCGCGAACCCAGCCCGACACACCCACGCCTCCCCGGGGCCAGCCGCCTGAGGAGCCGCGGGCGGCGAAGTTTGCCGCCGACCGGGTTTGGGACCTGGTCGGCCGCAACATGGCGGTCGCTCTAGGGCCTAACCCGTCCCAGGAGCTCTTCTGCTTAGCGGCGTTCGCCACCTTCATGCTTGTGTTTGGTTTGCAGGAGGAGGAGACGCTGTCTTGGGATGAGTTCAAGCTCTGCTATGACTCCATGTACCCCGAGAGACAGACGTGGCTGCCCTGTGGCGGGGCAACCGCTCCCGCCTCGGCAGGCGGCGCACGCCCGGTCCCCTCGGAAGCATCCCAGGCAAGCTGCGACGAGGCTGAGAGCACGCCTCTCCGGAAGGAGGCGCGAGTGCTTCGTCCTCCAGCAGCAGGCCGACGTGGTCCACTCCACCCACTCCGACGAGAGCTCCGCGGAAGGTGAGCCCACTTCGCCCGACGCCTCTGCTAGCGAGGAACCCCCGCACGCCGGGGATGATCGCGAATGGCAGCGTGCTCACCTCAACAAGCTCGACGAGGCTCAGAAGGCTCTCGAGGAAGAGCAGGCAAGGCTCCACCACGCCCTCGGCGCAGAAGCCGCGGCCACACCAGTGCGCGAACGCGCACAGGAAGTACGTTGTAGCATCATCGGCGACGACCATGGGACTCCTGTTGCCAAACGGGCCTCCCAGAACCTCGCCGCAGCGGCCGTACTCCTCCGGGTCGGCCCTGAGCCGACGACCCTAGAAGAAAAGAAGCTCTGTCAGCACCTCCAGACACTCCTCGACGTGGCTGCTGAGCAGCAGGCAGAAAGTTTGGCGTCCAGGCGGTGGGAGGCGCAGGCTCCAGCCCCGGAGCGCTCGGCCCACCGCTGGTCCACACGCCCCTCTGGGCAGCCGGGCCGCGCGGAGAGCGTGCACTCGCTCGCCAGCTGCAAGGTCGACCCCTACCACGGAGCCCGGGGCGCATCCTCGGCGCGTGGAAGGACGATGACCCGAGGCGGGTTCGACGGCGAACGCCAGCTGCGAAGGGAGTACAGCCGGAGGTGCAGAGGCCGCTACGACAGCAGCGAAGATCGAAGCCGGAGCCGGAGCCCGACGCCTGACCCCCGAGGTCCGCGGGGTTTCGGCGTCAATGTTCTCACCGCAGCCCCACTAGCTCAATATCGTGCTCCGACCACCGTCGCGAAGTACGATGGAGAGACCAACCCGAGCGTTTGGCTCGAGGACTACCGTCACGCCTGCCACAACGGCGGGGCGACCAACGACTTGTTCATCATCAAGAGCATCCCACTGTACCTTGCCGACTCGGCACATACCTGGCTCGAGCACCTCCCTCGGGGGAGGATCAGCAGCTGGGCCCAGCTTCAAGATGCCTTCATTGGGCACTTTCAGGGCACCTACGCCCGGCCCGGCAACGCCTGCGAGCTTCGCCATTGTCAGCAAAAGAAGGGCGAGAGTCTCTGTGACTACATATGCCGCTTCTCCCAGCGCTGCGCCGAGCTCCCCGACACGGCCGACAACCAGGTCATAACAGCCTTCCAAGATGTTACCACGTGCGAGACCCTTGTCCACCGGATAGGGCGAGTCAAGCCGAAGACCATCCGGAAGGTCCTCGACCTGGCCACGGACCACGCCGACGGGGAGGAGGCCGTCGCTTTCAGCAAAAGGAAGCCTGAGGAGGAACATGGCAAGGCTCCGGTGTTGACGGATAAAACTCATATCCACCTACGATCCGCAAGTGTACGGACCTAAACCTTTTTCACCACGGGGATTCCCTAGGTTCTTGTCAATCCGCGGAGCAAGGGGATTACAAGCGTTTGATCTAACACTACTACTAACTTAACCAAACCCTAAACTACGGTTAAACTAGAGAACTACTACGCTACACTAGAGAGAACGATTAAACTCACAAGATATGTAAAAGACACTTGCCCAAGGGTCTACGATACTTGAACATGCAACCGCTTAAGATATACAAAACCGATCTAATCTACCGGGGGTTGTGACCACGGTTTCGCCCTTTCCCTCCCCCCGTACTATCACTACACGGAGGTATTCGTGACTAGACCTATGATGATCATGGCGTATTGAAGGGTTCTAAGGGAGAAGTGAGATCTACACTCCCAACATGGCATGGTAGCTAACCTTAAACAAGAAAGCATGTTCAACACTAGATGATAGATTGAAAACCAAACAAAGTAGCGATTACATCTCAAGATTGTTTACAACCCATGGACAAATGAGAAGATTACCCCATCAAGGTGCTAGGCATAGCACCGTTGATCATGGTGACGCTTCCGACGGTGTCTTCCTTCTCCTCCGGGGGATGTCTTGGCAGGGCCTCAACGTCCTCCTCCACTTGTGGTTGCTTCCTTCGAGTAGAGCGATCCTTCTCGCGAATGATCTCTCTCCTCTCCTTCCTCTCTAGCTTGTGGACGGCCTCTCGGGCGAATGGCTCTCTCTCTCTGCGAATGGCGGCGCCTCCACATACTTAGGGTTGCATCATCTTCAGGCTCAAGAAATGGGGGGCCGAACCAACACAGGAATGGGCCAGGCCGGCCGGCCTGGGCCGACCGGCCCAGGCCCATCCTGGCCCAGTTCGGTCGCCCCTTCGCTCCCGTGGGTCCTCTTGACATTTTGCACTTTGCCCCCTCCAATTGCATCATTTTGACGATGTCATCCTTGCGTCCAAGATGGAGGGTCTTCTCGCATGAAGTTCGGTCTTTTATGCTTAAATCCTCGGGGATGTTCCTATGTAACACTTTGGTCCTTGCCACCTTTGGGAGTGATTTCATCATGCTCTTGAACACGAACGGGACTCCTCAATTGCTCCTTTGAACTTGTTGTGACTTCGTCCTTTATGTCCATGTTTTCCTGCAAAAACATAACACTTCCAAATGCACATACAAAGATGAACTTGTTATATCATTAGTGTGCCTAGTGGCGGGTTAGTTTCATAATAAAGTCCAAACCAAAGTGTAATGAACATGTTTGGTGTACCAAAATACACCGTCAACATCTCCCCCACGCTTAGATCTTGGTCGTCCTCGAGCAAGTTTCTCGCAAAAGAACTTTTGTCCATGGTGTTGAAAACGTGCTCCGCTAATTCTTCCTTCACAAGTTAGTCAATCCTTTATCTTTAATATAATAAACATAAAGCAATGATAATCATACATAAACATGGGCGTTTAGAATTTTTACCAAATCGAGATTTACCCCACAACTCATACCTTTCACTCGAGGTCCTCAATTCCAGCCATGCTTACTTCTTTGCTTCCATCGGAGGTTTTTCATGATTTTTCGAAAAAAATAAAATTCCTGCAACAAGTATTAGACAAAAACCTTTCTCCAAGTTCTCACATGTCACTCATATGAAGTGGCTATCCTAAACAATTCATAAACTCTCACCTCCCATAAGTCTCTCATATATCATGTATAGTGGAGCTATAGGTATGGTTAGTGTGATTAACACGAGTATTATCAAGCTAAGAACTTCCTCTAGTGGTTGTTTTCCTTTCAAAGCCAATGATCATGAGAATTAAACCATAATGTGGGGATATCAAGGATAAGAAGATATAGAATGGTGGACATGTGCAAGGGCAAAAGAAAACAAGACTACGAGGCACCGATGACGTCCTCGTTGTCGGATTGCACATGGTTGGAAAAAGAATGGAAGTTTCATCTATTAACAACAACGTGGCATCCTTCCTTACACTTTATTTAACCTTCACTTGATTCATCCCTCTTCATATCTTTCTTGCCTTTCCTCTTTCTTTCTTTCTTTCTCTTTTTTTTCTTTTCTTTTCTTCTCTTTTCTTTTCTTTCTTTCTCTTTTTCTTTTTTCTTTTCCATACACATATTTTTTCTTTACTTCTCTCTCTCTTTTGACATCTTTACCTCTCTTTCAAAGCTCTTTACTCATCTCTTCTTGCATAAACACAATCTGAATTTAAAATAAAAACCATGCTAGAAACGAGACGAAACTTCGAACATGGGTTGTGTTCAAGGAATACGATGCACAAAAGAGATATTATGGTTTGGGTATGGAATTCGGCGATGTACGGGACTTTCGATGTGAGAGTCTCGTTACCGAATGCATGACGAGGCTAGCAATAAAAGATATATACAAGGACATGATCATTGCTCGAAATTAAAACTTCCAAGAGAAAAGGATCCAAGCCCAACTCATCATGCTCACTACACTTATGGTGGAGCGAATATTGAATTGGCTTTGTATAGGATTTTTCTTAGTCTCTCAACTTGGAAAAAGAGAATTTGCTACCTTTATTATAAGGGTTTTTCATATAATTTTCAGAATTAAACTCCTCCAACATTAGCATCAAACTTAGCACAACCGAAATGAAGTTCTAGATCAAAGCATGATGCGGGTACTTTTAAAGGTAAAAACTCCACTAAGCACCACGGTAAACGTTTCAAACCAATCGCTCATGCTTATATATCAAAAATTAAAGACAAACATACAAGTAAAGAGAGAAAAGCATTACAAGAGACAAAAATTTTAAAGATACTTTTTATTTGATTTTTTTTGACTCGAACACTAAATTAACACACTTTGAACTTGAAAAATTAAAAAGCACACCTAAAAATTTAAGACTCTCAAACTCTCGCAAAATCTAAACCAAACCGAACTAAACTTACTAAGGCAAAAGGATCTAGCTAGCTAGCTCTCCCCCACGCTAAAACCATACGACGTCCTCGTCGTATCTTACAAAAAATCCTAAGGGGGGAACCCTAACTTCCTAGTGGAACTTTCCACAGCTCTTGCACCACCTTTTCTTCATGTTGCCTACCATCCCAAACAACTTCCTCACGTTCCGATTAAGGAACTTGTAGTCGTCATGGACTACTCGTTCCAAATCCTCCATTCTTTGCCTCATCGCCTCCATAGCCTGGAAGCACTCCTCGACCGATGCGTAGAGATCCGAGATGGAGTGACGGCAAGCCGCATAACATAACGGATGCATCCCGAATGGGTCGTCGTCCCCGAGATTCTCGCCGTTGTCACCGTCACCGCCGTCGTCAGGATCTCCGCCGCCGTTTGGACCTTCGGGAGTCTTCTCTTTAGGCACCTCCTCCCAATAGAAGAGGTCGTTGTCGTCCCTTCCGGCGGCTGCCCACGAGCTCGGGCTGCGGTCGTCGGAGTAGTCACTCCCCCCGTAATCTTTAGGCTTGGGCGACACCTCTTTGTAGTCTTTCCTCTTCATGCCTCAGAGTCGCTCCGATCTACGGACGGGAGTAGAGACCCTCTCCTCCTTGACATGGTGGCGAGATGCGATCGGCCCGGTCGGGACACGCCCTCCACAACAGATGCGGGCGGTCCTCTTGATCTCCATTGATGGCTTGAGCTCACATCGCTTCACCTCCTCCGGCTTCAAAGGCTTCTCAGTGCCTAGCTAATCTCCACGCTCCTTGGGGACGTCATGGCTGCTACTTGGGTGCAAAAGGATGTGAATTGGGATGGATTCCCGAGCTCCAATCTCGTCCCTTTAAATAGTCCGAAAAGGAATGCCCTAGAACCCATTTTTTCCTTTTCTTGACTTCCCTAAAATTCTCTGACCAAACAAGGAAGTCGAAGACGCGCGTCCCAGAGGAAAACGGGGGCGAACAGCCACCCAGGGCCCCTAGGCCGATCGGACCGGGCCGGCCAGCCTACCCTGTTTCGCAGGCCGGTTCGGTCCGGGTTTTCGCGTGCCCCACTATTTTTTAATTGCTAGCCCATGTGAAAAAGTTGGCCTGGTAAAACTTCGCGAGAAACTCTAGAAAAATAAAAGAAGAGCTATTTACAAAATGCTTACCTTTTTTACGTCCTAGGCTTGACGTTCGGGCTCATCCTCCATGATGAAAATATCAATATGGTCAAGGGGCACAACGTCAGGTTCGTAATAAACCTTAAGCCGTTGACCATTCACCATGAATTGTTCACCTTTCATATCCATGATGGTAACCGCTCCATTGGAGAGCACCAAATGAACAAATGTAAGGTCCATCCCACTTGCTTTGCAATTTCCCCTTTCCGAAAGTTTTGAATCTCGAATTATAGAGGAGGAACTTATCTCCTTCTTTAAACTCCTTCTTCTTTAGTCTTTTGTCGTACCATCTTTTGATTCTCTTCTTGTATATGCTTGCGTTCTCATAAGCCTTCAACCTCATCTCTTCTAGCTCGCTTATTTGGATTCTCCGTTTTACCACCGCGGCGTCTAGATCGAGGTTCATCTCTTTTATTGCCCAATATGCTTTGTGTTCTAGCTCAACCGGAAGGTGACAAGCTTTGCCATAAACAAATTGATATGGGGTCATACCTATCGGTGTCTTGAACGCCGTTCGATATGCCCACAAAGCTCCATCCAACTTCTTTGACCAATCCTTGCCTCCCTTCTCTATAGTCTTGTTAAGGATGCTCTTTAGCTGCCTATTCGATGTTTCCGCTTGTCCATTGGTTTGTGGGTGATAAGCCGTAGAGACTCTATGTTCAATTCCCAACTTAGACAAACACTTCTTAAAGTTCTTATCGGTGAAGTGAGTTCCTCCATCGCTTATCAAAATTCTCGGAGTACCGAAGCGAGGGAAAATCACACTCTTGATCATAGCAATGGATTCTTCCGTGGAAGCTTTACGACATGGCATGGCCTCTACCCACTTAGATACATAATCAACCATAACTAGGATGTGCTCAAATCCATGTGAGTTTTTGAAGGGCCCCACGAAGTCAATTCCCCAAACATCGAATAAATCGATTTGTAGGTTGTAATTCAAGGGCATAGCATTCCTTTGAGAAATGTTTCCGATCCTTTGGCATTCGGGGCATGATGCAACATATCTTTTAGTATCTTCATGCATCTCTGGCCAAAAGAATCCGCTGGACCACACTTTTGCATGGGTCCGAAAATGACTATAGTGTCCACTGTACTCCGCCGAATGACACTTTCTCAAAATTTCTTGCCTCTCTTCTCTTGGTACACATCTTCTCATAACTCCATCATTCCCAAGTTTGAAGAGGTAATGTGAATCCCAAAAATATTTCCGGCTTTCGGAGATTATCCTCCTTTGAGTGTTTTTGTCCAAGTGATCAAGGGGCATTCTCCGAATTGCTCGAATATATCGATCATCCAAGTATCTTTGTCGAGTATTCGGTAGAGGTGGTCATCTCTCATCTTATCCTCTATGGGCTCTTTGTCATCTTGTCCACGGTTCATCCTAGACAAATGATCGGCCACAACATTTTCCACCCCCTTTTTATCATGAATTTCAACATCAAACTCTTGGAGAAGAAGGATCCAACGAATCAATCTTGGTTTAGCATCCTTCTTAGCCAAAAGATACTTGATGGCCGTGTGATCGGTGTAAACAATGACCTTCGAGTTCACGATGTAAGATCTGAATTTTTCGAAAGCAAACACCACCACTAGCAACTCTTTTTCCGTAGTGGCATAATTTAATTGTGCCTCACTAAGAGTTTTACTAGCGTAGTATACGGCGTGAACTCGACCTTCCTTTCTTTGACCTAAAACCGCCCCTACGGCATAGTCACTTGCATCGCACATGATCTCGAAAGGTTGGCTCCAATCCGATGGTTGAATGATAGGAGCACTTACTAAAGCATTTTTCAAGGTCCGGAATGCCGCTAAGCACTTCTCATCAAAGTCAAAAGCCACATCCTTTTGAAGGAGTTGTGTTAAAGGCTTAGTGATCTTTGAGAAGTCTTTAATAAATCTTCTATAGAATCCGGCATGGCCTAGAAAGCTCCTCAAAGATTTAACATCCGTTAGAGGTGGGAGTTGCTCAACCATCTCCACTTTAGCTTTGTCCACTTCAATTCCTCTCTCGGGTATAACATGTCCGAGCACTATACCTTGCATTACCATGAAGTGGCACTTTTCCCAATTTAGCACTAGATCGACCTCCGCACACCTCGTGAGAACCTTGTCTAAGTTTGTCAAGCAATCCACGAATGTTTTCCCATAAACAGAAAAATCATCCATGAACACCTCGATAATTTCCTCGATAAATTCCGAGAATACTGCCATCATGCAACGTTGAAAAGAGGCCGGAGCGTTGCATAAACCGAAGGGCATCCTTCTATATGCAAATGTTCCATAAGGGCAAGTAAACGTTGTCTTGTGTTGATCATCCGGGTGAATGGGAATTTGCATAAACCCCGAGTACCCATCGAGAAAGCAAAAATAAGCATGGTTTGCTAATCTCTCGAGCATCTCGTCAATGAACGGTAGGGGGAAGTGATCTTTCTTCGTTGCTTTGTTTAGCTTTCGATAATCGATACACATCCGCCATCCGGTCACGGTTCTTTGCAGTATTAGTTCATTCTTCTCATTCTTCACCACGGTTAAACCTCCTTTCTTCGGCACACAATGTACCGGGCTCACCCACTCGCTATGCGGTACCGTGTAGATGATCCCGGCATCAAGTAGCTTGATGACCTCCTTCTTTACTACCTCTCGCATGGCATGGGTTAGCCTCCTTTGATGGTCCACTACAGGCTTACATTGGCCTTCCATAGGTATACAATGAGTGCAAAAGGCTGGGCTAAGTCCTTTGAGATCATTGATTGAATATCCAATCACCTTCTTATGCTTTTTCAATAAATTCAGCAACTTCTCATTTTCTTCAGGACTCAACTCGTCGCTCACGATGACTGGATGAGTCTTGTCTGGCCCCAAAAATTCGTACTTTAATCCTTTGGGCAAAGGTTTGAGATCCACCTCGGGCACTTGTGGCTCTTCGGGTTTAGTGTCTCCTATATCTTCGAATTTTTCTTCCTCCACGCTTCCATCTTCGGGAGGAAAAGGTGAAGGATGACTAGAAGAGCAAAGAAAATTATATGTGTACTTATTTCCATTAAGATTTATTGTTACTTTGCCTTCTCCGGCATCTAACATGGCATCAACCAACTTAAGGAAAGGCCTACCTAGGATTATGTGATCATGATTATTATAGTAAGCATCTATGACAAAGAAATCGGTTGGTATGCACTTTCCAGAGATGATTACATTAATGTTGCAAGCAATACCTAGAGGTTTAATAGTTCTACCATCTCCCATGATTAGTTTTGTTGGAGTTGGAGCTAAGTCTAGGTTGTGGTCTTGAACTTTATCGTAAATTTTGGAAGATAGGACACTTACTTGGGATTCGATGTCGCACAAAGCTTTGCATTGAATTCTGTTGATCTCGCAACTCAAGTGTGGTGTCGTCTTCTCCTCTTGGTCAGATCCTATTGCATAAACTTCGGCAAGGAGAGCATATGGCGATGCTTCGGGCTTGATCCCCATGATTCTTTTCACCTCAGCTATGTGATCCGGACCCACTTCATCATCACTAAAGAGCTTTCGAAAGATCTCACCGGTGGTTTCAAGATCGTACGAATTCTCTGCTTGCTTTTCCGGTGGGAAATCCACTTCCAATGCTCTCGCCATCCCCTTTTGGTTAGGGAACGGTCTTCTCTTGTTGAATACTTCTCCATAATCAATTGGAACCCAATCCATATGCTCGAACTCCCTTAATGGCTTCGCGCTTGACATACTCCTCTTGTTTGTTTCACTTGACTTGGCGAAGTCAGCGCTTGGGGTAGTTCTTGTCTTGGTGTGTACTTCTTCAAGCTTTTCTAGGATTGGCTCCTCTTTCTTGTCTTCCGGGGTTGCCTTTTTAGAAATTTCAGCACACGTCTTTATCCTTGAATTGTGTTCCGGCTCTCCCGAAAGTCTTGTTTCCCAATCTCTTCGCATGGCCGCCGCTTAGCTAATCTTTTGTAAAAGTTGAGCGGCTTCCGTGAGTGTTTTCTCCATGAGATCCCCACCTACACACATTTGAACATGTTCCATGCAACTAGGGTTTAGGGGAAAATGTAGGCAAGAGTACGTCACCGGAGAAGTTGAGTCTTGGTCCTTGTTCAATCAACTCATTAAATCTATTCCAAGCTTGGTCAATCCCTTCCTCTTCTCCTTGCGTGAAGGTGATGACTTGCCTCCTTAGATGTTGAACCTTACTTATTGGAAAAACTTCTCACAAAATTTCTTCATCAACTTGTTCTAATTCCCTTCAACTTCAAAGGACGCAAACGAGTACCACATCTTTGCTTCGCCGGCAAGTGAGTAGGGAAAGAGATTCCACTTGAACCATTCATCAGGAACTCCTTCTTGACACATCGTGTTGCATAGCGTCATGAAATGCCTTATGTGTCTATACAAGTTCTCCCTTTCCATCCCTCTAAATGGGGTTGCCGCCGCCATCTCGATGATCCTAGCCTTGATTTCATACTTGGTCGCTTCGAGCTTCGAATCCGACTCTTGTACCTTTATATCTTCACATCGAGGACTAGCGTAATCTCGTAGTGATTTCTCCGGTTCTTCCACAGGGTGGTTGGCGAACGCCATCTAGACAACAAGATAGAAAAAGAAAAACAAAAGAAAATGGTTTTCTAGGTAATAGGGGTTAGATGTTAGCAATAAACGATAATCAAAAACTAAAACAAAATTAGATGCAAAACCAAATGATGTAAACTGGCTTGCTCCCCGGCAACAGCGCCAGAAAAAGGGGCTTGTTGACGGATAAAACTCGTATCCCCCTACGATCCGCAAGCGTACAGACCTACACCTTTTTCACCACGGGGATTCCCTAGGTTCTTGTCAATCCGCGGAGCAAGGGGATTACAAGCGTTTGATCTAACACTACTACTAACTTAACCAAACCCTAAACTACAGTTAAACTAGAGAACTACTACGCTACACTAGAGAGAACGATTAAACTCATAAGATATGTAAAAGACACTTGCCCAAGGGTCTACGATACTTGAACATGCAACCGCTTAAGATATACAAAACCGATCTAATCTACCGGGGGTTGTGACCATGGTTTCGCCCTTTCCCTCCCCCCGTACTGTCACTACGCGGAGGTATTCGTGACTAGACCTATGATGATCACGGCGTATTGAAGGGTTCTAAGGGAGAAGTGAGATCTATACTCCCAACATGGCATGGTAGCTAACCTTAAACAAGAAAGCATCTTCAACACTAGATGATAGATTGAAAACCAAACAAAGTAGCGATTACATCTCAAGATCGTTTACAACCCATGGACAAATGAGAAGATTACCCCATCAAGATGCTGGGCATAGCACCGTTGATCATGGTGATGCTTCCGACGGTGTCTTCCTTCTCCTCCGGGGGATGTCTTGGCAGGGCCTCAACGTCCTCCTCCACTTGTGGTTGCTTCCTTCGAGTAGAGCAATCCTTCTCGCGAATGATCTCTCTCCTCTCCTTCCTCTCTAGCTTGTGGACGGCCTCTCAGGCGAATGGCTCTCTCTCTACGAATGGCGGCGCCTCCACATACTTAGGGTTGCATCATCTTCAGGCTCAAGAAATGGGGGGCCGAACCGACACAGGAATGGGCCAGGGCGGCCGGCCTGGGCCGACCGACCCAGGCCCATCCTGGCCCTGTTCGGTCGCCCCTTCACTCCCGTGGGTCCTCTTGACATTTTGCACTTTGCCCCCTCTAGTTGCATCACTTTGACGATGTCATCCTTGCCTCCAAGATGGAGGGTCTTCTCGCATGAAGTTCGGTCTTTTACGCTTCAATCCTCGGGGATGTTCCTATGTAACACTTTGGTCCTTGCCACCTTTGATAGTGATTTCATCATGCTCTTGAACACGAACGGGACTCCTCAATTGCTCCTTTGAACTTGTTGTTACTTCGTCCTTTATGTCCATGTTTTCCAGCAAAAACATAACACTTCCAAATGCACATACAAAGATGAACTTGTTATATCATTAGTGTGCCTAGTGGCGGGTTAGTTTCATAATCAAGTCCAAACCAAAGTGTAATGAACATGTTTGGTGTACCAAAATACACCGTCAACATCCGGCCACCCGTCCGGAGAAGAAGAAGAAGAAAGAGCGCAAGCTCCGCAGTAATAACCTAGTGGTGGCGACCGACAAGCGGTCGTGCAAGCCAAAGGCTGGTCCCCCGAGGGATCACTTTGAGAAGATGCTTGAGGCACCGTGTCCCTATCATGAGGGTCCAGTCAAGCACGCCTTGAAGGATTGCAACCTCATGAAGAGCTACCTCGGCGGGAAGAACAAGCCGCAGGACGCGGCCAAAGCTGGTGTCACCAAGACCGTCGAGCATGACAAATTCCCCAAGGAAGATGGCGCCGTCATGATGATCTTCGGTGGGACACCCGCTCGCCCTCCGAGGTGCAAGCATAAGTGCATCCTGCAAGAGATCTACCACACCGAGCCGGCTGTGCCCTCATACCTCCGGTGGTCCGAGACGGCCATCACGTACGACCGAGCGGACCACCCCGACCACATTCCACAACCGGGGCCTTACCCTCATGTGGTGGCACCCCTCTTCGGCACCAAGAGCATGCACAAGGTGCTCATGGACGGGGACAGTGGCCTCAACATTGTCTACATGTCCACCCTCAACAGCATAGGGATCCAACGATCTCAGCTCCGCCCGTCGTCGACCCCGTTTCATGGAGTCGTACCTGGGATGGAGGCAGTCCCACTTAGATAGATCGACCTACTGGTCACCTTCGGTGATGAGAGAAATTTCCGCAAGGAAACGCTCACCTTCGAGGTGGTTGGCTTCCCGGGAACGTACCATGCGATCCTCGGAAGGCCAGCGTACACGAAGTTCATGGCGGTCCCCAACTACACCTACCTCAAGCTGAAGATGCCCGGGCCTAAGGGAGTGATCACCGTCAGTACTAAGCTTCAACACACATATGAATGCAATGCTGAGTGTTTCCACTTCGCGGATTCTCTCATCCGCTCCCACGAGCTCACCGCAGAACCAATCCCGGAGGTGCTCGACATCCCGGAAACCACCAAACAGGCGACGTGCTCATTCGAGCCCGCGAAGGACGCCAAGGAGGTTGTTGGCACTTCTTACGTTGTTACTAGATTTGCAACGGTGCCAGAAAGCCTGTTGGTATACTACACGATCACAGATAGATCCGCAAGCTCACGGATACCGTTGTAGCTTTCACCCGGGAGTATTCCAAGGTATCGATTTCCACGGGGAACGAGAAGTGTTGTGAACCTCAACTAATTCGTCCGGGGGATAGGTGACGAAGGATAGAAAGGCAAGGGTAGATTTCGGGTAGAGAGGGGATAGCTGATGAAGTTTGGGACTCGTGAGAGTCACGGATAGAATCAAGGCAAAACTTGTCGCTCGTCGGGGCCAGAGGGAAAAGAGCCACGGAAAGGGATGAGAAGGGGGCTCTGATGTCGTAACTCCTACCTGCCGGAACTAACGTGGTGGACTACAAAGCCCGTCCGGAGCTGTCACCTCCCTAGGGTACCACAACTATTCCGTTGAACCGGGAAGCATTCCAAGGTACTGGGAAGCCTAGACACCACGTCTACACTAACCAAGCACTACTTTACTCAGATCCAAAGCAAAGCAATCACAATAAGTAGAAACTACTAACTGCAATCAAAGAACCAAAGAGCGAACCATGAAATGACTTGAGACTTAGTTACTCACGAATCCGAACTTACAAAATATCCCAGGAGCAGTGACGAGCAAGGAGGAGCGGCCGTATCTCCAAGTGCGGCCGGCCCTATGATTTGCCGCCTTTGATCGTGCACGGCCCTGATCAACACTCCTGGGTCGGTTCCCAAGTCGGTGGAGCGAAATCCTGGGGTTTGATAGGTGCGTCCGTACCTAGAGGTGCGGCCGGTCCTACTCAATTGCCGTGTGATGCATCGACGGTGTTGAGGGACGTCCAGGATCACTCCTTGATGGCGGTTGTGGTGGTTAAGTGTGGGTCCATCGATCCAAGTGCTTCCAACCATAGCCTTTTGATCAAACCGACCATTCACCGGTGTATCTCATCCATCCAAGGTGTGTTTGTGGGATTGTTGGTGCCGTGGACTCGAGAGGAGGATTTTGGGTCGTGCGGCCGGACCTAGTAGGTGCGGCCGAACCTCGTTGGTGCGGCCGGACCAACTTTTGTGGTGTCAGGCCCATGGACTTGGTCCCCTTGGATATTATGCTAAGTGTAGAGGCATTTGGCAAAGTTTGGTGTTGATCGGAGGAGGTTGATAGGTCCGGCCGAACCTACTAGGTTTGGCGCACCTACCCCCCCCCCCCCCCGACATGTCTCGTGTCACAATCTTCCGTGAGGCATAATTTCTGCATCCGGACTCCGAATTGGGTGAACCAAAACTCCATTTTGATCATCTCGACAAGAAATTCGCAATGGTGCTATCAAACTAAGCATTTGACATTGTTTGTCAAGATGCTTTATTTGTGCTATGATGTCTCATTATGACCTGCATCCAAATATTCACCAAAGCTCGTGGAATCCGTTAGTTTATAACCCCGCAGCTATGATGCAAGCTTTGATGGAGTGAAATTTGTTCAAAGTTGAGGGTCGAAAATAGGGACTTAACGACCGTCAACAGAGGTACTCATGTCCAACGATGGACGCACCCTCCGCATCGGCTTGACACTCGAGTCGGAGCAAGAGGAAGCGCTCATGCACTTCTTAAAGGCGAATCTTGATGTTTTCGCATGGAAGCCGTCCGACATGCCGGGCATCCCGAAAGAAGTCGCCGAACACAAGCTCAAAATCAAACCAAGTGCCAAGCTGGTTAAACAGAAGCTGCAACGTTTCGACAGCGACAAGTGCAAAGCCATACGAGAGGAAATCAAGAAACTCCTTGCGGCGGGCTTCATCAGGGAGGTGTATCACCCCGAGTGGCTGGCTAACCCTGTGCTGGTAAAAAAGAAGAATGGCAAATGGAGGATGTGTGTCGACTACACCGGTCTCAACAAAGCATGCATGAAGGATCCGTTCCCTCTACCGCGCATAGACCAGGTTGTGGATTCGACCGCAGGGTGCGAAACCCTCTGCTTCCTCGACACCTACTCCGGGTACCATCAGATTACGATAGACTCAGACGATCAGCTCGCCATAGCATTCATCACCCCTTTTGGCTGCTTCTACTATTCCTCCATGCCCTTCGGAGTGAAGAACGCACACGCCACCTTTCAGAGGTGTATTGTTGACGGTTCAAAACCGTGTTGAAGTTCACCGCAAGCGTACGGGTGACCTGGTGCCTTTTTCACCAAGGAGGGTCCCGAAGGTTTGTCAATCCAAGGATCGGAAGCAAACCACTAAGGTTCTCTATCTAACCTACCGGTCTAACCCTATGTGAAACGTTGATTGCATAAAGGTTAAACATACATGAAAGGATGTATGGATCACATCCACGTAGCCATAAAGGTAAACATCAAAAGGTAACCCTAGCCTATCATCTTCTTGTTGCCGCTCTGGCCACGGTGACAAACCAATCTAATCCTACAACATGAGAATGAGTCATTGACTCAACATTACACGTTCGCTCGCCGCTTTCTCCTCCCCCGTACTGTCACTACGCGAGGATAATCATCACCGAACAATAAACCTCGGTCAGTGCATTACTACGATGTATCCGCAAGAGATGGACTAACCACCATGATTACTCTATTCCTACTAAGGGCATATGCTAGCTACACATATGAATGAGGCACGCATCGAAGTAACTCAAAGTAAGGAAAATACATGATTTATATCACCATCGAATGTAGAGTGTACAATTGCCTTGATGGAATCAAGGCATGGGCTCCGGAGCTCCACCATGGCTTCACCACGCAGGGCCAACCATGGCAGCTAGGGCTTGGCCTAGGCCATCTCCTAGGCAACTCGAGGACTTGTGACGGCCGTCAGCTTCCTCCCGGTGCTTCTCCTTCATGTCGGCGACTCTCTGAAGAATGGATGGATGTGGCGGCCGTCGGAGATACAGACAATTTATAGAGGAGCACCTAGGTCAAAGGGGAGCGCGAACCTGGCTCAGATCAGGCAAAATGCAAATGCAAAAAGGGATTAGTACAAAGGGTCAACAATGTTTGAAAAAGGCTTTCGATCTTGTTCCTCAATAATGACAAGCAAGTCACTTTATGATAGGTAGAGTCTTGTCAACAAAAATCTTTTATCAAAAGACCTAATCAAACAAGCTAACAAGGTTTTAAGGTAAGGCTTATGGGTATCCTATATTTTTGGCTTAAGACAAGAATTTTGAAAAGATAAGTCGAGTGAAGAAATTCTATCTAAGGTGGTTTTGGAAGAGAAGAAAAGAAAACAAGGATTAGATTTTTGGATGAAAAGCAAACCTACATTTTTAGGTTTACTAAAGGCATGAGAGGTTTTTCCTAAGGGTTTAGGATGAGGCTAGTCAAAATTTTAATTAGAAAGGGATAGAGATAGACTTTGTCGACTTGACATAAGTCGATCCCCCCTTTTGTTGGCTTGGGTTATAGGCGTGGTTTGATAGGAAGGTTTAGGCAAAGATGTTTTTTCTCTTTTAAGGAGATGGGTTATAAAAGATGAGATGCAACATGCAACACAATGCAAAGGTGGAGAACAATGTGGAATGAAGTGCAACATGATATGAATGAACAAAAAGGTATGACATGATATGGTGGTGATCTAAACCAAAAGCAAAAGTTAGCCTAACTTAACTAGCCACAAGTTTAGAATCAAAAGGGATCATGCTTCATATTTCTCTCTAAAAAGACACAAATAAAAAAAAAGACTCTAAACACTAATAAGCGCACAAAAATAAGGGGTCTACAAGTTTTCCAAAAATCAAGTAGCATAGTGCTCACTCAATATCTATTTAAAGCATACAACATGTGGTTGTGACATTTATTGGAGCAATGGTACAATGTTACTTGAAGTTTTCAAATAAAGAGCACAATGTAGACCGTCATAGTTTATATAGATTTATAAGAAGATCGGGTTGCCTCCCGCAAAGCACTTCATTTTAAGTCATAGAGCTCGACTTTCTCACGTACCTTTTTATTGTTGTGAAGCCATGGTTCTTTGTGTGAGAATCCAAAGTAGCCATGCAGCTTGATGTTGCCTTATGAAATCGGTCGTGGTTCGCTTCCAACATCATCATGTGTTGAGTGGTGCCTCTTGTGTCTTCATTCATCCATGCTCCGGAGGGTTTGTTTTAGTCCTTAGGTTCTGAATCTCATCATGTACGTGTTGTTGAACCGTTGCCCCATCTTCTCTTTATTGACACCATGTCCATCTCCTCTATCTTGTCGTCATCGCCTTGCTGCTGCCTCTTCTTCATGGATTTACCCCTGCATCTAGAACAGAACATATACCAAAATATAGTTTTATTGAAAAATTTAAAAAATTACCTTTCCAAAGGGTACTCATTCATCTTAATCGGAGTCCGAATGAGGGAGCTATGGCTGTTTCACTTCAGCATTACTTGCTGTCTTCAGCACGTGCAACCTTCGGTGATTCAGCCATATCCGCTTGTAGGAACCTCCGATTGCCTTGCCGCTTGATTCGTTGGAATATAGACTTCATGGGGCTTCCGAAAATCCAAATATATATAATGCTTTCTACTGAGGCTCATGCAATCATCGTGATGACATCGTTATCCTTTCATCCATCGATCCGGAGATGTACATGTGGTCTTTATCTTGAAGTCTTTTAGGGCACCATGTCACGCATCCCTTGGTTTCAAAAGTCATTACCATCGCTGCATGAGCATGATGGTAATGGAATCCTTCTATATCGTGCTTGACATGGTTGTTTCCGGACCTATAGCTCGAACATACAAACCTCCAAAAGAAATTAGTCTTAAAAACTTAATTGACACACGTAGGCATACCTTGTTCATCTTCGTTTGCTTTGGGTGGGGGCTCAATAGCGGATATTGGGCCACTAACCAAGGTTAGCACCTACCACTAAAGAGCAATTCTTTGCGTAGCCATCAACTTGGTTGAGCGAGGTTGGACTTGTTGAAGTCCGAATGTTGAAAACTTCTCAATCGCTTTGTGTCTAGGGTTTTACCTGCATTCAAGGACACAAACAAGAAACACATGGTATATGCAATAATAAAATTAGGGTTAGTTAAAAAGGAAAGATAGATCGCCCTAGGGTTCGAGTTGCCGATCCCCGGCAACGGTGCCAGAAAAAGGTCCTGTTGACGGTTCAAAACCGTGTTGAAGTTCACCGCAAGCGTACGGGTGACTTGGTGCCTTTTTCACCAAGGAGGGTCCCCAAGGTTTGTCAATCCAAGGATCAGAAGCAAACCACTAAGGTTCTCTATCTAACCTACCATTCTAACCCTATGTGAAACATTGATTGCATAAAGATAAACATACATGAAAGGATGTATGGATCACATCCACCTAGCCATAAAGTTAACATCAAAAGGTAACCCTAGCCTATCATCTTCTTGTTGCCGCTCCGGCCACGGTGACAAACCAATCTAATCCTACAACATGAGAATGAGTCATTGACTCAACATTACACGTTCGCTCGCCGCTTTCTCCTCCCCCGTACTGTCACTACGCGAGGATAATCATCACCGAACAATAAACCTCGGTCCGTGCATTACTACGATGTATCCGCAAGAGATGGACTAACCACCATGATTACTCTATTCCTACTAAGGGAATATGCTAGCTACACATTTGAATGAGGCACGCATCGAAGTAACTCAAAGTAAGGAAAAGACATGATTTATATCACCATCGAATGTAGAGTGTACAATTGCCTTGATGGAATCAAGGCATGGGCTCTGGAACTCCACCATGGCTTCACCACGCAGGGCCAACCATGGCGGCTAGGGCATGGCCTAGGCCATCTCCCAGGCAACTCAAGGACTTGCGGTGGCCGTCGGCTTCCTCTCAGTGCTTCTCCTTCGTGTCGGCGGCTCTCTGATGAATGGATGGATGTGGCGGCCGTCGGAGGCAGAGACAATTTATAGAGGAGCACCTAGGTCAAAGGGGAGCGTGAACCGGGCTCAGAACAGGCCGGCCGGCCTGGGCCCACCGGCCTAGGCCCGTTTCGGCCCGGTTCGGCCCCGTCTTGCTCCCCGACGCTTCTCGGTCAATTGTTGACTTGCCCCCTTCTGCATGTGGGCCCTTGACGTCGTCTTCTCCACGGTTTAGATAGAGCTCCTTGTCGCGTAAGCTTCAGCATCTTCTGTTCAGGTCCCTAGAGTTTTACGGCTTCATGCTTCGGTCCCTGGGCCATTTGGAGTCATGTTCATCATGTGTCTTGACTTGTGCCGGGCTTCATGATCTTCTCTTGAAGTGCTTGATGAACTTATGCCGAAAATCCTCCTTTAAGCGCTAGTTTCCTACGTAAACAAAAAACTCCAAAATCGACATGCAAGAGTGAACTTGATACCTCTGGGGGATTAGTACCATTAGTTAGGATATCAAATACGTGCAAATGTTGACGGTAAACTCATAGCTAGGTGTACCAAAATCAACCGTCAACATGTATGCAGCGCGTCTTCGGCGAACTCATCAGACAGTTGGTCGAGGCATATGTCGACGACATCGTGGTGAAGTCAAGGCAAACAGGGGATCTGATCCCCGACCTAATCACCATCTTTGAGAAGCTGAGAAAATTCCAGGTCCGACTTAACCCTGAGAAGTGCGTCTTCGGGGTCCCGCGAGGGATGCTCCTCGACTTCGTCATATTGGAACGCGGCATAGAGGCCAACCCAGAAAAAATCACAGCCATCACCAGCATAGGGCCGATTCAAAACATCAAGGGAGTCCAACGAGTGACCGGGTACCTAGCGGCCCTGTTGACGGTTCAAAACCGTGCTCAAGTTCACCGCAAGCCTACGGGTGACTTGGTGCCTTTTTCACCAAGGAGGGTCCTCCCTAGATTTGTCAATCCAAGGATCGAAAGCAAACTCCTAAGGCTATCCATCTAATCTAATGGTCTAACCTATCATGAAGGGTTGATTGCATAAAGGTAACATACAAACACGAAGGGATGTATGGATCTCATCCACCTAGCCATAAAGGTAATCACCAAAGGGTAACCCTAGCCTATCGTCTTCTTGTTGCCATTCCGGCCAAGGTGTCAAACCAATCTAAACCTATACTATGATAAGGAGTACACTCGATATGGAGTAACCCGATATGGAGTGGTCCGATACACGTTCATTCGCCGCTTTCTCCTCCACCGTACTGTCACTACGCAAGGATAATCATCACCGAACGACAACCTCGGTCCGTGCACTACAATGATGTATCCGCAAGACAAGACTAATCACCATGATTCGATCTAATCCTACTAAAAGCATATGGTAGCTACACATATGAATAAGCACAACTCGTAGTAGATCAAAGTAAGGACAAGGGTTGATTTATATCACCATCGAATGTCGAAAGTACAAATGCCTTGATGGATCCAAGGCATGGCTCCGGAACTCCACCATGGCTTCACCACGCAGGGCCAACCATGGCGGCTAGGGCATGGCCTAAGCCATCTCCTAAGCAACTCGAGGACTTGCGGCGGCCGTCGGCTTCCTCCCGGTGCTTCTCCTTCGTGCCGGCGGCTCTCTGATGAATGGATGGATGTGGCGACCGGCGGAGGCAGAGGCAATTTATAGAGGAGCACCTAGGTCAAAAGGGGTCGCGAACCGCCACGAAAAGGGGCTGGGCCGGCCGGCCTGGGCCGACCGGCCTAGGCCCATTTCGGCCCGGTTCGGCCCCGGTTCGCTCCCCGACGCTTCTCGGTCAATTGTTGACTTGCTCCCTTCTGCATGTGGGCCCTTGACGTCGTTTTCTCCACGATTTAGATAGAGCTCCTTGTCGCGCAAGCTTCAGCATCTTCTGTTCAGGTCCCTAGAGTTTTACGGCTTCATGCTTCGGTCCCTGGGCCATTTGGAGTCATGTTCATGATGTGTCTTGACTTATGCCGGGCTTCATGATCTTCTCTTGAAGTGCTTGATGAACTTATGCCGAAAATCCTCCTTTAAGCGCTAGTTTCCTACGTAAACAAAAAACTCCAAAATCGACATGCAAGAGTGAACTTGATACCTCTGGGGGATTAGTACCATTAGTTAGGATATCAAATACGTGCAAATGTTGACGGTAAACTCATAGCTAGGTGTACCAAAATCATATAATCAATTTAAGTTCCTTTTAATAGAGAGCAAATGTTGACGGTAAACTCATAGCTAGGTGTACCAAAATCATATAATCAATTTAAGTTCCTTTTAATAGAGAGCAAATGTTGACGGTAAACTCATAGCTAGGTGTACCAAAATCATATAATCAATTTCACCTCCACAAATGAAAGAGCCGATATTTAATCAATTTAAGTTCCTTTTAATAGAGAGCAAAAGTCATGTCATATAAAACATCATGCAAGTAAAACAAAGCGGCAACTTTCATCACTTTTCCATAAGCAAGACATACAAATGATATCATCGTGATAAGCTCAAAAGTGATGGTGATTCATTGATTGAAAAGTAAAAGTAACAAACCTAGGTTGTCCTCCTAGTAGCCATGTTATTGATCGAGAGATAAATACAAAGGTTGTTTATGGTTGAAAGCATATATGTGCAAGCATTTAGAAGGAGATAAACAAAGATAAAGTTAAGGGCGAGTTACCGTCCTTTTCGATGCTCGTAGTGAAGTGCAGCGTGGCCTCCCCCATGCTTAAGCATTGTGCTTAGCATGGAAAAAGAATGATGAGCATCTTGTGGTGAAGGTGATCCTTAAGCTCCATGTGGCCTTTTTCCCTTTCATCCTCAAATCCTCCCCCATGCTTAGCGTGTTGCTAACTGTGGAAGAACTTGAATCGCTCGTAATTCCCTATTGCCATGTGTTTGAGAATCATCTTCACTCTTCTTTGCCTTTGTTGCTCATTTGTCCTTCAACTTCTTCTTCTTATCATCAAGCCATGGTTCCAATCCTTCTTCATATCGTCATCACCGTCTTCCATCCCGTCCTTGTCGCTGCCTCATCTTCCACAGTTTTTCTTTTACTCCCAGAACAGAACATGTACTAAAACACCCCTCCAAGTTGAAGTTAATGAAATTATCTTTCCAACGAGCTATCATTCGCATGAAACGGGTTCCGAACAAGAGAGTTGTGCCTATTTTACTCCGCGATGCAATCTGTCCAAGGCTGATTTCAGACCGCGCGGCGCTCAATGTTTCCGCCATATCTCCTTATACGGGTCTTCAAAATTGATGATCCTTGATGCGTTGGAAAGAGGATTTGAAGGAGCTTCTGAATATTAAATTTTCTTCCATTGTACATCTCTGAACACGTGCTCAAATCTCGATGGAAACAGCGACTTCCTTCTCATGCCTTGTAGATGACTAATGATCTTGATTGCAATTGGTCAAGAACTCATGGGAACACTTCGTCATGCCTGCAAAACAAATCAAATGCACATTCTACCCCCGGGGTGATGGTCGGGAGTAGAAACAATTGCCAACAAACCAAATGCATCCCTAAGATCTTAACTTGTGGCGAAGCTTACCTAGTAAAAAGAAAATAAGAACCTAATGAGTGTACGTGCGTGTAGGTGAAAAAATGCAAAAGAAAGGAAGGGATATAAACAAAACAATGTTTACACCAAATTCTAAGCTCCATGCTTACAAAGTGGTTGCCAAACTTTCCATTCCCACAAAGATTTATTAACCAAGGTCAAAACACCATGTTCATCCCAAGATTAATAATTCTTTAAAGTTCAAGAGAAGTAGGACGCATTCCAAAATTTATAAACCAACCAATGCAACGTGAAAGCAAGGTTTATAAAACTGAATGATGGTGGTCTCCAATCATGTCTAAACACCATGTTTACACAAGATTGCGAAGGAAAATGCCACTAGCGAAGCATTATCATTGAAATAAAGCATTCATCAAAAAGTTTCACGAAGAAACCAAGCTAACCTATGCATGATAGAACAAAGGGGTTGATGCAAAATGCAAATGCAAAAAGGGGTTAGTAAAAAGGGTCAGCGATGTTTGAAAAAGGCTTTCGATGTTGTTCCTCAAGCAAGTCACTTTATGAGAGGTAGAGTCTTGGCAACAAAATCTTTTTTCAAAAGACCTAACCAAACATGCTAACAAAGTTTTAGGGTAAGGCTTATGGGTATCCTATATTTTTGGCTTAAGATAAGAATTTTGAAAAGATAAGTCGGGTGAAGAAATTCTATCTAAGGTGGTTTTGGAAGAGAAGAAAAGAAAACAAGGATTAGATTTTTGGATGAAAAGCAAACCTACGGTTTTAGGATTACTAAGGGTATGAGGGGTTTTCCCTAAGGGTTTAGGATGAGGTTAGTCAAAATTTTAATTAGACAAAGGGTTAGAGATAGACTTGATCTTGTCACAAGTCGATCCTTCCTTTGTTGGCTTGGGTTATAGGTGTGGTTTGATAGGAGGGTTTAGGCAAAGATGGTATTTTTTTTCTTTTAAGGGTTATAAAAGATGAGATGCAACATGCAACACAATGCAAGAGTGGAGAACAATGTGAAATGGAGTGCAACATGATATGAATGAACAAAAAGGTATGACATGATATGGTGCTGATCTAAACCAAAAGCAAAAGTTAGCCTAAGTTAACTAGCCACATGTTTAGAATCAAAAGGGATCATGCTTCATATTTCTCTCTAAAAAGACACGAATAAAAAGACTCTAAACATTAATAAGCACACAAAAAAAGGGGTCTACAAGTTTTCCAAAATCAAGTAGCATAGTGCTCACTCAATATCTATTTAAAGCATACAACATGTGGTTGTGACATTTATTAGAGCATTGGTACGATGTTACTTGAAGTTTTCAAATAAAGAACACAATGTAGACTTGTCATAGTTTATATAGATTTATAAAAAGATCGGGTTGCCTCCCGCAAAGCACTTCATTTTAAGTCATAGAGCTCGACTTTCTCACGTACCTTTTTATCGTCGTGAAGCCAAGGTTCTTTGTGCGAGAATCCAAAGTAGTCATGCAGCTTGATGTTGCCTTATGAAATCTAGCGGTTCGCTTCCAACATCATCATGTGTTGAGTGGTGCCTCTTGTGTCTTCATTCAACCATGCTACAGAGGGTTTGTTTTAGTCCTTAGCTTCTGAATTTCATCATGTACGTGTTGTGGAACTGTTGCCCCATCTTCTCTTTATTGACACCATGTCCATCTCCTCTATCTTGTCGTCATCGCCTTGTTGCTGCCTCTTCATCGTGGATTTACCCCTGCATCCAGAACAGAACATATACCAAAATATAGTTCTATTGAAAAATTTATAAAATTACCTTTCCAACGGGTACTCATTCGTCTTGATCGAAGTCCGAATGCGGGAGCTATGGCTATTTCACTTCAGCATTGCTTGCTGTCCAGAATTTCAGCATGTGCAACCTTCGGTGATTTGGCCATATCCCCTTGTAGGAACCTCCGATTGCCTTGCCGCTTGATTCGTTGGAACGTAAACTTCATGGGGCTTCTGAAAATCCAAATTTATCTAATGCTTTCTGCTGAGGCTCATGCAAACATCGTGATGACATCGTTATCCTTTCGTCCATCGATCCGGAGATGTACGCGTGGTCTTTATCTTGAAGTCTTTTAGGGCACCATGTCACGCATCCCTTGGCTTCAAAAGTCATTACCATCACTGCATAAGCATGATGGTAATGAAATCCTTCTCCATCGTGCTTGACATGGTTATTTCCGAAACCTATAGCTCGAACATACAAACCTCTAAAAGAAATTAGTCTTAAAAACTTAATTGACACACGTAGGCATACCTTGTTCATCTTTGTTTGCTTTGGGTGGGGGCTCGATAGTGGATGTTGGGCCACTAACCAAGGTTAGCACCTACCACTAAAGAGAAAATCATTGTGTAGCCATCAACTTGGTTGAGCGAGGTTGGACTTGTCGAAGTCCGAATGTTGAAATCTTCTCAATCGCTTTGTGTCTAGGGTTTTACCTGCATTCAAGGACACAAACAAGAAACATAGGGTATATGCAATAATAAAATTAGGGTTAGTTAAAAACAAAGATAGATCGCCCTAGGGTTCGAGTTGCCGATCCTCGGCAACGGCGCCAGAAAAAGGGGCTTGTTGACGGTTCAAAACCGTGCTCAAGTTCACCGGAAGCCTACGGGTGACTTGGTGCCTTTTTCACCAAGTAGGGTCCTCCCTAGATTTGTCAATCCAAGGATCGGAAGAAAACTCCTAAGGCTATCCATCTAATCTAATGATCTAACCTATCATGAAAGGTTGATTGCATAAAGGTAACATACAAAGAGGAAGGGATGTATGAATCTCATCCACCTAGCCATAAAGGTAAACACCAAAGGGTAACCCTAGCCTATCGTTTTCTTGTTGTCGTTCCGGCCAAGGTGACAAACCAATCTAAACCTATACTATGATAAGGAGTACACTCGATATGGAGTAACCCGATATGGAGTGGTCCGATACACGTTCATTCGCCGCTTTCTCCTCCACCGTACTGTCACTACGCAAGGATAATCATCACCGAACGACAACCTCGGTCCGTGCACTACAACGATGCATCTGCAAGACATGACTAAACACCATGATTTGATCTAATCCTACTAAAAGCATATGGTAGCTACACATATGAATAAGCACAACTCGTAGTAGATCAAAGTAAGGACAAGGATTGATTTATATCACCATCGAATGTCGAAAGTACAAATGCCTTGATGGATCCAAGGCATGGCTCCGAAACTCCACCATGGCTTCACCACGCAAGGCCAACCATGGCGGCTAGGGCATGGCCTAAGCCATCTCCTAAGCAACTCGAGGACTTGCGGCAGCCGTCGGCTTCCTCCCGGTGCTTCTCCTTCGTGTCGGTGGCTCTCTGATGAATGGATGGATGTGGCGACCGGCGGAGGCAGAGGCAATTTATAGAGGAGCACCTAGATCAAAGGGGTCGCGAACTGCCATGAAAAGGGGCTGGGCAGGCTGGCCTGGGCCGACCGGCCTGGGCCCGGTTCGGCCCCGGTTCGCTCCCTTCTGCATGTGGGCCCTTTACGTCATCTTCCCCACGGTTTAGATAGAGCTCCTTGTCACGCAAGCTTCAGCATCTTCTGTTCAGGTCCCTGGAGTTTTACGGCTTCATGCTTCGGTCCCTGGGCCATTTGGAGTCATGTTCATGATGTGTCTTGACTTATGCCGGGCTTCATGATCTTCTCTTGAAGTGCTTGATGAACTTATCCCTAAAGTCTCCCTTTAAGCGCTAGTTTCCTACATAAACAACAAACTCCAAAATCGACTTGCAAGAGTGAACATGATACCTCCGGGGGGTTAGAACCATTAGTTAGAATATCAAATACGTGCAAATGTTGACGGTAAACTCATAGCTAGGTGTACCAAAATCGACCGTCAACAGGCCCTCAGCCGATTCATCGCCCGGTTAGGCGAACGAAGCCTACCTCTCAATCAGCTTTTGAAGAAGTCGGAGCACTTCACCTGGACCTCGGAAGCGCAGGAGGCACTGGAGTCCCTCAAGAAGTTGCTCGAGAAACCGCCTATCCTCACGGTGCCAGCACCAGGGGAGCCGATGTTGCTATACATCGCTGCCACGACTCAGGTCGTCAGCGCAGCTCTGGTGGTCGAGATGAGCCGGACAAGGTGTTGAAAGTGCAGTGGCCCGTTTACTTCGTCAGCGAGGTACTCTCTGATTCCAAGACCCGCTACCCGCAGATCCAGAAGCTCATCTACGTTGTGCTGATCTCCAAAAGGAAGCTGAGACACTATTTCGACGCGTGTTGATGGCTGTTAAGTACCACTTTTACACCGTCAACTCCTGCATAAAATGAATGGAAAGTGATCATCAACATTAGATTAGGTCTTTATACTGACAAGTTCCACAAGTGTTGGTGTTTCTATCTTTTGTTGCAGGACACATGTAAATGCACATGGAATGATACAACTGAGAGCAAGTAAGCCAATGGCATAGATATGGCATCATCATAAACAACCTCAATTGCCAAATTGGTCTGCACCATTGCAACGGGCTCGTCGAGATGATCGAAATAGATATATCATTTGCATACATCGGAGCCCGGATGAGAGAGATATGCACAAGACATCATGTGGACCCTGTGGGACCCACACCAGGCCACGTGGCGAAGTGCTGCCACACAAGCGCACACGTGGCCATGACGCCTCACCGATCCAAAGAACCACTCTCTCGACCAATCAGGAGCAAGCACACGGATCCAAGGGACCACAACCACGAGATAACGGGCTAGAAACAACGCCAACACCCCCATACCCACCTTGGGACCCACTTGGGAGTCACCTGGACGAAAACAGGCGCGATCAGGGCCACCTCAGGATCGGCCAATCCCCTAGGTCGGCTGAACCCACTCTGTGGCCTCTTGCGCCGCCCTTCCATGTGTCGTCTTGTCGTGACGAGCCAAAGGCGGTGCCAGGTGTATGCCCGAATATCCGCCCGAAAGCCTGCAGCTCCTTCTCATGGAAGATTCACCAACTTGGCCCCCACTCCTCTGCGCCATGTGTCACCACCTCATTGGTGCCTTGGTGGCACCCAAGGCAGCCTAGGGAGCTCCTCTTGGCCTATAAATATGAGGGGAGGGGGTAAGAAATGAGACACACTACACCACTTCACCCAAGGATGAGAGCTTTCCTTCAAAGGAGAGGCCTCTCCTTGGTAGATTAGAGAGTAGGGAGTGAGAGAGAGAGAGTTGTATTTCTATGGATGCTTGTTCTTCAATTAGAGTAAAGTAAGTATTTCTGCATTTCCTATTTAGACTAAAGTAGCATTCATACATAGGTGATATGTTCTTATGTTCTTCGTTTGTTCTTGATTTAGAGGCTTGTGTTCTTCGAACACAACCTTTCGATCTTGTAGCATAGGTTCATAAGTGCTCATATCCGTTTGTATGCATGTTCGTCATTTAGAATAAAGTGGATATGCTTGCATGCTCTGATTAGAATAAAGTGTGTTCGTGATTTCCTTTCTAATAGTTTATGCTAGGTTGCATGAGTAGCCTTTCTCCTCTGCTAGTGCGTAGATCCTGGGTTTATGCGTTCGTCTGCTGCAAGTCGTTCGTATACGTTGGACGCCTAGTATGGGACCGAGTTCTCTCTCGTAGGCCTTTAGTATAAGCTAGTAGTACCTATAGTGAGTGAGATCAGTTCTCTTCCGTGGTCGTAGTTCTATTAGTACAGGGTGCCGTAGTCCGTTGGCTACGACAGTAACCACAGCGTGGACGTTATCATCCGTTCAGCTTATCCCAAGGTTAGGTAGAGGCAGTCCAGGAGGTGGTGACAGCCCTTCTGGCCCTCGTTGATCCTCCGCAGCTAGATATAGTCAGAGCTCCGTTCCACATAGATCCGCATACCGGAGTTGCCTGTTAAGTCAGGGCTATCGGTATCCTGAGCCAAGTTCTATCGAGAGATCGACCTTTCATCTCATGTTTAGTGCTATCTTTAGGAATCCTCTCTATCCTTGCCTCTTATCTAGGTGTGTCCTTGGACCGACTATACGAAGTTAGTACACACATGTTCCCTTGGATTCGATACCCTTGGAATACTCTGAGGTGAAAGCTACAACGGTATCCATGCGCTTGCGGATTTATTTCGTGTGTCGCTAAAATACCCAACAAGCTTTCTGGCGCTGTTGCCGGGGAACGGTTGCAGTATCTATCTTCGTACCCAGTGGTCCTCGTATCTTTTCACTTTCCTTTATTCTACCTTTACCCCTGTTACCCATGGAGAAGCCATCCTTTCACGGCCTCTCCACCACATCCAATGAGTTCACTGATCCATCAACTTCCACATCCATCTATGGACTCAATCCCGACATTATAGCCATGATTCGGAGTCACACCTTCTCTGGAGCAATTAATGAAGAACCTTACGACCATTTGCAAGAATTCGAGGATATGTGTTCATTCTTGGTTATCCCAGGAATGACGCAGGAAACCTTGAGATGGAAGTTGTTTCATTTCTCTCTCATGGGGAGAGCGAAACAATGGTACATTCGTTTGGTAGGGAGCATGAGCGGTGATTGGGAGAAACTACAAGTTAACTTTTGTTCCTCGTTTTCCCTCCCGAAACGCATAAATTCTCTACCGATGGACATCCTCGATTTTGAGCAACTAGAGAAGGAATCCCTTGGTGCAGTGTGGGCAAGATTTTTACGCCTCCTGGCAATTTACCCACACTTGTCTATACCTGAGGGTATATCTTTGTACATCTTTCTCTCGTGTCTAGACATGAAGTCTGCCCGGGAGCTTGACATCATCGCCGGGGGCACATTTGAAGACAAGACAACAAAGGAAGGAAGGGAAATCCTAGATACTCTCTCAGAAGACTCTTTCTTACCTACCAACCATAACGAACCCCTCCGTGATGAGTACATATCAAGCCATGAGAGTCTCTCAACAGCCAAACCTGAACCTACGGTTTCCACATCCCAAGATTCGTCCGTTGAGCCCTCTCCCGAACCAGGAACAATGGAGGAAGAAGAAATTCAGCCTCCAGAGTTCCTCTATCGATTCAAGGATGACCCTTTTGAAAATCTTAGAAACACCTCGAATTGCTTAGATGGCCAACTAGGGAAGGAGCCCTCTTCTGTCCAAAACCATCCAGCTAGAAATCTTTTGATAGAACCTTCCCCTTGGCCTACGGTACCTCCTTTGCCTCCTGATCCTCCAAACGAAACATCTATCATGGAGGCCATGGAGAAGGAGTGGTCGACTGGAGTGGGAAACTTTTCCGAAGCACTTTGGATTTTTCACCCTCTACGATCATTTCTTGCTCCATAAGGGGAATTATCGTAGAAGCCCATCTTAATCCTGCTATGGAGGTTAACATTATGCCATGGCACCTAGCGTACACTCTGTTGGGCAAAGTTACTCTAAGACCGTCTGACAAGCTCCTCAAGAGTTGTCCCTCCGGACATATTCTTGAGTGTCGAGGGGTTGCATGTGCTGTGCCGCTCATAGTAGACAAGATCAAGGTTAATCTAGACTTCCACATCTTTGATGTCCTCGATCTTGATCTCCTCCTAGGCTCCCCTACAGAAAAACTTCTCGATGCATCCTGAGGGAGCCTGGATGAAAAGCTTAGGGAAGCCGCTTCTGCCACTGCTCCCTTATTCTCAGAAAGTTCTATGGTGAAGCCTCTTCCTAAGCAAAACCCGCTTGAGGAGATGATGCATGTATCTTTGTTCGCATCATCCGAGCCCGTTCTCGTTGAGGTTGTAGATTTCTCTACTCCTCAAGAGTATGACTCGGAAGATCCTCTTCACCTTTGTGAAGGCGAACGATCATCATCATCCTTGATCGAGTTTGAGCCTCTTCTCACTGGCCAGTACGATGTTGCTCTCGACCTTGATCGAGAATCAACATTGAGCTTCCACGATGTATCTCTTGAGATGGAGAAATCATTGGCCATGGAAATCTATGAGGCACTGACTCTGGAGTCCAAAGGAAAGGATTCCATTGATGAGCATGGTAGCTTCATTCTTGATACACCACATGAACCATGCTTGCATCATGCCTCTCCAGAGTCAGCGATGCTTAGTGCACTGAGCACGCACGAGGACTACAACCGCCTTATGGTCCTCTCCTGTAAAATGTTTAGAAGGATGGTTGTAGATGCATATGTTTACCATAAGCATTGCAGATTTCGTGTATGCATTGTGGCACTAACCTTGCAGCTAAAGCTTCACTGATACGTCAACAATTGGTGGTGAGACAGGAATGACATCACCAATGATAGCTGTAGGGAGAAGGTTCCCATGGTCGAGTTTATGACTGTAAACAAAGCACTACCGGGAGATAGCCTGGATTAGGTTAGATTTTATTTCCCTTTTCAAATAAAAAGCAAGAGCATGTTTTTAGGATAAGGTTGTCCTTCGGGTATTTTCGGTCGCTAACCTTTCAGGTGGAGATTGAAAGGAATGATGGATAGGTGATGACTAAGAACATGCGAGCGACATCACTACAACACCTTTATAAGTTTTTGTTGAGAGAACATTTACAAAAGGAAGCTTGATCTCCACACACTTGAGTTTTGTTGCTCAGCAAATGCAAACTTCAAGTGTGGGGGAGGTATGTGAGCATCCTGAGTAAAGTTCCTCTCATCCAAATCTTATCCTGGTTTGGAGATGATGATAGCTCTTACCTCTTGCCTAGTTAGGTACGTCCTGCTTTTGACTTTAAACAAAGCCCTTTCGGGAGGTTGCCCGATGTTCACCATCTTTTGCTCATGTTTATGTCCCTTTGAGTATAGCTTGATCATGCTTTCATGCTTCCTTTATCTATGTTTGTAATGCTATGGTTTGAGTGCATGTTTAGCTACGTGCTTTCATAGGTTGTTTTAAATTAAGCATGGTGCTTAGGTTAAAACTGTCTTCTTCAATCAAACAAGACATAGTGTCGAGTTTGATTGATGAACCTTTTAGTTAATGCTTGCATGGATATTGGTTGTATATGCGGACTAACCCTTGCAGGAATTTCGAATCCAAATGGGGTAAGTCATCGAGCTTGATTCAAATGGGAAGGTAAGCCAAGGCATGCCAGCCTTGTTTGAGCTAGGTCTCATGGTGAATTTATGTTTGAAATTGAATAAAGGCTCTCTGGTTCTTGAACCAGTAGAGTCCCTCTTTTGTTTTTTTCCATTTTGTTTGAAGATAGCACCAGGTACATGAACAAGTGTGGGGGAGATCTCCCAAGTTTATCATCGACATACACACTTGAGATCTCCCACACAGGCGTTGCACAACATCGACTACACTTTCATGAAAAGGGACAAGGTAAACTAGAGTAGGACAGCTGCCCCATGGGTCAGTCGAACCACTGCTGGTCCTCCTTGTTTCTCATATTCCTCAGGAGCGATGGTATGTGCACCCTTTATCTCACTCTCTCTGATTCATGAGTTTGAATGAGTTTCAATTCTTATCTCCAAATCAAACTCTTGGAATTGTGCTCTACCCATTTTACATGTTTCCTATGGTTGGCTTGCATATGTTTTATTCCATGCTTATCATCTTGATGCTTGTGAACTAATGCTCATCTAAGTAGTTGGTATTTGTGATATGGTTTGATGATATGATCTTCTCTCTAAATGTTTGAGTGCTTGGGAATTTTATTTTGAAAATTGAAAACCCTTTTGCAAAGCTCCTCTTTGATATGCCAAAGTCCTACCAAAGCCATATGATTATACTCATATGCTGCTTGTCATTGCATTGAGCTTTGTCAAATTGTTGTGACCCTTGTGAGAATTCTGTTCATGCTTTCATGATCAAGATTCATGTGCACCACCATATCCCCTTGCTATGCTTCTACACTAGAAGTTAGCATTGTATCATCCATCCATTCCACAAAATTAAACTCCATATGTGGTGTGATCTCCCTCTCCAAAAGTGTCCTTGAAAAAGAGACATGGGCTATGCAAAAAAAACCCATGCTCAAAGCATGAGTGAAAAAATGCCTAAGGCATAGGGAAAAAAGAGAGAAAGAAATAAAGGATAGCCCATGTCCAAAATAAAGAAGGAAAAGGAGAGAGATGTGATCATGCAAAAAGGAGTTCCAATAAATTTGATGATAATATCTAGCACCCATTCCGGGCCTAGTATCCACCTTACCATATCCATCACATCCCATACATGTGCACATCTTGATCTGGTTGTATGACTTGATATTCTCCTTGGATCCGGTTTTTGACTTTCCAATATATGTGATGCAAGTATGCTTTATCTTTATCCTACCCTGAGCTCCACATACAACCATCATTAGAAGTAGGATGAAAGAAAGGCAAGTCTAATGCCTTGGTGAGAACATATACACATTGAGCGATCTGAGAGAATCAGATGAGGAGCTAAGCAAAGGTTTGTTTTGAAAATTTATTGCAAAACCCCAAGTTACTTGACATGGTGAGCAGAGGTGATTTGATTCATGACCGTTCCACTCCTCAACT
Organism: Cenchrus fungigraminus; assembly: GCA_036936925.1. NCBI lineage: Eukaryota > Viridiplantae > Streptophyta > Magnoliopsida > Poales > Poaceae > Cenchrus > Cenchrus fungigraminus. The sequence continues at coordinate 69,975,524 of CM072770.1, forward strand.
GCCCAAGATGGCATGATAGACACTCCACAAAGTTCACAAGTCCAAGTTATGGTTTGGAATATCTCTTATGCTTGCTTCATACCTCTGGATATCATGTCCCACTTGATTTGTTCTCCCTTCACTCGGGACTAGCAAAGGTCAAGTGTGGGGGTGTTGTTGACGGCTGTTAAGTACCACTTTTACACCGTCAACTCCTGCATAAAATGAATGGAAAGTGATCATCAACACTAGAATAGGTCTTTATACTGACAAGTTCCACAAGTGTTGGTGTTTCTATCTTTTGTTGCAGGACACATGTAAATGCACATGGAATGATACAACTGAGAGCAAGTAAGCCAATGGCATAGATATGGCATCATCATAAACAACCTCAATTGCCAAATTGGTCTGCACCATTGCAACGGGATCGTCGAGACGATCGAAATGGATATATCATTTGCATACATCAGAGCCCAGATGAGAGAGATATGCACAAGACATCATGTGGACCCGGTGGGACCCACACCAGGCCACGTGGCGACGTGCTGCCACACAGGCGCACTCATGGCCATGACACCGCACCGATCCAAAGAAGCACACTCTCGACCAATCAGGAGCAAGCACGCGGATCCAAGGGCCCACAACCACGAGATAACGGGCTAGAAACAACGCAAACACCCCCATACCCACCTTGGGAACCACCTGGGAGTCACCTGGACGAAAACCGATGCGATCAGGGCCACCTAGGGATCGGCTGATCCCCTAGGTCGGCCGAACCCACTCTGAGGTCTATCGCGCCGCCCTTCCACATGTCGTCTTGTCATGACGAGCCAAAGGCGGTGCCAGGTGTATGCCCAAATATCCGCCCGAAAGCCTGCAGCTCCTTCTTATGGAAGATTCACCAACTTGGCCCCCACTCCTCTGCACCACATGTCACCACTTCATTGGTGCCTTGGTGGCGCCCAAGGCAGCCTAGGGAGCTCCTCTTGGCCTATAAATATGAGAGGGGGTAAGAAATGAGACACACTACATCACTTCACCCAAGGATGAGAGCTTCCCTTCAAAGGAGAGGCCTCTTCTTGGTAGATTAGAGAGTAGGGAGTGAGAGAGAGAGTTGTATTTCTATGGATGCTTGTTCTTCAATTAGAAAAAAGTAAGTATTTTTGCATTTTCTATTTAGACTAAAGTAGCATTCATGCATAGGTGATATGTTCTTGTGTTCTTCATTTGTTCTTGATTTAGAGGCTTGTGTTCTTCGAACACAACCTTTCGATCTTGTAGCATAGGTTCATAAGTGCTCATATCCATTTGTATGCATGTTCGTCATTTAGAATAAAGTGGATATACTTGCATGCTCTGATTAGAATAAAGTGTGTTCGTGATTTCTTTTCTAATAGTTTATGCTAGGTTGCCTGAGTAGCCTTTCTCCTCTGCTAGTGCATAGATTCTGGGTTTATGCGTTCGTCTGCTGTAAGTCATTCATATACATTGGAAGCCTAGTACGGGACCGAATTCTCTCTCGTATGCCTTTAGTATAAGCTAGTAGTACCTATAGTGAGTGAGATCAGTTCTCTTCCGTGATCGTAGTTCTATTAGTACAGGGTCCGTAGTCCGTTGGCTACGGCAGTAACCACAGCGTGGACGTTGTGACACGCTACCGGTTATCATCCGTTCGGCTTATCCCAAGGTTAGGTAGAGGCAGTCCAGGAGGTGGTGATAGCCCTTCTGTCCCTCGTTGATCCTCCGCAGTTGGATATAGTCAGAGATCCGTTCCACATAGATCCGCATACCGGAGTCGCCTGTTAAGTCAAGGCTATCAGTATCCTGAGCTAAGTTCTATCTAGAGATCGACCTTTAATCTCATCTTTAGTGCTATCTTTAGGAATCTTCTCTATCCTTTCCCCTTATCTGAGTGTGTCCTTGGACCGACTATACGAAGTTAGTACACACACGTTCCCTTGTATTCGATACCCTTGGAATACTCTGAGGTGAAAGCTACAACGGTGTCTGTGCCCTTGCGGATTTATTTCGTGTGTTGCTAAAATACCCAACAACTCGCATCCTATAACAGTGGTTTCGAAATACCCACTCAAAGAGGTAATCCAGAGCCCGGAGGCGGAGGGAAAGATTGCTAAGTGGGCCCTGGAGCTGATGGGGCAGAGCATCACTTACGCTCCCCGCACCACCATCAAATCCATGGTCTTAGCTGACTTCGTTGCCGAGTGGACGGAGATCCAAACGCCCGCAGCTTTGATCGAGCACGAGACATGGGCCATGTACTTAGACGGATCCCTCACAAAGGAGGGAGGAGGAGCCAGACTTGTTTTCATCTCGCCTCTGGGCGTGCATATGGAATACATGATCCGGCTCCACTTCCCAGTATCCAACAATGTCGTGGAGTACGAGGCTCTCCTCAACGGGCTAAAGATCGCTCTCGAGATAGGGGTTCGACGCCTCGAGGTTCGAGGGGATTCCGAGATTGTTGTCAATCAGGTGATGAAGCAAACAGCGTCAACCCCAAGATGACGGCCTACTGCAAGGCCGTCAGAGAACTCGAGGACAAGTTCCATGCACTCGAGCTCAAACATGTGCTACGAAAGTACAATGAGGCAGCTGACACTCTAGCAAAGGCGGCCTCGAACCGAACACCAGTTCCTAATGGCGTGTTCGCAAGCAACCTACGGGAGCCCTCTGTCCGCTGCGGTGAGGATGACTATCCCTCACCGCCAGACCTTCAGGAGGTCATGGCGCTGGGAGAGGCTTCCGAGCCCAACCTTGAGGACCCTGACTGGAGGATCCCAATCCTAGAATGGATGGTGGAAGGGAAACTCCCGCCGACAGCACCGAGGCCCGACGCATCGCGCGACGGGCCAAATCCTTCAGGCTCATCGACGGGGACCTTTACCGGCAAGGCGCGGCCGGAATACTCATGCGCTACATCCTCTCAGACCAAGGACGCCAACTGCTACAGAACATCCACGCGGGGGACTGCGGCCATCATGCGGCCCCCAGAGCAATCGTCGGTAGTGGTTTTCAGCAAGGTTTCTACTGGCCCACAGCGGTCGCTGACGCTAAGAGCATTGTACGAAGCTGTGAAGGTTGCCAGTTCCACGCTCGGCAAACGCACCTCTCGGCACAGGCGCTCCAAACCATTCCCCTCACCTGGCCTTTCGTTGTGTGGGGGCTCGATAAGGTGGGCCCACTGAGGAAAGCACTCGGGGGCTTCACGTACCTGCTCGTGGCGATCGACAAGTTATCCAAGTGGATCGAGGCGCGACCTATCTGCAGCATTAGATCAGAGGAGGCCGTCGAGTTCTTCACCGACATCATCTACCGTTTCGGGATCCCGAATGCCATCATCACCGACAACGGATCAAACTTCACCGGCAAAAAGTTCCTCTGCTTTTGCGATGACAACAACATCCAGATAGACTGGGCCGCAGTCAGTCACCCGAGGACTAACGGGCAGGTCGAGAGGGCGAACGGGATGATCCTGCAGGGACTAAAGCCGCGCATCTTCAAGAGGCTCGAGAAGTTCAAGGCAAGGTGGGTGGCTGAGCTACCCTCGGTGCTCTGGAGCCTACGAACTACCCCCACGCGCGGCACCGGTTACACACCATTCTTCATGGTCCATGGGTCGGAGGCGGTCCTCCCAACTGACATCGACTACGGAAGCCCAAGAGTGCGAGCCTACACCAACAAAGGGAACCAAGTCTCCCTCGAAGACGCTATCGACCAGATCGACGAGGCGCGGGACGTCGCACTACTACACTCCGCCCGATATCAACAGGCAATGCGACGTTATCATAGCCGCACCGTTCGGGAAAGGGCATTCCAAGTCGAGGATCTGGTGCTACGTCGGGTCCAGAGCAACAAGGATTGCCACAAGCTATCACCGCCATGGGAAGGCCCCTTAATCGTCGACCAAGTTCTACGTCCCGACACTTACAAGCTTAAGGACGAGGAAGACCGACCCATCACCAATGCCTGGAACATCGAACAGCTATGTCGTTTCTACCCTTAAAGAAAAAGAAAGCTTTCATGTTCCCAGTAGAAAAGATAGCCTAGTTTTTCCTCTCCAGCTACAAGGCGTTTTTTGTCACCCAACAAATCCCTTGTAGCTCAGGGGCCCCCCACTCGGGAAAACGGTGTTTTTTCTTTCCTCTCTCCTAGAGCCCAGGAAAATGTTCGTACCTCGACGCAATAAAGGAAGGGAATGGATGAGAGATGGGAAGGCAAACACTTCAAGATCTTTAAAAAAGGTCCAACATGGTGGACATGGCCACGGTACATACTGGCGGACTCGACCGACAATGCCTACACACCGTCGGCTCCACAAACATAGATGACATCGATGATATCATAGTCAAATCAAAAAAAAAAGACAGGCGATCTGGTCCCCGACCTCACGGAAGTGTTCGCGAAGCTAAGGGAACACGGGGTGAAGCTTAATCCCGAGAAATGCGTTTTCGGAGTTCCGAGGGGCATGCTTCTCGGCTTTGTCGTGTTGGAACGCGGCATCGAGGCTAATCCCGAGAAGATCTCAGCCATCACAGACATGGGTCCGATCCAGAATCTGAAGGGTGTACAATGCGTCACGGGCTGCCTCGCGGCTCTTAGTCGTTTCATCGCTCGGCTTGGCGAACGCAGCCTCCCGTTGTATGACCTGATGAAGAAGTCCGACCACTTTACGTGGATGCCCGGGGCTCAGGAAGCGCTCGACTCGCTCAAGAACCTCCTAAAGAGCCCACCAGTGCTCACAGCGCTGGCGCCAGAAGAACCGATGCTCCTATACATCGCCGCGACAACCCAAGTGGTGAGCGCTGCACTGGTGGTCGAATGAGAAGAGCCTGGGAAGACACTTAAGATGCAACGACTAGTATATTTCGTAAGCGAGGTACTTTCCGACTCAAAAACCCGCTACTCGCAAATTCAAAAACTAGTGTATGCTGTTCTCATCACCAAGCGCAAGCTTCGACACTACTTCGATGCGCATCCCATCACGGTGGTGTCAAAATACCCGCTCGGGGAAGTGATCCAGAACCCCGAGGCTGAGGGAAGGATAGCCAAGTGGGCCCTCGAGTTGATGGGGCGGAATATAGCTTACGCACCGCGCAGTGCCATCAAGTCGCTGAATGGACAGAAATCCAGACTCCGCCGGCGCCGATCGAGCATGAGACATGGACGATGTTTTTCGACGGCTCCGTCATGAAGGAAGGAGTGGGGGCAGGCCTTGTCTTCATCTCGCCCCTAGGCGTGCGCATGGAGTACATGGTTCGACTGCATTTCGCCGCCTCCAACAATGTCGTCGAGTATGAAGCACTCATCAACGGGCTTCGAATCGCAATCGAGCTCGGAATCCGCCGCCTCGAGATCTGAGGAGATTCAGAACTTGTCGTCGACCAAGTCATGAAGGAGAAAAACTAAATCAACCCAAAGATGGCGGCATACTGCCGGGCTGTGCGTGAATTGGAAGACAAATTCCACGGACTCGAGCTCCACCACGTGCTACACGACTATAATAAAGCAGCCGATATCCTTGCAAAGACAGCGTCGAGCCACAAGCCTATGCCAAACGGTGTGTTAGACGTGTTAAACGATATATTCATAGAGCAAGAGAGTTTTTTTTGAAGTACATAGAGCAAGAGAGTAAAGGCCTATATAGGGCGACATTGAAAACAGTGCCAAATGACAAATTGGACTCCACCATTGCGACGGGCTCATCGAGACGATCGAAATGGATATATTATTTGTATGCATCGGAGTCCGGATGAAGAAGATAGGAAAATAACAAATGCTGACGCACTGCTGAGGTCATCAAGCTACAGTGCCATGCAAATAACCCCGGGAACTGCCACGTGGCGGGCTGCTACTGGCCGCAGGCCACTACCGCGGTGCGTTGCGCGCGTGCGCGAGCTTTGCTAGGCCCACGTGGCGGCCGCCGGCTGGCTGCGGGCAGTGCAGCGCTACACAGCACGTGCGCGCGGGCGCGCGGGAGGCCCCCTGGGCCGGGCGACGAGGCGGCCTGCGGGCGACGAGGCGGCCTGCGGGCGAAGCAGGCGCGCGGGCCGCACGGGAGCGCCGCGGACTGGGACGCGTGGCGCCTGGAGGTGGCACGCCCAGCGTCGGTTGGCCGGCTCGCCCCCTGTGCTGCCGGTTTTACCAAGAAAACGCCCGGTTCAGTGACCCAGTCACCGGTTCAGCTCCGGTTCAGGCACCTAGGGTTCGGTTCTTGCCCGGTTTTCTTCTCCATCGCCTCAAGCACCTTCCAAAGCACGCTACAAGGGCTAGGTGGCGCGTAGGGAGCGCATGAATGAAGAGGAGAGGCCCTCTTCTCTTGCCTATAAATATGAGGGGAGGGTGTAAGAATTAGAGACACATCCCAAGTCCTCCCCTCATTTTCTCACTTGGAGAGGTGAGTTCTCACCTCTCCATGTGTAGTTAGGTGTAGGTGCTATGTAGATGGTGGTGTGGGTGAGACTCCCATTTGTTATTCATTTAGAGTAAAGTGAGTATTTCAGTATTTCCCTTTTAGACTAAAGTGATATTCATACATGGGTGATGTGTTCTTGAGTTCTTCATCTGTTCATCATTTAGAGGCTCATGTTCTTCGTGACATGATCCTTTGATCTTGTTTACTAGATGAATAATTCTGCATTCCATTTGTGTGAGTTATCTCATTAGATCTTATTGGATTACATTAATTGGTGCTTAGTCGTTCGACCTTGCGCCACCTCGGTTCAATGATGGGCTAGGTCTAGCCGTACTCGCGGGTTTGTTGCTCTGTATTCATACGGAGTGCTATAGTGTTGTTACAGGTCGACAGACATAGCCGTGCTACAGTAGTAGCCAGTGGTGTAGACGTGGTGTCTAGACAACGGGTTATCCATTGATTGCCCTGTATCCCACGGTTGTCTTGGGGTAGGCCGCGTTAGTGACAGCCGTTGGACCCTTATGGAATCCTCCACATTCGGATACAGGTGCAGGCAACCATTTGCCGTGAACCGACTATTATAGCCAGGAGGGTCCGGTGTCCGGAGCGAGATCCTTTGCAGCCTGTACTCCCCTAGAACCGAGCACCCCATCATCTCTCTACCCAAGTAGGGTCTTGGTGTCCTTGGACCGTTCTTCTAGTATAGAAGGTAGTACACACTGTTCCTTGGATTCGATACCCTTTGGAATACTCCTTAGGTGAAGTGCTACAGCGGTGTATCTGTGCGCTTGCGGATTCGTTCGCACCCGTCGGTATACCCGGGTTGGATCTTACGCTCATGCTAACAAGGGCCCGTTAGTGGTGACTTAAGAAATACCAACAAGCATTTCTGGCACCGTTGTTGGGGAATGGTTGTTGTATCTATCTTCGAACCTAGTGGTCCTCGTATATATCTTTTTTCATTTTTCTTCTACCTCTACCCCCATTACCCGTCGAGATATCCTTTTCCGTTTTCTTTACTTCTACCTTTACCCCCGCTACCCTTGGAAGGTTATCCTTGTAAACACCTTCCACCTTCGAGGAGTGAACCCTCAGAGCCACCCTTGTCAGAACTCATTCTTTCATCTGGCTGTCGGATTCACCCCTCTCTCATGAAGCTAATTCAGGATCTTTCCTTCTCGGGGTCAATTCATGAGAACCCCCTTCGATCATGTGAGAGACTACGAGTGTCTGATTGAAACTCTGAGTGAAATTGAAGAATCATTAGATGCTCGGAAAAGGGAATCTTTCCCGCTATCCCTCTCTGGGAAGCACGGGATGGGCACCGTTGTTTTGATAGAGACAACCTCACTTGGGAAAAATTGAGAGCAAGTTACTGCTCCCGATTCTTCCCGATACGACGTGTCATCTCGTTGAGGATAAGGCTTCTCAGTCTCAAGAAAGGTGAGGAGGAATCACTAGGAATGGCATGGAATCACTTCTCCTTTTTGGCGGAAGATTGCCCAGTCCTCCACGTTCCTGATTGGATGTTGCTTCAGCACTGCTGGTATGGGTTACGGAAGGACAATGCCATGCGGCTTAATGCTCTCTCTGGAGGCTCTTTTGTGAGCTTGGACGCTGCTAAGGGAAAAGAGATCATGGAATATCTCCGAGATTTCAGCTCCCTTTGCATCCTGGTCGATGAGGTGCCCGTCAGAGGAAATGTTGAGCCCCCTAGATCCATCATCGACCGAGCTAAGGCTTTAAGATCTAGCTGAAGATACCATTACTGAATAGCAGGAATCTAAGGGAAAGATTGCTTAGCGCAGAGTCTGCCCTTGGGTTCCCCTCTCGTACCTCTTCTTAGACCTTCTCCCCGAGGCCTTGTCTCGTGGGAGGATGGAGAGTATAATTAGGAAAGCATGAATCATTCTCGGCCAGGATGACTTGTTCGGTCCTAGTTATGATCTCCTAAGGAGAGTATGATTGGCCTATCATGTTCCTACGTTGAGGTTTGAGCTGAAGTGCCTTGCACTGAAGTTTCGTATAAACTAAGACATCGGTCTCTGCTTTATAATCCAGTGGATTCATTTATCAGACCGAAGGAGCACGATCATTTACGGATCGAATGGAGTACATTCACTTCATATCTTAAGCCCATCAATCGATGCCGATCAGTCAGGAGATGCTTAAACTTCATACTTTATGCTTGACTTGATCGATGCCCAATGGGAGTTGCACTTTCCAGCTTATCCATAACCTCCTATTGGAAGCTTAGGCTAGACCCGGGATGGCTCATCGTTTTGATGAGAACATCGGTCCATCTACCTAAGGAAGGATGAGCTTAACCTCACCCTTTACCCAAACTCTAGCTCCTGAGCGTATGCCGACCATTTGAGTTTCTACTCTATCCTCTTTTGGAGGCCGTGTGTTTTTCTGAGTTGAGTTCAGTCGAAGATCAGTTGCGAGAGCACTAGCCTCAGTGCTTAATCTTTTCATCTCCGAGGTTCACCACCCTAGTGCTATAGCTTCTCAAGTCCCATGATCACCCCAGGAGCTGTCGTAGCCTCCCTGGAATGATCATGTCTACCTTTAGCTTTGTCATCTTTTGGACTCGTGTTCGTTTATGTGGCACTAACCTTGCAGCTAGAGCTTCATTACTTCAACGATGATTGGTGGTGAGATGGGAAGGACAACACCAATGTGGCTGCAAGAGAAATCTCCCATGGTCGAGCTTATGACCATAATAAACAAAGTACTACCGGGAGATAGCCTGGATTAGCATAGGCTTTATTTCCCTTATGAATAAAAAGCAAGAACATGTTTTTAGGATAAGCTGTCCTTCGGGTATTTTTAGTTGCTAATCTTTCAGCTGGAGATTGAAAAGAACGGTGGAAAGATGATGCCTAAGAACATGTGAGCCACATCAACTACAACACTTTGGTAAGATTTTGGTGAGGGAACATTTACAAAGGAAGCTTGATCTCCACAAACTTGACTTTCGTTGCTTAGCAATGCAAACTCCAAGTGTGGGGGAGATATGTGAGCATCCCAAGTAAAGTTCCTCTCATACCAAATATTATCCTGGTGTGAAGAAGATGTTAGCTCTCGTATCTTGCCCACTAGCTAGGTAAGTCCTGCTTTTGACATTAAACAAAGCCCTTTCTGGAGGTTGCCCGAGGTTCACCGTCATGTGCTCATGATTATGCCCCTTTGATGTATAGCTTGATTATGTTTATATGCTTCCTTTATCTTTGTTCGTATACTCTGGTTTGAGTGTTTATGTTAACACACATTCATAGACTGTTTTAAATTAAGTGTGGTGCTTAGGTTAAAATTGTCTTCTTCAATCAAAACAAGACATGGTGTCGAGTTTTGATTGATGAACCTTAGAGTTATGTTTTCATAAGATCTTGGATGCATGTATGTGGACTAACCCCTGCAGATAATCGTCAAATTCAAACGGGTAAGTCGTCAAGTTAGATTCAAATGGGAAGGTAAGTAAAGGTTTGGATTCATGTTGCACGACATACAAATGAGGTGCATATGACGTCTCGAAGGTCCAAGGTAAGTATACCCTCCCTTGTTGATGGAGTGCAATATTGATCTAACCTTGCTTGAGTAAATGACATGGTGACAAAAAAATATTTGCTTTCAAATAAAGGCTCTATGGTTCTCAAACCAGTAGAGTCCATCTTTTGTTTCCACTTTTTGCTCGAAGAACACACCAGTACAAGCACCAGTGTGGGGGAGTTCTCTCAAGCTCATCATCAACCTATCCACTTGAGAACTCCCACACAAGGGCCGCACGACATCAACTACACCTTCATGATAAGGGCAAGGTAAACTAGAGTGAGCTGGCTACCCCACGGGTTAGCCAAATCACCACTAGTCTTCCTTGTTCCCCATATCCTTCAGGAGCAATGGTATGTGCACCCTTCATCTCACTCTCTACCTACGAGTTTGAATGATCTTCAATTTTTATCCAATAAATCAATCTCAAATAATGGTGCTCAGCTTGCTCTACAGGACTCCTGTGGTTGGCTTGCATATGTTTTATTCCTTACTCGTAGTCTTGATGCTTGTGAACAAATATCATTAGGGAACTCATGCTCATCTAAGTAGTTGGTGTTTGTGATATGGTTTGATGATATGATCTTCGCTCTAAATGTTTGAGTGCTTGGGAATTTACTTACAAACATGAAAACCCTTTGCAAAGCTCCTCTTTGATATGTCACAGTCCTACCAAAGCCATATGATGTTTTTAGCTGAAAACCTTATACTCATATGCTGCTTGTTGTTGCATTGAGCTTTGTCAAACTCTGCGACCCCTATGAGAATTCTTTTCGTGCTTTCATGATCAAGATGTATGTGCACACCACTATTTCCCCCTTGCTACGCTTCTACTCTGGAAGTTAGCATTGTATCATTCATCTATTCACCTACATAAATGATCCATCATATGCATTGATTTCTCTCTCCTCAAAGTATTTTGTAAAGAGGCATGGCTATCTAAAAAAAGGGACACATGAAGGTCCCTGCAGTTATGAAAAAAAAGAGAAAAAAATGTAGGCACATGAAGGTCCACTAAAAAAGGAAGAGGATAGCCATGTTCTCATAAGACTTTGTATATATAAGAGAAAGAGAATCATGCAATGGAGTCATTCATCTCATTCATCACATGATGGTAATAACTAGTACCTACTCCGGGGCTAGTGTCCACCTTACCATCACCACCGTATTTCATCATGTATGGTAATATCTAGAACCCATTCCGGACCTAGTATACACCTTATCATACCTATCATATCCATATAAGTGCACATCTTGATCTGATTGTATGAATTGCTTTTCTCTTGGATCCGGTTTTTGACTTTGCAATATATGTGATGCAAGTATGCCTTATCATTTATACCCTACCTTGAGCTCCACCTAAGCTATCATTAAAAGTAGGATGAATAAAGGCAATATAATGCCTTGGTGAGGACATATATACACATTGTGCGATCCGAGAGAATCAAATGAGGAGCTAAGCAAGGTTTATTTGGAAAATCATTGCAAAACCCTGAGTTACTTGACATGATGAGCAGGAGTGAACTTGATTCATGACCGTTCCATTCTTCAACTACCCAAGATGGCATGATAGACACTCCACATAGTTCACAAGTGCAAGGTATGGTTTGGAATATCTCTTATGCTCGCTTCATACCCTTAGATGCCATGTCCCACTTGATTTGTTCTCCCTTTACTCGGGACGAACAAAGGTCAAGTGTGGGGGAGTTCTTGACGGCTGTTAAGTACCACTTTTAGGCCGTCAAAACCTGCATAGAATAAAAGGAAATTGATCATCAACACTAGAATAGGGGTTTATACTGACAATTTCCACAAGTGTTGGTGTTCCTAGATTTTATTGCAGGAAGCATGGAAATACCTGTTAAACGATACATTCACAGAGCAAGAGAGTAAAGGCCTATATAGGGCGACATTGAAAATAGAGCCAAATGACAAATTGGACTCCACCATTGCGACAGGCTCGTCGAGACGATCGAAATGGATATATTATTTGTATGCATCGGAGTCCGGATGAAGAAGATAGGAAAAGAACAAATGCTGACGCACAGCTGAGGTCATCAAGCTACAGTGTCATGCAAATAACCCCGGGAACTGCCATGTGGCGGGCTGCTACTGGCCGCAGGCTACTGCCGCAGCGCGTTGCACGCGCACGAGCCCTGCTAGGCCACGTGGCGGCCGCCGCCTGGCTGCGGGCAACGCAGCGCTGCGCAGCACGTGCGCTCGGGAGGCCCCCGGGCCGGGCGACGTGGCGGTCTGCGGGCGACGCAGGCACGCGGGCCGCGCGGGAGCGCCATGGACCAGGACGCGTGGCGCCCGGAGGTGGCATGCCCAGCGTCGGTTGGCCGGCTCACCCCCTATGCTGCCGGTTTTACCCAGAAAACACCCGGTTCAGTGACCCAGTCACCGGTTCAGCTCCGGTTCGGGCACCTAGGGTCCAGTTCTTGCCCGGTTTTCTTCTCCACTACCTCAAGCACCTTCCAAAGAACGCTACAGGAGCCAGGTGGCGCGTGGGGAGCACAAGAATGAAGATGAGAGGCCCTCTTCCCTTGCCTATAAATATGAGGGGAGGGGGTAAGAATTAGAGACACATCCCAAGTCCTCCCCTCTCTCATTTTCTCACTTGGAGAGGTGAGTTCTCACCTCTCCATGTGTAGTTAGGTGTAGGTGCTATGTAGATGGTGGTGTGGGTGAGACTCCCATTTGTTCTTCATTTAGAGCAAAGTGAGTATTTCTGTATTTCCCTTTTAGACTAAAGTGATACTCATGCATGGGTGATATATTCTTAAGTTCTTCATCTGTTCATCATTTAGAGGCTCATGTTCTTCGTGACACGATCCTTTGATCTTGTTGACTAGATGAATAATTCTGCATTCTGTTTGTGTGAGTTATCTCATTAGATCTTATTGGAATACATTAATTGGTGCTTAGTCGTTCGACCTCGCGCCACCTCAGTTCAATGATGGGCTATGTCTAGCTGTACTCGCGGGTTCGTCGCTCTGTATTTATATGGAGTGCTATAGTGTTGTTACGGGTCGACAGACATAGTCGTGCTATAGTTGTAGCCGGTGGTGTAGATGTGGTGTCTAGACAACGGGTTATCCTTCGATTGCCCTGTATCCCACGGTTTGTCTTGGGGTAGGCCGCAGTAGTGACAGTTGTTGGACCCTTATGGAATCCCCACGTTCGGATATAGGTGTAGGCAACCATTTGCCATGAACCGACTGTTATAGCCAGGAGGGTCCGGTGTCCGAAGCGAGATCCTTTGCAGCCTGTACTCCCCCAGAACCGAGCACCCCATCATCACTCTACCCAAGCAGGGGCTTGGTGTCCTTGGACCGTTCTTCTAGTATAGAAGGTAGTACACACCGTTCCTTGGATTCGATACCCTTTGGAATACTCCTTAGGTGAAGTGCTACAGTGGTGTATCCGTGCGCTTGCGGATTCGTTCGCACCCGTCGGTATACCCGGGGTGGATCTTACGCTCACGCTAACAAGGGCCCGTTAGTGGTGACTTAAGAAATACCAACACACCCCGGTGAGGAACAGGTCCTGCTCCAGCTCGGCCACCCTCTTCTCAAGCACCGTCCTCTCCTGGGCGGCGGCCTCGGCGGCTGTTGCTGCAGTGGCAGCCGTCTGAGCGGCATCGGTGGTGGTTGCGGTAGCGGTGCGCAGCTCCGCGGCTGTTGCCTCTACTTTGGCGAGCTTCACCTCAAGGGCCACCCTCTCCGTCATGGCGGCGTCCGCGGCCGACTGCGTGGCTGTTGCGCGGTCCTCCGCGGACTTTACCGCGGCTTCGAGCGCGGTCCTCGTCGACGCTTCGCTCGCCACCGCCCCTGCGGCAGCCAGCCGGGCGACTGCCAACTGCATCTCCAGCTGAAATTCTCGGCCCAGAGCTCCTCGATAGTGCGCGCCCTCTTAGCGCCGCTCTTCACGAGCACCTGTTCCGAGCGGAATATTATCTATGGCGACATCTACACGGACAAAGAAGCAAGACCAAAAGTGGGGCCGGCAAACTCACCATGGTGGCGGGGAGCATCAGCTCGTCGAGCTCTCGTTCCGCCCACCTCAGGCCCCGCTCAAGGCGCCGGCGGGCCGCGGCCTCCTCATCATCGTCGTCGTGCGCCTCGGCCTCATGGGTCCCGGCCCAGGAGGATCACGCGAGTTCAATGACGTGCTCTCCCTCCTCCGGTGGCGCCATCAGCAACCCCGCGGAGGAAAAGGGGCGAGCCCTCGAGCTCTCCCCGACCTCGCGGATCGTCTCCGGGGGGACGCCACCCACCACATCTTCGAGAGTGGCAGGATCCTACAGGACTGGGCGGGGTGAGTCCATGATCTGCACCATCTCTGTGTCGGGAACAGTGGGCTGGAGCAGCGGATCCACCGACGTGCTCGCGGCGGGCGCCGCCGTGCTCACTGCAGGCGTTGGGGACGCGACGGCGGCTGGCACCGCCTCCGCCGCTCCGGTCGTGGACTCCTCGGGATTGGCCCTGGCCAACTCGACTGCGGCCGTGACCACGGGGGCGGACGGCACGGACGCCTCGGCCGCCGGCTCCTCGGGCCCCGACAAGCATCGCTCCAGCTCGGCCTCGAAAGCAGCAATGTCGCTGCCCGGGAGGTTGGGGCCCTCAGAGCCGGCAGCGCCCTGGGGCTGGACGGATGCCTCGGGAGCCGCCGACACCTCGGCTTCGCTTGCACCGGCTGGCGACGCAGGAGGCGCGCCTGTCTCGGTAGCCGTGGATGCACCAACATCACGATCACTGTCGGGCGCCACTGGGAGCTCGACCTCCTCGGGGGCCGCTTGCCCCTCGACCACGCCACCGATCTCTGGCGCCGGTGGAGGCACCGCTGCCTCAACGATCTCGACCACCACAGTGGCCTCGCTCTCGGCCTACGCCATTGTCGATACAGGCGGAGGGGTCGCCAGGCGGGGCTCGAATGGAGGCTCGTGCGCAGCCAGGCTCACGCGTGTCTGCGGAGTGATGCTGAGCGCACCGGTGTCAGCGCGGCTGACATGAGAAAAGGATTAAGAGGCAAGTAAAAATCGACGAAGAATGTGTTAGCAAGATACGACGCGACGATACGTACTTGGAGGATGTGATGCGGGCCCGCTTGATGGGCCTGGCAGCTACGCCCGACTCGGGGGCTGACCTCTTGTCCCCCGTTGACTCGGGGGCTGGCTGTTTGCTCCCCGTCGATTCGGGGGCTAGTTGTTTGCTCTCCACCGACTCGGGGGCTGGCTTCTTGCTCCCCGACGACTCGGGGGCTGCCTTCTTGCCCTCCGCCGCGTCGGAGGGTGGGTCCGATTTCCACCTGGGGCGAGGGGGACCTGCACGGCCGGGACCCCACAGCCCCAGATGACCAAAGATTAGAGGCACCGCGTGGGGGTGCCCGCGCTTGCCCCTTGCGGCGCGCTCGGCGAAGGCGCTGGCAGCATCGCTCTCGCCTCGGACGGCGACCACCTTCTCCGGGACCACGGCTCCCGCCGCGATGAGTCATCAGCGGAGCGGCGAGATGATGCATCACGGCTCGCCGACCGCCTGGACAGGTCGTCCCGCTGCGGGGAGTCCCTCCTCTCCCTAGAAGTTTGATGGCCACCGGAGGCCGCCCGGGAGCGGGTCACCCTCTGATCTTCTCGGGTGGGGTGGGGTTCTGGGCGTGAGCTAGAGCTTGCGCCTCTCTCGAAAGCGGCCGGCTCTGCCCGCCACCTCAAGCTGACCTCCGTAGTCTGGTGCTATGAAGCGGGTGACGCAGGCGGCGTCGACAGGGCGCTCCAGTCGACATCCGCGCTTTGCTCGTCGCCGGTCCATGCCGGCGGCGGCGAGGGATCCTCGTCCGAGGAAACGGCGATCTCCTTCAGCCGCCGGCGTTTGGCGTGCTGGTCATTCCGCTCGCGCTTCGCGATCTCCTCCTCCTTGTGCTTGGCCTTGCGATCGTCCCTCCTCCTCTCTGCGACGGCCCTGGAGCGAATCCGTATCGCGTCCGGGGGAGAGAAGGCTTCGCGGGGATGGGGTCGGCGGACTTCAGCTAAGAACAAGAAAAAAGAAGGGAATCACCACGATGGCCAAGATCTCCGAGAAGACACAATCAACGAAAACTTCAAAGCCAGTCGGAAGGCTAGTCGGAAAGGGGAGAAAACTTACATATTTCTTGGTCCCCTCGTTGGGGAGCATGGGCAGAAGCCGGGATGGTGGCCACGAGTACGACGCCTTACCGATGGCTAGCCCCACGCGGTGCTGGATCTCATCTAACGAGGGCGGCTCGGGTGCCGTCACGGTCCCTTCGAAGGGCGCCCGGTTGGGCGTCATCTCGCAGATGCGCAGGGGCCGCTGCCGGAGCGGGACGATCCCCAGCGCATGGTACTGGCCGATGATGGCTGCCAAATTGACCCCGGCGTTGCGGAGCCGGGTCAGGACCGCCCAGCAGTCCTTGAGCAGCTTCGACTGCTCCACCTCCGAGGGCACGTGGCTCCAACTCTTCGGCGCCTCAGCGATGGGAACGCTGGTGTACTCCGGCAGCGCATGCTCGGGGGTCGTTCTTGAGGTAGAACCAACCCTTGTGCCAGCCGCTGTTGGAGCTCTTCAACGAGGAGGGGATGGACTCCTCCCCCCTGCCCTGCTTCATCCGGAGGTTGACGCACCCGATCGTCACTGGGATCTTGCCGTCCTTCAAGCAGGCAAACTTGAAGAAGTACTGGAAGAGGCGCCAATGGGCTCCCACTCTCAGGTACCCCTCGCACAGCACCTTGAACGCCGCCATCTGCTGGATGCTGTTCGGGTTGAGGTGCTGGAGCTGCAGCCCGTACTCCCAGAGCACCGCGCGGATGAACCGCCCGACGGGGACAGAGAAGCCGCGCTCGTGGAACGCCACGAGCGAGACAACGTAGCCCAGTGGCGGACGCGGGACGGACTCTCCCTCCGGCAGCCTCCATTCCTCGGCGTCGGTGAGCTCTGGCAGCTGTCCAGTGGTGACGAGACGCTTGAGGGTCGCGCGTGTGACGTTGGAGCGGGTCCAGTTCAACATGGCGTTGTGGAGCTTTTGGACGCGGCGCGGAAGGAAGAAGCGGCGGCGGCGTGGCAGATGCGAAGAGCAGAGGAGCGGGCGGCGCTGGCAATGGCGAAGATTGGGGAAGCAAATGGTTTGAAACCCAACCGCGCACGGTTAATAAGGGGCAGACGTGGGCGTCGGCTTTAAATGTTGGCCCCACCATGTCGAAAGGCCGCCCACTCAGAGGGCGCGCCCCCTAGGGTAACTGGCGCACATCTGCGCGACGGTCACAGCACCAAGTAGCAACAAGTTTCTTAACTCATGACCACAAAGTTCACAACACCAAGTAGCAAACATCATAGGATGATCATCATTACAATTTTCACAATAATCATAACCACCCATTTGTAATCATAATGATAAGAACTAATCATCAATTTCCATCTGTAGACGTTGATTTTCCTTCCATAGCTCCATCCTGAAGTTGTCCCTTCACCTTCTGCAGCTCAGTGGAAGTAGCTTCAAGCTTCATATTAGCTTCTGAGGATCCTTCCCATTGTTGATCCATTTTTAGCTTATATGACCTAAAGAAAACATAAGCAACAACAAGTTTCATAACACTACGTGTCATGGCCATTCATCACTATGAAGTGCACAGGAGCAACAACCAGTAATTAAACATCAACAAGGTACAAGTTTCATAATAATCAAGCACAACCTATTTTTATCTTTCTCGCGCAGTATCTATTGCTTCTCCTTCTTCATATGGATAACACTCTATTGTATCGATTGCTTCTCCTTCTCGATCTCGATAATTAGCTGCTCAACCGATTGCTAATACACTTCCATCGCATGGATGCCATGTTTCAGCTTTCCCTTCACATTTTCCAACTCAGTGGTAGTTGCTTTAAGCTTGATGTTAGCCTTTGCGCATTCTTCCTTCCATGACCTTGCCTCCTCTTCAGGTTTTTCCTTCCAGTCCAGTACTAGGTCTTTCGACTTCTGGTCAAGAATCTCACCTATTTCTTTCAACAAGGCATTGTCCTGGCATAACATATGGGCACACATCTCCTTGTATTTGTTGGTCTGTTGCAATTGTTCGTGTAACAATTGGTCAACCACCTCCTTAAATTCCCTCATCTCTTGCATATTTTTATTTAAAATTTCCTGACACAGCTCCTTGTATTTTACAGCCTCTTGCTGCACCATGAGTTCTCTGCCTTGTTCTTCTTGTAAGTCTCTCTTCACCTCCTGCAGCTCAGCTTTACTGGCCTCAAGCACCTCTAGAAGTTAGTAAAATACAAGAACATATCAAACGATACAAATTGAAAACTAACTGAATCTAACACCTATGAATTGTCTATAGCGCCTATCAACTTGTAACACCAATCGGAGTGCAAATATGAGGGTGCGATAAAATCTGAATCTATTGTATATGCTCATCAATCCGTTAGATCCCCAAATCTAAAAATCCTTAGGACGATAGGAGAACTGACTTTGTCGAGCTGTTTCAGCTTCTTGTAGCTAGGAGGTGGCGGCACAACCATCTTCCCATCGCCGCTAGGATCCTCCATTCCTGCCACGAGCTGTTGCAGATCTGTGCGTAGCAAAAGTCGAGAGTCTTTGCGAAGGCAGTGAAGCATTTCGCCTGCGAATTACTGATTTATATTAACGATTCACCTAAAACAACTATAATGAAAGTGTTTCGCATTAAATTGGCATAACGAAGAGGTGGTGCAATGGTAAACAGTGCAGTCTTGTTCATATAGGTCTCTAGTTCGAACCTTTGCTATGGCAAATTGTTTTTGAAACATTTCATGACTGACATTAGGAAACAAGTAGCTTCACGATCGTTACTCAGGAAGGTCCTTCCAGCAAAACATCAACAGACCGGACTAGCAAAATATCAACAAAATTAATTCAGAATGGTGAGTATGCTCGACTCAATTTGAAATAGATTAAACCAAATCGGCATAATAAGATGGCATCTCATAGCACTCATCACCACAAAGTTCACACCACCAGCAAGTAGCAAACACAAAAATACAAGCAACTCATCACCACAAACTACACACCACCTATGAACCGTCTAGCTAGCAATAACACCAGACATGTTTTATCGATTGTCTGCAGCTCAGTCAGAGTTTGATTACTTTTCTTTCAACAGAGCATTCTTCACTAACAATTGCTTACACTAGTCTGTCCATTTGTGAATCTCTTTCAGCTGGTCATTCTCCTGCCGTAACAATTGATTAATATGGTCCCTGCATTTGGTCAGCTCTTCCATCAGGGCAATGTTTTCCTGCCGTAACAATGCCATTTCATTTAACCGGGTATTCTCCTGTTGCAGCAATTGATTACACTGGTCCCTGCATTTCTTAATCTCTTTCAGCTAGTCATTCTCCTGCTGTATCAATTTATTATGCTGGTCCCTGCATTTGGTCAGCACTTCCATCTAGGCAATGTTGTCCTGCCGTAACGATACCATTTCATTCAACCGGGCTCTCCTGCTGCATCAATTGATTACACTGGTCCCTGCATTTGGTTAGCTCTTCCATCTGAGTAATATTGTACTGTAACGATTGCTCACATAGGTGCTTGTAATTTAGAGCCTTTTGCAGTGACTTGAGCTCGCTGACTTGTTGTTCTTGCAGATCTCTCTTCACCTTCTGCAGCTCAGCTTTAGTGGCTTCAAGCACCTCCAGAAGCTAGAAAAACACAAGAACCTATCAATACATCAAACAATGCAAACTGAAAACTAACTGAATCAACTTTTAACACTAATTGCAATTCAAATCTGAGTGTACGATGAAATCTGAATCTACTGTATATGGTCATCAATCCTCTAGATCCCCAAATCTAGAAATCCCCATCCCTAAGTCGATAGGGGAAAATATAGTGGCTCAAACCAGAGGATTGACCTTGTCGTACTGTTTCATGAACTCATAGCCGGGAGGTGGCACATAAACCACCCTCTCATCGCCACCAGAATCCGCCATTCCTACCATGAGCCATTGCAGATATGTGCGTAGCAAAAGTCCAGAGTCTTTGCGAAGGCAGTGAAGCATTTTGCCTTCAAATTACTGATTTATATTAAAGACTCACCTGATACAACCATAAGAAAAGTGTTTCCTATTAAATTGACACAACTAAGAACTGGTGGAGTGGTAAACACGCAGTCTTGTTCCTATAGGTCTCTAGTTCGAACCCTTGCAATGGCAAATTGTTTTTGCAACATTTCGTGACCTGGCCTCCGCTGACCTGGTGAAAATGCTTACATGTGGGACCCTAAAAAATTTTATGACAACTTGGAACACTCTATTTTTGAAAGAATGCTTACATGTGGGACCCTACTGAATTTTATGACGACTTGGAACACTCTATTTTTAAATAATGCTTACATGTGGGACCGATGTTGGTTTATGACGTTTTTGCAGAGCTTATGGCGTCACAAAATAGCATGGAACAGGGAATGCCCAGCTACAGTAGCAACCGCAATGATGAAAGTTTTTTTGTCACTAAATTTGCTCGGAAGTGAAATATTATGACGAGATCAGCTAGGAACGTCATAAAATCAATGACGCTAAATATGGTTGCGTCACTAGTCAACGATTTTCTTGTAGTGCATAGACTAATCATCATGATTAAATCTACTCCTACTAAGGTCATATGCTAGCTACACATATGAATGAGAGAAGGCATGCATCATAGTGGATCAAAAGTAGAGACAAGATTAGATCAATATCACCGTCAAAAGTACATATGCCTAGATGAATTCAAGGCATGGCTTCGGAACTCCACCATGGTTTCACCACGCAGGGCCAACCATGACGGCTAGGGTCTAGCCTAAGTCATGTCCTAGGCAACGTCGAGGACTCGTGGCGGCCGTTGGCTTCCTTCGGTGTGTGTCCTTCAATTCGGCGGCTCTCTAATGAATAGATGTGGCGGCCATCGAGGCTGTGGACTATTTATTGACTGAGGAAACCCTAGTCCGAAGGGGAGGCCGAACCAAGGCAGAAAAGGGGTGGGCCGGTCGGCCTAGGCCCTTTCTGGCCCACCTTAGGCCCATCTTCCTCTTCGTTGCTTCTTGCGTCGATGAGACCTTTTGCACCTTTGCATGTGGACTTTAGACATCATTATCCCCGCAATCAAGATAGGGGGTTTTGTCGTATGAACTCTGGTCTTTTATCTTGGTCCTTGGGAATATCTTGTCATTGCATCTTGGTCCTTTCCACCTTTGGAAGTAAGTTCATCTTGTATTCGCACACGAACGGAGCTCCTTGATCCTGTTGTATGGCACCTTCCGAACTTGATGCAAACTTATCCATTAAGTATGTAATTTCTTGCATAAACATAACACCTCCAAAAGCACATGCACAGATGAACTTGTTACATCATTAGTATGCCTAGTGGCAGGTTAGTTCCAAATCAAAGTCGAAACCAATGTGTAACTAGTGCACTAGGGGTGTCATATTTGACCGCCAATAGTCTCCCCGTGCTTAAACCTTACTCGTCATCGAGCAAGTCCAGGATATCTTTCTTTAAGAAATCAGCATTGCCCTTCGATGTCATCTCTACACTCAATCCTACATAACAAGACATATTGCTCTCTCAAGTATTTAGCATTAAGGTTCAAGTTTTGACCGACTACTTTCATCATAAAAGATAGACTATAAAGAACATGCCACAATAAAACAAAAATAATGCTCTCAAACTTAAGCAAACTTCAAACCTTTACCTTGTTGTAACGTGAAGAGTTTTCAGAATTGTGCATATCCAACATAGTGAGGTCCTCTTGTAAGAGCTCATGGAAACTCTCATCTCATCAAGTCACTCAAGTCTATACTAGATTATTTCCAACCTATTCTACACACACATATATATATATTGTAGGTAAAAATAATCCTAACAAAACATTGTCTCTGAAATATTGTCAAACTAAGAGGGATCTATTGGATTTACTGAGACTTGTCAAAAAGGTCATGGAAAATAATTTTGGAGAGGGAGAGAGATGGAACACACATTTAGATACGTGAACATGTGCAAGTGGCAAGTGAATGATCCTGAGGCACGAACGAAGTCCTCGTTATCATATTGCACATGGTTGGAAAAATTGAGTATGGATCAATGCTTAATCGTGATAGCACTTTGAACTTTAATGAAGCTTGAAGAACTGAGGAGCACTTTTATCTTTTTTTCATTTCATTTCTTTTTTCACTTTTTTTTTCTTTTTCTTTCTTTTTGCTCTTTCTTTTTTTTCTTGCTCCTCAGAACTTCTTGCAACATACTACTCACTCAGCAAAAGTTAGAAATAATGTGATGACTCCTCCCCATACTTAGATGATGATCGCCATTGAGCATGAAAGGGAACAATGATATATTGCTGATGTGAGTATCAAAATATTTGATCTCCAATAAAAATTAATTTATTTCTCTAGATGGGCTTCCACACTTTATGGGCGCCTCTAGGTCTTGATCTTATTGAAGGGGTACTCATTAATCGTCTGAATCTTGGACAAGATATTTTTCCATACTCAAAGATTGTGGTCAAGAAGGTAGTCACAAAAATGATAATTTGGGTTTAGGTTGGATGTCTAACGAAGTTTGCGAAATTTCCAGTGTAGAAACTCACAATGTATGAAAAAAGGCTAGCAATAAAAAAAGGAACACAAAGGAATTACCAGCTTCTAAGTCTCATACCACAGAAATCAATCTTAATGCAACTCATTCAAAACATAAATTTGCAAACTAAAGGTTTTATCATGAAAGATCGTACATGTGTAAAGACTTTGGTAGGTAGAACTTTGCAAGAGGTTCACACATGTAGATAGCATAGAAATCAAGTTTTAAATAAAACAATACAAGATATAAAGTCATTGGGAAACTTAAGTCAAAAAGCAACATAAAATATGTAGATTTAGAATTTAGTCATTTACTCTCCGCAAATAAAAGAGCCCGTATTTAGTCAAATGTGGGCCCGGCATGTCATAGACGGTGATCTGACAACTATGGCCACACGACACGGGTTCGGCCATTACCATCTGGAAACGAATCCGGCCGTACCCCAGCCGTCAACACGCACACTCCTAGGGATGGAACCGGATACCAATTCGGATAGCATTTTTTAGCCGTTCTTTTTTTATTTTAGCTAAATTAGACATAATATTTTGTATCTAAAAATTTATATTCTTGTTCTTGGCATTGTGCTTGTTAAGATTCATACAAAATAAACCCCAAATGTGTGCTATATTTTGATCAAATGATGAAAAGAAATTCGGATTCGGATCGGATTCGGATACGGATGTTTTTTTCACCTTTTTCTCTATCGAAAGCAAATAATTCATAAAAAAATTGTAGCTAATTTTTTTTATTTTTTCCAGTAATTAGCTGGTTATAATGCATAAAAAATTAGCATCAAATTTATTTTATTATGATCTAAAAAAATCAATCTATTACACAATTCGGATGTTTTTTTGTTCCATCCCTACACACTCCTCTGAGCCCCACCGTCATGTGGGTCCATATGTTGACATCAAATTAAATTAGGACCCACCTGTAAGTGGGGCCAAAGTCGCAACGGCACGAGTCCGCATGAACGAAACCGGGGGCGAGAGTGGGAGACGACGCGGTGGAGCGATTAGCGAAAGAAAAAAAAAACACAGCGACGAGGGAGCCGGGGATCGAAACCCTAGGCGTGGTCGGCGGCGATGGCGGCGGCGGCGCCTGAGTCGTACATCGGTAGCGTGATAAGCCTCACATCCAAGAGCGAGATCCGGTACGAGGGCGTTCTTTACACCATCAACACCGAGGAGTCCAGCATCGGGCTCAAGAACGGTAAGGACGCCCTCTCTTCTCTTCCTAGATGGGTCGGGGTTACTCTGTTGGGGGCAGCCGGAGAGGTATGCGGGATGCGTCAGGGTTAAGGATTCACCCCCTTGTTTTCTCATTCGTGTTAGGTTATGGGATTCTCCTTTGCATGATTTCTGTTAGGTTTTCAGTCTTTTCATCCTCTAAGAATTTTTAATTCTTTCGTAAACTAGGCTGCGTATGGATACTCGATGTTTATCTGTACTGAATGCTGCGGAATTTAGGTTATGCAAAGTTCGTGGTTGGCTAGCTTCTAGTACGTGTTTAGAGTTATTCACATCTTGTTATCTTGCACATCCTGTTTTCTTCCCTGGGGAATAGCATGATAAGCTAGACCATATGCTGATTCAAAGAAAATTACTGTAAGCTTAGGAGGTTATGCCTGTCCTAATGTTAGTACAATGTTAGTAATAGGGAAAGCCCTTTGTTCAGAGTAACTCTGCTCCACTTTGCGTGCCTTTTTTTTGAACTCTTGTGTGCCAGAAACTGTGAGCTGAAAGGTCTAGGAACCCCTGCCACCTTTGGAATGTTTAGTTACACCAAAATCGAGGATGACACGTGTTCAAGTGTACCATTATGATAGTTGCCAAACTGCGTTTTGCCATGCATTTATGTATCGACGGCATAGGTGAGTGTCTTATTTTTAGGCCCACTTCAGATTCAAATTATATTCCTTGTTTTAAATGTTTCTTCTATTTAATGCCGTGTGCCTTGTGTTGTAACGGTGGGATTGCATGTTTTGTCGCAACATCTATGCTCAAGCTGTAAACCGGCATGCTTCTTTCTTGTAGGGTGGTCAAAGGTTGGCACAGGTCCTGTCTTCTCTACCTTCTATATACGGGGGATAGGTGTATTTTGATCAGTCCTAACATAGTTAAATCCATGAGAATAGAAAATCAGGTCCTCTTGTTTCGTTACTGTAATGGATTGGAGCATGAATGGATACCATGCCATACAAACTTGATAGCTCTTCCCATCCGCTGTTATTCGATCCCATTCCTCTTCTCGCCTCTGCTGGTCAGTTCCCTTTGCGTGAGTTGCAATTCCATTGCGAGCTCTGGTGTCTTTGCGAACCAACCAAACAAAATCTGTTTTGCCTTAAATTGTAACGGTTAGGACTGGTTTCTGATTCCATTTCCATTAGTGCTCCCTCACATGAACCCAACAGCACCTTAATGTTGTTAATAGCATTTTGGACAGTTTGTTATCTAGCATTTGTCTAATTGATTCTTTTTCTAACTTGAGCAATATCCCTATCTAATGTTGGCATATTTGAGTAATATATTTTTAAAAACTTTTCAATTTATACGATGTAGCTGTCTTGCCTGCCTAGATGGCTCCCTGAACCCAGTAAGGTGAGCCTGGGCATCTCAGAAGAGTACATCAACTTACATTTGCATGAGAGGTCTATTGCCTTTCGTATTTCCCCAAGTGACATTTTTATGACTTTTTTCCTGGATATTTTGGTAAAAGAAGTTACCTGGAGCTAACTTGTAAAGTTCTTTTAGCTCAGAAGAGTTTTCTTTGTTATTTGTTTTTGTTTATTCTGATTATATTAACATGTTACTTTTTGTTGCAGTTCGCTCATTTGGAACTGAAGGTCGTAAGAAAGATGGCCAACAAATTCCTGCCAGTGACAAGATATATGAGTACATAGTCTTTCGAGGAAGTGATATAAAGGTAATGGTTGTAAAGATACCCCTTATGGCCCGTTCGGCAGTTTAGGAATGGTTCCTAGCAAGGAGTTCGGCAGTTTAGGAATGGTTCCTAGCAAGGAATGGTTTCAGGGCAGGAATGAGTGGATCCAGCCCTTTCACTCATTCCTGGCCGCCGCTGCAGGAAGAGTTCCAGAGGGTAGGAGTAGGGGCTCCGTTCCGGGCCGTGGGGTGGTGGAAAAGGCCAAACCGTGCCGGTCTTCTTTCCGAGCTGGGCCAAAATGAACGACCATTTCACTCCAATTCTGGTTTCGGAACAGGCCCAAACAATCCACCCGGATTGGGCTCTGGAACGGCCCAATCCAAGGTAACCGAACGGGGTTTTAAGGTTTTCTAAATTTATTTCATTGGTACTACTTACTGAACAAAAAAGGTTGGGACCTATTGCGGTTGGGGTCTATTTATGTGAGTTGTTCCATCATTGATTTGGTCTATAGCATTCCTCACGCTGTTCAGTAGGGTAAACTTCAGATTGTCCGTTTTAATCCTGTAATTAATTGGCATAGGTTAATGCACAGATGGATTCTTAAAATCACATTAATTAGAAACCAAATTTCCATTCCAAGCTCCTGAAATTGGCAACTACTGAGGGTGTGGTGGATCAAGGCCAGCAGATGTTGTATAGTGTACTGGATTGATAAAAATTCAGGAGGGTGCTGTTGCCCCTGTAAGGATGTCTAGGAATTTGTTTTGTTTACGGTATCACCTCATGAATTGTGATTATAAATCTTATAACTTGAAAGGACTTTATCACCAATATTTATGGTTTACTTAACCGATATCCTAGTTGCATGAAGATTACAGTGATTCCACATCATCATGGGTTTTGTAATGATATCTGATATATTGAGTTCCTAACAACTTTGTTCATGTGTTCCCAAAACCATTTTTTTCATTTCCTGAGTCAGGTGCCTTCAGTGCAAATAAATCTTGTTTAATGATCCACTGATTTCATTAGTGATTAGTCTGCTCATTCACTGTTTCCATTATTCTGATGTGTTTCTGGCTCTCCTTTTGTAATCTTCTCAATGGTATCTTCCCTTCACCTTTAACTGCAGGATTTGCAAGTCAAATCCTCTCCACCAGCTCAACCGGCAACTTTACACAATGATCCTGCAATTATTCAGGTAACTTCCTGTTATTCTTGTGACTAGTCAAATGTGAAATATCTTTTACGATTCTTTCTTTTCAAAAAACAAATCATTATGGATGATGATTTGTAACTGTTATTATTATTTTTGTGTAGTCACACTATCCTCGTCCAGCCTTGTCGTCAACAAGCTTGCCTTCTGCTGCAAGCACAACAGCAACTGATGCTACTTCACACAATGCTCTGTCTGCAATTCAGATGCCATCACCATTTCAAGGGAATTTGCCACTTTACCAACCTGGCGCGAACTTACAGTCATGGAACTCATCACCTATGCCATCGTCAGCAAATGGCACCGGCCTAACAATGCCACCAATGTACTGGCCAGGATATTACACACCAACTGGGTTTCCTCATTTTCAGCCACCACCCTTTCTTCGGCCACCACACAGTTTAACAGTTCCACAGGCTTTGCAGCCTCCTATCCAGTATCCTGGACTTAATGGATCCGTACCAGCCGGCTTTCCAAGTATGCCAGAGCTTCCTTCTTTTCTTCAATCTGGTCATAGTAATAGTCTAGGCCCATCTTCAGGTGTATCCACATCAGTGTCAGCACCTGTTTCATCGAGTACATCAGGAACTGAATCATCAGGAAGCCAATTGCCATATAAGTTATCATCCATTTCTGCTTCTATGTTTTCTGTGGGTTTAACTCCCCCATCTGTGAGTCCTTTGATGTCTACAGTTGAACCCTCCATGCTTGTGTCGCAAGGCATGCCTTCTTTGGTGAACAGTAAGCCAGTAGCTCTTTCTGATCCCACTGCGCCATCCCTCTCCAGTGATAAGCCTGTGAGTGTACCTGCTGCTTCAGTGCCAACCTACCTCCCTTCCTCTCAGCCACCTTCTGCTAATGATGCATCGCCAGTCAATGTTGCAGAGCAAGTTACATTGGTAACTCCTGGTCAACTTCTGCCAACTGCTTCCTCCACAGTTATTTCATCTCAGGCCTTGCAAACTGCCTCTCCTATGGTTCCATCCTCCAAGGTTACTTCCTCTGTGGTTCCGTCCTCTCAGGATACTTTGTCTATAGCTACACCGTCGCAGGTCGCTTCCTCATCTGTTCGTTCACAAGATGTGCAAGTGATAAGTGAAACTAAAGCAGCTCAGCGTGAATGGAAGGCAAAACAACCTGCGGTTGCTCCATCTGGAAATAAGGAGCCCCTGTTGCCAGCACCAAAGCCTGTACTTGAGAAGGTAGTGATTTTTTTAGACAGCATGTTGCTAGACAGGCTGGGTACGAAAAGCATGTTTTCAAGGAAAATTGCATAAACTGCCCTACATGCCCCACCACCACGACCTTGCTAAAGGAACCCCTCAAAAAGAGCACATACAACAATTGTTTGTGGGATTTACCATAAGGCATAATTTTAATCTGCATGCTTTGTGATTGTTTCCTTTCTCATTCCTGTAATTCTTTTGGTATCAGCCTGTTGGAGCTTCCTCATATGTTCAGTTCAACAACAGAGGCCGAGGAAGAGGAAGAGGTCGTGGCAGAGGGAATGGGGTATGTTTATCTGAAACACTTTCTTTCCTACTCCCTATGTTCCTGTTTTTAAGGCGTTTGCGCATGTTAAGATTCATAATTTACAATCTTTGCCCAATAATTTACCCATCAATTTTTTTTTTGTAATGCAAACTTACATGGTTGGATTTGTAATCAAATGCACTCCAATGATTATAAGTTTATAACAATGGTAACCGAATGGTTGAAATCTATTTTGGAAGACTGCCATGTCATCTCACGGCTTATAAATAAGGAACCGAGGGAGTAATAGCTTTTCAAATCTAGAAGCTCTTGAGGTGTTCAAGTCAACTCTTTTTATTGGCACCCAATTAACATGCTTTCTAATTTTTACATCCTCAAAAAAGCACTATATGTAAATCTTCATGTTCTTGATTACTAGGTGAGCTCTATAAGTTAAGCAAATTTAGTATTTTCAGCTTTCTTTTGTAGCTCAAATAGTTTAAGCAAGTATAATGTAGAAAACTACAACATAATTGGACTTGCTTGATCAATATGTTAGTCATGTTTGGTTTGGGTATGCTGCTATGAGCATTTCTTCCAATTGATAGTTGCATTTGTCATTAAAGTCTGCCAAAAGTATTTTGCATCAACGTCAGCCATATTTTAATCAAGGCAATGCAGTTTAAATAAGCTGTGTTTTGTCATCTGGAGGCATAAAATGGGGGACAACTGAACTGTGGAATGCATTTGTTTTACTAGTATGTGGTTGTTAAATGCCTATGTTCTGTATTCAGAAACTTTCTTGGACTCTGCTCCAGTTTTGTATTAGATTGTAGTCTTCACTAACATTCTCTCTACAGCAATCACATCCCATAACCAGGTTCACGGAGGACTTTGATTTCATGGCAATGAATGAGAAGTTTAACAAAGATGAAGTATGGGGCCATCTTGGTAAAAGTACAGGACAGTTGAATGATGATCTAAATGATTATGAAGATGATGTTTTAGAAGATGATGAAATATCTCCTAGAAAGCCAGAAGCGAAGGTGATAGTTCTGTTGGATTGCTTTTCATGATTTACTGTTCAATATCTTTGATGCTGATTAGCCTTTTATCTTGTCTGCAAAGCCTTTGTATGTTAAAGATGATTTCTTTGATTCACTCTCATGCAACACAATTGACGATGGAGGGAGGAATGGAAGAATTAAATTCTCTGAGCAGAGAAAAATAGACACCGAGGTACTGAACAGGTGTCTGTTGTATCTTTCACCACATCTTCTTAGCATTCGGTGCTTATGATATTCATTTTGGTTGTAGACCTTTGGTGACTCGGCAAGGCATCGGCCAATGGGCATGCGAGGGAGGGCCCCCCGTGGTGGTGGTCCTCGTGGTCGTGGCTATTATGGTAGAGGATATGGATATATGGGTAGGGGACGTGGCTACTCTTACCCAAACCACCAATCATGATACAAAAGATGGATATGCTTTTCAGTGCCTAGTCTAGAAGCACATGAATGAGGTGAAGAAATGGCCTGTTTGCTTGGAAACCTAAGATTTATCACAAGTCTTGTCTAGGCCATTGGAAGAATGCCTATCATATAGGACTATCTTTCAGCTATAGCTGAAAATGTGGTAATAGTTTGGTGGCCGATTTGACAAGAATTGGTGTCACCCTTGAATCAAAGGCAGATTGAATGCATATCTTCTCTGTTGCCAGTATCGATTCCCTTGATAAATAGGACCATGATAAATGTGCCGTTGGATGTTGTTGAGCTTAGAATCTGCGATACAAAATACTATGCACAGAGATATCAATTTGTTGTATCGTGCACTGGTAACATGGTTTTATGTTGCTGTTTGAATTTCATGGCTTGGTTTATTTAGTTCTGTGTGTAGTCGTTTACGTGGATGATAAGATTGGTATTCAGAGACGGTAAATATCTTGGAATGTTATCTAGATCACTTTCTTGCCTTCACTGCAAAAATCTTCCGGTCTAAGGTCAGTCTCGGTGGAGTTTCAAGGAGAGTTTCATAACATTAAATATACTAATGTGGTGAAGGGAGAATGCGAGTTTCATGGGATGTGAGAAGAGTTTCATCTCCATGAAACTCCTAGGTAATTGTGTTCATGGAACTTGCACTGAGACTAGTCTTTAAGCGTGCCTAGTATTTCTCGGTCATTAGCTGACTTCTTCATGTACCACTAATGAAATTCATACATCTTTGTTCGGAGTTTTTTTACCAACTAGTAAAATGCGCGTGTCGCGCGTGTCTAAAATATCATAATAAATATATATTTATAAAATGAAGTTGATATTCAATAACCAAGAAACATAATTCATACACAAAGTTTTTAGAAAATAATAAACACAACAATTTATATATTCATAATTTAACTATGAACCCTGTTTACTTTTAAATACATATGAAAGTTGTGACGGTGAACTTTTTGACCACACGTATGCACAGAACATTCAACGTTCATGCCTCAACCGACGTCTTCAGAGTACCGAAACAAAGCTCTCATAATTATTGTTGTTGTCAATGATCCATCATATAACTAACTAAATACAATGATTCGTTTTCGAGGGAAAAATTTATCTTTCTTCTGGAAACAGGTTGATAGTATTCAGTCTACTGTCATCACGTATCATTTCTCTTATTATTTTCGCAGGACATCACCAGTGTCATCTCGGGAAATTGGTATAAATATGAAACTATATATATATATATATATATATATAATTTTGAAGCACCCAGTATTATAAAATATTACAGTTCATACATACATGTTTATCAAAATAATACTGGGCACTAATCAACAACATATGATTCCAAAGAGCACTTGAGGCAACAACAAAAATTGTCAAATTAAAGTCTTCAAGGCTTGTATGAGAGAATTACACACAGGTTGCCAACTACTGGAGAATGGTTTGCGCCATATAAGGTAGGGTTTTCGAAGCCAAGAACATATGAGTAGATGTCTTCTGAAGTTAAGATATTAAGTAGAGTTTGTAGCTTTTTTAGATAATTCAATTACCACCTCTTCTGTCAACCACGAGGGAGCATTGAGAAGGTGCAAAAACACAATTAACTCAGCAGGTGAAAGTGCTATATTTCTATGATCAACATCTGAATTCATAGAGAAAATGCAATCCAATGAAGCTAAATCATCTCTATCTGAATGGCTTGTCTCATGTGATCTGAACTATTAGCTTCTTCGTTTTCAGAAAAAAAAAATGTGCAAACTGACATTTGGAATCTGCTGTAACTTCAGATTGTAAACACTGCAAAATCAGCTTATTCTTGTTAGTTCCAAGGATCCTGTTGCACTTTTGAATTGAAGCACAACTCATCTGGAAAGCATAACTGCATAAGTGTGCTGTGTGATGGGCTATTTGTTCAGACGAAGCATAAGTTTCTCACATGGCTACTTGTTCAGGGGAAGCTTCTAACTGCAGACAATCAAGCTGCCCGAAATTGGCCTTGCAATCTCATATGTGTGCTGTGTGATGGGCAGCTAGTGAGCCAGAAACAGGAACACATGTGCCTCCATTGTTCCTTTGCAATGCAAGTATGGCGGTCGGAGTGTCCAACGCACGCGAGGAAAGGGCTTCGGCGGCCAGCGTGCGCGTGCGACGGGAGGGCGGCTGCGCCGACGCTTGCATCTTTGGCGGTCAGCACCCGTTCGAGGGGAGGACGACTCCACTGACGTTCGCATCTCCGCCTCTCTGGCGGCCAGCGCACATCCGGGACGAGGTGGCTCTACAAGCACTAGCGTCTCCATTACCGTACAAGCGCTAGCGTCTCCATTACCGTGTGCCGGAGGCCATGCCAATGCCGTAGTGGTGCTCCGTGAAGCTGAAGCTGGCGCGACGGGCAAGGTCGAGAGGACGGCGTCGCATGGTCAATGCAAGGAGGCGGCGAGCTCGGCCGTCGTCATTGTATTGTGGATGAGGAGAAGCGGCTGGGGCTCCGGCCGGCACCAGATGCGTCACCCCCGGCGTGGCAAGTGGTTGCGAGCCTCGACTCCCCGGCGCGGCAGCTTCAACCTTGGGTGGCCCTAGCAGTCGTTCCTCTGGTGGCCTCGGTCGTTGACGCGGCGGCTCCTGGCCTGCCTGTGCCGCCAGTCTACGAGGCGATGGGACGACCCCCTTTGCCTCTAGCGGCAGTCGACGCAGCGAGGGGCAGGCGGTGCCTCGCGGGCCCCCTCCCTCACTGGCATGGCAAGCGACGCAGGTGGGCCCGATACCTCGTCGGCGCGGGCGGGTGCAAAGCGGATAGGCAAAAAAAACCAGTGAGTCCCGTGCGCATAGCGCGCACGGTGCGCCCCCCTCGTGGCGTGACGGGATTGGACGGAGCGCGCGGGTCCCTCGCGCGGCTCTCCCCCTCGCATCGGCTCGCGACGCAGCGCCCGCCGCCCGCTGCCCCGCTCGGCTCCCACATCCTGGTCGTCTTCAACCTCCAATCGGTACCGTGCCGCAAGTAAGCTCCGCGGCACCAAGAGCTCGAGCTCCATGGCTGCCGCACGCGCTGCAAGTGAGTTCTGTGGCACCGCGAGCTCGAGCTCCATGGTTGCCGCACGCGTCGCAAGTGAGCTCCACGGCCCCTTGAGCGAGCTGCCTGGGTGCCGCGCCGCCGCGGATGTGCTCCCTGGCACCGCGCTGCCGCAGGCGAGCTTCTCCAACGGGGCCACCGGCTGCAGATCCCATCCTGTAGGACAGCGCCGGCGAGAGCAGCAATGGGAGCTCTCTTTTTTTTTTGCGGGCCAGCAATGGGAGCTCACTGCTGTTGTTGTTGACTTGTTGTCGATCAGTGCAGCGTGTTGCCTGCTGGTGTTGCGCTGGGCTGCTCGCCTGCTGCGTCGCTCGCCTGTTCCAAGGCCAGCAGCAGCTAGCTTGCATGCGTCCCTGACCAGCTGACCTGCGCTGCTGCTGGACACCGCCGGCCACCTAGTCCGCCTGGCCAAGTGACGAGCTGCAGAGTAATAAGTCGCTGGATCGACGCCAGAAGCAGCCTGAGCCGAGCGAAGGGAACCGAGCGGGGCAGCGGGCGCTGCGTCGCGAGCCGATGCGAGGGGGCGAGCCGAGACGCTGTCGCGGACGTGAGGGGGCGAGCCGCGCGAGGGACCCGCGCGCTCCGTCCAATCCCGTCACGCCAAGGAGGGGAGGGTGCGACGCGTGCAGGGGTAGGGTGCACCAGGTGGAGTCCAGCCGTGGCTCTGCCGCCCGGGAGAGGCGCGGGGGTAAACGTGAACGTCGTAGGAGTCCTGAAACAGTTGGTGGGTACAACAAGGGTGGGTAACATGATCTTAGGTGAGAAAAATAATTCGTTTTTGGCAGAAACGTTCTCCAAATTACGATTTTTCGGTCCTTTCATAGTCCTTCCACCCTATCCACTCCCAAAAACATATGACGGATGGGTCTGACGTGAGGGGTACGGTGAGTCCGATTTGAGTGAGAAAAATTTTCAATTGTCTTCACTCCTTATAGTATAGATTCAGGTTTGACCATAGTCTGTTTTCTCTCAAAAGGTCATCTAGGTAGGCGGAGATGTCGGTGATGCATTACCGAGAGGTATAGGGCCTGCATAAAAAAACAAAGTGAAGGGTATATGGTCCAGATTTATTATTGGCCCAACAAGGAGAAACAAGCTTAATTGATGCAAAGGTAGCCCATTAGCCCATAAAAAATTTCCCCAAAATCAAGTTTCGTTGATTGTTGTGGCCACAAATGGTAAGATTTGTCGAGAAATATAAATGTTCCACGTGAATAAAAATCCGGGGCAGGAAATTAATGTTTTTAGTGAGTTTACGGACGCCCACGCGTGTATACAAGTGTCTAGTCCAAGAATGAATCGGATAATAGGTGGACTTCTGTATACTCAGCATTGATCATTTGACCTCAACAAAGTATGATGGATTCTTCTGCCCTTTATGACCGCAAAAGAGAGCCCATGGTGATGCATCTTTCTTGACCAAAAAGAAACTGAAGATACATGGAGCATTAGAAAAGATCAAAGGAAAGGGGAAAATAGGAACGATGGACACTAATTGATCTTTGGTTTGACTTCCTGAATAATCGTTGGGGATTTGGTATTTAGATGTGTAAATTTAGTTCTCATGATACTTGTGTAGATACATTTTGCTTAATACAGAAAATGTGGCTTTGGAAAGCTTTGCTTGGTATCTATGTGACTGTCTGGCAGCAGTGCTTGCTCTACTAGTATTGTTACATTCTTTTTATATAAAAAATCAGCAGCATGCTTAGCTTTTTTATTGGTTTATAGAAACATAATTAATTCCACATTTTTCTCATTGCTAAGAAAACGGTTTCTAGGAGCGGATAAAATGGTACTTACAGGGGTGGGTTGGTCAACTGCTCCTGGGCTGGACAAACTACTCCTCATAGTCCTAGTTCACAGCTATAAATAGCAGTATCAACGCGAAAGGAAGCACCAGCTGGCTGCACTGGAAGGCTGGGAGTCTGGGGGACCCATGTATGGGCGATGTATCGGCAATCGTAATACAAAATTTCATCAATTACATAACTAAAGTAAAAGTATTACAACAAAAAATGCACTACAAAAAAGCACTAATATTAAAACAACTACTAATAAAACAAAAATGCAATAGCATTATAACAACTTAAAAATTTTATTTTTTCAATTCACTAAGTTCAATTTCACACCACAGAAAAAATATATTCACTACCTAATTACAATTTCACACTTTACAATTCACTAAGTTTATTTTATCAATGCAATAAATTCAATTTCACAATGCACTAAAAGCAATGTAGTAAATACAATTTCACAAATTCAAATTTTAACAATTCACTAAGTTCAATTTCACATAATGAAACATGTAAAAATTAATGAAATCTAAAGAAATTAAAATTATAGGGAGGAGCCAGGTGCTAGGAGGGGAGGAGGTGCAGATGATGGTCGTCCGCGAGTGGAGGGGCGGCCAGTGTGGTGAGGCCGAGGCACCACAATTTGGGTAGCCAATGCGGGGAGGCAAGATCGGGGGAGGGAGGGGGGGGGGTGTGGATAGATGCGCTACGACGGTGGTGGAGGCGGGGCTGGGGGGGGATCCGGTAGCCTGACGGCGTACCTCAAGCGGGCGACACCAAATTTAATGGTAGTGGGCAATATTTTAAGGTATTGAATTGCCTATATCTGCTTACGGTCCTATTTAGGGGTAGCTTAAATTCTTCAAAAAAAAACAATTCCTGAAAGCTCCCAAGCTTTTCCAAAATGGTGCTTTTCGGAGAAGCCAAGATAGACTGTTGTCACACCCTGAAATTTACGAATTTCAGGATGTGAATAGAAAGAATAATTAAACAATGACTTTCCTGTAATTTTAAGTTTTTTCCAACATTCATTTTCTTTAGAGGAAATATAATATAGGAAAAAGCCATTGATTGTTTTTTTCTAAATTAAATAAGATGATTATGTGTGTGTAGCATTCACGCTAATGCACCTTGGTGTTTCTTGAGTGCAAAATGTTCTAAAGATGCGTTTAGGGGCTGACCAAATCCTTCTGAGAATTTTCCAGCTTTTTCTGGAATTTATTCTCATTCCTTCGAGCTAATTCTATTTAATAGAAGGCTCTAAAATCCTTTTCATGAGCTTCAAATACTTTATTTGGATTGTTCGTGATCCAATATTTCTCTGGGAATTTTGCTGGAATTTTTGGGAAATTTCTGAGTAATTTTCGTGCCTCTAAAACATTTTTTAGACTTTTCTGGAATTGTTTTTGCACTGAAAAAGAATTTCGGAAAATAATAAAACTTTTCATTTTGTTTTGAGCCGAGCCCGCATCCGCGAGGCCGACCCATCCGGTCTGAACCAGCCCGTCGTGGCCCATCTGGTCCAAAGGCCGCAACTCTCTCCAGAGCTATAGCGCCGCCGCCACCGCTGGTTCTTGGCGTGCGTGCCAAGCTGCGGCCGCCCCTGAGCCCCTATAAAACCCGAGCACCCAGGCCCCACGCGCCCTAGCCGCCACCTCCACCCGCACCTTGCCTCCTTGCGCAAGCAGCACCGCCGCTGGAGCTCAGTACCGCCGCCGCCGCCGGTCGTCGCCCGGTTCTCCACGCACAGGCGTCCCCAGACCAAGCCAGCGACGCCCGAAGCTTCCCCGTGCCGCGCTAAAGCCGCCGCGCTCCTTCCCATCGCTGGAGACACCTCGGAGCGCCGCAGAAGTCTGGAACCCGAGCCGACTCCGAGCTCCACCGCCGGCCTCTCTCCTCCGATTCCGACCGCCTCTCCTCGTCCCTGCCCGTGATGAGCACATCCCCGTGACCGCCTCGATCTCCTCTCTCCGTCTCACGATTCCC
This sequence comes from Cenchrus fungigraminus, assembly GCA_036936925.1. Lineage (NCBI taxonomy): Eukaryota > Viridiplantae > Streptophyta > Magnoliopsida > Poales > Poaceae > Cenchrus > Cenchrus fungigraminus. The sequence goes on from CM072770.1 coordinate 70,012,008, forward strand.
GAGGTCCTAGGCTGCCGAGCCGCCGGCGATTGGATTGCCCGAGCCGCCGGCGATTGGATCACCCGAGCCTCCTGCCGCCTAGACAGAGGTAGAAGAAGAGGACCTTTGTTTTTTGTTTAAGCCCCTGTAGTTTGTTGTAATCCATAGATCAGTTCATGTGTCTTGCAAGTTTTCCAGATGACCCCATAGAACCTTTAGATGCTTGCAAACAGATCCAATCCGAGAGCTTTTATAGATCTAACCCCGATCTTAGATCTATTCGCGAGCACTGATTCATGTGTCTTGTAAATCTTGTCTGGTAGCCCTTGATACCTTCGGATAATCTCATCTAGGTCGTTCTGATCTTGTTTCATCCGTAGATCCTTTGTTTTAGCTCCGTTTTAATCCGTTCGAGTTGCGGTAGATTCATAATAATGTAAAGCACACGTTAGTGGTGAGTTTTCATCATGTTTGTTTTCTGAAATATTATTTAATATTATTTTTGTTAATATCTATTAAATATGCCTTTTCTAAATAAAGGGAGTGCATCAGGTGCAAACCAACCCACCTGTGCAAACTATGCAAACTCCGATCAGGGACGTTGGATCTAGATCCAAAGGCCACGGAGAGAGGTGAGACATATTTCTAGATACCCACCCGCCACCACCTCCTTCATCCCGGTTTTTTGGCAAAGGACCCCTCCCCTGGCGCACCATCCATCTGCGCTTTGCATCCGCGAGTCGCTTTGCATCTGCCGATTCGCGAATTGCTGCCGCCGCTGTCCGCTAAGCCGTCAGACCACCACCCCCTCGCCGGCCGGCTGCCCCTTCCCAGCGCTCATGGTTCGCCGCCCTCTCGCCGGGCAGGCGCCCCTTCCCAGCGCTGCCGCCCTGTCGCGTGGTGAGTGCTGGTAACTGGTAAGGAAAGCATGTCGAACGCGCCAAGGGTACCACTGAGGACAACGCAATGGAGGCTGATCTCAGCGATATGGCCAGCAGAGTTGCATGTAAGACCAAACCAGGATCATATCGGCTTGGCAGGCTACCATAAGAGCAGAGTAGATGGTGTCTGGTTACCAATGTTGGCCAGGACCATGGTGGATTTCCGCCGGAGTAGTGATCCTTTTCATCAATCACACTAGATGTGCAGACTAACAGAAGGAAGGAGGTCTGTAAAAGACTTGCCTGGAAATTTCTCCGAGTCATGGCTTGTTTCTGGGAGTGCTCAGTGATGGCTGAATCTTCTCTGACAGTGGACGAACCAAAATGCAACTTTAAATCAGCGTGTTGTGCAGTATGAATTGATAAATTCCATGGAAACTCCTAGAGGTGGTCTAGGCACGTTAGGCGATCTTGACATTTTATTTTCATGTGAATGCGCTATCAAGCCTTTGTGGTAATGTTGTGGCTATCATAATTCAGAATAATTGCATTGGTCATCACAGCAGCAACGTAGTTCAGTGCTCTCGAACCACGGATCCAGCATCTTTAAACACCGAACTCTGAGTACAAGCTCGGCCACTGGATTGAGCCACGTCACATGCGAACATGAGCCGTCGGATCATGTATCTACGGTCCAACAAAAGCGTGTGCGCGGGTCTTCTCTGCTTCACGCAGATGCCTCCTCGCGACTTTTCTTCTCGCTGGCGATCGACGACCTGACCATTCTCCTTCCCCGTCCTCCGTCCACAGAACTGGCGATGCTGCTGTGTACTGGCTACTGCCTACTGCTGCTAGTGGTTACCGCGGCGCGTCCTCGTGGATCTGCGAGGCATGCAGAGCCTCAGTGCATTCGTCGGATCTCCGATTGCGTGTACTTCCGCGAGAGCCACGCAGCAGACGGCACCTCGCCCCGGCGTCCCCCACCTTGCGCAGCGGCGCAGCCTGCACGGCTGGCTGCGCTGCACCTCCCATCGGCTTCCTTACAGCCGCCGCCTCGCACCCACCTTGCGCGGCCTCGCGTCCGTCTGCTGCGGCCACCGGACATGGTCAGCTCCGGCAGCACTCAGCAGCCGCCAGCGGCCAGCTGGAGAAGATGAAGGTACACGTGCAAGCGAACACCCTGTCACTGGGCTCTCACCACCAGGAGCAGGCGGCAGCCGCGAACACCATAGTCTGTGGCAGTGTCTTCTCACAATCCAGGACTCCAAGGTTGGCATTTGCTGCCGGGGCTGCACTTGGCATCAATTGAACTGTGGTATTCATCAAGCTGAAACTTCAAATCACGACTGAAACTGATGCATGCATGAAGGGATTGCCGAAAAAAAATGCAGCCAAGCAACTCGACGCACCTCACATTCCAAATCTGGTGCTAGAGATTGTAGCTGGTTGTGCATTTGCATTCCATTTAATTGATCACATAGTAAATAATTGAAATATAATCATATTGGCAGAACTATCCGCCAAGCCCGCGTACCCCTCCGCGTCGCCAGGCGACGGGAGGGGCGACTCTGCCGCCGCCGCCAAAAAGCCCCACCCCGCCGGTCCTCACCGGCTGCCGTCGCTGCCGATCGCTGTGCAGCGGTGGCGCCGCAAAAACCGGTGACCATCCGCAGTTCGTCCTTTTTTCTTCTCTCCTTTGCTCTTCTCCCCAACCTGCAAACTCGAGCAGCTACCAAAATCCAGCGAGAGGAGGTCCATTCGAGACCTTGGGAAGGTGCAGCTCGACTCTCCTTCGCCGGATCCGGCCTCCTCGGCCCCTGATCTGGTCCCTACCGGTGGGGTTGTTTGGGGCTCCTGTGGGTAGGGCTGGACGCCGAGCCAGCTCGACTTGGCTCGGCTCGGATTGGTCTGGCTCGTTAATTTAACGAGCCAGCTCGGCTCAACTCGTTAACAAAACGAGCAAAAACGTTGGCTCGGCTCAGCTCGTTAATAGCTCGAGCCAGCTTGTTAGGCTCGCGAGCTAGATGTAAATTTAGAATGGCATTACCACCTCAATATATATGAAACACAAAATAATATAGTAATCAAATATTTTTAAGTCTCCGAAATAATGTAGTAATCGCATATGTAATCAGCATAATATTGATTAGTTGTGACTTGTGCGTTTTATTTGCACTCCTTATGCATGGTGCATTTTAGAGACTTAAAAATTTATGATTACTAATACCTAACCGTCACTCTCATTTCTATCCATTATCTAATCGAACGAATTTTAAATAAAACAGTTGAGTGGATGCGAAGTTGAACAGATGTCAGACGGAAATTAATTAGGGATTTGGAGGAGTGAACGAGTGGATTTAAGTCGTCTCCTTATCGACTCCTTATATTTGACTCTACATGTTTAACTTGATTAGCTCACGAGCAGATCACGAGCTGGCTCGAGCTAGCTCGTTAATGAAACGAGCAAAAACAATAGCTTGGCTTGTTAAAAAATCGACCGAGCTGAGCCGAGCCAAGCCGAGCTACCATCAAGCTGAGCCAGCTCACGAGTTTTTGGCTTGGCGTCCAGCCCTACCTGTGGGCTTCGAGCACCTCGTCGCTAGGAGCTCACGGGCTCGGGCGCCGCCGGTCGGCGTCGCGGCTCCTTCCATGGAGCAACAAGGGTGCTGGTGCGGCTGTGGCCAGCTCCGGCCTCCTGGTCCCGGATCCGGCATTCCCCAGGTCAGATCTGGATGGACCACCCGAAACTGGTGAAGGCTGGTGGTGTGGCGCGAGACCAGCCCTGCTCCACTGCAGGGGCAATCGGAGCTTCTACCGCCTCCTGAACCTCGCCTGCAACGTGCATCTCACATTCAGGTACGCTAGGAACAACAATGAGGACTGCCTTGGGTGCTATTGTGTTGGTTCTGCACCAGAAGAAATCCCAGTCCAGCTGTATGCTGGCCGGCAACAACGACGCTTCATGCACCGCTATCCTTCTTGGAGGCTTCAACAACGATGCTTCATGCGCCGCTATCCTTCTTGGAGGCTTTGTCGAGGTGCTACTACCTTACTATAGCATTGTTAGCAGTCGGTTTCTATGGCGTGCCATGGATCGTGATTGAGTGGGGTGGGAAACCACTATGAGAAATCCTAGTCCGGTTTGCGCCGGTGCCGACAGCGGCGACACCGTATGGTGCCGTTCTCCTCCTTGGAGGTGATGTTGGTGATTCCTCCCACTTTTGGCTGTTGTTGCTTGGTCCTTCATGATCTGTTGGGATGGTTCTGTTCTACCTTTGGCATAGCAGACTCGGGCTGTTGGCCATTGTCGTGGTTCGGCGATTGCTCCCATTTGGCGCCTCTACTCCGTCAATGCTCTTCCGGTTGGTGGTGTCATCAAATTTTATGCTAGGTGGAGTTTTCATTTCTTTCACCATTCCCCTTCAAGGCTTCCACCCCTTGTATGGCGTTGGATGGTGGGATGTGGAGCCTGGATGTGCCTTGAAAGGTGGTTCCATCAACTACAAAAGGAAGATCATTGTTTTTCGGTGAGCTTTGGTCTGCGCCCCTCTCGCCACCATTAGCCCCCATTCCGTTGGCCTGACCCTCAGATGGAGGGTGACAACGGAACAACGTAGCTACGAGGGGTGGTCTGGAGGTGCAATGGCTGCGGTGTACTCGACGAGTATGTTGTTCGGTGGCGGCTTCCATCGACGATCGGCGGTCGTCTTTCTAGCTTGTGTTTTGGCTTTGTCTTTTGGAATATGTATGTGTGTCCTCCCTGATCTTTGTGTTGTGTTTGTTGTAAAAATGCTGAAACTCAAATGTTGTAACATTTTGGCTTGCCCCAAGCCCATCAACGAAATTCAGATGGGGATGCTCTCCCCCCGTGACCGTAAAAAAAATCATATCATACGTAACACGTTATTCTCCTGAAGCTCTGGTTACATAGTAGGGTAACATGTTGGTTCAAGGTCCATGTAAATTCGACCATTCTGGCTTTACAGGTTGTTCGTAGCAGATCTTCCCAATTGCTAAAAGTATGCTGCTAAGTAGCAACTACATGTCGGTAGTCATTGGCTTATATCAAAAGTGAATATTGATCTACCAACATTTCCAGTTAATTGCAGTATACTTCCATATATTAGCATATGACTGCATGAGAATGCACATATTAGATACTCTATCCATGTACTTTGAACCTTAAAGCACGTCCTCCAAGTGCTAATCTGGATCACCAAAATGACATCAAAGAAGACAAAGAAGACCATACTCTAGTAATTTCGTTGTTGACTGGCTGGCCGCTCAAACGAAGGCGCGGCAAAGCAGCGCCTGGTTTCTAGTCCCATTCTAGAAAAACACCAAATCTGCTCCAATATTAGCCCAGAAAGTTCGGTTGACGCTTTTCTGGTCAACACACACGAGCGCTAGATCGCGCGGAACGTCGAAACGCTGAACTCGCCGAGCTCCTGCCCGGACCGGTCTGACCGGTGGCTGCAGAGGCGCGGTGAAGATCTAAGATCGCCGCCTCGGGAGGGACCCCGTCGGAGGTGGCGCGCCTAGGGTTGCTCTGAGGTCGGCAAGGCCACTTAGAACGTCCCTGATCGTCATCGAGACAAACAAGGAAAGCACAAAGTTGGAAAAGCTAGGGTTTGAGAGATAAAAGTTGTAGAAAGTAATGTACGATTGGGTGATTCCCCCTCAAACGGCCGTGGCCCTTTATATTTATAGGGTGGGGAGGTCTTGCCCCGCAAGAAATCCTTTTACAACTCAAAATTCGCTAGGGCTCCTCAATTCTACTCGGACTCGGGGCCCACCGGTCAGACCGGTGTGGCCGTTGCCGGATCGGCTATAGGACGCCCGACCGGTCAGACCGTCGAGGGACATCGGTCTGACCGGTGGCGTCAGCCTGATCGGCTTTGTGCCAATTTTGGGTGCGAACATATGCCCCCCTGTTTTTTAGTAAAGCTTGCTATCTAAAAAATAATTCTAAGGTCGATGTGACACTTCACCGGCCACTTTCTAGTCTAAGGGCGATTTTTGCTTTAAATCGGCCATATCCTATCAAGCATCTTGCCAGACACTTGGATGAAATTTCTTCAAGTACCTCCCGTTGAGAGCCCTTGGAAGTCGCTGTCCTTACAAAGTCTCCACCATGTAAGAATTCTCAGAACAAACCTTGACAACCTTGTACGGACCTTCCCAACTTGGAGACCACTTACCGAACTTGTTACTCTTAGATCCAATAGGTAAAATCGTCTTCCAAACCAAGTCACCTACCTGAAAAGATTTGACTTTTACCTTCTTGTTGTATGCTCTAGCAACTCTCCTCTTGTCCTTTTCAATTTCCTCCAAAGCTTCCATACGCTTGTCGGTCACTTCATCAATATTATCCATCATCAAAGCATAATATGACTCAACATCAAGATTATTCTGCTTTGCAAGTCTATATGCACCTAGATTCACCTCAACGGGCAAAACGGCCTCTTGACCATACACAAGGTCAAAAGGAGTAATCTTAGTAGCACCATGTCTAGAAATACGATGAGCCCATAAAGCTTCAGATAACACCTCATGCCATCTTCTAGGATTGTCTTCTATCTTCTTCTTGATGAGCTTCACCAATGTCTTGTTGCTAGACTCGTCTTGACCATTGGCTTGAGCATAGTATGGAGATGAATTGAGCAATTTAATACCATAGGAATCAACAAATTCACGCACCTCTTTGGATACGAACGAAGTCCCTTGATCCGTAGTCAAAGTCTGCGGAATGCCAAACCTATGTATGATGTGCCCAGTAATAAACTCAATCACCTCTCTATGTGTCATATTCTTCAAAGGAATAGCTTCAGTCCACTTGGTGAAGTAATCAGTAGCCACGATCACAAAACAATGCCCCTTCGACGACGAAGGATGAATCTTGCCAATAAAATCCAGACCCCATCCTCTGAAAGGCCAAGGCTTGATAATCGGATGCATCAACGCAGCAGGCACCAACTGAACATCTCCATGTTTTTGACACTCTTCACACCCCTTGTAGTACCTAAAACAATCAGCTATCATGGTAGGCCAATAAAAGCAAGCCCGCCTGAGGAGCCACTTCATCTTGGGAGCCGATTGATGAGTACCACAAATACCTTCATGAACCTCTGCCATAGTCAACCTAGCTTGATCAGGACCCAAACACTTTAAGAGCAAATCATCCGCGGTCCGAAGATACAATTCACCATCATCAAGAACAAACTTAAGAGCCCATCGTCGGACTTTTCTATCAACTGAACTGCTAGGATTATGCAAATAATCAACCAGAGGCTTTCTCCAATCCTCCATCTCATCTTTGTCACGAAAAACCGAGGAGGAACTTTTACCAGGGGACCGGTCAGACCGGTCATGAGCATCGGTCAGACCGGTGCCGTTAGCCGACCCAGAATCAGGGGACCGGTCAGACCGGTCGGTGACATCGGTTAGACCGGTGTCACCGGTTAGACCGGTCGGCTGCGTCGGCCTGACCGGTGCCTCCAGAGCAAAACACTCGGCCGCAAGCAACGGTTTGTGTTCTTGAAAATTTATTTTTCGAACATTATAACCAGATGCTTGCTGGGCCAGAGCATTAGCTCTAGGATTTTCCTCTCGTGGCACATGATATATAACAAATTCATCCATACAAGATATGATGTCTAAACATTTATCAAGATACGCATTTAAGAAGCCATTTAGACATTGACATACCTTGGATACTTGCTGCACCACCAATAAAGAATCTCCATATGCTTCCACATATTTTACTCCCATGTCATGCAAAATCTCCAATCCAAACAGAAGAGCCTCATATTCAGTTTGGTTGTTAGTACAATCATGATCCAATCGGTTAAGAGCTTCAAAAACAGCCCCACTTGGTGAAATAATGACAACTCCAACACCACAACCATCTTTGCAAACCGATCCATCAAAATGCAACTTCCATGGAGTAAAAGTAACATAACCGACATTCAAATCAAGTTGCTTATCTACTCTATGTCCAACAATAAAGTCGGCAACAATTTGACCTTTCATGGAGCTTAATGGTTCACAATGCAAATCATACTCAACTAAAGCATAAGCCCATTTGCCGACTCTACCACTTAAAATTGGTTTATGCAACATGTATTTGATTATGTCGGTTTGACATGCTACTATGCAAGTACTAGGTAATAAATAATGCCTCAACTTGGTACAAGTATGATATAGTGATAAACACAACTTTTCAATAAAAGTGTACCTTGTTTCGGCGTCCAATAATCTTCTACTCTCATATGCAACAATGTACTCCTTGCCTTCGGTCTCTTGAGTCAAAACACCTCCAATGACATTCTTCTCAGCCGCTACATACAACTTGAAAGGAATACCACTCTTGGGCGCTTAAAGAACGGGTGGCGAAGTCAAATAGCTCTTAATCTCATCAAATGCCTCTTGTTGCTTTGCCCCCCAAGTGAAGTCAACATCATTTTTTAACCGAAGTAAAGGAGTAAAAGCATTCACCTTCCCGGACAAGTTGCAAATGAACCTCCTTAAGTAATTTACCTTGCCCAAGAACTTTTGCAAATCCTTTTTACAAGTAGGTGCTTTAACATTCCGGATTGCCTCAATCTTTTTAGGATCTATCTCTATGCCTCTCTCATGCACAATGAAGCCCAAAAACTTCCCAGCCGATACACCAAAAGCACATTTGAGTGGGTTCATCTTTAATTTATACCGACGCATTTTTTCAAATGCAAGTCTTAAATCAGCTAAATGAGAATCATCTCCAGCCGATTTGACAACAATATCATCGATATAAACCTCTACTATGATGCCAAGCAAATCATGAAAGATTCAATTCATAGCTCTTTGATAAGTAGCACCCGCATTTTTCAATCCAAAAGTCATAACAACCCACTCAAACAAGCCAACAAAACCCGGACATATGAAAGCTGTTTTGGATATATCCTCATCGGCCATAAAGATTTGATTGTAACCAGCATTACCATCAAGAAAGCTAAGAATTCTATGTTCGGATGCAGCATTAACAAGAAAATCAGCTATGGGCATAGGATATTCATCTTTAGGAGTAGCTCTATTAAGATCTCTAAAATCAATGCAAACACGAAGCTTTTTTGTTCCTTTTTTCTCAACAGGCACAATATTAGAGATCCAATCAGCATAATGACAAGGCCTAATAAACTTTGCATCAAGTAACCGATTGACTTCCTCCTTCACTCGGTCATAAATATCAGGATTAAAGTTTCTACGAGGTTGTTTATAAGGCCTAAAACCAGGTTTAATAGGTAAACGATGCTCAACTAGATCACGACTTAAACCAGGCATTTCATTGTAGTTCCATGCAAAGTAATCAACATACTCCTTTAACAGCTTTATTAACTCAGATTTAAACAAAGGATCAAGATTCTTGTTTACAAATGTCGGCCTAGGTATAGTGCCATCACCAATATCAACCTCCTCTAAAGGATCAACCGACGTAAACCCTTGTCCTAACTTGCTCAAATCATCAAAGTCTTCGATGGCCTCACACATATCGTTCTTATGTGCCCGATAGTGCTCTCGCCTTTGTTGCAACCACTCCAGATTTGCATCCATCAAATCGACAGAGAGGTTCTAGCCTGATCAACGATCGGCTTCATGACAACAGTAGCAAAGCCATCTTTGGTAGAATCAATAAGCCTCAAATTAGATAAATCTACACCAGTTAAGCACTTAAGATTCTCATGATTATTCGTAGTAGGACTATCGGTCACTGCAACACAAGCCGATGTATCACCATGAACAATCTCTACCTCGTCGCCTACCCATTGGATTAAAAATTGATGCAAGGTAGAAAGCACACATTGATTTGCATGAATCCAATCACGACCAAGGATAAGGCTGAAATTACCTTGTGTCTCAGCGATGAAGAATGCTGTAGCCAACGTCTTGCTCCCAACGGTAAGCTCCATAGAGACGACGCCTTTAGCTCCCATCAGCTCGCCTCCTCCCACACCGCTGATGGTCATGTTGCTCTTGATCAGCTCATCACCTGAACCTCCCAGCTTCTTGAACAAAGAATACGGCATCAAGTTAACGATCGCTCCTCTGTCCACCAGCATGCGAGAGATATGCTTCCCATTGATGTGTCCCTTCATGTACAAAGCCTTCAGATGATTTTCAGTAGCTTTAGGATTCTGGAAAATAGCTTCCTTTGGCCCAAAGTCGAGATGCGTAACGTCTTCCTCTGAGAGCACATAACCATCCATAGACATATGGATCACGTTGATGTCCAAATTCATGCGCTCGGGCAAAGAACTGTAATCAACAAGCTCCTCATCGTCTTCTGGTGCAGGATCCGATGCGGACTTGTCATCACAAACCATGGGAACCGAAGAAGAGAAACCGGGCGGCATCTCTGGGTCATCGGTCTGACCGTCGACATCCACCGGTCTGACCGGTGTGACCGGTCTGACCGACCCCTCCACCGGTCTGACCGGTGCTGGTTGGGAGCTGGTCTTGACTCTCCACTCTTTCCCCTGAGGTACCATGGGCCTGTACTGGTTGAAAGCTTTGTTCCTTTGCTTCTCTAGCTCCTTCTCCCTGTTCTCTTGAAACCTCAGGCATTGAAGCTTCCTCCTTTGTGTGCTAGTCAATCTGGGAGGACACCACCTTGGCAAGAAGTATTTGGAGTTGGAACCACTCCCACTGGCCTCATGGTCATTAGCAGCAGCAAACACCCCTGGAGTTGATGTCACAACCTTATTGTTTGGAACAATCGGTCTTTTGCCATCCTCTCCAATGTGAACATCCATTGACCCAATCTGAATAATATCTTGACTCGTAGTCCTCTCTGGATCAACTTCCATCTTCTGCACCTCCTCCTTTTGCTTTGGCTTGTAGACTTGCTTTACTAGAGGTGGTGCAGCCTGCCTGGCCACACCGGTCTGACCGGTGGTAGCAACCGGTCTGACCGGTCGGGTCTGGTAACCCTGACCAGAACGGTGAGGAGCCAATCGGTCTTGGATAGGCATGAAGATCCTGTCGAAAGCTGATTTCTGTCCTCCCCATCCAGGATGAAAGGCTTGCTGATAAGGCACCCACATCACTCCATTGTCGTCATAAATCGGGTGTGGTGCATTTGAACTAGATGACACCCATGATGGAGTAAAGCGTTGCCCTTGCTGCGATGATTCACCCTTGAGTCTTGTAGCAGCCCTTGGAGGTGAAGATGACCCTCCTTGGTGTGTAGGTGACCTCATCCTTTTTTTAACGGCCGATCACTTGTAACGGCCTTTTGCCTGGAATACTTGTCAAATAGCATGTCGAAAGTGACCTTTGGCTTAGGATCACTCCCTTGATTTTTTGCTACATTAAGTTTCCAGTTTCCAATCTCCGGACGGCTTGGTTTGATCATCCTCGAACGGCCTGGGGGTGCACCGGTCTGACCGGTCACCTCCACCGGTCTGACCAGTCTGGCCAGAGACGGCTCAGACGGTCGCTGATCGGCGGGTGTGGACGACCCTTGCCCCCCATGTCCAGAGGCACTTACTGTAACCTTGAAGGTCTCTTTGCCATCATGAGTCTTCTCATACTCAACTTTGCGAACTTGCTCTTTTCCTCTCAAATCGGGCTTAGCCTCCCCGATTACCACGTTCTTGCCTTTAGTTGCTTCAGCTTGATGTAGCCGAACCAGTACCTTAGGCTGCTGTAAATCCATGGTGTTGATTGGAAAAGGAGCCTTATCCACTTGCATCTCATGGAAAGTCAAACGACCTTCATTTATGGCCGATTGAACCTGTCGACGAAACACATTGCAATCATTAATAGCATGAGAAAATGAATTATGAAATTTACAATACGCACGTCTTTTCAACTCTTCAAGTGGAGGAATAGTATGAGTTAACTTGATATTTCCAGATTTAAGCAATTCATCAAATATACGATCACATTTGGAAACATCAAAAGTAAATTTAATTTCTTCTTGCCGACCTTTACTAGCCGGCTTAAGAGATGAACAAGAATAAGATTTTTCTTTAGAGGGCCAAACGAACTCAGCAGCATAAACTTCTTTATCACTATCGTTCGAGCTATCAGAATCATAATCAATAATATGAACATTAGAACGACGTGATTTAAAGTTATCCTTCTCTTTATTCATTTGGTTTTCAACAACTAAAGCTCTTACTTGAACTTGTGCAACCGGAAGAAAATCAGAGCCCTCTATCTTATCCCTAATGGATGACCTTAAACGTTTCAGACAAATGTCTACAAGGTCCATATCAGTGATTGACAAATTAAAGCACCGGTTTTTAGTTTCTTTAAACCTTTTAATATAGGCAGAGACAGTCTCATCTCTTCCTTGCCTAACCGATGTTACGTCTGTCAATTTTAATTGTATGCTCCCACTATAAAAGTGATCATGAAATTTATGTTCTAACATATCCTAAGATATAATAGAACCGGGAGCAAGCGAAGAAAACCAAGCAAAAGCGGTGCCAGTCAAAGATAGAGAAAATAAACGTACTTTCAAAGCATTATAGACACCAGCTTCACCTAGTTGTGCAGTGTATTGACTAATATGCTCCCATGTGGTTCGGTCATCATCACCACTAAATTTAATCAAATCAGGCATACGCCAACCACGTGGGAGAGGAAATCTATCAAACTCGGGATCATATGGTTTTTGATACAAATTTGTGTTACCAATATCAACACCAAGTTTGGTTTTTTCCACATTAGCCAAATCTTCCTTAAATCTATTAAATTCCGCCCAATTAGCATTATTTGGCTGTGGTGGCTGAGGATTCTCCAAATTCATCTTATTTAAGTAGGGAGCTATCTTAGCTTGAGCTAGCCTGTAACTCTCAAACACATCGTCCGGAATAATGTTTTTGGAGGCCGATGTATTCATTATCGTACTATAATGGGGTCCAACATTACTGATTGTATTAGAAAAAGTAGGGACCATCTGATTTGGCACGACAGAAATTGGCAAAGGCTGGTCGGGCACCAACTCCATAGCACCGGTCTGACCGGTACCCTGCATCGGTTCGACCGGTGCGGCCATGTTTGGCCTGTGCGGTTGAAACTGAGGGTACTGACCAGATGCTGGATTTGGTGTCAAACCATATGCATGATTACCATTATTTACAGGCAAAGGCGCTAAGCTAGGATGAGACCCTTGAGGATTAGCTTTAGGAGTACTACTATTAGTTTCATTATTATTATTAAAACCTAAACTCCTATCTTTTTCAAGATCCTCTAACCGTTCTAAACGAGCAATGTAAGAAGCAAGCAATTCATCACTTTCCACTGTAGATTTCATAGGAGAAGTTTCAGGCAGGGGTTTCTTACTTACAGTGGGAATTACCTCAATATTGCTGTCGTTTAGCCTGATCGCTGGCAGCTCGAACTCTTTCAATCTTGCCACCTTGCCGGATCGATCCTTCTTGACGCCAGCTAGGAATTGTACTTGCATGTACTCTTGTAGGGCCTTGAACTTCTGCTGCTCCTCTGGAGAGAGATCTTCCAGCGACGCGGTGACAATGTTGTTCATGTCAAGTTCACACCGAGCACCCATCTGGCTGAGGTTAGATTGAACGGTTTCAGCAACCTGATCTTTCTTCCCCAGCGGAGTTGCCAAAAGTATGTTGACGCTTTTCTGGTCAACACACACGAGCGCTAGATCGTGCGGAACATCGAAACGCTGAACTCGCCGAGCTCCTGCCTGGACCGGTCAGACCGGTCAGGGGCACCGGTCTGACCGGTGGCTGCAGAGGCGCGGTGAAGACCTAAGATCGCCGCCTCAGGAGGGACCCCGTCGGAGGTGGCGCGCCTAGGGTTGCTCTGAGGTCGGCAAGGCCACTCAAAATGTCCCTGATCGTCGTCGAGACAAACAAGGAAAGCACAAGGTTGGAAAAGCTAGGGTTTGAGAGATAAAAGTTGTAGAAAGTAATGTACGATTGAGTGATTCCCCCTCAAACGGCCGTGGCCCTTTATATTTATAGGGTGGGGAGGTCTTGGCCCGCAAGGAATCCTTTTACAACTCGAAATTCGCTAGGGCTCCTCAATTCTACTCGGACTCGGGGTCCACCGGTCAGACCGGTCAGGCCCACCGGTCAGACCGGTGTGGCCGTTGCCGGATCAGCTATAGGACGCCCGACCGGTAAGACCGTCGAGGGACACCGGTCTGACCGGTGGCGTCAGCCTGATCGGCTTTGTGCCAATTTTGGGTGCGAACAAGTTCTGTGATGCCGACGCGCACGAAATCACTGCCACAGCAAGCACATGCGCAGACAGAGGCAGACAAGCTGGGTGGGAGGAGTTAGAGGGCACGCAGAGAGGGCCGGTGAGAGGGCGGCAGCCCGATGAGGGGGCGGCAGACCATGGGCTTAGTTGAGAGGCGGCGCTGGGAAGGGGCGGCCGGCCGGCGCGGGGGCAGTGCTCCGATGGCTCAGCGGCGACTCGCGATGCAAAGCGCGGATGGGTCATGCGCCAGGGAAGGGGTCCTTTGCAAAAAACCGGGATTAGGGAGGGGGCTGGCGGGCGGATATCTGTAAATATGTCTCCCGTGACCCCACCTGATACGCTCACCTAAATAAAAGCTATATAGTGTTATACATCGCTTTTCTTGAATCAATGTTAATTTGATTAATGATTATTTCATATGTTTTTGTAAATAAAACATAATTAGAGCTACACTTCGTTTTTTCATAAACCAAATGTTAATTTGCTTAACATTTAATTAACTTTTCTAATTAAAAATAGATTAGGCTTTTACACCATCTTTTATAAATAAACGTTAACTTGACTAATGTTAACATGCATGTTTTCCTAAATAAAGTTTGTTTATCTCAACACGCCATATGCTTTAATTAGATTAGTTGTTTACCTTTTCTAAATTTAAGTGTGTAACTGGTATAATTTATACATGAACATTATTTATGAATAAAACTTGACTAGGTTCTTTCTACGGTTTCGCAAATAAAGTTTAATTTGAATTAATTCCAACTTAGTGTACTTTTCTTTATGAAATATCCTATACATATGTTTTGCTAATTAAAATGAACCTAGTGTTGACGCAAAAATAGGACGTCACCCTTGCGCGCGACACACGTGACTCCCCGGTCTGTAGCGAGGTGTGCTAGCCAATCTGACCTGTTGATTGACAATGGAAAATATTAGGGATCGGCTAGAGAACCGATGGCCTTGCAGCGACACGTGTACCAGCCAAATCGGCCGATACAGGAAAAGCGGGATCGGCCGGCTCGAAAGCGACCGAAGCGCGGGTGCAATCGGCTGGATCGGCCGATCGTGGCGTCAGCACTCGAGTAGGTCGGAATCGGCTGTGATGTTGAAAGCCGATAGGATCTAGATCGAGCGAATGATAATGATAATAGCTAAAACTACAAGAATTCGGTACGAAAACTTGTAGATCTAGCTAATATCGGTAAGGGGTGAATAAAGAACTAGACGAAACCTCAGTGATGCGCCCGGAGGTTAAAGCCTAGGGTTATTCGGTAAAACGGTACTCACAAGCTTGTCGGAGATCAGCTGATGCAGCCCGACGAACCCGAAGCACGGCGTTGTAGAAAAGAGAAAAACGCAATGGCGAAGTCGCCGAAAAGTAGATGCTGTAAAGGTAGATGCTGTAAAGTATATACAGTAAAAGTAAAGGGTTTGCCCGGAGGCGGTTTGTTTGATATTGGTGTGTACAGATTTTCCGACCTCGCAGGGTCGCTATTTATGTCCTGAGGACAACCCGACTCCTAGCCGATTACGGCACTGTTTACTTGCATCTAAAGACAAAAACTACTAGAAATAGAAAAGGACTCTCGCAGGAGTCAAAAACTTCCTAAAACTGACTCTTTGACCCATCGTCAATCGTAGACTGACCCGCCTCCGCCATGCTTTCCTTTTTGGTGTATTTCTTCTAAATACTGCCTCTTCTTTCCTCCATCGGCCGATCTTCTATCTGATCATCGGCTGATCGCTTTAACCAGCTGGTCCACCGTCAGGGTTGAATCCCTTTGACCATCAGCGATCCGTGTTGACCGTCTTTCTCTCCCTTCAATCGGCCGATTGTACTTTGTTTTCATCGGCTATTTCTCCTTATTCCTTTTTGACCTGTTTTTCCAAAAAACGGTGTCAACACATGCCCCCCAATTTCGGAGTAAATCTTTTGCTCTGAAATTTCCTCGAATCCGTTATCTCCCTTGATTCGAAGTCGGCCACAGAATCTCAACAGATCTTCGAGGTCATAAATACAACCGTCCTGGTTCTTTTTCTCCCTAAAATCTTGTTGTTCCAGCAGCTCGAGCTTTCAAGCGACGAACCCTAAACTCCAAAGTTCTTGCTAATCCATGGCGTCCTCAAGCTCCGCTGGAGGTTCTGGCTCTGCTTCTGCGCCCCCGAAGGCATCTCTTTCTTCAGTTCCCCCGGTATTTCCTTCAATCTTTTGCTTTTATTTGTCTTTAAATACCGCCATCTTTCTTTGCCTGAAGCCCAGATTCATTTATTTCTCCAGGAACTTAGATCCCATCTCACTATCCCTGTTGATGATAAACCCGAACTTACTTTCCTTGGACCGATGGGTGATACTGACCCCATAGAGATGATTAACTTTGAAACCAGCCGAATTCCCTTTAAGCACGCTTCCTTAAATCTGGCCGATTGGGATAGCTGTTTCAGGTCTTCGACCGGTTATGTTAATGGATGGAGAGATTGGTATCTCAGAGTTTCTGCGAAGAACAAGGGATCTTGGGAGCAGTATAAAATTAATCAATGCATCACCTTATCCCTATCTGAGATGTCCCGGAATGAATCTCTTCTGATAGCTGCCTCTTACTTTTGGTCTGATGCACTCAATGCTTTTCTGTTTGGCCATGGGCCGATGGCTCCAACCTTGGCCGATGTTCTTGTGTTGACTGGTCTAGATATTTCCTCCCCAGATACCCTTTTTAGCCATCGTAATGACAAACTTTCTCATCAGTTGAAAACCAAGGGCATAGGTGGATGGTCTGGCTATATCGCTGAGCACAAGAAAGAAGGAACCGTGGGTCAGAGGGAACATGTTGCTTTCCTGAACATGTGGCTTGAGAAATTTGTCTTCTGTGGCAAAACTTTTGGCCCTACCGCTAATTACCAGATAGTGGCTGAGCGGTTGGCTGCCGGCAATCATATCCCTCTTGGAAAATATCTTTCAGGTGCAGTTTATCACCTCCTTCATCAAGTAGCAGTCAGCCTGTCAACCAATTCTCCCATAGGTACTCCGGGAGGTCCCTGGTGGTTCATTAACATGTGGCTGAACCTTCATCTCCGAGATAGGTTAGAGCAGAATATTTTTACCAAGACTTTTCCAAGAGATCAACCAGATGGTGTTCCAATTGTAAGGCACCGATGTATGAATTTTGGAGAAGCTGTCTCTGCCTTCCCAGGACACAAAAGAACCCCTTCTCGCATAGCAGAGCACTTTAGAAGTTTTTACCTCGGCTTCAACTCAAATTCTATCATCTGGTTTGCATATAAAGACGATGAACCCCACTTCGAGACCACATTCAACTTTGATGATATCCATAAGGATGATGAAGACAGGATTGCCTTTGTGGAAATCATCAAACCGGGGCTCCTTCCCTCTTGTGTCTTTGGAAAGGATCAAACAGCCACCTATGAATTTTATAACCCCTCAGTGTGTGCACGTCAGCTGGGGTTTGGCCAATTGCCGATTGGCCTTTACTTCTCTGATTTGATCAGACCACGGGAGATTATTCCTAGTGGCACTTGTTATTAGTGCCTTTTGGACAGGGTTCCTGACTCTGCTACTATTAATCTTGATTCCTGAAGATTTTATGGCTTCTCTTCCCCTCTCTTTAATGTTTGGTGGGCAGAATGGTGTGATCACCTTTTCTACGTCTCTCCGAGAATCTATTGTGAGCAAT
Organism: Cenchrus fungigraminus; assembly: GCA_036936925.1. Classification (NCBI taxonomy): domain Eukaryota; kingdom Viridiplantae; phylum Streptophyta; class Magnoliopsida; order Poales; family Poaceae; genus Cenchrus; species Cenchrus fungigraminus. The sequence continues at coordinate 70,029,784 of CM072770.1, forward strand.
TAGACCCTGATTATGTGGCGTCGGCTGATGAGGTACTTCTTTCATCTGTTTACTTTACGCATTGCTCGACTATATCCAGATTTGCTATATCCTTCTTTTCCTTTTTAGCCCGAAACTACAGAGCCTCCTGTTGTCAGCAGAAGTAACAAGCCGATTCAATATTGGCCACCAAGACGGGCACCATATATCGGCCATAAAGCTCCTTCGATTTCTTTAATTATGCAGGGTCCCAGGATTAATCCTGCTCCAGATAATCTACCTCTGTCAACGCTTAAGAGGAAGGGTGTGACTGATAAGGTTCTTACTCGTAGAACAAAGAAGAGGATTGCCACTAAGGTTGTCAATGTCTCGGACATGGCAGGAGTATTGGCAAGTGCTTTCCAGGTACTGACTTCAACCTTTTCTCTTCTTTTTTCTGTAACTTTGATTGATCATCCTCCTTTTGAAAAGCCAGGAGGCACCATAGCTAGAAGAATCCTTGTGAGGATCTGGCTTTGGAGGAAGAACACAGGTAGGGTGTCTTGCTACACATTTATCAGAGGAAGAGCGCGCCAAAGGAATGGCCATCGGGCTCCTTCCGGCGGAAGATTGAAGATCTTAATCTTTCGTTTCCTCTTCGCGTGTGTCCTTCTCCCATTCATCGATTCAATATCCTCATCACACTGGGAGTTAGGACAGTCCCCTTCTTGTAACCTCTTGAGAACATATGTAACCTGTAGATCTGAGTTGCAATCCAAAGCAGAAGAGATAAACATGTATTTTTTGTTCTGAAGGCGATATATGTATCGGCTATAACCGAATATATTGATTTTGTGCATCGGTTTTATATTTTTTGCACTAAAGGCGATTCTTTACAGATATCGGCTATTCTACGATTACATCAGCAATCGGCTGTAGCTCGAAAACTTAATTGGCCGATAGGCACGATAAGACAATCGGCTTGTACAATTATTGACGCACTTGGGCAACCAATCCATCGGCTGCTGTGACTCGGAGCCCAAGCTCCCTTTCGTCTTCAATGAATTGATTCATTAAGCCTCGTCATCAGAGCCGACCGCTTGAACCGGCTTTAGTCCAAAATCGGACACTCTGAGATATTTGGTATCCCAGGCTTTCCCAGATATGCAGCTTACTTGATCATAGGTCCATCCTTGTGCTTCTGTTGCTGCTACTGTCAAGGAGGTTTCTCCTTGCACCACCTCCACTGAATCTCCAATCCATTGGATGATGCATTGATGCATTGTAGATGGTATGCAACAATTGGCATGTATCCAATCCCGACCCAACAGAAGATTATAAGATCCCCTCCCTTTAATGACAAAGAAAGCGGTCAGAAGGGTCTTACTACCGATGGTGAGCTCCACGCAGATGGCTCCTTGAGCCGGAGAGACATTGCCTTCGAAGTCCACCAACATCATGTCGGTTTGGGTCAAATCTTCATCAGATTTCCCAATCTTGCGCAGCATGGTGTACGACATTAGGTTGACTGCTGCTCCTCCATCTACGAGCATCCTGGTGACTAGCTTGCCATTGATAAATCCTTTGAGAAACAAGGCCTTCAAGTGTTGTCTCTTCCCATCTTCTGGCTTCTCAAAGATAGTTTGTTTAGGTTTCAGTGTCAATTGAGCCATGCCAAGCTCCTCATCGGACACATCCGAATCAACCGGAGCCATGAACTCTTTCGGTAGGAAGACAACCATGTTTATATCAGCTCGGGGTTTGTCATCTTCCTCACCATTGGCCTTAGGCTTTGGGCGCCAAACTTTAGACCGAACCTTCTCCTTGTCCAGCACAAGTCTCTCTGCTTCTTCATGCTGTTCTAGCTGACGTAGGCGCTGGACTCTTCTCTTCTGGGACTTAGTCAAGCCATCTGGACACCATTGTGGATTGGGCTCCTTACGTGTTTGGCTTGACCCTTCATCATCCAGTTGTAATATACGTCGATGTTCAGGAGCTCGGCACATGATGTCCTCATCAGGGACCAGAGAATCGGCCATCTCTTCTAGCTGATCGTTTGATTCTTCATTGACTCAGCCTCCCAGCCGATCATGAATGCTAGCCTTGCCCCCTAGCCGATCGTGGACGTTGGCTCTGCCCCCAGCCGATCGTGAACCGAGATTCGTTGATTGTTGAATCCACGGTGATCCTTGGCTGCAGGTCCTCTGTCATCAAAGCAAACCCTTTTGGATGAGTTGCTATTATTGTAAGCCCCGTTGCACTCTGGACAGTTTCCTGCCGTCGGCAGCTTGATTCCTTCTTCCCAGTAGTATTTGAAGAACGGACATCTCCAATGTACTTCATTACGCCGTGCCCACTCCTCTCTTTCCTTTGCTTTCTCTTGTCGGCGCTGGAACTTGTTGATCAACATTTGTGACGTGATGGGTCGGCGTGGCTTTGATTCTCCTTCTTCAAATAGTAACCCTTTTCCTTTGACATCGGCAGCGGTTACTTGTACTTTGGGATCGATGGTTCCTTTATTTTGAGCCGAATCAGATGTCAGCAACTTAACTCGTGACGTGTCTTTGCCAGACACTTCAACTGTGTTAGTTGGGAAGGGGTGCTGATCAATCTTCATCTGCTTTTCAGCTTTGGTAGGGGTTTCAAATTTAAGCCTCCCTTGCTCAATAGCTGATTGGATCTGTTGTCTGAAGATCTTGCAATCATTAGTATCGTGCGATGTTGCATTGTGCCACTTGCAATACTTCATCCTCTTCAGCTCTCCTACAGATGGTATGGTATGGAACTGGGAGAGTTTAATCTGCCCTTGCTGAAGCAATAGATCAAATATCTTATCGGCCTTAGTGATATCAAAGCCGAATTTCTCTGGCTCTTTCTTGCCAAAGGGACAGGACACTGTCTTCTTGCCTTTGACCCACTCTGCGAGTCCTATCATATTGTCTTCATCTTCTGAGTCAGAGTAGTCCACGTACGACACCTTCTTCTGAAAATTCCTTCTAGGCTCATAGGACTTTGCAGTTTCTTGACTCATCCGGCTGACCAACTGGCTGAGGCTTTCAAAGTCATGTGATGCATATTTCTCCCTTAAGGTCGGCAAGAGACCTTGGAAAGCTAACTCAGCTAGTTGCTTGTCTCCCAAGTTTAGACTATAGCACTTATTTCTGACCTCTCTGAATCTTTGAACGAATCCAGCTACTGTTTCATCATTCCTTTGCTTGAGTCTGGTCAGATCAGTGATCTTCATCTCGTTGATGCCAGAGAAGAAGTAATTATGGAACTGCTATTCCAGATCGGACCACTTGATGATGGAGTTAGCTGGCAGTGATGTAAACCATGAGAATGCCGACCCTGACAGAGATGAAGAGAACAACCGTATTCTGAGTGCATCAACATTCCCTGCTTCTCCACATTGGATGATAAACCGAGTGATGTGTTCCATAGTGGATGTTTCATCTTGTCCAGAGAACTTGGTGAAGTCTGGCACTTTGAACCTTGGAGGGAACGGTATCTGATCATAGCCAGAGGGATACGGTGTCCTGTACATGTAGGACTGCTGCTTGGGTTTTATCCCATATTGCTTCGATAGCATATCCGAGAAGTGGTCAATCAACTCCTGCTTCATATGAGATTTCAATTCTGTAGCCACTTGCTCAATTGCTTGTATCTCAGCTGGAGTTTCTGGAGGTCGTTCTTCTAAGATTCTTGTCTTTGGATCTGGAACTGTCCTTGCCTCAGTAGAACCTTGAGTGTCTGAATGACCTGTAATAGGTGTAGCCTGTTCATTCGGCTGACTAGCCGATGAGGCTTTTTGCTGCGTATTCAACTGGTTTGAAATAGCCAATTGATTTAGAAGTGTTTGCAGCAATTGTGCTAAATCCACTTGTGGAAACACTGGCTGCCCTGCTGCTCCTTGGTTGATCGGCTATTGAGGTGAAGATCTTGTATGAGCCACCGTATTAGCTGGGGTTAAGACAGCCTGCATTGTCGTTGACTGTTGAGGTGGGGCTGTCTGCATGGGCATCCCGAGCGTTGGTTGTTGTAGCGGAGTAGTTGGTATGGGCATCCCGAGTATCGGCTGCTGAGCCGAACTCTGAGGTGGAGTAGGATTTGGCCTCTGCGGTGGAATAGGGGGTCTTTTCTCTGTCGGTATGACCATGTGAGCATGAGCTGGACTAATCTTGACTCTTTCAAAGTTCTTGCTCCCATGATTGAAGTAGACAAACACCACTCCTTCCCCATTCATGTGCACAGTCCCTGGAGTACCTCCAAATGTAGCTTGGTAAGACTATGGGTATTTTACTTCTGGGACTTCCTCAGGCACAGGATCAAAGAAATTTGAGATGTTAGTCTCAAAGTGATCACGAGGTAAGTCCCATCCTGCAAGCTTCCCATCTGAATCTCTCATAGCAGGATATTTTTGCTGATTCTGTATTGGAAGCACCTGATCCTGGACGTTAGACTGCACTGGTGATGTGACGGTAGGATCTTTAGCTTTACCATCGCCGCTTTGATTCTGAATCGGCTGAGAGTCTGATGAAGAACTGGTGGCTGCTTGTGGAGATGGTGTAGCTTTTGCTGTTGGATCATCGATCGGCGGGTTGGCCGATTGGTTTTGCTGGAACACAGGAGGAGTACGCCTTGGTTGAAAGTATGCAGGACCCAGATATCCTGCCTCTGCTCCCTGCTTGAGTGCATCAATTATGGCATTCTAAATAGTATTTGCGAATACCTTGGATTGATCAATCATTGTTTGATGCATGGCTTTGGTCATCATGTCTTGAAGCCCTTCAGGATCGGCTGAAAAGGTGACTTGTTTAGGCGTTGGCAGCGGATTCTTCTTGAAGACTCCACTTTTAGTCTGACTGTATGATGCCAGACAAAGCTCTTCATAATGCTTCATGTGAGCCTCTAACTCAGCTTTGTCTGAATCTTTCAGCTGATCCTTGGTGATTGGTTGGACGTTGTCCGGATCGACTTCATGAGGACCAGTCTTCGTAGGCTTCGTCATTATTGACTTTTTTCGTGTCCCACTGGGCGTGCCAAAAGTGTGTTGACGCAAAAATAGGTCATCACCCTTGCGCGCGACACACGTGACTCCCCGGTCTGTAGCGAGGCGTGCCAGCCAATCTGACCTGTTGATTGACAATGGAAAATATTAGGGATCGACTAGAGAACCGATGGCCTTGCAGTGACACGTGTACCAGCCAAATCAGCCGATACGGGAAAAGCGGGATCGGCCGGCTCGAAAGCGACCGAAGCGCGGGTGCGATCGGCTGGATCGGCCGATCGTGACGTCAGCACTCGAGTAGGTCGGAATCGGCTGTGATGTTGAAAGCCGATAGGATCTAGATCGAGCGAATGATAATGATAATAGCTAAAACTACAAGAATTTGGTATGAAAACTTGTAGATCTAGCTAATATCGGTAAGGGGTGAATAAAGAACTAGACGAAACCTCAGCGATGCGCCGGAGGTTAAAGCCTATGGTTATTCGGTAAAACGGTACTCACAAGCTTGTCGGAGATCAGCTGATGCAGCCCGACGAACCCGAAGCACGGCGTTGTAGAAAAGAGAAAAACGCAATGGCGAAGTCGCCGAAAAGTAGATGCTGTAAAGTAGATGCAGTAAAAGTAAAGGGTTTGCCCGGAGGCGGTTTGTTTGATATTGGTGTGTACAGATTTTCTGACCTCGCAGGGTCGCTATTTATGTCCTGAGGACAACCCGACTCCTAGCCGATTACGGCACTGTTTACTTGCATCTAAAGACAAAAACTACTAGAAATAGAAAAGGACTCTCGCAGGAGTCAAAAACTACCTAAAACTGACTCTTTGACCCATCGTCAATCGTAGACTGACCCGCCTCCGCCATGCTTTCCTTTTTGGCGTATTTCTTCTAAATACCGCCTCTTCTTTCCTCCATCGGCCGATCTTCTATCTGATCATCGGCTGATCGCTTTAACCAGCTGGTCCACCGTCAGGGTTGAATCTCTTTGACCATCAGCGATCTGTGTTGACCGTCTTTCTCTCCCTTCAATCGGCCGATTGTACTTTGTTTTCATCAGCTATTTCTCATTTTTCTTTTTGACCTGTTTTTCCAAAAAACGGTGTCAACACCTAGGCTTATAGTCTTTCATGTTCATAAATGTAAATAGTTCGTTAGACGTTCTCTTTTGTGTATCTTGCTTTGTGCAAGCTTTAGATCTTTATAAATCTAGTTCTAGCTTAGTTGTTTCCTACATCCAGCCGAGCCTTTCCCTTTTAAGCATGGTTTGTGTGCTTTAGTGATCCATAGAATTGAGTCTATCCTTTATTGCGTTCTTTTTAAGGCTTTTCTTTTGTTTGGTTTATTATTCTTAGTTTGCCTGTTTGTTTACTTTGTATGCTTGTGCCGATGATTGATGCACATAGAGTGAACGCTGTTCGAGAGCTTTGAAGAGCAAGAGGTTGAAGATATACTGAGCAACTATTCTCTGGTCAAAGGCAAGTGTGACCTTGTTCTTTTGTCCCAATAATTATTTAATCACTCATTGCATTGCTTGCATTAATTTTGATGGGTTCCTATTAAGGATGACGAGTAGTATTCTTTTTACCATTACCTTGTATAGCCGGGTTGTTTAATTAATATTGATGGTAGATGTTGCTTAGCATGCACAAGTGGGTTGGTAATTATCAACATGGTTACCCTTTTATGCTCTATGTTCCTTTATGATAATTTTATTTACAAGAGCACATGCTTAATTGGAACATGTAGTGCAACCACAAGGACTAAACGGGCACCGGTCTTGGACAATTAATTAGGGACTCTAGCTTGGGATGACCTTACCTGATAAGGACAACGGATCAGCGGTCAGGCGGGGTAGGGACCCGCCCTAGCGAGGAGTTGTGTTTGTTTTCTATGGCGGGGTATTGACCTGCTAGGGGGCTTTATACCTTGCTAACTGATCCGGACCTTGTGGGTCACAACTTGTTCGGGAAACTTTGTAAAGGCCTCGTAGTGTCCCTATGCAATCACACCTTGGTAGTGTGGTATGATGCTTGGCCGGCATAGCATGGTTGGGACGTGGAGACCCCCTTCCTTGGTGGAGAAGCTCCTTAGTGGAGGCGTCATCAAGGTGACCAAGGGAGGTTGGCGAGTGCCTAAGTGGTGAGCCTTTGTGGCGAGTCAAGTGGTGCTCTTGGAAGAGACTTGGTGACTAGGAAGCAATACTCTTGTGTGAGTGCTTCAACAACGTGGACTAGGGGTGGCTTAGTGCCTACCGATAACACGGGATAAATCGCGTGTCAAGAGTTTGCTTCCTCTTATCCCTCTTTACGTTTCCGCATTACTCTCTTGCAATCCTTTCTTGCCATTACTTTCCTAGAGTAGTATCATGCTAGGATTGGCTATAGGTTGCAAAACTTGTTTTGGGATGAGGGTTTCACACTAGATCAACCTTAGATTGCACATCTAGATAGATTTGATCTAGTTTACTTTATGGAAAGTAGTGGAAGCCATAGGTTAAGTTTTTAAGAAGCCTAATTCACCCCCTCCCCCTCTTAGGCTACGGGCATCCGATTCCTTACAAGTGGTATCAGAGCTGGGACTCACTTCCTTCACAAGGAAACGCCAATTCAATTGGTAAATTGTGAAAACCGGCTCATTGGAACGGTTAGGCTTCACCACCTAGTGAGTTGCTCTATAGAGGTATGAAAGGGGGTGGATACCTTAGGTTTGGCTCCACATTTCGATGGCACGGGCTATCCTCGGTGGAAGGTTCTCATGGAGGCCTATCTCCAAGCAAAGGACCTTGATGTTTGGAGAGTCACCGATGAGGGCATGAAAAATGGTACCAAGAAGGAAAAGCAATTTGATGTGATTGCTAAGAGTATCATTTTGTCCTCACTAGATGTAGGTGTTTTCAATAGAGTTTTTAATTGTGAAAATGCTCATGAGCTATGGAAAACCATCAAGGAGCAAAATGAGGGTTCAAAAGAAGTTTCTAATGAACGCTACGGTTGTCTCCTTGAGGAATTCAATAGCTTTAAGCAACTTGCAAATGAAAATGCCGAATCAATGTACTCACGCCTAAATGTGCTTGTCAATGAGATCAATGCTTTAGGTGTGAAGAACATCACGGTCTTGAACATCAACCGCAAGATCCTACAAAGTCTTCGGAAGCCCGATTATGACTTGGTGAAAGCCATCATCTATGAGAAGAAGCTCGAAGAGTTGAAACCATCTCATATCTTGAGCAAGATCATGGCACATGAGCTTCAAATCATGCCCAAGTCCAAGAAGGCGCCCCAAGAACCATCTTCTCCAACTACAAGTCATGCCCTCTCAAGCCGACAAGAGAAGGTGATGAGTAGGATGGCTACTCATGGAAGCTCAAGCGAAGATGATGGTGATGATGGTGACGATGAAGACTCCTCAAGTGATGAAGAGGTTGAATCCATGGTGGCCATGTACGTGAAGAAGATCTTTAAGTATGTGAAGAAAATCAACATGTACGGCTACAACGTCCACTTGAGAGAAGGGCGTCATCATCAACACATCAAGTTCACCAAGATCGAGCACAAGCCCAAGAAGAAGGTGGTCAAGGAGAGGAGACCAAAGCAATAAGAAAATGTCGCCATCCGTGAGTGAACAAGTGGTGGAGAATCAAGTTCTTCTAGCTCAAGTGATGAATCAAGAAAGAACTTCACCACCCGCTTCATGCAAGGTCCTTCATCATCACCACACATGTGCCTTATGGCCCAAGATATGGAGAGCAATGTAAGTGATGATGAATCCGACACCACCTCTTTAGATGATCTTGTTGAGCATGAGCAAAAAGGAATGCTTAAGAAACAAGCTAATGAAATTAAAGAACTCAATGCTCTCAATGATCTTAGTGCAAACCTTGCTACAAATTATGAACATTTGTTGTGCAAATTCAAATTGCTTAGCAAGGAGTGTGATGAGCTAAAATCTAAGCTTGAGAGCAATGAGACTAAAACAAGTAATTCCTTTGAGCTTGATGAATCATCTATCCCTTGTGCAATTCCTATCTCCAAGGTAGATGCTTCAACTTCTTGCATTGATTTAATTGATGAATCTTGCTCACCATCTTGCAATGAGAATGTTGTTATAGAAACCTGTGATTGTCTCATAAGCAAGAAAAATGATGAGCTCAAGCAAGAAATGAAATGGCACCGAGAGAGGTTGGCAAGCTTGATGGGCAAGGGCGAGAACAATGAGGAACAAGTGGACATCTCTCAAGACATGAGGAGCAACGTCCAACCTTCTCAAGATAACTGTGATCCCATGGTGAAGAAGCTTGAAAAGGGTGCAACCGTGACTTGCTACAAGTGTCATGAAGAAGGGCACAAGTTCTACAAATGCCCTCAATTTGTCAAGAAGATGGACAAGGGTGAGAAGAAGAAGATGAACCCCACCATCAAGAGCTCCCACATCTACACCAAGCCCAACTGCAAGAACAAATCTAAGAGCAACACCAACATCATCAAGAAGAAGACAAATGGCAAGGTGGTTGCACACAAGGTTGGGAGGATGAAGGCGGAGCGGGGTTGGAACCAACCCATTTGGGTGCCCAAGGAAGTCATCACCAACATGAAGGGGCCTCAAATGGTTTGGGTTCCGAAGGCCACATGAAGGCTATGAGGTCGGGGACTTGGGAGGCTTGGCACTTAGAAGACGAGAAGATTCAAGCCTAGAAGCCAAGCTTGCAAGTTGGACATGTGTTCCCCAAGTTCCCCGGTTGAGCTCGGTAATGGAAACTAGAACCTATCTCTTGTATCATTGTAGCTCCATTGCCTTGTCTAGGTTTGCATTTGTTGCTATGCCTAGTTGTTTACATATGGTAGGTCGCTTGTGTCTTGTGCTAACCCATGAGCAACCTACATGGTTTGATTAGCGTGTAAGAAAGCTACACTTGTTCTTTCATGGTGCATGTTTTCATATATATCTCTTTGCATCATGAGCAAGCTATAGGGTCCTTTTGTTGTCACAAACAACGTGCATACATTTGGTTGGTGATTGAAACACTAAATGCACACATTTAGGGGGAGCTCATCCTAAGGTTTGGTTATGGGACTAACATTGTTTCAAGCTTATTTTGTGTAGTCCCTTGGTGACGCGTTCCGGTGCGGTGCTTCATTCTAAGAGAATGCTATTTTACTCTCAATGTGATCTAACAACTCTAAAAGAGTGAACATAGCAATATGAGCTTCATGCTATTGAGTCATTGTTGACGGTGCAAAACCGTGTTGAAGTTCACCGCAAGCGAACGGGTGACTTGGTGCCTTTTTCACCAAGGAGGGTCCTCCCTAGATTTGTCAATCCAAGGATCGGAAGCAAACTCCCAGGATTCTCCGTCTAACCTATCGATCTAACCCAACATGAAGCATTGATTGCATAAGAAGATAAATCTTAAAGATATATGAGTTATAGCATAAGGTTGATCGCATCCATGAACGTCGACAAGGTAAGGAGCAAGCAAGGGAAACTAAGGCCTATCGTCTTCTAGTCGCAGTTCTAGCCAAAAGAGCAAGCGCGACATGCATCTCATCCAAAGCCATCTTTAAACTACTATCCTCTGGTCCGATTCCGAAGACACCCGCCTTTTGGAGCCACCGTCCTGTCACAACGCACTCCTATTCATGCAGGTTAGCCTAGGGCGAGTTCGAGAAGAACAAGTTGAAAACACTTGGTCGATCCGGTATGCACCTCTAGCCACCATGACTACAAGAGCACCCCAAGCAATCTATCTATAGAATAGATTGAAGAAGAAGCATAGCCAAGCGAGAGCAAAATCATAAAAGGAGGAATCGAGTCGCTAAAAGATCGGATGACATGAAGTACTTTACTCACATAATAAATGTGTTTAGACCATCTCCACCGAGTACATAACATTGATGACCTCAACTAGCTCCGGAACTCTGCCATGGCTCAATCGTGCAAGGCGGCCATGGTGGCTAGGGTAGGCCTAGGCCATCTCCTAGACAACTTCGAGGACTCGCGGCGGCCGTCGTCTGCCTTCGTCGCTCTCTCCTAGGTTTCGCCGAGTTCCTGTGGATGGATGTCGGCGAATTTTTGCACGGAGACTATTAATAACCCGAAGCAACCCTAGTCCAAAGGGGAGCCTGAACCGCCACAAAAAAAGGGCCAGGCCAGCCTAGGGTCTTTTTGGCCCGGTTTGGGCCCATCTTTCGCGGGCGAGCTTCTCTTGCAATTGTGAGTTTTTGCCTTATAGATTGTGTGGCCTTTTGACGTCTTTATCCGTGTGAATAGTTAGGGGATCTTGTCGTCTAAGCCTCTGTATCTTCCGTCTAAGTCCTCGGAGTTTTGTGCCTTCACGTTGTGGTCCTTGGGTCATTTGGAGTCATGTTCACCTCGAGTGTTGACTTGTGCCGGGCTTCATGATCTTCTCATAAAGTGCTCATTGAACTTCTCCCGGAAGTGCTCCTTTTAGTGCCTAAATCCTGTGTAAACAACATACTCCAAATACCACATTCATAAGTGAACTTGTTACATCATTAGTATGCCTAGTGGCGGGTTAGTTGCAAATCATAATCGAAACCAATGTATAACAAGTACTCTAGGTTGACGGAAATTCACCGTCAACATCTCCCCCATGCTTAAACCTTGCTCGTCCTCGAGTAAGTTTTCAATGGATATCAGCATTACCTTTCATTGTTCATACCCTGCACTTGATCACACAGGAGAAAGCATAATGCTCTCCAAGTTTATATTTGTTAAAATTCCATAATGTAACTAGCTTTCATCTCTATGGAGGGTAGATATAATTTAAGCTCTTTCCACAAGTAGTCAATCATGCTCCACAAAATTTGAATAGGTCTTAGAAACTTTTGAAGTGAAGAACGAGGTGAATAAAAGAGCTAAACCAAGTACAAAAATTTAAACCTTCTTGCATCTTGCTCATGAACTCTCTCATCTCACAACTCTCTCAAGCCTACTTGATCTATATCCTTTCCCTCTCATGTTTGTAGGTGGAAGGGTTTTATTTGGAGCTCATAGGAAAGTTTTTATCCCTACCAAAATGTTAAAGTCGAGACTATTATCAAAATAAGGCAAGCTTCTCATGGACTTATCATGACTCGTCAAAAAGGTCATTGGAAAAATAATGTTCACAAGGAAGGGGGAGAGAAAGAACTCACACTTTTAGAAGGTGGACATGTGCAAATGGCAAAGAATGATCCCGAGGCCCCAACGAAGTCCTCGTTATCGGATTGCACATGGTTGGAAAGATGAGTATGGGTCTTGATCTTGAAGTCCTTGAAAAATCCTTAAGCAACTAGAGAACCGGGGGAGATTATTATTACTCTCACTTTTTTTTCTTTTTCCTTTTCTCCCTTCTTTTTTTTCTTTTTCCTCTCTTTTTTTTCTTTGACCGGTGCGAGGTGCTTTGAATTTTTTTTATTTTCTCCTCTCATCTTATTCAATTTTTTTTATGTCCCCTAGAACTCTAATTTGCATAGTACCTACCTCCTCCCCCATGCTTAGACGTTTGCTCGTCCCCGAGCAAAGAGGAAGTGGTGTTAAGGTAGGTACTAGATGTCTTGATGAGAGGGAACTTGAATCTTCCCTTTGAAGCACCTTCTTCTGACGTGTCGTCTCCATACTCAAGTGATAGGTAGGTCAAGGAGGTTAACACAAAAGATGATGTTGGTTTAAAGGGTGGATATTCGGCGATGTTTGCAAAACTTCCGATGTGGGAGCTCACAATGCACAGATAGAATAGGCTAGCAAAAGATAAGTTATGCAAAAAACGGAATGACCAGCTTCTTAGTCACGAGTCAGAGAATCGAGCCTTGAATCAATTCACCCAACAATAACTCTTGTAATCTATGGTTGCACTCAATATATAAGGCTTTGGATAGGTAGAGCAAAATGCAAGAGGTATTAATGACAAGGTTAGCATGACTTTTAAAAGCAAAAAGTAATATGTCCTTCGACCCATCCAAAGTTGAGAGCATAAAAGAAACCATGGGTCTTTATTTTTATCATGACCTCCACAAAAGATTAAGCTAGCATTTAATTAATTTCAGATTTGTATTAGAGAGAGCAATAGCTTAATCATGCATAAACAAGCACAAAGTTTAAACAAAACGGCAACGGTCATCATATATCAACGAGCAAGATCAAACCAAAATTATTTCATCATGGTGAGCACAAGGTGATGACAATAAACAAAAACAAAAACTAGGTTGTACTCCTAGAAGCCATGTTATTTAACAAGAGAGACATACAAAAGTTGCATCTAAGGTTGTTGAAGGCATATACATATATACAAGCATTTAGAAAGACAACGACAAAGAGAGGGTTGTGATGTAGCCCTCCCCCATGCTTAAGCATTGTTCCTAGCATGGAAGAAGGAAGATCTGCATCCGCAGCAACCATGATCCTTGAACTCCATGCGGTCTTCTTTCGTCCACCAAGTCTTCCCCCATGCTTAGCATGTTGCTAGGCACGGCAGATGATGAACCATCTTAAAATTCTTGAAGTCCTACCACCATGCGAGGAGATCATCATCACATTGTTGCCTTTGTTCATCCTTCAATGTCCGCCCTTTGCCACGAGCCTTGATCCCAATTGTTTCTCATCCCATCTTCTCCTCCTTCCATGTTGTCCCTTATCGCTGGTTCATCTTCCACGAGTTTTTCTTCTACTTCCAGAACTGAGTATGTACTGAATCATTGCTCCATTGCAAAGTGCTTGAAATTATCTTTCCAACGAGTGGTCATTCATCCCGATCGGACTCCGAACAAGAGAGTTACGCCGTTTTTACTTTGTTGGTGCAAGCTGTCCCGGGCTGATTTCAGAATGTGTGACGCCCAAAGATTTGGTTGTAACTTCTTGCACGGGTCTCCTAAAATGTTGATTCTCGATGCATTGGAAAGTAGACTTAATGGAGCACTTGAATATCCAATTTTCCCCTTTTGTACATCTCTGAACATGTGCTTAATCTTGATGAAAACAGCAGTGCTCCTTTCGGGATTTTGGAGGTGTTGATGATCTTGATTTCAGCTTTTATTACGAACTCATGGGAGTGATTCGCCATGCCTGCAAAATAACTATAATGCACAAAGTACCCCCGAGGTGACGGTCGGGAATACTCACCCTATGCCAACAAACCATGACATCCCTAAGATCTTCACTTGTGGCATAGTTAATCTAGCGAAAATCCTAATGGGTGTACGTAAGTGCAAGCATGCATGCAAATGATAGGATGGTATAAAAACAAAACAATGTTTACACCAAATTCTAAGCTCCATGCTTACAAAGTGGTTGCCAAACTTTCTATTCCCATAGAGATTTATTAACCAAGGTCAAAACACCATGTTCATCCCAAGATCAACAATTCTTTATAGTGCAAGAAAAGTAGGGTGCATTGCTAAGTTTATAAACCAACCAATGCAACATGATAGCTCAGGATATAAGACTAAATGATGGTGGTCTCCAATCATATCTAAACACCATGTTTACACAAGATTGCAAAAAGTAGTAACGCATGTCGACAAGCATTAACATAGATATGAAAGCATTCATCATAAAGTTTCACAAAAAGGTCCCAAGCTAACATAAAGTGGATGATGACAAAGAGATGGATGCAAAATACAAATGCAAAAAGTTAGCACAAACAAGCATTAGTAAGGTTTGAAAAACACTTTCGATGTGGTCTACAATAAGCAAAGGACAAAGCTTGATCTCACACTTCATACGAAGTAAGCATTGTCAACAAGGAAGTCACCCATCGAAAAGAATCAATCAACCAAACTAACAAGGTTTAAAGGTAGGTTATGGGTATCCTATATTTTTGGTTCAAACAAGGATTTTGAAGAGGGGAAGTCAAGCATAGAAATTCTATCTAAGGTGGTGCTAGAGTCTTTCTACAAACCTATGGTTTTAGGATGTCTATAGGTAGGGGAAGTTTTCCTAAGGATTTTATAGGGAGGCTAGTCAAAATTTATGACGATGAGTTCTACGGGGCTAGAGCATGATTCACCCCGAAAAGTATGGTGGCCGGCCATAATCATCAAAGCACCGTCATCTTTTTAGTTAGATAGGGGTAGACTTGGCCGACCCGGAGGGTGACAGCCCCCAGTCAACTCAAGCAATCCTACCTCTATTGGCTATGGTTTTTGGTGGAGGTTATAGGAAGGCTTAGATTGGTTGGACAAAAAGTTAGATCAAATCAAACATGCAGTGCGATGCAAGGTGGATGAACAAAATGATATGACATGATATGCGGTGGTCTAAAACAAAAACAAATGTTAGCCTAAATTAACTAGCCACAAGTTTAGAATCAAAGGATGGTGCCAACTTCATATATCTCTCTAAAAAGACACAAAAGAAAAAGACTATAAACTCTAATAGGCACACAAAAAGGTCTACAACACTACAAGGAATTGACCCTTAGAGAACTTTTTTTTTGGCAACACCACATATTTGGTTGCAATATTAGGTTTTATAGCAACGAACGTTTTAATGGGTTGCGATATCTAGATCTTATGGCCACAAAAAATGTGGGTTGCGTCTGTTGAAATATTCGTTGCAACAAGTTAATGTTAATGCCACGGTGAAAAAGGTGGTTGCCTTTATGGGTACCTATTGCCACAACTAATTGTGCATTGCAATAGTTCGATTTAGTGTTGCGTTTGATGTGTGTTTGTTGCCACGAACATTTAGTTGGTTGCGAATAGGCATGCCTGTGGGCATGATGAAATAACGTTGTCTAAAATTTAACCTTTGTTGCGATAGCTCATGTGCCTGTTGCATCTAGAAAACAGTTCGTTGCGTTTGATGTGTGTTTGTTGCCACGAACATTTAGTTGGTTGCGAATAGGCATGCCTGTGGGCACGATGAAATAACGTTGTCTAAAATTTAACCTTTGTTGCGATAGCTCATGTGCCTGTTGCATCTAGAAAACAGTTCGTTGCGTTTGATGTGCGTTTGTTGTCACGAACATTTAGTTGGTTGCGAATAGGCATGCCTGTGGGCACGATGAAATAACGTTGTCTAAAATTTAACCTTTGTTGTGATAGCTCATGTGCCTGTTGCATTCAGAAAATAGTTCGTTGCATGAATTAGGTTTTATGCCACCAATGAATTATGTGAACTTACATGTAACGTGTGAAAAGAAATATAGATCAGCATGATCAATAATTAAAAAACTTAGAAAAAAATAGAGTGATGTACGAAAAAATAGAGAACACACAAAAAAATTGAAGAGGTCAAGCTTTGAACCGTGCACCTCTTGCCTCAACTAAACTACCCTTACCATTACACTACATACAAATTTGTGTTTTTTCCTTTGCATTCAACACTTTTGTACTTGGTTTTGCCACCGCCAACTGCGGTCGTGGTCAGCTGAGCCCCAGCCGGCCGCAGCCGCCCTCCAGCCTTCGCCCTGGCCGCGCCACGGCCCCGGCCGGCTGTGCCAAGGCCGTTGCCGTTCCTGGCTGGCCGCGCCAAGCCACAGCCACGCAATAGCCACCCTCAAAGTTAAAGGGAAAAAAATCAAAAAAACAATATAGCCCAATATGGGTTTGAGCCCTGCACCCTTGGAAGGAGTAAAAGCATTTCTACCACCAGGCCACCTATCATGTGGTATGTTGTGTTATTATTTTTAAATTGGACCAAATTTAACACAAAGATAGGATTCGAACCTAGGTCTTGGGCTTGAGATTCCCAGGTCTTACCATTGCACTACAACACTAGTTGTAAAGAATTTTGGTATTTTATTATTTATACTAGGATCGTGCCCGTGTGTTGCCACGGGCAACAAAACTTTTATACTATGATACATATAAGGTTCACCAAAAAATATATAATAGTATAAAAATAAATGCAAATATTGAATACGTATATCATCTTTAGCGTTGCTACCAGCCAAACAAATGTAAAAACATCTCACCACATTGCTATTGAAATAAAAAATATGGACACCATACCATAAATGCTTGGATAAACCGAATACGAAAATATTGTTAGAATATAATTTTTTGATTGAAGGGAATGCATAAATTCCTTTAAATTGTTGAAATTTTTGTAAGTAAATATTTTGCAGCTCAAATGGCCACATGCCAAAATAAAGAAATGTTTTCATATTTGCCAAATGGCTGTTCCTATATGTTTGGAACATAGATTTTATGTTGGCATGTCTTCCGAGCAGTGAATGAAAACAAAAGGAAACAATTCGTGATTGCTTGGCAAGAAGATGCTATTTACATGATTATAGTAATCAGCATCATGTTCAAACATGTGTGTCAAACTATTTTATGAAACAACCTATTGTTGTTAGAGAACATGCATATCATTAATTAATGAAAACCCACCAAAAGCAGGGTATAATGTGCAAGAAATTCAATCTACTTATTTACCCACAACGCTACACTAAAACTGCATCTCTTCATTAGTTAAATTGAGCAAACTTTTAAACAACTTTTGAATATAATATTTTTTACGTGATATGAACAAAAGGAAACTCACTTAAGGATTTAATTCAAGTATCATATCTTGCTTGTCAATGAGCTTGTTTTTCATGCTTGCAAGGTATAAGAAAACTTTCCACCTAAGTATCTCACTGCTGCAGCTTGCAAGATAAATGAGCTATAATGATTAGGACTAAGTTCAAGGGACACCTTATTTTCTTAAAAGGACTGGAACTCTCCACCATTCAATTAAAAAGTTAAAGAGAGTGCATATCGATCCATTACAACTGGGAAAACAAAATGTACAATTGGCCACATTAACATAGCAGTCATATTTTGTATCCTGACACCATATATACAAACATGAGATCTCATTCAATGCATGTAACATCAAAAGAAGTGAAATGTGCTATTTAATTGAAACAAAGTATCATGTGATCCGAATTTTGCCTACTTCAGAGTCAATATAATTTAGTCTCCAGATCATAGTGTCATCCTCCAATAGCTTCTTCCAAGCAGCATATCAAGGACAGCAGTTGTGCATTCACAATATGATCCATAAAATGCTGAAATGGCATTCCAATCGAACAAGAGTACGAGAGAGCATCAATAGTATGTTGCATAGGTACCGTAGCATAACTAAATTTTATTCTGGGCGAAAAGAATAGCTCACCTAGGCTTGCATTGCATCCACGTCTCTGGGATGAGATAGCTCACACACATGAGAGCACACATGTGTAAAGATGAAAAGCAATGGAAGATAACACACCTGAAGAGACCCATGAAGATTGTGTAGGGGCAAAACCAGAAGTGATAGCAACAAGAAATTCCAAAAATGAAAGAAAAGCTAGGACTAAAAACGCACTGTGGTCAGCAGGAAATTATCAGATATCTGCACTACTTTCAATCTGCAAGGAAAATAAAAAAAGTAAATGAACATTTGAATAACAATACGTAGTAAGAGAAGTCAGTATGAAAATTAAAGGAGCAATAATCTCAAATGAGAGTTTTCTTTCATCACAGACCCTATATTTGATGCTTGGCACAATTTCATCAGACAGCAAACAAATGAAAACATATGACTGGAGTAATGAATAATATTTACGGTAAAAGCAATCCTAACTTTGTATTTAAACCAACAGTGATCTAACCATTTGGGTCAGGCGAGAACCAATATATCAAGTGAATTCTTGTCAATAACTTTTATACATATATCAAGAGTTTCCCGCATTGGAGATTCTTTAGCCATGCGTGCATCTTAATCCAAAAACAGGAGTGAGTAAATAATTGCATCTGTGAGATATACAACTGCAGAGTCATCGTCTCACCGCCACCAGTCGTTAAAAGGGAAATAAAATTAGCATACCTCGACATAATTCAAGCTTTGATCCTCCAGACTTGACAAACATTCTAGCATGCAACTAACAAGTTCTGGCAGATGAGTTTGAAGGGGAACACCAGCACCCAAAAGACATTAGAAAGTCATAAGCTAAGGATATCCTCATTATTTATCTATTTATGTTTATCTCAATTTTTCCAACGAAAAATAAAAGGGAGCACCAGAGACAGTTGCATTGCCCTGGCTAAATGAAAGATTGGGTGAAGAAATAGATCTCGTACCTGGAGGCGGAAGCTGCTGGTAGGGGATGACATCACAGCTAGCATAGTCGACAAAATCTGCATGAATCCAACACGATACTGCTCAGCGATAGATAAGAACCTTTAAGTAAGAAGCTGGATCCGCCATTGATGTTGTGGATGACACCACCGTCGCCACTGCAGCTGATGCCTCGCCACCACCAACGCCCCTGCAAGTTCCTGGAGATGATGGTGCCCATGGTGGCAGCAGAGTCGAGGGTGGCATCGACGACGCTGGACGGCTGGAGCACCGCCGCCGCCGGGAAGCCCGGGATGCGGCCGTGCTGTTCATAGAAGACGATGGCGGTGGCCTCCACTGCACGTTCAGCGGCGGATGGACCGCCACATGCCAGTGTGGCGGAGGACTGAGGAGCCGCGGCCGGGCGGTGACCGAGGAGGCGCGCGGATCGGGAGAGGATGCGAGAAGAGGAGGCGTGCGGATCGGGAGAGGATGCGAGAAAAAAATGTGGGGAGGCCGAAGGGAAGCGAAAAAAACGGAGGAGCCGAGGATCAAATGCGCCGGAGGGAGGGCGGAGCGCGAATGGCCCACGCGCACGCGGGGGAGTCGCGAGTGGAGGCGCGGCATTGCGAAGCGGAGGCGCGGTCGTCGTAGGCGCGAGGCGGTGATCGTCTGATGATTATATATACCTCGACGGCGGCGAGGAGGGGGCAGTCGACGGCGGCGCGCTGGGAGGACGTCGACGGCGGCGGCGAGGAGGGGGACGTTAACGGCGGCGCGGAGGGAGGATGTCGACGACGGCGAAGAGGAGGGGGGGTGGCGACGGTGGCGGAGAGGAGGGGGATGGCGACGGCGGCGGCGGACTACGGGGTGGGGGTGCGGGTTTGGGTTTTTTTTCCCCGCCCAGGAGCAACTCTAGCAAGGGCCTCAATATCCAAATTGAGGCATCTAAAACTCATTTAGGGCCCTTTGGAAGCTCAGAATCCCTCCGGGTTCCCCCCTCTTTCCTGGGCCAAAATCCCCCGTCGGATTTAACCCGGGCCAAAACCGCCCCGCCATTTGGAAGCCCACGAACCCGGGACGTCTCAACCCTAGCCACCGCTTTTCCCCGGGGCGCTCGCTCCCCACCTCCCGAGTCCTGGCGCCGCCACCCTGTCTTTCCCCTTCTCCTCACGACTCCTCCCTCTCCGTCCACCTCGCCGCCGCTCCACCACGCTCCCTCTCCGTCCACCTCGCCGCCGCTCCTCGTCGTCGACCAGGCGGTGCGCCGCGCCGCCTCCCCTCCTCGTCGTCTCGGCGATGCGCGGCGCCGCCTCCCCGTCCGCTCCACCGCGCCCCCTCGTCGTCGCCCCTCCTCGTCGTCGTCCAGCTGCTACCGCTCGTCCCCATCCTCATCTTCGTCCCCGACCATCCGTCGTCGTTGCCGCCGCCGTATCTGCTCCTCTTTGCCGATCTACAGCACACTCGTCCTCGCCGACACCCAAGCGCAGCTGTCCTTCTCGGTCGATCTTGGTAAGTTCCCCTCTCCCTCCTTTTTTTTCTGATTCGATCTTTGGTGTATTAGCTCCAAGATCCAGGTACTCCTTGGTAGAAAACAGCTCTGGATGTATGCATGCTTCTTTTTCCTGACTTGCAATGGATGTATGCATGCTGTGTTGTGTGCAGCTTCATATGGATGGCGGATAGCATAGAAGAGTAGTGTTTGTGATGATAAGTTCATATGCATGGTGGATAGCATAGCAGAGTAGAAGGTAGTTCTTGTGAGATCTTTTTACATAATACACCACACTGGACTGGACCAGCAAGCCTGTCACATCTCTGCCTCGCATGGCTGTTTGCACAAAGCCAACAACAAAGCACCTAGTAGAGTTTTACATTACATGTATATATGTATCTTCTTGTGGTTGGTAAGCATCACACCTAGTGCTATCAAGTGTACTAGTATGAACTATGCATGCTGTAGCAGTAAGCATATCATGGATGGAGCTACTAGTACACGACTAGCTGGTAGTAATACTAATACATCAATTCTGCTGCTGGTGGTTATACTAATTAAGTACACTAGCTAATAGTAGTAATGCAATGTGGATAGGAGACCACTAATATTAATCTGTTGCTGCACACCGTGATCTCGCAGAAGCAAAAGGCGGCGCTAAGGGAGGCCTACAAGAAGAAGAAGCTGCTCCGCTCGACCTCCGCCCCAAGAAGACCCGTGCCATCCGCAGGCGCCTCACCAAGCACCAAGTATACACGCCGTGCTCACCTCTCCTTCCGGCATCCCCTACACGTCACTGCTTTGTTTCCTTGTTGAAAACCTTGATCTGGATATGTTGAAATCGTTGAATAATGCACAAAATCATGTGGATTTTTTTATTGGGTTGATGATGCCTCATGCTGTTCCTTAGCCTTAATTTGATGGTATTAATGTTGATCTGATGCTGTTCCTTAGCCTTAATTTGTGTAAACATGTTAGCAAGCTAAGCTGCTATTCTATATTGACAAAGTAAGCATGCTGTTTTTTTAGCAGCGAGGTCTTAGAATCAGATGTTAGGCAATGCCTTTTTATGGGTTCTGTGGTTTTTTTTATTGCAAAATGAGTGGATTTGATCCACTTATTTACTATAATTTGATCCACTTTTATGCCTACTACTAGTTTTCATTTAGCACCAGCACAACAAGAACACTTTTATGCCGGCCGTGTTTGATTTGGTTTGCTGATCTCTGATCCTACAATATTGTGATGGGAAATGAAAATTAATTTTCTAGTTGAGAACATGCATAAAACCTCTCCATCTGTGGCCTCCTAGTGCTGCATGAGTCATTTTCCTCTTGCCTTTTTCTCCTGTGATGCCACTGTATATGGACTTTCATTTGTCCCCTTTATTTATTCTCTGATCCTTTGTTGTAGCTGTTAGCTGTTAGGTTGTTTGCTAAAAAACTATATTCAATATGTTTTCCCATGCTAAACTATCGATCATTTGAGACAGCACAAGATCTGATGCTGTTCCTTAGCCTTAATTTGTGTAAACATGTTAGCAAGCTAAGCTACTGTTCTATATTGACAAAGTAAGCAGGCTGCACATGGCTTAGAATGAGCATAACTTTGTGCCAAATTGCTCGAGCACTCTTATCTTTGTGCTCTCTTCACCTTGTTAGCTGAATTCTGCCATAACTTTGCCACACACTTTAGAACAAGTTGCAGCATCAAAAGATGTTTCATCCGAAAATAATTGTAACCAATAGTCTTGTTCGATAGATCTTAGTTTTAAATTCTTTTACTTTGGGGTTTGATCTGAACATGCAGACAGTTTGCTTTCCCTGGTAACCATTCATACTTTGACTACTGAAATTATAGTATGCCTCTAATCATGTACTGTATGCACTGTCTCTTGTAATCTATCATTATAGTATATTAGTATGCCTTAGTTATTTCTGATCCTGTTAGGTACTATAGTTAAAATATCTTTAATTTACTGAATCATCTGCATTTGAATGACATGAATTACTTGGCTTAGAATAAACTAAAATATCCTTAATTTACTGAATGCATTATGCCTTGCGACATGTTTTGGTTAAATGCCAAGAATTCAGATTGTTTCTTATGCAAGTTTAGCATATATATGCATGTCGCCTGGCATGTTTATCCTCTCAGGATAATGAAAAATGATTCTAACTATTGTTTTATTGTTTATTTTTCATAATCAGTGAATGAAGACTGCAAGATGGTGGTTCCGTTGTCTTAATCTCTTGGATAATGGGGCCGCTCCAGAAGGTGTGATGAGATACTATAATTTATTATATAGCAAATATTGCTAGATCTTAGTTGGTATTTGATTCAAACTTTCCATGAATTGTAATATATGTGGATGTATGGACCAATGAATTCCAGATTGTCTTGGATGTGTTTGTTCTTTGTGACGAAGTGCAAGTCAAGGTGGATGAATATTTATAGCTATGCAATATTAAACTCGGATTATTGAGTACACGTGTATCATTGGTATTTTCTGATGGTTTCTGTGCTTTGTATTTTATAAACGATGACAACAGAGAAGTGGCACTGGGCGCCTGGGTGGGGAAGTTGCAGCGGCAGCTGGTGGGGGGAGGGCGGGGCTGAGCTTCCAAATGACGGCAGGGGAGAGGGGGGCAGCAAAACCATCCGGTGGAGGGGATACGGAAGTCAGGGGAAATCCCGTAGAGGCATTTATTCCCGAGGCTAATCTGCCCCGAGCATCCAAAGGAGCCCTTAGAGGTCCAACTGCAAAAAAAAGAGGTCCAAAGTTATCACTCAACTCCAGCAGGGGTATCCATATGGGCTTCTATTTTCCCATGGGTCCCATCTGGCAGTGACCCGCGCTCGACCCCACCGTCACGCTCGCCTCGCGTTGTGCCTGCGCGCCGCCGCTGCCGCCCTGCCCCTCCGCCCGCCCCCGCCGCCGGTGACGCTCCCGTCTCAAATCCCTAGAGCGGGCGCCGCCGCGAGTTCGAGAGGTGGCCTGTGGCTGCTACTGCTTGGATTGGAGCGGAGAGGATTATAGATGAGGCGGTGGATTTGTAGTGGTATGGTGCTCGCATCAGCAAGAAATTGGTGAGCACCGACGCTCCCTGCTTTTGGTTCTTGCGCAACGATGGGAGTAGGGAGGCGCTAGTCAGCTGGTGGCTTGGATTGAGGTCCCGATGATTGTGCTTGCAAGAATTACAGCAGGCAAAAAAGGGTAGAAAGCTGTTGGTGAATGGCGATTGTGGTAAGAAAACGATGAAGCTTGCTTGGATTTGCTCGGTGGAGACCGGAGAGAAGGCAGCAGCTTGCTGCATCGGTGGAGATGGATTGAGAAGAGGAGCCCGCACGCGCACGCGCACCGCAGCTTGCGCAGGGGGAGGAGCCCGCACGCGCACCCACGCCGCTCGCCGTCGCAAGCACGTAACCTGACCTGAGAACCATAGCGTCCTTGCCGGCCAGTACGGCGGCCGCAGCTCTGCGTCGGCCTCGCCGACCGCCACCATCGTCGCCGCCCCAGGGGCGACAACGAGCCTGTCGGCCTGGAGGACGCCATCCACGTCGCATCCCTTGTCTCCAGGACGCCCCCTCTCGACTCCGTCACGTGGTACCTAGCAGGCAGGAGATGGTGGCCGCGCTGGAGGTCGACGGCCTCGACAGCCTGAAGCTCTGCACTTTGTGCAATGGATGGTGGCGCCGCCGTCCTTCTCGCGGGACAGGTGCGGGGAGGTAGACGGGCGCTGCTCGCGGGGCCGGCGCGGGGAGGCGCAGTCAACGGCTGCCGCCCACCTCTACGGGACCCGCACATCTTCACGGACGCGCTGCCCACGCCGCCCACCACACCAGCACGACGGCGCCCGCCGCGGCCGCCCACACCGCCCTCCCTTGCCGCTCCGACGCCCGCTCCCCTCCGGCAGCGGCGCCCATCTCCAGGCACGCAGCCCAATCCAGCGCCGGCGTCGGAAGAGGCGGCGTGGGTCGGGGAGGGCACGCGCCGCCGGAGATGCCGCGGGGCCCGCCGCCGCTAGGGGAGAGGCCGAATCGCCGGGTTGGGATGGCGGAACAGAGGAAAATAAAAGAAAATGGTGGGACCCACTTTTGGAGGGGGGATTGGAGGGCCTCCAAGAATGGAGGCTTGGAAGGAAAATTTGGAGGAGCATTCAAAATAGAGGCCCGTTTGGAGGCCCTGTTGGAGTTGAGTTTTTGCACCAAACCTCCAAATTTTAGAGTAGAGGTCCATATGGAGGCCCTTGCTGGAGTTGCTCTAAGGCGCATCTAGTGGGGGGCGACGGTAGGAGCGGGCCGCGGGGGAACAGACTCATGGGAGGAGGCAGACGCGCGGTGAAAGTAATCAAAGTTTTTTTTCTTACTTTAATTCTTTTTATTAGGAGTAAGTAGAGAAGTAGAGACTATCTGGCAAAGATGACTATAACCAAGTTTTTTTTCACACTAGATGATGTCAAATGAAAAAGTGATGAATACCAAAATTTCATATCTCATAAAGATCAACAACTTTGATATTGGTCAGTTTTTCATCTGACAAAGTGGCGAACATGAATGATTTCTCTTTTTAATCTCTAGTCAAAACTTGTAACTAGTCTTTCTCCCTCGTGCGAACTTCAAAATAGATCATCTTTTTCCTAAAAAATTCTAAAATCAAGCTATATCAGGTTGTGAAACTTATTAATGCTATTATTTCGGAAAATGTATGAGTTTTTCTTGAACAATCCAATTTTTGAATGACTACTACAGGCACGATTTTTTACACTAAATGATGTCAAATAGAAAAGTGATGAATACCAAAATTTCATATCTCGTCAAGATCTACAATCTTTATTTAGCTCATTTTGTTATTTTCAAAAATGGTAATAACATGTAGTTCAAATTTGACAAGTTTGACCTGAGTTATAGTAAACTAGTTGAGAGTTGTGTCAATTTGTGAACAATGTATACTCCTTTATCGTGGAACCGAATGAAAATTTTATGTCAAGTTTAAACATCCATAAAATGATTCCATATCAATTTTTAGAATTTCGGGAGAAGTTTTAAGTTTTATTATCATTATTTTATGATAATTTTGCAAGTAGAAGTTTGAGTTTTATGATAATTTTATCATTGTTACCAAGGTCACTGTCATTCCCGCCAGGCCGCGCCAAGGCCCCGGCCGGCTGCACCAGGCAGCAGCCACCGGCCGGCCGGCTGCGCAATGGAAAAAATCAAAAATAATTGGCAAAGGTGGGATTCGTACCCAAGTCTTGAAGCTAAGATTCCTATACCTTACCACTACACTACAACATCAATTGTTAAGAAGTTTAGTATTATATTATTTATACTATAAGGCAAAGTTACAAGGTATCACAATCCTAAAGTTTGACTATTTATAAAAAACTATATGAGACATCTATACATTTTATGAATAATGTATACTCCAATTTTTACAAAATCTTATGAAACTTTTTTGTCAAGCTTGTACATCCATAAAATGATTCTATGCCATTTTTATAATTTTTGGAGAAGTTTTAGGTATTATTATCATTAGTGATTTAAAAATAGAAAAATAACTTTTTTTGCACAACAAGTGCTAATGTAAATCCACAAATATTAATAAGACGTTAAAAGTAAGGTTTTTGTTAAATTTTGAAGTGTGTATGAGTCTAAACATGTTATAAGGTATTCAAACCATGAAGTTTGAGTTGAGTTGTATGAAACAATATGATGGAACTATCCAGTTTATAAACAATGTATACTCCAATTTTCACAAAATCGTATGAACTTTTTTTCAATCTTGTAATTCATAAAATGATTCTATGTCAATTTATTGGAGAAGTTTTAGGTATTATTATCATTATTTTATAACAAGGTGACTAGTAAAAAGTTTGAGTTTTCGCTATAAGACAATTGAATTTTTCGTCAATCTCCAACATGTGAGCTAGAATGGAACATAGTCACATAAATATAGTTTTTTTAATTTTTTTGAATCTTATTAGAGGTACATATGGGTCAATTTGGAATTACTTTCAGTAAACTTGCAAAAAAATTATTTAAATGATAGAAAATAGTAAATCTATTTGAAAATTCTTGAAACTCCTAGGTGACCATTTATATGTTGTCTGCTACGTATGAAAAATATATTGGGGAATATAAGATAACTAGTTTGCAACTTACTTCACACCACGGTTCCCTCTCGCCCCACCCCCCACCACCCACCCAAAATCCCGCGCGGCCCCCAAGCCCCGCGCCCATCCTCAGCAGTCAGCACCCTCCCGTCCCTCGCCGCCATCCTCCGTGCCCTCCCAAACCCTAACCGCCGCCGTCGCCCTCCCTCCTCACGCCACCGTCGTCGTCCGTACTCCACTAAGCCACCACTTCCATCCAACCACGGCGCCGCCGCCACCGCCGTCGACCATGCCGCCGGCACATCACCCGATCCGCTTGACTCAGTGCGCCGCCGGCCATCTTCGTTGTCGTTCCGCCGCGAGCGCTGCCCATCGGAGCAGGCGGCGAGTTCTGGTGCTGGTCCGTCGCCGGAGCGCGCCACTGTGAATAGGGGAGCCGCCGGCCAGAATCTAGTCAGCTCTGCCCGTCCCTACTGCTGGTGAGCCGCCCTACGAGACCCCCTATAAAACCGGTGTTCGTGCGGCACACCGTCGGCGTCATGGCCGACCTCGACTTCTACATCCGGAAGGAGGTGCGAGCGTGGTCCCGCGCCAGTAGCAGGTAGTCACGGCGTAGTACATCCTCAGCTACCCCATACGCAATGGCCAGGTGGGTGCTGCACCGCTCGCGTGTGCAGTTGCTGCTATTTTTGTTTCCGCACAACCTTCGTGAGATTGATTTGGGCTGGAATGGACTCTGCAGGTGAAGAATTGGGATTCTATGGAGAGTTTCTGGCAATAGTGCATCTTCAATTACCAGCGGTGTGACCCGGAAGATCTTTACTTTCTTCTAACCGGGAGCTGCCTGACTACTCCGTTTTAGTCTGATTGTTGTTTTCGTGTCTTGATGTTGAACGAGCATCGTCACATTCTTGATATTTATAAGAAACTGGATGCTTTATTTTTAGTGTGAAATTACAGGTGTTGTAGTTGATGTGGGTGATGGTCTGATGGAGATACCCACTTTGTATTAGATCTATTCCACTTACGGGCAAGGATGTGACCCAGTTTATTCAGCAGATGAAGGTATTTTGCTGGGGACGTCAGATATTGGCATAATGCTGACTAATGCAATTTAGGATTTGCACTTCTTTATTTAGCAGGTCTAATGTGGAAGGAGTTAATTTAATATAGACAAATTTACTGCTTCCATTTATCTTTGTTTATATTTAACACAAACAAGGCCATGTTGATATTGTGTACGAGACACTGTCTCCAATTTAGCATTTCATTCTTGACATGGTCTGCTGAGTACTGAACAAGTGTTGTTTTATCTTTCTTTTGAGTAATCATTCTTGACAGGTTGGGCCAGCTTTGGCATGTGGCTCCACGGTTGTTGTCAAGCCATCGGAGTTCACACCTCTGACAACATTATATCAGCTGCAGCAGACCTTGCTCTTCAAGCCGGAATACCCAGCGTAATCATCTC
Source organism: Cenchrus fungigraminus (assembly GCA_036936925.1). Classification (NCBI taxonomy): domain Eukaryota; kingdom Viridiplantae; phylum Streptophyta; class Magnoliopsida; order Poales; family Poaceae; genus Cenchrus; species Cenchrus fungigraminus. Next base: position 70,057,852 of record CM072770.1, read on the forward strand.
AAGTTCTCTATCACTCAAAATCTCATTTGAGTATTTTTGTTTAACTTTTAATTAATGCATTACTAAAAAGTAAATGTTACTAATTTTGGAGTAGAAACCAAAGAAGTTGGTGTTTTCATGTAATAAAGTATGCCATCATCTTTTGAGTTGCCTATAAAAAAGATTAATCAAATTGTTTTTGTGGGGTGAAAAGGAATAATAAACTGATTCTTGTAACATAGCTTTAGTTTTTATCTACTTATTCTGGATGGTAATATTGCTTCAATTTGCTTCTGGTAACTAAAGGTCGTGCATGAGTACCGCCTCGAGGGCGACGAGGTCCCGCATGTATTGGTCCTTCAATTCCCTGTATTTGCTTGGGATTCACGCCTGGTTTTCTATGTAAATTAATTGTATTGTGCTCACAAGCCAGTAGCTACTTCTATCTGCATGTTGAATAACCAGGCATGTAGATCTAACCTTTTCATTATCGGAAATGTAGTCTTATCAATTGCCTGCTGTCTGTTATTTAGTAATTTCATAGCCAATCATTTGACTGCTTATCCATGGATCTATAAATTGAAATTTTGAAATGTTGTAAAATGACATGGTTCTGTGCTGACATGACATTTGATATGCACTCTGATTTCTTCTAGATATATTGTACATAATCTGTGTTTCGTGATATCACCTCATTTAAAGTGCAGATTGGGTGCAGTACTTGTTCCTTTGCCAGGTTAAGCTAAGCTAACATCATCATATTTCTCTTGACATCAATGTTGCAGTGATTGCACAGGGCTTGTAGTCTGTAGAAGATGGTGATTAACATGCTGTGAGCATGAGGGAGACTTGTCTGTTTCTTTATCGTCTCAGGTAATTGCATAGCCATCCTTTCTATGATTGCTAATTACTCTACGAATTTAATCATATATGTTTTCATGAATCGCAGAGAAACTTAGACAGCCAAAACAATTAGAGAAAGCTTCTATGGCTTAATATTGATGGCCGACACCAACAAGAATGACTAGTTACAAAGATGCTTATTTGTGATGGTGTAGCTGATGGGCGATGGAGCAACCAGCGAATTCATTTTTAGATTTATTTATTATATGCTAAACAATGTTGTGAACTTAGTTAAATATGGTGTCTTTATTTTGTTAGTTGTGGTCATATTTTTTTAAGCTGAATTCTGGTCATTGTGTGTTACTTTGGTTTGAGACAAAATTTAAATTAAAGAATGTATCAATTATTATATGTGATGTGCATGCTGTGAAAATAATTTAAAAACTACTATTCAAATTCCCCTCGTTGCGATAGAATAATAGGCAACCATTGATTTTGGTTGCAATATGCATTATTGCGACGAACTTTATGCGTTGTATTACCATATGATCTATTGCCACCAACAATTGTTTGTTGCGTGTGTCCTCTATTACCACCGACACAAATTCGTTGCAACTTCCAAACCTTGAAGACTAGTTCGTTGCATTATCATATCATCTATTGCCACCTTATCTGATATGTTGCAAAAGCACTGTAATGCAATGGATCACACTTCGTGGTAATATGACCATATGCCCACGTAATTTTGGAGTGGCAATACTTTTCTATTGCAACACATTCGTTCGTGGCAATCGTGCACTATTGCAGCCATGTGTTTCGTCGCAATAGAACCTTAGGCAACGAATCTAATCGTTGCAATATTTATTCTTGCAACTAAGTATTTGTTGCAATAGGCTTTTTCGTTCATTGCAATATTTGTTCTTGCAACCAAATATGTGTTGCAATAGGCTTTTTTGTTCGTTGCAATATTTATTCTTGCAACCAAGTATTCGTTGCAATAGGCTTTTTCGTTCGTTGCAATATTTGTTCTTGCAACCAAATATTTGTTGCAATAGGCTTTTTTGTTCGTTGCAGTAGCAAAAAACTGTTGCAACGCCACATTTAAGTTGTTGCCTGAGGCTAATACACCGTTCCAATTGTAACAATCTGTCGATGACCCGACTTCATTGAAACTGATTCCAGTTGCAACCAAAATAGCCATATTGCAACCAAAAATAGGTGTTGGCCAAGGCCTGATTTCTAGTAGTCAAGTTTTCCAAGATCAAATAACAAAGCACTCCCTCAATAGCAATTAGAACATACAACATAGTGTTGTGGTTTTTATTAGAGAAATGGTACAATGTCACTTGATGGTTCGATTAAAGAGCACAATGTAGACGGTCATGTATATATATAAATAAAAACTGGGTTGCCTCCCGCAAAGCGCTTCATTTAAAGTCGTAGAGCTCGACTTTCTCACATACCTTCTTGTTGTTGCGGAGCCATGATCCTTCATGCAAGATTTGAAGGTGTTTATGCAGCCTTGATCCACTCTCCATGCTTGACACGATCACTTATGCTTGATGAGAGGCTTGCCCAATCGTCTCCTCGTATCATCATCATCACCTTCTCCATCACACTTTATCGCTGTTTCTTCTTTCACAAATTTTCCTCTCTGTCCAGATCAGACCATGTAGAAAACAATAGCTTCCATGCGTGGCGCATGAAATTGTCTTTCCATCAAGTATTTATTCACCCCCAATGGACTCCGTTCGAGTGAGTTATGCATGTTCTACTCCGGCGCTGCAATCTGTCCAAAGCTGATTTCAGACTGCATATCGCTCAATGTTTTTGCCATATCTCCTTGTACGGGTCTTCAAATTCATCGATCTTTGATGCGTTGGAACTGGCATTTGATGGAGCTTCTTATTTTCAACTTTTTCTTCCTTGAACATGTCTGACCAGGTCCTCAAAATTGATGAAAACAGCGACGTCCGTTTTTGTGGTTCGGTGACGGTGATGCACGGGTTTGCAATTTCTTTGGGTATGACTTCTCTCCTCTTAATTTATGTTTAATGCCCTGCATGGTTAGTGAAACTTGGGATTTCTCCCACAATTTTCTCTTTTAAGGTCACTAGCTTGACCGAGCACAAAGCAAGTCCAAGATTTACAAATCATATCGCAAACAAACGCATCCATAACCACAATTTATGACAAAGTAAGTTGTGATTAATTGTAGCATAAGTTTTCTTGCTCAGCACTAAGCTCTCATTAGGCAAAGGTTCATTAGGCATGTAACAAAGTTTAAGCACAACAAAGCCTCTTTATCACTCTCAAGAAATTCTAGCCTATCATGAACATCATAAGAACAAGGCATAGAATTGAATCAACCTCACTATTGGATATGAATCATAGATATATCAAAGGAATATTATCAGCTCCAAAAGTATCTTGAGAGTTTAATTTGTACCTTGGCCTTCGAGCTTTTCATCGTGAGTGGTCTCTCGGAGTTAAAAGCAAACAATCTTCAATGATCGGTGGCTTGCATCGTCTTTTCGCAATTCCTTCGTTCGTGCCACACATCATCAAGGTTGCCTTGTGTGGACTCACTCTTCTTATTCATTTGCGGGACTTCACACATGTCTCAAATATCTTCACGTAACTCCACGATCCTTCGTGTGAGAGTCCAGAGTATCCGCGCCATTGGATGCCATCATTTGTGTGTAATCCATCGTGATTTGCTTCTAACATCTCCTAGCGTCGGATGTTGCCAACTTGTGCCTTCTTTTGCCAATGCTATTGGGGTCTTTGTTTTGTTCCAAACTTCTGAATTTCATCTCGTGTGGTCTAATGGAAGCATTGCCCAAGCTCCTCTTCGTTGTCGTCGTCCTCATCTCCACTATCTTGTTCTCATCGTGTTGCTGCTGCCTCTTTTTCGTGGATTTCCCCTGTGTTCATAACAGAACATATACCAAAATATTGTTCCATTGAAAACTTTATAAAATTACCTTTCCAACGGGTACTCATTCATCTTAATCGGAGCCCAAATGAGGCAGCTATGGCCGTTTTGTTTCCGCTCTTGCATGCTGTCCAGAAAATTTCAGAACACGCAACCTTCGGTAATTCGGCCATATCCGCTTGTAGGAACCTCCGATTGACTTGATTCTTGGTTCGTTTGAAGCGCAACGTCATGGGGCTTCTAAATATCCAAAGATATCCTGTTGTTCTCCCTTGAGGTTGTGCAGAGATTGATGCGAACATAGACTTCTTGCGAATCGATCCAAAGATGTTAACGACCTTGATCTTGTGGTCTTTGGGGCGTTACGTCGCATCTCCTTCGGCTTTATGTCATCGCCATTGCTGGACCAGCGAGTAGCATCATGGCAATGGTGTGTCTTCTTCATGATTTTGCTTTAGCCAAAGTGACGGGTACTTCTTTCGCAACGTGATTGCTTCCAACACCTATTGGTTGGACAAACAAACCTCCACGAAACATTAGTCTTAAAACTTTAATTGACACATTGACATACCTTGTTTATCATCGCTTGTGTAGGGTGTGGACTCAATAGCGGTTGATGGGCCACTAACAAATGTTAGCACCTACCATTAAAGAGTGAATCTTGATGTAGTCATCATCTTGTCGGAGTGGATTGTGAACTTCTCGAACGTCTTGTGTCTAGCTTTTCACCTACTTTCAAGGACACAAACAAGAAAGCAAGCATATATGCAATAATAGAAATTAGGGTTAGTCAAAGAGATAGATGGATTGCCCTAGGGTTCGAGTTGCCGATCCCGGGCAATGGCGCCACAAAAAGGGCTTGTTGACGGTGCAAAACCGTGTTGAAGTTCACCGCAAGCGTATGGGTGACTTGGTGCCTTTTTCACCAAGGAGGGTCCTCCCTAGATTTGTCAATCCAAGGATCAGAAGCAAACTCCCAGGATTCTCCGTCTAACCTATCGATCTAACCCAACACGAAGCATTGATTGCATAAGAAGATAAACCTTAAAGATATATGAGTTATAGCATAAGGTTGATCGCATCCATGAACGTCGACAAGGTAAGGAGCAAGCAAGGGAAACTAAGGCCTATCGTCTTCTAGTCATAGTTCTAGCCAAAAGAGCAAGCGCGACATGCATCTCATCCAAAGCCATCTTTAAACTACTATCCTCCGGTCCGATTCCGAAGACGCCCGCCTTTTGGAGCCACCGTCCTGTCACAACACACTCCTATTCGTGCGGGTTAGCCTAGGGTGAGTTCGAGAAGAACAAGTTGAAAACACTTGTCGATCCAGAATGCACCTCTAGCCACCATGACTACAAGAGCACCCCAAGCAATCTACCTATAGAATAGATTGAAGAAGAAGCATAGCCAAGCGAGAGCAAAATCATAAAAGGAGGAATCGAGTCGCTAAAAGATCGGATGACATGAAGTACTTTACTCACATAATAAATGCGTTTAGACCATCTCCACCGAGTACATACCATTGATGACCTCAACTAGCTCCGGAACTCCGCCATGGCTCAACCGTGCAAGGCGGCCATGGCGGCTAGGGTAGGCCTAGGCCATCTCCTAGACAACTTCGAGGACTCGCGGCGGCCGTCGTCTGCCTTCGTCGCTCTCTCCTAGGTTTCACCGAGTTCCTGTGGATGGATGTCGGCAAATTTTTGCACGGAGACTATTAATAACCCGAAGCAACCCTAGTCGAAAGGGGAGCCCGAACCGCCACAAAAAAGGGCCAGGCCGGTCGGCCTAGGCCGGCCGGCCTAGGGTCTTTTTGGCCCGGTTCGGGCCCATCTTTCGCGGGCGAGCTTCTCTTGCAATTGTGAGTTTTTGCCTTATAGATTGTGTGACCTTTTAACATCTTTATCCGCGTGAATAGTTAGGGGGTCTTGTTGTCCAAGCCTCTGTATCTTCCATCTAAGTCCCCAGAGTTTTGTGCCTTCACGTTGTGGTCCTTGGGTCATTTGGAGTCATGTTCACCTCGAGTGTTGACTTGTGCCAGGCTTCATGATCTTCTCATAAAGTGCTCATTGAACTTCTCCCGGAAGTGCTCCTTTTAGTGCCTAAATCCTGCGTAAACAACATACTCCAAATACCACATTCACAAGTGAACTTGTTACATCATTAGTATGCCTAGTGGCGGGTTAGTTGCAAATCATAATCGAAACCAATGTATAACAAGTACTCTAGGTTGACGGAAATTCACCGTCAACAGTCATGTCCTTGCAAGCTTATGTCTCTATATAAGTTCAAAGGCAATGCACTCATACATTCCTAATCCTTGTGGTACCCCAAGTGTCTTCTTTGCAAGCTTCTTTCAAGTGGTGTCACCTCCTAGTGATATCATTTCAAAGTGGCTCATCTCAATGTGGTGCCAACAAGGTAGAGAGGAACAAAGCCTCCGGAGGTATGCAATGATCAAAAGACTACAAGTGATATCTACAAGTGGACTTGCTAGTTTTCCTTGGAGACCTTTGTTTTGGGACCTTTTTGGAGATTTTATTCCAAAGGGGGAGAATGTGAGACCAAAGCAAGCTAGTGTTTCCAAAGTGGGAAGAGACAATCTATGTGTGAACATAGGAAGAGAAGATCAAAAAGGGGGAAGTTTTGATCTAGGGGGAGTTTGGATGATGGTAGGCATCCAAGCAAGTGTAAGTGGTTCTAATTTTGTCAATTTTTGCAAATTTATGCTTGCTTTGCTTGTGTTGTCATAAATCACCAAAAAGGGAGAGATTGTAGCGAACATGGCCCAATTTGCCATTTGTTCGAGTGATTTTGGTGATTCATGCTAACACAAGCAATGGGACTAACCACATTGTCTAGCATGTCCTTGTAGGCATTCTTAGGTCCCATGGATATTACCAAGTTAACATACCATGCCCAAGTTAACATACCATGCATATGTTAAGTTACTCATAGCAAAAATGAGGACTTAGTATATATTTTGAGGCTATAAGTGATGGCATGTTAAGTATGTTAAGTTGAAACAATGACAAGTTGAAGACGCAAGAAAAGGAAGGAAATTGACACCGTCGGATGAACCGACGGTACCATCGGTGCAAGAGTCGGTGTAGTTGGTACACTGCGAGAAGCCTCAAGTCAACAGGCACCGTCGGAATGCGCCGGATGAATTGTAGAGGAGAAGCAGCGAAGACAGTAGCACCGGATGATCCGACGGTCGAAGTGAGGACACCGTGGTCTATCCGATGCTCAATTTGAATCACGACAGAGACACGCCAAGACAGACTCTTCAGCACCGGATGAACCGACGCATTGGGTCAGAGGAAGCGTCGGTCCATCTGACGGTTACGAAGAAACCAACAGAGGTGTTTTGGCGAGAAGACCTTCAGCACCGGATGATCCGACACACCGTCGATGCATAGCGTCAGAACAGTTCTGTCAGAGAACCTCAACGGCTAAGTGACGTGGGAGGGGCACCGGATGAACCGATGCTCCTGAAAAGTAAGCGTCGGTTCATCCGACGGTCTACTTTTCAGTGAGCCGTTAGCCAACGGCTCGTTGAGTGCTTTGGGCTATTTATACCCCCCTCCACTCACCCATTTGAGGTTGCTGGATTGTGTGGAAGTGCAGAGGAGTGCAAGACACCTAGAAGATCATATCCAATCCATCCAAGTGCTAAATTGCTCATCCATAGACTTGCATATGCTTTGTGTATGTGCTTAGTGCTAGGCTTAGCTTAGAGCTGAGTGAGTGCAAGGTTGTGCCAACCTTGTGAGGTGATTCTTGAGTGAATCAAGTTGTACAAGATGCGCCAGAAGCCTTGGGGCCTAAGTGGCTTACCGACAATCGTCTTTGACCCTCCGGCTTGGTGTGGAGTGGTGAGGACACTTTGTGCGGGGGACGTGGAGACCCCCTTCCTTGGTGGAGAAGCTCCTTAGTGGAGGCGTTATCAAGGTGACCAAGGGAGCTTGGCGAGTGCCTAAGTGGCGAGCCTTTGTGGCGAGTCAAGTGGTGCTCTTAGAAGAGATTTGGTGACCAGGAAGTAATACTCTTGTGTGAGTGCTTCAACAACGTGGACTAGGGGTGGCTTAGTGCCTACCGATACCACGGGATAAATCGCGTGTCAAGAGTTTGCTTCCTCTCATCCCTCTTTACGTTTCCGCATTACTCTCTTGCAATCGTTTCTTGCCTTTACTTTCCTAGAGTAGTATCATGCTAGGATTGGCTATAGGTTGCAAAACTTGTTTTGGGATGAGGATTTCACACTAGATCAACCTTAAATTGCACATCTAGATAGATTTGATCTAGTTTACTTTATGCAAAGTAGTGGAAGCCATACGTTAAGTTTTTAAGAAGCCTAATTCACCCCCTCCCCCTCTTAGGCTACAGGCATCCGATTCCTTACAAGGTTTCCCTTGAAAGCATACTTCCACGGCACCACCCCGTAGCCCCTGCAACGTCCTGGGTGTTCTGGATTCCCGAGCGCCATAGTGAGCTCATCCATTTCTCTGTCAACCTTCAATCTACCAGCTCTGACATCTTCTATTTTTTTCATTATCTCAAGTGCCTTCTCTCATAACGTGGGCGGGAATTCAAGGGTACCATCATCCGGGTTCAATCTGCCTCCATGCGCATAATACCAATTCTTCGATCGATCGGGCTAGTGAAAGACCGCTGATATGATACCTTTGGCGATAAGGTCTTGTTTCATCTTCTGCCACTTGGGAATTGCTACCGCGTAACCACCTCGACCAAGACGATGGTTGTACTCCCCTATCTTACTGGCACTTTTCTTCCCTTGTGCACTTTTTTGGGCAAAAATTTCAGTTTTCTTGTATTCAACAAAGGACTTCCAGTGATCTTTTATCTTCAGATATTCATCCCAATTTGGAGTTCGGTTGTTCTTGATAAAATCTCTAGTCAACTTCTTGAAATTCTGAAATTGAGTTGCCATCTTTGCTAGAGTCCAACCCTTAACAAGGTTTGCGTCGACGCCTTCAGGAAGTGTGAAGTGTTTTAGCATATCATTCCACAGCTGGTCTTTTACTGAGTCCAGAACCACGTATGGATTACTTGGTTTTCCCTTCCATTATCTATACTTGATGGGCACGTTGTCCCTTACAATGGCCCCGCATTGAGACACGAACATGTCTTTGATTTTTTTTGGAGCACAAGGCTGGCCAAGCTCTGACACCTCCGTGATACGATACATCACATCGCCGACGATTAGTTGAGTATGACCTCTCTTAGACTTTTTCATCATCAATCCAGAAGCCTACAAGTACCATGTATATTCGTTATTTATTTATGTAAGAAATGGGGTTATCGAACTAATACTAATGAACTTAATGCATGATATGTATACCTCGTTGGGACCTTCTGCGTTAGCATCCTCAAGGTCCTCATTATTTTCTGAGTCGGCGGCTATGTCTTCCTCGTTATTTGCAAAGTCATCAGCGGCGACGCCTCCTTCACCGATCATATTTATGTTGAGGAACCTATCTGCCTGGCTACACTCCTCGTCCGTATAGGTTGCAACGGTATTTGCACCGCGAGCAATAATGTCCTCCATAATCCTTTCATCGTTGTCACTGTTATCCATCTAGAATAAATAGTAATTTTCTATGAATCGACACAAATTTATGAGAATATAAAATAATTTCTATCTATTTCTAGAATAAACAAGAATAAACACTAATTTTCTATGAATCGACACAAATTTATGAGAATATACAATAATTTCTATCTATTTCTAGAATAAACAAGAATAAACACTAATTTTCTATGAATCAACATGAATTTATGAGAATATACAATGATTTCTATCTATTTCTAGAATAAACAAGAATAAACACTAATTTTCTATGAATCGACACGAATTTATCAGAATATACAATAATTTCTATCTATTTCTAGTATCCATCTAGAATAAACAGTAATTTTCTATGAATCGACACGAATTTATGAGAATATACAATAATTTCTATCTATTTCTAGAATCAACAAGAATAAACACTAATTTTCTACAATAATTCATATTAATTTCTATCAATTTCTAAAATAACCACGATTTTATCGGTAGTGTCGCCTACCAGTGTCGGCGAGGAGCCGGGGCGAGACAGCGGCAGGATCCTGGGTGCGTCGAGGGAGGCAGCGGGGAGCCGGGGAGAGATGGCGGTCGGCGATGCTGGGGAGAGACATATTTAATTAGAATTATTATACACATATTTAGTACAATTTTATACTTAAATTTAATCTTTAAATCAAATTTAAAAAATTGCTGACGCAAACAATTCATTTGTTTGCATCAGCAAGTCCCAAAACTCCCAAAATTTGGGGCAGGCCGGTGTATGCCGGCGGCTGGGGGGGGAAGGGCGTGCCCCTACCGGCGCTGGGGATGACGACCGTGAGGCAGAAGGCAGAGCGCAGTAGGACGAAGCGACGGAGGAGTGGGACAGACGAAGTTGATGCGCGGGCGGAGGCGACGACGGGCCGGCCGGCCGGGCCGCAAGGCGCGCGGCGGCGGCGGAGCCCCGGAGGCCGGGGAGGACGGCGCGGAGGAGGAGGATGGGGAGGACGCCGACGCGCGGAGGAGCCCTGGAGGCCGAGGCAGGCCGGGGCGGTCGGGGAGGAAGCCGCCGCGTTCCGGGGGACGACGGCGGCGGATCGACGTGGCGGGGGCCGACGGCGTCGACGGGTCGGTAGACGGCGGATTCCGGGAGGCCGACGGCGGCGACGAATTCCGGGGGGCCGAGGACGGGGGGCGACGCGGAATGCGGCGGTCGGGGAGGATGACGGCGGAGGAGGAGGAGGACACGACGACTGCGATGGCGGCGGATCGGGGACGAAAAAAGTGGCTAAGTGCTGGAGGGGGAGGGTCGCTGTTTTATATATACACCCCCCTTTAGTCCCGGGTCGTGTAACCAACCCCCTTTTGTCTCGGGTCGTAACACCACCCAGGACTAAAGGGCTATTTTGCGTGGGACTTTGAGTTTTTTCCCATTTCCCCTCCTCATTTTCTCATTCTTTCTCTTTGCAATATTTTTAAAAAATGGTAAGTTTAATATTGGAACCATGCAAAATTATTTTTCGTTAAGTATTAACAACCTTCACTTTCGTATATAAAAAATAATTTAATAGTTGAAATAATTACTTCTTCTTTTCCGTTTATATCTACCTTATCCCAATTTTTAGTGATAAAAATGCTAATTTCATTTCATATAAATTTTAAAAACAATAATTATACATCGGACTCGACAATATTTGTCTCCTAAGACATAAGAGACCATGTGGCAAAATTTGGCACCATTCCATATCTTTTTAGTGGTGGAAATTCAATTAAACTAAAAAAATGCTCAACTAATTCAGAAAAATCTCAAACTTTGTGGTTACTTCTCACAGGGCATCTGAAAGGCTTTAACAAGTTTTAGTTCAAATACATAAAGGAATACACTCATACAACATTACACAAATGATTTGAACATTAATCATTACAGTACAACATTGAAGTTCCTTTTCTTGACGAAAGTTCCTTGGTCATGGTCGTGACGTAAGTACGGTGTCTCTTCATTTCCAAGCGATATGCTTGGGTCAACTTCGACAGCGAATGGAGGCATGCCATCGAACTGATCATAGTCATCCGATTTGTCTGTTCTGTCCTCGACTCCCACGATTACTCTTTTACCTGGAAGAACAATGTGTCACTTTGGCTCTTGTGGTCCTTCTTGGGGATTTGTATTCTTCGGTTTGCTAGTCATATCCTTGACATAGAAAACTTGATGCACATTTTTGGCAAGGACGAATGGTTCATCTTTGAAACCAATCTTGGTCAGGTCCACTATTGTCATTCCATATTGATCTTTCCTTATGCCACCTCTAGTTAGTTTTACCCATTGGCAAAGAAATAGAGGGATGTTAAGCTCCCATATCTCTTCTATGACACTATAATAGGAGTTCTTGTTATTGTTGTTGTCCATGGTGTCTATACGGACACCACTATTTTGGTGTGTGGTTTTCCGATCTTGGTCTCTTGTGTAAAAAGTATAACCATTTATATCGTAAGCTTAGAATTTCACAATTGTGCTAGAAGGTCCCCTAGCTAACAAAGCGAGTTGTGGGTGAATCGTGGAATCACCAATAACTTGTTCACTCAACCATGAGGGAAAATTTTCCAAGTGATGGCGTATAACCCATGCTTCGGTTTTGGTTGGATTTTGAGAAGAAATAATCTGCTTGTGTTCCTCTATATATGGAGTCACCAAGGTTGATTGTTGTAGAATAGCTAGGTGTGCTTTATTGAACAAATCAGTATCATTGCTCAAACATGTTTTCCTTCCAATGGTGCCCTTTCCTAGTAGCCTCCCCTAGTGTCGTGATACTGGAACCCCAATCGAGTCAATTGAGTCGACAAAGTCAACGCAAAACTCAATGACCTCCTCAGTTACATATCCTTTGGCGATGCTTCCTTCCGGACGTGCGCGGTTAAGAACATATTTCTTGAGGACTGACATGAACCTCTCAAAAGGCCACATTTTGTGCAGGAATACTGGACCAAGAATAGTAATCTCTTTCATAAGGTGCACCATGAGGTGAGTCATAATATTGAAGAATGAAGGTGGAAATGCCAACTCAAAGCTGACAAGACATTGCACAACGTCATTCTGTAGCTTCACTAGGTTCCTTGGATCGATTGCCTTCTGTGAAATTGCATTGAGAAATGCACAAAGCTTTACGAGTGCTAATCGTACTTTCTCTGGTAGAACACCCCTCAACGCAACTGGAAGTAACTGTGTCATCAACATGTGGCAGTCGTGGGCCTTTAGATTTGTGAACTTCTTATCTTTCATATTTATGATCCCTTTTATATTCGATGAGTAGCCAGATGGAACCTTCATACTGTTTAGGCAATCAAACATGATGTCCTTCTCTTCCTTGCTCAGGGTGTAACTAGCAAGACCTAAGTAATCTTGTTCTTCCTCCTCAACCTCTTCAGGATCTGCTTCTTCATCAACCTCTTTCGGAGGTGCTTCATTCCTATGGATATCTTTCAGGTCCTGTCGTGCTTCCAATGTATCCTTAGAGTTACCGTAACAACCCAAGAAGCCTAGCACATTCAAACAAAGATTCTTCGTCAAGTGCATCACGTCAATTGCGTTTCGGACCTCAAGAATTTCCCAATAAGGTAACTCCCAAAATATAGATTTCTTCTTCCACATTGCTGCACGCCCGTTAGCATCATGTGCAACAGGTTCACTACCGTCACCCTTTCCAAAGACTACCCTTAGATCCTTTACCATTTCAAATATCTCCTCTCCTTTAAAATGGGCGGGGGGCTTTGTACGATGATCAGCCTTTCCTTTCCAATGCATACCTTTCTTCCTTAAGGGATGCTTCTCAGGAAGAAAGCGACGGTGACCCATATACACAACCTTCTTACAATTTTTCAGATGAATACCGTCTGTTTTATGTAAACAGTGGGTGCAGGCCCGATATCCCTTGTTCAAGTGCCCTGATAGGTTACTTAAAGCAGGCCAATCGTTGATGGTAATGAATAACAATGCTCGTAGGTTGAAGTTCTCTTGCTTATCCTGATCCCACACACGTACACCTTCTATCTTCCATAGAAGTAATAGTTCATCGACCAATGGTCTTAGATACACATCAATGTCGTTGCCAGGTTGTTTTGGACCTTGGATTAGCACCGGCATCATAATGAACTTTCGCTTCATGCACATCCAACCAGGAAGGTTGAACATGCATAGGGTCACAGGCCAAGTGCTATGACCACTGCTAAACTCACCAAATGGATTGAAACCATCTGTGCTTAAACCAAATCTTATGTTTCTTGCTTCCCCAGTAAAATCTTTGTATTTTCTATCAATCTTTCTCCATTGAGACCCATCTGCCGGATGTCTCAGCATGTGGTCTTGCTTACGATCCTTTTTGTGCCATGTCATCAACTTAGCATGTTCTTTGTTCCTGAACAAATGCTTCAAACGTGGTATTATAGGAAAATACCACATAACCTTCGCCGGTACTTTCGTCGTCTTAGGAGGTGTCCCCTCGAGAGCACCAGGATCATCATCTCTCCGGATCTTATAACGTAGCGCTTTGCACACAAGACAAGCTTTCAAATTCTCGTGTTCGCCTCGATATAGGATGCAATCATTAGGGCAGGCATGGATCTTCTGAACCTCCAACCGCAGAGGGCACACAGTCTGTTTCGCTTCATATGTTGTCGACGGTAATTCATTATTCTCGGGAAGCTTGTCTTTCACAATTTTTAGCATCCCCTCAAATGCTTTATCAGACACACCATATTTTGCCTTCCATTGCAACATTTCAAGTGTAGTACCAAGCTTTTTGTGACCCTGTTTGCAATCTGGGTACAATAGTTTTCTGTGATCTTCTGTCATACGCTGCAACTTTGCCTTTTCATTATCATTTTCGCAGTCCCTTTGTGCATCTTTTAGAACTTGACCAAGATCATCAACATGGCCGTCTTCCGGTATCTCTTCTTCATCAACATCTTCCATTAAAGTATCCGCAAAAGCTTGCCCCGTGGCCCAGTCAGGAATGTTATTATCATCCTCCTCTTCTTCGTTGTCTTCCATCACAACCCCTCTTTCACCGTGCCTGGTCCAAAGCACATAGTTCGCCATGAATCCGTTTTTAATCAAGTGGAGGTGAAGAGTCCCCCAGTCAGAGTAGTCTTTGTCGTTTCTGCACACAGAGCATGGACAACACATGAATCCCTTTGGGTTCTTGTTGGCTTTGGCCACTTCGAGAAAAGCATGCATGCCAGCAATGTACTCCGGGGATCGTCTGTCGGTGTTCATCCATTGCCGGTTCATCTGCATCATATTAAGTCCAAAAATTATTTCCTTTAAATCAGAATAACAAAGACAAAGATGAAGAAGGGTGAGTTTGATGATGTATTCCGTTATGAACTGGATGAGAACTGGAGGCCTACCTACATTCTTCCTGAACATGTTGATCATCTCAACACAATACGTGAATTCATAAATGTGTTTGAAGCAGAGGTTCAAAAGCTAGAAGCTGACTAGTTTTAGCTTGGGACTTGTACTCATTGCTATTGATGTCGTGCCTTGTAATAGCCATCAGGTGACCTCATCTGTATGTATGTCATTGTACCACAACCACGACAATCATTGCATCCTATGTGAACTACATACATCTAGCCATTTCTTGTGATACAATGACATACAGAGGTCACCTGATGGCTATTTTTTATCTCCATTATTAATGACCATATTTTTCATAAACTAACTTCTAAAAAATTAGCTAAATGTAAAATTTATAATTAGTTCTATGTATCATTATATCAAAAAGTAAAATTCAATTTTCTCTACATCAATTTAAAAGATAACAAGAGAATGCTAGTGTTTAGCCAACCACTTTTTTCTAAATCTAAAGTATATAAATAACCTCATCTCTTATTAGCTCCTCCCACCTAGGATTTAATATTTCTATTTTCTCCATCTCTCAAATATAAAAAAAATTTAATCACAACAAATGATGGGAGGAAGAAGAATCAAACCTTGGCAACACTTTAGAGGAGAGAAATCTTCACAAATAGATGAAGAAAAAATTCAGCAACACCTCTCTAAGGTTGAGGCGCCATGGAGGAGGAGCTTGAGCTCTTGGTGAAGAATGGCTTGGGCAAGAGAAAGAGGAAGAAGAAGCTGGATTTATAGGGCGTGGGCTTTTAGTCCCGCTTGCTTGTAGTTCACATAGGATGCCTTAGTTTGGAAACTCGCTCTCTACATAACTCGCTCTCAAGCAAGCAGGAGGAGCTTGAGCTCTTGGTAACTCGCTCTCTACATAATTTGGAAAAACAACTCTCCACTGCTTGCTTGCTTGCTCCAGCTCATATTTTTATTTATGATATCTGATTTGTAGTGATGCCTTAGTTTTAGGAAACTTGTTATGCTTATTTTTCAGTCATATTCTCAAGAAACATGCTATGTAGCAATTACTAAGATGCAAAAATATCAGAAATCTCAATCTCCAATCACAATGCATTTTAGAAAAACTATTAACAAAATAATCTGTGCAGACTCACAGAATGGCATTATTCATAATAAATTAGATCTTCAGTTAGGTTCATAGGAATGATAGTTTGTTATTGTAATCGTGATCTGTGTAGGTGAGAATGGAACTATTGATGGTCAAGGCAGTGTGTGGTGGGCTATGTGGAATAAAGGTACAGTACTGCCCTACACAAGGCCTCACCTACTTGAGCTGATGAGCTCTTCTGGTGTCATCGTGCCCAACACCATCTTCCAGGATTCGCTTATGTAAGTGAGTTCAGTCCAGAATCCAAGAAAGAATTACCAGATTCATGAATTACGCAGAGATGCTACACCTACATCTTGCAACCATTTTTCAGGGATTTCAGAGTCACAAAGTTGCTTGGAGCCTCCCTCTGCTTGTTTGTTGCAACTGTTTCTACAATCACGTCCTTGTCCAAAATCTGCTTTTATTGTTAATATCTTTAGACATGTTTTAAGAGCTAAGGTGAAGGATTTTTTTTACTCTACATACTCAATACCTCATGAACTGTGCGCTAACTCTTATTTCAATTTTTGTGACAGAGGTTTGCTTGCCCATTCAATCAAAGTATTTGTGTCTGGTGATTGAGCTGCAATCAAAACATAGAACAGGTCTTCAAGGAAGAGTTCATGTTGCGTTTTTTGTTGTTTTGTTAAGCTTTGATTGATTGTTTCACACAACATTTACATGAGATCTGGAATTTCATTCTGATGCAAGGAATGCAAATTTACATGTATTTTGTACTCAGTATGATTGTTTCATGTAGATGCCAATATGTTAAGGAGTTCTATCTTTAGAATTTTATATTAAAGTGCTATGATTTCGTAATGAATTTGTCCAGATAACCCTGTATATATTCACTTGTATTTTCTATCTATTCAATTGTATTTGATTACTGAAACAGTAGGGTCTTTTGATTTCTGTTAATTTTGATCATGATGAGGTGCGCTTTCGGTGTAGGGGCGCCGGATTGTTCTAGTATATATAAGGCCATGTCCCAGAATGCAGCTCAAGTGCTTGCTTGCCTCTCATCTCCTTCCTCTCGGTCTCAGGGCATATACCGCATACGAAGACGTAGTGTATGTAGCCAGGCACAGCTTGCTATACATAAGTGCGCTATGTGTCGTGCAGCCGAGAGTTCTCGTAGTAGAAACTAGAGGTGCTATATATGACGCTTCAGGTCCGCGACCCGACGACGACTCTCTGCTCCGACGAGGCATTCATCGACAACGACGTCATCTACACCGGCGTCAAGCACGGCACCCTCCACTACCCGCAGCAGCTCCAGGAGGAGTGCACGTTTGGGTGCCACCTGTGGGAACTTCCTCCCATGGCTGGCAGCTCCTGTACCTTCGTGCAAGACGGCGGCTGGGCGTGCATGGGTGGCATCTCCTCCTCCCCATCCTCGTCGTCCGTGGTCACCTTCAATGCCCATTGCGAGGAGTACTGCGCCTCGTGGTGGATGTTGGACGATAAGGACCAGCATAGCTACACCCTGCCGTCGGGCCATGCTGCAGCGTCCTCCGTCGCCTCCCAGAAGCGGCCTCATGCGCACGCGCCATCCTTGCCAGGAACAGACCTAGAAGCAGATGTTGCTGCCGCTGCTCCGCCAAAGAAGCAGTGCGGCAATCGGAGAGCAGCCACCAACAAAGTGTCCACCGCGACTACGCCGAAGGACCCCCAAAACCTAGCTGCCAAGGTGTTAGGATCCTATACAAGTGGGCTACCATATTGGGCTGCATTCGTTGGGCCTGCGGCCTGTAACTAAATTGGGCCTGCGTGCCTGTTTGTTTTGGCTTACATATAGCTGATAGGAATAGGCAGAGGTCATCGATTATCATGTAACAGAAACTACTGTGCTTCTTCCTTCTTACGGCTGCTGCCTCTTCCTTCTGTTCTTCCAGCTTCTCCTCTCGATTCCCCTGCTTGCTCTTCGATCCCTGCTCTGATTCCTCCTCCCAATCCCTGTTATCCTCTGGTTGCTAACATTTGGTATCAGAGACTCGTCGATTCCTCCGAGATTTATCTTCCTTCTCCATCCACAAATCCATCTCGATCTCCTACTCCGACCACCACCCCACCTGTTACCGCCATGTCCCTGAGCCCCATGCTCCTGATGGGCGAGAGGAACGAGTTCAGCGACCACTTCGTGCCGGATTCTGGGTGTTTCAGCAAGGGGAACAATCTCCTGCTGAGTGCATACAACCTGTTCGATGAAATGGCCAGAAGTGATTTCGATGAGTGGAGGTCGCCAAATCGCACTCTGGAGGTCGTCATTCACAGGGTTTGCTATCCTATCACTGAATCAGTGCTTCATCTCGTATTTGGTCCATTTGGTGGAGTGGTGGAGCAGATCCTGGTGATTGAGGGAACTGACGTCGTGTTGGCGAGTGTGGTGTTTGATTCGGTGGAGGTTGCAGCAGATGTGTATGGGGAATTGCATGGCCACAACATCTATGATGGTTGTTGTCAGATGCACATCAAGTGGGGGTTGCCAACTCTGGCAGCTCGAGGTGCAGACGAGAAGGACTCCATGGTCGCGCTCACGGCCGCGCCTTCCGCCTCGGTCGCGACTGCGCCTGCGGCCTCGACCTCGGTGGCGCAAGCTTCGTCCGCGACTCCGACATCGACCACCGCTACCGCGCCTTCTGCTGCCTTGGCCGCAGCTGTGGCGCTTGTTCCTGCCGCCACCACTGGGGTCGCGCTAGTGGGCGCGCCTCCTGCTGCCGCACCGGTCTCGACCGCTCCTCCACCCGACGCATCGAGCTCCATCACGTCGTGCGACATCTCCATCGAACTCGCGAGCTCCGACAGCACCAAGCGTGACACCGATGGTGGCACCCGTGCTCACGTCGATGGGCCGCTGGCCACTTTGGAGGTGCTGGTGGAGCGGGTCCCGGAGGAGCAGTCCGTCAAGGAGTTCGACCGCCACGACTTCGCTTGTGACAGCCACGACCAGGCGCCGCCGCACCAGGAGCGCGTCAGGGATCTCAAGGAAGTGGAGGTGGACGACGTCCTCGAGGACGTCTTCGCTGCTTCGCGTCCGCGTCGAGCTCCTCCATGCTAGCCTCATCCTCGACGTCCACGGCGAGCTCCACCGTGCCTGCCTCGGCTTCGACGGCCGCGGCGAGGTCGTCTGCGTGTGCCTCGGCTTCGGCGACCGCGCCGAGCTCCACCACGCCTGCCTCATCCTCGACGTCCGCGGTGGGCTCCTCAGCGCGTGCCCCGACCTCGACGTCCATGACAGGCTCCACCTTGCCCAATTCGGCCTCTGCGACGTCATCTTCCGCGTCCACCTTGGCATGCTCCTCGGCGTGCCATGGCACAGCAAAACGACAATGACGTCACCAGCAGCTCGCCTACCATGTGTTCGACTGATTTCCTCAGTCGTGACATCGCCGTGCTGAAGCCCATTTGTGATGCGCCATCCACTACTTCTACACCAGCTGCTCCTCCGAGTACAGAGGAGGCGACTTCCGCCTACCTGCTCACCAAGGATTCGCCTGACTTCAACCAGATCAGGTATACCACCATCTCCACTCTTGCCTACTCGATTGTTGGGAAACATCCGTGGCTGGTCACGAGAGTATTGAAGGTTCGGCAAGTGTTTCAAGGAATGGATCTTCAGAAACAAGTGGTGCTAAATTCAGTGCCTGCTACTATAGTTGACAAGGATCTAGAGCCATATCTTCTGAATTTTGAGCTAGGTGACATCTCTCCAAGGCTCCCATGGCCACCATCCATACAGCAACAGATGCAGTATGTTGGTGTTCAACTCAGACCAACACCCTGGCCCTCTTTCAATTTTCATCCACTTGTGCAATTGGTGGAATTTTGGCCAATATTATTCAGTGGTTCAGTGATTGTAATCAAATGGAGTGAGATCAGCAAGATATTTACATATTCAGCTTGGGAGTATTCTGTTGATATGTATTGGCTTGACCTCCTGTCAATGATGTATGTGAGTACTATCACAGAAGTTCTGAAATGGTTCCGTCAATTAAACTTCAAGTTCACAGCACCTTGGCCACCTTATATGAATTTCAAGAACACACGGCTCAGTGACCTTCTTGCTACTGCTCATAACTCCAAGTGGGATCAATCAGAGTATACAATATTTTGGCTACCTGAATGTTCTGAAGATGAAGCTGTCAGTGTTTCTAGTGCTTCCTTTGTGACCCAGGTGCACTTATTTGCTCATGCAGCTCGGGATCAGAGAGCAATGCTGCAATGTTTGGTCTTGCTGGTTCAGCGGCAGCAATTCAGTGTTGTGTCTTTGACTAGCATCATCTTGCTTCAACAGTTGATTATTTGGGGTCCAGTTCTGAATTTGTTCTCGAGGGTTATGAATCCTTGGCCTCACTTGACTGATGTGGGTTTCTGGAAGCATTGCAACACTACTGGATCATACTCCAATTCAATATGCGCTAATTGGGCACAAATAATTGGGCACAAATACAAATTGCTTTAGTTGGATTTTCCTCATGGAATGCTACTCATTTTGTTCAGAACTGTATGTGTCCGCTTACTGTCTATGGTTGCTTACTATCCATGCCTGACACCAAAATTCAAGTGACAGTCAAGCTATATCCATGGCTGCTTATTGTTCTCAAGGAGACAATTCCAAGCCGAGCAAGAAATACTTGCAATGTTGTGTTCTTTCTTAAATATATTCCTGGAGGACACTGGAGTACTGGCAAGATGCAAGTTCAAGATACAAGTCCTGTTGGAGCTGTTGGCCAACCACTTTTCATGCTTCTCTTCTACAATCTGGTGCTAGCAGATCCTTGAAGACTTCAATCTGCTGATGCACTGTCTGGAGCTTATATACTTTCACAAGAGGTTTGCAACTTGACAGTATGGTGATCAACACAATTATGCAGCTTGAGGGCAAGCTGCTCTTAAGAAGGGGGGAATGTTAGGATCCTATACAAGTGGGCTACCATATTGGGCTGCATTCGTTGGGCCTGCGGCCTGTAACTAAATTGGGCCTGCGTTCCTGTTTGTTTTGGCTTACATATAGCTGATAGGAATAGGCAGAGGTCATCGATTATCATGTAACAGAAACTACTATGCTTCTTCCTTCTTACGGCTGCTGCCTCTTCCTTCTGTTCTTCCTGCTTCTCCTCTCGATTCCCCTGCTTGCTCTTCGATCCCTGCTCTGATTCCTCCTCCCAATCCCTGTTATCCTCTGGTTGCTAACACAAGGTGCGTTCTAGCCTTCTCACCACCGGAATTAAATGATAAGTGATAACACTAACAGCGCTTGTGGCTGCAGAACCGCCGCGAGAGGATCAGCGAGCAGATGAGGGCGCTACAGGACCTGGTGCCTAACGGCAGCAAGGCGGACACGGTCACCATCCTCGACAAGGCCATCACCTACGTCAGGTTCATGCAGCTGCAGCTCAAGGTGCTGGAGACTGACGCGTTCTGGCCGACACCGGATGGCAAGGCGCCCAACATGTCCCAGGTGAAAGAGGCGCTCGACGCCATCCTCCTCTCGGCGTCGTTCTCCTAGCAGCGGCGATAAGTCACCCGATTCTCAGCTAGTACAATCGAGTGGCATATAATGGACAATCCTTGTGAACGGAGAAAACGATGCTTGCTGCTGAGCTTAATTTATCATGTTTTGTCTGCTCCTTACACATCATATATATATTCTTGTTTTGATCCCGCCTTCTGTCCACACCATGTAACTAATGTTACAATTTAGTAGATACAAAAAAATGGTTTACACATTCAATTCTAAGAACATGACTATAATATGGCGCCATTGCTCATTAGATCATTCTCAGTGACACATCTCTAAAAACATTTGAAACTAGAATGAAACACCCTCACTTAATTAATGCATAGTTTCATCTATTGTTGTTTCGTAGGTTACATGCAAGATACAAGCTGTGTAGGTACTGCACACACAGAGTTTCCTCATGAAACTTATTTAACCTCTCTTCATTAATATACCACCACATCATCAAAAATGTTGTTACGACAGTCTATTTAATGTCTATGAAACTCTCACCGAAAATGTTGTTATGACAATCTGTTATGAAGGAGCTTGAGCACAAGAAGCTGTGTCAAAGCCAAAGAAGCCTATATATGGCCGCAATATGGCGCCATCAATTATCCTCCATTCCATTCCATGTTATTACAATCAGCAAGCTAAATGACATTTGAGTGTCTCTTCCTTCTCTAACATCTAGATCTTTTCCTTTCTTCTATTTTTACCTCCACAACAACTCTTTGGGAAGCTCCGCCCTCGTCTACTCCTACTATTAGATAAATAATTTATAGGAGCGCATAATTTTTTAGGTGTGCGGAGTAGAAGTTTCACTAGCCTTGAAAATCTTGAGCAAAATTCATTCCTATAAATGAGCATCGCCATGGTGGCTGGTTCGTAGGGTCATCTACCCCTGAAAATTATGCTATTTCCAGTGGCAGCTGACTCTACAACCCCATGTATTAATTTACTAGGTTATACCCCGCACGTTGCTACGGGAATTTCTATAAAATTTGAAGATGCAATTTGAAAGTAGAAACACTAAAATGATTGCATCATAATATTTTTTTTGCAAACAACAATGTAGATGAAAACACATTCATTTTATTGAGAGAGAACTACTTAGAAATTTGTAGTATGGTACTCGCGAAGACTAACACAATGCATGCATGATTACTATTAGTCCCATAAAATTGGTACAAGACTTAAATTCATGATTCTCTAGTGGATGGTGATGTGGACAACTTGCATGTTGAGAGAAGATCTAGTGGATGGTGGCGTGAACCTCTTGCATGTTGAGAGAAGTCTATCCATATGTGTAGTGGGTCTCACCTATATAGTTGTTATAGATTACTAGGGCCCTTCGGGCCTTCGCAGAGTGAAAAGCCCCTAAAAATACATGTAAAACAGAGTTGGCATACATATACCAACATATTTGGCATTTTTGGATTTTGAATCTAAAAAATATTAGTTTGTAATGTTAAATGTGTATGGTAGACAAATAGAGGTTTGAATTATTATATTGTGTATTTGAAGTTAAAATAGTTAAAAATGTTATTGGACCTCTTCTAAAACAACTAAATTGGTTAGCACTATTGGATAATGTTCAAGATGTTCTACCAAGTGCACTATGTAATCTTAAAGAGTTTGTTACAATGTAAAGTTGAAATAACGCATGTTATGATAATCCACATGTCAACCTTTTACAACAATAATCTGCAAGCAAGTCTTGTTTATTTGTAAGACTTGAGTACATTGTAACGCTCAACTTTACTCTAAAATTTGTCACACACAACACTTAGTATATTTATCACATATCTAAGACAATAATAAAAAATTGCATTGGAGGTATGAGAATATTATTAGTCACGTCACTGCATGTTAATTAAAGTGTACCAGAAGTATGTACACTACCAATATTGTATTCCGTGAAAAATGGAAATGAAAGATGATTGCAGAATTTTGTTTCTTATGATGAGATTTTCAAAATTAATACACTCTTGAATATGTTGAACCAGAGTTTTAAGAATATTTTTTAAGTTGGCACATTTTTTGAAGAAGCAACATTTTTCATAAAAAATCTTTAAAAACACAACGTGAAAACCTCAAATAGGTCACGTAACATTTGTAACGGACGCTTATTAACACCCGTTACATGCACCCACATCTGTAATGGTTGTTGTTTGGCGCCCGTTACCCATAAGCGCAGCAGGCCGACCTCGGGGTTTGCCACCACAACGCCCGTTACTAATTAGGACTTTTGGTAACGGGCTTCTTAAGCGCCTATTACATGAATTCTTTGTAACGGACATTAAAGCGAGTCCGTTACAAAAGTTAAACATATCGGTAACGGGCTCATAAAATCTGTTATTGATCAATGCCCTGTCGGTAACAGGCTCTTTAAGTCCGTTACTGATCACTGCCGTATCGGTAACCGGCTTTAGTGTCCGTTACCGATGACCATTTGACGCCCGTTACTAGATTGGGAGCTCAATAATTGAAGTCTAATAGCACTCTTCACTGTCGTGAAGCAGGAGCGCAAAACCGGGGGTCTCCAATGCACGGGGGTGGCAATCCTGCGTATATGGAATCTGTGCTACTACAAATTTTGTCTCCTTTGTGAACAAAGGAGACGCGGGTTTGTGAATCTGCGTCTCCTTTGTGTCTATCTTCATTGACAGGTCAGCTCGATCTCTCATTGCTTCCATTTTGACATACAGGCACAATCAACACAAATATCTTTTGAGACAAAATAGACATCATAAGAGAGATAACTTGTCCACATAGATAAAGATAACTTGTCCATAGGAATAAAGATAATTATTACAAACAGTTAACTTGTCCATCTTGCTAGGACTTAACTTGTCCGTCACATTTTTTACTATGGTCATGCTATCTGACCATAAACATCAACAAAAGCATGCCCCTTGAACACCCACAAAAGTATGGCTATCTGACCCTGCACACATCAACAAGCTTGAACTTCCTCATGCCCTATCAAGATTGGCTCCTTTTGCTACCTCTTCGTAAGCAACCAAGGTTTCTTGAAGCCCTTTGAGCGCATCTTCCATGGGCTCGAGATTTTGTTCAGTCGTATACTTGTACCTCCTTATGTGCCTAGCCTTTTTGATGAGGATGTTTACTTCTTTTGTGATTTTTTCAACCTCAGGTTTCACATAATCCCATATTTTAAGGTTTAGAAGTAACTCAAGCTCTGCTCGTGACTCATAGAGTTTTGCCTAAAATAGGGTTAAACATGGTATAAGAATAACATAGTTAATTCATAACTAATTTGGCTCAAAACTTGGAGCAGTATAGGCATAGTAATCATCATAGGAAAATTATACAAGAACTTGAAAATTATCCTAGGCTTCATAGCAGGGTGACAAGTAAAAGCAGAACTTAGTTCAGAACGGATTTGCCTCAGAACTTAGTATAAGATCATGACAAGCATGGAAGACATCATCATAGGCACTAACTTTATCAAGCTCAAGCTCAAGCTCCATCTATAGATAGAACAAGTAAAAGGCAATGAGATTCAGAGAAACTTGCCTTGCCGTCGTTGTGGTCGTTGCCAGAGTCGGAGATGAGGTCCTTTTGAGAGCCAGGTGTGGTTTGAGGACCGGTGTTTGGTCGCTACCTGGTGTGATGAGTGATTGACAACGTGGTGTGGACTGATTCTTGGCTAAGTATTGCAGGTGCAGGTTGCGGCTTGACTGGTGCAGGTGCAGGTGAAGAACAAGCGCGAAAGGTCGTTGCCGGTGAGGCCTCCAGGTGTGGAGAAGACAAGTAGGCTTGGTTTGAGGGACCCGGTGGCCAGCGGGGTCAAGTGCGGGCCGCATGGTGGCAAGAACGGCAAGATGAAGTCATGGACAGTTTCTTGGTTGAGCCTCAAAACCAAGGTCGAGCCGGGACTACGTGGGAGCCGAGTCATGAGTGGTGATTGGCGGAGGCTACACCGAGTTCGCGGGGTTTCCGCTGGTTCACCAGAAAACCACTGGGTTCCTTGGTTGATCCACAAAGCCAAGACCGAAGAACCGAAGACGGAGGTGCAGCAGCTCCAGACCGGTCTGACCGGTGAGGAGCACCGGTCTGACCGGTGTGCGACGACGCGGTCCGGAATCTTCGAAGCGGAGGACACGCGTCGGGATCGCAATGCTTGCGTCAAGGCTAAGCAAGTTTGCGGTCGCTGGACATCCGTCCGATGGTGCGAAGACAAAGATTTCCGATTTCGCCCTTGAGGGGCATGTATCCCTAGTTAGCTAGTAAGGGTTTTTTAGTCTTTCAGTTGCCTCCATATAACCCAAGGGGTGAGAGGATGGCAGCCATCTCTTGGAACCCTAGCTCATTTGGTTTTCCTATTTTCCTTCCTATTTTCCTTAGGATTTTCGTAGGACTAGCTTGAGAGCTTCATGGTGAGATCTTGTGAGAGGGAAGGATGATCGGGCGGCAAGCTAGACCTTGTATGAACCTCTTTGGTATGTATAGATGATTCAGCGTGGTTCCTCAAGGCTTGGTTGTGTCTTTCCCGTTTCTCCTTTTTGGTGATTTTCGGAGGCTTTTCTTGGCGAATTTCTTGTGGCGGTTTTGAGACCTTTCTCTTTGGGATTTGGTGGGGGATGTTTGCATGAACCCCTCGTGGTTCTTTTCCCTTTGATTTCTCTCCCAAATCCGTGAGTAAAGGGGCTCAATTTTGGGGTTTTCGTGGTTCTAGGGTTCGTGGTGTTCTTAGCGGAAATCCTTCGATTCCTCTTGATTCAACAAGTTTTGGTGGACCAAATCTTGGCTATGGAGTGCCCATGAGGTGTTCCTACTATCCCCCAAAGTCTTGTGCGAATCCGTGGAGCGAATCGGGAGATCGGGAGTTGGATTTGGGGGAGTTGACTCGCGGGCGCTGTTCATCCCGAGCTGCGCAGGCGCGACCGGTCTGACCGGTGCTCTTGACCGGTCTGACCGGTGCTAGCCCTTGGTGGGATTTGTCTCGGGGAATAGCCTTGTCCGTGTGGTCTTGTCCCGTGGTCCTGCTGGTCAGTTCTTGGCGTGTTTGGAGTTGTTTTGCTAGGTTTTGTGAGAGGTTCTTCTTCCTTCCAGGTTGTGTTTCGGAGGTGGTTTTTGTTCCAGGGCCTAGAGGAGTCACTGAGGCTTCCTGGAACGTTTGCTGTGCGGCTGCTGTAGCCACCGGCCTGACCGGCGCTGTCCACCGGTCTGACCAGTGTCACCGGTCTGACCGGCGCAGGTCATCGGTCTGACCGGTGTAGCACAAGCAGTAAGCCGTGCAAGTTTCCGCTGTGTGTTTTGGTGAGTTCTGGCTCGGAGGGTTGTGTGTTGGCTCCTAGGACCAGTAGCACTCCAGTGGCTGCGTGGTCTTGGCCAACTTGGGTAGTTGAGTCGGAGACGCGATTTGGAAGCCGTGTTCGTCTTGTTGGAGTTCTCATCTCCTTCGAGAAGAATTTTTATCGGCTCCCATTCACTCCCCCCCTCTCTGGTTCGCCTAATCGGTCCTTTACCTTTACACCTTCGCCACTCCCTTGACCCCTTTTCGTCGTTGTAGACACTAGTGCTCGGACACTAGTGCTCGCAGATGTGAGGCAGGCGCATCACCCACTTCGTTGCCCCCACGCCGACACGCTCCTCCTTGCCGCTGCTTGGCCCCTCGTCGGAACCCGAGAGGATCCAGTCGAGGACCCTCATCTCCGGCTTTGGGTTCGCTCCACCGCCGCTTGGCCCCTCTTCGGCGCTCATCGTCATCTCCCTCTTCGCCGCCATCTCACCGGCACACGCGCAGATCTAGTTGCGGCACCACTTCGCGTTCCAGTTCTCCTCCTTGATCCAGGGTGCGCAGGGTCATCCGCTGCTTGGCCCCTCATCGGCGCTCATCGTCGTCTCCACTCCTCCGCTCACCTCCGCTAACCCTAGTGAGAAATGATGAAAGCCTCGTGTACTGCACTTTTTTTAAGGAAACTGTTGCGCTTATATATCCATTCGGAAAGAAGAATGGGAGACGGAATGGGGCCGGGGAGGATAAATATTCATTTTGCAAAAATGGATAGTCACTGCCGACGTGGGTTAGCAAACCCGCGTCACCTTTGTTGGCTAGTGCACGGGCTGGCAACGGTTACCTTCTTTATACTAGGCTACTAACGCTGACGCATGGGCCTGACACTTTTTTTTTGAAATGACACTTGCTTCCCTCAAAAATTAGGTCCCATAAAACAACACCTAAAAATTAATAAAAATACGAACAATTCATAGTTGGGCATTTGGTATTTGAATAAAATATGAACAGTCACACGTCTCCTTGTGACCACACGTCTCCTTTGTGGCCAAGAGTCTCCTGAGTGTACACGGGTTCCGAGGCGCGTGACCGGCCGCCTGACGGTTCCCCGTCTTGTCACTATAAATCCCCGGCCGGCCAAGAACTTCATCAAGCATGCCACCAAGAAAACCCCATCACCACCGTCTCCGGTCACCAAGAAGTGAATCCAAGAGCTTCTTCTTCCTCAAGCGCGCACATGGCATCGTCAAGCGAGCTGTCCAAGAAGCAGGGAAGGGAGGAGGATGATGACGACGAAAGCCGTCGCCGTTGGCTCATCAAGGTGGGGACGGCGTCAGCGCCCGAGGAGGCGCTGCTGCCGCTGCCGCCACCCGAGGGGACAAAGGAGGTGCTGTCGCCGCCGCCCGAGGAGGCGCCGGCACTGCCGCCTGTGGAGGCCACCCCTCTTCCTCAACTACTTCCCGTGGACATTTGGTCAGTCAACATGTTCCTCGAAGCTTTCAGGAGGCTTCAATGGGTGGCCATTCAGCTCGGCCTCCCATGACCCAATGATCCGCTACAGAGGACCATGAGGGATTTCGCCTTCAAGATCCATGACTTGGCTGGGGACCTTGAGAGAGTCGTGGTCAGCCCCGACGACGATGACGACGGCGACGATGGCAGCTCTGGCTCCGACTCCAACTCCGACGGTGGGGCTCCTCCGACGGCGACTACCTCTGCTTAATTAATTTGTTCCTCCTCTATTTGTCGTTCTCTGCTTGTTTGTCATGAACACGTTCCTCTGTTAATGTGTTCCTCCT
Source organism: Cenchrus fungigraminus (assembly GCA_036936925.1). Lineage (NCBI taxonomy): Eukaryota > Viridiplantae > Streptophyta > Magnoliopsida > Poales > Poaceae > Cenchrus > Cenchrus fungigraminus. The sequence continues at coordinate 70,086,264 of CM072770.1, forward strand.
GTGTGTTTATTGAACTTTTGATGAACTAGTAGATCTAAGAGCCGCGAGTAAATCAATCCGTGTCTCCTATAACACATTGCAATGTCTATGGCGGTAGTTTACAATGAATTGCAATGTGTATGCCAGAAGTTTGTTACTCTGTTTGTGTCTATATATGGCAACAAATTTCAATGAATTGCAATGTGTATGCCAAAGTTACGCCATAAGTTTGTTACTCTGTTTGTGTTAATCCGCATCTTCTTTGCCTCGTGCTGCAATGAAATGTCAGCACAGAGGAATTGATGAATTTTGTGATATGTGGCGCATTAAGATTTGTGACCCAATTGTCATTCTATCCATTCTCCATTCATACATTTAAGTTTGTCATCTGTGACAAATTTTTCATTCTTCATCCACACAAATGAAGCAAAAGCAACACTTTTAACATCAGAATTTCTTCTTTGCAGCATACATCCCCAGTAAACATCCAAATACTACACAAACAACAACCATAATAATCAAGTTCATCTTCCATATCACATTGTCCATGTTCTCCTCCAGTGATTTCTTCCTCTGCTTGTCCTCCAGTGCTTGCCTCTGCTTGTCCCAATTTGGCAATCCACTGAATCAACTACATCATCGACCGCGTCTGCCCAGTTCGACGGTCGAAAAACAATGACGCCAGCATCCTTCAGCACCTGGAGATACTCCTTGTGAAAATGATAATATCCACAATTCTTGGTGTACTGCAAATCAAAAGCACATAAGAACCCTAACTCAGATTTGAGAAACACAGCACAGACTACTCACCGAGTTCCTCGCACACTTGAAATAAAGACGACCGTGGTTTTCACCTTCCTTCTGCATCCGCCCCTCCACCACCCGAGCCATACCACAGTCCGGGCAAGGGACCAGTGGAAAGCCGCTTAGCTCACCAACTGGATCCAAGATGATGGAGTGAATGCGGCTGCTCCGGCCACCTCGAACCCTGCTCCTGGCACGTGCACCTCCAGATGAATCGGCGTAGTGTGACATGTGCACGATGGCAGGGAAGGACGGGCGGGCGGCGGTGGTGGAGCTCAGATCTGGGAAGAAGAAGGGGGCCGGGGTCGGGGCGGATGGATATTCATTCGGCCAGGGGTATTTCGGACAATAGAGCACTTGTTGGCGACGCGGGTTAGTGTACTAGCTGTTGACGGTGAATTTCCATCAACCTAGCCATGAGTTTAACTTCGGTGTTGGCATCAATTTTATATTTTATCCATTGGTACTAACCCCCTTGATATAACAAGTTCGTTCGTGCATGTCGGTTTTGGAGTTTAATGTTTATGCAAGAATTTAGCATTAAAAGCAAGACTTCCGGGTAAAGTTCATCAAACACCTCGTGAGAAGACCATGAAGCCCGGCACAAGTCAAGCAATGAAGTGAACATGACTCCAAGAAGCCCAAGGACCAACCCGTGAAGGCAAAAAACTCTGAGGACCTGGACAGTAAATGCTGAAGCTTGCACGACAAGGAGCTCTATCCAAACCGCGGAGAAACTGACGCCAAGGGCCCACATGCAGAGGAGGGACGAGAAGCGTCACCGACGAAGGAGGCCACGAGATGGGCCAGAATGGGCCCATGCCGGCCAACCCAGGCCAGTCGGCCCAGCCCATTTCTGGGCCCATTCATCCCCTCCTTTGACCTAGACGACCCTCGGGCTATTTATAGTCGCCCTGCCAAGAGCCACGCATCAATTCATTCACCATTCGCCGCCGAGGAGCAGAGAAGAGAGGGACACCATTCCGGAGAGGAGAGGGTCAAGCTAGTTGTCTAGGGTTTCCCTAGCCGACGTGGGAACCTTGCAAGGAAGATCATGTCGGAGAGCTAGGAGCAAGATCAAGGTAGGATCCCGGTGGTGATTTTGTCCATGTATCGTTTATGATGTTGAATTATCAAATTGCAATCCGATTCTTAGCTATCAAGTGCTTTCTCTATGACTTTGTCTTCGATTGGTTTTTCTCACTTTAAGATCTATTATCAAGATAGATCATATAGGGTGTTCTTGTAGCCGTGGTGGCTAGAGGTGCACGCCTGACCTACCAAGAGATTTCATCTTGTTCTTTGGACTCGCCCTAGGCTAACCCGCACGAATAGGAGTGCGTCGTGACAGGACAGTGGCTCCAAAAGGCAGGCGTCTTCGGAGTTGGAACGGAAGCCGTGATTTAAAGAGGCTTTTTATGAGATTCAATTTGGTTTGTTCATCTTTGCTTGGGACTTCAACAAGAGCTTGATCCAATCTCTCTAGATTGGTTTTACCTATCCCTCTCTATCTCTTGCTACCTCTGGTTTTCATTAGATTAGATTCATTTTCTTGGTGTTCTTTAGATTAGATGCAAAAGCACATCCTTTGAAGATCAAAGTGTTTTCGTTTTTAATAGATTGGTTCTTGCATCACACATTTGTTCCACGGATTCGATACCTTAGGTTCACACTTAAGGGAAGAAGGGTCCCTTGACTACGCCAGAGGATTTGTCCGCTTGCAATCCAAATGAAGTTTGATACGCATATATACCGTCAACAAGCCCCTTTTTCTGGCGCCGTTGCCGGGGAACAAGTGATCGAGATTCGATCTTTTATTGCTTTTTGTGAATATTTTCATTTTTCTTTTGGTTTTTCTTTTTGCATCTACTAACTTTTGATCATCCTCAAAAATCAATCTAATCTAGTTTGACTAACCCTAGTTTTCTTAGATTTGTTTTTACCTTTGTTTTTGTATATATTTTGTTTATTGCTAACCCTAACAGGAGATGGACGGCTACCTCTCCAACAAACCCGAAAATTTTGTGGATGATCCAGAAAAACTTTACAGGCTAAGGAGACATGAGGCACAAGCTAAAAAGCTGGAATTTGCAGATCCAAAAGCGGAGGCCGAAGGATCATCGGAGTCTCCAAAGGAATCACCACCTCCAAACCCTAGGGAAGATCAACTTCAACCGCAACCGATGGGAGAACAACCGCAGCCGGAGCGCAAGATCGGGGAGCTATGCACCCCGGACATCGTCGACCTACCAATCTTGAACCTCGCGGAGATCGGAAGGCTGTTCGAGATCAAGACCTCAACAATCCGCATGGTGCAACATTCACCCTTCACCGGTAAAGAGGATCCCAACCTTCACCTCCAAGCGTTCATTCAACTTTGTCAGACATTCAACATGGACGGGGTGACTCAAAACCAAATGAGGGCAAGGCTCTTTCCGTTCTCACTACTCGGAAAAGCTTTGCAATGGTTCTACACTCAACCGGCGGAGACAGTGCAAAATTGGTAGGCTTTGACGAGAGCTTTCATGAAGGAATACTACTCACCGAGTAAGACTCAAAGCTTATGCAATAAGATTGCTACTTTTGCTCAGTATCCTACGGAGACCATATCGGAAGCTTTCGAGCGCTTCAATGAGTACACTCGGGCGGTGCCACATCATAAGTTCCCGAAGGAAGGTATTGTTCAAAAGTTCTATCAAGGACTTACCATGGTGTCAAGGACGATCATCGATGCATGGGCGGGAGGATCCATCATCGAGCTTACACCGACCGAAGCTTTCACTCTATTCAAGAAGGTCGTGGACAATGATACATGGGTGTCATCCGGACGCTTACTTCTGGTTCAACCCACGGGGAACGTCAAAGGAGTCTTGCAAGTGGAGAAGGAAGATCTACTCGAAGGCAAGATCGACTCGCTCATGAGGAGGTTGGAGAAGATGGAGATAGAAAAGAAAGAAGCTCAAGACTTAAAGGCTGCCGAAGCAAGATCCACATGTGAAGAGTGCGGGGAGTATGGCCATGTCCAAAAAGATTGCCCGGAGGAAGCCAAGATGCTCGACTACATGAGGAAGGGAGATTTGCCAAACTTCGGCTACGGGCAAGGTAGACCTCAATTTAATGCGAGTTCGTCCATTCCAAATTCGGTTCCTCTTTGTATGCAATTGAAGGATTTCATGGACGAGCAAGCTAAGATCAACAAGGACACCGTCACTAAGTTCAAAGCCATAGACAAGGTGTTGGAGAACATCGATAGCAAGGTGACGGAGGTCGGAGGCTCCAACCATCAAGTGCTCAACATGATGAAGATGCTCGAGACACAAGTGGGACAACATGTCGGGCGCCTATCCGCTAATGAAGGGAAGCTACCGGGACAACCTCAAGGTCCCGAGACGGCGAAGGCCATTCAAACTCGTTCGGGGAAGGAGACCGAAGATCCGGAGCATTCCGCGGGATCTAGAAAGCCTAAACCATCTACCGAGGCGGAGGAATTCGCTAAGGAGAAGGTTACCGAGATCATCACCAAAGAGCCCGAGTTTGAGATGCCAGGAGAACACACGAAGATACCGCAACTCAAGCCATGCTACTTCTGAGGTAAACTTGATAATCATTTTGAGAAGTTTGTCGAAGTTGTGCGTAGGTTGAGCATCAACATGCCGCTATTGGACGCTCTTCAAGTTCCTATATATTCTCGCTACTTCAAAGATATACTTGCAAACAAATATGAGATAGCAACACTCGGGGTGGATCACGTCAAGATGTCCAAGCAATGTAGTGCTGCTATTGCAAACGGACTAGAGAAGCAAGGAGACCCCAGATGCCCGAAGATTCCGTGTTCTGTTGGTTCCTTCAAGTTCGAGAAAGCATTATGCGACCTTGGAGCAAGTATGAGCATCATGCCAAGAGATGTGTTCAAGAAGTTATGCCTACCGGAGCTAGAGCCTACGGCCATGTGCTTGGAGTTGGGTGACAACTCCATGCGCTATCCTTTGGGCATCGCCGTAGATGTGCCTATGAAGGTCGGACACCACTTCATCCCATCAACTTCGTGGTGCTTGAGATGGGAGAAAGGAAGAAGCTGCCGCTCATCCTTGGGAGGCCTTTCCTCAAGACCGTCGGAGCTACCATCAACGTCGGGAAGGGGGAGATCAAGTTCGACATCAACAGCGAGGGGAGTTCCTTCAAGTTTCGACCACGCTTCGAGGTATGCAACATGATCAAAGTTAAATATATTCCACCTCATTGTTGCATTAGTAAGGAAGAGCTAAGGAAGAAGGAAGAGCCGGAGAAGAAGAAGCAAAGGAAATCAAGGAAGTTGTTGCATCCGTCAAGATCAAGGAACAAAAGCCGCCTGTGAAGACCAAAAAGATGACTAAGCCAGAGAATAAGCCTGCGCCAAGGATGGTGCGGAAGTGGGTACCCAAGATTGCAACGCCCACAAAGAGTGTTGATCCGAAGTAAACAAGTGAAGAAGTCTAGCCATGGACTATAAACGAAGCGCTAGGCGGGAGGCAACCCGTTCGTCGAGTCAAGAATAAGCTACCGGGAGGACAACCCGATCAAGATTTTCCGAGTCTTTCAAGTAAGTTGGTTTTAGAATTTGCTACGCAAGACATTCATAGACTCTTAAAGTGGTTGGATAATGTTTAGAGTTATAAATTTTGTTTGGATATTTTATTTGGATCATAAACCCTTTACATGAGCCATCCTATGTGTTATTTGCTTCTTTTCGAGAAACCAAAACCAAAAAAAATTGAGAACCTACTTCAACCTTTCATCCTCTTCGTGATGTTATGGTTGACTTGTTTTACATGTTAAAAACACACGAGTAGGACTCGCGTGGCTATGTTCCTAGATGATATTTAAATTTCAGCGCATGGTAGGACTCGCGTGAACATAGAAACTTAACTATTGGTTTGTTTAAAATTCATATCCTTTGGTTTCTCTAGAGTTATAATTTTTCTAAGCCTTGTTTAATTTTATTTCATTCAAAATCTCTCCCACATTTAACCAAAATTAGAACCTAAACCTATGCCCCCACGATCAAGCCGGGAAACGCTTGCTCTCAACTAATGGAAGCAAACAATACCGGTGCGACCAAAATAAAAGTAGTGGGAAAATATTTTTGACTTACATTTGTTTTTGATGCTTAAAAACTCCTCTAATTATATTTGGACTCATTGCAAGCTCTAAGTTTAATTTTATTTTTTGAAATTAGAGGAGTGCTTAGCTTTAAAACATGATTAGAGGGAGGTAATTGAGTTAACTTAACCACACATGCACCATGATGCATCACGGGATGCCCCTCCAATATTTATCATCAAAGCACATGCAAAGGACAAGCATGGGGGGGAGCCAAAGCTTTGTTTTGCATGTGAGGGAAGGGAGCATGGAAGTGACTCAAAACAAAGCAATCAAGTGGGAGGATCAATCATGCAAGCAAAGGAGTGGACGAGAGCATTTGGGCGGTGCAACCCCGTGGAGCACGCGGTCACAAAGCAACAAGGGAGCATGGAGTGCACTGGAGAAAGCTGGAGCCAAGAGGGGCAGCAAAGGCCCCAGGCCGGTCGGCCAAGGCCGGCCGGCCTCCCCATTTATTTCGCCCCTAGTGCCTGTCTTCCTCAGGTGAGTCCCTCGTCCAGCTCTCTGTTCGTGTTCTTGAGCTCTAAGTCCAAAACCTTCAGAAACATTGCTTCCCACTTCGAGCTTCCATTCTTCCATCAAAAAACCACCAAAAATCCACTAGAATATCACCCTTCCATATACTTTGTTTGTGTGCCTTGCTACCGGTTCATAACCCTGGATGTACTTGTGAGAGTGAGAGTAGCAAATATGTGGAAGGCAACCTCAAAACTCCTCTCCAAGAAGAAGGGATCATCTTCGTCCAAGCCATCATCAACAAGCTCTTCGAGGAGGCACTCGGTCTCCGAGTCTCCTCGGAGCATGGAGGAGGACACGGCACCACCGAGGAGGAATGACACCTTGCTCCTCGGTGGCATGAGGGCCACACGAAGCTCGTCTATGCGGTTCATCGAACCGCAAGGACGTACGGAGGAGCCGCCCGTCCGACCTCGTCGCTCGACACGATCATCTGCTCCACCTCCATACACTCCGCGGTATTCCAAGTATGGGTTTATTATCATGATGGAGGAGGAGGAGAAGCTCACTCGCCTTGAGAAGAGGCTTGTGGCGAATGTCGATTTCGACGACCAAGCTCTCCAAGTGTTGGGCTTTCACACGGACATTTATTACTTGTTGGGAAACCTAGGTTGGGTACAATTTTCCAACGGAATGTTGGCAAACACCCACAAGGAATTGGCCCTGGAAATTCTTATGACCATGGCGCCGATACTTGATGAAGGAGTGCCGAGTCTCTCATTCCATTTGGAAGGAGATGAACAAGTGGTTCCCTATGAGTACATTAGGGAGTTGCTTGGTTTTCAAAAGGAAGCCCCGGAGCAAGTAGAAGTGCATGGGGGTACATTGGAAGGATTTTGGAGAATGATCACGGGAGAAGCTAACTGGCAAAGGAGTAGTATCTGGAACCCCATAATCAAGGTGTTTCACTCATGGATGTGCAAGACAATTTTGGGGAGAATTAAAGAGACCAAGATAACCGACATGGAGTTGAATTGGCTTTACTCGGCTTTGATTGTTGGGCAGCCAATCGACCCCTCACACCTTATGATCAACCGGTGGTGTTGCGAAGCAACATCGGGATCCGGAGATATTGGTTCGGGGTGTTACCTCTCCATGCTGGCCATCTCATTGAGACCGAGAATTACAAGAAACCCGGAGCATCTCCTAGTCAGGACTTCTTTAGGAATTGATTATTTGAAGCAAGGTAAATATATAGGTGGAGATGAGAGAGGAGGCTTCAAAGTGGCCAAAGTAAATTTACCCCTACCGAATGCAAGACTAAGATTATTTATTGAGGGGAAAGAAGATTGGTTAGAGGAAGGACTTCTTGTGCCGGCGAAGAAAAACAAGATAGGAAGGATTGTAGAAGAAGGTTCTTCTGCAGCCCAAGAAGAAGAAGGTGCTCCCCAAAATTATGTGCCACCATATGGAGGAATTCCTGTGCCGCCAAGATACTACGGAGGTGTACCACTGCAAGCATGGGGGAGTGGTGCAGCCATGCCCCACCAAATTTTGCGGTACCCAACGTAGCCTTCGCGGAGCAATATACACACCTCCCTCAACCACAACAAAGTGTGGCCATCATTGGAGGATATGCTGCAAGAAACATGCAAAATATCGCAGCCATCCAATCCAATGCAAACCAAATGGGTGAAGGAAATGCGAACATCGCCTTTGAGCTAGGCCGCCTTCACCTAACACCGCCGGAGCAATTCATAGGAGGAGCGGTGCAATCTTATTATGAGCAAGGGTACAACAATCAAGATTACCAATATCAACCACCAGCGGAAGATTATAGAGAGGAGAAGCTTGTTTTACTTTGTTTAATTTTTCCTTTTTTCCTTTTCTTTAATTTTCAGCTTGTATGCGCCTATGTATGCGTCGTATTTTCAGTTTTAATTTATTTTCAGCATGTGTGTTAGTTTTTATTTCATCATGAATAAAATCACCACCTTGTTTTTACCTTTGGCAAAGATAGAAAGTTTGTGTCATGTTGATATATGATGATAGTTGCCGCTTTGTTTATCTTTGTACATGTTTTTTGCATGATTAAGCTAGTGCTAGCTTAATCCTTTGCGGAGGTTATGATAAAAATGAGACCCATAGTTTTTCTTATGCTCTCAAATTTTTGGATGGGTTAAAGATGATTTATTTTTGTTCTTAAAAGTAATGCTAACCTTGTCATTAATACCACTTGCATGTTGCTCTACCTATCCAGAGCCATATATTTATTTGAGTGCAAAAACTTAGTATACAAGGTTTATTTTTGGGTGAGTTAATTCAGGGCTTGATTTCTCTGGTCCGAGACTGAGAAGCTGGTCATTCCGTTTTTGCGTATCTATCTTTTTGCTAGCCTTTCTATCCGTGCATTGTGTATCCCCACATCGGAGATTTCACAAACCTCGCCGGATATCCACCCATAAAACCAAAAATATCATCTTTTGTGTTTACCTCCTTGACCACAACCTATCATGTGAGTATGGATCGTTAATTCGAGGAAGATCGCAAGATGGTGCCAAGATTGAAGATTTCAAGTATCTCTCCAAAGGAAAAATATTTCTAGTACCTACCTTATCTTTATCACCTCTTTGCCCGAGGACAAGCAAATGTCTAAGCATGGGGGAGGAGGTATGTACAATGCAATTTAGAGTTCAAAGGGGAGTAATAAAAAAAGAAGAGAAAAGAGGTAAAGAGAAAAAAAAGAAAGAGATAAAGAAAAATATGTATGAGAAAAATATATGTATAAAAAAAATAAAGTGAACTCCCTAGTTCTCTAAATGCATTAGGAATTTCAAAAGCTTCAAGATTAAGATCCAAACTCATCTTTCCAACCATGTGCAATCCGATATCGAGGACTTCCTTTGTGCCTCGGGATCACTCTTTGCCATTTGCACATGTCCACTGTTGACATTTCTTAACGTCATCACTAGGTTTGTATCCCCAGTAACGGCGCCAGAAATGGTGGACGACATTCCTTAACATATTTGCTAAGTTCATGAGTTCCTAGCAAGGATGCCAGAAATGTTCCGATGGTAATCCTAACGTTACAAAGAATCCGCAAGCACACGGATATACCATTGTAGCATTTCCCCAAAGGAGTATTCCAAAGGGTATCGAATCTAAGGAAGGCGTGGTCGGATTAACATGTGCAACACTATTGCAATGAGTATAGATCAATGACGAAAATAAGTCAGGTCCCAAACACAGGGGTAAGATATGATAAGGATGGGTAGTGTGAACACACCCGAACTCGTTCTCTCTATGGTACACTATGGCTTATGAGGCAACATACGAGTTAGCTCTAGGTTCTAAGGTACTAAACATATAAAGTTAGTAGACGCCAGTCAGTCACATAAGCATTGTATGAATATCAGCTCAGCACCCAGGCACAAACGGGGAGCTAACCGCCCGCGTCGCTTCCGCACGACGTCGGTTGTTAGATCTTAGACTCCTACAGCGTAGCCGAACGTGGGGGATTACAAAGGGTCCAACGGCTGTCACTACTGCGACCTACCTCTAACTATCCATGGGATACGCTCATATGCAACGCAGCTACTCAACCCAAGCACCATGCTTGCGTTGTTAACTAGACACTGGCCGGCCAGGGCTATTGTGACCCAGGTCAGTGCCACCAGATAACTGGCCACTTACACCGAGTACCATAGCTTGAACTCGAACTTCATACAACACAAACACGTGATCTAACTGGATCAAACTAGGCTAGGCACACAAACGCATTCGTGTTCTACTATGTCTATTCAACAGGATCAAAGGGTCGTGTTCAGGAAGAACGCGAGCCTCTAACTTATGAACAAACACCGAAGACATGAGTAAATCATTCGTCAAGTGGATCGAAAGATCTTGTTCATCAAGAACAGGAGCCTCTAAATGATGAACGAACGAAAAACACATGAACAAATCACCCATATATGCTAACACTACTTTATATGAAATAGCTAAATAACTGAAGTAGATCAAAGTCATACAATAAAATAAAGATACAAGAGAACTCATACATAGATCCCAAAGTAGACTTGGAACCTGAAGTAGAACTACTCTAGCCTACCTCCTAGCCTTGGAAACCAAAAGTGAGAGAGGAGTTGGAAAGTGAGTTGGGTAAGAAATGAGTCCCTTCACATCTATTTATAGGCCTAGGACAGCTTCGGGAGAATGGTGTGAACACCCCGGGAATGGATCAGGAGCCGGCCAGGAAGCACCACGTGGAAGGCTGAGATGAGCCGACACAAGGTCGATTCGGCCGACCTGTGGGGTCGGCCGACCCCTTGTGGGCCCACCTCGGCCTGTGCTTTCGCGTGGTGGCTGTCCTGTGGGTCCCAAGGTCGGTCCCCGGTGTCCACCTGGTTTTGAGGCGGTTTGCCTGCCCATGGGCCCTTCAATCCTTGTGATGTCCATGTGTCGCCCTCTGATTCGTCGGGGTTGCTTCCCTTGGATTGATGACATGGCTTACATGCATGGGATCCTAGGTGGCAGCCCTTCCTTGGCTGAGGTGACGTGGCTTGGCCCATAGATGGTGAGTTGTCACTCCTTTTATGCCTATTTTACCTACAATCACAGAAACTCCAAGGAAAAGTGGAACTACATTATTCTTAACTAAATGCGTTTCAGAAATGCCTTTTGCTCTTTTATTTATGAGTATATTGACGGCTATTGCTAAAGTAGGTACTTAACAGCCGTCAACATCCACCTATCTCAAAGTGTGTGTAATTTTTCTCTCCCCCTCCTTGATATAACATTATTTTCCAATGACCTTTTTGACGAGTCTCGGTAAGACCATGAGAAGCTTGTCTTGTTTTGACAATATCTCAATTATAATATCTTGGTAGGACTAAACTTTTCCCAAAAAGCTCCACATAAAGCCTACCACATATATATATGTTTTGAGAGGGAAAGGAGTAGAATAAATAGGCTTGAGAGACAAGATGAAATGAGAGTTCATGAGCAAGATGCAAGGTGGTTTAAATTTTTGAACTTGGTTTAGCTCTTTTTCATCTTGTTCTTTATTTCAAAATTTCTGAGATCCATTTGAATTTTGGGAGCATTTTTAATACTTGTGGGAAGACATTAATTAATATCCACCCTCCGTAGGGATGAAGGCTAGTACACTATGGAACTCTAACGAATTAAACTTTTGAGAGCATTATGTTTTCTCGTGTATAATCAAGTGCAGGGTTTGAGCAATGAAGAGCAACACTGATATCCATCTAAGGCTTACTCGAGGACGAGCAAGGTTTAAGCATGGGGGAGATGTTGACGGTGAATTTCCGTCAACCTAGCCATGAGTTTACCTTCGGTGTTGGCATCAATTTTATATCTTATCCATTGGTACTAACCCCCTTGATATAACAAGTTCATTCGTGCATGTCGGTGTTGGAGTTTAATGTTTATGCAGGAATTTAGCGTTAAAAGCAAGACTTCCGGGTAAAGTTCATCAAGCACCTCGTGAGAAGACCATGAAGCCCGGCACAAGTCAAGCAATGAAGTGAACAAGACTCCAAGAAGCCCAAGGACCAACCCGTGAAGGCAGAAAACTCCGAGGACCTGGACAGAAAATGCTGAAGCTTGCACGACAAGGAGCTCTATCCAAACCACGGAGAAACTGACGCCAAAGGCCCACATGCAGAGGAGGGAAACTTCTACAAGACACGAGAAGCGTCACCGACGAAGGAGGCCACGAGAAGGGCCAGAATGGGCCCAGGCCGGCCGGCCCAGGCCAGTCGGCCCAGCCCATTTCTGGGCCCATTCGTCCCCTCCTTTGACCTAGACGACCCCCGGGCTATTTATAGCCCCCCTGCCAAAAGCCACGCATCAAATCATTTGACATTCGCCGCCGAGGAGCAGAGAAGAGAGGGACACCATTCCGGAGAGGAGAGGGTCGAGCTAGTTGTCTAGGTTTCCCTAGCCGACGTGAGAACCTTGCAAGGAAGACCACGTCCACTAGTAGGGATGTTGTCATCGATGACGTTCAGCTAACGTCACCGAAGATGTCATAATCGTCACTGATGTTCATTTGTGACGAGTTTGTGACGATTTGGATTTCGTCACTATGGTCGCGTCACATTTGGTCATCGGTGACGAAATGGTAATTTTCGTCACAGATGTGTCTCCATTCTGTGACGAATTAGACGTCGTCATAGAATTGGATTCAATCTGTGATGATTGCTTTTGGTCATGGATGATACACTGTTTTCGTCATAATCTCCCGTCTGTCAGACGTCCTGACGGCACCGTTAACGACGTTTGTTTTCTATGACGATCCGGTTACGTCATCGATAGTCCTATTTTTCGTCATTACCGACCGTATGCCACGCTGGCCGATGACGTGCTTAATGACATGACAGCTGACATGACAGATGACGTGACTGCTGACATTGCATTTTTAAATGACACGTGGCCAAATTAGGTTCCACCACGTGTCCTCTTTTTATTAGGCCACGTGGCGTGTTATGATTGGTTAGGATTTTCGTTACAGATGTTATTACCAATTCATCATAGAAATAATTATATATTGGTCACTGAAGACTCATCAATTTCATCACAAATATGCACATGGTTTCATAACTATTTGCAAATAATATTGAAATGATCAAACAATTCCACAGATAAAAAGGTCAAGTATCTAGTGCTCCACAAAAATTTCACTTGTCCAAAGACATAAACATATATTACAACCAAAGTATGTATAAATATAGCCCATATACAGACACTAAGAATTGTGGGCTTCACGATAAAATTGGTCCATCAATCCTTCAATGCATTTGTCAACATGATAAATTGGTCCTTCAATCCTCCATGCATCTGGAACTGATTCACAGGAACAGACAAAGCAAGATTCAGTGTCCAGTGCTTACAACGGTTGCTAGTATTTGCAAAATTTATACGGTAAATTCAGAAACAGAGATAGCAGTCTTGTAAAAACTACAACCACATATACCATCAACCAGTCAATGCAAGAGCATCAGAAGTACACCATCAACTAGCTACTACAAACTGAATTATCAAGAGATTGATTTATCAATGACCCTTACAACAAGATCTTGTCATACAGGAAGCTAGATATGGTCCATGAATCCAATTAAAAGCATCCAGTTTATAGGAATGCAGCAACACCTTGACTGTAAAAACATACCTTACAAGTGGATTCTGCTCATAGTGTTCCCACACCTTAGACCTTTTAGCACGTGTTTGAGTTGAATGAGAGTCATCAGAGCTATCCGATGTGTTAGCAGACATGTTGAGGCAACAGACTAGACAGGAGAATCCCTGAACTACATGTAAGAAAGGCAAACGACCATTCAGATTAACTAGTAGGAAGTCATACAGCTAACAATGAAAAGTTAACATAGACACAACAAATAAAAGTGAACAGCAGCATCAGTTGTAGTTTATATATAGTTCAATACAAAAAGTAGTAGTATAACAAAATTTTGAGTTCACTGTTTATCTTGAATTATATATATTAGGAACAGGACTTCAATGTTTGAGAATAAACAAAGTGGCATCAATATGCATGATTACATCTAATTTCAATTCAGACCTATCCACCAGGGGGAAAAATAAGGTCAGTTATAATTATTCATAAACTGAGATAATTGGTATCTATTTTTTTTAAAAAAACTAGCATATCTTGCACAGACAAAACATAAGAAGAGGTAGGCGTTGTCATGTTATCAAGTATTTATTAGACACATATATAGAGGCAGCTCAAAAATTCAGTGGCACTACACTACCTGCACGCAAGGATGTAGTCTTTGTGGTGGCAGAAGTCAAAATTCAGTAATAGTGTACCAGTGAGGATATAGTATTCTTGTTGCTGTAAATTTACATTCCCAGAAGACCATAGCAATTTACCACATAACTGATAACAATCATGGCAGAGTGGGGGAAGTTTCAGGTACCTAGGCTGCAGATCTGGCCTGCACGGGTGTAGATCAGAAGCAGTTCTTTCAGAAGAACCGTCCGCCTAGCGAGCGGAGGGGCTCCCCTGTGGCCTGCGCTAGTAAAGGAAGAGAGGGGAGTAGCCTGCAGGCCTGCAGCAGTCAGCGCAGCGTCAAGAATCAACAAGCACCGGCTTCACCAAGAGAATGGAAAGCAGGCAGCATCAGGAGAGAAATAGAGGACCGGTGGTACCTGGATCTGCTGCCTTCGCGTGGGGCATCCAGAGCACTGTCCCACGGCGTCGGTCGGCGGAGGCTGGTGCGGCGCGTCGCGGGTGCCGTTCCTTGGCGGAGGCCGGTGCGGCGCGTCGCGGGCGCCGAACCTCGATGGTGGTCGGCGGAGGCCGGCGCGGCGCATACAGGGCGTTGTCCCTCGACGACGGAGGTCGGCGCGGCGCGTACAAGGCGCCGTCCCTCGACGGCGGAGGCGGAGGCCGGCGCGGCACGTGGGATGCAGTTGTGCGGGGCTGGGAAGGTGCCGATGCGATGGCGGCGTGTGGGAGGGATACGAACCGAGGGAGATAGTGGTGGAGCTAGGTTAAATGCGTGGAGTGGGGGCGGATATAGTGGGCCGGCTCTCTTGGGCCTTTTTTTTCTTTTATTTTTTGCTTTCTTTTATTTCTCTTTTTCTCTTTTTTCTTTTTTTAATAATATGACTAAGTGAGACATGTTTCTAGTTGTAAAGAATACATAGTACCACATTATCAAAATTATTTGAAATTTTTATGGGATGGTTTTGGAGCAAAAATATATTGTTGTGTGAATCTGTGGAATTTTCTACTCAATTTTAGCTATTATGGTATTTATTTGTTGAATAAACAAAGAAATACATGTTAAAATACCATAAAGTGACTGGAAAAATCTAAAAAGTTGCATGATCACATGATTTTGGTGGACAAGAATCACATAAAAATTCAAGTGATTCCGACAAAGTGTTGTTGTACATCCATCAGTATGGCATATATGGCTCACATAGTGCTATATGACTAACAGAGAGAAGTTCCTCGTTGTGAAGGACGTATAACTCCACTTTGTCAAAATTATTTGAAACTTTTATTGGAAGGTTATGGAGGCAAAATATGTTGTTGTGTGAATCTGTGAAATTTTTGACCAAGTTTAGTTATTACAGTAATTATATATTGAATTACTAAGAAATAAATGTTTAAAACCATAAAGTGGCTAAAAATCAAAAAAAGTTGCATAGCCACATGATTTTGGTGTATAAGAATGACATAAAAAATCAAGTGATTTCGACAAAGTGTTGTTGCACATCCATCGCTAAGGTATACATGCTCACATAGTCTTATATGACTAAGCGAGAGATGTTCCTGACGAAGGATGTATGATACCACTTTGTCGTAATCATTTGAAACTTTTCTTTGATGGTTATGGAGCCAGAATATGTTGCTATGTGAATATGTGGAATTTTCTGACCAAGTTTAGCTGTTATTATAATTATTTTTGAAATGCTATGGAATAATTTTTAAAATGCCATAAATTGGCTAAAAATATAAATATAAGTGCTCAAAATCATAAAAAATGATTTTATATGAACACTAGAAAAAGAATCACCAAATTTGGAGTTGATATCAGTGAGATAAACTAGTTTTAGATTTTGTTCATGAATTAAAATGTGAATACTACTATTCTTGATGAACTTCATCCACAATCAACCCTTGACTAATGCGCCACCAGGTATGCGCCACATGTTCCACGATTAGCCACGATCTTAGGTCGATTCAATTAGGGGAGCCACCATTCAATTACCGGGTTCAAATTACAAGTACAAAAACTTACACACCTTACACAACAAAGACCAAGTGCTCTAGTGGTAAGGCTCCTAACTGTTTAGTGGCTGGTCACAGGTTCGATGCCTTGTGGCAGCAATTTTTATTAAAAAAATAAATAGGGGGAATGCAGCGGACCATGTGCCACGCCCTTGATCACCTGACGCCGCGTCCTTTGCTCTAGGTCAAGGATCAGATGCACGATTGTGGCTCTATGGGCCATGAGCTCTGATCAATTAAGGGAACCACTATTCAATTATCATGTTAAAAGCTAATAAATAAAAAAAATCATTGTGGCTCTATGGGCCGTGAGCTCTGATCAATTAAGGGAACTACTATTCAATTATTATGTTAAAAGCTAATAAATACAAAAACATCCATAACTATAACAAGAGAGGTCGAGTAGTCCGGTGGTACCGCTCTTACCTGGCTACCACTTGGTTGCGAGTTCTAAGCTCCGTGGAGCTGTTTTTTTCCACTGTGTCGCTCTTGAGGTGCAACAAGCGAGTAACACAAACTATGACGAACACCAATTCTTATCTGTGACGAATAGGTTTCATCATTTTGATGAGCATGCAATTTATGACGATATCAAGTTTCATTTTATGACGTTCCTTTCGTTTTTGTCATTAACTTTGGTACCAAATCTCTGTCACTGGTAACTAATGACGAAAATGAATATTTTGTCATTAACTTTGGTACCAAATCTCTGTCACTGGTAACTAATGACGAAAGTCATGCGCGTCATGAGCAAATCGTATGGATAAACACATTTCTAGTAATGGTAGGAGTTCCAGGAGCTAGGAGTAAGATCAATGTAGGATCCCGGTGGTGATCTTGTTCATGTATCGTTTATTATGTTGAATTATCAAATTGCAATCCGATTCTTAGCAATCAAGTGCTTTCTCTACGACTTTGTCTTCGATTGGTTTTTCTCACTTTAAGATTTATTATCGAGATAGATCATATAAGGTGTTCTTGTAGCCGTGGTGGCTAGAGGTGCACGCCTGACCTACCAAGAGATTTCATCTTGTCCTTTGGACTCGCCCTAGGCTAACCCGCACGAATAGGAGTGTGTCGTGACAGGACGGTGGCTCCAAAAAGCGGGTGTCTTTGGAGTTGGAACGGAAGCCGCGATTTAAAGAGGCTTTTTATGAGATTCAATTTGGTTTGTTCATCTTTGCTTGGGACTTCAACAAGAGCTTGATCCAATCTCTCTAGATTGGTTTTACCTATCCCTCTCTATCTCTTGCTACCTCCGGTTTTCATTAGATTAGAAGATTAGATTCGTTTTCTTGGTGTTCTTTAGATTAGATGCAAAAGCACTTCCTTTGAAGATCAAAGTGTTCTCGGCTTTAATAGATTGGTTCTTGCATCATACATTTGTTCCACGGATTCGATACCTTGGGTTCACACTTAAGGGAAGAAGGGTCCCTTGACTACGACGGAGGATTTGTCCGCTTGCAATCCAAACGAAGTTTGATATGCATAAATACCGTCAACACTAGCGTAGTCGGGGCGGATGGATATTTTTTCGGCCAAGGTCATTTCGGATAATGGAGCAATTGTTGGCGACGTGGGTTAGTGTACCCGCATCGCCTTTGTCGGCCAGGCAGGCAACATTTATCTTTTTTATATAGGCTTCAGACGCTGACGTGTGGGCCCGACACTATTTTTTCTGAATTGAAACTTGCTTCCCTCAAATATTAGAGCCCATAAACAGTGCCTCAAAATTCATAAAAAATACGAACAATTCATAGTTGGCAATTTAGTATTTGAATAAAATATCAACAACCACACTTGTATAACCAAATTGCTTAAAATTAATTTTTTTAATATCATGTTTATGATATAATAATTATAATAACGTCTTCTAGTGTGTTCTAAAAATTCTACAAATTGACTTGGCAACATAATTTCAGTCCCTAAACTTGTCGACAAAAATTCAAATGGTTTCAATAAAGGAAGATTATACTTGTGTACAAATGTCAACATCTCTCACATAGTTTCCTAGAATGTTACTTCAACTTTGAAGTTTTCCACACTTAACAACATGTTCGAACTCATATGCATTCGCAATTTTAACATAACCTTGTGTTCACCATAAGATTACGAAATGTTTCAATAGTAATGGTTGTGCAAAACTGTTGACACATTTTATCTTATATATTTGTAAGTCAACTAAACATGAGAAAAGGGCATAATTGTTAATACCAACTTAGAATAGGGTGTCACTAATAGTTTTTCTGGAGTTTTAGAGAATTCTACGTCTTGCAGGGCCTAATCAGAAAAATAGCAAAAGAATAAAGTCTAAAAGGCTCCAGAAGGCTCCGGAACTCAACGTGACTTGGCACCCAAGAAAGAAGCATCTGGAAGAGGCAAAGACCCACCTGACCGAAATGGGCCCCGAGGGGGGCCCACCACAGACCGGTCGGCCCCATGGTGGGGCCGGTCGGCCTCCCCCGGGCGCCACATCAGCCCTACTTCTGGAATGTTCTTCCACCGCCTATGAGGATCAATCTAAACTGTATGTTAGGTCGGTTTGATCGTACGGCTCATGACATCCCCTCAGGACTATATAAGCAACCCCCTGACCCCCTGGCAGAGGAGAATCTGGCTCTCATCTGTTCATACACCAGATCAAGTCATCAAGTCAGAGATACTACACCCTAGAAACACCATATAGCGAGAGTAGCTAACTAGTCTAGATCTAGGACGAGGCAAGGCATCTACTTGGCTCCTGATCATCTAGAAACTGGTCGAGATACTGATCTAGCTTCGCTTTTGTAAGTTCTTCATAAGTTCTTCACATTTGCTGTAGAGACATATGTTCTTATCAATGATTATATTCGATGTTATATGCTTTGGTGCTTATTATGATTACATGTTTAGCATAGTTGATTTACCTTTATATTCGTGTATGGAGTCGTATAGCCCTCACCTAGATCATCTGTTAACATAGGTGAGTGGTAAAGATAGCGTAAGCGTGGTGCTTATACTGTACTTACCTGCGATTGCACCCTACATACCGGGTCGCGTGGTAGATCGTGGTGGTGATAGCACTATTGAGTCCTTTGCAATCCACCCCCCGTGTGTAGGACTAGTGGAGCCTTATACTATTTGGGTTGTTTCAAGTTTCGGCCTTGATCCTCCTGATTAGTCTCCCCATGCATTAGTATAATAGTTCTTCTTCCATGATTGTTAAATATATTGCACTAATCATAGTTTGCATTGACATATAGTTTAGGGTTACCGAGGAGTATCCTCGCTAACTAGGCTGTGAATACGCTTCTCTCTCTATATTGACACTTTCTGGTGGCTCACTATGTTATGACTTGATCAATGCTATCATTATTATTATCTTTATGTGACTTACACCTGCTTATAGTAATTGATATATTTTGGTCACTCTACATTACACAACTGAGAGATATGCATGTATTTGTTATTATAGATAAAAGACTTCTTTCCCTGAGGTAGAATATAAATACGATACCTGGTTTTACTCCTAGTTAAAATGCTACAATGGTATATTCATATCTGTGTGCTTGCGGATACCCATATATATATTTTCTTATCTAGAGATCCAAGGCATATGTAAGAGTACCAATCCATGTGTTTTAGTGGCACTTCTATCAGGGATGACAACCTAGATCGAGTTGTGCTATGACCCGTATTGGATTTATCTTTTAGTTTATCTGAAAGCAACATCTGATATACACTTAGCATCATGTTAAGATATACCTTTGCATTTCTGGCGCCGTCGATAGAGATGGATCTTGTATCTGTTTCTAGTCGATGACGTTAGCAATGTCAACAAGCATTTTTTGGCGTCGTTGCCGGGGAAAGAAAGTCTATAGCCTAAGTAATAAATTTAGTAATAGCATGCATGCATCTCTCACACGTAATGTATCGAGAACCCAAATTATCATTGCTTAAACAGGCTTACCCTTGTTCTTTCCACTTTTGTCTATCTGATTTCAGGGTAATGTATGAATAAGAATCTTCTAGACAACTTCGTCTCAGATCCAAAAAAATCCTAAGGAAGGTAAGGTCAAAGCCCGAGTCTCGGCCCACGACCTCTACCTTGGAAGATTCAACAGTGCGAAGCTTAACACCCACGTTCGAAGTAATGGCAAACAAGACCCTTCGTGAGTACTCCGCACCGACCCCGGACAACATTCGTACTGGTCCGGCAGTCGCTGTGGGAGACGCAGCTTTCGAGCTCAAGCCTGCACTGATCAACATGGTACAAGCTAGCCAATTTTGTGGAAAAGCTCATGAAGATGCCAACGCACACCTTCAACATTTCTTGGAGATATGTAGCACCTTCACGATCAAAGATGTGCCAAGTGATGCAGTCCTACTTCGCTTATTCCCATTCTCACTCTTGGGGCGAGCGAAGCAATGGTTTTACTCCAACAAAGACAAACTTACAACTTGGACATTGTGTTCTACTGCCTTTCTGGCAAAGGTCTTTCCTATAGGCAAAACCAATACCTTACGGGGGAAAATTTCAAGTTTCCAGCAGCAACATGACGAATCTGTTCCTGAAGCGTGGGAATGCTTCCAAGACTACATCTCAGAATGCCCACACCACGGAATGGAGAATTGGTTGCTCATGCAGACCTTCTACCACGGGCTCTCTACCAACACCCGTGAAACAATGGATGCTGCAGCTGGAGGTGCCTTCCTTTCCCTTACACTTACTCAAGCTACTTACCTTGTGAAAAAGATGGCGTCCAACCAAGCTTGGAATGAGGAGCGTCAACCCCGCAAGAAAGAAAGAGGAATGCATCAGCTCAAGGAGGTAGATATGCTGTCTGCCAAAATGGACTTAATCATGAAGATGCTTGAAGACAAAGGCCCTGAGAAGAAGGAAGTCATGCAACTCTTCGAATCCCGCATGACCTGTGAAGAGTGTGGAAACACTGGACACTCGGGCAATCAATGCCCTCAGCTGGAGGAGGACGTGAACTACATCAACAACAACAATCAATATCGTCCCCAGCAAAATCAAGGATGGACCCAGCAGAGGCCCAACTACCCAGGTAACTATTCAGGTAACTATCAAGGTAATAACTCTTCCAATAATTTTCCACTTTTAAGAGACTTAGTTCAAAACCAGGGTAGAGTTATGGATAATCTGTCTAAGAAATTAGCTTCCAATGATAAAATGTTAGAAACTATTAGTAATAAAATGGAAAGCTTTTCTTCTGCCATTAAGAACCAACATAGTTTTAATAAAATAATAGAATCTCAGATATCTCAGCTGGCATCATCTGTTCCCACGGCTAACCCAGGTAAGATTTCGGGCCAGCCGGAAGAATTAGAATCTGCAAATCTTGTTGATATCTATTATGCAGGCCTGTGCGCTAATAAGACAGAAGAAGGCCCAAAGTGGACTGACTGGGGTATGCCTGCCAAGAGAGGAGATCCAGGAAGAGGCCAGTCATCACCATCACTATTGGAGCTTACACTTTCGAGAATGCACTTTGTGACTTTGGGTCTAGCGTCAACATAATGCCCAAGGTAATATATGAGAAAATCAATGGTTCACCTTTATTGTACACAACCATGTGATTGCAGCTTGCAGACCTGTCACTATGCTACCCTGAGGGCATCCTAAATAACATATGTCTGGGGGTAGGAAGTTCCTACGTAGCCGCCGACTTCGCTGTTGTCGAGACTGGGGGAAGTGAGAACGCCCCAATCATTTTGGGACGTCCTTTCCTTGCCACTGTTAAAGCCGTCATCTACGCCGACACTGCGAAGATAGTCTTCACCATCAACGGGAAGAAGGAGAGATTCAGTTTCAAGAACAAGATCCTAAGAGCTCCTACACACCCCCAATATCCTTACCCTCAAGAGTACAAGCCAGCTGTCGAGAAGAAAAGGAGAGATAGAAGGAGGAACAAAAAGAACAATCAACCTCGACTACACGTGGAGGAAGTTTGGATGATCAACACAATTCAATCAGAAAATGAGAACCTGTTTCCTTCACCACTGCTGCCAAAGTTAGACGACCCTGGAGTCCCATCAATCCACTGCTCCATCAATCAATGGAACTTCCAGCGAGTTGTCTGCGACACAGGATCGGGCATCAACTTAATGTCTAAGGTAACTTATGAATTAATATATGGTGACCTACCTTTGTATTCCACCTATATAATGCTGCAGATGGCGGACCAATCACACCGATTCCCGGAGGGAGTTGCGTGAGATGTACCTATCAAGATAAAAGATCACTATGTCCTAACTGACTTTGTAGTCATAGACATGGGAGATGAAGAGCAAGATCCTCCCATAGTACTTGGGAGACCGTTCCTGAACACCACCAGAGCAATCATCTACAACAGGACGGGCGAGATCCACTTCCAGTTCAGAACTGATAAGGTACGCTGCTACTTTAATACTTATACTGACTCTGAGCAGCCCAAGAAGAACAAGATGCGGAGACGCCTTCAGAAATTGCAACGCAAGCTGAACATGAAGTTGACAGACATTAAGAACATTGAGGAAGAGATTAAAGTGAAGTCCGCTCAGCTCCTACCATTCAAGAACTCTGAACCTGTTAACCCAGAAAGGTCTCCACCGAAGAAACAAGTCTGGAGGAAGAAAGACAAGAGTACACCTTCAGAAGACCAATCACTACCCGCGTCACTAATTGATCAATCGTCGGCTACTACATCTACGCCATGGGAGTAAGTACTCGAAATTCTTGCCGAGAGGTAACTCGGTATTTATCTGCATTTTTAATTAGCATTTTTCCTTTAGCATTTTTACTTATATACTTGCATTAGAAAAAGACCATAAAAATGTTTTCTGCATTTGCATCTGTTCCTTAAGGCCCCATGTACTCCGTACCGTGGTGGCATAAAAATAATAATAATATATTGCATTCACATGTTTTTGCTTTAGCATCCTTTTTGCATATAAAAATTCACAAAAATATGTGGGCACATGAAGGTCCACACTTTTCAGAAAAACCCAAAAAGAAGTGGGCACATGAAGGCTCACAACATAATCCTTAAAATTTGTTCCTTCGGGTATGTGCGAGATTAATATTTACAAGAAGAAATTAAGGAAAACCTGAAGGAAAACAAGTTTTAAGGATGGATGAAGGACTACTTCAAGATCTAGCTTGGGGGAGAGCACCCCCAGTTATCACGATAAGTATCATTATCCTATGTTTTGGTTAAAGAGTCTTAGTTAAAAGTCTTAGTATGAATAAATACTAGAGTCTGCTAGTTGGCTTTTCTTTTTTATGATGATCTTGATGATTTATGCTTGGAAATGATGAATAGTTGCTCCACCGTGATTCCTCTTAAATACTTAATTTTCAGACCTAGATTCTCCTAAAGCTTTAAATGCTTAATTTGCTCTAAACCCAAAACCCGTGGGAAGTACATGCTTAATCTGAGTCTAGGCTTTGAAAGATAATTCATGAAAAGTTGAGCTGCTATTTATCATATTTCTAGAGAAGCTTGATTCCTGGTTTTTATGAAAAATCCTACATGATGAGTTCCTGTGTTTATGATCCTTGAGAGCTTGTCATACACATTAAGATCATTCCACTCCACCATTTATGCTGCTTCTAACCTGGAAGTACGCATTCTCCATCAAGCTACAAGCCATAAAATAGCTCATACGACTCTTGGATATGTCTCTCTCAATGTGTAAAAAGAGAGAGAGAGAGAGAGAAAAGAGATTCTGGGGCTACATTCGGAAAAAAAGAAGAGAGAGGGAAAAGTGAGAAGAGAGAGGGGGAGAAAAGGACAAGTGTCATAATAGGCGAGAAGGGCCTACCCCCCTAAATAATAAATTTAGAGATGAATAATGGACACAAGTCCGAGGGCGAGAAGAGCCCACATCTCTAAGGAGATAGAAAAATGGACAAAAGTCCGGGGCGAGTAGAGCCCACCTCTCCAAGAATGGAAAGCCCAGATCTTAAAGTTCTAGAAAGAGAGATATAGTCCAAGAGCTAGAAAAAAGGCTAAAGGCTTACCTCCTTTCACCCTCATCCATTTAACACTATCATCCCACCATACATATCTTGCCAAGTGTGACTCCATGCTTGAGAAGGTCATACACAGGATCTCTGAGTTTTATTTGAAAAATCTTGCAAAAACCCCAGGATGATAGTTGATCAAAGAATTTGAGATATAATGCTTGACTTGATTGTTCTGTCTTTTAATCGCTTAAGATTTATGAAAAGGCTACACACCATGGTTAAAGGTAAGATGGAGCAATCTTGTTGAGGAGAATTTATTTTTGAAAATCATGGTATTTTTGAGGCGTGAAAGCGTTGCAGCAACTCCTGATCCTGCTATAGCATAGCTTTGCTAGGGACTAGCAAAGGGTAAGCTTGGGGGAGTTTGTTGACACATTTTATCTTATATATTTATAAGTCAACTAAACATGAGAAAAGAGCATAATAGTTAATACCAACTTAGAATAGGGTGTCACTAATAGTTTTTCTGGAGTTTTGGAGAATTCTATGTCTTGCAGGGACTAATTAGAAAAATAGGAAAAGAATGAAGTCTAGAAGGCTCCGGAACTCAACGTGACTTGGCACCCAAGAAAGAAGCATCTGGAAGAGGCAAAGACCCACCTGGCTGAAGTGGGCCCCGAGGGGGGCCCACCACAGACCGGTCGGCCCCATGGTGGGGCCGGTCGGCCTCCCCCGGGTGCCACGTCAGCCCTACTTCTGGAATGTTCTTCCACCGCCTATGAGGATCAATCTAAACCGTATGTTAGGTCGGTTTGATCGTACGGCTCATGGCATCCCCTCAGGACTATATAAGCAACCCCCTGACCCCCTGGCAGAGGAGAATCTAGCTCTCATCTGTTCATACACCAGATCAAGTCATCAAGTCAGAGATACTACGCCCTAGAAACACCATATAGCGAGAGTAGCTAACTAGTCTAGATCTAGGAGGAGGCAAGGCATCTACTTGGCTCCTGATCGTCTAGAAGCTGGTCGAGATACTGATCTAGCTTCGCTTTTGTAAGTTCTTCACATTTGTTGTAGAGACATATGTTCTTATCAATGATTATATTCGAGATTATATGCTTTGGTGCTTATTATGATTACATGTTTAGCATAGTTGATTTACCTTTATATTCGTGTATGGAGTCGTATAGCCCTCACCTAGATCATCTGTTAACATGGGTGAGTGGTAAAGATAGTGTAAGCGTGGTGCTTATATTGTACTTACCTGCGATTGCACCCTACATGTCGGGTCGCGTGGTAGATCGTGGTGGTGATAGCACTATTGAGTCCTTTGCAATCCACCCCCCGTGTGTAGGACTAGTGGAGCCTTATACTATTTGGGTTGTTTCAAGTTTCGGCCTTGATCCTCCTGATTAGTCTCCCCATGCATTAGTATAATAGTTCTTCTTCCATGATTGTTAAATGTATTGCACTAATCATAGTTTGCATTGACATATAGTTTAGGGTTACCGAGGAGAATCCTCGCTAACTAGGCTGTGAATATGCTTCTCTCTCTATATTGACACTTTCTGGTGGCTCACTATGTTATGACTTGATCAATGCTATCGTTATTATTATCTTTATGTGACTTACACCTGTTTATAGTAATTGATATATTTTGGTCACTCTACATTACACAACTGAGAGATATGCATGTATTTGTTATTATAGATAAAAGACTTCTTTCCCTGAGGTAGAATATAAATACAATACCTGGTTTTACTCCTGGTTAAAATGCTACAATGGTATATTTATATCTGTGCGCTTGCGGATACCCATATATATATATATATTCTTATCTAGAGATCCAAGGCATATGTAAGAGTACCAATCTATGTGTTTTAGTGGCACTTCTGTCAGGGATGACAACCTAGATCGAGTTGTGCTATGACCCGTATTGGATTTATCTTTTAGTTTATCTGAAAGCAACATCTGATATACACTTAGCATCGTGTTAAGATATACCTTTGCATTTCTGGCGCCGTCGATAGAGATGGATCTTATATCTGTTTCTAGTCGATGACGTTAGCAATGTCAACAAAAACAAATATTATTTCTATGTTGTACTTATAAGGAACAAGATAAGGCGTACAAACAACATTCAAGAAATGGAATTACATACGAAAAAATGTCATAAATGAATAGATGTTGATTTTAGAAAAATTCAGAAACAAATATCAACAAATTTGGATTACGGATGACGGAGAAATACGTGATACAAAATTTGATTGTAGATTAAAAGGGGAAAAGGAAACTGTTCTTCATTCGAATAGATCTAGCCCCGCCCCTTCATTGGTGACGTGTGGTTGTTAATCCACGTATCATTTGCGCCTCCGAACCCTTTTAATAAACGCTCCACCCCAACTTCCGCCTTCTATCCCCTTCTTTGGCTTCCGCCTTCCTCGTCTCCGTCGCAGGGATGGCCTGCGACTCTAGGGAGAGGTTCTGCCAGGAGGAGGCCCCGCGGCCACGTTCCCGTCCGTCTTCCTCGGTGTTGTCCGCCGCCCCCGCCAAGAGAGTGAGGTTCCGCGGCGACGAAGAGGAGTCGTCCCCGCGCGCCGCCCCCACGTGCCGCCCCCGTGCGTCTTCCTCGGCGCTCCATGGAAGAGGTCGGTTCTTCGTCGGCCCAGGGGAGGAAGCCGTACATGCGCGCAAGAGCCAAGTTGGTGGACTCTAGTGATGCCCGCCATGGAGAGGCAGGGTTTTTTCCTCGACGCGAAGGAAGAAGCGGTCCACACGCATTGAGGTGAGCGCGGACTCCTCTGGCCATGACCTGGGCAGAAGAGTGGTAGTAGACCTCATATCCTCCAACGATGACTCCGGCAACAACTCCGGCGACGACTCCGGCAACAACTCCGGCAACAACTCCAGCGACGATTCTGAAGACCATGAGGCAAGTTCTGATACCATCACGCACAATTTGTCCTTGTACCTTCACACCTTCACTGATCAATTGTTCTAATGCATCAATTTCCATTTGTTGTAGGAAGTTGCTGCACATGACATTGACAGGATTTGGATTGAAATCAACAAGCTCAAGGAATCGGCTAAAGCAGGCAAGTTTTCAAACCAGTTAGAGCTAAACAGCTTTCTTGTAAGAAGTTACAACTGTTATGAAACTTGCATCAATATAATTTGCCTTTATTTTAGGAACGTGTTGTTACTCGGGATGACATTGACTACATCTGGAAAGGAATCGACAAACAGGATGAGCAGCTTAAAGCCGCACATAAGAGGCAGGAGATTGAGCTTTTAAAGAAAAATGCTGAGCTGGCAGAAAGAGTGGCAAAACTAGAGACAAGGATAGCTGAACTTGAGGCAGCAGCACAAAAGAAGTCATCTAGCTAACTAGTTCCCTTGCAGCTAAATCTAGTTTGGTGATGCGCCCAACTGATGCAGTCTTATTTTGGTGACGTGCCCTACTGATGCATGTTAGATGTGAATATGTTTGTTATGAGCTAGTTTTCTTGGTGATGTGAATTTGTGATGCATGTCATATGTGAACATGTGAAGCTATATATATGCATATATCTTAAAATATGTAGAATATGCTCCTTTGACTATCTGTGTTTCTTGAGAATTTTTTGCTGTTGTCTTTTTTTAGATGTCCTGTTGTCTTATAAAAACATCACACCATTGCTTACACTAATTTGCACATAGACTTGCACATAGGCTTTTAGTTTTAAGGCCCACACAAGCCCTCTCGCGCTAGGGTTAGTAGGGAAAGACACCTCCCTCACGCAGTCTCCTCCCACTCTCCCCTCACGCCACCGCCGCCGCTTCCTCCCCCTCTCCTTTGTCCCCCTCACCTCCACCACGTCGCGAGGCACGCTACACCCCTTCGCTGAGACGCGCGCCACACCACGCTCGGCGCGAAGCGCGCCACACCTATGACAGCGAGATCTGGAGGAGGAGGAGGGACCCAGCAGCGGCGATGACGACAACTACTAGATGAGGGATCCAACGACGACAATGACGATGACTAGGAGGAGGAGGGATCCAGCCACGAGGTCAACGCGAGGACGAGGACGTGGCGGTGAGCAGGCAGCAGCGAGGAGTAGAGATCCCTCCGCTCCAACAGTGACAAGGTGATCCTTTGTATAAGTACATGTGGACATACTTTGCTATTGATGGTATACATACTTAGCATTTCCCTTTAGATTGACTCTTATATTTGGTTTTGCTCTTGTTCCCTATGTACATGTGCACATTCTCCCCAAGTTGAATAAGTACCTCATCAGCAACAGAGGCAGCCAACATCTTCCTCTTTAAAATGGTAAGGTCGTATTGCGTGAACTAATTTTTTGGTTACTGAATTTTGCATTTATTTTAATGGTTTACCATAGAACCAATGAGATTATATTGGGATAAAGTAGTTACTGTAATTGTTTTCTTATGTGTTTTCTCATGGTTAGCTGTTACGCATGGTTAACTAAAAATGTGCTCTACTTGTCTCCTGTTGTAGCATGTCTCCTGGGAGAGCTAGCAGTATGGTCTGCTTTTTGTGCTATTCTTGGACACTGAGCTGACCTTTCTCATAATCCCTTGACTATTAATTCACAGGATAAATCTGACGAGGACTATAGACCTGGGCCACATGATGAAGAAGAGGGTTATGGCACTGCTAGTGAAGAACAAGACCAGGTGGGTGGGGCTCCGCGCCGAGGCAGAGCGCCAAGGACAGCCACAAAGTGGCCAAGTGACACAATGATAGTCACTGAGGTCGAGATAGGGGGATGCCAGTACCATTGACACAAAAGCGCAGGTTCAGGACGCTTGCGGGGCTCATTGCTAGACAAAAGATACCCTTGCATTTGCCAGAAATCAAAGAACTAAGTAATGATGAAAAGTGGGACTTGTTTGGTAAGCATGTGTAGAAACACTTGAAGTTCCAGAAAGGTGTGAAACCGCATGCATTCAAGCTTTTCTGGAAGATGGAAGCCAAGGCATGGAGACAATTCAGATTTCAGCTTAGGCGAGATTTTATCAGAAAAGGACTTGAGCCATTTGCAAGGCACCCGTTTATCGACTCGGAACAGTGGAAGGAGTTCGTGAAACAGGAGCAAACCAAGGAAGCCTTACCTGTTAGTGTTAGGTTCAAAGAACTTCAAAGCCGAAACACAAGCGAGCACAGCATGGGTCTAGCTGGCTATACTGTGAAACTACCACAATGGGAGGACGAGGACAGACAATTAGCTGCAACTGGGATCCTCAACCCATATGACGCCTACCCTGACGATTGTTCCAAGAATTGGCTGCGAGCAAGGATTAAGGTAGTGATTAAAGACCGTGTTATCATGATAGTGTTCAACAACAAAGGAATTGAAAAATTGGCTGTAGACATCAAGGAGAAGAATGCATGTGCAGAATCTTCATGAATGGCAGGGCAGAGGGAGTATGATGTGCTATGTCAGTGCTTGGGCCACCCCGAACAATGGTCATTAGCAATCGGAAGCAATTTCATCTATTAAGTTCAATGCGGTACATGAACGATGACACCCAATCCATCATCACCCAAGCATGCAACAAAAATATGGAAGGCCAAAGAGCATGGGTAAGCAATATATTAATTTCATCCTTTAATTTCTACAAATCTCAAATAAGTTGACTTGGAACAATCTTTTGCAATAGGGAACAGAAGATCCACAATCACCCAAGCATGCAACAACAATATTCAAAGGCAAAGAGAATGGGGAAGCAGTCCAATAATTTCATCTACAAATTTCTACAAACCTCAAATAAAATGACTTCGAACAAATTCTTGTGATAGGGTACAGTAGATCCACAATCACCCAAACATGAAAGAATATTATAGAAAGCCAAAGAGCATGCTAATTGAATCGATCAATACAGGGAGGAGACCGCAGACCTGACGAAAAGGAAGGGAAGAAGGTGCTGAATGCCGTCTCGATTTAGCAGCCCGACCTTGCGCCTTGAGCACGATGTTCTGCGCAACTGTTCCAGATCTGCGGGCGCTAGGGTGAGCCTCGGGGGAGCCGACGGAGCAACGAGTTTGAACCATCTTGCAGCTTCAAGGACGTCGCCGAGGAAGGCCGCCGCTTGTAGAAGAGGAAAGCCGCCGCTCGTAGTAGAGGAAGCTATCATCGGTAGCTAGGTCACCGTTGCTGCTTCCGCCGCAGATCTACTAGGTCTCTTTGGTGGTCGAGGAGAAGATCCCCTGATTTTGGAAAATTATCAGGAGGGAAATGGGAGGCCTGGTGTCCCTCTTTGTTTTATATTTAAATGAGGAGGACCAGAAGGAGGAGCTGGGAATTCAAAATTTCAAGTCCCGCCTTTGTGGTCCTTAGCGGGAAACGAAACACTTTGGATCATGGACCCAAACGTCAGTGACCCAAATGAAAGACCGCTTGGGTGTCGGACCCAAACGTTAGTGACCTTACGCAGAGAGGTAAGTTGTTGACTGGGTTGTCCGTGCCACCATGGATCATGGAATGGACAAACACACACAGGACTATACTCTACTTCATATTCACGTTAGACGGATGATCTGATTATTGCATTACAAATGTACTCACTGCAACAAATTAACGTACCATTTTAACTGTTTATTACATGACTAAAAACACTTAAACGAAACATTAAAACTACAGGGGACCGTGGTACAACCCTTCAGGTAATCTTCTACGGAGATTGTGCATAAATTTGGGATGATCAGTGCATACAACCACCCAATCATATGTGAGTATTCCGTGAGGAAAGATTCACTCTAAGAGAGACATGCACTTGTCATGCAATTGTGTGCAGTTAGCCTAAATTGTCCATCATAGAAATGAAGTCACAGTTTCCTCGCTTGCCATGTCCCACATCTTTGATGCACAGTGCAACTTCAACCTTTCGACTTGGTACATGTCGGCGACCGAGAGTAAATAAGGCCAGGCATTGGCAGGAGTGTCCCATAAATCAGCCTCCTCCGGGAGTGATCCTTCCCTAGCATATTTGATCAGGACCAAGAAGCCATCAGGGTGTGTGTCAATAATTGTAACAGTTTCAGAGCTAGACTCCACTCCTGGGCCGTAGAGCATTGCCTCTATCACACAAGATACTTTCGCCACATCGGCACGTATCGCTCGTATCACCCGGCATTCTGCACCTACGTGGAAGACAACTTCCACAGGGGCTTGGGCTGCAACACTTTCGCATATGCTTCTTTGTACTGATGGAGGATGAACTTCAATGCAGTCATCCTCCAGTACTGTAACAACACACGATATGTGTATGCGATCTTCATTGGATGTCACGCGCTCAATGTCATGATGCTCCACCAGACATTCAAATCCTCTTTCTTGTAGATCCCGATTCAGGAAACAAACTTCTTTTGTAGCTTGAACTCGAAACGTATCAACTTCATCATTTGGGTCTCCAGCCATCGCACGGAACAATACTCTCACCTACATGGAAGGATGCAGTCACAGGCTTGACAAAAATAATATAATGCGACCGTATCGCCATGTGTGAGTGTGTGTATTTATAACAGCAACAAGACACGTACCATTTGGAATTTGTGCACAGGAACGAGGACGCTACTAGGAATCATGCCTTGGCCAACACCTATTTTTGGTTGCAATATGACTATTTTGGTTGCAACTGGAATCAATTTCAACAAAGTCTGGTGGTTGACAGATTGTTGCAATTGGAACGGTGCAATAGCCTCAAGCAACAACTTAAAATGTGGCGTTGCAACAGATTTTTCTATTGCAATGAAAAAAAGCCAACTACAACCAATATTTGGTTGCAAGAACAAATATTACAACGAACGAAAAAGGCTATTGCAACCAATACTTGGTTGCAAGAATAAATATTGCAACGATTAGTGAGAGCCTGTGTGGTTCGAGGACCGGTGGATGGTCGCTTCCTGGTGTGATGAGTGATTGACAACGTGGTGTGGACTGACTCTTGGCTAAGTAATGCATGTGCAGGTTGCGGCTTGACTGGTGTTGGTGCAGGTGAAGAACAAGCGTGAAAGGTCGTTACCGGTGAGGCCTCCAGGTGTGGAGAAGACAAGTAGGCTTGGTTCGAGGGACCCGGTGGCCAGCGGAGTCAAGTGCGGGCCGCATGGTGGCAAGAACAGCAAGACGAAGTCGTGGACGGTTTCTTGGTTGAGCCTCAAAACCAAGGTCGAGCCGGGATAACGTGGGAGCCGAGTCATGAGTGGTGATTGGTAGAGGCTACACCGAGTTCGCGGGGTTTGCAGTGGTTCACCAGAAAACCACTGGGTTACTCGGTTGAGCCACAAAACCGAGGCCGAAGACTCGACGAGGAGGTGTGACCACCCAGGCCGGTTCAACCACCCAGGAGGGACGGTCAGACCGCCTGGGCCGGTCTAACCGCCCAGGGGGGGCGGTCTGACCGCTCGGGTCGCAGCCACCGAGAAGCTTCGAAGCGGAGGACACACGTCGGGATCGCAAGGCTTGCGTCGAGGCTAAGCAAGTTTGCGGTCGCTGGGCATCCGTCCGATGGTGAAAATCTGAAGACTTCCAAATTCGTCCTTGAGGGGCATGTATCCCTAGTTATCTAGTAAGGGTAGTTTAGTCTTTTGGTTGCCCCCATATAAACACTTGAGGGGATGGATGGCAGCCAACTCTTTGAACCATAGCTCATTTCCCTTTGTCATTTTCATTTGTATTTTCCTCTAGTTTTTCTAGGACTAGCTTGAGAGCTTCATGTGAGATCTAGAGAGAGGGATGGATGACCGGGTGGCAAGCTAGACCTTGTATGAACCTTCATGGTATGTATAGATGATTCAGCGTGGTTCCTCAAGACCTTGTGTTGCCTCTCCCGTTTTCCTTTGTGGTGATTTTCGGAGCTCTTTCTTGTGATTTTCGTGGCGGAGTTTTGAGGGCGATTTCTTGCGGGTTTCTTGTTGGGTGTCACGTATGAGGACCTTGTGCCTCTTTGGCTGGTGACATTGCCCCAAGAACTCCCTTGAATCGACCTCGATTTGGTGGTTTTTCGAGTTGCTCGAGTTCATGACCTAGAGGGCCAAGATCCTCGATTCCCTTTGATTGAGAGCATTTCGGTTCGATTCCTTTGGTGGAGAGGTTGCCCAGGAGGTAACCTAGGTATTCCCGAAGTCTCGCTGCAATCCGTGGGGTGAATCGGGAGATCGGGTGATGGGAAGTTGAGGTTTGACCCGCGGCCAAGGTTTCTGGGAGGGGCAGTCTAACTGCCATAGGGGGGCGGTCTAACTGCCCTGGACCTTTCAGGTGCAAGTTTTGGTTTTGCTGGATTTTCCTCTGTGAGTTCGTTCGCCTTGATCAGAGGAGCGTTCTGGTGAAATCTTGGTTCGTTTCGGCGTAGTTTGCTTGGAGTTCTTGCCTTGAGTTCGTTGCTGGGTACAGGAGGTTAGACCGCCCCTGGTAGCCGGTCTAACCGCCCCTAGGCCCTTTGGGTGAAGTTTTGGTTTTCGCCGAGATTCTCTGGTAGCTTGCCTGGCCTTGACCAGAGGATCCTGCTGGTGAAACCGTGGAGAGTTTTGGAGCTCGGAAGAGGCGTTTCAGAGGATTTCTTGGTTACCAGGTGGAGGCGGTCTAACCGCCCCCCATACCCGGTCTAACCGCCCCCTCCAGGCAGGCAGCTTCCGAGTTGTTTCCGCTGCTGTGTGTGCGTAGGAGTTGTGGCTGCAGGTAGTGTTTGTTCCTAGGACCAGTAGCACTCCAGTGGCTACGTGGTTTTGGCAAATGGAAGGTTGCGTGCGGAGAGTGTGCTTTTGGGTATCCGACCAAGTTCATCTTGTTGGAGAAGTCATCTCCTTCGAGAAGAATTTTTATCGGTTCCCATTCACTCCCCCACCTCTCTGGTTGCCAGTTCCGGTCCTTCAAGTGGTATCAGAGCCGGTTACGGATCTTCGGATTCTAACCAGTCTAAGATCCAAGGATGGCGTACCAGGAATGGGGATCGGGTCCTCCGCACTTCGATGGCAAAATCTACCAGATGTGGCAGAGACGGATGGCTGCGTTTCTCCGCGGCAAGGGATAGATCCTTTGGGATGTTACGGTGAACACAGCTTATGTTCATCTGATTCACTTCCTTGCTCCGGGATCGAGGGACATATTCGACGCCAACAACAAGGCAGTCGACTACTTGTTTCGTGCTCTGTGTCAGTCCGAATTCGATCGGGTTCAGACAGAGGACTTAGCTTGTAGGATTTGGGAGCAGTTGAAGGATGCTCATGCTGGGAATGCTCAGGTTTAGGCTCGGATATACGCGACTTACCGGAGAGAGTACGAGAACTTCACTCATCTCCCCGGCGAGTCCGTCGATGCCCTTTTCCAGCGATTTACGGTTGTGGTGAACAACATGAGAGCCAATGTGGCTGTGCTCCCATACGATGATCATGATAGAGCCGCGAAGCTCTTGCACTCGTTGGATCACACCGTTTGGGACGGAAAGGTCGAGGCTATTCTTGAGTCCGAGAAGTATGACACCCTGACCGTGAACGAGCTGTTCTCGAAGCTCAAGTCGGCTGAGTTGGACCGTGGTATGACAGCCAAGATCGAGAGCCCGACTGACTCTCATAGTCTTGCTCTCGTCGGTGGCAAAGGAGCTAAGTCTAACACTAACGCATCCTCCAGGATGTACTCTCTGTCTTCTTTGATGTCTTTGCCAGACGAGGAGTTCGACGTGCTTGGAGAGGACAAGCTGGTGTTGCTGACCAGGCGGTTCGAGAGGTTGCACGAGAACCGGGTGAACACAAGGAGGAATCCACGGACATGCTTTCAGTGCGGCAAGCCAGGACACTTCGTCGCCGACTGTCCGGAGAAGATGGAGAACAAGGACGGCTACAAGCACCGGTCGAACAGGGACGGCAAGTACCGATCAAGGCGCGATCACAAGCACAAGGATGAGCGACGATCGAGGAAGAAGGACGGTCGCGGCAGGAAGGCCCGAGCAATGGTCGGAGCGAGCGACGTCGACTCCAGCTCCGCCTACTCTTCCTCGAGCTCGAGTAGCAGTGAAGATGAAGGTGATCGTCGCAAGAACAAGAAGTCATCCAAGAACTTGAGCAGGCTGAGCTACTACGCAAGAGATGGCTTCTGCGGCATGGCTCGTAGCTCCGGCAGCAAGAAGAGTCACCAGAGCGACTCGGACTCCAATTCCGAGGATGAGGTACGTGACGAGCTTCCCTTCTTGCGTGAGGAGAACGAGCGTCTTGGCAAGTTGCTTGATAATCGTGATGACATGCTTAGAGAGGCCAAGAAGATGAGGGAAGAGCTTAGGGCCTCACTAGAAGATGCTAGGAACTGAGTAGCCGAGCTAGAAACCCAGAACCTTGATGCTAAGCTTGAGATATCGCTTAAGGCTTCTCCTGTGGTTTCTGATGAGATTGATTGTGGTGATTGCTCTGTGTACCTAGCTGATCTTACTGCTCTTAAGGATAAGCATGCTTCTACTTGTGATGAACTAGATGTGCTTAGGGTTGAAGTGGCTGAGCTTAAGTCTAGACCATCTTTGCTAGGTGCTTGCACTTCTTGCCCTATTTTGCATGGAAAGATTGATGAGATGCATGCTTACACTAGTTCGCTTGAGGCTAAGTTGAAAGAGCCTATTCCCACTTCTTGCTCTACCTGTGAGTTGCATGCTTTGAAGAATCTAGAACTTGCACATTATGTGGATTGCTTGCAGGATGAGAATGATGAGTTGAGGAAAATGATGGGTTGGTTGTCGGGTCATGAACCACAACTTAGGATGATGATAGAGGCATACAAGCGCTATGATGGGCAAGCGCTTGGGTCGGATAAGATTGGTGAGTGCAGTGGTGAGGGAGGAGAGAAGATTGGTGATATCCAAGCTCTACCAAAAACCTTCCACAAAAAAGCCTATGCTCCTAAGCCCAACCCACTGAGAAACAAACTTGACACAACCCCAGATCCTCCCATATTTCCTCACCCCACAAATGATTTCCAAAAACCCATCAAGTTCAAGAGTGACTTGGGGAATGAGTTCGTTGGGAAAAACGGTGAGAAGCCAAGCGAGGAGAAACCAAGTGAGCAGCCCCAACCCAAGCCTAAGC
This sequence comes from Cenchrus fungigraminus, assembly GCA_036936925.1. Taxonomy (NCBI): domain Eukaryota; kingdom Viridiplantae; phylum Streptophyta; class Magnoliopsida; order Poales; family Poaceae; genus Cenchrus; species Cenchrus fungigraminus. The sequence goes on from CM072770.1 coordinate 70,122,453, forward strand.
CTAAGCCCATACGGTTTCATTGTTACTATTGTGGGAGAGATGGTCACAAGGGTGAGTTTTGCTTCAAGAGGAAGCGTGAGGAGAGAATGGCTAAGGAGTGGGCTAACAAGGACAGGTACCACCCTTCTCATGGTGTACCTGAGCCTCGTATGCCACTGCCCAGGGGTAAGGCGGTTGTGAGAAGTGTTCCGGCATAGGGAGATGTGAGTTCCCGCAGCTGAGGTGGTTTTCTGGAGAGGGCGGTCAGACCGGCCTGGAGGGGCGGTCAGACCGGCCCTGCCCAGAGGGGGGCGGTTAGACCGGCCTGGCTAGGCGGTCGACCGCCCCCAGAATTCTGGGCGGTTTGGTTTTCGAGGTGGCGTTTCGAGTGGTTTCAGTCCTGGTGGTCGTGGTTTTGGTGGTTGGCATGATGAGTCTAGTGGTGTTCAGTTTGCTAGACGTTCTCCGCCTCGTGTTCAATACGATGGTGGGAGAAGTCGTAGCTTTGAGTTGGAGAGGAGCAATGGTCCACGGTCTTCCTTTCGTGGCTTTCGTTCTCCTCCAGCGAGACAAGGATGGTTCCCTCGTGGTGGTGCTCGTGGTGGTTCACATGGTAGTAGCTTTGATAGGCATGATGATTTGGTTTGTGCTAACCCCACTTTGGAGCAAATGGCTCGGCACTGGTTTTACTCTTTTGGTACTAACCCCAGTGCAGAGTCGTTTGTTCACTCACGTGCTCACTTTTGAATTTCAGGTGGGAGACTTGAGGAATGTTTGGTTGATTGACTCTGGTTGCTCGAGGCATATGACCGGAGACAAGGGGTGGTTCTCAAGTCTCGTCCCGGTAGTGTCCAAGACATACATCACCTTTGGGGACAATGGGCGAGGGCATGTGTTGTCAGAAGGTGAGATTAAGGTAAGTGAGAAGGTCACTCTCAGGCGGGTCGCTCTTGTTCAATCACTCGGATTCAATTTGCTTTCGGTGTCCCAGCTTTTGGATGAGGGCTTTGAGGTGTTGTTTCGACCTGGTGGTTCTCGGATTTTGGATTCTCGAGGGGACCTAGTTTGCATGGTCGTTCCTGAGGGTCAAGTGTTCTGAGCGGATTTCTCTCAGTCTTCTGGTGTGGAGCGTTGTTTCTTGGCTGGTTCTTCGAGTGAGTTGTGGAAGTGGCATAGGAAGTTGGGCCACTTAAGCTTTGATCTTCTGTCTCGCTTGAGTAAACTCAATTTGGTCCGAGGATTGCCACGGCTGAGGTTTGAAAAAGAGTTGGTTTATGCACCGTGTAGGCATGCCAAGATGGTAGCCTCTTCTCACCCGTCCCTCACCGATGTGATGACAGAGCGTCCATGCGAGCTGCTCCATATGGACCTTGTTGGCCCAGCTCGTGTGCGATCTGCGGGTGGGAAGTGGTACATCCTGGTTGTGGTGGACGACTACTCTCGGTATGTGTGGGTTTTCTTTCTGGAAGAGAAAGGGGAGACGTTTGGTTTTGTTCGAGATCTTGTCTTGAGGTTGAAGAACGAGAGGCACGGAGATGCCATACGAGCGATTCGCAGTGACAATGGCTCGGAATTCAAAAACTCTCGCTTCGAAACCTTTTGCCATGACTTGGGTCTTTAACACCAGTTTTCGAGTTTGTATACGCCTCCCCAGAACGGTGTGGTGGAAAGAAAAAACAGAACCTTGTGCGAGATGGCTCGGACGATGCTCGATGAGCATAGGACTCCGAGAAGGTTCTGGGTTGAGGCGGTCAATACCGCATGTTACGTGTCCAACAGGATCTACCTCAGGGTCCACAAGAAGAAAACCTGCTTTGAGTTGATGCACCGTCGCACACCCAAGGTGAGTCACTTCCATGTCTTTGGTTGTAAATGCTTCATTCTTAAGAAAGGAAAGAAGTTGGACAAGTTCGAGGCTAGGTCTGTCGATGGCATTTTCTTTGGTTACGCATCTCATTCTAGAGCATATCATGTGCTCAATCTTGAAACTAACCAAATCGTCGAGACTTGCGAGGTAACCTTTGACGAGACACAGCCACGTAGTCAGCTTGTTTTTGAGTGTGCAGGTGACGATGAGCTTGGCGAGGAGATTTTCCAGGAGGAGGAGCATGAACATGGAGATGAGGAAGATGGTGGTGTGGTGCCCGCGGCTGAGCATGTACCTACTACTTCGACTACGGTGGTGAACGGGCCCTCTCCCACACCTACAACGACAAACCCAGATCAAGGCGAAGCTGCTGTTGAGGGGGAGGTAGCATCAAGGCGAGAACCTCCCCGGCGAGTTCAAGTGGATCACCCAGCTTCGAGGATAATCGGCGACATCAATGAACGTACTACACGGTCGAGGGTTCGAAACAATTCTCACTTTGCTCATGCTGCTTTTGTCACTACTTTTGAGCCCAAAGACATTGGACACACGCTATCTGATCATAATTGGGTCAATTCGATGCATGAGGAGTTGGAGAACTTTGAGAGAAACCAAGTTTGGGAGTTGGTGGATCCTCCACCGGGGTGTAAGCCAATTGGGACAAAATGGGTGTGGAAAAACAAAGAGGGAGAGAAGGGAGAAGTGGTGAGAAACAAGTCGAGGTTGGTGGCGCAAGGGTATAGTCAGAAAGAGGGGATCGACTACGAGGAGACCTTTGCTCCCGTAGCCCGTTTGGAGGCGATTAGGATCCTTCTAGCCTTTTCCGTGGCTAAAGGGTTCAAATTGTACCAAATGGATGTCAAGAGTGCTTTCCTAAACGGTGTCTTGGAGGAAGTAGTGTATGTGAGGCAACCACCGGGATTTGAGAGTGAGAAGTACCCCCACCGGGTGTACAAGTTGAGGAAGGCGCTGTATGGGTTGAAGCAGGCGCCTAGAGCTTGGTACGGTAGGTTGAGGGGGTTCCTGTTTGAGAGAGGGTTTGAGATGGGGAAGGTCGATCAGACCATGTTTCTCCTCAGGCAGGGTAAAGATATCCTGATTGTGCAGGTATACGTGTATGATATTGTCTTTGGTGGCTGGTCTAACTCTTTGGTTGCAAGGTTTGCAGAAGACATGAGCAGGGAATTTGAGATGAGCATGATGGGTGAGTTGCAGTTCTTCCTCGGCCTCCAGATCAAACAATCCAAGGAAGGAACATTCGTGCACCAAGCCAAGTACACCAAGGACGTTGTAAGGAAGTTCAAGATGGAGGACTCCAAGGCCATGGCGACGCCTATGAGTACGACTACAGCTCTTGATGCGGACGAGGAAGGTGAACACGTGGACCAGAAGGAGTACCGGAGCATGATCGGGTCACTCCTGTACTTGACGGCGACGAGGCCGGACATCCAATTCTCGGTATGTCCGTGCGCTCGTTTTCAAGCGTCTCTGAGGACTTCGCATCGGCAAGCAGTCAAGCACATTTTCAGGTATTTGCGTCATACTCCTGTCTTCGGCCTTTGGTACTCCGCGTCTTCTTCTTTGGCTCTTCATGGATTTTCAGACGCGGATTTTGCCGGGTGTCGGTTGGATAGGAAGTCCACTTCTGGGACTTGCCAGTTCTTGGGTTCTTCTTTGGTGTCTTGGTCTTCCCGCAAACAATCGAGTGTTGCTCAATCCACTACCGAGGCAGAGTATGTGGCCGCAGCTAGTTGTTGCTCTCAGCTCCTTTGGATCACATACACCATGAGTGACTTTGGTGAGGAGTATACCCATGTCCCACTTCAATATGATAGCACCAGTGCCATAAGTGTTGCAAAAAACCTAGTGCTCCATTCCAAAACCAAGCACATAGAAGTGAGGTATCATTTCCTGAGAGACAACGTAGAGAAAGGAAAAATCGCTTTGATCCATGTACCCACACATGACCAGCTAGCCGATATTTTCACCAAACCCCTAGATCAAGCAACTTTCACTCGTTTGCGGGGGGAGCTTGGTGTTTTTTTATTTCTTGAGTTGGTGTGTGGGAGCTCCTTTGTAGCATATGTATAGCTTTCCTTTTATGCATTCTTGTATTTGCATGGCATGTGTAACATGATGTATAGTCATCTTTGTATGTTAGGTTGCATGCATTCTGTATCATATGCATTTTGTAAGAAAAGCTTCTCTTATATACATTGTTCACCATGGTATGATATATATGATCTTGTGAGCTAGTTTGGTATGATATGGCTTAGTTTGGCTTAGCTCTTGATGATCTTGATTTATATCCATGGTTGCTAGCTGTCTTTTGAAAAATGTCACATGTATGCTCTCTTGTGAGTAAATGCCTTTATATGATCTTGACATGTTTTAGTGGTATTTCCATGCTTAATTTGTGGTTGGATAACTTATTTTGATCATATGGGGCCAAAGGCTCATTTGCCATCATGAATGTTTAGCCCCCATGCTTTATCTTGTGGAGGGGCATAAGTTCCTTTTTGTCGCAAAGATATTTCATGTACCAATTACAAATCTGAAAATGAAATGTAACTTGGTTGGAAAATGTGCTCCCACGTCATATGTGCTTAATTTACTCGCTTTTGGGTGCTAAACCGTTGCATGTTGCTTACCAATGAGAAGTCTCATACATAGAAGTAAGCACATGGCTCGGTATGCTTTGAGATGACATGAGATGCTTGTGGGTGTTTATGATGGTCTTATGCTTAGAATTGTTGTCCTAGCATGAAGTTTGTGTGGCTTTTCCATTTTGACATGTTTTGCTCATGTTAGGACTTTGGTCATGAGAGGGTAATTTTCGCAAAAATGATCAATTCTATCTTAGCTTTGCCCAATGGTTGTGAAACTTGGTGATCTTGTAGTTTTTGTCCATACGAAGCTATAGAGTATCTAACTTGCTCATTTGGTTGTGTGTAGCATACTATGATGAATTTTGTCTATTTGAGAAGCTATATGTTGAAACTTTTCGCATTTTGCCTTGATTCATGCATTGTCAACAAGGGGGAGAAGTTTGGGCATGATTTGGGCACCTGGGAGCATTTGGAAGGTGTTCCAAGTGGTTCGGGCAAGTTTTGAAAAGTTTGGTGCAGGTCCGGTTTCTTGGGGCGGTCTAACCGCCCCCCAGGCGGTCAGATCCTAGAGGGGGCGGTCTAACCGCCCTGGGCATGCGGTCTAACCACCCTGGGCAGAGGTGCAGGAGTTTGCTCCTTGTTTGCATTTCCATGTTGCATTGCTGCATTGGTTCAGGGGGAGTGTGCTTTGGCTCAGGGGGAGCTTGCGTATGTGCAGGGGGAGCTTCTTGCGTAAGTTTGTGGTTTGCGGCCTTGTGTGCCTTTGGTGGCCTTTGCTCGTTGTGTGAGCTTGTTTTTGTCTCGGTTGTGTCGAGCCGTTGCCCTTGCCTAAGGGGACCGAGTCTTTCCTTTTTCAAGTGATCTTGCTCTTTGCCTTTCCATTGGCTTTCGATCGCTTGTTGAAGTTTCTTTTAGTCATTTCTTTTCTTTTCCTTTTCTCTTTGGTTACCAATCATGTGTGTTGTCAATGCACTCATCAAGGGGGAGATTGAGAGCCTGTGTGGTTCGAGGACCAGTGGATGGTCGCTTCCTGGTGTGATGAGTGATTGACAACGTGGTGTGGACTGACTCTTGGCTAAGTAATGCAGGTGCAGGTTGCGGCTTGACTGGTGTTGGTGCAGGTGAAGAACAAGCGCGAAAGGTCGTTGCAGGTGAGGCCTCCTGGTGTGGAGAAGACAAGTAGGCTTGGTTCGAGGGACCCGGTGGCCAGCGGAGTCAAGTGCGGGCCGCATGGTGGCAAGAACGGCAAGACGAAGTCGTGGACGGTTTCTTGGTTGAGCCTCAAAACCAAGGTCGAGCCGGGACAACGTGGGAGCCGAGTCATGAGTGGTGATTGGCAGAGGCTACACCGAGTTCGCGGGGTTTGCAGTGGTTCACCAGAAAACCACTGGGTTACTCGGTTGAGCCACAAAACCGAGGCCGAAGACTCGACAAGGAGGTGTGACCACCCAGGCCGGTTCAACCGCCCAGGAGGGGCGGTCAGACCGCCTGGGCCAGTCTAACCGCCCAGGGGGGCGGTCTTACCGCCCGGGTCGCAGCCACCGAGAAGCTTCGAAGCGGAGGACACGCGTCGGGATCGCAAGGCTTGCGTCGAGGCTAAGCAAGTTTGCGGTCGCTGGGCATCCGTCCGATGGTGAAAATCTGAAGACTTCCAAATTCGCCCTTGAGGGGCATGTATCCCTAGTTATCTAGTAAGGGTAGTTTAATCTTTTGGTTGCCCCCATATAAACACTTGAGGGGATGGATGGCAGCCAACTCTTTGAACCCTAGCTCATTTCCCTTTGTCATTTTCGTTTGTATTTTCCTCTAGTTTTTCTAGGACTAGCTTGAGAGCTTCATGTGAGATCTAGAGAGAGGGATGGATGACCGGGTGGCAGGCTAGACCTTGTATGAACCTTCATGGTATGTATAGATGATTCGGCGTGGTTCCTCAAGACCTTGTGTTGCCTCTCCTGTTTTCCTTTGTGGTGATTTTCGGAGCTCTTTCTTGTGATTTTCGTGGCGGAGTTTTGAGGGTGATTTCTTGCGGGTTTCTTGTTGAGTGTCACATATGAGGACCTTGTGCCTCTTTGGCTGGTGACTTTGCCCCAAGAACTCCCTTGAATTGACCTCGATTTGGTGGTTTTTTGAGTTGCTCGAGTTCATGACCTAGAGGGCCAAGATCCTCGATTCCCTTTGATTGAGAGCATTTCGGTTCGATTCCTTTGGTGGAGAGGTTGCCCAGGAGGTAACCTAGGTATTCCCGAAGTCTCGCTGCAATCCGTGGGGTGAATCGGGAGATCGGGTGATGGGAAGTTGAGGTTTGACCCGTGGCCAAGGTTTCTGGGAGGGGCGGTCTAACCGCCATAGGGGGCGGTCTAACCACCCTGGACCTTCCAGGTGCAAGTTTTGGTTTTGCCGGATTTTTCTCTGTGAGTTCGTTCGCCTTGATCAGAGGAGCGTTCTGGTGAAATCTTGGTTCGTTCCGGTGCAGTTTGCTAGGAGTTCTTGCCTTGAGTTCGTTGCTTGGTACAGGAGGTTAGACCGCTCCTGGTAGCCGGTCTAACCGCCCCTAAGCCCTTTGGGTGAAGTTTTGGTTTTCGCCGAGATTCTCTGGTAGCTTGCCTGGCCTTGACCAGAGGATCCTGCTGGTGAAACTGTGGAGAGTTTTGGAGCTCGGAAGAGGTGTTTCGGAGGATTTCTTGGTTACCAGGTGGAGGCGGTCTAACCTCCCCCCATACCCGGTCTAACCGCCCCCTCCAGGCAGGCAGCTTCCGAGTTGTTTCCGCTGCTGTGTGTGCGTAGGAGTTGTGGCTGCAGGTAATGTTTGTTCCTAGGACCAGTAGCACTCCAGTGGCTATGTGGTTTTGGCAAACGGAAGGTTGCGTGCGGAGAGTGTGCTTTTGGGTATCCGACCAAGTTCATCTTGTTGGAGAAGTCATCTCCTTCGAGAAGAATTTTGATCGACTCCCATTCACTCCCCCCCCTCTCTAGTCGCCAGTTCCAGTCCTTCAATTAGATTGGTTGCCTAAGGTTCTATTGCGATGAAACACTTGGCTGCAATATTTCATGATTGCCACGAACGAATGTGTTGCAATAGAAAGTATTGTCGCTCCAAAACTACGTGGGCATATGGTCATATTACCACGAAGTGTGATCCATTGCATTACAATGCTTTTGCAACATATCAGATATGGTGGCAATAGATGATATGGTAATGCAATGAACTAGTCTTCAAGGTAATATACGTAGGTTGCAACGAATTTGAGTTGGTGGTAATAAAGGGCACATGCAACAAACAATTGTTGGTGACAATAGATGATATGGTAATGAAACACATAAAGTTTGTCGCAATATTGCATATTGCAACCAAAATCAATGCTTGCCTATTATTCTATAGCAACGAGGGGAATTTGAATTAGTTTTTAAATTATTTTCACAGCATGCACATCACATATAATAACTGATACATTCATTAATTTAAATTTTTTTCTCAAACCAGAGTAACACACAATGACCAGGATTCTACTTAAAAGAACATGACCACAACTAACAAAATAAAGACACCATATTTAACTAAGTTCACAACATTGTTTAGCATATAATAAATCGATCTAAAAATGAGTTCGTTGGTTGCTTCATCGCTCATTAGCTACACCATCATAAATAAGCATCTTTGTAACTTGTCATTCTTATTGGTGTCGGCCATCAACATTAAGCCATAGAAGCTTTCGCTAATTGTTTTGGCTGTCTGAGCACTACAAGAAAAACGTTGTCAGAATTTTTTTATTAATATTTAAAAGTATTCACAGATACGCCTCATCAATACATAAACACAATTCAATGTAAAGACTAAGTCAAACTATACTTCTCCTCATGATGCATCAGCTTTCCATCCACACATTCTTGTGACTGTTATGCATCATAAGCTTTCAATATCTCTACAAAAGGAACAAACTAATTAAGACAAAACATTACAAAAAATGCATCAAAACATTAAGGTGTCTATCTATAAAAAAGAATAATTCCTATAAGTTGTAAAGATATAGCATTATAACTCTCATCATATCAAGTATCAAGGAGTAATGAGCTGGGAATACTAAGCATTGTTTTTCCAAGAGAAAATTAGAAGCCTAGTTTCAGACATAAAGTCAGCCTTGATAATAACTAATATAAAAGGAATTTGTGCACTACCTGACAGGTAGCAAGCTGGAATAGCAGCTACTCTATGAGATCATCTTTGTCTAATCTCCCTGCTCTGCTCTGAACCTGAAAATTACGAAGACATCACAAAGATGAAGCTTAGTAAGCAACATAATCTCCTCTGCAGTAAAAGCAATCAATCACAACACAATTGCTTGAGGGACAAGAGCTGCAGTTAACTATTCATGCTTGGGCTTCAGGTAATTTTGCATACACAAGTTACTGACAATTTATGTACTCATACAAACATAACAAGACGTGTCATATTTTCAAGTGTTCAGATCAACATAACAAAATGTACGAAGGGATTTACATTATAGCAAAGGCTTAGATACATCCTGCATGAAGAATTGGATGAAGAAGCTTGCTATTGGATCCTTAATGGAGTAAACCTGCTATCATAAGGAAGAAATCAGAGAATTAGCCCTATCAGTAGCACTGTTACTGTGACTAATTCAGAAGTTGAATATAACAACATACTATTTTTATATGGTGGTTCATTCAGTTAAAAAATATAAACATATTTTGGCGCAACTTTGCAGCATTGTGAAATAGCCACTGCAACTTTGCAGCCTGATTACCACTACTAAGCATGCAAGGATAATTAATTAAGCACTTGACATAATTAACAAAAGCATGTTACAAAGGGCAACTAATAACTAAGACATACAACAGAGCCAAAGTAATTAGCTAGAGAAAATAATTATCCTGACCAACAGTGAAACTGAGGACTAAGCAAAAATAAGAGCTTGCAAGCGCTGGAAATGCTACTGTCAACCAAAGCAAACAATGCTTAGTAAAATAAAAGCTTAAGTAATGATTGTCTAATCATATCTCCTCTAGCATGAGAGCAACATATTCATTTGTATATTTACCTAATCATTGATACTCACCTTGCAATCTACCTGAATACTGCAAGCTACTTTTGTCTAACGAACTACAAAGCAAACAAATAACAAGCAGCTGTTCCTACGGTCTGAATCACATACAAATAGTGCAGGTCCATTGAGTTCCATCTTGCCCACTCCTACTCAATACTGCACTACACACAATTTACTAAATACATGAATCGACTTACACTGGATGGCGAGCAACTCCATGGGGCTGTAGGGGAAGGCCATGAGCTGGATCAGCTGCACGAATTAGGGTGTCGCCCGAAGGCCGAAGCTCAGAGCAGGCGAATCGGAAGAGTCTACCTACCCATCGAATTCAGACACTGAATCAGTTTTGTAGATTGGAAGATTGTTTACCGATCCATTCTCTTACAGATCCCAGCGAGAGGAAAAGCGAGAGAGAGATTGCCCGTGGGTGGAAGCGTGGGTGTCGTGCTCTTAGGATGCCCCCTCTCCAATGGTGGCGACCGGCGCCTCTCCAAGCCTGGAGGTGTCGCGACGAGAACTCCCGCCGGTGCCGCAGTAGCGAGGCCAGTGGGCCGCGGCTGCGATGGCCGCCGCCGCCGACGGTCGAGGGAGAGCGAGCGGTGGGAGAGGGCGGGAGAGGCCTCTTTGTCATCTTCGTGTGGGGAGATCGAGGGGGCGGCGTGGGGTGGAGGCTGAAGGGAAGCTAGGGTTCCAAGGTGAGTCGGCCGCCACACATTTGTTCTACTCCCACGGCATCTGAACCGTTGAATCGGAGATGGACAACTAGGAAGATTTGGGGCATAGAAGGCCGAGTATGTGCAAGGAAAAACAACCCAAGCCCAATACTTTTGGCCTGTTTAACACCATTTTTATTGCTTAATATTGTTCTTTTTCTTTTTTTTCCTTTCCATTGCACCATTGTGAAGTAACATAGAAAAATAAATATCCTATGTACACCAAATCATTTTTATTTGTAATAAACTAAAAATAAGTTTCCTTGTAGATGTTTAATTTTTTTTGAAACTGATTTACTATTTTTTATACATTAATTGAATTTCTACATGGTCATCAAAATTAATTTCAAAGTGAACTACGTGTGTCTCTAATAAGATATAAAAAAATGCAAATAAAATATGTGTAGTCTCATAAGTTACATTCTAGCCCTAAAGTATTATACACCCTAAAGTATTTTCCTGCGCATATACACATCAAATTTAGATGAAAACTTACCTTTAGTCTCCTCTTAACATTTGAGGAGTTACGTTGCCACTTGTTGTGCAAAAAAGTTTTTATTCTGTTTTTTTATATACCTAAATAACACACCCTTTGAAACAAACTAAAAAAATTAGATATCTTAAATACCACCAATCCATTTTTCACATGTTGCTGACAACATATAAGTTGCAGTCTAGAAGTTTCAAGAATTTTCAAGTAGATTTGCTATTTTCTATTATATAAATGAATTTCTGCATGTTTACCGAAAGTAATTCCAAATTGACCTATGCGTACATCTAATAAAATTAAAAAAATTCAAAAAAGCTATATTTAGGCGTCTATGGTCTATTCTAACCCACATCTAGGAGATTGATGAAAAATTCAGTTGACTTATAGGGAAAACTCGAGCTTCTACTAGTCACCTTGTTGTAAAATAATGATAATAATTCCTAAAACTTATTAAAAATCATGTAAATTAGAATATAATAATTTTATGGATGTTTAAACTTGACATAAAATTTTCATTAGGTTCCAAGAAAAACGAGTATGTACTAACCAATAAGTTTTTAAAGTATATAGAAACAAACTTCTATTCACCAACACAACCTACCTTGTAGCTCAGTGGTAACACACTTGCCTACTAACCTTTAGGTTGTTGGTTTGAGTCTCCATTCACCTTTTTTTTTTGTGCCGGATTAAATTCTGACCGCGGCCAGGGTGCAGCTGGCCGCGGTTAGGGGCAGCTTGGGCGTGGCCGGTTGCAGCCAGGGTGCGGCCGGTTGGGCGCAGCTGGGGCGTGTCCAGGGTGCGGCTGGGCATGGCCAGGGCGTGGCGGAGGCAAAGTCATGTTTAAAAGAGTTTAAAACCATAATAATGCACAAGAAAAATTGGTATGAAAGCGTATTTTAACTGCCATTGCTGCCGTGCGAGTCGCCCTTTCGAACATTATAGTTTTTCTTTTTCTTTTTCATTTTTTCATTAATAGTTAAAAAATGCTTTTCTCAAAAAAAAAACACCCGAGGTCAGATAGCCCAGCTGCTGCCGTGTGAGGCAACCTTTTGGTCATGAAAAAGTCATGAATACCAAAGTTGTACAACTCATCAAGATCTACAAATTTTATTTAGATCATTTTTTCCTTTGAGAAAGTGTTAGTATACATTGGTTATTAATCCTAAATTCACTCAGATAGTTTAATAAACTATGTTAGAGACTTGTCAAATTTGTACTAAATGTTATTAGTAATTTTGAAAATGATGAAATGACCTATATAAAGATTGTAGATCTTGAAGTGATATGAAACTTTGGTATTCATCACTTTTCCGTTTGACATCATTTTGTGCAAAAAAAAATCGCGCTTGTAGTTGTAATTAATTATTACATCATAGTGCAGTAACTTGCAAACTAATTATCTTATATACCCAATTGAAAATAACATTAATAAAAGAAAGATATTGATTTTAGGAAATTTCAGAAAAAAAATCCCATCAAAATTGAATTAACTATGATCGAGAACAACCAGTTTCGAGTTTTTGTTACAGATTAAAAAGGAAACATGAAGTATACAACAAGCTCCGTGCGCCACGTGGTACGTTCATCCCTGGTGCCGCGAATAAAATTTGGACGGGACCCAGCTACACGTGCGATGCCAGTAGAGAGCAATAAGTGAGCACGTCAGCGATCTCGGTGATCGGGAGTTTGGTTGCAGAAATGCACTACCACTTCTATAAGTCCAGTCTCAGTGGCAGTGTCATAGGCACACTTACCAAGTCCGCCATATCAGCTTTTCAGTATGATGACCCTGTCACTCTCAATGCACAGGGTCATGGGTACAGTTTCATAAATAGAATGTAGCATTTAAATCTTGCATGTGTTGGGATCAAATGCAGGGTCATGGGCTCTCAGTGGAGGGTCGTGAGCACTGGTACCTGTGTCGACCTGGGGTCATCACCATGACCCTGAGATTTTCTCTTCCTTCATTTATTTGGTGCCATGTCATCAAAAAAGCCTATGTGGCAGTTCATTAAATGTCGATGACCCTGCCACTGAGACTGACCTAAGCGGCCGCGGAACTTAACTAGGCTTTCCTATTGGTCCAATTTCTCTCGATTGTTGTGTCCGGGCCCGCGTTGAAGCAAAACAACCATCAGGCTGTCACCACATGGTAGGCGTTATCCACTTGTTGTATAAATAAAAAGTAAACTTCTTAATAGCTCAAATGAAGTTACGGCCTAGTGGTAGTGAACGAACTTCTCTAGGATCAAGGTTGCTAGTTCAAATCTCTCTTGGCGCATGTTTTTTATTTTCCGAATTAAACAATATTTATTTGTTTAGAGGAAAAAACAACCAAATTCATCCACAAATAAAGACTTAGTGCAATGGTGAAGCTCTCTATTCTAGTCCATAAGACGTGAGTTTGATTCCCTCGGCTGTCGCCATTTTTGCCATGATTTCCAATAAAAAAATTGTTGACTTGGCTGGGCCTCTTCTTCATTTTTTTTCTGCTCATGCGCCAGTGGGCTGGGTTTTTTCTTTTGGTGTGCTGGGTTTTTTTGTTTTTTTTCAAATGCGCCGGTGGGCTTAATTACGTATTCAGCGTTCCTTTTAGCGCAACCAAAAATAGTCTAATGACTTCACATAAATCATTGGTGGCAATAAAACCTAATTGATGCAATGATTTGTTTTCTGGATGCAACAGGCACATGAGCTATCGCAACAAAGGTTAAGTTTTAGACAATGTTATTTCATCGTGGCCACAGCAGGCATAATCGCAACCAACTAAATGTTCGTGGCAACAAACGCACATCAAACGCAACGAACTGTTTTCTGGATGCAATAGGCACATGAGCTATCGCAACATAGGTTAAATTTTAGGCAACATTATGTCATCGTGGCCACAGGCATGCCTATTCGCAAACAACTAAATGTTCATGGCAACAAACACACATCAAACGCAACGAATGATTTTCTGGATGCAACAGGCACATGAGTTGTCGCAACAAAGGTTAAGTTGTAGACAACATTTTTTCATCGTGGCCACATGCATGCCTATTCGCAACCAAATAACTATTCGTGGCAAGAAACACACATCTATCGCAACGCTAAATCGATACTATCGCAATGCACAATTAGTTGTGGCAATAGATACCCATAAAGGCAACCACCTTTTTCACCGTGGCAGTAACACCAACCTGTTGCAACAAATGTTTCAATAGACGCAACCCACATTTTTGGTGGCCATAGGATCCAGATATCGCAACCCATTAAAATGTTGGTTGCTATGAAACCAAATATTGCAACCAAATGTGTGGTGTTGCCAAAAAAACGTTCTCTAAGGGTCAATTCCTAGTAGCGGCAATGCCGTCTGGAACATCGATCCACTGATGATCATTCATACCTATAGGATAGCAAGGTAACTTCCATTGACGGCCTCCCACCATTGTCACACCCGAATTTGAAGGCAAACTCGAATGCATAAATTACATGTGCGTCAGGATCAAGTTACACACACGTAATGACTCGATGAATACCAAATACAGTGTCAAAGCGTAAAAGAGAGTATTATAACCATTACATGACCAAAAGTCTTATAAACGTATCATCAGAGCGAACAACTAGCAGCGGATCTTCAGAATGGAACTCCACAGGCAGCTGACTGGTGGCACGTACGCCTAGAACTCATCGGAAATCTTCAAGTCTAAGGCAGCAGTCCGGGTTGTGTAGATGCAATAAATAAACAAGCGTGAGCATATGCCGTACTCAGCAAGGGGAGAATATCATAATAAACATGCAAGGCTGTATAAGTGGATGGCCAAAGGGTTTAAGCACTTTAGCATTTTAGTTGGTCAAATTTTATTAAGCAACTTACTTACCAGCAAGTATAAGTGTATACCATCCCACAATTAAGGTGTAGCATCACCATCATAAACATAAAGTAAATAGCAATTTAAATTCATCTTCCAATAGATTAATCATGTGAGGGTCCAGGCTGCTCTTGACCGTGAGCACGGCTAATCGATTAGTTTTAAACACTCTGCAGAGGTTGTACATCTTTACCCACAAGTCGCGTAAAAGTCCCGAAGAACTTTAGACCCAACCACGCGATGCTGATCAGGAATCATACCACACTGCCGAGGTGTGATTGCATAGGGACGCTACGAGGCCTTTACAAAGATTCCCTAATGTGCAGCAACCCACCAGGTTTTAGGTCGAAGCAGGGCATAAAGCTCCCTAGCAGGTACCGTGTCTTAGAAAAGCCCAACTCCCTGCTAGAGCAGGTCTATACTCCGTCAACGCCTCCCCATTGGCCCCTTTCAGATAAGATCACTACAACATCAAGGTCTCTAATTATTGAGCCAAGCCAGAGCCATATAGCCTTGTGGTTGTACTGTTGTCCTGGGTGGTCGCTCCATGTTCCAATTAAGCATATGGTCTTGTAATTAACTTACCATTAATGAACATAGAGTATATAGAGTAACATGTTGCTTATCACCAACCCAGTTGAGCAACTAAGCAACATCTACCATCAAGATTAATTAATCAACCCAGTTACAAGGCAATGGTCAAAAGAAACTAGGCATAGTCCTTAATAGGAACCCGTCAAAGTTAATGCAAGCAATAAAGTAAATACAATGATTAAATGCATGTTTATATAGGATAAAGCGGGTATGACCAAGGACACTTGCCTTCCACAAGATCCGGAACTGCTCAGAGTCTTCAAATCTTCACCTTCAGAAAATCTCTCAAACTGCTCGTTCTCTACGCATCACACATTCACATGCAAGAGACAATACAATAAAATAAGAAAACAATACACCAATCATTTCAAATAGGAACAAAAGCTTCACCAAACTAATCTACTCGTCGAGACGAACACATGGATATAAAGAATGCTAAAAACGGAGCTAGAACGCAAAAGTTATGCACTAAACAAGGTATAGGGGCTTAAACGTAAAGAAAAAGACTAAACCGTAAGGATTTTTATACGGTGGGAGGACCTAAACGTAAACCAACAGAAACTGAGGGACTCTTAAGCAAAAATGGTGGTGAGGCAGCTGTGTTGACCGGTATGCCCCTGTTTGACTCCAGGTCGGATCAGATCAGGGCCGTTGATCTTGAAACGGACGGCCGGCGGCAGCGGGCAACAGCACGCGGCGGCGCTGGCGGCAGCAAGCGGCGGCGCCTCGCCGAAAAAACTCGAAATCGAGCATTCGGGCACGAATCGACACGGGATTTGCACCGAGAGTGAGCTGAGACCTTTGCGAACTCAACTAGGGAGCTTCCGTGGTGGTTCAGGCGACGACGACGACGCTGTGCTCATCGGGGCGGACGACGGCGGAAGGCACGACTCCGGCGAGCTCCTATGGGCGGCACAGGGCACAAGAACGTCCACAAGCAGCCCTTGCGGCTTCCGCACCTCCATGGAAACCTCTAGAGCAGCTCCACATCGAAGGGGAGGCGGCGCAGGCGGAGATCGAGCGCGGCGGCTGCTAGGGTTTGAAGGTCGGCGGCGGCTGTGCTTGTGGCTAGGGCGAAACCCTAGGGCGGAGAGGTGGCGGCGGCTTTATAAGCCAAGGGGGCGGCCTCAACGTGCGGGCCCAAGGCCAGGGGCGTGGGGTGCGGCACGGGTGCGCGGTACGGTGCGGTCGGATCCGAGTTCGAACCGGGGGTCGGGTTCAGGCTGGGTTCGGCCGGAGGAAGGTGATGACATGCGGGGCCCTTCCGTCAGTGAGACGCAGAGGGAGGTGCTGGTGGGCTGCACTGGGCCGCAAAGAAGCGCTGGGCCGCACGGTTGCTGGGTGGTTACGCTTGCCGGGCTGGTTAGCAGGCTGCGCTGGTGCTGTGCTGGGCTGCACCTGCTGCGGATGCAGAGCTGGGCCAAAAGAAGAAGAGAAGAAAGAAGGGAGGGAAACAAAAGAAAGGTTTTGCTATTTTGAAAAGATCAAACCAATGAATTCAAACACTAATTTGAATTCAACCAAACAAAAATAGTGCTCAAACATGAATGCAACAATAAACTCCTATAGTTCATTAATTTAATTAAGAAAATAATTACATGCCTAAGAAAATTAAATAAAACCTTATAAATCCTTAAACATAAGCATTGTTGCTAAGAAAAATTTTAATAAAGGCAATAATTGAAATTTAGGGTGTTACAAATCCTACCCCCTTAAGATGAATCTCGTCCTCGAGATTCGGATGGATGAACAAAAAGATCGGGATAGTCTTCCTTCAATTCATCCTCTCTTTCCCAGGTTGCCTCATCTTCTGCATGATTACTCCACTGCACCTTGCACATTTTAATGACCCGATTCCTTGTAACCCGTGCTAGAGTATCCAAGATCCTGATGGGATGTTCAGTGTAAGTGAGATCCTCCTTAACGTTCAATCCGTCCATAAGTAATGGCTCCTTATCATGAGGTCTGAGACCTTTTTTTCAGTCGAGAGATATGGAACACATCATGCACATCTGAGAGATGATTTGGTAACTCCAATCTGTAAGCTACTTCTCCCACTCTCTCTAAGATCTTGAAGGGTCCGATAAAGCGAGGTGACAACTTTCCCTTTACCTTGAATCTACGCAAACCTCGAATCGGTGACACTTTTAGGTACACATAGTCGCCTTCTTGAGGAACCACGTCTCTCCTCTTTCCATCTGCATAACTTTTCTGTCTAGATTGAGCAGTCCTCAAGTTTTCTCTTATGATCTGAACTTGTTTCTCTGCTTCCTTAACGATATCAGTTCCAAACAACTGACTCTCCCGTTTGGCTCCAATACAAAGGTGTTCTACACTTTCTTCTATACAATGCCTCGAAGGGTGACATCTTGAGACTAGCCTGGTAGCTGTTGTTGTAAGAGAACTCAGCATATGGCAAACTCTTATCCCAACTTCCTCCATGATTAAGAGCACAACCTCTCAACATGTCCTCCAGAATCTGGTTAGTCCTCTCAGTCTGTCCATCTGTCTGTGGGTGATAAGCTGAGCTGAAATTCAACTTTGTATCCATGGACTCATGAAGCTTCTCCCAAAAACGAGACGTGAACGGAGTACCTCTGTCAGACACTATCTTCTTAGGTACACCATGCAAACACACTATCCGGGACATATACAGTTCTGCCAACCTTGCACCTGAATGAGTAGTCTTCACAGGGATGAAATGAGCTACTTTAGTTAATCGGTCTGAGAGACATAGGTACCCATGGGTCCTCACCGACCAGGGTCCCAGAGGTCTCTGTCAAGTGGACCCGACCTACCAGAAGCCTCGCCGACCTGCAGGTGGGCCCGGAGACCTTATCCACAACCCCGGTGACCTTGGAAGACTCTAGAAGACCTTATCCAGATCCCGGAGGATCCGCCGGGCTTGGGGCGCAAGGCACGCTGCTAGGTCGCGACTCGGCACCACCTGTAGGTCCGCAGATCACGGGATTTCCCCTGTAATCAAGGCAGATGGCCTTCCTAAATTGTAACCGACCCCGATGAGGGTCCACCGACCTCGAATGGAAGCCCTAGCCTGTTGACCATATAAGGCGGCCTAGAGCTCCATTCGAGGGGACTTCCCTTCCACGCATAATTCCACCCCATACTGGACGTAGGGTTTCACTCTCCGGAGGCCCGAACTAGTCTAAACCCCTGTGTTCATCGCCATCCTTGCCGTGTTCTGAGTTCCACACGCGAACTACCACGTACGCTCTTAGTTCTCGATCCCCTCCAATTAACCTACAACCGCTTGGGTCGTCCCCTTGCGGATCTGTCCAGGTCTCACGCCCTGACAGTTAGCGCGCTAGGTAGGGGTGATCGGGAACTCGCTGTGCAGCATGGTGGCCCAATCTGGTGTCATTTTCCCGGCAAGAATGACAGACATCCTCGCCAACCCCGTGGAGATCTGCTTTGGTTCCTTCACGGCGACCTCGACCGTTCCGGCAACCACGACCTCTCTAGTGGCCGCTGTGAAGATTGAAATGGCAGCCGTTGCCACCCCTGTTTCCGATCTAGCATCGGAGACCCACCCGCCCAAACCCTATGACATTGTTTAGGGAATGGAGTGCGTCATTGGTATGATGGAGGACACCCTCCAAATCTGCGAGAGAGCCCAGCGCTCAATGCAGATGGCGTCGCGCCATGGGACCTTCCACTTCGGTCTAGGCCGGCGACCTATCGCCTCCAGTGGGTCGACGGCCAGGGCGTCCCGAACGTCTGGAACATCGAGCACCTGCATCGCTTCTATCGAAGATTTGTACCAAAATAAAATCTATGTACTCTCATCTCTTGTAAATTTCCAGTTAATAAAGAATGAGGTTCCCCTTGGCAGCCCTTTTGTCGACCTACGCCTGGGTCTCCTTTTTTACTTTCTGTTTTGTTTTCCCCTTCCCCCCCGAAGCACTCGGGGGCTTGGTTTAAGTTAGGCCCGACGCGCTCGGGGGCTTGGCTTCGACAACCTAAGGGTCTCACGACCTGAAGGGGTTTCTTATGCTTTATGTTTTTACGCGTTCCCTATCTGCGTAGCTCTTACTCTCTTTGTGCATGTTCCTAAGATACTTGGTTGTGAGACCTAGGGTCCAAGACCCCCCTCCGCGTGCCGGCTGTACCTAAGCCTCCACGCTAAGCCGTACAGTCGGTAAGCCGTTCCTCCACTGAGTTGGGTTAGCGGAGGGCGCACTTCGCAATTTCGTTACTTTCGAGCTTACATAACGAGCATTTTCGCTATTCAAGTGGGATGCGCGCTTTAATTAAACTTGCACGTCTTTATTATGGCAAAGTACTTTTACATTACTAGGCCCTAGGCCTAAACCTGCATCTACAATTTGATACAGCCCAGATTTTGATTTTCAGAGGTCGAACTTCTTGATGACCTCCTCCGCGGCAGCCTGGATGTCCTCGCGATTCACTAGCTCGGACAGATCGACGTCCTTGGCAACCTTCTGCAGGTCGAACGACGGCTCATGGAACTTCACCGTCGCCAACGTCGCGGCCGCGGCGAGCTTGCTAGTGTCCAGCAGCAAGGTCTTCATCTAACCGTCAGCTTCATCCAGGTGGTCCAGCAGATCCTTCGGCTCCGCCCCCTCCTCCTGAGGAACGTAGATGTCCATCAAATACTGGGCGGCCTCCCTAAGGTCGGTGAGCTGCTTCTCCAGACCTGCATCAACAAGAGAAGGTCGCTTCACACCCAGGGTGCAACGACGACAAAGACACTAGGGAGATGAGGTTGCTCACCTTCCTGGACCTTCGCAGTCCTCTCCTTGAGGACCGTCACCTGGTCCTTGGTCTCCGCGAGCTCCTTTTTCAGGGCATCCTCTGCCTCCTTGGCGCCTGGACACATCCAAGGTCGAAATCAAACAAAGACCTCAAAGAGGCATGAAGACAACACCCAGCGACCAAACAAACGTACCGTCAACCACAGCCTGGAGGTCGTCCGCGGCGTCCTTCGCCTTCTTCTGGGCTGCCTCCAGCTTCTTCTTCAAGGAGCTCACTGTTGACGGTTCAAAACCGTGTTGAAGTTCACCGCAAGCGTACGAGTGACTTGGTGCCTTTTTCACCAAGGAGGGTCCCCAAGGTTTGTCAATTCAAGGATCGGAAGCAAACCGCTAAGGTTCTCTAGCTTATCTAGTCAATCTAACCTAACATGAAACATCGATTGCATACAAAGGGGTAAACCTAATATATATGAGTGATAGCATATAGGTCGATCACATCCACAAACATAGGCTAGGTAAAGTGCAACCAAAGGGGTAACTAGGCCTATCGCCTTCTAGTTGTAGTTCTAGCTAAAGAGCAACAAATCAATTAAGCATCTCATCTAATAGCATCCTTAAATTCCTACCTCCGGTCTTCCTCCCGAAAACATCCGCCTTTTGAAACATTCGTCCTGTCACGACGCGCCCCTATTCATGCGGGGAGTCTAGGGGCACGTCCAAGTGAACGTGTCTACAAACCATGAAGTTTCCACATACTAGATCTAATCACCATGATTACATAAAGTATGCTAAGTAGTCTAACCATGCATTAGACTAAGGAATAAGCATATTCACAATAGGTAGAAAGTATGAACGGAGACATGGAATCGCTTAAAAGATCGGATGACAAGATTATCATTGCTCACATGAAAGTATGCATTACATCATCACCACCGAGGCCATACCTACGATGACGTATGTGTAGCTTCGGAACTCCACCATGGCTCAACCGTGCAAGGAGGCCATGGCAGTTAGGGTAGTCCTAGGCCATCTCCTAGACAACTTCGAAGACTCGCGGCGGCCGTCGTCTCCCTCCGGTGCTTGCTTCTAGGTTTCGCCGAGTTGTGATGAATGGATCGATTCCAATCCCCTTCTTGGGTGCCCAAGGGCTTGTATTTATGCCCTTGGGGAGCCTTAGGGCGTGCTCCACCTTGCCTTGCACGACATCCTCCTTGGGAGAGAAGCAAACTTGGTTTCCATAAAATCAACCTCGTCCAGATTTTCCTGATTCGTAGCCCTTCCTTGCCGGCACCATATCTCCCATGTCCGGACTCCAAATAATGCAAATGCGGTGTCCAGGTTGTGTGCCACGAAATTATCTTCAACTTTGGTATTCATTGCTTTCCATGGAAACAAAGATAAGATCCCCAAAACAGCCTCGGAAGATAATCTGTCTAATTTCAGACTTGTCTGCGCAGCTGGCATTTCGGGGGCCATATCTCCTAGCTCCTTGACCCAAATTGGGCCTTCCATATGTCCAAATCGAAGCTATCATCGAGGCCCACAACTTTGGTAGTCAAACTTTTGCCATTAGAGGCCGTTTAAGTCTCCGAATCTGCACCGAAAGATCATGCTGTTCTGGGCTGCGAGAATATCTGTCGGGCTGAGTTGATCTCGTTGGTAAACCTCCTAGTCCCCGGAGTTT
The DNA here is from genome assembly GCA_036936925.1 of Cenchrus fungigraminus. NCBI lineage: Eukaryota > Viridiplantae > Streptophyta > Magnoliopsida > Poales > Poaceae > Cenchrus > Cenchrus fungigraminus. Next base: position 70,144,039 of record CM072770.1, read on the forward strand.
TACGTGTTGATGCTTCAGTCCTTGGGTCATTTGGAGTCGTGTTCACTTCATGTCTTGACTTGTGACGGGCTTCATGATCTTCTCATAAAGTGCTTGATGAACTTATCCCGAAAGTCTCCTCTTTAACGTTGATTTCCTGCATAAACAATAAACTCCAAAAACCACATGCAAGTGTGAACTTGTTACATCATTAGTATGCCTAGTGGCGGGTTAGTTATAATTCAAAGCTCAAACCAAAGTGTAACAAGTGCTCTTGGTTGACGAAATCGACCGTCAACATACCCCCATGCTTAAACCTTGCTCGTCCTCGAGTAAGCCTTTAATGGATGTCAGTATTGCCTTTCAAAGTTCATACCTTGCACTTGATCATACATGAGAAAACATAATGCTCTCCAAGTTTATATTTGTTAAAGTTCCATAATGTAGCTAGCTTTCATCTCTATGGAGGGTAGATATCATTTAAGCTCTTTCCACAAATAATTAATCTTGCTCTCAAATTTTAAACAAATCTCAGAAATTTTGAAAATAAAGAGCGGGATGAAGAAAAAATTGCTTTACCAAGATCAATAATAAACCTACTTGCATCTTGCTCATGAACTCTCATCTCATCTTGTCTCTCAAGCCTACTTGTTCTACTCCTTTCCTCTCTCAAATATTTGGTGGAAGGCTTTATATGGAGCTATGGGAAAGTTTAGTCCTACCAAGACATTATAGTTGAGATATTATCAAAACAAGACAAGCTTCTCATGGACTTACCAAGACTCGTCAAAAAGGTCATTGGAAAATAATGTTCCGTGGAGGGGGAAGAGAAAAACGCACACTTTTTAGATAGGTGGACATGTGCAAATGGCAAAGGGTGATCCCGAGACACAAGCGAAGTCCTCGTTATCGGATTGCACATGGTTGGAAAGATGAGTATGGGTCTTGATCTTGAAATCCTTTTGAAATTTCCAAATGTAGCTAGAGAACCGGGGAGCTTTATTATATTTATTATTATTTTTTTCTTTTCTCATCATACTTTTCCTTCTTTATATTTTTTTTCTTTCATCACTTTTTTTTCTCTTTCTTTTTTTTCTTTCTTTTGTTTTTTACTCCCCTTGAACTCTAGACTACACTAGTACTTCCTTGGCAACCCCCTCCATGCTTAGACGTTGCTCGTCCCGGAGCAAAGAGGTGATGATTGTGCTAAGGTAAGTGCTGAAATTCTTGTATTTTCTTGAAGAGAGATACTTGAAACCTTCTAGGGATCCTTTTATGGAGGTCTCCCAAAATATTGCTCCACTTGACGGCACCTTCCTTGTATTCTTCTTCGAAATATTCATCCATACTCAAAGTTTTGGGTTGTGGTCAATGAGGTATACACAAAAAGATATTTTGGGTTTGTGGGTGGATATCGGGCGAGGTTTGCGAAATTCCCGATGTGGAAACTCACAATGCACGGATAGAAAAGGCTAGCATAAAGATAGATACGCAAAAACGGAATGACCAGCTTCTTAGTCTTGAGCCAGAGAAATCAAGCCTTGAATCAATGCACTCAAAAATAAATCTTGTATACTAAGGTTTTTGCACTCAATGAATATAAGGATTTGGATAGGTTGAGCAAAATGCAAGTGGTATCAAAGACAAGGTTAACATATCTTTTAAAAACAAAAATAAATGATCTTTGATTCATTCAAAAATGAGAGCAATGAAAAATACTATGGGTCTCAAGTTATCATAACATCCACAAAAGATTAGGCTAGCATTAATTTAATTTTCAGATCATATTTAAAGAGAGCACTAGCTTAATCATATACAAACCAAGCACAAGAATGAGTAAGGTGGCAACGATCATCATATATCCATAAGTAAGAGCATACAAGATATCATCATGGTGAGCTCAAGGTAACGGTGACTATTATTGAAAACAAAAACAAACCTACGTTGTACTCCTAGTAGCCATGTTATTCTAAAGAGAAATATACGAAGGTTGTATCTAAGGCTGTGGAAAGCACATACATATATGCAGACATATAAAAAGACAGGGGCAAAAAGATGGTTAAAGAATTGTTACCGTCCTTTGATGCTTGAAGTGTAGTGTGGCCTCCCCCATGCTTAAGCATTGTGCTTGACATGGAAGAAGAAAATTAGCATCCCGTGGCAACCGTGATCTTTGTTCTTCATGCGGTCTTCTTATGTCCACCAAGTCCTCCCCCATGCTTAGCATGTTGCTAGGCATGGAAGATGATGAATCAACATGTATTTATTGAAGTCCTACCACCATATGTTGAGATTATCATCATACTCTTCACTTTTGTTGCATTGATCGTCCTTCAACGTCCACCCTTTGTCACAAGCCTTAGTCCCAATCATTTCTCAACTCGTCTTCACCTCTTTCTATGTTGTCCTTTATCGCTGCTTCAAGTTCCACGAATTTTTCTTCAACTTCCAAAACAGAACATGTACTGAACCATTGCTCCATTGTAAAGGTCTTGAAATTATCTTTCCAACGAGTGGTTATTCACCCCAATCGGACTCCGAACAAGAGAGTTACGCCATTTTTACTCCATCAATGCAAACTGTCCCGGGCTGATTTCAGAACGTGTGACGCCCAAAGATTTGGTTGTAACTCCTTGCACGGGCCTCCTAAAATGTTGAATCTCGATGCGTTGGAAAGAAGACTTAGTGGAGCTCTTGAATATCCAAATTTTCCTGTTTTGTACATCTCTGAACATGTGCCTAATCTTGATGAAGACAGCGGTGTTTCTTCTGGGATTTTGGAGGTGTTGACGATCTTATTTTCATCTTTCATCGCTAACTCATGGGAGCGATTCGTCATGCCTACAAAACAACTCTGAAGCACAAAGTACCCCCGAGATGATGGTCGGGAATACTCACTCTATGCTAACAAACCAAAGACATCCCCTTAGATCTTAACTTGTGGCATAGTTAAGCTAGTGAAAGAAAAATTAAGAACCTAATGGGTGTACGTGTGTGCAAGTGTGTATGCAAATGAGAGGATGGTATAAAAACAAAACAATGTTTACGCCAAATTCTAAGCTCCATGCTTACAAAGTGGTTGCCAAACTTCTCCCTCGCCATAAAGATTTTTTAACCAAGGTCAAAACACCATGCTTATCCCAAGATTAACAATTCTTTATAGTGCAAGAAAAGTAGGGCGTATTGCAAAGTTTATAAACAATCCAATGCAATATGATAGTAAGGTATATAAAACTGAATGATGGTGGTCTCCAATCATGTCTAAACACCATATTTACACAAGATTGCAAAAAAATAGTAACGCATGTCGACAAGCATTAACATAGATATGAAAGCATTCATCATAAAGTTTCACAAAAAGACCAAGCTAACATAAAGGTGATGATGACAATGAGGTGGATGCAAAATGCAAATGCAAAAAGTTAGCACAAACAAACATTAGCAAGGTTTGAAAAAACACTTTCGATGCGGTCTACAATAAGCAAAGGACAAAGCTTGATCTCACACTTCATACGAAGTAAGCATTGTCAACAAGGAAGTCACCCATCGAAAAGAATCAATCAATCAAACTAACAAGGTTTAAAGGTAAGTTATGGGTATCCTATATTTTGGCTCAAACAAGGATTTTGAAGAGAGCAAGTCAAGTATAGAAATTCTAACTAAGGTGGTGCTACGAGTCTTTTTTTAAAACAAATCTATGGTTTTAGGATGGCTAAAGGTGTGAAAGGTTTTCCTAAGGATTTTATGGGGAGGCTAGTCAAAGTTTTTAGTTAGAAAAGAGGATAGGGATAGACTTGTCCAATCCGGATGGCGATGGCAAACGGTCAACACAAGCAATCCTACCTCTATTGGCTATGGTTTTTGGTGGGGGCTATGGGAAGGCTTAGGTTGGTTGGACAAAAGGTTAGATCATCACAACATGCAATGCAATATGACATGGATGAACAAAACAACATGATATGGTGGTTGTCTAAAAACAAAAGTTAGCCTAAATTAACTAGCCACAAGGTTTAGAATTAAAGGATGGTGCCAACTTCATATTTCTCTCTAAAAAGACACAAAAGAAAAATGACTCTAAACACTAATAGGCACACAAAAAGGGTCTACAAGCTTTCCAAGATCAAATAACAAAGTGCTCCCTCAATAGCAATTAAATTAAACAACATGGTGTTGTGGCATTTATTAGAGCAATAGCACAATGTTACTTGATGTTTCTTTTTGAGATCACAATGTAGACGGTCATAATATATATAAACATAAACAAAAGAAAACGGGTTGCCTCCCGCAAAGCGCTTCATTTAAAGTCATAGAGCTTGACTTTCTTACGTACCTCCTCGTGGTCGTGAAGCCATGGTCCTTCATGTAAGATTTGAAGATGTCCATGCAGCTTTGATCCACTCTCCATGCTTGACACGATCATTTTGCTTGATGAGAGGCTTGCCCGATCATCTCTTGCATCGTCATCCCCTCCTTTTCCTTTGTTCTTCGTCGCTGCCTTTCTTTTCATGAATTCTACTCTCTGTCCAGATCAGATCATGTAGCAAATAATAACTTCGATGCGTGGCACATAAAATTATCTTTCCATCAAGTCTTTGTTGACCCCAACGGACTCTGAACGAGTGAGTTACGCCCGTTTTACTCCAACGCTGCAATCTGTCCATAGATTTCAGACTGCGTAGCGCCTAATGTTTTCGCCATATCTCCTTGTATGGGTCTTCAAATTCGTCGATCTCGGAGGCGTTGGAATCGGCACTTTATGGAGCTTCTGATTTTCAACTTTATCCTTCTTCTACATATCTGATCAGGTGCTCAAAACTAATGAAAACAGCGACGTCATCTTCGAGGTTCGGGGAAGGCGATGGACGGGCTTGCAATTCCTTTGGGGCATGGCTTCTCTCCACTTTATTAAGGTTTAATGACCTGCATGGTTAGTGAAACTCAGGTTTTCTCCCGACACACGCTCTTTTAAGGTCATGAGCTTGACCAAGTACAAAGCAAGTCTAGGATTTGCAAAAGGTATTGAAAACATGTGCAACCATAACCACAATGTAAAAGTTAGATGAACAAAATGTGATTAAAGGTTGCATAAGTTTCTTGCTCAGTGCTAAGGCTCTCATTTGGCATGGGTTCATTAGGCATGCAAATTAACAAAGTTAAAGCACAACATAGCCTCTTTATCATACTCAAGAAATTCTAGCCTATCATGATCATCAAAAGTGCAAGGCATAGAATCAAAAGATACTATTGGACATGAACATGAATATTTCAAAAGAAAGATATCATATCCAAAAGTACCTTGAGAGCTTAATGTGTACCTTAGCCTTCGAGCTTTTCATTGTGAGTGGTCCTTCGGAGTTGAAAACGAACGATCCTTGATGATCGGAGGTGGCTTGCGTAGACTTCTTCAATCTCTCCCTTCGTGCCACATGTCATCAAGGTCACTATATGTAGGATTACTCCTCTTCATTTGTGGGCTCACACATCTCTTAAGTGTCTTCATGTAACTCTATGAGCCTTCGTGTGAGAGCCCAAAGTGTCCGCGCCATTGGATGTTGTCCTTTGTGTGTAATCCTTCGTGGTCTTCTCCAAATAACTCCTTGTGTCGGATTGTTGCCAACTTGTGTCTTTATTTGCCAATGCTCTAGGGGTCTTTGTTTTGTTCCAAGCCTCTGAATTTCTTCATGTGTGGTCTAGTGGAAGCATTGCCCAAACTTCTCTTCGTTGTTGTCACCCTCATCTCCACTCTCTTGTTCTCATCGCGTTCCTGCTGCCTCTTCCTCGTGGATTTCCCCTTGTATACATAACAGAACATATACCAAAATATAATTCTATTGAAAAATTTATAAAATTACCTTTCCAATGGGTACTCATCCATCTTAATCAGAGTCGATATGAGGGAGTTATGGCTGTTTCACTTCAGCTTTGCTTGCTGTCCAATCAGGACGTGCAACCATCGGTGATTCGGCCATATCCGGTTGTAGGAACCTCCGATTGACTTGATTCTTAACTTGTTGGAAGCATAACTTCCTGGGGCTTCTAAATATCCAAATATATTCTGTTATTCTTCCCATGAGGCTGTGCAAAACTTGATGCGAACAGAAACTTCGAAGATGTTGACGAGCTTGATCTTGTGATCTTGGGGGCACCGTGATTACTTCCAATACCTATTGCTTCAACAAACGATTCTCCACAAAACATTAGTCTCAAAATTTTAATTGACACATTAGCTTACCTTGTTCACGTGCTCTTGTGTAGGATGTGGGCTCGATAGCGGATGATGGGCCACTAACAAAAGTTAGCACCTACCACTAAAGAGTGAATCTTCATGTTGCGTTCGTCTTGTCGGAGCGGATGGTGGAATTCTCGAAGTCCAAGTTTTGTGTCTAGATTTTCACCTGCCTTCAAGGACACAAACAAGAAAGCAAGTGTATATGCAATGATAAAAATTAGGGTTAGTAAAATAGAAAGGTAGATCACCCTAGGGTTCGAGTTGCCGATCCCCGGCAACGGCGCCAGAAAAAGGGCTTGTTGACGGTTCAAAACCGTGTTGAAGTTCACCGCAAGCGTACGAGTGACTTGGTGCCTTTTTCACCAAGGAGGGTCCCCAAGGTTTGTCAATCAAAGGATCGGAAGTAAACCGCTAAGGTTCTCTACCTTATCTAGTCAATCTAACCTAACATGAAGCATCGATTGCATACAAAGGGGTAAACCTAATAGATATGAGTGATAGCATATAGGTCGATCACATCCACAAACATAGGCTAGGTAAAGTGCAACCAAAGGGGTAACTAGGCCTATCGCCTTCTAGTTGTAGTTCCAGCTAAAGAGTAACAAATCAATTAAGCATCTCATCTAATAGCATCCTTAAATTCCTACCTCCGGTCTTCCTCCCGAAAACATCCGCCTTTCGAAACCTTCGTCCTGTCACGACGCGCCCCTATTCATGCGGGGAGTCTAGGGGCACGTCCAAGTGAACATATCTACAAACCATGAAGGATCCACATACTAGATCTAATCACTATGATTACATAAAGTATGCTAAGTAGTCTAACCATGCATTAGACTAAGGAATAAGCATATTCACAATAGGTAGAAAGTATGAACAGAGACATGGAATCGCTTAAAAGATCGGATGACAAGATTATCATTGCTCACATGAAAGTATGCATTACATCATCACCACCGATGCCATACCTACGATGACGTATGCGTAGCTTCGGAACTCCACCATGGCTTAACCGTGCAAGGAGGCCATGGCGGCTAGGGTAGCCCTAGGCCATCTCCTAGACAACTTCGAAGACTCGCGGCGGCCGTCGTCTCCCTCCGGTGCTTGCTTCTAGGTTTCGCCGAGTTGTGATGAATGGATCGATTCCAACCCCCTTGTTGGGTGCCCAAGGGCTTGTATTTATGCCCTTGGGGAGCCTTGGGGCATGCTCCACCTTGCCTTGCACGAGATCCTCCTTGGGAGAGAAGCAAACTTGGTTTCCATAAAATCAACCTCGTCTAGATTTTCCTGATTCGTAGCCCTTCCTTGCCGGCACCATATCTCCCATGTTCGGACTCCAAATAATGCAAATTCGGTGTCCAGGTTGTGTGCCACGAAATTATCTTCAACTTTGGTATTCTTTGCTTTCCTTGGAAACGAAGATAAGATCCCCCAAACAGCCTCGGAAGATAATCTGTCTGATTTCGAACTTGTCTGCGCAGCTGGCATTTCGGGGGCCATATCTCCTAGCTCCTTGACCCGAATTGGGCCTTCCATATGTCCAAATCGAAGCTATCGTCGAGGCCCACAACTTTGGTAGTCAAACTTTTGCCATTAGAAGCCGTTTAAGTCTCTGAATCTGCACCGAAAGATCATGCTGTTCTGGGCTGCGAGAATATCTCTCGGGCTGAGTTGATCTCGTTGGTAAACCTCCTAGTCCCCGGAGTTTTACGTGTTGATACTTCGGTCCTTGGGTCATTTGGAGTCGTGTTCACTTCATGTCTTGACTTGTGACGGGCTTCATGATTTTCTCATAAAGTGCTTGATGAACTTATCCCGAAAGTCTCCTCTTTAACGTTGATTTCCTACGTAAACAATAAACTCCAAAAACCACATGCAAGTGTGAACTTGTTACATCATTAGTATGGCTAGTGGCGGGTTAGTTATAATTCAAAGCTCAAACCAAAGTGTAACAAGTGCTCTTGGTTGACGAAAATTGACCATCAACACTCACCTCCTTCTCCGCCTGTCGGGCCAGGGTCTCCTTCACGCGCTTGACCTCCTGCGCGGCTTCGATCCGGGCCTGCAGCAAAGCCTCCCGAGCTGCAGCTGCCTCCGCGTGGGCATTGGCGGCCTCCTTCACCAAGGTCGCTCGGGCCTGTGCCCGCTTCGCAAGCGACTACAAACAAGACGACGAACCTTACACCAAGACCTCGAAAAACAGCAACACCAAACGTCAAAGAAACCACGACAGTAGCACCAAACCCTTACCGAGAGCGTCCGTGCGATTGTCCACGACGCTTCTTTGAAGTCATCGACGTCGCGGCGGTCAGCGACGACGTCGTTCTCCCACAGGGTCTCGACGTACAAGCACCTGTCGTTGTCCCCCTCGAGGCTGGTGCCGCCGACCTCCGCAGTCTGCTGGCCCGACGTTGGCAGCGGGGCGGACATACATAGGTCATCTTGGTGACCTTCAACAGGCGGAGCAGCGCTGGCACCACCCTTTTCCACCTCCGACGCCGCCGTCGCCCCAGCTCCAAGGGCCTGGCTTGTGATGTCCGCAGCTGAGGCCACCGGTGACTGCTCCACCGGTGCCTCCTTCCCCTTGTGCCCAAACGCCTCCTGACCTGAGGCATTCTTGGCACTCCCGGACGTTGCCGGGGTCGACCTGCATACAAACAACGACTTCCATCAGTAGCACAGCAAAGAATCAGATACAAAAAAGCAGAGCTGGGTATGGGTTCCGTGACTTACTTGCTCGCGGACCTTAGTCCAGGCTTGACGGGCTTAGGCGGGGCCCTCCTCACCCTCTTCTGCGACCCCGCGTCGCTCGAAACATTCACGCCCGACCTCGAGCGCTCCTCCACCGCGACGGCCTTGCGGGGTGTCTCCATCGCCCGCTCCTCCAATGCGACGACCTTGCGGGGCGTCTCCGTCGCCCGCTCCGTCGCCGCGCTAGGCGACCTCACGTCGTCATCCTCCTCCTCTGAAGGACCGATTAGGCGAACCAGAGAGGGGGGAGTGAATGGGAGCCGATAAAAATTCTTCTCGAAGGAGATGAGAACTCCAACAAGACGAACACGGCTTCCAACTCACGTCTCCGATCCAACTACCCAAGTTGGTCAAGACCATGCAGCTACTGGAGTGCTACTGGTCCTAGGAACCAACACTCAACCTTCCTAGCCAAAACTCACCAAAACACACAGCGGAAACTTGCACGGCTTGCTGCCTGTGCTACACCGGTCAGACCGATGGCCTGCGCCGGTCAGACCGGTGACACCGGTCAGACCGGTGGACAGAGACGGTCAGGCCGGTGGCTACAGCAGCCGCACAGCAAACGTTCCAGGAAGCCTCAGTGAATCCTCTAGGCCCTGGAACAAAAACCACCACGAAACACAACCTGTGAGGAAGAAGAACCCCTCACAAATCCTAGCAAAACAACTCCAAACACTCCAAGAACTGATCAGCAGGACCACGGGACAAAACCACACGGACAAGGCTGTTCCCCGAGACAAAAACCCACCAAGGGCTAGCACCGGTCAGACCGGTCAAGAGCACCGGTCAGACCGGTCGTGCCTGGGCAGCTCGGGATGAACAGCGCCCGCGAGTCAACTCCTCCAAATCCAACTCCCGATCTCCCGATCCGCTCCACGGTTTTGCACAAGACTTTGGGGATAGTAGGAACACCTCATGGGTACTCCATAGCCAAGATTTGGTCCACCAAAACTTGTCAAATCAAGAGGAATCGAAGAAATCCCACCAAGAACGCCTCTAACCCTAGAGCCACGAAAACCCCAAAATCGAGCCCCTTTGCTCACGGATTTGGAAGGGGAATCAAAGGGTAAAGAACCACGAAGGGTTCATGCATACATCCCCCACCAAATCCCAAAGAGAAAGGCCTCGAAATCGCTCCAAGAAAATTGCCAAGAAAGGGCTCCGAAAATCACCAAAAGGGAGAAATGGGAAAGACACATCCAAGCCTTGAGGAACCACGCCGAATCATCTATACATACCAAAGAGGTTCATACAAGGTCTAGCTTGCCGCCCGATCATCCTTCCCTCTCACAAGATCTCACCATGAAGCTCTCAAGCTAGTCCTACGAAAATCCTAAGAAAATAGGAAGGAAAAAAGGAAAACCAAATGAGCTAGGGTTCCAAGAGATGGCTGCCATCCTCTCACCACTTGGGTTATATGGAGGCAACCGAAAGACTAAAATACCCTTACTAGCTAACTAGGGATACATGCCCCTCGAGGGCGAAATTGGAAGTCTTTGTCTTCGCACCATCGGACGGATGCCCAGCGACCGCAAACTTGCTTAGCCTCGACGCAAGCCTTGCGATCCCGACGCGTGTCCTCCGCTTCGAAGATTCCGGACTGCGTCGTCGCACACCGGTCAGACCGGTTCTCCTCACCGGTCAGACCGGTACCCACCGGTCAGACCCACCGGTCAGACCGGTCTGGAGCTGCTGCACCTCCGTCTTCGGTTCTTCGGTCTTGGCTTTGTGGATCAACCAAGGAACCCAGTGGTTTTCTGGTGAACCACCGGAAACCCCGCGAACTCGGTGTAGCCTCCGCCAATCACCACTCATGACTCGGCTCCCACGTAGTCCCGGCTCGACCTTGGTTTTGAGGCTCAACCAAGAAACCGTCCATGGCTTCATCTTGCCGTTCTTGCCACCATGCGGCCCGCACTTGACCCCGCTGGCCACCGGGTCCCTCGAACCAAGCCTACTTGTCTTCTCCACACCTGGAGGCCTCACCGGCAACGACCTTTCACGCTTGTTCTTCACCTGCACCTGCACCAGTCAAGCCGCAACCTGCACCTGCAATACTTAGCCAAGAATCAGTCCACACCACGTTGTCAATCACTCATCACACCAGGAAGCGACCATCCACCGGTCCTCGAACCACACCTGGCTCTCAATCTCCCCCTTGATGAGTGCATTGACAACACACACGTTTTGGTAACCAAGAGAAAAGGAAAAGAAAAGAAACGACTAAAAGAAACTCCAACAAGCGATCGAAAGCCAAAGAAAAGGCAAAGAGCAAGATCACTTGAAGAAGACAAGTCTCGGACCCCTTAGGCAAGGGCAACGGCTCGACACATCCGAGACAAAACATGCTCAAGCAAAGAGCACAAACCATCAAACCAAAGCTCGAAAACCACAAAGAGCTCCCCCTGCACACATGCAAGCTCCCCCTGAACCGATGCAACTCCCCCTGGACAAATGCATGCGAACCACTTCACAAAACAGAGCAGCTGCAACAGCTCAGCTCTGACCGGTCAGACCGGTCGACACCACCGGTCAGACCGGTGGGCAACATGTGAACAGGACCAGCACTCTGACCGGTCAGACCGGTGACCTCAACCGGTCAGACCGGTGCACAACAGAGCCCAAAAATAGCTCGAAACCACCTGAAAACCTTCCAAATGCATTCAGTAGGCCAAAACATGCTCAAACTTCTCCCCCTTGTTGACAATGCATGAATCAAGCCAAAAATGCAAAAATTGCAACCTAGAGCTTCTCAAATAGACAAAATTCAACATAGGATGCTACACATGTCCAAACGAGCAAGTTAGATACTCTATAGCTTCGTAAAGACATAAACTTCATGATCACCAAGTTTCACAACCATTGGGCGAAGCTAAGATAGAATTTAGCAATTTTGCGAAAAATTACCCTCTCCTGAGCAAAGTCCTAAACATGAGCAAAACATGTCAAAGTGGCAAAGCCACACAAACTTCATGCTAGGACAACCATTCTAAGCATAAGACCATCATAAACACCCACAAGCACCTCATGTCATGTCAAAGCCACCGAGCCATGTGCCTACTTCTATATATGAGACTTCTCATTGGTAGGCATCATGCAACGATTTAGCACCCAAAGCAAATTAAAATTAGCACATATGACATGGGAGCACATTTTTCAAGTAATTTACATTTCATATTCAGATTTATAATTGGTACATGAAATGTCTTTGCGACAAAAAGGAACTTATGCCCCTCCACAAGATGAAGCATGGGGGCTAAACATTCATGATGGCAAATGAGCCTTTGGCCCCATATGATCAAAATAAGCTATCCAACCACAAATTAAGCATAGCCAAGCCACTAAAACATGTCAAGATCATGTAAAGGCATTTACTCACAAGAGAGCATATATATGAAATTTTTCAAAAACATAGCCATCAACCATGGATACATACCAAGATTATCAAGAGCTAAGCCAAACTAACCATAGCTTACCAAATTAGCTCACAAAGACATATATGTCATTCCATGGTGAACAATGTGTATAGGAGAAGCCTTTCCTAAACAATGCATATGATACAAAATGCATGCAACCTAAGATACAAAGATGCCTATACATCATGCTACATATGCCATGCCAAATGCAAGAAATGCACAAAGGAAAGCTATACATATGCTACAAAGGAGCTCCCACACGCCAACTCAAGAAATCAAACAAACACCAAGCTCCCCCCGCAAACGAGTGAAAGTTGCTTGATCTAGTGGTTTGGTGAAAATATCGGCTAGTTGTTCATGTGTGGGTACATGGATCAAAGCTATCTTCCCTTTCTCTACGTTGTCTCTCAGAAAATGATACCTCACTTCTATGTGCTTGGTTTTGGAATGGAGCACTGGGTTCTTTGCAACGCTTATGGCACTAGTGCTATCACATTGAAGTGGGACATGGGTATACTCCTCACCAAAGTCACTCATGGTGTATGTGATCCAAAGGAGCTGAGAGCAACAACTAGCTGCGGCCACATACTCTGCCTCGGTAGTGGATTGAGCAACACTCGACTGTTTGCGGGAAGACCAAGATACCAAAGAAGAACCCAAGAACTGGCAAGTCCCAGAAGTGGACTTCCTATCCAACCGACACCCGGCAAAATCCGCGTCTGAAAATCCATGAAGCGCCAAAGAAGAAGACGCAGAGTACCAAAGGCCGAAGTCGGGAGTGTGTCGCAAATACCTGAAAATGCGCTTGACTGCTTGCCGATGCGAAGTCCTCGGAGAAGCTTGAAAACGAGCGCACAGACACACCGAGAATTGAATGTCCGGCCTCGTCACCGTCAAGTAGAGGAGTGACCCGATCATGCTCCGGTACTCCTTCTGGTCCACGTGTTCACCTTCCTCGTCCGCATCAAGAACTGTAGTCGTACTCATAGGCGTCGCCATGGCCTTGGAGTCCTCCATCTTGAACTTCCTCACAATGTCCTTGGTGTACTTAGCTTGGTGCACAAATGTTCCTTCCTTTGATTGCTTGATTTGTAGCCCGAGGAAGAACTGCAACTCACCCATCATGCTCATCTCAAATTCCCTGCTCATGTCTTCTGCAAACCTTGCAACAAGAGAGTTAGACGAGCCACCAAAGACAATATCATCCACGTATACCTGCACAATCAGGATATCTCTGTCCTGCCTGAGGAGAAACAAGGTCTGGTCGACCTTCCCCATCTCAAACCCTCTCTCAAACAGGAACCCCCTCAACCTACCATACCAAGCTCTAGGCGCCTGCTTCAACCCATACAGCGCCTTCCTCAACTTGTATACCCGGTGAGGATACTTCTCACTCTCAAACCCCGGTGGTTGCCTCACAAACACCTCTTCCTCCAATACACCGTTCAGAAAAGCACTCTTCACATCCATCTGGTACAACTTGAACCCTTTAGCCACGGAAAAGGCTAGAAGGATCCTGATCGCCTCCAAACGAGCTACAGGAGCGAAAGTCTCCTCGTAGTCGATCCCCTCTTTCTGACTGTACCCCTGAGCAACAAGTCTCGACTTGTTCCTCACCACTTCTCCTTTCTCTCCCTCTTTATTTTTCCACACCCATTTTGTCCCAATCGGCTTACACCCTGGGGGAGGGTCAACCAACACCCAAACTTGGTTCCTCTCAAAATTCTCCAACTCCTCATGCATCGAGTTAACCCAATTATGATCAGATAACGCATGTCCAATGTCTTTGGGCTCAAAAGTGGCAACAAAAGCAGCATGAGCGAAATGAGAATTGTTCCGAACCCTCGACCGTGTAGTACGTTCATTCATGTCGCCGATGATTCTCGAAGCTGGGTGATCCACTTGCACTCGTCGGGGAGGTTCTCGCCTTGATGCTACCTCCCCCTCAACAGCAGGTTCGCCTTGATCTGGGTTTGTCGTTGTAGGTGTGGGAGAGGGTCCATTCTCGATCGTCGTCGAAGTAGTAGGTACATGTTCAGCCGCGGGCATCACACCGCCATCTTCATCATCTCCATGTTCATGCTCCTCCTCCTGAAAGATCTCCTCGCCAAGTTCGTCGTCACCTGCACACTCAAAAACAAGCTGACTACGTGGCTGTGTCTCGTCGAAGGTTACCTCGCAAGTCTCCACGATTTGGTTAGTTTCAAGATTGAGCACACGAAATGCTCTAGAATGAGATGCATAACCAAAGAAAATACCATCGACAGACCTAGCCTCGAACTTGTCCAACTTCTTCCCTTTCTTCAGAATGAAGCATTTACAACCAAAGACATGGAAGTGACTCACCTTGGGTGTGCGACCGTGCATCAACTCGTAACAGGTTTTCTTCTTGTGAACCCTGAGGTAGATCCTGTTCGACACATGGCACGCGGTATTGACCGCCTCAGCCCAGAACCTTCTCGGAGTCCTATGCTCGTCGAGCATCGTCCGAGCCATCTCGCACAAGGTCCTGTTTTTCCTTTCCACCACGCCATTCTGGGGAGGCGTATACGGACTCGAAAACTGATGTTCAAGACCCAAGTCATGGCAAAAGGTTTCGAAGCGAGAGTTTTTGAATTCCGAGCCATTGTCACTGCAAATCGCTCGTATGGCATCTCCGTGCCTCTCGTTTCTTAACCTCAAGACAAGATCTCGAACAAAACCAAACGTCTCCCCCTTCTCCTCAAGAAAGAACACCCACGCATACCGAGAGTAGTCGTCCACCACAACAAGGACATACCACTTCCCACCCGCAGATCGCACACGAGCTGGGCCAACAAGGTCCATATGGAGCAGCTCACATGGACGCTCAGTCATCACATCGGTGAGAGGCGGGTGAGAAGAGGCTACCATCTTGGCATGCCTACACGGCGCACAAACCAACTCTTTCTCAAACCTCAATCGTGGCAATCCTCGGACCAAATTGAGTTTACTCAAGCGAGACAAAAGGTCAAAGCTCAAGTGACCCAACTTCCTATGCCACTTCCACAACTCACTCGAAGAACCAGCCAAGAAGCAACGCTCCACACCAGAAGACTGAGAAAAATCAGCTCGGAACACCTGACCCTCGGGAACGACCATGCAAACAAGATCCCCCCGAGAATCTAAAATCCGAGAACCACCAGGCCGAAACAACACCTCAAAACCCTCATCCAACAACTGGGACACAGAAAGCAAATTGTATCCAAGCGATTGAACAAGAGCAACACGCCTGAGAGTGATCTTGTCACTTACCTTAATCTCACCTTCTGACAGCACACGCCCTCGCCCATTGTCCCCAAAGGTGATGTACTTCTTTGTCACCACCGGGACGAGACTTGAGAACCACCCCTTGTCTCCGGTCATATGCCTCGAGCAACCGGAGTCAATCAACCAAATGTTCTTCAAGTCTCCCACCTGAAATTCAAAAGCGAGCACGTGAGTGAACAAACGACTCAGCACTGGGGTTAGTACCAAAAGAGTAAAACCAGTGCCGAGCCATTTGCTCCAAAGTGGGGTTAGCACAAACCAAATCATCACGCCTATCAAAGCTACCACCACGGTAACCACCACGAGGGAACCAACCCTCTCTAGCTGGAGGAGGACGAAAACCACGAAAGGGAAACCGTGGATCGTACCTCCGCTCCATCTCAAAGCTACGACTCTTCTCACCCTCGTATTGAGCACGAGGTGGAGAACGCCTAGCAAACTGACCACCTGCAAACTTTCCAGACCAACCACCAGAACCACGACCTCCAGAACCAAACCGAGCATCCTCACGAGCACGAAATCCGACTCGCTGTCTGCCCAGACCTTCACCGGTCTGACCGGTGTAGTACACCGGTCTGACCGGTGTGGCTCGGCCAGCAGCAACACCTGCAGCCTTCCGGTCTCCCCAGGCCGGAACCGTCCTCACAATCGCCTTGGCCCTGGGCATCTGCATACGAGGCTCAGGTACACCATTAGAGGGGTGGTACCTGTCCCTGTTAGCCCACTCTCTAGCCATTCTCTCCTCACGCTTCCTCTTGAAGCAAAACTCATCCTTGTGACCATCTCTCCCACAATACCCACAATGGAACTTTATGGGCTGTGGCTTAGGCTTAGGCTTGGGTTGGGGCTGCCCACTCGGCTTCTCACCCTTCTTCTCTCCTTCCTCACCTCCCTTTGGGCTCACAAACTTCACCGGTTTCTGAAAATCATTTGTTGGGTGAGGGAATATGGGTGGATCTGGAGTAGTGTCAAGTTTGTTTCTGAGATGGTTGGGCTTGGGCTCAAACTTGTTCTTGTGTCTGTTTGGTGGTGGGATAGGAATCTCTCCAACTCTCTCAGCTCCCTCACCACAGTTCTCTCCAAGCTTGTCAGCCCCAAGTGCCTGACCATCATAGCGTTTGAAAGCCGCTATCATGATACCGAGCTGAGGCTCCTGACCCGACAACCAGCTCATACATTTTCTCAGCTCATCATTTTCATCCTGCAGGCGATCAACATAATGTGCAAGCTCCAAATTCTTAACCGCATGCAATTCACAAGTAGAGCAAGAAGTGGGAATAGGCTCTTTCAACTTAGCCTCAAGCGAAACAGTGTAAGCATGCATCTCATCAATCTTTCCATGCAAAACAGGGCAAGAAGTGCAAGCACCTAGCAAAGCAGGTCTAGACTTAAGCTCAGCCACTTCAACCCTAAGCATATCTAGTTCATCACAAGTAGAAGCATGCTTATCCTTAAGAGCAGTAAGATCAGCTAGGTACACAGAGCAATCACAGCAATCAATCTCATCAGAAACCACAGGAGAAGCCTTAAGCGAATCAATCTCAAGCTTAGCATCTAGGTTCTGGGTTTCTAGCTCAGCCACACGGTTCCTAGCATCTTCTAGTGAGGCCCTAAGCTCTTTCCTCATCTTCTTGGCCTCTCTAAGCATGTGATCACGGTTATCAAGCAAGTCAACCAACTCATCATTCTCCTTGCGCAAAGAAGAGAGCTCATCACATACCTCATCCTCGGAGTCAGAGTCCGAGTCACTCTGGTGGCTCTTCTTGCTGCCGGAGCTACGAGCCATGCCGCAGAAGCCATCTCTCGCGAAGCAGCTCAACCCGCTCAAGTTCCTGGATGACTTCTTGTTCTTGCGCCGATCACCTTCATCTTCACTACTACTCGAGCTTGAGGAAGAGTAGGCGGAGCTGGAGTCGACGTCGCTCGCTCCGACCATTGCTCGGGCCTTCCTGCCGCGGCCATCCTTCTTCCTCGACCGTCGCTCGTCCTTGTGCTTGTTCTTGTGCTTGTGATCGCGCCTCGATCGGTACTTGCCATCCTTGCTCGATCGGTGCCTGTAGCCGTCCTTGTAGCCGTCCTTGTTCTCCGTCTTCTCCGGGCAGTCGGCAACGAAGTGTCCTGGCTTGCCGCACTGAAAGCACGTCCGTGCTGTCCTCCTCGTGTTCACCCGATTCTCGTGCAGCCTCTCGAACCGCCTGGTCAGCAACGCCAGCTCGTCCTCTCCAAGCACGTCGAACTCCTCATCTGGCAAAGACATCAAAGAAGACAGAGAGTACATCCTGGAGGATGCGTTAACGTTAGACTTAGCTCCTTTGCCACTAACGAGAGCGAGACTATGAGAATCAGTCGGGCTCTCGATCTTGGCTGTCATACCACGGTCCAACTCAGCCGACTTGAGCTTCGAGAACAGCTCGTTCACCGTCAAGGTGTCATACTTCTCGGACTCAACAATAGCCTCAAACTTCCCGTCCCATACGGTACGATCCAACGAGTGCAAGAGCTTCACGGCTCTATCATGATCATTGTATGGGAGGACGTCCACATTGGCTCTCATGTTGTTCACAACGACCGTAAATCGCTGGAAAAGGGCATCGACGGACTCGCCGGGGAGATGAGTGAAGTTCTCGTACTCTCTCCGGTAAGTCGCGTACATCCGAGCCTGAACCTGAGCATTCCCAGCATGAGCATCCTTCAACTGCTCCCAAATCCTACAAGCTAAGTCCTCTGTCTGAACCCGATCGAATTCAGGCTGACACAGAGCACGAAACAAGTAGTCGACAGCCTTGTTGTTGGCTTCGAACATATCCCTCGATCCTGGAGCAAGGAAGTTCATCGGATGAACATAAGCTGTGTTCACCGTGACATCCCAAAGGATCTGACCCTTTCCGCGGAGGAACGCCGCCATCCGCCTTTGCCACATCTGGTAGTTCTTCCCATCGAAGTGCGGAGGACCCGAACCCCGTTCCTGGTACGCCATCTTTGGATCTTAGACTGGTAAGAGTCAATAAAGACCCGAACCGGCTCTGATACCAATTGAAGGACCGATTAGGCGAACCAGAGAGGGGGGGAGTGAATGGGAGCCGATAAAAATTCTTCTCGAAGGAGATGAGAACTCCAACAAGACGAACACGGCTTCCAACTCACGTCTCCGATCCAACTACCCAAGTTGGTCAAGACCACGCAGCCACTGGAGTGCTACTGGTCCTAGGAACCAACACTCAACCTTCCTAGCCAAAACTCACCAAAACACACAGCGGAAACTTGCACGGCTTGCTGCCTGTGCTACACCGGTCAGACCGATGGCCTGCGCCGGTCAGACCGGTGACACCGGTCAGACCGGTGGACAGAGACGGTCAGGCCGGTGGCTACAGCAGCCGCACAGCAAACGTTCCAGGAAGCCTCAGTGAATCCTCTAGGCCCTGGAACAAAAACCACCACGAAACACAACCTGTGAGGAAGAAGAACCCCTCACAAATCCTAGCAAAACAACTCCAAACACTCCAAGAACTGATCAGCAGGACCACGGGACAAAACCACACGGACAAGGCTGTTCCCCGAGACAAAAACCCACCAAGGGCTAGCACCGGTCAGACCGGTCAAGAGCACCGGTCAGACCGGTCGTGCCTGGGCAGCTCGGGATGAACAGCGCCCGCGAGTCAACTCCTCCAAATCCAACTCCCGATCTCCCGATCCGCTCCACGGTTTTGCACAAGACTTTGGGGATAGTAGGAACACCTCATGGGTACTCCATGGCCAAGATTTGGTCCACCAAAACTTGTCAAATCAAGAGGAATCGAAGAAATCCCACCAAGAACGCCTCTAACCCTAGAGCCACGAAAACCCCAAAATCGAGCCCCTTTGCTCACGGATTTGGAAGGGGAATCAAAGGGTAAAGAACCACGAAGGGTTCATGCATACATCCCCCACCAAATCCCAAAGAGAAAGGCCTCGAAATCGCTCCAAGAAAATTGCCAAGAAAGGGCTCCGAAAATCACCAAAAGGGAGAAACGGGAAAGACACATCCAAGCCTTGAGGAACCACGCCGAATCATCTATACATACCAAAGAGGTTCATACAAGGTCTAGCTTGCCGCCCGATCATCCTTCCCTCTCACAAGATCTCACCATGAAGCTCTCAAGCTAGTCCTACGAAAATCCTAAGAAAATAGGAAGGAAAAAAGGAAAACCAAATGAGCTAGGGTTCCAAGAGATGGCTGCCATCCTCTCACCACTTGGGTTATATGGAGGCAACCGAAAGACTAAAATACCCTTACTAGCTAACTAGGGATACATGCCCCTCGAGGGCGAAATTGGAAGTCTTTGTCTTCGCACCATCGGACGGATGCCCAGCGACCGCAAACTTGCTTAGCCTCGACGCAAGCCTTGCGATCCCGACGCGTGTCCTCCGCTTCGAAGATTCCGGACTGCGTCGTCGCACACCGGTCAGACCGGTTCTCCTCACCGGTCAGACCGGTACCCACCGGTCAGACCCACCGGTCAGACCGGTCTGGAGCTGCTGCACCTCCGTCTTCGGTTCTTCGGTCTTGGCTTTGTGGATCAACCAAGGAACCCAGTGGTTTTCTGGTGAACCACCGGAAACCCCGCGAACTCGGTGTAGCCTCCGCCAATCACCACTCATGACTCGGCTCCCACGTAGTCCCGGCTCGACCTTGGTTTTGAGGCTCAACCAAGAAACCGTCCATGGCTTCATCTTGCCGTTCTTGCCACCATGCGGCCCGCACTTGACCCCGCTGGCCACCGGGTCCCTCGAACCAAGCCTACTTGTCTTCTCCACACCTGGAGGCCTCACCGGCAACGACCTTTCACGCTTGTTCTTCACCTGCACCTGCACCAGTCAAGCCGCAACCTGCACCTGCAATACTTAGCCAAGAATCAGTCCACACCACGTTGTCAATCACTCATCACACCAGGAAGCGACCATCCACCGGTCCTCGAACCACACCTGGCTCTCATCCTCCTCGACGTTGATGGTCTCAACGTCGGAGCTGACTGTCACCGTATCCGCCGACACGGCGGGGCCGGCCCTCTTCCTCTTCTTCTTCTTCGCCTCCGCCGTCTGGGTGGCGGCGATTGTTGCTGTGGCCTGAGACACGGACATCTTGCTCGCAGTCTGCCACGTGCGTCGTGGCGGGGGCGCGGCGACCCTCGGCGGCGCCCTCCTCGCGGTGGGGTCTTTCATCATCGCTTCCCACCGATGAGTCGGAGATGTACTATTCAATGCATTGCTGCGGAGGGATCTGCATGTCCCCCGCAGCACGGACCTTGAAACTTCGGTCCTCTTCATTGCGCAACGGCGCCGGGCACCAATAGATGCCTTCACGAAAGTAAAAAAGAAAAGACCTACGTCAAAACTGCTCAAGCTCTCAGATGGCAAAGAAATAAGGTCGGCGACTTACAGCGTCGGAAGGCCGGTATACGCTGAGTGCCTTAGGGCACGCCCGGTTGCGGATGCGCCCGGCGAAGATGTTCTTCACCCGCGCCACCATCTCCTCCTTAGAGACCTTGCACCGAATGACCCTGGTGGGGTCAGACTGCCCCCAGTACTCGTAGGTCGAGTGTACCCGGTCTTGGATAGGCTGCAGCAACGACGGCTGAAGCTGATTGCCACAGCCCCGCCGATCAGCCCCTCCGTCTTCAGCCTCTCAAGGTCTTCCAACAGTGGCCGCAGCTCCTCGGTCTCCCGTGACATCAGCTAGTTGGTCCACTCCGGGAACAGCACGGGAGCGCGCCCGGACCTGGCGGGGACCACCGGTGCTGGGTTGTCGAGGTAGAACCACCCCTGCTTCCAGCCTGTGGTGTTGTCAAGCAGCACCAGGTCGACGTACTCCGGCTTCATGTACCGGCGCAGCATGAACCCGACACTCCCACGACGTCGGATTTGCCCGTCTTCTTCAGCTCGAAGAAATGCCGCCATAGGTGGAAGTGTGGCGGTATCCCGAGGTAGGCCTCGCAGAGATGGATGGAGGACGAGATGATGCTAATGGCATTGGGGACGAGATGCACCACCTCGATCTTGTAGAAGTACAGGAGCCCGTGGAAGAAGTCGTCGGCTGGGACCCCGAACCCGCGCTCGATGTGCGTGAGGAAGACGACGGCCTCCCTGGTCCCCTCGGTAGGGAACGCCTCACCCGCCGCTGTCCTCCAGCCCACCTCTGCCTTGGGCCTTAGCAACCCACGGGTCGCCAAGGCCTGGATCTGCTCCTCCGTCACCACAGACAGCTCCCAGGCGGTCTCCGGCACCGGCACGTGCGCGGGTTCCATCTTCTCCTCCTCTACTCCAGTGGATTTGGCTCTAAACACCACGAGTGTCTTCATTCGCATGCGAGGACGTGAGGCGTGGTGGACCTAAGCACGGCGGCGCTGCTGTTCTCCCTAAGCAATCGAGCGGCGGCACAACCCTAGCGCGGAGCAGAAATGAAAGCAAGTGGAGGTCCCCAGCCCGCGACTCGGCCTTTTATAGTTGGGCCCCAGCGGCGCTACGGGCCGTTGCGCCCAACGTCTCTCAAGCGGAAGTCATGGCGACCCAATGGATCTGCGCCCCCCGCGGATCTATCCCTCAACGGCTCTTTCGGCCTAACGGAAAAAGGCAGTAATGGCTAGTTTCGTGCGGGAATCCGCGTCCGTCAGCCTTTGGTCAACACCCCGGCGGTCGTGGACCCGTTATGCCCTACATTCAAGCCACCCAAAACATAATATTTTTGATGCCACACTCAAGGTTGTCCCGACCCGCGGACGACCTACGGACCAGCTCCACCACCTCCTCGAGGTCGTCAAGAGCCGGGCAGCCTCCTAGGTCGCCTCGGCCTCCAAACGGCGGGTTCACACCATGTCTCTTAGGCCCAGCTGCCTATATGCCTTACAGGTCGCTTCGACCTACAGCGGCCAATTTCACCAACGGCTTCGCGCTTAAAGGCTCTACTGCCCGTTGGCGACCTATCGGTCTTACTCACAGCTCTTTGCTAAGGCCCTGCTGCCTTCTAGGTCGATAAAGACATACAGCTTTCAGGTTGACACCCTGCATTGTGCCACTGCACAACGGCCGTGTTGACCCAGGTCGACACGGGTTATTTTGTTGATTTCCATGACCTCCTGAAGGTCAGTGCGCTTTCACAGCCCCGCCGAGACCTTGGCCATGCCATTGCCGCCCGGGCGCCTCTACATAATGATCAAGATACATCGTTTGCCATGCAAGCATGTGTATAAAAGCTTCGTAAGCTACAAAGGACTATGGCCCATGGCAAATTACAAGATACAAACATATTAAAGGTCCTGATCTACCTTACATGTTGCCTACGGCGCAACCTAAATTGATGAAGCACGTCGCAAGGTTTCTTCTAGCTTCAGGACCTACTTGGAGACCTCCACCACCGCCGTAGTCGCAGCTGCCACACAGCCACCTCTACTCTAGCCCCAGAAGGTTTCCTGTGGTGCCCCCACTTTTGCTAGGGTGCTCCCACAAGATCCCAAATCGGGCCAGCGTCACCTCGGGCCTTCCCCGGTACAGCATGGCGATCTCCAGCACCACCTTAGGCCTCTGCTCACAAGGTCCGTCAAGGCATGTACTACTCCATGCTGCACCTGGATTCCTCGCTGGGCGCGGGTGAAGCGGCTGATGGAGTTCTCTCAACTTCGCAAGCATTCTTCTAGCTCCGGATGGTGATAACCTAGCGTTACGCTCTGGTGGACGGACAAAAGCCCAAGGTGCTACAAAATTACTAAGCTGCTTCTCCATGACGCTTCTACCTGGTTCAAATGGCGAGCTCTGTGGTCGCCTATTTATAGCCGCGGAGCTTGGCCTCAGATGCTGTCTACACCTCAGCTGGTGTGGTGTCCTTATCCAATCACTGTTACCACATGGAGCACGAGGTCCCTGTTCACCTGTGGGGAGCACTGGCGCGTCTGTCACCTGCCTGGCGACACCTTTACAGCCCTTGTCTCTTGTGGGCAGCGACTGCATCCCTGCTCGGAGGCAGGTCCCGTGACCGTAAAGTACACCCGTGGTGCGCCACGCGACAAGGCTGCTGGCGCCTGGCACTCCCCTCCAAGATTCCAGTCGGTTTGTCTTATATGGTGGACAGAGCATCTAAAGGAAAGCTGAAGGCTGTAGGTTCTCTCTTCTTTCTTCGAGCATTAATCTGACCATCCTGGTCAACTTACTGCTTGGGGGCTACTCCACGAGTGCGTCTTACGACGCCCTCTTTTCCTACGTCGTGATGACCTACTGGAAGCCCGCTTCCACCACCTCCTCGCTCGACCTCCCTTCGATCGGCAGAGGGACCTTCTTCGAGGTCACGATGATTTTTTACTGATGCCTGACTCAGGTCAGGTCGGCGGTTCTTCAAGGACGGTGCCTTGTCTTCGCTTCGACCCTTTGGACCTACGCTCTAGGGGCTCGATACTTGACGACGTACGCGCTGGAGGAGTATTCTTTCTTTGGATCCCCGTGCACCCTACACGACCTTGACGACGTCATGGCTTTGCTTCGCTTTGACGTGACTTCGTCTCGGCCGCTACGCCTACACGTCGATCGGGGGCTTGAGAGACATGGGCACCCATGGGTCCTCACCGACCAGGGTCCCAAAGGTCTCTGTCAAGTGGACCCGACCTGCCAGAAGCCCCGCCGACCTGCAGGTGGGCCCGGAGACCTTATCCACCACCCCGGCGACCTTGGAAGACTCTAGAAGACCTTATCCAGATCCCGGAGGATCCGCCGGGCTTGGGGCGCAAGGCACGCTGCTAGGTCGCGGCTTGACGCCGCCTGTAGGTCCGCAGATCGTGGGATTTCCCCTGTAATCAAGGCAGATGGCCTTCCTAAATTGTAACCGACCCTGATGAGGGTCCACCGACCACGAATGGAAGCCCTAGCCTGTTGACCATATAAGGCGGCCTAGAGCTCCATTCGAGGGGACTTCCCTTCCACGCATAATTCCACCCCATACTGGACATCGGGTTTCACTCTCCAGAGGCCCGAACCAGTCTAAACCCCCGTGTTCATCACCATCCTTATCGTGTTTCGAGTTCCACACATGAACTACCACCTACGCTCTTAGTTCTCGATCTCCTCCAATTAACCTACAACCGCTTGGGTCGTCCCCTTGTGGATCTGTCCAGGTCTCACCCCCAGACATGGTCCACTATTACCCAAATAGAATCATACCCAGCTGGTGTACGTGGCAATCCCACTATGAAATCCATAGTTATCTCTTCCCACTTCCACTCAGGCACCTTTAATGGTTGAAGTAATCCAGCTGGTTTCTGATGCTCAGCTTTAACTCTATGACAAGTGTCACACAAGGCCACATGGGCTGCCACATCCCTCTTCATTCCATACCACTAATACCTCTGCTTGAGATCCTGATACATCTTAGTACTGCCAGGGTGAATGGAATAAGCTGAATCATGAGCCTCTCTTAATATGGTCTTTCGGAGATCTCCGACATCAGGCACACAAATCCTGTTCCTAAACCATATGGTTCCTTGATCATCCTCTGTGAAATCTGGGGCTTTACCTTTTTCCATAGTCTCTCTGATTTCCTTTATCTCTATATCCTCCAGTTGGCCTGTGCGTATCTCCTGCTCCAAGACAAACTCTACCTCCAAGGTAACTCCCTCAGTATGAGCAACCATCCCCAGATTGAGCTTCTCAAACTCCATCAACTCTTCAGGCAACTGGAATGCCAAAGCCATGTTGGCATGTCCCTTCTGACTAAAAGGATCTGCAACCAAGTTTGCCTTCCCAGGATGATAGTGTATCTCCAGATCATAATCCTTGATCAGCTCTAACCATCGGCGTTGTCTCAGATTTAAATCCTTTTGAGTGAAGATGTACTTCAGGCTCTTATGATCTGTATAAATCTGGCACTTGGTTCCCATGACATAGTGCCTCCAAATGTTCAATGCGTGAACCATTGCTGCTAACTCCAGATCATGGGTAGGATAATTCAGCTCATGCTTCCTCAACTGTCGAGATGCATAGGCTATAACATGACCTTCCTGCATAAGTACACAACCTAAACCTTGTCGAGATGCATCACAGTAGATATCAAAACTCTTTTGCAGGTCTGGCATCACTAGCACTGGAGCTGAAGTCAACCTCTTCTTCAATTCCTCAAAATTAGCTTGACAGGCAGCAGTCCACTTGAACTCCTTACCTTTTTCTAATAGTGATGTAAGAGGCTTCGCTATTTTAGAAAACCCTTCAATGAACCGACGATAATACCCTGCAAGGCCAAGAAAACTCCTGATCTCCTTGACAGTCCGTGGCGGCTCCCACTTCAATACATCACTGACCTTTGCTGGATCAACCGAAATACCTCCATCGGTGATGACATGCCCAAGGAAAGAGACTTCATTCAACCAAAAATCACACTTGCTAAACTTCGCATACAGCTGATGCTCTCTCAGCTTCTGCAACACAAGCCTCAGGTGCTCCTCGTGCTCCTCCTCATTCTTGGAGTAAATCAAGATGTCATCAATGAACACCACAACAAACTTATCAAGTACTCCATAAACACTTTGTTCATCAGATACATGAAGTAGGCAGGGGCATTAGTCAATCTGAAAAGACATGATTGTATACTCATAAAGTCCATACCTAGTGGTGAATGCAGTCTTAGGAATATATGATAATCTGATCTTCATCTGATGATAACCAGAACGTAAATCAATCTTTGAGAATACCTTAGCACCTCTCATCTGATCAAACAAATCGTCAATACGGGGCAATGGGTACTTATTCTTGATAGTAACATCATTGAGCAATCTATAATCCACACAGATCCTCTGAGTACCATCCTTCTTCTCCACAAATATAACCGGTGCTCCCCAAGGTGATGAACTAGGACGAATGAATCCCTTTTCCAATGACTCCTTAATCTGTTTCTTAAGCTCAAGTAATTGATCACTAGACATTCTGTATGGATGCTTAGAGATAGGAGCAGTACCAGGTAAAAGATTAATGACAAACTCAACATCTCGATCAGGTGGCATACCTGGCAGCTCATCTGGGAACACATCTGGATAATCACACACCACTTTGATTCCCTCTAAAGATTTACCATTCAACTGGTTCACTGAACACCCTTCTACTGATGGTAGAGCAGCTTCAAACTCAATCCGTTCTCCGTCTAGACTGGTGAGAAGAACTGACTTCTTGGCATACTGAATTTCTCCATTAAACTTGCTCAACCATCCCGTTCCAAGTATCACATCAATGCCCTCAGAATCCAACACGATGAGGTTAGCCCAGAAACCCTTCCCCAAGATCTGAAGGTTAACATTATTACACCTGTGTAGTGCCCTTATGTTCCCTTTTGCTGAACTAACTAGCATGGGACGTGGCATGGTGCTCATGGGGATGTTAAGTTTAGCTGCACACTGAGAAGTAATGAAAGAATGAGTTGCTCCAGAATCGAATAAAACTGAAACGGGGGCAGAGTTGACAAGACACATGCCGAACACTACTCGTGGGTTCTCCTGAGCTGTCTCTGCACTCACGTGGTTCACCCTGCTACGTGCATAGCTCTGTTTTCCCTTGTTGCCCTTCGGGGTCTGGCTCTCATTCCTCATCTGCTGGCTATGCTGACTCTGTACTGGAGTGTTGGGAGCATTCCTCTTGGGGCAGGCATTTGCATAATGCCCAACCTCTCCACACTTAAAGCAGGCAGTACCTCTAGAGGTGTTAGTCCTCTCTGGGGTGACAACTGGCACCATCTGACGTTTCTGCTGAGAACTGGGCTGTGAAGTCTGCTGCACTGGGCACTGAAACTGCTGCTGCCCAAAGTTCTCACTTGGGCCTCCAAAATGAAGTGGTGTCCCCTGAGGTGGACTAAAGCGGGGGCGAGTGTTACTCCCAGATTGTCCAGAGGTGGTGGCTTTCCTCTTCAGCTCTCCCAACTCCTTGCGCTTATACTCTAAGCCAATGGCCTTGTCTAGCAACGTCTGGAATGATGGGAAGGTGTAAGGTATAAGCTGGTACTGGATTGGTTCAGCTAATCCCTCCATGAACAACTCTTGCTTCTTCTCATCATCAGCAACATCCTTAGGAGCATAGCGAGACAACTCAACGAACTTGTCCCTGTACTCTATCAGGGACATCTCTCCCTGCTTGAGAGCCAGGAACTCTTTCTTCTTTAACTTCATAAGGCTGGCAGGTATATGATAGCTCCTGAAGCTGGTGGTGAACTCCTGCCAAGTGATAGCATCAGGGGTGGCATGAGCAGCAACGTAGGAATCCCACCAAGCTGAGGCTGTCCCCTGAAGTCGACCTGAAGCATACAGGACCTTCTCTCTATCAGCGCACTGCGTGATGGTGAGCATCTTCTCCACTGTCTTCAGCCAATCTTTTGCCTCCAATGGATCAGCTGCATGAGAAAACACTGGCAGGCAATGGCTCATGAACTGCTGGTGCTTGTCCTTGTGTGGCTGGTTCTGGTTCATCTGAGCCTGCATGCTTGCCATGTTGGTGGACATGTTCTGGAGAAGCTGCATTTGTGCAGCCAGGAACTGCTGCATCGCCGGATCCATCTGACTCTGTTGCTGAGTGCTACTAGAACTGCCACTCCTCCTCTGATGTGGATCCGGACCTGGTGTTCACCATCTGAGTGTTAGGATCATGAAATTTAGATACTAGAACAAAGAGATAGCTCTGAAAGATGAAGCAACATGAACTTCCAGATTAAGACAGATTATGTTGGTCCCAACAAATCAGGTGTAACTCTCATTATTGATATCCATAAATTAAGAAATTTCACCAGACCGGAGAGTATGAAATTATGAAATTAATCCAACTGGAATCAACTCAATCGGAGATCTAGAACTCCAGATATAAAATAAGTAAGGCGACTGAGTCAGCAGAGTTTCCAGATTCTGATAGCTCCAATGTTTCGTGCATATCTCCCAGAATATTTATCCTATGGTGCTGAATTTTTGTCAGAAAATCACATAGGAAATTTGTGAACTAACCCAACTGGTTTCATATCAATTGAAGTTCTGTAGCTTGAGATATAACCAAAACACTACTGCTGTATTAGAGAGCTGCGTGAACAGATTTTGTACCAACAAGATTTGTTTGAGAGATAAAGAAAGATAGATAAAGGAAAGATTATTCAAGGTTATGTGGATTGAGAAAGAATTAAACCCCAACCAAGCAAACTAGCTACTAAAACCGATATCATTGTGGTCATTACTCCACAGCACACCGCACTCAAAACAAAGATCCAAATCAAGCATTTATCACAAAATCAAGCATACAAGCACACTTCTAAACTAAGCACACGTTAAGACGTTCGCATCTATCGATTATACTAAGAAAGAACTTAAAGCTCCTATATCCTATTAAGGAAGATCTTTGAGATGAACATGATGGGGCCACTTGATTACTGAGAACGGTTATGAACACGGGTAGGTTAAAGATAGGAAAAGATAAGAGGGACTAGAACAGACATAAAAGAACAAGAAAGCATAGAGTGAAAAGATTAGTCAAGACAAGATGGAGAAAAAGTAGAATATCAAGGACGGGGGTAAAAGTTAGGATAAGTATATAAAAGAAGAATTAAAGCATAGCATGAGATGAGAATGGCTTCTATGATATTATAATCCTTAAATTCGACCATTTTCTAACTAGGCTAACATCCTACAGTCAATACGGCTCTGGTACCACTTTGTCACACCCGAATTGGAAGGCAAACTCGAATGCATAAATTACATGTGCGCCAGGATCAAGTTACACACACGTAATGACTCGGTGAATACCAAATACAGTGTCAAAGCGTAAAAGAGAGTATTATAACCATTACATGACCGAAAGTCTTATAAACGTATCATCAGAGCGAACAACTAGCAGTGGATCTTCAGAATGGAACTCCACAGGTAGCTGACTGGTGGCACGTACGCCTAGAACTCATCGGAAATCTTCAAGTCTGAGCAGCAGTCCAGGTTGTGTAAATGCAATAAATAAACAAGCGTGAGCACATGCCGTATTCAACAAGGGGAGAATATCATAATAAACATGCAAGGCTGTATAAGTGGATGGCCAAAGGGTTTAAGCACTTTAGCATTTTAGTTGGTCAAATTTTATTAAGCAACTTACTTACTAGCAAGTATAAGTGTATACCATCCCACAATTAAGGTGTAGCATCACCATCATAAACATAAAGTAAATAGCAATTTAAATTCATCTTCCGATAGATTAATCATGTGAGGGTCCAGGCCGCTCTTGACCGTGAGCACGGCTAATCGATTAGTTTTAAACACTCTACAGAGGTTGTACATCTTTACCCACAAGTCGCGTAAAAGTCCCAAAGAACTTTAGACCCAACCACGCGATGCTGATTAGGCATCATACCACACTGCCGAGGTGTGATTGCATAGGGATGCTACGAGGCCTTTACAAAGATTCCCTAATGTGCAGCAACCCACTAGGTTTCAGGTCGAAGCAGGGCATAAAGCTCCCTAGCAGGTACCGTGTCTTAGAAAAGCCCAACTCCCCGCTAGAGTAGGTCTATACTCCGTCAACGCCTCCCCATTGGCCCCTTTCAGGTAAGACCACTACAACATCAAGGTCTCTAATTATTCAGCCAAGCCAGAGCCATATAGCCTTGTGGTTGTACTGTTGTCCTGGGTGGTCACTCCATGTTCCAATTAAGCATGTGGTCTTGTAATTAACTTACCATTAATGAACATAGA
Source organism: Cenchrus fungigraminus (assembly GCA_036936925.1). Classification (NCBI taxonomy): domain Eukaryota; kingdom Viridiplantae; phylum Streptophyta; class Magnoliopsida; order Poales; family Poaceae; genus Cenchrus; species Cenchrus fungigraminus. Next base: position 70,174,407 of record CM072770.1, read on the forward strand.
GTATATAGAGTAACATGTTGTGTATCACCAACCCAGTTGAGCAACTAAGCAACATCTACCATCAAGATTAATTAATCAACCCAGTTACAAGGCAATGGTCAAAAGAAACTAGGCATAGTCCTTAATAGGAACCCGTCAAAGTTAATGCAAGCAATAAAGTAAATACAATGATTAAATGCATGTTTATATAGGATAAAGCGGGTATGACCAAGGACACTTGCCTTCCACAAGATCCGGAACTGCTCAGAGTCTTCAAGTCTTCACCTTCAGAAAATCTCTCGACCTGCTCATTCTCTACGCATCACACATTCACATGCAAGAGACAATACAATAAAATAAAAAACAATACACCAATCATTTCAAACAGGAACAAAAGCTTCACTAAACTAATCTACTCGTCGAGATGAACACATGGATATAAAGAATGCTAAAAATGGAGCTTGAACGCAAAAGTTATGCACTAAACAAGGTATAGGGGCTTAAACGTAAAGAAAAGGACTAAACCATAAGGATTTTTATACAGTGGGAGGACCTAAATGTAAACCAAGAGAAACTGAGGGACTCTTAAGCAAAAACGGTGGCGAGGCAGCTATGTTGACTGGTATGCCCCTGTTTGACTCCAGGTCGGATCAGATCAGGGCCGTTGATCTTGAAACGGACGGCCGGCGGCAGCGGGCAACGGCACGCGGCGGCGCTGGCGGCGGCAAGCGGCGACGCCTCACCGGAAAAACTCGAAATCTAGCATCCGGGCACGAATCGACACGAGATTTGCACCGAGAGCGAGCTAAGACCTTTGCGAACTCAGCAAGGGAGCTTCCGTGGTGGTTCAGGCGACGACGACGACGCTGTGCTCATCGGGGCGGACGACGGCGGAAGGCACGACTCCGGCAAGCTCCTATGGGCGGCACAGGGCACGAGAACGTCCACAAGCAGCCCTTGAGGCTTCCGCACCTCCACGCGAACCTCCGGAGCACCTCCACGTTGAAGGGGAGGCGGTGCAGGCGGAGATCGAGCGCGGCGGCTGCTAGGGTTTGAAGGTCGGCGGCGGCTGTGCTTGCGGCGAGGGCGAAACCCTAGGGCGGAGAGGTGGCGGCGGCTTTATAAGCCAAGGGGGCGGCCTCGACGTGCGGGCCCAAGGCCAGGGCGCGAGGTGCGGCACGGGTGCGCGGTACGGTGCGGTCGGATTCGAGTTCGAACCGGGGGTCGGGTTCAGGCTGGGTTCGGCCGGAGGAAGGTGATGACATGCGGGGCCCTTCCGTCGGTGAGACGCGGAGGGAGGTGCTGGTGTGCTGCGCTGGGCCGCAAAGAAGCGCTGGGCCGCACGGCTGCTGGGTGGTTACACTTGCCGGGCTGGTTAGCGTGCTGCGCTGGTGCTGTGCTGGGCTGCACCTGCTGCGGATGCAGAGCTGGGCCAAAAGAAGAAGAGAAGAAAAAAGGGAGGGAAACAAAAGAAAGGTTTTGCTATTTTGAAAAAGATCAAACCAATGAATTCAAAGACTAATTTGAATTCGACCAAACAAAAATAGTGCTCCAACATGAATGCAACAATAAACTCCTATAGTTCATTAATTTAATTAAGAAAATAATTACATGACTAAGAAAATTAAATAAAACCTTATAAATCCTTAAACATAAGCATTATTGCTAAGCAAAATTTTAATAAAGGCAATAATTGAAATTTAGGGTGTTACAACCATGAACATACCGGATTCCTTGTACTGGCCCGCGGTTCCTTCTGCTTTCGCTTGCTGGATTGAGACTGAGAAGTCGACTTGCATGGAAGGAATCATTTTAGCCTAAAGCCATTAACACAAATGGCCTGCAATGGTCGTCTTGTGCCTAAACTGTCTCTTATTATAGTGGGAGTGAATGTGTCGTTCCAAAACATCCGTTCGTGGACATCAGTTACCACCCAGAATGGACGTGTCCCTTCAGTGCGGGTGTGGCCACGTTCGGGTCATGAACTTCCCGATTCTAGTCCTTAAGTGCGATTCACAATGATCGACATGCCCATTCAGAGGGGGTGTGCACACAAGTTCGTCGGTTAACGCCCGGTACCCGTCCTTAACTGCAATTCTCAATGATCGACACATGGATCAACTTGTGAGAGCGTGTCGTTCCCAAACGCCCATTCGAGATGCCCTTCTGTGCTTATATGCATGTTAATATTACACACACACACATACACATACACAAAAACATATATTGCTTTTCCAATTCCAGCTTATTCCGTTTTGGTCTTGTCGCGTCAACAAATTCATCATGTTTCTCAGTCTCCAAGGCCTGCGGGAATCATCAAGTGCGAATCCATACCATTCGTAGACCTTTACAGTCACGACTCACGCAGCATACCTAATCGAGGAGGACTTGTCAAGTCATCCCGCACCCTGTGTGTTGCAATGCAAGAACCATCCGGTCCATCTGATTACAGCACCCAATCTTGTTCTCTAGATGCAATTGACGCCTAAACCATTACATAAATAAACGGTAGAGAGTTGTCTCGCAGTTGATACGGCATGAGCTGATGCAGTTGAGACGGCCATTAGATGCAGATGATGCGGCGTGATTTGTTCGCTGGACTTTCTTGTGCTCTAGAGAGGAAAGTCCGGAAGTAAACACATACCTAGACACGTCGGGCTCATCCCGGGATACCCATCGTCCACAGATGTAATCGATGCACGCCCACTACAAGAAAAACGCCGACTAGTGACGCAAAAAAGGCTGTTTCTCGTCATAAACCACGATTAATGACGCCGGTTGTCACGAAAACGCTCCGTCATTAATCGAGCGTCACAAACCACGATTAAAGACGAGACCTTATTTCGTGGCATTATGAGTTTAATGACGCGTGCAAAATCGTCAATACAAAGCGTCATAACTTCGTTCCTGCAGCTTTGCCACGCTGGACAAAATCTGATGTGGCATCCGATGTGGCATGCCAATTGTGACAAATCGTATGCGTCATAAAACGAATTTGGCCCGTTTGTAGCTGGGTTGAGCCCAAAACTGTTCCTGTAGGGTGGCGTTGTTCATATAGCCCAAAAAAGATTTGTTGGGCCCAATTATAGCTTTTTTAGAAGAAATTTGATTAGGGTGGGCCCGTTTTGGTTGGGTCGAGTCCAACAGGTGCGCACATTGTTGCGGCCTTCTGTGTCACGTTAATTTGAAAAAATTGACTTTTGGCCCAATTAAACGTGGGCTAAGACCACTGAAAGACAACATAAAATTAACTAATCATGCATTAGTATTAATGGATTTCATTTCAATTCTGATCCTTTTTTTAGAATAATTCCGATCTGGTTGGCAAAATAGTAATCAGCACATATTTCTTTATACAATAAAGCAAACTGTTGTTTACTATCAAGCACGACCATATTGTTCATCACATATCACAAACTATTACAAGATAACAGTATCACAAGGAACATTGATTAACAAAGCTAAATCCAGGTCATAATCACAAGAGAAAGTGGAGATTTGATCTAATGATCTTAATCTCTTCATGTTTTGCTGCTAAGCAGTAGACGAAGGAGGTACTCACTGTCTTCGGTTAGCTTCTGCTACCTCTTAATCTCAGCCGACTGCATTTTCAGAGTTGATTCTGATTCTTCGGTCTTCTTCTTCAAGCTACATAACTCTTTCTGGTGAGCAACAAATCGTTGTCGAAGTTGTACCTCATCCTGATCGGGAGCGTCAACTCGCTCTTCATCAACACTACTACATAAGGATTTGGTACCCATTCTTGAGTACTCAGCTGCCTCTGTTTTAATTTGGTCAGGAAGAAGCATCATTGACTTGGTATCTTCTATCTAGCAACAGTGGATCCCAAGTCAGATTAGGACCTTGTAATTGATTCGAACTAAGGAAACAAAGGTGTTAAGTTTGTTACCTTGGAGCAGGTCTAAACAGGAGCGACTTCAGATGTTGACCCTTTTGCCCGCTGAAACAAATACATGAACAAGAGGTAAGGGTTGAGATCATTCGCAATCGGAAACAAAGAAGGTGTTAAGTTTGTTACCTTGGAGCAGGTCTGAACACGAGTGACTACAGATGTTGACCCTTTGGCCCGCTGAAACAAGTTCAAGAACAAGAGATAAGGGTTAAGATCATTTGCAATCGGAGGCAATTTTATCTATTAAGTTCAATGCGGTACATGAACGATCACACCGAATCCTGAAGGACCGGAACTGGCGACCAGAGAGGGGGGAGTGAATGGGAGCCGATAAAAATTCTTCTCGAAGGAGATGGGAACTCCAACAAGACGAACACGGCTTCCAAAACACTTCTCCGACCCAACTACCCAAGTTGGCCAAGACCACGTAGCCACTGGAGTGCTACTGGTCCTAGGAACCAACAACCACCTACACCTACTCGAGAATGCAGCGGAACTAGCAACTCGAGCACCACTGTCCTGCACCGGTCAGACCGGTGAGCAGCACCGGTCCCTGCTGGAGCAACCTGGCAAAACCTGAGAACTTCCACCGAAGGCCCCTACACCGGTAAGGCCGGTGTAGCTTGCCGGTCAGACCGGTCCAAGCCAGGAAATCCTAAATCCACCAAACAGACCTACCAAGCTCCAAAACAGACCAAACTCGAAACAGCAGCAACACGAGACAACAGGGAACTCACCAAGACGTTCACCCGAGGCAAAACCCACAAAGCCTCTGCACCGGTCAGACCAGTCAGGCTGGGACGCTCGGGATGAACAGCACCCGCGGGTCAACTTCCCCAAATCCAACTCCCGATCTCCCGAATCGCTCCACGGATTTGCGCAAGACTTTGGGGATAGTAGGAACACCTCATGGGCACTCCATAGCCAAGATTTGGTCCACCAAAACTCGCTAAATCGAGAGGAATCGAAGAAATCCCAACAAGAATGCCTCTAACCCTAGAGCCAAGAAAACCCCAAAATCGAGCCCCTTTGCTCACGGATTTGGGAGGGGAATCAAAGGGAAAAGAACCACGAAGGGTTCAAGCATACATCCCCCACCAAATCCCAAAGAGAAAGGCCTCGAAACCGCCACAAGAAATTCACCAAGAAAGGGCTCCGAAAATCACCAAAAAGGAGAAACGGGAAAGACACATCCCAGCCTTGAGGAACTACGCCGAATCATCTATACATACCAAAGAGGTTCATACAAGGTCTATCTTGCCGCCCGATCATCCTTCCCTCTCACAAGATCTCACCATGAAGCTCTCAAGCTAGTCCTAGAAATTCCAAAGGAAAAAGGAAGAGGAAAATAGCAAAACAAAATGAGCTAGGGTTCCAAGAGATGGCTGCCATCTTCTCACCACTTGGGTTACATGGAGGCAAGCCGAAAGACTAAATTACCCCTAAGGCCTAATGCTAGGATACACACCCCCGAGGGGCAGTTTGGGAATCTTTGTCTTCGCACCATCAGACGGATGCCCAGCGACCGCAAACTTGCTTAGCCTCGACGCAAGCCTTGCGATCACGACACGTGTCCTCCGCTTCGAAGTCTTCGGACTGCGTCGTCGCACACCGGTTAGACCAGTGCTCCTAACTGGTCAGACCGGTACCCACCGGTCAGACTGGTCCGATGCTGCTGCACCTCCGTCTTCGGTCTTGGCTTTGTGGATCAACCAAGGAACCTAGTGGTTTTCTGGTGAACCACCGGAAACCCCACGAACTCGGTGTAGCCTCCGCCAATCACCACTCATGACTCGGCTCCCACGTAGTCCCGGCTCGACCTTGGTTTTGAGGCTCAACCAAGAAACCGTCCATGACTTCATCTTGCTGTTCTTGCCACCATGCGGCCCGCACTTGACTCCGCTGGCCACCGGGTCCCTCGAACCAAGCCTACTTGTCTTCTCCACACCTGGAGGCCTCACCAGCAACGACCTTTCGCGCTTGTTCTTCACCTGCACCAACACCAGTCAAGCCGCAACCTGCACCTGCAATACTTAGCCAAGAATCAGTCCACACCACATTGTCAATCACTCATCACACCAGGAAGCGACCTACCACCGGTCCTCAAATCACACAGGCTCTCAATCTCCCCCTTGATGAGTGCATTGACAACACATACATTTTGGTAACAAAGAGAAAAGGAAAAGAAAAGAAACGACTAAAAGAAACTCCCACAAGCGATCGAAAGCCAAAGGAAAGGCAAAAAGCAAGATCACTTGAAGAAGACAAGTCTCGGACCCCTTAGGCAAGGGCAACGGCTCGACACATCCGAGACAAACATGCTCAAGCAAAGAGCAACAAACCACCAATCCAAAGCTCGAAAACCACAAAGAGCTGCCCCTCCACACATTCAAGCTCCCCCTGAACCAATGCAACTCCCCCTGGACGAATGCATGCAAACCACTTCACAAAACAGAGCAGCTGCCTCAGCTTTGCTCTGACCGGTCAGACCGGTCAACCTCACCGGTCAGACCGGTGGACAAGATTGTCCAGCACCTAACACTTACACCGGTCAGACCGATGAGCAGCACCGGTCAGGCCGATGACCACCTGGGAAAAACTGGGAACTGCACGAGCTCAAAATTAGCTCGAAACCACTTGGAAACCTTCTAAATGCATGCAGCAAGCCAAAACATGCTCAAACTTCTCCCCCTTGTTGACAATGCATGAATCAAGCCAAAAATGCAAAAAATGCAACCTAGAGCTTCTCAAATAGACAAAATTCAACATAGCATGCTACACACCTGCAAATGAGCAAGTTAGATACTCTATAGCTTTGTATGGACAAAAACTACAAGATCACCAAGTTTCACAACCATTGGACGAAGCTAAGATAGAAATGACTATTTTTGCGAAAAATCACCCTCTCATGAGCAAAGTCCTAAACATGATCAAAACATGTCAAAATAGCAAAGCTACACAAACTTCATGCTAGGACAACCATTCTAAACATAAGGCCATCATAAACACCCACAAGCACCTTATGTCATGTCAAAGCCACCGAGCCATGTGCTTACTTCTAGATATGAGACTTCTCATTGGTAAGCAACATGCAACGGTTTAGCACCCAAAAGCAAGTAAATTAAGCACATATGATATGGGAGCACATTTTCCAAGCAATTTACATTTCATTTTCAGATTTATAATTGGTACATGAAATGTCTTTGCGACAAAAAGGAACTTATGCCCCTCCACAAGACAAAGCATGGGGGCTAAACATTCATGATGGCAAATGAGCCTTTGTCCCCATATGATCAAAATAAGCTATCCAACCACAAATTAAGCATAACCAAGCCACAAAAACATGTCAAGATCATATAAAGGCATTTACTCACAAGAGAGCATACATATGACATTTTTGAAAAACATAGCTATCAACCATGGATATAAATCAAGATCATCAAGAGCTAGGCCACACTAAGCCATATCATACCAAACTAGCTCACAAGGACATATATATATCATACCATGGTGAACAATGTATATAGGAGAAGCTTTCCTACAAAATGCATGCAACCTTTCATACAAAGATGACTATACATCATGATACAAATGAAATGTAAATGCAAGAAAGCATAAAGGAAATCTATACATATGCTACAAAGGAGCTCCCACACACCCAACTCAAGAAATCAAACAAACACCAAGCTCCCCCCGCAAACGAGTGAAAGTTGCTTGATCTAGGGGTTTGGTGAAAATATCGGCTAGCTGGTCATGTGTGGGTACATGGATCAAAGCGATTTTGCCTTTCTCTACGTTGTCTCTCAGGAAATGATACCTCACTTCTATGTGCTTGGTTTTGGAATGGAGCACTAGGTTCTTTGCAACACTTGTGGCACTTGTGCTATCACATTGAAGTGGGACATGGGTATACTCCTCACCAAAGTCACTCATGGTGTATGTGATCCAAAGGAGCTGAGAGCAACAACTAGCTGCGGCCACATACTCTGCCTCGGTAGTGGATTGAGCAACACTCGATTGTTTGCGGGAAGACCAAGACACCAAAGAAGAACCTAAGAACTGGCAAGTCCCAGAAGTGGACTTCCTATCCAACCGACACCCGGCAAAATCCGCGTCCGAAAATTCATGAAGAGCCAAAGAAGAAGACGCATAGTACCAAAGGCCGAAGTCGGGAGTGTGTCGCAAATACCTGAATATGCGCTTGACTGCTTGCCGATGCGAAGTCCTCGGAGACGCTTGAAAATGAGCGCACAGACATACCGAGAATTGGATGTCCGGCCTCGTCGCTATCAAGTAGAGGAGTGACCCGATCATGCTCCGGTACTCCTTCTGATCCACGTGTTCACCTTCCTCGTCCGCATCAAGAGCTGTAGTCGTACTCATAGGTGTCGCCATGGCCTTGGAGTCCTCCATCTTGAACTTCCTCAGAATGTCCTTGGTGTACTTTGCTTGGTGCACGAATGTTCCTTCCTTTGATTGCTTGATCTGGGGGCCGAGGAAGAACTGCAACTCACCCATCATGCTCATCTTAAATTCCCTGCTCATGTCTTCTGCAAACCTTGCAACAAGAGAGTTAGACGAGCCACCAAAGACAATATCATCCACGTATACCTACACAATCAGGATATCTTTGCCCTGCCTGAGGAGAAACAAGGTCTGATCGACCTTCCCCATCTCAAACCCTCTCTCAAACAGGAACCCCCTCAACCTACCGTACCAAGCTCTAGGCACCTGCTTCAGCCCATACAGTGCCTTCCTCAACTTGTACACCCGGTGGGGGTACTTCTCACTCTCAAACCCCGGTGGTTGCCTCACATACACTACTTCCTCCAAAACACCGTTTAGGAAAGCACTCTTGACATCCATTTGGTATAATTTGAACCCTTTAGCCATGGAAAAGGCTAGAAGGATCCTAATCGCCTCCAAACGGGCTACGGGAGCAAAGGTCTCCTCATAGTTGATCCTCTCTTTCTGACTATACCCTTGCACCACCAACCTCGACTTGTTTCTCACCACTTCTCCTTTCTCTCCCTCTTTGTTTTTCCACACCCATTTTGTCCCAACCGGCTTACACCCCGGTGGAGGATCCACCAACTCCAAAACTTGGTTTCTCTCAAAGTTCTCCAACTCCTCATGCATAGAATTAACCCAATTATGATCAGATAGCGCGTGTCCAATGTCTTTGGGCTCAAAAGTAGCAACAAAAGCAGCATGAGCAAAGTGAGAATTGTTTCGAACCCTCGACCATGTAGTGCGTTCATTGATGTCGCTAATGATTCTCGAAGCTGGATGATCCACTTGAACTCATCGGGGAGGTTCTCGCCTTGATGCTACCTCCCCATCAACAGCAGCTTCTCCTTGATCTGGGTTTGTCGTTGTAGGTGTGGGAGAGGGCCCGTTCACCACCGTAGTCGAAGTAGTAGGTACATGCTCAGCCGCGGGCACCACACCGCTGTCTTCATCATCTCCATGTTCATGCTCCTCCTCCGGGAAAATCTCCTCGCCAAGTTCATCGTCACCTGCACACTAAAAAACAAGCTGACTACGTGGCTGTGTCTCGTCGAAGGTTACCTCGCAAGTCTCCACGATTTGGTTAGTTTCAAGGTTGAGCACCCGAAAGGCTCTAGAATGAGACGCGTAACCAAAGAAAATGCCATCGACAGACCTAGCCTCGAACTTGTCCAACTTCTTACCTTTCTTCAGGATAAAGCATTTGCACCCAAACACATGGAAGTGACTCACCTTGGGTGTTCTACCGTGCATCAACTCGTAGCAAGTTTTCTTCTTATGCACCCTGAGGTAAATCCTGTTCGACACATAGCACGCGGTATTCACCGCCTCAGCCCAGAACCTTCTCAGAGTCCTATGCTCATCGAGCATCGTCCGAGCCATCTCGCACAAGGTCCTATTTTTCCTTTCCACCACGCCGTTCTGGGGAGGCGTATACGGACTCGAAAACTGGTGTTCAAGAACCAAGTCATGGCAAAAGGTTTCAAAACGAGAGTTTTTAAATTCCGAGCCATTGTCACTGCGGATCGCTCGTATGGCATCTCCGTGCCTCTCGTTTCTCAACCTTAAGACAAGATCTCGAACAAAACCAAATGTCTCCCCTTTCTCCTCAAGAAAGAAAACCCACGCATACCGAGAGTAGTCGTCCACCACAACCAGGACGTACCACTTCCCACCCAGAGATCGCACACGAGCTGGGCCAACAAGGTCCATATGGAGCAGCTCGCATGGATGCTCCGTCATCACATCGGTGAGGGGCGGATGGGAAGCAGCTACCATCTTAGCTTGCCGACACGGCGCACAAACTAACTCTTTTTCAAACCTCAGTCGTGGCAATCCTCGGACCAAATTGAGTTTACTCATGCGACACAAAAGGTCAAAGCTTAAGTGACCCAACTTCCTGTGCCACTTCCACAACTCACTCGAAGAACCAGCCAAGAAACAACGCTCCACACCAGAAGACTGAGAGAAATCCGCTCGGAACACTTGACCCTCGGGAACGACCATGCAAACTAGGTCCCCTCGAGAATCCAAAATCCGAGAACCACCAGGCCGAAACAACACCTCAAAACCCTCATCCAAAAGCTGGGAAACGGAAAGCAAATTGAATCCGAGCGATTGAACAAGAGCAACACGCCTGAGAGTGACCTTCTCACTTACCTTAATCTCACCTTCTGAAAGCACACACCCTCGCCCATTGTCCCCAAAGGTGATGTATGTCTTGGACACCACCGGGACGAGACTTGAGAACCACCCCTTGTCTCCGGTCATATGCCTCGAGCAACCGGAGTCAATCAACCAAACGTTTCTCAAGTCCTCCACCTGAAATTCAAAAGCGAGCACGTGAGTGAACAAATGACTCAGCACTGGGGTTAGTACCAAAAGAGTAAAACCAGTGCCGAGCCATTTGCTCCAAAGTGGGGTTAGCACAAACCATATCATCACGCCTATCAAAGCTACCACCACGAAAACCACCACGGGAACCACCACGAGGGAACCACCCCTGTCTAGCTGGAGGAGAACGAAAACCATGAAAGGAAGACCGTGGACCGTTCCTCCTCTCCATCTCAAAGCTACGACTCCTCCCACCATCGTATTGAGCACGATGTGGAGAACGTCTAGCAAACTGACCACCTGCAAACTCTCCATGCCAACCACCAGAACCACGACCACCAGAACCAAACCGAGCATCCGCACGAGTACGGAAACCGAACTGCTGTCTGCCCATACCAGCACCAGTCTGACCGGTGGAGTGCACCGGTCTGACTGGTGGTGCTCGGCCAGCAGCACAACCTGCCACCTTTCGATCTCCCCAAGCCGGAACTGTCCTCACAATCGTCTTGGCCCTGGGCATCTGCATACGAGGCTCAGGTACACCATTTGAAGGGCGGTACCTGTCCTTGTTAGCCCACTCCTTAGCCATTCTCTCCTCACGCTTCCTCTTGAAGCAAAACTCACCCTTGTGACCATCTCTCCCACAATAGTCACAATGAAACCGTATGAGCTTAGGTTTAGGCTTGGGTTGGGGCTGCTCACTTGGTTTCTCCTCACTCGGTTTCCCATCCTTCTTCTCTCCAACCTCACTCTCCTTGGAGCTCACAAACTTCACCGGTTTTTGGAAATCATTTGTTAGGTGGGGAAATATGGGAGGATCTGGGGTTGTGTCAAGTTTGTTTCTCAGTGGGTTGGGCTTAGGAGCATAGGCATTTTTGTGGAAGGTTTTTGGTGGAGCTAGGATATCACCAATCTTCTCTCCTCCCTCACCACTACACTCTCCAACCTTCTCCGAACCAAGCGCTTGCCCATCATTGCGCTTGTATGCCTCTATCATCATCCTAAGCTGTGGTTCATGACCCGACAACCAACCCATCATTTTCCTCAACTCATCATTTTCATCCTGCAAGCGATCCACATAATGTGCAAGTTCCAGATTTTTCAAAGCATGCACTTCACAAGTAGAGCAAGAAGTGGGAACAGGTCCTTTCAACTTAGCCTCAAGAGAAACAGTGTAAGCATGCATCTCATCAATCTTTCCATGCACAATAGGGCAAGAAGTGCAAGCACCTAGCAAAGCAGGTCTAGACTTAAGCTCAGCCACTTCAACCCTAAGCACATCTAGTTCATCACAAGTAGAGGCATGCTTATCCTTAAGACTAGTAAGATCAGCTAGGTACACAGAGAAATCACAACAATCAATCTCATCAGAAACCACAGGTGAAGCCTTAAGCGAATCTATCTCAAGTTTAGCATCAAGGTTCTAGGTTTCTAGCTCAGCTACTCGGTTCCTAGCATCTTCTAGTGAGGCCCTAATCTCTTTCCTCATTTTCTTTGCCTCTCTAAGCATGTCATCACGATTATCCAGCAACTTTCCAAGATGCTCGTTCTCCTCACGCAAGAAGGGAAGCTCGTCACGTACCTCATCCTCGGAGTCGGAGTCCGAGTCGCTCTGGTTACTCTTCTTGCTGTCGGAGCTACGAGCCATGCCGCAGAAGCCATCTCTCGCGTAGCAGCTCAGCCCGCTCAAGTTCTTGGATGACTTCTTGTTCTTGCGCCGATCACCTTCATCTTCACTGCTGCTCGAGCTCGAGGAAGAGTAGGCAGAGATGGAGTCGACGTCGCTCGCTCTGACCATCACTCGGGCCTTCCTGCCGTGACCGTCCTTCTTCCTCGATCGTCGCTCGTCCTTGTGCTTGTTCTTGTGCTTGTGATCGCGCCTCGATCGGTACTTGCCGTCCTTGTTCGACCAGTGCTTGTAGCCGTCCTTGTAGCCGTCCTTGTTCTCCATCTTCTCTGGACAGTCGGCGACGAAGTGTCCTGGCTTGCCGCACTGAAAGCATGTCTGTGGATTCCTCCTTGTGTTCACCCGGTTCTCGTGCAACCTCTCAAACCGCCTGGTCAGCAACGCCAGCTCGTCCTCTCCAAGCACGTCGAACTCCTCGTCTGGCAAAGACATCAAAGAAGACAGAGAGCAAGACTATGAGAGTCAGTCGGGCTCTCGATCTTGGCTGTCATACCACGGTCCAACTCAGCCGACTTGAGCTTTGAGAACAGCTCGTTCACGGTTAGGGTGTCATACTTCTCAGATTCAAGAATAGCCTCGACCTTTCCGTCCCATACGGTGTGATCCAACGAGTGCAAGAGCTTCACGGCTCTATCATGATCATCGTATGGGAGCACGGCCACATTGGCTCTCATGTTGTTCACCACAACCGTAAACCGCTGGAAAAGGGCATCGACGGACTCACCGGGGAGATGAGTGAAGTTCTCGTACTCTCTCCAGTAAGTCGCGTACATCCGAGCCTGAACCTGAGCATTCCCAGCATGAGCATCCTTCAACTGCTCCCAAATTCTACAAGCTAAGTCCTCTGTCTGAACCCGATCGAATTCGGACAGACACATAGCATGAAACAAGTAGTCGACCGCCTTGTTGTTGGCGTCGAACATGTCCCTCGATCCCGGAGCAAGGAAGTTAATCGGATGAACATAAGCTGTGTTCACCGTATCATCCCAAAGGATCTGTCCCTTACCGCGGAGGAAAGCCGCCATCTGCCTCTGCCATATCTGGTAGTTTTTGCCATCGAAGTGCAGAGGACCCGAACCCCGTTCCTGGTACGCCATCCTTGGATCTTAGACTAGTTAGAATCTGAAGATCCGTAACCGGCTCTGATACCACTTGAAGGACCGGAACTGGCGACCAGAGAGGGGGGAGTGAATGAGAGCTGATAAAAATTCTTCTCGAAGGAGATGGGAACTCCAACAAGATGAACACGGCTTCCAAAACACTTCTCCGACCCAACTACCCAAGTTGGCCAAGACCACGCAGTCACTGGAGTGCTACTGGTCCTAGGAACCAACAACCACCTACACCTACTCGAGAACGCAGCGGAACTAGCAACTCGAGCACCACTGTCCTGCACCGGTCAGGCCGGTGAGCAGCACCGGTCAGACCGGTCCCTGCTGGAGCAACCTGGCAAAACCTGAGAACTTCCACAGAAGGCCCCTACACCGGTCAGGCTGGTGTAGCTTGCCGGTCAGACTGGTCCAAGCCAGGAAATCCCAAATCCACCAAACAGACCTACCAAGCTCCAAAACAGACCAAACTCGAAACAGCAGCAACACGAGACAACAGGGAACTCACCAAGACGTTCACCCGAGGCAAAACCCACAAAGCCTCTGCACCGGTCAGACCGGTGTGCAGCACCGGTCAGACCTGTCAGGCAGGGACGCTCGTGATGAATAGCACCCGTGGGTCAACTTCCCCAAATCCAACTCCCGATCTCCCGAATCGCTCCACAAATTTGCGCAAGACTTTGGGGATAGTAGGAACACCTCATGGGTACTCCATAGCCAAGATTTGGTCTACCAAAACTCGCTAAATCGAGAGGAATAGAAGAAATCCCACCAAGAACGCATCTAACCCTAGAGTCAAGAATACCCCAAAATCGAGCCTCTTTGCTCACGGATTTGGGAGGGGAATCAAAGGGAAAAGAACCACGAAGGGTTCAAGCATACATCCCCCACCAAATCCCAAAGAGAAAGGCCTCAAAACCACCACAAGAAATTCGCCAAGAAAGGCCTCTGAAAATCACCAAAAAAGAGAAACGGGAAAGACACATCCAAGCCTTGAGGAACCACGCCGAATCATCTATACATACCAAAGAGGTTCATACAAGGTCTAGCTTGCCGCCCGATCATCCTTCCCTCTCACAAGATCTCACCATGAAGCTCTCAAGCTAGTCCTAGAAATTCCAAAGGAAAAAGGAAGAGGAAAATAGCAAAACAAAATGAGCTAGGGTTCCAAGAGATGGCTGCCATCCTCTCACCACTTGGGTTATATGAAGGCAAGCCGACAGACTAAATTACCCCTAAGGCCTAATACTAGGATACACACCCCGAGGGGCACTTTGGGAATCTTTGTCTTCGCACCATCGGACGGATTCCCAGCGACCGCAAACTTGCTTAGCCTCGACGCAAGCCTTGCGATCCCGACGCGTGTCCTCCGCTTCGAAGTCTCTGGACTGCGTCGTCGCACACCGGTCAGACCGGTGCTCCTCACCGGTCAGACCCACCAGTCAGATCGGTCAGATGTTGCTGCACCTCCGTCTTCGGTTCTTCGGTCTTGGCTTTGTGGATCAACCAAGGAACCCAGTGGTTTTCTAGTGAACCACCGGAAACCCCGCGAACTCGGTGTAGCCTCCGCCAATCACCACTCATGACTCGGCTCCCACGTAGTCCCGGCTCGACCTTGGTTTTGAGGCTCAACCAAGAAACCGTCCATGACTTCATCTTGCTGTTCTTGCCACCATGCGGTCCGCACTTGACTCCGCTGGCCACCGGGTCCCTCGAACCAAGCATACTTGTCTTCTCCACACCTGGAGGCCTCACCAGCAACGACCTTTCGCGCTTGTTCTTCACTTGCACCAACACCAGTCAAGCCGCAACCTGCACCTGTAATACTTTGCCAAGAATCAGTCCACACCACGTTGTCAATCACTCATCACACCAGGAAGCGACCTACCACCAGTCCTCGAACCACACAGGCTCTCAAATCCATCATGACCCAAGCGTGCACCAAAAATATGGAAAGCCAAAGAGCATGGGTAAGTAATATAATAATTTCATTGTTTAATTTCTACAAACCTCAAATAAGTTGACTTGGAACAATCTCTTGCAATAGGGAACAGAAGATCCACAATCACCCAAGCATGCAACAACAATATTCAAAGGCAAAGAGAATGGGAAAGCAGTCCAATAATTTCATCTACAAATTTCTACAAACCTCAAATAAAATGACTTCTAACAAACTCTTGCGATAGGGTACAGTAGATCCACAATCACCTAAACATGAAAGAATATTATAGAAAGCCAAAGAACATGGGGAAGCAATCTAATTGAATCGATCAATACAGGGAGGAGACCGCAGACCTGACGAATAGGACGGGAAGAAGGTGCTGAATGCCGTCTCGATTTAGCAGCACGACCTTGCGCCTTCAACACAATGTTCTGCGCAACTGTTCCAGATCTGCGGCCGCCAGGGTGAGCCTCGGGGGAGCCGACAGAGCAACGAGTTTGAACCATCTTGCAGCTTCAAGGACATTGCCGAGGAAGGCCGCCGCTTGTAGAAGAGGAAGGCTGCCACTCGTAGAAGAGGAAGGCCGCCGCTCGTAGTAGAGGAAGCCGTCGTCGGTAGCTAGGTCGTCGTTGCTGCTTCCGCCGCAGATTTAGGTCTCTTCGGCAGTCGAGGAGAAGATCCCCTAATTTTGGAAATTACCAGGAGGGAATTGGGAGACCTGGTTTCCCTCTTTGTTTTATATATAAACGAGGAGGACCGGAAGGAGGAGCGGGGAATTCAAAATTTCAAGTCCCACCTTTGTGGTCCAGAGCGGGAAACAAAAGACTTTGAATCATGGACCCAAATGTCAGTGACCCAAATGAAAGACCGCTTGGGTGTCGGACCCAAACATCAGTAAACACACAGAGGACTATACTCTACTTCATATTCACGTTAGACGGATGATCCGATTATTGCATTACAAATGTACTCATTGCAACAAATTAATGTACTATTTCAACTGTTTATTAAATGACTAAAAACACTTAAACAAAACATTAAAACTACAGGCGACCCTGGTACAATCCTTCAGGTAATCTTCTACGGAGATTGTGCATAAATTCAGGATGATCAGTGCATACAACCGCCCAATCATATGTGAGTATTCCGTGAGGAAAGATTCGCTCTAAGAGAGACATGAACTTGTCCTGCAATTGTGTGCAGTTAGCTTGAATTGCCCATCGTAGAAATGAAGTCAGAGTTTCCTCGCTTGCCATGTCCCACATCTTTGATGCACAGTGCAGCTTCAACCTTTCGACTTGGTACATGTCGGCGACCGAGAGTAAATAAGGCTAGGCATTGGCAGGAGTGTCCCATAAATCAGCCTCCTCCGGGAGTGATCCCTCCCTAGCATATTTGATCAGGACCGAGAAGTCATTAGGGTGTGTGTCAATAATTGTAACAGTTTCAGAGCTAGACTCCACTCCTGGGCCATAGAGCATTGCCTCCATCACACAAGATACTTTTGCCACATCAGCACGTATCGCTCGTATCACCCGGCATTCTGCACCTACGTGGAAGACAACTTCCACAGGGGCTTGGGCTGCAACACTTTCGCATATGCTTCTTTGTACTGATGGAGGAGGAACTTCAATGCAGTCGTCCTCTAGTACTATAACAACACGCCGATATGTATATGCGATCTTCATTGGATGTCACGCGCTCAATGTCATGATGCTCCACCAGACATTCAAATCCTCTTTCTTGTAGATCCCGATTCATGAAACAAACTTCTATTGTAGCTTGAACTCGAAACGTATCATCTTCATAGTTTGGGTCTCCAGCCATCGCACGCAACAATACTCGCACCTACGTGGAAGGAAGCAGTCACAGGCTTGACAACAATAATATAATGCGACCGTATCGCCATGTGAGTGTGTGTATTCATAGCAGCAATGAGACACGTACCATTTGGGATTTGTGCACATGTATGAGGATGAAGGCAATGCCGTCTGGAACATCCATCCACTAATGATCATTCATACCTGTATGATAGCAATGTAGCTTCCATTGACGGCCTCCCACCATGAACGTACCAGGTTCCTTGTACTGGCCTGCGGTTCCTTCTGCTTTCGCTTCCTGGCTTGAGACTGAGAAGTCGACTTGCATGGAAGGAATCATTTTAGTGTCTAAAGCCATTAACACAAATGGCCTGCAATGATCGTCTCGTGCCTAATATGTCTCTTATTATAGTGGGAGTGAATGTGTCGTTCCGAAACGTCCGTTTGTGGACATCAGTTACCACCCAAAATGGACGTGTCCCTTCAGTGCGGGTTTGGCCACGTTCGGGTCATGAACTTCCCAGTTCTAGTCCTTAAGTGCGATTCACAATGATCGACACGTCTGTTTAGAGGGGGTGTCCACACAAGTTCATCGGTTAATGCCCAGTGCCAGTCCTTAACTGCAATTCTCAATGACCTCCATTGCAATGCGTATGAATTCCGAATGGTGAGTATGCTCAAATCAATATGGAATAGATTAAACCAAATCGGCATAATAAGATAACATCTCATAGCAACTCATCACCACAAAGTTCACACCACCAGTCCACCAACAAGTAGCAAACATCATACGATGATCCGGTAGCCAACACCAAAATACAAGCATGATACAAGTTTCACAATAATCATGACTACTCATTCATAATCATAACTCCATCTCATGTTTGGCCTCCTGCAGCTGTTCCTTCACCTTTTGCATCTCCTACCATGAATTTTTGGTCTTGCAGGCCTCTCTTGCATTTCTTAAAGTTCTTTCAGAAGATATGGATGTCTCGTCCCAGGGCGAGGACTCTTCTAGGATCTCCAAAGAGATTGAAAACATGATAGAACAATTAGCTGACAAAGAGAAAGAGCTTCAGTACGCGCCTAAGAACAAGAAAACTGAGGGCAGAGCTCATTCTACTTACGAAAGACATTGGAATAAATGTGTCAATGAATGGGTAGGATATTGAGTTTGTTTGGTCAGTCTTTTCTTTTAAATGTTCAAGAAGTTCGTTGTCAGTTGGACTGAAACGGATACTAATAGGCAAGGGTACCCGTTTCAGTCTAACTGACAACAAACTTCTTGCACATTTAAAAGAAAAGACGGACCAAACAAACTCAATGTCCTACCCATTCATTAACGCATTTATTCCAATGTCTTTCGTAAGTAGAATAAGCTCTGCCCTCAGTTTTCTTGTTATTAGGTGTGTACTGAAGCTCTTTCTCTTTGTCAGCTAGTTGTTCTGTCATGTTTTCAATCTCTTTGGAGATCCTAACAGAGTCCTCCCCTGAGACGAGACATCTAGATCTTCTAAAATAACATTAAGATGTTCTTATAGAAATAAACTCATCCTTGGAGAAAACTCATCTCGATCTGAAAAATAAACTCATCTCAGTCTATAAAAGAACCTGAATCCCTTGAACCCAATGGTATGAGTACAGTAAAACAACCACCACACGCCACAAAACCTGGTACATAAACTCAGCAAGGGCATGGTTGTCCTAACTGAACCTATCGATCCATCAAACGATGCAAATTGGAAACTAACTGAATCAAACACCTATGAATTGTGCAAACGCTAACAATCATGGCAGAATCCAGATGTCCCTTCAATGGTCTACAGCTCCGAAATAGTATCTTCAATCTAGCAATTCATAAAACGATGGACCTATCAATGCTATCAATTATGCACCTCGACAAAAATCCATAAAACGAGTGGCTTAAAGCACATCCAGAAGCTAGTAAAATACAAAACCTACTGTAAGATGATGCAAATTGAAAACTAACTGAATCTATACAAAACCTACTGTAAGATGATGCAAATTGAAAACTAACTGAATCTAACATGAACTGTCTATAGCCTATCAACTTCTAACACCTATCGAAGTGCAAATCTAAAGGTACGATAATGAAAACTAAATCTACCATATATGCTCATCAATCCTCCAGATCCCCAAATCTAGATATCCCCAATCCTAGTAAGATAGGGGAAAATATAGCGGCTCAAACTAGAGGACCAACCTCGTCATGCTGTCTCATCCTCTTGTTGCTGGGATGTGGCGGCGCAACCATCTTCCCCTCACCGCTAGGATCCGCCATTCCTACCACAAACTATTGCAGATCTGCGTAGCGGAAGTCAAAAGTCTTTGCGAAGTCTGAAAGAAGTGTCTCGCCAGCCATTTGATACGTAATTATAGACTCAACTGAAACTTACATGTGGGACCTGGTCACAGTAAAGAATTCACATGAACTATTAGCTCAGTTTCCCATAAAACTCGCACAACCAAGAAGTGGTGCAGTGGTAAACAGCATAGCCTTGTTCCTTCAGGTCCCTGGTTCGAACCCATGCCATGGCAAATTATTTTTGGAACATTTCGTTACCTAGCCTCCGCTGATCTGGCGAAAATGCTTACACGTGGGACCCTGGAACTATTTATGACGACTTGGAACACTCTATTTTCGAAAAAATGCTTACATGTGGGACCCAACTGAATTTTATGACGACTTGGAACACTCTATTTTAAAATAATGCTTACATGTTGGACCAAAGTTGGTTTATGACGCCGCTGACCTGGAGAAAATGCTTACATGTGGGACCCTGGAAAATTTTATGATGACTTGGAACACTCTATTTTCGAAAAAAATGCTTACATGTGGGACTTAACTGAATTTTATGACGACTTGGAACACTCTATTTTTAAAATAATGCTTACATGTGGGACCAAAGTTGGTTTATGATGCTATTGCGGAGCTTATGGCATCACAAAACAAGCATGGAACAGGGAACGCCCGGCTACAGTAGCAATCGTTATGACGAAAGTTTTTTTTGTCACTAAATTTGCTCGGAAGTGAAATATTATGACAAGATCAGCTAGGAACGTCATAAATCAATGACGCCAAAATGTGGTTGTGTCACTAATCAACGATTTTCTTGTAGTGACTTGAGTTTGTTTCTTCTTGATCACCACTATTTCTTTAAATTTATTGCAGTGCCACCAACAACCTTCTCATTCCAGACTCTGCGGCTTCTATTGTGCCTATCACATGCTTAATGTAAAAGATAAATTGAGGGAACGTCAGGTACTTTCTTGGGATCTGCATTTGTAACACCTACAACTGAGCACAGATCTTGCTTATTAGCACTGCACATGTTTGGTAACCACCTATATTTGTGTGCTGACTGGTGACATTATTATATCTAGAAATTTGAGCAACCGAAGCATTGTCTCCACAAAAACACGTTGGTCTATGTTCGTGATAGAACTGCCACATTCCTCATGGAATAGGTGATCGCAGTTGGAGGAAAATTTCATGCTGATGATTATGTGTGGGCTCATATTATAGCTGATTCTTAGGAAATTTTTGCATTCCTCCTTATCCCGTGAATTTTGTGATATTGTTGTCAAGCTTGTGGACTATGGCTGTGATATTGTTGTCAAGCCAGTAATGCTTCTTTACTTGTGCGATGATGATGCTAAATTTTGTCATATGATGCATGTGGATTATGTGAATTTTTGTGAATTTAAATGCTAGATCTAATTTAATTTGATGCATATGAAAAGCATGTGAATTATGTGCATTTCTGTGAATTTGGA
Source organism: Cenchrus fungigraminus (assembly GCA_036936925.1). Classification (NCBI taxonomy): domain Eukaryota; kingdom Viridiplantae; phylum Streptophyta; class Magnoliopsida; order Poales; family Poaceae; genus Cenchrus; species Cenchrus fungigraminus. The sequence continues at coordinate 70,195,498 of CM072770.1, forward strand.
TGCTGGATCTAATTTAATTAGGAGCATATGAAATCAGGACATAGAAGGATCACAGGAGACGCGCATTGCCAGAATGCATCTCCTTTCGTCGAGACACAGGAGACGCACGTACACAAGAAACATCTCCTTTCGTCGAGATAGAGGATGAAGGACCGATTAGGCGAACCAGAGAGGGGGGAGTGAATGGGAGCCGATAAAAATTCTTCTCGAAGGAGATGAGAACTCCAACAAGACGAACACGGCTTCCAAATCACGTCTCCGACTCAACTACCCAAGTTGGCCAAGACCACGCAGCCACTGGAGTGCTACTGGTCCTAGGAACCAACAACCACCTTCACGAACTCGAGAACGCAGCGGAACTAGCAACTCGAGCGCTACTGACCCACACCGGTCAGGCCGGTGAGCACCACCGGTCAGACCGGTCCCTGCTGGTACAACCTGGGAACTTCCACAGAAGGCCCCTACACCGGTCAGGCCGGTGTAGCTCACCGGTCAGACCGGTTCAAGCCAGGAAACCCCAAATCTACCAAACAGGCCTACCGAGCTCCAAACTGACCCAAACTTGAAACAGCAGCAACACAGGACTACAACAAACTCACCAGAACGTTCACCCGAGGCAAAACCCACAGAGCCTCTACACCGGTCAGACTGGTGAGCAGTACCGGTCAGACCGGTTAGGCTGGGCCGCTCGGGGATGAACAGCACCCGCGGGTCAACTCCCCCAAATCCAACTCCCGATCTCCCGAATCGCTCCACGGATTTGTGCAAAACTTTGGGGATAGTAGGAACACCTCATGGGTACTCCATAGCCAAGATTTGGTCCACCAAAACTTGCTAAATCAAGAGGAATCGAAGAAATCCCACCAAGAACGCCTCTAACCCTAGAGCCACGAAAACCCCAAAATCGAGCCCCTTTACTCACTGATTTGGGAGGGGAATCAAAGGGAAAAGAACCACGAAGGGTTCATGCATACATCCCCCACCAAATCCCAAAGAGAAAGGCCTCGAAATCGCTCCAAGAAAAACGCCAAGAAAAGGCTCCAAAAATCACCAAAAAGGAGAAACGGGAAAGACACATCCAAGCCTTGAGGAATCACGTCGAATCATCTATACATACCAAAGAGGTTCATACAAGGTCTAGCTTGCCGCCCGATCATCCTTCCCTCTCACAAGATCTCACCATGAAGCTCTCAAGCTAGTCCTAAGAAAATCCTAAGGAAAATAGGAAGAGAAAAATAGGAAAGCAAATGAGCTAGGGTTCCAAGAGATGGCTGCCATCCTCTCACCCCTTGGGTTATATGGAGGCAACCGAAAGACTAAAATACCCTTACTAGCTAACTAGGGATACATGCCCCTCAAGGGCGAAATCGGAAATCTTTGTCTTCGCACCATCGGACGGATGCCCAGCGACCGCAAACTTGCTTAGCCTCGACGCAAGCCTTGCGATCCCGACGCGTGTCCACCGCTTCGAAGATTCCGGACCGCGTCGTCGCACACCGGTCAGACCGGTGCTCCTCACCGGTCAGACTGGTACCCACCGGTCAGACCGGTCTGGAGCTGCTGCACCTCCGTCTTCGGTTCTTCGGTCTTGGCTTTGTGGATCAACCAAGGAACCCAGTGGTTTTCTGGTGAACCACTGGAAACCCTGCGAACTCGGTGTAGCCTCCGCCAATCACCACTCATGACTCGGCTCCCACGTAGTCCCGGCTCGACCTTGGTTTTGAGGCTCAACCAAGAAACTGTCCATGACTTCATCTTGCCGTTCTTGCCACCATGCGGCCCGCACTTGACCCCGCTGGCCACCGGGTCCCTCGAACCAAGCCTACTTGTCTTCTCCACACCTGGAGGCCTCACCGGCAACGACCTTTCGCGCTTGTTCTTCACCTGCACCTGCACCAGTCAAGCCGCAACCTGCACCTGCAATACTTAGCCAAGAATCAGTGCACACCACATTGTCAATCACTCATCACACCAGGAAGCGACCATCCACCGGTCCTCGAACCACACCTGGCTCTCAATCTCCCCCTTGATGAGTGCATTGACAACACATACGTTTTGGTAACCAAGAGAAAAGGAAAAGGAAAAGCAACGACTAAAAGAAACTCCAACAAGCGATCGAAAGCCAAAGAAAGGCAAAGAGCAAGACCACTTGAAGAAGACAAGTCTCGGACCCCTTAGGCAAGGGCAACGGCTCGACACATCCGAGACAAAACATGCTCAAGCAAAGAGCACAAAACACCAATCCAAAGCTCGAAAACCAAAAAGAGCTCCCCCTGCACACATGCAAACTCCCCCTGAACCAATGCAACTCCCCCTGGACGAATGCATGTAAACCACCTCACAAAACAGAGCAGCTGCTTCAGCTTTGCTCTGACCGGTCAGACCGGTCACCCTCACCGGTCAGACCGGTGGACAAGATCGTCCAGCACCTGGGAACTACACCGGTCAGACCGGTGTACCTCACCGGTCAGGCCGATGCCACCTGGGAAACTGCCCGAGCTAAAAAATAGCTCGAAACCACTTGGAAACCTTCTAAATACATGCTCATAGGCGTCGCCATGGCCTTGGAGTCCTCCATCTTGAACTTCCTCACAATGTCCTTGGTGTACTTAGCTTGGTGCACAAATGTTCCTTCCTTTGATTGCTTGATTTGTAGCCCGAGGAAGAACTGCAACTCGCCCATCATGCTCATCTCAAATTCCCTGCTCATGTCTTCTGCAAACCTTGCAACAAGAGAGTTAGACGAGCCACCAAAGACAATATCATCCACGTATACCTGCACAATCAGGATATCTCTGCCCTGCCTGAGGAGAAACAAGGTCTGGTCGACCTTCCCCATCTCAAACCCTCTCTCAAACAGGAATCCCCTCAACCTACCATACCAAGCTCTAGGCGCCTTCTTCAACCCATACAGCGCCTTCCTCAACTTGTACACCCGGTGGGGGTACTTCTCACTCTCAAACCCCGGTGGTTGCCTCACAAACACCTCTTCCTTCAACACACCATTCAAGAAAGCACTCTTCACATCCATCTGGTACAACTTGAACCCTTTAGCCACGGAAAAGGCTAGAAGGATCCTGATCGCCTCCAAACGAGCTACAGGAGCAAAAGTCTCCTCGTAGTCGATCCCCTCTTTCTGACTGTACCCCTGAGCAACAAGTCTTGACTTGTTCCTCACCACTTCTCCTTTCTCTCCCTCTTTATTTTTCCACACCCATTTTGTCCCAATCGGCTTACACCCTGGAGGAGGGTCAACCAACACCCAAACTTGGTTCCTCTCAAAATTCTCCAACTCCTCATGCATCGAGTTAACCCAATTATGATCAGACAACGCGTGTCCAATGTCTTTGGGCTCAAAGGTGGCAACAAAAGAAGCATGAGCGAAATGAGAATTGTTCCGAACCCTCGACCGTGTAGTACATTCATTCATGTCGCCGATGATTCTCGAAGCTGGGTGATCCACTTGCACTCGCCGGGGAGGTTCTCGCCTTGATGCTACCTCCCCCTCAACAGCAGCTTCGCCTTGATCTGGGTTTGTCGTTGTAGGTGTGGGAGAGGGCCCGTTCATGATCGTCGTCGAAGTAGTAGGTACATGTTCAGCTGTGGGCACCACACCGCCATCTTCTTCATCTCCATGTTCATGCTCCTCCTGGAAGATCTCCTCGCCAAGTTCGTCGTCACCTGCACACTCAAAAACAAGCTGACTACGTGGCTGTGTCTCGTCGAAGGTGACCTCGCAAGTCTCCACGATTTGGTTAGTTTCAAGATTGAGCACACGAAATGCTCTAGAATGAGATGCATAACCAAAGAAAATGCCATCGACAGACCTAGCCTCGAACTTGTCCAACTTCTTCCCTTTCTTCAGAATGAAGCATTTACAACCAAAGACATGGAAGTGACTCACATTGGGTGTGCGACCGTGCATCAACTCGTAACAGGTTTTCTTCTTATGAACCCTGAGGTAGAGCCTGTTCGACACATAGCACGCGGTATTGACCGCCTCAGCCCAGAACCTTCTCGGAGTTCTATGCTCGTCGAGCATCGTCCGAGCCATCTCGCACAAGGTTCTGTTTTTCCTTTCCACAACACCATTCTGGGGAGGCGTATACGGACTCGAAAACTGGTGTTCAAGACCCAAGTCATGGCAAAAGGTTTCGAAGCGAGAGTTTTTGAATTCCGAGCCATTGTCACTGCAGATCGCTCGTATGGCATCTCCGTGCCTCTCGTTTCTTAACCTCAAGACAAGATCTCGAACAAAACCAAACGTCTCCCCTTTCTCCTCAAGAAAGAACACCCACGCATACCGAGAGTAGTCGTCCACCACAACAAGGACATACCACTTCCCACGAGCAGATCGCACACGAGCTGGGCCAACAAGGTCCATATGGAGCAGCTCGCATGGACGCTCAGTCATCACATCGGTGAGAGGCGGGTGAGAAGAGGCTACCATCTTGGCATGCCTACACGGTGCACAAACCAACTCTTTCTCAAACCTCAACCGTGGCAATCCTCAGACCAAATTGAGTTTACTCAAGCGAGACAAAAGGTCAAAGCTCAAGTGACCCAACTTCCTATGCCACTTCCACAACTCACTTGAAGAACCAGCCAAAAAGCAACGCTCCACACCAGAAGACTGAGAGAAATCAGCTCGAAACACCTGACCCTCGGGAACGACCATGCAAACAAGATCCCCCCGAGAATCTAAAATCCGAGAACCACCAGGCCGAAACAACACCTCAAAGCCCTCATCCAACAACTGAGACACAGAAAGCAAATTGAACCCCAGCGATTGAACAAGAGCAACACGCCTGAGAGTGACCTTGTCACTTACCTTGATCTCACCTTCTGATAGCACACGCCCTCGCCATTGTCCCCAAAGGTGATGTAAGTCCTGGACACCACCGGGACGAGACTTGAGAACCACCCCTTGTCTCCGGTCATATGCCTCGAGCAACCGGAGTCAGTCAACCAAACGTTCCTCAAGTCTCCCACCTGAAATTCAAAAGCGAGCACGTGAGTGAACAAACGACTCAGCACTGGGGTTAGTACCAAAAGAGTAAAACCAGTGCCGAGCCATTTGCCCCAAAGTGGGGTTAGCACAAACCAAATCATCACGCCTATCAAAGCTACCACCACGAACACCACCACGGTAACCACTACGAGGGAACCAACCCTCTCTAGCTGGAGGAGGACGAAAGCCACGAAAGGAAAACCGTGGATCGTTCCTCCTCTCCATCTCAAAGCTACAACTCCTCCCACCCCCGTATTGAGCACGAGGTGGAGAACGCCTAGCAAACTAACCACCTGCAAACTTTCCAGACCAACCACCAGACTCACGACCTCCAGAACCAAATCGAGCATCCTCACGAGCACGAAACCCGACTCGCGGTCTGCCCAGACCTGCACCGGTCTGACCGGTGTAGTACACCGGTCTGACCAGTGTAGCTCGGCCAGCAGCACCACCTGCAGCCTTCCGGTCTCCCCAAGCCGGAACCGTCCTCACAATCGCCTTGGCCCTGGGCATCTGCATACGAGGCTCAGGTACACCATTAGAGGGGTGGTACCTGTCCTTGTTAGCCCACTCTCTAGCCATTCTCTCCTCACGCTTCCTCTTGAAGCAAAACTCATTATTGTGACCATCTCTCCCACAATACCCACAATGGAACTTTATGGGCTGTGGCTTAGGCTTTGGCTTGGGTTGGGGCTGCCCACTCGGCTTCTCACCCTTCTTCTCTCCTTCCTCACCTCCCTTTGGGCTCACAAACTTCACCGGTTTCTGGAAATCATTTGTTGGGTGAGGGAATATGGGTGGATCTGGAGTAGTGTCAAGTTTGTTTCTGAGATGGTTAGGCTTGGGCTCAAACTTGTTCTTGTGTCTATTTGGTGGTGGGATAGGAATCTCTCCAACTCTCTCAACTCCCTCACCACTGTTCTCTCCAAGCTTGTCAGCCCCAAGTGCCTGACCATCATAGCGTTTGAAAGCCGCTATCATGATTCCAAGCTGAGGCTCCTGACCCGACAACCAGCTCATACATTTTCTCAGCTCATCATTCTCATCCTGCAAGCGATCAACATAATGTGCAAGCTCCAAATTCTTAACCGCATGCAATTCACAAGTAGAGCAGGAAGTGGGAATAGGCTCTTTCAACTTAGCCTCAAGCGAAACAGTGTAAGCATACATCTCATCGATCTTTCCATGCAAAATAGGGCAAGAAGTGCAAGCACCTAGCAAAGCAGGTCTAGACTTAAGCTCAGCCACTTCAACCCTAAGCATATCTAATTCATCACAAGTAGAAGCATGCTTATCCTTAAGAGCAGTAAGATCAGCTAGGTACACAGAGCAATCACAGCAATCAATCTCATCAGAAACCACAGGAGAAGCCTTAAGCGAATCAATCTCAAGCTTAGCATCTAAGTTCTGGGTTTCTAGCTCAGCCACACGGTTCCTAGCATCTTTTAGTGAGGCCCTAAGCTCTTTCCTCATCTTCTTAGCCTCTCTAAGCATGTGATCACGATTATCAAGCAAGTCAACCAACTCATCATTCTCCTTGCGCAAAGAGGAGAGCTCATCACATACCTCATCCTCGGAGTCGGAGTCCGAGTCACTCTGATGACTCTTCTTGCTGCCGGAGCTACGAGCCATGCCGCAGAAGCCATCTCCCGCGAAGCAACTCAACCCGCTCAAGTTCCTGGATGACTTCTTGTTCTTGCGCCGATCACCTTCATCTTCACTACTACTCGAGCTCGAGGAAGAGTAGGCGAGCTGGAGTCGACGTCGCTCGCTCCGACCATCGCTCGGGCCTTCCTGCCACGGCCGTCCTTCTTCCTCGACCGTCGCTCGTCCTTGTGCTTGTTCTTGTGCTTGTGATTGCGCCTCGATCGGTACTTGCCATCCTTGCTCGATCGGTGCCTGTAGCCGTCCTTGTAGCCGTCCTTGTTCTCTATCTTCTGCGGGCAGTCTGCGACGAAGTGTCCTGACTTGCCGCACTGAAAGCATGTCCGTGCTGTCCTCCTCGTGTTCACCTGGTTCTCGTGCAGCCTCTCGAACCGCCTGGTCAGCAACGCCAGCTCGTCCTCTCCAAGCACGTCGAACTCCTCGTCTGGCAAAGACATCAAAGAAGACAGAGAGTACATCCTGGAGGATGCGTTAGCGTTAGACTTAGCTCCTTTGCCACCAACGAGAGCGAGACTATGAGAATCAGTCGGGCTCTCGATCTTTGCTGTCATACCACGGTCCAACTCAGCTGACTTGAGCTTCGAGAACAGCTCGTTCACCGTCAAGGTGTCATACTTCTCGGACTCAACAATAGCCTCAAACTTCCCGTCCCATACGGTACGATCCAACGAGTGTAAGAGCTTCACAGCTCTATCATGATCATCGTATGGGAGCACGGCCACATTGGCTCTCATGTTGTTCACAACGACCGTAAACCGCTGGAAAAGGGCATCGACGGACTCGCCGGGGAGATGAGTGAAGTTCTCGTACTCTCTTTGGTAAGTCGCGTACATCCGAGCCTGAACCTGAGCATTCCCAGCATGAGCATCCTTCAACTGCTCCCAAATCCTACAAGCTAAGTCCTCTGTCTGAACCCGATCGAATTCAGGCTGACATAGAGCACGAAACAAGTAGGTGACAGCCTTGTTGTTGGCTTCGAACATATCCCTCGATCCTGGAGCAAGGAAGTTCATCGGATGAACATAAGCTGTGTTCACCGTGACATCCCAAAGGATCTGACCCTTTCCGCGGAGGAACGCCGCCATCCGCCTTTGCCACATCTGGTAGTTCTTCCCATCGAAGTGCGGAGGACCCGAACCCCGTTCCTGGTACGCCATCTTTGGATCTTAGACTAGTAAGAGTCAATAAAGACCCGAACCGGCTCTGATACCAATTGAAGGACCGATTAGGTGAACCAGAGAGGGGGGGAGTGAATGGGAGCCGATAAAAATTCTTCTCGAAGGAGATGAGAACTCCAACAAGACGAACATGGCTTCCAAATCACGTCTCCGACTCAACTACCCAAGTTGGCCAAGACCACGCAGCCACTGGAGTGCTACTGGTCCTAGGAACCAACAACCACCTTCACGAACTCGAGAACGCAGCGGAACTAGCAACTCGAGCGCTACTGACCCACACCGGTCAGGCCGGTGAGCACCACCGGTCAGACCGGTCCCTGCTGGTACAACCTGGGAACTTCCACAGAAGGCCCCTACACCGGTCAGGCCGGTGTAGCTCACCGGTCAGACCGGTTCAAGCCAGGAAACCCCAAATCTACCAAACAGGCCTACCGAGCTCCAAACTGACCCAAACTTGAAACAGCAGCAACACAGGACTACAACGAACTCACCAGAACGTTCACCCGAGGCAAAACCCATAGAGCCACTGCACCGGTCAGACCGGTGAGCAGCACCGGTCAGACCGGTTAGGCTGGGCCGCTCGGGGATGAACAGCACCCGCGGGTCAACTCCCCCAAATCCAACTCCCGATCTCCCGAATCGCTCCACGGATTTGTGCAAGACTTTGGGGATAGTAGGAACACCTCATGGGTACTCCATAGCCAAGATTTGGTCCACCAAAACTTGCTAAATCAAGAGGAATCGAAGAAATCCCACCAAGAACGCCTCTAACCCTAGAGCCACGAAAACCCCAAAATCGAGCCCCTTTACTCACTGATTTGGGAGGGGAATCAAAGGGAAAAGAACCACGAAGGGTTCATGCATACATCCCCCACCAAATCCTAAAGAGAAAGGCCTCGAAATCGCTCCAAGAAAAACGCCAAGAAAAGGCTCCGAAAATCACCAAAAAGGAGAAACGGGAAAGACACATCGAAGCCTTGAGGAACCACGCCGAATCATCTATACATACCAAAGAGGTTCATACAAGGTCTAGCTTGCCGCCCGATCATCCTTCCCTCTCACAAGATCTCACCATGAAGCTCTCAAGCTAGTCCTAAGAAAATCCTAAGGAAAATAGGAAGAGAAAAATAGGAAAGCAAATGAGCTAGGGTTCCAAGAGATGGCTGCCATCCTCTCACCCCTTGGGTTATATGGAGGCAACCGAAAGACTAAAATACCCTTACTAGCTAACTAGGGATACATGCCCCTCAAGGGCGAAATCGGAAATCTTTGTCTTCGCACCATCGGACGGATGCCCAGCGACCGCAAACTTGCTTAGCCTCGACGCAAGCCTTGCGATCCCGACGCGTGTCCTCCGCTTCGAAGATTCCGGACCGCGTCGTCGCACACCGGTCAGACCGGTGCTCCTCACCGGTCAGACCGGTACCCACCGGTCAGACCGGTCTGGAGCTGCTGCACCTCCGTCTTCGGTTCTTCGGTCTTGGCTTTGTGGATCAACCAAGGAACCTAGTGGTTTTCTGGTGAACCACTGGAAACCCCGCGAACTCGGTGTAGCCTCCGCCAATCACCACTCATGACTCGGCTCCCACGTAGTCCCGGCTCGACCTTGGTTTTGAGGCTCAACCAAGAAACTGTCCATGACTTCATCTTGCCGTTCTTGCCACCATGCGGCCCGCACTTGACCCCGCTGGCCACCGGGTCCCTCGAACCAAGCCTACTTGTCTTCTCCACACCTGGAGGCCTCACCGGCTGAAGGACCGATTAGGCGAACCAGAGAGGGGGGGAGTGAATGGGAGCCGATAAAAATTCTTCTCGAAGGAGATGAGAACTCCAACAAGACGAACACGGCTTCCAACTCACGTCTCCGACCCAACTACCCAAGTTGGTCAAGACCACGCAGCCACTGGAGTGCTACTGGTCCTAGGAACCAACACTCAACCTTCCTAGCCAAAACTCACCAAAACACACAGCGGAAACTTGCACGGCTTGCTGCCTGTGCTACACCGGTCAGACCGATGGCCTGCGCCGGTCAGACCGGTGACACCGGTCAGACCGGTGGACAGAGCCGGTCAGGCCGGTGGCTATAGCAGCCGCACAGCAAACGTTCCAGGAAGCCTCAGTGAATCCTCTAGGCCCTGGAACAAAAACCACCACGAAACACAACCTGTGAGGAAGAAGAACCCCTCACAAATCCTAGCAAAACAACTCCAAACACTCCAAGAACTGAACAGCAGGACCACGGGACAAAACCACACGGACAAGGCTGTTCCCCGAGACAAAAACCCACCAAGGGCTAGCACCGGTCAGACCGGTCAAGAGCACCGGTCAGACCGGTCGTGCCTGGGCAGCTCGGGATGAACAGCGCCCGCGAGTCAACTCCTCCAAATCCAACTCCCGATCCGCTCCACGGTTTTGCACAAGACTTTGGGGATAGTAGGAACACCTCATGGGTACTCCATAGCCAAGATTTGATCCACCAAAACTTGTCAAATCAAGAGGAATCGAAGAAATCCCACCAAGAACGCCTCTAACCCTAGAGCCACGAAAACCCCAAAATCGAGCCCCTTTGCTCACGGATTTGGAAGGGGAATCAAAGGGTAAAGAACCACGAAGGGTTCATGCATACATCCCCCACCAAATCCCAAAGAGAAAGGCCTCGAAATCGCTCCAAGAAAATCGCCAAGAAAGGGCTCCGAAAATCACCAAAAAGGAGAAACGGGAAAGACACATCCAAGCCTTGAGGAACCACGCCGAATCATCTATACATACCAAAGAGGTTCATACAAGGTCTAGCTTGCCGCCCGATCATCCTTCCCTCTCACAAGATCTCACCATGAAGCTCTCAAGCTAGTCCTACGAAAATCCTAAGAAAATAGGAAGGAAAATAGGAAAACCAAATGAGCTAGGGTTCCCAGAGATGGCTGCCATCCTCTCACCCCTTGGGTTATATGGAGGCAACCGAAAGACTAAAATACCCTTACTAGCTAACTAGGGATACATGCCCCTCGAGGGCGAAATTGGAAGTCTTTGTCTTCGCACCATCGGACGGATGCCCAGCGACCGCAAACTTGCTTAGCCTCGATGCAAGCCTTGCGATCCCGACGCGTGTCCTCCGCTTCGAAGATTCCGGACTGCGTCGTCGCACACCGGTCAGACCGGTGCTCCTCACCGGTCAGACCGGTACCCACCGGTCAGACCGGTCTGGAGCTGCTGCACCTCCGTCTTCGGTCCTTCGGTCTTGGCTTTGTGGATCAACCAAGGAACCCAGTGGTTTTCTGGTGAACCACCGGAAACCCCGCGAACTCGGTGTAGCCTCCGCCAATCACCACTCATGACTCGGCTCCCACGTAGTCCCGGCTCGACCTTGGTTTTGAGGCTCAACCAAGAAACCGTCCATGACTTCATCTTGCCGTTCTTGCCACCATGCGGCCCGCACTTGACCCCGCTGGCCACCGGGTCCCTCGAACCAAGCCTACTTGTCTTCTCCACACCTGGAGGCCTCACCGGCAACGACCTTTCACGCTTGTTCTTCACCTGCACCTGCACCAGTCAAGCCGCAACCTGCACCTGCAATACTTAGCCAAGAATCAGTCCACACCACGTTGTCAATCACTCATCATACCAGGAAGCGACCATCCACCGGTCCTCGAACCACACCTGGCTCTCAATCTCCCCCTTGATGAGTGCATTGACAACACACACGTTTTGGTAACCAAGAGAAAAGGAAAAGAAAAGAAACGACTAAAAGAAACTCCAACAAGCGATCGAAAGCCAAAGAAAAGGCAAAGAGCAAGATCACTTGAAGAAGACAAGTCTCGGACCCCTTAGGCAAGGGCAACGGCTCGACACATCCGAGACAAAACATGCTCAAGCAAAGAGCACAAACCATCAAACCAAAGCTCGAAAACCACAAAGAGCTCCCCCTGCACACATGCAAGCTCCCCCTGAACCGATGCAACTCCCCCTGGACAAATGCATGCGAACCACTTCACAAAACAGAGCAGCTGCAACAGGCTCAGCTCTGACAGGTCAGACCGGTCGACACCACCGGTCAGACCGGTGGGCAACATGTGAACAGGACCAGCACTCTGACCGGTCAGACCGGTGACCTCAACCGGTCAGACCGGTGCACAACAGAGCCCAAAAATAGCTCGAAACCACCTGAAAACCTTCCAAATGCATTCAGTAGGCCAAAACATGCTCAAACTTCTCCCCCTTGTTGACAATGCATGAATCAAGCCAAAAATGCAAAAAATGCAACCTAGAGCTTCTCAAATAGACAAAATTCAACATAGGATGCTACACATGTCCAAACGAGCAAGTTAGATACTCTATAGCCTTGTAAAGACATAAACTTCATGATCACCAAGTTTCACAACCATTGGGCGAAGCTAAGATAGAATTTAGCAATTTTGCGAAAAATTACCCTCTCATGAGCAAAGTCCTAAACATGAGCAAAACATGTCAAAATGGCAAAGCCACACAAACTTCATGCTAGGACAACCATTCTAAGCATAAGACTATCATAAACACCCACAAGCACCTCATGTCATGTCAAAGCCACCGAGCCATGTGCCTACTTCTATATATGAGACTTCTCATTGGTAGGCATCATGCAACGATTTAGCACCCAAAGCAAATTAAAATTAGCACATATGACATGGGAGCACATTTTTCAAGTAATTTACATTTCATATTCAGATTTGTAATTGGTACATGTAATGTCTTTGCGACAAAAAGGAACTTATGCCCCTCCACAAGATGAAGCATGGGGGCTAAACATTCATGATGGCAAATGAGCCTTTGGCCCCATATGATCAAAATAAGCTATCCAACCACAAATTAAGCATAGCCAAGCCACTAAAACATGTCAAGATCATGTAAAGGCATTTACTCACAAGAGAGCATATATATGAAATTTTTCAAAAACATAGCCATCAACCATGGATACAAACCAAGATTATCAAGAGCTAAGCCAAATTAACCATAGCTTACCAAATTAGCTCACAAAGACATATATGTCATTCCATGGTGAACAATGTGTATAGGAGAAGCCTTTCCTAAACAATGCATTTGATACAAAAAGCATGCAACCTAAGATACAAAGATGCCTATACATCATGCTACATATGCCATGCCAAATGCAAGAAATGCACAAAGGAAAGCTATACATATGCTACAAAGGAGCTCCCACACGCCAACTCAAGAAACCAAACAAACACCAAGTTCCCCCCGCAAACGAGTGAAAGTTGCTTGATCTAGGGGTTTGGTGAAAATATCGGCTAGTTGTTCATGTGTGGGTACATGGATCAAAGCTATCTTCCCTTTCTCTACGTTGTCTCTCAGAAAATGATACCTCACTTCTATGTGCTTGGTTTTGGAATGGAGCACTGGGTTCTTTGCAACGCTTATGGCACTGGTGCTATCACATTGAAGTGGGACATGGGTATACTCCTCACCAAAGTCACTCATGGTGTATGTGATCCAAAGGAGCTGAGAGCAACAACTAGCTGCGGCCACATACTCTTCCTCGGTAGTGGATTGAGCAACACTCGACTGTTTGCGGGAAGACCAAGATACCAAAGAAGAACCCAAGAACTGGCAAGTCCCAGAAGTGGACTTCCTATCCAACCGACACCCGGCAAAATCCGCGTCTGAAAATCCATGAAGCGCCAAAGAAGAAGACGCAGAGTACCAAAGGCCGAAGTCGGGAGTGTGTCGCAAATACCTGAAAATGCGCTTGACTGCTTGCCGATGCGAAGTCCTCGGAGAAGCTTGAAAACGAGCGCACAGACACACCGAGAATTGAATGTCCGGCCTCATCGCCGTCAAGTAGAGGAGTGACCCGATCATGCTCCGGTACTCCTTCTGGTCCACGTGTTCACCTTCCTCGTCCGCATCAAGAACTGTAGTCGTACTCATAGGCGTCGCCATGGCCTTGGAGTCCTCCATCTTGAACTTCCTCACAATGTCCTTGGTGTACTTAGCTTGGTGCACAAATGTTCCTTCCTTTGATTGCTTGATTTGTAGCCCGAGGAAGAACTGCAACTCGCCCATCATGCTCATCTCAAATTCCCTGCTCATGTCTTCTGCAAACCTTGCAACAAGAGAGTTAGACGAGCCACCAAAGACAATATCATCCACGTATACCTGCACAATCAGGATATCTCTGTCCTGCCTGAGAAGAAACAAGGTCTGGTCGACCTTCCCCATCTCAAACCCTCTCTCAAACAGGAACCCCCTCAACCTACCATACCAATCTCTAGGTGCCTGCTTCAACCCATACAGCGCCTTCCTCAACTTGTATACCCGGTGAGGGTACTTCTCACTCTCAAACCCCGGTGGTTGCCTCACAAACACCTCTTCCTCCAATACACCGTTCAGAAAAGCACTCTTCACATCCATCTGGTACAACTTGAACCCTTTAGCCACGGAAAAGGCTAGAAGGATCCTGATCGCCTCCAAACGAGCTACAGGAGCGAAAGTCTCCTCGTAGTCGATCCCCTCTTTCTGACTGTACCCCTGAGCAACAAGTCTCGACTTGTTCCTCACCACTTCTCCTTTCTCTCCCTCTTTATTTTTCCACACCCATTTTGTCCCAATCGGCTTACACCCTGGGGGAGGGTCAACCAACACCCAAACTTGGTTCCTCTCAAAATTCTCTAACTCCTCATGCATCGAGTTAACCCAATTATGATCAGATAACGCATGTCCAATGTCTTTGGGCTCAAAAGTGGCAACAAAAGCAGCATGAGCGAAATGAGAATTGTTCCGAACCCTCGACCGTGTAGTACGTTCATTCATGTCGCCGATGATTCTCGAAGCTGGGTGATCCACTTGCACTCGTCGGGGAGGTTCTCGCCTTGATGCTACCTCCCCCTCAACAGCAGCTTCGCCTTGATCTGGGTTTGTCGTTGTACGTGTGGGAGAGGGTCCATTCTCGATCGTCGTCGAAGTAGTAGGTACATGTTCAGCCGCGGGCATCACACCGCCATCTTCATCATCTCCATGTTCATGCTCCTCCTCCTGAAAGATCTCCTCGCCAAGTTCGTCATCACCTGCACACTCAAAAACAAGCTGACTACGTGGCTGTGTCTCGTCGAAGGTTACCTCGCAAGTCTCCACGATTTGGTTAGTTTCAAGATTGAGCACACGAAATGCTCTGGAATGAGATGCATAACCAAAGAAAATACCATCGACAGACCTAGCCTCGAACTTGTCCAACTTCTTCCCTTTCTTCAGAATGAAGCATTTACAACCAAAGACATGGAAGTGACTCACCTTGGGTGTGCGACCGTGCATCAACTCGTAACAGGTTTTCTTCTTGTGAACCCTGAGGTAGATCCTGTTCGACACATGGCACGCGGTATTGACCGCCTCAGCCCAGAACCTTCTCGGAGTCCTATGCTCGTCGAGCATCGTCCGAGCCATCTCGCACAAGGTCCTGTTTTTCCTTTCCACCACGCCATTCTGGGGAGGCGTATACGGACTCGAAAACTGATGTTCAAGACCCAAGTCATGGCAAAAGGTTTCGAAGCGAGAGTTTTTGAATTCCGAGCCATTGTCACTGCGGATCGCTCGTATGGCATCTCCGTGCCTCTCGTTTCTTAACCTCAAGACAAGATCTCGAACAAAACCAAACGTCTCCCCCTTCTCCTCAAGAAAGAACACCCACGCATACCGAGAGTAGTCGTCCACCACAACAAGGACATACCATTTCCCACCCGCAGATCGCACACGAGCTGGGCCAACAAGGTCCATATGGAGCAGCTCGCATGGACACTCAGTCATCACATCGGTGAGAGGCGGGTGAGAAGAGGCTACCATCTTGGCATGCCTACACGGCGCACAAACCAACTCTTTCTCAAACCTCAATCGTGGCAATCCTCGGACCAAATTGAGTTTACTCAAGCGAGACAAAAGGTCAAAGCTCAAGTGACCCAACTTCCTATGCCACTTCCACAACTCACTCGAAGAACCAGCCAAGAAGCAACGCTCCACACCAGAAGACTGAGAAAAATCAGCTCGGAACACCTGACCCTCGGGAACGACCATGCAAACAAGATCCCCCCGAGAATCTAAAATCCGAGAACCACCAGGCCGAAACAATACCTCAAAACCCTCATCCAACAACTGGGACACAGAAAGCAAATTGTATCCAAGCGATTGAACAAGAGCAACACGCCTGAGAGTGATCTTGTCACTTACCTTAATCTCACCTTCTGACAGCACACGCCCTCGCCCATTGTCCCCAAAGGTGATGTACTTCTTTGTCACCACCGGGACGAGACTTGAGAACCACCCCTTGTCTCCGGTCATATGCCTCGAGCAACCGGAGTCAATCAACCAAATGTTCTTCAAGTCTCCCACCTGAAATTCAAAAGCGAGCACGTGAGTGAACAAACGACTCAGCACTGGGGTTAGTACCAAAAGAGTAAAACCAGTGCCGAGCCATTTGCTCCAAAGTGGGGTTAGCACAAACCAAATCATCACGCCTATCAAAGCTACCACCACGGTAACCACCACGAGGGAACCAACCCTCTCTAGCTGGAGGAGGACGAAAACCACGAAAGGGAAACCGTGGATCGTACCTCCGCTCCATCTCAAAGCTACGACTCTTCTCACCCTCGTATTGAGCACGAGGTGGAGAACGCCTAGCAAACTGACCACCTGCAAACTTTCCAGACCAACCACCAGAACCACGACCTCCAGAACCAAACCGAGCATCCTCACGAGCACGAAATCCGACTCGCTGTCTGCCCAGACCTTCACCGGTCTGACCGGTGTAGTACACCGGTCTGACCGGTGTGGCTCGGCCAGCAGCAACACCTGCAGCCTTCCGGTCTCCCCAAGCCGGAATCGTCCTCACAATCGCCTTGGCCCTAGGCATCTGCATACGAGGCTCAGGTACACCATTAGAGGGGTGGTACCTGTCCCTGTTAGCCCACTCTCTAGCCATTCTCTCCTCACGCTTCCTCTTGAAGCAAAACTCATCCTTGTGACCATCTCTCCCACAATACCCACAATGGAACTTTATGGGCTGTGGCTTAGGCTTAGGCTTGGGTTGGGGCTGCCCACTCGGCTTCTCACCCTTCTTCTCTCCTTCCTCACCTCCCTTTGGGCTCACAAACTTCACCGGTTTCTGAAAATCATTTGTTGGTTGAGGGAATATGGGTGGATCTGGAGTAGTGTCAAGTTTGTTTCTGAGATGGTTGGGCTTGGGCTCAAACTTGTTCTTGTGTCTGTTTGGTGGTGGGATAGGAATCTCTCCAACTCTCTCAACTCCCTCACCACAGTTCTCTCCAAGCTTGTCAGCCCCAAGTGCCTGACCATCATAGCGTTTGAAAGCCGCTATCATGATACCGAGCTGAGGCTCCTGACCCGACAACCAGCTCATACATTTTCTCAGCTCGTCATTTTCATCCTGCAGGCAATCAACATAATGTGCAAGCTCCAAATTCTTAACCGCATGCAATTCACAAGTAGAGCAAGAAGTGGGAATAGGCTCTTTCAACTTAGCCTCAAGCGAAACAGTGTAAGCATGCATCTCATCAATCTTTCCATGCAAAACAGGGCAAGAAGTGCAAACACCTAGCAAAGCAGGTCTAGACTTAAGCTCAGCCACTTCAACCCTAAGCATATCTAGTTCATCACAAGTAGAAGCATGCTTATCCTTAAGAGCAGTAAGATCAGCTAGGTACACAGAGCAATCACAGCAATCAATCTCATCAGAAACCACAGGAGAAGCCTTAAGCGAATCAATCTCAAGCTTAGCATCTAGGTTCTGGGTTTCTAGCTCAGCCACACGGTTCCTAGCATCTTCTAGTGAGGCCCTAAGCTCTTTCCTCATCTTCTTGGCCTCTCTAAGCATGTGATCGCGGTTATCAAGCAAGTCAACCAACTCATCATTCTCCTTGCGCAAAGAAGAGAGCTCATCACATACCTCATCCTCGGAGTCAGAGTCCGAGTCACTCTGGTGGCTCTTCTTGCTGCCGGAGCTACGGGCCATGCCGCAGAAGCCATCTCTCGCGAAGCAGCTCAACCCGCTCAAGTTCCTGGATGACTTCTTGTTCTTGCGCCGATCACCTTCATCTTCACTGCTACTCGAGCTTGAGGAAGAGTAGGCGGAGCTGGAGTCGACGTCGCTCGCTCCGACCATTGCTCGGGCCTTCCTGCCGCGGCCATCCTTCTTCCTCGACCGTCGCTCGTCCTTGTGCTTGTTCTTGTGCTTGTGATCGCGCCTCGATCGGTACTTGCCATCCTTGCTCGATCGGTGCCTGTAGCCGTCCTTGTAGCCGTCCTTGTTCTCCGTCTTCTCCGGGCAGTCGGCAACGAAGTGTCCTGGCTTGCCGCACTGAAAGCACGTCCGTGCTGTCCTCCTCGTGTTCACCCGGTTCTCGTGCAGCCTCTCGAACCGCCTGGTCAGCAATGCCAGCTCGTCCTCTCCAAGCACATCGAACTCCTCATCTGGCAAAGACATCAAAGAAGACAGAGAGTACATCCTGGAGGATGCGTTAGCGTTAGACTTAGCTCCTTTGCCACTAACGAGAGCAAGACTATGAGAATCAGTCGGGCTCTCGATCTTGGCTGTCATACCACGGTCCAACTCAGCCGACTTGAGCTTCGAGAACAGCTCGTTCACCGTCAAGGTGTCATACTTCTCGGACTCAACAATAGCCTCAAACTTCCCGTCCCATACGGTACGATCCAACGAGTGCAAGAGCTTCACGGCTCTATCATGATCATTGTATGGGAGGACGTCCACATTGGCTCTCATGTTGTTCACAACGACCGTAAATCGCTGGAAAAGGGCATCGACGGACTCGCCGGGGAGATGAGTGAAGTTCTCGTACTCTCTCCGGTAAGTCGCGTACATCCGAGCCTGAACCTGAGCATTCCCAGCATGAGCATCCTTCAACTGCTCCCAAATCCTACAAGCTAAGTCCTCTGTCTGAACCCGATCGAATTCAGGCTGACACAGAGCACGAAACAAGTAGTCGACAGCCTTGTTGTTGGCTTCGAACATATCCCTCGATCCTGGAGCATGGAAGTTCATCGGATGAACATAAGCTGTGTTCACCGTGACATCCCAAAGGATCTGACCCTTTCCGCGGAGGAACGCCGCCATCCGCCTTTGCCACATCTGGTAGTTCTTCCCATCGAAGTGCGGAGGACCCGAACCCCGTTCCTGGTACGCCATCTTTGGATCTTAGATTGGTAAGAGTCAATAAAGACCCGAACCGGCTCTAATACCAATTGAAGGACCGATTAGGCGAACCAGAGAGGGGGGGAGTGAATGGGAGCCGATAAAAATTCTTCTCGAAGGAGATGAGAACTCCAACAAGACGAACACGGCTTCCAACTCACGTCTCCGACCCAACTACCCAAGTTGGTCAAGACCACGCAGGCACTGGAGTGCTACTGGTCCTAGGAACCAACACTCAACCTTCCTAGCCAAAACTCACCAAAACACACAGCGGAAACTTGCACGGCTTGCTGCCTGTGCTACACCGGTCAGACCGATGGCCTGCGCCGGTCAGACCGGTGACACCGGTCAGACCGGTGGACAGAGCCGGTCAGGTCGGTGGCTACAGCAGCCGCACAGCAAACGTTCCAGGAAGCCTCAGTGAATCCTCTAGGCCCTGGAACAAAAACCACCACGAAACACAACCTGTGAGGAAGAAGAACCCCTCACAAATCCTAGCAAAACAACTCCAAACACTCCAAGAACTGAACAGCAGGACCACGGGACAAAACCACACGGACAAGGCTGTTCCCCGAGACAAAAACCCACCAAGGGCTAGCACCGGTCAGACCGGTCAAGAGCACCGGTCAGACCGGTCGTGCCTGGGCAGCTCGGGATGAACAGCGCTCGCGAGTCAACTCCTCCAAATCCAACTCCCGATCCGCTCCACGGTTTTGCACAAGACTTTGGGGATAGTAGGAACACCTCATGGGTACTCCATAGCCAAGATTTGATCCAACAAAACTTGTCAAATCAAGAGGAATCGAAGAAATCCCACCAAGAACGCCTCTAACCCTAGAGCCACGAAAACCCCAAAATCGAGCCCCTTTGCTCACGGATTTGGAAGGGGAATCAAAGGGTAAAGAACCACGAAGGGTTCATGCATACATCCCCCACCAAATCCCAAAGAGAAAGGCCTCGAAATCGCTCCAAGAAAATCACCAAGAAAGGGCTCCGAAAATCACCAAAAAGGAGAAACGGGAAAGACACATCCAAGCCTTGAGGAACCACGCCGAATCATCTATACATACCAAAGAGGTTCATACAAGGTCTAGCTTGCCGCCCGATCATCCTTCCCTCTCACAAGATCTCACCATGAAGCTCTCAAGCTAGTCCTACGAAAATCCTAAGAAAATAGGAAGGAAAATAGGAAAACCAAATGAGCTAGGGTTCCCAGAGATGGCTGCCATCCTCTCACCCCTTGGGTTATATGGAGGCAACCGAAAGACTAAAATACCCTTACTAGCTAACTAGGGATACATGCCCCTCGAGGGCGAAATTGGAAGTCTTTGTCTTCGCACCATCGGACGGATGCCCAGCGACCGCAAACTTGCTTAGCCTCGACGCAAGCCTTGCGATCCCGACGCGTGTCCTCCGCTTCGAAGATTCCGGACTGCGTCGTCGCACACCGGTCAGACCGGTGCTCCTCACCGGTCAGACCGGTACCCACCGGTCAGACCGGTCAGACCCACCGGTCAGACCGGTCTGGAGCTGCTGCACCTCCGTCTTCGGTTCTTCGGTCTTGGCTTTGTGGATCAACCAAGGAACCCAGTGGTTTTCTGGTGAACCACCGGAAACCCCGCGAACTCGGTGTAGCCTCCGCCAATCACCACTCATGACTCGGCTCCCACGTAGTCCCGGCTCGACCTTGGTTTTGAGGCTCAACCAAGAAACCGTCCATGACTTCATCTTGCCGTTCTTGCCACCATGCGGCCCGCACTTGACCCCGCTGGCCACCGGGTCCCTCGAACCAAGCCTACTTGTCTTCTCCACACCTGGAGGCCTCACCGGCAACGACCTTTCACGCTTGTTCTTCACCTGCACCTGCACCAGTCAAGCCGCAACCTGCACCTGCAATACTTAGCCAAGAATCAGTCCACACCACGTTGTCAATCACTCATCATACCAGGAAGCGACCATCCACCGGTCCTCGAACCACACCTGGCTCTCACCGGCAACGACCTTTCGCGCTTGTTCTTCACCTGCACCTGCACCAGTCAAGCCGCAACCTGCACCTGCAATACTTAGCCAAGAATCAGTCCACACCACGTTGTCAATCACTCATCACACCAGGAAGCGACCATCCACCGGTCCTCGAACCACACCTGGCTCTCAGAGGAGACGCGGGTTCAGAGCAAGCGTCTCCTTTCTTTGAGACAGAGGAGACGCGCGTGCAGAAGACGCGTCTCCATTCGTCGAGACAGAGGAGACGCAGGTTCAACCCACATGTCTCCGATGTTGAGTTCGTGTAACGGGCTCTGTGTTCGCGCCCGTTACCAAAGTCCCCTGTGGGCCCAGAGAAACAACCATTTCACGTGACCAGTTGTGGTAACGGTCGTTGTTTGATGCCCGTTACGAATACAGGTTGTCAGTAACGGGCATCTGCCCGCTACCTTTCTTCGTTTATTTGTAACACTTGATCGGTAATGGGCGCTTTGCCCATTACTAAAGACCATCTATGCCCGTTACCAAAGTGAGTTTTTCACGTAGTGAAAGTTGTTCTACCTTCACAACAAAATTTTTTCCACCAAGAAAATGACCAATAAAACAAGAGGGTTCTTCTTTTGAATATATTATCTAATAAATACAATGGTACAATTGGATTTGATTTGAATATTTGGTTTAGTAAAAATATGATTAGCATGTCAGCTTTTATTGTACCGACTTGCTGCAATGCTGCCCAACCCATCATCACATTTACTCCCTCCGTTTTTATTTATAAGGCGCTAGATAACATGGCATGGTCTTCCAAATCATACTTTGATCATTCATTTCTTTTATACTAGGTGATACCCCGCGCGTTGCTGCAGGAATTTCAATAAATTTTGATGATAAAACTTTAATGTAGAAACTAAAGTGATTGAATCGCAACATTCTACCGCAAACAACACATTGCATACATAGATGCTATTAGCAGTAGAAAATCGATAGAAGAAATAAATTGATCATTTTACCCCGCATGTTGCTATGGGAATTTCGATAGATTTTGAAGATAAAACTTTAAAGTAGAAACTAAGCTGATTGAATCGCAACATTCTACTGTAAACAACACATTGCATACATGAATGCTATTAGCCATAGAAAATCAATAGAAGAAATAAATTGATGATTTTAGTAGATGGTGATGTGGACACCTTGCATGTTGAGAGAAGACATAGTGGATAGTGACGTGGCGCGCTGAGGGTTGAGAGAACTCTTTAATGGGGAGCTCTTATATAGTTTTGTATGATGATGATGATTATATTATTTATGGTTATGAATTTATACTTATTGGAAAGGACATTTGATTACAAATCCAACAATGTTAAATTTACATGACAATACGAAAAAAAATTAATGGGAAAATTATTAGTCAAGGATTGTAAAGTTTGAATCTTGTTATGTGTGGACGCCTTATAAACAGGAATGCAGGGAGTATTCCTCTGCAACATCATTGCTGCTGGCACACATGCAATCAATAATTTACACAAAAACATGTTTAGGAATAAAACCTATATGTTCTACATTGGGCTACCGGTACTAGGCCCACTCGAAGTTCTTTCAGGGACTAGCCCAACGATCTGGCTCATTGAAACAAGTTGTTTACCTCGTGTCGTGCATGAGTGGACCGAAGAGAACGGGGCCTATATGAATGCCAAAGAAACAAAAACGAAAAAGAAAACAGGAGACATGCATCCGGGCTCCTTTTTATTGACCTAAATCTAACAGTACTTCTCGTTCAACCTAATTTGATTCAAAACAGTTAATTTGACATCTATAATTGTTTGATTTAGTTTGGTTTAATCTATACCTAATATTAAAGTGCGGTAGTTTCCATCAATCCACAGTGGCTTCTTGTCAATAAAATCCCTCAGTTTGTTATTAGTCCAACCGCAGTACTAGGAGTTACACGTACAATCGCAGTTTTGACTATTTGCCAAAAAAAAAGTCCCTTCAAACCTGTTCCCTGCTTGGCTTGCCGTCCGCCACGCTCACCTCGGCGCTCTTCTACACGCGCTGGTCCATCAAGGCCCTCACGGAGCGCTCGTCGTGCGGATCCCACCGACCTGGCCCTATACGCTGCCGCTGCCTCCCACTGTGGCACCCTCATGGCATCAAGCCCAGAGGTGCACATCGCAGCGGCACAGGATCAGCTCATCGATGTCTGCACCGACGCGAAGGCACTCACGGAGCGCTCGTCGTGCGGACCCCACCGACCCGGCCCTGTACGCCACCTCCTCCTGCTGCGGCGACCTTATGGCACTGAGCCGAGGAAGAAAATTGGTTGTTGCCGGCAAGCCACTGAGAAGGGCACGTTGATCAACGTGGACCTGCGTGACTTTCTCATGGTGAGATTTGAGAGACCAAATAGGCGGCGTGCATCTGCTAACCATAGAGCACAAATCGCGAGCTACAAGGCAAGACCACACCCCTGTAACACCCACGATCACACAAGTCTGTGGTCCTCCTCCACACGCTTAGGCTGCACCTATGCCGCCGATCTCGGTCCCTTATGTCTGGATCTGGCGGAGGGGAAGAACATGCACAGGAACTAACTAGGAGTAGATGCGGATGACGAGAGGCGTGCGGAAACGGGCAGTGGGCGAAGTGGAGGCGTGTAGGACGTTAGGTACGCGAGAGGAGAAGAGAGCGGTGGCGCAGGGGCTGACAACGTCAACCTCTAGAGCTCGGTAGGCAGCGAGCCAAGCAGAGGGTAGCTAGAAGTTTTTTTAGAGGAACGACGACAGCGAGTAGATGTGCGATCGCTTTGGGGAGGACAGACGTGACGTCCAACGAGTAGAGTCTGATTTGGGCCAGCGACATCCATTTGAAGAGTTAGGTAATTTGGGTGGCTTAGTTATTATAAGTAATATTGTGCTAAAAAAGTTATTATAAGTAATAGAGAGTAAAAAATTGTGGATTGTAATTTAACTTCATTCATTAAATAAGCATACCACAAATATCAATAATAGAAATCTCGCAAACGAATAATTAAAACTTAACAAACAACAACGAATTATCAGCTAATTTTTGCATCATATGTATGGAGAAGTTCGATGCTTTTTTCACTCCCGTGCAACGCACAGGCATATTTGCTAGTAGTTATGTTTACAAATAAAATATCTTAGGTAAAAAGTCGGACCTTGAAATTAAAAACTTATGTTTACACACAATTTTTTACCAATTTGACTGAAATTTGTTGGAGATATCTTGCAATGGCAGTCCGCTACTCCGTGCGTATCAGTGAAGCCTAGTCTATATATGGGACCCACATCCAAAGTCGGACCCTAGAATTAAAATCTCACGTTCACACTATAAAATTTTAGCAGATTTGATCAAAATTTATTGGAGTTGCCTTAATATAACAATTCGCTACTCTAGGCAAATAGGGGAAACCAAATCTATATGTGAGGTCCACGTCCAAAGCCGGACCCTAGAATTAAACGTATGTGTTCACATTATAAAATTTTAGCGGATTTGACTAAAATTTGCTGGAGTTTCCTAAATATGACAGACTACTGCTCCATGCAAATCGATGAAGCCAAATCTATACGTGGGACCAATGTCAAGACGGACTCTAGAATTTAAAGCTCACGTTCACACTTTAAAATTTTAGCAGATTTGACCGAATTTGCTGGAGATACCTTAATATGATAGTCCGCTACTCCGTGCAAATTGGTAAAGCCAGATCTATATGATGTGTCCACATCTAAAATTGGACCCTAAAATTAGATAATTGAACTGATTTTGTTACTAGTTTGTTTTGAGATTAAAAAAACTAAATGGTTTGATGTGGTTTGGATTGGTTTTCTCGAATGAGTTAGTCGTTTGAATTAGATTGGTTTTTGAAGTGTAGTATAATAGTGTAAATGGATTTGTGTGGATTTGATTTGGTTCTTGAACCATTACCAGCTTAGCAGCAGCAAATGTTATATTAACTAACCCTAACACACGAACATTTAAATTTTGAGGCTACTTTTATTTTCATTCTTAGCAAAAGGAAAGCATACAACATCAGATTAATCGATAACATCCTGGTCGTGTATCGTATTCAATGCAAGTTACTGTATCTTGAGCCAAAGGTAACCATAATAAGTTACTTGACTAACCTGTGACCAGAAGACATATCTGTCCTACACGGTACGTAGCATATCTCACTAGTGTTTGTAACCAGGCAATAAGTATTATCCTAAACAATATTATTATTCTTATTTGAGCTGAAAATTAAGAGGGTGTTTGGATTCATTTTAGTCTCATGACTAAAATTAACAGACTAAAAGTTTTTAGTCACCCCTTTTAGAGGGTGACTAAAAGTAGTCAATATTAAAGTTTTTTTTGCATTTAATTATTCTCTCGCCCACCCTTTTCTCTTTCCTCTCCCTCCCCTTTCTTTTCCCTCTCGTGGGCAGGAGCGGCGAAGGGGTGTTTGGCAAATTAGTCTCTCAAAGTGACTAAAATTAGTCAGGCTACTTCTAGTCACCTGGATCCAAACACCCGCTAAACAACCCTCGACTCTGCACAGCCTTGCAGCAAGACACTGACTGCCCATGTTTTATTTATACTTAACCTTCACTTTCAGCCATTAATGTCTAATTAATTCTTATGCTTTCAAACCATCACCACACATCCGATGAGCTACCATCTTTTCAAACCATCTACCATCATTCATTTTCATGTCTCCCCGTTGCTCACAATTTTTTTTATGTTTTTGTTTATCCAAGAGACATTATATTTGTGAGTTTGATCCAATAGTCATTCAACATGTATGTATGTTATACACACCTTTCGCTTCGACACATCTATTTGAAATAATGACGGGGGATTTTCCTTGCTAATGTCTTAGATCAGAATTCAAATAAGTCTTTATAAACTTTTACCCGCAAAAAAAAAGTCTTTCTAAAATTCTTATAATGCTGTCACGCAAGCTATGTACCAGTGTGGGCCAATGAGTATCATTACTGAATATCTTTGTTATTAACCTTTGATCACATCATTTGACTATCCATTTCAATGGAAAAGTTATATAAGTATCATTCTTTTTGTTATAATTTATTTTATCACGAAGGTACTTCTAGTATAACATATCGTTTTACATATTTACATTACATTTTTATAAGAAAAAATTAATAGTGATAAATATTTTAATACGAGGATGAGGCAAATGTTGTTGGCACTGCCCTTTCAATGACAATTCAAGAAAAATGCGTCGACTAGTAAACGCAACCATGTAAAGTTGGCAGAAAGCGGAAAATAAAGGTATACCAGAAGGCAATACGTACACCCTCTATTCCCTTTTATGCTAGGGAATCATGACAGAGGAGGTTACCGTTCCCGAGCGACACCTATGGCTTTGTTCGGTTAGCCCCACCCTGGGCGGGAACATGGCCCAACCCACGTGGGTACCTCGGCCTGGGTTCGAATACCAGCCCAACAAAAAACTTCCATTCGTTTCATCCCAACCTCTTTTGTTCCCTGTCCAAACCCCTTTCATCTTCACACATCTGGCTGGGAACCAAAAATCGTCAGTCTAGGCGTGGAACGAACACGTGGCACGAGCGGAGGCAATGTGAGTCCCACGAGTTGGCGAGGGTTGTGGCAGCGCGGCTCTGCACCGGCCGGCAGAGGGGGATCAGGTGAAGCGGCCAGAGGATCCCCTCCCAACGACCCCTTCGACGATGAGCCCTCCCGACGACGATAGCGACGACCACCCACGGCAGGTTGGTGGCGACGGCGAAGCACGACATGTCGCCAGCAACACAGCCTTCTCCCCTCAAGCGCTCATCCCCTTGGTGACCGCCTTCTCGCCAGTGAGTACAACCTCGCCCTTCTCCTCTTTTCTTCGTTTCCTGCTAGGGTTGCTTCACATGCCCGGATCTAGGTGTAAGAATTCTTGATTCGTGCAGGAGTTATTGATTCACAAGATGCGGTTGATTGGTGGATTGTTGATTTACCTTAATCTTGGGATTTGTTCTTGATTCACTACTAAGGTCGATTAGTTTGATTTGGTAAAATGCGCACGGAAGAGTGGATTGTTCTTCGGTGTGTGACTTCAGGTGTCTGAACGGCAATTTTGTTTCACTAATAACTTTCTATTTGTATATCAAAAATTAAACCAACAACATTGAGGAGCCTTAACTGATACAAAGGATTCCCTAGTTTTTTGTTAGATTTGTGCATTAGGTTGTGTGCAAGTGGGAATACAGGAGAGTAATGACAAAAGAGCATTGGTCTTTCATGATCTTGCAGAATTTCGGATGTGTGGATGTTCTAAAATTATGGCATTGCAAGTTTACAATAACTATTTCATTTCTTCACACAAACATTTTAGCATATCTGCAAAACAAAAATTCCTGTGTAACTGTTAATGTGTGAGGGAGACTTGATTTGGGCCTAAATTGTAGTGTTACGAATTTCTGCTACATTGTGCTACGCACTCCATGCCCATGTTTCATTTTTTTCTTAGATCAAATAGAATCTGGCAATTAACTTTTGTATGAAGGTGACCTTTTTTCTTTGTTCTACAAATATAGCAGTCTCCTGAATCCCTTGAGTTTAGGGCAATTTTCCACAAAACTAAACTTGTTGTTGTGCTGCAGAATAGTACCTAACACACATTCAATAGATTGTGCCTTGTTTCTTTGTTATCACAGTAAGCACGGGGAGAATGGAATATATATAGTATGTTGTGTTGCATCAGTGGTAAGTATAACATCATTGCTTTATTGTATTTGATTGTGACTCTTGAAACTGCTTACTACTTGTTGCTAATTGACTACTAATGAACATTCACCAAAGGTCCTGTAGCCTTCTTGGTTAGAGGGGGTTGAGGTGTTGTCGCAATTAGGAGACCCGGGTTCGATTCCTCGTTGGAGCGAATTTACAGGACTGATTAAAAAAAAATCTCCTCGCCGGTGAAGTCGTGGTTCAGGGATTTTGTAAGTCGGGATTAGGTTCCCTTCTCTTAATGAAAACCGTGGGGTGGTCTTAACCCTACCTTCTTAGTTTTTTTACTACTAATGAACATTATTTTTTTAGTTCCTTTCTCTTAATGAAAACCGTGGGGCGGTCTTAACCCCACCGGCTTAGTTTTTTTACTACTAAACCCCACCAGGTTTTTTTACTACTGATGAACATTTTTTAGTTCCTTTCTCTTAATGAAAACCGTGGGGCGGTCTTAACACCACCGGCTTAGTTTTTTTGACTACTAATGAACATTCTTTCTTTTTGTAGATTATTCCTGCACCAGTTCGACTCAGAGAGGCTACGAGACTTTATCTTTCTGTTCCATTTGGTTCTGCAGAGTTTGATGTTGCTACTACCTACTGATGTTGTCCATTGTACTATAGGTTGTGAACTCGTATGTTTTGTTTTGTTGCCTTCTTCCAAGTGGTTAGTTCTAATAATTGGTGCCTAGTTGGGGCAAATGGCACCAGATGTGCTGTTAAGTTGCTTTTTTGCCTTGATCTGTAGTAGTACTACTAGTAGCATCTTTTATGCTAGTGTTGTTTGATGTTGCTACTGCCTACTAATATTGTCCATTGTACTATAGGTTGTGAACTCGTATGTTTTGTTTTGTTGCCTTCTTCCAAGTGCCAATTAATTCTAATAATTGGTGCCTAGTTTAGGCAAATGGCAGTAGATGTGCTTTTAAGCTGCTTTTTTCTTTGATCTGCAGTAGTACTACTAGTAGCATCTTTTAGGCTAGTACTTTGTTTGAGTAGCATCTGTTTTGTTTTGTTGCCTTCTTTCAAGTGCATAATTCTAATAATTGGTTGCACTAACTTATTGATCATTTGTTTTGTTGAAGTTCTAGCGCTTAATTCCAATAATTGGTTGCACTATCTTAAATTCTTACTGCCTACTTTTTCAGAGAAGCGGATGAGTTGATGATCAAGATTGACAAAGTACTTGTTGGTTTAGAACTTCAGATGTTTCTGTTACTGCTTTGAGAGTATGTAAGATTATTTCCTTAGTTGTAATTTGGATGGATTTTGTAATACTCACTAGCGAAATTAGTTGTAGATGTTATAAAGAAGGTGCGAAATATGAACACAACCTTTAGCAGAGGCAGAAAGAGCGTATGCAAATAGGAGTACATGACGAGGTTATTAAGGGTGCATTTGGGCCCTGTTTTAATTCTCATGCCAAAAACTTACATTTGGGGATGTTTGAACACTAATTAGCATTATTAAACAAAGTCTAAGTACAAAAATAATTACACAGGTGGAGTGTAAATCACTAAACGAATCTTTTAGACATAATTAGGCCATGATTAGATTATGTTGTGATATAGTAAACATGTGCTCATGATGGATTAATTTGGCTTAAAAATTCATATAGTGAATTCTAAAATTATTTTTTATTAGTATCTAAACACCCCTTCCGACCCATGAAACATTCAATGTGATATCAAAAACTTTACATCCACGAGTTAAATACCACCTTGCTAGGACTTCTCTACCGACTACCGCCTTTTGATAAAGTTCTACAAAAGAGACAACTTCAAAATGGCTCCACCACCAAAGCCGAGGTGGAGAAGTCACAAAACAACTTACACTATATAGAAGGAGCTTAAAAAAGGACCTTTATCAATTTCTCCTCCTTCAACTACTACACAAACCCCTATCACTACCACCTCCAAACCACTGGATGCTTCACCGCTAGTTTACAAACCATCATATCCAATGCGATGGTGATGGGGGTATGCATCATAGCTGGTTTGGAACCGACTATGAACACCTATTAAAAATAAAAAAATATGGCAATATTACTCTGCAACTGCATGCCCGCCCCACCGTCCTTGCCACTCGACCAGCACCCTACTTCCTTGCCCCCCTCCTCGGTGCCCTACCACCGGAGCCCAGGAGATCGCACCGCCGCGTCCTCCGATCTTCGAGATCCCGCCGCTGCACCCACAAGAGACCTGGAGATCCCGCGGTCCTACCCGACGAGAGAGAGAGAGAGAGAGAGAGAGAGAGAGAGAGAGAGAGAGAGAGGGAGAGCTCACACGCCTTGCCATTGCCGCCGGTCGCCTCCGCACTTGGCCCACTCCACCTATGCTGCCACCACCCAAGCACAACCTCCAGACTTTACCCCACCAATGCTCCTCACCGCTAGTGAGGAGCGAGTGAAGAGGAGGGAGTAGCCTCGCATCTTCAGTCGCCGCTGCACCGCCGTATTAGAGGATGAGCTTTGAGAGGAGTAGGGGTGTGACGAGAGGAAGGGTACAAAGATACGTCAGAGAGAGAGGATAGGGTTGGGGGAGATGACGGGACTCGCTGATTGGGGTGTGGGAGTGGATAAGGTGGTGTGGGCGTGGGGTGAGGTAGAGGAGGGCAACCGGATGCATGCAAGACTTCAGTCTTGTGAATGGTAAATTTTGAGCTCATGATCAGGCTACATCGTCGATTGCTATAAACACCAGTTTTTAACACCAGTTTGTACTGAAGTGAAGTATCTCCACCGGTATGTTGCCGCCCACATTTTCTTCTAAACTGTGGTGAAAGGATTTCACCATCAGTTCATATAAACCGGCAGTGATGGCGAGGCAGTGATGGTTGTTTCTCTAGTAGTTTTCTCCAAGTGTTTATCCATATTGTCATTAAGAAGCTGTTTTGCCCAGGGACAGAGGCAGTGGGCGGGGTGGGCTCGAGCCCCCTACCGGCGTGCACTCCATTGAAAAGAAAAGGGAAGAAGAAGGGAGAAGATAGAAAAAAATTAAGGAGAGGAAGGGGGGGGGGGGCTAGAGGAATGGGAAGGGGAATGAGCCCCCAACTCAACAATCCTAGCTCCATCACTGGTTTTACCAAAACTTGTTTGTTAAAAAACTAGTAAAATGCACATGCATCACGTACATGTCTAAAAATTCAAAATAAATAAAATTCTTATTTATATAGTAAAGTATTATTTATGAAGTATTAAAATATGCGGTTGGTTATCGTCTTAGGGCAATTGAACAGTAGAAATAGGAGTGCCTGTCAGAAATACAATTTAACCAACTGGGAAATAGCACAGGGAAAGATGGAAAGCTTTTCTTGGTGCAGCCTTCTATCTTGAAGCTTTTGAGAAATAACAAAGGTGGCAGGTGTAATTAGGGTCCAAAGTTGCCTAAAATGATGATAGTCATCTTCTGCAATTTCAATTATCAGATGCAATTATTATAATTAAGAGCAACCCAATGGTTGCAGTGAAACACAGGATGCAATTTAATCTAGATAAATGATAGTTCATATCAAAGTTAACAACATAAAAATATGGTTTTTCCCAAATATCTCTATTGTCTAGTCAATTATTAGTCTTTTAGAAAATTACCTATATCTTGGTTGTTGTAATCCCCTATTTCTAGAATTCAGAATTCTTAACTTATGGTCTGCATGATGATACAATTAGGCATCCAGATAGCTACACCTGATTAACAGGTTAACAAACATGTGTCAATTTAACTATCAATCAACACTTAAATGGTGAAGTCAAATATATAGGTGCACTAAAAATAGATTCGACAATAGGAAACAACCAATTTACACGTGCTGTGCAACAATAGCATCCTAAGGATCATCAGGTGCAGGAGAACAAAAAAGAAGGGAAAGCAACATTGTCTTTAAAGTAAGGGTTGGGCTCCACCGATCTTTCAGAATGTCCAAGCAAATTGCTCCATTTTGGCTACTGATGTTAGGGTGCCTTTAAGCTAGATTCGAGATGTCAGAGCTGTATTAAAAAAAAGACTAAGAGAGGGTAGTAGAACTTAAGAACACAAAGGGAGACATGTAAAAAAATGGGATGATAATAGTCACCCAATCAAAAAGCTGAAGAAATGTATCTAAGGTAACTGTCAGTGCTACTTGTTCATGATCAGAGAAAACATAGCAACACATATATGTAGGAACATTGTGTAACGAGAATAGAAATAAAAGTCATCGATAATAACAGAGAGGAGTTAGCTTCCATACTGTACTTTGGTGATGACAAACTACATCTTTGGAGGCTTAAAGGGTAGTATTAGCCATTGCAATACCCCATTCTACCCAGACAGTGAATTACCAATCACATGCTATTGACATTCCTTCGGTAGACAGATGGGCTATTAGTATGCCTGAAAGACAAAAGAAAAGGGTATATTTGAATAGAGTTAAAAGAGGGGTAGGTTGGAAAAATTAAGACTTTTCTTTTCTTAATTTTATTGTCCACAAGCACATAATTAATACAACATCCTCACAGGCTGTGAACCAGTGGAAGAGTGCTCCAGGTTTGTCTGTTCCATGCCAGATGTTGCTCTTACCCAAGTAGAACCACAATTGAAGAACTCCAAATCCAAAATATTGAGAAATTCCTCTAATAACATGGTCATGGTTTCAGTTTCTATTGACACTCAAAATTGGCAAGAGCCAGGTCAGGCGTCGCAAGCCGATCAGACCGGGTCATAGGGGCGGTCTGACCGGGGTATGCACGAATCTGAGTAGAAATAGGAGTTTGGCTTGATTCCGAGTTGTAAAGCGTTGCTTGCAGGGCAAGACCTCCCACCCTATAAATATAAAGGGTCGTGGCTGATTGAGAGCTATCATCCAATCGTCATTATCAATTTTACCTTATTTTCTCCAAACCCTATCTTTTCTAACCTCCATTGCTCTCCTCCTTCGTCTCCACGATGGTTGAGGGAGTTCTGAGTGGCCTGCCGATCTCAGGATAACCCTAGGCGCACTGTTCCCAACAGGGTCCCTCCCGGAGCAGCGAATCTAGGTTTTCGACGTGCCTCCTGTCCAAATCGGTTTGACTGGCCTCCCTAGGCGGTTAGACCGGCCCGTGCTGGGTGGTTCGGCGAGGTGATTTTTGACAACCGCGCAAGCTGGTGCATTCGTGTGTTCAACCAGAAAAGTGTCAACACACATTTGGCGACTCCGCTGGGGATCGAACCCAGAATCTCTGGTTTTTACAACCGATCTTTCGATCTTTGCATGGGAGCATGTTGCGATCTCGACAAGAACAACGTGATCATGGTGAACATCGAGGAACTCAGCGAGAAAGACTAGAGGAAGTACTCGGAGCTTCAAGAATACATCAAGCAGCAATTTCTCTCTGGTGCCAAGAAGGATCGTTCAGGCAAGGTGACAATTGCTTAAGATTTCGAATTGCCGGCGATCAAGTTGAACAAAGACAAGGTTGAGGTAATACCCACTGTAAGTCAAACACCTCCCGCTGATCTAGTTACGCAATTATCTACTATTTCTAATAGATTTGAATGTGCATTTAATGATCAGAATAGTTTGGTTGCTAGTGTTATTACTCGCCTTGAAAAAGTAGAGGGTAAGCGTGTAATTAATAATATAACTAATGATAATATCCCTCAAGTAGATTCACAAGGGGTTCTGCATTCAACCATGTCAGCAGCACCAGACGCTTCACCTGAAGCTCCTGTGTATGGCATGCCAACGGGGTTTTATCCGGGACAGTCGCTATCACCCAAATCGACCCCGGTTAAACCGTCCCCCCAGCCCGGTTCAATCGCCCTGTCCGGTCAGATGGTGATGGTTCCGGATCAGCCGTTGCCTTTGTCAGTTGTGTATAGTACATTGGTTCAGAGTCAAAATAATGCTTATGGTACTGTTCCACCAATCTATAGCACAATAGCTCACACATCACCACCTATTCCTAACGTTGCTTCATCTTATGGTGTGCCTAATGATGTGTTTACCGACTTTCATCACATGCAAAATCCTAATCAACCCCCTGTGAGTAACTTAACATCAGCTGCAATGCGATCTCAATTAGCTGCTAGGAATGAATTTGCTCAATTTAAGGAAGAAGTAGCTAACATGATGAGAAACAAGCTCGGTGTTGATATGGGTACTACTAGATTGTATCAAAAACCATATAGGGCTGATTTT
Organism: Cenchrus fungigraminus; assembly: GCA_036936925.1. Lineage (NCBI taxonomy): Eukaryota > Viridiplantae > Streptophyta > Magnoliopsida > Poales > Poaceae > Cenchrus > Cenchrus fungigraminus. The sequence goes on from CM072770.1 coordinate 70,229,458, forward strand.
GATTGTGTGGCTTTTCCCCCTGGTTGGCGTATGCCTGATTTTGTTAAATTTAGTGGTGATGACAACCGCACAACCTGGGAACACATTAGCCAATATACTGCTCATAGTTCGCTTATTTTCATTATCTTTGACTGGTACCGCTTTTGCTTGCTTCTCTTCATTAGCTCCCAACTCTATTGATTATTGGGATCAATTAGAGCAAAAGTTTCATGACCACTTCTTTAGTGGGAGCTATCAATTAAAATTGACAGATTTAACATCGGTTAGGCAAGGTAAAGAGGAGTCGGTTTCCGATTACCTTAAGCGCTTTAAAGAAGTTAAAAAACTGTTGTTTTAATTTGTCTCGGACTCTAAGCCTCGTCGGTCTAATGTTCATATGATTGAATATGATTCTGATAGTTCAGACGACGAGAATGAAGTTTATGTTGCTGAGTTTGTGTGGCCTTCAAAGGCTAAAGCTAGTTCTTGTGCATCTCTTAAGTCGGCTACTAAAGGTCGGCAAGATGAACTAAAATTTACTTTTGATGTTTCTAAATGCGATCGTATTTTTGATGAATTACTTAAGCTTGGAAACATTAAGATTTCTCATACTATGCCTCCACTTGATGAAATTAAACGACGTGCATATTGTAAGTTTCATAATTCTTATTCTCATGCCACTAACAATTGCAATGTGTTTCGTCGTCAGATTCAATCGGCCATTAATGAAGGTCGTTTGATGCTTCATGAGATGCAAGTGGACAAGCAACCTTTTCTCGTCAATACCATGGACTTGCAGCAGCCCAAGGTTCTGGTTCGGCCGCATCAAGCTGAAGCTACCAAGGGTAAGAACGTGGTGGTCGGGGAAGCTAAGCCCGATTTGAGGGGAAAAGAGTTGACAAGGGAAGTAGCATATGAAAAGACCCCTGATGGCAGAGAAACGTTCAAGATCACTATCAAAGCTTCTGGACATGGGCGGCAAGGATCGTCCACACCATCTGGTCAGCAAACAACCGAGCCTGTCCTGGACAGGGCGGTTAGACCAGGGGTACAGGGCGGTCAGACCGCCCCTGCGCATGGTCGCCCGAAGATGCTTGTTCCGAAGCGGCCAGAGATTGGAAACTGGAAGCTCAACGTGGCAAAGAATCAGGGGAGTGTTCCAAAGCCAAAGGTCATATTTTATATGCTATTTGACAAATGCTCCAAAAAAAAGGCCGTTACAAGTGATCAGCCATTAAAAAAAGATGAGATCACCTCCACATCAAGAGAGGTCGTCAACACCTCCCAGAGCAGCTGTTAGGTTCAGGGGTGAATCATCTCGGAGGTAACACTTTACTCCAGCTTGGGCTCCTTCAAGTTCAAATCTGCCTCGTCCGATCTACAACGACAATGGGGTGATGTGGGTGTCGTATCAGCAATCCTTCCATCCTGGATGGGGAGGACCGAGGAGACTAGCTCTGGATCAAATTTCACAGTTTACACAAGATCGCTGGGCTTCACGGCAGTTTGGACAGGGCCACCAGGCCGACCCGGTTAGACCGCCCCCTACAGGCAGTCAGACCGCCCTGCCCAGAAAGGTGCAACTTCCTCCGAAAAAGGTGTACAAGCCCAAGATCAGAGAAGAGGAGGTTCAGAAGATGGACGTCGACCCAGAGAGGACTACAAGTCTCGATATTTTACAGATTGGGACAATGGACGTTCCTATTGAGAAAAGTGGCAAAGGACCGGTTGTGCTAAACAATCAGGTTGTGACACCTACTCAAAAGGGATCTGTTGCTACAAATGATCATGAGGCCAGCGGAAGCAAGTCTCGTCTAGAATACTTCTTGCCAAGGTGGTGTCCTCCCGATTTAACTCATACTCAAAGGAGGAAGCTTCAACGTCTGAGGCTACGGGAGAAGAGGGAGAAGGAACTGGAGAAACAGAGGGACGAGATCTTCAACAGCTACAGGCCTATGGTGCCACAAGGGACAGAGTGGAGAGCCAAGACGGTGCCCAGGACAGAGGCGGTCAGACCGGCCGACTAGGCGGTCAGACCGGGTTCTCCAGAAACGCCGCCCGGTTTCGCTTCTTCAGTCCCCATGACTTGTGATGACAAGCTATCGTCGGTTCCTGCTTCAGAAGATGACGAGGAGCTTGTGGATTATAGTTCTTCTCCAGAGCGGATGAACCTTGATATTAATGTGGTTCACTTGTTTGTTGATGGTTCGGTGCCTACGGAGGAGGATTTTGCTCATCTTGACTTTGGGCCAAAGGATGCTATATTTCAGAAGCCCAAAGATGCTGATAATCATCTGAAGGCTTTCTACATGAAGGGTCACATTAATGGGAAGCCTATCTTTCAGATGCTGGTGGATGCAGGTGCGATTGTCAATTTGATGCCTTACTCTCTATTCAAGAAGCTTGGAGGTTCAGATGAGGAGCTGATCAAGACCAACATGACCGTCAGCGGAGTTGGAGGAGGCAAGCTGATAGGAGCTAAAGGCGTGATCTCCATGGAGCTCACTATTGGAAGCAAGACGCTCGCCACAGCTTTCTTCGTCGCTGAGACACAAGGTAACTTCAGTCTTATCCTTGGTCGTGATTGGATTCATGCGAATAGATGCGTTCCTTCTAGCTCGCACCAAATTTTAATACAATGGTTAGATGATGAGGTAGAAGTAGTGCATGGTGATAATTCTGCTTGTGTAGTTGTAGCTGATAGTCATTCTATAGGCGTGCATGATGATGTAAAATGTCTATCTGGCTTAGATTTGTCTAATTATGAGTTTGTAAGTTGTTCCAACAATGGCTTCATCCCTGCTGTCATAAAGCCGTTTGATAATCGGCTAAATCACTTCATGTGACTCAATGAGTTCAACAAAAGAGTGGTTGCAACAGAGGATTGATCACTATCGGGCGCATAAGAACGATACGTGCGAAGCTATTGAGGATCTTGATGATTTGGGTAAGTTAGGACAAGGGTTTACGTCAGCTGATCCTCTTGAGGAGGTAGACATTGGTAATGGTACTGTACCTAGGCCGACATTTGTAAACAAGAATCTTGATCCTATTTTTAAGCTTGAATTAATAAAGTTATTAAAGGAGTATGTCGACTGCTTTGCTTGGAATTATAATGAGATGCCTGGTTTAAGTCGTGATTTAGTAGAACATCATTTGCCTATTAAACCTAGTTTTAAGCCTTATAAACAGCCTCGTAGGAATTTTAATCCTGATATTTATGACCGAATGAAAGAAGAAATCAATCGGTTGCTTGATGCTAAGTTTATTAGGCCTTGTCAATATGCTGATTGGATCTCTAATATTGTGCCTGTTGAGAAAAAAGGAACAAAGAAACTTCGTGTTTGCATTGACTTTAGAGATCTTAATAAAGCTACTCCTAAAGATGAATATCCTATGCCTATAGCCGACTTTCTTGTTAATGCTGCTTCTGGACATAGTGCTTAGCTTTCTTGATGGTAATGCTAGTTACAATCAAATCTTTATGGCCAAAGAGGATATCTCCAAAATGGCTTTCATATGTCCAGGATTTGTAGGCTTGTCTGAGTGGATAGTCATGACTTTTGGTTTGAAAAATGCTGGTGCTACTTATCAAAGAGCTATGAACTTGATTTTTCATGACTTGCTAGGTATAATTGTAGAAGTCTATATCGATGACATTGTTGTTAAATCGGCTGGTTTAAATTCCCATTTAGACGATTTGAGACATGCATTTGAAAAAATGTGTCGGTATGGTTTAAAGATGAATCCACTCAAATGTGCTTTTGGAGTGTCGGCTGGGAAGTTTTTGGGTTTCATTGTGCATGAGAAAGGTGTGGAGATTGATCCTAAAAAGATTGAGTCGATTAAAAAGGTTCAGGCTCCTACTTGTAAAAAAGAGTTGCAAAGATTCTTGCGCAAGGTTAATTACTTGAGGCGATTCATTTGTAACTTGTCTGGGAAGGTTGATGCTTTTACTCCTTTACTTCAGTTGAAAAGTGGAGCTGAGTTCACTTGAGGGGCAAAACAACAAGAGGCTTTTGATGAGATTAAAAACTACTTGACTTCACCGCCTGTTCTTCAAACACCTAAGAGTGGTCTTCCATTCCAACTTTACATTGCGGCAGAGCAAAGTGTGATTTGAGCTATTTTGACTCAAGAGACCGATGGCAAGGAGTATGTTGTTGCTTATTGTCTGGGTTCTCTACCGCCGACAGCAAATTTGTATCGATCGTGTGTCGGACCCGAATGGTTAGCACAGGAGACACAGTGATTTATACTGGTTTGGGCCTCCTAAGAGTAATACCCTACGTCCAGTTTCGAGTGGCCGTGTTCTTATGCCAGAGAAGTCTGTAGTAGGGGTTACAAACTAGTCGGGAGAGGGTGTCGGAGCCCAAGTCCCTGGGGGTGTAGCTCGAGCTACGTGAGTGTGGTGAGTGAGTGTCCAACCCTTAAAACGGTTGCCCTCCTCCCCATTTTATAGACGCAAGGGTGAGGGGTAAAAAGGGAAAACAGCAGGTATGCTACAGTGCTACAGTGTTATGGTGTTGGGATGTCTTTTCCTATGTTGATGTTTGTCAGAAGGGTGTTGAAGGGCGCTGAGCTGTAGTGGGGTTGGCGATTGCCGCGTGTGCGAGTCGGCACAGTGAATTCCGAGTGCTTGGCGCCTCCTCTGAGCTCTTCCGCGGATGACTCAGCGCCTTTGAGGTAGGCGCCGCCCGTAGAGGGTCATTGAGTACCTACTCTGATGGGGTGGCGTGCCGCAGAGGTTGGACGGGACGGCGCGTTGGAGGCCGCGCGGGCGTAAGGTGTCGCGTTACGGCTCCTGTCAAAGCCGGCCGCCCACGCGTCCCGCTAGCTGGGGTGTTTGCATGACGTGGAGAACCGGATCCTTGCGTGGCGTCACGGGGGAGTTCGAGCGTCGGGGCAGTGCCACGTTCGTGTGGGGCCCCAGATCCCACGCTCCGACCTCCACGTGCGGGCCCCACCTTAGTCGGAGACGGAAACTACTCGTGCGAGCGGGTAGTCGGAGGCGGAAACTACTCGTGCGAACGAGTAGTCAGAAGCGTGGCGAAGAGGTAGTCGGAGCGAGGCGGAAACTACTCATGCGAACCGCCCGCAGGTCAGAGATGGGGTGTCTTGTTGGTGAGGGTCTTGATGAAGACTTGTTTCCTTCCTTGTCCTGGATCTTAACCTTGATATTGTCAATGGTGTCCGAGGACCCAACCTCAAGGGTGATGATCTTGCCGCTTAGGGGGCCCTAATCCAGGCCCTCGTCAGTAGCCCCCGAACCTAGGGTGGGAGTCAAGGACTCGCTCACAGGTTCAAAGACAAAGAAATGTCGTGGTAGTTTTCCTTTTGATCTTCTTGGAGGGTGCGCGTGAGCGCATCCGCTGGATGTAGCCCCCGAGCCTGCTAGGGAGTTGTAGACTCGCTTGTGGGATTTTAATCTGAAATGTTGTTACCATTTCGAAATCTCTGGTCAAGGCAGTCATGGTTGCTCCGGCGGTCATGCCCGTCGTGACGGTCGTGGCTGACGTGGCTGATATGATGGGTTGAGGGGCTGGCGCGTAGTCGGTTCAGATTCGCGGGCCCACTGGGTGTCGAACCATCGGGCAGACGTGCGCCATTTACCCCGGGGGGGCGCCCTCTGACTGGGCGGCCTTTTGGCGTGGTGGGGCCAACATTTAAGGTCGGCGCTCACCTGCTCCTTATTAACCGTGCGCCGGTTAGGTTTCAAACCATTCGCTTCCCTAATCTTCGCCATAGCCAGTGCCGCCCGCTCCTCTGCTCCTCGCATCTGCTGCGCCGCCGCCGCCTCCTCCACTCACACCGTGTCCAAAAGCTCGATGACGCCATGTCGAACTAGACTCGTTCCAACGTCACCCGTGCGACCCTCCAGTGCCTCGTCGCCGCCGGACAGCTGCCGGAGCCCACTGACGCCGAGGAGTGGAGGTTGCCGGAGGGAGAGTCTGTCCCGCGTCCGCCGCCAGGCCATGTTGTCTCATTCGTGGTGTTCCATGAGCGCGGCTTCTCCGTCCCTGCCAGGCGGTTCATCCGTGCGGTGCTCTTGGAGTACGGTCTGCAGCTCCAGCACCTCAACCCAAATAGCATCCAACAGATGGCGGCATTCGAGGCATTGTGCGAGGGGTACCTAGGAGTGGGAGCCCACTGGCACCTCTTCTGGTACTTCTTCAAGTTCATCTTCCTGAAGGACGACAAGATCCCGGTGACAATCGGGTGCGCCAATCTCTGGATGAAGCAGGGGAGGGGGGAGGAGTACATCCCCTCCTCGTTGACGAGCTCCAACAACGGCTGGCACAAAGGTTGGTTCTACCTCAAGAACGACCCCGAGCATGCGCTACCGGAGTACACCGGCGTCTCAATTGCAGAGGCGCCAAGGAGTTGGAGCCACGGGCCCCCGGAGGTGGAGCAGGTGAAGCTGCTCAAGGACTGCTGGGCGGTCCTAACCCGGCTCCGCAATGCCAGGGTCGATTTGGCGGCCGTCATCAGCCAGTACCACTCACTGGGGATTGTCCCGCTCCGGCAGCGGGCCCTACGCATCTTCGAGATGACGCCCAACAGGGCTCTCTTCAAAGGGACTGTGACGGCGCCCGAGCCGCCCTCGTTGGATGAAATCCAGCACCGCGTGGGGCTGGCCATCGGGAAGGCGTCGTACTCATGGCCACCATCCCAGCTTCTGCCCATGCTCCCCAACCAGGGGATTAAGAAACTTGTAAGTTTTCTTTCTCTCCTTCCGACTAGTTCTGAGCTTCTCGTTGATTGTGTCGACTCGGAGTCTTTTGGCTATCGTAATGATCCCTTTCTTTCATTCCCAGCTGAAGTCCGCAAACCCCATCCCTGCGAAGCCTCCCCTCCCTCAGGATGTGATACGGAATTGCTCCAAAGCTGCCGCGGAGAGGAGGAGGGCCGATCGCAAGGCCAAACACAAGAAAGAGGAGATTGCGAAGCGCGAGCGGAACGACCAGCGCGCCAAACGCTGGCGGCTGAAGGAGATTGCCATCTCCTCGGATGAGGATCCCTCGCCGCCGCCGCCATGGACTGGCGACGAGCAGAGCGCGGATGTTGACTGGAGCGCCCTGTCAATGCCGCCCGCATCGCCAGCTTCGCAGCATCAGACCTCGGAGGTCAGCTCGAGGCGGTAGCCAGAGTCAGCCGTCCGTGAGCGGGGGGCGAGCTCTAGCTCACGCCCGGAACCCCGCCCCGCCCGAGAAGATCAGAGGGTGACCCGCTCTCGGGCAGCCTCCGGTGGCCCTCAACCTCCCAGGGAGAGGAGGGACTCCCCGCGGCGAGATGACCTGTCCAAGCGGCCGGCAAGCCGCGACTCGTCATCCCGCCGCCCTTCTGATGACTCATCACGGTGGGAGCCGCGGTCCCCGAAGAGGCGGGCGCCGTCTGAGGCGAGGATGACACCACCGGCGTCTTCGCCGAGTGCGCCGCAGGGGGGAGCACGAGCACGCCCCTGTGGCGCCTTCAATCTCTGATCATCCGGGACGGTGGGGCCCCGACCGTGCAGGTCCCCCTCGCCCTAGGTGGAAGTCCGAATCCGTCCTCCCACACGGCGGAGGGCAAGAAGCCAGCCCCCGAGTCAGGGGGAACAAGAGGTCAGCCCTCAAGCCGGCGGGGGGCAAAAGGCCAGCCCCCGAGCTGGCGGGGGACAAGAGGCCAGCCCCCGAGTCGGGCGTGGCTGCCAGGCCCGTCAAGTGGGCCCGCATCATGTCATCCAGGTACACATCACACCGCCGATTCTTGTGGTTTTATTCGTCGTTGAATCTTGCTTATCTCACCGCCCGTTCCTTGTGGTAGTCGTGCCAATACCGGCGTGCTCAGCATCGCACCGCAGAAGCGCGTGAGCCAGGACACGCGCGAACCCCCGGCCGAGCCACGCTCGACGACCCCTCTGCCTGTACCGACAACAGCGCAAGCCGGGAGAGAGGCCACCAAAGTGATCGAGATCCTTGTGGCGATAGGGCCTCCACCAGCGGTGGTGGTTGGTTGAAGGGTCAAGGGGCAAGCAGCCCCCGAGGAAGTCGAGCCCCCTGCGGCGCCCGCCGGTGATCGTGATGCCGGCACGTCTGCGGCTCCTGAGGCTGCCACGCCTCCAGCACCGCAAGTCAGCGGAAGCGAAGTCGAGGTGTTGTAGGCTCTCGAGGCATCGATCCGGCCCCAGGATGCCGCTAACTCTGAGGGGCCCAACCTCTTGGGCGGTGATATTGCCGCTTTTGAGGCCGAGCTGGAGTGGTGCCTGTCGGGGCCAGAGGGGCCAGCGGCCGAGGTGTCCATGTCGTCCGCCTCCGCGGTCATGGCCGCGGTCGAGGCGGCCGGGGCCAACACCGAGGAGCCCGCGACCGGAGCGACGGAGGTGGAGCCGGCCGCCGTCATGCCCCTAGTGTCTGCCGTGAGCGCGACGGCGCTTGCCACGAGCACGTCGGTGGAGCCATCGCTCCAGCCTGCCGTTCCCGACGCGAAGGTGGTGCTGATCGTGGACTCGCCCTGCCAAGACCTATAGGAGCCTGCCACTCCTGAAGATGTGGCGGGCGGCGTCCCCCCGGAGACGATCCGAGAGGTCGGGGAGAGCTTAGGAGCTCGCCCCTTTTCCTTCACAGGGTTTCTGACGGCACCGCCGGAGGAGGGAGAGTGCATCCTCGACCTCGTGCGTTCCTCTTGGGCTGGGACCCGCGAGGCCGAGGCGCGTGATGATGAGGACAAGGAGGCCGCGGCCCACCAATGCCTCGAGCGGGGCCTGAGGTGGGCGGAACGAGCATTCGACAAGCTGATCCTCCCCGCCAAGATGGTGAGTTTGCTGATCTCACTTCAGGTCCTGCTTCTGTTCGCTTGCTCTTGTCGATCTTGATGTGAACGAGATTTCTCCTGGGGCTGGTACTCATGAACAGCGGCGCCAGGAAGGCGCGCACCATTGAGGAGCTCCGGGCCGACAAGTTCCAGCTGGAGGTGCAGCTGGCAGCTGCTCGGCTCGCTGCTGCTGGGGCGGTGGCGAGCGAAGCATCAAAGAGGGCCACGCTCAAAGCCATGGTGAAGTCCACGAAGGACCGCGCAGCGGCCGCGCAGTCGGTCGCAGACGCCGCCACGACGGAGTGAGAAGCCCTTGAGGCCAAACTTGCCCAAACGGAGGCGACAGCTGTGGAGCTACGCTCTGCTGCCACAACTGCTGCCAAGGCCACTCAGTCTGCCACCATTGCAGTGACAGCCGCCGAGGCCACCGCCCAGGAGAAGACGACGCTCGAGGGGAGGGTGGCCGAGCTGGAGCAGGACTTGGTCCTCGCCGGGGTGGACCTCAAAACCTCCAACAAGCAAACGGCCGAGCTGGCCGCCAAGCTCTAGGATGCCACCAATGAGGGGGCCCAACTGCGCAATACTGTTGCTCAGCGGGACCAGGACATCCAGGGTAAGTAGCCGAGCACCTTCAACTTCCGCAATGCTTCTTCCTTGGTGATGCTTGTCGGCAATGTTGACTAGTCTTCTCGTGACGGCAGGACTTCGCATGTCCCGCACCGCGTTGGCCACGAAGCTCGCAGAGGAAGCGGGTAAGGTCACCGCTGCTAAGCTCAAGATCTATGAGATGGGCGGGGTGGCCAAGAACCTATCCGACCAGCTCTCGAGTATGACTCTTTGCCCTTATTCTTTTCGTTCTCTTGCTTGCGCGCATTGTGACTGACTTCTGATTCCCTTCCCTTCTTCAGAGGTCAAGGCCGAGCTTGATCAGGCCAGGAAGGTGCGGCAGGACGTGGACGCAGCTCGTCAGAAGGAGCTTGAGCCCCGCATCAGGTTCAGTCAGTTCATCGACAAGGCATTGACGGAGATCGGCGTTCCACCCGTCCTGGCGACAGCCCAGTCCCTCGAAGATCGCGTGCGGCTTCTCCCAGCAACAATCAAGGAGAAGGAACTGGCGACGGCTCGAACGGTGGTGAACCGAGTACTTGCCATGTTTGACTCGCACTACAAGGGGTTGGACCGCAAGACGCTGAGCGACAGCTGGGCTCCCGGCTACTCGGATGAAGAATACGACAAGCTTGAGGAGGATTGCGCTGCCTTCGCCCGTGCCATGGCCGATGCGACACTGAAGGACCTGGACTTGATCCCAAAAGACACACAAGAAGATGGAAGTGGCTCTAGGCCTTCCAGTTAAATTTATCCTTTGCATTGTAAACTGCTAGAACAAACTTATGTGAGCACTTGTCTCGAACAGTTTCTGTTTTGTTTAAACTTGTCGCTGCTCAAACATGCCCCAAGCACTCGGGGATGACTACGGAACGGAGTACTGGTACTTAGAAACCGAGGTTGATCGAACTTCACTCCGGAGCCACGGGGGTGTAGGAGTCGGAAAGCTCGACCTGTTGACACCGTTTTTTGGAAAAAACAGGTCAAAAGGATAATAAGGAGCAGCCGATGAGGAAACAAGGCAATCAGCAGATTGAGGAGAGAGAAAGATGGTCAACAGGACTCGCCAATGGTCAAAAGAGTTCAACTCTGTCGATGGGCTGGCGGGTCAAACCGATCGACCGATGGTCAACCGGAGGGTCGGCCGATAGAAGGAGAAGAAGGCGTCAATCGAGAAGATACGCCAAAAGGAAAGCACGGTGGAGGCGGGTCAATCCACGATTGACAACAGGTCAAGAGTCAGTTTTTAGAGAGTTTTTGACTCCTGCGAGAGTCCTTTTCTATTTTTAGAAGTATTTGTTTTCTTTAGATGCAAGTAAACAGTGCCGTAATCGGCAAGGAGTCGGGTTGTCCTCAGGGCATAAATAGCGACCCTGCGTGGTCGGGAAAAAGTGTACACACCAATATCAAACAAACCACCTCCGGGCAAACCCTTTACAATTTGCAGCATCTACTTTACAGCATCTACTTTTCGGCGACTTCGCCATTGCATTTTTTCTCTTTTCTACAACGCCGTCCTTCAAGTTCGTCGGGCTGCATCAATCGATCTCCGGCAAGCTTGTGAGTACCATTTTACCGAATAACCCTAGGCTTTAACCTCCGGGTGCATCGCTGAGGTTTCGTCTAGTTCTTTATTCACCCTTACCGATATTGGCTAGATCTGCAAGTTTTCGTACCAATTCTTGTGGTTTTAGCTTTTATCACCAAATTATCCAGTTCGATCTAGATCACGTCAGCTTCTAACATTACAGCCGATTCCGACCTACTCGAGTCACTGACGTCACGATCGGCTGATTCCAGCCAATCTCTTATCCACACCCTCGTGCCTCGATCGCTCTCGAGCTGGCCGATCCCGCTTACTCGTATCGGCCGATTGGCTGGTACACGTGTCGCTAAAAGGCCATCGGTTCTCTAGCCGATCTCTAATATTTTCCATTGTCAATCAACAGGTCAGATTGGCTGGCACACCTCGCTACAGACCGGGGAGTCACGTGTGCTGCGCGCGGAGGTGACGTCCTATTTTTGCGTCAACACAGTTTTGGCACGCCCGGTGGGACACGAAAAAGTCAACAATGTTGAAGACTTTGAAGAATAACAACGAAGTTGACCAGAGCAACGTTCAGGCAATCACTAGGGATCTGCTAAAAGATGCAGACAAAGCAGAGTTCGAAGCTCACATGAAGCATTATGAAGAACTATGCTTAGCGTCATACGGCCAGACCAAAGGTGGAGTTTACAAGAAAAATCCTTTGCCAACACCTAGGCAAGTCACCTTTTCAGCAGATCCCGAAGGGCTTCAAGATATGATGAACAAGGCGATGCATCAAACGATGATTGATCAAGCTAAAGTCCTCGCCAATACTATCCAAAATTGCCTGACTGAAACGCTCAAGAAAGGAGCAGAAGGGGGATACTTGGGACCTGCATACTTCCAACCAATCGAACTCCTCTAGTGTTCCAAAAAGACCAATCGGCTTCTCTGCCGATTGATGATCCAACAGTAGGGGTTACACCGTCTCCACAGATCAATGCAACTGCTCCTGGTTCTTCATCGGATTCCCAGCTGATTCAGAATCAGAGTATTAGAGATAAGTTCAAAGACCCTACTGTTACAATGCCTGTGGTCCAAACTCACTCGACACAATCCAATGTCCAGGATCAGACATTCTCAGTGCAGAACCCTCATCAAAGATATCCCGCAATGACAGATTAGGACGGAAAACTTGCAGGATGGGATTTGCCTCATGATCATTTTGAGACTAATATCTCAAATTTCTTTGAATCTCAGCCTGAGGAGATTCCAGAAGTAAAGTACCTAGAGTCTTATCAAGCTATGTTCGGGGGTACTCCAGGAACGGTGCATATGACCAAGGAGGGAGTAGAATTTGTCCACTTCAATCACGGGAGCAAGACTTTTGAAAGAGTCAAGATTAGTCCAGCTCATGCTCATATGGTCATACCAATGGAAAGGAAGGCTCCTGTTCCACCTCAGAAATCGGCTCCTCAGCCTATGCTAGGGATGCCTGTGCAGACTGCCCCACTGCAACAGTCAACTTCAATGCAGCCTGTCTTAACCCCCGGCTAATACAGTTACTCATACAAGATCATCGCCTCAGTAGCCGATCAACCAAGGGACGACAGGACAACCAATAGCACCATAGCAGTAGGTGGATCCTACGCAAGTAATGCAAATGCTACTAAATCAATTGGCTATCTCAGGCCAGTTGAACTTGCATCAACCAGTTCCATCGGCTGGTCAGCCGATCGGACAAATTCCACCTATGACCGGTCAATCAAATGCTCAAGGTTCTTCTAGAGCAAGGACATCAACAGCACCAAATCCACAGCCAAGAACCTCAGAAGAACAACCTCTAGAGACTCCATCAGCTGAGATGCAAGCAATCGAGCAGGTGTCGGCTGAGTTGAAGTCTCACATGAAGCAGGAGTTGATTGACCATTTTTCAGAGTTGCTGCAGAAGCAATATGGGATGAAACCTAAGCAGCAATCCTGCATGTACAGGACACCGTACCCATCTGACTACGATCAGATACCTTTCCCTCCAAGATTCAAAGTGCCGGACTTCACCAAATTCTCTGGACAAGATGCTACATCCACAATGGAGCACATTACTCGATTCATCATACAATGTGGAGAAGCAAGGAATGTTGATGCACTTAGGATACGGTTATTCTCTTCATCTCTCTCAGGACCAGCCTTTTCGTGGTTCACTTTGCTTCCAGCCAACTCCATTATCAAATGGTCTGATCTGGAGCAACAGTTCCACAACTATTTCTTCTCTGGTATTCATGAGATGAAGATTATTGATCTGACCAGACTCAAACAAAGGAATGATGAAACTATTGCTGGATTCGTTCAGAGGTTCAGGGAGGTCAGAAATAAATGCTATAGTTTGAACCTGGGAGACAAGCAACTAGCTGAGTTAGCGTTCCAAGGTCTCTTGCCAACTTTGAGGGAGAAATATGCATCACATGACTTCGAGAGTCTCAGCCAGCTGGTTAGTCGAATAAGTCAAGAGACTGCAAGATCTTATGAGCCTAGGAAGAATTTCCAAAAGAAGGTGTCTTATGTGGATTACTCTGACTCAGAAGATGAAGATAACATGATAGGGCTCGCAGAGTGTGTCAAAGGCAAGAAGACAGTATCCTGCCCCTTTGGAAAGAAGGAACCAGAAAAATTCGGCTTTGACATCACTAAGGCCGATAAGATATTTGATCTGTTACTCCAACAAGGGCAGATCAAACTTTCCCAGTTCCATACCATACCATCTGCAGAGGAGCTAAAGAGGATGAAGTATTGCAAAGTGGCACAATGCAACATCGCATGACACCAATGATTGCAAAATCTTCAGACAATAGATTCAATCAGCTATTGAGCAAGGGAAACTCAAGTTTGAAACCCCTACCAAAGCTGAAAAGGGTTGCTACTTGAAGAAGGAGACATAAAGCTACGCCGGCCTGTCACGTCCTAAATGCTAATCAAGAAGTTTCAGCGTCGACAAGAGAAAGCAAGGGGAAGAGAGGAATGGGCACGATGCAACGAGGGACACTAGAGATGTCCGTTCTTCAAGTACTGCTGGGAAGAAGGGATCAAGCTACCGACGGGAGAAAATTGTCCAGAATGCAACGGGGCTTACAGCAGTAGCAACTCCTCCAAAAGGGTTTGCTTCAATGATAGAAGGCCTGCAGCTGGGGATCACCGTGAATTCAGCAATCAACGGATCCCAGTTCATCAATGGCTAGGGGGCAAGGCCAGCATCCACGATCAACTGGGGGGCAAGGCCAGTGTTCATGATCGGCTGGGAGGCCGAGTCAATGAAAAGTCAAACAATTGGCTGGAAGAGATGGCCGATTCCTTGGTCCCTGATGAAGATATTATGTGCCGAGCTCCTAAACGTCGACGCACTCTACAACTAGATGAGGAGTCAAGCTAATCATGCAAGAAGCCTAATCCACAATGGTGTCCAGATGGCTTGACCAAGTCCCAAAAAAGGAGAGTCCAGCGCCTACGCCAACTAGAACAACAAGAAGAAGCAGAGAGACACGTGCTGGACAAGAAGAAGGTTCGGTCTAAAGTGTGGCGTCCAAAGCCTAAGACCGATGATAGGAAGGATGATAAACCACAAGCTGATATAAACATGGTTGTCCTTCTACCAAACGAGTTCATGGCCCCAGTTTATTCACATGTGTCCGATGAAGAACTTGGGAACCTACACAAGCTATCTTTGAGAAGCCAGATGATGAAAAGAGACAACACTTGAAGGCATTGTTTCTTAAAGGTTTTGTCAATGGCAAGCCAGTCACCAGGATGCTAGTGGATGGAGGAGCGGTAGTCAATCTGATGCCATACACCATGCTACGCAAGATTGGGAAGTCGGATGAAGATTTGACCCAAACCGACATGATGCTGGTGGACTTTGAAGGCAACATCTCTCCAGCTCAAGGAGCAATCTGCGTGGAGCTCACCATCGGCAGTAAGACCCTTCCAACCGCTTTCTTTGTCATTAAAGGGAGGGGATCTTATAATCTACTACTAGGTCAGGATTGGATACATGCCAATTATTGCATACCATCTACGATGCATCAATGCATCATCCAATGGATCGGAGATTCAGTGGAGATGGTCAAAGGAGAAACCTCCTTGACAGTGGCAGCTACAGAAGCACAAGGATGGACCTATGATCGAGTGAGCTGCATATCTGGAAAAGCATGGGATACCAAGTATCTCAAAGTGTCTGATTTTGGACTAAAGCCGGTTCAAGCAGTTGGCTCTGATGACAAGATTTAATGGATCAGTTCATTGAAGATGATGGGAAGCTTGGGCACAGGTTTACATCGGCTGATGAATTGGAGAAGATCAATCTTGGAGATGGAAGCAAACCAAGGCTGACTTACATAAGTGCCAAGCTAGATGCAGAATATAAGGAGTTGATTGCATTATTAAAAGAATTCAAAGATTGCTTTGCCTGGGAATATTATGAGATGCCCGGTTTAGACCGATCCATCGTTGAACATCGGTTACCCATTAAGCCAGGATATCAACCTTTCCAACAACATCCAAGGCAGTGCAACCCCAAGATTTACCCTGATATAAAAGTCGAGATAACAAAGTTACTCGACACTGGTTTTATTCGGCAATGGCGGTATGCCGAATGGATTTCTAATATAGTCCCTGTCTACAAGAAGAATGGCAAACTCCGTGTATGCATTGATTTCAGGGACCTGAACAAAGTAACGCCGATGGACGGATACCCAATGCCGGTAGCTGACGCATTGGTCAACGCTGTCGCAGGGCACAAAGTCATTAGCTTCATGGATGGTAATGCTGGATACAACCAAATATTCATGGCTATAGAAGATATTGCAAAAACTGCTTTCAGATGCCCTGGCCTTGTTGGATTGTACGAGTGGATTGTCATGACCTTTGGTTTGAAAAACGCTAGTGCCACATATTAGAGGGCCAAGAATTATATATTCCATGAGCTCATCGGCAAGATAGTGGAAATCTACATCGATGATGTGGTTGTTAAGTCAAAGAGTTACAAGGAGCATCTAGCCGATCTACGAAAAACATTGGATTGCACAAGAAAGCATGGTTTGAAGTTGAATCCCAACAAATGTGCTTTTGGTGTTTCAGCTGGCCAATTCTTGGGTTTCTTAATACATGAAAGAGGAATTAAGGTCAGGCAGAAGTCAATCAGCGCAATTGATAAACTGGAAGCACCTGCGAACAAGAAAGAGCTGCAATCATTGATCGACAAGATTAATTTTATCAGGAGATTCATATCCAATCTGTCTGAAAGGATTCAGCCATTCACACCCCTGTTGAAGCTCAAGGCCGATCAGAAGTTTATATGGGGAGAAGAGCAACAAAAGGCTCTAGATAACATCAAGCAGTCTTGAAATCTCCTCCTGTCCTAATGCCTCCTCAAGATAAAAAGTCGTCCAAACTATATTTATCGGCTAATGAGCGGGCTATTGGATCGGCCCTTGTACAAGAGTTTGAAGGAAAAGAGCAAGTTATATATTTCGTGAGTAGAAGACTCTTGGATGCAGAAACAAGATATTCGGCGGTGGAGAGATTATGCTTGTGCTTATATTTCTCATGCACAAAGTTGAGGCCTTATCTATTAACTGCTAGATGCATCATGGTTTGCAAAGATGACGTGGTCAAGTATATGCTGTCATTACCCATCTTGAAGGGCAGAATCGGGAAGTGGATCTTAGCTTTGTCAGAATTTGACTTGACCTATCAATCGGCCAAAGCAATCAAAGGACAAGTAATGGCTGATCTGGTAACTCAGCATTGTGGGCCTGAAGTTGCAGTTGTTGAACCCATTCCATGGACTATGTTCTTTGATGGATCATCCTGCGGAGTAGGGGCTGGGATTGGAATTGTTCTTATTTCACCTCAAGGAGCAAGTTATGAATTTTCCATCCCAATCGAGAAAACTTCCACCAACAATCAAGCAGAATATCAAGCAGTATTAAAAGGAATAAAGCTACTACGAGAGGTTAACGCTTAAGATATTGAAATATTTGGAGATTCTCAACTCGTGATAAATCAATTGGCAGGAGAGTATGAATGCAAAGATGACATATTAAGGATTTATCATGAAGAATGTCTTCAATTACTTAGGGAATTCAAGATAGTAATACTCGAACATATCCCTAAATGTCACAACAGCGAAGCTAATCGGCTGGCTCAAGGGGCGTCGGGTTATCGGCCGATTCTAGCTGTGGAGTTACCAGCCGAGGATTGGAGAAAAGAGATAATGGATTATCTGAAAGATCCATCCAAGAAGGTCGACAGGCAATTGAGGTACAGAGCCATTAAATATGTTTTATTAGAAGATGAATTATATTACTGCACCATCGACGGGGTTTTGCTCAAGTGTCTTGGTGAAGAGGAGGCTAAAACCTTAATGGGGGAAATTCATGAGGGAGTCTGTGGAGCCCATCAATCAGCATTTAAGATGAAGTGGATGATCAAAAATAATAACTATTATTGGCCGACGATATTGGAAGATTGCTTCAAATACTACAAAGGATGCAAAGAGTGTCAGAAGTTTGGAAGCATTCCAAGAGTTCCAGCATCGGCGATGAACCCAATAATCAAGCCATGGCCGTTCAGGGGTTAGGCAATTGATCTGATCGGACAAATATATCCACCATCGAGCAAAGGTCATAAATTCGTACTAGTGGCTACAGATTACTTCACAAAGTGGGTTGAAGCCATCCCAATCAAGACTGTCACATCAGGCAATATGATTGATTTTGTTAAAGAACATATTTTCTATCGGTTTGGTATACCTCAGACCATCATGACCGATCAAGGGAGTCAATTCACTTCAGGGGAATTCGAGGAATACGCAAACTCTTTGGGGATCAAGTTATTGAACTCGTCTCCCTACTATGCTCAAGCAAACGGACAGGCAGAAGTAGCAAACAAAGGCATCATCAAGTTGATCAAGCGTAAGATCGACAAAAATCCCAGACGGTGGCATACAATCCTTAATGAGGCACTATGGGCGTACAGGATGGCATGCCATGGGGCGACCAAAGTGTCACCAAATCAATTGGTGTATGGTCACGATGCCATATTACCCTGGGAATTGAAAACCGGATCCAGAAGGACTTCTTTACAAGACCAGTTATCGGCCGATGATTATTCAGCCATGATGAAAGAGGAACTAGAAGACCTTGCTGGTAATTGACCGAGAGCTCTGGAGAATATTGAAAAGAATAAAAGGAGAATAGCCAGATTGTATGATAAGAAAGTCAAAGTTAAAGAGTTTGCCGAGGGAGATCTAGTTTGGAAACTAGTGTTACCAATCGGCTCTAGAGACCCAAAGTACGGGAAGTGGTCACCGACTTGGGAAGGACCATATCGTATCAGCCAATGTGCGCCAGGCAATGCATATATCATAGAAACATTGGAAGGAGAAAAGGTTGCCAGAGCACTGAATGGAAAATATTTGAAGAAATACTATCCAAGCATATGGGTAGATGCTTAGTCAAATCAGCGCCTAAGCGGCCGATTAAAGACTCAAGTCACAGCCGATTGCAAGAGTAATCATCCTCCAAAGTAGCCGATCATCAAAACATGTTCGGTTCCAAATCATGGCCGATGTACAAATGCCCTTAGAACAAAAAATATATATGTATATATTTCTCTCATCTTTGATTACAATAGTGATGTTACAGTATAGATCTGAAGAATACATTGAGAAGACAAGTTGAGACGAGTCACAACAGGTCAATTACATTGATCATCACCGGATGGGTGCCGGGGCGAAGAAAGAGAAAAACAAAAAAGGAAGCGTAAATTTGACGAAGATGAATCACCAGATTCAGCGACTCTCCCCGTCAGGATTGATGGAAAAGAAGACATAGGGTTGTTCTTCTTTCCAAAATGCCCAGGGATGACTTCCGTCCTCCTCCATTAGCTGATGCACCCAAGACGCATCACAAGGGTTCTTCTAGCTGTTGGGCCTCCTGGATTCACAAAAGGAGACTAGGGAGGGAAGTATGCCCTAGACTATATCACAAGAATTCTTCTGGCCATCATAAGTCAGAGAGGAAGGAAGAAACCGAAGAATAAGAGCCTAAAGCTCGCTGGATCTATATCTCGAGCCATGGATGAAGGAGAAGTGTGTTCTCCGCAAGGGCACAAGGGCAGTTATTTGTAGCCAAGGCGCCAGAAGAGATAAATATGAGGGAACCAGAAAAGACGGAAGCCAAAGATGCTAGATCCGACAAAAAGGGAAACAGATGACCCGTGAATGGTTCAGTTTCCAAAGGGTGACCGATTCAGAGGAATAACTCCCAAAAATAAGGTTAACATGTGTACATCATGAACGGAGAGAAAATTTCTCTAAACACGTCAACAAACTGCAGAGCATGGTTCACAGAAATCTTCTGCCCAGCGTCGCAAACAGAGATGACAAGCTCACTGACAACACCCAGGAGAAACACCATTTCAAGCAAGAGTCTGTCAATGACCAGTGGCGATCATTAACATTTAGAGAGTTTTCCAAGAAAAGATGCCTCTCATGCCTAAAAAGGCTAAAGCAGCCAATACCTACATCAGGAAGATCCAAAAGTCTGGAGAAGTCATAGAAGAACCCCTGGGTAAGAGGGTGAGTCTTATAGAGAAGGGGAACGAAAGAGCCAAAGTGTCACATGGTGAACAGTCTTGGAAAAATGTCAGATGATTTGTCACATTGGGAGGACATGACACTATCAATGAAGATTGATCACTTCGGTCACATGAAGAGATTTGGCTATCATTCGAATTAAGGAAAAGATGTCAGATTCGAGCAAATTTCAGAGTAAAAGTTTATTTACTCTGAAACTGGGGGGCATGTGTTGACACTGTTTTTTGGAAAAAACAGGTCAAAAGGATAAGAAGGAGCAGCCGATGAGGAAACAAGGCAATCGGCAGATTGAGGAGAGAGAAAGATGGTCAACAGGACTCGTTGATGGTCAAAAGAGTTCAACTCTGTCGATGGGCTGGCGGGTCAAACCGATCGACCGATGGTCAACCGAAGGGTCGGCCGATAGAAGGAGAAGAAGGCGGCAATCGAGAAGATGCGCCAAAAGGAAAGCACGGCGGAGGCGGGTCAATCCACGATTGACAACGGGTCAAGAGTCAATTTTTAGAGAGTTTTTGACTCCTGCGAGAGTCCTTTTCTATTTTTAGATGTGTTCGTTTTCTTTAGATGCAAGTAAACAGTGTCGTAATCGGCTAGGAGTCGGGTTGTCCTCATGGCATAAATAGCGACCCTGTGTGGTTGGGAAAAAGTGTACACACCAATATCAAACAAACCGCCTCCGGGCAAACCCTTTACAATTTACAGCTTCTACTTTACAGCATCTACTTTTCGGCGACTTTGCCATTGCGTTTTTTCTCTTTTCTACAACGCCGTCCTTCAAGTTCGTCGGCCTGCATCGATCGATCTCCGGCAAGCTTGTGAGTACCGTTTTACCTAATAACCCTAGGCTTTAACCTCCGGGCGCATCGCTGAGGTTTCGTCTAGTTCTTTATTAACCCCTTACCGATATTGGCTAGATCTGCAAGTTTTCGTACCAATTCTTGTGGTTTTAGCTTTTATCACCAATTTATCCAGTTCGATCTAGATCATGTCGGCTTCTAACATTACAGCCGATTCCGACCTACTCGAGTTGCTGACGTCATGATCGGCTGATTCCAGTCGATCTCTTATCCACACCCTCGCGCCTCGGTCGCTCTCGAGCCGGCCGATCCCGCTTACTCGTATCGGCCGATTGGCTGGTACACGTGTCGCTAAAAGGCCATCGATTCTCTAGCCGATCCCTAATATTTTCCATTGTCAATCAACAGGTCAGATTGGCTGTCACGCCTCGCTACAGACCGGGGAGTCACATGTGCTGCGCGCGGAGGTGACATCCTATTTTTGCGTCAACACGACCGACCTAAGCCACAAAGTGATGCCACATGTTCGCAGCCCCCGAGCACTTAGAGAGGTTCAACTGTGACTTCCGCATTTTTCGTCAAAGCTGTTTTGGGCTTTAGCCCGAGCGGTTACCCAAGTAATTTTTGAAAGATGTCAGACGGTGACCTGCGGGCCTGGACCGCGCTCGCAAGTCTTCGCATCGTAGCCATGGAGGTGTGGGGGCTAGGAGCTTTGAACGAGCGGCGACGCCCAGATGCGCACAAATCGACGTCCTTTTCTTGCACAAGTTTGGGCGTTCCGCAAAAAACCGTTCGCGCGTGCGATCGGTTATGACATGTTTGTCGGGGAATTTTGTTTTAAAAACGGGAAAACGAAAGGAGGGTATCGTGCCCCGGGTTGTAGCCCCCGAGCGGTGAGTGTCTCTGCGTGGGTGCAGGGGCACTTGACCCTCAGCCTTGGAAACGTTGATGCATGTAAAGAGGATGTCAACGTGAAAGCTTGCGAACTTATGAATGTTTGAACAAAACACTACAAAAAAACGCCGACTAGTGACGCAAAAAAGGCCGTTTTTCGTCATAAACCGTGATTAATGACGCCGGTTATTACGAAAACGCTCCGTCATTAATCGAGCGTCACAAACCGCAATTAATGAAGAGATCTTATTTCCCGGCGTCATGAGTTTAATGACGCGTATAAATTCGTAACACAAAGGCGTCATAAGGTACATGCCACGTCGGACCAAAATCTGATGTGGCACGGCATTTTGTGACAAACCGTTTCGTCATTAAGTGAATTCAGCCCATATTTTGTTGGGCCAAGGTCCAAATTCCTTGTCGTCATAGATTGAATTTGGCCCACTTAATGTTAAGCTGAGCCCAATGTTTCTTTCGTCATAAATTGGTTTTAGACCTTATTAAGGTTGGATGGAGCCCAATATTGTTTGCGTCATAGATTGTTTAAGGCCTATTTATGGTTGGATGGAGCCCAATAATTGTTGTCACCATAGACACTTTTAGGCCTAATTCTGGTTGGACCGACCCAATAATCAAGGTCGTCATAGAATGTTTTAGGCCCGGTTTTAGCATGACCGAGCCCAATAATTGCATTCGTCATTAATTTGTTTTGGGTCCAGTACTGGTTGGATCGAGTTCAATATTCTATGACGTCATAAAATGATTAAGGCCCAACTGATATTGGACCCAGCCCACCATTTGCTGACGTCATTTTTGATATGGCCCATTTTATTAATAAATTGTTTTTGAATTCGTAAAAAAATAATGGGCCGAGGGGGCAAGCCCACATATTTTTTTCCCTGTTATTTTGGGCTGCACTCCAGGTAACGCTTAATTAAATATAATTCAATCTCATATTATATGCTAATCAATTAAGTAATTGACATCACAGATAATATTTTCATACCACTGATACAAATTAATGTTTCGGATCACACATGACACATTATTATCAATGAACACAGAACAACCACAAGCAGATTGTAAGTAGGAGCTCACAAACCAATACACATGATATCTCCATGCTCACAAATAAAGCTGGAATTGAAATAGAACCCACTAAGATAACAAAGCTCCGTACTCACAAACCAGCACAACTAGCTGGGAGGATACAAGCAGAAGACTAAAAAACACAGTGGCCTTACCCAAGGCGCGAGCTTAGCAGTTGACGAATGAGAGTCTCAGTAGTTTCTACTTGTTTCTTCAACCTCTCAATCTCATTAGTTTGCACTTTCATTGCTACATCTGATGCTTCTGCCTTGATCTTCAAGTCTGTCAAAACTTGGTCCTGTTCAACAAAGATTTCACCAAGTTACAAATCAGGAACTGGATCTAGAGAGGTCAAGGTAAGAGAAGGATCTGAAATCTAAGACAATAAACAAAGTAAATTACTTTCTAAGCATGGCTCATCTATTAAGTTGTGTTACAAATCAGTAACTGCATCTAGAACGGCCAAGGTAAGAGAAGAATTTCCAATCTAACACAATAAATAAAGCAATTTACTTTCAACGCATGGCTCATCGATTAACTTGTGTTCCAAATCAGTGACTGCATCTAGAGCGGCAAAGTTAAGAGAAGAATCTCAGAACTAACACAATACACGAAGCAATTTACTTTCTAAGCCAACGAAAATACTACTAGGGGACTAGAAAGAAAAGGAAATGAGATTCTCACTTGTGAAGCTCCAAGATTCAGGGGCCCATGGATTGAGGGGGCATCGGGAGCCGGTGCTTGCGTCGTATCCTCGCTCAATCGCTCAGCTTGGCCAGCACAGTAGACGCAAGCAGAACACCGATATCTGCCGCCCACCATATGCTGAGATACCCCTCCCCTCCACCGGCGACGGCGAGGTCGGACCGCCACCGCAAATCTAGCTGAGCAGAGTGATGCTTTTTGGAAATGGAAGGTGGGAGTTTAGTGGCGCAACACGGTAGCAATAGAGTAGAGTATTTATTATTTCGGGGCGGAGAGGGAATACAGAATTTGAAAATCCCGCTTTCGACTTCCTGACCGCGAAATGAAAATTTGGTAAGCTACACTTGCTTCGGGGCCACTGACAAGTGAGGCCGTGCAATCGCGGCCCCATATTGTCAGCGAGTTTGGGTGGGATTCCGGTGGCGTACAATATAGGCAGGAGACGGATATCTGGAAGAGGCCCACGCTTCAGTAAAGCTGGGTGTGTTTCCAGTTGAAGATCACAAAGCCTAACAGCTGCTTCTCCCACTACAATGCCTACACGTCTATTTTTAAGTCATACAGATATAAGGATCTTCCTTCTGCGTTCTTATCCGGACCAAAGCACACTCGTGTACCCACCAAATATTTTGCATGCCTACCGAGGCAAAAGCCTGCATATTCTGCCCTATACTTGTGACAGGATTCCTCAGCAGTGTAGGCCTTCGTATTCTGAGCATCCCACACATTTTCATGGCTACTGTAATCCTGTGAGGCATGCTCTGCCACGAGGTGCACGCTGCCTTTGTATCGGTCATGGTTCGATAAATAGGCGTGCCCCCAAAGCCTTTGCTCATCACCTCTTCATCCTCCATGCATTGTGCTAGTAGACCTCTCTATTTGGTTCTGTGCGCTGTGAAAAGAGGTGAGCTCTTAGCTTCCGCGTCGTGTTTTTACAGGTTACAATCATTGTTTCTGGTCAGTGCTTATCATGTTTATGTTGTTGGCGAGTGTGTAGGAGGATGGCTTCTGATGCGAACGGAGGAACCGCCAACTTCCATGCTATGCCACCTCCGCAGCGGCCAGGATACATGGATCCATATGATCTGTACGACATGGACGAAGCAGACGAGGAAGAAACGGAGGAGATGAAGAAAGATGCTTTGGCTTGGCTGCAGGAGCAGGGTTACACTCGTGTGCTTCGCCATGGTCGTTGTGTGTACCCTTACTGCAATCTTGCTAACCGGCAGTGGGGTTTTCGTGACATCTTATAGCATGCTTCTGGCATTGGTCGCTCGGGACGTACCATGAAGTCGAGGGGTAGGCACCGTTCATTGGAGGAATATCTCCACATGGATCCTCGTTATGCTACATTCTGTCGTGCATTTGGTATCGCGGGATAGGCGTGTGCCGTATCCATCTCCATGACCGTGTCTGTTGTCTTCCTTGTTGCCAAGTCCGAAGATTTCGTTGCTGGGTGTGTGTTTGTGCGCGCTAGTGCCAGTGCCACTGTACGGATGTAGGTCTATGGGGATCTATCATGTATGTGCACATTTAAGTTGAATAATTTGGGCAAGGTGACCATCATTTACGTTCTATATATTCTTGGCAAAATGGTGAATTTAGTCAAACGGTAAATTTGTAAAATCGGTCATCATTTACGTGTGTATCTGCAATGCGGTGCGGTGGGATAAGAATAAAATATCACATGACAAAACATTACATCTCAGACTATGGCAATGCATCATGACCAGGGAAATCCACTGAAGCAAGGAAGGTGATCATGGAAAAGAAGAACACCCATGTTCTTCATGGATAACAGGGGATACAGGGGATTTTCCTACCACTACAAGATTCACAGAGCAGGAAAAC